>CM057449.1:332272500-334766250 GCA_016271365.2 Neoceratodus forsteri
TCTGCGCCGAGGCACTAGGACCCATCGGAGCAAACTTTTGTTGAGGGTCGGCGCGAGAGGTGGCTCACAAGCGTAATGACTATCTCGGGCGACGACCCTCCAACCGCCCTAGTACCTTTTTACCAAGGAGGTGCAGCGAACTAACGTAAGAGTAACTCTAATCCTTACAAAACGGACATAAGATAGTCCGGATGACCCGTGTAAGAAGGGTCAGCAAAGAAGTCTTCACGGCCTAAAGATTTGAGGAGTGAAGACCAACACAGCGGTGAGCTCGGGGATGGAGGGTGGATGTCAATACGAGCGGTGGAGACTTGCCCAAGAAGATCAAGAATTACGGTAGGTACGTAATTTTCATATCTTCCTGGACATAAGTCTCCACCACTCATTCACACTAGTGGAGAGTACCAAGCTGATAATCCCCTAAAGGCGGCAGGGGAGCCAGAGCTCACACGCTAGGACAGAAGTCCATTAAGGATAGTTCTGCCAAGGTGGAATGACGCCTGGCATGAACATCCAGTGCATAATGCTTAACGAAGGTATGCACTGAGTTCAGGTGGCGGCATTGGTGTAGATATCCGCACTGAACATTGCGACTTCCTCGCCAGGGCTGACAATGATCGCCTCTAGTAGAGTGAGCGACACCTACCTTCCAATTTAACCTGTGCCATGGAATAGCAATGTCGAAGACATGCCACTAACCATGATGAGATGCATCTTATAGCGACAGGCTGACCTAGCGGGTCTCGCTGAAGAACAAACAATTGCCGAGTCTTATGGAAATTTTTGGTTCTATCTAAGTAGAACATAAGGCTCTCTTAACATCCAAGGAATGAAGGGACCGCTTCCTTCATTTGGAAGTTCGCCAAGTAAGAAGGAAGCACCAGAGGTTGGTTTAGATGGAATTCTGACACAACCTTGGGAAGAAATTTAGGATGAGTATCTAAGAACTACTTTGTCCTTATGGAACACAGTATACGGAGGGTCTGTAACCAGGGCATGTATCTCAGAGACCCTGCGGGCTGAGGTAATGGCCACTAGGAAGGCAGTCTTCCAGGTAAGAAATTTTAGCTCACAGGTAGCTAGGGTTCAAAGGCTTGCGCAGTGAGCATGTCTAGCACAAGGTTAATGTCCCAGGCTGCACCGGACGCTCAACAGGGGTCTGGTATGCAGAATTCCCTTAAGAAATCTCTTCACCATAGGTAACTGAGCCAGAGAAGGAATAAACCTGCTCATGGAACGCAAATGGCACTAAGGTGAACTTTAACCGTGGAGTACTGGAGACCTGAGTTTGATAGGTCCAAAAGGTACTCCAGAACCTTGTCTGGAGGACAGGAAAAGGGATTCCAAGAGGACTTTGCACACCAGAGAGAAAAGCTGCTCACTTAGAAGCATAGGTTTTTCAGGTACCTGGCTTCCGAGCAGCCAGAAGGACGCCTGAGACTCTACGACAGATGATGAACCGTTCACTTCTACCTCTTCAGGAGCCAAGCATGAAGGTGAAGTGACCTCAGGTTGGGATGGACCAACGAACCCTGAGTCAAAAGATTGATTTGCAAGGAAGTGGTCTCGGAGAGGCTGCCGACATACTGTTGAGTAGAGGAAACCATAGTTGCCAAGGCCAGGAGGAGCAATGAGAATCATCTTGGTCCCCTGAGACTGAACTTGAGGAGAACTCTGAATTAAAGGAAGCGGTGGAAAGGCGTAAAGAAAGCTGCTTTGGTCCACCGCAGCCTGAACGCATCCTAACAGAAAATGCCAGGCCCTGGATTTCTGGAGCAGAAGAGAGGCAGTTTTGCGTTGAGTGGGGATGCAAAAGGTCCAGGTCTGGAGTCCCCACTCTTGAACAGTGACCAAGCTACGGCTGGGTCGAGACCACTCGTGAGGGTC
Source organism: Neoceratodus forsteri (assembly GCA_016271365.2). Classification (NCBI taxonomy): domain Eukaryota; kingdom Metazoa; phylum Chordata; order Ceratodontiformes; family Ceratodontidae; genus Neoceratodus; species Neoceratodus forsteri. The sequence goes on from CM057449.1 coordinate 332,274,388, forward strand.
TGCCCTCCCTGCTGAGGTGATCTGCTCAAGTCGTTTTGTACACCTGGCAGATATACCGCTTGAATTAGAGACTTGTGCTCCAAGCACCACCCCACACTCCATTGCTTCCTGCAAAGGGATAAGAGTGAGCACCGCTTCTGCTTGTTGATGTAATACATCACAGCTTTGTTGTCCGCTTGAAGGAGAATGTTCTTGTGACAAAGAACATCCTTCAACGCTGGATCGTATAGAGGACCGCCCTCATCTCCAGGACATTTAGGTGGAGCTGAGTTTCGAGCTGAGTCCATACACCTTGAGTGTGGAGAGAGAGACAGTGAGCTCCCCATCCCATTAGCGAGCGCCTGTGGTGATGGAGATCTATGATCCAGAGGAGCAAAGGGAATCCTTCCAGGAGATTGTTTCTTGAGACCACCAGGTGAGAGACCTCGAGGGGCTCCGCCACCCTTGATGGGATAAGACTGGGGTGAGAGGTCGGTGACCACTGAGCGGAGAGCATCCATTGGGTGGTCCTCATGTGTAACCGAGCTTAGGGGTACAGTGAACACTGAGGACGCCATGAGACTCCAACATACGTTGCATCGAGAGAGCTGTGACCGATCGGGTTCTCCCCGATGTAACGGGCCATCTGAAGGATGTCGAGTCTTCTGTCCTCTGGAAGGAAAGCCTTCATGAAGAGGTGTCCAGAAGAGTCCCTATGAAAAGGAGCTCTGGGAGGGCTGCAGTTGTGATGACTTCAGATTTAGCAGAACCCCATGGACGAAGAAGGCTAGAGGTCCGCTTGAACGGCTTCCAGAGTCCCTTGGCTGGAAGGACTGCCAGGAGCCAATCGCTCAGGTAGGGAAACACTCGGAGTCTGAGCTTTTGAGATGCGCTCAGAGAACTGCACAACACTTTGTAAAAACTCACGGCGCCGAGGATAGCCTCAAAAGGCAGGACTCTGAATTGATAATGCCGACCCAGAGCTACAAACCTCAGAAATTTGCGATGGGTCGGGTGGATGGGATATGCTGGTAAGCTGCCCTGCATATCCAGGAGGCCAGCCAGTCGTGTTGATGCAGCAAAGGTAACAGGGTACCTAGGGAAATCATTTTGAATTTCTCCTGGGGAGGAATTTGTTTAACTTTCTGAGGTCTAGAATGGGCGATCCGAGCCGCCCGTCGCGCAGCAGTTGATTTACTTGCGACGCCGGGCGACCCGGGTTCGAACGGACCCAGTCGCCGGAGGGCGGCCGGGGAGAAGGATCGAGCATCCGTTGGACTGCTCTCCTTCTCCGGGGAGGGGGGTAGCATCCGGGTGATGGGGACACCCACGCCGCCGCTACCAAAGACTGTAGGAGGCGGTGGACGCTGGTGTCATTGCACGACCCCGCCTCCCCGGAAAAGAGGAAAATGGACGGCTGCCGCCGCCTCCATGAAGCCCACCCGCTGTTTGATTAGCCCCCAGGCCAGTCCTCCGACCACATTACGGTCTCTGCGGGATGTCTCGACTCTCCATCCCGCAGCCCCACCATGGGGGGATGTTACGGCATCGGAGGACCCGAGGCCGATGGGGGTGGAAGCTGCCGGCCCGTGACCGGCTGAACATTGGGTGGCCGCAGCTAGGAGGCGAAAAATGCAAATTTAAAAAAAAAAAAGAATGGGGCGATCCCCAGATTTCTTTGGAACCAGAAAGTAATGGAGTAGAACCTGTGTTTCGCTGATGCGGGGCACCAGTTCTATTGCCCTGTTGTTTAGAAGGCCCTGATCTCGGCGGTGAGGAGGTCTGACTGAGAGGTCGACAACCTGGCTGTCGCTTGGGGGGCAATTCTGGGGTTTTCCAAAGAGTGAGAGAATAACCTCATGGATCCTGCGACCCATTTGTCCGAGGTTGGTGGACTTCCACTGATTGTAGAAGTACATCAGACGACATCCCACCGAGGAGAAAGTTCCATCTCTGGCAGTGTGGATGGAACTGGGGCGGCACTATAAGTAGCGCTGGGGGCTTTAGGCCCCCGCGCTTTCTGCCACGCCTTCTTTTTGAGGTTGGGTAGGTTGGCCTTTATGGAAGCTTCTCTGCCTCTGCCTCGAAGGACTGGCGACTATGAAACTGACTGCTTTCACATGCCCCGAGAGGGGTAGGCGGGTTCAGCCAACTTAATGGCTGACCTAGTCTTCTGAGTGGCCTCTAGGGCTTGCTCTACCTGAGGACCAAAAAGATAGGAGCCATCAAAGGGCAACGCCATTACCTGCTGCTGAGCATCATTCAGAAGCCAGAAGCACGCAGCCAGGAATGGCGTCCGAGTACAAATACCTGCGGCTGCTGAACGAGAAGTGTTCGAAAGCCGGCCCATGGCGGCTTTGACCTGTTGGTTATTGACTCAATACCTCTGATAACGTTAGAAGGAGCTCTGACTTGGAGCCGAATCTGGAAGAGCTTCAACCATTCGCTTCATAGAGTGCCACAGGATATACTCATACTGAGAAAATAGCCTTGATAGCTGGCAACACTATACTTAAAGTGGAGGCAGCAAAGACTCTCTTACCTAATGTATCAATTTTACGAGACTCTTTGTTATAATAGGTCGAGCTGTAGTAGCTGAGGAAGAACGACCTTGTCATTCTCCTGCCAGGACTACAATAGGATCCGTAAGGCTTGGGATGCCAAAATGGACGATCCTTGGGAGCTGAATATTTCTTATCAATGGATTTAGCCACTGAAGGAATAAGAGGATTATTCCATACCATTTGAGACAGCGCTCAAGGAGGGTTGAATCGGAGGAGTCAAATCCGTAGGGATCTCCGAAGCATGAAGATACTGGAGTCTTAATATTTTCCCAGGATCGATGTCCGTAGTCTGAGAGAAAGAGTGGATCTCAGGTTCCTCAACAGAGACTTAAAGGATAGGTCCTCGATCACAGGCTCTGTAGCGGTGAAGGATCCTGTTTCTCCACTTCATCACCCAACCAAAGGTCTGGGTCAGGCTCAACATCATCTCCTGATAGTCCAGGAAGGACTGTTTGACAGGAAAGGAGTGAAAAATAGGAGAAGAAGAAAGAGCAGAAAAAGGGAGAGTCTCCGAGGGCCCCGGCGCCGAGGAGGCGAAAGGAGTCAAAACGGCATCGCTGGAGGCGACGGCGCCGGAAGCACGCTGCACTGCAAGCGGCACTGCTGCGCCTCGGTGGTGCCATGAAGATACGACGATGCTGGCGGCTCCGCAAGACTCACTGGCACCGCGGATGGCACCGCGAAGACCCAGCGCGCTCGACTGCCGCAGCGACTCCCGGCGGAAGGCGCCGAGGACACCCCTGGAACCTGGAAAGCAAGACAAGGAAAAACAGGAGATAAGGGCATCGGTGGCCCCCCGCGCAGCAGCCATGTGAGGGGGAAACACCTAAGCGCAGAGTTGCTGGCACCGGAGGAGGCACCGCGCGACTAGGAAGGTCCAACCACCCTACCTGATCGCCTCGAGTTCAAGGCTCCGGGCAACCGAGCCAGGCAGAAGAACCAACCTCCGAGCCCATCGCCCATAAGAGCGCCCACTGATGAAACTGCTCATCTGGAGCCCTACCTATAGGCGGGTGGGGCTCGTGTCAAGACGCGGAAACCGGAAGTTGGTGACTCAAGGAGGAGACCGCAACTAGCTACGATAACCGACCGCCGACGCACAGCAGACGATCAGAGGGCAACCCCGAGTGATGCCTTCTCTTTTGACCTGTGGGTCAGAAGAGCTCGAGGTCGAACAGTGCCGAGAATGCGACCGCTTATTTTTATGCCGTGTGGGGACCGCCCATCCCCCGGCATCGGACTGACCGCTGTCGGAACCCCCGCTGAGGAGAAGGGGGCTGACCGGACCCAGCCCGACTGACTGAACAGTTTACACTAAGTCTCCCTACCGGCCACCTGACCTGCTCATGGTCGACTCCGTCCAGTAGGCCGAGACTTCTTTACTATAAGTTAAATTTTAAAATAGAATGAAATAGAATAAAATTAAGCGATACTACTATCGAGATAATATTACAAAAAATAAACTGAAAACTATGCGCTAGTTTGAAGTTTGACTCGACAGGCGAGCGACGTTGTCACTGAAGCGCACTCGACGGGAGGGAAAAAGGAACTGAGGCGGTTGGAGGGTCGTCACCAGGATAGTCATTACTGGCGCGAGCCACCGGGTCATGGCGCCCATGCCTCAGCGCGCCATCTCTCTCGACCCACCCTCCAGCAAAAAGTTTGTTCTCGATGATCCCAGGCCCGGCACAGATCCCACTAGTGTGAATGAGTGGTGGAGACTTATGTCCAGGAAGATCAACATGCTCTCCTAACTTAGGAGTCCTAAGTCACAGCTTGCTTTTTGAAAGCTGCGGGTTTCTTGGTATGGCGGTTTGATAGACATGCTCGCTTCCACCTCATCCATTGAAACCAGTCGCACTTTCTTTATGATTTTAGGATAAAACTTTAACCAAAAATCTGTTAATATGAATATTAATAATATAACGAACAGTAAAAAGGATTGCCATCTGCTCTCTACGGTATCTGGTGAGGGACATGCTCACTCCAGTCAAGGCTGCCATTCCTCCATCAATAATGTAATTCTCCAATTCCCAAAACACAGGCAAAGAAAAATGTAAAATAAATAATAAACACCACCAGTAAGAAGCATATTCTAATTTTTTTTTGTTTCTTTTTTTATCTGTCTTCTTTTGTATGGGGGTGACATTACAATACAAGGGACATGCTCACTTCCAGTCAAGACTGCCATTCTTCCCTTAAGGTAATTCCCCAACCAATTCCCAAAACACTACCAAAGTAAGACATTAAAAAAAATAAAAATACAGTAAAGTAAAAGCATATTCTGAATGTTTTTGCTTTTTATCTGCCTGCATTTCTGTGTGTGTGGGGGTGGCTACAATACAATGACAAGAGCTACTTTTAGTGTATTGTTGTGATCATTTTTCCCCCACTCTATTTACACTGCTTTTGCGCATTTTAGTTAACTTTTTTTTTTTTTTTTTTTTTTACTGGGGACCCATTTAGCAAGCGGAATAAGACATCTGAGGTGGGTTTATGGCCTGATAAGAGCACTTCCAGGTGCTAAAGGCACTCGGCGTAAGCGCCTCATTACGTACCTGGGCGTGCTCTTATTAGGCCATAAACCGCACAGTATTTGAGCTTGCTAAGTCTCATGTCTTATGATAACATCACGTCATCTCACACATTTGAGTGATGAAAGATTGAGATATGCAGGCTCTGCCTACTTGATTAGCATTATCCATGCACCTCCCCAAAACTCTGGAGGAGGATCCTTAGTCCTCAATTAAAACCATGGTCACTGCAAAATTCCTGAAAGTGAACTTGTTAGACGACATTCAAGCTTGGTAGGATTAGCCCATCCACAACAGTCACCCCACCCCATCACCACCGGATTAGTTTTCCTGTCTAAATACCACACAAGCGTTCCAGTCACGCGCAGTACCCACCACTTCAAGGACGACCACCATCGATTGCCTGCTCTGTAATACTCATTCTATGGACTGACTAATTCAGTACTACTTATATCACGCAAAGAAAGCTTATCACGCACTTAACCGACCTGGCTCACGCACTACAATGCAGACTTTATACATAAGAGTGTACCTACCTTGAAGGCTCGTAGGAGATTCGCTAAGCACAGAATGAGCTCTGTGCCTTTTCCAGTAGACTTCTTGTTATCACACTGTATCCTCTTTATCCGTGCAGTTATAGGTACACAACACACCCTCCCTTCCCTGGTCAGTTACCTATTTATTTGCTCCCAGATTACACCATTCTGTATAATTTCGTGCTTCTTTACAGCCTGTTATTCCGTTTCTTTCTATGTTACGCTCACCCTATCGCTCCCACTGTGTTTGACTTTAATTTGTTTCTATTTGTCTCTGTTCTCACCGGCCGACTCTCTTACGCCAGAGCAATTTCTGAACTGAGGAAAGTACCTTCCAACACAACATAAATGACATCATGCAACCTGGAATTAATGTTCCGTCGCAAGGAGCGCTGGAAATGCGGTTTAAGAACATTGCCCCTACCTCGGCGACGTGTTTTTATTTCTCTGTAGCCTATCGGATCCTTGGAGAACTGAAAACTACAGCCCCACAATGCGCCGCCATCTACTACCGGCAAGTAGAAGCCCCTGCCTTGATGCGCTTTTATTTAGGTTGCTATGGGACACGTCACTGGGGATTGGCTAGATGAAATTTACACTCATTGTTTACTGATTCTGAGTAAAATGATTGCAGTTTTTTTTTCCAATTGTTTTACCTGGAATAGCACACTAAGCTAAAAGCTTATTTACAGGTGCGACCTGGGAGCACAGGGAAGTTAAGTAACTTGCTTAGTGTCACGCAGTATATGCAAGTGGGTACTGTAAGATTCAAACTCAGGTCTTCAGATTTACAGCTCGGAGCCTTAAATCTATGTGTTACGCTGCTTGTCGGGAATATTACCTAAAGGCCGGAGGACATTTCAGCTATTTTAGCTCAGTATGTATTTCTTGGTGACTCTTTAGAAATAAAATACTGAAACATGATTGTTTCAGGATAATATGTAACTTAAACCAATAACAGACTTTTCTAAATAATTAAAAGTAAGGCTATTTTTATTTAGATGTTGGTAGTGTTTCCTATATCCTTACAAAAATGTGCCATGGGATTGCTATTAAAAATCCAGTGGTACTGTTTTATGGTCTGCATAGCAAGGATGCGCAAATTCTCAGTATTAAAATCTCTGTTGGTCAACAAAATAAGGTTCAGGTACTCTCAACAGTATATCTCCTCTGTAAACAGGGGGCCCTGACTGTATCACTTCTTAGTAACCTTATCAGCCAAAACCGGAACAGCTCGTTGTCGGAGACTTCAATGTCAATTGGCAATCCCAAGATGCAGCAGCTAGAGACAAAATATCTAGCTTATACCTCACACAATTGGTCACACAAGCCACAAGGATAAATTATAGGACCAGCTCGACTACACTTATCGATTAGCTCCTATCCACCTGCCCCACCATATCTTAGGTTTCATAGGTTTATCAATCTATAAGGACATCTGTCCATGAAGCTTGCCTTTAACAAATCAGTGTAATAATTTTGAAACTTAAACCTGTCCCTGATTACTAAATCTAGATTCATTTTAAATGAATCCATATTAGAGATATCCACAACTTCTGCAGGGAGCTGGTTCCATGTTAAAACAACCCTATGGCTGAACCAGTGCTTCCTATGTAGTGATTTTCATTTGGGTAGATATAATTGTTTGGCATGCCCGCTGGTGTTAAACTTTTATCAATTTGAACAATTCCTAGTTCATTGGTGATGACTGTATCATTTAATGCTCTAAACAATAAGCACATATCTCCCTTTAATCTTCTATACTGAAGTGTGTATATCACGGAGGTCTCTGTTCTACCTGACTCCCTAAGTGACCACTCCCAAGTTATGTGCACCTGGTCCAATAAGTTCACAAAGCATTCAGCTCAGAACACCAGAACTCACAGCGTTAAGACCCAGTCTGCTGGGATATTTCTGACAGCACCTAAGGTTAATTGATTGGTCACCTCGACACGGCCAGAGATAGTAACCAAGCCCTAGACTACTTCTGCTCAGTCTTTAGCAAATGCCTAAGATATTTTGCCCCTACAGTTCAATAAAGTAAAAGGGGCCAGTAACCCTTGGCTCTCTGGAACCTAATCAACCTTATGCGACTCGGGACAACCTCTGGCATAGGGCCAAAGCATCAGAGAATATGGTCAACCTCACTGCCTACAAAGCAGCCAGAAATAAATGCACACCACTTATCCGGCAGGCCAAGGCCTCCTACTACAAAGACCTTTTAAACAGGAGTTGGGGTAATGGAAAGGAATTCTGGAAGTCAGTGAAATCCTTACAGCAGGACCACCAAGGCACACCCTGATCTTCTAGTTACCCCATCAGGGACCCTCCAGGATCCAAGTGACATTGCAAATGCATTTAATACTGCTTTCACAGATCTAAGTGCTGTGCTCCCCAGGGAATACCTCCCTCCCTCCCCCAGTCTGGACAGCCCCTAACTTGAGCCCGCCTCCTACTACACCCAACCACCCACCACCTTTCTACTTCAGAGACCTCCAAGGCTGAGACCAAATGGTACATCAAGCGGGCACTGGGCAAGATCAGGATGGGAGTGACACCATCGACAAGAAGCTAGTAGACCTAACACTAAATGAGCTAGCTGGACCACTTACAAATATCTTTAACACATCCCTACGAATGGGTGTATTCCCAGACAAGTGGAAGGCAGTGCACGCCACGCCAGTCCACAACAGTGGAGACCAAGCTTGCCTAACTATTCCCCATCTCCATTTTACCACCTCTCATCAAAGCCCTGGAACGCAGTATCTGACCAACTTACTGAGCATTTAGAGAAATACGACCTGCTAAGTACGCAGCAGCACATTTTCCATAAACATCACTCCACCCAAACAGCCCTGATAGACTACACTAAACAGATCTATGAGGCTCTGGATAATGGAAGGCAGTAGGATCTATATTCATTGACCTCACCAAGCCATTCAATACCGTTAACCACTAACTCCTACTACAGTGTCTCCTCTCCATAGGCCTTTCATCTAGCACAGTTACCTGGTTCAAAGCTACCTCTCACGTGAGAACACAATGTGTGAAGATCCCACATTCTCTCTCAGCCTAGGAGGTCAGCCTTGAGTCCCCAAGGCCCCATACTGGGTCCACTTATTTAGTCTATTCATAAACTCACTACCTGTTGCCTGCCCAGCAAAATGGTGCTTTATGCTGATGTGGTTATTTCTCGTCTGGTAGGGACATCACCACTATAACCACTGACCTATGGGCCAGTTTTAAATGGCTAGAATCTTGGTTCTCCCATCATAAACTGTTACTGAACTACAAAAACAAGTGTATGCTCTTCTCAGTGCCACAAAACAGGTAAAAGCATGGGTCCCTACACATAACAAGTCAAACATACTGAGGCAGTATAGCACAGTGGTTTAAGGCTCTGAGCTGCAAATCTGGAGACCTGGGTTTGAATCCCACAGCCCCACTTGCAGACTATGTGACCCTGAGCAAGTCACTTAACTTCCCTGTGCTCCCAGGTTGCACCTGTAAAACAAGCTTTCAGCTTAGTGTGTCTCATCTGGTTAAACAATTGGGGGAAAAGGTGAGCTGCTAGAGCAGGTCAGCACTTTAAATATCTTGGAGTATACCTTGATGACACGCTGTCCTTCACAACACACATTGAACACATCGTCAAAACAGCTAACACCAAACTGGGAGTTCTCTACTGACATAGACACTCTATGCCACTGGAGGCTCTTAAACTGGTTACATGCAGCTCTGTGTTATCTACCATTGACATGGTCTAGTGATCTATGGTTCTGACTCTGACACTGCCCTGAAGAGGATCATAACCTCCTCAACAAGGCCTGCCACCTGGTCCTGGGTGCTGACTACCAGACGATACATGCACCTTGTATTCGGACACCGGTTGGCTTCTCCTCCATCACAGAATCAAATACAAGGCTTGTCTACTTGGGGGAGAGCATTGTCGGCCTTATGCCTGAGTCCACCTCCAGACTATACAACTACACCCAACCAACTGTGAACACCAGAAGTGCTACAAAGGAGTGTTCCTAGTGCCTTTTAAGCATACCACACTGCACAATGATCCCTTTCTACAGGGGCCCTGAATGGCTTAATGACCTACCTACTGAACCTGGGTCCAGCAAAATCAGCCATTTCAAATCCAGACTCGGAACCTGCTGGCACGTGAGACCACCTGCAACTGTTAGCCTTATCAATGCCACCTGAGGGCCTTCCACATTCCCCAGCACTCCATACTGCCCTGAACAGCTCCCCACTGTGCCTTCTCCCACCCACCTCACCCACCCACCCCACCTGACAATGCCTTCCTGGCTGCACCCCCAAGTTATATCATCCTTGTCCTGGATCTGTCTAGACCCTCTAATTCCCCACGTGGCAATTCCTCACTACCGCAGACACGTGGTTGCTTTGCCATGCACCTCTAATCGCTCTGCCTGTTCCTGCTCAATTGCACTTAAAACCTATTCATTGCACTTAGTAACCTGTATTTTTTGGTATGTAGCCACCAGCTGTTTCACTTTCGTATCTTTATTGTTGTCTAGTGTCACCCTTGTTCCTCTCTCTGTACAATGTTTTCACTGATGTAACTCAGTGGCTCTGTATTGTGTCACCTGACTTGGAACCTTTGTAAATGAGCCTCTGGCTCAAAGGTATTAATCTGAATCTTAAATAATTAAATAAATGGTAAACTGGCAGCACTATGGGATTTTGAGCTCATGCCCCATGGGCTATTCTATACTAGTACACCCATTCCATGGAATTACCTTAACAACTGTACCGGTTGATTTCCATGGTATGGTGTACCACGGATTTCCATAGTACCCTGTAACTAAGACTGTTTTATTTAGTTGTTAGTAGTGTTTCCTAACAGCTTGAGGTACTTTTACTTAATTAATTTATTTTTATTTAAAAGTTGGTAACCAGGAGAAGCACACTGTGCCGAGCCTCGCTTCCAGGTACGACCTGGGGAAAGGGTAAGAGGAAAGCAATACATATGAGAAGCAGACAGTTTAACAATTATGTCACAGGCACATTACAATGTAGACTGGGTAAAAGACAGGTACAATATTTCAAAGAACCAGGCAGGTTACAAAGATGCCTGAGGAGGTAACAGCAAATACTAACACATGAATGGCAAAATAAACTAAAAGTATACAACTCAAAGTTAGATACATAGACAGTGTCTGCAGATAAGGGCCTATGGCCCACCCAGTCTGCCCATTTGAGCTTGTAAGTTCAGTTTATGTTTTCCTAGAAGTCTGTTGCCCTCACCCTGACCTCCAGAATTCCTTTATGTCTATCCCATGCATTCTTAAATCCTGTAATTGTTTCAGCCCCACCACTTCCTCTGGCAGGGTGTTCCACTTGTCCACCACCCGTTCTGTGAAGAAATTCTTCCTCATGTTTCCTCTGAATCGTCCTCCTCCAACTTCATCCCATGCCCTCTAGTCCTGGAACATCTTTTCACTTAAAAATAGTGTATTCCTGCACCCTGTTCCTCCCTGTGAGATACTTATATGTCTCTATCATATCCCTCTCTCCTCCTCTCCTCCAGGGAGTACATGTTCAGTTCCTTCAACCTGTCTTCATAGGACTTGTGATGCAATCCATACACCATCTTTGTTGCCTCCTCTGAACCTCTCTACCCTGTCTGTGTCCTTATGTAGGTATGGTCTCCAGAACTGTACACTGTACTCCAGGTGGGGCCTCACTAGTGTCTTGTATAGCGGAATTATGACCTCCCTTTCCTGCTGGTGATGCCCTGCCTATACATCCCAGCATCCTATTTGCTTTACCTGCTGCCTTGTCACACTGTTTCCTACCTTGAGGTCATCAGAGATGATAACCCCAAGATCCCTTTTCTGCTTAGTGCATGCTATATCCTCACCCCCAACTGATATATTGTGCCAGGTGTTTGTGCCCCATATGCATTATCTTGCACTTCTTTGCATTGAATTTCAACTGCCAAACCCTGACCATTCTTCAAGTTTCTGCAGGTCCCTTCTCATTCTGTCTACACCCTCTGGTTGTGTCTACTGTGTTACAGAGCTTTGTGTCATCAGCAAACAGTGAAATTCTGCCTTCTAGGTCCTGTGCAATGTCACTGATGAAGATGTTGAATAGGACCGTCCCAGCACTGATCCCTGTGGTACCCCACTGGTCACTCTTCCCTCTGTGGAGTGACAGCCATTTACCACCACCCTCTGTGTCCTGCCACCCAGCCAGTTACCTACCCACCACACTACTGTCCTGCCCACACCCATATTCCCCAGTTTGTGTAATAGTCTTCTATGTGGCACAGTGTCAAAGGCCTTGCTGAAGTCCAGATAGGCCATGTCCACTGCCCTCCCGATCCACCTCCCTAGTCACCCAGTCAAAAATTCAACGAGGTTGGTCTGACATGACCTCCCTGGTGAAACCATGCTGCCTTGGGTCCTGTAGTCCATAGATAGCAGTAGACAATTTTTTAAAAGGAGGAGTACAGGGTAGACACAGGAAAGGCAAACAATGGCATGAGGCAGACATGGTGCATTTAAGGATCTAACAGATGAACATGAGTAACTGGGACAAAAGAGGTTTAGTCAGGTGGATGACAAGAGCAGGGGTGGTTGGGGTGCAGTAGAGTAAACATTTAATGAGGTTGAGCAAAAGTAGCAAGTGGATAGAGATGGGAAGAGAATTCCATAAATGAGGGAAGCGAAGGAGAAAGCAGCATACCTGAATTCGAGTGGGGACAGGAAGGGCAAAGGCGGGTCACGTGAGCTGAGAGAATGGACTGTGAGGGGAAGGGGATAAGAGGAGGCAAGGTGGGGTGAAGCAGGCTGAACCAGAATTTGGCAGAGATGATGTAGGTGTGGTGGCATCGACTAGAGGATAAGGAAGGGAGATAGTGAAGAGTAGAGGAACAATGATGGCTTAAGGCATTGTAGTTTTCTGCAGCATCTAGAGGAGGTAAGATTGGCATAAAATTGGCAGATTGCTCAATCTTTAGGTGAGATAGGATAAAAAGAACGGGAGGAGGCAGCCCTTTTTATATCTCTAAACATCTAAGGGTCACTGATTCCTCCCTGCAGAGCTTGGGCCCTGTGACCTCCTTTTACTTGATATCCTGTTTTGTCAGGACAAGACCCTAACAGTGAGCACTATTTACATCCCCTGGCCATTCTGATGAGGGCCTGACTGTTATCTCTGACTTTGGACTACCATTGCCCAAAAGCAGGGAATGGGTCCTACTTGGTGATTTCAATATGAAGTGGTCCACTAGCCAAGCAAACAGAGCCAGAGATCTATTTGTGAACCTCGGACTAAATCAGATTACATGGATCCTACCAGGGTTAACTACAAATCTGGTTACAAATCAACCTTTGACTGGATCTCAGTGTCCAACCCAAAATGTATGAACATCTGGGTTACTCCCAGACTCAGTCAGTGTCCACAGTCCAGTCCTTTGTGACTGGTCCACCAGGTTATCATGGGCCCTATACTATTCATCAATGCCAGACAATGCAAGGATCTAAACCTGGAGGCCTTTACCACTTTTTCTTATCAGGTAATTGGTCTTTTATGAGAGCATTGTGGAGATTGATACTGCCTATCATGAGTTTTGTAATAATTTCACTAGTATGTGTGATCACCTCTGCTCTATGAAGCGTCACAGAATATGGAGAAGCAAATAAGTGGGTTCCCAGTGAACCTGTAAGTTTTTCAAAAGGACAAAAAGTGGTCCCAATTTAGAAACCAGGGACCCTGGTTGCCTTAAGAATACAAAACTTTGCATAATAGTTGCAAGGCAGCAGTTTGCAAAGCTAAAATTAATCATATAAAGCTTGGTCTGACCTTTAATCAAGGGAACCAAAAAAATGTGGAACAACATTAGCAACCTCATTGAGATTTAAGGGTAGTCAATCTTGGACCACTGAGGTAAAGACCGGATATGTGTGACCTAGTGACCTCGATAAGTGCAGATAACTTTCTCCGGCTGGCCCACGGCACAGGCAGAAATAATTACTGCTGCGATGCGGGTGACCCAGGTTCGAGAATGGACTCGAGATGCCCAAGGTCCGGCTGGAGCTGGGGGTGGATTGAGCAGCCACAGCATGCTCTCCACTTCTCAGGAGGGAGGGGGGAGTGACTCGGTCTGGTGCTCCCAGGTGACCACAGGATGCACCATTACCAGAGCACCAGCGAGCACTGCTGCTAGGGGTGTTGGATGCATGGTATGGCCGTGTCACAACATTCAATTGACATGCCCCCCACAAGAAACCACAGCAGATAAATGCCTCTGGTGTGCCCAATGACACCTCCTGCCCATGGCGGGTCTGGGTCCTGGCACATCCATTACCTAGCACCGAAGGAGTTGCACCAGGATGCTCCGCTTTGGGGGCAATCCAGGGGCACTGCACACAGAAGATCCTGGGTCCGTCTAGCGGAGGCGGGAGGCTGATGGGGAATGCCATGGGAAGTCAATAAAAGCAAAGTAAGCAAAAAAAAAAACTCCAGGTTCCCTTCTCCCTGAACACACCTGAAAATCCATATGGTCCCACCTCACCCAGATTCTATTCCAAATACCTTACCACTGAACATGTGGTTAAATACCTGAGCCTGCACTAACACTAAACCTGCTTTTGGCCCTGATTGGATTGACTACCACCTAGTCAAGATGGCCAGTGAGGTGTTGGTGTATTCCATTTCAAAATGTTTAACCCTCCTATGCATGGGCAACTCCCTAAATTGTGGAAAATGGCAACAATAATTTCCATCCATAAATCAGGCCTAAACATCTCCGCTTCAACTGCTGTCCCATATCACTCCTTGCCCCACTCTCAAAAGTCTTTGAAAGTATAGTCTTTGTCCAAACAACAGAGCTTATTCTACAAAATGATTTCCTGACCAGTGCCCAATGTGGTTTGTGACCTGAATACAACACTGAGACTGCCTTGGTGAGGTTCAGAAACTGTGTTTACCATGCAGTAGACTCAGGAATTAAGCTGCATCAGTATTCATGGACCTCACCAAAGCATTCGATCTTGTCAATCATTAATTCCTGATCCAGGCACTTGCCTCTCTCAGTTTCTCTCCTTATGTCACAAACTGTTTATAAAACTATCTGACCGAAAGGTACAGTACACAGGACTGTAGTTGATGGCACCCACTCTGACTTTCATCAAATCTGTTATGGAGTACCACAGGGACGTATTCTGGGTCCCTATTTTTCTCACTTTTCTTTAACTCGCGCCAAATGCCAGTCCTTCCACCTAAACTGTCCTTTATGCTGATAATGCTGTCATCTTCAGCATGAGCAGGGACCTGGCAACTTTAAAACCATCCATCATGATCTTGCCCAGCTCCAGGCCTTGCTCTTAAACAATAGGCTGGCTCGCAATCCCACAAAGAACTGAATCCATGTTTTTTCTTAAAAAAAAAAAATCTGCTCATTCCTCTTTCCTAATTAACGATTCAGATGGCACTGGAGTGGTGCATGTGTCAGAGTTCAAATACTTAGACATATTCTTGGACAGCACACTATACTTTAATACCCATGTTAACTACTTGGTTAAGACAGCACACTGAAGACTTGGTTGTCTCAAGTCCTGAGGTCAAATATGAACCCTTTTTCACTAGCACACCCAGATAACAGGATCAAATATCGCACCATCTTCGGGAAATGCAGTGCAATACTTTACCCAGTGGGCACCCAGCCTGGTTCACAATTCTATCCTGTTGACTCAATTTGAGACCTAGGTATTTTCTTAACTTAGTCAGATAGTAACACACTTAAGCCGTTAACAGTTTTGTCAGAATTATCAAATACTGTCCCAACATTCACATGCAAAATAAATGAGAAAAGACTCAAATCAGGATTAAGGAAAAAAAGGTAAATGAAATTAAAAATAGTAAATATATACAAAATACCAAACCTATATACATTAATACTTACAGTCAAAATAAAAGGAATTTCAGAAGCAAAAACGCCTGTAACTGAATTTCTAGTCTTAACTCAGTTTCTGGTTGATATTACCTAACTGTAACAGAAATGCCTTTTAAGTCCAGAAACACAGTGTGTGTTCCTTAGGAGTCCAGAGGAAAAAGACAGTCCAGTCCCCTCAGACTGCTTGACAATACTGAAAGTTAATCTCTCCACTTCCTTGTGATGTCACAGCACATGAGGTCACTGTTAGTCCTGTAATTAATTTGTAATATGACCTAGTATATCCAAAAGGTGTCATTTTACTGCTTACTTGAAATCTGTAAAGAAAGCAATATTAATTTATACAGTCTCTTTGATCAGAGCAATCACCTTGATCTTTAGAAACACATCCTGACAGCTCTCTTCCTTCTAGCAGTGAGAAATGTAATGGGTAACTGTTAGAAATAATGGCTTCTAAGATGTGGTAAAGATGCAGTCTTCTCTGGCTTCCTGGACTTCAAAGTAATTGAAGTTTTGCAATGTGTTATAACCTGGTGTTCTTATAGTCCAAGGAAGTCAGTTTTTTTTTCCAAGCCAGAGGTAACCAGCAGGCCAGTACATTTTCAAAACCTAATATCCCAGGATGCCTTGCTGGCTGCCATATTTTCCCAGCAGAAATCCACAGAACATGCATATATATCACAAATATGATACAATAGAATAACAAGTAGATAGGCAGAGTGTCACACTCATTACATAGTAACCAATGAAGTGTGTGAGTCTTGTTGGGGAGTAAAGGCTACCATAAAGGCAGATGTCCATAGTCCTTTTAGGGCACAAATTTGGGACCCTTGTCCATTTGGTAAAGAACCCATTGCCTCCAAAAATCTTCAAACTGAGTTAAAATATTGTTAAATTTCTCTGTTAATCTTTCCAAGTACAGTAATAGATACCCTTCACAAGCTTCCTCCACATTACTTTATCTTTTGTTTTTATTAGAATTTTGTTAACAAGGTGACTCTGAGAGCATCAAATGCCCATTTTCATGGAGGACCTGGACAGACAAGAAATAATAAATTATCTACATAAGATTCTCATATTACATACATACAAAAGAACAAGCAACATTAGATATATACACAGTAATAGAACCGTGGCACTGAAACATATCAATACATTATTTCTTTAAATTTCACTTTAAAGGTATAATAGGATTCTGAGTAATGTAGTGTGGATGGAAGTGAGTTCCATTCTTTTAACACTTTATAGGCAAATGAATGTTGCGCTGAAGTTGACCTTACAGAGGTAATTTTAAACAAAGTGTTGATACAGAGCGAGCTGAATATCTAGAGCTCCTGTGTCATCAAAGCTGTGAAAGGTAGTTGTACATTACCAGGCCAAAAAAATTAACATAAAAAAAAAAAAACAATAATCAAATGAATGCCAACTGAACAAAGAATACAATAAACAATGATACTATGGCATTTTGTGGCTGCTATGCCACAAGGACCCTGACCGCCCTTCTTCAGATCTGCCATGCCCATCTTCGCTGCTCTGGTGGACACCTTGCTGGACCATGCAAATAACTGGCAGACGACAAAATAAATTTAGAAAAATGGTGTTCTCATGCCACAGAGATATCAGCACACCATGAGGTACAACCTCAGACTGACTGGATTTCCCAGACTGTCCCTTGATAAAATGCACTGCCAGGCAGTGCAACAATTTGCAACGTGCAAGTTCTAAGTGCTCTCAAAGGACAGCAGCTAACATTAAGCCCCATGCTTAATGTGTACTTCACATCACTCCTGGAGCCATGAAAGTGAGTACCACTCAACAGGCATTAACAGTATAAACAGTTTCTTTTTCAAGTATTTCAAGGCATGACACACTTTTAACAAAACAGTACTCCATTGCAGGGGAGGAGGATCTGGACTGCAATGGTGACCAATGAGAGAATTACCATGGAAGGGGAAATACCATAGCAACATAAAGTTTGGTCAGGGCAGCAAGTGCCACAGTGCAGGGAAGGGACAAGGGAAGAGAGAAAGGGTAGCAGCAGCTGGAGAATACCCAGAATCACAGTATGAAAACTTGGAATACATTGTTGCAGAACCATAGAAATAACACATGGAACTGTCCATCTGAAAATACATTCCTGGAAAGAAAAAGGTTAAAGGACAAGTGAACAGTGTTTATATGTACCTCTCAGCGGCAATCTGATTTGGTTGCTTGATCCAGTATCCTCCAAGTGTAAGCCACAGAAGTTTTGAAAAGATTGTCCCAGCCGCTTTTTTTAGCACTTTGTTCTGAAGTTGTACAGTTTTCAGTATGCAGTTTTCATTTTCTGTCCTGCCGCTTGCTCTCGTGCACGCTTCGAACGCCTAATGTGATGACGCCACAGTAGCGAGAGATACAACTCTCCTCAGCCATGCAGCACATGTTTGACGGTATTTCAATGCCATTTTAAAATGCTATATTAACTGTAATTAAACAAAGTGTTTCCTTCGCTTTGTTGTCATCCTGCATAAATTCAGCTGTCACAACCCCCACCCCAACCCACCACCACCAATCGATATTGTTGCTGTGGTGTACTGCAGTTGACATCACGGATGGTCATCATCACCTTGGCTTGCAAATACTAGTGTTTCATGTGAATGATAGCCTGCATAAATGAGTGCTTGCAACAGTGTTGTATAAAATAGTCTGAATTGTCCAAAACAGTAAAATATGGAGCGTAAACAAAGTATGCGATGCAAGCTGCTGAATGCTGTGAAGACAAGATGTCAAAACTGCACACATGACAATATAATAATGTCACAGTTCCATACAACAAATCGAAGTGTTACATCAGTATATTGTCATGAGTGCCATCTTTTCATCATTTCTTTACAGCAGTCACTGTCTTGCCTATCCTTCATGTTCTTTAGTTTGGTGTTGTTCCTCTGCAATTCACATCATTTAGTGACACTTTTCAGTCTTTCTGTACCAGACTGTGTACAGCAGTCGTTGATGCAGGTTGGCATTCAAAAATGAATAGTTGCAATAAACGTGTCTGTCCCCATACATTCCTCTCCTCCCACCCCCACGACACAGCTTATAACGTAGAACTGTATCCCATCATCTATGGCTGATTTCGTGGTCATATAGGTATTGACAATGGAAGTATTGTGTTTTCCTTGTATGAATGAAGTACTGTTATTTTTATAATAAAGTGTGTTCCAGTATGTTTCCTGTCTCTTTCTTTCAATAAAACATTTTCTGCATGCTAACCAGTGTCATGTCTGTTCCTCACTAATGTATACTAACTGTGTGCAGCTAGCACCTCGTCCCACAGCTGCCCCTCCGCCCCCTCTTCCCAGTATCACTTCCTCTACCAAGACCCAACCCTCTTGAAACTGCCCACCATCTTACAGGACACTGTCTCATCTGGTAAGATGTTCCATTAGTCCACCACTCTTAAATGTCTCCTCATTTCCCTGAATATTCCCTCCAATGTCAGTCCATGCCCTCTTGTGTCCCTCCCTTTCTCATCTGGAAAATCCCATCTGTGGTCTCTATCATATTCCCCATACCCCCTCTCCTCCACTGAATATTCAGTTCTCCCAGCATGTCCTCGAGCGCTTGCTTTCTAATCCATAAATCATCTTTGAGGCTCTTTGCTGCACCCTCCAACAATCTGATGTAATTCTTCTGAATGGTCGCCAGTACTGCATGCAGTACTCCACATGAGGCCTGACCAATGACCTCATACAGGGCATGATGACCACACTCCTTCTGGTGGAGAGCCCTCTTGCAATACACCCCAGCATTTTGTTGGCTTTTGCTGACACCTTCCTGCACTGAGCAGCATTGTTCATGTTCCCCTTAATGATCAACACCTAGGTCCTTCCTCTGCGAAGCTCCACAACTGTACCCCATTCAAGTGATAATCCTCCCTGGTTCCTGGCTCTGAAGTCCTGAACCTTGCACTGCTTGGCATTGAACCCCAACTGCCATGTTTCTGCACACCCTGCAGCTTACTCTGATCCTCCAGCAACCCCTTCCACCCCAATCAGTATCATCAACAGCAGCTCCCATCTTGGTATCGTCTGAACAGACTGATCTTGCTCCGGATCCCATGTGAGATATCTGCAATAAAAATCCCAAACATCAACATTCCCAGTACCAGTCACTGTGGTACCACGCCATCACCACTCTCTGTGACAAGCTTTCCCCACCACCATCACCATTTGCTGCCTTGCCCTTAGCCACTTTGTGATCCATTTCACCATTTTTGTACCACCCTCACATATTCCAGTTCCTCCCAACCTCCCAGCCTGTCTCCTCCTTTTCCCTTCCCCTACTCTTTCCCCTTATCCCTTCCTGTGCTGCTTCCTCTCTGCCTTTACTCATAACTAGGTGTGTGACCTCTAGGCTCCCCATTCTGGACCCCTTTCCTGACAGCGGTCCACCTCACCCTCCTCCTAATTTAAACCCACCTTTGTTGATAAATATCCTCTATTCCTGTTTTAGTACTCCTTCCTCCTATTCAATAACCTGTCCCCTGCATATAGGTCACTATAGCCCCAGGTCCTGCCCCAGTCTGACAGTAATCCATATACTCCTGGTACAACACCAATCCCTCAGCCACTCACTGAACTCCTCTGTCCTTTGTTTTCACTGTACTCACACATCACTTGCAGCGTGAGCTGACAGCAGGAGAGATGGCCTGCAAAGGTGGCCCCTCTGGAACCTCTCCTTCACACACCATGCATCGCTCACACGGGAGGATAGCAGGTAGAAGTGGCCTGCAATGCAGCACCTCTGGAACCCCCCATACAGAGCATTGATTCCAGGAACCTTTATTGGCTAAACAAATCTGATTGTTTATGTACTGTACCTGCTGGGACAGGTTATGTTTGCTAAGGATTTGGGGCTATCTTCAGCAGTTACCTTTATTGTGCACAGTTGTACTTCTTGCTGGATCTGCAAGCTGAGATAAGGGTATTGGGTGGTTCAACGCTAGGAGACATGTAGCTCAGGGTACTGTAATCTATTGTGTGGTGTTCCTACTTACTGATTCTGTTCTTGCTGTTTCCTCCTTGCTACTTCCATCTCAATCCACCTAGGCTCCTGTGCATTCCTAAGACGCCAGGAGTCAAGCTGGTTCCCTTTGTGTTGTCTTCCTGCCATAGACCCAGCGCTTAATCTGTGTTTTGTTCTTTCCCATTTAGGCAGCCCTCTGGAACACACACACACCAGGTATCGCCGTCAGAGCAGGAGCAGACAGGGAGAAGCGGCCTGCAAAGGTAAAGACTATTCTATCTCCAGTGGACTGTCTTGGGGTGTTTTACAACTACCATGGAGCATCAACTCCCACCCAAGGACGGCCCTCCTTTTATTGACATCATCAGGTCACGTGATACTAAGTGCTGATAGTCTCATTAGCAAATTATCACTGCTGGCTACCAGGGTCAGGCTTGTCTCAGCTCACTTGATTGTTTTCCCTCCTCTCTCTCTCTCTATCATCCTCACCGATAGTTTCCCTTTAATGTCTGCTACTCCACTCTACTGGTTTTGTCCCATTTCAGCTACACCTACCCGCATTCCTGCCCTGGGTCTTGAACCCTGCACCCTCAGCACCATAGATGGCACCCCTGCCACTGTGCCTTCCAGTCAGACCATATCAGTCCCTGTCATTTACTGCCCTATCACCTGCCAGAAAATATTTCCTGACAAGTAGGCCTAAAACTACCATTCACACCCCTCCACAATCTCGCTCCTCCTGCCCCCACCCTCATTGTTGGACTCTCTAGGTCCCTATCTTCCTATCAATCCTCCTTGCCTCCCTCTATTCTAGGTCACCCCAGGGGCACCAGACCTTCTTGGTCCACTCCTTATCCGCAGCGCTGGTGGTGAAACTAGTAGCGCCTAAACCCCATTATACAATGGAAAGAAAATGCTGGTTCCTGATTGGCTTGCTAACACAATTTACACATTGTGAATCATGCTATGACCCCACGGTAGAACTGCCAATCAATCAGAGCACCAGACTTAAAAGCTGCCAGCCGCCATATTGTTTTCCATCCGTAAGCGAATGTATGAAAAAAAAAGATAAAACTTTTAATTTTTCACATTGTATAATAGTACTGTACCATGACCAGGTATGGGTAGTGACAAGATTTCCCACTTTGGTGTGGTTTCCTACTTGGCTGCACCTCGTGAGCAAACACATCAGGCGTGGTAAATCCTGCCATCACCCACACCCGTCATGGTATATTAAAAAAAATTCTTTAAATCCTACTCAGCCTCCTCTCAAACCCCTATCCCCCTTTCTGCCTGCACCTATCAGCTCAACTAGCTCACCATGCCCGTGACACTCCCTACCCCAGTGGTGGGTCCCAAACATTTGCTCTACCCCATTGCCTGTTGTTGAAACCCAAACAACTGAAAGCTGCCCTCCACCACACCCTCCTTCTACTACTAATCTCTGGTAATATACACCCTACCACATAATCAAAATTGGCCTTCAATTCAGGTTAATTGCATCTCACGACTTCCTGCCAACTGTGAGGTCATCGCCTTGGGGGCCTGTGATAGAGTGGTGACCTACCCTAGTTGGAAAACTGTAGTGATGGATAAAGCAGCTCAGCTTCAACAAAGTTTACCCCGTGATGCCAAATTAGGATATGTATAGCATGCAGTAGTCCCTGGAAGTAAAATAAAGCTGTAGTTACCTTTTCCTTCCTCTATGTACTTTATATTTTGTTTATCTTTGAGCCTTGCTAGCTGGCCACTATCAGGGTAGTCTTCAATCTAGTTCATGTTCTGCAATTCCCAAAGAATGTGGCATGCTGGTATATAGAGATCACCATAAGAAGTATTACATGAGGGTTTGCTTTGAAATAAGAGTAAAAGAAACTGCCTAAGGGGTGTAATCAGCCAGCTAACAAATGAATAAAGTTCTCTTGCTGTAGAAACCTGAGCATGGCAGTTTGGTTATGTAATGGGAGGATGCAACCCCCGCACAAGTGTAACAAAGTGCTGAGCAGTAAATCCAGGCATATATACCTGTGCTAAATAGTTTGCTGTTTGCAGGCTGCTGCTGATTTTAGGAAACAGTTGAGACTATATTTCTGTGAAACAAAACATGATATAAGGAAGCATTTGATAGCTTTAAAAAAAGAGATGTGTATAAACTATAAAAGTACATGCAGGATAACAGTTAAAGGTTGAGTTCATCTCTAGAAGAATCTATGCTTTTAAAGGTAGTTTGTACCTGGAAGCTGGGAGTTCAAAAGCTCCTGGCCCAGATATTCAAACTGCTCCCAAAATGTGCAACAGCAGGAGCAAGCACAATTCAATTATGCATATGCGCAACAGACGCCATATTCAAACATGGAGCAAAAACAACTTGAAGCAGCCAACGCCTGAATATCGCACAAACTGCGCCATAGCGCACCAGGAAGGGGAAGTTGAGAAAGGTTGCGCATAGCGCAACAAGGCCAGCCCAGCTGAGCAGTCCAGAGGTGCCATAGCGCAAGCAGAGCCCCCCACCCCAGCAGAGCAATGGAACTGCACAACCAGGGAGGCAGGCTGGGGCCCACCGCCAGCCATGCCACACGTGGCCACAGGAACACACTGCAGAACCAACAAGACACCTGCACACCCCAAGCACAGCATCACTGGGGTGGGACGGATGATCCACTGGCCCATGGGGACAAGCCAACAAAGCACAGCAGGGCCATGATACCCCAGCACAACCACTGGCAGGCTGAGACTGCCACACACAGGGGTTGACAACCACAGTGCACATCAGCCCCCTGATGCACAGCACACCCTGCACCGTGACCCCAAGACACCACCATGTGCAGTGACTGGCACTGCAGGAAACACCATGCATCCCCCGCACACGCCAGCCCTGTAGCACAGAACCATACAAGCCAGACCCACCCTGTGCACCCAGCAGGGCTGCAGCAGATGGCAAGACCAACAGAAAGTCACTGCCACACTGGAGACACCTCCCACACACACACACACACACACACACACACACACACACATACCCAGGACCATACCACCCCAGATGGCATGCACACCACTGCAACTGAGCAACCATAGCCAGCTGCAAATCAGAGACCACCACAGTATTCATATCAAAATATATATATATTAAAAAATGGAAAGTACAACAAGAACAACAACAAAACTTATTTACAAGAGGGGGTAGGGGTACAAGGTAGGTGGGCAAGGGTAGGGATGAACAACTTGGAGAGGGAAGGCAGGGTGGGAGGGATGGGTGAAGTGGAAGGGAAGCCGGCCAAGGCCCAGCAGGCTGGTCCTCCGCTGCCTGGTGCCGCCTCGCTTGGTTGTGCCTCCTCCGAGCCCATGGCGCTGGATATCCTGGAGGATGTTCCGTCCTCCAGGGACACCTGGGTCAGCTGGTGCAGTGCCCGCTCATCCCGCGGAGCACGATGAGGCCTAGGAAAAGGAACACAGTCAATGGCTGTGACTGACCACAACCCTGAACACCACCCAACCTGCAAGGCATATAGCCCAATGTCCCGCACCTGTGATGGTATGCACCCACCCACAGTGACTATGCACATAACAAGCCCAACTAGGCGGCACCAGCTACATGCACCACTGCACACACACACTGCCCATGTCCATCACAGCACAAACAAGGCTGTCAAGGACGTGGCAATGTGGTGGGATGCCAGTTCCACAGCCATGTGCCCAGCGCATGCATGGACCACCAGTGACGACACACAGACGCAGTGACACTGGACAGTGATGAATGTCGCCTGTGTCATGCATGGTTGTGTTGTCCATGGCTGGTGGTCATGCCCACCCCTCCAGCATGCAATAGCATCCATGATGTAATGATACTCACACTCCATAAGCAGCTGTGGCTGCTGCTGCTGCTGCTGTGGCCCACCGCAGCACCACCGTCCGCCACCGGGCCCTGCCACGCCCCCCTCCTCATCCTGCCTCGCGCTCGCATCCTCTGTCCGCCTGTGGGAGACAAATGTTGAGAAAAACATCAGTGTGACTCCAAGCAGACTGCCCCTGCCCCAGTGAGTGCCTGCCCACACAGCCAGACCCATGCATCTCACACCTGCACACACTGACACAGCCAACCATGGCAGAGCCATCACCCATGCACAGCCACCAAAACACACTCACCCCTACGGAGAATACAGGTGCATAGATGGTACACCCACCTGGCTTAGGCACAACGCCCTCCTGGCACGTGACCGTAGTCTGTCAAGCAACTCCGCCTCCTCCCGCGGAGGTCACTGTACCTGTGCCGCACTGCTCGGCAGACCGTGTCGCCCAGACCCCCACCAGGTCATTGGCCACCTGCAGCCAGACCTGGGTTCGAGCCATGGTGAGGGCTCCTCCCCATACAGTGCCCCATAGTGGGCTCTACCAGGGCCACCAGTGGCCACCTCCACTGGCTCCATTGCGCCGCCTCCCGCATGCCATGGTTGTAGTGTTACAGCAGGCAATATGGCGCCCGCAGCACGGCAACCCCACGTGGAAATGTTGCGAATAGACCACCATAGTTCCTAATCGCGCTGTTCGCATAGCGCCCGCCGGTTCACATAGCGCTTATCACCAGACAGCGCAATAGGGCCGCATATTACGGCAGCCGAACAGCGCCAGCGGGCAAAGGTCGGACACCAGGTCGGGGTCTATGACGCAAGGCACACACAGTGCCATCTGACGCCTCACGCATCCCGCGCGACCGACCACCTGCGTGCCAGTGCCACAGTGGACTATTGCGCAGTAGTGCCATTAGCGCCATATAGTGCCCAGTGCTGTAGCGCCACTGGCACAATGGTGGCCATGGCCTGAATTGCCGATCGCGCACAGCACGCTATCAGCGCCGCAGATGCCCGCGTAAGCTACCTGGGCATGCGCAATGCAGTGTACCACACAGTCACAGATCTGCGCTATTGGCTCAGCTGGCTCAACCAGACTACTGAAAGCGAATGGCGATATTCAGCCGACACATGCAAATCATCTGATCAGCCATTCAGAGGCGCAGTGCGCCGATTTGATCATCTCATTACAGTTGCTCCACTCCTATTTGCATGCATTGCGCTATAAATGTGCGAGCTACTGGGCCGCGCGGCCAGATTCGGTTACTGCAGGTGAGAGGTGGGTTGCATGCTGTGGGATGTTCTGGACAATGGCATGGGATAACGCTTTAGACTGCACAGTGACAGGTGTCCACTTCCACCCATACAGATCGCCATGACCGAGCAGAGCCAAGGTGAGGGTGAGGTGAGGATGGTGGGCGAAGGAGGAGGAGGCCCAACTTCACCACGGCAGAGACTGAGACCCTCTTCCAGGCCTACCTGGAGGAGGAGTCACTACTGAGTGGATGGCGGGCACCCCTCAGTCTCAGGCGGCTGCATGGGAGGGTAGTCCGGAGTAGTGAACCTGCACGGAAGCCACCAGCGCCCGTGCAGGAATGCAAAAGAAGATTGGGACAGACCACAGGAGGGTGAAGGAGAAGGTGGCAGCCTCAGGGCGGCATGCTGGCACTGGCGGGGCCAGCCAGCGGTGGTGAGCTGACCCGGTTGAGGACCGACTGGCTGCATCAATGCAGCGCAGTGCTATTGAGGGCGATCAGGAGGTGGATTCCAGACAGGTGGAAGCCCATCACTGCACGGTATGACATGGTGGTGGTGTTGGGGGAGGTTGTTCACATGCACTCACATGTCCTCTCTTCTGTTACAGATCCTGTCTGTCTTCAGGGATGGTGGTGGTGGGTCCAGGCAGTGAGGATGACCTGCTGGACATGGAGGAGGGTCCATTCACTCTGTCGCCAGCCAGCATGCACTGCACCAGCATGCACGCTGGGCTGCCAACTCTGGTGTCAGTGAGTCGGGTGGGGGGTGCACAGCCTGTGTCTCAGCAGTCTGGCATGCAAGCATGCCAGCACGCTGTGACTGTGGCTGTAGCATGTACCTGCACCATTGATGATGCAGGACTGCAATGGCAGTGACATGTGTGTGTCCCATGACGGACACACAGCAGCAGGCCAGCACGTGCCCTGGGCCTTGCTGGTTCTAACTTGTGTGCCAGCATGTCGGCACAGTCCCAGGCTGTGCTCTGTCAGCACCGTGGGCAGCACCGGTGGCTGTGCAGGTGTCTGGCACTGTTGCGCCACAGCAGTGGAACGAGTGGTCCCTGGGCACAGCGTTGAGGGGCAGCAGCAGCAGTCACCCACCAGGTCTGGGGGACAGTGTCCAGTGGTGGCACATGCCCGCCGCCTTTGATACGCCCATTCCTGGTCCTGGCAAACAGCGCCCACCTCAAGGTGTTGTGCATCAGGACCTTCCACACCCTGGGGACAGGATGCCGTGTGGTAGAGTACCCATTGACTGAGCACACCCGCCTGCTGCGGGATTCAGTACAGCAGCAAAGGCGGGTTGCAACGCCTGTGGAGGCATCTGTGCGGCTGTGGAGTGGCACAGCAGGGAGTGTCTGGACCGTGCGAGATGGTCCATATGCGGATGGATGTGACCGCCACCATTGACAGGCAGACCCAGGCATTGGTCACTGTCGTGGCTGCATTGGGCACACATGCAGGTGCTCCTGTACTGTGCACCCAACACAGTATGCTCTCCACTCTCCGCTCCCGGCGCCATGCGACACCAGGCCTGTCGATGCCGGGTTCTGCTGTGGGCATCCCAAGCACCCTGGTGCAGGTATGTTTGGCATCCTATAGACCCCACTGCGGACAAGGTCGCGATCACGCAGTGGGACCCTCCTGGTGGTCCATCGGTGCCACCCCATGTGGCCCTGCTCAGCCTGCCAATGCTGTTGGGTCACGGCGGCTGCCCACGATCCGCGGTGGACGTGGAATGGTGCAACATGACTGACCTGTCTCCCAGTGCGGGCCCTGTCTGGTGCTGCCCTGTGTGCACTGTGCATCATGGTGGGCAGTGCACTGGTGGGTGCCCCGCCCATCACGCCGACATACAGACCACCTGCACACCATCCTGACTGCTGTCCACAGGTGCTTGTGCATGATGATGCCTGCATTGTACTGTACACCAAGGTGCAAGGTGCCCAACATCTGACACGCGGCTTGGACAGTACAGGTGGTGGGTGTGGTCTGTGATCTGTGTGTTTGCCATGTCTGTTCCTGCTCTGCTGTGCACCTGCCCATGTATGCTTTGTGCCTGGTGTGTTTGTGCTGTGTGTCCATATGACTGTTCGCCTGTCTGATGGTGTGTTTGTGTGCCTGGTCCTTCCACCCCCTTGCCGCCATGCACCCTGGTGTGTTACTCTGTGTGCCTGTGGGTTGCGCCAGGACAGTGTTGTTTGCACATGACCCCTTGACTTACCTGTGTTGTGCATAATGCTCCTCCGTGATGGTGTCCCGGTGCAGCTGGACCTGCCGGATCAGTCGGGGTCCCGCCGTCCAAGGGGCTGCTCATCACTATCAACACGGCACCGCTGGTGTCCCCATCGCTGTCCCCTCTTCAACCTGTATGGCTATCTCACAGTCATTGGCCATGTTGTGCAGGATAAAACAGGCCAGGAATATCCCACAAGCCTTTGAGGGGCTGTACTGTAGGCACCGCCGAGGTGTCTAGGCATCGAAGCGTGCCTTGAGCATCCCAAACACCCGCTCAATGATGTTGCGGTGGCAGCATGTGCCTCATTATAGCGCTGCTGTGATGGGATCATGGGGCACCGCACGGGTGAGCAGCCAGGGATGGAGTGGGTATCCGCTGTCACCTGTGTGGAGATAGTGGAGATCAGTCTCATGTTCAGGTCCATATTGCCCATATCCCTGTGTGCCACTACCATGGCACCTGTGGCATTCCCACCCTTGCCCCGAGTTTGCATTTCCTCATGCGCATTCACCCACTAGATGGCCTGTGGGGATGTCCCACCTCGAATCGATGGCACAGTGCGGACTGATGCCATATAAAGGCATCATGTGCTCCACCAGGTGTGTGGCACAGACATTGATTATACGCCCAGTGGCATCACACACCACCTGGCAATTGACACTGGGGAAGCCCTTTCTATTCCTATATGCGGCCCCATCGGGGCCAGGTGGCGCATTTAATGGCCACATGGGTGCAGTCTATGGCCCCTAGCATGCCAGGCATACGTGCTACCCTGTGGAACGCCTGCATGTTTGCTGTACGCCTGCCACGGTGCTGGGAATGGATGTGTCTGCGCAGCATGTGGCAGCAGTGCGCCTGAGGAATTGGGTGAGGATGCGTGACGTGCCGACTGTGTGATGCCTGTGGTGTCCCCTGTTGGCCTCTGGAAGGTGCCCATGGCGAGCAGGCACATGCAGGCTGTCACCTTGGTCTCCACTGACAGAGCATGACTCGTCGTGAGGGTGCCTGCATCACATCACTGCACAGCTCACAGAGCCGCCTCAGTATTGCCTCTGTTCAGGCGGTACCAGCCCACGATCTCTACATCTGTGTACAACTCAAAGCTGATGCGAGCACGGTACTGCCTGTTGGGGCGCATCACCGACAGGCCCATCCACGGCCACGTCCCCTGCACCTTGCATTCTCACCCTCATTACAGCTTCCATGTGGAAGCTGCCACTGTCCATCTCCCTAGCTTGTGCCCCCGCTGATGTTGCTCTATTACCTCCGCTGTCCTGACTGCTACTTCCACTGCACCGGCACCCCCGCTGGCCTCTGCAGCCTATGGCCCACACTGCTTCCCTTGCCTGCCCTGGCCTGTCACTGTCTGTCTTTTCTCTCTTCCCCACTTGGCATCCTGTGGCATTCTTCGCCTCTTCCTTGAGCCTTTTATTTTGGCTAATTTCCGCTGCGTATAACTTCCGGTTGGCGCTGTTGCGATTGCGCAACTCTTTGATATCGTATTGCACTCTTTATGCATGGATCCACCTCTTCGTTGCGCATGCCGTTATTTGCATTGCGCTGTTGCTCAGCATGTTTTTGGTGGCGCAACTGCCTCCTGCTGAATATCGCAGAATGGCGCACTTTTGACTTCGCGCGGCGCAACCCTATTGCGCATGGCACAACCCTTTGAATATCCCACCCCTGGTCTGTGTTTCTGCTGCTGCTATCTCAACAGCTGCAGCCATTTTAGAAAGATGTTCCTAAGGAAGGGCTAGCCTTAATTGCATTAGTATATAGGGAAGACTTGGGTCTTGTCCTGCCAGGAAGTGATTAGTTTAGAGGGATGAACTTTCTGAAAATGATATTTGTTTGTATGTTCTTGTGTTTATGCTTTTGTAAGGGGTTTAGCATTGTGTAACAATTGCCCCTATATATGTATCTGGTGTATTTTTGCAAATAATGCAGTTGTGTGAATTATAAATCTGGTATTCTTTAATTGTTTAATAGAACATGATTGATAAAGCATGTGACACCTGAGCTGTATATAAAGGATGCTCAGGTAACCTACAGTTTAGATTTACTTTGGGCTGTGGAGCAGAGAGGAACCTCAGGGAGAAGCAGTGTGAGGCAGAGAGGCAGCCAAACGTTAGAGAGACATGCAGTGTTGAAGTACTGAGATCCTGGTTACCCAAAGGTGAAGGTGAGGCAAGCTTAAGGTGGAGCTCAGGTTGAAAGTCCTGTAAAGCCTAAAAGCAAGGAGGAATCACTGTGGCCTGGGATTGGCACTGGACCTCCAAAGGTCAGGTTTGGGCTACCTGGATGCTAGAAGCTGCTCACCTGGCATTTACCAAAGGGAGAGGACTCAGACTGGTGAGAAGCTGCAGAGGCCTGAGTGGGCAGATACTCAGACTGCAGAGGAACTTGCAGAAACCCAGGGGTATTGGCAG
Organism: Neoceratodus forsteri; assembly: GCA_016271365.2. Classification (NCBI taxonomy): domain Eukaryota; kingdom Metazoa; phylum Chordata; order Ceratodontiformes; family Ceratodontidae; genus Neoceratodus; species Neoceratodus forsteri. The sequence goes on from CM057449.1 coordinate 332,304,711, forward strand.
GGTGACCATACCATGCGATGGGTTTAGTTCCTGATCTCTAGAGGGCATTGTGAGGTCCAACTGCAGTGTTCTAGTGAGAGGTCCTAGTTAAACTCCCAGCCCATACTTTTTATTGTTTTTCTTATAGTAACCTGACAAAGTTTACATCTGAAAATGCCATCTGTACAAACCTGGCAATAAAACAGCACCTCAGGGTGTTTTACATGATATTTTATGATTCCTGCTGTCTTCCTGAATTGAACCCCACGACAGGGACTATAACATCAACTGGCTGTCACCAGCTGCCATCCCTATAAGGATACTATTGTGGCAATGGAGTTCACCTAAGTCGTTCCATCCCCTACAAGACTTAATCCTAAAACTGGGACATCCACCCTGCTGGACCTAATTCTCACTAACCACCCTCAAAACTTTTGAAGATCACTGTGCTCCTGATGCCTTGAGTGACCACTCCCTGTGCTCTGCTGGTGGTCCAACAAGGCCCCAAACATAGAAACATTAGCAACAGTTGCATTGAAATGTACAAGAAAATATTTACTGCAGAAACTATTAACATAGAGAATACCACTAGAAGAAAGTAGTCCCAAACTACTGAGTCCAGTTGCACAAAGTTCAAGACTTCAGCCGGCCCAGTGGTGCTGAGGGTTGGGCGCTGGATGCCGCACCTCACACCATGCTGGCGACCTGGGTTCGGGAATGGACCCAGCGCGGGGTCGGCAGGGAAGGAGAGGATCAAGCATCTGAGGACTGCTGTCCTCTCCTGGAGAGGGTGGTTGGTGTTCTCGCTGTGCTAGCAGCCCCAGTGGAGGCTGGGAGACTTCAGCAGGACAAGGAACTCACAGCAGGGTATGGAAGTGGCAGTGTACCTCCTGCAGGTGGGCGGAATCATGCCCACAGTGTGCTGGACATCATTGCGTCCGTGCTCCTGAGGTCTAAAAGTAGACAACCCCTCCCACTGGAGATAGCGAAGGCACCTCCCTGATCTACACTCCCAATGCTGGACACTATCTCTCCATGTCCACCTCCCTGGCCCAGAGCTCAGCACTCTAGATAGAGCACCCTGGGTGGAAGGGCAGCCCTTCCTCGGAGGGTTCAGACCCGAGGATATGCCGGGCTGGGGTGGCGGAGAAGAGGAGTTGTCACAGTGGGAGGTAGAGATCGTAGGAGGATGCTGGAGAAAGTTCTCCAGACAGGGTGGTACAAAAAATAGTTAAAAAAAAAAAAGAAAGTTCAAGACTCACGACGCTCCGTCAGTGGAATGGTGGTATGCGAGCTTGTACCAGTTCTTGACAGTACAGTGTGAGTTCGCCAAGCAACCTGGAGTTCTGATTAACTGTGAAAGTCACACCACTTGAGTATATAAGTCCAGGATTCATTTACGCATTTTCCTTAAAATCTTCTGAATCTGTACACAGGGTGTACAACAGAGTCCTGAGAAGAAGAAGAAGGCTGAGAAGTCCCAGGAAGTTCATCTGGCTGATCAGACACAACAGAATCTGGATGGAGAGAGTCAGGAATGTGAAGATCAGAATTAACTGGTTGCACAGCGCGCCTGACCTGGTGGCGCTGAGGAGGTTGAGGTGTTGGACGTCACACCTCGCTCTATGCTGACGACCGGGTTCAGGAGCGGACTCGGGTTGCCGGGGTTGGAAGGGGAGGGAGGATCGAGCATCCTAGTGGATGCTTTCCTCCCTCAGGGGTGGGATACCAGAGACGCAGTAGCATCCAACACTCCATAGAGAGTGCCGGTGGAAGCACCGCCCTTGAAGGATTGCGGCCCGATATACCGGAGTCGGGAGGGGGATGTTAGATGGCATATGAGAGGATGACGGCACTGCACATCGCCTCTGGATGTAAGTCCCAAGGTGCCGCATCCTTAGCAGGCTGGGAACTAAGGGAGAAAATCGGGAAAATGTACATTCCGGCCTTGTGAGCAAGATGAAGTTAAGGGATGGGATTGCCCTGTCGGACAGAGTAGGAGGAGGTCGAGGCCTCCTCAGCCGTGGAGCCGCAAGTAAAAAAAAAAAAGAATTAACTGGTTGCAAGTTATTGGGCGGAATTTCAGCTTCAAGAGGATAGCAGGCTCTGGTGCAGCTTCATTACGTGGACGGGATCATCTGGAAGGGTGTTACTCAGGTACCCATGCTTCAGATGATTGACGTGGACTTTGTTATGTACAAGCTTTTCCATCAGACTTACATCACAGATGAACGTGAACTGGAGAAAGCTTTTCCACAATGTAGAAGGGACCAGTCCAAGGGCAAAGCAGTTTCTTGGTGGCACCCAGAACTAGGACAGGTTGATATACTGTAGGTAGACAATATCTCCACAGAAAATGAAGGCTCGTGTGACTTGGCTGCTGACATTTTCTACATGGCAGATTTTCTCTGTCCCAACATATTGATTGCAACACGCCTGGCAAGTTCAAGGTGTTCCAGTACAGGAATGATGAATGAAGAAGCTGACTTTGGAACCTCTAGCAGTGAGAGATCCCTGTCCTATGGAGTTCTTGGATGGCATCCATGGACCAAGAAAATGGTGTGTACTCTGTACTGCCGACATGGGCTGGTATTGTAGGCAAATTGAACAAAGGAAACAAAGCGGTCCCAAGTGTCATGAGTTTCATCCAGGTACTTGGAGAGGTGTTGATAATGGTAGACATCATTCTTTCACTTTGTCCATTGCATTGTGGATGATAACTTGTCTCTTTTTATGTCGAAGTCTGCACATTCTCGAACAATAGTTGAAAGGTAGTTAGTGCCTCTGTCTGAATACAGGTATGAGGGTACCTGATGACAACTGTGTTGAGGAAGGCATTTGCTACAGTGGTAGCTTTGATGTCATTTAGTGGGATTAGTTCCAAGTATTGGCAAAGGCAAGGCAAGGCAAAGTTTATTTAAAACACCCAATCCTGAGACTCTGGGCGCTGTACAAATGAATAAATACAGCAACAAAAACATATAATACATCACATATTAAATAAACAAAATAACATTTTTTAACCTATCATATGATTGTCATATTCTGCTAACACTGCCTCTGAGGCCAGGAGATCATAGGGCTGTGGGTTCAGTTCCCACATCTGGCACTTGGGTTAATGTCCCAGTACTGACACTGTAGTACAGCATGAGAGGTGCTGCACTTCTGAGGTGCCGCCTCGGATGAGATGTTAAACCGAGGTCCCATCTGCCTGGATTGGTGGTAGTTCAGGTGGATGTTAAAGATCCCATGGCACTTATCGAAAGAGTAGGGGAATTTCCCAGTGTCCTGGCCAAATTTCCTCATTCACTAAAAATACCACCAACAGCTTAATCTGGTTCAAGGTCAGTTGAATTCATCTGTATCCCCTCCTCGGTCGTACAAAAATAGGCAGGATTTGTCTAGTGCACTTACCCGGTCAACAAAACTAAATAAATAAATAAAATAAATAAATTCCATAATTTAATCCCCAAAAGCTTGGGAAAATAATAGGGCCTTCAGGTGGGCCTTAAAGATATCTACAGTAGGGGCTCCCCTAACCCCAAAAGGCAACGAATTCCAAAGAATGGGAGCAGCAACACTGAAAGCTCTGTCACCAGCAGATCTTAGCCTCATTCTAGGAATCGCCAGGAGGCCCCACTGAAAGAGCAGAGGGCACGGACAGAGAGAGCAGGTGCAAGAAGGTCTAACAGATAACCAGGGCCCTGCCCATGTAGGCCTTATAGATGAGAAGACCCACCTAAAGAGGATCTCCACCTTACTGGCAGCCAGTGCACCACGCGACACCGTGTGTAATGTGGCAAAATTTTGCTGCCCAGTAGTAACCAGGCAGCTGCATTTGCACCAGCTGCAGCCTGTGGAGAGATCCTCCTGTGACCCCGAGGTACAGCGCATTGCAGTAGTCAAGCCTTGATGTAACTAAGGCATGTATCAGGGTAGGGAGGTCCAAGGTGGCACAAGGGGCTTTATTCTGGCGATATTTCTAAGATGGAAAAACAGAAGTGGACCTAGAGGATATTTGCACATCCATGGTCAAATTCCTGTCCAAAATAACACCAAGATTACGCACCCAAGAGGAGGCCTTCAATGAAACAGCTCCAGGAAAAATTCCAGTTGCTGAATCAGAGGCCATCCTATCATGCACTCTGTTCGACTCCACCACCAATACCTCCATCTTATCGGGGTTCAGTCGCAACCAGCTGGAGGCCATCCAGTCGTTGATCTCAGCAAGGCAGATGTTTAGCACATCTGCTGCATTGGATGTTCTTGGGCAAAGGAAAGATATAGCTGGGTATCATTGGCATAGCAATGAAAGCCCAAGCCATGCTTCCTAATGATCCCTCCCAGGGTAGCATGTACACTACTGAACAACGTTGCGCCAGTACTGACCTCTTGAAGAACTCTGCAAGATAGGAGGCTAGGAGTGGACGGAAAATTCCTCATCACAACCTCGCTGCCACCTGTTGGTAAAAAGGACTCAAACCAGTGAATAACAGTACCGTGAGTCCAGAGCTCCCTAAGGGTCAAGCAACACACAATGGTCCACAGTGTCAAATGCTGAGAAGAGAATGAGAGAGCAAGAATTGTCTTATCCCCACGATCCCTCACCCTGAGGACATCATCTGCACCTAACAAGCACGGTTTCTGTAGCTATGCCTATTCAAATCCCAACTGGAAAGGTTTGTATAACTCATGAGTCACGAGGTGCTCTTCCAACTGAAGCGCCACCACCTTCTCAACTACCTTTGCCAAAAGGAAGATTGGATATAGGTCGGTAATTTTCCCTGACCTCCAGGTCCAAAGATGGTTTCTTTAATAGGGTCTCACTAGTGCCTCCTTCAAGGCATCAGGAAGACCCCCTCAGATAAGGAGCACCGGACAATCAGAGCAAACACCGGGCCAATGGTGTCAATGTATCTCATTAAGACACGCGTCGGCACCGGGTCCAGTTCAAAGGTGTGCTTCAAGTTGATTGCCACCTCAATGACCTCACTTACCTCCACTGGTCTAAACTCCCCAACCAGGCGGAGTGCACTCAGAACACTTTAGGCGACCACTGCCAGCTACTACATTGCTGGCTGAAGAAGCCACCTGCGGATACTGGACAGTCTGTCCAAGAAGAACCGAAAGCAAACTCTTCACACTCAATATTAGAAAACCTTCCTGGGCTGTAGACAGGCAGGATGGAGTAGCCTGTCCACAGTCCAAAAAGTATAGCTGGTCGGTTCTTCCCAGCAGCAATCTCCTGGACAGGAACACTGCCTTCTTACGGTTGATTGCCCCTGGTATGAATTATAATGCACACGCAGGGCCAGTTTGTCCCCTCCAGGCTGGATCTCCTCCAGCAGCGCTAACCTCTGACCCTTCCTCTTCATTTCCCTGAGAGTCCCATCATACCATGGGGACCCAGGTAAGAAGATTTGGGTCGATACAGACAGGTGCGAGGGAGTCAATGGTGTCGGATAACACCCTATTATAGGTATCAACCCTAGCACCAATGCCTCCGACGCATGCATCACCCCACACTAGATAGATGAGCTGCCACCAAAACCCTCAGGGGTCAATCCATAAAGGGCACAACTCATCATCTCAGTAGGGAGAGGGCATCAGCGGAGCCCCAAACATGAACTGCACCATGCAATGATCAGACCAAGATACTCATCAGTCTTGAGATTGTCAATTTCAAGCCCCAGTGAGAACACCAGGTCCAACATGTGGCTGTCCTGATCGTCACACCAGTGACAACTTGTGTCAGGCCCAGAGAAGACATAGTCTGGAGGAGATTGAGACTACACCTGGAAGATTAGTCGTCAGTCTAAACATTGAAATCCCCAGAAAAATACATCTAGGGGCTTCAGTATTCGCTGATGGTGAATTCAGCAACCTTCTGCAGGAAATTCCCATTGCTCCTGAAGGGTGATAAATAAGGAAAATCCTGCAGCCTGCACCTGGACCTCCACGAACAGCCACACATTCAAACGAACCTGGAGTTCCCACTGGGTGCATGGTGAAGACCAAGTTGGATCTAATACAGATGGCTACACCACTGTCCCTACGCTCCACTCTGGGGCAGTGCACTATGGTATACCCAGGTGGGACTGTGGCCTCAAAACTGGGCCCATATCATCCCCAGCCCAAGTCTCCATGACGCAGGCCAGATTGACTGAGGAGATGTGGTGAAGTATTTTGTAAGACAGTCCACAAAAACAAGGATGTATTTGTTGCCAGAGTCAGAGCATGTTGGCAAAGGTCCAAGAATGTCTGTGCTGACTCTTTGAAATGGTTCAGTGGCTACAGGCATTGGAATGATGTGTGCCTTTGTCAGTTTGGCAGGAAGTTTCTTTGGGAGCAGAGCTGGCAGAATTTGACAAATTGGACAATGTCCTTGTTTATATGAGGCCAGAAAAGTGAAGCCTTGTCTTTTTGAGAGTTCTGTGGATTCCCATATGACCTCCGGAATGGAGAGAAGAACTTGGTTGACTAGAGAGGCTGGCACAACTAACTGTACATGAATTCTACCCTTGCGATGGCTATTGCCTTCCTTGGCCCAAATGTGAAAAAGCACACCGTCATTGAGGAAGCATTGAGAAGCAAAGAAAAGTACATCCTGGCGATGTTGCTTTTGTTGCAGTAAGGTTCTAGACTCTAAGTAAGAGATTATATCTGTGAATTGAGGATCTGTTCTTTGCTGCATTTTGACAGTTGCCAGGAGAGATCAGAAGCAGAAGAAGAGAGAAGCTCTTTGGCTACCTGCAGTAAGTGAGGATTTGTGCTTTTTTCTTAAGAAGCAGTTGGTAGCAAGCAAAGCAACTTGAGATGCTCTAGGAGTGTCCACAAGAAGCACATCTGTGGCATGGAAAGGAAGAGCTTGTAAGCAGGATTCTTCATCTGTTCAGGATGATACAGAGGGATACCGCCTCCAGCTTACACCATCAACAGTGGAGTGAACGCAACCTGGTCTGTACTGAATTTCAGAGTTGTAGCATTGCAGCATGGCAATCCATCAGGCTAACTCGCCTACTGGCTCCTTGATTTTGAATAACCATCTGAAGACAGAGTGATCAATGATAGCTATAAAGGAGCAGTAGCAAGGTAACAGTCAAATTTCTTTATGGCAAATACCATGGCTTTTTCTGTGATGCCACAGTTCTGCTCAGATGAGGAAAGGGAGCACCCAGCATAGGAAACAACTCGTTTCTGTTCCATCTCGTATTTGACATAGCACAGCGCCTACTTACAAATAAACTAGCATCAGAGTAAAGTTTGAAGGGTAGATAGAACCTTGGGTAGGCCAGTACTGGAGAGGGGATTAGTTTTTCTTTTAAGGTTTCAAAGGCCTCTTTGCACTCGGAAGTCCATGAATATTCACATTCCTTTTGATGAGGGCATACAGTGGAGCTGCAATCTTGGCATAGTTACAAATGAACTTTCTGTAGTATCCATACAAGCCTAGGAAAACTCTAAGGTCTTTGAGATTGTGAGGTTCTGGATAGTCTTTGACTGCTGAGAACTTTTCTGGGTCTGGAGAGATGCCTTGAGAACTAACAACATGTCCCAGGTAATGAATTTGATGCTGTGCAAAACAACACTTCTCTGGGTGAAGCTTGAGATTAGCTTGTCGGAAATGTTCAAACACTTCTTTGAGATGTTGGAGGTGCTCTGGCAAAGTTCTGCTGAAGACAGTGACATCATCTAGGTAAACTAGGCAAGATTTCCAAGACAACCCATGTAGTATGGCTTCCATAACACGCTGAAATGTGGCTGGACTGTTCCAAAGTCTCATAAGCAGTCATTTGAATTGGAAAATCCCAAGTGACAGCACCAGGCTGTGTATGGATGAGAAGTTGGATCAATGGAGACTTGTAGAACCCACTCTGAAGGTCTAGAGTGGTGAAGTAAGCTGGGCTGGTCGCACCAAGACTCTAAGGCATCATCAGTTGTAGGTAAGGGATAAGTATCCTGCTGCGTGTAGGCATTGAGCTTTCTATAGTCTACCACAAAGTGATACCCCTTGTCCTTCTTACCACCAGCAGGCAGGGTGCACCCAGAAACTTACAGACTCTTCAACAATGTCCTGTACAAGCATGTCTTTGATCATATCCTCTAGGACTTGTTTCTGTTTCTGTCCCACTTTGTAGGCTTGCTGACAGATTGGTTTCTGTTTGGGCTGCACCTCGATGGTGTATTGTAGGATATCACAGCATCCAAGCTTGTTATCTGGACCAACAACTATGACCTTTTTTGTAACAAAGGTAGAGGAACTACTTTCACCAGTAGTAGCAGAAGCAGAGGCCATTTCTTCCAATATTTTGGACCTTTTCTTCAGAGTTTTAGGACAAAATGTCTTACAAATCTCACAATTGGCAAAAATATGGTTAGTACCCAGACAAAAAATACAAAAAGAATGTCTGCTTTGCTATAATCTGACCACAAGACTCACAATATTTAAAGCCAGTGGGTCCTGCATTTCTTAGGTTTGACAACAGAGACCTCTGACATTTAGCAGGAATCGCTAAATAGACTTAAACAGAATTATTGGTTCCTTGGAACTGAAGATTTCAAAAATAAACAACTGCCAAATGGTTCCAGGAACTGAGTGCTACTCAGTTCCTGACAGAAAAAGGGAACCGAGAATAATATAAATTTAAATAAAATAGAAAAGGCACAAAAGGTCAAGGAACCGACTGCAAAGACACCAAATATAACCAAAGATGAGGTAAAAACTCACTTAAAAGCGGAACCCTCGGTTCCACGGAACCATGCGTGAACCGCTAATTATCTAAAATTCTCACACAAATTACAAAACTAACTAATACTAAGGCAGCAATTTGAAAAGAAACTTAAGACACTACTTATCGACCAGACAAGTGAATTTTGAAGAAGTTGAAGGAGAGCTCTCTGGGACGTCTTCACTAGGCAGGGAGTAAAGAATCTGAAGCTCTCAGAGTGCAGCAGTTGCTAGGGCAGCAGTTTGAAATTGGCATGATCCAATTGAGAGTTCTATCAGTTGCATATAATTCCATCTCTCTGGGCAGTCCAACACAGGAGGCTGACTGCATCAGTTTAATCATAATGAGTGTCCCTTTGAAGAAACAAGATAACTATGGAGAGTAATTTTTCTTATCTGAACCAACAAAGACATCTGGGTAATTCTCCAGGAAATTCAAAGCTGTTGTTTCTGCTGGCCGGTGGCACTGAGGGTTGAGGCACTGGATGCCACACCTGCACCACGCTAACAACATGGGTTTGGCCTCAAGCTCGGCCACCAGGGGTCAGCCCGGGAGGTGAGGAGCCGATCAAGCTGTCGGCTGGCAACTCTTCTCAGGTGGGTTAAGGAGGGTTTCCTGGTGCTTGGCTGCCTCCTGGTGGAGGCTGGGTGGCAGTGCCCGTCGAGGTGCCCTGGTGTTAGCCAGGGAGGTAGGAAGAGGCCGTCACTGGAGCCATGGTGCAATGTGCACCTCCACACACATGCGCTACTGCATTCCGAGGCCTCAGGTAACAGGGAGAAAAGGAGGAAATTACAGTCACAGCAAGATGAAGTCTCGGGCTGGCTCTGGTGATCCGCTGGGACACGCAGCATAGGTAAGTGCCGAATGACCCCAGAGCTGGTGAAGGTTGGCAGACACACGCAGCAGCCTGCCATGGAACATAAAACCTATCTGGAAAAAAAAAGCTATTCTTTCTCTGTTGGAGATGCTGGAAATTTTAAGAGGATAGTCGCCACTGAGGGGTAACTGGTGAAGCTGGAGTGGTCGTAATAGTACTGACAGGACTAGAGCTGATGGAGCCAGGCTGGGGTTCTTGCATAAGATAGAGCTGGTCCCTGTAGACAAGCAGGCTAATCTTCCAACATTGGCACCCTTGGAGATGACAACTGGCTTATCTGTAAAGTTGCAGCATTTTTGAAGACTGTGCCACCATGCACAGCATACAAGGTGTTTCCTGGAGAAGTCCTGATGAATGCAGAGTGGGGATCCCATGATGATGCCAACAACACCTTGTGGGAGTGGTTCACCTTGGATCTTGTCAATCAAAACCATCTTTGTCTGAGAAGGCATAGTGACTGAGTCTATAGCTGCACGTTGCCTCCAAGGGTCTAGTGACAGTTTGTTTGATGCAAAGTCTAGGGACGGCTTTGTGAGATTTAAGGAAGTCCACGCCAAGAATCACTGATTGTTGTAGGTCTGGTACTAGGTAGAACTTGATAGTAGCTTGCTATGAGCCAAAGTGTAACTTGAGATGGACCATGCCTCTGATAGGTACTGTAGTGGCATTTGCTGTGATAATGTACTTTAGGTCAGCTGGACAGACTTTAAATAAGGGACTAACAGCTTTGTTGTTCAGAATACTAGTGTTGATAGCTGGGATTTCTGCTCGGTGTTGACTAAGGCATGTGGACCAATCTCCAATGGTCACAGGGATATAGTTTGCTAAGAGTGGTGATCTGATGACAGGTATATTTGGCCCTGGAAGTGAGAGGTGCCAGAGCTGGTAGTTGGAGGATGCTGTTTGCTTGAATTAAGAGAGTCGGAGGGGTAGTCAGTTGAGTGTCCCCTGCCCAACAAAATCCCTAGTTTGTTGGGCAGTGCTCATTCTGATCCTGGGAGTAGTTGTGATCATCTTGCTGACTGTGCTGCAGTAGATGTCTTTGGTTCCTTGATTTCTATTGTCATACTTTAGCTGGCAGACAGCAGCAGCAGTGTCCTCTGAATCCACACCACTGGCAGGTAACAGGCTCTTGAGAAGGTAGAGGTGAGTCAGGTCGCTGTCGGGGTGGGTTACAAAGCATTGACAGAAGTTGCAGAAGAAGCAGTTGAGCCAAAGTGTAAGCTATTGACAGTTGTGATGAGCTTGTCTGTCATTGCTTGTTGCTGCTGGACACATGTTGTGAGTGTAGCTATTTGTGAGGACTGAGGTGCTTGTACACTGGTGGTCTGGAACATGGATATGGATTTCTCATGCAAGTCCCGGACAAAGGCTATGATTTGATCTTTCTCTGTTTTCTACAGATTGTTTGCAGCATGACTCAATGTCCACTATGAAGGCTTCTAAAGATTCAGAGGGTTGCATGGTGCATTCCCACAGCTGTTGTTCCAGTAACCAGGGCAGATGTGGCGGTGTGCCGACCCAACATTGAATCTTTTATGGTGAAATTGTGCTGTGAGGACCTGAGGCTAAATTTCACCCCTTCACAGTATGTTGCCCCTTCAAATCAACTCCGACTCGGGCTGATAATCTTTAGAAGGGGGCGTGAGAGCACAGCCCCTGAGGCTGCTCAATGTCAGACAGGTGAAATTTAGCCTGTTGACATTGGGATGTCTATGCTGAACCGACAACGGTGTTGTCGATTCGGCATAGGTAAACCGATGTGCTTGGACAAAATGGTCTCTAAAGGTTGCATACAGAGTGACAGTATCTCCTTTGACTTGTTCTGAAGTCGTTAAACCAGGAAATGGTAGTTCCTCCTCAGAAGCAAGCGCAAGACATTGAAATACACAGTGGATCAGTCCAACTATTGAAGGCAATCCAGGCTTGGAATTGCTTTGAGCCAGTTGACAGCATCTTCATGAGGCAAGGCCGAGAAGGGTACTGGCTATAGGCTGGTATGGACTGTGGACTGAGGAGAGATAGTTTTAATGTAGGCAAGATCATCTTGAATAGCTTGCATAGCAGACATTCCTTGAGCCGCTAGGAAGGCTAGATGTCATGCAGTATGGTTTCTGTTTTGTAGCCCCACACCCTCGATGTTGGTGAAGGTTGACCTCCGGATGCTCTGACCATATCTGTGTCATCTTTGGACATTGTGGTTGGAGACGAGCTCGTTTCACTGAGTGAAGGTCGTAGGATGAGAAGGAGTTGCCATCATGCAGGAGATAGGACATCGTGGAGTAGATGGAGTCCCGTGGAGAAAATATTTTTGTAGACAAAAGTACAATTATTTGTAAGGAAAGTCCATCAAATGACATCTTTAAACAATTCCAACTCAATCTGTGTTGTCTGTTATTTAAATAAAGGTTTCTTTGCAAAAATCAGCTATTTGTTTCAGTGTCCATTCATTTCAATAGGTTACCCTCAAAACATGGCTGCCATTGATTTCTGTGGAGTGAGGTCATTTTGAACAAGCTGGTGCCCCTACAAACATGGCTGCTTGAGTTTGACATAAACTTCCTGTATTGTGCCTGTACCAAGAAGGGTCATTTCCTTTTTGTACTGTCGCGAAATCACCTTTAGGACTGAATAACAAAATTTCACTGTCACTGTTCATGAGTGCGGTCCCAAAAGCGTGTTGAATATTTGGTGAAAAATTCCTAAAACTGGCCGGAGTTACACGTGTTCATTGAAATGTTTCTATGCCATGCATAACTTTGGTAATTTTCAATATTTTGACTCAAAATTTCAACATAGCCATTTTAACACCAGCTCATGAACAGTACAACTGTCATTTTCACATCCTGTCCGAAGGGTGTTTCTGCACCTGTGGTGCGGAGTGGTATTCTGGCACAGATTTGAACATTTTCATCTATGGGTTTCAAACAACATGAAGTCTTGCTATATTATGACATATGCAGTTAGACCCAGCCTTCGAACTGCTCGGAGGTGAAAGAGTTAACTTTCCATGCCAGGCATGGAATCTTGAGCGAGCTCGGTTGAGAACTCTGTCTGTTGTTCTTCAAACTCAAACTGTCAGATTCTTTACTCACTCACTGAACAGTCGCCCGGAGATTTCTCCTGCTGCTCGGTTCATTTTGTCGGTTAAAAGTATAATTTCTCAGTTTTAAACCGCATTTTGTCTATATTTTAACCGCAACGGTCGGTTCAAGCTCTGTCTGTGGTATCGTAGTAATAGATAGGTTTTACATTATTTCTGTGTGGAACTTGCAAACGATATTATCGATTCGGTTTGAACCGATCAGGTTGTTGTTAAACTTTATTAAATTGTATTTAGGTAGGTTCCCAGTTCTTATCGGTTCTAAAAAAAGGATTTCATTACGTTTTTCCATGACCCGTGACATGGTTGGGAACCGATAAGGGTGTCTTACTTATGCGGATTGTCGAACGGGCAAGTTTTTTGGTTAGGCTGGCACTATGTCTGAGAAACCCAAAAGAAAAACCGGGCCCACTGGGTTTCAGCACTGTAGTGTCTGTGGGGAAGCCTTTGCCAAGGCTGACCCACACACCACATGTGTTTATTGTCTGGGGTTTGACCACCTCAATGCAGACTGCCAGATTTGCAAGAATTTTCCTGCAGCTACCCTAGATAAGAGAGTTGGTAGGCTCAGGAACGAGAGGCCAAAAGTCCGCTGACCGGATGGCCAGCCGGTTCGGTGCAAACCGAACTGGAGGGAGTGCCCTCTGACCAGTGCGAGACTTCCTCGGGCAAACGGAGGCTGACTCGGAGGAGTTAGTCCCAGCAAAAGGACTAGAAAATCAGCAGGTGGAGCCAAAATTTCCTTCTCCAACCGCTGCAGAGATAGCCAAAGCGATCAAAATTGTCCAGTCGCTTTCTGTTCCGACCAAACCAGCACCATCAGGTAAGCGGTCGGTTCGGGTCGAATGCACCGGTTCAAGAATATGATATAAAGGAATTTTATGAACCGGAGGAGGGGAGGAAGATTATGAAGAGAGTGAATGTGATTTTGAAAGTCTGGATGTGCCTCATTGAACCGGACATCTCCCCAGACAGACCTTCAGGAGTGTCTCCCCAGGCTTTCTGAGTCCCCTTCTCATTTTATGTTTTATAAGAAAGTGTCTGAAACCCTTCAGCTCCTTTTGGAAGAAGCTGTGGATGAACAGGAGGAGCGTGACTATGTAGAAATGATGGATATCCCAGAGTCTAGGAGATTGTCTTCCTTTACATAAATCTTTTAGGAAACAGACAATAAAAATTTTAAAAGTTCCTCACACTATACCTCCTGTGGATAAAAAATGGACAAGAGGTACACATTGTCAGGCCCTGATATGGAGTTCCTTTCACAACAATGCAGCCATGTTGGAGTAGTGCAGGCTGCAGCCTGTGATAAGGCAAATATTCCTTGGCTTCACACACCCTGACAAGGACTCCAGGAGGATTGATGCCATGGCAAAGAAACAGTACATGGCAGCATCCTTGGGACTCAGACAGGCAAATTATATGGCCTATGTTGCAAGATACCAGAAATCCAGATGGGATACTGTTATGGCTCTAGCGAAGCAGGGTCCTGGCCAGCTTGCCAAGGAGCTGGAGCAGGTGGCTGCTGATGGTATTGAGGCTTCAAGGTGCAATTCCATGCTGCAGTGGACTCTAATGATGTATCTTCAAGAGTCATGGCTACATCTGTGGCTTTTCGCAGAATGGCTTGGCTCAGGTGTACTAGCCTGTCACAGGATACCCAGGCTAAGGCCATGGATTTTCCTGTTGTGGGTAACTCTCTGTTTGGGAGCAGACAGAGAATTACATGAAGAAAATGGATGAGTATAGGACCACTTATAGGAGTGCACAGGCCAAGGAAAGGCAGGCCACTCCTCAGAGGCAGCTTTCCAGGGGCAGGGCAGGCCTTTTCACAGACCTTTTTCAAGCCCAGGCCTCCTCTTCAGCCTATGCCCAGAGGGGTTCTTCAGAGGGAGAGGCAGACGGGTACGAGCAGGCCTACTCCCACCCCTCAGCCTAAAGCCCCAGCCAAACAGGCACCCTGATGGGAGGGCCAGGACCGATTCTCCATTACCTGTAGGGGCAGGCTGGCTTTACTTCATCCGGGACTGGGAGTCTTTAACATCAGACAAGTGGGTCCTGGAGGTAAGCCAGGGACTGGTTCTCAGCTTCAAAAATTTCCAAAGATGAGAACCAGATCCTTTCCACCTGCAAATCCATCAGAGACTCTCGCCTGGAAACAGAAGTCTCAAACCTCCTGGCTCTCAGAGCTGTAGAAAGGTACCTCCCCTACACCAGGGCAAAGGACTGTACCCAGGTACTTCCTTACCCCAAAAGACAGGAGAATGGCGGCCCATCCTGGATCTCAGATACCCAAACAAGCACCTTTTAAACCAAAATTCAAAATGGTGACTCTGGGAATTATTTTACCCTCTCAAAGGAAAGGGGACTGGCTAGCGTCCCTGGACCTCAAGAATGCCTACTTCCATGTTCTCATCAGAAGCTCCCACCAAGTACCTCAGATTTGAACTGCCCTCAGGCCATTACCAGTTCAGAGCAATGCCCTTCGGCCTCACCTCTGCCCCAAGGGTATTCACAAATGCCTGGCAGTAGCAGTTGCTCATTTAAGAAGGCAAAAGATTGCCATCTTTCCTTACCTGGATGACTGGCTCATAGTGGGCCAGTCTCCAGACCAAGTCAAATTACACCTTCAGGTTACCCAGCAGCTGCTTACATCTCTAGGTTCCTTCTCAATCTCCCAAAGTCAGTTCTAGAGCCTGTTCAGCTACTCACCTTCATAGGTGCAGAACTGGACACAAAGCAGGCCAGAGCTTTCCTTCCTTTAGAAAGAGCAAAGACCTAGGTGGCTCTGGCCTCCTCCTTCACTCTGCAGGTCTCTCACCAGCAAGGCATTTTCTGCAGCTCCTAGGGCACGTGGCTGCCTCCGCAGCAGTAGTGCAGGGAGCAAGATTTCAGATGAGGGACATTCAGTTCCATTTGAGAGCCTTCTGGTCTCAAAGGAGAGATCCTCTAACCAAACTGATCCCAGTAACTCGAACCCTGACCCAGGCCCTACAGTGGTGGCAGGATCAGAGCAATCTGAGACAAGGGTTCTTTTTCATTCCTCAATCTCACTCCTTGACCCTTACTACAGATGCGTCTCTCTTGGGGTGGGGAGCTCACATGGGTAACCTCACCACCCAGGGATTGTGGTCCCCTCAGGAATCTCTGCTCCACATCAATCTGTTGGAACTCAGAGCAGTTTTTCTAGCACTTCAGGTTTTTTCTGCATCTGTTCAGAACAAAGTGGTACAGGTCAGAACAGACAACACCACTACAATGTGGTACATCAACAAGCAGGGGCACTCGGTCTTTGGCCTTGTGCACCGAGGCCATGAAGTGGTCTCTGGCTTATTCTCTGAACACCCCTCATGGCAGTTCACCTCCCAGGCAAGGACAATGTCCTGGCAGATGCTCTCAGCAGGATTCCCCAGGGCCATCACGAATGGTCTCTGGATCCCCTAGTACTGGAGGTAGTATTTGCCAGGTGGGGCACCCTCAGATAGATCTTTTGCAGCCCCAGACAATCACCAACTTCCGCTATTTTGCTGCAGGCCCCTAGTGTTGGGCTCAGTCCTCTGGATGCCTTCCTTCTCAACTGGGAAGGGAAGTTTCTCTATGCACCTCCCCTTCCTCTCTTGTTCAAGGTGCTAGTCAAAATCAGATCTCAACATTGCAAGATGATTCTGATTGCCCCAGATTGGGCCAGACAGCCCTGGTATCCACTCCTTCTGTCCTTAGCAGTCCACCTTCCCTGTGTCTTCCCAGGAATCACAATCTGTTAACCTGTGCCCAGGGGAGAGTTTGATGCCGAATCTCAAATCCTCAATCTCAAGGCCTGGCTCTTGAAGAGTTAGAGTTTGCTGACCTCACACTTTCTCAAGGTGTACTGATATCTTGAAGCTTCTAGGAAGCCTTCCACCAGGGCTACTTATAATTCTAAATGGAAAAGGTTTTCCATATGGTGCTCTGAATTATATTTCCCAGAATCTGCTGATTTGCCCACAGTCCTGGATTATATGGTCCACTTAAATTCTTTGGGGCTGAGGCCAGCTACCCTGAAAGTGCACTTGGCAGCTGTCTCTGCTTTTATATCAGCAGGAAAGCCCTCTTCTCTTTCTGCTCACCCTGTATTCTCCAACTTTTCAAGGGATTGCTTCACACCAACCCTCCATTCAGGGACCCTGCTCCCGCCTGGGATCTTAATGTTTGCATTGCTCAGCTTATGCAACCCCCTTTGAGCCTTTGTCTTCAGCAGGCTTAAGTACTTGACTTGGAAAACTGTGTTTCTGGTAGCCATCACTTCTGCCAGACGCATAAGTGAATTACAAGCTTTGTCAGTGGAGTCCGATTTTATCTCCTTTCACAGAGATAAGGTGGTCCTCAGGACTAACAGGAAGTTCTTGCCTAAGGTGGTTTCAGATTTCCACCTTAATCAATCTATATCTCTTCCAGTGTACTTCACTGACCATTCCTCCTCTGGCGAGAGGAGGTTGCACAGCTTAGATGTGAAGAGAGCCCTTAGTTACTACGTAGAGCGTACCAAGGGTCATGGTTTGACTCCTCCAACTGTTCCTCACTTATGATGAGGTTGCTAAAGGGAAACCTGCCACTAAAAGATCCATTGCCAGGTGGATTGTCTCTTGTATCCAATTTTGTTATCAAAAGCTGGGTAAGTTCCCTTTCAGACCTGAGGCTCACTCTACAGAGGTACAGCTGCGTCCCTGACTGCAGCCAGGGACATCCCTATCATAGAGATATGTCAAGCAGCTACCTGGAAAACAGTTCACACTTTCACCAAGCATTACTCCCTGGACATCCAGGCTAGGAGTGATGCTCGGTTTGCACAGCTGTGCTTCAGAGCCTATTTCCTAAGTAGGTTCTGTCCTCCTCCATGGAGGTACTGCTGTGTAGTCTGCATATGTCATAATATAGCAAGACTTCATGTTGTTTGAAGAAAAATTACTCACCTTAGTAATGTTGTTTCTTCTAATGGAGTCTTGCTATATTATGATCTCCCCTGCCTGCCCTCTCAGAACCTCTGCTTTTGGGATGTGGGTGGGCAGTGCAGTGTTGGCACTTAGTAGATGCCCACCTTGTTTTCACCCCTTTTTGGGGGTGTTTGGGTGTTATGTTTTTTATTTTTGGATCCCTGACTTGAGTCTTTGTTTTGGGACCAAAAATGTGTTAGTATTTTAGTAGCCAGTTGGCTAGTGTAGGTTTACAGCTTCCACACAGACTCTTAGTGAGTTTTGCTCATAAAGATCTGACAGTTTGAGTTTGAAGAACAACAAACAGAGTTCTCAGCGAGCTCGCTCAAGATTCCATGCCTGGCATGGAAAGTTAACCTTTCACCTCGAGCAGTTCGAGGCTGGGTCTAACTGCATATGTCATAATATAGCAAGACTCCATTAGAAGAAACAACATTATTAAGGTGAGCAATTTTTTCTTATGAAGCGGGTCATAAGAAGACTATGTTGAAAATTTGGGGGCAGGATTTGGGGGCAGCCCTGGCGGTGGTGGACTCTTCCCTCGCTGCTCAAGCTCATTTCCCTGCCATCTCCAAACCCTCAGCTTTATTTTCTTTTTTTAATTTGTTTTTATTAGATTTTTTCTTACTTTTATATCAGGAGACATTTTACAATCAGTACATTTTCTATGCTTACTTCAGATTTGTTGTAATACAGGTAAACAGTGCATAAATCGTTTTACATTGGTTACAGATTAAGACCAAAACTGATCTACCCTTTTCTTGTGATAAAGTCAGATAAATCTATGCCCCCGCCCATTTCTCTTTTATCTCCTCCTCCGAAACCCACCGCTTTAGGCAGAAATCAGGATCAGCCCTTGCCTGATAGACTGACCATCTCCTCCATAGAGTGGCAGATCCATCTGTTTGGTTGTTTAGTTCGCTGTATATTTTCCATCTGGTATATAGAGTTCACAATTTGCCTCCAGTCTTGTATACTTGGTACTGCTTTAGTCATCCATTTCCTTGTCAAGGATTTTTTGCTGCCAACAGCAGAATGGGAAGCAGGGTTTTAGTCCAAGGTGGGGAAGCGATCGGGTAGACAGCCATGAGCACCACTTTGCCGTGAGCTCAACATATTCACCTAGGCCCTCACTGATTTATTTTTGTGTACTTAGCACAAAAGGCATTAGGCGTGGGCATTGCCACATTATATGTGCTAAATCAGCTAATTCTGCTCCACTCCTCCAACAAACCCCATATTCCATCAGTAGATATTTAGACTTGCGGAGACCTGAAAAATCTAGATCTACATTTCCAGGAGTATTCCCTCAAACATGAGATCTGGTGATTTTGACCACTGCAGAAAGGAAGAGGACCATTCTTCATTGGATACCACAAGGTCTAAGTCCTTATTCCAACTTACTAGGATTGAGTTTGTTGATTCTTTTGATTGGTCTCGCATCATTTAGTATAAGTTACCAATTAAATGGTTCCAATATTGTCCCGAGAGTGGTCATTGAATAATTTTAAGAGAGGGGGAGGGAGGCTTCAATTTAACCTGGATAATTCTATTACGTAGAAGATGGTTTCTAATTTGGAAATATCTGAATTGGTCAACATTTGGGAGGTTGAATTTAGATTTTAATTCTTCAAATGATAGGATTCCGTTTGGACCCAGAAACTGAAAAACCTGCTCCAGTCCCAATCTACGCCAACGGGAGAAAGTTAAGTCATTATGGGACAGGATGAAGAGATCATCTTCTGAAATTAACTTACAATATTCATTAATTAGTTGAGTGGCACTTTTTCATGCATTTTAAACCAAATTTTAAGACCTTTGAAGTAATACCTGTAAAATCTTTCAAGGGAGGGTTTTCCTGGAGAGGAAAAGATTATTTTTTGATGTCATACATGTCATTCAAATGGAGTTCCAGCTTCTTCCATTGGGAATCAAACTGGTCAGAGAGCCATAATAGAAGGATTTTTATAAAGGCGGCCTCGGCATACCCTCAGCTTTATTTTCAATCTGGCACTGGCCACCTCAACCATGCCAGACTCATGGAAGATTGCCAAGGTAGTTTCCATTTTCAAAGCAAAGAACCCACTTTCCTCAGATGACTATAGGCCAATCTCTATTCTTCCGCACCTGAGCAAACTCTCTGGAGAAATTGTTCCCCGCCAGCTATCTGAACATATGGAGAAATACAACCTGCTGTGCACAACAACATGGGTTCTGCAAACACCATAGCACCACATTGGCCTTGGCCCATTTAACCAACCATGTCTATAGGAACATGGATCTGGGGAAAGCTATAGGTGCTATATTTATGGACCTGACTAAGGCCTTTGACCTTGTCGACCACTCCCTTCTACATGTCAAACTCCATCCACTTGGCTGCTCCACAGAGATCTCCCTGTGGTTCCGGACTATCTCGTCACGGGCCAATCCCAATCAGTGAGCATCAAGCACCGCCACTTCCTCTGACTTGCCTGTCTCCACGAGCATCTCCCAGTGCTCCATCCTAGGCCCCCACTGTTCTCTTAGAAACATAGAAGTTGACGGCAGATAAGGACTGCAAGGCCCATCCAGTCTGCCCATTTTTTCTACCTTATGAATGTGCCAGGCCTTTACTGTCAATGGCATATCTGTTCATACTGATCTGTATTGCCCCTTATGCTCATCCCATGCCTGTTTGAGCCCTGTACTGTATCCATATCCACCACTTTCTGAGGTAGGCCTTTCCATGCATCCACCACCCTTTCAGTGAAAAAGAACTTCCTCACATTACCCCTTAATCGGCCTCCCTCTAATCTCATGCTGTGTCCTCTTGTACTGCTAGTTTTCTTATATTGAAACATGTTAGACTCTTTCACCTCTTTAATGCCCTCAAGATGTTTGAATGTTTCGATCATATCACCTCTCTTCCTGCTTTGCTGTAGGGTATACATACTGAGCTCCATTAATCTGTCCTCATAGGTTTTCTAATGCAGTCCCTGCACCATTTTGGTTGCCCTTCTGGACTGCCTCCATTTTGTTAATGTTCTTGCATGTTCAGCCTCCAGTACTGCATGCAGTACTCCAGATGGGGCCTAACCAGTGTCTCGTAAAGAAGGATTATTACCTCCTCTTTGACTTGTGATACCCTCTACTAATACACCCTAACATCCCCTAGCCATACCTACTGCTTTAGTAGTCTGCTTGGATGATTTCAGGTCATCTGTGATGATGATGCCCAAGTCTCTTTCTTCCCTTGTGATTGCCAGCAACACCCTCCCAACCTATAGGTAACTTCAGGGTTTCTCTTCCCTGTGTGCATGATCTTGCACTTCTTTGCATTAAACCCCAGTTGGTGTTCTTCTGACCATTTTGCCAGTTTTTCCAGATCTCTTCTCATTCTGCCCACTCTATCTTTATAAACTCCTTCCCACTGACAGCCTCACTCTGCGGCACTACTGTATGCAGACGATCTTGTCCTCCTTTCACAGTGACATGTCCCTAATGAATATATCCTCAATTCTGACCCATAACTATGGTTCAGCCTACAATTGGTTCCTGTCAAATAGGTTCCTGGTAAATGAAAAAAAAAAAAAAGCAATGCTCCTCAGGTCCAAACCTTACCTGTCAAACATCTCTAAATCCAACTCTCTCCTCGATGTGCTTACACCAGATGGCCCCGCCCTGCAGAATGTTCAGAACTTTAAATACTTGGTGTAACCTAGACCCCACCTCTCTTACATGTAGCATGTCAACATCATAGTGCGTTGGGTAATCAGAAACTTTGGGGCGCCTATGCATAAAGCATTTCTCCTGACCCAGAGGCCCACCTAGCTATCACCAATTGCAACCTGTGCCCCATCATTGACTACTGCTCCCCAATATACTCCCATGTATCCTCTGCCCTATGCTCAGTACTTAACTCAGTCTATAATAGCATCTGCCAGTTCATGCTCCTGGCACCCTACTCTACACATCATCTTGACCTTTACCAGTCACTAGGGTGGCTCCCACTCCCAGTCGATGTGACTATGCTCTCGGCTGTGTCATTGATAACACCCTAAGAGGCAGAGAAGTGTCACCTTACTCATCCCTCCTTAAGGCCAGAGCTGCACCCAGATGTCTCTGCATGTCCTTAGTTCCCCACGGAGGCTCCTAGAGTCTTCACCGTCATGGTGGTAAATCCCTGTCTGTCACTGCTTCTTTACTGTGGAACAGAATCCCTGCCATCCTTCCGTTCAGTTGATACACACCTCACTTTCAAATCCCATCTCAAATCCTGGTTGTTGACAGAAGCCAAATGCACATCGCACCAGGGCAATCTCTCTTGACTTACTACTTCCCACCTACTATCTGCCCAATTCTGCTCTTCCCCAAATATGCCTCTATATAGCATTTATATTGTGTCTGCCCTCTGAACTTGTTATTCATTGTTACATTTGTAACTGTTTTGTAAGCATTTGTTCTAGCTTCACATGTTCTGTATCCTTACTGTTGCAGACAACTTCCTCTAAATTCATTGTAAATGTACTGTTGTTATCTGAGTCACTGAAAACTGTTTTGCATTTCTCATAGTGCCATAAGTTTTGGCCCAGGTCATGCCTGAAAATGGTCCCTTGGATCAATGCACCTACCGGTAATCAAAGACTTAAATAAATAAACAAATAATGCCAACGTTATGACCATTCATTGCAATTTCTACGCCAGCTCATAACTTTGGAAATGTTAAATATTTTACCCCAGATTTTCAACATAGTTTTTATTACCCCCACCTCATGTATGTCACAGGCTGTCATTTTTCAAACCTGGCCCAAATGTGCTTTTGCATCAGTGGTGCGGAATAGCATTGCAGTTGTGCAGAATTACATCAAGGGATTCAAAAATTTTCTGTACCAGATACATGAGGAGGGGCAATAAGATGGCTTTGTCGATAATTTGTTCACTGTTGTTCTATAAATGGAAGCGCAGGGTCCAGAGGCCTGTGTTTCCACAACTATATGTATATAGCTCGGACCCTGTGCTCCCACAGTAAAACAAATATACTATTATACTATCTCATAAAGTAAGGAAATAAGTTGCAAAACTTTCTTAATGCTCAGTTAAGCAGAAGCGACAAAAGGTTGAAATGGTGCGTTATGTTTCCTAACACCACACCCTCCCAAGCCAGGCAGGAGAGCAGGTGTGGGTTGTGCCTTGGGCTTCAGGCCTAACACTCATCCTGTTCTCATAAAGTCTGCACATCTGACCTTATTTACAGATGGAATGGGTGAGCATTAGGCTTGACAAGCCCAAGGCACATCCCACGCCTGCTCTCCTGCCTGGTTTGGGAGGATGGGTGTTAGGAAACCCTAACGCCATTTCCCAGCTTTTGTTGCTTTGACCCTAACTGGATCATTAACAAATTTTTTCTGCAACATATATATATATACATATAAATATATCATAAGCCATGAGTGAGGTGTTCGAGGTCAAACAGTCTGAGTATAGATAAATTATTTATCCAACATGGTCCCTCTGCATATTTGGTTTATGCAATAGGTACTACTTCTCATAGTGCAAGCAGAGCTTGTTTAATTAGTTGTTTATTTTGTTAAAAATAAAAACAACAAATGGATATTTTGGTGATTTTACATGTGTTAATATACCTTATTACCAGGTTGCTAAGTGGTCACTAAGGAAGCTTAAATTACATGGCACTCCCAGCATGTGTTCTGATTGGTGCTTAGGTGTTTTATGAATAATTAAGAGTAAAACTGGTGGCACTTCTTAGCAAGTGATCAAGAAGGTGTCTTGTGCTCGGTGTTTCTGTAGAGGTATGTTAAACCAGTGGTGTGTTTTACTGTGGTTTTCAAGAGCAATAAAAATAAAGTTTTTTATTTTGTTACCCTATTTTTGTTTTGTTGGTAGAGTGAGGCGAGCTAATGTGTCTGTTCAGCACTATGGTAGTTTCAGATTGAGTGTAGTTGTGGGATCTGTTTTTTTTTCCCAGTGTTAAAAAAGTACAATACTGAGTTTAAACTGGAATAGTTTCTTTGTTATGTATTTGGCATGATTTTAGTACCGCTGGTGGAGTGAAGGTGCTTGAGTTTCTCATGGATGCAGCTGGAGAGCGAGTGGAGCTGCAGTTTCATTTTTAGTGCAGGTTTGAAATTTAAACAATTTGTCAGAATGCATGATCACTCTTTGGGTATTTGGGTTTTAAAAAGAGGCAGTTTCACCTTTAAATGATGCAGCGTGATGTGAAGAGCACTGCAGACTGCCGTGTGTGTGTGTGTGTGTGTGTGTGTGTGAGGCTGCTAAAGGCACGCGTGGTTGGGAATTATCTGTAGCAGAGTGGACAGTGGCTTTTACAAATGTGAATGCTGGTGGAGTCAGGGAGAGCTTGATGGTCATCAGAAAGTGGCTGATTATTTTTTTTCTATTTTATAAAATGGAGAAAGGAAGAGGGATGAATGAGGAAGGAGGAGTTTTACACAGGTATGAAGGGGGATTTGAGTGTTGTAACAGCAATGCCCTGAGCTAGTAAATGAAACTCTGCAAGTAGTGTTGTCGGGGAGGCTAATGACATGCTATCTATGTACATAAATGGAGAATGACTTAGTAACTGTGTATAAATGTATGGTTCTACATTTATACACATAGTTACTCAGATAATTGGATTTATCATACTCTGTTTATGTCCCCCATTGCATAAATATATATAGCTATATCTCTGTAGATGTACATTGTTGTATGTATTGGAGGAGGACACCTACAGTGATCCTTCATGGTTTGGGATTCATCAGCTGTATCGGGACACTTTTGTACTATAACTTATGGTTTGTGTAATGAACCATAGATTTCAAGGTGAGATTTATGAGGTTATGTTCATCTGAGGAACCTGCATAACTATCAGCCAGTCATGTTTATTCCATTATATTCCTTCTAATTAAATGTTTCTCTGTGTTTAAGACAAGCTTTCAGGATTAGAAGACTGTGAACCTGGTGTTCGATGTTGGAGTTCACAGAGGGTGAGCAGACATCTTCAGCAGGGGTCCTGTTCTTCAGAACAGGTAGGCCTGCATTTTCCATTTATCTCTGTTTTTCTGATATATGTTTAGGCAAAGTTTAACCCAGGATATGGTCTTAATACTAGTTAATTAATAGTAGTTTGTATTTTGTGCATTATGTTAGTAGTCTGTATTTTGTGCACTGCATTGACAGAAGTAAACTGAAGTGGAATGCAGCTGGAATGTGTTATGTTCCTGGGGTCTATACTGAGGTCACATCTTTGGAGCAGAGCCACTACCCAGTGGGGGAGCATATTATCCATATGTGTTAACTACCTTTCCATTGACAATGCTGGAGCTAACACAAAGGAAATTATGGTAAGTGTGATGGAATTTCTCCTATCTGTATAAATCAAAATCTAACTGTGAAAGAAGCCCAAGTACTAAACAACTATGACAGGTCAAAATTAATAATTAAACCTGTGGATGGATGGGGGGCTATTGTTATCTGGGGACAGAGAAACATGAAAAGAAATGGACAAACAACTGGCAAATGAGACATTCTACAAGAAAATACCGCATGATCCTACAGATGGAAAAAGGAAAAAGCCACGGAGTTCCTACATGAGGCACTACTGGTAGAGCAATAATAGCAAACAAGAAAATTATTTCCTGTAGGTGGAGAATCCCATTAGACCAGTGATCTGTCAACTGCCAAAGTTGCATAAGAACCCAACAATCATTCTCCAGTTGACCGTTGTTGCAAGTATTGGTTTGGTAATGGAACCATTCTCCCACTACATGGACTGTTTCTGTGACCATTGGTATGTAAGCTGTCATTCTATTTGCTGAACACAAGATGCAAACAGGGCTATCCAAGTTGTAAAATAGACAATCTAAAACTACTTGTGTCATTAGACTTTGAGAGCTCTTACGCCAGTATACTGCATGATGGCAGATTGAGGCAATGGCATACTATCTCAGCAAAGATAATCAACTTGACAACCCCCAACTGAGATTTTGATGTGGATGGTGGACTTTGTACTCAAATTGAAATACTTCAAGTGCAAGGATCGATTTTGTGCAGTGCAAGGGCACTGCAATGGGGACAGCATTTTGTACGCAGCCTCACAAATGTGTACATGGGAAAATGGGAGAACCATGTGTTTAATCAAGATACATACAAGTAACATGCAAAGGTGTGGAGAGGAGTTAAATGACTTTGTGAATTACATCAACTCCACAGATAAGAACTTACATTTTTCTGTACACAGAGTGCAGAGACAGTGGAATTCTTGGACTTTAAATGTAGTTCATGTCTGAAAAACTATTATGTATTCTATGGAGTTGAATAGCTTGCTGAATTTTTCAGTTGTCACAAAAAGTCTAATCAAGAATACACCTGTAGGAGAGATGCTCGGAGTACACCGAAACTGTGATAAACAGACAGACTATGAAGCTAAAGCAAGAACATGGCAGCACAGTTCCTTGATAGAGGCCACTTGCTTGAGGTTGTCAAAGAATATGTGATCGAGCCAACAGCATGAATAAAGCAAGTAGCACCCCTCATCAGGAATGTGATTTGAACTTTGTGAATAAAACAAAGGTACTGCACAGCGTGATAGTTTTGGAATTTGTTTAGAGTTTGGGAGGTGTGTACTCCTGCAGCATGCTCCCTTTGATCACCTGTGAATTACCTAGGTCGACGCCTTACTTTAAAGGAACAGCATAGGCAATGCACTAAATATAAGAGTAGCCACTGCTGGCATTTCATAGTTTGACCAAACTGGGTTTCCACTTTGGCATCTGGTAGTTTAGCTTGTTTACATTACAGCTGTAAAATTAAAACCAAGAGAACTCCTTTTCTATGATGATACAAGTAAGAAAATAGCCAGTTTAGGGAGAAAGAAATTTTAACTTAGCAGATTTACCATGGGAGTGCACTGGACTCTACAGTTGTTTTTTTTTTGTTTACGCCCTGATGATTCTGCACTTTACACTTTCAACATTCTGCACTGTGTTTAGGCTGAAGTACTTCAGCCTTGGCTACCTCCATCACGAATATTCATGGTTTAGTGTATTTATGGTGGTTTTGAGATGGGCCAATCAATTCTTTTTAAAATTCAATAATCTTTATTTAGCAGATACATATGAGCATGTGAAAGTTGACATAGCTGTAGTATAATGCACAGGAATAAATGCTTATAGTTGTCAGACATGGGTTCTAACAGCTCTTAATACAAACTACCTTAGGAAAGCTTTTACAACAATACTCAGCCCCCCTCCCCACCAGCCCACCCCGCACCCTCCTCCCATCATAGATAGGATCCTCATGAGATAACCGTATGTGCTGCGACAGAGTTTTAGTTGGTATAGAAACACAGAATTTGATGGCAGATAAGGACCGCAAGACCCATCCAGTCTGCCCATTTATTTTTCTACCTTATAAATGTGCCATCGACCTTTGCTCTGTCAATGGCCTATCTATTCATACTCATCTGTATTGCTCCTTATGCCTATCCCATACTTGTTTGAAGCCCTGCACTGTATTCATATCCACCACTTCCTGAGGTAGGCTGCTCCATGCATCCACCACTCTTTCTGTGAAAAGAACGCCTCACATTACCCCATTAATCAGCCTCCTCTAATCTCATGCTGTGTCCTCTTGTCCTGCTATTTTTCTTATATTGAAACATGTAAGACTCTTTCAGCTTGTTAATGCCCTTAAGGTGTTTGAATGTTTCGATCATATCACCTCGCCCTCCTTTACTCTAGGGTATACATATTGAGCTCCATTAATCTGTCCTCATATGTTTTCTGATGCAATCCTGCACCATTTGGTTGCCCTTCTCTGGACTGCCTCAATTTGGTTAACTGCATGTTGCCAGTTACTCTCTGGTAGAGATGTACCATAGCCAGACAAAGGAACCAATACTAAGCATTTAGGTGTTCTTAGGTAGGGTAAAATAAGTGCTACCAGGTGACAGTGCATACTGTTAACTAGAGATGGAGTAAAGTGTAAACGCTTGCCCCATTTTTCTCAAAACTGGCTGGGGAATGCCTATGATAGGCTATCATCTTTTCTGTTTGGAGAATAAATAATAGTTCATTGATCCACTCAGAATAGGAAATCACCATGGAATCCTTCCAGTGCTTCAAAACAAGTTTCTTGACTGAGTGGGAGATAAGGGACATGCTATACCTTTGCTCCTTAACTAACACCTGTGAGTAGTCGCCTCGACACATATCTCTGGAAGAAATGGGGATTCAAGTCCTAGTAAAGGAGCTACCCTGGACTTAATCTGGGCCCATAGGGGGCTTGATTAAAGGACATTCCCAGAGCACATGTAATAAAGTGCCTCCTCCAGGCCACATCAATTGCAGGTCAATCCTGCTGCCTTCCCATGCGTGCCAGTGTAGCAGGTGTAAAGTAAATATTGTGTAGTATATAGTATTGCATAATTCTGAGTTTATCATTGGCAGTGTAAGAATAAACTGTTTGCCAGATTTTTTCCCATTGGAAGGGTTTTCCAGGAAATTGTGCGGACTAGTATGTTGAGGCCCCATGCACCTTCTGGATGAAGAATGGGAACAGGCTGAAAACTATCTGAGACACTCGTGAGCCTGCCAGGCCATACTTCTAAGTGATGCAATAAGGCCAGATTGATCCACCTCCCAAGGGCCATTCCCAAAGGTAGAGATCAGCAAATGGCGATTGGTATCCTTTAAACACCTGCCTAGTTGTCAAGTTCTGGAGAGGGAGAAGGTCAGTGGTGAGTTAAGCAGGGCATTGTCAAGTAGGTCCCTAATTGTAAGCTCGATGGCAGAGGGGCCATCTCTGTGGGTCAAGCACTGGTTCCCCAGCCTGAGGTTGGGGTTCAAGTACAGGAGCTGGAGATATCCTTAGTTTGGTTGTGTTTGATTGCTCAACACAGCTGGGAGTGAACCTTACAGATGTCTGAAGAATTTCTTGCTTAATAAAGAGATAACATGTTTTAGGTGAGGCATATAGTAGGCTGAGCTGGGAAATCCCACTCTGGGTAATCTGCTGACGCTCTGATTGCAACCAGATTGGGGTAAAAGGGGGGTCACCCTGCAGGACTACAGGAGACATCCATTTCATATATTTGGCCACATGACTCATTATATAATAATGGAAAAAATTGAAAGACGGAGGCCACCCTGTTGTTTGGGAGCTTCCAGGTGAGCATAGGATTGTCTCGAGGTCTTGTTCCTCCACAGAAACTGATAAAT
This sequence comes from Neoceratodus forsteri, assembly GCA_016271365.2. Taxonomy (NCBI): domain Eukaryota; kingdom Metazoa; phylum Chordata; order Ceratodontiformes; family Ceratodontidae; genus Neoceratodus; species Neoceratodus forsteri. The sequence continues at coordinate 332,333,588 of CM057449.1, forward strand.
TATCCTGTGGAGATTATGAAACTAGGACTGGGGAAGGTAAAAATTTAACATGTTCAGGGGTAAAAATCCTTGGAAGGACATTCATTTGATGATACTTATTCTCCCTGCAGCGAAAGGTAAAGTAGAGCCCATCTGTCCAGATCATAGCCTATAGTGGTAAGGAAAGAGTCTAAATGAAAAATTACTCACCTTAGTAATTGTGTTTCTTCTAATGGAGTCTTGCTGTATTCTGACAGTCTGCAGTTAGCCCCAGCCTTTAAACTGCCCCAGAGAGTAGAGGTTAATTTTCTATGCAGTGCATAGAACATTGAGCTCGAGCTCGGTTGAGGTCTCTGTCTGCAGCACTTTGAAACCCAACCGTAAGATTCTTATGAGCAAACACTCACTGACTAACTATGTGGAAATTGTAAAATTTTAACTAGCCAACTGGCAACAAAGGTTTTGGATTCCCAAAGAAAGACTCAAGTCAGGAAACCCCAAATCAAAAACCTATCCAAATAAAGTTTATAATATAAGCACCCAAGTAAAAAGGAGGTGTGCTGAAGACATCCCTGGGTGCAACACTGCACCTGCCCACCCACTTCCCAAAACAGGTTCTGAGAGAGGAGGGCAGGAGGTCAGAATACAGCAAGACTCCATTAGAAGAAACACAATTACTAAGGTGAGTAATTTTTCTTCAAACAACGTGAAGTCTTGCTGTATTCTGACAATCTGCAAACTACCAAGCAGTACCTCCATGGAGAAGGACAGAACCTACTTTGGGAATAGGCTCTAAAGTACTGTGTGCAAACCGAACATCACTCCTAGCCTGGATATCCAGAGAGTAATGCTTGGTAAAGGTATGGACTGTTTTCCAGGTGGCTGCTTTGTCAAATTTATAACAGAGGATATCCCGGCAGCTGCCAGGAAGCAGCTGTACCTCTTGTGGAATGAGCCTCAGGCCTGAGGGTGGAATTTTCAAGTTTTCATAGCAGAATTGTATACAAGAAACAATCCACCTGGCAATAGTTCTTCTTGGTGGCAGGTTTGCCCTTTCCCACTTCCCCATAAGTGAGGAACAACTGGAGGAATCAAACCTGTGACCCTTGGTACGCTGTATGTAGTAGCTAAGGGCTCTTTAACATCTAAACTGTGTAGCCTTCTCTCCCCTGAGGAAGAATGATCAGTGTAGAAAACAGGGAGAGACATGGACTGATTGAAATGGAAGTCCCAAAACCACTTTGGGCAAGAACTTCCTATTGGTTCTAAGGACCACTTTATCCCTATGGAATAAGATAAAATCAGGTTCCACTGACAGGGCTTGCAATTCACTGATACGTCTGGCAGAGGTAATGGCTACCAAAACACAGTTTTCAAGTCAAGTACTTAAGCTCTGCTGAAGACATAGACTCAAATGGGGGTTGCATAATTTGAGCAATGCAAACATTTAAATCCCAGGCAGGGCAGAATCCCTAAAGGGAGGATTGTATGAAGCAATCCCTTTAAAACGTACAGAATACAGGGTGAGATGACAGTGAGGAAGGCTTTCCCACTGACAGAAACGCAGAAACAGCTGACAAGTGTACCTTGAGAGTAGCTGGTCTGAGGCCTAGACCATTAAGATGGACCATATAATCCAGAACTGTAGGCAAACCAGCAGTGTCTGGGGAAATATGCTTCTCGGAACACCAAATGCTGAATCTTTTCCATCTGGAGTCATAAGTCTTTCTGGTGGTAGGCTTCGAGAGGCTTTCAGAATATCCTGAACCCTTTGGACAGATGCAAATCTTCATACTCTAGCTCTTCAAGAGCCATGCCTTGAGATTGAGGGACCAAAGATTGGGGTACCAAATCCTCCCTGAGAGGAGGTTAACAGGTTGTAACTCCTGGGAAGAGACAGGGGAAGGTGGACTGCCAAGGACAGTAAGAGGGGTACCAGGGCTGCCTGGCCCAATCTGGAGCAATCAGAATCACTTTGCAGGGTTATGACCTCACTTTGACCAGAACCTTGAACAGTAGAGGAAAGGGAGGGAAGGCATAGAAATTTTCGCTTCCCAGTTCAACATCAGAGCATCCAGAGGGACTGAATCCAAGACTGGGGGTCTGCAACAAAACAGGGAAGTTGGTGATTGTCTGGGGCTGCAAAGAGATCTATGTCTGGAGTGCCGCCTTGAGAAAATCACTTTTAATACCAGAGGGTGCAGGGCCCATTCATGATGGCCCTGAGAGATCCTGTTCAGTGCATCTGCTAGCACATTGTCCTTCCCTGGAAGGCAGACTGCTATCAGAGAGGTCTGTAGAGAATAAGCCAGGGACCACAATTTCATGGCTTGCTATGCACAAGGCCATGGACCGAGTGCCTCCCTGCTTGTTGATGTACCACATGATGGTGGTGTTGTCTGTTCTGGACCTGAACCACCTTGTTCTGCACTGACTGAGAAAAGCTTGCAGGGCCAGAAAAACTGCCCTGACTTCCAGGAGATTGATATGAAGAAGGATTCCTGAGGGGACTACAGTCCCTGGGCTGTGAGAGCCCCCAGATGGGCCCCCATCCCAAAGGAAGCATCCGTGGTAAGGACCACTGAATGAGACTGAGTAACAAATGGGACCCCTTGCCTTAAATTGTCCTGATCCTGCCACCACTGAAGAGCTTGGATCAGTGTCCAGTCACTGGAATCAGTTTGGTAAGAAGATACTTCCTTTGGGACCAAAAGGTTCTCAGATGGAGCTGAGTGTCCCTCATCTGAATCTTGCTCCTGGACCACTGCTGTAGAAGCTGCCATGTGGCCCAAGAGCTGAAGGAAATGCCTGCTGGTCAGGACATCTGAAGGCTGAAGGAGGAAGCCAGTTCTATAAGAAATCTTGCTCTTCCAGGGAAGAAAGGCTCTTGCTTTGACAGTATCCAGCTCTGCCCCATAAAGGCAAGACGTTGAACCGGGTTCGAGAACTGACTTGGGGAGGTTGAGAAGAAATCCCAGGAAGTGAGCACTTGCTGGGTCACTTGCAGATCTGACTAGATTTGGTCTGGAGACTGATCCACTAGGAGCCAGTCATCCAGATATGGAAAATGGAAATCTTTTGCCTTCTTAAAAGGCAACTACTACTGCTAGGCACTTTGTGAAAACCCTTGGAGCTGATGTTAGACCAAAGGGCATTGCTTTGAACTGATAATAGCCTGAGGGCAACTTGAACCTGAGGTACTTTCTGTGGGAGCACCTGATAGGGATGTGAAAGTAGGCATCCTTGAGGTCCAGGGAGGCTAGCCAGTCCCTGGCCTTAGAGAGGGAAGAATTATTCCCAGAGTCACCATCTTGAACCTTGATTTCAAAAGATGTTTGTTCAGGTATCTTAGATCTAGGATGGGCGCCACTCCCTGTCTTTTTGGGGTAGAAAGTACCTGGAGTACAGACCTTTGCCCTGGTGTAGGGTAGGAACTCTCTCTATGGCTCTTAGGCCAGAAGAGATGAAACCTCTGCCTCTAGGGCAAGGGTTTCGAGAGACCTGCAGGTGGAAAAGATCTGGCTCTCATCTTCAGAAATTTTTTAGCTGAGAACAGTCCCTGGCTTACTACTTCCAGGACCCACTTGTCTGAAGTAACAGACATCCAGTCCTGAATGAAGTAAGCCAGCCTGCCCTCACAGGGATAGGAGAGTCAACCCTGGCAGACCCATCAGGGTGTCTGCTTGGCAGGGCCTTAGGCTGAGGAGTGGATGTGCCCTGCTCATCCCTCTGCCTCTCCTCTGAAGAACCCCTCTGTGAAAGGAGAAGAGGCCTGTGCTTGGTAGAAAGGCCTATGAAAAGGTCTGCCCCTGCCCCTAGATTGCTGCCTTTGAGGGGTTGCCTGCCTCTCCTTGGCCTGAGCACTCCTATAAGTGGTCCTGTACTCATCCATTTTCTTCATGTAATTCTCTGCCTGCTCCCCAAACAGAGAATTACCCACCTAGGAAAATCCATGGCCTTAGCCTGGGTGTCCTGTGAGAGGCTAGTACATCTGAGCCAAGCCATCCTCTGAAGAGCCACAGATGTAGCCATGACTCTTGATGACACATCACTGGTGTCCACAGCAGCATGAAATTGTACCTTTGATGCCTCAGTCCCATCAGCAGCCACCTCCTTCAGCTCCTTGGCCAGCTGGGGAGGCCTGTTTAACCAGTGCCAGTACAGTGTCCCACCTGGACTTCTGGTACCTGGCTGTATAGGCCATATAGTTAGCCTGCATGAGTCCCAAGGAGGATGCCATGTACTGTTTCTTAGCCACGGCATCCATCTTCCTGGAGTCTTTGTCTGGGTGATGTGAAGCCAAGGGAATATTTCCTTGTCACAGGCAGCAGCCTGCACTACCCCAACATGGCTGCATTGCTGGTATAAAACTCTATATCCAGCCTGATAAGGTGTACCTCTTATCCATCCTTCTGTCAACAGGAGGTACAGAATTAGGAGACTTTAGATTTTTGTGTCTGCTTCCCAAAGGACTTATGAAGGGAACAGACAGTCTCCTAGACTCTGGGATGTCAATCATTTCACAAAATCAGGCTCCTCCTGATCCTCCACAGCCTCCCCATAGGAAGCTGGAGGGTTTCAGCCACTTTCTGTAAAACAGATAGTGGGGAGGGACTCAGAGAGCCTAGGAGGAGAAACATCAGAAGGTCTGTCTGGGAGATGTCCGGTTCCACAGGCAGATCCAGACTTTCACCATCATCACCATCATCTTCAAAATCCCCTCCTCCTCAAACTCCGGTTCATAAAATTCTTAGGGTATAATCTTGAACCGGGGAACTGACCGAACTGAACCCCTGCCAAAAGCGCCGGATCGGTCAGAATCGGAGAAGCGATTCAACAATCCGAATCGCTCTGGCTATTTCATCGTGGTCGGAACATGAACCTCTGGATCCAAACCGGTCGATTTCTCTTTGCATTTTCTTTTGTAGGAACTGATCCCTCAGGATTGGCTCTCCTCTTGCCCGAAGAAGTATCACCCGGTCAGAGGGCACTCCTTCTGGTTCGGTCGAACCGAACTGGGCTGGCCATCTGGATCAGCGGACTTCTCGGCTTCCTTTCCTAAGTCTACCTAATCTTTTTCCAGGGTAGCCTTAGGAAAGTTTTCACATATTTGGCAGTCTGTATCAAGATGGTCAAACCCCAGACAACAACACAGGTGGTGTGGGACGGCTTTAGCAAAGACCTCCCCACACTCAACTGCAGTGTTGAAAACCCAGTGGGTCCGTTTTTTTCTCGGTTTCTCAGACATGTCCAACCTAACCAAGTTACCCTTTTTCGGTAACTGCCAGGCTAAGACTCTTTATTGGTTTCCAACCATTACGGGTATTGGAAAAACGTTGAAACATGTTTTTTTTAAACCGATAAGGACCGTAACCACACACTAAGAAAGAACACAAGAATTAAAATAAGGATCGGTTCAGCTAAGCGATCGAATACAAATTACAATTTCCACAATAATCAGAGACACTATCTAAGTACTCACAATACCACAGACAGAGCCTGAACCAACAATGCGGAATTAAATTTGGAAAGAACCGACAACTTTAACTGACTTTGAACCGAGCAGAAGAAGAAATCTCCGTAGCGACTGTTCAGTGAGGCAGAGTAAAGAATCTGACGGTTGGGTTTCAAAGTGCTGCAGACAGTGACCTCAACCGAGCACAAGCTCAACGCTCTATCCACTGCATAGAAAATTAACGCCTACTGTCCGGGCAGTTTAAAGGCTGGGCTAACTGCAGATTGTCAGAATACAGCAAGACTTCATGTTGTTTGAATACACTTTTCATTTGGGATAGGTTTTGAGAGAGTGCTAAACCTAAATATTTGATCTGTGAGGACCAGTCTAGTGCAGGCCTGCAATCTGGGACTGACAGGTATGTACATTTAAAGGCATAACTGTCGACTTCTCTCTATTTAGCTTATCGTTGGAGAGTGCTCCGTAAGAATCAATGATATCTAAGACTGTTGGAGATTATTTTTAAGTCTGTGATGTGCATTAAAATGTCATCTGCATAGGCAGATAAGCGTAAGTCAAACCCACTTACTTGAATGTCTTTAATACAGGATGAAGTCTGGAGATGATAGAGCAGGGGCTCCAAGTATAGATTAAGAGCATTAGGGAGGATAGGCATCCCTGATGAGTGCCTGAGTAAAGGGGAAACAGTTTCAAGTAGACCCCATTACAATTTTTTTTTTGCCGTGGGGAGGTGTAAAGAACTTTAATCCAGTCTACATAGGTTTTGGGAAACCAAATCTTCTGAGAACTGCAAACAGAAATGACCAAGATACTTGTCAAATGCCTTCTCTGTGTCCAGAGACACCAGGCCATGGATGTGGGGGTGTCTGACGCAGAGAGGACATGGAACAGTTTCCATGTGATCAGAGGATGAGCAGCCTATGCACGAGCCCCACTTGTTCTGTACTAAGCAGAGGAGCCAAACTTAGTTAGTCTGGATGCCAGAATTTTTGCAAAATAGTTTAATATCATAGTTCATTAAGGAGATAGGTCTGTAGTTGGTCAACTTATTCTTGGGTCTGTTAGGTTTGGGGAGCACTATAATAAGCGTTTCTAGAAGAGTAGGATATGTTATGCCTGATTCACAGAGGTAGTTAAAAGTTTAAAGATGCAAGGAGATATCTGCTCCTCAAGATCTTATAAATCAAGGGAAAGCCATCTGGCCCAGGAGCTTTATTATCAGGAAGGGATCAAATGGCCTCTGAAAGTTCTAGACAGAATATTTTACGGGTCAGTAATTGTTGCTGGGGTTCATCTAGTGTAGGCAGTGGTATATTATTTAGGTAGTCAGTGATGTCCTGCGTGGTTGGGGAGCATGTTCAGGAGGAGTATAAGTACATTGTAATACTCCTCGAATTCCTGAACAATTGCCTTTGAGAGGTGAGAAGGGAGTTATCCTTAAGGGAATTAAGTGGTGTAACCAGCCTGGATTCCTCCTGTTGCTTAAGCCTAAGAGCCAGTAGATTACTGGCTTTCTCCCTTCTTCATGTAACGCCGCAGTGCATTTTAAATAATGCATATAAAGCCTGTTCTCTAAGAGTGTCAGAATATTGGTTGCAAATTATAGCTAGCTGGAGGAGAATATCCTCACTGGGATTGGAGGACAGCTGCTCTTCTAATGCTTGGATTTGGCTAGAAGAGAAGCTGAGAGGGCTTCTCTTTTTCTTCTGACTGAGGCTAATCTAATGCATTCTTCCCTCAGCACACTTTAAAGCACTCCATATTTTGTCTGTACACGGTAGGGAATTTTGGTTAAGGGACAAGAAATTATCTATGGTATCCTTAAGTATTTAATAGTCGGGTCGTGGAGCATCTGGACATTAACTTTCCAGGTGCTATCCTTAGGAGTGCAGGATGGAAGAGAACCTTTGAACCAGATTGGCGATGGTCCGGATGGTCCTAGGAACCATGCCACACCCTATGATCCCTGTAAGTAGTGTGTTATTCACCAAAAGTAGTCTATCCTAGATAGGGATTTGTGGACTGGAGAGAAGAAGGTATACCCCTTGGTAGTTGGATTTAGGAGGTGCAAGGATCACTTAGGCCATGAATGGTAATAAATTCCTGCAGTGTAATTTGTGCAGTGGAGAGGATTTTGTCCCATGAATGGTGGACTTGTCCAGCTCTGGGGAACACACCAAATTCCAGTCACCCTCTAGGACCACTGGTAGTCTTGGGGAAAAAAAAAATTCAGGGTATCAGTGTTAGCCATAGACAGAGGCTAATACCACTTTTACATAGTTAAGAATACTTTTTAAAACCTGGGGGTCCGCAATACTTTGCTGCATTTGAAATGGTGTGCTCCTGGTAAGGACGATTGCCACCCTCACTGTGCTGTGGCGTTGCCTGCAGCAAAGACCTGTACAATTTGGTGCCTTCTAAATAGTATCCTTCGGATTCCAAAATATGTGTCTTTGGAGGAAAATAACATTGTTGTGCAGCACCTCGAGATGTTTAAGTATTTGGATTCTTTTGACCCTGTTCCTGGCTCTCTTTACATTCCAAGAGATGTATCTTACTGCCATAAAAGACTGATTTTATATTTGGGAGCAGGAAGGGGGTAATGGAAACCAGTACTTAGGGCATTATGCCTGAAACCAGCATCTACAGAGAGCACTTTTTCCTATAACCTGCATAGCACCAGAGACCTAGAAGTATTCCTGTCAGTCGTATCTCCTATGAGGATCCATATACCCCACCACCCTCTTCCCCAAAACCCAGCCCTTAAGCACATTAGACCCTGCACATATGTTCTCTCCCAACAATAAACACTTAACTAAACCCCTTTTGATACCCCAGTTCTTACAACTGATCTCCTAATATAGTCGGCTGTGATACTCATATACCCCGAGCAGTCAGCAGCCGCACAGCCCCCAGCTTCTTATACCATAGCTGCCATTTAACAGTGAAATCTGTTAAACAACCAATATTGTGAGGGGACCAATATTAACAAGGCAGTTAACTATGTGGTTCAGGTAATAAACTGTTGATTGAGTGAACCCCACGCAGAACAGTTTGAACAACAACAGGGAAAATGTCAGTAACAAACAGCAACCAGCCCGACGCAGTTCTTGAAAAGGTTGTCAAAAGTACTGGACTGCAACTAAGCTTTGCAAGTAAACTGCTAACCAGAACTTGTGGGTTTCCAGTATAAGGTTAGCCCAGAGCAGGTGCGATCCATTGCCCACGAGCGCTTGACCACAAAAATAGCACACGGCATATACCTTAAAGGAGCCCTGCTAGTTTAAAAGTTATCCACCATTACATACAGCAAAACTGGTTTAACCATCAGCAACCAAAATGAGCAATCATTTAAATAGGTCCAGAATAACTTTGAGCTCAGCATTCGCCTCAGCCAGGGATTCACAAGAGATCCACCTGCCCTCATGATTCACCTGCAGTACCGCTGGTAACGATCCTAAACTTGATGCCAGCTGCAATGATCTTCGCCACCAGGGATGCATCTCTGACCTTTTTGGTGAACTGATAGGGGAAGATCTTGTGCAATGCTCAGTTTTTTGTCTTCCCACTGTATCTCCTTGTATCTCTTACTTTATCCAGGACATGTTGCGGTCGAGATAATTAAGCAGGCAGAAGATCAAGGGATGTGGAGGACAGCCTTAGGGGGGTAGGCGGAGGGAATGGTGGGAATGTCTCAATATATAGGTGGATCATTTGGAGACGGTTCTGCTATCTTCTGGCAGAGCTTTTGTGCGAAACGTAATGGGTTTGTGCCTCCTCTCTCAAGAGGCCCAGCACTACCAGACTGTTCCTCCTCAATCTTCCCTCCTGGTCTTCTAACTTGTCTTCAACCTTTCTGAGTTGCTGATGCATAGTCGCTAATTCGGGATCAATTTGGGCTCCCCAGTCATCTAAGGAGGAGATTCTCACTTCATTATCTCCAGTCCTTAAGGTAAGCTGCTGTAAAGATGATTTGAGGTTTGCAAGTCTTCAATTACATCATTGAAGGATTCTTTAATGGGCGTGAGACCCTCATAGAAGGTATCCACAGTGAGAGGAACCTGGGTGGTTGTTGCTGCTTCATCCCTGGGCCTGTGGCCTTGTTCCGCTTTGCGGTTTGCTTTTGGCCAGGGATTGCGGAGGTGTGTGCTTTGGCCTCGGTGCCTTCATTTCCACATCCATGGAGCCGGATAATAAGCGGCAAAGTTTCAGGCTAGATCAACTATACCAGCGTGCATCTCCGACCCGATATTCAGATGCTATGGTGGTACAAAATAGATGGGTGATGTGTGAGAGGGTATCGGAGCTGTCTACTGCGTGTCTTACTCGGCAGCCATCACACCGGAAGTGGGGCAATCAATTCTGAGGAAGGCTTACATCAAAACATCAGTTATGACATGCACATAGTTCATGTGCATGGTGACCCATAGGCTGCCAGTCATGTTGGCTGATATCTACGTGCTGTGGTATTGGCATGTTTTGTTTTAATCATGGTTTTATTTTGTACAGTTATTATTCATGGTAAACTGTACTGATAGGATTACACACCACTTAAGAAGAATAAAACTATGATGAACTGTTGACAGAAAGGGGAGTGTCTTCCATACAAGTACTTGTTTTGCAAACAGATTGTGCCATTAATCTTGTTGAGTTGTTTCTCCGACCTACCCCTCATTTCTGTACTATCATAATGTGCACTGGATCAGCAACTCACTATATGGAGCATAAGAGCCTCTTTAATTTGGAGTGTTTATTATTTACAGAAGCCCATTCTATGGTAAATGCTGTCAGCCACACACATCTCAGTTACTATGTTACATTAATCATGTAGGATCCACAGTAGCTAGGTAAATAAAACTTTACTGGACCAGATGTAAATGAAATTATGGGCATGTTGAACAAAGAAACAATTGAAATGAAGCATATACAAATTATACAAATAAATGTAATATATATTGTTTTAATAAGGACAGTCAGACAGATACTGACAGGACTGCACAAGAAGTGATGTCTGATCATATTACTAAACGTTGGGATGAGTTGATTCTGTATCACCACGCTGTTGTACAACACACCATTAACAGATTATTTGCTGTTTACAATTGTTCAATATAGTAAACAAATAATGTAGAAAAAGTAATGTAAATTGATGCACGAACATTAAATACTGTTTTCAGATATGTGAATAAATTGTCCATATAAGTATAGTTAATAAGTGTGCATAAGTAATTATTTGCACAGTAATTATTGGTGATGGTATGCATCCACCAGGAGAAGAACCATAGTCCACGTGTGATGGTTTAAATATTACTTTGAACATTTAAACTTGTTGAGGGTGGTGGTGGAAGGAATCAGTGAAGCAGAAACCTTCCCCACATGCTGAAGTAGAGAGTAGGGAGAAACCGAGAGGAGAGGAATCGCCCATGGTGTAAATTAATAAAGGAAGCAGGGGATAGAAATGAAGGGAATGGGATTGGGAGCATTAAAAAGAGAGGGGAAAGAGTGAGCAAGAAGGAAATGCCAGGGTAACAAGCAGAGTGCTAAGAAAATATGAAAGGCCATGTGTGTGAATGCTAGAAGTCTAGGGAATAAGATACCAGACATAGAGGGCATCATGAGCGACTGACCTGGATATTGTGGACATAACTGAGTCATGGTGCACTGAAAACCATGACTGGGGCATGGCCATACCAGGCTATAATCTGTTCAGGAAAGACAGGGTGGGTGGAAGGAAAGAAGGGATGTGGTACTTTATATGAAGGAAGGCGAAAGCAATGGAGAAACGAATACGGGGGGAGCAGGGGCAGAGGTACAGTGGGTCACCATGGAGATGGAAGAACAGAGCCATTATTTGCACTGGCATGATCTATAGACCTCCACACAGGGAAGGAGTTAGATAAGATACTGGTGGAAGCCATTAGCAAAATGGCAGAAAAGGGGAGGTTCTGCTGTGAGGGACTTCAGTCTCTGAATGTAGATTGGAGTATCCCAGCTGCAGCTCAGCTAGAAGCAGCCACATCCTGGATCCTGCAGGGGCATTCGTCAGTCAACTAGTCAGTGAACCCACTCATGATGGGGCAGTACTGGACCTGGTACTCACTGACAAGGACAGTGTTGCAGACTTTAAGGTGGGAGGCCATCTGGGAACCAGTAATCACCATACAGTGGGGTTCAGGATAAGGATGGCTGCAGAACTGAACCCTATAAGAGTGAGGGTTCTGCACTTCAGGAGGGCAGATTTTATAAAGATGGGTGAATGTCTCATGGATACCCTGGTAGGGGGAGGACACAGAGGAGGTGGAGGAACAGTGAGCAAAGCTATAAGGGAGCATAGTTAAGGCAACAAACCTCTGTATCAAGCAAGTGAGCATGAGCAAGAAGAAAAGGAGAACATTATGTTTCTCGAAGAGGTAGCAGAAAAGGTAAAGGATAAAGGGTTGCATTCAGAAGGTATAAGGAGACACAGAGGGAGGAGGATAGTGGGGTGAAGCAGGCGATACAGTGGGAGGCAGGGAAAGTAGGAAGGAATGCAAAGGCACAAGCTTAAGAGAGAATAGCCCAGCTGATAAAAAGGGCACAAGACGTTTTTAGGTATGTAAGTAAAAAGAAGACGACCAGGAGAAAGATAATAAGGTTAAATAGGGAAGGGGCAGTGCAGAGGGGACCAGGAAAAGGCAGACATCCTAAATAATTACTCTGCATGGTGTTGACTGAGGAAGGAGAAGGAAGGATCAAATAAATAACAGGAGCTATGGAAGGAGAGGTGAACGCTAGTTATTTTTTGAAGGACAACATCCTGAAGGGACTCTTAATCTGAAACTGAACAAGGCACTGGGATCAAACAGAGTGCACACAGGGTATTGAGGGAGCTCATGAGGTACTGGCTGCACCTCTAACAGTCCTATTTAACAGTTTGCTGAAACAGGAGTGGTTCTGAAGGACTAGAGGAGGTACATATAGTCCCACTCACTAAAGTGGTGCAGGGAGGAGACTGGCAATTATAAGCTAGTCAGCCTGACATTGGTGGTGACATACCTCTGAACTGCTATGAATTTCGTATAGCGCTATGATTTTCACACTCAAATTTACCTTGCTCTGCATTGGTTTACTGATGTTTCTCATAATGTTAGATCTATTTCTGGACACACAAACTATTAAATAATTGAACTAAGTTGATAGAAACATTCTTTGTCACTTACTATATGGGACCCACTATCTGTAGACATAATATTGTTTACAATAAAAAGTGCTACACGCTCTGGCCCTTTGCTATGATTTTTGAAGGCCAGTGCTATGATTTGTAATGCTGAGAGGTTAAGAGATGTGGTGGTGGGAAAGTTAATGGAAACACTGCTAAAGAAAAGGATTGTGGAATATCTTGAATCCTACAGGCTACAACACCCAAGGCAGCATGGATTGACGGGGGCATGTCAAATGAATCTGACAGATTTCTTTGACTGGGTGGCCAAGGAATTAGATCAGAGTGGAGCAGTGGATGTGGCTTACCTAGATTTCAGTATGGCTTTTAATGCCGTTCCATACAGGAGACTGGTAAGCAGCTGGATAGCTTAAGAGTGAGTCCAAGGTAGTAAACTGGGTAAGAAAGTGGTTGGGAGATTGGTGACAGAGTGAGTGGTAAACAGAGTTCACTTTGAGGAAGGGCGAGGTGAACAGCAGGATGCCTCAGGGATCAGTGCTGGGACCAGTCCTCTTTAATGTCTTTGTACTGTAAGTGACATTGCAGAGGTGCTGGAAGGGAAGGTCTGCCTCTTCTGCAACAAGGTAGACACTCTGGGGTGTGGAAAGGATGAGTAGAGAACTGAGAAAACTTGAGGAGGGTCAAGGTATGGCAATTGGGTTTCAATGTGAAAAATAGAAAATAATGCAGTTAGGACACAGAAACCTGGGGCAGAGTTCAAATGAGTGGAGTGGTATTTATGACCATCAAGCAGGAAAGAGACCTGGGGCTAATCATATCTAATGACCTAAATGTGGCCAGGCAGTGACAAGGCAGTTGGGAGGGCTAGTGGGATGCTAGGCATAGGGTAGGATATCACCAGCAGAAAGGGGGAGGTGGTTACCTCTGTATAGATCACTGGTAAGACCCCACCTGAGAACTGTGTCCTGTTCTGAGACCACATCTCCAGAAGGACATAGAGTGGATGCAGTCCACAGGAGGGCAGTTAAATTGGTGCAGGGTCTACAACAAAAGCCCCATGAGGAGATACTAAAGAACCTCAGATGTACACTCTGGAAGAGAGGGAAGAGAGAGGGGATATGATACCAACTTTAAATACCTCACAGGTCTAAGTATAGTGCAGGATGGAAGTGTTTTCAGAAAAAAGCTCAAGAACAAGGGAAATGCTATGAAGCTGGGGGTAGATTCAGAAGAGATATGAGAAAGTACTTCATCACAGAAAGAGTTGTTGATGCCTGAATAATTTTCCACCAGAGATGGTGGAGGCAAAGACCATTGTGGGTTCAAGAATGCATGGGATAGGCATAAGGGTATCTTAGAGGAAAGGAAGGGAGGAGAGAAGAGCCTGAGACTGATTAAGGTCTGTGGTGATACTATAGGTAGGGGAAAATAGAGAGTTCTATGTTTTTATGTGGTGGGAACTCCACCTTAGGGTTCGCCAGTGAGGCACAGAGAGTGGTCATTCCAGTCACATAGAGGGTAGACTAGCCCTATGGTGGCATTCTGGCCCCAGGGTGGGTATTCAGGATCCCAGGACAGGAATTCCAGTCTGCAGGGTGAGTATTCCATCTCCCATGGTGGTCACTGAGGCACAGAGGGTGAGCATTTAGCACTGGGAGGGCATTCCAGCACTAGTGTGGTCAGTGAGGCACAGACGTGGCACTTAGTCATAAAGTGATAGACTAGCCCTATGGTGGACATTCTGACCCCAGAGAGGGCATTCCAGTCTCCAGAGTGAGTATTCCATCATCCAGGCTGATCACTGAGGCATAGAGAGTAAGCATTTAGTCCTGGGGTAGGCATTCCTGCACTAGGGTAGTCAGTGAGCCACACAGAGTGCCATTCCAGTCACATAGTGGGTAGACCAGCCCTATGGTGGGCATTCTGGTCCCCAAGATGGGCAGTTCGAACCCTAGGAAAGGAATTCCAGTCTCTAGCATGAGCATTCCATCCCCAGGCTGGTCACTGAGGCACAGAGGGTTAGCATTTTTTTTTATTTATTAAAAATTGATAACCGAGAAAGGGTACACTGAGCCAAAGCTTGTTTCAGGCATGACCTAGGTACAGAGTGTACACAGAAGTGAGAAAAGTTACACAGGGCAATTTCAAAAGAACCAGTATACAAAACAGGATTTAACAGTAAACCAAATTTTACATTCATGACGGAGTCAGCTAGTATATGGACATCCTGTTCAGGACTGCTGCAAAAGTTTATCTTGTGGGTGGAGCTTAGGGGGCATTCTGGGAAAATATTTGGGCAATTGGGGCAGGCAGGGGTGGGGAGGAGGAGCCTGAAGAGTTTTTTATGGCTGAAAGAGAGGAGGCCTGGCACAGGTTGGAGGGAAGGCTGTTCCAGGAAAGGGGAGCTGGTGCAAAAGGCAGCTTTGCCGCTGACACTTTGTGGTGAGGGATGTGGAAAGAGCATGAGTCCCTGTGTATTGAGAGGGCAATCAAGGGAGCTTGCTGGGGTCAGACGGGAAATGAGGTAGGGGGTGGAAGCTGAACCAGAATTTTGCTATGAGGGAGATGCTGTGGATGGTTCTTCTGTGGGAGGCGGGGCAAGGGATAGTGGGTGTAGAGGGTGCAATGGTGAGTGTGTGTGTGGGGGGAGCAGTGGCAAATTGGCAGAAAGAGTGGAGAAGAATGTCCAGTTTGGATAAGAGATGAGGATGGGGCTATTACATAAACAAGGTTGGCGTAATCCAACACTGGCAAAATTGTTTTACGGACAAGGGGGACAAGGTGGTAGGGGAGGTTGGCTTTGTGCTGATATAGGACTGCAAGTTTTGGCTGGAGTTTGGCACAGATAGACCTGATGTGGGTGGTGAAACTGAGGTGGCTGTCCAGCCAGACACACAGGTATTTGAAAGCTGGGAATAATTCCAGGGTGGGGCCGGCCAGGGTGGTGACCACAGGGGCGGGAGGAGGCTAACGCCTGTCTTGATCCAAAACCATGGTGACGGTCTTATTGGTATTTAGTTTAGCTGGTTTTCCAGGAACCAGGACTGGATTCGGTTGAAGTCGGCCTGAGACTGGGAAGGGCAACTGTCACACGAGTGGCCAGAAGTAAAGATGGATGTTGCCTGTGTAAGATGCACATTTGAGGAGAGGCATGCAGAGGGAAGGTCATTAATGAAGAGAGAGAGAGAGAGAGAATGGGGCAGAGGATAGAGCCTTGGGGACACCGGATAGGATAGGGAGAGGAGGGGAAACGTGTCGCCCAGTATTTGAACTGACTGTAATCTATTTAGGAGGTATGAGCAGAACCAATCAACAGCAGGCTGGGCTATGCCAAGGAGTGGAATTTGTGGAGTAGCAGAGGATGGGAGATGGAATTAAAGGCTTTAGCCAAGTCAGTAAAGATGGCGACAGAGGTTTGGCTTTGATCCATGGCCAAGAGTAAGGAATTGGTTACTCACAGCAGAGGTGATGGTGGAGTGGTGCTTTCTGAAACCTGACTGCACAAATGTGAGAGAGTTATCTGAGGAGAGGAAGTCTGATAGTTTGGACAGCATGAGGGATTCAAGGACCTTGCAAGGGAGGGAGGAGGAGATGGGCCTGTAGTTCCCAGGTAAAGAGGGATCTCCACCTTGTGGAGTGGGATGATCTTGCCAGTTTCCAGGCTGCAGGGACTGTGGCTGTGGAGAGGGAGAGATTTATTATGTGTGTCAAGGGGCCACCATGGCAGAGGCAGATATACATAGCAGTCTGGGTGAAACCCATTGGGGCTGGATTTCATTGGTTTAGGGAGGTGATAGCATTGAAGACTTCCCATGGTGCAAGGAGGAAAGAGAAACCAGGGTAGGGAGGTTGGATTAGTAGGGTCTTTGTTGTTTGGGTGGGAGGGCATGGAGCCGGGCACAGCACAGGAGCAGAAGAATTTATTGAAGAGTTCTGCACAGACTCTGAGTCCGAGACGGATCTGCCATCAAAGTTCAGGACAGGACATGCTTGTTTAGCTGGGGTTGAGAAGGGAGTTGATCACCTTCCAGAAGGATGTAGGGAGTTTTTGGGTTTGGGAAAGTTGTGCTTGAAGTAGGAGGATTTAGACAGACGATAGCCTTTTGTGCAGCTGTTTCTGCGTTGTTTGTGGACTGGAGATCACATGGCATGGTGGTTATGTACCGCCCCAAGCCTTGTCTCTAGAATGACACAGAGCAATAAGATCAGGTGAGATCCAGGGTGGTGGTGGTGTTTAACTCTGCATTTCCTGAGGTGTTCATGGAGGTCCCAGGTGCATGAAATATGTTGCAGAAGTGGATAGGGCAATGTCAACATCTGTCACTGAAAGGACTGGAGACCAGTTTGCATTAATTAGGTCTCGGAGCAGGGCAGGCTTTTGAGGCGTGTAAGGAGAGACCAGATACATTTTGGATGGGAGCTTGGTGAGTGTATTTTAGGACGCAACAGGTAATACAGTGGTCGCTAAGAGTGTCTGAGAATATGCCTGAGGCAGAGATGCTGTGGGTGGAGGATAAAATCCAGTCCAGGAGGGTGTGGTTTTGGGACTGGTGATTTAGGCGGGTAGGCTCCTGGATAAGTTGGGAGAGATTGAGGGCTTCTATCATTAGGGTGGTGGGCTTGGTGGGGAGGAGAACCAGTCAAGATTGAAATCACCTAATAGTACAAGCTCCGTTGGATGTACCTGAGGAAATTGAGGCGATGGCTTTGACAAGGGAGTCTAGTGAGGTCTTTGGCAGGGCATACAGGACCCCAATGTAGAGAGGGGTGGAGGAGGGAAGGATAGTAGCAACAATGTTAACTCGTGGGAGGAAGGGCAGGCTTTCTTGAATATTATAGAGCATGTGATAGACTGCCTGACGTACAGTGTTACACCTCTGCCTCTTTTACCACGATCTTGGCGGAATAGATTGAAGTCAGGAATAGCCAGAGAGGAGTTGGAAGTTCTGGAAGCTAGCCAAGATTCCGAGATGCAGATTATGTCGGGGTGGTACTGGGCGACTCATACAGTGAGGGCATCCAGTTTAGGAGGAGGCTCATGCGCTGAGGTTAAAAATACGGAGGCCCTTGGGGAGAGAGCTTGGGGTGGGGTTGGAGGGTAGCCCGGAGACAGCAGGGGGGTGAAGCTGCAGGTCTGGGCACTACAGGGCCAGGATTAGGGTGTATGTCACCTGCTAGGAGCAAGAGAAAAAGGAGGGAGAGTAGTGGGGGTGCTTTGACCGAGTGGAACTGCATCTGGGGGTTGGACAGCAGAGGTTAAGGCAATGGAAAAGTGCCTTGAGATTGAGGAGGTTGGAGGGGAGCAGGAGGGATGTGGATGGGGAGAGTTTAAGGGGTGGGGAGGGGGTGGAGGTGGGTGAGGAGGGGGAGAGAGGGAGGAGTCCTCATGGGTGAAGGCCAGGAGGGAGGAGGAAGGCTGGATGACTCATGAAAGATGGAGGAGTGAAAAATGTGGATGAGGTGGAGGGGTCTGGGGTAGGGGCTACCATGAGGGGTAGCTGGATACAATGAAGGGTAGCTACTAGGAGAAGGCCCAGGAGCAGGGTTAGAATTATTGTGGGTTAAAAGTTGGTAATTGGAAGGAAAAAGTGGAATTGTAAGTGATAGTGGCCACTAGTGGCAAGAGCAGATATTCTGCAAATGGAAAAGTACACTGATAGGTGTTGGCAGTCACGTGGTGTCTGCGATATGTGACAGTCAACGATGGGTGTTGGGGGAGCTGACGCACAGCGGCCGGGCGGGTCTTCCCACATTGGCTGTAGAGACCTCTTGCATCATACCTGAGCTGGAGAGCTGTGGGGAGGGTTCCATTTCTGGGTGGGCATACCAGCACTAGGGTTGGCAAGGAGGCACAGAAGAGGGTATTTTTAAACATGGCGGCCATTCTGGCCATCACTTTTCAAATGTATTATTACATCCAGTTAATGAGTTTACTGGGCCTCACGCAGGTTGTTTCCTCCTCAACCCACATTGGTGGTCATTCATTGGACTTGGTGTTTCTCCTGGGGATGGAGATATCCGATCTGGTGGTGGAACCAGTTGGATGGTCTGACCATCATACCATCAGCTTCAGTTTTGAGGCCCCCAAGAGGCCTGCCCCTATGGAGATGGTCCAGTACTGCACCTTGAGGGATGTTTCCCTGATGGCCTGATGGCGGTGCTGGACCATCGGGCATGCTTAGGGAATGCATGGATCCAGGGATCTTGTACTCACCTATAATAAGGCAGTGACAGAGGTCCTGGATTCCATTGCTCCTGTTCTGCCCACTCTCCTTCACCCTAGGTCTCCATGGTTTGATGAGAACTTGAGGGAGTTGAGGAGAGTTGGATGAAGGCTAGAAAGGCGATGGCAGAGGTCCAGCCTGGTGGGTGACAGGCTTACTTTGATGGAGCATTATTTGGTCTATTAATCAACAATCTCTCCATAGTAGGCAGAATTCCTGTCCAGGGAAATTGCTGCCACGCAGAATCAACCAGCTCAGCTTTTCTGGACTGTGGACAGACTGTGCAATCCGCTCTGTCTTCAGCCCAGAAATGCTTTTTCACAAGTGCAGTGTGAGGAGTTTGCTCATTTCTTCGCAGATAAGGTTACACATAGGTCTGACATCCACCTGACGCTATCTCTAGGGAGTAGCAGTGGTTGGCAGGAGATGTCGGACTCCGGTTTGAGTGGTTTCACTTTGGCCGCCTACAATCAGTGATATTGTCATGGTTATCCAGTCTTTATGACCTACCAACTGTAGTTTGGATCCGGGCCCTATGCACTTGCTTGTTGGCTGCGTTGAGGTCATCGGCCCAGTCCTTGCTGAGATAGTCTGGTTATCCTTGGAGAGGGAAATTTTTCCAGCTTCCCATAAGGAGGTAGTGGTTTGGCCTCTTCTTAAGAAGCCTCCTTGGATCCCGACTGTCTTACAAACTACAGGTCGGTCTCTAACCTCCCCTTTTGGGTAAGGTTATTGAGAAGGTGGTAGCTTTACAGCTGGAGACCATTTGACCAGCCACAATATCTGTGATTCTCTCCAATCCAGTTTCAGGAAGAGACACAGTACTGAGACAGCTCTTGTTCGGTACTAAATGACCTCCTGATAACCAGAGATCAGACCTGCTCCATCTTGGTCCTTCTTGATCTCTGCAGCATTTGATACTGTGGACCATGGTGTGCTGTTGGACCTCCTGCGGTTTATCTGTGGACTTTCGGGGACTGTTCTCAGATGGTTCCAATCTTACCTCATGGGCAGGACTCAGAGCGATGTCTGGGGTTTGTACTCAGCTCAGTCTCCCTGCCCTGTGGGGTTCCGCAGGGATCCATTTTAGTGCCCATGTTGTTTGCAGTGTATATGCTGTCATTATTAGACGGTATGGCTTGAGTTTTCACTGCTATGCAGATGATACTCAGCTATACATGTCTTTTTTCCTGAACAAGATGCTGCTGTCTCAGTGCTTAACAGCTGTCTAACTGAAATTCAGGCCTGGATGAATGTGAGCTGGCCAAGGTAGAACCCTGAAAAACTGAGGTGTTGGTTGTGAACCCGGGTCATCGTGAGGCGGGTATGCTGGCAGGCTCACCTTCGGTTCGTGGCTTGAGGTATCCAGCTAGCTACCTCAGACGGAGGCGGAAACTTGGCGTTATATTTGATGACTGTCTGACTTTAAAATCACAGGTGTCAGCAGTTGTTAAAACTTTTACCATCTGAGAAATATCGCCGGGTGAAGCATCTGGTTCCTCCTGATGATCTTCCAACGCTGGTTCATGCCTTCGCTACCTCCCGCCTTGACTACTGCAATGCCCTTTACCTAGGGCTGTCGGGGCTGATATCCATTGCCTGCAGCTAGGCAGAATGCGGCAGCCAGGTTGTTGACTGGTGCTTCGAGAACCAATCATATAACGCTTGTGCTCTGCGGTCTGCACTGGCTGCTGATATGGTGGCGGATCACCTTTAAGGTTGCTTTGTTAACCTATAAGGCCCTTACCCACCAGGGACCAGGTTACCTGAAAGATCTCCTTTGTCCCTACTGTCCCTCCATCCTCTCTGATCCACTGATGAGGGATTGCTAGAGGTTCCCAGAGTACGCTTGCAGACACTAGAGCAAGGGCATATAGTTTTGTTGTCGCCCCTGTGGAACTCTAATTCATCGGGTACAAGATTGCCTAACCATCCAGAGTTTTAAAATTGCTTTAAAAACCCTTTTATTTAACCTGGCTTTTGCTGATTGAAGGGGTTATTTTATTTTACTATGCTGTTATTATATTGCTTTTTGTGGAATTGTATGCTTGTTTTATAATAATTTATCTTATTTTACGATTTTATTGTACAGGCGCCTTGGTTTCAGAAAGGCGTCTTTATAAACAAAACTGATTTGATTTGATTTGGTTTGATAAACAGCTTTTGTGGGCTAAAGTAGGATTCAGGACTAGTGTTTCTGAGTTAAAGATAATTTGAAATCATGCTGCCCTTATGACCCAGTGGCAACGTGATATGCTACCGCAGGTAACCTGAGTTTGGAGGCAGATGTAGAATCTGCAGGATCTAACCTGATGGAAAAGCATCACCCAGGAGACAGATATGCAGACTAAAGGTTATACCCTAACAATATACAGAGGACAGTCTAGATAAGCATTTTACCAACTGGGAGCTCGTAACAATCATATACCTGGTATGGAAGCATCTAACGGAAAGGGATCGCCATGTGTACATAACATTATATACTGCTGATAACAAAGTCCCATTACCGAGTAACGAGCTCATATGCGTAATGTAAATCTTGTGTTCAGCTTCCTGTTGGTGAATACATTGGCTGTCTCGCACCCAAGGCCATGAGATGTTGTATTTGCACAGGATACATTATTATGCTGACTATCTGACTTTGTAAAACAATAGAATAATTTTTGTATTATTTCTGACTATAGCATCATAACTTCGACTCATAGGTGGTGCTAAGACCACAAATATGTTATTAGGGCTTATAACAACTGTCAGAAGGTGGCATACTAAGGTCACAAATGTATTATTTGCTAAAGAGTAATACAGTAGTTCTGTCAGTACATCCTAACTACATCAGTAAACATTATTATCCCTTCTTTCTGTTATGATAGGAAATGGTGGTCCACATTAGGAAGGCAGGTCTGGCAGGTCTAATGAAACCCCTTTGTTGCCCAAATAAAGAGGCAACACTAACAGGGTAGTAGGGTAAGTTACTTTGCTGCATGAGATTCATATAGAAGCTTTAATTGAGCACGATGTTGTTTTAGAATTTTTCTTAAACAGAGCAAGGTTACGGTGAGAAAAGTGATTGAACACACTTGAATTACAACAAAACCATTGAATGTCAGTTCTAACCAAGTATTAGACAATGCAGTGCTGAGGTCACCATCATGAAATAGAGCATTTAGAAAATCACCTGCCTTAGTAATATCATTACTGATGTAAACTAAATGTGTATCCTCACTTTCTAATAACTAATAATATAAAATAATTGAGCTTAAAGCTCAAATGGGCAGACTGGGTGGGTCATAGGCCCCTTATCTGCCAACACTGTCTATGTATCTATGTAATAAGGATTTAAGATTCAGGGTGAGTGGATCGATATGCACATTGAAAACTGGTAAATACTGCGCTATGGTATACAGAGACCACTCTCAATGTAATCATGTTCCTAGATGGGAAACGTGTGATAACCATATGGCCAATGATAGAGCGCTCATGAGGCACAAAGCAACAGTTGATGTCATGGAATGTCATATATCAAGGATCTGTAGGAAAAGTCTGATGGTTTGACACAACACAGTATTGGCCATCAGAGTTGTAGGTTACATGAACTTGAGGAAGGTGCCACTTCATGAGCTGGATAGGGAAGGTGATGGAAGTATTCATCATCTGACTGGTATGGTGATGGATGTCTTCTGGGAGGCATTTCGAGACATTCAGACTGGCTTGATCCATAGAAACAGTTGCAAAACAGTGTCATTATTATGTGGGTCATCATTAGTCCATAGATTCAGGTGAATAACCACAAACTGGTGCAGTTACATTAGATACATCACATCTGCAGAGACGGTGATAGTCCATTTTGGCACAACAGCCTGTATGTGGAGCAACCCAGGAGTTGAGATGAGGTTGAAACATTAGCAAAGGGGAACATTAATCAGTTCTCTATAGATGCTGCTCTCTAGATGTCCCACAGAGTGGATGACTGCAAGCTTATCAAAGACTGAAGAATCTTTGTCAAAACTGGAAGAAAAACTGTGAATGTAACATACATAGTATCCTGAACACTGCAATGGTTTGTAATTTAATTTTATTTGTTTATTTCAGAATTCAGAAATACTTTGAGTCAAGAACTCCTTTACAAAGGTTCCACGTCACATATAATAGATACAGACACACAATACAGTAATTGTTACAGAGTAAAGTTAGGTTTATTACAGGAACAGTTAGGCTAACATTCAGGAACTAGTGCTGTTTAAGACAGTTAAGAACTGGAAGCTTAACAATCCTTGGAAAACGGAGTTAAGAGCTGTAGGCAGAGGCAGGCCAGCGCCATTGTCAGTGGTAGAGGACAGGGGGCCCGGTTCAAGTACAGTCGCAATCACTTGTGGACCAAGATGGTCTTAAGCATGCATTTTGAAATGACCAATTCTTTGTTCAAAAAGCAAGGAGGAGGTAGGTTATTCATCCACAAGGGTGCCCTATAGCAAAAGGATCTTTGGAATTGAGCTGTGCAACAAGAAGGGATGGAGAAAAGATGGGTGTCAGAGCCACGGTGTGCTTAACTTTGAGTCCATGGTGATTAAAGGTGAGTGCTGAGGGGAGAGGCCAAGGGTGATTTTTTTTGCCAGGACACAAGTGTGGAATCTGATTCTGTTATTAAGGTTAAGCCAATTGGTGTCTTTATATAGCGAACAGGTATGGGTGAGTCTATCACACCTAATATAAGATGACAGGCCTTGTTTAGGACAAGTCTAAGACTACCAAGGCTGAGGAGCTTGCCTTCCAAAAGTCAGAAGGCCATAGTCGAACAGGAAGAGTACTGAAGAGGAGATAACAAGCTTAAGGGCCTCAGGGGTAAGGTAATGTTTATAGTGTGCAGGAGCCCTAGCCTAATATTTAGGGCCTTAGATAACTGATGTATATGCTCATGATAGGTAAGGTCAGTGTCCAAAGTGATACCCAGGTAGTTAAGGAATGCACAAATTCCAGGGAGTCTGGGTCGCTGATAGTATATGTGAGAAAAGCCCTGTCCTGGAATTCTGCAGATGTGCGAGTAGCATACCTTGTTTTTTTTTTTTTTTTGCCACAATAAGGCCGGAGGAGAACCAGCTCGGCTGTAGCGCTGGAAGGAGACTGGAGGGAGTGGTGGAGTTGAAAGGAGTCTGAGCTGGAGGAGGAGAAGATGACAGCATCATCTGCATATAGTAATAGGTTGGAGGTGCAGGATGCGGGAGGGAGTTTAGGAAGAGGTTGAATAGGAGGGGACCCAAATGGACCCTTGTGGGACCCCTGAGAGGACAGGAGATTTAGAGGATAAGGTATTGCCAATTTTAACTTGAAGGGTCCGTTGGCAAGATAGTCAGTGAACCATCCCACAGCTTCCTGAGAGAGACCCAGGTTGAGCAAGGAGGTTTGGAGAAGTGAATGGTGGACGGTATCAAAGGCCTTAGTGAGGTCAATGAAGATTGCACCTGTGATGTGGCCTTTATCCAGCGCAAGTATGGATGTGCAATGTAAATTCAAGCAAGGCAGTAGTCGTGCTGTGACCTTTATGGAAACCATGTTGCTGTTTGCAGAGCAGGTCATATTTATTGAGGTGGTCAGTGAGCTGATCTGAAACTATCCTCTGAGGCCTTGGAGAGGGGAAGTATGGAGATAGGGTGGTAATTGTTAGAGAGGAGTGGTCACCACCTTTAAATATGGGTGCGATAGAGGCAGATTTCAAAATGGCAGGTAATTTACCTAGTGAGAGGGAGAGGTTTAAAATGTGGGTGAGAGAGCAAGGACTTCCTTAAGGGAGAGTCAAGAATTCTGAGATCAAGGGAGTCAGCGTTGGAGGAGGTGTGTGACTAAGGGTAGTAGTAAGGTATGGTTCGGCTGACTTAGGAGAGATGGGCAAAGGTAAAAGGGGGGCATTGAGGGTGGGGGGCAGTGCTTAGGAGCCGTGGATTGTAGAAGTTCGGGGAGAACATGGCTAAGGTTGAGAAGGTATCACTGAAAACAGTAGCAATGTGAGTGGGGTCAGTGGTCAAGCACTTGTTCCGAGCCATTCTATAATTCTGTCTATCAAGGGGAGGCCGGACTCATTGTAGTGTAATAAGGTCCTTGATTTGGGTGTGGAGTAACATAACCCAAATTTCGGCAGTAACTAAAGAGACTGATACTGTCCTATCCATACACTTGATCATACAGGAAAGGGATTTACAGTGGGGCAATACCATTTAGCCATATGCTTATCTTGGATTAAATCTGGGATTCTCCCAGATTCCAGATCCCAGAACAGATCTGTGATAGTGTTGAGTGTAAAACTACCATATGCTAAATATATGCTTTCACCTGCCTATGTGTTGCTCTTGAACCTCTTATTGTTTAGAAGAACCAATTGGTTTAGTTTGTTTTGGTCTCATCAAATAAACATGCAATGTCATGCATGTTATACACCGTGAATCTTTCCTCTTATGAAATACCATAGACCATGTAGCATGAGCGTTACCACATCGACGGGCTAATTTGGAATAGAAAATATTATGTCTTTGAATTTTGGCCAGATCGGCTCGGGTTCCAAATTGACATTCCAGTACCAAACATGCCTGTAACAGTGCCTCTATGCTTGCTACGCCTGCTGCACCCAATGCTCTTTTAGACGCTTAGGCCTGAATACCCCTCGTGTTCAGTTATGGATGCCCAGCAACAGGGTCCTGTGCTTGTGCTTGATATGCTGCCATCAAATCTAACAACATTACAGAATGAAAATGTGACATTGGTTGAGGAACAATGACCGATTCGCCATATTCCAATGTGTGAGATTAGATACTACGGTATATGCATGAACTGAACATTATTAATCAAAGTCCTGGAATGGATATTGCTGCCAGACCATTTTCTGGCCAGGCTCCAAAGCAGGCATTGTAGAGGTTCATTTTAGCTGTTTGAGTCACTGTAAGGAAAAGTGCAACTGAAGCAAATATGTGATTAAAACAGATTTTACGTATTGTAATGTTATGAAAATGTGCAAAATCTTTATTGATCTTTGATGTAAGGTTGTAGAGGCCTGTATGTTACGATGTAACTTGGCATATACACAAAGTTCCATTGGGGCAATACGTGTAAGGCCAACCTTTAAAAGTTCCTTTGGCAAGGTGGGATACTGGAAGTTGCTGTCCATCAAGGTTATCAGTTTTCCAGTCAATCTGTAAAGTGACGTGTGGTGGTGCCATCACCAGTGTACTTAAGTAGGGATCTTTTCCTTTGAACAGAAACATGGGTAGATGGAGGTCAATTGTTATGTCTATACTGGGGAGGTGTAAGGTCTGGCAAGGGAAATAGGCCGGGTCATGGGGATTCATGGCATGAAGAAATGCACAGATGTGTGCCTGGTACCCTTGGTTTTCAGGAGCTCTATATGGTCAGACATGTGTAGTTGAGCCAGGTTCCTCAGCCACAGGTTTAGGAGTAGTAGGACTAAGATCACTTTCCCTTGGTGTCCATCTTCTAGTTTTTCCAGATTTGTGGACTTGCAGCAGCTGAAGTGAAAAAGAACAAAAGGTTATGTAGACAGGTCTCCTTCCTCCTTAAGTGGAGAAAGGAGCATTTAGACAACATTTTGGGTATTTCTAATCTCCTTTAAAAATCTTCAACTGATTGGCATGGTACCACTTATCCACTGGTTTCCTGTAGTCAGTTGCATGCACTTGATAACCTGCAGGACTCAGTTTGTTGATGATGTCAAATGGGCCTGCCCATTAGTTACAAATGGATGTAGAAGATAATTTTAGCACCATGACTCTGTCACCTACTTGCCAAGTCGACCTCTCTGACATTATTATCAAAGTACAGCTTGACTATTGTTGGGCTTGACCCAAGTTGGTGGCAGCAAACAGATGGGTTTGGACAATGTTGTTTCTCAGTTGTGTGACATAAGTATCCACTGACACTCTTGTCTGCAGTGGGGTGCTGAGATTGATTGTCAGATGTTCTGGTAATCTCATTTATCTACCAGTCATCACCTCAAAGGGTTACACTGGGTTGATGTAGATGGAGTAGCTCTAATTGACATTAGGAGTAAGGCAACAGGGTATCCCAAGTTTTTCCATTTTCATTTGTAAAATTACATAACATCAGCTTTATGTGTCTGTTAGCTGTCTCTAGCTGTCCTGATTACTGAAGGTGGTATGCTATATGAAACTTTTGACTAACCCCAATAACTCAAACTTTCCTGCATAAGTTCTCTTGTGAAAGTAGGCCCTTTATCAGAGTCCACCTTAAGAGGTAGGCCCCACCTGGTAAGTCACCGTTCTACCAGGATTTGGCAGTGGCTTTGCCACATGGCAGCCTTATATGGGAAGGCCTCTACCCATTTTGAGAATAGTTCAGTGATCATAAGTGAATACTTATTGCTTTTGCTGGTGAGGGCACTGGTCCAATGAAATCAATTTGAATTTCATTCCATGGGCCAGAGTGCCTTTACGGGAGGAGTATGGCATTTTTCTTGCCTGGAATGGGGCTGTTCTGTGCACAGGTAATGCAGTTATCCACATAATGTTGGATGTCTGTTGTTATGCCAGCCCATGGTTTTCAGTTTTGGACTGTCTTATCCACCTGTAGGGATGTCGTGTACCTGATGGATAACTTCTGATCAAAGTGTTTTGGGATCACCCAATGTTTTGATCACCTGAGTGATATAGGACCAATTTTTGATCCTGAGATAGATAGAGGTTATCAGAATGTCCTTTGAATAGATTATTCACAAACATCTCTTTTCTGTTTCTTGAGAGGTATTTATATACCTCTTTTATCTCTGGATCTGCCAGTTGCAACTCAGTCAAATCCAAAGGGACCA
Organism: Neoceratodus forsteri; assembly: GCA_016271365.2. Lineage (NCBI taxonomy): Eukaryota > Metazoa > Chordata > Ceratodontiformes > Ceratodontidae > Neoceratodus > Neoceratodus forsteri. The sequence goes on from CM057449.1 coordinate 332,361,250, forward strand.
CTTTAGCTTTCTTATTTTCAGCCATTGTTAGTGTTGCAGTGGGAGGAGACAAGGTCCATATCTCCCCTCGAGCTCCATCTTTGGCTAAAGTGTCAGCTCAGTCACTATACTCATAGAAAGGTTCAGATCTAGAGTGAGCCTTGACCTTGTGAATGTACCGGAAGATGAATTGTTTAGCAAGGCTGACCATGTGAACAAACAGATTCCTGTATTTGACAGGGTACCTTCTGAAGATGTGATGTCATGGGCCTCTAGAAAGGAAGAAATTCTGTCAAGGAATTGCACATCTAAGATGAATCAGAGAAGAGGATGGCGTGTTCTTCTCTTTTCCCATTTATGATCTCTAAGGCACAGACTACAGCAACAAGTTCTGCATAATGGGATGACTTGATATACTGAACCAGAACCAAGACCCCAAATCCTGCAATTTTCTCCATCATGGTAAAAGGAGGCTCCATCTGTGAAGATGTGGCATACAGTGAGGTCTTTCAGAGTGTTCTCTGTTACTGGGAAGAATGGGCCTGGTTCTGTCAGGCAGGTGGCTCCAGATCACACTCATGTGGATCTCCTTGGTACAGAAGACCATGTGCCAAAATGGATGGCATTTTGGTGGGAAGCACAGTGATGTCTATATCCTACAGGAGTAGAGACCAATGTGTGAGTCTGGTGTTGGACAAATTGCCGTCCTTGATCCTATCTGTCAATAAGAAAGTGGTTGGTGTATGGTTGGTGTGCAATATAATGGGGCAAAACCCTATTATGTAGGTGATGTGTTTGACATCCCAAAGGTTACCAGCAGATTTCTTTTGCACAGGGTATACATTTGCTCTACCAGGAGAACATTTGGAATGTATATGAAATAGGCCTCAAAGTGCCATTGGCCTTTGTGCAAGAACTGCTGACATACCCACCTCAGAGGTGGCAGTCTCCAGTGGAATGAAAGGTCTGGGTTGGATTTACCCATGTTGGGGCAGAGGCCAAAGTCTTCTTCAGGGATGTGACAGTAGGTGTGTTCTGGTCCCCACTGCCAGGGGACATCCTTCTCCAGCAGCTCATACAGAGGTACCGCTTTTTGTGCAAAATTGCAATAAAGTCCCTGGAGTAGTTGACCATACCCTGGAAACATCTCAGAGTTGCCACACTGGTTGGTAATGGCAAATCTTGAAGGCCTTGGACCTGTCCAAGGCAGGGCTCCTCGCCTCCTAGTTATGTGTAGACACAGAAAAGCACTGTAACTTCTGGCTGACATAACTGTACATTTGCAGGATTGCATTTGAGGCCTGCCTTCTACAAAAGAGTGAGTAGCTCATCTAGGAGCGCCAGGTGTCTTTCCAAGCCAGTTATGGCCAGAAGAAAGACATCCATGTATTGAAAAGACATTCTGCTGTGGAGAAGCCATGTATGGCACTCTCATGTGGATGTGGAACAGTGAAGGACTGTTATGGAATCCCTGTGAGTGACAGTTCCATGTGTACTGTCGTCGTTCAAATGTGAAGGCAAATCTGTATTGGCTGTCAGGGGCCAATGGTAGTGACCAGAATCCACTGGAAATGTCCAAGGTGCTGAACCACTGGTGTTCAGGCTTTAGAAGTTTGAACACATTTGCGGCCAAAGTCACAGTTGGTGCACAGCTGGGGGTGATTTGATTAAGTCTGCAGTAGTCAATGGTGAGCCTCCAACTATTGTTGGGTTTCTTTACAGGCTAGATGGGACAATTGATTGTGGATACACAAGGCCTAATGACCCCTTGTTTTGGAAGGAGTCAATGGTGGCCCTCAAAAGGGTATTGCCTCTGCTGGAAATGGGTACTCCTCTGCCATGGAGGGTCATTACCAGTGACTTGTATGAGGGTATCCATTCTTCCACAATCATGTATGTGTTTGACAAAGGTTTCACTATGCCTTTCTAGGATTGGCCTGAGTTGAGGAAATAGCTCATGGTGTTGTAGCATGATGATGATGTCATACTCCTCATCATTGATTTTTACTACTGCTACCACATGTGAGTCAGAGATGAGAAGCATGTGGCCTTGCCCTGTGATCTGGAGTTATAGCCTGTTCGCTAAATCCAAGACACACCCGTGATGTGTCAGGAAGTCAGTTCCCAAGATACTCTGGTGGTGACATAGGACCATGAGGTCAAAACAGTGTTGCACCCAAGGTAACAATGGTAACTAATATGGTACTGATCTGTACTGTAGGTTGTGACTACGGTCCCCTCAAAGGTTTGAGCAGAAGTGGCCCTTCCTGTTGAACATCGAGATAGCTGCAGGTCTTCTTGTTGCAGTACTGAGCAGTGCCGTATCTAAAAGTAGTTCAAGCTGGTAGCCCTAACCAGTGCTTCTATACATGGTGGCTTGATTCATCAGTCACCAGGGTGGCGATGATGCATACAAGGGCCTGAAAACATCAGTCTGATCTTTCTTGCTCTGATGGGGATGGGGTTCACCTCTTGGAGCATCTCAGTACCTCATGGTGCAAAGACTTTTGGTTTCCTTTTTCTTAGGCTCCTCTTGGTACAGAGGTACAGATGGGACAGTCGCTGAAGGGATGGCCACAACAGGTTTTTGTGGGTGGGTGGTCTAAAGTGATTTTAACTTTGGCCTGGAACTCCGGAGTCAATTGTTTTCTTCCAGTAACTCCTTGTAGTAAGAGCTGGACCACTGTTTTGTCCATCGTTCCCTTCTCTTCTGCTGTTGCCGGTAAAACTGCTGCTATTCCTTGCATCGGTTCTTATTGTTTCCTTCTTTGGTTTGATAGAAGATTTGTTTGAAGTCCTTTTGTTTGCCTTCCACCACATACTTTGTGGATGGCTCGGTACTACTCTGCATTGCAGCCATCTTGGCCTTGGAGCTGGTGGCCTGGTCACGCACATAGATCTGGTATGCATGCTCCACCCTTTCCATAATTTCAGGGAAAGGTCCATCCTCAGGAAGACTGAGGCCTTAATCTTCTCGGAGGCCTGGTAGCATGTTTCTCAAAACACATTTTTGTACTTAATCGAGTCGCGCTCAGTGTTCTCATCAGCAACCTTTTCCAGTACGATATGCCATCCATAAATGGCTGTTGTACTGGGCTGGGGTTTCATGGTGAATTGCTTCACCGTGTGGACCAACATCACACCAACCAGATTGGGATTGTGCCACCAGGAGGCTGGCAGCAACCTCCTCAAACCGGGCCGTGGCGCCCTCACGATCTTATCACCCACCGTGATAGGCTCAACTGTCGGTTTCAGTAATCTGTGCTCTATGCTCAGCTGGGAGGCCAAGCATTTCACACTGGTTTTGAACTTTCTCCAAATGGCAACTCAAATTGTCGCTAGAGGCCATTTGGACCATCATGTTCTGCGATGTTTTGGATGGCTCTCACGGATTGCTATGCATTTGGGTGTATTCCTCTGTGCTGACATGGACTTGACCACCACCTTGGCCTTAGCCATGGCCGCATCTCTGAATGAGAGAGTGTTTTGATCCCTCTTTAGCAAGTCGATTATGGCTTCATGGATCACTCAGGAATGGGCCCTGGCCACACCTGCCTTTGTAACTGCTTGTTCAACCAAGGCCGCAACCTCAGACTTGTTGGACTTACTCAAGATTGCAGCCGGGATGGGCAAAGCTTCATCCCTCTGGCGTCCCAGGGTCCACCATCTTGAAATCACCATCATCGCCTTGGCATCCATCAATGACGCCAGGTCGATAGGTGGAGCATACAATAAAGCTTTCACATGTCCTTTCAGGACTGCCAACTGCTGATGTAATTTCACCAGTTTCTTTTACACATAGAATGATCTGTTCTACCTCAATGCTGTTCCTTGCTAACATGATTTTGCAAAACTCTATATGCGGTGCACGCTCACAACTTTCCTTGATCTCCTCTCCAATGCATTCTGACACATTCATTTCTTCCAACAGCTCCTCATTCGCATCTCTCAAGTCATCATTTGTGTCAGTTAACACATCATTCAACTGCAGGGCCTGCTTCTTAGCCTGTTGTAGCTTTTTGCAATCCTCTGTCAACCTAGCAATGTCTCTGTCTTTCTAGTTCATTACTATGCAGCTCATTTTGCATTACATTCCTGAGACTTTCAATTTCCTGTTCCCATCCTCTGCAATGTTCACCCACTTGGGATTTGGAAACCCAGTTCCTCTTTCAAAAGCCAGGATCTCGCTTCAGTTGCCTGCAGGGCAGTGTATAGCAATAATAACCCCTTTTTGGTCATGTTTCTTGACTGTAAGTTTGGTCTCCGAATACAGTGAGCAAACATGCTGATCGGGTGGTCATTAGACTTCGCAACTAATATGAAATCACCCCAGCCTTCATGGGAGGCTAACAAGTTTAAGACATCTAACTTGAATTCAGCACTGATGGCCATAATGAAAGTTCTGCCTCTTTCCTGCATTAGCTGAGGAACCCAAAGCATATCGATCCACTTTGCACTCTTCTTCTAGGCAGTTACACATCTGAGCTATGGAGTTCTTCATGTCATCCCACTTTAGAGCATAAGCGCAGGTTTGAGCACCTTCATTTATCCCATCACATCAAGTGTGGAGAGCCTGCAGGTTTGTCTGTATTTATTGAACGGGAGGGCGAGGTTCGAAACCCTTTGTTTTCCCTTTTTCCACCATTCCCAAATTCTCTAACACCAGTTTCTCTCAACTGGTGAAGTTTTAACCAATCGGGTCCATGCCACGCTGCCAATTTGTAGAGTCGGCAGGATCTAACCTGATGGTAAAACATCATGCAGGAGGCAGATATGCAGAATAAAGGTTTATTACCCTAACAATATACAGTGGACAGTCTAGATAAGCATTCTTACCAACTGGGAGCTCGGAACAATCATACACCTGGTGTGGAAGCATCTAACCAAAAGGCTGAGCTGTGTACATAGCGTTATGTACTGCTGATAACAAAGCCCATTACAGGAGTAATGAGCTCATACACATAATAGAAATCTTGTGTTTGGCTTCCTGTTGGTGAATACATTGGAAGTCTTGCACCCAAGGTCGTGAGCGTTGACTTGCACAGGGTACATTATTATGCTGACTATCAAACTTCGTAAAACAATAGAATAATTTTTGTATTATTTCTAACTATAGCATTACAACTTCATACCATGGGTGGCATGCTAAGACCACAAATATGTTATATACTTGTAATATAACACCTGTCAGTAGGTGGCATACTAAGGCCACAAATGTATTATTGCTAAACAGTAATACAGTAGTTCTGTCAGTACATCCTAACTACATTAGTAGACATTATTATCCCTTCTCCTGTTATGATAGGAAATACTGGTCCACATTAGGGATGGCAGGTCTGGTAGGTCTACACAGGCCAGAGGCCACAACTGCCACTTGGCAGTGCACTGTGGACAGGCAGGGATGGTGTTGGGCACCGATGCTGCAGCAACCTCATGCGGTGGGGCCAAGGGAGCTTGCTGTCTCTGCAAAATGTCACTGCATGTAGCTGAGGCCACTCAACAGGTTATACCAATGCTGGGAGAAAACCAAAATAAGAATCTATGACAGTCATGAAAGCTTGGGCTCCAGGGACTCTCTGGATCCTACTGTCTGTTGTCACAGGTATCTAGTCTACATAGTGGACTGTCTCTGAGGGAGGGAATGACTCTACCCATGGAGCCCCTGTCATGGGGGCAGAACAGTGGAGGGACATTGGGCTGGACTTGGTCTTGTGAGAGGATGGGGTTAACAGGCCTGACCTGGTCACTGTGAAAAGGGTATATCTCTGATGACCATGGCTAGGAGAAAAGCTTTTGGAAAAAATTATTTAAAATCCATTAGCAATATCACTAATGGTGAGTAAACTGAACGTTTCATGGACAACCACTAGTTTCTTTTAATAATAGCCTTCAGTAGATTGCCAATAGGGAGGTTAAACTCACTGGCCTACAGTTTCTGGGGTCATCTTTACCCCTCTCTTGGGCAGCATAACTACATATGCCACTCTTCAGTCTACAGGCACCACCTGCAAAGAGCAGCTGAAGTGGTCTGCAAGTGTTTCTACCAGGGCTTGCCACATCTCCCTTATCAGAGGATTGTGATTTGTTTATTTTCAAACCCATTGGTCTGACATGCTCCAATGAGGTTTCCCCATTTCCAGCCTCTGGTTTTGGGGTCCAAGCTGTGCCAGTACTTCTATTTAGCCCAGGTGTTTTATCTATCACAAAACACAATATATTTATTATTTATTTTATTTGTTGTACCAGGAAAAGCTCGACTGAGCAAAAGCTCATTTGCAAGGAGGTCCTAGGTAGGACAGTAAAAACAATACATACAGTCTGGAATTACAGTACAGAGATACAATAATCATCAGATGGAGCAAAATACATACAACATAAGGAGAACTGAGTACAACACCAGGAATAACAGTTAAGTATTAGAGAGAGATGAAAAATTTTAGTCTTAATGCCATCTATTTGTTACAGGATGTTTTAAAATAAAACAGCTTAGGGTTAGCAGACAGTGAAGTAGCTTAATACAGTACACGAAGACAGAGAGGTGGTCACATTGATTACTATTCTTAATGCCACAATTGAGAGCCATATTAAAGGCATGCACATTTATCAGTGCAGTGTTGGTGTAGAAGAGTTTGGAAGTGAGGAGGCACAGACAGGGTGGGTAATTTAATTTGTTTCTGAAGGCATTCAACACTGAAGGATCTGCCCAGCTATAGGCCATTTTCCCATATTTGTGAAGTGCCTGGGATATCAAGCATGACAGCATTATGCAGCCTAAGTGCATATGGACCTTGGGCTCTGTGAAGGAGCAAAGAGATATATCTAGGTAGGGAGTTACATAGGGCTTTAAAGGTTCAGAGGTTTAGGTGTCTTAGTCTTTTAGTTCCAAGTGATGGCCAACCTACAGTACTTCCTTATATAGCAAGTAATGGTGTGTGAGGGCAGGGAGCTCACTGATGAAGGAAGACCTTTATGGTAGGGGGCATCTAAGCTGCCCAGGTACATAGCTCGTCACTTCTATAAATGATATCACCGTAGTCCAACAGCGGAAGGAATGTAGCCTGTACCAAAGCTTTCTTATCATCTCAGTTTAGGCAGGATCTATCACAAAAGTAAAAACCAGTTTCTGCTGTAGCTTCTTGCAGAGGGCATCTGTGTGAGCATTAAATGTGAGCTTATTGTCCAACCACATGCCTAGGTATTTAAAGGTGCATACAGGTTCAATTATTTCATTGGTGAGTGTGTTGATGCCAGGTACTGGGAGGTGGGGCTTGATTTTTGTGAGAACACTGCATATTTGGTTTTGTACATTCAGAAGTAACTTAGATGTATGGAGGTTAATTTGTAAATGGGCTAAACTTGTCTTGTAGGGACTGCATGGTTGTATCTTGGTCTGGGCTTGCGGTATAGAGTACCATGTCATCCGTGTAGAAATGGAGGTTGACGTTGGTAATGTTTTGGCCTAGGTCATTGATATGGATTGGTGGTAGTTCAGGTGGATGTTAAAGATCCCATGGCACTTATCGAAATCTTTCACATTTGAAAATTCTGTCCAGGTTCCAGTGATTCACTATGCAAACAGTCAACCTGGCACTGGAACTTTGCTTTTCCAGCCTCTGTTGGCAGATAAATGTATGTCTGGGTAAGGGGCTTAGCCAATAAAAGACCAGGATTTCTTCTACCCATTTTATAAATGTTTTTATCAATGTTTAGGGCATCTTTAACAATGTATCCAGATGTATCTTATGGTATAAATAATCCCAGTTATCTTTTGCAAACATTTATCAGTTTGTATTCTGATAACTGGCTGAAAACTACAAAAGACTGCATTTATTCTTAGAACAACCACTAGTATTTTCTGACCTTTTCAAAATAATCTTATGTGATAATTTTATAATGCTTGAAACTACACTTTGAAAACTATAGTATTTAAACAGTTAATGCAGTTCTCCTGTGTTTACATGCATATACATGTTAATATAATGTGGTAAAAATGACAGGACTTTAAAAATGCAGTGAACAATTTTATGTTTTTATATCGATAATGAAACATTTTGTTTTTATAATGATATTTGATCACTGTAGTGATGTATTAACAATATATTTACCTGGCTGTCTCCAAGCTCTCATTAAAACAGACTTTAGCCATAACTGTTCCAAAGTTATCACATTTTAAAGAAAATATTGTTTGAAAGGTCTAACTCTGAAACTGGGTTTGGATGTAATAAAAAAATAAAAGCTTGGAGTTCAGCCATTAAAAATTGTGTTATTAATATATTATTATCATGTAACAGTAATAATTATGTTATCGATATTAAAAACAGGCAGTTTTCTCTAACTATATCGCTGTACATATTTACATCACGACAGAACTTTTCGGAAAATAAATGTTATGGATATTCTTTTCCATAACAATGAAGTATATTAATACACTTTTAAATATCGACATAGAATATTTCATGATGGTTTAAAAAAAAATTAAAAAATTTGTTTGCACTTTTTCTGAATTTTGATATTAGTTCCCATAATTGAATTGGTATCTATACAAGTGAAATACCCATATACATTCATCTTATACCTTAAATTGCATGGCTAACATTTCACTCTCCTATCCAGCAGTACCAATTCTTCCTCGGTTCAACACTAGCAATAGTGGATTTAATTAAGGATTAACCCACAACAATGGGTTTACTGAGCATTACTCCACACCTGGGGTGGGGGTTGTGAGCACAAGGCTGCAGGCCAAGTGATTTTAACCACCCAGGCATGGATTAATGCTCAGTAAACCCATGCCCTGAGTGGGTTAATCTACTATAAAATGGACAACCTTATGTTAGAGGTTTACCTAAAGAAATATTAAAAAAAAACCACTGTCTACATGCATTTGTAATGAAACAGTTCTTCCACCTAATGGATTTGTCGGTCCTACTGAGTATGCTGTAGTTGTAGGTCTCCACTAGGTGGATTTGTCCTAATGAGGATGCCCTTAGGGATGTGGTGAAATTCTGCCATTCAAGGGTGAAATTCTCAGTTCCACAGTTCATGGGCAGAATTCTGCCATTTGAGGTTGAAATTCCATCATTCACAGGCGAATTCAGCACTCCGCGTTGAAAATTTTGCCACATCTCTATGTCTTTCTGGTGGAGTGATCTGACTAGGTCACTTTACATTGCTGTCAGTCAGGATTATGTAGTCCAGCAAGGCAACTGTGGGTTTACAGGGGCTTAATCCATGGTCAGGTGACCTGTTTTGATGAATCTGAATACAGGATTTTCTCTCCCATTTATAAATTATATTACTATTTATGTTCTTTTTAAGGGTCCCTGATACCAACTGGATAACTTTGAAAAGTGTGAGAGTTAGACACAGTTCAGTTTACAATTCATATATTTTGCAGTCCTTTTTAATATGGACTTTACCCTCCTGTCTCTCCCATCAGACCCTTCTGCTGTCGAACCTCAACCCCTTCACCCCACCTCCAAAACTTACACCAACTACTTCTTACCTTGTTGAGTGAGTGGATGGGTAGTGGTGCTGTGCCTTCAGGATCACAGCACCATCCTGTAGACAGGAGTTCCTTTTGCCATTACTCCCCTTGAGTTACAGCTGGCACATTTAGACCATGAAGATGGTGCATGCTTTTAATGCTCGCCTCCGGCTTTCATTTCTGGTGACTGCTGCTATGTCATCTACCCTCCAGTAGGTGGCAGCCAAGCAGCAGTACACACCTGTCCCCACTCCACCCTGAAGGGGAGATTCATCGATGGATGCTAAATTCTACCCCCAACCAGCCGCTGAGCAACTCTGGTCCATTCTTGAAACCAGGTCACCAGTGTGGTAGGAGGTGAGGTGTCTGGCTTGTAGCCCTAAGAGGGACTGAATTGGCAACCCACTGTTTTACAGTTTATGCTTTTACCCTCTGTACATACACATTGTCCCCACTCCACCCTGAAGGAGGAGATCCATCAATGGATGCTAATTCTCCCCCACCAGTCCCTGAGCAACTTTGGTCCATTCTTGAACCCAGGTCCCTGGTGTGGTAGAAGGTGAGGTGTCTCATTTGTAGCCCTAAGAGGGACTGAATTGGCAACCCACTGTTTTACAGTTTTATGCTTTTACCCTCTGTACCATTCAGCCAGAACTATATATTTGTAGTTCTTTCCTTTTTCTTTATTACTGAGGAAGTGACGTAAAGCAAGATTACTGTACCTTGACTTTATTATTTGGCTGCTTGTCTACACATGGCATCATAATGCCCTGTTTATGACATCATAACTACCAGTATCTCCACAGCAACAGATTGGGATGTCATACACAGACTTGTGATGGCAGAAGTAGACAAGCAGACAGAGCAAATTACGATTATTGATTTATTTAAAAGTTTAACCAGGAAAGACATATTGAACTGAGAACAGCTCATTTCCAGATGCATCCTGGGGAAAGGGGAAGGAGATAGGTAAACAATAAACTGACGAAAATAAGAAGTCAATTACAGTAATATTGTAATACATGAAGCATACATATAAATAATTAGCAGCAGTACACATTCCTATTCCTTTTACAGTATTCCTTTTCTTGCAGCACTCTTTAGTTTCTCTCTCTCTTGCCTAAACATGCCATATCTTTTACAGGAATACTGTCCATGTGTATGTTTGCTGAGACCAGCATCAATTATTATCTACTCTGCTATCTTACTACTATATCACTATGTATACCTATACTGTCTGTCTCCTTGTCTGTACACATTGTGTTATTACTTGACTGGTGTGATGCAGGTCCACCTGCATTGATGTATAATTTCATTTACTGTTTTATTGCTTGTATATAAATGTACTGTTACTTGACCTTGTGTAATGCAGGTCCACCTTGTAAATGAGCTTGCTCAATGGTGTCCGCCTGGATAAATAAAGATTTTGATTGATTGAATTAGACAAATTAATAAATGAAAGCAAGTAGAAATTAATGCACACTCATATGTATAGGGAAAGGAAATAAGAAGAGCAGAGGGTCATAGACAGTTGCAGGTGGGAGAACAAAAGTCATAAAGAAGAGACTTTAGGCAGGACAGAGAAGAGGCAGAATAAATAGAAAGGGAAGGGAGGGCCAAAGTTTAAGAAATCAGTAAAGAAAAGTAGATTGACCGACAATAGATTTTCAATCTAGAAGGAATAGAAAGAGAAGGAGAATTAGCATTATGGAGAAGGTAGGAGGAAGAAGGAGGAGAGGATAGAATGGATTTAAGGTAGGAAGAGGCTGAACCAGAATTCGGATATAAAAGATGAACAATGGAAAGGCGCCTAGCATCAAGAGAGGGACAGAAAGTGATGAGTAAAGATAGCAGTGGGGAGTATGAGGGCAATCTAAAGCAAAATGACAGAAAGAATAGAAATGGGGGTCTAGTCTGGCAAGGGAAAATTTAGAGCACCATTGTAGAACTAAGTCACCATAGTCAAAGATAGGGAGAATCATTTTACTACAGCAGGCAGGCAGTGGAATACCACTTTATTCCTGTACAGTGCTTCAAGCTTAGGGGTAACAGCTTATGGTGACTTTTTCAGCATCAATATGCACCGAGAAATCAAGATGCCGGTCACGGCAGACCCCGAGGTACTTAAAGGAGGAAACATCTTCTGTCTTATTACCATCAGGGGTATTAAATAATGGGAAAGAAGTAAGTCTGGCAAGCCTCTAACAGGTGCCAAAAGTCAAGGAGACAGTTTTTGCATTGAGGGATAATTGGTTAGACTTGAACCAGCAATGGATGTTGTCAAAATCCAACTGCAGCCAAGAGGTTAGGTCATGGGAAGAGAAGCCAGAAGAAAAGAGCTGTGTCATCAGCATACGTATGAATGGACACAGAGGAACAGAAAGTGGGAGGTCATTTAAGAAAATGGAAAAGAGAATATTTTAATTTTTTTATTTTAATGGTATCGAATTGCAACCTTTGAGTCAGAGACTCATTTACAAAGGCTCCTCATCATTGAACATTAAATGGACAAGACAAAATAACATGAAATACAGAGAAAATAAAATACAGTGTAAAAGGAAATTCCTATACAGGGTGGTAGCTAAAGATATGACAATTGAGGCTGTACAGTGAATATACAATTCAGGATAAAGAAATAAATGCCTATACAGGGTGGTAGCTAAGGTTATAATTCTTATGTTATAATGTGAAACTAGTGGTCAGAGCAGGAAGTAACATATATTAATGAAGCAGTAACATGTTAGGGAGGGTCTCCAGAGAGGGTCTCTAAGCAGTTATAGCTACGGGAGTTAACCAGATGTAGCTGAAGGAAGTTTTAAATGGCCCAACCTTTGTTGAGTGGAGATGGATGCCGGGAGGGTGTTATTCCAGGGCGTTATACCAGGAAGGCTCTGTCATTGGGCAATGGAGGTCCTGACTCTGGGCACAAAAGGGACGGCTTGGTGGAACTTGAGGAGAGAGTGGGGGAGAGATGAATGATGGTGCCCAGACCAGGGGGAGCAAGGCCAATAGTGACTTTCTTGGCAAGGAGGCATGACTGGTATAACAGACTCTCATCGAGAGTTAAGAACATTTGCCAAGGAGTACCGAGTGCAGGTATGGGTTAGTCTATTGGACCCAGTGAGTAGCCAGCAGGCCTTGTTTAGTGAGACTTTAATTTTATTCAGGGCGTGTTGTCCACAGCACCATATATCAGGAGTCTGTAATCCACGAGGTATAGTACAGAGGAGGAAATGTCCTGCCTAAGGGCATCAGCGGTAGATAACTTCTGTGATGATAGAGGAGGCCAATACATGTCTTAACAGCAGAGCAGAGTGTGTGGATATGGTCATGGAAAGTGAGTGGGGTCAAACGTCATGCCAATGTATTTAAAAGAGTTCACCTGGTCGATGAGGAGAAGTTGTCTGGATAGGATATTAGTGGGAGCCTTTGTGCTTATTTTGGTAGTGGGCAAAGAGCATGACCTTTGTCTTCTTCAGGTTAAGCACAAGTCTATGTCAGTAAAGCAGCTTTCAGCCTGGGAGAAGGAGTTTCTGAGGGCATTTTGAACATGGATGGGGTCAGCATGAGCAAGAAGAGGACCACATCAACAGCATAGAGAAGAACATTTCCTGAACAGGTATTAGGGAGAAAGTTTAGGTACAGGCTGAAAAGTAGGGGCCCCAGGATAAACCTCTGGGGACCCCAAAGTGAACATGATGGTTACCAGAGAGGGTACTGTCAATCTTAATGCACTGAGAGCGGAGGAGAGGTAGCTGGAAAACCAGGCATGGGCACCCTGGGAGAAACCTAGCTGAAAGGAGGGAGGAGAGGAGAAGGGTGGTTGACAGTATCGAATGCTTTTGAGAGGTCCATGAAGACCACCTGCAAGGTGCTCCTTATCAAGGGCAGAGCGTAAGGCAGAGAGAATTCAATGAGGGCTGTGGTGGTGCTATAGCCTAGCGGCAGCCATGTTGCTCCCAGCAGAAGAGGTGTGAGAGGAGATGAAGTCACTGAGCTGATCAGCTACTATCTTTTCTAAGGCCTTCAGAGGGGTAGTATGGATATGGTCTGTAGTTCTGGGGGAGGTACAGTCACCACTTTATGTATGGGAGAGATGATCGTGTTTTCAGGTGAGGGGAATTGACTAAGGCAAAAGGAGCGATTGAGAAGGTAGGTCAGGTGGGAGAGAACGCATCCAGGACTAAGCAGAGAGGCTTTGGGTCTATGGAATCAATACTGTGGCTAGAGCCCCTCAGTGCATTGAGGAGGCAGGGCTTGGCTTCATGAGGGGAGAGGGCATGAAAGTAGAGGAGGGGTGGGAGGGTGAGCTGAGGGGACAGGGTTGAATAAAGTGGGGGAGCACAGCACTAAGGTCCGAGAGCCACATTAAAACAGTCAGCGATGCACTGGGGGTCCATGGAGATTGAGCTATTGATATTGAGTTGAGAAGGGAGGGACTTGGATTTACCAGAGGCTCCTTAATGTTATCCCAGAATTTACAGGATAAGCCCCATGAGGTGGCAAGAGATGCTCTATAGTATTCAGCTTTTGCTTTTCGGATCGCCCATGTACATCTGTTTCTTGACGCATGATAAACCTGCCTATCTATGGGCTTTCCAGAGTCTATGGCTCTGTGGCATAGGCTGTCCCTGAGTCTCATTTGGTAGATTAGGGAGGGGTGACCCACGGAGTCATGTCCTTTAGTGGAGTGTTTAGAGGAGGCAAAAGGTCACAAGTAGTATTAAAGAGTGGACAAAATAGTCGAAAGTAGTGTTGATATCTGGGGCTAGCTTAATAGGGAACCAGTCACAGTGAGTGAGACGTTATTTTATTTGGAACCAGTTTGCCAGGAAGAATTGCTGCTGGATGATGACTTTGCTGGAGGTTTCTGCATTTTGCAGGACCAGGAGAAGATAATAGGTGAGTGGTCACTTAGGGCATTGGGCAGCACCGTAGTGTGGGTAATCTTGTGGGCTTGTCTGAAAGGACAATATCCAGTAGGATGCAGGACAGACCCTTGATGAACACCTGAGCTAATGGGAAGTGGAGATGAAATGGATTTTCCTATCTGGACAGCTTGAGACCTCCCACCAATGTAAGAACAAAATCAACTGATAAATTGGGAAAAGATCCTGTTTCCATGTAAATGTCTTTAGTAATAAACAAGTAAGAGTGGCAATTACAAAACAGGATGAAATATAAGCTTTATTGTGTCTAGATATTACGATTTTCAGAGTTCTGATACTGCAAGCAATGACAAATGCTTCTTTTATCTGAGCTTTTATTTGTGACTACTTATTGCATTTATTTGGACTGTAATGTGTACCCACAAAAGGCCCTGTGGCCAGGAATGCTGTTCTTCTTACCTACAAAGATCAATTCCACATGAAGTTGACTCTCAGAGTATCAGAATGTGGAGACAAATATTATGCTGGACTTGTGCTGGATTTCAGCACAAGTGTATGTGTGCAGTGTGCTTGTGAGTAAGGCTTACAGTCTGCAGAGGGCAGTGCTGCTGTATTTATTAACTAAAGGAATACATAAAACACACGGCAGATGCCAACATTGTGGTTTTAGAACCCTTTTGTTTTAAATAGTATATCAGATGATATCATTATCCCTGAACAGCTGGTATCATCAAACCTGCAGAACCAGGATTTTAGAAACTACTTTCAAGGTCAGGCATGACTTGAGAATTTCAAACATTTTAATAGCAGTCTGTCATAGAAATCAAAACTTTGTGTATTTTACATCGTCAAATCAGAACATCTGGCAGCAATGCAGGAAAAGTGGGGGACAAAATTTCAGCACTGATAATAATACTGTGCTAGAATATACTTTACACACAGTAGCACTTTGGAGCAGGGTCGACAGAGTCAGCACTGTGGGAGATAATGCAGTGTGACAGAACAGAACTTAGACACAGTGGCCGGGTATTCAGAAGGGTTGCGCATAGCGCAACACTGATGCTCCCTAGTGCGATATTCAAGACGGGATTGAGCCTGGCACAAATCCCGATGCACCAGAGTGCATCAATAATGTATGCGGCGCAGGTGGGGAGCGTGTCTATGCATATTCCAGCATCCCGATATTCAGCCCGGGATGTGCTGAGCCTATGCATGTGCAGCCTCTACTGGCGCTGTACACAGGTGAGCTAAAATAAGGAGCAACAGCTGGCCACCCACAGGTGAGCTGCCATATTGCAGGCGCAACCACGGCAGCTGCCATCTGTGGGTGGCCACCCAGCTCGGCTGCACCTTCTGGTGGCGCCTTCATGCCCGATCACGGGCATATGTATACAAATAATAGTCCTAAATCCCTGGTGGTCCAGTGGACCGCCAGTCCGGATCGCAGGCATAAGTTGAATAGATAATATCGCCCTATATTTCGGTGGTCCAGTGATTGCTGGCATTCGGACGGTAAGAGCAGTTAAAAGAGTGGTCCATATCCCTGAGGGTTCAGCTGCCTTGCTTCCGCCTCGCCTGCCAGTTCACTGCCTCGCCTTTGACTGCCGCGGCGGGCGGTGGCTCACCACCGCCAGCCGCCGCGCGATCGATTTCCCACGGCCAGACAACCAGCGTGAGCGGGCATGGCTTCACATCCTGGATTGTTGACAGTTCAGATATGTGAATGGATCCGCTCATATCTGGACTGTGTAGTACGGTATAGCTGCACGCCCATTGGCTCATGCGTGGACCAATGGGCACAGCCCGCCCATAGGGAGTCGGTCGGTGGGCGGGGCGGCAAACGGTGGGGAGCTGCCACCCGCCACTGACCGGAGGGGTAGCAGGGCAGTGGGCCCAGTGGGGCGGGTGGGGAGGGGGTACCGCTGCACTACCAGGGATATGGGCTAGTATTTTTATAGCATATGCCCGCGATCTGGCTGCAAGCGTCCACTGGACCACCAGGGATATAGGACTTATGTTTTATAGCATATGCCCGTGATCGGCGAGTGGTCCACTGGACCACCAGGGATGTAGGATGATATTAATATTCAACCTATGCCCGCGATCGGGCTGTGAGCGGTCCACTGGACCACCAGGGATATAGGACGATTTTAATATTCAACATATGCCCGCGATTGGGCAGTGGGTACTTTGCGCGGTGCAGGGGGTATCGATCCTCAACGGCCGCAGCCTGGCAGGGTGCCAGGTGCAAGTCGCGGATTGGCGACTCTGCATGCAATGGGGTTATAATGACATGCAAATTGCCCCATTTGCTCCTTTGCATGCATTATGGCCCCATTTGCATGTGCACTTTGAATATTGTGGTTAGCAGTTCAGCGCAACGGAACTTGCGCTAGCACATACCCTGCTCCACTCTGGCCACTTGCGCTGGCGCAGTGCCACTGTGCCATGTGCACTGTGGGTGCCAGGGTGAGATATTCAACGCTGCTGTGCCATGGCGCAGCTCCGTTGAATAAGACCTGTCAACGCCCTGTGAGCTAGTTGCGTTGTGCCCAGGCTTGCGCCACAGCCTGGCGAGTCTGAATAGCCGAGCCAGTATCTTTTGGAGCAGGATCAGGAGAGTTACCTCTATGTGTGATAATAATATTGTAATAGAATAGAATTTAGACACAGTGGGCCCGATTCTCAAAAGCCTTAGAGTGGACGCAAGGTGCTTGCATCAAAGTTTTCTGATGCAAGTGGCACCCTCGCCAAAAGATGTCCCAAGAGCTATTCTGGAAAGCAGTCTGCATCAAACACAGGCTGCATTTGCCAAAGGGGCTTGCACCAGCCTTGCTCACAAAAGGGGCTGCGACCTGGTACTAGGGGCACCTAGCAGATGCAAACTGCCACATCCCCTAAATAAATATTCTAAAACTCCCCAAGAGGACAACTGTCTAAGTACCATTAGACCAGCCAGACTTATTTGTCCTCTGGGGTTGCACTAATGTGTTAGGTGCCCCCAGCCCCAATCCCCATGTAAAATATAATTAAATTGTCCTGGTAGTCTTGCTGTCCCCCAGCCCCAATCCTGATCCCTATGTAAATCAGAATTAATAAATCACCTGTAAATCTAGGGCACCCCTGCCCCCAACAGTCCTGATCCCTGACCCCCATGTAAATAAAATGAATAAATTGCTCTGTAAGTCTAGAGCACCCCAGTCCCTATCCCCGACCCCCATGTAAAGAAAATGCATAAATCACCCTCTAAGTCTATGGCACCCCCAACAGCCTCAGTTTCCAACCCCCATGTAAATAAAATGAATAGATTGCCCTGTAAGTCTAGGAACTTCCCCAACAGCCCGATCCCCAAGTAAAATATAATTAAATCACCCTGGCAATCTAGCGGTCCCCAGCTCCGATCCCCTGAAAAATATGCCAAACATTCCCTAACAGTCTAGTGGTCCCCCACAACAGTTGGCAGTGCCCCACCACTTGCTTCTCCTATCCTCGGTGAGATTAGCACAGTTTTTCCTCCGGCGGGTCATTTCCACTCAAGCTATCAACATGCGCCAACAGTACGCGCCTGGTTGATAGCCCAGTTGGCAGCCAGCCGCAGAGGTGTGAAGAGGGCTGTGCTGGTCACCAGCTTGGGGATGGGGATGTTAGGGCATTGCAACTGGGGTGGAGGACCACTAGACTACCAGGAATGTTTGGCATATTTTTCGGGGGATGGGGATCGGGCTGGAGGGACCGCTAGACTATCAGGGCAATTCAATTATCTTTTACACGAGGATCAATGTCAGGCCATTGGAGGTGCCCTAGACTTACAAGGGTGATTATACATTTATTACGATGAGGAATCGAGAGATCGAGAGACAGGCTTATCAGGTCAATATGTCGCCGCGACGGAATGCGCGGCGGCACAATCACGCTAGCGTGATTACCTGTTATTTATTGTTCTGTGGGGCTCTCCCACACCCCCATTACTGGGGTTGCGCCCTGGACCCCCCACTAAAGATTCCAACTCCAGGTGGGTCCAACTCGGGAGTGCATAGGTCTGGGTTTTGCCATAATGCCGCATACTATTAAGCAATGACATTATGACTTGGGGCTGGAGGGTACCCACACTACCAGAGAAACATTATAGGCACAATCGAGGATCAGGGATGGGGAGTGCTGGGCGCCAGGCACCTGTCCATGGTGCTACTGCCACAGGGCCAACCCACGGCTGCGCAAACCTTCCTGTTGTGCCGTCCTGTGGGTGCAGGGTCAAGTTTGCCGCCAAGCTGCGGGACTTTGACGCCAGGACCAACCCGATAGAGAATCGGGATGCGGGTCCCTGGAGCATCGCTGCAAGCCACCTTTGCGTGGCTGGCGCTGCCTTTGAGAATTGGGACCATATTTCTTTGGAGCAAGGTCAGAGAGTCAGTACTGTGTGTGATATAGAAAATGTAGTGGGAGGTGTGTAATGAGATTTTACACACTACCAAGGTGTGTGATGCTATTAACCCCGAGCAAAGCTTGAATAGTTTACAAAAGCATCACACACACTAAGAGTGTATGTAAAGTAAGTAATAAGCCATGACAGAGATTGTGCATTATAGAAATTTAATGCACAGTCAGGTGATGTCCTCAGCCAATGACATTTCTAGATTTTTTCTTGCCATTTTATAAGTCTTATTATACAATACACAGTCTATATATTATTTTTATAACTTTAAAGACCTAGTGTACTGCATAAAACTAATATTATTTTTTAAAAGCAGTCAACCATTACCTTTTATATCTGAGGTACTTTCTTTTCCCTTAGTTTAATTAGAAGATTATTTACTTGGTGTTAGTAGGTGTGATGTGGAACACCATTCTGCCTATTTGGCTGATATATCTTGTTCTGCCCCCACCTCACACACACACACTACAACATCAGCATTCTGACCTCACGGACTGTAACATTACTGCTGCTTAGGAAAAGCCACTCAGTGACTGCCAAGTCAGTCACCTGTGATATCGTCATTGTCAGTGAGATCATTATGCTGATGATGCGGATTAGGGGCAGAGATAGAAATGTCAGCTGCCAGGCTAAGTGGTGTTCCACATCCAGTACAATATTATCACACGGAAGACTTCCTGATGAACAAAAGGAAAAGAAAAATACTCAGACATAAAAAGTTACAACTGAGTACCTCTTTAAATTTGTATTATATGCTTGTTCACTCTGTTTTGGCTCCACTAGCTCTTTAAAATACTAAAATGTGGGCAGGCATGGCACTAATCGCATATGCCTTCCAAGAAGTACCCTCACTGCTGATCACATAAGAAGCACTTCTGCCAGCCACCAACTTGCGCTTTCGTACCCAAAGTTGGTAATGCCAGTCAGGAGAAGCGTGGGTGAACACTAAGATGTTTTTTGTTTGTTTGTTTGTTTTCTTTTTGGAGTTATAATGTGGCAGAACTGAGCAGGAATGCAGGTGGAAAGCTTTCTTGAGCTGCAGAACTCCGAGTCCCTCAGGTAATTGGGCAGTTAAATGTGCACTCGTGCAGCAAAGAGTTACAGCTTTCAGCTGTCTTGTACTTACCATTATGATCAGCTGGTTATAACTCTGGATTGCAGCACGGTCATCCATGTGTAATTGGCCAAGCCAGTAATTATAATGACATTATTATAGAACAGAGTTTTGAATGTATCAAGATTAATGACTTTGAAGCTGAAGATGTCGGCACCTTTCAGAATTGAACACAAACAAAAGGGTAGTCTTGATGGGTTAGAACCAATGCTGATTAAAAGAGGAGCCTATCAAATTTGTAAGCAATTACCAGACCTAATGAAATTAATATTGACACAACTGGTGCTGTTCAACCAGCTGGAAAAGCTACTGTAATACCTGTTTTTTACATGGAAACATAAAAATATTGACTTTATCAGACAGATAAGGACCACTTTACCCATCCAGTCTGCCCAATTTGTATTTGTCATTGCAAAACCTTCCTGAGCTCCAGTTACTTCCCCACCTGCTTTCCTTTTAAATAAGATTCCTTTGTGCCTATCCCATGCATGCTTGAAGCCCTCCACTGTTTTCATTCCCACCAGCTCCACTTGAAGACTGTTCCATGTGTCCTCCACTTTTTCAATGAAGAAGTACTTCCTCATGCTCCATATACCTGCTGCAGTCACCATCATAGACAAGGCCCCTAGAATTCTCTGGCCGCAGGATTTTGCCGTAGAACTGCAATCTATCGCGAGAACTTCAGGTGCATAGAATCTACTCTTCTTGGTGATTTTTATTAATATTTCTGTTTATCCATAGAATCTGGTTCCCTTCCCTCTTTTATATCCAAAACCCCTATATGGTCAGAATGTGATGTTATCATTGCTATAACATCATAAATTAGCTAACAAAATGGCTTATTCTGCAACAGAAATGAACAGTCACTTATCTACCACAGCTCCCACTGCCAGAGATGGTGGCACAGCACATCATGCATGGTGATGTTTGATCAACCTGTACTACAGCCTAATACAATTTTCAGTCTTACATTATTGCGCTAGGTCCAACTTAAAAAAACCTTGTCAATAGCACAGACTTTGTTAAGTCCATACCTCACTTTGTACAAACCTATTTGTGCCTTTAAGGTATAGAGATGCCATCTGAAATGAATAACTGGTAAAATTAATTTACCTGTCATTTTTAAGAAAAATAAAGTAATTATGCCCAGAAAAGTGGAATATAATAATGTGTAGACCTGTTGAAAGAATAGACCTGTTAAATAATTGCACTGTAAGCATTTTTGTCAGGGTTATTGATTATGTATTTTAATTGGTTGACAGAATCACCTAAAAGTTATGGAGAAATGTTGTGTGCAGGGACAGCTGTTGGGCCAGAGGTTAGCATGCTGTGTTTCCATGCCGCAACTCAGGTTCAGAGATTAGCTCTGGGAGCTGGCTGGGCAGCACAAGGATTGGTGGAACACATCACTGCTCAGAGCCTGGGAAGGTATGGTGCAGTGCTCTGTCACATGGTGGACACATTGTGATGGGCTGGAGAGCTCTGTCTCACAATCGGTTCACATGCATGTCATGGCCTGATGGTGTATGCGGTGTGTCAGGGAAAGCAGGTTGACATGAAAATGAGTTTTGCAATAACTCCTCTATTCCATTTCCATTGGGACCTGTATGAATGAGGATGCAAGTTCATGGAAATTAAAAAATATATATATATATAAAAAAAAAATATATATATAGACACACACAAATACACACACACACACACACACACATTTGTATGTGTGTTACAGGTTGCTTATAAATATATAAGTGATACACAGTGGGAACCTCATGAGTGGTGTAGAAGCATGCATATAGAAATATCTTATTTATCACATAAGATCCCTCTGCATATGTCATTTATGCAACAGGCTAGGACCTTAAAGGAGAGACATTTGTTTTGCTTTTAGCCATAAAATTATTTTTATAAGTCTGTTATTTTTGAACTAGTGTTACTGTGCTTTCCACCATCCTGATTGCTATAACCACTACCATGAAAGTGAAGTCCGGATGACAAGCTGACACTGTGATGTGGTAGTTTGTTAGTGCCATAGCACCTCCACAGAAATTACAAACCATCGCCGAGAAGTTCTCGCAAATGGTAGTCTTGGCTGCAGAATCTTGGTCCCACTGTGTCAAGTAGAAAGTAGGGGCTCTGATCATAGATACATACATAGATACATAGACAGTGTCGGCAGATAAGGGCCTATGGCCCACCTAGTTTGCCCATTTGAGCTTGTAAGTTCAGTTTGTTTTCCTAGAAGTCTGTTGCCCTACCCCTGACCTCCAGAATTACTTTATGTCTATCCCATGCATTCTTAAATCCGTGATTGTTTCAGCCCCCACCACTTCCTCTGGCAGGGTGTTCCACTTGTCCACCACCAATTCTGTGAAGAAATTCTTTCTCATGTTTCTCTGAATCGTCCTCCTCCAACTTCATCCCATGCCCTCTAGTCCTGGAACATCTTTTTGCTTAAAAATAGTGTTTTCCTGCACCCTGTTCCTCCCTGTAAGATACCTGTATGTCTCTATCATATCCCTCTCTCCTCCTCTCCTCCAGGGAGTACATGTTCAGTTCCTTCAACCTGTCTTCATAGGACTTGTGATGCAATCCATGCACCATCTTTGTTGCCCTCCTCTGAACCTTCTCTACCCTGTCTATGTCCTTACGTAGGTATGGTCTCCAGAACTGTACACTGTACTCCAGGTGGGGCCTCACTAGTGTCTTGTATAGCGGAATTATGACCTCCCTTTTCCTGCTGGTGATGCCCCTGCCTATACATCCCAGCATCCTATTTGCTTTACCTGATGCCTTGTCACACTGTTTTCCCTACCTTGAGGTCATCAGAGATGATAACCCCAAGATCCCTTTCCTGCTGCATGCTATATCCTCACCCCCAACTGATATATTGTGCCAGGGTTTTGTGCCCATATGCATTATCTTGCACTTCTTTGCATTGAATTTCAACTGCCAAACCCCTGACCATTCTTTAAGTTTCTGCAGGTCGCTTCTCATTCTGTCTACACCCTCTGGTGTGTCTACTCTGTTACAGAGCTTTGTGTCATCAGCAAACAGTGAAATTCTGCCTTCTAGGTCCTGCGCCATGTCACTGATGAAGATGTTGAATAAGACCGGTCCCAGCACTGATCCCTGTGGTACCCACTGGTCACTCTTCCCTCTGTGGAGTGACAGCCATTTACCACCACCCTCTGTGTCCTGCCACCCAGCCAGTTACCTACCCACCACACTACTGTCCTGCCCACACCCATATTCCCCAGTTTGTGTAATAGTCTTCTATGTGGCACAGTGTCAAAGGCCTTGCTGAAGTCCAGATAGGCCATGTCCACTGCCCTCCCCTGATCCACCTCCCTAGTCACCCAGTCAAAAATCAACGAGGTTGGTCTGACATGACCTCCCTGGTGAAGCCATGCTGCCTTGGGTCCTGTAGTCCATTGACAACCAGATGTTCCACCAATCTCTCCTTCAGTAGTGCTTCCATGATCTTCCCCACTACCGAGGTGAGGCTGACTGGTCTGTAGTTCCCTGCTTCCTCTTTGTTCCCACTTTTGTATAAGGGACTACATCATGCAGTCAGAAGAGACCAAGGGGACAGTACAGACGTGCTGTAAGCTACACTTCATCTGCCTTCCAGGACACTGCCTAGACTGTTTTAATATATATCTTCTCGACTGGCCAGGGGTACAGGGTGTGCCACTGGCCATGGACTGTAGTTGGTACAGGGGCTTGACTTCACAAAAGCCCATGCTGCCTAAGCAGTGCACACATGTGTGGTATGTGCATGGAGTGGCCAAGAAGAAAACTCTTGTGCTGAATCCCTGGAAAAAGGACAATGTTTTCACTTTACAGCTAACTGTGAGTGATAATAGTGTTTTATTTTAAAAGTGTAGATATTGTGTAGAGCAGCTATTATAATTCGGCATTCACATATTTATACTTAAGTGATGGCAGGAGCAGAGGAAAGCATTTTAGGATGTGAGATAGCACAGTTAACAGTCTGTTCTGAATGTGAGGTTTTAGAAATTAATACAGTAGGAGAGCTTTAAACCGAGAGTTTGATGGTAAGCAACTTCGTCACTCCCCATCGAGCTTAAAGGTCACTACATCCTGGGCTTTGCCAGGATTCTTATTTTGTTGCAGCGGAGGTGCTGCTCCTCTTCCTTCCCCTGTGTATCTCTCAACTCTTTTCTCGCCACGGCTTGCAGCGCCCTGGCTTGCTTCACTTCTCCTGCCCCTCATCCGGCAGCTTGCTGCCTCACTCTCTGGTGCAGTCGCTGGCTCTCTCTTCGACAATGGTCCTCTCCTTTTCGCCTGCTGCCCGCTGTGAGGTGACTTGCATTTCACTCTCTCTCTCTCTCTTCTGCCCCTCCTCTCATTGCTCGCTCGGCGACAGTCCTCGTACATGTCTCCTCTGTCCCGCATCTTCATAGCTGCCGCCGTGGCATTCCATCTCTTGCTTACTTTCGTGGATGTTACTTCCTCCATTCCCAGCTCCCGGCTTGTGCTGGCCACGTCGCACAAATTTTCCCATTTCACTTCCTTAAATGTCACCTGCTAGGCAGTGTACTGCGTACCTATGTGAGGATTGCCACGCTACTCACTGTGTCAGTACAACATCGTCCATACTGATGTGGTTCGAGGCACCTCGGATGTTCGTGTTTTCGCCCGGAGACATTTTGCTCTCTGGGTGATGCTTGTATATCATAGTGTGTCCTCTACATCAAGCCCGGACTTTGTGAAGGTATGGCTGCCTTTATATCTCTCGATATGGTAGGAATAACATTGACTTGCCAATGCAAATGGCGTGCTCCTTCCACGGCCATTGCTTGACCTGCCGTGTTCATGGTGCTCGGCTGACATTATCTTCACAGCTCATCTTTCACCACGTTTCTTGTTTTCTCGTCCGTGATAACTTACTGGCATTGACATCGGGCCTTCCTTTCCAGATGGGTTCTCAGCTCTAGTACATACTATGCCAGTGTTTAAATGTGTCTGTACAGCGCTATGTAACTGCTGATGCAGTGCTGTCCTCTGTTCTCTGCTGCTGACAGTTCTCTGCTGCTGGGTCATTTCCTCAGCTTCTCGCACCTTGCATTTTGTGGATGTCCTGCATCTAACCTTCCGGTCTCTAGTTTCTGTACCTGCTTTTTGCAGAAGCTCCTCCAGTGTGCATGTGGTGTTCATTTCTTTCCTGCTGTGCCCCGTTACTCCCTGGCTCTGCATTTTGAGGACCTCTGCTGGTCCCATACAATTGGGAACCTCCTCCAGCTGCATGAGTTTCTCATTCCAGCTTCTCTTATCCTACCCTTGCATTTCTCCCACCATGCTGCAAGCCGCTCTGGCTCTGGCTCTGTGGCCCTCCATTCACTTCTATATGATGGATATGTGCTGTGTGCTGGTCGGATGCTGCTGCCAGCTGTGCTCGTTCCAGCGACACTTCTGCCACCCCTCCTCCAGGTTTCTATGCCTGTGCCAGCCATCTGGGATTCCTCTAATCAGGGCCTATCGATTTTTTGGGGCATAACTGTCATTACATATGCCCGCCTCATCATACACAACCTCCCACCGCGATGTATCCGGTTCCTGATTCCATCCTTCAGCCATTAAGGATTCTTCAGTCATGGCTTCTATATCTCATCATGCCACAGTTTTTCTATTAGCTTACTCTGCTATTCACATCGTTGGGCCATCTGGCTGACTCCATTTTGGCTTCCATTGACCCTGGCCTGCGTGCCACCTCATCCAGCTCACCTTACTGCCGCTCTCATCCTGTATCTGCTGGGTCCTATGCTACCCCATTGACCTCACTCTGTCCTTTCATACCTTGCTTTCCTGTACCAGCCTCTCCATGGCTTCAATCAACATCGTACCTCATCCGTTTTCCTAAATTTGCACCTTCCTTGTCCTAGTGCCTTTTTCGTACCAGCCATCATGGCTTCACTCAGCTCTTTGCTTTACTCCTCATCATACATCGTCCAACTTCTCACTCCTCATCATACCTCATCCAGTTTTGATCCTCGATCCTCCACCTGGGTTGCCTCTGGTTCCAGATCTCCCTTCTTGGCCTCGGTGTCTACCTACTTTTTGAGGGAGCCTACTTCCTTTTCCTTCCTTCGTACTAGTTCATTTCAAGTTCGTTCCTGTCTCCTCCTCTTCCAGTTCCATACCGGCCATCCAGGATCCACTCCACTCGTGGCCTACTATCGATATTCTTTTGGGCGACTTACCATAACTCCTATGCCACCTATCAACCGTGGCCATCTTGCGCATATATCGAGTTCATAACTCAGTCATCATTCACTCAGCATTACCTCAAGGTTTATCTATTTACATCGCTTACCGAACATTCCTATCATTGAATTCCATACTACCTCATCAACTACAACCTCAGGGGTCTAATCATGCAGAGTCTAATCATTTACATCGCATAATCAAGCATGCCTCTTCAACCTCAGTATCTGCTCATGTTCCTTATTTCTCTGTGCTTCTTTGGGGTTTATTGATCTGTTCAGCGCCTTGATATTGTGAAAGGCGCTATATAAATAAAATTATTATTATTATTATTTTCCCTATCCCATCGCCATCCTCCCTACTTATATCCCTCATCTATAAACCATTCTATTTACCAATATACGCCCTCAAATCAAACGTCATCAGCCTGGAGGGAAGGCGAATTGAGCCTTTGATCCCCAGAGCTTTCCTCCTTAAAGGGGTTTTTCTCCTCCATGCCAATGGTCATAATATTAGTTAGAGTTAGTGCTTTCTTCTCATTAGTCAGTTAGGTTCCTTTGTTGGATGGGCGGATGGTGGCCTGACTTTCCTCTCTCCTTAGGAGTTAGCCCTTCTCTTCACAGAAATTATTCATCATCCTCGCCTCTTCAATGCTTGACATCTTTAAGTATTCTTTTTGGGCTTCTTCCTACCTACCTTTGGCGGCCTGTTCATTCCTGGCACCTGTGGGGGACCCTCCTCTAGGGTTCCTTGCATTGTACTCCTCACGGGTAGTATATCCCAGATTAGAGGTGGAAAGCTACAAAGAAACTCAGGTTACACAAGCATTATCTAATATTATCTCATTCAGCTGCATAAACACATCGAATGGGAGGCTTTAAGCCGAGGGTTCGATGGCGGAACAACACGTCACTCTCCCCATCGAGCTTAAAAGGTCACTACATCCTGGGCTTTACCAGGATTCTTTCGTTGCCGCTATCACCCTCCTCCTCCAGCGGCTGTCTCTCTCTTCCCGTGGGCTTCTTCCTACCTACCTTTGCAGCGCATTCATTCCAGCACCTGTGGAGGAACCCTCCTCTAGGGGTTTCTTGCATCGCACTCCTACAGGTGGTATATTCCAAGGATAGAGAGCGGAAAGCCACAAAGAAAACTCAAGTTACACAAGCATTATCTAATATTATCTCATTCAGTTGCATAGCAAATTGAACCTTCACTTTTATTAGACTATTTTATTTGTGTTTTAGGGAACTAAGTTTTACTTCTTTTAAAGTAGTTTACATTGCTGTTGAGAAGTTGTTTCCTCTTCTGCCAACAACAATAATATGAAATATAGAAACATAGAATTTGACAGCAGATAAGAACAGCTTGGCCCATCCAGTCCGTAATTTCTCCCTACCTACATTATTACCACAGACTGCATCCCATCTACAGGTCTTTCTTCCTCCCACTTCCTTTCCACTGTGATTCTCTTGTACTTATCCCATGTATTCTTGAATCTCACCACTGTTTTCACCCTATATCCTCTGCTGGAAAGCAGTTCCAGGAATCCACCACTCATTCTGAGAAGTATTTTTATCATATCTCCTGAATCTACTGCCCTCCAGCTTCATAGCATGTCCCTTGTTCTTGAGCACCTTCTGAAAATACTTTTCTCCTGCACCTTATTTACCCCCGTGAGGTATTTAAAGGTTTCTGTCATATCCCATCTCCATCCTCTGTTCCAGGATGTACATATAGAGGTCCTTTAATCTCTGCTCATAGGACTTCTGATGCAGAACCTGCATCATTTTACTTGCCCTCTTCTGCACATCTGGACATAGTACTCTAGATGAGGGCCTTACCAGGGATCTATGTGGAAGCACACCACCTCCCTCATTCTGTTGATGATGTCCCTCCTATGCCCCAACATCCCAGTGGCTCTCTGTCTGCCTTACTGCTCCTGGCCACGTTTAGGTCATCTGATATAATTACCCTAGATCTCATTCTTGCTTGGTGGTTGTCAATACCACTCCACCCATTTGCCTCCATCCCTGTTTCTGTGCCCTAAGTGCATAATTTTTCATTTTTCACTTTAAAACCCAGCTGCCATACCCATGACCACTTCTAGTTTTCTCAGGCCTCTTCTCATCCTTATGCCCCTGAGTATCCACCTATTGCAGATTTTGGTGTCATCCGCAAAGGGCAGACCTTCCTTCCGCTCCTCTGCAATGTCACTTATAAAGTCATCAAAGAGGACCAGTCCCAGCACCCCACTGGTCATCCTCCTTTCCGGGAGTGAACTCTGTTCACCACCACCCTCTGTCACCTATCCTAACCAGTTTCTTATCAGTTTACCACCTTGGGCCTCTAAGCTACACTGCTTGTTTACTAGTCTCCTTTGTGGAACAGTGTTGAAAGTCACTGAAGTCTAGGTAAGCCGTCCACCACTCCACGCTGATCTAGTTCCATGGTAACCTGTTCAAAGAAATCTATCAGATTGACTTAACATGACCTCCCCACTGTGAAACCATGCTGCCTTAGGTCTTGTAACCCACTGGGTCAATATATTACACAATTATTTCCTTCAGCAGTGATTCTATTAACTTTCCACCACCAATGTCAGGCTGACTGGCTTATAATTGTCAACCTTCTCCCTGCTGCCACTTTTGTGTAGTGGAACTAAATCACCCCCTCTAGTCCTCGAGACCACTCCTGTTTCCAGTGAGCTGCTAAACAGAACTGTCATGATGCTGCAGTATTTCCTGAGCTTCCTTAATACCCTTAGATGCATCCCATCTGGCCTCATTGCTTTTTTCACCTTCATATTAGCAAGTCCTTCGAGAGTCTCACCTCCAAAAGGACTGAGTGTTCACCTCCCTCCCTCCAAAGCTTCTGTTACTTTGTGGCCCTTCCTTCTCCTTTCTCTGTGAACACTGAACAAAAGAATTTTTGTTCAGGATGTCTGCCTTCTCCTGTTCCCCCTCTGCACAGTTCCCCACACCCTTCCCTTTTAACCTTACAATCCCACCCTGGTCGTCTTCTTTTGACTTACATACCTACAAAATGTTTTGACCTTTTTGTTACCTCCTGGGCTATTCTGTCTTCAGTTTGCACCTTTGCTCTCCTTACCGCTTTCTCTGCTTCCCTCTGTTTCCCTGATACACCTCTCTGTTCTCCTCCTGTGCATCTCCTCATGCCTTCTGAATGCCACCACTTATAGCCTTTACCTTTTCAGTCATCTCTTTCGAGAACCATAGCAGTCTCTCTTTTTCTTCTTGCTTTTGCTCACTTTTTGATGCAGAGGTTTGTTGCCTTTACTATGCTTCCTTTTATCTTTGCCCACTGTTCCTCCACCCCACCCAGGCCATCCCCCACCAGCTCATCCCTGAGGCATTCACCCATCTTTCTAAAACTACCCTTCAGAAGTCCAAGACCCTCACCTTGGGTGGTTCAGTTCTGCAGCTATCCTTATATTGAACCACACCACATAGTGATCACTAGTCCCCAAGTGGCCTCCCACCTTGATGCCTGCAACACTGTCCATGTTGGTGAGTACCAGCTTTAGTATTGCCCCATTACGAGTAGTTTCACTGACTGGATACCTCAGGAACACCCCTGCAAAGAGTCTAGGATGTCCTGCCTCTAGGCTGAAGCTGCTGCTGGGATGCTCCAGTCTACATTTGATAGGTTGAGTCCCCCTACCAGCTCCACCAGTGTGTACTAACATACTAAAATGCCAACAAGAATAGGCCCGTAGTTCTCTCGGGTCACTGGAGTTTTCAGCACCAGCACTGAGGGGACGATTTTGCTGTTCCTCCTCTGGGTTTACTGTCCCAGTTCCAGATGTTCTACCTGTATTGGGCCTGGTCACATTTACACTCCCCGCACCTGTCCCATCCCATCTTAAACCTATCCACAGTCTCTACCTCTACCAGTTCCTGGGCAGTGCATTCCATGGCTCCACCACCCTTTCAGTGAAATAACATCTCCTCCTCTCCCTCTGAGCCTGCCCCTTCCAGCTTACACCCATGACCTCTCGTTGCCCCACCCTCCTTCCTTTGGAGCACCCTGACTGGGCCTCCTTTATTGATCCCTTTCATGCACATAGGGCCTCTATCATGTCCCCCTGTCCCTCCTCTCCTACTGGGTGTACATGTCAAGCTCCTTAATCTTCTATGGGTCCTCTCCACCAGGCCCTAGATCATTTTGGTTGCCCTCCTTTGAACCCTTTTAGGAGTGTAATGTCCCTCTTTAAATGTGCTCTCAAAACTGTACACAATACTCGGTGGGGCCTGCCAAGCAGTTGACAGTGGAAGGATCACCTCCGCCTTTCTGGAGGTAATCTCCTGGTGATGCATCCCAGCATCCTATTTGCCCCTGCTGCTGTCCTCCTACAGGTCTCTGAGTTGTTCATTTTAACATCTACCACTACCCCCAGGTCCCGCTTACCCTCAGTGACTTGAATCATGTCTCCTCCAAGGGTATACCCCTGGCCTGGATTTCTGACTCCCAGGTGCAAAACCTTGCACTTCCCTGCATTGAATTTTAGTTTCCATTTTTCCGACCACCTTTCCAGAGCCTGCAGGTCCTCCTGCAGGCCACCCTCCCTCCTCCTCATCCACCACTGCACCCAGCTTTGGGTCATCTGCAAAGAGACTCATCTCCTCCTGATCCCCTCCTGATGTCTGAGATATGGGCATTACACAGGAGTGGCCCAGCACTGACCCCTGGGGAACCCTACTAGTAGCTCCCCTTGGGGATGAGGCTAACTCTCCAACCACCACCTTCTGGTATGCTCAGAGAGCCAATTTCCTATCCATCTTAACAACTGTCTCCCTTACTCCCATTTCCTTCAGCTTAGCCAGCAGGCCACTGTGGGGTACCGAATCAACGCCTTGCTAGCGTTCAGAAAGAGGGCGTCCACTGGCCTACCCTGGTCCGGGCCCTTGTCACCCAGTCATAGAACTCAACAAGGTTTGTCTGGCATGATCTTCCCATGACAAAGCCATGCTACCTATCATCAGAAGTACCCAGTCTGCTCCAAGTAACCCCCAACCTTTCATGACAATACCCTCCATCACCTTGCCAACCACCGATGTCAGGCTAACGGGCCTGTAATTTCCGCCTCCTCCTCTCTTGATCCCCCTTGTGGATCGGCATGACATGGGCCACCTCCAGTCTTAGGGCACCACCCAGTCCTCAAAGAGATGTTGAAAGCTCCGCTAAGAGGGACTGCCAGGACATCCACTAGTTCCCTCAACACCCTGGGATGTATCTCATCTGGCCCAGGTGCTTTCTCCATCCGAAGGGACCTGAGGGCTTCCTTACTCTCTCTACTGGGATTTCAGCCTCCACGTCCTCCCCCTTTTCACCTGCACTGCTGGGCCCCCACCTGCCTGTGGTGGCCACTCCCCAGACCCAACAGGGCCCCTGGTTTCACCGATCCCATCCCTTCCTCTGGTTTGCCCCGCTCCCTCAAGAACATGGCCCTCCATTTCTCCTGGTAAAACTGAGGCAAAGTACTCATTGAGGACTTCTGCCTGTTCCCGC
Source organism: Neoceratodus forsteri (assembly GCA_016271365.2). Lineage (NCBI taxonomy): Eukaryota > Metazoa > Chordata > Ceratodontiformes > Ceratodontidae > Neoceratodus > Neoceratodus forsteri. Next base: position 332,392,905 of record CM057449.1, read on the forward strand.
CTCCTGTGCCCAACCATCCCTATCCTTATCTTGCTGACCTGTCCCTTACTTTCCTTCCCCCATGTATCTAAAGAACCCTTGTCCCCCTCCAGATTCCACTGGCCAGGACTGCTCCTTTTTGCTTTAGCTGCTCTCACCACCCTGATGACTCTCTTGGCTGTCAGCTCATATTCCTCCTGATCCCTTTCACTCCTTGAGCACTTGAAGCACCTATAGACGCCTTCTTTTCCCTCACCACCTCCTGTACCTCCGGGTCCACCAGCAGGGTTTTCTTGCTTTACCGAACCGCTTTCCCTGCGCAGGATCTGACCTCCTGTATCCCTCCTATGATCCCCACCTGCTGTCAGCTCCATATCCGGCCTTATCCTGTCCAGGCGATCTATAGGATCCTTCCCAGCTCCCTGAGTCTGCACCCCTAAAGTCAGTTACTACTGTCCTTGTTGGCTTTCTTCCCCCAGGTCCAGGAAGAACCAGACTATGGCGCGATCACTGCCCGCCAATGGGTCCCTCACCTCTAGGCCCCTAATCTGATCACTGTCCACCAGGACCACGTCCAGTGTCTGGGCCTCCCTAGTTGGCTCACCCACCTGTTGTGTCAGAAATGCATCCTGGAAGATATCCAGCAGCCTCTGCTCTCTGGCCCTGGTGACATCATAGTCCCCAAGTCTGTTCCTGGTATGTTGAGGTACTTCATCTAATTCCTCCCCTGTGCTGGAGGTCTTTAAATCACTCCAGTGCAAATGAGTGCCCCATTCATAAATAGTGGCCCCATTTGCTGTCTCCAGGGTGACCAACAGTATGTCTGCCTCCCCATGTATTCCCTGTATCTCCATCGCTTTTATGCTTTCCCCTACATAAAGCACCACACACCCTCATTTCCTTCCACTGATCCCCCTGAACAGAGTATATCCTGGTATGGCCATGTCCCAGTCATTGTTTTCAGTGCACCATGACTCAGTAATGGCCATGACATCCGGTCAGCTCTGCCATAATGGTCTCCAGATCCAGAATCGTATTTCCTAGACTTTTCTAGCATTCACACATGGCTTTCCAGATTTCGTTTCCACTCTGCTTGTTGCCCCCTTTTTCCTTTTGCCCTCCCCTCTCTTTTTAATGCTTTCGTTCCTTCCCCTATGCCTCTACCACCTTACTTCCTCTGAGACTGCTTTGCCCTCTGTTGAAGCCATTTAATGAGAGTTCTTTGAGCTGGGTGAAGGCTTCTCGAGATTGTCAACTGAGCTATACTTCAGGGACCGGAATCTTTGGCTGTAGGTCTCTCCTGAGATGGCGAACCCTTTAAGGATTTCTCTTTTCACAATCTCATAATTTTCTGACTGTGCAGTATCCATATTGCTGTAGGCAAATTAGGCTTTACCTGTCAGATAAGGTACCAACCCTGAATTCTAATTGCCATTGTGGCCATTGGCAGATATGCTTCAGTATCTTCTAAGGGACACAGCTTTGTAAGTTTAATGTATTTTAAGCTGTTTGTGTTTTGTTGATCTGCTGGACCTGTACCAGATCCTCCATCTTTGATAGCTTCAAGGCATCCAGCCATCACTGCTCCTGTCGTTGCATCTCTTCTGTTTCTTTAGATTCTGCATCTCTTCTCTTCTCTGCTCTGTGCCTCTAGATGCTGCATCTCTTTTTCTCTCTGTTTCTCCGTCTCTCTTTGTTGTACTGCCCACCATTTGAAGAAGGCAGACATGCATGCAGGTTATGTCCTGCCTGTTCTTCTTCCATCACTGGTGCTGGCTGTACTGTCTCAAGTTGGACATTTGTTTCTGTTTCCAGTTTTACTGCCATTCTTCTGTGTCGCTCCTGGGCTTACTGCTGCAGGATCGATGCCTTTCATTGTGCTTCCTGATACTAGGTCTAGGGTTCACCCACAGCGGTACACGGACAATGTTGGAGAGTCATTTTGGGTGCTGAAATAATGTCACCTGGAATTATTAGAGTGGCATTCTGGCACCCTAAACTGACAGTGACACCGAACCGTCCCAACAAAAACTTAGCCCCAGCACACCTAAAATAAATATAACAACCTCTTTGGGGGCATGCCGTGCAAGGCACAAAGTTGTGGGACACCCAACAGGGGTGAGTGCGGAGATGTAAACTCCAGATCGCCCCCTATCACTCCTTTGCCCTTGTTGCACCCACATTGTAACACCCCTAATCATGGCCCTAACAATGGTATACACAGGTCTAGTACCCAACACAAAACTCCTAGCTTAGAGTATGCATGGCGTAAATGCCACTTTGTCTGATACCAGCTGTCACAGAGGCATAGGTCAGGAAGCATAAACAAACCAGAAATTAAAATTGCAAATAGCATTTTATTATTATTATTAACAATAAAATAAAAAAATAAAGATGTACAGGATAGCTCTTTACAAAAGCAGTACAAACAAAAATCTTCCTCTGAGCCTCTCTCTAAAATCTCAATTTATCTCTATCTCTAAACAAAACATTGGTCTCTTTTTATGAGTTGTTTTTCCCAGCAATTACATTCTGCATCTTGTTCTTGTAAATTATACCACCTGTGTTCCATAAAATATATTAAGACTTTGTCAATTTCTTTCCTGTGACCAACCTGAAGAATACATTAGTATTCTTTTTTTTATCCATTTATTTCTTTGCCCCTAGCCAGAGGAACTCTCTCCAGCATCTACCTACCTGGCTCTCTACCTCCCTGCTGTGGCAACTGCACCTACTCCCTCACTCTGATCAGGCTACACCCCCAGATCTAAGCCCCATGGGAAGGGCCCCCTATCCTCCCAGGGCACTCTATCTCATAGTATAGTGAGCCTTGAAGTTGGAGTGTGAGGACCAGGGAGAGTGAGGGCCCAGCGTTGGGAGTGTGGTGCCAGCGCAGTGCCCGCCTATCCTCCGGAGGGGTCAATTTTCTGTTTCCCCGATGCTTGGTCGTGCAATGGCATCAGTGGCATGAATGCTGATGCTCACCATAGCACCTCCCTCACGATGCATAGCGACACAAACTCTGCATTCCCGGTCTCCACCAGAGGTCACCCCTGTCTGCGGCGCATCCCTAGGCCACCCTGGGAAGAGAGAGCAGTCCTCTGGGCGGCTCAATCTCTTCTCCCCTGCCAACCCCGATGGCGAGCTTGTTCCCGAACTGGGTCACCGGCGTGCAGCAGTGTGGCGTCCAGTGCCTCAACCCTCAGCGCCATCGGGATGGCCATAAATTAGTATTCTTAACAGGTGCAGCCAATTAAGACATTCACTCCCAGGGCTGATCTCCTGCTGATAATTCTGCAAACAAGCTTATGGAAATGAAAATGCACCTCAAGGTTAACCTTGTGTTCCAGACAAACCCAAATAGTTGTTTGCATTCATTTCAACAATAATAATTATATACAATTGGAAACTAGAGGATCCCAGTTTCACATACAGGTTCATATATGTTTTTAACCACAAAGTAGCAAGAGGAGAAAGAAAAAACAGAAACAGCAAGTAAAGGAAGGGAGATAATGGGAAATTGTGGGATCTGGGTGGCCAATTCCTAGGTGCCACAAGAAAATGTGATTGCGCAATCAGACAGGCAAGAGATAGACAAGTGACAGAATAGAACAGGACAGATTAAATCCTTGCTTTTAACTCTCTCAGCATAACAGATGGGACAGGGTCTTACCCAGCTCTGTCACACAGGGTGGGAAATAACAATCAGACTTGGGAGAATCTGTACAAAGCAGGTTTGAAATGTATTGTTAAATTACAGCATTCTGTCAACATATTAGTATGTGGAGACAGTAACCACAATCCTGGACCAAAGTGACAAAACTGGACTTCAAATTTAACAATAAAAAGGAATATCCTTCTTACGTGCTAGTGTGAGAGTTTAATGCCTAAATTAGAAGAATTAGACATTTTGCAGTGGAAAATGCACCAGGTATTTCGTTGACAGAATCCTAGTTAAATAAAAAATAAGTGATGACATGTTGAAAATAGAAGGATATAGTTTGAAAAGACAAGGCAGGAATAAAGGGAAAGAATCATTATTTACTGTTAACTTTGTTCCAGAAATTGGATTTAAAAATCCTAGTAAAATATATGAAGGTTAGTATTAGAATTAAATTTGTAGGGGGCAAACCAATACTTTTTTGCCTCTTACACACCACTCAAATTTTCTTCCTCAGAAATTGCTGAGTTAATTAATATTTTATCGCCTTTTGGTACATCTCACAAACTTCTTTTGATAGGGAGTTTTAACCTTGATTGGGCGCACAGTACAAAGTCCACATCTCTTGGAAACTTGCTCTGTCCCTAGGACTTGAACAATTAATTACTGAGCCAATGTATTTAAATGTTAAGTCCTTGCTACAGCATCAATACTGGATCTAATCTTCACAAATTCTTCATATCAGGAAATCTGGCATTATGGCAGATTTTGCCAACAACCACCATACTATCTTCTGTACTGGAAACAAAAGATGCAGGGATCATCCACATTTGTGCAATTTAGATCATCCAAGTCATTTGATTTTTTTGTTGATATATATTTTATCTCCTACTGCTGACGGGGTTCAGTGGCAGTTATACCAACTATCCGTGCTTTGTTTCCCTCTGGCTGTCTGTGATCTTGTTGCGCAGCAGTGGTGGCTGGTTTTGGACCTTGTTTTTTCTGTTGCCTTTTTCCTAAACCCCACCCTGAGGATGCCAGCATCAAGGACATGAGTCAGGCTGTAGACATGCTGGCACATCTCAGCCAAGCACCTAATGGTGTTCTGCGTCCTCACACTGTGAGTAAATGCGCTGCTACCTGTGCATCCACAGGCAGCAGTAATGGGAGTGATGTGACAGCCCTTCTTCCTCAGAGGAGGAGAGCGTCCCTATGGGATGCTCAAACCTCCTCCTCCACCCCAGGCTGGCCATCGACAACCCAGGTTTGTTCCCAAGCCTTCTCTAGTGGCTCTTCCACTGTGACCTGCTCAACTGCCAGACAGCCAGAGACCGCAGGCTACTCTGCCCTGAATGGTTGCATGCCTCCAGCTTCTTCCCATGGGAGCTGTGCCTTCTCTGGTGGCTCTTCCATGGTGACCTACCTGTCTGCCAGACAGCCAAAGACCCACAGGCTACTCTGCCCTGAACAGGTGCATGCCTCCGACTTCTCCCCATGGGAGCTGTGCCTTCTCTGGCGGCTCTTCCACGGTGACCTTCTCAACTGCCAGACAGCCAGAAACCTGCAGGCTACTCTGTCCTGAACGGATGCATGCCTCAAACTTCACCCCATGGGACTGCGCCTTCTCTGGCAGCTCTTCCATGGTGACCCACTCAACTGCCAGACAGCCAGAGACCAGCAGGCTACTCTGCCCTGAATGGGTGCACACCTCCAACTTCTTCCCATGGGAGCTGCGCATTGTCTGGCAGCTCTTCCATGAGTGACCCACTCAACTGCCAGACAGCCAGAGGTCCACAGGCTACTCTGCCCTGAACAGGTGCATGCCTCCAACTTCTCTCTGTGGGGCTGCACCTTCTCTGCAGCTCTTCCACGGTGACCCACTCAACTGCCAGACAGCCCAGACCCACAGGATACTCTGCCCTGAATTGGTGCACGCCTCCAGCTTCCCCCATGATCGCTGTGCCTTCTCTGGTGGCTCTTCCACAGAGATCCCCTTGACTTCCAGACAGCCAGAGATCCGCAGACTACTCTGCCCTGAACAGTTGCACACTCCAACTTCTCCCTGTGGGAGCTGTACCTTCTCTGGCAGCTGTTCCACGGTGACCCGCTTGACTGCCAGACAGCTAGGGACCTGCAGGTATGGACACAGGGACACAGCCCAGCCCTTGGAGCTGCTGCCTGGCTAGAATCTTGGCACTTTCTGTCTCCACTGGCTGACTGGTGCTATATCCAGTTCCTCAGCCTTGACTGGACACTTGGCCTTCTCAGTCTTCCTAGTACCCACTGGTTTCATCTCCTAAGCTGCCTCCCTTCACTAACTTTTTATATTATTGGTTTGATTTTACTGCTGTGTATACCATAGGTTTCAGCATTTTTCTGTTTCATATCAATGCCTAGAGTCTACATTGCTGTGATTTAAATTGTGCTGACTTTTCCATTAGTAGGTTATATCTTCTAGCTACTAGAGGCTATATCTCTGGTAGGAATGAAATTTACTGTGTCCACTCCACCATTAGCAGGTTATCATGCAGCTGCCACTAGGGGCTCCTATCTATCTGGCACATCACACACTCTGTTCCCAGCTGTTATCATCACAACTCATTGTACATTTGCCTGCTTCCTCTGCCTCCTTCAAACCAGGGCTACGTGTGAGCTCTTCCTCCTATGAACATGGGCCATGTCCACCTCCTCCAATCCCTCTCTTTCATACTGCTGTTGATTCTAAGCAATGGCACTTCACAAAATGATATGCCAGTTCCCCTATCCTACCACTATTGAGCATAATCTCCATTATGACCCTGCTTTATCACAGGTAATTTAAACTATTAACCAAGAGTCACTGGTCCTGCCACTGGCTTGCTGCCTCCACAGGGTGGCTTACCACTGGGGTGCCTGCCTCATACCCTACCCTAATTACTCCACTTCAGCTCACTGTACTGCACTTGGAACATAGAAGGTGCCTCAGCCCCAGAAGATCAATAAGCTTTTCTACAAACAACTGAAGGAAGCTTGCTCCGAATCATCCTATTTTACTGCTTATGTCAGACAGCGTTCACCTAACCCAGGCCCTGCTGGACCTGCATCCACACAACCACCCTAAAAGAATCTATTAAGTTGGCAACTGTCAACATCTGCAGCTTGCAGACTAAGTTGGATAACCTCCAGGTATGGATCTCCAACATAGTCCTGACATTCTGTCAATGGTGGAAATGTGGCTTTCCCAAAGGTTCCTGATTCTGCAGTTGCTCTACCTGGGTATACCTTTACCATCTGGATAGGCTCACCAAGTGAGGTGGTGGCTGTGCCATCTACCTGAAAGAGACATTTAAAGGATATGCCCTGCCTGCGGCCAGTCTGGGCTGCATGGCCCAGGCGCTAACCATTAAAGTACTGCTTGGGGCCCAGAATAAAGCTTTGACAGTAATCTCTGCCTATGTTCCTCCAAAGACAATAGGACAGGCTTCACAGTTTAATGAACTACATTCATAGCCTCAACCACAAATCCGAAACTTTAGTACTGGGTGACCTAAATGTCAACTGGTTATCTGCTAGTGCTTCTCCATACAAAGATGTTATCTCATCACTCCACCTTGCCCAAGTTGTTACATCCCAGCAAGGACTAACCATAAGATGGAACAAGTACCCTTCTGAACCTGATACTCTCCAGCCACCCACAACGAATCTCTAATGTGGCAGTACATCCAGATTCTATAGTGACCACTCCCTGTTTCCTGCAGTTGGTCCAATAAATTCTGCAAGCCCCCATCTCTGACTATCTACAGTAGATTGTAAAGCGTGGACATTTGGAATATCTAAAAAATGACCTCAGCAACATTGATTTGTCCTCTCTGAAGCCTTTGATGACATCAACCTAGCACTGGATTATTTCATAAAATAATTCAACAATGTCTATGATACCATGCTCCCATTAAGAAAATGAAGTTTGTGGCACTGTAAACCCTGGATTACACCAGAACGCATTCTATGATGAAGCACAGATCACCTCTGGCACTGTGCCAGGCGTCAGGCAAACAAGCAGATGTTCAGGAATACAAGAAGGTGAGGAATGCCTGTACACATGAAATCCATTCATGAAATCCAAACATCATAGGAAATGCTTGGCAGTACCTGAAACAACAAAAACATCTGGAGCAACATAAAGATGTCACCAGGAACAACTCTAAGGTCTCACCCTCTATGCTCAATATTGATGGAATTCCAACCCTGGACCCGCTAACCATAGCAAACACATTTAACGGCATTCACAGACCTATCCAGTGTCCTCCTTCAGACTTCTTCATGGATAATGACTCACCCAGTACCTACTGTCCTGCTACTAACCCCTTTGAACCACCTCCTTTTTACTTCAAAATGGTCTCGGCATGAATGGCAGGAAATACCTTACCAAAGTGTTAGGTAAATCATGGCATAGCAGTGACTCACCTGGATCTTAAGCTCATAGCTCTCACTCGAGGAAGTGCTGATGCTCCTCACTAAGATTAATAATCTAGTTTGGAAATCAGCACTAGTCACTCAGTGCACAAAAGTGGAGACAGAACCCATCATGCAAATACAGACCCATATCTATCCTCCCACCAATATGCAAGGCACTTGGCGCATTGTTGTGGACCAACTGGTGGACTGCCTTGAAAATACTCTATCCAATGTCCGCGGCAACTCAAGTTCTGGAAGGAGCACAGCACCACCTCGGCCCTGATGGAATTCACTGCTTTATTCATCAATCTCTGGATCAGGGCACCTTAGTAGGAGCTGCCTTCATAGACCTCACTAAGGCGTTCGATACTGTCCATCACTCACTACTCCTCCAACAGCTTACCACTACTGGCCTCTCCTCTGACACAACACTTCAGTTCAAAAGCTATCTTGAAGACCACTCTCAACTGGTGAAAATAGCCAACGTTGTATCTGACTGACAGCCTGTCCGCTCTAGTGTGCCACAGGGCTCAGTCCTGGGGCCACTCCTATTCAACATCTTCCTTAATAACCCACTTCATTTCTCCACCAAAGGATCCTCTTCTATGCAGATGGTGTGGTCATCTACTCCAGCAGCCCTGACCCCAAGCAACTGGAACTTCACCTTCAGAGCGGGTTTTGGGACGTGGAAGACTGGTTCTGTAAACATAAACTAATCCTCAACTACAAGAAACCAAAGTAATGATGTTCAGCAGCACAAAAACAAGCACAAATCCCATACACTTACCATCAGAAACTGTCTTGGAGTCCCTCTTGAACAAATACCATATTTCAGATACCTGGGGTCACCTAGACAGCAGTCTTTCCTATGCTAAACATATAGATAATGTAGCCAGGGCTATCAATGTCAAGATTGGTCTCCTACATAGACATAAACACTGCCTTACTCCAGAAGCCCTCTGACTTGTAATATATAGTTCCGTCATATCCATTGTAGACTATGGTCTTGTAATCTATGGAGAGCCCATGTCTTCTTTGTGCAGGATATCCATTGCTCTGAACAAAGCATGCAGACTACTCATAGGGGTCCACATGTTTCACCAACACCTGTGATCTTTCACGCTGAGACTGGTTGGCTACAGCTCTCTGGGAGGATCCAATACCAAACCTGTCTTTTAGCTAAAAATGCATTTCTTGGCCTCCTGCCACCAGGCACCACAAACCTGCTAAGCCCCATTGTGAGTTCACAGCATACGGGAAGCTTGAACAGCTATCGTCTCCATGTTCCTAGATGCTGGACAGCCATGGGGCAATGTTCATTTGCCTACAGAGCTTCACTGGTTTAATACTCTTCATAGTGATTTAACTACCTACCTAAATTGGGATAATTCAAACTGAAGTTACACCAGCATCTCACGCTAACAGTTTGTGTGACTGATTACGCCTGAGACTTCCATCTACTAGCATTAAGTCTTCTCTTCACAACTGGATAACCCTGTATCTCTGCTGTTACCTCTATAATTCTGAGCTACCCCCTTTTCTCACTTGACAAGGCCCCTGGCTACCCCGTCCACCTCACTCCCCGCCTCTACCCCTCCCACCAGCTTGACAAGGCCTATGGCTGCCACTTCCTACATTTCTTTCTCCTATCTTTATCCTTCCCCTCTCATCTACACTTTCCTCCTATTAGAATGATAAAACTGCATATAGATACATATATATTTGCTCACTTTATTTTACTGTTTTGGAAACATTGTTTTACCCTTTGTATGTTTTGTCTCCCTTTCCACTGAGGTGGAACATTTATAAATGAGCTGTCTGTGCTCAGAGGTATTGTAAACCAGGAATGAATAACTAAATAAAAAAAATAAACAAACCCGGGTCACTGGTGTCATAAAGTACCTACTACTGCCATGCCGATGGGCTGGCTTGTGGCTTAGTCATTTGATTATTTTAAATTGATGGCTGGCTTGGACAAATGTAACTGGGATATGTGATACCTAATCTTAGACATAAATGATGCCTTGAATTTTCCCTTAGCCGAACTAGATATTGTCCACGAGCCCAACCTCAGGAGTGCAGCAGGACCTCCCTGTTTGCAGAGGATCCCTCTTTTACAGAACTTGTGCACAGTTGTAGGTTTCAGAAAGCATTACCAACCTTTCTTTTCCCAGTGGGAGGGTGCAAACTGTAGTTTCAAGTCCTCTTGATTCTGTACTATGTTCAAGTTGAATCCACCACTGCCACTGGCGATCTCTTGCCTAAGTAGTTTTCTAGGATAGCTGAGCAGTCACTATCTTCATTAACAAGGCATACAGTCTTTGCAAAACCCTTCTGTTAGAATGTTAGATCACACAATCAGACCCCAGACAGAGTTGATAAGAAAAATCATAAAGTTTACTTAGATAAAACAACACAGTAAATTCTACAAATTGGAAGATCTTTGAGCTACAGACAATATCAAAATGACATTGGATGGTTTACAGAAAACACTAGATACTGTTGTTCTAAACTATACCTTGTTCTGAGGTTTCAAAGTCCAGAAAAGTGTCCTTTTGAGAATAACATTCTCTCTATGTAGGTGAAGAAACTTTCTTTGGAAAACACAAGATTTGTTGGAATTAAAAATCAGTCTCTGAGTGTCTTTTTTCAAAATGCAGGTTTATTTTGAAGAGTGAAGTCCTTGTTCCCAAATTCTGACTTAAATTCAAATTTCCATTTATGCATGAAAAATCAGTTTTCCACAAAAAACTCAGGTCTTGTTCTAAAAGTAAGTCCAAGACCTATCATATACTTCAACCCACGTATATAAACAGCTTAAGTTCTCTCAGCTCTGAGATGTCTAAGGAAAAGTCTTTCTCATGGTTTTAACTTTAAGCTAATATACCTTCTCCTCTGAAAACCTTCAGGAGAATGCCTGATTTCAAGATGGGTCTATTAGATAAAGTCTGGTAATTTCAAGCCTCACCCATCACTTTTGTGATGGGGTGTATAATCTAGCTATACAGGATTGGGGTGCAACAGTTTACCCTTATCCTGCAGGTGTCACTGTGGTTCCATGTCAAACCTTTGTAACATCTGGTCTATGCATTTGGCTTGATCCCTGACCCTAGGCCATCCTCTTGGCCCCTTTTGTTTGGATACTAAATGTCCAGTTTTGTCTAAGAGTTATGACTTTTATGGTCATAAACCCGTCTCTTCCTTATCTAGATAAAGTGCCAGGCCTAAGCTGGATTTAACTGAAATTCTTGTTATTTTTCTTCGTTTTTAAAGGCCTTCTTAAAGAGACAGTTCTTACATCAGGAGTGCCTTACAGCACCTACATAGGAACTTTAATAAAGGATATAGGCCTATCTTGCCATATTTATTCTATATGATAGACACTTCCCTTTAAGAGAAAGAAAGTAACAAAAGATTTCATAGTGTGGTTTAACTCTTATTTAATGAAGTTAGAAAGAAAAAGATAGACACTGGAAAACAGCTCGAAATCAGGCAAGTCTGTAGACTAGCACAAATACAGAACTACAAGAAATGAATTTGTAAATGAGATTAGGTCTGTAAAAGAAAATGATTTCAAGCATAAGACGCTGAGCTGGCAGGTGACCCTAAACATTTCTGGAAACTACAAAACCATTAAATGGAGGGTAAAAAAGTAGGGAGGATATATTAATCTCAGAGGATGGGAAGGTTTTTATTGTAGAGGCTGAGTTCCCAGGTAAATTTAACACATTTTTGTAGATGTGCAGAAACCTGGAGATGAGCAAAATCAAGGGATGGAAGGGACATAAAAGAACCCTCTCAAAAGAGTGGTAAACAGTTTGTATTTCAAGAGATTACTGTAGAAGAGGTTCCAGATCAACTTCTTAAAGGGACACTGTCAACCTTTTGCATCATATTATTTCAAGATAAAACCCCACAACATTTTATGACTGCTTACCTTCTCTAAAATTCATTAATCTTGCTGGTTGTTTAATCTGCCTCCTTGCTTAATAGAACTGAAATGCATGGAAATGTATAGTTACATACAGCTTTGTTTGCATAAATTGTTTACCTAAGCTGCATACTTCCTGAACATTAGAAACACCATCAAACAGTACAGCCACTTGTGCTACCATAGTCTCATCTACTCCCCACTGCACAATAGGTAGCCAGATAGTGTTGGGGGTGTTCCTGACTCCAGGAAAGATGCAGTTGTAGTTAGTCAGAAATGTAAACAAACATGTTTTGGTGTGGTAACACCAGTCTGGTTGACACTCAGTTTTTACTTTTTAAAAGGAAAAAGAGTCTGAATCTAATAACCAGCTACACCAGCAGTCTCTATAGAATGAGAACAATCATAAAATGTGTTTTTTAAACTAGGGGCACTTTGAGGCCAGATGGGGTTGACAGTGCCCCTTTAAACTAAAATGGACAAAGCTGTAAGCTAGATAATGTAATTCCAAAATTCTTGAGGCTTGCAGCCCTAAAACTCTCGGAACACTTGGTACTGTATATATGTTCAATTGGTCCTTGAGGAGGTGAGAGACACCTCAAGGGTGAAAAGGGTGGGGTTGTCCCCATTTTAACAGGGGACAGCCCCAACCTGATGATTAACTCACTAGGCCAGTCTCCCTTTTCTGTGCTACTAAACTCATAGAAAGATTTGCAACTGGACAGCTACAGGCATTTGTGGAGAACGAGAGCCTGCATGACAAATACCAATCGGATGTTGTAAAACCACAGCATGGTTACCATCGTTTTGAGGGACTGGGATGATGTCAACAAACCTATAAAACTCAGAAAGGTAACTGGGGCCTTCATTTTTACTTCTCCAAGGCCTTCAACATGGTGGATCACAAGATGATGCTGAAAAATTGGATGAGACTAGGCTGAATGCTGGTGCCTTGCTTTGGTTTAGAAACTTTCTCACAAAGGGAACATAGGACAGTAATGAATGAAAAGTAATCAAGGGATTTGATTATAAATAGAGAGTTCCACAGGGGTCCATTCTGGGACCCTTACTTTCACCCTATACTTGACAGGCATTTGTGGAGAAGCGAGCCTGCATAACAAATACCAATCAGGGTGTTGTAAAAACCACAGCATAGTTACCATTGTGTTGAGGGTCTGTAATGATGTCAACAAAGCTATGAAACTCAGAAAGGTAACTGGGGCCTTCGTGTTTACCTCTCCAAGGCCTTCAACATGGTGGATCAAAAGATGATGCTGGAAAATTGGATGAGATTGGGCTGAATGCTAGTGCACTGTTTTGGTTTAGAAACTATCTCACAAAAGGGAACAGAGGACAGTAATGAATGGAAAGTAATCAAGAGATTTGATTATAAATAGAGGAGTTCCACAGGGGTCCATTCTGGGATCCTTACTTTTCACCCTACACTTGACAGCGTGGGAGAGTTCATTGGAGATGTAGACTACCAACTGTATGCAGATGATACAGTGGTCTACACTGCCAGTGACTCAAGCAGAGGAGTCCAGCCACATTTACAAATGGCCTTTAGGCTTGAAGGCTTTTCAAAATGTTCTCCTAAAATTAAATGTACTATAACAAACATTATGTGTATAATACAGAAGGATGAGGCCAGGTTGGCGTACCTAGATAGACAGAGGAAAGCAGGAAAAGCATTTAGGAGTACAAGGTGAAAACAGAGGAAGGGACAAGGCATTCTATAGGTACATTAGTGAAAGAAGGCAGGCCAGGGGAGCTTGTGAGGCTCAAAGTGGATGAAGGGAGTGTGTGGAGGAGACCTAGAAAAGCATCAATACTGAATAAATACTTCTGCTCAGTATTCACTGAAGAGGGAGGACAGGGACCACAACTAAGCATCAGAAACCAAGAGGAAGGAGGTGAACACCACCAGTCCATTTACAGAAGAGAGAGAGTCCTAGAGGAACTCACAAAACTGAGGCGGACAAAGCAATGGGACCAGATGGTATACACCCAAGGATATAGGAACTACAGATGGTGCTAGCAGAACTGCTGGCAGCCCTGTTTAATAGTCACTCAATACATGAGTGGTTCCAGAGGGCTGGAAGAGGGCACATGTAGCCTCTTCACATGAGTGGAAGCAGGAAGGAAGCAGAAAACTATAGGCTGGTCAGCCTCACCTCTGTAGTGGGCAAGATTATGGAGGTGCTGCTTAAGGAAAAGATTGTGGAACACTTGGAATCCAGTGGAGCACAGGATCTGAGGCAACATGGATTCCACAGCAAGAAGGTCACGTCAAACAAATCTGAAATTTTTTGGACTGGGTGATGAAGGAGGTGGATCGGGAGGCAGTGGATATAGCCTGCTTGATTTCACTAAGGCTTGACACTGTTCCACACAGCAGACTGGTTAACAAGTAGGGTAGCCTAGGGTGGACTCAAGGTGGGGAACTGGGTTAGAAACTGGTTGAGGACAGAAATCAGAGGTGGTGGTTAATGGGATCCAATCTGAGGTAAGGGGGTGACTAGTGGGGTGCCTCAAGGATCAGTCCTGTGGCCAGTCCTTTTTAATGTCTTCATTAGTGACATTGCTGAAGGGCTATAGGGAAGGTTTGACTATCTGCAGATGATACCAAGATCTGCAACAGGGTAGACACTCAGAGGGGTTGAGAAAATGAGGGACCTGGGAAAGCTGGAAAAATGGTCCAAGAGTAGTAATTAAAATTTAATGCAAAAGTGCAAATCATGCACCTGCAGTTAGAAACCCTGTGGAGTTACAGGATGGAGGTGCTGCTTCTGATTACCAGGGAAGAAAGGGATTTAGGGATAATCATCTCAGATGACCTAAAGGTGGCCAAACACTGTACCAAGGCTGTGGGGAGGACCAGTGGCATGTTGAGGTGTATAAAAGGGGTATGACTTAGCATAAGAAGGAAGGTGGTGATGTCACTGTGCAGAATGCTCGTGAGACCTCATCTGGAGTATAGTGTACAGTTCTGGAGGCCACATCTTAAGAACATAGACAGAGGTTGAGGCAGTTCAGAGAAGGGTAACTAAGATGGTGCAGGGTTTGCACCGAACACATATGAGGAGAGATTAAAATACCCCAATATGTATACACTGGAAGAGAGGTGGGAACGGGGAGATATGACAGAAACCTTCAAGTATCTTAAGGACATAAACAAAGTGCAAGTGGGCAGCATCTTTCAGTATATAGGATATGTACAAGGATGAGGGCACGATATGAGATTGGAGGGGAAGGAAAAAGGAGAATGTGAGAATTTTCTTCATAGAAAGGGTGGTGGATGCATGGAATAGCCTACCCCAGGAAGTGGTGGGAGCTAGCACAGTGGGGATTCAAACATGCATCTGATAGGCATAAAAGGAACTCTAGAGGTGGGAAGGGTGGCAAAAGCCAATGACCGAGCAGGGTCAGCAGCAGCTGATGCAGACAGGGAATACAGGCAGACTGTGTGGGCCTAGCGTCCTCATCTACTGTGAATTACTATGTTATCTATGCTGTTTGGAACAGCAAGTAACTAAGTGTCCCTAGTAATAACCAGTTGGCTGTATATACATTGGATGGAGATAGAATAGAGCAGGTAAGGGGTATAAATACCTAAGATTCTGGATGGACTCTGCAGGATCAGGTAACTACATGTAAACAACTTGATAGATAAAGTTAGGAAATGTTTAGGTGTGTTGTACAGACACAATGGATGTCTAGACCATGAAACAAGGTTAAAAATAATTCAAACACAAATGTTTCCAATTTTAGATTATGTAGACATCACATAATGATCACTGCACACAGGACAAGCTGTCTAAGCTTAATGTCCTCTATAACAGGATAATGCAACTCATCCATAACAGCCTTTATGATATCGTAGATGCGGTTATGCAATCAACGGAATGGAAATCATTGTATGAGAGATGAAGGTCACATAGAATTTAATTTGCCCTGAACAGTATTCAGAGGAGTCCCAGATTATTTACTTTATCATCTTACGTTGAGAGAAAGGTAAAGGTATCTAAGGAAAGCAGATCTTGTAGAGTTGGTGACACCCAGGATAAACACTTTAGGGGCTACCCATTATTACAGTGTCATAATTCTATGGAGTGGAACTCATTACCTGTTTATTTCCCCTTAAACCCAGGGAAGAGTACAGAATGTGGGGTGGCACTAACAACAATAAACATGGAAAGGGACGTGGGGTAGTCATATCAGATGACCTAAAGGTAGGCAAGCAATGTGAGAAGGCAGTAAGGAGGACTGGGGGTACTGGGATGCATAGGGAGAGCATCACCAGCAGAAAACAGAAGTTGTTATCCCTCTGTACAGACAGTTGGTGAGACCCCATGTGGAATACTGCAGCAGTTCTGGAGACCACATCTCCATGAGGACATAGACAGGATGGAGGCAGTCCAGAGGAGGGCAACTAAAAGGGTGCAGGGTCTGCAACAGAAGCCATATGAAGAGACATTAAAGGAGTTTAATATGTATACCCTTGAGGAAAGGAGGGAGAGGGGACATGACAAAAACATTTAAGTACCTTGAGGGAATCAACAAAGTCAAGAGGTAGCATCCTACAGAAAGAGATGCGTAAGAACAAGGGCACAATTTGAAGATAGAGGGGATGACTCAGGGCAATGTGAGGAAGTATTTTTTCAGAGAGGGTGGTGGATGCATGAAATGGCCTTCCTGAGGAGGTCATCAGGTCAAAAACAGTGGGGAATTCAAGAATGCATGGGACAGACATAAAGCAATTGGAGGAGGTAGTATCAGTGGCGCAGTAGGTAGCACACTACGCCTCTGAGGCCAGAGATCAGAGGGCTGGGGTTCAGTTCACACATTTGGCACTTTGTGTTAATATCCCAGTACTGACACTGTAGTGCAGCATGAGAGGGTGCTGCATTTCTGAGGTGCCGTCTTTCGATGAGGCGTTAAACTGAGGTCCCATCTGCCTGGATTGGTGGTAGTTCAGGTGGATGTTAAAGCTCTCATGGCACTTATCGAAAGAGCAGGGAATTTTTATTCATTACTAAAGGAAACCATATCACAACACAAACACATATTACATCATAGAAACATGAACAAAAATAACTGAAAATACCCTACAAACTGTATACAATCTCTTGAACCCCAAACCCCTCATAAAACAGGTATTAACAGCATACCATAACATTTGATTAAATGTTGAAACAAAAGGAGGAAAATGAAGAGGGACAGAACAAAGTAGAATGAAAAATAAAGAAAGAAAACAGAAAAAGCACACAGTATACATTCATATTTAAACTTTTGAAATCCTGCATTGACTTCATGCTTTATATAGAAAGGTACAAAAATGATTTAAATAAAATGTAGCTATGTCTCTAGTAGGATATTCTACTCATTACTGTGCTTTAACCTTTAATACATGTGGGCCAGTCTTTCCACCAGACTTCATGCATCTGCAGTGGAATGTCAACCTTTCCTTTTGCAAATTCTTTTCATTTCTGTATTTATTCTCCCAATCAACCCTGCCACATCTATATTTTTTACTGCAATATGTATTGGCATCTGACTTGCTATATGACCCATTTAATTGTTGCCGTAACCACTCAAAATGTCCCTTTATGGAATTTCTTCCTCTCTCCCTATTGCCTGATAAATCAGGGTATCATAATTAATTTTCTTCAGTTGTGGCATTTCCCATTCTAATGCCAAAGAGTCCCATATTTTATCAATATATATACACTCAAAGTTTAAGTGACTCATGGTTTAAATTTGATTTATACAACCGTCCCTCAGGCACACTATCTGCTACCGCTTTATGGTGGTGATTACCTCTAACATTAGTCGGTCATGCAGCATCCACAGTGTGTCCCACATTTGGGGAACCCTAACTTCTATGAGCCAAGATGTGACCTCTGGAGGCTGAAATATTACTTGGGAGAGTAAAACAAGGAACTTTATCTACCTCTTTTGCCAAGATATTTTTATAAGTAACCTTCCTTATCGTATACCTCATGCCCTGTGTTGTTAAGTTCCATTCCTTCAATTTTTGAATACCTCCTTGGAATATACAGCCTCCCTACCAGGGGTTCTACAAGGACCCCACTTTGGGTCTCCATTTATGAAAAAATGGATCACATCTATCCTTAAAAATTTACCCACTCCATTGTTTTACCTACTATCAAAGGAAGAAGGTTGGAGTATACATGTATTGAAAAGAAAAAATTATAGGGTGCAACATATCTAACTCCCTCCTGAATTGACCTATAAGTTATTTGGTGTTTAACTGGGTTTAACCTACTACCCCACAGGAGTCTAAAAGCAATATTATAAATTTTGGTTTCCAACTTAACTGGTAAAGGAAACATACTACTTACAGTTAGGAAGAGGAATAATGAAACTTTTAAACATAAAACCCTTTTTTCTTGACATGGAAAGGCTTTTCATCGGTTTATTTTTCCTCCGCTTTCTCAATACAGTTTTCCCAATTCAACACAGCAGAATCTCTGGTACCAAGGAAATCCCAAATATTTTATTGGAGGTTCTGATAACTGAATACCACCTATTACCGCTCTATCCATGCCCCTTAGCTCACTAAGCACCACTCCCCACTTTTGGTCTTGTTAATTTGAGAACCTGATACCTTGGAGAATGCCTCTACAATTTCAAGTGCTCTCTTGCCTGATGTCTTGTTCACCACCAACAGTGTGACATCATCTGCATATGCCATTACTACTGGGAACAAATGCGGTTTGACCCCTCAATATGCAGTATTTCCCCATCAAATTCTAATTTTCTCAAGAGGGGTCAATAGCCAGTACATATAACAGGGGCTCAATGGGCACCCTGTCTTACCCTCTTAAAATTTGAATGTGCCTCCCATTCTGCCATTCACTACTGGGCTAGTAGAGGCATGTTCATACAGAATTTCCATCCACTTCACAAACAGCTCAGGAATGCTGTATTTCTTTAATACTGCAAAAGGTAATCATGGAGAACAGCATCAAATGCCTGTGACTGATCGAGGGTAAGAAGGATGCCCGAGGCTCCTCGTTGATTGAACAACTCCCTAATTAACTTTAAATTGTCCATCATTGAGCAGCTGGGGTATACCACAAGTCTGAGCTGTAGAAACCACATATTGTGCAACTTTAGCTAGCCTGGCACATAAGATCTTACTTAAAATTTTCCAGTCAGAATTCATTAAGCTGATTGGTCTCCAGTTTGAGATGTGGGCCCTTTCCCTTTTTATAAATATAAATCAAGAGACTGTCGGCTAACGCTTTGGAAGGGTGCTTCCCCTAAAATTTCATTAAGTACCAATAGTAGATGGTCTCCTAAAAGTTCTACTGTTTTTGTAAAACTCACCTGGGAGACCACCAGGTCCAGGGATGTGCCCAGTTTTGCTGCTGAGATTGCCATTAGTAACTCTGCTTTTGTAATTGGGGTAGTCAAAATCTTGCTTCACCTCTAGGAATTTTTGGACCCCATTGTTATTCAAGAAGTCATTTAGGGAGTCTGAACATGGTACAGACCATCCAAATGATTTCCTCACATGGGTCTCCACTACCTGCATCATGCCAACCCCATCTTTTATATTATGTCCATTCTCTGTTTGTAGTTCAGTCATGAATCTTGCTTCTATTCGCTGATGGCAACTATCGCATGGGTTTAGTTGTTGTGCTTTCCCCTAGGTCCGATATTTTTTCAAAACGGGTTTGAGACCCTGTCATATTGAAATTCTTTCATATCAGTTTTAACCAACCAAATCTGTTCTAAAAGATCCTCCCTGCTTCAACCATGTGAGACAGTAAGATTTGTAATTTATGTCTAAGTTTGAGGTAGTTTAAGTATTTAGTATTAGCCACCTGTTTTGCCCCTTACTACAGTACTCCCAGTATATCATTTTTGTGTCCTGCCACCAAAGCAGGGGTTATCATATATCTGAAACACTGAAAGATGGGCTGTGATTTCCTCCTGCAGTCCTGTCATAAAGTCTGGTTCCTCCAAGGAGGACACATTGAATCTCAAATCATGTTTGATAATGGCTTATTACTAGGAGTTCCAAAGTGTACCCGAAGTAAAGAATGATCTGTAGTTTCAATGGGGAGGAGTCACATGCAGTAATAGGCACCCAGTGTGATATAAAAATTATATCAATTCTAGTTGATAATCTACCTTTATAAAAATGTGCGCTGGAGTAATGGATTTTCAGCTGTGCAATCGATTAACTTAGCTTTCGTATATTCTGTTCAGGAAATTGGAGTCTTTATATAATTTATTAGTCAGACCTGTTTTATCTTGTAAAGACAAAATATAATTAAATCCCCAAAATCACTGTTTTTGTTGTATATAGATAAGGCTGGATTTGTTTAAATACATCAATACGTTTATATTTTGTTTGGGATTGTACAAATTCAAGCCTAAGATCCTGCCTTAAGCTTCATGTCTAAAATTAGGACCTGACCTGGAATCAAATCAATTAACCTGGATATTGTTACCCACACCTGATATTAAAATACCTAGGCCAGAACATGCCTCCTCCCCAATGACCAAAAGGAGGGCCACTATGCCATTCTTTTTTCCAGGTATTGCTCCCTTACTGTGTATATTCTAATGTCTTGTAGGAACACAATGTCCAGCCGTAATTCCCTTAATACAAGAAGGTAGTGTGTCTTCTTTGGGGATTTTGATACTGTTAGTGTTAAGTGACCCTACAGTAAGGTTCAGGGCATAAAATGTTTGAAGTTCCTTCTGGTATTAGCACTCTGCTTTCTTCCACCTCAGGAGATCTGCTGTTTGATCTCTTCATTTTTCTTCTTTTTTCCTTTGTTGTTTTAAAATCACCTGAGGTTCTTTCATTATCAGTTGTAAGATCTGGCAAGGATGATGTGGTAGAAGTGTTCGATTCTTCTTCATCCTCTGCCCATTGTTTCGCTTTGCCAAAGATGAGAATCTGTTACTTGTTGGTACTTGGTACTCCTGAATAGTTTCTTGCAGAGCCTCAGCTTTCCGCAGCTGACTTCTCATGACTCTTCTGGCCTTTTGCAGTTCCCATTTCTCAGTGAGTGGAGGGTAGAAACACTTCTTGTGATGTTGACTGGCCTTGTTTGTCAGAGGGGTGGCATTCTCCATTCCTACTGTCCCATCCATCCTTTGTGCACTATGTTCCCTTTCTTCACTATCTACAATTGCATCACCCTTGGAATGCATAGATACTTAAATGGATTGGATTGGGACAGTGCACTTGTGGTTCAGGCGCAGTTCTGTCTTGGCTGAGCCTCGCTCTCTCTCTGATCGGTGTTGCAGTTTCTGTCAGGGTGATTCCTCTCATATCCTTCTTCATCTTCAGCATTATCAGGGCTATTGTGTGCTGCCCATGGGCAATTTCTAAAGGAATGATTTGTTTCATTGCAGAGATTGCAGTGCAAAGGGGAAGGACAGTTGACTGAAACATGTTCTATGCCATTACATAGTGTACACTTCAATTAGTCACAGGCACTGCTAAGGTGTGTATGCCACACCGAAAACAGGATCTTGGCTGTCCTGCATAGAACACAAATCCACGGTCATGGCCTAGATAAAAACAACTTGGGAGATGTTGAATTACTCCATGTGTCTGGTTTAATCGAACTTTAATCTGCCAACCACCTGTCCATATGTCTTCAGAGTCTATGACTGGGTCAGAAAGTCCCAACACATTACATTTTGTCTTCAGCCCATATAGAATGTCCCCAATAGCCACACCCTCATTCTTAAATAACACTGTGATGGTGCGGTAAGCAGGTCTAGATAGTGGGATAACCATGAATGGTTTCCACTCCGGTGTTTGTCTCAGACCCTGGTATCTCTGCCAGGACGTTCCAATCCTTCAGCAGTTTTAAAACTAACATCAAATATGGGATCACCAGATGTGTGGATGAGTGCATAGATTTCTTGTGCTGAGAACCCCATACTATCTTTTATTAGAGTTTTCCCAACATATAATCTATCTGGGTAAACCTCTAGGCCTCCTGTATATTTGATCCGTGCAGCATTTTTCCGTTTTGAGCGGCTCAGGTTGAGTATGAAAACAGCCCAGCAAATGTTCTTTGTTTTGGGCCCTGTGGGTGTGCTTTGGCCTTGCATTACCTGAAGGCTCATTTCTGGAGCAGCCCTCATCTTGAAGTTGGGCCTGTGAAACTGTAAGAGCAACACATGGCTGGTGTGGGGCAGCCTGGGTGTATGAGGACTGGGGGCTGGTTTGGTGGGGGGTCTGAGCTTCAATCCCAATCTCAGACATCTGTGGCTGTACGGCACCTTCTGTGTTTCTAGTAGCCTGGACAAGGTGATTAATAAATGGTGCATGTGGGTGGGAGAATCTCTTAATTCAAAGTGGAGGGACCTCCAAAGGATCATTGATACATCATGCATTCTTTCTGATGAGGCCCTTGGTTGGTCCTTAGAGTATCAGAACCAACTTGCCTGCTTAAGTGCCTCTTCTACTGTCAGTCCAGTAACCAAAATATTATTATCATAATCTGGTGCCATGTCCCCATTTCCTAGGGTTGTGCTTTGTGTATGTTCCTGATGTTGGGTTGTAACTGCACTCATTTCATTTATCTGTCCAAACTCAATGCTGAACTTATGCATTTGCCTTGTTCTTATCTGCTGCCCCTTCATCTTTTGATATTGCACTGTTGTGGTTTTG
Organism: Neoceratodus forsteri; assembly: GCA_016271365.2. Taxonomy (NCBI): domain Eukaryota; kingdom Metazoa; phylum Chordata; order Ceratodontiformes; family Ceratodontidae; genus Neoceratodus; species Neoceratodus forsteri. Next base: position 332,415,588 of record CM057449.1, read on the forward strand.
CTCAGGTATGCAATTAGAATCACAGTGTGTCTCAGTAACGTTTCCCCACCACTCTCCTGGGCCTACATACTCTGTTCCTTTTCAAGTGCATTTATTGCTGTGTCTTCCATATATACAACCTTATCTGTTGTCTGTACACTGTTTTTAGTACTATATTGTGTACTTACTTTCATCAAACTCCTGTTGAAGCACTTCTCTGTTTGGATCTGTTGCCTCAGTAACCCTTGGTTTCACTCACAGACATGCAGGTATTGCATCTCTCTCCGCCTTTTGGCATAAAAAGTTCTTGTTTTTGCTTTCCTTTAACTCCTGTTTGTTTGTCACCTTTAACAGCTCCATTTGCAAGGCTTTTATTTGCATTTACATTTCTCCTCTGCCAATAATAACTCTCTGAGTTTTTCTTTCTTTGCAACAGTTCTGAACCAGGTATTAAAGGGGACTGCACCTTAGCTGAGTTTGTAGCTTCTTCCACAGTTTGTGACCAATCCATGTCAGATTCTGGAAAGCAAACAGAGACATCATTTTCCTTATCTGTAGCAAATTGCAAGTCTACATTGTCCACAAGAGATATTGGAACAGAAAGGGATTCATTGTCTTCTGTCTCTCCTGTATACAGTCCTCCTCCACCAGGATCCGTGAGGAGCCACCATCTTGGTCCCACAGGAAAATGGGTCCCCATTGCTCACAGGAAGCAGAGTAGGGAATTTCCCCAGTGTCCTGCCAAATTTCCCTCATTCACTAAAAAATACCACCAACAGCTTAATTTGGTTCAAGATCAGTTGGCATTCATCTATATCCCCCTCCCCAGGTTGTTCTTGAAAATAGACAGGATTTGTCTAGTGCACTTACCTGGTCAACAAAACTAAATAAATAAATAAATAAGAGGTACTGTGATAAGTTTGTCTACACACAGAAGGGTAGTCAACACATGGAATAGTCTGCCACAGGAGGTAGTGGGGGCAAGCACAGTGGAGGGTTTAAGCATGCTTGGGACAGGCACAAGGAAGCCTGAGAGGGGAGGGGTGATGACAAGCCATTGATCACATAGGATCAGTGGCCACATACAATGTATAGGGCCTACGGGTAGACTGGATGAGCCTAGCGGTCCTTATCTGCTGACAATTTCTATGTTTCTATGCTTCTAGTGGGATGAGAGGAAGTAGGCTGTTGGTTAACTAGGATCTGCAGTTTATCCAATAGGTAGGAAATGGGCAGACTGGGTGGGCTAAGTGGTCCTTATCTGCCGTCAAAGTCTATGTTTCTATTTCCATTCAAAGAGTAACAAAACCACAAATTACAGGTCTATCAAAACTGTTGTTTTTGTCAACCCACAATCTTGTGACAAATGTAGAGGGACTCTGAAAAGACAACATAACCCTATAGCACACTTATGCAAACTATTAGTGAACATTGTTTTTAACTGTTGTATCTAAAGGACTGTTTGGATATGCATATTGTGTGAATATGTATTTATGACTACTTTATACGTGAACCTTTTATGTAACATTATGAACTGTAACCTGTGTCCTTTTCTTCATGGAATGATGGGCATCATTGTAAAGAGCTATGCTCAGTGACTTTACCCAAATAAACATGCTTTTTTTGTAAAATTTATTTATTAAAGGATGTGAATGAGCTTACAGTACAGGCAGACTTCAGATGCTGACAGATGTACAATAAAAAACAGATGTGCAGTAACATCATACAGGGACAATAAAACACATGATGATCAAACACTTAGAAGCATGTGATTTTAGTCAGTCTGGAATTAAGTTGGCTTCCACTGCTAATAGCCAGGGGCCCCAGATCTCCTAAATTGGGGCATCCTGCCCATGGCACTCATCTGCGCTCTTTCAAGCAAACATACACTCTTTACATTTTTACCCATCTAGTAACTGATGGAGGAGTGGAGGCCATCCATGTTTGTGCTATAGTTCTTCTTGCATTGATTAGTGCAATAGACCAGAGAGGGTTTGACGTCTTACGACCTGGGTGCTGGGGTCTGCCCCAAGTAGCAGCTCCAGCGGGGACTTTGAAGGCTGTAACCTAGGACAACAGTCATTAGGGTGTGCATCAAGTGCCAGAAGGGAGCAACTTTTGGGCACACAAGCACCAGGTGGAAAAATCCTCCTATCTGCTGCACATTTTGGGCATTGGTGTGTTTTAGCAGGATCAATGGTATACAGCCCCAAAGGGGTTGCATAGGTTCTGTGTAGGAAATACAACTGAATTTGTGTAGTTTGTTGCTATGAGAACAATGTTGGTAGTGGGTGCAAGCTGTATCCACTGCTTCGAGTTATAGGTAATTGGAGGTCCTCGCTCCATCTGTCCCAGCTGGGACTGGACTCATGAGGGAGGCTCCATGTAGCATGTGGTAGTATAAGGACATGGGTTTGGTTCTAGGTTGAGGACAGAACAATTCTTTCTCTAAGGGAGGGTGGCCCATCACTAGGAGTGAGTGTAGTCCCACATCTGTGCTGTATCGTCAAGTATAAAAGAAGTCTCCACTGGTATACTCCACTCCTGACATATTTGTACAAAGCTTTTCAGTAAGCCCTTTCATACATTTGAATTACTGTAAGATGACCTTTTTTCCTCCATATCCACAACCTGTATCATCATTATGGAGCATTTCCCTTGATTGCATAAAGTCTAGTATACTGAGATTCAGGAAGTTACCCACCATACCCTCCTGTCTATGTGCCCATACCCAGACCCTCAGGTATTTGCAGTAAAAGGGTTGCTCAAATGCATCTCTGTCCGTCTCACAATTGTCCAACTAGTGTATCATTTTGGAGGTTTCCCTGTAGCATTTCTTCTTCCAGACCGGCCAGGGGCAGTCTGTTCCTGAGCTTCCCATGGAAGAAGGCAAGCTAGGCGGCCCAATAATAGAGCCTAAAGTTTGGCAACCCTACTTCACCTTTCCCCAGTGTTTTCAGCAGGTAAGATCTGGAAATCTTAGCTCGGCCCCCTTGCCACAGAAATTTGTGCAGAATGGCATCTAATTGCTTAAAGTGGGTTTGTGGCATTTTAATAGGAGAGCTTGATAAAGATATAATACTCTGGAAAGGACAGTCATTTTAATAACCCCAATTTTCCCAGTATAGACAAGGGTAAAGCTCCCCATCTCTCACAGTCCTCTGTAATCTCTAATAAGAGCGGCTTCAAATTTAGTTGATATATTGCATTCACTGATGTTGAGACTGTGACCCCCAAATAACGTAGGTTATGTACTAGTTGAGGTCCCCAGTTGGACTTTGAGCTGAGCACAATTCATGGAGCCCACAGGCAGCAGCTCACTTTTGACCAATTGACCTTATGCCCAGATATGGAGCTGAATGCCTGCATCAGGTCATGGACCTTAGGTAGTTCCTCGTCAGGGTGCTGCAAGTAAAGTAGTTGATCATCCACATACATGGCAATTTTATGTTCCCTGCCCCTCCCCAATAGCCTCTAATGCCACAGTATCCCTGAAGGCAGCCCCAATAGTTCCAGGGATAATACATATAGCAATGGGAGAGGACATCCCTGCCTTGTGCCGCTGTCCAGTAACAAGGGAGTCGATAGCTCTCCATTGACCAGAATTTGTGTGGACGGATTATGATACAGGGCCCCCACCCAGGAGCAGAAGTTGGGCCAAACTCCATCTTGTTCACTGTGTAAAGAGATACCCCCACTCTACATGGTCAAAAGCCTTTTCTGCATCTAATGCCACCACACGCAGCCCCATGAGATCTTTTACTGCAAGACCATCTAAGTATAATGTTAGCGTCGTCCTAATGTTGTGTTTCCCCATTGACCCTTCACAAAACTGGATTGGTCCAGGTGGATGATGCCTGAAATAACCCCTCCAGTCGAGGGCAAGAGCCTTTGCCACGATTTTATAGTCTGCTGTGAGGAGTGAGGAATTGGCCTGTAGGAGGTGCACTTATTAATATCTTTTCCAAGCTTAGGCAAGACTGTTTTTGTTGCAGACTGTGTGGAGTGGGCAGGTCACCCTTTAACAGGCCCTCAGTGACAGCATCAAAAGGGGTTCCATTAATTGACTGTCAAATGCTTTATAAAAATCGATAGGAAGGCCATCCGGCCCTGGGGCCTTTCACTCTTGAGCAAATGCATAGCCTCCCTGAGCTCTTGTTTGGACAGAGATGCATCCAGCTTCAGCATCCTCCCCTCTGAGCCCATCCAAGGGTATCGCCTCAAAATTTATCATAATCCTCTTGAGAGGGTTGCACTCAGAAGCATATAAAGATCTATAGAAGGTGCTAAAGGTTTTACCTATTTCCCTGGTGCCCTGAACAAGTGTTCCTGTGCATCTTGAATTTGACGAATTGTTTTAGCATTCTCCTTTCTTTTCAATTGCCAAACCAGATATTTCCTGCCCTATCCCCATCAAAATAGGCACCCAAATTGGACAGGAGTATGGTTCTCTCCAGCTGTGTACTAGACAGGGCATTAAACCTCCATTTAACTTTTGCACAACTGTATGGAGGGTTGAGGTGGGGTTCAGCATATGTGCTTTTTGTAGGCTGCAAATTTACCTCCAAGGAGTTCTAACTCCCTAGTTGCAATCTTCTTAATATGTGAGCGAAGGAGATTGATTGTCCCCTACATGAGCTTTTAAGGCCTCCCATCGGGCAGAGTGAGGTGTCCCTCGACGGTTAAAAGTTAAGAACTCTTGTAGATTCCCTTCATATTGTTGATGGGGACCTGAATATGCCAGATGTTAACTGGAGTACCTTTGCTGCAGGCACATCCAAGAGTAGGATCATTCTTGATGCCCTACAGGGGCATGCCTCAGACAGCTAGTGCTGGAACCCACTGGGAGGGAGCAATCTTAGACCTGGTACTCTCAAATGGGGAAGGAGAAAGGATCTCAGATTTAGAAGTGGGTAGCCATCTGGGAATAAGTGACCACCAAACAGTGTGGTTCACAATAAACACAGTCATACAGTCAAACCATACAAAACAAGAGTATTGGACTTTAGGAAAGCTGACTTTGGGAAAATGAGAGGAGTGCCTCAGAAAAGCACTAGCAAATGGGCAAGAAGGAGGGGTGGAGGAACAATGGGAATAATCAAAACAGCCATCACAGAGGCAACAAGCCTTTGTGTGAAGCAAATCAACAAAACAAAATGAAGAAAAAACACTATGTTTCTCAAAAGAGGTGGCAGGGATGGTTAACGAGAAAAGGATAGCATTCAGGATATAAGGAAACACAGAAGGAGCAGGACAGAGAACTTTATCAGTTAAAGCAGAAGAAGGCAGGAAGGCAGTCAGAATAGCAAAGGCACAAACTGAGGAAAAGATAGCCAACTCTGTTAAAAGGGGATAAAACCTTTTATAGGTACATTAGGAGCGAAGAAAGACCAAGGGAGGGATACAGAGACTTAATAAGGGGAAGAATGTGCGTGAGGGTGACAGTGAAAAAGCAGGATACTGAGCGAATATTTCTGCTCAGTATTCACAGCAGAAGAGGAGAGTACCTAAACCAAACAAGGGAGAAACACTGAATAGGAGGTCGATACCAGTCCATTCACAGAAGAAAGGGTTTTGAAAGAACTCTTGAAACTGAAGTGGACAAAGCAATGGGGCCAAGAATTCTAAAAAGAACTAAGGGTAGAACTAGTAACACCACTGACTACTCTCTTTAACAAATCATGGGAAGATGGGTGGTACCTGAGGACTGGAGGAGGGCAAATGTGATTCCACTTCACAAAAGTGGGAGCAGGGCAGAGGCAGGAAACTACAGACCAGTTAGTTTGACCTCGGTGGTAGGGAAAATGATGGAATCCCTTCTGAAGGAAAGAAATTTTCAGTACCTAGATGCCAGTGGGGGCACAGGACCCAAGGCAGCAGGGTTTCACAGCAGAAAAGCCATGTCAGACAAACCTAATAGATTTCTTTGACTGGGTGACCAAAGTAGTAGAGCCAGGGAGGGGCTGTGGATATGGCCTACCTAGATTTTAGCAAGGCATTTGACACAGTCTCACAAAAGATTAACATACAAGTTAGCCAGCCTTGGAGTGGGTCCCAAGGTGATAGCCTGGATAAAACTGGCTGGACAACAGGATGCAAAGGGTAATAGTAGCAGAGTCCACAGTGAAGAAAGGAAGGTAACTAGTGGGGTACCGCGAGGTTTGGTACTGGAGCCGGTCTCTTTAATGTCTTTATAGACATTGGAAGCACCTGGAAGGAAAAGGTATGTCTCTTTGCAGATTTATATATTTAGATTTTGTTAACCAGGTAAGCCATCTGAGACCAAAGATCCCTTTTTCAGGGGCGACCCAGGTTGAGTACACCAACCACTTTACATTAGGTACAGTAGGCAGCTTCAAAATACATATACAGTTTGTACAGGAGGCATGGTAACAGTAAGACAAGTGACAGAGAGCATACAGTAAATAACAGAGCCAGAGCACATGCATTGTCAGTGGGTACATTAGCCACAGCCTTTAAATACATACACAATTTGTACAGGAGGCAAGGGAATGGTAAGACAGTGAAGACACATTCAGTAAAAAAAACAGAGCAATGTACGTACGGCTGCCAGTGGGAACATATGTGCCTACAGAGGGTAACAGTCTATAGAGGTTAGCTAGTCCACTAGGAGCAAAGAGTTTTGTCGGTAGCCATTTTGGTGGGGGTGAGGTAGGGTGAATTATCTGGCGGTTGCAGCAACAGTGGCTCAGTTCAAGGAGGTAGACTTTAAGACCAGCCTTGAGCGAGGAGAGGAGGTTTGTCAAGCAGGGAAGAAGGGCGAGTTCCAGAGGTGTGGGGCAGTGAACTGGAAGGAGCATTTTCCTTGATTGAGTACGGATCAGGGTATATTCAGGAGCCGACTGAAGTAGACGAAGGTTCTGGAGGGAGACTTTGGGGTGAGCAGGTCTCTAAGGTGAGGTGGGTGGTGAATGGAGGAGTTTGAGGTAAGGCAGGCAGGGAAAGGATAATTTATGCCTGAGTGTTGGCCAGTGAAGGTCCTTGAGAGCCTCACAGTGATGCCTCCTAGGGGAAGAGTGGGTTGCCAAAGCGAGGCAATGCGGTAGTAGAGGGTGGAGAGCTTGTTTAGCTTGGTCTCTCTGAGGGACTGTAGTAGTGGGGAGCCATAAAGCAACGAGGGGATGAGGTTGCAGTTGGCAATGGCTCGACGTGCTTCTCAGAGAGGGAGTTTCGAGGTGCTATAGTAGGTCCAGCCTCAGGTGGATGGATTTTGTTAGACATCTATGTGGGGTTTGAAGGTTAGCTCTTGGTCAGGGTAACCCCAAGATACCTAAACTGGTCGCGACCTCACACACTTTCCTTGGGCTGCGATATCTGGAGAAGACTGCTAAGGTCATTGCCCAGTCGCCAGGTCCAAAAAGGACTGCTTGTTTTCTCCTCATTTAGTTTTAGGTGGTTGGCAGTGAACCATCAAGTTTTGCTAGGCAAGCTTGAAGTTTGGCTATAATGACTGAGGGTTGGGGGTCACTGTGGTAGATTACAGTGTCATCCGCGATAGAGTATTGGGTTGCAGGGTGCTACAAACCTCTTCAATGTCGTTCACAAATAGTGAGAATAGTAGGGGAGCCTGGATGGAGCCTGGGGTACCCCAGAGGTCTGAGCTTGGGTTTGATTGGACGCCCTGCCAGCGGACTGTTTGTGATCAGTTTGTCAGGTAGCTTGTGGTCCAGGAGTGAGAGCTGATCCATGCCAAGCCGTTGAAGCTAGCAAGGAGCAGTTTATGATTGACCAAGTCAAAGGCCTTGGAGAGGTCGATGAATAGTGCACCCGTTGGGGTGCCATGGTCCATGGCGTGAGTATGTCCATGTCAGTCTGATTAGGGCAGTGTCCGGCCATGGCCTTTCCGAAGCCATGCTGGACTTTGAGAGGAGTAGGTGTTGTTCCAGGTAGTCGGGTAATTGATCATAGACTAATCTTTCCTGGATTTTTCCAGGAGGGCAGAGCAGGGAGATGGGCCTGTGGTTCTCCACCCTGTCCGGAGTTCCTTTTTGTGGACTGGAACAGTGGTGGCAACTTTCCATTTACTGGGGAATGTCCCTTCTAGGAGGGATTGATTAATGAGTAGGGCAACAGGGTGAGGCAATGGCCGGTGCCGCAGCCCTCAGTAGCCGTGGTTCTGGCTGGTCGTTCCCAGTAGATGAGTCATGGTTAATTTTGCAGAGTAGTGGTAGTACCATGCAGGGGTCCACCTAGTTTCAGGTGGAATGATGGGCGAGGAAGCACTGTGTCAGGGCGGGTGAGTGGGGAGGTCCTAGCACTGTTGGGGGGCAGCGGTGGGGTTTGTAAAGGATGTGCAGAATGCTTGGCCACTTTGGAGGGTCAGCGGTAAGTGAGTTCCCAGCTATGACCGAGGCACCATGTTCCTGTGTCGGCCTTTTAGAAGGGGTTTATATGGCCTAGAATTTCTTTGGGTCTCTTAGGTTGCCTGTTTGGAGGTCCCTGAGGTATTTTGATTTGGCCTGTTTTGTGGCTTGTTTACACTTGTTCCTCAGGCACCGATACTTCTCCCAGTCCGAACTGGTGCCAGAAGATTGTAGAGCCCCATGCCTTGTCTGGAGCCGCATGGTGTGTTTTAGCTCAGGGTTTAGCCATTTGTGGCACTTTCCTGAACCCTGAGTTTTTCCAGGGACATGTTGGTTAGCTATGCCCAGGAATGTCTGGGTGAAATATTCAAGGGCCGTGGCTCTATAGTGGAAGGGAGACAATGGGACCCCATTCCGCCTTTAGGAGGTCAGCGCAGAGGCCTGCTGGTTTGAATCTGCTGTAATTTCTTGCAACGATCACTCTGGTGGCGGCCTGGGGGGTTTATTGGACCAGATACAGTAGATAGGGCAGTGGTGGACTAAAGACCTGCAACAGGGTTGATACACAAGGTGGAGTAGAAAGAATGAAAAGGGACTTGGCAAGGTTGGAGGAATGGTCAAATATGTGGCAGCTCAGATTCAATTCAAAGAAGTGGAAGGTAATGCATCCAGGAAACAAAAACCCAGGGAAGAGTACACAGTGGGGGTGAGTTAATAACAACAACAAAAATTGAAAGAGACCTAGGAGTAATTATATCAGATGACCTAAGGTGGGCAAGCAATGCGAGAAGGCAGCAAGGAGGGCTGGGGGATACTGGGATGCATAGGGAGGCATCAACAGTAGAAAACAGGAAGTTGTTATCCTCTGTACAGACAGTTAGTGAGACCCCATCTGAGTACTGCATGCAATTCTGGAGACCCCACCTCCATAAAGATATAGACAGGTGGAGGCTGTTCAGAGGGCAGCAACCAAAATGGTGCAGGGTTTGCACCAGAAGACATCTGAGAGAGACTGAGGCAGCTTAATATGTATACCCATGCGTAAAGGAGGGAGAAGAGGGACATGATAGAAACTTTCAAGTATCTCAAGGGAATTGACAAAGTACAAGAAGGTAGTATCTTTCAGAAGAAAAAAAGTGCAAGAACAAGGGCACAATTTGAAGATAGAGGGGATGGCTCAGAGGTAATGTTAGAAAGTATTTTTCACAGAGGGTTGTGGATCCACAGAACAGCCTTCCTGAGGAGGCTGTGGAGTCAGGAACAGTGGGAGAATTCAAGAATGCATGGGACAGGCATAAGGCAATTCTAGTGGGGGTAGGAGGAAGTAAGCTGTTGATTAACTAGAATCTGCAGCTTATCCATCAGGTAGGGAAATGGGCAGACTAGGTGGGCCAAGCGGTCCTTATCTGCCGTCAGATTCTATGTTTCTGTGTTTCTATGTTTCATATATGTGAGATATTCTTGATTTTTAAGAAGGAGAGGGTCCAGTCTCCAGACTCTTGGGCCATCGGGTCCCCAACCTCAGACAGTAATGTAGTGCATGACATGGTCAGAAACAAGAATGGGCAAATACCCCTTCTCTCAGATGCACTACTAGGGTGCTGGAAATGAGCAGTCTGTCAATTCATGCATAGGAATTACGTGCGTGGGAGTAAAAACTATACCCCTGCCAGAGGGGTATAGGTGCCGCCAGGCATCTGTAAGATCAAAGTCATTCTTGAACCACCTCTAAAGCTTTTGCATTTGATGATTTTGAGACAGGGGTCCTATTGGATCGATCCAACACCATGTCCAGGACACAATTATAGTCACCCCAGGATCCAGGGACCCTCCCACCTAGTCATGTCAAGGGCCAGTTTCTGGAAGAAGCTTGGGCTGTCAACATTCGGGCATAACGGAATCAACCATGTGCATGTGGCTCATTGGTCTAGGAATATGAGTCTTGCTTGGGGTAGGAGGTCGTGGGTTCAAATCCAGGAAGAGCCCTTAAACTAAATCAAACCTTACTAAGAAAGCAGCATTTTGTATCTTACAGGGAGGAACAGGGTGCAGGAAAACACTATTTTTAAGCGAAAAGATGTTTCAGGACTAGAGGGCATGGGATGAAGTTGGAGGAGGACGATTCAGAGGAAACATGAGAAAGAATTTCTTCACAGAACGGGTGGTGGACAAGTGGAACACCCTGCCAGAGGAAGTGGTGGGGCTGAAACAATCACGGATTTAAGAATGCATGGGATAGACATAAAGGAATTCTAGAGGTCAGGGGTAAGGGGAAATAGACTTCTAGGAAAACAAACTGAACTTACAAGCTCAAATGGGCAGACTAGGTGGGCCATAGGCCCTTATCTGCCAACACTGTCTATGTATCTATGTATGTATCTATAACCAGGAGCACCACGTATGCCAGGTACATGGACCTTAGCCAGCGCATATCTACCAAACTGATCCACCAGGCTATCCAATAATTGAACTGATGAGCCCTTAGGTAGCCAAATGGAGGCCCCTGGGCTTTTGAGGTAAAAGCTGAGGAAAACCAAACACCCCCATGAAGCTTGCAGATCTTACTTCGAGATACAGCTCTTGCAGCAGGTTACACCATTAGGACTGAAACCAGCAGGCGCCAGGACCCCACGGAAATTTTCTAGCTAGCAGTCTTCAGTGGGAACCGCCTCGATGCTCGGTCCCTTCTTGCTCCGGGCGTAGTACATAAGGAGGCAGTCCCCCATAATCCTCAGTTCTTTTCCCTGGACCGACTCCGCCAGCATCGGCCTCTCAGTCTCCTTTTCTAGCGCGCATACGTACCATAAGAACTACATGATTGATTTTCATGTATTTTAGAATTGTGAACAACTGATGTCCTCTCCAACCACTACTTTAGAGGGTCACCATAAGTGCGCCTATGCAAACAGATCCCCTTCAAGGATCCACATTCAGCCTGTGTGTGCTGCCTAGGCCCGGACCACAGCACCAAGGCCTGCTTCTTCTGCCAGGGCTTCAACAGTCGCACCAGGATCCACACCAGAAGGCACTTCAAGCATTTCTCCTGGATGAGAAACTTAAAACCATGGACAAGGAACCTTCCTCCCGGGAGAGCCTTGAGCAAAACCCACAAGCACGGGACAAGCACGGGAAAAGGAAAGATCCAGGTCTCTCGAAGAGGCTTGGACTCCAGCTCCAGCTCAAAATCGGACTGCTCTCCTCCAGGGCTCGGTCGCAACCTCCTCAGTCCAGGTCAGGTCATCCAGCGGCTCCTCTTCTCTTCAGTCTCTGAAGACTTCCAGGCCATCGGCCTCTTCTACTCCTTCAAGGCCTTGTCGAAGTCCGGGAGCACCATAAATCTTCCTCCCGTTGCTGGGACACCGGCATGAGTCAGTTTCCAGCCTCCCGAGGTTCGGATCCGGTTCCCGTAGAAACCAAGGACCTGACATCCCTTAAACGGACATCGGACCCGCGTGAGCCCACCCGATGTTGGCCAAACATCACTGGCACTCCCAAGAGCCGACGATACCCAGACACCGCTGCTGGCCAGGCATCACCTCCAAAGATGTCGGCCAGGGGACCGCGTCGGCTACCCCAGAGAAGAGGACCGCACCACCGTCGCTGATGGATGCTGGTCAGAAGAAATCCTCTGAGGAGGATGCCACACAGCCTGAGGACCAGGCGGGCGACACGGAGATGCCGGGCTCCCACGGGAACCTTCCTGGAGCGGGAGACCCCGGGGACCCGACGCCCGACCCCGCGACAGGCCACGGTGCCAGGCCCATCATCGGGTATGAATCTGGCAGAGGTAAAGAACTTTTACCTTCTGGTGGGACACCATCAAAAAGATGAGGTCACCACACGTCCTCCTCCTACTCCTACTCCGCCTCCACCACTTCTTCACCGCCCTATGCCCCCTCTCCCACCCTAGGGGCCCGTAGGATGACCTCCAACCCCCAAGGAGCAGGACGCCACCTCCTAGGGGCAGATCTTCATAAAGGAGAAGGCCTCCTCCAATCCCCTCAGGGTCACCCAGCCCCAAGAGACCCACACAACGCTGGTACACTCCATCGGGGAGGATTCCAGATCTGACACTTCAGAGTGTTCCAGATCACCTTTCCTATCAGTTCCTCTCCTGACCCACACGACCTACCCAGGTCTCCTCCGGATGATCCCTCCTTCACAGAGATCATGAGGCACATCCAGGAGAACATGGGGTGGGATGCTGAGGAGCCTGACCCCGAGAGACAACGTCTTGCCCGCTACCTTCAGCAAAAGACCTGAAGCCTGTGGTAGTGCCGCCCTTGGTGGATACCTTCACGGACGTCACCAAGGCTGCCTGGAAACAACCACATTCCACTCCGCAGTGCCAAGAAGGCTGACCACTTATACAAGGCCCCAGAGAGGACCAGTATCTGGTGAACCATCCTCTGGCTGATTTCCTGGTCATCACTGCTTCACATGACCGGTCTCAGAGACCTCAGCATTTGAGCACCCAGCCACCGGACCAGGAATCCAAGCAATTGGATGTCCTGGGAAGGCGCAGACCCGGGACGTGACTTACGCCATCAGGTCACTGAACTACCTGACCCACATGGTTCAGTTTCAGAATGCACTGTGGGAACAGGGTCAGGACCTGGTCGAGAAGATGCCCAATGGCAATCACAAGGAGGAGCTCTTGAACCTCCTCCTTGCGGGTTCAGATGTGGGGACCCAAGTGCTCAAGAGCAATATGATTCTGCAGACTCTTCAGCCAGAGCTGCAGCCTCCGGCGTGTGTCTCGGAGACACTCCTGGCTCCATGTCTCCTGCTTTACCCTGGACATCCAGAAGAACATCCTAGACATCCCTTATAACGTAGCGGTCCTATTTGGTGAAGCCTCCAAGAGAGTGATCACCAAACTCCAGGACGTAGGAAGGCAGTCCGATCTGTGTAAGCTATGTACAGGTCTCAGCCTAGTTCCTTTCTCTATAGGAACCAGAGCTGTTTTCGTGGGCAGCTACAGAGGCAACAGCAAATTCTGGCCAGCAGCAGAGGGGCACTTTCACATGCAAGGCCCAGGCCAAGTCATCCCCAGGCAGAGGCCAACAATTTTCAAAGTTGGCCCAGCCTGCCGGATCAACGTTGCCACATCATGACTCCTTCCCGGCCCCACCCCTCCCCAGGATTAATGGGAAGAGAGTCAGGAGTCATGCCATGCCACTTCCCAGGGTGGCAATCAATCACCACCGACAGGTGGGTTCTGCTAGCTGCAAAAGGCCATTATATACAATTTGTAGGCAGCCCACCTACAAGACCTCCCCTCCTCTCCGTTATTCAGGTCAGCATGCCCTGCTCATACAGTAGGAAGTGCTCGAGCTTCTGGAAAAGGAAGCTTTGAGCATGTCCCAGAGAACCAGAGAGGACTAGGGTACTATTCTCACTTCTTCCTGGTTCCAAAGAAAACAGGGGACCTCCATCCAATACTGGACCTCAGCAACCTCAACCTTTCAGTTGCTTACACGCTTCTGCATGGTGACCCTTCGAGGCTAAATCCCATGCTGAAGCAGGATGCCTTTCTGGCATCTTTGGACATACAGGATGCCTACCTGCACATTTCTATTGCTCAAGCACACCTGAGGTACCTGCACTTTGAGTTTCAGAGCCGCCATTATCAGTTCCAGCTCTTTCCTTCGGGCTGATCATCAGCACCTCACGTATTTACAAGTGCATGGCAGTCGAGCTGCATCTCTGAGGAGACAGGGCCACTGTGTTCCCACACCTGGATGACTGGCTTCTCATGGTGCCCTCCAGGGAGGCCTTGATGATGGCTATTCACTGCACCCAGTCTCTTTTTCAATCACTGGGTATTCTCATCAACTACGAGAAGTCACTCCTGGTTCCATCTCAGAAACTGCAGTAGAGCAGTTCTGGACACTGTCAGAGGAAAGCTTTCCTTCCCTTGGACAGAGCGGACACATCAGATCCATCATCAGGGAGTTGTCGAAAGAAGACTGTCCCAGCCAGACTGGTCCTTTGCCAGCTTGGACACATGACTCTTGACCATTGCAACAGTCCCGCTAGCCGTCTCCACATGCGGGCGGCCCAGTGGATGCTACGGTGCAATGGGACAAAACAAGACCATCTGCAGCATCCAATCTGGATCACGAAAGCCGTATTCGAGATTGGCAATGGTGGCTAAATCAGGAACCACTCACAGGGGGTTCCTTCACAACACAAATCCCCGACTGTGACCCTCTCCACAGATCCCTCAGGGCTCGGGTGGGAGCACACCTAGACGGTGTTCAGTCTCAGGGCCTGTGGACAGCCCAGGAGTCTCATCTCCACATCAGCATCTTGGAAATAAGGGCAGTCCTTTGCTCTCTGCAGGCCTTCCAGTCGGAGATTCCACGGGTACACTTCTGTTACAAACAGACAATTCCACAGTGATGTATTACCTCAACAAACAAGGGCACTCACTCCTACCCGCTTTGCAGAGAGGCATGAGAGTGTGGGGTGGGTATTGCAACACAGCACAAACCTAATTGCAATACACATCCCAGGGTGGACAACACCATCGCAGACAGCCTAAGCCACTCTCAGACCAGAGTCCACAAATGGGAACTTCTGCAGGAGGTGGCAGAGGATCTGTTTCTCAGATGGGGTACCCAGAATTAGACCTTTTCACATCCCATCAACGCAAAACTGTCCAATTTTCTCACTAGATCCAGGGCCTGGTGTTTTCTGGTGAGACGTGTCTCCTCTCCTGGGCGGGCAGATCCTCTATGTCTTTCCTCCTTTCCCATTGATCCAGAGATGCACTTAAAACTTCTCAGGGCAAGCAATGCTCATTCTGATTGCACCCTTCTGTCTCAGACAACTTTGGTTCCTCTTTTACACCAGCTATCCTAGGAACCTCCAGTTCCTTGCCAATCAGCTCCCATCTATTGTCTCAGGAGGCAGGTTCATTGGTGCATCGGACCTACACTCATTGAACCTGCACGCTTGGCTCCTAGACACATAGCCATGATGTGATACCGGGGTCTGCAAGAAGTGGCGAGCGTGCTCTCTGGCATACCAGAAAACTGCTGGCTCACCCTCGCCATGAAATGGTGCAGATTCTGTTTGTGGGCAGAAGCCTACAGCTTTCCCGCTGTTAGACTGTCCAGAAAAGCTGGTTTTGGACTACCTGCTTTCCCTCTTCCACTCCGAACTCGCTTACTCCTGATTAAAGTAAAACCCTTTGTGCCATTTCTGCTTACCATGCCCCATAGGCCATTGGACGGTGGCTCAGCTGGACACTACTCATGCCTCTATAGGGCCGCTCCACCTTAGGCCTCCCATTAAAGATCCAATCCCTCCTTGGGACTTACCCTTTGTCCTGGAGCAGCTCACGCTGCCACCCTTTGAACCAGCCGTGGATTGTGAGCTATGTTTTCTCTCTGGAAAACATTATTTTTAGTTGCTGTTACTTCTGCTAGAAGGATTTTGGAATTGCATGCTCTTATGTGCAAAGATCCTTATTTGGTTTTCCACCAGGACAGGGTATCCCAAAGGACAAACCCAAAAGTTTTGCCTAAAAGGTGGTCTCAGCTCTCACCCTTAATCAGGATATCGATCTACCAGTGTATTTTCCAAGGTACTCTAATCGAGGAAGCCCTTCTGCACACCTAGATGTGCATAGGTGCCTCAGATACTACCTGACCAGAACCAAACAGCTCCGAAAGTCGGATCAACTTTTCATCTCCTTT
Organism: Neoceratodus forsteri; assembly: GCA_016271365.2. Taxonomy (NCBI): domain Eukaryota; kingdom Metazoa; phylum Chordata; order Ceratodontiformes; family Ceratodontidae; genus Neoceratodus; species Neoceratodus forsteri. Next base: position 332,431,600 of record CM057449.1, read on the forward strand.
GCTCACAGGATGAAAGAGCTCTGCTCTCAAACAGTCACTTTCCAGGTGGCTCATCCAGTGCATTACTTTCTGTTATGACAAGCGTAATAAACCCTTACGGGCGCGGTCCAGGGTCATTCCACAGGGGTGGCTACTTCCTTTGTGAAATTAAAACATCTCACCTCAGCTATTTGCGCTGCATCTACTTGGAGCTCTGTGCATACCTTTATCAGGCATTGCAGTCTGGACATTGCATCGAGATGAAGAGCAGGGTTCGGTCTCTAGCTGTCCTTCAGGGACTTCTTCCCTAGGCTCAAGTTATATCGAGGTCTCTACCTTCCTCCTCCTGATGGTGCATGATTGCCATTACTGCTTGGAAATCAGTCCTAATGGTGTAACCTGCTGCAGAGCTGTATCTCGAAGTAAGATAGTACAGTTATGTAAGAACTTACCGTTAACAGTAGATCTTCGAGAACAACTCTTGCAGCAGGTACCTTCCTCCCATCCCGCTGGAGGTAGGTCATGGTCAGCACCCATCTTATTAGATGGGACATTCCTGTTTACTTGCTTGCCAACTGGTGGCAGATCCTCGTCTCCTCTTCTGATGTCATCTAGGTGCCAGGAGGCTCCAGCAGGAGAACTGAGGATATATGGGGACCGCCTCCTTATGTACTACGCCAGGCGTCGGGGCAGGACTGGCGTCGGGCGGTCCCGCTGAAGACTGCTAGCTAGAAAATTTCCGTGGGGTCCTGGCGCCTGTCGGCTTCAGTCCTAATGGTGTAACCTGCTGCAAGAGCTGTTTTGAAGATCTACTGTTCGGTAAGTTCTTACATAACTGTACTTTTTCTGTGCTTCAACAGGAGAGGAATGCATTTCTTGCAGCAGAATCACTGTTCCTCTATGCCGATGCACCTCTGCAACAACCCTCTTACATTTCAGAATGGATTTAAGGCCATTAATATTCACGATAGTGAATTTAAGATCATCCCCCATTGTACCAGATTCATCATAGTCTTTCCCTCAATCTGATAAACAACAAGCTCACATCCAGATTTTCCCCACTATTAACCCCACCACCCCAGAACTCAGAAAATCGCCCCCGAAACATACCAAATGCCCCAACTACTTACTGTGGACCAATTTGTTCTGATTGGGGCACAGATCCAGTATACACCAGGTCCAGCATTATAAGGCATTGCTGAGTTAGTGCCCCTCCACTCGTATTGGCTACAGTTAGAGGTGATCCACAAGCTACATTTTGTATTAACCCCTCCCATTCTCCCACCCCATTGCCCTCGTATCCCTTTCATGTAACATAAATCCCTGTGTACAGTCCACCCAGAGTATTCCCCCAGTGGGTGACCAGATAGCCCACTACAAACATGAAGTAGACAAAGAGCAACATGCCTGAATCGGTCACCATCCAAGGTGGGGCAACAAGTTAACTGTGTCAAACATCAGTAAAATGTGACAGCTGAAATTCAGAATGCCAAAATGTAACATAACATCTGTTATGGCTATAATTATGGTACTATATAAAGACAAACTAAATATATGTGAGTCTCTACAGGTTGCAAAATGTGTATTGAAATCCTAAGGATGAACATTTCCAGTCCCACGCTTAGCTGTATAAATTGGGAGGCTACCTTTTGAAGACAGGGTTTGAGACCAGCCCGCTGCCACCCACATCCCTAGATACAGTCGGGCTGATGTTACAAGTTGAGATCTGTTCCAGTTAAGCCCAACTGCCATCATAGACCACATCGAGCTCCAGCAGGGCAAGGCTAGAGTTAGTACAGTCAGTAGAGTTTGAACTGTGGAAAGTTATTACCATGCCCTCATTGCTTCTAAACAGAGGGTAGCATGTGCAAAGGGGTATGCCTCCCTTCCTCACGGACAGGCCCAGGTGTTCAAGGCTAGAAAAGTTTGGCTCCCAATGTCCTGCACAGGCTTTCCTAGCACCCGCATTGAGCATAGCAAATATTTCTGCCAGGTACATCATAGGGCAGACATCTAAGTAGGTGTAGGAGTCTCAGGCTCAGTAAATCCCCAACTTAGCAGATCCAAGGTGTGACTCTTCCCACTGAAACCCGAGTCCCCAGACGGGTCAGGGTCATAATAAAGTTGCTCTGCACCACTTTCAGCTCAGAATAAACACTAAGTCTCTCCAAGTGTAAGGAGGAAATAAGAGCACCAGAGGTACAAGCAGGAATAGGCCTCCATTAACATAAATACCACTTCCTGCAGAGACATCACATTCCAACAAATATGCTTAATTAAGTACCTTATTCTGCACCAGGTAGTGCTCTCTCCCTTCTGGCCTCCTCCTCCTCCTCAATCCATTTTTCAGCTAGTCTGTGGCAGGTAAAGAAACAGGGGCTTTGCTCTGGCTGGTCCACCATGACCAGGCTGGATAGTAGAAAGAGAATTTCCACCCTAGCTTGTAAAGCCTGCTCTTGGCCTGGTTAAATTTCTGGCATTAGCTTGTAGATCCCGCTGGTCTTGAAATATATGCACTTTGGTGTTTCAAAGTATAGGGACCCTGCATTTTAGCCTTACTAAGAATTCTTTCTTTATCAGAAAACCGCAAGTATTTGATTAAACAGTGGCACGGCGCTCTCCTGGTTTCAGCTGTGGGCCCACCTGGTGGGCACGCCTAGTCTCATAACTCTGCACCTCCTCTGGGAAGTCTAAATGCTTGACTAGCCACTGATGGATTTCCACATTAGGGTTTCTGCCCTCCGTCCCCTCCAGCAGGCCTATGATCCTCAGATTTGACCTCTGAGATCGATTTTTCTGGTCATCTAGGCACTAACAGAGCTTGGCTATGGTGGAAAGTAAGCCATTTCTCTCACATTACCCCAGCATAGGAGTCCTCCATATACTTACCCGTTTTCCAGCTCACAAATTTGGGAGGTGTGTAGTCGTGGTTTCGTGAGACTGGTGACCACGGACTGTAGATGAGTGAATTGGTTTTTAGGTTGCTGAATCCGATTTCATATCACGCTGCATATGTAGCAGCATTTCAGAGACTCCTGCCAGTGACTTTGTTAGCTCTATCAGGTTGGGATCCTGCGGTCGCCATCAGAGCTGGAGCCCTGGTGAAGTAGGCCCAGGACCATGAGGGTCGCTTTCACTTTTCTTTGATTGTTGGCGTGCTTCAAACTGCAACTTCACGTGCTTGTTTTAGATTTGCCAAATGCCATCAGGTCAGGAAAAGGCAATCCACAAAAATAGCCAAAAGTCTCTTATTCAGCTGTTTAGGCAACTTAAAGTCGTTGCCCGAGGAGTTGCTCTAGCAAGTGTCCACCGTGCTTGCAGGTTGGCCATACCCCAAATAAACATACTTGAAACTTGAAACTCACATCCCTCTAAATTCCCCCCTCCCCTCCAGCTTCACTGCATGCTGTCTTGTCCTGATCGCCTTCTTTTCTGAAAAATACTCCCCTGCTGCACCTTGTTCACCCCTATGGGGCACTTATACTGTAGGTCTCTATCATGTCTCCCCTTCCTCCTCTCTTCCAGGGTGTATATGCTGAGATCTCCAGTGCCTCTTTATAGGGCTTGTGATGCAACCCTGCACCATTTTAACTGCCCTCCTCTGGACAGCCTCTCCCTTGTCAATGTCCTTCCTGAGATGTGGTCTCTAGAACTGGACACTGTACTCCAGATGAGGTCTTACCAATTATCTATACTGTGGTAAAACTGCCTCTATCCTTCTGCTGGTGATTCCGTTGATGTTGCATTGCCGTTACAATTGTTGAAATGTATACATGTATTCTGATACTATTATTGTGACAGAAAAGGGACCAGAACCATGTATTCTTTTGATTAAGTTATTCTTTTGAATATGCATGTTCTTCAGACAAGATGGTTGCCAGATCCATGAGCAACTATATATGGAAAAGTTAAAGTATAGGTCTGATGGTTCTCATTAAAAGTTAACAGGAAAAGCCAGACAGGAGGCAGTAAAGCAATAAACCCATAAACTCAGTGGAGTATGCTTCAGGAGATATTCCCATGTTGAACAAAAGGAACCAGGTGCACATCATTATGGTAGCAAGGAGGTGCTGAAGGGTAATGGGACACACATGCCGCACACTCTCAAAGAGGGCTGGGCAACATGGGCCTGTCACTCAGAGTGAGTAGGACCCTCCCACTTGGAGCAAGGCAATATATGGAGGGCCTTATATCCAGCTCACTCTCTTGGACTGACACCAAAAGATCAGAGCCCTGCCATTGCAAGCACTAGCTGAGGTAAGATAGCACAGTGAGGAAAAAGTGCTTCTTTAACTAGGGCAGGTGAAGCTTTCCTGGTGGAGGATAGCTTAGACTTTGCTGTACAATACCTATCTGTCTAATGTGATTTTATTTTCTGCTTCTTAGTAAATGTGCAACTCTTTTGTTTCCTGTAAATACATCCTGCTGTAAATACCTGTAGTATTTTAGTAAACAGTCTATTTTATAGAATCAGTGACTGCTTGTGTGTTATTTAAAGGGTAATTCTATTTCTGCTGGACTCTGTTACAGTCCGTCTCCGAAGCACTCTACCCACAGTTATTGTGTTGACCTTCCTGACCTTGTGCAAAGGGGAATCAGAAACAGGCTTCCTGGGCCTTGTTGGTAAAACCAGGTGGTGGCAGTGAACTGGAAGTCCTAGTGAGGGATTTGCATCACAACTGATGGCAGAGTAATTGGGATCCTTGTAACGCTGGTACCAGGCCACTTTAGAGCAGCAGACAGTGTGCTTTCCTGTGAAGTAGGAACTTAGACGGACAGAAAGCACACTGGTGCTGGAGTGCTACCAGAAATATACCTTTTAACAGTAACGAAACAGGATCTCAAAGGTTGCATTTTTACTACTGTTTTATTTATTTCTAGACAGTTAAGTGCAGCGTAGCTAGAGAAGATGAGCTCCTCAAGCTATGTAAAATTTCATGTACAGCAGCTTCATGAGCATGTGCAGAAAGGGATTGCCTATGAGGGCATGACAAGAATGCACTCACAGACAGTTAAGTTCCAAAGAAATAAAGATGTCAGTTGACCCAATCAAGATTATTTCATTAAATATAAATGGGCTCCATGACCCTATAAAAGGTCCCTATGTAAACAATACCTGAACAAACAGAAGGCAGACCTCATCTACCTACAGAAACCCATCTCTCAGAACTACAGCACAAGAAACTGGCTTGGGTGATAGATATAAGGTCATAGCCTCCTCACACCCAAGAGGCAGGAACGAGGGGCAATAATTCTAATCCAGTAACAACTCCCTTGGAAGTACAAAAACCCATATAGATACCCAGGGTCATTATGTAATTGTACAAGGAATTCTGTACTGCCATAGAATTACTTTGGCTAGCGTTTATTTTCCTTCTCAGACAAGATTCCCAGTACTGAAGGGCTTTATGTCCACATTATTAGATAACCTTCAGGGTCAATTAATCATGGGAGGGATTTCAATATGACCTTATCACCATATTTAGATAGCTCTACTCACCAAACTTATAGGAAAAATGCTACAGTTAAAAAAAACAAACTCTAGAACACCTGGGTATCATAGAAGTGTGGAGGCAGCTTATTTCCCTCTACTTCTGGTAATACATACTGTTCTCCATGGTTCAAATCATACTCCCGACTAGACTACTTTATGATGACATGTGAGCATTTCACATCAGTCCAGGATATGACAATAGGTTTAAAATTACTCTTGACCACCATCCCTTAATCTTGAAAATAGATTTTGGCCAGGAAAGGAAGAAGACCCTATGGAGGTTAAACCCATTAACGTTAAAAGATAAAGAATTCCAGGAGACAGTTAAAAAGAATACACCAATTTTATATAGAAAACAAATCACAGGACATAACAGAGGCGATACAATGGGATGTCATGAAGGCAACGATGAGGGGAGATTATAGCGTACACCTCAAAAAAAATAAAGAGAGGAGGTGAAACAACTTGAATTATCTGAACAGCTACTGAACTATCAGATGTTATACAGAGAAGGAGACTCAGAATTATACCAAAAATTAAAGATACAAAGGCGGAACTACAGAAAATTATAGATAACAAAATACAACAATCACGAATATATTTAAGACAAAGGGTCCATGAGGGGAGCTAGGGGCTCGGAGATTGGCCCAGAAACATAGAGCCAGGAAAAATACTTCCACAGTATTGAAACTACGAAATCCATATACTGGTATAACACACCATTCAGATGTTCATATCTTGCAGACTTTCTCAGAGTACTACACTAGTCTATATTCACCAGAAATATCTCCTGGACAGTCAGAAATATCAAATTATCTGGACCAAGTGATCTTGCCTACCCTCACCTCTACTCAAATTCGTAGTTGAGGGTCCCATAAAACAACTGGAGATTCAGGAAGCTATCACAAATCTGAACTGGAAAGATGTCCAGGACCTGATGGCTTTATACCCAGTGGTATAAGATACTTAAAAGAACTCTTCCCCAAATTACAAACTTTATGTGCTGAGATAGCCCAAAAGGGAGCTCCTCCACCATCGTGGATTACGCCACCATTGCTCCAATACCTAAACCAAATAAAGATAATTCAGACCCGGCACCTTACAGACCTATTTCCATTTTAAATGTTGATTATAAGATTTATACAACTATTTGGGCATCTAGATTCGAATCAATAATGCCAAAGATTATATAATCTGACCAATCAGGGTTTATTAAGAACAGGAATACTACGGATAATATCCATAGGACCCTCCTATTACAGGAATATGTTAAGACTAGGAAAATTCCATCTGTTTTCATTAGTTTAGATGCAAAAGTTTTGATCGAGTCTATTTGTCATTTCTGTGGAGCACTCTTGAAGCCTTTCACTTTCTGGCTCCATTAATCACTACTCTTAACAAGCTAATAGTTCCCCAAGGACCTATGTGAGGGTTAATGAAACCTATCCTCACCGTTCAAGTTAAGTAGGGGCACAAGGCAGGGTGTCCCTATCTCTGTACCTATTTGCATTATATTTGGAACCACTAGTGGCAAGATTGAGGAAAGTAGGCTCTGTAGAGGGATTCCTATAGCACAACAAAAATAAAATAAATATGTTTGCAGATGATATTCTCTTGACCCTGTTGTCCCCATCTCAATCAATTCTGTCAGCTTGGCAAATACTGAAACAATATGAAACTGGTGGGATTTAAGTTAAATACTACAAAAACAGAGATCCTGGCCTTTAATTTTATCCACACCCAAAGATTAAAAAGAATACCCATTTAAATGACACACAACCAAAATAAAATACTTAGGAATTAACATTTGTCTGAACCCAGAAGTAATGGAGATTTTAAATTATGAACCCCTCACGACTATAATCCAAAATGACCTGGAAGATGGTCCACCTTTCTTACCCCCTTCCACCAACGGATAGAAATAGTGCGAATGAATATATTACCTAGATTACTTTATTTAATTCAGAATATACCCTATTTACCAGCAACTTATTATTTTAAATCATGGGACAAGTTAATTTCCATGTTCATTTGGGGTAAAGGACATCCTAGGATACGACAGTCAGTTCTTTAATTGTCCCTGGCTCAGAGGGATTTAACCTTCAGACTTTAAATTATACTTTAGGCATCTTTCTTTAGGATAGTCCTGATCTGGTAGACAGAATACTATTCGACCCCTTGGAAGGATATTGAATTTCATCTTAATGATTTATTTAATATCAAAAAATTCCTCTCTCTTCTGCCGAAAGATCTCTGTTACCTGCTACCCTAACAGGTATTACAGCTCAATTTATAAATGTTGGAGAAGTTCAGGCAAATGGGACTACAAATTATTTACAAATATATTAAATTATTATCAGAAGATGATTAATTTACACTCATATATTGGACTCCACATTCGGAAATGAAGAAGATTAGGCCTTTCACATCTTTTCCAGTTTTTGTCCCCTCAGGATACTCCCTTTGAAACATTACAGTCCCAATATGGCCTTAGCAGATCAGATTTATTCTGTTATTTCCAGGTCAGGAACCATATACTCAGAAATCAAATAATTCAACCCAAAATTTAAGCTCCAACTTCAGAATTACTCAAATTATTTATGGAAGCCATAAAGAGAACTTGGTAAGCATTTAATAGGCACAATTTATAGGAATTAAGAAACGAACAAAAGGAATCAACTGAATCCATATTATAGGAATGGAACAAAGATCTCCACCTAGAAATAACCATGGAGGAATGGAAGGGATCAGCTGTGAGTGCAGTAAAGATCACTTCCTCTCCATTTGGAGAGAATTTGCGTGGAAGTGTCATTCCCGCTTTTTAGAGCCCCAGCAGTCCTGATCAAATTCCTTCCAGAAGAGTATGGAGTATGCTGGTAAAGTGTGGATGTCCAAGGCGACACTGGGATACATATTCTGGGAGTGTCCTTGTCCGATGCCCTTTTGGCTATCCTTACAAATAGAATTAACCAAATTAATAGAACAAGGGATAGAACGACAGATGAACAGGTTCTGTTAGGGATCTTTCAGACCATTCCCTCCATGGGAAAAAACTCTTTTGCCTCCTAGTCTTTTGCGGCCAAAAAGTCCATTACTCATAGATGGATGACCAGTATAATTCCAACAGTATCCGAATGGAGATCCACCATGTCTGAATTATATGAAATAGAAAGTCTTAATGCTAAAATTCAGGGTAAAGCTCCAACATACATGATGAGATGGTAGAAGTGGTTCTCTATCATACTGAGGAGGATCCACACTTCTGTCCTTAAGTTTGGTGGAGTTGATTTGGAAGGTAACAGGGGGATGATCGAACAACTATGAAAGATTTGAAGGAAGGAAAATTTAATTACGAAGGAGGAGTTAACCGAGAAGAGGAAATTACTCATTTGGTTATATTAGAAATAAAGAGTAAATAAAACTTAAGGGTAAACAAGATGTGAGCTAAAACAGAAAAGAGTTGGAGCTTTACCTTCAGTATGTTAATTCTGACCAAAAGAATGACAGACTTAATATCAAACATTTAAACCTCAGGGTGAATTACAAAAACTGTCAATAATACACATAGAACTTAAGGCGTGTGACAATATAACGAAATATATAAGTATACTCTTTACATAAGTATAACAAAACCATTTAATAAAAACAAATAAAAAAAATATGAAGAATGCACTCATGAAGCCCTGGTGGCACAGGACCAACCGCAGCAGGGAAGACAGTCTCAGACAAGCAAAGCACAATACCTGATCAGCAGGCAGTCACAGAGGACAGTGACTCAGGTACTGAGACTAAGGTCACAGTGGCTGAACAAGGGGGCACCTTGTGGCACAAGCTAGGAAGGTGTGAGCCCACTCTGCCTGGCTGGAGATCCTGAAGGCAGAGCTTGCTCAGAGGGAGGCTGAGGACAGAGAGAGAGAGAGCCCCAGCATGAAATCTGGATGCTGGAGGAGAGGGCAAGCTGGAGGCAGAGGAAAGGAGAAGATTCACCAGCACAAGGTCCTGATGCGAGAGGAAAAGGAGAAGATTCGCCTGCACGAGATCCTGACTCAAGAGGAAAAGGAGATTCGCCAGCACGAGATCATAATTCAAGAGGAAAAGGAGAGATTCACCAGCATGAGATCCGGATGTGAGCAGAGCCTGAGAAAGAACGACAGCATGAGGTCGAATTGGAGAAATTGAACCAGCAAACAGCACAACAAACCGTAAGTAATGTCAAAGGTGGTTCAATCATCATCATCATAAAATGTCATTTTATACAGGAAACATTTGTTAGGAGTGACCCCATTTACAACAAAGCCCTGTGTTCCATAAATAAAACATTCTAAAATCCAAAGGACAGATTTACATACAACTTAACACTTACTTTAAAATTAATTAAAACGCACTATTTTGAGCTAAGGTATTTAAACAATAACTTTTAAAAATAATAGGGTTTTGCACGTTTCTCAAATCATATGGTAACTCATTCCAGCATTTTGATAAACTGTTCTGTAACATAAGACTGCCTGTTCTATTATAGGATCTTTCCTGGAATTGTCAACTTATTCCTCCAAACCACAAAGCCACAATTAATTCTAAAATGTTTCAGCAATATCAAGAGGGAGATGATCTGGATTTGTTTCTAAAATCATTTGAAAGGGTCTGTGGGCAATTTAAATTAGATAAGGCAGTGTGGATAAACCATCTGACCCCATTACTTACTGGCCGTGCCTTGTATGCATTTGCTCGAGTGGATGACAATGATTGCATGGGACTATGATAAAGTCAAAAGAATGTTATTAAAACATTTTGAATTGACTCTAAAGGCATACAGATAGAAATTTAGAGAGTTAAGAAAAGGCCCAAGAGACAGCTACAGTATGTAGAACTGCATGTCCAAATGTGTGCTTATTTAGACCACTGGGTGGATGGGGCTAAGGCAAAGACTGTAGAGCAGGTTAAAGATTTAATTGTAAGGAAGCAATTTCTTAAAATTGTACCTGATGACCTGTGTATATGGCTGCTGGACCGGCATGCAATTCCACAAAGGAGGCAGCAGAAAGCGTTGATTTGTATGTGGCCAACAGACCACATTCCCAACGCAAGAACTATAGGGGTGGGGCAGCACCTGGTTTTAAGGGGACCTAGGGAGGGCAGTCTAAAAGGAAACCAGCCTGCACCCAAGCCCAAAATAGAACCCACTGGTTCAAGAAACAAGGCTGGGAGCAAAGGCATGCTAGATTTGCTAGAAAGTGGGGCATCTATCCTACAACTGCCTAAAAATAGGAGTAAGTGCAAAAGCCTGGGGGAGGGTGACCAAGACAGTACTCTGCAGTTTGTAAACTGTACTCACACTGTAGTGCCACCAAACTCCACCAAGCATATACACACTATTCTAGTCAATGGCACAGTAACACAGGGGTTGAGGGACCCTGGTGCCTCCATCTCCGTGGTGAGGAAGGAGCTGATCCAGGTGGAGCAGATTCTGTCAGGGCAGTTTTCCAAGATTAGAGGTCACAGATCCAGTGGTCTAAGTGCCAATGGCTCAGGTTTTCCTGAGCTGGTAGGGTGGCCATGGGTACAGGAGGTGAGAGCAGCACCCGCCTCTCCATGTGGATGTGATCATGGGGAACAATTTTGACCACAGGAAAACCTAGTATGTGTTACTATCTGAGCCAGGCAAATGGCAAGCTTCTAAGGGGAGGAGGGTGACACAGCCTGTGCAGACCATTTCTCAGCAGCTGAAGAAGTGGCTAGTATGGGTGAAGGGCTAGCTAGGAGCAGCAGCCCTGAGCCCCAGCTGTGAACGGAAGAGGTTGCCACCAGGAGCAGTTTTCCTTCTGAAAGGGAACTAGGGAAGGTCAGATGTGAGGAGCTGGGCAGGGCACAGTGAGCTGATCCTACCCTCCAAAAACTGACAGAGATAGCAGATAGTGCTGAGGCCTCTCAAGGGAGTAAAAGTCAGTTTATTGGGAAAGTGGGCTGTTGTACAGAGAGTGTACACCACAGAGGGGCTAGAAGGAGAGGTACTCCAGCAGCTGGTAGTCCCCGGGACTACCAAAGCAGCTTCTGGCCCTGGCCCATGACATTCCTCTTTCAGGCCACCTGGAATTACCCATACAAAAAGCGGCATGCCAACAACTGCTTTTGGTCAAGCCTGTACACAGATGTGGCAAATTACTGTCGGACTTGTCAGCAGTGCCAGTGGGTTGGGAAGATTGGGGACACAGCTAAGGCAGATTTGGTGCTCCTGCCTATTATCTATGAACCCTTCAAGAGGGTAGCTGGGGACATAGAGTGGCCCTTAAGTACCCCAAGTCTCACAGGCAAATGATACATACTGCTTGTGGTGGATTATGCAATCAGGTACCCTGAGGCAGTGGCAACGTCCTCCACTGAGGCAGAAAAGGTAGCTGATGAGCTCCTGGGAATCTTTAGCCAAGGGTGATTTCCCCAGGAGATTTTCTCAGATCAGGGATGAATTTCATGTCTTTCTTAATGACCAGTTTGTGGGAGTAGTCAGGGGTGAAACAGCTCAAGCTTCACCCTATCACCCCAAGACAAATGGCCTGGTTAAGCGGTTCAACCGGACACTTAAAACTATGCTCAGGGCATTTGCAGACCAGCAAAAGGGTGGGACAGATATTTGCCCCATCTTCTCTTTGCATACAGTGAGGTTCCACAGGAGTCCACAGGGTTTTCATCCTTCGAGCTCCTGTTTGGTCACAGGGTGAAGGGGGCCCCTAGATTGAGTCAGGGATGAATGAAAAGGTAACCATCCCACCCAAGGAGTCTGTTGTGGAGTATGTCCTAAATTTCAGGGCCAGGCTTAAGGGCTCATGGGGGCTTGCCCAGGAGCACTTAGCCACTGCACAACAGCAACAGAAAGCCTGGTATGACCGTGGGGTCAGAGCCCAGGAGTACGGGTTAGGCAGTGAGCGATGGTACTCATCCCAGTCTGACACAATAAACTGCAGGTGGCATGGGAGGCCCAATTTCCATAATCCAGCAGCTGAATGACGTTAACTACATAGTAGGGCTGCCTGACAGAAGGCACAGGCAGAGGGTATATCATGTGAACATGATGAAGCCCTACTATGACAGGAAGGAAATGATCCTCACTGTGTGCAGCATGCCAGAGGAGGGAACAAGGCTGATTCCCTGGTGGATCTGAGAAGACCAAGAGGGATCCTCTGTGAACTATCTCACCCTCTCAGAGCAGCTGACACCAGCTCAGGCCAAGGAGATAGGGGGGTACTGCATGACTTTGGGGACACGTTCACAGGGAATCCTGGTTACACCACAATGGCTGAACACCACTTGGACACTGGGGCCCAAGTTCCGCTGAGGGCAGTCCCCTACAGGGTACCCGAGGGGTTAAGAAGACCATGCTGGAGGAACTCAGGGAGATGCTGGGAGTGATCCAGGAGTCCAGTAGCCCCTGGGCTTCACCTGTGTCCTGATCCCCAAGAAGGATGGTACAACATGGTTTTGTGTCAACTACTAGAGGCTCAACAGCTGTAGCGGTCAGATGCCTACCCCATGCCCAGGACAGATGAGACCTTGGAACGGCTGGGGGCCCAGTTCCTGACCACAATAGACCTGATGAAGGACTATTGGCAGGTGCCATTAACCCCGCAGCCAGGGAGAGGTCTGCTTTCATTACCCCACATGGCTTATTTAAATTTAAAGTAATGCCATTTGGGATGAAGAATGCATCCACAACCTTCCAGAGGCTTGTGGATCGCATCCTGGCAGGGGCAGGTGAATACGCACTGGCTTACATGGATGACATTGCCATTTACAGCCAGACATGGGAGGATCATGTCAGGCACATGAGAGAGGTGTTCAGCAGACTGAAGGCCTGAGGGCTGACAGTTAAAGCAGAGAAGTGTCAAGTGGGCATGGTTGATGTGTCCTACCTTGGGCACGGGTGGGCACTGGATGCATCCGTCCAGAACCAGTGAAGGTTGATGCCATCCAGGCCTGGCCCACCCCAGCCACAAAGAAACAGGTAAGGGCATTTCTGGGAACAGCGGGTATCACAGGAGGTTTGTCTCTCACTACAGTGATGTGGCCAAACCCCTGACAGACCTGACAAAAAAGAGAATGCCTGAAAAGTTCTCTGGACAGAGGACTGTGAGCACGCCTTCCAACGGGTTGAAGGAGGCATTATATGGGTCACTGGTGCTGGCTAGCCCCAATTATGAGCTAAAGTATGTAGTACATGTGGATGCTTCAGACCATGGGCTGGGTGCCATCCTGAGCCAGGTTACACCGCAGGGAGGAGCACCCATAGTGTACCTGGAGTCAGAAACTGCTGCCCAGGGAGAAGTCATATGCCACAGTGGAGGAATGTCTGGGTATAGTGTGGGCCTTTCAGAAGCTGCAGCCATATCTGTATGGGACAGAGTTCACTGTGGTCACTGATCATAACCCCTTGACATGGCTCTATAGGACTAGTGGGCAAAACACAAAGTTATTGCACTGGAGTTTGGTACTACAGTCATATAATATGATCATTCAGCACCAAAGTGGGGCAAGAATTCCAATCCAGATGGACTGTTGAGGCAGGGCTAAGTGATGGCATATTCCATTAGGCACTCCCCAAGTCTTATATGAACAGCAGTGTCTTTGGGGGTTGCCCAAAGAGACACACCTATTTCTGGAAGGGGAGATGTGACAGAAAAGGGACATGAACCACGTATTCTTTTGATTAAGTTATTCTTTTGAATATGCATGTTCTTCAGACAAGATGGTTGCCAGATCACATGAGCAACTATATAGGAAAAGTTAAAGTATAGGTCTGATGGTTCTCATGAGAAAGTTAACAGGAAAAGCCAGACAGGAGGCAGTAAAGCAATAAACCCATAAACTCAGTGAGTATGCTTCTGGAGATATTACCATGTTGAACAAAAGGAACTAGGTGCACATCATTATGGTAGCAAGGAGGTGCTGAAGGGTAATGGGACACACATGCACGCACACTCTCAAAGAGGGCTGGGCAACATGGGCCTGTCACTCAGATTGAGTAGGACCCTCCCCACTTGGAGCAAGGCAATATACGGAGGGCTTATATCCAGCTCACTCTCTTGGACTGACACCAAAAGACCAGAGCCCCTGCCATTACAAGGACTAGCTGAGGTAAGATAGCACAGTGAGGGAAAAGTGCTTCTTTAGCTAGGGCAGGTGAAGCTTTCTAGTGGAGGATAGCTTAGACTTTTGCTGTACAATACCTATCTGTCTAATTTGATTTTATTTTCTGCTTCTTAGTAAATGTGCAACTCTTTTGTTTCCTGTAAATTCATCCTGTTGTAAATACCTGCAGTATTTTAGGAAACAGTTGATTTTCATAGAATCAGTGACTGCTTTGTGTGTTATTTAAAAGGTAATTCTATTTCTGCTGGAATCTGCTGCAGTTTTCGAGGACTTCCCTTTATTTACGCTTTGTTTTACTTAAATTTAAGTTTTTATTGTAACCAATAACCTCGGTTTCTGAACTGCTCCTTTGGTTCTTTTTTTTCTCTTTCTGGGTTCCAATTGGTTCTCCCAATCGGTTTCTGAACCGACTGCAACTGACAAAACAGCTGTTAAATTTAACATTTAAATACTGTATTTTTTCTGTCGGTTCTTTAGCAGTTGCTGTTTTTCTAGCACTATGTCAGAAAAACCTAAGAAAAGAACCAGAGAACCCAGTTTTAAGAACTGTACAGAGTGTGGTGAGGTGTTTGCTAAGGCAGATAAACACTCTATTTGTGTTTTCTGCCTTGGGTTTGATTACCTCAAAACAAACTGTGAGATTTGTAAATCTTTCCTCAGAAGGCATGAAAACGTCTGAAAAGATTAAGGGTCCCTCTGGCTCTGACCATCCGAAACCCTCAGGATCTATGGGTTAAACCACAGTTACAGCTTCTGTTACCCCGATATGGGTAAGAAAAGATCAAGTGAACCAGCTAACTCTCCAGTTCCAGCAAAGAAGCTGAAGAAAACCAAGCACACTGAACCCCCTACTGAAAAGGGGACTTCTGAGGTGCCTGCAGCTGTGCCTTCTGCTATGGAGATTGCACAAGTTATTATAATTAGACAGACTTTAAAGGGTCTGCTTCTTGTGGTTCCACAGTCCCCAGTCCAGAATACTGTAACCCCCAATCCACCCTCTCTTCCTGGCGTGGAGTGGAGGAGGAGGAGGAAAAGAAGGTGAGCCTATAGAGCCTGAGGTCTCCCTGAGCAGGAGTTTGGCTCTCCTTCCAGGACTAAAGAAGATTATTCTCCCATTTTCCTTTGTCAGGAGAATTGCTGATGCCTTGGACATCCCTACCTCTGAAGCTGCAGAGGATGAGGAGTAGACTGAGTATCTGGAGATGATGGGTTAACTCCTACTAACAAGTTGTTACTTCCCATAAATACATTCTTTAAAATAGATGCTTTAAATTCCTCCAGGCTCCTGGGTCTGTCCCTCCTTTAGACAAAGGTTGGATAGAAAGTGCCAGCTTGACAGGACTGGGGCTAAATTTTATTTTCACACCCTGACCACTAGGGGTGGTGCAAGCTGCAGCTTATGACAAGGCAAAAGTCCCTCTGGCTTCCCACCCTCCAGAAGGACTCTCATAAAATAGACAGTATGGCCAAGAAAGGTTACTTGTCAGCCTCTCTGGCCATCAGGCAGGCTAACTATCGAATTATGCAGCCCACTACCAGAAAACTCTCTGGCAGTCTGTTCTGGCCATGGCTGAGACAGCACCTTCTCCTCTTTCTGCAGACCTAGCTGAAGCAGCTAGGTTTGGTTTGAAGCTGCCAAATACCAGTTTCAAATGGCAGCAGATACTAATGAGACTGCTGCTAGGTGGATGGCTAATACCATTGCACAGAGAAGGTTTGCCTGGTTAGAGACACAAACCTTACACAGGATACCCAGAACAAAGCTCTGGATTTTCCTGTAGATGGTACCTCCATATTTGGCAGCCATACAGAGGCCTATATGAAGAAGGTGGAATATAAGGCCACCTTCGGAGTAACTCTGCAAAGAAAAGTCCTCCACCTCTTCTAGACCCTTTAGAGGGGAGGCAGGGGCAACAATTTCATACCAGGCCTTTTATCAGGCCATGGTAGTCCCTCAGGCACCCCAGTATCCGCAGCAGGGTTACTTTAGGGGTAGGGAAGGAGGGGTGCCAGGTGGGGCACCCAACCTCAGCCCAGTCAAAGCAGGATTCCTGACTTCCTAGATCAGGCTGCCTCTCCTCTTCCAGTAGGGGCAGACTGACCTATTATTTCAGAATTGGAGAAACATCACCACAGACAAGTGGGTTCTGGAAATAGTGGGTCAGGGACTGTCCCTAAGTTTCAAGTCCTTTCCTTCCAAAAAAACAGAGTCTTCAAGCCAGCATCTCTCACAGAGAAAGCTGCTGGAAAAAGAGGTCAAGTACCTACTGTCAAACTACTAAAGGCAGTGGAACTAGTGCCTCCAAAGCAAAGGAGAAAATGATTATATTCAAGATATTTCCTTACACCAAAGAAAAATGGAGAGTTGCAGCCTATCTTGGACCTAAGGGTCCTCAACAGGTTCCTGACAAAACCAAAATTAAAAATGGTTGCATTATTTCTGATTCTGCCAGCACCTAAAAGGGATATTGACAGGCATCATTGGACCTAAAGATGCCTATTTCCAAATCCCATAAGGAGTCTCATAGAAAGTATCTCAGGTTCAGACTCCCTTCAGGTCATTATCAGTTTTCATCTCTACCTTTCGGTCTCACTTGGCCCTAAGGGTGTTCACAAAGTGTCTGGCTGTGGTAGTGGCACACTTGCGAAGACAAGGTGTCTCAGTATTCCTTATCTAGACCACCGACTGGTGGTGGAAATCACCACAGCAGTTAACAGAGCATCTTCAACTCACTCAGCAACTGCTGGAGTCTCTGGGATTTTTAAACCTAAAGAAATCAGTTCTCTTTCCTTCACAAATTCTGCAGTTAGATAGATAGATAGATAGATTATTTATATAGCTCCTTTCCAAGGACTGGAGCGCTTCAAATCAATAACATACAACCTTTTATAAATATACAAAAATACAATTAAAATCAGCAGTAATATCCAATCAAGACATAACTCAATTATCTAAAAATTAAAGCCTGGTTAAATAAATACGTTTTAAACCTTTTTGAAGGTATCCACAGGGTGCCTCCGTAGCTATCTAGGTAATAGATTCCATAGGGTAGGTGCAGCCACCGAGAACACTCAATCACCGAGTGGCGCAACCTCACCTAGGAATATCCAGGAGACAACCTGTGGAGCGGAGAGCCCGGATGGGTGGTGAGGTACAAGGCTCTTGCAGGTAGACTGGTCCCTTCATGTAGGGCTTTATAGGTCAGTAGCCCAACCTTGAAAGCAATCCTCCACCTAACCGGCAGCTAGTGCAGTTCCGGAAGACTGGTGTGATATGGTCATACACACACATCCATCAATAATCTTGCTGTCGTGTTCTGCACCAGCTGCAGCCAGCTGAGTTATTTCAGATAGCCCTAGGTACAGGGCATTACATTAATCCAGTGTGGATGCTCCAAAAGCATGCACTAGTGAGCCAGGGTCTCGAGGGGTAATATGTTTCGAATCCGCAACGTTCCTCAGATGATAAAATCCACTCTTAACAACGTCCGACACCTGAGCATCAAGCCGCTGTCAAGGATCACGTCCAGAGTCTTCACTTGATCAGATGGGGTCAGTGGTACCCCTCCTGTACAAAGACTAGATGGTCTCCACAAACCCCATCCCCCACGATGACCTGGGTCCACCACCAGCACCTCTGTCTTGTCTGGGTTGAGTCTCAGCCAGTTATGGAACATCCAAGTCTGGATCTCAGACAGGCAGCTGTTAAATACCAGAATCCGCCACCTGTTGAGTTGGAGCACAGGACAGGTATAGTTGGGTATCATCTGCATAGCAGTGAAAACCCAGCCTGTACCGACTGATAATGTCACCCAGTGGCAGCATGTACACTGTGAACAATAAGGGCGACAAGACCAACTCCTGTGGAACACCACAGGTAAGAGGCTTCGGACTAGATGAGGTCAACCCCATCAGTACCCTCTGCACTCTACCTTGTAGGTATGACCTGAACCATTTGATGACCTTACTAGACAGACCACACCAAAACCACAGTCGGTCAAGTAGCACCTCATGGTCCATAGTGTTGAGCAACGCTGAGAGGTCCAGGAGGACCAAGATGGAACGATCTCCTGTCTCTAGCCATTGGAGATCACCTTCACCAGGGCAGTCTCCATACTATACCAGCCCTAAACCCGGTTGGAAATCTCATAGATAGAGAAGAAATAAGACGTTCCTAAGCTGACTTGTCACCACTTTTCTATAACCATCCCTAAAAATGGGAGGTTAGAGACGGCCTATAATTGGCGAGACAGTCTGGGTCCAATAGGATTTCTTTAATAGGGTCTAACCAAGGCTTCTTTCAGGGCTGATGGGAAGACCCCATTCCTCAAGGAACTCCGGACAATCTCAGCAATAACGACGCATAATAGGTCCATATATCCAACCAAAGGTGTGTTGGACCTGGTTCTAGATCACAATATGTTGGCTTCAGTCTCAAGACAACCCTCACCACCTCCTCCACCCCAACCGGATCAAACTCAGCTCAGCCAGGAGGAGTGTTCTGCAACACCTCAGAGTGGACCCACAATCCTTTGAGTGACAGTGGAGGAGATCTCGGCTCTGATAGTGCACACAGTTCATAGGAGCAGAATTGAATATCAAAGTGAGCAGAGCCTTTTACCCAAGGACAGGATAAGAAGCATTCTGCAGCTGGCAGGTTCTTTCAAACTAAATGTTCAGAGATCTGCAAGGCAATTCCTTCAACTCCTGGGGCACATGGCAGCTGCCACAGGCACTGTCCTGGGCTTCAGGTTTCAGATGAGGGACATCCAATTTCACTTAAGAGCTCACTGGTGCCAAAGAAGGATTCTCTCCCAAACTCGTCCCTGTAACAAAACCTTCATCCAGACCCTCGAGTGGTGGAAGGAGGAAGTCAACCTCAGAAGGGGTTCTCTTCAAGGGAGCTTCCATCAGTTGTTCTCACAACAGATGCATCTCTGTTAGGATGGGGGCTCACCTGGCAGAGCACACTACCCAGGGCACTTGGTCAAGTGCAGAAACTCTTCTACATATCAACCTGTTAGAGCTCAGGGCAGTGTTTCTTGTAATGCAAGCTTTTGCACCACTGATACAGGAAAGGTAGTGCAAGTCAGAACAGACAACACTACCACCATGTTACATAAACAAGCAAGGGGAACAAGGTCAAACCTTCTCTGCACAGAAGCAATGCGAATCTGGACCTTGGCGTACTCTCTGGGATCCTCTCTGCAGGCTATTCACCTGCCAGGCAAGACAATGCCCTGGCAGATGCTCTAAACCAAATCAGTCAGGCCCATCATGAATGGTCACTGAACAAGCAGGTGGTGCAGACTCTATTCAGGAGGTGGGGTACTCCAGAGATAGATCTTTTGCCTCCCATCAAAGTCATCACCTACCACAGTACTGTTGCAGGCCTCCAGCAGTGGGATCAGTCCCCTGGATGCTCTCACCTGGATTGCTCAGGGAAATTCGTGTATGCATTTCCTCCATTTCCCTGGTGTACAGGGTACTACTGAAAATCAGGCTTCAACCAGCCACAATGATTTTGATAGCCCCAGACTGGGCCAGACAGCCATGGTATCTCCTACTGTTATCCATGTCAGTGGACAATCAATACATCTTCCCAGGTGACACAATCTTCGACCTCCAATCAGGGGCTCCTATACCCATACTTCAAGTCTCTCAGGCTCAAAGTTTGGCTCTTGAGGACTTAGAATATGCTGATATGCACCTCTCTGAAGGGGTCATGGATGTGTTAAGGGTTATAGGAAACCCTCCACTAAGAACACCTATGCTCAAAGTGGAAAAGGTTTTCTATCTGGTGTTCCAGCAGATGTATAGTGCCTGCACAGGCAGGAGTGCCACTTGTGTTGGACTATTTGGTTTATCTGCATTCTCTGGGTTTGCAGACTTCTACACTAAGATCCATTTGGCCTCAGTTTCTGCCTATGCCTCAGCAGGCAAGCCTGTTTCTCTGGTATCAATCCCATTTTTAAAAGATTCTTTAAGGGCCTGTCTCACATGTACCCACCAGTCAGGGAACCAGTCCCAGCATGGGATCTTAACATTTGTATTGCTCAACCTATGGGCCCTCCCTTTGAGCCCATGTTTTCAGCAGCTTTGAAGTATGTCACATGGAAAACAGTGTTTTAGTTGCCATTACTTCAGCTAGAAGGATCAGTGAACTTAAGGCCTTATGCACTGAAAAGACTACATATCCTTTAACAGAGATAAGGTAGTCCTCCAGATTAATAGGAAATTCCTTCCCAAGGTGTTCTCAGATTTTCACTGAACCAATCCATCACTCTGCCAGTGTTTTCCACTAAGCATTCTTCTTCTGGTGAAGGTAGGCTGCATAGCCTGGATGTCAAGAGCTCTCGCTACTACATGATAGCCACTAAGCCCCATAGGCAGGACAGGACACAGCTCTTCCTCACTTATGGGGATGTGGGAAGGAAATCCGCATCTAAGAGGTCCATTTCTCACTGGATTGTATTAGTGTATTCAGTTTTGTTACTCAAAGTTGGGCAAGAGGCCCCAGCAGGAGCTCAGAGTCCATTCCACAGGGTACAGCTGCCACTTTGGCAGCTGCCAGAGATGTCCCCTTGGTGGATATCTTTCAAAGCAGCTACCTGGCATACTGCTTACATTTGTCAAACATTACAGCTTAGATATGCAGGCTGGGGCTGATACCAGGTTTGGTACAGCTGTCCTGCAGAACCTATTTCAAAATAGGTTCTTTCTGCCTTCAAAGGGTACTGCTTCTTAGTCTGCAGAAGAGTTAGGAATATTGGAGTATTCCTGAGGTGAGAAGAAAAGTTACTTTCCATAGTAACCTTGTTTCTCCCAGGGATACTCCAATATTCATAACTCTCCACCCTGCCTCTACATTAAGAACCAGTGGCCTCTGCATCCCATACTGTACATTGGTTATGTATACTACATTCTGTTTCTGTTAGAACTATGTTCTTTGGTTTCTTCTACTCTTCAGGTGATTCTGACATAGGGATTGTGTGTTATCTAATATATATATATATATATTAATATGTTTGTTCCTCCAGTTAGAGGTTGGGTGTGGGAATTTTAATTTTTAATTCTTTATAATATTGAAACACTGGGCCCTGTCCTTCCAGACGTCCACAAAATCTGAAGGGTTAGAATGTAGGCAGTTGATGTGGCAATATTTAAAAGTGGCTCATGCTAATGATTCCATCATTTGCATAACGTTCCATCTCCAGGCAGATCTACCTTAATGGCTTACTGCACAAGAGTTATGAATATTGGAGTATCCCTGGGAGAAACAAAGGTTACTATGGTAAGTAACTTTTTCTTCTGTCCTATCATTTCCTGTTTACACTGGCCATTTCTACACCAGTGTAGATGGTTTGGAACACATAGGTGTACATCTGTGTGGGTAAACTGCACAGACATCAAACCAATGTGGCATTTTCTGCATTATCCAAGACAGAGGAGCTCAATTAGGTGGCTTCAAGTGCTGTGTAGATGGTGGTCACTTTTCACCTCACTGTCTGAGGGTAATTTATCATCCCAACACACAGGGAACTCCTTGCAGGATGTGTCCCACAGTGCAGTTCCCAAGACACCAGAGTGACACGGTGTGGAAGCAGATGTACCTCACTGACTTCATAAACAGCCAGGTGCAGATTGACACCAGTGTGAGCCACACCAGTGTGTAACAGCTTGGTCAGTGTAAACAGAGTTATTGTTTCAATTGGATATCCAGGTTACAAACAAGTTCTATTGTTAATATAACACTTTTGTAAAAGCAGTAAGCCTGGGAGGTCTTAAGTATGCCCAGTGAGACCATTAGCAAAAACTCTATGTTTTGTAACAGTAAAATATTCGATTATCTCTGAGTTCAAACACCTCACCGCCTCCTCGACTGCTGCCTTAGCTTCAAACCTCACATAGACCAGCTTATCAAAAAGCCCACCAAAGGCTAGGGATGCTATTTAGAGTTAAACAGTTCCTAATCCCTGAATCCAAGGCCCTACTTGTCAGTAGCTTCTTCCTTCCTATCCTTGACTATGGTGCTTTAATATGCTATCTCTCTCTCTCTCAAAAATCTCAGTGGGCTACAGGCCACCTATCACAATGTTATTCAGTTTGCCACGGGCATCCCAAGATTGACCCAGTACTGTGATCTATATAAAACAGGAAATTGGTCTCCATTGGAGGACAGGATGGTATGTAAAATCCTAACCTTCTTCTACAAACTCCAATGGGGACATTTACCAAGCAACATTGTCTCCATTTTCCCAAGGTTTGCCCCATCAAGGTCCACCAGACTATCCTCCATTCACTCCTTTCTCTCCCCTTTTGCCACACTACCCAAGGTCAGCAAACCCTCTCCTGCAAGGGTGTAAAATCTTTTAATAGCCTGCCCCCATCTCTTGTTCAGTGTCCCTCAATCGTATCATTCAAAAACAGCCAGCCAGTTCCAATTTTGTAAATGCACCTGATTTTGATTGTAAGTATGCTTATGCTTACACCTTGTAAATCCTGGAAATCTACAAACTGCTGCTGCAAATCAACAAGAGGGCAGGTGTTGCATGTAGGGCAGCAAGCCCAAAGACACAAACAAATCCAGGCACACAGCATTCCAGCAAAGAAATCAAGTAACCAGCGAATTATCAGCAAAATAACATTTATTTGAGACTTGGGCTCTCACCCAAACTCCAGCGCTTGGGGATAGCCCGTCGGGGGGTGTCGAGAAGGCTATCCGCTGGAAGCACTCGGTTTTGAGTGAGACCAAGTCTCAAAATAAATGTTAGTTTGCTGATAATTTGCTAATACTTTGATTTCTTGCTGGAGTGCTAATGTGCCTGGATCTTTAAATGCTCCTGCTTTGTATATGTACATACTTGTTGATACCTGCGTACTAGTTCACCTCAATATGATGTCTTTGCTTCTCTCTGCTACCCTCTCTGTACAGACTTTTTGCTTTCATTTGCCTGTATACCGTGTACTGTGTTTTTTAATTGGGACGCTTGTGAAACAGGCAACTTTGCTCACATGCTTTTCCAGTATAAAAATAAAGTGAAACTAAACTGATCTTCCAGCTTTCATTTGCTGGTAAACCTTTCCATCTCCACCAGAATTTAAGCACTTTTAAATGTTTTAAGTTCCTTTTTCCCCCATAGAAAAGTGTGGTCACTTTTTGCTTTGAACTAGTACTGTGGACACGAAAAGGAACTGGATCCAGAAAAAATGTACAGTACACATTATAGGAAGCAAACAATTTGGGTATTGCATATCCTTGTATACTATTCACAGTGTTCCTCTTGTCCTCCCCAATCACATCTGAAATTAAATGTCTTTGTTTATGTATGTTTACCTATTAAAATAATTTCAGTAAATAAATGTAGCCCAGTGCTGTATGCCTGTAGGGCATCTCCCCTTGGTGACTGTCTCTGATACCCAGCAAGGGCGTGGGTCCTGCTATAGTGACTATTGGGTTCGTTCCCAGAAAAAGTGAAAATAGTATGGTGCCTCCACACAAAGTAAAGTATCAGTGGGCCAGATATTGGCTTAGCACAGCCCCTGGGAAGCTGTGCCTACCCACCTCCCTACCAACCACTCTGCACACTGTGACCCCCAGTACCTTGTCCCACCATAAACCATATGATTCAGCAATAAGCACGTGCAATGAAGTTCACCACCACAGCAGATTCAAACAACAAATTCATAGCTTTTTGGGGGTGAGGAATAGGAAAGGGATACCAGGATACTGGGTAGCTGTAAAAGCAAGGAAAAGGTTAGGGTAATAGGCAATGCAAACAAATGGGCATGCAGGCCAGCCCTCCCCACTGGTACCAGTGCCCCATATTATCCCTAGGGTACTCACTAGTTGCAGGCCTCTTCGGTGCCAAGCGGGTTGGCCAGCTGTTGGGGCACTGAAAATGATGAAACTTGAACTTTAAATAGAACCAACAACTTCCCTTAAACCCTCCCAGGAACCAGGTCCTGGTACTTACAGTTAGTTGACCTCTGCGCTAGGGAAAATGGAGCTCCTCGAATTTTAGTGCAGGAACACAGAAACAGGCTGGCCAGGATCCTTCCACCAGATGGAGCTTGCTCGAGGATCTTGCAGCTGATCACCTTGATTGTAATTTTGGCCACTTGTCACCTTCAGCTGCTTCTGGCCCGTTGCAGAGCACTGTGACAGGACAACATCAGCCCCAGAAGGCCCAAACCTGGGAATGGCTCAACAGCCTGGCTCCCATGATCAGAGCCCCTAGCACTCGGGTGCAAGAACCGTGACCTCCTGAGACAGTGAGTCCCACTTGGGAGGGGTTAGCAAGTTCCTCTCTGGATCTGGGTGAGGACTCCCAAAACAATGTGGGTCCTCCTGCAGTCCCTGCACTGAGCTCTCGACAATCACAGTTTTCAGGCAGTCACTCCAATGAAGTCCAGTGCCAAACTAAGTGGATGCTAGCCTCTGATTCTATCAGTGTCTATGCAATTCAGCAAGGGGTAAATCAGCAGCAACAACCCCTTGCACACAGTCCACACCTCTCAGTTAGCAATATCCACCCTTTCTTCAGCTGCAGCATGACCTCAGCTCTCAGCCACTTTAACCAGTTTACTCAGGACACACAAATTCCTAGCTAACACCCCATGACCAGAGTCACTCTGCCTCTTCCAGAAAAATGCAACTGTAGTCCACACAAGCAAACGACCTTTCAACAGCAACTGTAGTACTCAGATCATCTGCTCAGTCCTTTCATCTAGCTTC
Source organism: Neoceratodus forsteri (assembly GCA_016271365.2). Classification (NCBI taxonomy): domain Eukaryota; kingdom Metazoa; phylum Chordata; order Ceratodontiformes; family Ceratodontidae; genus Neoceratodus; species Neoceratodus forsteri. The sequence goes on from CM057449.1 coordinate 332,456,949, forward strand.
AGTTTCCCAGGGTGGGCCAATCAGCTCAGCCTTCTCCACAGGGATGCAGCAAAGGGTGTGTTACTGCAGTGCCATTGGGTAGTGGAGGGTAGGAAGACGGGTAACCTCCACACTTGTCAGTCTGATGGACCCTGGTACACTTGGCCCTAGTCTGCAAGTGGAGCTGTGCCATGGTGTCAGGGTGGGGGGAGGTGTTGCTGGTGTTCTTGAAGAGGGACAGCAGAAGCTAACAAAATATTTGGAACAAAACTTATAAATGCCACTAGCAGTACCTGCCAGTATATTATTTTTGCCATTAGTCTCTTTTCCTCCCTGCCTCTCCTGCCATGCCTCCTTCTTGAATCTCCTCAGCTCTCCTTGGCTTCTCCTGGACTTACCTTTGACTCCTGATTCCCCACAGCTTACTCATCATAGCAGAGTGGGGTGCTCCCAAGTCCCACCACAGTCTGGATCAATGGGAGGAGGTGCCTGGAGTTACCAGTCTTGGGCCTGTATGGTGGGCCCCAGTATTTTTGCCTGACTGAGGTTTCCCCTTCATCTTCCACTTCTAACATTTTTATGGCCTTTTGAGGGAAAACCTTCTGGCAAAAAAGGCAAAGTTTTGAATCATCAAGTTTTAATGATGCCACTGTCATCACCCACATCCGGAAGACAATCTGCTGGCTAAAACTCTCAGGATTTTATCCCTCTAGCTAGAGCAAATGACACTTTGGAAAGGTCTAAAAATCAGGCTCACTATTTTCCCTTTGGGTGACACAGGTATGAAAATCCTTGGGGGGTGGGGGTTGGGGTTGTTGCAATTATACCATTTGCAAGATTGGGATTCAGAAAAGTTTGATAGTTAATGCCTTGATGATTATCTCAGTGTCTTCCATTTGCAGCATTTTCTGGACTTTTGAGGAAAGCCCTCTGACAAAAACAAAACTGTCAAAAAAGACACTGGTGCCCAGTGGAGACACCCGACTGTGAGAAGGTGCGGGGACAGGCAGTCATCAGGGGTTCAGGGGCAGGGAAGGTGGGGTGGGGGATGGAGAGTGGTCCTGGTGAATGCCAGCAGCATGGACAATAAGATACCTGAGCTGCAGGCTTTGCTAATGGGAGGACTTTAAGCCGAGGTTGGCAGGCAGAGCAACTCGTCACTCCCCATCGGACTTAAAGGTCACTCATCTGGGCCCTTCAGGATTTGTTTTTCTGCAGCCAGAGGCACCGCATCTCCCTCACATCTTCCTATTTCTCTCACTTCTGTCTTTGATCATTCCAGGCAGCCTCCAGCCGCTGGCACCACCGACTCATGTTGTCTCTGTTGTGCATCTCATTGTGCTGCATTTGTACTCCTTCCTGCTTCAGTCATTTCTGATGCCTGCTTCAGTCATTTCTGATGCCTCGTCTCCCCGCCCCACTGTCTTTTCCCTTCTCCTGCTGCCGCTTGTCAACTTTGTGCCTGTTCTGTCCCTCCTCATCTCCCCTGCTCCTAGACTCCCCCATGATTTCCCCAGCTCTTTTTCTGCAGCCTTGTTTTTGCCGTGCGTACTTCAGTAACCTCACCGACAGTTAAGCCGGCTCGTCCCCAGAGCTTGTGCCTGTGTTTTGTATGTCACTGCCTGTATTCAGCTTGGAGCATTTATCTTCTGACTGCAGTTGGTTGCGCTGCTCCTTATTGTTTCTTTTTTACTGTCGGGCTTAGCCTGTCTGCCTCATACTTTCTCAGTCCGTTGGATTTTCTCATCTCCTTCCTGTTTCTCCTTTGGCCCTCTGCTTTCTGCATTTAGCCTCGGGTGGTGTCTCTTACTGCTTGCCAATCATGAGCTCCCGCTATTGGCAGTGATCACCCAAGTACTTTTCTTTATTTTTGGTCTCCTCAGGCATCTGTGTCTTCATTTCTGTTTTGTGCCTCCTCAGCCCTGCCTTTGGGGATTTCTGCCCTATATGTCCTACCTCTTTGCCATGGTTTGTTTTGGACCATTTGCCTCATGCCTCTCCACCTCTTGTCACTGAAATGAGGGACATGGACATTTTAGCCACTCTAAATGAGGGACAATCAGGGACACAGACCCTTGGACTGGGGGCCACATCTTCGACCATGGAGATACAAGCTCAGAACACTGTGAAAACCATAGTGTTACTTGTACATAGTTTATTTTGGATTTAGTATTTTAGACTATTATGAGTTTCTGCTTTCAAGTCTGAATTCTGGCGCATTCTCTGTGTGGGCAGCTCCTTTTCCATGAGGGCCGGATAAAGGACAGAGCAATTTTCAGGGCAAGATGGGGATGTCCCTTGTGATGAGGGACACTTGGAGGTATGATTTGCCTTGTCTCTCCTCCGCCTGGTGTCCACCTGCATTCATTTTGAACCCCTTCCTTCTTGTCCTTTCCTGCCATCTTATCAGGTGCCTGTGGCTCGATGGTGTCAGCTCATTACCTCAGATCGGGTGCATAACCTGGGCATTATATTGATGGCGGCTTGACCTGAAGTCTCAGGTGTCAGCCGTGGTCAAATCCTCATTTACTATCTGAGGAATATTGCGGGTGAAACACTTGATTCTACCAGGCGACCTTCCAGCATTGGTCCATGCCTTCATTACCACCCATTTTGACTACTAATGCCCTCTACTGAAGGCTGCCTGGAGTTGATATTCACCACCTGCAGCTAGTGCAGAACACTGCAGCCAGGCTGTTGACACTGGTAGCTCTAGGACCAGTCATGTGCATGCTGCGCGTGAACTGCATTGGCTGCCAGTTCAGTGGTGGATCACCTATAAGGTAGGCTTGCTTACCTTTAAAGCCCTACATGAACAGGGACCCAGCTACCTGAAAGATCTCCTGATTCCTTACTCCCCAATTGCCCTCCAATCCACCGATGAGGGATTGCTAGAGATTCCCAAGGTTTGTCTTAAAACATCAGGGCCCAGCTTTTCATTTACAACACCAACCTTGTGGAATTCTCTACCTCGTCAGTTAAGAGAATGCCTGACCATCAGCAGTTTGAAATCTCTGCTGAAGCAGTATTTATTTTAGTTAGCATTCCCTCACTAATTGTTAAATGACTGTTTTAAAATGAATTATATTATGGTTTATGCTGTCATTTTACATTATGTACAGCACCTTGATTATGAAAGGCGCTATATAAAATTTAACCTTGCTTGCTCGTGCTTGTTCATCGTTCCTTTCCTGTCTTAGCTACTGCCTCTTCATTCTCCTGTTTCCATCTCTCGATCTGTGTCCTTCTCAGTAATTCTCCGGAACCCTTTCATGCCTTTTCAACTTGGTATAGGCCCTCCAGTCTACCACAGCTCATCTATCACTCAAACTTCCCTCTCCTTGGCCTCGTCCTAGGATTACCTATTTTGATATTTCATCATTCACCATGCCTTATCTCATACCAGCTGCCTTTTCACATACCAGCCATCAGGATTCAATCCTCTCATGGCATCCTCCTCATCATCCATTTGCTCCCTTGATCGCTTGTCCCCAGCATACTCCTTTCGATTACTCAGCCCAAGCATACCCCCTCGTTCCAGGCCTGCACCTTCACCAGTGCATGTCAGCATTAAGCGACCTGCTCTCAGCTGACTCGTTTCAGTTCATTTAGCCCTCTCAGCTCCACGATACCTTGCACCGATCTGCTCATCTATTTCCATCGCTCTATCTGTCTACCTCAGCTGCCAATCTGTCTACCTCAGCAGATTCCATCTGGCCTGCACTCAATATTTCTTTTGGGCATACCAATTCTTCATCATATGCTCTTGCTGACTCGTCTGGCCTCATCTGATTCACCCTACTGCAGTTCTCATCCTGTACTGGCTGGGTTCTATGCTACCCATTGACCTCCTACCATCCTTCATCCTTTCATACCTCGCTTTCCCGTACTGGCCTCCATGGCTGCAATCCAGCATTGTACCTTATCCATTTCCTATTTTACCTTCCTCGGCTAACACCTTTTCTGCGTCCCAGCTGTCATGGATTCACTCCAGTCATGCTTCACTCCTCTTCGAACATCATCCGATTTTCTCCTTTCGATCCACTCAGTCCTGAGCGTACCCTCTGGTTCTCTCTGTAGCTGCTTCTTGGCCTAGGTCTATCTCCTTTCGAAGCCTACTTACTCACATCACTCTATCGAGCATACTACCTTCATCAGTTCATTTTCAAGTTCATTCCATCTCCTCTTATTCACATTCCATACCAGCCATCAAGGATTCCCTCAATCATGGCCAGCTATCGATATTTCTTTTGTGCATCCCCATCATGACTCCTATGCCACCTCATCGCCGCGCAGCCCTGCTAGCATGTATCTGGTTCATAACTCGGTCATCATTCACTTATCCTTACCTCAAGGTTCTTCTAGTTACATCACTTACTCGAGTATTCCTATCATTGAATCCTATGCTACCTGATTGACTCTGACCTCAGGGTCTAATCGTTCACATTACATATTCAAGCGTGCATATTGGCCCCAGTGTCCACTCACTTGCATTGCTCAGTCAAGCCAGTCTGCATTATCCTCAGTCTCCTCGTGAGCACATCTAGATACCCGTGCTCCTCTGACTTTTTTATGGATCTACTCCTTCCCATCGTTACTCGACACCTCTAGGTCCCTGCTGCCTCATGTTCCCTCTTGATCTGTGCCTTTTTGGGGGTTTTCCCTATCCCGCCATCATCTTAACTACTTATATCCCTCTTGTTACTGAATCCTTCTCTTTAATGACATACCCTCAAATCAAATGTCGTCAGCCTGGGGAAAGTCGACCTAGACCTTGGATCCACAGAGGTTTCCTCCTCAAAGGGAGTTTTCTCTCCTCTGTGCCAATGGTCATAATTTTAGTTAGAGTTAGTGCTTTTTGGTTAATTAGTTAGGTTCCGCTGTTAGATGGATGCGGATGGCGCCCTGGCTTTCCCTCTCTCCTTAGGAAGTCAGCTCTTATCATCTTCTCAGAATTAATTCGTTCATCATCCTCCACGCTCGATGTTTGACACCTTTGGGTATTCTTTTGGGCTTCTTCTAACTTACCTTTAGCTGACGCAATCATTCGCTGCACCGGTGAGGGGAACCCTCTCTACGGTTCCTTGAGTCATTACCCCACAGGGTGGTATATCCCACAGATAGAGGCAGAAAGCCACAAAAGCAATCAAGTTACACAAGCATTTCATCTCATCTCATCTAGTTGTGTAAGCACATTGAATGGGAGGGCTTTAAGCCCAAGGTCTCGATAGGTGAAGCAACTACATCACTCCCTCATCGAGCTAAAAAGTCACTCATCCTGGGCCCCTCCAGGATTCATTTTCGTTGCTCACCATCCACCTTCCTCCTCCAGTAGCTCATCTCTCTTACCCGTGGGCTTCTTCCCTAACCAACCTTTAGCGTGCCAATCATTCCCATGCGGCACCTGTAGGAGGAACCCTCCTCTAAGGTTCCTTGCATCATCACCCCTACAAGGTGGTATATCCCATGGATAGAGAGGCGAAAGCCACAAAGCATATCAAGTTACACAAGCATCTCATCTCATCTCATCTAGTTGTGTAAGCACATTGAACTAAAGGGAGGTGGACGTGGCAGCAGTTACTGAAACATGGGCCATGCAGCGGCATGACTGAGACTGAAACCTGGAGGGTATTCTGTGTTCAGGAAGAACAGAACTGTGGGTAGGGGTGGTGGGGTGGCATTCATCATTAGAAATGGCACAGGCGTATGCAGGGTGGAGGGCCGAGGGCAAGTTGAGGCAGTATGGGTTACTTTGCAGGCACCTGGGGATAAGAGGGTGAAGTTGGGAGTGGTGTATAGGTCACCGATGCAGGTGGATGATCTGGAGGAAGGCCTGGTGAATATCAGGGAGCACTGAGGTCAGGAGAAGGAAGAATGGTGGTGTTGGGGACCTAAACTTACTGGGGCTGATTGAGGAACTATGTCATCCTCATCAACCAAGGAGCAGCGCCTGCGGACATCTTCAGGATGCATTCCTGTTCCAACTGATGGCTGATCCGACAAGGGATGGTTGCATCCTGGATGTGGTTCTAGCTGACTGTGACCTGGTTAGGAACCTAGAGGTCAGGGACTCTCTGGCAGGGAGTGATCATGCCATAGCCTGGTTTTCCCTGAACTTGGGGGAAGAAAATTGCACTAGAACAGTATGTAATTTACTTCAGGCGCAGACTTCAAGGGTATGGAGGGGATACTAAGGGGACATTTAGGGGATCAGTCTGGGCATGGACACAGACAACAGATGGGAAGTTATTAAAGGGGCTCTTGGGCTACTATGGCCTGCATAAAGGTTAGGCACAAGTCTGGGGAGCCAGGAGACCGGGCTGGTGGACCAGGGAGGTCCAGGAGGTAGTGAGGGAAAGAGGGTGGCTTACAGGCGATACAAGTGAATGTTTGGGGTTATGGACAAGGAGGAGTATGATTATTTATTTATTTATGTCTTTGTTAACGGGTAAGTGTGCTGATCCAATGGACCGTTTTCAGACCTGACCGGACCACAAGGTGGCACCAACAGAGTTCAACAGCCATAAATTTATATAGACAGTAGTAGCTATTAACAGTGATGAACAACAGACAAAGGTCAAAACATGCGTCGGACATGTCTGTACAAAACCTCAATATGAGGTCAATAGGGTACAATGTAAATTGAGCTGAGGCAGTGGTAACAACTCAGATTACAGAGGATAAATGGTACAAAAATAACTAGCAATAACTTTTATAATTAGAAGCAAAACATCCATTTCTCCTGAACTGGCTGACAGACTAACAGACAGACTTGATAAGAAGACCTTGTAGGTCAAGGAGAAAGAAACCAGAGACAGCTAGGACATCAAGATGGGATAGGACAGAGATACATAGCACCTGGGTGGTTTGTAGGCATTACTTGTTGTCCAGGACACAACTGCATGTGGATTCAGATAGAAGCCAGGCTCTTAGGTTAGTTTTGAAGGACAGGTGGAAGGAGACAAGTGAATAGGCAGCGGTAGACTGTTCCGTAGGGTGGGGGGCAGAGACTGGGAAAGTTTAGTTCCCATTAAGGTGGGAGACATGGTACTCCAGGGAGGGACTGAGGATATCCTGAGGCACCTGGAGGCAGTCCTGTGGGTGAGCAATGGGGAATAGAGACATCTGGTTGCACCTGAATGCATTGTCACAACACAGCCATAGCATACTCAAAGCGACCTTGCAGAGGGACCACCTAGGGAATGGTAGAGTGAACAATGGTGGGTGGAGCAGGGGCTTGAAGAACAAAGCGACAGATGGAGCTGTAAGTTGTGATTAGTTGAGAACGTAGGGGTGGAGGACACGGAGGAATAGATGGGGAGCAGTAGTCAAGAAGACGAGTTTCAGGGACAAGAAGCTGCTTTCCGATAAGCAGTACCTAGTTTTTGGTGTATTTTCTGCACAGCGTTGTTTATGTGGTCAGAGAAGGTTAGTGAGGGTCAAGGGTAACATCTAGGTACTTGAAAGAGGGACATTTTCGAGGGGAGGGCTCGCTGGGTACATACCAGGAGAGAGGAAATAGTTTTAGTGACCTTGGCCAGGAAAGGTTTTGAGCCAAAGAGCATAGCCTTTGTCTTTTTCATTGACTAGGAGCCTACTGAGGAGAGGAACCAATGATGTGCATAGGCACAGTTGCGTGAGAGGGCGGATGACACGGAATCAAGTGACATCGCTGTGATAGAGGACTAAGTCATCTACATAAAGAAGGGCATGACAGTTTAGGCTGTCAGCAGGAAACATTGATGAACATGGAAAATAGCAGCAGGCCAAGTATAGAACCCTGAGGGACTCCCTGATGGATAGGTAGGGTAGCAGAAAAGTCTTTTCCTATTTGAACAGCCTGAGATCTGCGAGAGAGATAACTGGAACCACTCCGTAGAATCAGGGAGCAGCCAAACGGAAGTATTGTGGAATGTAGAAGATGGTGGTCAGCAAGTCAAAGGCCTTAGATAGGTCCACAAACACTGCTCCAGTGGCATTGCCCTTATCCATATTTGTTAGGCTATGATCAGAGAGAGGGCTAGTGCAGAGGAGGTACTGTGATGCTTCTGGAAACCATGCTGGAGGGACATACGAGGTTATATTTCTAGATGTTCCAATAGCTGGTGGTGGACGATTTTTCCAATAATTTGCTGAGGTGTGGGAGCGGAGATGGGTCTATAGTTTTCGGGGAGAGGATCACCTGCCGTGAAGACAGGTATCATGTGTGCAACTTTCCTTGCATCAGGCACAGTGGATGATGAGAGGCCAAGTTAAATATGAAGGTAAGTGGTTTAACAATGGCTGGGAAATAATCTTGAGAAAATGGGGTAGAGTCCATCACTGCCAGGGCTGCCTCTGGCTGGTAAACTCTTTAGGAGCTTAGTAGTGACTCTCTGCCCAATGGCCCTGAAATAGAAAGGGGTGGCAGGTGTCGTTTAAAGCATTGGGGACTCGATCTGTTTGCTTCTTTAGGTTGGGGGAGGCTGAGGAAGCTTATTGAGGTAAGAGGAAAGGTCAGTGAACATTTTAATGAAGGTATCTGCAATCATAACGGGTCAGAGACAAGACCCAAGGGGATGAGAGTTGAGAAATTTGCTTGTTTTCCTTGGGCTTCAGAAGCGACCCTAAGGAAGCCCAGAAAGTATGAAGATTACTAAGGAAGCTTGTTGCTGGCCTCGGTAAAATGTGCGCTTTAGGAATTTGTAGCCTGTTTGCAGGAACTCCAGTTTTCTTAGATGATTCCAGAGTTGTGGAGGGGATGATTTAAAGGCTCTCTATTTATGATCCCTGCCCTTCATTTGTACCAGGAGTTCCTTTGATAGCCAATGGTTTCTGACCCCAATCCTCCTGGTTGTGAGGGGAAATATTTGTACTGTAGTTTTAGGAGGGATGCAGAGAGAAGCAACTGCAGCTGAGATGTCCTTTGTAGATATAGATTGTACCAGTTAATAGCCTCTGCATCCCTGAGGACAGCTGCAGGATCAGGGCAGTTGAAATTTCTAAACAGATATTTAGGCAGGGATGATTTGCTTTGGAGCCCAAAGCAATGTACGTTGGGATATGGTCACTAATAGAGTCAGACACAGCACCCACCTTGGGGATCATGTCTACCTGGTTAGTAACAATCCAGTCAATTGTAGTGTGGTTTAAGGAGCGAGAGTTGTGCCTTGTTGGAGAGGAAATGACTTGCTCCAAGAGATGCGTTTTAGTAAGTTCACATATTCAAGCTGAGGAGCACATAAACAGTTCAAATTTTCTCTGGAATGAGAGAGACCACCTAAGCCATCAAGAAAGTTAGTTAGGCCTGGGATGCCTCCAGAAGAGGGTTATAACAGCACCCAAGATGTATTTTTTGATGCACTAGGATAATTTCAGCCAGGAGCCTTTCACTTGGGAAGGAGGGAGTAGAGCAGCCGATGGAGGTGTAGAGATATGGTCTTGAACATACAGTGCAACTCCTCTGCCCCACTTTCCCTGGTCTGTTGAGTTGAAGGAGAGTAACTAGGGAGTTTATAGGGCAGCATCAGTGTGGCAAGGTTTTAACCAGGTCTCGGAGATGCCTAGCACATGAGGGCTGATACAGGGACACCAAGCCTCAAGCTCTCGGAGCTTAGATGGAGGCTACAGATATTTAGGTGGGTGACCCTGAGTCCAGCTTGTTTTACCCAGATGTTGTCAGAGTGGTCCATATGTATGTTTGTGAGGCCTGGGTTTGTTTCTACATCACCGGCAAGGAGCAAGAGGGAAACAAGGGAGATAACTTATCTAAAAGAGTGACCAGGGAGGTGAGATTGGCCAAGGCAGGGTGGAACAGAAGTTGGCCTCAGGGACTAAGGAGGCAATAAAAATTCTTTAGGTATATCAGGGAAAGGATGTTTCTATGAAAGACTAAAGGAGCTTAATATGTATACTCTTGAGGAAAGAAGGGAGAGAGGGACATGATAGAAACTTTCAAGAACCTCAAGGAATTAACAAAGTCCAAGAGGTAGCATCTTCCAGAAAAAGAGATGTGCAAGAACAAGGGGCACAATTGAAGATAGAGGGGGCGGCTCAGGGGTAATGTGAGGAAGCATTTTTCACTGAGAGGGATGTGGATGCATGGAACAGCCTCCTGAGGAGGTCGTGGAGTCAAGAACAGTGGGGACTTCAAGAATGCATGGGACAGGCATAAGGCAATCCTAGGGGTGGGTAAGAGGAAGTAAGCTGTTGATTAACTAGGATCTGCAGCTTATCTGTTAGGTAGGAAAATGGGCAGACTAGGTGGGCCAAGCGGTCCTTATCTGCCGTCAAATTCTATGTTTCTAAAGTGAAGGGCAGATTAGTAGGCTGAGGGCAGGGAGTAGGTGGGCTGAGGAGGCTGGGGAGCAGGCTGAGGTTCTAAATGATTATTTTGCCTCGGTCTACACTAGAGACAATGGTGAGCAGCACCTTATGGGGGAGGGTCAGAGTTGATGAAGGGGAGCACTTCGCAGTGGGGAGGGTCAGTCTTGAAGAAGGGGAATTAACGGATGGTAAAATTCCTATTGGTAGAGTATTGGGTGCCCTTAGGTCCCTAAAACAGATAAGGCACCGGGTCCAGACGGCCTGCATCCCAGGGTGCTAAAGGAAATGGTGGATGTACTTGCTGGTCCCCTGCTGAACTTTTAACCTCCCACAGACAGGGTGGGTGCCTAGGATTGAAGGTTGGCTCATGTGCCCATCCACAAAGGTGGGCTATGAGAGGAGCCAGGTACTACAGGGCCTGTCAGCCTGACGCCTGTGGTGGGTAAAATGATGGAGGTCACATTGAAGGAGAGGCTGGATGAGTTTCTTGGGGCTGGGAGCCATTTGGATGATCACCAACATGGCTTTGTGCACAGCAGATCATGTCAGACTAATCTTGTGGAGTTTATGATTGGGTGACAAAGGCACTGGACCAGGGCAGGCGGTGGATGTCCTCTTTCTAGACTTCAGCAAGGCATTTGATTTGGTGCCACATCCCGTGCTGATGGATAAGTTGGAGGATATGGGGGGGGAAGAAGAAGATGGTTAGGTGGATAGGAAACTGGCTAACGGGTGATTGCAGAGGGTGGTGGTAGGGGTAGTCTTGACTCTAACTAGAAGGGTCATCAGTGGGTTATCACAAGGGTCTGTGCTGGGCCCACTCCTGTTTAACACTTACATCCTGACATCAGAAGAGTTATTAGGAGTGAGATGAGCCTCTTTGCTGATGACTCAAAGCTGGGGGCAGTGGAGAATGGGGTGGAGGGCAGAAAAGCCCTTCAAGGGGCCTGGAACCCTTGAGGGTGGTCTCAAAATGGGAGACTGAAGTTTAATGCTAAGAAGTGTAGGGTTCTCCATTTGGGGCTCAGAAACGCATCTCAAGAATACTTTCTGGGAGAGGAGAAACTGTTGGTTTCAAAGGGGAGAAGGACCTTGGTTTGGTAGTGGATGCCAAAATGAATAACTCTGAACAGTGTAGGAGGGTGGCGGCCAAAGCAAATAAAATGCTGGAGTGCATTGCTGTAGGGATAACTTCCAGGAGCGGGAGGTTATTCTTCCTCTGTTTAACTGCCTAGATACACCACACCTTGAATACTGTGTGCAGTTTTGGTACGATTTGATAAAGGACATTACACTCCTTGAAAGGGTCCAGAGGAGGGTGACCAGGATGATACAGGGATGGGGAGAAGAGCTATGAGGAGAGACTCAAGGAGCTCAACCTGCGCTGCCTGGAGGGAGGAGGGACAGAGGGATATGATTGAGGTCTTTAAATACCTAAAGGGTAAATGAGGCACGCCCTAATAGGATTTTCCAGCTGAGGGAGGCAGGGGCATCACTTGAGGCTGATAGGAGGGAGGCTCAGGATGAGACCAGGAGATGTCACTTCACAGAGAGGGTGCTGGAGCCTTGAATGCATTGCCAGTGGAACTGGTGGAACTGGAAAACTGTGAAGGGCTTCAAAATGGGCTGGGACAGGTATGGGGAAGATTAAACTGAGCAATACTGGACTTGGATATGCACCCCTGATGGGGATGAGCTGAGGGGCGGTAAATGATGCATCTACCAGGTGTTGATTTTAGAGCAGACTCGATAGACTTTTGGGCCTATTCTGCTGGCATCTTAGTATGTTAGCATGTTAAAAAAGGCTAAGTTGGAAAGTTACCCTACACCCTAACAGAAGCTATTATTATAGTGCTCCCAAAAAGGAATGGGTACAACTCTTCCCTTTAACTCTTGTCCCATCTCTTTGTTTAATACAGATGGTAAAATATTTACAAACTCCTAGCCTCACGCCTGGAAACTCTGATTCCCTATTTAGTGCACTGATCCCAGGAGGGTTTTGTGAAGGGAGGTTAGGATCAGATAATTTTCGTTCATTACTTAACTTTATGTACAAAGCAAAGGGCCTGAAATCCCCAGCAGCAGCCACTGCCGTTGATTTTGAAAAGCATTTGATTCTTTAAATTGGGAATATCTTAATCTTGTACTTTCCCACATGGGTATTGGTGCCCATTTTGTTCTTTGATAAAACTTTAATATACATCTCCATCAGCTAGATTTCTTACTAATAATGTGTTGTCCCAATCCTTTAATCTCATTAGGGGACACGTCAAGGTTGTCTCCTATCCCCTTTACTTTTTATTTTAGCCTTGGAACCCCTCACAGCTGCCCTTCGACAATCTAACAAAATGCAATGCATTTCAGTTGGTAATTTTTCAATATTAATCATTGTCCTATGCAGATGATTTATTCATTTTAGTCTAGGATTTAGAACTTTCATGAAACCACTAGTGACATTATTTGAGTCATTCAATAAGATTTCAGGCCTTGCAGTAAATTATAATAAAACTGAAATTTTGCCATTAAATGCCTACTGTAAAACCTTATATGAATGACACCTTGGGTTCCGATGGGCCCTGCAGGGCATTACTTATTAGGAATAAAATTACTTCAAATGTTAAAAGATTTGGAATGTGAACCTTTCCTCCTTACTTGTAGATATTAAAACTACACTTGACAGGTGGAAGCCCCTTAAATTTTCTCTTATAGGTAAAATTGCCGCTGTAAAGATGGTAATTGCACCTAAGATCTTTACTTATTATCCAGTATTCCATTAATCTTACCCACCTCTTTTCTTGTTAAAATAGATAAAATGTTAGGGATTTCCTGTGGAGGTCACATCCCATGCTTTAGTAGCACCAAGTTATGAATACATTGGACCAATGGTGGATTCAGGCTTCCTTGGTTTTTGGCTTACTTATGGGCATTTACTATAAAATGATTTATTAAACCTAGTATGCCAGCCCCTTATGGTTAGACATGGAAGTCACCCTAACCCCGGGGAATTCCTGCTAATTTTATACACAACGCCTTTCCAAAAACTGAAAGATCATCTTACCATTGCCCCTCAGTGCATTATTGGCTTAAATTACATAAATAGCTCAAATCAAACCCTAAACCTATTTTATTTACACCTATTTGGGGTAATTCTAATATTACTCTGGATGGTCACCCATTGTTTTATAGCCCACAGAAACTCAAAGGGATTTGTTACTAAAGATACAATGATCAAGAGACATGTATATTAAATTCATTTTCTGCCCTACAATCAAAATGGAATTTACCAAAACAAGAATCTGGAAATATTTGCAATTGAGAGACTGCCATTGCATTAGTCATACAATCTCTTAGTGGCCAAGCACAAGAGGTCTGATCATATCCTCATGGTTACATAATTTGTTGGGTATAACTAGCAGAATATATACTGTAGATTTATGCAACAGGTGTGAACAATAAATGCATGCCATAAATAATGTGTATTGTAGCTACTGTGTAAATAAAACCATTTACGTGCATAGTAAGTATGTCATCACTCATTTACGACATAGTTACTGTGTCATCACTAATTTATATACACAGTTGCTATGTCATCAGCCAATTTAGAATGTTCGGCCTCAGTAGCAGTACTAATCATATTCAAATGCAAATAACTTTAAAATGAAAAGATAGCATGGTACTGTGAGCACAAATGCTGTCCAGCACAAAAATATCTACTGTACAAAATGAGTGGTGTTTCATTTATAGATACCTTTTAGTTTTTGTAGAATTAGCAAAAAACAGCAGAAAGTTGTGGTTTTTGCACTTTTTCGACAAATAAATACAAATAACTTTAAAACGAAAACTGATAGCATTTGTACATTAACAAAAGTTGTTCAGCACAAAATTATTTACAAAATGAGAGGTGTTTCATATATAGATGCCTTTAGATTTTTATAATCAGCTAAAATGGCAGACAATTCAGCTTTTATTCACTTTTTCTGATGAACAAAATCCCCAAAAATGTAAAAAAAAGAATTGTGCATCAAACTTTTCATTATGTACTATCCATAATGTAAAGTTGGAGCATCCATAGCAACTGCTTAGCAACCACTATGCTAAGCCAAGCCACCCTGGAAAAACTACTAAAAGTCCATGTATGTTAACATGAAAAATTAATCAATTTAAAACAAAACTCCTTACACAATCCTAAATAATCCCTATTGCATAAATTAAATACATAACGAGGACTTTATGGAATATATGATTTATTTTCACTCGAGGCTATTTGACCTTGGGCAAAGCACTAAATGGCTTCATCACTCATGAGATTACCCAAGGTCAAACAGCTCTTGTGAAAATAAATCATGTATTGCACAGGTCCCTGTTACGTATCCCTTATATATTATAAATTCTTTACCTAACCAATCTCTCGCAGCTAAAGCCAAGTGGGAGTTGGCACTACAAGCAGATATAATTGATCTGCAATGGCTAAAGGTTGGAAATTTTGTCATGGCACCTTTACTGATATGTGTAGTAGATGTATCCAATATAAAATTTTACACTTCTGGTAAGAATGCCATCTGTTTTGCATCACATAGGGCTGGTACCTGATGATAGGTGCTGGCGCTGTAATTCCACAGGTGGGAACCTGTTACACTTATTATGGTCCTGTAACCCAATTTACTCCTTTTGGAGGAAAGTTCACCATTTTGCAGCTGATATTGTTGGTTATAATTCTACCATTCAATCCTAAATACATTTTGTTAGGTATTTTAGATTGTAAAAAAAATCCTTATTTCCAAAACAGATGATTACATATTCTTTTCATGCAAGTTAAGCGTTTAATTTTAATAAATTGGAAAACCCCAAAACTACCTACATTTAAGGACCTTATCAATAACCTAACACAGGTGGTATCTTTAGAGTGCCTTTCCTCTGTGGCTTTAGACTCTGAATGAATATAATCTATGCTGGCAGGAGTATCTTAACGCTTTTAAGCACACATTGACATGGAATTTTGTATAGGCTCTTTAGATATTTAGAAATATTGTTATGCAATTTATAGTTCTATTTATAATAGCTCATCTCTCAGTTATACTGTGTATCATTTTTCTATTCACTGTTGAAATATGTGTTTTTTATCATTATTATGCAGAGATTTACTCAGCTTTTTCATTATATTAATTGTTTATTGGTATTTATAACACATGTTATCAGGACTTTGGCTTTTGTCTTTATATTTTTATATTTATGTGTTTATGTCATAGTTGCCATGAAATAGTATTCCATGCCATACATGTGCCAATCTCTGTGAATTGTTTTGTTTGTGGATGGACCCATGTTCTTAATAAGATTACATGCAAAAAAAAAAAAAAGGCGAAGTTGTTTGAATCATCAGGATTTTAATGATGCCACAGAAATCACCCACATATGTAACATAGTCTGCATTCTAAAACACTCAGGATTTTGTCCTTCTAGTCAAAGCAAATAAAACTTTGGAGAAAGTCTAAAATTATACAATGGCTAGAAAATAAAGCATTCTGATTGGCTGGCACCTTCTAGCCACTGTAAATCTAAGCGTCACCCAATGGAAAAGGTGCTAGCTGCCAGTCAGCCATAGCAGGAACTCCCTAAATCACTCCAAGCATTACAAAGCTAGGACTACTAAGATGGCAATTGTCGACAAGATGCAGAACTCCACAGTTCACAGTACCGCCATTCCTGCTCTGAACCCTCGAATGTCGGGTTCTGTACAGAACACACAAACATTTCACCAAGAAAGATATGAGCCAACAGCATTTACTTCCTTCCCGTTAGCACCCAGACTTCACCCACCTCACCTTCACTCAGTCTCTGTGGAGTGGCTACAGTTTATGGGTCCGGTCAGCAGATCTAGTGTGGCGGTAGCTGTCTCTGCTGCAGTCCCACTCTCTTTCTCCACTCCTTCCAGGTCTCTGTCACTCACACTGTCAGACTCCACCACTTTTAAATAACTCCTGAATCACTATAATCCCTCCAGACACACAAAAAGGAAGAAACAAAAGAAAACACAGAGTGACAGTGTCAGTCCACATCACTTCCTCTCAACGGAAAAGCAACGTAACCACAGTAACTACACACGCTTTCCTCTGTCTTTTGAAATGCCACTCCTACAGTTGTGTGTCAGAGTTCATACTTCCCACAGTTTCTGTTACCAAGGAAAATACTTTTTTTAATTTTTGGATCTTGCCAAAAATGTGTTAATGATCAGTCGGACCTCCGCTGCCACCTCCCCATGCTTCCAATTCCATAAAATAAAAAAAACACAGCTCAGACTCTCCATTTACCAGCCAAAGTGTACTACTTAATGGGTACTGCCTCTCTCGCTCTCTCTCTCTTCCTCCTTCACCGTTAGTCTCCCAATGCTTCTCTGTGCCACATATCTAAATCTTAAAAAGATGACAAAAGTAACATCTATGTAGACGCATGTCTCAATGGGGCCAAAATTCTCCCTAGCAACAAGGAACTATATTTTGTGGCGTAAGAATAAATTGAAAAAGAAATCATTAAAATAGACAAACAACTGTATTTTCCTTTCTTTTCTTACAAAAAATACAGAAACACTGTATAATCGCAACACCACTCCAGGGGTGCTGGTGATGCTGGGATTTACCCACACCTGTGTGTTTTGGCCACTGCACACAAGACACCAGGCGTGGTAAATTCCAGCATCACCAACACATTGTCTTGGTATATTGCTTAAACCAGGCTCACTGTATTTTCACTTCAAGGGCAGAGGAGTGTAAATCACTGAAGAATGCTGCTGGAAATATACTGTAGGGACCTGAGAGATTGTATCTCTTGCAGAAGGCGGACCTCACCCATCAATAACCATACTTTTTGGAGCCACAAACATAGCTAGTCTATTACAAGGTTAAAGTGCTAACTATGGGACTCCTATGGACATGAAATAGGGACTGTGACCATCTCAGCTTAGGGCCATGTGTAGGAATTCTCACAGGCATATTCTGCCCTCCTCCACTCGAAATATTCCTTTGGGAATTCACATTAATTACCCTCTTTCAGAATGGCCACAGTTGCTACAGTGAACCAATAAGAGTTAGCCCTCTAGTCTTATATTATGGTCTCTTTGGTTACAGCAGGCCCGGAGTCAAAACATACAGAGGAAAAGGAATCTAATGAGCAGCATCATGATGATGTAACTGATAGCACTGGAACTGTAAATTTATGGTGGTCAGAGTGTCAGCTAAATTGAGATTATGATGCGGTGTAACCCCACCACACAAGACTGAGATGCAGATAGATATTTTATTTAAAAATGCATATCTTAAAACCAAGGCACTAATGTAAGAAACATCGTAAACACAATACAAAAGAAAGAAAATATAACTTATTACAAAATCTAAACATAATAAATACACTAGCTATGCCACAGCATTAAAACATTAAAAGTTTTTTTTTTCAAAGCAGAGATCAAAAGCTATCTCAGTCATCATCAAATGGTTGTTTGATTAGCTACATTTTCAATTCACTCTTGAAAGTAGGGACCAGGCGCCATCGAATATCCATGGGAGGGTTGTCCCAAAGAAGGACAGCCACCACAGAAAATGCTCTGTCCCCACAAGATTTTGGAAAACAACAGGTTAGAAGGCTGCAATGCATGGATACTGGTGCAGGTTGCAAGAGAATCCTAAAGTACAGCAGCCCCAGTCCGTTTAGGACCTTAAAAGCCAGGAGTAAGATTATAAAGTTGATCCACCATCTAACTGGTGGATTGACTTTAAGATATTACTCCTGCACAAACCCTAAATGAACAAGCATAAAAATTAGGGGTAAGATCTTAAAGTCGATCTGTAGTCTAAATGGCAGCCAGTTCAGTGAATGCAGTCCAGGCGTAATATGTTTGCGTCTCCTGGTGCAGCTAACAAGTCTAGCTACTGTGTTCTGCACTAGCTACAGTAGAGTGTATCAAAGCTGCAGGAAGATCCCATTGAAACACATGACACTTGCTCGAAACAAAGGCAAGCTACATTTGAATTGCTCAAAGGAATAACATAAAGATCTTAAAACACATGATAACAGTCAAAACAAAAAGCACGCTACATTTGAATTGCTCAAAGGAATAACATGATAAGGATCTGTAGTGTTTGACGGCTAAGTACTATCAAAAGGAAAGAGCTCCTTTGAGAATCTGGGGTTCCTGATAAATCTGCAGAAGTCCCAGACAGAACCAGTTTGGGTGCTTGACTTCATCGGTACAGAGAAGGATACCTGCAAGGGAAGGCTTTCCTTCTATGGGAAAGGTTATGAAATGTGATCGCTACTGTAGAATCCTTTACATTTCGCCACCCAAAGCCTACAAGGGGTTTCCTACAGTTACTGGGGCCCCACATGGCCTCATCTACAGAAGTTGTGCCATGGGTCAGATTTCAAATGAGGGATGTTCAGTATCACGTACGGAAAGAACAGTTACATAAGAACTTACCATAACAGTAGATCTTCAAAGGGGACCTCAGTCATCAGGTAACACCATAGGAACTTTCACTGTCAGTGAAGGGAATCCACACTGAAGATTTTCAGCAGTACAACTAGGGGCCATGCATACGTCGGCGTCCGCTGATGTCAGCAACCTTATATGGCGTGGGCTGCCCGCTCCTCCCTCAGTTCTTTCCTCCAGAGACAGAAGGAAGCAAGGCTCACATCTTGGGGAACCAAGGAGAGACAGAAGGACCCAGCTCTAAACAGAAGATAGGATACAACAGATTGCCAGGTTCTAGACAGGAGCCCCAAGAAGGGGGATGGTGGGAGGGAAATCATAAATAGCGACTGAGATCCTCGAACGTTTACTGTTACTGTTTTTTTTATTTATGCTTTTTACCCCGAGCCCTCCTGCCACTGTATTCTCAGCCGGTCACGAGCTACCAGCCTCTATTCCCCAGATTGGCCGCTGTCCCCGATACCCATTGGCTTTCCCCATGGTGGGCCTGCAGCACCCCTTATGCACCGCAGGCACTGGGATTAGGTCGGGGACCCGGCCTGGAGAACATATCGAGGCCTTGGCAGCGGGCTTCATTCTGGTGGCAGGCAGGCTCATCTTTCCGTTTTTCCTGGGAGGCGGGGTGGTGCAATGATGATGTCATCCGCCCGCCTCCAGTGACTGTCAAGCTGCGGTCTGCGTAAGACCCGGTCTCCACCAGGGGTCCCATGCACCGCACACTACCCGTGCCCTCCCGGAGAAGGAGGCTGTCTGCAGGCTCGATCCTACTCCACCCGCGCCCTCCGGCGACCGAGTCCGTTCGAACCGGGTGCGCGGCGTCAGCGGAAATCCACCGCTGCGCCGGCAGACCTACTGTTACTATAGCTGTTATGTAACTGTTCTTCTTTGAGGTATCTCAGTCATCAGGTAACACTGTAGGAAAGAGAACCAAGCAGTGACAAGTGTAAACAGTCTGGGAGGCTGAATCTCCATAAACTTAAAACAGGAGTCCTTGTAACACAGCCCTGCTAAAATCTGATCGGCTCTTGAGGCAATGACCAGACTGTAATGCTTGGTAAAAATGTGGACTGTACTCAGGTGGCAGCTGCACAATTGTCAGTGGCTGAGACCCTTTGAAACAAGCCACCCAGGTATCCATTCCTCTGGTGGAGTGAGGCGTTTACAACACTGAGCAATTCTTTGCCGTATTTATTGCAGCAGAGCACAATGCAATTTGCCAAACATTTGGATAAACATTGCTTAGAAGCTGAAGTGCCCTCTCTACCAGGGGCGAAATAAACAAACAACTTATTTGACTTTATGTATGTATGTATGTATATGTCTTTGGTGACTGGGTAGGTGCACTGATCCAAGGAACCATTTTCAGGCACGACTCTGGGCCTAAACAATGGCACATTTAGCAAAACAGAATACAGGAGGAGTAACATGGCTGCAATGCAGGCCATTAACAATGAGTTGCAGAAATTTATTTATTTATTTGAATTTTGATGGCGAGTAGGTCAACTGAGACAAAGTCCCTTTTCAGTGATGACCAAGGAATAAAGCATTCCAAGAACAAAACGTAATACAGTAATACAAATAGAATAGTACAGTGAGTCACAATATACAGTTAAGCCTTAGGTAAATAACAACAGTGCCCGAGTAGGCACAACCAAAGGATTCAGGATTACAGGCAATTTGCAGGTAGCCTGGGGAGGCAGGAGGCAGATTAACATTTTATACCATGTGCAGGGACATTTGTGCCATTCATATACCAGATGTCATCAATTTAAACAGCAAGATAACTAAGAATAGCCAGATTCAACTGCATTTGGTTAGAGCTATGGGGTTTAGGTTACAGTCAGATGTAATTCTAGGTAGAGGAGAGTGGGTGAGAAGTGGGGAAAACAGCTTGTCTTTGAGATACGAGAGAAGGGAGGCTGTTTGTGACTGTTGCAGAGATTTAGAGAGACGGTAACATTAATCACATGTGGCCTTACTTGTTAATAACAGTTACCTCTGCATTGGTGGGGTTTGAAGAACTATCCTTGTAGAGTTTTTCAATTGGTTAATGGTTTTGCAGGAAAGTAGAGGATGGGGCAAATTGTTCCAAATTCTGGGGGCATTGATGGTGTATGATCTCTGGCCTATCTTTAGCCTGGCCTTCGGGAGCTCCAGTAATTTTAGGCTAGAAGATCTTAGTATCTGAGGGGTAGGTTTAGGATAGCAGGCCCATCAGATCAGGGGTGGGGGTGCTGATGAATCAACTTCAAGGTGGTACAGTGCGGGGAAGTCAAATTGTTGTCAAGGTTGGCCAGCTTAGTTTGTTGAGTACAAGGCAGTGTGAGTACGAGCGGGGACTCGAGGCGGCAAAGTGAGCTATCCTATGGTATGTCTTTAGTTTGTTCAGTAACGGAGCCTTAACTGAGTGGATGACAGGTGCCACATAGAATAGACCTGGGAGTAGGGCAGAGGCAGTGGTCACTCTGGCATGCTTTTAGAGGTAGGGTGCTGAGCGTAGAGCAGCCCAGGTTTTGATTAGTGGTTTTGATGGTGCTGTTTATGTGTGGTTTGAGCACTAGAGCTAGCGCACTGAATTACAGTACAGGTATTAACAAAACTGAGACTACAATAAGGTACAAGGTGAAGTTGCAGGCTAGCGACAAGTCCATATACATCATTGCAGGAACATGGAGAACAATACAGTAAGGTGACAAATTACCAGGTAAACCATATAAAGTGCAATTTCAAAAGGCATGCCAATAACAAAAATCCAGTAATAACCAGGTGGATATTCAAAATCAGTGTGACAGTCACACAATAAGCAAAGAGCAGGAGTAGACTATAGAGAGGAGAGAGGGCCAGGTGGGGTGGAAAGAAGGAGAGAAAGGGGTGTCACAAGGGTGGGGAGACCCTCACAAAAGGTGGGGATCATCCCAGCTACACAGATGGACAGTGGCATTTGACTTGCAGTAGTAATCAATCTTTAAAGTGGCTTTTGAAGGATAAGGCAGGAGGAGGATGAGTGGAGTGATATAGGAGCTTGTTCCATAAGGAACAGTCTTTAGTCTGAAGCAGATAATATTTCAAAGTTCTGCACACATCTAACATATGGAGCAGTGCTTCCCTCAGATTGTCACGCTCGGGAAAATAAATAGGAAGGTGGATAGACTGATTAAGTGTGAACTTAGAGACCACCTTGGGTGAGAAACATAAGATTTGTGTACAATGATGCTCTGTCTTTGTGAAAAATCAAATAAGGCTCCTCACACCAAAGGGCCTGAAACTTTGAAATTCTTTGAGCAGAAGTAATTGCAACTAAAAACAGCCCTTTCCAAGAGTAAAATGCAAATCACAAGTCGCGATTAGCTCAAAAGGAGACAGGGTCAAATTTTCCAAAATAAAATTCAAGTCCCAAGTCAGGACCAGGGAATGGATTGGGGTTTCAGGTGCAGGATGCCTCTGAGAAAAGTACAGGACACATCCAGCTGAGCAATCGTGTGGTCACCACGGGCTCATGAGAGACAGAAACAGCCGAAAGGTGAACCTTGGGAGGAATATTGGAGGCTTGAGTCAGACAAAGAAATCAGGTAGTCCAGGATATGATTCATTGGGCAAGTGAAAGGGTGTAGGAAATGTTTGGCAGCCCATATGGCAAACCACTTACACTTCATGGCATAAGTGGCACGAGTGGAAGGCTTTATGGGCGGCCACCAGGATGTCCGCCACCCTGTTAGAGAGACCCCAAACCTGGTAATTGCTACTTCTCAGGAGCCAGATATAGCAGATGGAGGGACTTGAGATGGACCAGGGTCCCCCGATCCTGGGTCAGCAGATTCCTGAAAAGGGCAGAGGGACTGGAGGTTCCTCTGCCAGCTGCTGAAACAGAAGGAACCATATCTGGCAAGGCCAGAATGGAGCTACCAGAATCATGCAGGCCCCTCCCATTTTCAGCTTGATCAGCACCTCTAAATTAGAGGAAACAGAGGAATTGTACCAAAATCTCCTGCTCCAAAAGAGAGACAACGGCCTCGGTCTCACCAGAAAACTCTAGGCTCTGGATCTAGCGAGCAGAAATTGAGCAGTTTCGTGTTAAGTGGGGATGCAAAAAGGTCGAACTCTGGATGTCCTTATCTGTCAAACAGATCTTCTGCTACAGAAGAGAGAAGCACCCATTCATGCATGCTGGACTGAGTCCTGCTGAGACTGTCTGCCAGAGTGTTTAGGATGCCTGGTGCGTGGACCACAGAGAGTGTCAGACTGTGTTCCAGTGCCCAATACCACACTCTCATGGCCTCCCTGAGCGAGTCTCATCCTGCTTGGTTGATGCGGTAGATGACAGAATGGCTAACTGCACCAACATTTGGCCTGGAGCAAGATGCTTCTAAAATGCCTTGCATGGCATAGAGCACCGCCCCATTTCCAGGACATTGATATGCAGGGCAGCTTCCCACTGGGACCAGGAGCCTGGGTTTGGAAGGACCCAGGTGTGCTCCCAGCCTAGACCCGCAGCATCCATGGTTAGAATCTGATGTGGGGAAGAAATCTGGAAGGAACCCTTGAAGAAGATTCAAGGGGTCCATCCACCACTGCAGTACCTTGCATACTGGGGATGAGACCAGAACTTGTTAGTCCAACTCGTCCATGCGCTGGTCCCATTGCACTCTGAAGGTCCACTGAAGGTTGAGCATGTGGAGCCTGGCCAGTGGAACGTGGAATGGCTGCTGCCATTAGACCCAACAACCTGAGGTACAGCCTGGAAGGAATATACTGGCTCTGAGCGACTTCCTGAGCTTGGGCCATGAGCCACTCCGCCCTGCTTTGGGGTAGGAATGCCTTCCCTGCTTGGAATCCAGGACCAGCCCTATATACTGCAGTCTTGGGATGGTACTAGAACTAACTTGGGCAGGCTGACAGTGATGCCCAGAGAGTGGAAGAGCTGAAGAGTGCACTCCAGAGTCAGCAAAAGCTGTTCCTGAGACAGGGCCTTGAGAAGCCAATCATCCAGGTAAGGGAAGACATACAGTCCCTCTCTTCTGAGAGCTGCTACTACTGCTGCTAAGTACTTGGTACAGACACGCGCACAGCGGATAAGCCAAAGGGCAGCACTTTGAACTGGTAACGTCACTTGAAAGGCAAAACAAAGAAACCTTCTGTGGGGAGGAAAGACCAAAATTAGCAGGTAAGTGTCCTGCATGTCCAGCGAACAGAGCCAGCCCCCAGTCTTGAGAAGGGCATAAGGGTAGGCAAAGTTACAGTGGTGTGAAAGTATTTGCCCCTTCCTGATTTTCTCTATTATTGCATATTTGTCACACTGGATGTTTTCAGGTCTTTAGACAAAATATAATATTAGATAAAGGGAACCTGAGTGAACAAATAACACTTTTTTTTTTACTTATTTCATTTATTTAATGAAAAAGTTAACCAACACCAACTGGCACTGTGTGAAAAGTAATTGCCCACTAGTTAAATCAACCCAATTAAAGGGATAATTAGAGTCAGATGATTGAACACAGCCAGGCTTGATTACAGCCAGCTCTGCTCAATATAAACCTCACTTATTTTGCCCCTTACCATCAGAGTCACGTTGCCAGCACAAAGATTCAACAAGCACATTATGCCATGATCAAAGGAAGTTCCTGAAAAGATCAGAAAAACATTTGTTGCCCTCTATCAGTCTGGAAAGGGTTACAAAGCTATTTCTAAGGCTCTGGGACTCCATCAACCACAGTGAGAGCCATAATCTCCAAATGGAGAACACTGGAACAGTAGTGAACCTTCCCAGGAGTGTGGCGGCCCACAAATTACTCCAAGGGCGTAGTGTAAAATCATCCAAGAAGTCTCAAAGGATCTTAAACAACATCCAAAGAACTGGCAGGCTTCTCTTGCCTCAGCTAAGGTCAGTGTGCATGACTCCACAATCAGAAAGAGACTGGGCAAAATGGGCTTATGTGAGAGTAGCAAGCAGGAACCACTGCTAACCAAGAAGAACATAAATGCTCGTCTCTCATTTGCCAAGGAGCACCTGGATGATCCACAAGCCTTTTGGGAAAATGTTCTATGGACAGATGAGTCCAAATTGGAACTTTTGGACAACATGGATCCCATAATGTCTCGCAGAAAGCAAACACAGCATTCCACAGTAAGAACACCATACCAACAGTCAAACATGGTGGTGGTAGTGTGATGGTGTGGGGATGCTTTGCTGCCTAAGGACCTGGATGACTCATATAATTAAAGGAACCATGAATTTGCTCTGTACCAGAAAATTCTGAAGGAGAATGTCCAGTCATCCTTCCGTCAGCTGAAGCTGAAGCGAGTTGGGTCATGCAGCAAGACAATGATCCAAAACACAAAAGCAAGTCCACATCAGAATGGCTAAAAGAAGTAAAATTAAAGTTTTGGAGTGGCCTAGTCAAAGTCCAGACTTAAACCCAATAGAGATGCTGTGGCAGGACCTGAAACGAGCAGTTCAGGCTCGAAAACCTACCAAATGTTACTGAATTAAAGCAGTTCTGCAAGGAAGAGGGTTAAAATTCCTCCACAGTGATGTGAAAGACTGATATTGAATTATAGGAAGTGTTTGGTTGCAGTCATTGCAGCTAAATGTGGCATAACCAGTTATTAGTGTAAGGGGCAATTACTTTTTCACACAGTGCCAGTTGGTGTTGGTTAACTTTTTCATTAAATAAGTGAAATTAAAAAAACAAGTGTTATTTGTTCACCAGGTTCCTTTATCTAATATTACATTTCTCTAAAGACCTGCAAACATCCAGTGTGACAAATATGCAATAATAGAGAAAATCAGGAAGGGGCAAATACTTTTCACGCCACTGTACCATCCAGAACTTTTGTACTGGACAAAGAGATGTGGTTCCTTGAGATCAAGATGGGCCTCAGATCTCTGGTCTTTTGGGGACCAGGAAAACCTGAAATAAAACCTGATTCTCTTCGACTTGGCACTAATTCGATTGTTTGCTTGCGCAGAAGAGACTGTACTTCCACCGAGAGACAGACAAGTGGGCCAGGGGATAGTTGGAGGGTGGGAGGGAGTCTGGAGGCTGCTGGATAAGCTCCAGGGTGTCACCCTTCTCTATGATCTGCAGGATCCATGCATCTGAAGTTATGGTTTTCCATTGATTCAGATGGAGGAGAACTGACTTCTGACTGCCACCTCCTAGGCCTGGACCTGAAGAGGGGCTCTGTCAAGGAGTCAAGCTGAGGTGGAACCAGCTACAGAGGCTGATCAGTAATTTCTGGGCTTGGCTGCCATTCTGGCATTGGAGGGAGTAGGCAAGGGAGCCTGGACTCACGCTACTCCTGGGTGCAGGGAGCCCATCCTGGCATATTGGCCTGTCTATGAAAGGTAGACTGTCCTCTACCTCGTGGCTGAGTATAGTAGAGAGTGGACAGATTTAATGACTGTGCCCAGGCCTGCAAATCATTTATGAGGTCCTGGACATCAGGACTAAAGAGCTTGGTGCCACTGAAAGGGGCATTAAGCACCTTGTTCTGCACATCAGCCGCAAAGTCAGAGACTCAAAGCCAGAAGTGTCTACAAAGGCATATGCCAGTAGCAGCTACTCTGGCCACTATATCAACCACATCATATAGGGCCCTGAGAAGGTGTTTGCAACACTCTCAGCCGTTTGAAAACACTGAAGCAGTTCCTGCTTCTGGAGCAATCAGGAAGTGTCTGAGCGATAGCTTTGCTCTTTCTCCAGTTGGCATTCTGGTATTTCACCATGTGTGACAGATAATTTGCAATCCTCGGACCCAAAGTAGAGGAGGCATAAACCCTTTTGCCCCAGAGATCAATCCTGCAGGACTCCTTGTCTGGGAGAAGGGAACTAAGGTGCTTAGGCACCTTAGATTTGTCATGGCCTGCCTTAATGACCACAGAGTCAGTTTCAGCCTGGGCAACAAAATAAGCAAGGCCCTGAGAAGCATTTTTCTTTGCTGTATATGTTGTGATGCTCTGTAACCTAGACGACTGTGAAAATGGGCATGTTTGCTCACACTCTTTCCAGTATAAAATAAATTTGATTGATTGATAGAGTGATTGATTGTCTGCCCTGGGTGGCATAGCTGGCAACATGTCTGGCCTATGCCAGGCTACTGTAGTGGCATTCATCAGTGCTGGAAGCATAGGAGGAATGATCTTAGGAGAGATTTGGGAATCTCCAAGAAGTCCACCAGGTCTTTTCTAGTGACATCCTCTTCCTCAGTCTGGAAGCCCATTGGCAGACAACTGTTTCATCACATTGAAAAAGTGGCATCTTCAGGAGGAGACCTTGGAGTATGCTTGACAGAGTCCTCACTGTCTGAGGAGGCAATGGACTTATCTGAGATGAGGATTTCTTCTCTTTCTCTTCCTCTTTATCCTCTACATCATCAGAGAGGATGAGGTCAGGATAATACTCTTCCTTGACATCAACCTCCTCATCTGGGTCTGGCATCAAATTCGCCAGCAGCAGCCCACGGGAGTCTCCGGGTCAAGAAACAGGTATCGATGATGAAGCTGCCATCATCAGTGAAGAAGGCCTATTGAAGGCACCCAGCTGCTGAATGAGTACATTTGTGAATTTGACCAGTAATTCATTCAGGTTCATCGTGGACATCGATGGAGGGGGTTTGACAGCATGGGAGCTGATGACCTCCATTCTGGGAGCCCGATAAGCCTGTAGCCCTGGAAGGAGAAGGAGCAGGCCTCGACAGAGTTGTCACCTACGACATGCCCGTCTCAACAATGGAGAGGCCAATGACCCGGAGGTCGGCGCCTGAGCACCTGTGAATCAGGTGGAGGAGCTGCGGTATGGGTCTCATAGGAATAGAGACCTGGACAGCTGGTCTCTTCATTGGAGCAGCAAGCGCTGATGAAAAGCCCCACGAAGAAGGAGGCCGACAGGGGTGGGATCACCGCTAGTGGAAGTGGTTGCGATCGGTCTTTTTATGACTTTTGCCTGAGGACTTGTCTTGGGCCTTGGAGGCCTGGGAGCTTGAAGATCCGGTGGACAACTGGGCAGTCAGGGCCCTGAGGACCCCTGCCCGGAGCTGGCTACCTGTTGTTCCATGATTTTTCAGAGCTCTTGCGTCGCCTGAGCCTTGTTTGATTAAACTTCTGGCAGAGTTCACAGTCAGAAACATTGTGGTCAGGCCCAAGACAGCAGACACAAACAGAGTGTTCATCTGTAGAGGCAATCTTCTTTCACAGCAGCAATGGCAGAAAAGAGAAAAGGATTAACTCTAGACATAAATAAAATAAAAATCTCTAGAGAGAGAGATTTGGTAAGGGTTAGAAGAAAAATGTCTGTAGGCCGAAAAGGCATAAACACTGTGATGAAGCTTTGCGGAGACTGTGCAAGCAAGTCAATGGAGGGAAAGAGCTGAGGAGGGAGTGGGACTGCCCATGCCTATATAGGGTTGTTGACATCGGGCGACTTTAACAAAGGCGGCCCCAGTTGTACTGATGAAAATCTATCGTGTTGATTCCCTTCACTGATGGCAAAGGTTCCTACAGTGTTACCTGATGACTGAGATACCTCGAAGACAATCCACTGTTCTCAAAGGTGGGATCTACAGTCCAAGCTAGTGTCAGCCAAAAAGACCATTGTGCAGGTACTAGAGTGGTGGAAGGAGGAAAGCAACCTCAGAGAGGGTATTCCCTTCCTCCAGCATCTTTCAGCTGGTGATACCCTCCTGTGCACCCCAGCATCCCACTAGCCCTCACTACTGCCTTGTCGCACTGCCTGGCCACCTTTAGGTTACCCCATGTGATTACCCCCAGGCCTCTTTCCTGCATGGTGGTCATCAGCACCACACCAGTAAGTGGCATCTGCAGCCCACAGAAGACTCAGGAGCACATTAGAGTCCTAAAGCTCAGGGCAACATTGGTGGCAATGCAGTCCTTCTGCTCCCAGGTACAAGGTGGCCTGTTCAGGTTGAAATGGACAATACTACAGAAATGTATTAGATAAACAAGCAGGGACGAACATGAGCCTCAAAACTGTGCACAGAAGCCATGAGGATCTAGGATCTAGCTTATTCCATAGGTGCAGTGATATCTGCTGTACATCTGCCAGGCAAGGACAATGTGCTGGTTGACTCCTAAAGCAGAATCAGCCAGGTAAACTACAACTGGACTCTGAACCAGCAAGTGCTAGCCTCAGCCTCAGAAGATGGGACACTTTGGAAATTGATCTGTTTGCCTCTTGGGAGAACAATCAGCTTTCACAGTCTTGTTGCAGGCCACCAGTAAGAGGCACAGTCCCAGAGGACACCTTGGTTCTGGACTGGACAGAGAGGTCCTTTTGTCTTCCCACCATTCCTATTTGCACAGAGTGTGCTCATAAAGTTCAGGAGAGAGCCAACAATAATGATCCTAATAGTCCCAGACTGGGCCAGACAGACTTGGTACTTAATGGACCTGACCCTGTCCAGCAGGACCCCAGTCAATCTACCACTGAGATAAATCTGTTAACTGTGTCTTAGGGCAGAATAACATTCCCAGACCTTAGAACATTATGCCTGGACTTCAGTTCTGCCTCCAAGGTTGATGGCCGCCTAAGAGAACTACTCCTCTAAACCTCCTTAGCATTTCCACCTCTATCAACCAGCTACACATCCAATAACTTACTCTAAAGATGAGTAGGAGGGGAAACAAAGGCTTTGAGCCATCTGTGACCCAAAAACAGATGACTGCCCTGTGGACGCTGAAGGATCCAGCTCTGAGGCCTCAGACACTGATACAGTGCCCTCCCAGACCACACTCTCATCCGCTAAATATTCCAGTGGCAAGCTCACGCCTAAACCTAAAAATAAAAGATCAAGGTAGACATATCACCATGAACTATGCATATCGGGCTGACATAAAAAACTATATGGAGAGATGCAGGACGAACATAATTAGAACAATGAGCAGATGATGCGGAAAGGCAAATCACTGCCACAGAGAATCAGGTTGATAACCTGGAGGGCCTGGTACAACAACTGCAGGAACACCAAGAGCTCTTAGCGATGCTGCAGGAAAATGCAGAGAACAGAGCCCAGTGTAAAATATCTACCTGTACTGCATACCTGAAGGCGCTTGAGGGCACAAATATTAAAGAATTTGTTTCTAACCTGCTAAAGAAAGCCTTAGATCTTTCTGCTGATATGGCGCTAGACCTGAGAGAGAGTTCACTGGCCTTGGCCCCAAGCCTACTTCACCCATGGCAAGCCCGTGTTCTGTTATAGCCTGATTCAATAACACGCCATGAGGAGCATATTTTATTAACTGCATGTCGCAAACAAAAATTTTCTTGGCAGAAGCGGTTTTATATTGACCACGACTACATACCTAAAACCACAAAGCTGCGCAGCCTATCTTCCGCTGCTACCTACTCTGAAGGCCTAGGGACTTAAGTTTACAACCTCATACCCTGCAAAACTGATTGTGACTCTGGCTTCGGGAGACAAGAATTTTCATCAGCTGCAGAGGCACGGACGAACTTACCAGGCAAGGCATTGTTTTCCGGAGCACCCACGCAACTCCACCAGCTCGGCTGCTCAACCTCCTAGATGGCAGACAGTAGATACAATCCAGCTTAAATGAGAGAAAGCAAACCATACCCTTCTGACCCAAAACAATGTCTGGCTGAGTTCCACGGGGTCAACAACACCCAGGAAACCTGAAATTGCTTTGAAACTTTTCCACTCCTGTGAGGCTCAGGTACTGGGAATTGGGATGAGGAATGGAGGGAGGTGGTTGGGCAAGGGAATGCTTCCAGCCTAGGCTCTTCTTGGTGAGCCCAACTCTAGATCACGGCTTATGAAATAATCATAGCCCTCTAAGAATATGGGCAATATGTGGTCACTTGTTCTGGCAGTGCCTGGGAGTCATCCTCCTCCTCCTGGTTAATCCCTCCCCACCGAATTAACTATAAAGCCCCAGTTTTATTTTATTAAACAACATTCTACTGTTCCCATTGCCTCAGATCTACATCTACATACTATGGTGCATAATATATACCATGCCTCCATAATAGAGATTGAAGCTCATGGAGATCCTGTGCAGTAAGATGCCAGAGACAGTGAAAAGCATACTTCTATGGGGAGGTCTGTTGGAACATGGGCAAAATAATGCACTCAAAAGGACCCATCCACATGGAACAATAGTAAAACCATGGAGCTGTCACCATGTCACCGAATAAGGGGACTATGATTCACAGGGAACTTTGCTGCAGTGGTGCACTTGTTAGCTATTTCCTTTTCATATTATTTGTTTTTGACTTGCACCACCACATGGATACAATGGGTCACTACATTATGGGACCACAGACAGTGATATAATGACTCCTTAGGCTCTTTTTTAATTTTAAAAATGAATGCCAGGGCATTTGAAGGGGGGAGAACGATGGGATATGGAATGACACTTGGGCGACAGGCCAGAAAAACTCCATCAGGCTGTTATTCTCCACTCCCCTCAATCGCTTTCCTTTTCTTAGTATATTTACTTTGGGACTATAATAGCCCTAGGGGCCGGAGCCAGGAAAGCTCTGGATATACCTCCCCAATTTGGTCTGAAGTGTAACTACATCTCTTCTTCATCAGAATTCATAGGAAATTTATTAAAGTTTCCTATCTTGGAAGCCTATTTTAATTTTTTAAGTCTTTTGTATCGAAATGGCTGATACCTGTAGCAGAGTCATGTTCTAACATACCACTTACTTGTGTAGATTGGTTAATAAGTTGTCACAGTTTATGTTGGTGCCCAGCTGGCCACTATGTTTTTACAATGTTACTCTAAAATGCAATACATACTAAGTTACTAAATGTACTGATTAGATACTCCAGTGGTCTAGGAAGGGCCACTGAGGGTCCCTTGGTTTACTGAGAAGAGATATGACTAACAGCCCTGTTAGGCAAAAGATGATATCAAGATGTGCTATAATCAGCTAAACTTTGTCTAGTATGAAAAATCAGGTACTTAAAATGCACTACACTTTTCTGATCTTTCTTTCCTACTTAAGCCCACTTAGGATAAACGGGGGAGGGGCTCTCTACCTTTTCCAGCATTATGCTATTGATCCACAATGGCTAATAATTCCTTAATATTCTCATTCAATGTGAACGATATTCATAACCGCATTAAGCGGAAAAGGTTGATCCGCTTCCTTAAACAAGATAGACCTGAGATAATTCTCCTGCAGGAGACACACCTTTCCCAAGCAGAGCATTTAAAATTTAAAGCACTAGGGTATCAGACAGTGATTGCCTCCTCTCACGCTTCTGGCAGGAGGAGGGGACAACGATCCTGGTTCCCCATGGGGTCCATTTTCACCTTCAAAACCAAATTGTAGATAATGAGGGCAGATATGCTATTGCAATCGGGAGCTTACATTCTGTACAGGTAATGCTGGCCTCGTGTATCTGCCACTGGTGGCAAAAGAATTTTTAGAAGACTTTCTCTCTAATGCTCAAGGCGTGTTTGCGATTGGGGGATTTTAATGTTACACTAAATACAAAACTAGAAACTTCCATGCCCTCTAAGCACAGGCCACGCCCTTGAAAAATATCTGAAAACCACTCTCCCTACACTGGGCATGGTGGACCTGTGGAGATATTTTTCCTTCTGCTAAGCTATACACATACTATTCTCCCAAGACCCACACTTCATCTAGATTATATTATTTTTTTTTCTTTGGTTGAATATTTGGAATAGTGAGGACGTTTATGTGGGGTCTCCATTCTGTCAGATCATTCCCCACTCTATTTAAAGATAGATGTGGAAAAACCTAAGAAGCAATCCTTTAGGCCCTAACTTAATGCACCTCCAAGACCCAGAATTTATTCAAATAGTTAAAGATGCCATTCCAAGAATATTGACAGACAATGGGTCCTCAGATGTCTCACATACTATTCAGTGGGATACTTTAAAACTGTACTACAGGGGAAATAATTAGGTATTCAGCCTATAAAAAGAAGACTCGAGAGGCACCAGTTTAATTGCAAGCAGATCTACAGCACCTGCAAACCAGACTATATCAGGAGAGAAAAACAGTCAAACCACAGCTACAAATTACAAAACAGAAACTGAAAAATGATTAGACCAGAAAATAGAACAACAAATACTCTGCTTAAAGCTTAAATGCCATGAGTGGCCGCCTCCTACTCCACCCTACAGACATCAGACATGCCATGGCAGATTTTTATAAGTCTTTATATTCAGAAGATGTCCACCCTCTCTCAACAATTGAAAACCTACTTGCAAAATGCTCCACTACCCAAGTTATCCCCACTCCAAGCCAAAGGCTTACTTCGACCTATTACGGCAGTCAAGGTCTTGGATACCCTTAAGCTAACTAAATCTTTGAAGACCCCAGGACCGGATGGGTATCCTGCAGAGTTCTATAAAGCATTTAAGCAGATAGTTATCCCGTCCTGACTAAAGCTTTTAGAGACATTCAGGAGGAAATCTCCTCTACCCTCATGGAAATATGCAGAAATAGCAGTCATCCCTAAACCCAGGAAGGATCGCTCCTAGTGGCTTCCTACCGTCCAATTTCAAAACTTAATTGTGACTACAAACTTTTATGTCCATACTTGCACAGGTGGACATCCTCCTCCACCAGCTTGTGGACGGAGACCAAGTGGGCTTCATCATGAAGCATCAAGCACATGGCTGGGTCAGATGTGTCCTGCTCCTTACGGAATATGCCTCACAGAGGCAGATCCCTCTGGTCCTTCTTGGACTCGGCCGAGAAGGCATTTGATAGAGTGTCTTGGCCCTTTTGTGGGCCGCCTACAACACTTTGCCTTCCCGGATAAGTTCATATCCCAAATTAAAGCTACGCACTCAGACGCCCATCGATACCTTAAACTAGATGGAACACTTT
Organism: Neoceratodus forsteri; assembly: GCA_016271365.2. Taxonomy (NCBI): domain Eukaryota; kingdom Metazoa; phylum Chordata; order Ceratodontiformes; family Ceratodontidae; genus Neoceratodus; species Neoceratodus forsteri. The sequence continues at coordinate 332,490,564 of CM057449.1, forward strand.
TGGCACCTTTTCCTTTATCCAGAGGCACTCAGCAGGGATGCCCTTAATCCACTTATTATTTGCCCTTTATTTAGAACCCTAGCTACATATATACTGAGTACAAGCAAATATTGAAGGAATCCTGTGGAGAGGAGGTCTTATAAAATCACGCTTTTGCAGACGATATCTTTTAACTCTCACTCACTGGAATTATCTATCCCGCAGTTTGGGAACAACTTAATGCCTTTGAAGGCTCATGGGTTATGGAGTAAACAGCTCTAAAACAGAAGTGCTTAAATACTCTTTATCCCCTCCCAGGCTTTAAAGGCACGCCAATTCCAATGGAATAAAATGGAGATGCTGCTATTTGGGACTCAAGATACCCCCAAACTGATACACCTGGAGCTGGTGAACTTAGAGCCCCTCACTCAGCAAATCACCACTGACCTTTCTAAATGGATGCACCTACCCCTGAGGGTAATAAGCCATGTTGAAACCATTCAGCAGAACATACTTCCCCATCTGCTTTTTTTTTTTATGCAGACGCTACCTACATTCCCTTCAAACACCTACCTACAGGCCTGGAATAAATTAATGTCTAGGTTCATCTGGGGGAGGCAATCCACCTCAAATAAAATATACTTCACTACAACTACCCAAGGCACAAGGAGGGCTCAACCTGCCAAATATGAAAAGATACTTATAGCGGCACAACTCTGCACTGTTTTATACCATACAGCAACTCAATATAGAGCCCACTGGAAGGATATTGAAGTCACTCTAATGGAATAACTGACTTTATCCCATATATCCTGGGAGCCTCCCGGCATGTCTCCCTCTGAAGCGCTTTCAGAGCTTTACTACTGAATTTTTCAGGCATTGATACAAATGCTACAACATCTTCTCCTATGTCTGAAAGGTGTTACCTCAGGGCTTAGCATATGATACTAGCCTCTGCCCTCCCCAACTAGCCTCTTCACTCCAGGCATGGGAGTTATATCTTCAGCCTTCATGTTTCAACCCCCTAGGCATTTACTTCTTCACCACCTACAAGCCAACTACAAAATTCCCACAGACAATACCAGTATATTTAGCTCTTAAAAACTGCTTCTTCCCTATGAAGAAACTCTCTAGAGTTGCAGAATCCCCTACAAATCTTGTACAAATGGTGATTTTCCATTTAAAAGGAAATATACAAGACCACATTATAAGTAATCTCTACCAAACAATGCAAGCTTATTGTTCAGACAACCTAGATTACATCAGAATTAGGTGGCCAAACTAAGAATTAAGTAAAGAGCTTGATAAGGAATTATGGCAAAAATCAGCCTCCCTTATTCCAAAATCTCTTCCATTGTATATTGGAGAGAATATGCATGGAAGATTAGAATTCGATACTTCAGAACCCGTACATTACTGACAAATTTAGGGAACAGGTGTAAGTGGTGCTGGAGGGATGTGGACAGACATGGTGTTAATAAGCACAAATGTGGTCCTGCCTAACTACATAAATACTGGCAAGAAGTGATAACGGAATTGACTGACATATTTGAAACACCCGATGTTGCTCACACCTGCTCTCATTCATACAGCAGTCCCCCAACTGGGCTCAAAGTTAACAAGGTCTTGTACAGACTCATAACACTTTTAATATTAATAGCAAAGAAAGTAATCACCAGACTTGACTCTCAACCACCCTCTCTGTTAAGGAGTCATGGAGGAAATTAATTTATGAAGTATACAATTTAGAACAGATCTCTGCCAAATTAAGCACCCAGACTGCAGGTTTCACAATCGATGGAGAAAGTGGACCCTATATCAGTTAGAGCATTACCCATATTTTGTACCACGAGGGGGTCATACGATTAAGATCAACCTGAAGCTACCCCTCAAAATGGCATTGGGGATGGGCACACCTGGCAGATCCCTCCTCTTATATTATCACCTTTCCATCTCCTGCCTGGACCTTACTTTCAATCTCTGTATCTTTCTATCCTTTTGACATACCACTGCCTGATATAATTTCCTTAAGACAGAATTACTGCCTTGTGAAATATCACAGCAGGGTTTTGATCTCTGGTTACTGCTTATATGTCTTTGATATATTACCTAATGCACTTGAGACAAATGTATTGCAAAACTGTATTGCTCTTTATTATACAAAATAAAAATATTTCAATTAAAAAACAAAAAATTATGCCTGAAGGCATAGTTCTTAAGGAGCTAGAATTCTCTAGTTTGAACTGTCAGAGGAGATGCTGTGAGTGCTAAAGGTTTTCAGAAAACTAGCAAGAAGGAAAATATACTTTTCCAAGTGGAAGAAATTCTAATACTGGTGTGCCCACAGGTAGATAATCCCAATGCAGGTAGGGCGACCTACAGTTCTGGACTAGCTGGTACACTTTCAGTGCTTTGCTCTCAGACCCTCAACAGTGAAGGTACATCTGGTAGCAGTGTCTGCCTATACATCAGCAGGCAAAGACACGTAAATGGCCTCACAACCTGTTTTAAAAGGTTTCTTAAGGGCTTCAGTCACCTGTATGCTTCTGTAAAGGACCCAATCCTCGCGTGGAACCTAAATATCTGTCTTGCCCAGCTGATGGAGGCTCTGTTTGAGCCTGAGGCTATTGCTAATTTAAAATGTCACACGGAAAACAGTTTTCCTGATTGCCATATCTGCCAGGAAGGTAAGTGACCAGCAAGCCTCCTTAAGATCCAAACTACATAATTTTCCACATGGATAAGGTAATCCTAGGACACATTGGAAAGTCTTTCCTAAGGTGGTGCCTGAGTTCCATCTGAACCAGTTAGTCACTCTTCCTGTGCCCTACCCTGAACATTCCAGTACAGCAGAACAGAAATTGCACTGTGTGTGTGTAAAAAGAGCACTAGGCCACTAGCTAAACTGGACAAGGGATAGCAGGTTCCAGGGTACCTCGGCTTTTAATTACCTATGGAGAGGTGGGCAAGGTAAGCCAACAGCTAGAACTGTCTCTCATTGGATAGTCTCATGCAGACAGTTCTGTTATGAAAAATCCAAAATTAGCATGCTCAAACCTTTTATTGTTGCTTCACACACTAGAATTTACATTTCTTCTAAGGGGTGCTGCTGGGTTGTAGCATACAACAAACAATCCAAAGAACCAAGCGCACACCCCCACCCCCCACACACAACATAGCACATTTAAACTTTCCACTGCCAACATTGGCTATATTTACTTTAAGCTCCATGTGAGGAGTGGGTCCTCTTAGTTTCAGACTGGATTTCCAATGTGAGCAAGCTAAATCACCAGCGCCAAGGTGGGACCCTTGATTTAGTCCCTAACTTTCCAATGCCTCAATGGCTAATGTGTCTAATTGGCTTCTTTTATACACTGTGCTCCCACCTGACGCTTGGTGATTTAGCTTGCTCACTTGGAATTCCAGTCTGAAACTAAGAGGACCACTCTCACATGGAGCTTAAAGTAAATATAGCCAATTTTGGCAGGAAAGTTTAAATGTGCTATGTTGTGTGGGGATGGGCGATGCACTGGTTCTTTGATTGTCTGTTATGAAAAAGCTGGCAAGATACCTCCCAGGGGCCTAAGAGCCAGATTCCACAAGGTGCCTCTGTGGCAGCTACAAGAGGCATCCTCCTTTATACATATGTAAAGCAGCTACCTGGAAAATAGCACACACCTTCACAAAGCACTACTGCCTGGTCATACAGCCCAGGAGGGATGCCAGTTTTGCAGCTGCTGTCTTGCAGAACCCTTTTCCTGAACAGGTTCTGGATCTATCCTCCCAAGGTACTGCTAGAGACTCTGCTAGTTGTAAAGCATCATTTATGGATTCATGCTGCTTGAAGAAGAAAATAAAGTAGTAATGTTGCTTCTTTTCAGGGATCCATCAATGAGATTTACAGTGACCCTGCTTCCCTTTCCAGAACCTAAAATAGGTTCACACAAGAACCATGTTCTTATTTGAAGGTTGATTGGGCATTCCTTATTACAGTTCTTCAATGATAGTGTATGGTGAGGGCTTGTTGTGTATGGAACTCGGCTTTCAAAACATTGTTGTACTACAATTCAAAAGGTCACAAAAGCGTGATTGTGGCACACTGTGATACAACAACATTTGAAAACGTCTAGAGGTTCCACACACTGCATTCAACGATCAAGAACTGCATGAGCTACAGCAACACAAACCACAGGATCAACCAGATTACAGGACGTGGCAACGAACAAAGAACTTACGCCATCTCGCTGATGCGGGATCAACCAGATAAGGTTAAAATATGCAGGATCAACCAGATATATTTTCCTTTGTTAAAAAATAAATGCAGGATCAGCCAGATACATACAAAAAAGACTCAGACGGGCCGACCCTTCAGCACAGCGGTAGCGCTTACTGCTTGCAACACTGGCAACCCGGGTTCAGGAATGAGCCCAGGAGCTAAAGGGTAGGCCAGGGGAGGAGGATTGAGTGCCCTGGGATGCTTTCCTCTGAGGAGGAGAGGATGTTGCTCCCATTGCAATGCTGCCAGCTGGGTGCACACAGGTGGAGGTGCGTGGGGCACCACGTGGGAAGGGGGACATTGGCTGGGGTCCAGAGGCATTACATCTCAGCGTGTGCCTTCTGTATGGACCCCTTGACTGCCTACATCCTCAGGGGTATTGGGAAAAAGGAAAATGTCCCGCTGCTCACCTGATTATGGGGCTGGTGGGGAGAGGTGCAGACAGGTCAGTGGGAGGCCGACATGTGGCACAAGGTGGGTAGTCCCCACCTCCCTTCCCACCCAGGGGTAATCTGAGGCAGGATGGGGCCGAGGGCTGTGCTGGGATTTGTGCCCCTGCAAGGTCCCTGATGGTGAGCCACGGGAAGGGGGCGTGAGCATGTAAAATATAAATAAAAAAATAGACTCATCCTCTCGCTATGAGAGATACCAATGCCATTTTTATTTTCTTAAAACCTCTCCCACACCAGATTAGTAACCAATGGGTGTGCATGATACAAATATAGGGCCATCTGGTACCTAACAATCATTCAGCTCACCCTAGCAACTCTCAGACAGCAAAGACTTATAAAATAAAAATAAACTATTGAAACTATATAAAACATTTTGGGGACACCATACGCTATAAAAACAGTGGATGGGCAAAACTATGCTGTGCCAATTACGGGTTCCGATTCCCATGGACCTGTCAAGCTTCGCTCTCAAGGTCACAGGAATCAACTTCAACTTCTTTATTTTTAAAAGCACAATCAAAGTGCTTGTACAAAAGATAGAAAGCAGCATAAAACATTCCACACGACTTAAAACAAGGGACAGCATATCATCAATCATCCATATTCTGAAAAGGCAATCCTGAATAGATAAGTTTTCAGTGCCGATTTGAAGCTCCCCATGGTCAGGCACTCCCTCACCGAACGAGGTAGAGAATTCCATAGGGTTGGTGCTGCAAATGCAAATGCCCTTGCACCGGATGACTTAAGTCGGACCCTGGGAATCTTCAGCAATCCCTCATCGGCAGAGCCAAGTGGGTGAAGGGGCGACAGAGATGCAGGAGTTCTTGCAGGTAGTGCAGATCCTGTCCGTGTAAAGCATTATAGGTCAGCAAGCCAAATTTGAAGGTGATTTGCCACTGAACAGGCAGTCAGTGCAGTCAGCGGAGAACAGGTGTTACATGGCAAGAGCAAGGAAACCAGTCAACAACCTGGCTGCCACATTCTGCACCAGCTGCAAGCAATGAATATCAACCCCGGGAGCCCTAGGTAAATGGAATTACAGTAATTGAGGTGAGAGGTCACAAAGGCGTGGACCAGCATTGGAAGGTCATCGGGTGGACCAGGTATTTTATCCGGCGATATTCCTCAGATGGTAAAAAGAGATTTAACGATGGCTGACACCTGCATCTTAAGTGTCAGTACCTCATCAAAAATAACACCCAGATTACGCACCCAATCCTAGGTCAACAGCTGGATGCCCCTAGCCAAAGCCTGGAATGCTGTCCCACCAGTTGTCCCTCAATCTGACATCCTGGGTCCACCACCAACACCTCAGTCTTGTCCGGATTCAGCCTCAATCAATTGGCACTCATCCAGTCCTGATCTCAGCGAGGCAGTTGTTAAATACCAAGACAGAATCATCCTGCCCAGGCACAAAAGACATGTAGAACTGGGTACCGTCCACATAGCAGTGAAAATCAGCCCAATACCGCCTCATAATGTCCCTCAACAGCAGCATGTACACTGCGAACAACATGGGTGATAACACAGAGACCTGAGGGACCCCGCACAGCAGGAGACCCGATCAGAGGAATAAATCCCGACACCACTCTCTGAGACCTGCCGGTGAGGTACAAATGGAACCATCTGAGGACTATTCCTGATAGTCCACAGATGACCTCAAGTGCTCTAGGAGCACACATGGTCCACAGTGTTGAATGCTGCAGAGAGATTAAGGAGAACCAAGATGGAGCAGGTCCTCTGATCTCTCGCTATCAGGAGATAATTTAGTACCCAGACAAGCACCGCCTCAGTACTATGCCTCTTACTAAATCCCGACTGGAGAGGATCGAGATCCGTGGATGGTAAGATGATCCTCCAGCTGCTGTGTCCACCTTCTCTATAACCTTTCCTACAAAAGGAAGGTTAGAGACAGGCCTGTAGTTGGCAGGACAGTTTGGGTCTAAAGAAGGTTTCTTCAGGAATGGTATAACCTCCGCCTCCTTCAGGGTGTCCGGAACACACCTGTCTCTAAAGAACACATGGCTATATCCACTAGGATCAGGCCGATGACCTCAACACACTCCACAAGGAGACATGTTGGACCCGGATCCAAACCACAGCAGGTCGGCCGCAAGCTCTGGATGATCTTCACGACATCCTCGATCGCCAACTGGTTGAAATCGACCAAACAGATCCAAGGGCCACAGCCTCCCTCCGATCCCTGTAATCCTCATTAGAGTGAGCTGCACAGACCTCATTTCTAATGCCGCAACCTTATCTGCAAAGAACCAAGTAAACTCATCATATTTCTCTTGTGACAATGCTCTCTGAGGCTGTAAACAGGCTGGATTGCACAGTCTGTCAACAGTCCAAAACAGCTGAGCTGGTCGATTCTGCAGCAGTTATTTCTCTGAAAGGAATTCTGCCTTCTTATGGGCGATAACTAACTGATACTCTTCATAATGAGACATTAGTCTAAGTTTGTCAGCCTCCAAACCTGATTTCCGCCAACATCGCTCCAACCTTCACCCCACTCATCTCAACTCCCTCGAGGTCCCATCAAACCAAGGGGACCAAGGTGAAGACTGAGAGGCAAACACGAACAGGAGTAACAGAATCCAGGGCCTCCATCACAGCCTATTATAAGCTTGCAGTAGATTCTCTGGATCTGTGCTTACACTCGGCAAGCTCGATAGATCCAGTACCGCCATTAGGCCATTTGGGGTCAAACCTCTCAAAGGGTGGAACCAAACCATCTCCACAGGGGCAGGCCTATTGGGGCCATGAAACTGAACCTTATGATGTGATGGTCAGACCATCCGACCGTCTCCACCACCATGTCAGAGGTCTCCATCCCAGTAGGAAGACAAAGTCCAGTGATTGAACATGAATATCAGTCGCAGAGGTAATCACCTGTGTGAAGTCCAACAAGCTCATTAGTTGAGGAAGTCCTGACCAAATTAAGAGAGTTCATCATCAACCCAGGCATTGAAGTCCCCAGCACCATCCATCTTGGGGACCCCAACATCATATCCTGCAAACCCAGAGGCCAATCCACTGAACAAAATTGAGAAAATATTTGTCTTTGACTATCAGCTGTACTTCCAGGAGCTAGGAGTTGCTGAGGCTGAGTTAGAGAAGAACCTAGAGAGGACATTCAAAGTTCTCATAAGAGGAAGCAGTGAGGAGCCTAGTTACTATAAATAGAAGATTGATGAATTGAAGCATCAGAGGAGAGAAGTGAACAAGCTACAGACTTCTGACTGTCATAGCTGCTTTCATCAGGAAAATTGATTTTTGCAGACCTTGGTGAGGAAAGTTATTAAACTCCAAAATTAAACTGACATGCTTGAACTGTATAGCATTCTGGATCTTGGGAGCTGAATATTTGGATTTAGGAAGGACAAGTACTGATGTTCCAATAGAGCGAACCTCTGCTTTATGTGTTGGGGAGGCCTTGGATGGGTCCCTGGGTTTTATATTTTAGTTATAATTTTATATGTTATTGTTAGTCCTCTTTTCCTGACTGGAACCTACTCTGGATAAAATACTTTTAATATTTTATTTTATATCCGTGCAGTGAAGTGCCCGGTTATTGTGAGGCTTTGGGGAGTGGGAGTCCCTGTTTTCTCACAATTACTGTATGTTATTTTAGTTCCATGCAGTGAGAGTACCAGGGCTAAGTAGACTTGCAGTATGAGTGCTTGTCTCCTTAACCAATTTATTCATTTATTTATTTATTTATTGATTGTTTTGTTTTGTTTTTTTTCTTCGAAAGCAGGTTCTATCTGAGAAATTTTGGATTAAGTCAGGTTATTTGGGTTTGGGATTTTGTGTTTTGGTTGTTTAATTTGGTAGGTTAACTGTTATTTTAATTTTGGGTTGGGATGTTTAGTCTTGGCTGAGTAAGAGGTCATTATCTTGCTTCATGTCGAAGGTTGGGGATATTTATTATTACCCCGGTGCATGCTATTCATCCTCCACCCTTCATGCCTTCCCTTCCCCCTTCTTTAGCTTTTCAGTTTATCAGCACTGTCGGGCCTTGGGAATTGCCCGTGGGGAGGCGGAGGGGTGGGGGGTGAACAGTGGAGAATGGTCGAGAGAGCACTGCATCAGGATTGTTAGCCCAGAAGCCCTGGGCTAAATGGAGGTCTGAATGGGGGTTCCTTGTTTGACCCCATACACAAGGGCACCATCATTAGTAATGATGGGCTGGAGGCCGGGCATCCCAGGGCTCTGTCCAACTTGGAGGTGTTATACAATGCCAGATCTGTTGTGAACAAGACTGCTGTCATGGCGGACTTGGTGAGTACAGTGGATCTGACTTGCATCACGAAACCTAGCTGGATGGAAATACTGGCCCCGTTCTTGAGCTGCAGTTCCAGCTGGGTATTCGGTGATTCACCGTCTGAGATTGGACCGCAGGGGTGGGGGTTATGTCTGTTTCAAGACCAAATTGGGTCTTACCAGTGTGCCAGTTGAGGAGACCAGATCATTTGAATGTGTCGTTGTGGCAGGTGGGAGCTATAGACTAGCCTCGTCTACCGTCCACCCGGAGGAGAAGCCATTCCTTAAGGAAGTGGCATGACTTCATCATTGACCTGGTATTGGAGTCCCCAGGTTGATGGTGCTGGGCGACTTCAATGCCTGGATCGACGATGAACTCCGCAATTTGGGCAGCACTTCCTCCAATTGATGAATTCATTAGGCCTCTCACAGGTGGTTACCTCTGCCACTCATAAATGCGTCCATTCCCTGACCTGGTCTTCCTCCTGGGGATGGAGCCTCTGGCGTGGGTGGAATCTGTCGGATGGTCTGACCATCACACTGTGAGATTCAATTTTGGCACCCCCTGCATAGACCAACCCCTGTGGAGATGGTCAAGTACCGCCTTACGGGATGTGACTCCTAATGGTCTAACTGCGCGCTTGACCTATCAGAACTCCCTGTGATATGCTCGGATCCAGAGATTTTGGTTCTGCCTATAATAAGGCCATTACCTCTGCTCTGGATTCCATTGCACCATTTATGTGTGCATCCGCTCTCCCTTAGCCTCGGTCCCCATGGTTCGATGGGGACCTGAGGGAGATCGCATTTAGGAGCAGGTTAGAGAGATGTTGGTGGAAATCCCACTGAATGCCGACCATCTAGACTGTTAGAGTTGATAATGCTCTATCAGCCAGCAATTACCCATAAGAAGGCAGTGTTCCTGTCTGGGGAAATTGCTGCTGCACAGAACCGGCGGCTCAGCTCTTCTCGAACCGTGGACAGACTGTGCAGCGCCAGCTGTCTACAGGCTCGTGGAGTCTTTCACAATCTCAGTGTGAAGAGCTTGCTCCGGTTCTTTGCAGATAGGTGGAGAGACATTAGAGGCGGAGAACCCGATGCAACACTCTCTATGGGAAGGCAGTGGACCAGTCCTTGGTTGCTTTCCCTCCCTGGTTCCTGGAATCTCTTCAAAAGGCCGATATCGAAGATATTATGAGGATTGTCCAAGGTACGCACTACATGCTGTAGTTTAGACCCAGGCCCTCACAGCCCTGATTATGGCTGTGGGGAGATTATCATCCAGGTTCTAGCGAGAATAGTCTGGTGCTTCCTTAGACTCTGGTGAATATCCCCCTCTCTGAAGGAGGCTGTGATGACACCAGTGTTGAAGAAGGCTTCTTTGGACCCCGACTCCCTCGCTAACTACAGACCTATCTCAAAGGGAAGGTAATTGAGAAAGTAGTGGCTACTCAGTTGGACAACCATTTGACCATCTATAGCATCTATGATCCTCTCTAATCCGGTTTTAGAAGAGCATAGCACCAAGACAGCTGGTTCAGGTGCTCAATGATCTCTTGATGGCGAGAGACCAGAAAAAATGGTCCATTTTGGTCCTGTTGGATCTGTCATCAGCATTTGACACTGTAGACCATGGGGTACTGCTTGAGCACTTGAGAATCATCTGTGGGCTTCAGGTCTGGTCCACAGATGGTTTACGCTTTTCCTCACTGGTAGAACACAGAGTGGTGTTGGGGTTATTTTCCTCCGACCCTATTCTCTGTCCTGTGGGGTGCCTCAGGGCTCAGTGATGTCCCCATGTTGTTTGCGGTGTACATGCTTCCTCTCGGAGACATTGTAAGATGGTATGGGCTGGAGTTTCATTGTTATGCCGATGATACCCAGTTCGACCTGTCGTTTGCGCCGACCAGAATGGAGCACTCTCGGTGTTTAATAACTGCCTCAATGAAATCCATGGATGGATGAGGTCTAGCTGGTTGAAGCTGAATTCTGGAAAGACAGAGGTGATGGTCGTGGATCCTGGTGGCGGATAGGGGTGGGGACAAACCATCCCTCAGATTTATTCCTGGGGCGGTTGAGCTTCCTATCTCTGAACAGGTCGTGACCTAGGGTAATTCTTGACGACCGGCTGACACTGCGTGCGCAAGTGTCAGCTGTCGTTAGGTTATCCTTTATCATCTTAGGAATATCACTAGGATCAAGCACCTTGTTCCATCTGGAGACCTACCTCGTTGATCCACGTTTTTGTGACCTCGCTTGGACTGCTGCAATTCCCTCTACTTTGGGCTTCAGGAGTTGATATCCACGCTTGCAGCTGGTGCAGAACTCCGCAGCCCGATTGTTAACTGGGATGCCTCATTCCTCCATATTACTCCGTGCTGCGGGCCTGCACTGGTTGCTGGTTCAGTAGCAGATCTCTTTAAAGTCAGTTTGCTGACTTACAAAGCCCTGCACGGTCTGGGCCCTGACTACCTGAAAAGCTTCTGGTCCCTTACATCCCGGAGTGACGCTCCACTCCAGCCAACGAGGGTTGCTAGAGATTCCGGGTAGTTTTGAAATCTTCGGTGCCCGGGCCTTCATGCGCGGCACCGACCTCTGGAATTTCTACTCGCTGGATTAGAGAGTGCACGATGGTGGGGGCTTTAAACAAGCATTGAAATCCTTTCATGGAGAAAAGCATTTGGGAGGATATTGAACTGATCTGATTTTTATTATTTATTATGATGTTGTTATTATTTATTCTACTGATTTTATTATGATGTGTTATTTGGATGTTTTTTAAAGATTGTTCTGCGCCTTGATTTTTTAAAGATTGTTCTGCCTTGATTTTTGAAAGGCGATTAAAATAAAGATTATTATTATTATTGTTATATCAATGATGAAGTCCACGACTTCATGCAAAAACTCCTTCTCGCCTCTTGGTGGATGGTAGACGAGAAGATTCTGCACCCCACACCTCGCCAATGATACACTCAAAGGACTTGGGCACCTCAACTGGTACATCAATAAGGCCCAATTCAGTTCTAAAACAGATCGCTACACACGCCACCCCTGCGATACATCCTCGGAGGTGTATCACCGACACTCAGTCGGAACAGCTGACTCCAAAATTGGGGCAGCATTATCATCCAGCCAGGTTTCTAGATGCACGCCAGGTCCAATGACCCAACAAGATCAGCAATCACTGCTGTCTTGTTTATGATGGACCTGGCATTGCATAACACCACCTGAGTAGGACCAGCTGTCAGGGTCAGCCATGCTGACTGCCCACCCAAAGTGGAGCCCTTGGGCATGGGGACCAGACAAGGAGGACCCTCTCCGGAACCACTTTCACCCCAAGCCTCTGGGCCCCACTCACCCTCAATCCGTCCACTGTGCCCACCTCCTCCAGGTTCAGGATCCCCGGCCCTATGCCTCTTCCTCACAATCCACAGAGTTTGACACTGCCCATACACCTCACTGGGCAAGGAGGGGTAATCAAAAGGCCAGAGGCCTTGGAGCTCAGAAGGGAGTAGAGCCTAACTGGAGGAGCTCTCAGCCAGCACATATCAATACAACTCATCGGCACACTCAGCAACAAATACAGTATAAGTACCACAGATACTCAAAATATAAAAAATCTCTACAGTATCCCCACCCCAACCAATCCTTCCCAAAAAAAAAGAAAACAAATTAAAAATAAATTAAACTCCTTTAAAGTAAACCATCACAACACAATAATTCAAGTCCAGAAAAGTTGTATAGTTCATGTAATCCAGACTGGAGCGAAGCATGCCACGCTTACAGTCAATGTCTTGGCAGGGAGGCTCCCACTCCCACCTGTCCACCACAGTTAGACCAAGTTGTTGTGCCCTCACTACAACAATCCAAACAGACTAGAAAGAATGAAGGCCTCCTCACCGCCCAACCAAAACAATATGTCCAATCCAACAAATTTAAAAGTCCTCCAGCAGACTTCCATCCTGGTCACTTGGGGATCCTAAGCAGTTCCTTCTAGTGATGAAATATGAAATATGTCTGCAGATAGGACAGGAGGCAAGGCGCTCAGCCACCAAAGGATCCAGCAGACCTGGACAGAGGTCCTCCGCCCCCAGTTAGGGTGCCAGGGCAATTAGGACTCACCGCCTCCGGCTGTGAATCCAAACCCGCTCACCGGCTGTCTACCCCACCCAACCACCCTATTTAACTGCACGATCCAAGGAAGAAAATAAGAGGAGCTTGGTAAAATAATGGTCCTAGGCCATATACCAGGCCAAACCCCTCTCACCTTCTGGCTAGCTGAGAGCCCAGGGTGAGTCACCTAAAGGGCAGGCCCCAGTCGGGCAACACCTCACCAACGAGCCCCCTGACAAGCCCCTGGGTAGGCGCAAGCATTACACGCTCTGCATACAACTCACCTCCCCTTCCACAGGCAACCCCACCTAGACTATACTACCCCAGGCAGTAAGATTAAGGCCTAGTCAGTCGCCAAAAGTCCCAAACATGCTTCTTCTTGCCACACAAAGTCCCGATGGAAAACTGGAATGGACTCACTGGTCAACTCCACTCACTCTCAGCAAGTTCCAAGACAAAAAGACACTTTTCCTCCTCTTCCTTCACTCATCTGCACTCTTCTCCACGTACACTTCCAGTATCTCCCATCGATGTTTGGCCAAGTTGTAGCACAGGGCTCGCAGCCTCCACTGTACTCACTCAGGTGCTAAGTACAACCCCGAGTGGAGCCATAATGTAGAAAGTATGATGGAGTTTCTTCAAGGGGAGTAAATGCACACAGGTCACCTACAGACACATGGTGACCAAAACACACACTAAAAACACAAAAACAAAAAAAGGGTGGAAAATAATTTGCGCGCTAGCAAAATAACTAGCTAGTCAGCAGTCAGCACTGGTAATCCCTTCAAGAAAAACATGGCATATAAACAGATACTAATTGTTTAATTAGTATTTCGGAAAGACCTTTGAGCATGAGCTCTTTTACAAAGGTTCCACGTCAGGGTGGACAATAAGACAATACACATATTCAGTGGTTACAGAGGCCTGATCATTAGGCATTAAAGAGCGATTACATGACAATTAGACAAATAGGAGAAAAAAACTGAGCAGTTGTAATTGAATACTAAGCTATTTCTAATCGGTTGCCCTAGGTAGCACACCCTGGAAACCTCCAAATCTGTTGATAGACTATGGCAGAGTAACTGCATAGGATTTAACGCTATCCCAGATGGCAAGAGGCTGGTTGACAGTGAAACAAGGGGATTGGGTTTGAAACCAACCAGAGGAGCAAGAGGTGGGGGATAGTGAAATGGGGGCTGTGATGGGGGAGCAGCTCCAGAGGGCTTTGCTGGTATGGTGTGTGTGTGGGGGGAGGTTTGGGAGGGCAGTACAAGTGCATTTAAAGAGGACTGATAGCTTACTTAAGCCCTTGGCTAGCTGGATTGGAGGCAGGGTTCTCAAGGTAGCCCTGCTGGGTGTTATCATAGTAGGCCTGTCTATCAAGTGTGGCCTGAGAAGCAGGTGCATTTTGAGTTAGACATTAGGTGCTGTTTGAGGCCTACTTTGAATTGAGACAGGCTGTTGTTTGTTTGTAATTTCATCAGGAGTTCATTTATCCAGAGGGGACCCGATAGGAGAAAGCACACTGCCCTAGTGAGGTTCAGCGGAATGGTATGGACAGTGCTCCATTCTTCCTCCGTCTGGTGATGTGTGTTGAGGAGAAGCCTCAAGCAGGTTTCCTATACAGGGTGTTTTTTTCTGAGGATTGCCTTCTTTCCCAGGAGGCAAGTTTGGTATTGATCCTGTCTTTAGGTTAAGCCAGTTTATGCACGCTCTACAGGGTGCAAGTATGAGTGTAGTGATCTGCACACAGGGTGAGTCGGCATGCCTTATTGAGTGCAATTTGGACCCTTTTGAGGACTGTATCAGTAGCAGCTCCATAGACCACCAGCCTGTAGTCTATCATGGAGAGTATGGAGCTGGAGACTGAGATTTGGAGTGCTTCCGGGTGAGGATTTCTTATGCCTATAGAGGACCCGATCTTTGTGTTTACCACTTTGACAAGGGAATCTATGTGATGCGTATAAGTGAGAGAGTCATCAATGGTGACTCCAAGGTACTTGAACAAGTGCACCTGCTCAATCTGCTCACCAGCCTTGTTGGTGATTACGAGAGGAGCATGCTTGTGTTTATTGTAGGGGCTGGATTGTAGCATGGCCTTGGTTTTCTTGTAATTTAGTAGCAGCTTTTGTCTACTGAACCAGTCCTCGAGTTTATTGAAAGAGTTCTGTAGTTCTGTTTGTAGGGCAACCTGAGAGGTGCTGCTGCTCAGCAGCACAGCATAATCCGCACACAGAATAAGTTTGGTGTCTGAGGCTGTGGGTAGGTCATTTACAAAGAGGCTGAAAAGCAGGGGCCTAGAATTGATCCTTGAGGGACTCCTAGGAGTACATCTCTGTAGCTGGATAATGTCTGCCCGATACATACAGATACATACACAGCCAGCATTAATAAAGTAAAAGCCCTGTCCAACGCTACCTTATTAGTCTACTTCACTATAAATACCCTAATTAAACTAACTAATAAAAGAAAAGGAATAAAAGAAAATGCAAACAATATGATAAGTTGAAAAAGCTGAGAAAATTAACTAAATCAAAGAGTCAAGACAGAGCTGCTGCTAAGGCTGACTCATTCCGCCGCCATCATCACAGAACCCCTCTGTGGTACAACACACTGGTTGTGCATAGTTGCCCATCCACTGTTCTCTGTGTTGTTATAATATGATCAGTTACATATTTCATGTCGTGTGCTTTGAATTTAGTGATTTAAAATCTTAGTAAACTTATTTTAAATTGTCAGTAGCCATTTATCTAGTTTTAGTAGTCACAGTCCCTAGCTATAGAAACAAATCTAATGTTAGAACACTAGGGTGGGCATGACCATAGTGCAGAGTTTGAACATGTATTCTTTTCTGTTGTATTCTAAGTTCTAAAATCAGCATCAAGTTCTATCTCTGGAGCATCACACTCTGGTGGGATGGCACTTGCTGTAAATCTCATTGATGGATTCCTGAGAAGAAACAACATTACTATGGTGAGTATTTTTTTCTTCTCTGCCATGTCATAGGACATATGTAACATAGAAGGAGATATTCAAACAACATGAAGTCTTGCTATATTATGACAATTAGCAGTTTGGTCCTCCTCTAGAACTGCCCGGAGATGAAAGAGTTAACTCCATACAGGATGGAGTTCTGAGGGCTCGGTTTCCAAAGCTCTATCTGGGCAGTTTCAAACTGAAACTGTCAGATTCTTTACTCCGCCTCACTGAACAGTCGCTCCGGAGATTTCTCCTTCAGCTCGGTTCATTTCTGTTCATTTAAGTATTCTCAGTTAAATTTAACCGAGAACAGTGTTTTATTTTACCGCATTTCGTTCAAGCTCTATCTGGTAACCGTAAGTACAAGGTTTTAGTCTGTGTGGAATTGTCATTATCGGTTCAGTTTTGAACCGATCGGTTTCTTTTAAAACTCATTTTAAACATTTAAAATATATTTAGAGTGCGGTTCCGGTTCTTATCGGTTCTAAAAAAAGGATTTCATTACGCTTTTTCAAATACCCGTGACACGGTTAGGAACCGATAAGGGTGTCTTGCCTGGCACTGCCATTAAAAGGGCAAGTTTTGGTTAGGCTGGCATTATGTCTGAGAAACCCAAAGAAAAACTGGGCCCACTGGGTTTCAACACTGTGATGCTTGTGGGAAGCCTTTGCCAAGGCTGACCCACACCACATGTGTTTATTGTCTGGGGTTTGACCACCTCCAGTCAGACTGCCAGATTTTTAAGAATTTCCTGCAGCCACCCTGGAAAAAGATTGGGCAGGCTCAAGGAGCGAGGCCAAAAGTCCGCTGACCGGATGGCCAGCCCGGTTCAGTGCCAACTGAACCAGAGGAGTGCCCTCTGACCAGGGCGACACTTCGGTAAAGAAAAGCTGGTTCTGAGGAACCAGCCCCAGTAAAAAATCTAGAAAATCAGCAGGTCTGGAGTCCAAAATTTCTCTCCAACTGCTGCAGAAATAGCAAAAGCCATACAAATTGTCCAGTCACTGTCTCAGGGCCGTCAAACCACCACTAGTTGGCAAAGGTTGGTTCATCCGACTCGAGTGGTTCAGGAGTATGATGTTGAGGAAGTTTATGAACCACAGGAGGGGAGGAGGATTATGAACAGTATGTATGTGGCTGGGAGGGTCTGGATGTGCCCATTGAACCGGACATCTCTCCAGACAGACCTTTAGAATCTCCCTATGCTGTCTGAGTCCCCATCTCATTTTATGTTTTATAAGAAAGTTGCTGAAACCCTCCAGCTTCCCTTAGAAGAGGCTGTGGATGAGCAGGAGGAGCCTGATTATGTTGAAATGATGTATATTCCAGAGTCTAGGAGATTGTCTATTCCTTTGCATAAGTCATTTAGGAAGCAAACAATAAAAATTTTGAAAATCCTAATTCTGCCTCCTGTCGATAAAAAGATGGACGGAGGTATACTCTATCAGGTCCTGATACAGACTTCCTTTCTGAGCAGTGTAGTCATGTAGGAGTAGTGCAGGCTGCAGCCTGTGACAAGGCTAACATTCCCTGGCTTCACATCCTCATGACAAGGATTCCAGGAAGATTGATGCCATGGCAAAAAGCAGTATATGGCAGCCTCTCTGGGACTCAGGAAGGCAAATTATATGGCTTATGTGGCTAGATATCAGAAATCTAGATGGGATACAGTTATGCAGTTAGCCACAGGCCCATGGCCAGCTGGCTAGTGAATTAGAACAGGTGGCTGCTGATGGCATTGAAGCTCTAAAGTTCAATTTCATGCTGCTGTGGATGTTAATGATGTTTCCTCAAGGGTCATGGCCACTTCTGTAGCTTTTCAGAGGTTGGCATGGCTCAGGTGTACTAATCTGTCACAGGACACTCAGACTAAGGCTATGGATTTTCCTGTGGTGGGGAATTCTCTGTTTGGGGAGCAGACAGAGAACTATATGAAAAAGGTGGATGAATACAGAACTACCTACAAAAGTGCCTAAGCTAAGGAGTGGCAAGCTACTCCCAGAGGCACACACCCAGAGGTAGGGCAGGCCCTTCTACAGGCCTTTTATCAATTCCAAGCCTCCTCTGCTTTTGCTCAGAGGGGCTTTTTCAGAGGCAGAGGCAGACGGGGTGCAGGTAAACGTCCCCACCCCTCAGCCTAAGGCAACTGCCAAGCAGACACCCTGATGGGGTGCCCAGGGTCGATTCTCCTGTACCAGTAGGGGCAGGTTGGCTTACTTCAGTCAGAACTGGGTGTCCCTAACTTCAGACAAATGGGTTCTGGAAGTAGTAAGCCAGGGCCTGGTTCTCAGCTTCAAAAATTCCCAAAGATGAGAGCCAGGCATTTTCCACCTGCAAGCCCCTAGAGACCCTTGCTCTGGAAGCAGAGGTCTCTACCCTGTTAACCTTCAGAGCAGTAGAAAGGGTTCCTCCCTTACACCAGGGCAAAGGTCTGTATTCCAGATACTTCCTTACCCCAAAAAGACAGGAGAATGGCGCCCATCTTAGATCTAAGATATCTGAACAAGCACCTTTTGAAACCAAAGTTCAAAATGCTAACTCTGGCAATGATTTTACCCTCCCTGAGGCCAGGGACTGGTTAGCCTCCCTGGACCTCAAGGACGCTTATTTTCATGTCCCCATCAGGCCTTCTCACCGAAAGTACCTCAGGTTGAACTGCCCTCAGGCCACTACCAGTTCAGGGCAATGCCCTTGGCCTTACCTCTGCCCCAAGGGTATTCACAAAATGTCTGGCCGTGGCAGTGGCTCATTTAAGGAGGCAAGGGATTGCTGTTTCCCTTACCTGGACGACTGGCTCATTGTAGGACAGTCTCCAGAACAGGTGAAATCCCACTTACAAGTCACCCAGCAGCTTCACCTCCCTGGGATTCCTGCTAAATCTACCAAAGTCAGTTCTAGAACCAGTTCAGGTACTCACTTTCATAGGTCGGAATTGGACACAAAGCTGGCCAGGGCCTTTCTCCCTTGGAAAGGGTGAGAAGTTGATTGCCCTGGCCTCCTCTTTCACTCTGCAGGTCTCTCGACCAGCAAGACACTTTTGCAGCTCCTGGGGCACATGGCTGCCTCCACAGCCGTGGTGCAGGGAGCAAGATTCCAGAAGAGAGACATTCAGTTTCACTTGAGAGCCTATTGGTCTCAAAGGAGGGACCCCTACAAATTGATTCCAGTGACCGAACCCTGATCCTAGCCCTTCAGTGGTGGCAGGATCAGAGCAATTTAAGACTGGGGTCCCCTTCATTCCTCTTTCCCACTCCCTCACCCTCACTACGGATGCCTCCTCCTGGGGTGGGGAGCACACTGGACCTCTCCACCCAGGAGTGTGGTCCCCCAGGAATCTCTGCTCCACATCAATTTGCTGGAACTCAGAGCTTTCTTTTTAGCTCTTCAAGCATTTTCTGCATCTGTCCAGAACAAAGTAGTCCAGGTCAGAACAGACAATACCACAACAATGTGGTACATCAACAAGCAAGGGGCACCGGTCAGCGCCTTGTGCACCGAGGCAATGAAGTTGTGGTCTCTGGCCTACTCCCTGAACACCTTTCTGATAGCAGTTCACCTGCCAGGGAAAGACAATGTCCCAGCGGATGCCCTCAGCAGGATTTCTCAGGGCCATCACTAATGGTCCCTGAATCCTCGAGTTCTGGGGACAGTTTTTGCCAGATGGGGCACCCTCAGATAGACCTCTGCAGCCCCAGACAACCACCAACTTCCATTGTTCTGTTGCAGGCCCCAGTGGTGGGCTCAGTCCCCTGGAGCCCTTCTCTTGGATTGGGAAGGGAAGTTTCTTTATGCTTTCCCCCTTCCTCTCCTATTCAAGGTGTTAGTAAAATCAGATCCCAGCCTTGCATGGTGATTCTGATTGCACCAGACTGGGCCAGGCAACCCTGGTACCCACTCCTTCTATCACTGGCAGTCCACCTTCCCTGTGTCTTCCCAGGATTCACAACCTGCTGACCTGTGCCCAGGGAGAGTCTGGTATCCAACCTCAAATCCCTCAACCTCAAAGCTTGGCTCTTGAGGAGTTAGAATTTGCTGATTTGCACCTTTCTCAAGGTGTCCTTGACATCTAAAGGCCTCTAGGAAGCCTTCCACTAGAGCCACTTATAATTCCAAGTGGAAAAGGTTCTCCATCTGGTGTTCTGGGAAGCATATTGCCCAGAATCTGCTGATTTGCCCATTTTGTTGGACTACATGGTCCATCTTAATTCTTTGGGCCTCAGGCCAGCTACTTAAGAGTTCATTTGGCAGCTGTCTCTGCTTTTATTTCAGCAGGAAAGCCTTCCTCCTTTCCGCCACCCTGTATTTTCCAAGTTTTTAAGGGTTACTCCATACCAATCCACCCTTTCATGACCCAGCCCCTGCCTGGGACCTTAATGTTTGCATTGCCCAGTTAATGCAACCTCCCTTGAACCCCTGTCTTCCCATGAGCTTAAGTTTTTAACTTGGAAAACTGTATTTCTAGTGGGCATCACTTCTGCTAGACGCATAAGTGAGTTACAAGCCCTTTCAGTAGAAAAGGATTTTATTTCTTTTCACAGGGATAAGGTAGTCCTCAGGACTAACAGAAAGTTTTACCTAAAGTGGTTTGGATTTCCATCTTAACCAATCCATCTCCTTCCAGTATTTTTCACTGAGCATTCTTCCTCTGGTGAGAGGAGATTGCACAGTTTGGATGTTAAGAGGGCATTGAGTTACTATTTAGAATGTACCAAGGGTCACAGGTCTGAATCCCATCAACTGTTTCTCACCTATGGTGAAGTTGGCAAAGGAAACCTGCCACTAAGAGGACAATTGCCAGATGGATTGTCTCTTGTATCCAATTTTGTTACCAGAAACTGGGTAGAGACCCCCTCTGGATTGTGAGGGCTCATTCTCCCAGAGGTCAGCAGCGCCTCTAGCTGCTGCTAGAGACATTCCTATTTTAGAAATTTGTCAGGCTGCAACCTGGAAAACGGTACACACCTTCACCAAGCATTACTCCTGGATATCCAGGCCAGGAGAGATGCTCAATTTGGCACAGCTGTGCTTCAGAGCCTATTCCTAAGTAGGTTCTGTCCCTCCTCCATGGAGGTACTGCTGTGTAGTCTCTAATTGTCATAATATAGCAAGACTTCATGTTGTTTGAAGAAAAATTACTCACCTTAGTAATGTTGTTTCTTTAATGGAGTCTTGCTATATTATGCCACCCCAACCTGCCCTCTCAGAACTTCAACTTGGGTGGGGTGGCAACCTAGTGCAGGCACTGTTTATGCCATTGCAGGATTTTCTTCCCTTTGGGGTTTTTGGGGAGTGTTGTTTCTATTGTTAAATGGATTTTTGCTGGCCCTGACTTGAATCTTGGGTAGGGTCCAGCAGTGTTGTTGTTTTGTTGCTATTGTTGTTGTTGTTGTTGTTATTAGGTAGCCAGTAGGCTAGTGTAGGTTACAGCTTCCACACAGACCCTTAGTGAGTTCTTGCTTCGTAAAGATCTGACAGTTTCAGTTTGAAACTGCCCAGATAGAGCTTTTGAAAACCGAGCTCGCTCAGAACTCCATCCTGTATGGAGTTAACTCTTTCATCTCCGGGCAGTTCTAGAGGAGGACCAAACTGCTAATTGTCATAATATAGCAAGACTCCATTAGAAGAAACAACATTACTAAGGTGAGTAATTTTTCTTCTATGCCATGCAAGGAGTGCCCATTATATTGGTTGCCACTGACTACACATGTTGTAATCCTGGCACTATCTCATGACAAGGAGGCATAACGGCAACCACAAGGGATACCACAGCATCAATTGCTAGCTGGTGTGAAGTGCCACAGGCCTGATCATGACAGTCTGTGTAAACACCATGGATCATGCCATGATGCATACATCTTCATCAGGTCATGACTCAGCACCTACTCAGTACACATGAGGGTCAAGATGGATGGCTTGTCAGTAAGTGAAGCTCCACGTAATGTATGCCAGCATTTATGCCACAGATTCACCATGTGCTAACACTGCTGTACTAGCCCTAACACATGGCAACACCTATCTATTACATCCACACCTGATGACACCATATCTAGTGGCACACAGTGAAGTAATGGAGGTGTACAATGAATCACACTGGCATACACGATCCATGGTGGAGAGGAAGATAGGACTCCTGAAGATGCAGTTCTGGTGCCTGGACATGACAGGCAGCGCAATGATGTTTGCCCCAGGGAAGGCATGCAGTGTTCACTGTGTGTGCCATGCTAAATAGCATTGCTATACAGAGGCCTAGTCTCAGGACTGTGATCCCTGCAGTGGGGACATGGTGATGGTGGCCTGCATGACCTGGGTGGAGGGATCCAGCCCATGAGGCAGTGACACATTAAGGGATCCAGCTAGCAGGGCTTGACACATTATCAGCAGTTCTAGAATGTTGATTGTGAAGATGGATGCTACATTTATTTGTTCGCAACTTGTACTCCTCTACTAATTCTACTTTCAGTAGAAATATTTTTATTTTGTCTAAAAACAAAAACTTTTGAACTGAATATTTTATTGTTTGTCATATATTGACTTTTTATGATTTTGTTACTTAAAAGTACCTGTTTGTTGCTGATTGCTGTCTATTTTCTTTGACTTTTAACCAGTTGGAAGTTGAAATCTTGTAGGCAGTTTGGAACCACTTGATTGCTAATTTTCCTGTGTGGCATGTAACTGAAGGTCAGCATTAGCTTTGTATATTCATGATGTTCCTGCAGGGTTAATTTAGCCCTTTCAAGAACTTGATTATTGGACCTCTCCATCTGCAGTTTGTACTGAGTTTTGTTGGTATTTGTGGTCTTTGTTTTGCTGGTCATCATTTCGTAATTGCTGAAGCTTGGATTTCTCTTTATTGCTGTTATCTAATCAGTGATGCTTTTGGAAATCAATTTTATTTGATTTCTGCTTTGTATTTCTTCAGATTTTGAAAACAAAAACTTTTCTGTGTTGCAATGAACATCATGTTTGTAACTTTATGACATCAGGCCATAGCAACCACTTGTTCAGAATAAATTAATTCTGAAAAACTGGTGCAGAGTTGAGGGTTTGGGCTTCACTGAGGACTGGGAGCACCTGGAAAGATGTGGTTTGTACACGAGATGGTCTGCATGTGTCCGAGGGGAAACCAAGATCCCAAGTGAAAGGTTTGAATGTTTAATTGGCAGACATATAAACTAGCCAAGGGGAGGTGGAATTATGCAGGAAAACTCAACTGCCCCCGGTCAAGGTAGACAGATAAGTTTATAATAAGGACGAGGAACACAAAGGATTGAAACAGGGGTTAATGTCAGGGGAGACTTAAGGGAAGGGATGGGATCAGAACAAATAGGGTGAAGCCATAAAAACAGGAGGGCCATGTGTGCAAATGTCTGCAGCCTGGGTAACAAGATGCCTGACCTAGTGGTATTGATGGCAGAGGGAAACCTAGATATTGTGGCAGTCACTAAAACATAGTATACAGAAAGCCATGACTGGGACATTAATATACCTGGGTACACAGTCTACAGGAATGACAGGAAGGGAAAAAGGGAGGAGGGTAGCAATCTACATCAAGGAAGGGATAAAGGCAACTGAGATAAAGGAAAGCAGCAGTGGTGCAAGTGGTAGACAAGAAGTACAGGAACTCAGACTTTGGCAAATATGAAATACAGAATGAAGATCCTCAATCTGAAGGATAGCAGTGTCAAGACACATCTATGTGTTTAGACACGAGGTAGATTCAGTTAGAGATATTGAAGTATTTCTAGGAAAATAGAATTGTTGTGCAAATCAAATGTTATGGAAACCCTGATTTCAGATGACAGGCCCAGAAACTGTCATTATGTTGCTGGTTTAAGAATTCCACTTCTAGTGTCAGTGGGAAGAAGACAGGAACTCTGTTCCTGCTGCACAAAAGTACAGGAACTGAGTTCCTGTGCCTTCCTGTTCACTTTCATCACTGGAAAGCAGGGTGGTGAGGAGGCACTGTGTGTCACACTGGAGTCAGGAAATGGCACCACCTATCTGCACAGGGATTATCTACAGACCCCCGCAAGGGAGGAAACAGAAAGGGTAAAGCTAGATAACATCCTTAAAATGGCAGAGAAAGGAGAAGTGTTGTTGGTAGGGGACCTAAATATTCCTGATGTTAACTGCAGCACATATGCTGCAGCCACATCCAGGAGCAAAGTCATTTTGGATGCTCTGCAAGGGCATTCCTCACGTAACTTGTGGGGAACCCACCTGTGAGGGGCAATATTGGACCTGGTGCTCACAAATGGAGACAGAATAATGGCTGTATTGGTGGGTAGCCATCTGGGGTCCAGCGACCACCATACAGTATGGGTCAGGGCAAAGACAGTAGAAAATCAAGCCATACTAAAGCCAGAGTCCTTGACTCAAGTGGGCCGACTTTTACTAAAATGGGTCAATGCCTCAAGAAAACACTGCCACAGGGTGAGGAAGGGGAGCAGAGAAGAACCTCAGGAGAGCCATAACAGAAGCAACAAGCCTTTGTGTGAAGCTAATGACAAAGCCAGAAGAAAAGAAAACTATTAGGGTTTTCATAAGAAGTGGCAGGGAAGGGTAGAGAGAAAAACTGGCATTCAGGGAAATACAAGGAAACTCAAAGGGAGGAACACAATGAACTGTATCAGGCAAAGCACAGGGAGGCAGGTAAAGCAGTCAGAAGTGCAAAGGCAAAAACAGAGAAAGGATTGCCCAGACAGTGAAGTAGGGGACAAACCTTCTTCAGGTACATAAAGGAAAGAAGAAAGACCAAGGGAGGGATAGCGAGGCTTAGTAAAGGAGGGTGGAGTGGGCAGAGGGGACCTGGAGAAGACTGAGATACTGAATGAATACTTTTGCTCAGTATTCACAAAAAGAGAGAGGAGATGGACCAATAGTAGCAAGTAGACACACACAGGAAAGAGGGGTGGACACCAGTCCATTCACAGAGGAGACAGTGGGTGCACACTAGCTGCAGCAGCAGAATATAATTCCTGTCCCCAGCCAGAAAGCACTGCTGCCAGAAGTACCTCTAACTACAGGCAGCCTAAAGAGTAGAAACCCAGGTCTCAGAAAGGCCAGGTTGAAAATTTGGTGTAAAAACATTCTATACTGACAAAGTTATGAATCAGAGTTCAACCCCATTAAAATACATTATACCGCACTTGCCTTATTTTTCATATTGCAGTTGATGGTTCCAGCAGCAAGATGCATCTTCGATCAGAGAGTGGATCTATGCTGTAGGATATTTTCAGGTGAATCAGGGTGTGGGGGTGGAAGGTGGGGTGGTGGCTGAGTGGGAGGTCAGGGTGGGATGGATGGGGTGTGTGTGGGGATCAGATCGGAGGGACCTTTTTCTTTTTTATATGTTTAAAAAACATTGAGGGATGATTTTCTTTATTTCAGATACATTCCGACACTAGAAATTAAGCACCCCAATGTCGGGCTACTTTTGATGAACAGGGGTGGGTGACCTGGTGGGTTGGGGTTCACAAGAAGTGATACTGAGGGTGGGCACCCCGATTCACTTATCTTTCTTATTTAAAAATAAATAAATACTGGGTAGGGAAGGCAGACGACCTGGAGGGAGGGAGAAGAAAGAAGTGGTACCAGGGTGGGCACCCCAGTTCACTTAACAATTATTTTAATTAGATAGAGACACACACACACACACACACACACACACACACACACATGGACAGATGGACAAATAGATGAAACTATAGACAGTGCAGCGGATCACCACTCACTGCTTCAGCTGAAGCCGGCAGCATAACTTCCAGCTGTAGCTTCAGCATTCAAGAAAGTTCCATTGTTCCCATACAGAGAACACAGGTGAACATCTCCTCTTGCTAAGATGGGTACCCTGGATTTTGAGGTGCCCAGAACAAGTATTTCTGGCCAGTACTGTAAAAATAAGCATCAAAATCTAGCTAAACGGGTCCCATTTAGCTAAGTTCAGGTGTTTGTTTTTAAAATTACAGCATTTTTTATGTATTTTCCATGTTTTTAGTTTAAGCGGATAAAACAAGATAGCAACTCTCACAACACAAAAAGAGTGATGCTGTGAGAAGCAAGTGTTGAGAAACCAAAAACAGTCTTGCGACACAGAATTTTTGTGTCATATCAGAACGTTACCCCAAATATCCTACCAAGCATGCTCAGAACAGAAAAAATGTTAAGCCCTTTGTAACTCCGGAAACGTTTAATATTTTTAGGAAACTTTCCAAAGGCACTACCTTGGCACAGCACACTTCTACCCTGAAAGTTTCAGAAAAATTTCATTCTAAGTAGCTTATGCGTCAGAGCAAACCTAAATCCGTGTTAAGTATAGGAAAACAATTAGACGCCTATAGGAAAATTACATATATGGATCTCAGAAACCACAAAAGCTGCGTCAGAAAACTTTTCATAGATTTAGATATTACCTCCTAGACAACACATGCAAAATTTCAGCTAATTTCATCAAATGCTGCAAAGCTATTAAAGTACAAAGTTAGGATTTAACATAGAACCTCTCGCTCAACCTCAACTATAAGCGGCAGTATTGCTCCCCTATAATTTACATAACAGATGTGAGCACAAATTATACATATTACACAGATTAGGCACAGGGAAAAGCAAGATTAAAACTGCCGTAAGACGTAAGTGCTAACTGTATTATAGAGGGTCTAACTGCAGGTGCAGGTATGCATACTTCTTAGATGTCCCTGATGTTGACTCAAAATGTTCTCATCCTCTCCAAAACTTGCCATTTTTGTTACAGAAGAGTTGGGGTTTGAGCGTGAAACAATCTCAAACATTAGTGTTATGGTCTCATTCTTCTTAGAAATTGCTTTTATCGATAAACCACATATTGTAACAGCTCCTTGAGCTGATACTAACGATAAGATGTCTCTGTTTGGTCCCCTGTCCCACTGTTTTGAAGTCTTGTCCCTGATTTCTGAGGCGGGGTTGAGAGATATTTACTAACAGGTCACAGAGGACAGCATTGTACAAGAAACAAGAGGGGTGGAGAGCAACTGGGAAATTGTTCTAGACCTGCATTCTATAGTAGATATTTTAATGATCTCCTTGAGTTATTCATATGTTCCTGCCCTTGAATTTGAATCTTAGAACATAAGAAAGTGTCGCAGAAGGGACCGTGTGATCCATCTAGTCTGCCCGTGAAAGCTAACCCCACTCCCAGTTTCTTTACTGCCTTAGGTTTCCACAGTGCCGATCCCATGCTAGCTTGAACTGCCCCACTGTTTTCGCTGCCACAACCTCTGGGAGCAGACTGTTCCAGGGCTCCACCACCCTTTCCATGAAGAAAAACTTCCTGCTGTTTGTCTTGAACCTACCTCCCTTCAGGAGCATGTTGTGCCCCTTGTCCTGTATTTGTGTTTTCCTGAAGAGATCCTGTGTTTGTACTGAGTTGATACCTTTAAGGTATTTATATGTCTCTATCATATCTCCCACTCTCTTCTCCTCTCCAGTGTGTACATCTTAATATGGTTTAATCTCGAGTCATACGGTTCTTCATGTAGTCCACATATCATCTTCATAGCTCTCATCTGCATGGTTTCCAGGCGATCCTTGTCCTTCCTGAGTGCGGTCTCCAGAACTGGATGCAGTACTCCAGGTGAGGCCTCTCAAGGAGCTGTACAGCGGGACTATCACTTTGTTTTCCTACTTTTGATACCACTTCCTATGCATCCGAGAATGCTGCTAGCTTTTTGCGCCGCTTTTTCGCACTGCCTGGTTTTCCTTAAATCGTCAGATCTGGTATCCTCTCTACCTTAGTTTCAGTCAGCTGCCCTCCCTCCCTGGGTCGAATCATCTCTGACAAGAGTTCTTAATATTATTTATTTATTTTATTTATTTAAGAGTTTCACCAGGAAGGACACGCTGAACAACAAGTTGCTCGTCCACGGTGCATCCTGGGGGTGGGGGAGTGGAAGGCACACAATAAATGTAATCAACACAACAGTGTTCATTGCCAATATGTGGTAATTAGAAGACATACAAATAAGTCATAGGCAAATGACAAAACCTTATATAGTGCCAATTTGCATAAGGTACGTTACCAAGCAGAGAACAATTAACAAGCAGTAATAGGCAGCAAGAAATTACAGTTAGTATGTATATTCCATTACATCATAGTGAACAGAAGGCCGCAAGTGCGGTAATAGAATAACTATTACAGCCCATTTAGATACAACATGGTTTGCTCAGTTGCAGTTGCAGTTCACAGGTAGGTAATTGAGTAAGGCTGAGGAGACAGAGGAAGGAAAGAAGAAAGGCGAATCTGGGGTGGGAGGGAATTCCACAGTTTAGGGAAGCAGTACAAGAAGGCTGCCTGGCCAACAGCAGTCGATGATGGGACACCTAAAGTATGGGAAACTGAGGACCTAAGTGAATGGGGGATGGTGGAGGGATTGTTAGGGAAGAGTTGAGATAAGTAAGGAGGAGCCAAACCAAAATTTGGAGATGAATTTACCACAGTGGAGGAGACATCTGTTATCAAGAGATGGGGAAGCCAAAGTGTGGTAAAGTTGACAGTGATGAGTGAGGTATGGCGTCAAGTGCAAGCGGCAGAAGGAGTTAAAGAGGTGTCCAATCTGGCTAGGGAGGTCTTAGGTGCGGCACTGTAGACTACGTCCACAATAGTCAAAGATGGGGAGGATCATCTTCTGGACAAGTTCATGCCTAGCCAGGAGAGGGAGGCAGTTCCAGTTCCTAAATAGTGTGCATAAGTTCCGGTGCAACTTTTAAGGATAGCCCACATGACCAAAGAAGGTGAGGTGTTGGTCAAGCCAAACCCCAGATATCTGAATGAGGAGGTGTCCTCGAGGACCGTCCATTGAGGATGTGGAAGCGGGTAGGGAGGGGAGCTTTGAAAGTCTCTGCCTAGTGCTGAAGGTCATGGAGACAGTCTTCTTGGCACTTGGAAAAGCTGATGCAAGCAAAACCAGTGCTGAACGTTGCTTGAAATCATTCTGAAGTCTGGTTGCAACATTGGTGGGAGTGGCCAGAGGTGTAAGGACGTGTTATCAGCATACATATGAATAGAGGTAGATGTGCAGACAGATGGCAAGTCATTGAGAAAGATGGAGAAGAGTATGGGGCCCAACACTGATCCTGTGGGACCCCTATTAATTATGTTAAGCATTTAGCTCTGTACTCTTTGATTTATTATACGATCATGAACCGTTATACAAAATGTAATTTATCCATGTCCTCTTTTGTACCTTATGTAATATTCATTTTTATACAGATGGACAGATTTTCAAAGGGCCTTAGACCGGCATAAAATGCATCAAACATCCACCTTACGTCAAATCCATGTGCACAAATACTGTACGCTATATTTTGCAAGAAAAGCATTCTCTGTGGCAAAGTCCCCAAAATGATGCAAAAGGACCACTGCAACAAAAATATGACATATATGGTGAGAATGACCCAAGTTGAGTCAAAAATACAATGCATGGAGTGAAAAATGACGCAAGCTGAGTTAAAATTACAGTGGATGAAATGGCCTCTGGAAGCAGTATTTACATGGTACAGACAGCATTACGATGTCTACAATGCAGGACTCTTACAGCAGAATGCCATATATAGTACCATAGTCAGGTCTGCCCACCTGCTGTGGACCTGTACATGTGCTCTAGTGTCAGTTAGACCAACTCAGGCTGATCTAACAGCGACATGCATCTTTGATGCTGTGCTAACAACTTCCACCTTAGAAAATCAAAAAAGGGATGGTGCCTCATTTTTTGATGCAGGCCTGGTTATCAGCTTTAGAAAATCAGAACTGATGCAAGTTTTATGCAGCTTGCTCCTTGTGTCATTCTTTCCTGATGCAAGCACCTTGCGTCATTCTCAGCTCTTTGAAAATCAAGCCCAGGCTGTCTTGCTGCTTTAGATTTCTCAGCTTTCCAGATTCTAGCTGATTTTGTCTGTTATACCATTTCTACTGGTGCCACCACTGTAGGTACTTGACTCCTTAAACTGTCAGACCCTTTCCCAATGGCTTCAATACCCTTTCCTGTGCCACCTACAAAATAATAAATGGTCCTCACCTGACAGGCCTCGCTGGGCTGCTGGTCCCCAAGCACCCAGGCAGATTGCTCGCACCTCTTCTCAGAAGCTCCTGGAGGTTCCTAAGGTAAGGACAACAGCAGGAAATAAGTCCTTCTACCAGCTGCTCCACTCTTCAGGAACAAGTTCCTGACCAGCTGCATAATGTCGACACACTGGTCTCCTTTAGAAAAGGGCTCAGAGGACACCTGCTGTAAAACAACCTATGTACATGCTGGGATAATTCCAGCAATTAGATCCCTAGTTACCTATCCTCCTGTGATGTAAAACCTCAGCATAAAAACACACACAACTATTTAAGCGAATAATGTGAACAGGTCAATGTGGCTTGATGTCTGTTACCTGTAACCATAGTAACTTGTCTTAACACTCTGTCATTGTTGGTAGCCACCTCCTGTCTAAGCGAATGTGTTTATAAAATGTCTAGGTATGTTACACTAAATTGAAAGACTTCTAAATTACTGTGATTGTCTGGAATTACTGTGATTCTTCCTAAAATTGCCTTGTATCCTTGAAATGTCCGTATCCTACAGGTTTCTATGTAACTAATTCCGGGTTGTCTCTGAAAAAGGGATTATTTTGGCCCCGTGCCTACCCAGTTAACAAAATGAAATAAATAAATTGTATACCATACTGTATTGTTTTTTAACACACCTTGTCGTGTTTCTGATTTGTAAAACATACTGGGCGGATAGTCAGACTGCTGAGGCAGTTAGTGCAAGCCTGGGTGCAGCGCACTTAGAGCTGCGCCAGTGCCAGGACCAGGCAATATTCAATGGTGATGCTGCATGGCCCAGCACTGTTGAATATGGCAAGATCTCAGCGCTATACTACTACCGGTAGCCGGTGGCGCTACACTGAGTGCAAGCCACAGCCGGAGCACGGCTGGCGCCAGCATTAAGTGCCATTGCGCTTAGGCGCATCACCCACGATATTCAGCCAGGGCATGCAAATGAGGCCATGATCATGCAAGGTGCAAATGGGGCCATTTGCATGTCATTATGGCCCCATTTGCATGCATTGCGCTACGCCCCAGTGAAATGCACCTGGCGCCCTGCCAGGCTGCTGTCGTTGGGGTGGCTCCTGGTGGTAGTAGTAGCTCCCCTCCCATATGCCCCATCGTGGGCAGTAGTACAAATAAACTGAAACCTGGTGGTCTAGCGGTTCCCTCCAGCTGCTTGTCGCAGGCTTCTGTAATGAAATACTAAATCCTGGTGGTCTAGTAGTCCCTCCACTGCCCGATTGTGGGCTGTTGTAATGAAATATTAAATCCTGGTGGTCTAGGCGGTCCCTCAATGCCCGATCGTGGGCTTCTGTAATAATATACTAAATCCTGGTGGTCTGGCGGTCCCTCGCTGTCGATCGTGGGCTGTTGTAATGAAATACTAAATTCTGGTTGTCTAGCGGTCCCTCCGCTGCCAGTCGCGAGGCTGTTGTGATGGCAGATTGTAGCCTGGAGGTCAGTGGTACCCCCTGCCCACCCTCCCGAGGACCTCGACCACCCAGCACCCGCCCCATCATCGGCAGGTGGTAGCACCCCACCTGCATACCACCAGCCACCACCGAATGACAGTGTACAGTGTGTTCTGTACACCTGTTGATCCCACAGTGTGGACCAATGGGCTAAATCATGCCGTTACTACAGGACCAGATATGGCAGATGGAGCGTTCATTCACATATCTCAGTCTGTATGTACAATGTAGTCTGCAAGCCCGATGATCCACCTGTGGACAAAAAGCATACAGATCGACTACCGTACTGTCATTCAGTGGGCAGTTGGGCAGTATGTGGGCGGGGTGCTGCTGCCCACCGATGACGGTGGGGTGCTGGTGGCCGTGGGTCCTCTGTGGGAGGGTGGGAGGGTAACACCGGACCACTAGGCTACAATCTGTCATTAAAACAGCCCACGACCGGGCAGAGGAGGGACCACTAGACCACCAAGAATTAGTATTCTAATGCAGAAGCCCACGATCGGCAGGAGAGGGACCGCTGGACCACCAGGGTTGTATTCTAATACAGATGCCCGATCAGGCAGCAGAGGACCGCTAGACCACCAGGGTTAGTATTTAATACAGAAGCCCGTGATCGGGCATATGGATGGGGGGGTCCACTACACCACCAGAGTTCTATTGCTATACACTATAGCCCATGCTCAGGCATACAGGAGGGAGGGGGGCCACTAGACTACCAGGGGTCTGGGTGCTTTTGGGCGGTGCTCCTGCTGGGTGGGTGGCCACCCACGGTTGGCAGCTGTAGTGTTGTGCCTTTTGCAATGCAGCCACCTACCTATGGGTGTCCAGCTTTTTGAGCCTCATATTTTATGGCTCAACTTTGAGCACCAGTGTGCGGCACATGAGGGTTGTGCCAGCATATCGCCACACATCTTGGGCTGAATATCAGGATATGCGCATATGCATGGGCACACCCTGCATCATGCATAGGTTTGGATTCGCCCACCGCATCGGGATTTGCGCTGCACAGGCAGCTTTTTCAATATCCTATGGTGTACGGCGTGTTGCGCTAGCGCAACTCTGTTGCACCAGGCGCAACCCTTTGAATATCCTGGCCACTGTATATAATCTCCCAGGTCTTGCCTGAAAATAGGCTTTGTATTGCCTCATGTACTTACCTGGTTAATAAAAACTAAGTAAAATAAATACAATATGGTGAAGGTGGAGGAAGAAAGAAGATTGCCCTGAGGTAGTAAAGGAGGAAGCACGGCTGGACTGGGATTCCAATGAGCAAATAAGAAGAAGGGAGGGATGGGGTTAGGAGAAAGGAGATAACATGAGAGAACCAAACCAGAATATAAAAGAAAGGTAGCATAGTGTGCTAGGTAGGAGACCAGGGAGCAGAGAGAGAGAGGTTAGACTAGAGAAGAAATTGTGGATGCAAGGAGCCAGTGAGAGCAAGAAAGGAAAAAGGAATGTTACCTCCCTAGGGGAGGAGGTGTTTGGAAGGGTGAGTGGTCATTCTGCTGTGCTGAGTATGCAGATGTACATCTCGGTATGTTTTGTGAACAAAGTGAAGACTGAAATAAACACAAAACTAATTGTTGCAGTCTTGTTACACCTACTCCAAATGACTGATTCTTTTGAAATTCATGGAGTTGTCTACATAATGTCGCTATGCACAGCTAACTGTTTTTCCTGTCCTAAACATAATTGTAAGATTGCATGATAAAATGTATTCATACACAGTAATAGGGATAAGTTGTCAAAGTGATAGAAACTGGCATAAGTTTCTGGGAGAGAATGAAGGGCTCAGCTGTATCTCATGTCTCAATTCCCCTATCTCATATTAGAGCCCCACCCTGTGTCATGCCTACTGCTGAATTCATACCAGAAGGCTAACACTAAAAACATCTTTACCAATAAACAAACCTTTCATATACTTACAAAGCTAAAACTGCTGCAAAAGTTCCTTATTAATAGTCTGCCAGGCAAAATATTTACCTATTCCCCATCCTCACTTACCAAGGGCTTGCTAAGTCCTGAGACCACCATCCACAAGCTTTGGCTACTATATAATAATGAACATGCTGTACTCCAATCTGACTTGTTCTTTGAAATGTTATTTTTGTCTGTGACTGCACTGCATCACTGTTTAGTGTGCATTCCTGCTTGTTACGTTACTCTGATTTCTATAAAAAATTAACAACTTCTCCTGATTTCTTCTACAAACAGCAATCAGAGGAAGGAGAGTTACTGTCTCCTTAATGTATGACAGGGCTATTCTAATCTTCCTAGTCATACTCTCCCTCTGAGACTGCACAGTGCATAATGTCCATGGTTTTCTGTGATCCAGTTAGTTACACTGGTATACCACCTTACAGAGATCTTGACTTGGTACAAATTCAGGCCTACTCCTGCCTTGAGAGGCTGCCAGTGACACATTTAAGGCCCTCAAGACCACAGGATCTGTTGTTTCTTGACCCTCCTTGGAAATTCATGTTATTTTATATGTGGTTTTATGTGTTACTGTATGTAACAACTTTTGTGTAATTTTATTTGTTTTGTTTTCATGTTCCTGTATTTAATTTTTTAATATTACTGGCGTCTTGCAAGTATCTTAACTGAGATAGAAACTGTCTGATAAACATAGACTAGAGACACACCAGATGGCTTGGGGAGAGATTGCAATCTCTTTGCTCTGTACTACAGGGCCTCTTGGACAGTTGGGAGGGCTGATAGAAAACATAACCCTCTCATGTTACATGGAGGAATCATTCTTGCTGTGCAAGACATTAGACACACAGAGTACTAGACTTTGCAGTACAGAAACCCAGATTTCAACTTGGGCCAGTCATTCCAGATGGGAAGTCTTCCAGGACAACAGAATATTAAATCTATGATGTCAGAGTGACATACTGGATGACGTGTCATGGAAGAGCAGCTGGAGAGTCTTAAGGTCTGGCAGAACCTGAAAGAAACAGTGAGGTTTGGGACTACAAACAGTTGCCATCTCAGGGTTTGAGTCTGCCCTGATTCACCAAAGTATCGTAGTGGTAGCTATTCTACCTTGCTAAACAGAAGAGAGAGAGAGAGAGAGAGAGGTTTTCTCTGTGCAACCTACTGTTCAAAACAAGTTGCTTTTATTTCTGTAGAATTACTGTTTCCCACAGTTTTTATAGCATCCTGTATTATATGTATGAATATCTTGAAGCATTAAAAGTATATTTTTCATATACTTCATGGTTCTTTGACTGAATCATTTGAGGTACAGCTAATGGATTTATACTTCATAAAAACTGTAGTTCCACCTCTGAAGAGAGGCTACTGTTACCATATTTTGTTTCTAAAGTAAGGAATTCTCAACCATGACAAGGTCAGTTGCCCTTAAGCAGGGAGCACTGTACTATGTGAGCAATGTCTCTGGAGAGACTCCGACCTAGAGATACCCCAAGGAGTGTATATGCTGAGTGGTGACAGCTACTGATTACCCTTGCAGGCATCTGAAGGGTTCTAGAAAGCTGGTAACATTGACAGGCTGAGTCTGGGAAAGACCATTTTGTCACAAACTGGAGGCAGTGGGTGGGAACTGAAACAGTTTTGTCAGCGGCCCAGTGGCACTGAGGGTTGGCGCTGGGCGCACACCTCGCACCACACTGGCGACCGGGTTTGGGGAGCAAGCTCAGGTCATCAGGGGTTGGCCAGGGGAGATAGGCTGGAGCATCCACGGACCGTGGGGGAGGAGGGACTTCCATCCGGCAGCGGCGACCCCTGGCGGAGGCTCGGGAGGCGACAGCAAGCTGGAGTCTCGGGGTATGATTGGTTGCAGGCGTGAGGCCAGCAGCCAATCAGCCTCAGGGGCTGCTCGCTGCGGAAGGAGGGGCGTTGCGGAGGCCGGCAGGCGCCTTGGCGGAGGGGCACATAGTGTCCTTGAGGAACATGGGAAAAAACCCTCAGAGCCGGGATGATGGAGCGCGAGCGGATCCCGATGTGCCAGCACCTGCCTGCGACCCAGGATCCTGATGAGATTCAAGATTTGGGGTCGCCCACCCCGACCCTGCCCGGGGTTTCCGTGGGCTAGATGGAGGGACCAGAGGTTACAAGGTAGGTGCTGGCAGGGCAGGCTTGATGGGCGATTCCTGAAGGAAGTGGCTCTGTGGGGCGGTAGGAGGGGAAAATCAGAAATTTCAAAAAAAAGAAACAGTTTTGTCAGTATAAAAGATTATCTGTTCAGTCACAGAACAGGATATACAAAACAGGACAGTATATTCTACTAGTTTTGTTTTGTTTGTTTATTTTGTTAAGCAAGAGTAGATAGAAGACATTATGTTTGGACCATATAAGGGTGCAAACTGCTACCTCAGGAGCTGTGCTGAAAGAGGGGTGGGCTATGAGGAGGGCCAAACATGGGTGGAACTTATAGCCATTCTGGAAAAAGTGACCAGAAGCCATGTGAAAGGGGTCACTGCTAGCCAAGGTTGTGAGACAGAGGACAGGAGAATGCAGATGTGCCAGAACCTTTGACTGGGCAGCTGTGCAGACAGACTGGAGACAGATGTTGGACTGGAGCTTGTCCTGGTTAAGAAGAAGACAGAAATTGAGAGATGAGGAGCAGAGGTGGATCTGTAGAAGATGAAACTGAAAGCAGAGGAGGAGAGTGAAAGGTAGTGGAGGAGAGAAAGAGTGCCAGTATGAGATCCTGTGAGGCGAGAGAAGGAGAAGTGACAGCATGAGGAGTAACAAAAGCAGCACCAGCACAAGATTCAAATGAAGAAGCCTGGACATGAGCATCGGATGGAATTCTGCCTAGAGGACATCACTATAAACTGTGTGTAATGGCTTGAAGGGTTAGACCCAGGAAGCCAAAATTAATTCTAAAATGTTTCCCAGATATCAGGAGGAATGATCTTGATTTGTTTTAAGATCTTTTGAGAGAATCTGTGGCAGTTAGAATTGGGCAGGACTACTTGGGTGACTCACCTATTGCCACTGCTTACAGGCATTGCATTAGAAGCTTTTGCCAGAATGGACAATGATGACTGCATGGACTATAATAACGTGCAAAATGCCTTGCTAAAGCATTTGAGTTAACCTCAAGACCTATAGGTAAAAATTTGAGGGTTAAGAAAGGCACCGGGGATAGCCATGCTGAAATGTGTGCAGCTAAGTAACTTGTTAGAACACTGGGTAGAAGGTGCAAAAGCTCATTCTGTAGAAGAAATACAATATTTATTTCTTCTGGACCATTTCTTAAAAACTGTGCCTAAGGAACTGAAAATGTAGTTGCTGGAGAGAACTCTGAGCTCTGCGAGGGAGGCAGCTGAGAGGGTTGATCGGTTCATATCCAGTCAACCATTCCCTCATTGCAAAGGTAATTGGGAGAGATATCAGGTGGTTTTAAGGGAACCACGGGGTGGCAATCTAGGAAGCCTGTCTGTGCCTAAATCAAGAGGGAAACCACGTGGTCTCAAAAGCGTGCAGATGGGTGAATGTAGGTACTACATCTGCCAGAAACTGGGGCATTTGTCATAACATTGTCTGTAAAATGGGAAAAAAATGTGCAAGTGCAGCTGGAGGGTAGCTCAGGAAACTCCCAGCTTTTAGTAGCATGTATACAGAGTGCAGTGCCCTTACATGCACCCTGTGTTTGTAAATGGTATGGTGACCAAGGACTATGGGCCACTGGGGCCTCCATTTCTTTGGTGAAGCAGGATTGGATTCAAAGGAACAGATTCTGCCAGGCCAGTTTCTAGGATTAGAGGAATGATGGGTTCTGCAGTTTCAATGCCACTGGCCCAGACCTTTCTACGCTTGGAAGGTGGCCAGTGGTGGATGTAATCATGGGTAATGACTTTGATAGTAGGGCCAATACTGTGTGCGTCATTACCTATAGCAAATGAGGAACCGACTTTCAAGAACAGGGCAGTGCATGAGGAAGCAACCCCTACCTCAGTAGCAGAAGTTGTAACTGAAGAACGATCTGGGAGTAGCAGTTCTGAGCCACAGCTGCAGACTAAGGAGAGCCCAACAGTGGGCAGCTCTCCCACAGCAGAGTGTATTTTGGGGAAGGTCAAGCTTGCAAAGCTTGGAAGGGCACAACAAGCTGACCCATCCCTGCAAAATTTAAGGGAACTAGACACCAATGTGGAAGGAGACTGTCTGAGTTCTGAGAGAAGTGAGGTGTACAGGAGAATGGACTCCTGTACTGTGAGTGAGTTCCTAAGGAGGACGGACAAGGGTACTCAGGCAGATAGCAGTTCCTAG
This sequence comes from Neoceratodus forsteri, assembly GCA_016271365.2. Taxonomy (NCBI): domain Eukaryota; kingdom Metazoa; phylum Chordata; order Ceratodontiformes; family Ceratodontidae; genus Neoceratodus; species Neoceratodus forsteri. The sequence goes on from CM057449.1 coordinate 332,528,415, forward strand.
GAATATAGGAACCATCTTCTGGACTTAGTCACAACATAGCCTTTTAAGGACACCTAGGGGTCAGCCATTAAAAATGCAGCTGACTAATCAGTTTTATTGGTCAGTATTTTAAAAATATGGTAAAAGTGCAAGCCCAGTGGCGTGGAGGTAGAGGCATCCATGCCTTACCTCCTGCATGCCAGCGACCCATGTTCACAGTTTGAGCAGGACATAGAATTGACGGAGAGAGAGAGGATTGAACATCTGAAGGACTGTTCTCCTCTACCTGGAGTGGATGGTGCTGCTCCCGTCATATGACTGCCACCAGGTGGATGCCTGCTGGCAGTGCAGGTCAGGAGTAACCAGGAAGGAGAGTGCTGCAGGGCTGCAGCATGTGTGCACTTCCACAGGCGCACGCTAACATGCGCATCAGCAGAAGGGCTAAATGGAGCAAAATGGAAAAGAAGCTTGTGGGGTCCATGGCGCTCCCAGCTGTGCGACCATGACTCAGCAATCCCAGGTGAAATCTGGATTGAGCTCGGGGTGGAGGCAGCCCTCCCTCTCTGGCCCCACCACGGGGAGAAATCCATGGGGAAGCAGCCCAGGAAGAGGCTGAGTCAGAGGGCAGCCAGGAAGAACTAGTCCCTGACAGAGAGGACCAAAGTCCGCCTGCTGGCTCAGGGAGACAGAAGAAGAAAAAAAATGGTAACTACTGCAAATTTGTCCACTGTGCCAGATGGTGGGAAAGGTTGGGGACAAGGCTAAATTGGCTTTGATCCCCTATCTGTTATCAAAGAGTCATTTGGTGAATTGCCATAGACATTGTGGGACCAGATAGCACCCCAAGTTGTACTGGCAAGTGATGCGGTTGTAGATTACACCACAAGGTACCCAGGGACAGTGCCCTTGCCTGCTATCGTGAATGAGAAGGTGGCCAACAAACTGCTGGGGATATTTAGCTGAGTGGATTTCCCTAGAAGATTCTGTCAAACCAGGGTACCAACTTCATGTCTGATCTGATGGGTAGTCTGTGGGTGAAGTGTGGAGGATGGCAGCTCATGGCCTCACAAACCACCCCCAGACTAATGGTCTGAGTCAAGTGATTCAGTGGGTCTCTAAAGACCATGTTAAGGGCATTCACTGACCAGCATGCAAGACAGTGGAGCAGCAGCTACTCCATCTCTTATTAGCATATAGGGAGGTCCCACAGGAGTCCACAGGGTTATCACCCTTCATGTTCCTGTCTGGCCATGGGGTAGGTACTCCTTTGATTTGGTAAGGGATGAATGGAACTCTGAGAGTTGCTCCCCAAGTGGAATCCTTTGTGGGGTATGTCCTGAATTTCAGGTCATGGTTCAAGAAGCTCATGGGGTTTGCACAACAGAGGCAGAAAAGATGGTACAACCATAGGGCCAGAGCCCAGAAGTACAAAGTCAGGAAATGGGTGATAGTGTGCATCCACATCTGGCAGAACAAATTACAGGTGGCTTGGGAAGGGCTTTACTCAGTGGTCAGGAGGGTGAATGATGTTAAATTATGTTAATTACATGGTGGAGCTACAAGACAAGAGAGACAAACAGCGAGTTTACCATGTAAACATGATGAAACCCTACCATGACATACAAGATGGTCCTGGTTGTGTGCAGTTATCTGGAGGAGGTAGAAGCAGACCTGGTGCATTTCCTGAGAGAGGTGAAGGAAGAATCCTCAGGGATGCTGTCACCCTTTCAGGTAGGTGACACCAGCCCAAGATGCCAAAATAGTGGGATGCTGCATTCATTTGGAAATGTTCAGAAGAAACTGGGGTATACCATGCTGGCACAGCACCACATGTACCTAAGGTCCCAAGCACCACTGAGTCAGCCACCCTACAGAGTCCCAGAAGGAGTATGACATGCCATAGAAGGGAGATCAAGGAGATGCTGACCTCCAGGTGATCCAGGAATCCAGTAGTTCCTGGGCTTCCCCAGCTGCACTGATTCCCAAAGGACAGAACCATGAAGTTCTGCATCAACTACATAAGCTCAACAGCTGCACAGAGTCAGATGCATATGCCATGCCCAGAGCGGATGAGATTCCAGAGGTTAGGGGGCTCTGTACCTGTCCACCACAGACCAGATAAAAGGCTATTGGCAAGTGACCTTGATCCCTGAAGCCAGAGAGGTCAGCCTTCATCACCCATTTGCATTATTCAAGTTCAAGGTAATGCCATTAGGGATGAAGAATGTGCCAGCCACCTTTCAGCAGCTCATGGACCACATTCTGATTGGGACAGGAGACTTCACTTTAGCGTACATGGAGGACATCATCATCTATAGCCAGACCTGAGAGGAACACGTCACGCATGTGACCAAGGTGTTCCACCAACTGCAGACGCAGGGGTTTACAGTCAAGGCAGAGAAGTGCCAGATAGGAATGGCAGCAGTATCATACCTTGGGCATAGGGTGGGAGTGAGTACATCTGGCCTGGAGCCAGTAAAATTGAGACCATCCAGGGATGGGCCATGCTCGTGTCGAGCCCTGGCCCCAAACCACGGGCAGCCCGTCAGGACCTCTTGTTTGCGGAGAGGATCCCTCTTTTAAGAACTTCGTGAGCAGGAGTAAGGGTTCAGAAAGACTTCCCAACCTTCCTTTTCCCAGTGGGAGGGTGGATTCTGTGATTTTGAGTTCCCTGGACTCTGCACTACTTTCAGTATTTGAATCCGCCACGGCCACTGTCTACGTTCTACCCAAGTAGTTTTTATACAGTAGCCGATCGGTTCTATCTTACAAAGTACACAGTCTTTCAAAACCCTTCTGTTAAAATGTTAAATCATACAGCCAGACCCCAGGCAGAGTTGATAAGAAATCATAAAAGTTTACTTAAAATAAAAGCAATACAGAAAAGTCTACAGTTTGGAAGAATTTTGAAATGCAGACAATAACAAAAGTAAAACTGGATGGTTTACAGAAAACACTAGATATTGTATTCTAAACTATATTGGTGGAAAGTCTTGGTTTCCAAAATTCTGACTTAAAATTCAGAATGTTCTATTCAGTATGTAGAAGTCAAACTTCCATACACTCAGGTCTGGTTTAGAGATTTTCCAGACCACACATATACTTCTGGTCTACAAGTATATGCCAGCTGGACGAACTATCTGCCTTCAACAAACTGTTTTCAACTGCCCTTAGTTCAAAAAGTGTGTCTCATAACTACATGCTGGTCATTTTCAAGTCACACTCCGTGTGATGGGGTGCAATAGTTTACCTTTCCTGTAGGTGTCACTGTGGTTCCATGTCAGTTTCATATCAACCCCAGTGACATCTGGTCCATGCATTTGGCTTGACCCCGACCTCAAGTCACTACATTACCTTTCCTGTCATGGAAAGCCACAGTGGGATATTTTTGCGTTCTGGGCTATCACCTGTCTCCGTATTTTGAATGTACTAGATCCAATTTTAGCCATTAGAACAACTAAGGTTATTTTGTAAGTTCATTCCAAAGCCTTTTAAAAGAGGCAGTGTCTTCATTCTAAAGTACTTTACAGCATATACAATATGAACCCACATAAATGGATATAGGCCTATCATGCAACATTCCTCCCTCTTAAAATAGAACCTGGGGGAACCGCCCCTATTGGAGACAGTTCTTCAGTTCTGTTATAGATCCAGTATGCAGGATAGGCCGTCTGCGACTCCATTTTGGATCCAGGCCTATGTGAAATCTCCATGTCATAGTCTGTAAGGCAATATGCCATCTAAGAAGTTTCCCATTTGTTTTTCCTATTTGGCTCAACCATATTAATGGATTGCGTCCATTTGGACCTTAAATGCCTCCCATACAGGTATGGCTCCAGTTTTTAATGCCCAAACTAGGCGAGACATTCCTTCTCCATGGTTGAATAGGCTTGTTCCCATGGAAGCAGCTTCTTGCTTAAGTATAGAATGGGTGCTCTCTCCTGACTGGATACTTGGCTGAAGACTGCCCTATTCCCACATCTGAGACATCCGTCTGTACCACAAATGGCCTGTTGTAGTATGGGCTAGCCAGCATTGGGGCCCTACAGGCGAGTTTTCAGCTGCATGAAGGCCTGCTCACAGTCTGCATCCCATTTTACCTTCCTAGGCTTATTCTTTGTCAGCAACCCAGATAAAGGAGCGGCCAGGAGCTGTAGTGGAACAAATTTTCTATAATACCCTGCTGTCTCAAGAAAGTTCCTGACTTGTCTCTGAGTTTCAGGTGTATGCCATGATGGAATCACCTCTGTTTCGCTTGGTTTGGGCGAGTTGGCCTCGCCTCACCACATGTCCCAAATAAGCGACCTCTGCCATGACCACCTGACACTTTTCTGCCTTAATAGTCAGACCTGCGGCTGTATTCGCCCACCACCTTCCTCAGGTGTATCACGTGTTTCTCCAGCTATTGCTGGCGATAGCAATATCATCCAGGTAGGTGACTGCAAAGTCCTCCATATCCTGTAATACTTGATTTACTAACCGCTGGAATGTAGCAGGGGCATTCTTCATCCCAAAGGGCATGACCTTGAATTTGAACAGGCCGATTGGGGTGATGAATGCTGACCTTTCTCTAGCCTTGTCAGTCAGTTCCACCTGCCAGTACCCTTTGTCAGGTCTACTGTAGTCAAGTATGTTGCCCGCTCCCAGTTTATCAAGCAGTTTAGTCTGTACATGGCATTGGGTGGGCATCAGATTTTAATGCTGGTGTTAAGCCCATGATAATCTATGCAGTACCATGTAGTCCCATCCAGTTTTGGTACAAGGACTACAGGTGAGGCCCAGGGCAGTGGGATTTCTGGATCACCCCTAGATCCAGCATCTCCCCACCTCCTCCTAATGTCCTTGAGGATGGTCTCTGACACCTGGTAAGCTGTCCTACGTAGGGTGTTGGGTCCCATGTCTACTTCAAGCACTGCTAGTGGTGGCCTTCCTGGCTTTGCCGTAAAAGAGGGGGCAAAGTCTCACAAAAGGTCCTCAATTCTTGGGCCTGTCCAGGTGTCAACTGGGGTGACAGCATGATGGTCTCCACAGACAATGCCTGCTTGCTCTTGGCTAACAAGTTGAAAAGGGCTCCTCTCCACCTAGCTCCTCTCCAGGACTGCAAATCGCAGTACCATGTCAGCCCTATTAAAATATGGCTACATCATGTTCACATGATACATCCTGTGAGTGTGTTTTGGTCAGGTAACTCTGCATTGTAATTAACATTGTTTACCTGCTGGACTACCTTAATGGCCCTGCCCACTCAGCTTGCAGCTTGTCCTTTCAGACCAGAATCAGAACCATTACCTCCTGTCCTACCCCATACGACCATGCTCTGGCTCCATGATCGTACCAGGTCTTTTGTTTTGCTGGGCAGCTGCCAGGTTGCTCTGGGCCACGCCCATAAGCTCCTTTAAGCGTCTCCCTGAATTTTAACACATACTTCTATGGGAGTCCCTGAGTGGCATGCTACCTTCCCAGTCCTCTTGTAATAAATCTAGAGGACCTCACCCTGTGTCCATACAAGAGTTAGAAGGTGAAAACCCAGTTGACTCTTGTGGCACTCTCCTGTAGGCAAACAGTAGGTGGGGCAGGTATTTCTCCCAGTCCTGCCCATGCTGTTCTGCAAATGCCATAAGCATAGCTTTTAGGGTCCTATTAAGTCTCTCTGCAAGACCATTGGCTTGTGGATGGTAAGCCGTGTGGCGTTGTGCACCTCTGTACTACACCACACTTCTCCCTCAAACACTTCATTAGGTCCGACATAAAGTTACCTCCTCGATCAGAGATAACCTCCTGTGGAAACCCAACACGTGAGAAAATCCCCAGCAAAGCATCTGCCACATTGTCCATCTTAGTGGAAGACAGCGTGATGGCTTCGGATAGCGGGTAGCATAATCAACAACTGTCAATATATACTGTACCTTTTTCCAAGGAACATGGGGTATTCAAAGGACCCACAATATCCATTCCAACCTTCTGGAATGGCTCCTCCTAAGTGGTAAAGTCAGGGCAGCCTTTGCTTTGCTTCCAACCTTCTCTATTTCCTGACACTGGTGACAGGATTTGCAGTATTCCTTCACCAGGTTGGTAATATTGGGCCAGTAGAAATTGTGGGCTAAGCACTGCATAGTGCAAGCAATGTCAAGTGTCCGGACATGGAAATATCATAAGCTACCTTGAGCAGTAACCACGATACTCCTGGGATCAACAAGCTGCCTGCCCATCACCCTCCGTCTGTCCTGATGTCCTGTGTATAACAGTCCATTGTCCCAATACCCCTATGCTTTCCATCACCTCCCTCGTCCCATCAGATTCTGCACAGGCCCTCAGCTTCTCTAAGCTACGGTCTGTCCGTTGTGCTGCTGCTAAGTCTTCCAACTTACCCAGAGCATGGCACATTCCTCATCAGTTCCCAGGCTGAGGTCCATAGCTGTGGCAGTAGGGGACTCATTATCACAACCTTCCCCTCCCCGGGCTATTTGTCACCTCCCTCCTGAGAGCAACCGTCAGTAGCAGTTGGGTTAACTGCCAGTAGGGAAGTTCCATCCCCTGTTATTACCCTCTTTCACAAGAGCTACAGGTTGGCTGGCCTGTCTCCCAACCTCTCCTGTCTGAATTTCTGTGGGGTCCTGAGGATCACAGAAGCCTTTATTCTTCTGGCTCCTGGTCACAGCACAAACCACTCCTGTGGAACATCATTCCCCACAGTAACATCCATGAGTTTTTCAACTAAAGCCGCTTTCCTTACCCCTTTACCTGCATCTCCCCAATCCAGGGTGACACTGGTTAATGGGTAAGTTTTCCTTTCCCTGTGAAATCCTCACAGAGACAAACTGATTTGGCAGTATTTGTTCAACCCCACCAAACCCCTTTCACCAGGGTAAGAGATGCTCCTGTATCCCTTAGCCCCTAGTTTGTACCCCATTCACCGTGATGGGGTGAATGTACCCTCATATTGTTAGGAAGAGCCTCAGTGATACAGTGGGCTATTGTCTCCAATTGCACAGGTCCTTTTACCTTCTGGGCTTTCTTAGGACACTGCCTAGACAGATGCCCTATCTGGTGACCATACCAGCATTCATGAAATTTCTTGTCCCAACCTCCCTTTGGTCACCTGGGATCCCTTCTTTCTGCAGGGGCCCTGTGGTTTTCGTTGTCCAAAATGCCCACTTTTCTCTTTCACTCCTGAATTCCCTTGTGAGGCCCTGCTTGAGCACAGCGATCCACCAGCTCTGCAGCCTCTTTGGCAGTCTTAGGATCTCTGTCCTCCAGCCAAAGCTTTAAGTCAGGTGTGCAAATCCAATAAAACTATTCAAGCAATAACACCCCTTCAATAGCACAGAATTTACTTTCAACCCCTCCTACCAACATTTTAAATATTGATGCTGTTTTGTGGCTACCTCCTCAAAGCACATTTCCAGCCCCTTCGAGTTTCCAGAACTTTGCTCTGTGTGCATCAGGGTTCAGATCATATTTTTAATAAAGCAGTTTTAACTTGTCAGAATCTCACCAGAAAGCACCATGCCCAGGGTGAGCAAGCAAAACCTGGGTAGTTTTGTTTTGTATGGTAAGGTGAACAGATCCAGGTCTGGATGACCTCATAGGTCAAAATGTGTTTGACCACCTCTTGCTTGAACTCCATTCATTGGGCTCTTACTCTGGTGTGGCTGAGACTGCCCATTAGGACATTTGCACACCCAGAATGTGAACAGCTGTGAGGTGAACTTCATGCAGAACTGCCTAATTCCACACCCATATCACCTCCCTGAAGAGGGGATGAGCGAGTCACCTCTTGCTTGTTGAGGTACCAACACACATATTGTCTGACTGGACTAATAGTGCGCCCTGGCAAAGCAAATGCTGGAAGGCTTAAGAGCGTACAGCACTGCTCTCATCTCCAGCACGTTTATGTGCAGGGAGAGCTCCGACTGAGACCACAGCCTTTGGGTCCTGTGGTTCTCCAAGTGAGCACCCAGGCCATCCCGGCGCATCTGTAGTTAGGGTCAGGGTGGGAGAGGAGACTGGAAGGGAACCCCTTGGTGAGGTTGTTGAAATCCTGCCACCATAGAAGATCCTGCTGCATCAAACTGGAGACCATGACCATGTGGTCCAGGTTGTCCGACCTCTGATTCCACTGCATTCTGAGTGTCCACTGAGAAATTTGAATGTGGAGCCTGGCCAGAGGGACAGTGGGGATGGCCACTGCCATAAGGCCAAGGAGTCAGAGAACCAGCCTGGCCATGACCAACTTGCTGGAGGCTACTAGATGAGCCTGTTTCTGCAAGGTTTCCACCCATTCCAAGGAAGGAAGGCCATACCCTGGAGCGTATCCAGCACCGCTCCAATAAACTGGAGGTGTTGGGAAGGGCAAGTTGGGAATTGGGATGATTTGACAGTAATCCCACTTGCACAAAAGGGCCAGGGTAGCTAAGAGGAAAGTTCAACTGCTCCTCGACGGGGCTGACAGAAGCCAGCTGTCGAGATAGGGAATACATAGTGGCCCTGATGACTCAGGGCGCCACCACTACTGCAAGACACTTGGTAAAACTGGGCTGCAAAGGACAGGCTGAAGGGAGGGCTTTGAACTGATAATGCTCCCCTGAAAGGTGAACCTGAGTAGCGACAATGGGCTGGAAAAACTGGGATATGCAGGTAGGCATCCGCATATCCAGGACACAGAAACCACTGTCCCTTGTGCAGGAGGGGCAGCAGACCTGGGAGGGTCAGCATTTGAAACCGTTTGTACTCTATGTACAGGTTTAGCGTGCTGAGTGCCAAGATGGGATGCAGATCTTCCGTCTTTTGGAACCAGGAAGAAGTGGGAGTATTACCCTTTTCTACCTGTTTGACAGAATGGGCTCTATTGCCTCCTTCTGCAGAAAAGCCTCAATTTCTTCCCTTAAGGGGAATGCACCTTTGGATGAGACGCCTGGAGGCTTGTCTGGGATTTCTCGAGAAACTCCAGAGTGTGGCCCTGTCTGAGCAACTGAAGGACCCATGAGTCTGTGGTAACTGCCTTACACCCCAGCAGGTGACTAGCGAACCTTCCGCCCGGCTATCCCAAATGAAGCAGAGGAGGGGTGGGCCACAAGTTAAGAGGTGGAGGGAGGGTTGGGAGAGTTGCCCCAAGGCTCTCTGAGCTTTGGCTGGAGGGTGGCTGCAGCTGAAGGTGCCTGACGCTTGGTCTGGCGTCTGGCTCTATGCTGCTGTTTCATCTGTCACTTCGTCTGGTGACAAAATGGCTGTTTAGCCTTGGATCTGGGGTAGTACATTGTGAACTGACCTCAGGGCCTTGCCCTTATCCTGAGGCTGGTAATACTATCCTGGGCATCCCTCTGAACAGGACAGCACCCCTAAAGGGGCATCCTGGATAGCCGCCTGGACATCGGTGTCAAGCCTGACACCCTGAGCCAGAAAACCTCCTGAGGCAGACAGCTGTGGTGGTGCCCTGGCTGAAGAATCTACCACATCATAGTTGACCCTCGAGAGTGGTGACAAGTGACTTTGGCTGACCTAACAGTGTCAGCCAATACATCTTAATTCCAAGTCTGGCATGGCCTCCATGATGGGCTCAAGTGGTGGACCAGCGACTTCTGATACACCAGCATGTGTACCACTTAGTTAAAGGCACACTGGCATGAGTGGAGGAAGAACAAAACTTTCTCCCAAACTGATCAAGCTGCCTCGACTCCTGTCAGGTAGGGAGGTGCTCACGTGCCTGGGCTTGGTGGACCTAACATGGGCCACCGTGATTACTACCGAGTCAGCCTTAGGGTGGACACTGAGGTGATCCTTCCCTCAAGTCCTGTAAGTCCTATCAGCCTTCTTCACCACAGCTGGAATTGAGAAGGTATCATCCATATCGTGGAGCCAAATCCTCATGAGGCTCCAGCCACGGAGGTGTGAGGACAGGTGCAGTCTCCTGGATATCTAAATGCTCAGCAAGTCTCTGACATTTGTGGTCCTGAGCATTGGATTTCCATCTGTAGACCTCCATGAATCTGTTTCAGGAGGTCTGTAGAAGAAGGGACCTCTGGAGGTGATTTGGGGACTCCTTCAACTTAGGTTCCTCTGGAGGAGTCTCAAATCCCAAAGCCAAGGAGAAAGACCTGGACTCAGATTCTGAGTCGAAGAGTCTGAAAGTCTGGCATCTGGGCGAGAGACCTCCTGAGTTCTAGGATGGATACTACCCGGTGTCAGGGCCAGCGGAGGACCTTTCATCAGGCCTGACATAGACTGCCGTGGTTCCAGTGGGGATGCAAACCTGGGAATCTTAGCTGGGTGAACCCGGGGGAGGAGTTCTCGCCTGGTGCCAGCTGTCCAGCTCTTAGACAAGCTAAGATTTGGTCTTGGACCACCAAGACTGGAGGACAGCCCTAAAATCTGCCTGGGGTTGAGGAGGTGAAGGAGGGGTGGAGGCAGCTGGCAGATTGTCTGGAACCCAAGGGTACCCATCGTCGGGTATCCCAGCGTGTGAAAACCTGGCTGGGTAACCTGGTGAAGGGTAAAAGGGCGTACCCTGACGTTGGGAAGGCTGACATCTGGTAGCCTATTGGAGGGCACCCACAAACCTGGTGAAAGGATGGGTAACCCAGCAGAGGGTAGCCCAACGGAGGCCCCAACGGAGGAGCTGCAGTGGCCAACGTGAGACTCTGAGGCCTGAAATTTGGACCGGAAGAGACCAAAAGAGCAGAGTCAGGCACGGGCCAGCAGGAGGCAAGACCAGCGGCGTGCTGATGGCCCCACCAGAAGAAACCATGGGAAGGAGCTTGCAGAGGCTCTGATGTTAGGTCCGGGTGAACCAGGAACTATGGCACCCGACAGACGGCCCGTCCTCCAGCTCCTGCTGGTCTGGGGAGGTGGAGGAGCTCCATATAAGGAGAAGAGGGTATCTCTGTGGGAAGAACCTACCGAGAATGCTGTCCAGAGACTGGCAACTGACTTTCTTCCAGCTGGACATCGTCAGGGCTGGTGCCAGAGCCTGAAGTGAGCATGATGGCTGGCGGTCATCAGAGGAACTGATGGCCAGCTTATTGACCTTGGCCATGCAGGCACTGGTCCCCAGAGGCAGACTTATTGGCTTGGGCCAGGCGTTTGTTGGAGGGTCCAATGGGCAGCTATTGGCCCGTCAGCCTACTAGACCCAGTGGTGGAGATAGGTCTAGGGAGGCGGAAGCCTTGGACTCAGCAGAGGCACCTGTGGCCACCATAACCAGTGGCAGCAGGAACCATGGGCTGCTCCTGGGAAGGTGGGACAGACTTGGAGGTAGCAGTGGTCTTCTCAGAGGAGGGGACCCTGTTCACCGAGGGGCCCAAGGGTGGCTGCGGGTGAGAGGTGGACCATTCCTGGTGCTTATCTTTGTTCCTCTTCTTCTGATGTTTGTGGGGTCAGTCGGTGAGGAACAGGCGCTCCTTAACTTTGCATCTCCTTCTCCATGGATGCCATCTTCTTTCTTAGAAGATGGGTTTGAGAACCTGCTGGTGACACTTCTGTGTTGCGTTGAAGCTGGAACAGGCCTCACAATCCTCGACCTTGTGCTCTGGGCCTAAGCAGAGAGGCTAGGGAATGAGAGACTTTATTGCAGTAGCTGCGTGCCGAAGAATCACACTTATTTTTATTCGACTCGATGGTAGACGGCAAACACATGCACAAAACAGGAGATTTTACAGAAAGGCAAGAAAAACAAATACTCATCTGAAAAGGCGGTCGAACTGCAGCGGCGATCTCCATGAGGTCCAACATGCTCAGGTCAACAGTGGGAAAGAACTGGAAGGTGGGCGTGGGGACCACCCACTATATAGTGTCATGCTGACATCGGTCACATGATGTCGGGTGGCGGTCCCCATCAGACACTGCTAGCTAAAGTTTCCGTGTGGTCCTGACACCAGGGAGCACAGTCCTCAAGGTGATTACCTATTGCAAGAGCCCTCTCAAAGTAAGATCTACTGTTACACCTGCAAATTCATCTCTGGCATCACTGATATCCAAGATCTCACAGATACTTTTCAAATCACTAAAGAGAACTCATGCTTTTCCAGCAATGTGGTATATTGTATAATTGTATGAGGTGTCCAGTTATTTACATCAGAGAGTGGTAGATGCCTGGCCAACTAGTTCAGAGAACACTTCAGGGCAGTCATTGAAACTTAGAAACATAGAAAAACGACAGCAGAATGAGACCCAGGGTCCATGAGTCTGCCCATAAGATGCCCAGGACCTAGCGATTGTCTTGGGGGCTGCCCCACCCTAAATTACTATATACTTGCTTTAATAACTTGAAGTTGTGCTCTAGCTCTGTCCCACCTATGTTTGAAACTTTTCACAGATCTGCACCCACTACCTCTGCTGGCAGACTATTCCATGGCTCCACTACTCTTCCCGTGAAGTAGTATTTCCTTAGATCTCTCCTGAAACTCCCCCAGCTTCCATTCATGCCCTCTAGTTGATGTGTTGGTGACCCTATGGAACAGCTCCTCAGTGTCGGCACTTTGTTTATACCTTTTAGGAACAACATTTCTATCATAGTCGCCCTCTCCTTCTTGGTTTCCACTGAGTACATATTCAGTGCTGCTAGCCATCCTGCTAGGGAGTCCCTACAGACCCTGGATCATCTTTGTGCCCCTCCTCTGCACTGATTCCAACCTGTCCTTATCCTTCTTCAAGTGCGGACTCCAAAACTGAACACAGTACTCTAGGTGTGGTCTAACCAGGCATCTGTACAGGGGATGATCACGTCCCTCTTCCTGCTATCAATCCCCTGTCAGTCAGACATGGAGACACTGGTAACACATTGTATTTCTTCTCACTTCTAAAAACATAATGTTAATGACCTCTCAGTGACTTTCAGCAGAGTTTCCTGGATGCTGACCAGAGAAAACTACAGATATACAAAATGGCTCGCACAGCGTCATCCTTAATGATATCACAAGGCTCTAAAAAAGATGGCAATGTAGTATCAACAGTATCACTCTTTGGTGAGACCCCACCTGGAGTACTGTGTCCAGTTCTGGACTGCGCACCTCAGAAAAGGAGCAGAGACAGGGTGGAAGCAGTCAGAGGAGGTAATTAAAATAGTGTGGGGATTGCCTCAAAAAGTCTCACGAGGAGAGACTGAGGGGATCTCAACATATATACCTGGAAGACTGGACAGCAGAGGGACATAATAAAAACCTACAAGTACTTCATGGGGTGAACAGGGTGCATGAGGGAGTCTCTTTCAAATGAGATACAGCACTAGGACCAGAGGGTATGCAATTAAACTGGAGGGGAAAGTTTAAGAGGGATGTGAAGAAGCACTGCTTCACTGAAAGAGTTGTGGATGCCAGGAACAGACTGCTAGTGGAAGTGGTGGAGTTGAAAACAGTAGGGGACTTCAAGCTTGCATGGACTAGACATAGAAGAATATTAGTAAACAGGCAGGGTGGGGGGAGGGTCACAGGAGACCAGTTAGGGACTGCAGAGACAGATGAGGCAGGAACCACTTGGGCAGACTGGGTGAGCCAAGCAGTCCTTTTCTGCCACCAAATTCTATGTTCCTGTGTTACTATTATCAGTATACCTCAGTACAAACTTAACCATCCATATCTCTGGACTGCTGCTGGCTACGGGTAAGCCAACGCATTATTGAAAAAGTTTTTTCATGGGCTTTCAAAATATGATGGCCGCTGTTCATAAATGTTCCCTTTATTGCAGCACTCATGACTTTAGAAGTGTTTTCACATGTGTTCTTCAGTGAGAAACTACAAAGTGATGCAGAATTGAATGGTTCTGGCTTCAAAGGAAGTAAGCTTATTTGTGGGGGTTGGAACCTGTGAAAAAATGGAGTCAGTTCAGAATATGGTTATAAACAAGCATTTGTCAATGTCGAATGTTGCTTGCTTATATGTGCTGTTTAGGTATTTGGAAGTCATTGGGTGCAAATATTGAAAAGTGCATTGAACTTCTGACGTGCGTGAGGAACTGTAACACACGTCAGAAACAGTAATTTTTAGGAATTTTTTTCACCAAATTTTCAACATAGCCATTTAAGATCTCTGCTCATGAACAGTGTCACTGTGATTTTCTTAATGTGTCCCATACATGGATTTCAGACACCGACCGCGCCATTGTGCGCTATGCATGGGCGGAAACACGCTTTGGGCAAGATGTGAAAATGACAGCTGTACTGCTCATAAGGAGGTGTGGTAAAATGACAATGTTGAAATCTGGAGTGAAAATATTGAAAATTCGCAAACTTCTGACGTGCGTAGGAGCTGCGCAACACTGCCTAAATCAAAACAGTAATTTTAGAAATTTTTCTGCAAATTTTCAACATAGGCTTTTGAGCCCACCTTATGAACACTGCAGTGTCATTTCATTAATCAGTCGAAAGGTGATTTCGTCGTAACCACGAAATCACCTTCGGGCCCGATTAACGCCATGACAGTGCAAGAATTCATGAGGAGGGGTCCCAAAAACTGCATGTTGAATTTGGCCAAAATTCCCAAAATGCCTGAGATATGCAACAAAGTTGAAAACCCTATTTATTCCATTATACAGCTTACCGCATTTCCTCAGTTCGCTGTCGGTTTTGAAGAGTGCAGGCGTGTTCGGTCCACCGATGATACGTCGCACTGAGCTCAGTGAGTGTGGGGTGAGGAGGGTGTGGGAGGTAGAGGCGCAGTGGGTGGGTTTGGGTGGGGGCAGGAGACTACGAAGGACCGTTTTTTTATTTACAGGGTTTTTAATTAAGGCAGCGGGACGTTTGCCACACTGGGTGGGCTCCCAGCGTGGCAGCTGGAGAAAGGCTGTTTGGGGGCTGGAGCTGGCGGGGGTGGGCACCCCGTCGGCTAATAACATTTTGCCACGCTGGGGTGGGCTCCCAGCGTGGCACCTGCACAGCGTTTGTGGGAGGCGTGGAGCCGATGGGGATTAGGCACCCCGTCAAGCCATACAGTGAGTGCATGGGGAGGGAGCCTCATCAGCATGCAATATGCGCTGGTGTGTGTATGTGTGCTAACTGTAATTATGAATACCACATTATTATGCGGAATTTATTTGTTTTACTGATATTATTATTGTATGATTTTATTGTTGGTGTTCTGCATCAGCACAATTTATTTATTTGTTTGTTTAAAATGTAACTAGTAAAGACATACTACATAGATACATAGACACTGTCGGCAGATAAGGGCCTATGGCCCACCCAGTCTGTCCATTTGAGCTTGTAAGTTCCCTTTAGATTTTTCTAGAAGTCTGCTGCCCCTTACCCCTGACCTCCAGAATTCTCTTATGTCTATCCATGTATCCTTAAATCCCATGATTGTTTCAGCCCCACCACTTCCTCTGGCAGGGTGTTCCACCTGTCCACCACCCTTCTGTGAAAAAATCTTCCTCACGTTTCCTCTGAACGCCCTCCTCCAACTTCATCCCATGCTCCCTAGTCCTGGAACATCTTTTCGCTGGAAAATTGTGAATTGTGTATTCCTGCACCCTGTTCCTCCCTGTAAGGTACTTGTATGTCTCTATCATATCCCTCTCTCCTTCTCTCCTCCACGGAGTACATATTCAAGTCCTTCAGCCTGTCCTCATGGGACTTGTGATGCAATTCTCTGCACCATCTTTATTGCCCTCCTCTGAACCTTCTCTACCCGCCTATTGTTCTTACATAGGTAAGGTCTCCAGAACTGTACACTGAACCCAGGTGGGACCTCATTAGTGTCTTGTATAGTGGAATTATGACCTCCCTTTTCCTGCTGGCTATGCTCCTCCCTTGCATCCCAGCATCCTATTTGCTTTACCTGCTGCCTTGTTGCACTGTTTCTACCTTGAGGTCATCAGAGATGATAACTTCAAGGTCCCTTTCCTGCTTGGGCATGCAATATCCTCACCCCCAACTGATATGTTGTTCCAGGGTTTTGTGCCCCATATGCATTATTTTGCACTCTACTGAAATGATAACAGCTACTTTCCAGATGTGTCCTAGGAGAAAGGGAGAGAGTGATAACTAAACAATGAAACTACTAAAAATAAGAAGTTAAATACAATAATATAGTAAAATTGAAGCAGAACCATAAATATTAGAGGCAAAATAGAAATGAATTGTAGTAAAAAAGCACTCATATGTAAAGAAAGAAAATAGTGAAATAAGTATAAACAAGGTAAAACTAGTGAAGGGGAATGATGAGTAAAGGGGCATTGACAGTTGCAGGTAGGAAAACAAAAGTCATAAAGAGGAGACTTTAGGGAGGAGGAAGAGGCAGACCAAATTGAAAGGGAAGTTCAAAATGGTAACTCTGGGAGTAATTCTTCCCTCTCTGAGGCCAGGAGATTGGCCAGCTTCCCTGGACCTCAAGGATGCCTATTTCCATATTCCCATCAAGTGCTCCACAGAAAGTACCTCAGGTTCGATTGCCCTCAAGCCACTATCAGTTCAGGGCTTGCCCTTCGGCCTAACATCAGTCCCAAGGGTGTTTACAAAGAGTCTTGCAGTAGTAGTGGCCTTCCTCAGAAGGCAGAGCATTTCTCTGTTTCCTTACCTGGATGACTGGCTCATTGTAGGACAGTCTTCTGTCCAGGTCAAGTCAGCTCTGCAGGTTACCCAGGATCTCCTCAGTTCCTGGGATTTCTTCTGAACCTGTCAAAGTCAGTTCTCGAACCAGTGCAACTTCTTACTTTTATAGGGATAGAGTTAGATACTGTTCCGGCCCTTACAGAGATCACTTCTCGTTTCATCCTCTGGTTTCTCATCCAGCAAGGCATTTTCTTCAACTCCTGGGCATATGGCAGCTTCCACTGCAGTGGTACAGGGGCCAGGTTTCAGATGAGGGACATTCAGTTCCATCCAGATCCTTCTGGTCTCAGAGAAAAGACTCTTTCCAAACTGATTCCAGTGACTCAGACTCTGGTCCAAGCTCTCCAGTAGTGGCTGGACCAAGACAATCTCAGGCAAGGTGTTCCATTCCTTAGGCAAACTCCTTCAGTGGTTCTCACCACAGATGCATCTCCTAGGCTGGGAGCACACCTGGGAGCCCCTCACAGCACAGGGGTGTGGTACCCAGCAGAGTCTCTCCTTCTATCAGTCTTCTGGAACTCAGGGCAGTATTCTTGACCTTCAGTTCTCCTCAGACTCAGTGAGGAACAAGGTGGTTCAGGTCAGGACAGACAACACCACCACCATGTGGTACTTCAACAAGCAAGTAAGGGGCACTTGGTCTATGGCCTTGTGCACTGAGGCCATTAAAATATGGTCTCTGGCCTATTCCTTCAGACTTCCCTGATAGCAGTTCACCTTCCAGGAAAGGACAATGTGTTAGCGGATGCTCTGAGCAGAATTTCCCAGGGCCATCAGGAATGGACCATGGATCCTCTCATCCTGAAAGTAAACTTCACCAGGTTGGGCACCCAGAGATAGATCTTTTGCAGCCCCAAACAACCACCAGCTCCCCAGTTCTACTGCAGGCCTCCAGTCATGGGGACAGTTCCCTGGATGCTCTTATATTGGATTGGGAAGGCAGATTCCTTTATGCTTTCCTTCCTTTTCCCTGCTGCTCAGGGTTCTAATCAAGATCAGGTCACAACCCTGCACAGTGATTCTGATTGCTCCAGATTGGACCAGGCAACCTTGGTATCCTCTGTTGTTGTCCTTAGCAGTCTCACTTCCCTGTCCCTTCCCAAGAGACACACTTTCTTAACCTCTTCTCAGGGAGAATATGGTACCCCAATCTTGTCTCTCAATCTCAAGGCCTGGCTCTTAAGAGTTAGAGCATGCTAGCCTGCATCTTTCTCAGGGAGTTTTAGACATCCTCAAGGGTTCTCAAAACCCTCTACCAGAAAACTTACAAGTCCAAATGGAAAAGATTGGCATTTGGTGTTCACAGAGGGATATCCTGCCAGAGGTTGCAGGTATTGCCACAGTTTTAGATTATCTGGTTCACCTAAATGGGTTAGGCCTTAAGCCAGCCACTTTAAAAGTTCACCTAGCAGCTGTGTCTGCATTTCTGTCTGCAGAGAAGGCTCTTCTCTGGCATCCCACCTGTATTTGCAAAGTTCTTTAAATGTTTGATTCATATCAACCCTCCTTTCAGGAGTCTACCCTGGCTTGGGATCTCAATATCTGCATTGCTCAGCTTATGCAGCCCCTTTGAACCTTTGGCTTCAGCCAAGCTTAAGTACTTGACCTGGAAAACTGTGTTTCAAACAACATGAAGTCTTGCTGTATTCTGACTAATGCATTTAGCCCCAGCCTTTAAACTGCCCCTGAGAACAAAGGGTTAAACTTTCTATGAGAGTATAGAATGCTGAGCTCGAGCTCGGTTGATGTCTCTGTCTGTTTCCTTTGAAATCTAGCCGTCAGATTTCTTTACTCCGCCTCACTGAACAGTCACTCGGAGATTCCTCCTGCAGCTCGTTCGAAAGTCGGTTAGAAGTGTCGGTTTACTGTCAGTTTTAACCGAAATTTATTTTCCGTATAGCTGGTTCAGTCTCTGTCTGTGGTACCATAAGTACTAGATAGGTTTTGTACTGTTTTTCTGTGTGGAACTTGTAAAAGTGTGGATTGGTTCACTGAACCGATCATTTGTTGATTCTTGTATCTTACTTTAGTCTGTGGTTACCGTCCTTATCGGTTCTAAAAAACGTGTTGGTACGTTTTTCAAGACCATGACACGTTAGGAACCGATAAGGAGTCTTGCCTGGCGGTTGCTAAAAAAAGGTAAGTTAGTTAGGTTGGCCGTGTCTGAGAAACCCAGAAAAAAACCGGCCCATGGGGTTTCAACACTGTAGTGAGTGTGGGGAGGTCTTTGCTAAGGCCGATCCACACTACCTGTGTTTATTGTCTGGGGTTTGAACACCTCAATTCAGACTGCCAAATTTGTAAAAACTTTCCCAAATCTACCCTTGAAAAGAGATTAGGTAGACTGAGGAAAAGGAGGCGAGGAAGTCCGCTGACCGGATGGCCAGCCGGTTCGGTTCCGACCCGAACCAGAAGGAAGTGCCCTCTGACCACGGCAATACTTCTTCTGGCTAAAGGAGAGCCGATCCGAGGTTCGGTTCACAAAAGAAAACACAAAGAGAAATTGTCCGTTCGGATCCAGAAGTCCATGTTCCGACCGGCCAAAGAAGCCAGCCATAATTTGGACTGTGGAATCACTTCACCTGGTTCCGACCGATCCGCACCTTTGGCAGGGGCTCGGTTCGGTCAGTTCACCCGGTTCACGATTATACCCCTGAAGAATTTATGAACCGGAGTTTGAGGAGGAGGAAGTTTGAAGATGATGATGGTGATGGTGAAAGTCTGGATGTGCCTGTTGAACCGGACATCTCCCCAGACAGACCTTCAGGTATATCCCTCCTAGGCTTTCTGAGTCCCTTCCCACTTTATGTTCTACAGAAAGGTGGCTGAGGCCCTCCAGCTTCCTATGGAGGAGGCAATGGAGGATCAAGAGGAGCATGATTTTGTGGAAATGATGCACATCCCAGAGTCCAGGAGACTGTCTATTCCCTTCACAAATCTTTGGGAAGCAGACACAAAATCCTGAAGTCTCCCACCCCTATACCTCCTGTTAATAGAAGAATGGAGAAGAGTGTATACACTTTCAGGCTCAGATACAGAGTTTTATATCAGCAATGCAGCCATGTTAGTTGTGCAGGCTGCTGCCTGTGATAAGGCAAACATACCTTGGCTTCACACACCTCCAGACAAAGACTCCAGGAAGATGGATGCCGTGGCAAAAAACAGTACATGGCATCTTCCTGGGACTCAGGCAGGCAAATTATATGGTTTATACAGCCAGGTACCAGAAGTCCAGGTGGGACACTGTACTGGCACTGGCTAAACAGGCTTCTCCCAGCTAGCCAAGGAGCTGGAGGAGGTGGCTGCAGATGGGATTGAGGCATCAAAACTTCATTTTCATGCTGCTGTGGACTCCAATGATGTGTCATCAAGAGTCATGGCTACATCTGTGGCTCTTGGAGAATGGCTTGCTCAGATGTACTAGCCTCTCGCAGGATACCAAGGCTAAGGCCATGGATTTTCCTGTAGTGGGTAATTCTCTGTTTGGGGAGCAGACAGAGAACTACATAAAAAAATGGATGAGTACAGGACCACTTACAGGAGTGCTCAGGCCAAGAGAGGCAGGCAGCTCCTCAAAGGCAGCAGTCTAGGGGCAGGGGTAGGCCTTTTCATAGGCCTTTTACCAACACAGGCCTCTTCTCCCTTTTCACAGAGGGTTTCTTCAGAGGGAGAGGCAGAAGGGGCATGTGCAGGGCTGCATCCACTCCTCAGCCTAAGGCCTCTGCCAAGCAGACACCCTGATGGGCCTGCCCGGTCGACTCTCCTATCCCAGTAGGGGCAGGCTGACTTACTTCATCCAGGACTGGATGTCTATTACATCAGACAAGTGGGTCCTGGAAGTAGTAGTTAGGGACTGGTTCTCAGCTTCAAAAATTTCCGAAGATGAGAGCCAGATCTTTTCCACCTGCAGGTCTCTCAGAAACCCTTGCCCTAGAGGCAGAGGTTTCATCTCTGCTGGCTTTAAGAGCCATAGAGACAGTACCTACTCCTACACTTGGGCAAAGGTCTGTACTCCATGTACTTCCATACCCCAAAAGACAGGGGAGTGGTGACCCATCCTAGACCTAAGATACCCAAACAAACATCTTTTAAAACCAAAGTTCAAAGAGGTAACTCTGGAATAATCCTTCCTCTCTAAGGCCAGGGACTGGCTAGCCTTCTTGGACCTCAAAGATGCCTGTTTTCACATTCCCATCAGGTGCTCCCACAGAAAGTACCTCAGGTTCAAGTTGCCTCTGGCCACTATCAGTTCAGAGCAATGCCCTTTGGCCTAACTTCAGCCTCAAGGGTCCTCACAAAGTGCCTGGCAGTAGTGAGTTGCCTTTCTAAGAGGCAAAGATTTCCATTTTCCATACCTGGACGACTGGCTAATAGTGGGCCAGTCTCCAGACCAAGTCAAGTCAGACCTGCAAGTGACCCAGCAAGTGCTCACTCTCTAGGATTTCTTCTCAACCTTCCCAAGTCGGTTCTCGAGCCAGTCCATCTTCTACCTTTATAGAGCAGAACTGGATAAGGTAAAGCAAGAGCTTTCTTCCCTGGAAAGGGCAATCGCTCTTATAGAACTAGCCTCTTCCTTTAGCCTTCAGGTATCTCGCCAGCAAGGCATTTCCTCCAGCTCTTGGGCCACATGGCAGCTTCTTGGCAGTGGTCCAAGGGCAAGATTCCAGATGAGGGACATTCAGTTCCATCTGAGAGCTTTTAGTCTCAGAGGAAGGATTCCGTTACCAAACCGATCCCAGTGACTTTGACCTTGATCCAAGCCCTTCAATGGTGGCAGGATCAGGGCAATTTAAAAGCAAGGGTCCCATTTGCCACTCAGTCTCATTCAGTGGTCCTTACCACGGATGCTTCCCTTCAGGGCTGGGGAGCCCATCTGGGGCTCTCACTGCCCAGGGATTGTGGTCCCCTCAGGAACCTTCTCCATATCAATCTCCTAGAACTCAAGGCAGTTTCTCTGCCCCTGCAGGCTTCTCTCAGTCAGTGCAAAACAAGGTGGTTCAGGTCAGAACAGACAACACCACCACCATGTGGTACATCAACAAGCAGGAGGCACTCGTCCACGGCCTTGTGTACGGAAGCCATGAAATTGTGGTCCCTGGCTTATTCTCTGCAGACATCTCTGATAGCAGTCCACCTTCCAGGGAAGGACAATGTGCTAGCAGATGCACTGAGCAGGATCTCCCAGGGCCATCACGAATGGTCCCTGGACCCTCTAGTGTTGAAAGTGATTTTTCAAGATGGGGCACTCAGAGATAGATCTCTTTGCAGCCCCAGGCAATCACCAACTTCCTCTGTTTTATTGCAGACCCCAGTCTTGGGCAGAGTCCCTCTGAATGCTCTGGCATTGAACTGGGAAGGAAATTTCTTATGCCTTCCCTCCTTTCTCTACTTTTCAAGGTTCTGGTCAAGGTAAGGTCACAACCCTGCAAAGTGATTCTGATTGCTCCAGATTGGGCCAGGCAGCCCTGGTACCCCTCTTACTGTCCCTAGCAGTCCATTTTCCCCTGTCTCTTCCCAGGAATCACAACCTGTTAACCTCCTCTCAGGGAGGATCTGTTACCCCAATCTTCAGTCTCTCAATCTCAAGGCATGACTCTTGAAGAGTTAGAGTATGCAGATTTGTCCCAAGGGTTCTGGATATTCTCAAAGCCTCTCGAAAGCCTGCCACCAGAAAACTTATAACTCCAAATGGAAAAGATTCAACATTTGGTGTTCCAAGAAGCATATATCTCCAGACACTGCTGAATTTCCTACAGTTCTGGACTATGTGGTCCATCTTAATGACCTAGGCCTCAGACCAGCTACTCTCAGGATGCATTTGTCAGCTGTCCTGCTTTCCTGTCAGCGGAAAGCCTTCCTCACTATCATCTCATCCTGTATTCTGTACATTTTTCAAGGGACTGCTTCATACCAATCCTCCTTTAGGGATCCTGCCCCTGCCTGGGACTTGAATGTTTGCATTGCTCAACTTATGCAACCCCTTTTGAGCCTATGTCCTCAGCAGAGCTTAAGTACTTGACTTGGAAAACTGTGTTTTGGTAGCTATTACCTCTGCCAGACATATCAGTGAATTGCAAGCCCTGTCACTGGAATCTGATTTTATTCCTTTCATAGAGATAAAGTGGTTCTTAGAACCAATAGGAGGTTCTTGCCCAAAGTGGTTTCAGACTTGATTTGAATCAGTCTATGTCTCTCCCTGTTTTATTCACTGACCATTCTTCCTCAGGGAGAGGAGGCTACACAGTTTAGATGTTAAAAGATCCCTTAGCTACTATATAGAGCGTACTCAAGAGTCACAGGTTTGATTCCTCCAGTTGTTTCTCACTTATGGGGAAGTGGGAAGGGCAACCCTGCCACCAAGAGAACTACTGCAAGGTGGATTGTTTCCTGTATACAATTCTGCTATGAGAAACTGGGAAAGACTCCACCCTCAGGCCTGAGGGCTCATTCACAAGAGGTAGAGCTGCTTCCTGGCTGCTGTCAGGGATATCCCTCTGTTAGAAATTTGTCAAGCAGCCACCTGGAAAACAGTCACACCTTTGCCAAGCACTACTCTCTGGATATCCAGGCTAGGAGTGATGCTCGGTTTAGCACAGCAGTACTTCAGAGCCTATTCCCAAAGTAGGTTCTGTCCTCCTCCATGGAGGTACTGCTTGGTAGTCTGCAGATTGTCAGAATACAGCAAGACTTCATGTTGTTTGAAGAAAAAATTACTCACCTTAATAATTATATTTCTTCTAATGAGTCTTGCTGTATTCTGTCCACCTCCCTCCCCCCTCAGAACCTGTTTTTGGGAAGTGGGTGGGCAGGCGCATGTGTGCACCCAGGGGTGCTTCAAGCACACCCTCCGCTTTATCTGGGTGCTTTGTGTTAGAAGCTATTATTTTAGATAGGTTTTAGTTTTGGGTTTCCTGACTTGAGTCTTCCTTTGGGAATCCAAAACTTTCAGTTGCTCATTGGCTAATTAAAATTTTACAATTTCCACATAGTTAGTCAGTGAGTGGTTGCTCTAAGAATCTGGTGGTTGGGTTTCAAAGTGCTGCAGACAGAGACCTCAACCGAGCTCAAGCTCAACGCTCTATGCACTGCATAGAAAATTAACCCTCTACACTCCGGGCAGTTCAAGGCTGGAGCTAACTGCAGATTGTCCGAATACAGCAAGACTCCATTAGAAGAAATATAATTACTAAGGTGAGTAATTTTTCTTCTGAATTAACCCAGTGCTTCAACTCATAATGAGTCTTCATCAGGGAGGGACTCAGTGTACTGAAAGCTATTTTTAGTAGAATGTTTAAAGACACAGGGTGGCATTTTCAAAGGGCTATGTCTGTTTGTTGAGCATGAATGTGCAACATCTGCTCATATAGATTAGATCACCTAAAAGCTGGTCTAATGTCTGGACGTGATTACTGCAACTTGCATTTTCTGAAAATGGCACATGCGTCAGAATTTTGATGCATGCATGATTTTTGCCATATCAATCAATCAACCAATCTTTATTTAACCAGGCGTGAACACCACTGAGAAGAATTCATTTGCAAGGCAGACCTGGGAATAATATAAGTACAGTGCAAAGTGAATTACAGTACAATAGGTGAAAAACAAGAAACAATATCTGACAGGTTGAGAGAATACAAAGGCGGGATATTCAAAGGGTTGCCTGGTGCAACTGAGTTGCGCTGGCGCAACCCCGCATTGCGCCTGGTGGATATTCAAAGTCTGCCAGGCGCAGCACAAGTCCCGATGTGCAGGGCGCAATGTAATCCTATGCAGCACAGATGCAGGGGGCATGCCCATGCATATGCGGCACATCCCGATATTCAGCCCGGGATGTGCGGTGCACAAGCTGTCGCAACCCTGCATTGCGCCACACGGGGACTCAAAGTTGAGCTCTGGAAAAGCAGAAGCAAGTCCCAGACACCCCACAGGTGGGCTGCTGTATTGCAAAGCAACCACAGCAACCTGGCTGCGGGTGGCCACCAGCACACAGGGACTACCATTATGAGCCACATACCCCCTGGTGGTCCAGTGACCTCACCACCCCTGCATACCCGGACGCGGGCTGTAGGAAATGTTAATATCCCCGTGGTCTAGCAGCAACTCCCCATAACGCCTGATCGCTGGGCTGTAGAAATGTTTCAACATCCCTGGTGGTCTAGTGGTAACTCCTCACTCCCGTATGCCCGATCACAGACTGTAGAAATGTTTCAACATCCCGGTGGTCCAGCGGTAACCCCACCCCGTCGCCTGATCGTGGGCCGTTCTGGAAATGAAATATTACCTGGTGGCCCAGTGGCGTCCCCTCACCCACCCACATAGGTCCCCTGCCACTCCAGCACCCTCCCCCATCAGCGGCGGCAGCATTGTGTGGGGGAGGATTTTCAAAAGGGTAGATACAGACGCAAATACATGCTGCGCCTATGTCTGCATCAATCCACTGGTGTCTAGGCAACCCTGCTGCTATTTTAGAATTTGTATCTGTTTATGACAAACAGCACAATTTATGACAGAAAACATGCAACTGTGTCCAAATTGGATGCAACTTGCCACCTGCCTATGTTTCTTTTGGACGCAAACTGGAGACGCTTGTGAGGCCATCTAAAAGATGGTCTAGCAGGTTTGGATGCATTCTGCTCTGAAAATAGGGTCAAATGTATCTTGAGCAGATTCTTTGAAAATTTGTCCTGCTGGCCCTGTGGCGCGACAGGGCTGAGGCACCATGCCTTACCTGCCGCCATGCCAGTGACTGGGATCTGGTGCGGCCTCAGGGCATCGTGGGTCAGCTGGGGAGTAGGGAGGATCGAGCATCCAATGGACTGCCTCCTGCTCCAGGGGAGGGTGGGGAAGCACTAGGTAATCGACTGACCCCTGGTGGAGGCTGGGAGCCATCGCAGCTGAGGCTTGAAGGTCCCGGAGGTGTGCCAGACATGGGTGCTTTCACCCTTAGATCATTGCATGCCACATCTCCCAACAACAATGGGGAAAACAGGACTCTGGCAGGGGCAGGTTGATGCCCATCCCACCAAAGCCCCACGCAGCTACCGAGGCATTCCGCCACGGACTAACCATGTGGCACCATTCAGGAGTTACGAGGGCTCTCTAACTGCCCTGCCCTGGGGACAATCCAGGTGAATGCCACTGGACAGAGGTAAGTCCTAGGGGATGGGCAAGGCGGACAGGCCAAGGGAGAACAAGACAGAGACCAAAAAAAAAGAAAATCTTGCCCTACGCCTTTAAATATTTCACTTAAAAATGGCTCTTAGTACACTGAGCCCACCTCTAATGAAGATGTCTTCTGAGTCAAATTGCTGGGGTTAGTGTGACCACTCTCCATGGCTGTGTGCACATATTTGCGTTTTGCAAGAATTTTCTGGCTCTTTGGATTTTCTCACAATATATGTGGTGAACTTTAGTTACCAAACACTCCTGGAGTGCAGCTTCTCCATGTCAGGTTTCATTACACTACACCTGCACCAGGCTAACCCTGAGCACATGTGTTCATGTGAGTGTTCCAACTGTAACCATGCAATCATAACCCCCCTGAGTACAACCACACCCAACTAGTGATGCAGTCCACCTACAACCTAAATCTCTGCTGCATATCTATTTTATGCTTATGCCCTAAAACTGTAGATTTAAAGAAACAACACAAAATTACAGCACTCTACACAATTAGCAAAACTAATATAAGTAAACATTATATCAGTGGAATAAGGCAATTCCATTAGGAGAGTATAGTTGTAGTAGTACCTCCTGGTGGTTGAATTCCCTCACCCTTCAGACTCAGGACACCAATCCACCAGTCGGAACTTTAACAAAGCATGTAATAGTAGTAAATAAATGTATGCATAAATCCAGGAAAGAGAAATTCTGATTGAATCAAAACTCATTTTCAATTGGGTCCCAAACATTCACACTACAGTTACAATAACTGCATTTAACAGAGATATAAAGACGGCAATACAAATGAAACATACCTTGTAAAAGGAAAATATACTGTAACAGAATAAACTCTATAAGGCAAAAAGGTGCATAGTACCCTAAAATAACAAAGTACATTAATTTACACTATAAAAAATAACATGCAATCATAGTAGTAAATATATTTATGCACAACATCCAGAAAGGAAATTTCCTGACTAAGACACAAACTCATTTTCAATAGGGTCCCAAACATTCACACTCACAGTTACAATAACTGTGTTTTACAATAGATATTAAGATGACACTACAAGTTAATTGTACATTGCAATAAGATAAATAGACATATAATAAAATAAAACCCATCAGGTAAAAAGGTGCATAGTACCCAAAAGACATTATACATCGAGGAGCGCTCCCGACCAATCGAGCACTTTTTCCCTGTGGGTAAGGCACTCTTATTCTGTGAGAGCGTCTCACATCACAGTTGCCCTGAAACGGGCACGTTCTGGAACAGTTTTTTTTTAATATATATATATATATTTTTTTTTTAATTTCTTTTATTAAATGGATGTGATCACTGGTCTGTTACAGTCAGATACAGAAATATTCAAGAAAAGCAAACGTTCAGTTGATACAAAACAATCAGTTTCTCATCTGGCAAAATCAATGGCGTTACAAGATATTGAAACATCATTTTCTATCTGACTGTATCCTGATGTTTCACCTCTTTAAATCTTTTCACCTCTACTTTATAGTGGCCAATATGGTTTTTCATTCCCACTGTTAATAGATTCTTTCTTTTTGGTTGCCCTGTATTTTATATCCAGGGTTACTTCCTCTATCTCCATCTATATGTCCTCAATCCCCATCTCAAGGTATAAATTCAGGATCGTGCCCGAAATATACATTACCCATGGCCTCAACATGCTTAGTGTGTCTAGGCTTTTTGTTTATGTAGGGAGGCTGTAAGGGACTCCAAATGATATATACTGGATACCACCACTCTCCAGTCCTGTACGGTAGGGATAGTTACTGACATCCAACGCTTTGTTATGGCCTTTTGGCCACCAAAATGTAAATTGGTAACAATACGGTACCAGGATGGTCGGTGGGGGGACTGCATATAAGACCATCTCTGCAGTTAACTCAATTTGTTCCCTAAACACTCTGATAACTCTTGTTGTATGTTACACCAAAATGGAGTCAACAGGGGCACATCCAAAAGTATGACCGAGATAAGCACAAGAGCATTTGCAATTTCTCCAACATTTCCCATATGAGGGGGAAGGTATTTCATAAGAATGGTTGGGGCTCAAAGAATTGAGCTCAACACTTCCAGGCAATTCACGCCATTTGGTAGAATGGGTCACCCTATAGGCCAGAGGTGAAGCTTGTAGCCAATCTTGGTCCAAAATTCCATGTCAAGGTCCCTTCCCAGCCTCTAAAATGGAAAGAGATGAGTCTCCCATCCCTTCTCTAAGAAAATGGTATAGGTGTCTCACTTGGTGGCTGCACATATGCCCTGCCAGGGCATCCTCCAGATACTTCAAAATTTCAGAATAGGGTCTGGCAGATTGAGGCTTCTATCTCGCTGTCGCAAGAGATAATTTTAACCTGTATATAACTGTATATGTCATTGTCTAACAGACTATAGGTTGCTTTAAGCTCTTCAAATGAAATTATTCCCTCCCAAGAGAGAAACTGTTTAAAATATTGAGTCCCAACCTTCTCCACCTGCAAATGTGTGATCCATTGCAGTGGAAAGAACCTCTCATCCTCTGAGATTAATGTGTAGAAAAAAAAGGTCACTAAACCCCTGGTGTTTTTCAGCCGATACCACTGTTTTAGGGCATGGTAGAAAAGTTGTGAAGTCCAGAAGGTGGGGAGCCCTACCCGATGAAGCTAAGGTGATTTTTGTTATGTCGTATAAATCATTTAAAGAAAATTCTAAGTCCTTCCAAGGGGCCTCATGGGTCAGATCCAACCAAAAGGTTACTATTTTTAAAAAGCAGCCAGAGCGTATAACCTTAGATTAGATAGGTTAGCTCCCTCCTAGGACAGGGGAAGTTGCAATAATGAGAGCCTGATTCGGGGTCTTTGGTTCTGCCATATAAAGTTTGAGATAATTCTGTCCCATGATTTAAAATAAAATAGGGAAGGAAAGTAGGAATATTCTGGAACAGGTATAATAATTTTGGTAATACCATCATACAAATAGACTCTATTCTCTGGAAAAACTCATGGGGAGCCCAGACCAACAAGAAGGATCGGACTGTATTTGAATCTGAAAGGGCTCATAATTTAGTAATTCCAGGTTGTCCAAATTACATGGAATAATGATGCCTAGATATTTAAATTGTGTTCGATGCCATTTTATAGGTATTTTTTTGAGGGCTGATGAGGAGGAAAGTACAATGACAGGAGGTCTGTTTTGGCTATATTTAATTGAAATCTTGAAATCCCGTGAAAGTCTCCAAGGTTTCCACAAGGCCAGTAGGGATGTCTCTGGAGAAAGAGCTGTCACCAAGACATCATTTGCAAATAGGGCCACTTTGTATTCCCTCTGGCCTACCGGGATTCCTTCTATCTGTATATTTCTTTGAATGCCTCCACCAGAGGTTCTATATATAGAGCAAATAGTATTGGGGATAAGGGACATCCCTGTCTTGTGCCCCATCTGTATGGGTATGGCCTGGGACAAGGAACCATTTATTTGAATATATGCTTTAGTAGACATATAAATATTTCTTAAAATAGTAAGAAAGGAGTCTGGAATAGAGAATTTAGAAAGTGCTGCCTATAAAAATTCCCATCCCACCTTGTCGAATGCTTTGTCAAGCATCTAAACTTATTATTATAGAGGGATCTTTTGAGTATGAACTTGTTCCATAAGTATTAGGTGCGCTGCAGGTTATCCAATGTACTTCTCTGTTTGATAAAGCCTGATTGATTAGGATGTATCAACTGGGGAAACATTGGCCATATATATGTTATAATCCACATTTAAAATTGAGATTGGATGTTATGAGGTCGTTGTGGGATCTTTATCAGGTTTTAATACAGGTGAAAGTATAGCATAACTTCAAGAGGGAGGGGGTCTCTCCATCCGTCACCACCCTGCATGCTGGAAGAAAGCTGGGAAGCAATTGGGGATGAAAGTTATGTACCATTCAGGGCTAAAACCATCTGGCCCTGGACATTTTCAAATTTTAATTTGTTTAACCTGCTATAGAATTTCTTCAGGTCTGATGTTACTTGTCAGCCATTCAATTTGGGATTCTGTTAATCTGAGTAGGGAAAGGACATTCAAAAATTTGACATCGGGCTGTTTGATCTTGAGAGTGTGAGGGGCTATATATAGAGTCTCATAAATTGCTCGAAAATTTTTTAATTTGTTCCTCCTTATATGTTAAATTGCCTGTCGTGGTAGACTTTAATTTTAAAATTATTGATGCCTTTTTATCGGCCCTTAACTTTCTGCCAAAAGTCTTGCCCTCTAGTCCCCCTCATAATTAGATTGTCGTAAGTACTCCAAGCTCTGGAGGGTATTATAATCTAATATTTTTGTATTTCTTGTTTTATGACCCTGATCCATCTTTGGAGAGTTGTATCTCCTTCTCTACATAGAAGTTGATAAGAAGCCAATTGGTCCTCTTAAAGTTTAAGATATGCTTATTTATTTATTTATTTGCTTTTGTTAACCAGGTAAGCACGCTAGACAACCAGGTGCCTATTTTCAGGTGCGACCCGAGAGTTACAGAGCATACAGGTAACAAGATACAGCTAAGTAAACAGAAATACAAATGTAAGAGAAATTACAGTCAGGAGCAAGAGGCTCTACAATGGTGAAAGGTGCATCAGGCTCAAGTGAGGCTAGGCTGGCAGTCAAGTTATAGTATGCAACACCACGCAGTACATGATAAGTACAAAGACAGGGAGAAAACGAAATGACAATATATAGAAGTGCACAATAAAGGGGGCAGCGAGAACTATACTGGTGGAGGTATAGAGATAATTGCAGCATTCCTCCCGGGGGCAGGAGGGGTAGAGGGTACGCCTGGCCTAGGAGGAGCATAGGCAGGCCACAGAGGTCTTGAGAAAATGCCAGAGGGATGTTTTAAAGCAGTGGTGGAGGCGAGGCCGCACTAGTGCGGAAGGAGTTCCATAATTTAGGCAGTGGACTGAGAAGGCCCTGTCCCCAGTGAGGGTGCGAGTCCTTGGAACACATTGGGCCTGAGAAGCACAAGATCTGAGATGGTAGGTTGGGGGTGGGGATTAGGGAGGGCAAGAACCGAGGGGGTGGCAGTCCAGACGATGTTGTCAACAAAGTTGCTTAGGACAAATGTGCGGTGTTTTCAGGAGCCACTCCAGACGTGAGTAAAGCTCACATCGATGCTTTAGGCGGGGGCAGAGAGAGGAAGCGCATATGTTATTGTATGCAGTGTCCCATTTTGTGAGTTGAGCTTTGGAGACTGAGGCAAGGCAACGAGCCCATAGCATAGTGTAGGGAGGAGTATCCCCTAGCTATGGCTAGCCGGGCGTCAGAGGTGAGGCAGTCCTTTGCTCTGTAGGCAAGGCCAAGCTTGCCATTAGAGGCATTGCACACATTCCTGATGTGTGCAGTGAGATCGAGTTGGGGATCAAGGGTGACCCCTAGGTATTTGGCCAAGTCAGAGACTGGCAGTAAGTCGCCATTTGCCCCATGGATTTCTAGGGAGCAGGGCAGGAAGAGGTGCGTGTCCCAGACCCGAATAGCATGGTATGGGTCTTCTTTAAGTTGACGATGAGCTTGTGGTCCTTAAGCCAATTTTGGACATGCTCAAAGTCGGTGTTTAGTCGAGAGTTGATGGAGTTGATATCACAGGAACTGGCCAGGACCACAAAGTCATCCGCATATAAGATTGGAACACCATGGGTAATTGCAGAGGCAATCCATTGATGTATAGAGAGAACAGTAGAGGAGCCAGGATGGATCCCTGGGGGACCCTGCAGTTAACTAGGGATAAGGCTGAGTTGGTGCGGTTGTAGCAGGTGAATTGCTGTCTACCCGCAAGGTAGTTTGAGAACCATTCGAGGGCACGGTAGAGAGACCAGGGAGTGCAACCTGGTGTGGAGGAGGGAGTGATCCACTTGGTGAAGGCCTTGGAAAGATCGATGAAGATGGCCCCCATCAAGAAACCTAGATCAGTAGCGGATCTGATCTCTGAGGTGACCACAGCAAGCGCCGGCGATGTGCTGTGCCCTTTCTAAAGCCATGTTGGGCGAGAGAACAGAGTATCCCTTGAGGTAGTGTAAAAGTTGGGAAGCAACAGCCTTTTCGAGGAGCTTGCTGGTGGCTGACAGTATAGCAATGGGGCGATAGTTGCTAATGTCTTTGGGGTCACCTTGCTGGACAGGGACCACCTTGGCTATCTTCCAAACCTCCGGATGGTACCCGAGATGAGAGAGGAGTTAAAGATGTGCGCAACCGGTCTAGCAAGGAGGGAGCCTGAGGCTAAGAAGCTTGGGTTCGAGGCAGTCATAACCCACCCCCATGTGGTGGGAGAGCCCGCCAGGAGCACCTGGTCTCGCCGACTGTGATCCTCTTGAGGTAGAAGGGTGGACGCGAGGGGGCCTTGGTAGTTCAGGGGCAGAGGGACAGGAGGAGGGGGACTGGCAGATCGGAGAAGGTGCGATTGAAGGCCGAGGCGATAGTATGGGGTTGTTGCAGTGGGCCCCCGACATACTATCGGGGCTGTTCCGGCGGTCCCACCAACCAGGTTTCTGACATTTTCCAGAATCCTGGGGTTGTTTGCTGAGGCGAGTAGGGCAGACTTGCAATACTCACTTTTGGCGATACGTATTGCATGCTTGCATAAGTTTCTGAGGCGATACTCAACGAGGTCAAGGTCAGTTAGGGAAAGTTTGAATTTTACCCAGCATTTGTCCCTTTCTTTCATGAGGGAGTAAAGACCAGCGTGGAGCCATTTTGTGACAGTGCCTCGCACCCTGCGCTTAGTGAGGGAGCGTGCCTGTTTTGCAGGGGAATGAGAGCGCAAGGAAGAGATCCAGAGCCGAGTCAGGGTGCTTTGTACAACAGCGACGGACCAGTCAACTTGACGAGATCCTCAAGGTAATCGGGGGATCAATTTAGAATAGTCCTCATTTGGATCACTCTGCTGGGGACTTTGGGTGAGTTGAGGCCATGGATGCAGAAGGTCGGGAGTGATCGGTTATAGCGTCAGGAGGATCCCAGAGTGAGTGATAGCATCCAGTCTATTGCACATGACCCAGTCAATGAGTGCCCCCCGGGAGAAGGCCTAGTGGGTTGCATGATCAGCTGACTGAGAGTGAGACCAGAGAGAAGCGACTCAAACTGCTTGGCATTGGGCCCCACCCAATTCAGGTTGAGGTCCCCAGGATTATAAGTTCATTGGAGCCCACCTTATCTCTGATCTGGTCTAGTAGAGAGGAGAGCCAGGAGCACCTCCTTTAGGGGTTGTAGGCACAGATGAGATGCACCTTCTTTGTGTTCCCAAGGAGTAGGAGGAATGAAGAAACTCACAGACTGGGGTGTGGAGGGAGTGTGCCATAGTAGTAACTTTTAGGTGAGCCTTAAAGTATATGAGCACACCGCACCCCTCTTACAGCCTGCCCTATCTTGCCGGATAAGACTGTAGCCGGGATGGCACAGGCGAGGTCTGGAGTGCCTGGTTTGAGCCATGATTCAGTAATGCCCAAAATATCAGGTTTGTAGTGGCAGTCCATGCCGTGAGTTCAGGCGAGATTACGAAGGATGCTGCGGATATTAAGGTGGGCACTTTTAGGCCCTTGGCATTTTGCCAGGTCGGGGAGATTGAAGGCCGGAGGTGTAGATGGGGCCCTATGCAGCTGACTGGGAGGAGCCATGCCAGGTACCCTGTTTGAGGGCGTGGATATCCCTAGAAGAGAGGGCTGGGGCTCCTGATTACGTGAGAGGAGAGAAGGAAAAGATAGGTGGAGGGGTGGACGAGGAGGCTGGTAGTTGAGAGGGGCAAGTTTTGCATTGCAGCTTTAAAGGATTTAAACAGTAGCATAACTATCATGCACAAATTCTGAGCAGGGGCTGAGAGCCAGGTTGTAGCTCCAGTTCTGCATGAGGAGGACTGAGAACAGCTTGAAAAAAGTCAGTTACAAGTAGCAGATGCCCTGGTGGCGAGTCAGTGTAACCTGCTTATGAGAAAGTAGGCTGATAGGTAATTGTGCCACACGTGATCACAAATCAGCCTATCTAATCAGATGCCGACCAAGGGGGGGTGGCGGGCGGTGGGGCAGCTGGCGGAAGCCGGCAGGGTCAATCCCTACGCAGCTGGGGCAGTCGCGGCCGTGGAGGTCAGTCCAAGTCGCACGGTAAGGATTCAGCTTCTCCTGAAATTTGTTTTGCAAAGTTACCTCTCAGGTTTCATGGGGTGGGGAGGGCTGGTCCCATCACACGAATCCTCCGTGCCGAATGGCGGCTTGCTGGCTTCGGGAGCTGGTCCCATCGCCTTCACGACCTCCAGACAAGTAGAGAACTGGAGCTAAAAGAAAGAGCAAGGTGAGCGTTGTTTTATAGACTGGCTTGGGGTGGGAGGAAGGTGCTACTAAAGACAAATGGCCAAGAGGTATTGAGGGAGGCAGGCAAATACAGGCAGGTAAAGTAAGCACAATTTCAACGTGTCCCAGTTAGATTAGCAACGTAATTTAAACATTCATGTAAACTACACATCCCCTTTAAAACATTCCCTTTAAGATAGCACAGGTCAGTGTAACAGAATTTTGTCCCTAAGCGAGTAAATTCAGCGTCCAGTAACCTATCAGCATATATCGCCGACAGTGGCGCCAAGTCCAAAATTGATGTGAATCCTCACGCAGCTGGAGGCAGTCGCAGAAACCGTGGAAAGTCAGTCCAAGTCATTGTTGTTTTCTTTTTTCCGGATGCATATTCTAAAATTTCTCCTCTCAGGACCGCCTCTTCAAGTCATCCCACTGGATCGGATGGAAACCTCTGGAGTGAGATTATCCTGAATTGTCCGTGAGATACACTATCTTATGAGATTGACAAACTCTGGGTCTTTAGGAAGAGACTGATTAAATCTCCAGAACTTGAATCTTTTTGTTTACCCAAATCTATTTTTGAAGCAAGGATTATGATCCGATAAAATCCTAGGTTCAATTTGAATGTCCTGAACTAATGTAAGGTGTTCCCTGTTATAAAAAAATAGTCCAGCGAGAGTATGTTCTGTAATGGCCGAAAAAAATGTGAAACCTGGAGCTGAGGGAAATAGTCTACACAAACATCCTCCATGCCTAGAAACGATAGATTTCCTTTAAGTATTTACCAGCTTTGAATAACCTATTAGGTTTTGGGCTGGAAGTATCTATGTGAGGATTAAAGGAATATTTAAAGCCCCATAATCAGTATGCCCTTAGTATGCCCTTGAGTCTCTCCAGTATCTTATTTAAAAGGTCTGTATCACGGGAGAGGTGTTTGTGTGGGGAAGGTAGGCGTTCACCAGGGTTATCGTGTGGGATAATTTTCCTGTTATAATTACATATTTGACCTGTAGATCTTGATAACTGTCCAACACCTCCAGTGGAGTAGTGGAGGAATCAAAACCACCGTACCCGCTTATGCCCCTCAGATGTGGAAGCTAGTACTTATATCCCTCCCCAGTGAAGTTTGGAATGCTCTAGTGTTGAAAGGTGGGACTCCTGTAAAAAATAATAGATCGGCTTTCTGTTTTCCCAAGTTATGCATTATCTTGTATCGTTTAACAGGTGGCAAACCATTCACATTTTGATAGTAAATTTTTGGAACATTTACCATTGGTCACACAAAAACAATAATCCTGATTTGGCTGATAGTCTGCTTTGCCGCTGGGAGCCCAACACATCAATTCTATATGGTTTTTCTGATTTGTTTGTTTATACTTGTGTTTTATTAAACACATTTCTTGAGCTCCCCAGACCACAGACCCCCAGCCAGTGTTTGGGTGTCAAGATTTTCCCTAAAAGTTGTGTCACTGTCCTTTTTACATATACAGTAATTGAACCAATAAACATAACCAACAAAGCAGTTGCCAAAACCTTTGGAATAAACCTGGCTCCTATCGGAGCAACTATTATACAAATGGTCTTCCAATTGTGGAGCGAAAACATCTCTCCTGAAAGCCCCAGGTCTAGAAAGTCTAAGCCCTAGGCAGGAAGGGCACCACCCACCTATTGGGGGTTTAGTCCCTCCTGAGAGGGAATCCTCTCTAGAAGCAGTATTACAATCTATTAACACTGCTCCCAAATTTGTTAGAACAGACAGGTTGAAGTATTGAAAATTCCCAGTAAGGAGAAGGCTGACCCATCCATTCTGTCTTTGATTAAAAAGTTTACCTCAAGACCCATGGGAGTACCTTTGTATCCCTCCTTTCTTCTTGCCCCTATTTAGAGGTCATTACATTTCTGTGGAGTTTGGAGAACTAGTCATCTCTCCTTTCCCCACCTATTGTAGTTGGTTAGCTCTGTTCACCCAAATTCTCCCATTATTCCAAAGGGTCTCCTTCATCTATCCCATGTAAGTTAACGTCAAACATTTTACAGTTAATAGTTTATGTCCCAGCAGATCACACATGTGGTGGTCTTCGTTCTTCATATTTTCCATATTCTTTCTCTCTTTCCCACTCATCGTCACGCGGTGGTCTGTTGGGATATACCCTGAAGAGTACCTTCATCTAGGCCCTGTTACAGTCAAGGCTGCAAAATCCCCAGGCTAAGGCTCCAAAGCACAGCTGACACCCTGCATTAAAAGTGGGCTTAGCTTCTTGCAAGTGAGGGAGGTATCATCAATGAGACACGTCCGTCGAGGAGGGAGGGAGGGAAAAGGAGAGAGCACCCCTGAGGCTCCTGCCCTCAGCCAGATTAGAGGTTTCGAGGGCAAATATCTATTAGTAATAAGGAGTATGTCTCAAGGCAATGACCCTCCCCAACCCCAGTATCCTCAATGATTAGGAGAAGGGAGAGAGACATATTTAAGTTTAACTTTGCTTATGTAGTCTTAGGGTTGAATCAATGCCTCTCAACCTCACCTCAAGCTCAAGAGGTCCCCATCCACCCTGTGGGGAGAAAGGTCCAACATCCCCAGTCAGCCATCAAACAAAGGTTTTCAAGATTGTTTTGTTTTCCCCTTATATAGGCTGCTGAATCAAGACCAGTGGAGCACCCTCCTCAACCTCCCCGCTCTCATGGAGTCCAGTCCCCAGCCCAGTCTCTCCATATCAAGGGGCCCAGTACCTGATATTACGTTCTTAGTTCTCTTGACTTATAATGTCGGATTTCATAAGGAGCAGACAGTG
Organism: Neoceratodus forsteri; assembly: GCA_016271365.2. NCBI lineage: Eukaryota > Metazoa > Chordata > Ceratodontiformes > Ceratodontidae > Neoceratodus > Neoceratodus forsteri. Next base: position 332,565,198 of record CM057449.1, read on the forward strand.
TCCAGGATTTTCTGCAGTTGTGGATCTCAATTGCTCCCGAGGTTTGTCTCGAGTTTTATTACTAGTAAGTGTAGTCGGTCTCTTATTATTAATTTTGGGTCATCTTTTGTAGAATCCTCTCTGAAGTAAGTCTGTTTTAGCCGAGTGCCGTAGAGTGTGTGACTGAGCCAGTGGGGAACTGGATCATCAATTTTGCAGGATAGGGTGTGGTATTTAAGATTTTTAGTCCTGAGGTATGGAACAAGGGGAATACTCCCTCCTCATCGTTGGTAGCTGGTGCATAGTCGTTGTTGAAAATTATCGCTGACCTTCCCATAGCACCTTTTGCTTGCACCAGACTTTGATTAATAACTGGTCTTTCTGATTGTAGCTCATAAATCGCATTACGAATGACCTTGGGGGAGCTTCGAGCCTGGTAGGGCGAGGCCTATGCTCTGTGAACCCTCTCAATATCTATCTGAAAAGCAGGGCCTAAGTCCAGAGACTGGTATAACAGGTGATCCATAAAAGCAACTGGGTCATTTCCTCTAGCCCCTCAGGAATATCAAACACCCAATATTCTTTCTCCTTCCCGATTTTCCATATCCTCGAGTCTCCTCGAATTGTGTAACTGTTCCTCTGCTAGTTCGTATATAGTTTCTTCCAAAGTTGAGATTCTGTTAGAGTTCTCTGTAATCTGTATGTCTGCCATTTCAGCCCTGTCTGTAGCTCTGTGAGGTTCAAATGAATGTCTTTGAGGCGTCCCGCATTTCAGCTCCAAACTCAGAGATTGCTGCAAGAATTGCTTCTGAACTGGACATCTCCGATGGCTGTTTTGCTTACCCTTGTCTCTTTCTTATCCTTCTTCCTTTTTAGTTTCCGAAAGTGGGGATCTGAGTAGCTCTGCGTCTGAGGTTCGTGGGCCGTTCTCCTCCTCGTTCTCTGGTAGATCTCGCAGGGGGTGGTATCAATTTTGATTGTGGCGGTCCATTCTCTGGCGATTCATCAGCGAGATCACTCCCTCTTCTAGCTTTTATTCGATATTCTGGTTCCTCTAAGTTTGCAGACATTTGTCAACGTTTTGTATTTAGTTTTTGTTATATTTCTGGTAAAACCTTGTTTTTCTCTATTGGGACGGAGCGCTCTCTCCTATGTCTTTATGCTGCCATGTTCCAACCCTTTTAAATATATTATTGATAACTCTCAATCAATAATACATTAATAGGTCCACCATCACCACTCGTTGCTGAAAACAAGTGGTTTCATTTACCTTCAGCTTGAGCCAGAACAGCTCAGCTTCACTTCACTATTCTTCTTCAACTGAGGCACGGAAAACCACTCATTTTCAACGAGTGGTTCAAGAGATCAACACATAAAGGGTGGGATATTCAAACAGTTGCGCAATGCCACAACAGAGTTGCGCCTAGCAACTGCAGAAATGCACGGAGAGTGATATCAGTGGCAGCAACTGCACAGCACAAGTAGCCATGCACAATGGTGATGTATGCATGTGCAAGTGCAGAGGGCGAGGCATGAATAAGCGATGCAATGATATTCAACACCGGACAAGTGGGCAAGCGTGAGCAAATGGGAAATATGCAGAGTACACTTGAGCCTATAAAAGAGGGAGCAAGCAAGGAAGGACACTTGCGCCAGAGGGAGCAGGAGAGAGGTGATAGAGAGGACTGTCAGAACAGCAGGAGGGTGCAAAAGAGGGACAGAGGCAGTGAGAGAGTGGGACTGCATGAGAGTGTGAATGTGTGTGAGTAGGTGAGACAGTCAGGAGGCAACAGTGTGCGAGTGGGACTGTGACAGCCAGCACAGAAGGGCCGCACAGGTGCCCAGGAGAGGGAGCCACAGCCCACAGGATGACAGCCAGGGACAGGAAACACAGGCGAGTGGCACAGCAGGGACGGAGTAGCACACAGCCGGGGCTGAAGGAGTCAGCCCCAGGAGGGACAAGACAACAGAGGCCATGGCTAGTGCCTGCTTCCAGATGGAGGCAGTAGTGAGGAGTGTGAGGAGGCAGGAGGCAGTGCGGGCGTGGCCATGGAAGGGCCCATAGGTGGTACATCCGAACAGGTGGTACTGTGCCTGCACCACCTTTGAACAATACAATGACACGGAGATTGTGGGCTGGTATCACCTGAACCAGATGATTCTAAGCCAGCTCAGTGAGCTGTGCAGTGAGGAGATGCAGGCACCCACTAGATGAAGCCATGCCCAGACGGTGGAGACCAAGGTCACAACTGTCATGTGCCTGCTCACCACGGGCACCTTCCAGAGACCAACAGGGATACCACAGGCATAACCCAGTTGGCCGCATCACGGCTCTCACACATTCCTCAACGCACTGCTGCCACATGCTGGGAATACATCCACTTCCCAGCACACAGGCAGAGCGTGACAGTGAACATGTAGAAGTTCCACAGGGTAGCACGTATGCCTGGCATGCTAAGGGCCATCGACTGCCTCCCTTGTTGGCATCCACATGCCACCTGGTCCGGAGGGGTAGCCTACATCAATAGAAAGGGCCACCCCAGTGTCAACTGCCAGGTGGTGTGCGATGCCAGGGACACATAATCAATGTCTGTGCCACACACCCTGGAGGAGCACATGATGTCTTCATCTGGCACGGTTGGCACTGTGCCACAGGTTTGAGTGTGGGAACATCCCCACTGGCCACCAAGTAGGTGAGTATGCTGAGGCCATGGGCAGCCTGGCACAACAAGGCCATGGGTGGGGGCTGCCAGGGCAGGGCCACCGCAGAGTGCGGCTGGGAAGACTGGGGTGCAGCAACACAGTACACCATGCTAACCATATCCCTCTCCATACAGGTGACAGTGGCTACCCACTCCGGCTCTGGTTGCTCACCCAATACCAGCACCCGTCGACCCTGGAGGAGTGATACAATGAGGCAACGCCAGCACATGGAACATCATCGAGCATGTTTTGGGCTGCTGAAGGCATGGTTCCATTGCCTGAACAGGTTTGGCGGTGCCCTACAGTACAGCCCCTCGAAGGCCTGCGGCCTATTTCCGGCCTGCTGCATACTGTACAACATGGCCACCAACCATGGGATAGCTGTCGAGGTTGAAGAGGGGTACAACAGTGGGGATGACGCAGCCGCTGGGCCACGTGGCGATGGGCAGCCCTCCCAAGCGAGGAACCCCGCTGACCAGGATGTTCGGCAGCACTGGGCCACGATTGTGGAGGAGCACCACGGTGCATCCAGGTAGGTGAACATGCACCCATGCACAGGATGGCAACTATGGCACAGTACACAGGCATGTGTGGATGAGCCCTGTATCTGGCATGGCTGGAGAGGGGCATGGCGGGCGTGGGTGGGACTCAGCGGTAACACGCCACAGCACGAGCACCCCACCCACACAACCACACAGGCACCGACCAGGCGCTGGCACAGGCGTGTATCAGACGCAAGCCCCGATGCACAGTGGCAGTCGACGGTGTGCTGGCATCATCATACACATGACAAACTGGCCAGCGTCTGGGCAAGTGCGACATGTGGCCTGTGTGTTGCGGACACCCACGAATGGCACATCCGGGAATGCACACGCACACACCACACCTATGTGTACACAGGGTGGCGCAGCAGACTGCAGACAGGGAGGTGACCTTTAGGACCGCCACATGGTCACATGGCCACCACGGACACATGGACAGCCCGCTGAGGCCACCCAGCAGACCCAGGCTGTGCGACGGCCACAGGGGGTGTCTGTGACAGTCCCCAGGGTGTTGCTGCAGGACCATGACCGGGTCTCGCGGGGGCCTGCAGGCTCACGAACAGGCCTGCTCCAGGTGTGCCCGGAATGCCCACATCAGATACCGGCGTCGACACCAAGGGGTCGACGGCCCAGGACCAAGGGTGAGGGAATAATTCGTGGGGTCTGCGGTGGATGGCCATACACCATGGTGGACAGTGATGCTAGGCCGACTGTGACCACAGCGGTAAGCCGATCCAGGGCTGCAGTCGTGTCCTCCCGAGTCAGATGTTGTTGGCCCGGAGCTGCACAATGTCCCTGTCGCACTACTCTGCAGCCTGGTGCATCTCAGCATGGAGTGCACGCGACCTCTGCCATGAGCAGCACCTATTGCTCCATGGAGGTCTGCAGCAGATGGTGTGCTCAGGCAACAGGTCGGCACCCAGGAGCACCTGGGCAATGCACCGACCCATGGGTGGTGTTAGACCTTGCTGCCCAGCCCCCTGCTCAGGTGGGCGCTGCACAGTGGGGTCCCTCATGGGGCTGAACATTTTCTGGCGCACCGTCGGCGGCGCTGCACCTGGCCCCCAACGTCCCCGTCCATCTGCTGCTGCTGACTCGGTCGCTGTGCATCATGCAGTGCCTGGAGCTGCACCACCACCGCCACCACCTAAGTCGGCGCCACTACACTGGCACACACAGCAACACCAGGGGTGAAGGCTGATGGTCATATATCCACCACCAGGACACTGCCTGCGCTGCCGGGAGGGTAAGTGGTATGGGTGACTCCCTCGTCGGCAACACTGCTGACCAGGATGATGGTGACATCGTCAATCGATGTCAGACCCCACCCCGATCTGTGTCTCTGCACCTGTAAGCCATGGCTGGTGTCCCGCTGGAACACAGTCAGGGCCTCTTCCACCACCACGCCACTGGCATCCAGCTGGACAGTGGTGTTGGCTACCAGCTGATCTGGCCCCGGACACCAGTGGATATGGAAGGCCAGTCATCCAGGGCCTGTCCCACCCTCATGGCAGGCACCACCGCCCTGCCACAGCATGCTGGTGATCCGGTGCTGAAAGGGAATACAGTCGCATTACTGCCGCTGTCACACAGGCCAGCCCCCACCCACCCACTATCCCCTGCCCCAGATGCTGCAGTACCTACCATGCAGTGATGGGCTCTCACCTGTCTGGAAGCCACCACCAGGGACCCCTCGTTGGTGCTGCACGCAGGGTAGCCACCACTATCTCCTCCTGTGGCGTCAGCTGTGGCACATCGGGCTGACCAGCACCGTGGCAGCACGTGTGGCCTGGATGGCTGCCACCTTCTTTATCCTGCGCCTGTTAATGCCAACCTTTTTCCTACACTCCTGCGCAGACGGCTGATGGGTGCCCTGCTGATTCACAGTCATCGCACCACCTCCCATGCTGCGGCCCTGGCCTGTGGGTGCCTGTTGCGCCACTCAGCAGAGGCTCCTGTCGAGGTACTCTCGAACAGGGCATCCATCTCTGCCTTGGTAAAGTTGGACCTATGCTTGTGTGCCGGCCCATGCTCCTCACTGTCCTCGCGATCGGTCATAATGCTTCCTGTGGGCAATGACAGGTGAGGGGGGTCCGTGTATGCTGCAACCCACACCACCCGCCCAATCCACTGTCCCATCTTTCCCAGTGAAGCATCTTACTTCTGAAGGATGCAATACGGTCCATGTCCTGTGCTGTCCTGCAGCACCTTTATAACTCATTGCATGCAAATGAGCTGATGCGCAACTGTAATGAGATGCTAATGTCCCCGATGCGCCACGGATATGCTGACGAGCTAATCTGCATATGCCAGCTGAATATCGTGAACTTACGCCTTGTGCAATGGACTTGCACAAGCACAAGTTTGGCACAACATTGTGATGCGCACAATAGGACCATCAGTATGCATGTGTTCACTGCCGGCACCTCGCACACAGCGCAGCATACGCTCACTGCACAATACAGCTGCCCGCTATGGGCATGTGGCTCTCATGTTCTAAGTGGCCTATGGCAATCTGGCACCATGGGGCTCATAGCCTGTGGTGCCCACATGCCCTCTATTGTGCACCATGCATGGCGGTCCCAACAGCACAGTCGCACACGTGCGCATGCTGACCCTTGACACCAGGCTTGCCCTTTGCCCCTCAGGGTGCCCCGCACCATGTGCTAATGTGGCCAGGCATGTATCGTGCATCACCAGGGATGCGCATTGCCGTGAGCAGCACATCTCTGTGTGAGGTACGCATCCACAGCACGTTGAGCTCATGCAGTACAGAGTGCCATTTTGGATTGCCTTCCAGCGGTACAACAATGCCACACTGCAGCAGTGCCAGGGCTCTGAATTGGACACAGGTGGAGCTCGTTAACCTTGTGGCCCTGATGGAGCCCGCACAGGCAGCCTGTTTGGGCAGTACCCTTGCAAGGCCATGAACAGAGGTGTGGGAGGAGGTGGTAGAGGAGCTCGAGCAGGCCACTGGTGTCCAGCGCACCAGTGAGCAGTGTCACCACTGCTATGGGGACCTGCAGTGGAGGGACCAGAGGCTCTAAGCACTGCTGGCACATGTCCGGAGAGGTGCGTGCCACGGCCAAGTAAGTGTGCATCGCACTTGTCAGTGCCATCCAGTGTTCTATGGGGCTGGTAGGGTTGCATTCCATGCCGAGGGGAGGGCACTGGGGCTGTGCACCCTTTGGCCCAGGGTGGGCACCGTATGTGCACTGTGCCACCGTGCTGCGGCCTGGGCTGGGCCATGGAGCATGCTGTGCTGGGGGTCATATGGTGATGCGGGTACTGATATGTTCTTCTCTGTTTCCATCCTAGGCCCTGAGGATCGGAGGAGGGCCCGACTGGCTGGTGCTGTGGGTGGGCCAATGAGGGCCAATGCAGGGGTACTGCCACAGGGTGCAGGCTGCGGGGGCAGTGCTGCAGGACTGGCACATGGTGCGCTGCAGTGTTCAGGTAGGCACAGTTATTTGCTACATTGTTGTGCAGGGTGGGCAGCAGGGGTGGGGTGGGCCATGGCCCCTATGCACATAGCCACTGCAGCTGTATACTGCCCGCGGTGTCTGTTGCACCTGCTGTGGCCACTGCACATGCATATGGCAGCCGCAGGTGGGCTGTGGGTGCATCTGGCTGCCAGCTGTGCCACTGCCATCCTGCCACTGTACCATGTCACCTGCCTGCCATGGTGGTGGTGGTAGTGGTGGTGGTGGTGGCCATGGGTGGTGTTGGTGCGCGAGTGTTCTGCATGTGTGGTTTGCGGGTTGGCGGCATGTGTGAGCACACCCACTTCAGGTGGCTTGGTGCCATCCCAGGGTGTGTGTCACCACTGTCCGCTGTGCATGGTGGGTGGGCTAGGGTGTTCGGATATGCACTGATACCATGTTCCTCCTTTGTCCTAGGTGTCCATCAGCCAGCCATTAATACCCGCCTCCTGAGGAGAATCCTGAGGTGACCACTGCCATGCTGCAGGTGGCGAGGATGCTGCAGAGGTAGTTCTGCAGGCAACAGCACCAGGCAGCAGTGGGCGAGCCTCCCGTGGGTCTGTGACCCTTCAACTTCCCTGTCCCCCCTTACCATGCCCTCCCTTGTCCCTTGTGTAGCCCTGCCCCTGTCCCTTACCTCCCTTCCTTGGCTATGTCCTTCTGTACATAGTTTCCCCATTCCTTGTTCCCGGTCCCCTGTTCCTTGTATATATGTATAGTTGTGTTTTCTATCTGTTCTTAATACATATTGTTATGAGTTACCCATCTGTGTCGCGTCTGCCTGCGGCTGGCGTAAAGCCATGCTGCAGTGGTGTGCACGGTGGCTGTGTGGTGCTCTGGGGTGTCCAGGGGTTGTGCATGGTGGTGTACTCCCACTGGTCAGTGGCTGTGCCCTAGGGTGGCCGTGGGCTGTCTGTTCTGGTTGTGTGGCATGTGCATTGTGTGCTGTTTGCCTGTGTGGTGCCAGCTGTGGTCCAGGTGGCATGGTGCATGCCTTCCTGTGGGGGGTTGCAGGTGGTTGTTCACCATGGCCATTGGTGCCACCTACCTCCCGTGCACACCATGTAATTGTGCATGGGCGGGGAGACACCGCTCCCATGCGCACTGGGTGGTGTTCCATCGTGTGCTTGCCATGCCCTCACTCCTGGCACCCTTAGCACCGTGGTAGTACATTCCACCCCAGGGGCTTGCTCCTAGCTGTGCCTGTTGCCAGTTCATATGTGTCCTGGGCGCATGCATGTCGGCCCATTGTGCATCCCTGGTTGCGCTATTAAGCATGTTGGTTGCTCCCTGGTGCAGCCCTGGCTGCGCTATGGCAGATGTGTACGATATTCAGCCGTGGCTGCACTGGCACATCCCGCCTTTGTGCAACCTTTAATATCATGCTCAGTGCGCCATGGTGCAGTGGATTTGCACTGCAGGTCTTGCGCTGCCCTCTGGCACATTTCCGAATATCCCACCTACAGTATATTCATTGCCTCCATAGAAATATGGTATGAATTAGATCCATTTAGATCCATGAACAGGTTTAAATGCCACACTGATAAGACTATGCATTTAAAAAAAAAAAAACCTGTGTTTTAGTACCACGTGCATGGAACCATGTTTGTTTAAGGTCCCCAAGGTATTTGTGAATGTACAGAGTTATTAAACTCTGAGGTTGGGCCGCCTGGTGGCACTGAGGGCTGAGGTGCTGGACATCACACCGGCGTGTCATGCTGGCGATCCGGGTTAGAATGAGCCCGGTCCATCGGGGTCAGTAGGGAGGAAGAGATTGAGCATCCAAGGGACTGCTCTCTCTTTAAGGAGAGCAGGGAAGCGACTGCTCTTAGGTGACCTCTGGCGATAGACGGAGGTGCACAATCAAGTGACGCCCAGCGTACATAAGAGGGCAGAACTGCGGCACAGTGATGCCTTGATGGCTGCGCCTGCATGGGGGCAGTAATCTATAAGAAAAAACCTCTGGAGCTGGTGAGATGACAGAGGCCTCAGGAGTGCCCACATCCCATCGCTGGTCCAATGCACCCAGGACTCTCCATGGGCCACCTGACAACTGGTAAGTACCTCTAATTACAGAAAGAGCTGCTGGGGGCCCTCTCCTGGGGGTAATCCAGGGTCTGAACCTGACCAGTCATTTATGGGGGAGAGTCTGGGGGATGCAAGGATACAGGCTGGGAGTGAAAGGCACAGCTGTGCAGGCACCTGAAGGATGCCGCTCCCAGGGGAGAAAAAGTTGGAAAAAAAAATTTAACTCTAGGTAAATTATTCCAAATTCTAGGTCCTGTAAAGGAAAAGACTAACTAGCCCTTAAAATTGCTACATACAGGAACCCAGCATTCAATTCAATTTGAAGATCTCAGTCCCTTTCTAGGTGTTAGGGTTTTATTGGTTTTATAAGTAAAACTTACAGATGTGATCCACAGCATATGAGCATTCAGACAGTCTACACAGAACACATTGCAGTAGGAAGGATAACTCATTGTGCCCAGGCAGTTTCATCAATGAGGGTAAAATTCTTAGGATATACATATAGATAGCCAGCATATTAACCACCAAGCAAGGACCTATCTACAAAATCTTAGAGGCCAGGATGAAGCGCTCTGCTGCTACTAAAGGTCCTATATCCACATGAAGTAATATATGTGCTATGCTGGGTCTCATAAAGCTCCAACTAGCCAGCAAAGATGTGGAAACTACAGGGCAGTACAGCATTATTAAGCTGGTTATATACTTCCCAAATATTAAGTCCAACATTCTTGGGCAATATAGGAAAATGGAGCTGAATACTTACGTATCAAGATGCACTTAAACCAGAGAACTGTGAAATAATAACATAGCTGAAGTATTTTAAAAATAACAGAGACGGTACTGTCCTATAAGGTGTGCGGCTCTGCCACACTTGGATCCATTGTTGTGTTATGCATCGATGAAACAGAGGTTTCCCACCTTGCAGTGTCTGGCTGGATGCGAGCCAGGATGGGGAGAGTTCCAGCTGTGGTCAGCCACATTATAAGAAAATATACAGCACAACCTGGTTACGGCACTAAATAAAAAAGAGATTTAAACACATGCAGCAACTAGAACATTTTATCATAAACTTGTCTAAATATTAAACTAGTATCTGCACCTCATGCCAGCCCCGCCCCACCCAGTACCTGATATTACTACAGTTCAGTCCCTTTCAAATTCAATCGTCTTCTTCATTTTACAGTAGCCTCTTGGGAACCAAAGTCTTTTTAATTCTTTCTAGCAAGGCTCCAGCATCCTTAGGGCGCTGAAAATGTATACTTTGCCTACATAGGTGACTTTCAGTTTTGCTGGAAACTGCAGATTGTGTGATACACCAAGCTCACAAAGTGTTGGCCAAATAGTATTGAAAGTTTTCATCCTAGAGCGAGTAGACAAGACTTGAGTCTTTGAAAGGGAAATTTTGTCCCAACCTCCATTATCACAGGCCCTTCCTCCTGGCATACAGTCCCGATCAAGAGATTGCTGCAGCACCACCAACAGGATCCTGGCACCTTTTGATCTCACCAGCCTTGCCCCTGCATGGTGTGACTGGCTATGCTTTTAACACTGTTACCGAAGGAGAGATTTTAAAGTGTACAGTCAGCTAATGTTGAATGTAGTTTCAGAATCATGCCCTTGGATATTTCAGACATTCCTACAATCCTAAGCTTGGTGATCCAGGGTTGGTTTTCTACATTTTCAAGGCAATATTGCAGGATTTGTTCTCACTGATCAGTCCGAGGTTGCCATGAATTACCACCACCATTCTGACTGCTTCCTTGGCTTCCAGTACTGCCTGAATAGCCTGCTGCTTGCAGGTTTGAAGCTTAAGTAGATATCTACCACTTTTGGTCCAGGACCGTGGGTTTGCAGCCCATCGCCCTGACTGCCTGTAGCACATCATGCAGTGCTGGGTCTCCAGCTCCAGGTTCCATCAAGGAAGTGCCTGTCTCTCTGCTTACCAAGCTCGTGGCCTGCTGGCCGTGCTTACCACCACCCTCGGTAGTCTATTTTCTCGGATTGCACATATTTCAGCAGGTAAGGAGCTTCTAATGGCTCTAGGATAGTGTCAGTGTGAATGCTGGTTTTCTTCAGGAAAAAGTCAAATTTTACCATATATTTTATCATTTTTGTGCTTTTCTGTCAGAGCTCGAGAGGGACACGTCCTTATGTGCTGGTAGCTAGCCACACCCCATGTTAGTTTTTAAAAGCTCAAGAATATAGTTGGGCACATTCTATAACAAATAACTGTGTACAAAATGTGCCAAGTGTAACTGTCTTTGGTGTTCTACATTCATCTAACCCAGATCTCTAAATGGCCGACAGTGGTATTGATCCCAGGGCATTCAGAACAAAGCAGACAAACCTGTTGTACATGACATCCAACTTTGCCAGCTCCCTCCCCTGAGTCCCCCCATCCACCCATCCAGCTCATCAGATTAAGCTCCTTAGCCACCGATGCCTCATGAAAAATTCATCTTTCATCTCCACTCCAGTTAGTTGCAGCATGATTGTGGATTCTGTGGGCAGGGCCTGTCACTGATTTTCAAACCCTCCTGCAGCCACTCAGTTGCGGCTTTCCCTGAAAACTTGGATTCACTGGACTAAATTGGGGTCATGAGGGTTGTACATACACAACCCCAGTTGTTCCTCCGAACTCTTTAGATCAAGCTCCTCAACCAATGAAAACCTTAGGGACAAAGCTGTCTTTCATCTCCACTCCAGCCAATCAGAGCGTGACTTGGGACTCTATGGGCGGGCCTTTCTCCTATTAAAGGTCTTCTTCCCAAGCAGTCCAGAGCACTAAGGGATGCAGCACAAACAGCAAGTACGTTGGTGTCTACTGCAAGGCAGCTGGTGGCTGGCCACTCTGCCCAGTATCAGTAAGTGTCTCAGTGACTTGCATTACCAATCTCACTCATATCGATCTGCCAGCCTGTTTGCACTGTTCATTACTGATTATAATCTGCTTTGCCTATTGTTTTGTACTGCTCTGCTTTAGCTCAGCACTGCATATTTATACTGTATGGTTCTTACTGCCTCCACTGTGCTTCCCTTGCAATACGCACCCGCTACTGCCTGTATTGACTGCTGTTCCCAGGTAAACTATCCTAATTAAACTCTCGGTTGTGTGCAGCATACTCCCCACCACCACCCCCGTTATTTTTATAGTTAGCTTACTCCCTCTGTGGGTGTAGCTCACTTCCCTTTTCCACTTCACTAATCTCCGGGTTTGTAGTTCACTGCCTATATACATTAAAGCTCATGAAGTTAAACCCAATTCTGCGGAGCATGCTGCAGCAGAGTTACTGCAGTAAACAATGTAATTGCAATGGTAATTAGTCCTTTTTGTCATGCAGGAAACTGTGACACTGCCAGGATGAAGCACAGTGTCACAGTTTCCTGCATGACAAAGGGAACTAATTTCCATTGAAATCACATTGTTTACTGCAGTAACTCTGCTGCAGTATGTTGCAGAATTGGATTTAATCCTGCAAACTTCCCTATAGATATAGTTTATATTCCCAGTCCGCTAAATTAATCTCCAGGTTTGTAGCATACACCCTTATCTGGGTGCAGTTTATATCCCTTGATTAATTTCCACCCTATCAGGGTGACACCTGCATCCTCCTACCTAGTTTCAGCTCCTCCCTTTTGGGCATAGTCAATAAACCTGCCCCCACTCACTGGTGGCTTCTCTCCTGGGTAAAGCCTTATACACTTAGTGTTTTATGGTATAGTTCTATTATAGCTTGCAGTTGGAATTTCTCCTCACCGTTACCAATAAACTCAGAGCAACTGCTTCTTGCTCAACATTGTGTTGCTTGTGACCATCTATATCTGCCCACTCCTAGCTATCCTCTCCTTTCACCTCCCCATCTACCCTTTCCTCTCCTTCCATCTACCTTCCCACTCCTGTCTCTCTCTCCACCCTCCTCACCTCTTGCCTTCCCTCCTCCCTCCCACTCTCCTGCTTCCTGCAGCCTACTTCCTTCCCCTTGGATCAGTCTTAATGTACTAGATCTCTGTCCCCCCTCCCTCCCCATCCTCCCACAACCTCCTGTCATCCTCTGCTTCACACAAGTGTCTCATGGCTCCCCTAAGCTCCTTACCTCCTTGCTACTCATAGTAGCTGGTGACATTAGCTTAGTCCTGGCCCAGACCTCCCATTCTCTCTCAGCTCCCTAAAGGTTTGAGGGTGGCTCATGTCATGCCAATCTCTGCAGTCTCCTCCCAAAACTGGCCTTCTGCAACCATGCATGGTTAACCTTAAACCTGATGTGCTGGTAATCTCCAGTCTTGACTATCCCCAAGATCTCAGATGCTGTTGTTGCCATCCCAGGTTTCTCTATCATCAAACAGGATTGTGGAAGAGTAGTAGAGGAGTACCTGTGTGTTTACCTTTCCTCTTGCAGCCAGTTTGAACTGTTGCTGTCAATCACATCCATTCTTCCTGTGAGATGCTCCTCCTCAAACTTTTCCTCCCCTTCACAGTTCACATTTTCATTGTTGGAGTATATTGCTACCTGGCATATTTCATCCTTAGTCAATAAACTCCTCTCCACCATAGCCACCTCACCTCTTCTGCGAGGTACTCATGCTTGGTAACATCAGTCTGAGTTGGCTCTCCCATCCCATCATATATTTTGCCAAGATGTAAAGTCCATGCAGCTGTCCCTACTCCTCTCTGACATCATCTGGCTCAATCACAAGTCCTTCAACCATTGCCTCCTGGACAGGGTCTCTCCCCTCACCCCCACTATATTGTGGATGCTGGCACTCTTCCCAGTGCCCTCAGTGACCACCACATGGTCTACTGCATACTCAAGGCATACAGCACCTCATCTCCCCAAGTTCCGATCTTTCCAATCTCTGAACCTGTCTCTCTTTATGCTGATCTGATGGCTACTGACTGGTCCCACATTTCAGCTGCTGGCAACATCAACACTGCCTTCGAGTCATTTAACTCCAAGTGCATGTCTGTCTGGGACCACCATGCCCTCTTGAGGAAAAACAGGGTTTGGGTTTGCATCTCCAATGGACCTTAGCAGAATTGCTGACCTGTCCAAAAGCATGTGACCTCACCAGGTGGACATACAAGTCCACTGGCTCCCCTACCCCAGCCTTAGTTACAGAGTTCTCCACTACCACCTGTACCAGAGCTAGTAGGCTTGGAGGCTGATTTATTTGCATCCATGCTCCAGAGCAACATTAATCACCCCTCTAAGTTGTAGAAAGTCATTCAGCCATCTTCTCCCCTCTCCCAGTCTCCTCCCCAGTTCTCAAAGTGGCACATCCCTGTCTCATGCCCTGCTGAAGTCGTCTCATCTTTCACCTCCTTTTTCCACCCTGCCCCTTCCCTACATTCCTCCACCTATTCCTCTCCCTCCTTTTGCTTTACCCCTCCTCCTGTCCCTCCTTCCTTTCTCCTTTTCCCACCACCACTACCAATTTCCTCAAAGCCTCCTGGCTCTAAACCCACTCAAAGGTGGGAGCCCTGATGACACGACCCCAGACTCTTGTCAAAACCCTCCAGGCTCTAAACCCGCTCAAAGGTGGGAGCCCTGATGACACTGACCCCAGACTCTTGTAACTACTGCTCTTCTTCCCCCCTCTCGCTAGCTAAACTCCAGGAACAGCTGGTTCTCTCCCAGCTCTCCTCTTTCATTGACTCCTACTCCTACTTCACTCCTTGCCAGTCTGGTTTTAGGAAGTCCCAGTCCATCTCCTCCTGCAGATCACTGACTCAGTTCTAGCAGGCATAGATCTGGTCTGGTCATCTCAGCTATTTTTGTCATCCTGGCCCAAAGCCTTGGCACTGTTGCCCATCCCATCCTTCTGGAAAAGCTTAAGGCAGCAGGGCTCTCTGCCTCCTCAGTTTAGTGGTTCCACTCACCCTTGAGGGCAGGTATCAAGCTGTCTATATTGGTGATGCCATATCCCCTCCACTCTCTATCTTCTCTGGCGAACCCAAGGGTCTGTCCTTGGCACTATTTTATTCTCCATTTTCCTGAACAACCTTTCCTCTGCCTGCACTTCTGCATCTATTCACATGTATACAGATGACAACAGTTCTCTACGCCTCTGACTCCTCTGCCACTGACCTCATGGCCCAGCTCCAAATGGACTTTAACATCACCTAGCACTGGTTCCGGGCTAATCAGCTGTCCTCAATGCCAAAAAGAAAACTGTCTCCATGACTTAGGGCTCCCTCTTCTCCTTCCTTACCCTTGCTGGTGTTGCAATTGATGATGTTTTTCCTCCTTAAAATACCTTGGGGTCTACTTGGATCATCACCTTGGTTTTCAGTTCAGAAGTTAAACCCCAAACTAAAGTGTGCCTTTACAGGAATAAAGTGTAACCTGCTTCCTGCGGTTAGAGATTGTTTCAAAGATGATTCTCCCTATCTGCTATTATGGTGACATTGATTACAGTGCTGCTCCCAACTCCACCCTAGCTAGACTGGTTCCTTCTTTCCACTCCTTCTGCTACTTTGCCCTTGATTGTCCCCCTAGAACCAACAATTGTCCACTGTATTCCTCTCGCTCCTTACCATCTCTTGACATCAGGTGCCTTGTTAGTTGCTACCTTCATCTCTAAATTGTGGTTCGGGACTCTTCCCCCTACATTTCCTTCCTCCTCAATGCCCTCCCCACCTCCTACTCCCTTTGCAACTCTGGTCTTTGCATCTTGGCACTCCCTCAATAAAATTCTCCTCAGGTCAAGTTTCCTTCTTCCACTTCAAAAGTGTGGGCCCTCTACCCCTTCCATTCGCCTTCTTCTTTCCACTCATTCAGATCCCTTCTCTGTGAATTCTCTTCTCACTCCTGCAGTTGCCCTTCTTGGGCTTTGTTTATTTTACCACACACCCCAACTCTATATTCCCTATGCCCTGCACCTTCCATAAGTCACCACCCCTCCACCCTTCCTCCACTTTTCTCTCCTACCTGCTGTACTCAGTGGTGTCCTGCTTACCCTACAGTTTTTAGAAACATAGAAACATAGACTTTGGCGGCAGATAAGGACACTAATAGCCATCTAGTCTGCCCTTTCCTACCTACAGGATGAGCCGCAGATCTAGATTAACAACAGCCTATTTCTTCCTACCCCCACAAGAATTGCCTTATGTCTGTCCCATGCATTCTTGAATTCTCCCAAGTTTTAGACCCACAACCTCCTCAGAAGGCTGTTCCATGCATCCACTACCTCTCTGTGAAATAATCTTCCTCACATTGCCCCTGAACCGCCCTCCTTCTATCTTTAAATTGTGTCCCTTGTTCTTGCAAGTCTCTTTTCTGAAAATGCTACCCTCTTGGACTTTGTTGATTCCACTAAGGTACTAAAAGTTTCTATCATGTCCCCTCTCCTTCTTTCCTCAAGGGTATACATATTAAGCTCCTTTAGTCTCTCCTTATCACGGCTTCTCTTGCAGACCCTGCACCATTTTAGTTGCCCTCCTCTGGACTGCCTCTATCCTGTCTATGTCCTTGCAGAGATGGGGTCTCCAGAACTGGACACAGTACTCCAGATGGGGTCTCACCAACTGTCTGTACAGAGGGATAACAACTTCCTGTTTTCTGCTGCTGTTGCCTCTCCCTATACATCCCAGTATACCCCCAGCCCTCCCTACTGCCTTCTCACATTGCTTGCTAACCTTAAGGTCATCTGATATGATTACCCTCAGGTCCCTTTCCTTTTTGTTGTTGTTACTACCTCCCCACCCATTGTGTATTCTTCCCTGGGTTCTTGTTTCCCAGGTGCAGTATTTGCACTTCTTTGCATTGAATCCTAGCTGCCATACTTCTGACCATTCCTCCAACCTTGCCAAGTCCCTTTTCATCCTTTCCACGCCTCCTTGTGTATCAACCCTGTTGCAGATTTTTGTGTCATCTGCAAAAGGCATACTTTTCCTTCAGTCCCTCTGCAATGTCACTGATGAGAGACATTAAAAGGACTGGACCCAATACTGAACCTGCAGTACCCCACTAGTAACCCCTTTCTTCAGAATGGACTCCATTTACAATGACCTTCTGTGTCCTGTTGTCCAGCCAATGTTTTACCCAGGTTACCACCCTGGGTCCCACTCCCAGGCTGGTTAATTTGACTATTAATCTTTGTGTGGACTGTGTCAAATGCCTTGCTAAAGTCTAGGTAGGCCATGTCACAGCCCCTCCCTGGTCTACTACTTTGGTCACCCAGTCAAAGAAATCTATTAGATAGTCTGACTGCATGACCTTCCGCTGTGAACCCATGCTGCCTTGGGTCCTGTGCTCCACTGGCCTCTAGGTACTCGACTGTTCTTTCCTTCAAGTGACTCCATCACTTTCCCTACCACAGAGGTCAGACTGACAGGTCTGTAGTTTCCTGTCTGTCTTGGACCCACTTTTGTGAAGGGAATTACATCCGCCTTCCTCCAGTCCTCGGGTACCACACCATCCTCCATGATTTATTAAAAGAGTAGCCAGTGGTTTCACTAGTTCCTCCCTAATTTTTTTAGAATTCTGGGTGAATTCCATCAGGACCCATTGCTTTGTCCACCTTCAGTTTTAGGAGTTCTTGCAGAACCCTTTCTTCTGTGAAAGGACTGGGATCGACCCCCCTATCAAGAGTGCTTCTGTTAATTGGATTAGGCACTTCCCTCCTCTTTTGTGAATACTGAGCAGAAATATTCATTCAGTATTCCTGCTTTTCACCGTCCCCTCTGCCCACCCACTGTTCATTCTATTCAGCCTCACTATCCCTCCCTTTGTCTTTCTATGCTCGCTGATGTACCTATAAAAGGTTTTATCCCCTTCTTAACTGGGTTGGCTATCTTTTACTCAGTTTGGGCCTTTAACTATTCTGACTTCCCTCCTGCTTCCTTCTGCCTTAACTGGTACAGCTCTCTGTCCTGCTCCTTCTGTGTTTCCTTATACTTTGAATGCTATTTTTTCTTCCTGACTTTCTAGACCAGCTCTTTTGAGAACCATAGTGGCTTTTCTTTCATTTTGATTTGTTCATTTGCTTCCTACGAAGGCTTATTGCCTCTGTGATGGCAGTTTGATAATTCCCCATTGTTGCTCCACACCTCCTTCTAGCCTGTTTGCTAGTGCTTTTCTGAGGCACCTCCCATTCTTGCCAAAGTCAGCCCTCCTAAAGTCCAGTACCCTCACTTTTGTATGGCTTGACTCTGTAGCTGAGTTTAACGTGAACCACACTGTTTGATGGTCACTTGTCCCCAGATGGCAACCCACTTCTAGATCTGAGATCCTCTCACTGCCCGTTTGAGAGTATGAGGTCTAAGATTGCTCCCTCGTGAGTGGGTTCAAACCAGCTGTCTAATGCCTGCCACCCGTAGGGCATCAAGAATGGCCCTGCTCTTGGATGTGGCTGCAGCAAATGTGCTCCAGTTAACATCTGGCATATTCAGTTCTCCCATCAACAGTATCTCCCTTTCTCTGCCATTCTAAGAATGCCTTCTATCATATCCTTGTCCATTCCTTCCCCTGACATGGGGTCTGTACACAACCCTGTGCGGATTGTGGTGCCTTTCCAGTCTCCAAGGTGACCCCAGTGCCTCCTCTCCTCCCTGTTTACTCTTTTGTCCAGTTGCTTTTATCCCTTCCTTTACAGAGGCTACTCCTCCCCTCTTCTCCCCTGCCTGTCTCTCCTGTAGGTTATGTGCCCTGGTATGTTAACATCCAGTCATGGTTCTCTGTGTACCATGTTTCTGTGACTGCCTCGATATCCAGGCATCCCACTTCCATTAAGGCCATCAGCTCAGGAGCTTGCCCAGACTACAGGCATTGGTACTCATTACCCTCCATTTCCTGATGGCCTTACTCCCTTTGCCCCATCCCTGTCCTTCTTGCCTTTGTCACTTTCTCCATTTCCCCTGTTCTTCTCTCCTATCGACACCTCTATGTTGGTGTTTGCCACACTTACTACCGTGATTATTTGGGGCTAGGATTTTCCTGCTCCTTTCAGTGCCTCCCCCTTGGCTAGTTTAAAGCTTGCCAATAAAGCATTTAAACCTATCACCTAGGATCCTGGTTCCCCTCCAGACAGATGCACCCCATCATGCCAGTATTTTTTTGTGAATGTCAAGTCGTCATTTTGACTTCCACCTGCACTTTTGCTGAACCTGGGAGTGCCTTGTTCTCACTACAGTTTTGCCACCATCTCGCTTTATCATACAATTTGTTTTTTTACTATTTATTGATAACGTGTACTGTTTTGCATATTTCAACCTGTTTGTTGTAACTTACTGTTGTGCCCCGGATGCCAGGACTGTATGTCTTTCCTGGTAAATAATTTAAAATACATTAATTGACTATTTAATTTTATTTATTTAGTTGTTTTTTGTTGACTGGTAAGGAGGGCTAGGCAATTCTACATATTTTCAGCCTCGTCCTGGCAGGTGAAGGAGGGAGAGGAGATACAGATGCAAACTGACATATTCAGTAAGGTTAGCTGCTGCTGCTGGTAGTATTTTAGTGAATGTCAAATTCGTCATTTTTGCCCAGCACATGATGGTCATCAAAACACTTAAAATCCACAACAAAAACATTGGTTGCCATGCTTGTTTTCAAGTTACATCATTTCTCTTTATGGAAAACATCTGTAAGGGGTCGGATTGTTTTCATAATCCACAGAAACAGTTCAACAAGGACACATCATTTGTCATGTTTGCTTCATCTTTTTTCCACGAATGCTAAATTAAAGAGTAAATTATCAGTGCAATGACATGCTCTTAAACTGACATTCCCAAAAATGTAGGAAATGTTTGTATGTTTTATGCATAAAACCATTTATATCCCATGTAATTTTCGTAAAATGTTTGTGATAGTATTGGGATATTAATCCAAAGTGCCTGGTGTGGGGCTAGAACCACAGCCTTTGGAGCTCCTGTCCTCTGAGGCGGTGTGCTACCCGCTGAGCCACTGACACTGCAGTTTATGTCTTTGAGGTGATCTGTCCCACACTGAAAAGGTGCTGCCCACATACAGGGATGATGTAAACCAGACATTAAAGCAGAAATTCTTAACATTCTATGATGCTCAAGCAAAACTGAACTTTAGGCAAATAAAAGCATTGGTTTCTATGGTGCTTTGAGCTTTCAACTTCACGTTTGGATGATGTGTCCCTCTTAGAGCCAGTGTCCCACCCAGTTTCTCATTTTGAGTGTCTGTGTCTCTCATTTCAGTGACAAAGGTTGAGAGGTATTCTTAGCTGGACATGACAGCATAGGTTTCTATTCTAATAATGTTTCCATATATTTAAAACTATACTTGTGCCAGTAAACAGCCTTGAGAACGTTTTCGGGTGCATCAGAAAAATGTGAGATTGAAACACCAAGGAATGTCTTTAAATCCCACACTCCAGCTCTACTATCAGCCAGCATCAGTATAGCGTGTCACTGAGTAAAGTCACACATCTACCTAATAACATATTTTGGACACTCTTGTGAATAAAAAAAATTATACAATAAAATGCATTCTTTGGGACAGAAATCATTTTAAGGGATTAACTTTTGGTGATACCTCAGTGCACAAATAAAGTAAAAAAACCTGAAGTAAGTCAGAGTGCTGGACTTGGCAAACAGTGCCAGGCTCCATTCTTGTTGCTGCTGCACCTCCTGCTTGAGCCTCACTCCACTTCCATATTTGTAGATTACAGTTTTAGAACTGCAGGATTAGCCAAAAAGAGAACAACAAGAATTCTTTTTGGTATTAGTGATACTTTTATTAGGCCAGCTGAGGAAAACAGTAGGAAATACAAGCATAGAATACAGAGGTAGCAGTAAATCTCAGTGTTCTACTATTTTAGTCACCAAACTAGTTCTGTATCTTTTGAGTCTGAAATGACTTGTATTGGAATGAACACGTCTGGTATGGAAATAACATGTCTGTGGTGTTAGAGAGTAATTATAATTGCATTATTTGTTCAGTCACTAGCAATAGAAAAGATTATTTTCAAGGACAAGTGAAAAGCAACTGCATCAGTATTACCTGTTTCCTGACATTAACTAGTTACTGTAATATACACCATTAGTTACTTTTCAGCAACATTGGAGCGGTATGGTCTAGTGATTAGGGCATTGGTTTGGAGACTAGGAGAGCACGAGGTTCAAACCCACACAGTCTGGTCATAGTGTGACCTTGGGCAAGTCTCTTACACTTCCAGTTATCCAGTCCACACAACTACAGAAACTGATGGCAGATGGGGCCACTTGGCCCCGTGAGTCTGCCTTTTTCATTCTGATTGTTTTGCTGCAGACCCTTCTAGGTCTACAACACTTTCTCTTCCACCCCATTCTTATCCCTTATGATTCTCTTTATGCCTATCCCAGGTTTTTGAATCTCACCACTGTTTTGCCCTACCTCCACTGGAAGGCTGTTCAGGCATCCACCACTGTTTCTGTGAAGAAGCATTTCCTCATATCTCTCCTGAGCCTACCCCTCCAGCTTCATATTGTGACCCCTTGTTCTAGAGCACCCTTTCCTCTGAAAAATATCTCCTGCCTGTACCTTATTCACCCTGTGAAGTATTTAAAGGTCTCGATCATATCCCCTCTCTCTTCTCTCCTCCAGGAGTACTGTATATGTTTAGTTCCTTTACCCTCTCCTCATAGGGCTTTTGATATAGACCTTTAACCATCTTGGTAGCCCTCCTCTGGACCACCTCTATTCTATGTCTTTCCTGAGATGTGTTTTCCAGAACTGGACACAGTACTCCAGGTGGGGTTTTACCAATGACCTATATAGGGCAATGTCACTTCCTTTTCCTGCAGGTAATACCCTACCTATACACCCCAGCATACCACTAGCTCTCCTGATTGCTTTGTCACATTGTCTGGCCATCTTCAGGCCATCTGATATGATTCCCCAAGGACACTTTCCTGCTTTGTCATTGCAAGTACCTCCCCCTTGTACTCCACCCCGGTTTCTGTGATCCAAATGCATTATTTTGCACTTTTTCCATTAAACCTTCGCTGCAAACATTTGACCACTCCTCCAGCCATTTTAAATCTCTTTCCATCTTTGCACACACCCTGGAGTGTCCAGTCTGTTGCAGATCTTGGCGTCATCTCCAAAGAGTAGACCTTCCTTCCAGTTCCTCAGCTATGTCACTAATGGAACATTAAAGTGGACTGGCCTAGTACTGATCCTTGAAGTACCCCACTGGCCTCTCCCCTCCTCCGAGTGAACTCCATTTACCACCACCCTCTGCCTCCTTTCCCTAACCAGTTTCTTACCCAGGTTACCACCCTATTGCCCACCCCATGCTACCCAACTTGTTTACCAGCCTCCTATGAAGAACAGTGTCAAAGACCTTGCTGAAGTCCAGGTAGTCCACATCCACCCCTCCCTGATCCAACACTTTGGTTACCCAGTCAAAAATCATTATTAGATGTGTTTGGCACAACTTCCCTCTTTGCATCCATGCCGCCTCAAATCCTGCAGTCTGCTGGGTTCAAGGTGCTCCACAATCCTTTCCTTTGAAGGGGACTCTGGCCATAGTGCTACATTGCAGAATTAAATAAATCTCACACCAAAATTAGGTTTCTGTGTTACTTCATTTTAAAGTTATGAGCTATTTTGTAACCCTGATTTCACTACCTGGTGAAAAAGCCAGTTTCAGTGAAGAGCCAGTGATGATGTCATAACCTGAACTCACAGTCTAGTTCTCTCTGTCACAAACACAGAAAGGTATACAGCACCGGAGACAATGGCGGGTGCTGTAACTTATTTCTGTTGCTGTCCTCCCTGTCAACAAGCTTATAGGACCTGTTTCTCCAAAGTTTAAAGATCATGTGCAATGATTTTGACAAGTAAATATGCTGCACCATTCAATAAACATTGCTATAAAATGCGTGTTTCAGGTTTTGTAGCAAAGTTGACAAATTTGTATTTTCTGTGTGCCTTTTAGGTGTTGTCCATTCTCCAGGGTTGCTGGATGCTGAGTCAGCATGCCTCCAGGCTCCTGATACCATTTGGGTGCTACTCTACTATGCCTGTTAGGAAGTTGTATTGCTACTATTACGGTAATGTTGGTAGTTTCATTGCTGTTTATCAGTGTCTGCTTTACAATGAGTTTTAATATGGGCCTTATCTATGTGAGAGAAGCCAAGGCCCAGAGGGAGCTGAGATTGGCACAGGAAATTAATGGGGCGGGGGAGAAAGACTTTTCAGATACATCAGGAGAAAAGAAGTGCAGAGACAATAGATGTTTAACCAGGAATAGCACACTAAGCTGAAAGCTTTTTACAGGAGCAACCTGGAAGCACAAGGAAGTTAAGTGACTTGCTCAGGGTCACACAGTATGCAAGTGGAAGCTGTGGGTTTCAAACCCAAGAGCTGGTTTGCTGGATGTCACCAGATTTGCAGCTTAGAGCCTTAGACCACTGTGCTATACTGCTTCAATTGTGAAGATAAAAAGGTGGGGAGTGGATGGAAAGAGGAGGAGCAGGTAAGCACTGAATGAATACTTTTGCTCAGTGTTCACTGAAGAAAAGGGGAACCGCTACCAGCATGGGCTGGGAGGGTGGGGACAGGGAGAGGAGGTGACAGATAGAAGAATTGAGGCAAACAGAGTCCTAGAGGGACTGAGGGCACTGAAGGTAGACAGGGCACCAGGGCGGATGGTATCTACCCCAGGATGCTGAGGGAGATGGCGGAGGTGTTGGCAGAGCTGCTGGCAAATCTGTACAGCACTCACTGGAGTCGGGATGTGTGCCACTGGACTGGAGGATGGCACATATAGTACCATTACACAAGAGTGTTCCAAGTGATGAACCAGGTAATTATCGTCCGTAAGTCTCATGTCCATAGTGTGTTAACTCATGGAAATTATACTAAAGGAAAGGCTGGTGTTGTACCTGGAGGACAGTGGCCTCCAGGATGTGAAGCAGCATGGGTTTGTTTCAGGAAGTCTTGTCAAACTAACCTCATACAATATTATGACTGGGTGACAGGTGAGCTGGATAAGGGTCATGCGTGCATGTTCTTTACTTGGACTTCAGCAAGGCCTTCGATTCAGTGCCTCATGGGCAGCTTGGGGGAAGCTAACTGGTGTAGGGAGGGGCAAAATGATACACTGTATTACAAGCTGGCTGGAGTGGCAGGCTGCAACAGGTGGTGGTGAGAGGGGAGCTCTCAACTCCAAGGCCGATGATGAGTGGGGTACCACAGGGCTCTGTGTTGGGGCCAGTATTGTTTGGGTTCTTCATATCAGACATTGCACACGGGTGGTGAGCAAGGTAAGTCTGTTCGCTGATGACACCAAAATCAGAGCAGTGGTGGATGGAGAGGAGGGATGGAAGCAGCTGCAGGGGGACCTACACAAGCTAGAGGAGTGGTCAGAGAGGTGGCAGCTGGGGTTCAATTCAAAGAGTGTAGGTTATGCACTTTGGGGCAAAGAACCCAAGGAGAGAATACTGGCTGAGGGGGTTAAGCTGGGGATCACTGAGGAGGAGAAGGGCCTAGGGGTAATGATAACAGGGACCATGAGCAACACTGCCCAGTGCAGGAGAGCAGCTGCAAAAGTGAACAAAATGCTGGGGTGCATAGCGAGGGGTTTTCGTCCAGGCAGAGAGGTGATCTTGCCCCTACAGGTCACCGGAAAGGCCACACTTAGAGTATTGTGTACAGATTTTGAGGCCATACCTAAAGCGTAATATCAGGCCACTGGAGGGGTACAGAGGAAGGCAACTAAGATGATATGTGGAATGGAGGGAGAGACTATGACAGCAGGCTGGGAGACCTGAATATGTACTACTTGGAGGATAGAAGGGACAGTGGGGACATGATAGAGACCTTCAAGTATCTGATGGAATCAGTGAGGATAGGGCAGATGGGGTCTTTTCAAGTTAAGTAGGGATAGTCACCAGGGGCACAGGCTAAGAATAGAGATTTAGGGAAGAAAATGAGGAGACACTATTTCACAGAGAGGGTGGTAGCAAAATGGAATGCCCTACCAGAATGAGTGGTATCTTGTAAATCTGTGAACAGCTTCCAAAGGGCATGGGACAGAGAATAGGTGAGAGTGAGGTTTGGGAGGTGGGGGTGGCAGTGGGATGACAATGGGGGGCAGTTGCAAACCAGGGTGTTGGCTGCACACTCGAGCAGAAAGAAGATAGACCAGGTGGTTTGTTTCTGCTGGCACATTCATATGTTTATTTCAACTAGGGATGGAAGTGTTAGCCCTGGTAAAATGATCATTTTAATGTGGAGTAAAAATAGATGAGCCTGAATGTAGGTAAAATAACAGCCTGCCAGGGAGAAAACAATGTGGGCTGGCCAATGCACAGAAACTATTAGTAAGGGTTCAAAACAGCATTCCTCTCCAACTCCATTTACAGGGAGATGGGATAATTGTTTTAAAGTGCTATCCTGAGAAATCACCTCAATTGAATGACAGATGTGAATGATTACAGCCTTTCACCACATCAGAAAGTTATTCAGTCTGCAAACCTCCAAAAATGTGCTATGATTCAGCATCCAGCAACCCTGGAGAAATGGACCACACAAAAAGGCACATAAAATATGAATTTGTCAACTTTGTTACAAAACCTGAAACACACATAGTTTTTATAGCAATGTTTACTGAATCTCATACAATTGGTGCTGCCTGTTTTAATTGTGAAAACCACTGCACGTGATCTTTAAATTTTGGAGAAACAGGTTCTATAAGCTTGCTGACAGGGAGGACTAAACTGTGAGTTCAGGTTATGACATCATCAGCAGCTCTTCACTGAAGCTGGCTTTCTTCAACAGGCAGTGAGTTTAGAGTTAAAAACGACTTGTAACTTTTAAACAAAGTAACTTGGAGATCTCATTTTGGCATGAGGCTGATTGGGGCTATGCTGATCCAATTCTGAATTTGTTGATGGCAGAAATTTTGACAAGAGTCCCTCTTTAATAATGTTTCCAACAATTTCCTACTAAAGAAGTCAGACTGACAGGCCTATAACTTCCTGCCTCCTCCTTGTGCCACTTTTAAGAAGTGGGAATACGTCCACTCTTCTCCAGTCCTCAGAACCACACCAGTCTGCAGTGAACTGTTAAATCTGCCAGTGATGCGCCAGCACCTCCCTGAGTTCCTTCAGCACTCTTGGATGCACCCTGTCTGGCCCCGGGCTTTCTCCACCCTCAGATTAGTGAGTGCTTTCATGACCCTCTCTCAGAAAAGAAATGGGTAAACGCAAGACCCTACTGAAAATAAGATGTTGAATCTCAGCTGGACTATCCTGGGTAAATAAGTTCTAAAATAAAGTGGGATAATTTGTCCTTCCATGGCAATGTTTGTAAATGCTTTAACAGCACAGGTCAAAATACTATAAATTAAGGGCTTAAATTTAACTGGTATTACAACCCTGATCACACAGACTATGTTTTCATTAAATTTTGATAACGGGTAAGCCGCTGGGCCTCAAGGTCCTTTTTCAGGGCGACCTGGGGAATTATATGGAATAATATACGAGGTAGCACACAGCACAGGTACATTACACCAGACAAAGTAGGCACATACATGTAGCTTTTAGCAGTTAACATTTCCTGGGTAAGCTCTACAGATGGGGAGCAGTGCTATATAGATGGGGTGCAGTGATAGTTGCTATTTCCATATGAGGGGAGGGGTGGGCTTCCACTTAGGAGCCTTTCACTTTAGCAGTTGCACATGGAGGTGACCATCATATGAGCCTTCAGCCTTGTGTGGAAGGTGTGGGTAGAGGTAGCATCCTGAACACCAGGGGCAGGGAGCTCCATAGGGTGGGCGCAGATGGCAAATGACTTACCCCCACCTTGGTTCTAACCCTTGGCACTGCGAGGAGAGTTCTGTCCGTTGTTCTGAAGAGCCTAGGGTTTCTCTTTCGAGCAATGAGTCCAGTGAGACTGGGAGAAGGGGATGGGCTGAGTAGTTTATGAGTGTGGCAGAGTAGGGGTATTGGAGCCGGGCCTCCCAGGAGGGCCAGTTTAGTTGGGACAGAGTGTCACAGTGGTGAGCCGGGAGCCAGATAGGGTGGTGAAGTGAGCCACCTTGTGATAGAGAACTTGTAATCTGTTCATCTGTTGTTTGGCAGCTCCCTGTATCACCGGGCTGCATAGGAGAGGGTAGGGAGGAGGACGCTTGTGGTGATGGATGCCCTGGCCGTGGTATCAACTGGTCTTTCAGCCTATACAAGGTCCCGAGTTTGGCGTGAATATTTTTGGTTACCTGGTCAACATGATCCTTGAGGAAGAAGCACTGATCCAGGGTGAGGCCAAGGTATTTTATCGATTCAACCACCTCAAGTCTTTTCCTGATTTGGTCATCAGCCTGAGATGTGGGCTTCTGTCCCGCCGAGGGTTCTTGGGTCAAATAGTATGGCCTTGGTCTTGTTAGGGTTAATGATCATTCTGTTGGTGAAGCCGCTGCTCAAGGGAACCCAGGTCTTCCTGTAGTCCGGAGCAAAGATCTCCCAGAATAGAGGAGGGGCAGTATATGACCATGTCATCCGCATACTGTACCACTGAGCTACTCCCACAGTGTTTACTGAGATCATTTGTGAAAAAAGAAAAGAGAATGGGGCCAAGGATAGATCCTTGGGGCACCCCATCCATTAGGGGAGAGGCTCCAACAGGGAGTCTTTCCATTTTATCCTCTGTGTCCTCCCTGTGAGGTAGCTGTTGAACCACGATGAGGTGGCTGTCTAACCCGACCTGGCTCAGTTTTATAAGGAGCAGGTTGTGGTTTACAAGGTCAAAAGCCTTGGAAAGGTCAATGAAGACTGCCCCAGTGGGGATCCCTTGTCCAGTTCTCTGAGAACATCAGTGGAGAACTTGATAGGTGTCAGTCCCATGATTGGTTCTGAAACTGTGCTGGGAGGGGCAAGTAAATGGTGGAGCGCTAGGTAGTCCCGAGTTGTCCATAAATTAGTCTCTCTTGAATCTTACCAAGGCTAGATAGCAGGGAGATGGGCCTGTAATTGTTGGTAGTCTCCTTGAACCACCCTTGTGGATGGGGACTACATGGGCCAGTTCCATTGTTCTGGGATGGCACCTGTGATAAGGGATTGATTGAGGAGCCAGGTGAGGGCCGGGCGAGTGCAGGGGCCCCTTCCCTTAGTATCTGGAGGGATGCCATTGGGTCCCATAGCTCCTGACATTTTGAGGACTTTAGTAACAGGAGGACTTCGTTTGGTCTTACAAGCCGGATGTGGAAGGTTGGGTGGTCCGGCTTTGGGGATGGGATCATTCGAGACTGGGAGGAGGGTGGCAAGTCCGCTTTGAGCAGGTCCAGGTTTGTGAACTGGCGGTTAAGAGCCATGGCGATGCTAGGGTCATCGTTAGTTAATTGGCCATTGACCTCTATGGGGCAGTGGCGGTGTTCCCGCTCCCTTTATAAGCCCATTTATGTGAGCCCAAAAGAGTCTAGGATTGCCTGGGTTCTTTTTCTGTAGATCTGTGAGTAGTCTCGTTTTAGCCACTTTGATGGCCAGTTTGCACCATACTTCAGCGTCTTGTAGCGGTTTAGGTCAGCCGATAGGGAGGAGATCTTGTATTTTTCCAAGCAGTGTCCCTAGTTTTCATCAGTGTTTTCACTTGAGGGTGATCCACTTTAGCAGCTCCTCTTGGTGCGGAATTTCTTCAAAGCCAAGCAGTCAGCAACCATAATGATGGCTCCCTGGAAGAAGGCCATAGCCTCTTCCAGTGTGGGGAGTAGTTTGATTGGGCTCCAATCAATCCCGTTTAGGCAGCCAATCAAGTGTTCAGGTTGATAGTTTGAGTAGTCCGTGTCCAGTATTCGAGGGGACTCTGGGGCCCTGTTTTTCCAGGAGCAGAAGATTGGGGAGTGATCACTCAGGGCATCCGCTAAGGTGCCAGCCACCTTTATATTGGTGGGTTTGCTAGTAAGCACCCAATCAGAGTGTGGAATGGTTACCCGTTTTGTAGTTCATTCGGGTGGGCCCTGTGATAACCTGCGTAGGTTAGCTTCCTGAACCAGCCCTAGTAGGCAGGGATTGTCTTCGGGGCCCAATTCAGATTGAAGTCCGCACAGGATGATTAGCTCAGAGGTGACCTCATCGGAGATGTCCCTTACGACTGCCTCCAGAGATGAGCGCATTGGTTGGGGGTTGTATCGCATCCAATGTTGAGATGCTTACATGGGCCAAGGGTGATGCGAACGAAGATCGATTCACTTTCCATACTAGTGGCCTGTAGCAGGTTGACCTGCACTGAGTTAAGGGTGTCTTTTTGTGTAGATTGGACTCCTCCACCCCTTTTCCTCAGTCTATCTTGTCTATGGAGAGGTATCCTAGGGCTGCAACCTCGTGGGAGGTATGTGAGGCTTGAGCCAGGTTTCCGATATGGCCAGGATGTCCAGGTTGTACCGGTCCAACCAGGCTTGAAGTTCCTGCATCTTGGGTCTCAGGCTACATATATTCATGTGCACAATCCTCAGGCCCTTATTGGCCGGCCAGTGCGGTCCACCGGGAGGAGACCAGAAGATCATAAGGAGGGGATCAGGATTTGGTTTGATGTCCCCTGCCAGGAGCAGGAGGGTAGCAAGGAGGCAAAGAGAAGGAAGCTGACTGAGGGGTAAGGACTTAGTCCAGAGTCTCTGTTTAGCAGTGAGTAGAGTTGAGTACAGGATGCCTCTCCTGCAGAATACATGGGCAGTCAGAGCGCCTCCATGTTATTAAGAGGAGGGTGTAGTGGTCCCAAGAATGTCATGGGGAATGTCCAGTTTGGGGACTTCTCAGGTCCTGTCCTGTGCTTATAGTCCTATCTGCCCAGTGTAGAAGAGGAGGTACAGGACGGCTAGTAGGAGCCCTCTATTTGGGCAGCCGAGAGGGGTTCAAGCATGGAGGCATCATGCTGGTGAGGAGGCCGGGTGGGGAGGAGGGATGGATGGGCGGAGGGATGGTTGGGCCCTGGGAATAAGTTCCCTGAGCCCACCGTGCTCAGCTTAAGAGTAATAACAGCCTCGTCAGGCACCAAGTCCCTGACAGATCAGGTCAGTGGTGTGGCCAGGAATTACTACAGTGAGCCACTGGTCAGCAGTACCCAAACTTATGGTATCAGATGTCTTACCCCAGGGATAGATGCAACAGCGTATTGGAGGAGGTGGTCTTGGTAGCACTTGTTACTATAGGATCCTAAGTAAAATCCTATCTATGTCCAGTAGACACACAATGAAAAGTAAAGAAAGTAACATAAAAGGTAATACATAGCAATACTACAGTTGCAGTTGCTTATTACTTTTCTTACAAAAGTAATAAACAACAGTAATGTATGACAGTATTTTTAGAGTAACTAGTAACTGTAATACCATATAGCAGACTGTATATAGAGGGTGGCAGTATAGTCTAGAGGGAGAATAATGAGCTATGAATGACTTGGTACATCTGTGCAGACCTGTTTGATTCCGCAACCTCCACTTGCATACGGTGTGACCCTGAGAAAGTCACTTAATCTCCCCAGTGCTCCCAGGTTGCCCCTGAGAACAGGCCTTTCTAGTGACTCCACAGATTTTACAAAGCATTCACAGAGATACTGGGACATGACTTCTCAATTTACTGGTAACAGTTTATTCCTCCTCTGCAATAGAAGCAGGTGACAGTGTTCTTATAGTACAAAACAGCTGTGTGCAAATTGCAAATTACAAGGCATGTCTGGATGGATGTCCATGTCTCTGATGGGAGAAAAAGTGGAAAATGGCTAATGGTAGGGCAGGATGAAACCAACCCCGCAGGCTCCGCACCCAGGCTACAGGGCCCTCTCCTGCAAACTGAATCCATTCCATTGGCAGGTGGAGCTGCCAACCCCTGCCACGGGGCCATGGAGGAAGACCGATTGAGGTAAGTCCCTGGGATGCCAGGTGATGGGGCTGGGAAGGTCGGTGGAAGAAGCAGCCCACCCCAACAGGGAAGAAAAGAATAGGAAACAAAATGAATGTGGATAAAACACCTTCAGTGCAATATAATATAAAGTGCAAATACCAGAAAGCCATATACAAAAAAGTCAAAATCAATATCAGTTCATCTTACAAGATAGTGATTACATATTCATGATTATACAAAAGATATCATTTGATTTTACTGCATATGCAGCAGCTTGACTTTGTAGAAACACTTCAACAATTAACTGAGATATCTTACTAAAGACAGAAAGAATCAGCGGGTATTAGGACCACATGATCACCCTCCTGAATTTCATTCATTCCATAGGCCATAGTAGAAGGGATGAACATGAAAAGGGACACTTGGAACTTGGAAGAAAAGAAAACAAGCCAGTTTGCAGAATTACACCAATACTGCACAAACCACATCTATGTTAAATACTATTATAGGAAAGCTAAGTATGGAGGGAGGGGTCTTTATTGAACAAGTCATCATATTCATTTTATTCATATATTCCAGTACCCCAAAAATAGTGTTACTTAATGTGGATGTTAAGAGAATCGGGTGGGGAGGGGTTATTTAAAACGTACCTCTGACTAACTATGCATAAACATACAAAATCAAGTCAGGTAGACAACAGTGGCTTCAAATCCCAATAGTCATTCAACTGCATAATTAAATTAGAATAATAAAAAGGGCTTCACGTCCCATTTATCATTTAAACCCATGGGATTAATGCTATTCAATTTGCAGATCCAGGCATTCTGTCTTCGGAGTAGCATGTTTAGTCTGTCTCCTCCCACTTAGGAGATGGTATCATTTCAGTACCCATGTGCTAAAGACATTGTGAGTTTCATTCACGCTTTTCAAAAAAAGTGAAGCCCAACTGGGTATCCAATTTCTTTCTCACAATGGACCAGACGTGTTCCTGTATGTGAACCTGAAGATTTCACACAGTTCTCCTCATAGGTTTGCCCACATGTACTTCATAGGACATACACAACAAAATTGGTGTTACAACAAATACATTCTCTGATGTCAGCCTGTGTTCCAGTATTACCATGGTGTATAAATCTGTTCCTGTGTGTACATAGTTGCACACTTGCAGTTGTGGCATTTAAAGAACCCTTTAGGTTTGGCTGGCAGCCAGGTACCTTGTGTAACTTTCGGCTTCTCATAATGGCTATGTACTAACATGTCTTTTATGCTGGCTGCCTTTTAAAATAAATTCTTAGTCACTCACCAACTATACCTGCAACCTCCATGCCCCTAGCAAGATGGGCCAGTTTTTGTAAATAATATTGCCAATTTTTCTTGCCACAGTATTGTATTCCATTACAGATATTACTGGGCCCTGTTTCACCCTACAATGTAACCTATCTTTCTGTTTTAGATGGATACTTCTGTTTTCTTGCAGTGCTCTTTCCTTGCTTGTTGTAACATATTCATATCACACCCTCTCTGTAAAAATCTTGCCTCTAATTAATTTGCTTGGCTAGTAAATGCTTCCACAGAGCTACAATTTCTCCTCAACTGGGTGTAGTGACTATAACGAACTGACTGTTTAAGTGCTACAGGGTGTACACTGTTAGTTTGCAGTGACCACTCCTGATCTCCTTTATATGGACCACTAAACTTGCAAATACCCACCCGCCTCATAGAGGGCAGGGTTCTGTGAAAGGCAAACTTGGACCCCTCAAATCGACCCTGTCTGCATACAACTGGTCCTTATAAGCAAGGCACCTATGTTGGACCAAGCCCTTAGCTTTCTCACTGAGGTTTCAATTCCATCTACGATATCTATGCACCACGCTAAAGCAAACGGAAACTGGGAGGTTCAATGGCTGGGTTGATGGCAAACTCCTCTCCCTCCTAAGGAGAGGACTGCCTCTATGAAACAGCCTTAAATTCAGTTAGCCTACAGTGCTACAAAGCTGCCAGAAACTGCTGCACCAAGCTCATCAGGCTCACAAATGCTAACTTCCATAAGACCCAACTTAACAATGCATGGGGTGTTGGAAAGCGGTTCTGGGACAACATTAAATACATCCTTGGAAAAGACCAGAAGCAACACCCTAAGATGGTCAATATAAATAACTTACCCTCCTCCAGACCCGCTAGCCATAGCTGATGCCTTTAACCAAGCCTTTACTGACCTGTCCCCAGTGCTGCCTCAGACTACCTTCTGCCTGCAGAGGACTTAGAAGTGCCAGCCTCCCACAACAAACCACCCAGCCTTCTACTTTAAAAGGTAACAGCGCAGGAGATCCTAACGGTGGTCAGGGGAGTCCTAGGCAAAACAAGACTGGGGAGTGACGGACTAGACATGAAGATACTATCCTCACTCTCGATGTTATGATCATTCCCATAACAATGCTATTCAATAAATCCGTAGCTCTAGCTCAATTTCCTGAGGTATGGAAGCAAGCCCTGGTGGCGCCAGTGCACAAGAATGGTGATAAGGCATTGGTGGCCAACTATAGGCCTATATTCATCCTCTCCCTCTATCCAAAGCATTGGAAAAAATCATGGCAAGTCAACTCACAGAATACCTCAACAAGTACAATCTGCTCTTCCCAAACCAACATGGTTTCAGGCAAAACACAGCACCACCACAGCACTGTTGGAATACTCTGACTGCACACAAGGCGCTGAATGGAGGAAAATTGGTGGGTCCATCTTCATGGATCTCACCAAAGCTTTCGACTTACCATGTAATGGGCCAGATGGGTGCACCCAGGGTCCTTAAAGAACTAAGAGAGTGGTGGCTGAACCTCTGGCTATCCTGTTCAGCCAATCACTGGAAACAGGGAGGTACCCAAAGACTGGAGGACAGCAGATGTAGTCCCCTTTATACAAAAGTGGGAACAAAGAGAAGCAGGGAACTACAGACCAGTCAGCCTCACCTCGGTAGTGGGAAAGATCATGGAAGCACTACTGAAGGAGAGATTGGTGGAACATCTGGTTGTCAATGGACTACAGGACCCAAGGCAGCATGGTTTCACCAGGGGAGGTCATGTCAGACCAACCTCATTGAATTTTTGACTGGGTGACTAGGAGGTGGATCAGGGCAGGGACATGGCCTATCTGGACTTCAGCAAGGCCTTTGACACTGTGCCACATAGAAGACTATTACACAAACTGGGGAATATGGGTGTGGGCAGGACAGTAGTGTGGTGGGTAGGTAACTGGCTGGGTGGCAGGACACAGAGGGTGGTGGTAAATGGCTGTCACTCCACAGAGGAAGAGTGACCAGTGGGGTACCACAGGGATCGTGCTTGGGACGGTCCTATTCAACATCTTCATCAGTGACATTGCACAGGATCTAGAGGCAGAATTTCACTGTTCGCTGATGACACAAAGCTCTGTAACAGAGTAGACACACCAGAGGGTGTAGACAGAATGAGAAGGGACCTGCAGAAACTTGAAGAATGGTCAAGGGTTTGGCAGTTGAAATTCAATGCAAAGAAGTGCAAGATAATGCATATGGGGCACAAAACCCTGGCACAATATATCAGTTGGGGGTGAGGATATAGCATGCACCAAGCAGGAAAGGGATCTTGGGGTTGTCATCTCTGATGACCTCAAGGTAGGAAACAGTGTGACAAGTCATCAGGTAAAGCAAATAGGATGCTGGGATGTATAGGCAGGGGCATCACCAGCAGGAAAAGGGAGGTCATAATTCGCTATACAAGACACTAGTGAGGCCCCACCTGGAGTACAGTGTACAGTTCTGGAGACCATACCTATGTAAGGACATAGACAGGGTAGAGAAGGTTCAGAGGAGGGCAACAAAGATTGTGCATGGGTTGCATCACAAGTCCTATGAAGACAGGTTGAAGGAACTGAACAGGTACTCCCTGGAGGAGAAAGGAGGGAGGGGATATGATAGAGACATACAAGTATCTTACAGGGAGGAACAGGGTGCAGGAAAACACTATTTTTAAGTGAAAAGATGTTTCAGGACTAGAGGGCATGGGATGAAGTTGGAGGAGGACAATTCAGAGGAAACATGAGAAGAATTTCTTCACAGAGCGGGTGGTGGACAAGTGGAACACCCTGCCAGAGGAAGTGGTGGGAGCTGAAACAATCACGGGATTTAAGAATGCATGGGATAGACATAAAGGAATTCTAGAGGTCAGGGTAGGAAATAGACTTCTAGGAAAACAAACTGAACTTACAAGCTCAAATGGGCAGACTAGGTGGGCCATAGGTCCTTATCTGTCGACACTGTCTATTTGTATCTATGTATCTATGTATCTATGTATGTAAACTACCCACTACTGCTACATCAGCTCCAAAGATTGGGTGTAGCACCAAATGCTCTAAATTGTTCAATGACTACCTGAACACACAGGAGCCAACGAGTCAAAATCAGGCAGACATTATCCAGCTCCAAAGATGTACTCCTAGGAGTCCCTCAAGGATCAATCCTAGGCCCCTACTTTTCAGCCTATTTGTAAATGAGCTACCACGGCTCATACACTCAAACTTCATATGCAGACGATGCCATGCTACAAGCAGCAGCACCTCCCCATGCAGCCATACAATCTGAACTAGTGGACCTTTAATAAACTCGAGGACTGGTTTAGTAGGCAAAAGCTGCTACTGAATTACAAAAACAAAGGCCATGCTTCTATCTAGCCCTCACCACAAGCATAGACACACTTCACTCGAAATCACTAACTCGGGGTTGGTGAGCAGATTGAGCAGGTACACTTGTTCAAGTACCTTGGGGTCACCATTGACTCACTCACTTATACATACCACTTGTAAGGCGGTAAACACAAAAATCGGGGTCCTCTATAGACATAAGAAATCCTTCACCTTGAAGCACTCTGAACCTCTGTCTCCAGCTCCATACTCTCCACAATTGACTATGGACTGGTGGTTTATGGTGCAGCCCCTGATACTGTACTCAAAAGGGTCCAAATGGCACTGAATAAGGCATGTCACCTCACCTGTCCACGGATAAATACACTCACACTTATGCCTTGTATAAGCGTACAAACTGCCTCAACCTAAAGACAGGATTAAATACCAAACCTGCCTCCTGAAAAGAAGGCACTCGGTAAAACCCAACCCTGCATAGGTAACCTGCTTGAGGCCTCTCCAACACCTCACCTCACCAGAGGAAGGAAGAATGAAGCACTGTCTATCCCATTCTGCAGACCTCACTAGGACAGCGTGCATTTGCTTACCAGGCCCCTACTAGTTAAATGAACTCCCTAAGGTATTACAAACAAACAGATTATCTCAATTCAAGGCAGGCCTCAAACAGCATCTCATGTCATGTGCAAAGTGTACCTGCAACACAGAAGTCACTTGATAATCTAGGCTTTCAACCTAGGTACCACCCAAGTGGGGCTACCTAAAAAACTCTTGGTTACTTGGTAAATGGACAAAAGAAGGCGAAGCCACCGAGGATGTCCTCCACACATTGTGGATCATTGATAAGTTATATTCTTTCCAGAAGCCATTTATCAAGTTTGACTTTAAAGGTATTTATATTCTGGCAATCAACAATATCCTGTGGCAAGGAATTCCAAACCTCGGGGCTCTAACAGTAAAAACTGCTGTCTTTTGTTTGTTCTGGTTCTGTTGATTTCTATTTGTTTATT
This sequence comes from Neoceratodus forsteri, assembly GCA_016271365.2. Taxonomy (NCBI): domain Eukaryota; kingdom Metazoa; phylum Chordata; order Ceratodontiformes; family Ceratodontidae; genus Neoceratodus; species Neoceratodus forsteri. Next base: position 332,601,400 of record CM057449.1, read on the forward strand.
GTGTATTCTAGCTACAATCTTTCTAGATGTAAAGGATAATCCACATAAGCTCATTAGCGTAGTTCAATGTGAGATCTTAAATAACTGAAGGAGATCGCCTTAATCTTCTAAATTCAAGGAATAAAGCCCGTTCTATGAAGCCTAGTTTCATAATCCAATGAAGAAAGATGTGGTATAATTTTGTGGCCCTTCTTTGAACTTTTCAATTCTTGTGATGTCCGTAGCCAGATAGGGACTCAGAAAGGTGAACCGTAGTCAAGTGAGGTCTGGCGTGGGTTTTATACAGGGCCATAATGCACTCCTCAGTTTAAGAATGAATATATTATTGATTCTACGTAAAAGAGCATTGGCATGTTAGTAACCTTATTACAATGGTTGAAAAAGACAACTTGTTGTTAACAGTATACCAGATCTTTTCCATGGAAGATTCCCTAACCATTGTGTTGTTAAGATAATATGTTTGTTTAAGGTTATTTTTACCCATATGTAACACTGAAAACTTAGACACATTCAATTACATTCTGTTAGTTATTGCCCATGATTCAATTCTTTTAAGATCATCTTTAAGAATACTCCTGTTGGTATCGCTATCGACTGGTCCTCCTAATTTAGTATCGTCTACGAACTTTGATATGATATTTTGATGAGATGGTAAGGTCGCTAATGAAGATATCAAACAGTGTAGGACCAGCACCGAGCCCTAGGGGACACCACTTGACACCAATCTTTCATCTGATTGTTCCCCATTTACCCTAACGGTCTGGGTTCTATTATAAACCAGCTATTGACCCAGACACAATACAATTAGAAAAACCTAGAGATACAAGTTTATTTATTAATATGGAACGTGAGACCTTGTGAAAGCTTTACTGTAATCAAGCAGAATAACGTCCACTGGAATGTTTAAGTCAAGATTTATTCTGAACTGAATTATAAAAGATAGCAAGTTGGTTGTGCAAGAATACCGGTTTTAAATCCATGTAGTGTAATATCGTTTAAATTCAATGCCAGCATCTCTTCTTTGATTAAATGTTTAATCTGTTTTTCTAGTAATTTACATGGAATGGAAGTAAGACTGATGGGTCTATAGTTTTCAGCTTTATAGTGTAACCCTTTTTAAGATTGGCATAACAGTAGCTGTTTTCCAATCTGAGGAACATAGACTCGCTAAAGGGATTTATTAAAAATAATGGTGAGTGGAATAGCGATATAATTGTATGTTCCATAAGAAATTTAGGGGTTATATTGTGGGACCTGGACTTGTTGTTGACTTCAATGTGTCTAAGAGCTTGAGGTATCAGAGATGGTGATGGTGTAGCTAGGTGATGTGCAGACTGGCGTATATTAAGGTTCAGTATCTTGTTCAAAACAGAACAGAAGTATTTGTTAAACTCAATTGCAGTAACCTTATCTGAGAGGATGGTAGTATTATCTATAATTAATGGGCCTATTTTTTGTATCTCCCTTTTATTGTGTAAGTATGAATGTAAACTTTTGTGAATCCTTAGTATGAGCAATTCTGAATTCTAAGTTCTGTTTAGATAGAACAATTAACATTTAAGATCCTTGACTGCCTTTCTGTATTCTAGTAGTTTTCCTCAACTGTTCAGGCTGACACTTTTTAAACATATGAATAGTTTCGTTTACGGATGCTGAGTTTTTAATTTTATTGTTATACCAAGCGGGAACTTTGCCTTTGTTGTTGTATTTCTTTCTTTCTGGAACATGTTGTTTTTCTAAATCGTTCACAATATCTTTAAAGATGTTCCATGCATCATTAATATTAAGTGGTGAAAGTATTGAGTCCCATAGTACGGCTATAAGTTGCTCATTAATTTTGAGAAATTTGCCTTCTCGTATTGTTTTATCATACATTTATTTATAGAGGTTTTATGAACCAGAGGAATGGAAAATTGGATTGACATATGATCACTATTACTCAATGGGTCCAGAACTCGTAGATTAGACAGGAGGCCTCCATGTTGGTTATCACTAGGTCCAGTATATTAGTCCCATAAGTGGGTTCTCTAACTAGTTGAGTGAGGCCAAGATCAGCGGTCATTGAACTTAACTGTAAGTCATACTGGTTTGTACCTGATAATGTATCCCAGTTTATAGTAGGAGATTGAAGTCACCTAGGACAATTACTGATCCTTTATCTGCTATTTGGGTGATTTCTGAGGTTAATTGTTTAAGATATGCAATATCTGAAGGGGAGGGTGATAGCAGGTGCCAACCAAGATCTGGGGTGACCATTAGGTTGCAAATAAACCCAGATACTTTCAGTCTGAGTTAGTATGGAAGATTAGAAGGATGGAATGCTATTGGTAACATAGAGACTCACTCCTCCACCTTTATGGTCATCAGCTCTGTTTTACAGTAAAGTTTGAACCCTGGAATGTTAGATTATCCAATGTTTATCTGAATTTCCCAATGTTTGGTTATGGCAATCAGTCCTATATTGAATTCATGAATCTTTAGCTCTAATTCTGCCATTTTATTTTATTAGCGACCTCGCATTAAATGATAGGACATTCAATTTTTGTACTGGTGAAGTATTAAGAGATGCGTTACTGGCCTGGTCTCCCCTTTTTGTCAGTTTAAATGGTTATTGATGAATGATAGAAACTGGTGACCAAGAGAACTTCCCCTCTGCTGAGGTGCTGGACCGTCCCAGCAGAAGAGGGAAGGATTATTGTTAAATTCCTCTCAATGTATGAGACAAGCAATGCCCTGCCTGAAGCACCATTTCAAGCCATTCGTTCAGTGCTTTAATTTTATTAAGGATGTGGTATGAGGCTCGGGGTACAGGAGGATTTCAAAATACCAATGCTACATCCCTTTCATTTAGTATGTTACATAATGAAACACTGTCTTGTTTAAGTTGTTGTAATGGAACTTTAGTGATGCCATTAGTCCCAGCATGAACTATGACCAACGGATTATTACCTGCTGCCGATAAAACTGATTCTAGTTATAGATGTTATGTCAGAGACCCTAGCCCCCCTATAGCAGACAGGTCCTATTTTTCTTTCTCGGGTTACAGATAGCTCAATCAATGAACTTGATTGTGGAGTCACCCAGTAACGAAGACCTGTTTAGGGATGTTTTCAAGAGGGGAGGGAGAGGGTCTACCTGGATGTTGATTGATTCATGTTTCTGGCTCAAGCTGGAATCGTCAGCGGAGAGAAATCCAGTGGTTCATAAAATTGTGCAACACAACTGAAGGGAAGTATTAAGGTGTAGGTTTACTCTCTGATTGGATTTAGAGGCGCAATGGTAGACCAAGGGTTTCATCTGGTAATAGTTGTGGCTTGAAGAGGAGTTAAAACAGTGAGGAGTTGAAGCAGTTTTTGTATTTCATATTTTAAAGGGTTTGTTTTTGAGGAACCCTGTGGTGCAGTAGTATTTGGAACATCAGTATGGGGAAGTTATTGTTAGCTTCCAGTAGGAGGGACATATGGTCTATATAATCCTCTAATGCCTCTATTTCTGGATGAATAACTAGTTTGGTAGTATTGGAGACCATTTCTACTTTATTTAGGAGTCATGCTACTTCCTCCTGCAATGATTTAACCAATATACACCTGTCACAGATATATTTGGCAGTCTGTTTGCCAATAGCATACATCTGACAGGAGGTGCAGTATTTGTTAGCTCTCTTCATTATGGTGTGGTATATCTAATGCTAAAGACAAGCTAAATCAGTACTTTACCTTGGTTGTTCTAATTGAATCTCACGGTTTTATTTACTTCCGGCGCAGTCCCGAAGTACTCGATGAACCACGATGAACTCGCGGTAAGCCGCGTGTCTCTCTTACTTATCTCCACGCCGCAGCCCCGCTCGCTAGGTGTGAGTCTTTTATAGGATAAAACCAGAAGTGCAGCGCCGCACGGGCGTCCGGTTTCGCACTACCAGAAGTTCTAAATTGGAACTTTAAGTTTTAAAAGCAAAGCCTTTAAAAGACAAGATTTCAACAGTAGTAGTAAAGTGTAGGATATTCTCTCCAGTGGAGCTCTAAACAGTGTGAGAAGATGTGATATGGAAGAAAGCAGGACTGACCCCTCAGCCCTCCAGTATCCCACACTGCCCTGAGTCTCCAACCAGGAAGTGCAACTCCCCACTGTAACAGCACCAGTTCACAAACCACAACACAATATTGACTTAGATATATTTCACAATACAGAAAAAGGTGTATTTCAAAGCATACACTCCTTGACAGCAAGTAAGTGTTATCTGCCTCTGCCTCCCTTTCCAGCCCAGCCTAGTGCGTAAGTAGCTACTCGATTCAGCTCTGATCTGTATGCAGATAATGCCACCCACATCCCTCACCACCCCCAACTCGGCAAGGCCTTTGGTGCTGCTCCACCACCACCTCCTCATTGCACCCCCTCCCACCGCCCCCACTTTTCCCGCTCTCCGAGGGTAATTTCAAACCCTTCCTTCTGGTTTATTTACAACTACCTGCTACCATCAGAGTAATCATTTAACCACTATGCAGTCATCTCAACTTTAGTCTAACAATGGATTCTGGCTATCACTGCGGGGGGTTAAAATTGATGCATATAATCCTTTTACTGAAATATCTTCTAGGCTGTTATAATTTTTTGTTCTACAATTTGTCTGACTCTCATGTAATTGTTCTTGTGTGCCAATGAGCAGGCATCTGTAACCACTGTATATGTGGATTGCCCTGTTTGTCCACCCTGATGTGGAACCTTTGTAAAAGAGCTCACGCTCAAAGGTCTCTCAAAATAATAAATAAATAACAAGAGTTTGTGGCGATCTCTTTACAGAAACATTTATGGTTTGTCTGGCTTAACATATAATGTAATATCTAGAGGGTCTAAACTCCTTTCATTCATAGTGTTTGAAAATCTGAGGTCCAGGTAATTTGTGTGAAGCCATCTTATGAATGCTGGTATTTCTGCCTTGTCCAGTCCCATACACAAACCACATAATTAATAAACCTATACCAGACCTTATTCTTGTCCTTAAATTGATTTACTTCATGGTTAAAGATGTCCTGTTCCTTCCACCTTCCTAGAAACAGATTTGCATAAGCTGGCCCAATTGCTGTGCCCATTACGGTACTCATGCTTGCAAACAGTATTTTCCATCAAATTCAAACATACTGTGCCCCAAAATGAATTCTAAAGCTCTTAATGGGAAATCAATGGGCATATTTTCTCTTTCAGGGTGCTTACTCAAAAATTTTGCAGGCCTCCAGAACCTGTTCATGCTTAATATAGGTGCGTAATGTCTCTATGTCAATCTCTAACCATGTATAGGAATGTTTCCAAACAAATCTCTCAAACTTCCTTTGTGTCCTTCAAATATATTGGTAAGGTAATCATAACCTGTTGTACAAAAATTTACATGTTTACCAAATTATTCAGTAACTGACCCCATCCCAAAAAGTATGGGGTGGTATGGTGAATCCATTTATTTTTGTGGGCCTTCGGAATATATAAAGACAGGTAAAACTGGATTATCTTATCACATGAATTTGAGTTAATCATCTGTGACCTCATCATTAAGTACCCCTGCTGTAAAGTTAAAAGAATTGCTTTTTAAAAGTAGGTAATGGATTTGAGAGTAATTTCCTATAGTTATCCTTCTTACTAGGCAATTTCAAAACAATTCTCTTATAGTGCTCTTTTTCTAACAGCACTATATTCCCTCCCTTATCTGTCTGTTTAATTACCAAGGATGGATTTTCCTGTAAATCCTGCAGCAGCTTTCCATTCATTAGCACTCAAGTCATGTCTTGTATAAGGTACCTCAGTATTTAACAATGTTTCTACCTGTCTTGTGACTACCTTGCAAACAAATTAATTGCAATGTTGTATGAGGTAGGACAGAATACTAATTACCCTTAAATACTGATTTCCTCTGTTTAAGGATACTCTCCCCTCAAAGTTCAAAGGAATGTCTGAGGCACCTGTAATTAGACCATTATCAAGCACAGGTCCACTTTTGTTTGAGTTATGTCATTATTCTGTTCAAAAAGAAATTCCACGTTCTCTAGATTTAAAGAGCTTGACTGTCCAAGGGGTAGAAGCCATTCCTCTTGGTCTGTTTCAGTTGGTGGGCCCACTTCATATTGTCCCTTCCGTTCTGAGATATAATGAGATCCGGATCTTCTCTGTCAGTTTTCGATTAGAATTCAATAAACCCCATGTTGTTCCTTTCTCCTGAGTCCTGATCTCTGCTCTTGCTGAAATGGTGCTTGAGTTAAGTTTCTGAAATAATTTATATATGTAGGTCTACACATATTTGAAAGAATTTGGTTTGAGGTGAGGCCCAAATTTAAGTCCTTTTGTAAGACTGATTTTGATTTTCTGTAAGGTTTATGTTGGTGAGATTCAATATTTGTAATTGTGTGCCTCTTGTCCCTCAATACTTTTGTATATTTTCTCCTTTTGCCACTTCTTTTTCCCCTCCAGATTTTCTTTAGCTGTTTTTTTTTCCCTTTGGAGTTTTTTGTCCTATCTCTAAAAAACCTTCCTCTTCTTCTGTATCACTTTTGTGACTCTTAGTTCCTTCCTCACTTTCTGAGGGTCTATTTCTTTGTTGGTTCTGTTTATTATTATTTCCCCTTGGTCTGTACTTTGATTTATTTTGGAACCATTCCCTAGAGCACCTCTTACTCTGTGCTTTCTTCTGGCCCTGATTGAAAACATTATTTTCATAGTCTTCTTGATCTTTTTAATTTGTTCCATTTGTGCTGTATTAAATCGTTTTCATATTTTGTTAATCTTTTGTTCAGGGTAATATCACACACTTTAAATTCTTTGACTTATGCTTTACTTCGTCTCTTGTTTTAACTCTTCAGTAATATCCTCATATTTACTTGTATCCTCCTTGATTATTGGTTCAGTGGCGTCTCAGAACACTCGGTGGATACTGCAATCAATCAGCTTTATGTTTAAAATTTTCCAGACCACTGGAGGGATTATGGTTATATGGAATCCCTTGGTGCCTGTTCTTCTTCAATGTATTGCTCCAGAGTAGTGATGTCATATGTTAAATCTGGCTCTTTACATTATTTTTTAATTTAAAACCAGCGTTTTTACATCACCTGTTAAATTAGATGCCGATTCAGTGTTTTGAGACTTCTCCCAAGCTTTCTGTCCTTTATTGAAAAGTTTCTGTTTTCTCCTGCTTGATTCACCAGAGGACCCAAATGTGGACAAAGTTTCAGTGTCCTCTTGCATTCTCTGCAGGTTGTTTTTAATCCAGATTGGATCCTGGATACCCAAAGGTGAATCTTGCTCACAGAAAAGACTACTAAAAAGGTCCGGTTTGCTCACAACGCTTTATCATGCCTGATATTTCCAGCACTTCAATAGCAATACTTGAACATAGTTACACAGGGCTGGGGGCTGTGATGCACTCAAGCCTAGGGCAGGTGTGTTGGTACAGTAGGGTTTGCTCTCCCTACACACATACACTGAGGAACTCCAAGAATTTTACCAAGGGATTCACAAAGACCATGAGACACAGCTTCTCAGTTTACTTGTGTTAGTGTATTCATTCTGCTGTGGTGGAAACCACTCACAGTGCTCTTACAGTACAAACCAGACATGTGCAAAAATAAAATAAATAGTTGCAAATCACAAATTAACAAGGCACTCTTCTTTTAACTAGCCCCAGTGTTCCTCAGGGAGCATGTCTAAAGGAAAACATCATTGCCTTTTATACCATATCATTATGTGAGGTCAGTTTTAAATCAGCTGTTAAATTAGATGCCAAGTCAGTGTTCTGAAGCTTCTCCCAAGCTTAAATATTCAAAATTATACAACGTATATCACTTGATTTCAATACATATTCAGCAGCTCGACTTTGTGAGCACCCTCTTAATTTTACTCATTCCACTATGTTTTCTTATGTATTGAAATATATGAAAAAATTAATATGATGACTTGTTAAATAAAGAGACCACCTTCAGCCACAACTCAGCTCTCCTACAGTAGTATTTGAACATAGATATACTTTGTGCAATATTTATATAATTCTGAAGAATGACTTGTTGTTTCCTTTTCTTTCAGGTTCTAAGTGTCCATTATCTATCACAGCAGCAGATAGTTTTCATCTTCATCACCTTCTACTATGGTCTTGGAAGAAACAAAATTCAAGAGGGTGATAAGTAGGTCCTAATACCCTGCTAATTCTTTCTGTCTTTATTAAGATATCTTAGTTAATTTTTGAAGTGCTTCTGCAAAGTAGAGTTACTACATATGTCTTGAAATCAAGTGATATATGTCATCAAGGCACAGGTCAGGAAGCATAGGAAAACCAGGAGCAGTTTCAAAATCCACAAATAGCATTTAATTTTCTCAATAACAGCAAAATAAAAATTAAAATGTATGTTCATTATAACTATTTACAAAGGCAGTACAGACAAAACAGTCCTCCTTCTGGTGTTTCTTCTCAGTTGCAAATCTCAGTCTCTTTCTCTCTCTCTCTATAAAACCTTGCTGCTCTTTTTATAACAAGTCTTTGCAGGGGCTCATTAAGGATGCAGGATTTTTACAGAATGTTCTTGTCAGTCTCAATGTTCTTGCAGGTACAGCAAAAGAACATAAATGACCCAGAACTGACCTCTTATTGACAGCTCTGCAAAGTCTGCACACCAGCATCTCAGTTTAACCCTTGAGTTACAAATAGCTTTGCAATCATTTTAACATTATAACTAAATACAGTTTTAAACAAGGGATCCCAGTTTTGCATATGGTTTTACAGAGATTCACATATATTTTTATAACTGCAGATATGCAAGGAGGAAGAAAAGACAGAAATAGTAAGGAAGGCAGAGAGAGATAGGAGAGGCAGAAATTGCAAAACTGTCAGAGTTCAGTTCCTAGATCTCACATGAAAATGTGGTTGTGCAACTAGACAGACAAGAGACAGAAAAAGAGGATAGAACAGACCCTTGCGTTTAAACTTTTCTGCATAACAAGTGGGACAGGGCCTTATTCAACCCTGTCACAGTATACTTTATAATTATAATATATAAGCGCTACCTTTTAAGATTAAGTGATTTTCATTTTAAATGGACACAGTCAACTTTTCTTGCATCATATTATTTCTAGTTAAAACCCACATTTTATGAGTGCTTACCACCATCTCTAAAATGCACTGATGTTGCTGCTGTTTTATCTGCCTCCTTGCTTAGTAAAACTGAAATGCACACTAATGGTGTATGTAAGTCCCTCAAGTTCGGAGGCTTACTAAAGATTACCCTGCTTGCCCCTGAGGTGGTGCTAGGCCCTGTGGGTGTGGTGATCCTGCCCTTTCGGATATTAATAGGGAGGATTAGAGAGCTGGGGAGGCCGGTGGGACTGCGAACCCAAGTGTGGGCCAGGGTTTGAACCCCAGCCTGGGAGTTGCAGACTATCTCAGCAGCGCTGGTTCAGTGCTTAGGTGGTGTTTAGGTGTTTTTGGTAAAATTATTAAAAGTTACAAAAGGGAAAAAATTACAAAATGTAAACTGTGCCACTCAAAGCATCTCACTCTCACCCATGTCAGTTTAGTTTACAACACTGGGGTTTAGGTGGTTTTGTGATAGAAATGATTTTTAAAATTACAAATGAAAAAAGGTACAATTTAAACTGTGCCCTCAAAGAATCTCACTTGCTGACTTCTGTGCTGCACATTGCTACTGTGCGTCATCTGCATTATCAAGAACATTGGTTTTGTTTTGCTTTTCAGGAAAATCCAGTAAAAGTTCAGAATTTGGTCTTTCTATACACCGGTAAAAACAAAGAATTTCACGGACTTTGTCATTATGACCAGTGAATCTTCAGAAATTGTATTTTTCTATAAATTCTTTCTTATACTATTTTCATTTTGCTTTATTTAATTTGATGCACTCTTAGTCTTCTTTTATTCTGACTATTTATACACATAACAAAAGGATACAAGGATAGAACACTGGTAAAACTGATTTTGGTGTTGACACGGGGACAATATTGTTTTCTCTCAATCACGGTAAACCAGTGTCCAGCATTGTTAAAACTGCTCATTGATTGATTCAGTATTCCAGTGTGATATCAATTTGCAAGATAGCACTACTATCTTCACAGCAGAAACACCACAAGAAACAATGTATTCAGGCTAAATGTGAGGGTGGCAGTGTAACCTCCCCAGTTCCTGGGGTTACTAGAATCCCATCAGTGTCAGTGTTAGGTAGGGAGGCAGCTGGTGAATAACTAGTTAAATAGATTTTCATCTGGTCCCTCTCTTGCTTGGTCTCAGCTGAGAGTGGAGAGGTGATGTCATTTAGAACTCTTGCAGCATCATAAGCCACATAGCTTGCTGTGAGTGGGGAGTTTTAGAATTTTGAGAGTGTCATCCAGGGAGGGTGAAGGGCTGCAGATGGGCTCTGAGGAAGGCCTACTTTTTCTCATCATAGTCTGAGAAACCATCTGCCTGCCTTGTTGAATTGGTGGAAACTGTCTTCAGGATTTCTGATGCCCTCATCCCCAGTGGGATGAGAGAGACTGCAGGGGGTCCGAGGGCAATCCCTGATTTAATCCAGGACATTTGAAGCTGCCTTTGTGTACAAACTGTGAGTAATTCTGTCTGTGAGTTCCCAGGAAATGTTTTTGCTTGTGTTTTCTTTGAGGTTGTTACTCTGACAAAGGGACCTATTCACCCAGTTCTGTGTTGAGACTGTTCTCAAGAAGTTTTCCTAAAGTCGGCTGACAATAATGGAGTCCCAGGTGTGACTTAGCACTTTGTACAGAACTTTAATTTCACACTCCTGTGTAGTGTTTTCTCATGCTGAATGTGCCAAACATTCTGAAGAAGCATAGTTCTACTGTTAGTTAACTGCTGAGGTGTAACTCTAAAAGAATGACTGGGTATGGATGAGTAAGCAAAGGTGGGTAATCCCCATCTGGAGTGACCAGTTCAGCACTTCGGGTTCTGTAGGGCACCTGTTTATTCAGCACATCTGGCCAATGCCTGAAGAGTAAAGTTTACCCCTGGAGCAGGTTGTCCTAGTCTTGTGCACCAGTGTGCTCCATCGTGGCAAGATGTCACACTTCCTACTTTAAAGCCTATGTCATATAGGAACAGTTCTAAGCTGTGGCCAATGCCACTAGAAGAAGACATTTGTGTGTTCCATGGTGGCCATTGCCACTAGAGATATGTTTCAAACAACATGAAGTCTTGCTATATTATGACATATGCAGTGAGTCCCAACCTTCGAACTGCTCCGAGGTGAAAGAGTTAACTTTCCATGCCAGGCATGGAACTTTGAGCTCGAGCTCGGTTGAAAACTCTGTCTGTTGTTCTTCAAACTCAAACTGTCAGATTCTTCACTCCGCCTCACTGAATAGTCGCTCAGATTTCTCCTCTGCTCAGTTCATTTGTCAGTTAAAGTATTAATTTTCGGTTTTAACAATTTAAACCCATAACAGTGAGTTCAAGCTCTGTCTGTGGTATTGTAAGTACTAGATAGGTTTTACATTTATTTTCTGTGTGGAACTTGTAGCAGTATTATCGGTTCGGTCTGAACCGATCAGGTTATTATAAATACATTAATCTGTCTTTTAGAGTGCGGTTCCGATTCTTATCGGTTCTAAAAAGCAGTTTCATTACGGTTTTTCCTGATGACCGTACGGTTTGGGAACCGATAAGAAAGTCTTGTGGCGGATTGCCATAAATGGGCAAGTTTTGGTTAGGTTGGCACCATGTCTGAGAACCCAAAGAAAACCAGGCCCCCTGGGTTTCAGTACTGCAGTGTCTGTGGGGAAGTCTTTGCTAAGGCTGACCCCCACACCACCTGTGTTTATTGTCTGGGGTTTGACCACCTCAATTCAGACTGCCAGATTTGTAAAAATTTTCCTGCAGCTACCCTGGAGAAAAGAGTTGGTAGGCTCAGGAAAGGGAGGCCAAAAGTCTGCTGATCCGGATGGCCAGCCCGGTTTGGTTGAAACCGAACCAGAGGAGTGCCCTCTGACCAGAGTGAGACTTCCTCGGGCAAAGGAGAGCCGACTCGGAGGAGTCGGTTCAAGCAAAGGACTAGAAAATCAGCAGGTGTAGAGCCAAAACTTCCCTCTCCAACGGTGAAGAAATAGCCAAGCGATTAAAATTGTCCAGTCACTTTCTCCGGTTCCGACCGAACCGGCACCATCGAGTAAGCGTCGCAGTTGGTCGGTTCCACCAGTTCAAGAATATGATTTAGAGAATTTTATGAACCAGAGGAGGAGGAAGGAGTATGAGGAGAGTGAATGTGGATTTGGAAGTCTGGATGTGCCCACTGAACGGACATCTCCCAGACAGACCTTCAGAGTGTCTCCCTTAGGCTTTCTGAGTCCCCTCTCATTTTATGTTTTATAAAAAGTGGCTGAAACCCTCCAGCTCTCTATGGAGGAAGCTGTGGATGATCAGGAGGAGCCTGGCTATGTAGAAATGATGGATATCCCAGAGTCTAGGAGGCTGTCTATTCCTTTGCATAAATCTTTTGGGAAACAGACAGTAAAATTCTAAAACTCCTCACACTATACCTCCTGTGGATAAAAGAATGGACAAGAGGTACACATTGTCAGGCTCTGATATGGAGTTCCTTACACAACAATGCAGCCATGTTGGAGTAGTGCAGGCTGCAGCCTGTGACAAGGCAAATATTCCTTGGCTACCCCCGACTAGGACTCCAGGAGGATTGATGCCATGGCAAAGAAACAGTACATGGCAGAATCCTTGGGACTCAGACAGGCAAATTATATGGCTTATGTTGCTAGATACCAGAAATCCAGATGGGACTCTGTTATGGCTCTAGCAAAGCAGGTCCCTAGCCAGCTTGCCAAGGAGCTGGAGCAGGTGGCTGCAGATGATATTGAGGCATCTAAGGTGCAATTTCATGCTGCAGTGGATTCTAATGATGTGTCATCAAGTCATGGCTACATCTGTGGCTCTTCGCAGGATGGCTTGGCTCAGATGTACTAACCTGTCAGGGATACCCACACTAAGGCCATGGATTTTCCTGTTGTGGGTAACTCTCTGTTAGGGAGCAGACAGAGAATTACACAAAGAAAATGGATGAGTATAGGACCACCTATAGGGCGCACAGGCCAAGGAAGGCAGGCCACTCCTCAAAGGCAGCCTTCCAGGGGCAGGGCAGGCCTTTTCACAGGCCTTTTACCAAGCCCAGGCCTCCTCTTCAGCTTATGCCCAGAGGGGTTCTTTAGAGGAGAGGCAGATGGGGTACAAGCAGACCTGCTTCCACCCCTCAGCCTAAAGCCCCTGCCAAGCAGGCACCCTGATGGGGTCGATTCTCCACTACCTGTAGGGGCAGGCTGGCTTACTTTGTCCAGGCCTGGAAGTCTTTAACATCAGACAAGTGGGTCCTGGAAGTAGCAAGCCAGGGACTGGTTCTCAGCTTCAAAAATTTCCAAAGATGAGAACCAGGTCCTTTCCACCTGCAAATCCATCAGAGGCACTTGCCCTAGAGACAGAAGTTTCTACCTCCTGGCTCTCAGAGCTGTGGAAAGGGTTCCACCCTACACCAGGGCAAGGGTTGTACTCCAGGTACTTCCTTACCCCAAAAGACAGAAGAATGGCGTCCCATCCTGGATCTCAGATACCTAAACAAGCACCTTTTAAAACCAAAATTCAAAATGGTGACTCTGGGAATTATTTTACCCTCCTAAGGCCAGGGGACTGGCTAGTCCCTGGACCTCAAGGATGCCTACTTCCATGTTCTTATCAGAAGCTCCCATCGAAAGTACCTCAGATTCAAACTGCCCTCAGGCCATTACCAGTTCAGAGCAATGCCCTTCACCCTCACCTCTGCCCTGAGGGTATTCACAAAATGCCTGGCAGTAGCAGTTGCCCACTTAAGAAGGCAAAAATTGCCATCTTTCCTTACCTGGACGACTGGCTCATAGTAGGCCAGTCTCCAGACCAAGTCAAATTACATCTTCAGGTAACTCAGCAACTGCTTACATCTCTAGATTTCCTTCTCAATCTTCCAAAGTCAGTTCTAGAGCCTGTCCAGCTTCTTATCTTCATAGGTGCAGAACTGAACACAAAGAGGCCAGAGCCTTCCTTCCTCTGGAAAGAGCAAAGACCCTGGTCTCTCTGGCCTCCTCTTTCACCCTGCAGGTCTCTCAACCAGCAAGGCATTTTCTGCAGCTCCTGGGGCACATGGCTGCTTCTACAGCAGTAGTGCAGGGAGCAAGATTTCAGATGAGGGACATCCAGTTCCATTTGAGAGCCTTTTGGTCTCAAGGAGAGACCCTCTAACCAAATTGATCCCAGTGACTCGAACCTGATCCAAGCCCTTCAGTGGTGGCAGGACCAGAGCAATCTGAGACAGGGGTCCCCTTCACCCCTCAGTCTCCTCCTTAATCCTTACTACAGATGCATCCCTCTTGGGGTGGGGAGCTCACATGGGCGACCTCACTGCAGGGATTGTGGTCTCCTCAGGAATCTCTGCTCCACATCAATCTGTTGGAACTCAGAGCAGTTTTCTAGCACTTCAAGTTTTTCCAATCTGTTTCAGAACAAAGTTATTCAGGTCAGAACAGACAATACCACCTACAATGTGGTACATCAACAGCAAGGGGCACTCGGTCACGGCCTTGTGCACAAGCAATGAAGTTGTGGTCTCTGGCTTACTCTCTAAACACCTTCCTTATTGCAGTTCACCTCCCAGGCAAGGACAATGTCCTGGCAGATGCTCTCAGCAGGATTTCCCAGGGCCATCACGAATGGTCACTGGATCCCCTAGTACTGAGGTAGTATTTGCCAGATGGGGCACACGCAGATAGATCTTTTGCAGCCCCAGACAATCACCAACTTCCCTTTTGCTGCAGGTCCCCAATGTTGGGCTCAGTCCCTCTGGATGCCTTCCTTCTCCTTGGGAAGGGAAGTTTCTCTATGCTTCCCCCCTTCCCTCTTCTGTTCAAGGTGCTAGTCAAAATCAGATCTCAACCCTGCAAGATGATCCTGATTGCTCCAGATTGGGCCAGACAGCCTGGTACCCTCCTTATGTCCATAGCAGTCCACCTTCCCTGTGTCTTCCCAGGAATCACAACCTGTTAACCTGTGCTCAGAGGAGAGTTTGGCACCGAAACTCAAATCTCTCAATCTCAAGGCCTGGCTCTTGAAGAGTTAGAGTTTGCTGACCTACACCTTTCCCAAGGTGTATTGGATATCTTGAAGGTTTCTAGGAAGCCTTCCACCAGGACTACTTATAATTCCAAATGGAAGATTTTCCATATGGTGCTCTGGCAACATATTTCCCCAGAATCTGCTGACTTACCCACAGTCCTGGATTATATGGTCCATTTGAATACTTTGGGGCTGAGACCAGCTACCTAAAAGTGCACCTGGCAGCCGTGTCTGCTTTCTTATCAACAGGTAAACCCTCTTCTCTTTCAGCTCATCCTGTATTCTCCAAGTTTTTCAAGGGGTTGCTTCACACCAACCCTCCATTCAGGGATCCTGCCCTGCCTGGGATCTTAATATTTGCATTGCCCAGCTTATGCAACCCTTTTGAGCCCTTGTCTTCAGCAGAGCTTAAGTACTTGGCTTGGAAAACTGTGTTTTTGGTAGCCATCACTTCTGCCAAGCGCATAAGTGAATTACAAGCATTGTCAGTGGAGCCTGATTTTATCTCCTTTCATAGAGATAAGGTGGTCCTCAGGACTAACAAAGTTCTTGCCTAAGGTGGTTTCAGACTTCCACCTTAATCAATCTATGTCTCTCTGTGTACTTCACTGACCATTCCTCCTCTGGTGAGAGGAGACTGCACAGTTTAGATGTCAAAGAGCCCTTAGTTACTACATAGAACATACCAAGGGTCACAGGCTTGACTCCCTCAACTGTTCCTCACTTATGGTGAGGTTGGTAAAGGAAACCTGCCACTAAAGATCCATTGCCAGGTGGATTGTCTCTTGTATCCAATTTTGCTATGAAAAACTGGGTAAGGTTCCTCCCTCAGGCCTGAGGGCTCACTCTACCAGAGGTACAGCTGCATCTCTGGCTGCTGCCAGAGACATCCTATCCTAGAGATATGTCAAGCAGCTACCTGGAAAACAGTTTACACTTTTACCAAGCATTGCTCCCTGGACATCCAGGCTAGGAGTGATGCTCGGTTTAACACAACTTTAGCTCAGAGCCTATTTCCTAAGTAGGTTCTGTCCCTCCTCCATGGAGGTACTTCTGTGTAGTCTGCATATGTCATAATATAGCAAGACTTCATGTTGTTTGAAGAAAAATTACTCACCTTAGTAATGTTGTTTCTTTTAATGGAGTCTTGCTATATTATGACCTCCTGCCTGCCCCTCTCAGAACCTCTGCTTTTGGGATGTGGGTGGGCAGTGCAGAGATTGAGCACTGGTAGATGCCCACCTTATTTTTCACCCTCCTTTTGGGGTGATTGGGTGTTGTGTTTTTCATTTTTGGGTCTCCTGACTTAAGTCTTTGTTTTGTGACCAAAAATGTGTTCTTATGTTAGTAGCCAGTTGGCTAGTGTAGGTTTACAGCTTCACACAGAACCTTAGTGAGTTTTGCTCGTAAAGATCTGACAGTTTGAGTTTGATGAACAACAGACAGAGTTTTCAGCGAGCTCGAGCTCAAAGTTCCATGCCTGGCATGGAAAGTTAACTCTTTCACCTCGGAGCAGTTCGAAGGTTGGGACTCACTGCATATGTCATAATATAGCAAGACTCCATTAGAAGAAACAACATTACTAAGGTGAGTAATTTTTCTTTTCAACTCAGGCTTACTGCTGAAAAGAGTCCAAATCCTATGATACATGAGAAGTTAGAATTTCTGTCAACATACAGATGATGTTGTTCTGCAATTGCCTTGTGCCATGAACTGTAAACCCTTGGGGTCTATCTTTGCTTTTGTGTACCAACTATTTTGGAACAAAGCCACACTCAAGAATCCAACCTGGAATGGACAATCTAGTTAATGCTTCCTGTGTGGAACTAATAGGCACCCCTCAGAAGTGCAAACCTAGCATAGCCCTTAGCAAAAGTTCTCGGCTCAGGACCTGGGTTTGGTAAAGGTTATTTTGCTGTCTTCTAAATAGTGTTTGATTGCTTTGTACCCCCCTCCACTTTTCCCCTAGACAGAAAAAGTATGGGAGGTGTGCTTCTAGTTAAACAAGTGGCGGTGGGGAGTTACAAAAATAGGAGGCTCATCAAGGATGTTTGATTTGAGCAGAGAACAAGAGATTTTTCCTGAGGGTATGGCTAGTGTTTTGTCTGTCTGGTAGCTTGGTAGCCCAAGACAGGAAAGGAAGCTTAGCACAAAAGGATTTTTGCCCAGGAGAGTGCCATCCATATGTGCTGCTTGTGTGCCTGCTAGTACAGTGCTGCTGTGTGTTGTGTCAACTTACAATGGACAGTAAAGCCAGAATGTGTATGTCCTTGTCTCTGCATCCAGAAAGTTTACAGAACTCTTTAACTTGCAATTTTAATGCCAAAAGTAGTGCGGACTTCAGGAAACAAAAGAGAAATGAGCCCTGAATCTTTCATGTACTTTGTGTGCAAACTGGGGAGTCGCTAAAGAAATTGCCAAAATCTATGGAGAAAATGGTCAAACGGCACTCCTGCTGCTGAAATTGCAGCCAAAAAAGATTACAGTTTGCAGTTTAAATTTGCCCTGCTCAACGATCGCAGTGAAAGAAGAAGCGAGACAGAGAGAGAGGCTCATTTGCATGGCATTGAGTGATTGGTGCAACTGCAATCAGTCCCACTCCCAGCCAGCTTCTGTGTGCAGCCGAGTGTTCGAGGAGGAGAGAGCTGGTGGCATGCAAGCTGCTCAGACCAGGATCAACCATCAAGGGGCTTGTGAACATTCTAATCTGAAAAACAGACTTTTATGTTGTAAATTCAGGCTCAACCCGTTATCCGAGTGACTGGAAAGTAAGCGTGGCGTTCGTGGCTGTGATGGCAGGACCAACAGACCGTTTCACCCCTGAGACTTCCAGGATCAGCACCAGGCTGAAAATTTCCACCAGAGAAAGCCAGCTACTGATTTCAGTAAGTACAATCTAAACTTCTGAGCATCAAACTGTGTTGTGATTTTCAAGCCATCTGAATCTGTGTGCAAGCAGTGAGATTGTTTTGCAAGGAAGGACTGTCAGTTGTAGGCGACGCAACAAACAAAAATTCTGAGCATAGACTGTAAGCATTTATGATGGGTTCAGCAACAGTAAATGGTTCTGAGCAAAAGACAGACTGTGAGTTGTATATTAGGCTGCAACAGAACAGACAATCCTGTGCAGAGAAATACTGTGACTTGCAAGTGTTTTTGAGCATGTGCAAATAGTCTTTGATTCAGTAAGCTGATCATAAGGTCCTGTAAAATTATATGAATGTGCTGAGAGATACAAGCAGTGCAATCGACTACAGTTTTGAGCAAAATCAGTAGCAAGAAAGGTCAGAAACACAGTTTTTGGGTCAGAAACAGATTTGATGCATGAGGAGAGCTACCGCCGCAATTAAAAGGTGGGGTTCTCAAATGTAAACACAGCAGAAGGAGCCATTTGTGAGATTGTAATGGGACTAGTGAACAAATGAGTAACAATGACCTTTTATATGTTTTGATTGCAGACATGGCTTGGAACTTCCGCTATCTGGATCATGCCTGAACTATGATCGCAGAGGAGGTGGCCATACTAGTGAAATAGAAGAACTTTCTATGATCAATTCGTGTGTATTGGTCAAACCTGCCCCCCACCCTGCCTGTCTCTGTGAGGGTCCCTTAAGGCTCAATCTGGGGTCCCCTTCTTTCTCCTTATTCATTAATCGCTTCCCTTTGACTGCCTCAACTGTCACTCTCTCCTGTATGCCGATGACCATGTCCTCTTCCACACTGACAAATCCAGTGCTAATCTCCTCAGTTCTCTCGTAACTATATTCTGACCCACAGCTGGTTCTCAAAATCCTCCTCTTAGTAAATGCCAGAAAAACTAAATCCATGCTGTTTGAATCTAAGCTCTTTCTGGCCAAAACTAAAACCATGCCCCTTTATGCATTCTCACCCTGACGTCCAGCCTTGGAGCATGTCAACACCTACAAATACTTAGGAGTACTGCTCGACCCTCCCTGACCTTCACTGAGCATGCAAATTCCCTTGTCAGAAGGTTCCATCAAAAGTTAGGTGCCACCTATAGATTCAGGCAATACCTTACTCCTGAAGCCAGACTAGCCATTGTCCAGGTAATCTTCTCCCTATTCTTGACTACTGCTCCCCTATTTATGCAAGGACCTCAGCTACTGCCATGGCTAAACTCTCTGCTGCCTACAACAGCGCCTGTCATTTTACTTTATTGGCCCCATTCTCCACCCATCACTGTACCCTCTATAATACCCTTGGATGGCTACTGCTACAAGGTCGCTTTGACCCTAGCCCTCTGCTGCATGGTAGACAATGTCATCTGCACGGCTCCAGAATCCCCCTAACTTCCCTTCTGAAAACCAGAGCGCTCCTCATGACCTCCGCTCTAATGTTACTCCCCTCTAGCTGTTCCTGGGTATCCACCAATATGGGTAGCAGAGCTTAGTCGGCAGCTGCCCTTTTGCAGTGGAACAAACTACCGGCTAAACTCCGTTCCATTGATACACACTCCAGTTTCAAGTCTACCTTAAAGTCTGGTTCCTGGCAAACTCATCCTGCGCTGCTCCTGGGGTCTGACACCAACCCACACTAGTCAACTCCCTAGCCCAGGGGTTACCTACCTACCCACAGTAGTCAGCTCCCTCCCTACAACTGTTATATTGCATTTTCACAGTAATATTTGACTTCCTTGCCTGTACATATTGTATATATATTTTTACTGAGTATTCTGTGTATTACTTGCTCACTGGATGATGCAGTCACACATTGCACACTGTGCCTACGATTTGTCTGTTTTTACCAAATCTCATGTCCGATATTGAAACCTTGTATTCACTGTTCTCAAATTGACCTATGCATCAAACCTGTATATTGTGTTTACTATTGTTGCTTGTATCAAATCTGCTTCATGTGTATTACTGTTACCTTGTACTCCACTGTCACCTCGCCATGTGTTATGGCCCAGTTATCCCTGAAGCGGTCTCTGGGATCAGTGCACTCACCCAGTTATCAAAGTCATAAAAAAAAAAAAAGGTTGCCTCAGATGTGGCAATCCCTAGCTATCCAGTGAGACTATGTATTTTTGTGTCTCAAGGCTGGAAGGGATGTGTTTCTGATACCCACTGATCGGATTGCCTAGTGAAGTATGGTATGAGCAGGGGTGCAGTGCCAGTGAGGCATCACAAATTCAATTGGCTCCCACGTGGATCAAAGTAGGAAACCCTGCAAATAGCAGCATGCAGCACCAGGTTGAACCTGTTGAGGAGGCACCCTGGAGTGTGGCACAGAAGGAGACAGTATGGCTCTAATGCAAGGGCAGACACCTACAGATGTTTCCATGCCTGTGTCCCAGATGGACAGTGTGACTGAAGGATCCGTGGACCCATGGAAGAGGGTCCTAGTCCTAGCCTAGTAGGGGAGGATGAACTGCAAGAGACACTGAACTGGAAGGTGTCTACCTCCATACCCAATGAGGTGGACTGTCTCAGGAGTGAGATATCTGCTCACTCCTGGGCTCAGATCCTGAGTGAGGAAGAGGAGGATGAAGAAATGTACCTTCATGTTGATGGTCCTCATGAGTCGCCTCAAGCTCTTGCCTCAGAGGAGACAGAGAGAGAAGAAGGCTCCAGTACCCTGTCTACAGAGATGGTCAGGGACAAGTTATTTCATTAGATTAAGTATGCAGCACTGGCTTGACTAGGACTGGCCACCCAAGCTGAGCCATGAGCCGTACACTTGTGAAGAGTATCAAGGTGGAGAGACTGGTGCATAGGATGCTACGCCATATATGGGAGGTCCTTTTCTACCTTTCCTCATAGAGTCTGGGAGGAAATTGAACAAATTAGGAAGTCCTGGTTGTTGGAAGCAGCAAACAAGAATGTACACCCTGGCACAGTAGCGTGTGTCAGGGACACAGAGTCATAAACGATTGACTGAAATTCTGAAAATTGGGCAGAACTCTGTTTATGGACACTGTGCGAACTGTGGACAAGGCAGGGAATGAAACATTCCAACATCAACTCTGAATGCCCAGATGGTGTCATAGTTCTTGCACCTCACCCTAAGTGGTATTACCCTTAATGGTGCCATTCCTGTGAATATTCCCAGCATGCCCTGAGGAAAGCGAGCAGTGGCAGCCTGGTGTCTGTCATCCACAGCAGCAGTATCCAAGGAGGAAGATGCAGCTCTACTGGTATTCCAGGATTCTTCAGGTGCATCCAGATTCATCAGCCCAGCAGTGTTTTCCCATTTTCATCACCAGGCCTTCCAGATGACATCAGTCCAGCTGTTTTCCTGTTCCATGGTTTGAGTTCCAAGATGACATCAGCCAGCTGTTTTCCTGTTTCATCACCTGGTTTTCAGAGGACATTATCTCAGCTATATCTGAAGATGCTGCCTGGTGGGAGAAGTATTCAGTGTGGAGAAAGGCGATCCTTTGTTTCGGTCTTCAAGGAACTGGTAAGACCCATTTTCTATGTTTTACTGACTTTGCACAACACATCCTACATCTGGCAGACTGACCACAAACTGTTTGAACTGTCCTCAAAGACTCTCCCATGGACTGCAGTGCTTTTCTGGCCCTGCCCTGTTCCAGAACTGTTCTTCAGCGGGCCCAGGAGAGACTCTTTATGGACCTTGCCTTTGGGCAACAACATTCTGTCACTAGTATGGGACATTTAGGGCCTTCCACCCCCAAAATGTGTAGTATAAATGTCTGTTTTCAATTTTTTACTTTTGTACTTTTCTAGACAAATATTTTTGGGATTCTCTAGTGTTCGGTGGAGTTTAGATACTATGTGGTATGCATAACGTGATGTTCTGTTTTCTTCTTTTGCAGGTGTTCCTGAAGATGAAAAGAAGAGAAAAAAGAAGAGAATGTGGGAGCTCAGCCAAAGTCCTCTTTTTCCTGGAGATTTAGGATTGTTTATGGTTAACAGGGTGTTAACAAGCTTTTTCTTCACAGGTATGAGGTTGTGGGAATTTGGGGAAATGTAATGCATTGCAATATATTGTTTCCTTGTTATTTTTTCTTGGGAGCTTGGAGGAGGTTCCCGAGGGGCAGCCTGGTCAGATAGATTTTCCCTAGAGGGATAGGGGATAGACAGGCTGTGGTCTGACCTGCAGTAGGGGCCTCAGTTCTGGTCTATTAGGGCATGTTTCAGGCAGTTTCTTGGAGCCACTGATTTTCCACAGATAGATCATAGGATAGCGGCTGAAGTTTCATCAGCCGGCCTCTGTCTTTATGCTGCCTGCCTGTGCCTGGCACATGGTAGGGAGAATAGCGCTACCTCCCCATAGGTAGCACAGAGGGGTAGGATGGTCTGGTGCCAGGTAGATAAATGACTACGGACAGTCATTTACCTGGCTAGGGGTGATGTAACCCCCTGTTCCTGGGTTACTAGAATCCCATCGGTGTCAGTGTTAGGTAGGAGGCAGCTGGTGAATAACTAGTTAAATAGATTTTCACCTGGTCCCTCTCTGCTTGCTTGGTCTCAGCTGAGAGCGGAGGGTGATGTCATTTAGAACTCTCGCAGCATCATAGCCACATAGCTTGCTGTGAGTGGGAGTGCCATTAGAAGAAGTTTGTGTGCTCCATGGTGGCCACTGCCACTAGAAGATGTGTTTTCAGCTCAGGCTTGCTGCTGAAATGAGTCCAAATCCTATGATATATGGGAAGTTAGAGTTTCTGTCAGCGTACAGATGATGTTGTTCTGCAACTGACTTGTGCCATGAAGTGTAAACACTTGGGGGTCCATCTTTGCTTTTGTGTACCAACATGTGTACCAACTGTTTTGGAATAAAGCCACACTTGAGAATCTCAACCTGGTATGGACAATCTAGTTAATGCTTCCTGTGTGGAATTACTGGGCACCCCTCCAGAAGTGCAAACCTAGCATAGCCCTTAGCAAAAGTTCTCTCCTCAGGACCTGGATTTGGTAAAGGTCATTTGCTGTCTTGTAAATACTGTTTATTGCTTTGTACCCCCACCCTCAGCATGGCTCAGTTGGTAGCATCCGCCTCTGGATCAGAAGGTCATGGGTTCTCGTCCCACACGGATTGGACTTGCATCTAAAATCGCGGCATCCAGTGCAGTATTGGGGGTGCTGTGCTGCTGGGGTGTGCCATCCTTCAGATGAGACGTTAAACTGAGGACCCTTCTGCCCATCCTGGTGTTGTCCTGGTGGGTGTCCAGGTGGAAGTAAAAGAACCCAAGGCACTCTTTGCAAAGAGCAGGAAACATTCCCGTGTCCTGGCCAACATTTCCCTTCCATAAACCAGTTCATGCACATTATCCAGGCTGTGTGGGTGATGATGTGCGATATGGCACCACCACACATTCAGTCACTTCACTACCAGTCTAGCATTGCTTGTAAAGCACTTTGGGATACTGTGTATGAAAGCGCTATATAAATGCTGATTCTTCTTCTTCTTCTTCTCTCTTTCTCCTAGACAGAAAAAGTATGGGAGGTGTGCTTACTAGTTAACAAGTGACGGTGTGGGTTACACAAGCTAAAAGTAACAAACGTCTTAGGCAACCAGAGCACACAGCATAGCTGCACACGAGGAGATGATAAAAATAGAATAATGGATAGGAGAGGTTGTATTACAAGGGAGTAATACCATTGAGAGAGGTCCAATGTCCATGAGAATCTAGAGATGGTATTTCTCCCTTATTATCTAAACTCTCCTATTGGTTATTTTTGTAATATATGGATCCAATTTTAATTTTCACACTGAACAGTCCCTCACTCTCAGCTGCTGCAAGGAAGATTTGTCTGTCTCTTCAATCCGCCCCCGTGTCCTCATCTCTCTGCCTGCAGCACCAGTCTCTCTGAAACTCTGGTGCTTTACATTTGGTAGGTAGTCCTACCTTTAAGCTTTTTTGTCTTGTGTGAATGCAGGATCAACCAGATAATTATGTGGGTGAAAAACAAAAGCGAGCAGTCAATGCTTGAATGAGAGATGGCAGCCATGTTGCGAAACTGTTCTGCCCACCCACATAGTAAAACAGCCAATCACGAGCTGCAGTTACAAAAACATCAGGGTGTTTGCTTATGATGGACATTTGGGACAATGGTAACAAAATAGTGTTTGATGGAGTTGTGTGCTTGTGCTTGTTCAGTTTTTATGATAATAGTATCGTTCAGAGCTTGGGCGATATTATTATTATGGGCTCTAAACAATACTATCATCACCTAGAAACTATAGTATTATCATTTCTGCTGTGTGCTATTACCAGTATTTATTCATACTTTTGTGTGGTATTGGAAGGCTACAGCCTGTAGTTCAAGGCGGTGCAGCTGCCACGTCCCAATTCAGCCATTTAAGGGCTGCTCGCCTCCTCCACACACAAGCATTTTTCCCTTGCAGCCAGAGGCTCTGTCAGTCTGTCTTCTCTCCTGAGGCCTGCTGGGGCTTTGCTCCCCAATGTGCTTGCTTGGACTCTGCTTGGTTTGTGCTGGTCTTCTGTTTTCTGCTCTCCTGCTTTTGGTTTGCATTGTTGCTGGCCTCCGGCTGCTCCGTGCTTCCATGTGTGCTGCTTTCCTTCCTGCTCCTGTTCTTATGTTTACCTCATTTGTTTATTTTGGGCTTTCTAGTTTTCTAGCGCCCTGTGTATACATTGTTAATTGTGCTTCAGGTTACACTGTGTTTCCTTGCCTCAAGCTGCCCTGTGCCTGTACTCCCAGGCTCCATTTCTCGCCTGATATTGCAGGTCTCTGACCACTGCATGGTTCTCTGTATGCTTTAGCTCAACTTGCTTTTCTGCCTAACAAGCCTCAGTTCCTGCAATTGTTATTGTCTGTTTCAGCTCACACTGCAGTCTGCTGCCTTGCTCCACTTAACTGATTACACCTGGTTCATGGCTCTGCTGCCTAGCTAATAACTACTCCTGTTTACTGCTTTACAAATACCCAACTCTGCCTTAAAGGCATTTGATATTATGCTTCTCATTCAAGTCACTAGTCATACTGAAACCATAGCAATCATCTTCTCATACTATCCAACGTCTTGTGTAAACTTCAATTTACTCTCCTTAGTAGCTATCACTCTGTTTCATTCCCTGCCTGCTCCAGAAGTGTCCTGCCCTACTGCATTACTCCTCACTTCTATGTTTGTGTTATTTAGGCTCATTTATTGCTACTCCCACCTTTGGTTCAGGAAAATATATGACTGAGTCCAACACAGTAAGTATCTCGGTGCTCATCCTATCCCAGTTCTGGGTTTTAGGTAGCAAGAAAGGGGCCTAGCAGGCTGTATAGGCTACTAGAGCTTCACATGTGGCATGTCATATGGTCAAAAGAGGCTAGCTGTGCGAGAGCATGTTGAAGTTCTGTGTGAGGGGACATCGGTGGTCCTCCACTGAGATAAGATGAGGCGCTTTAGCTGAGATACCCAGCAGATCTATCCAGCAAAGTTGTGGGCTCTTGAGGTCGATGTTTGGGGGTGGGTAGTCTCAAAATCCACACAAGGGATCCAACTGCACTGCCTAGGTCAGGTTCGCTTGCCAATTGGCAAACAGCTTGCCAGAAAGGGCAAGTAGTGGGTATGTCCAAATAATATGGTACAGGTCACCAACTTGGGCTTGGCATCTCCAGCATAGATTATTATCCAGAAGCTTAGTTTTGTATAGAATATATTTTGTATATAAGTTTACTAGTCTGGATAGCTCCGGTGCATCGCTCTCCCAGCATTGGAAGCAGCCTCTAGTTTAATATTTAGCACCTTCTCCACTTTTGTTTAGACTCTTCGGTCTGGGAGGAATGGTCTCACTGTGTCAGCATATACTTTACTGGCTTAGCCCTGGAAGTTTAAGCCAAGAGGAGAGTTTCTTAGGAGTGGCTAAATTGTCGGGTGTGTTTTAAAGTAAGCCATCAGTGAACTATGCAATGTAAGTATCTCCAGAAATCCTTTTCTCCAGTCCCTTCATTTCAGCCAATTCGAAAAGAGCATCATCAACCACTCCTGTCCATGACATCGGCTGCAAATCTTATACCCTGGTGCTCCCAGTGAGGCCAGTTAAGCGGTTTGCACTCTACCCTTATGTATTTATTATTGAATATAGGTGTGTAAAGGGGTCTGGGATTGGCCTTGAGCCTAGTATGGACTTTGCCCAAATTAGTACTGCAGGCCCTATGGTGGGGTGAGACTGCAAGGATTTAGGAAGGGACTGTAGACTTCGGTGGCGTCATCAGCTCTATGGCTGCCTAACAGAAAGCTCTCTCTCTCCACAGCAAAGATTCGCTCCACTTAGCCCAGACTGAGAAAATCGACCTTAATATGCAGAGAAAACATAGTGGAGCATCAGCTGTTAAAAGATCCTGAAGTAAAACTGCAAAATCAGAAGCGATCAGCTTGGATTAAACCCTACAATCTCGGGTACCAGTGGAGAATCTCTCCAGCGAGCATGGCGGGAGATGATACGAAGCAGAGATGGAGGCCTTATCGAGAACGAGATTTGAAACTCTCCTAACAGAAATTAAACAATTCCAGAATGAGACTAAACTCAAATTCAACAAATTACATGCAGACCTGAATAAGTTGGCCCAGATAGCGTCCACAGAGGAAGCGTGATTTCTACTACAGAAGATGATTTGGTTCATATTTCAAGGGCAGTGGAGTTCCTTATCCATCAGCAGAATCTACAACTGCTAAATGCTTAGACCTGGGCGCGTTCACGAAGAGACAACTTGAGAATATGGCCTTCCTGAATTAACGGAGGTTGGTGAAATGACCGATTTTATAGAAGACCTTTTCGCCACATACTTGACTTACCTCAGGATTTACATTTACAATCGAAAGGCACATCGAGCTCTAGTTCCCAGCCCACTTCCAAATCTGCCAGGCACCGATCGATTGTGGCTAAATTTAGGAGCTTCAGAAAAAGAAACAATCCTTAAAACAGCCTGGAAACAAGGTCGGATAGAATATAATGGAGCCAGGTTATTCTTCGACCAGGACTATCCCCTCTTATTCAGCAGCAGCGGTCAGCCTATGCCCCAATTCTCAGAAAATTAAAATCTTTGGGGATTAAGTTTCAAACCCCATACCCATCTCACTTACGAGTTCATTGGAAATCGGGCTTTACTCCACTGTTGAAGAAGCAATGCAAGCGATGAAAACTAAGGGCCATACACTGAGGAATTATCACTGGGATTACTCGGCCTGCTAACCTGCAAACGTGGTGGAGAGCTACAGGTTCCTCAGATACTGGTGCAGCGAGGACTACAACGCAATCAACTTTACAGGACATCAAAAATATGTTACACAGACTCACCCACACTCCAGACACACAGAATGAGATGTCGGGGAGGAACAGACACATGAGCGTTCGGAACAGATGGAGCTGGATTGATCCTCCTCGTGGGCCCTTGAGGGGTGACTGAATTTCAGGCATCAGCAGGATCTGTCGGCTGATGCAAAGCAGCTTTCTGCGACCTGCTCTCCTAGTTGACTCGCTTCTCCCATTCTTGCTTTTTTCTTTTCGCTTAAATTGGGGATTTCTGTGCTGAGAAGGGGTCCGGGAGGGTGGGGGTAGAGTCTCACTGGTTCTATTGAGAAACTTTGTTTGTTTATACACCTGAGAGGCCAGTCCTGCCTTCCTGACTAAATAAGCAGGCCAATTCAGGACTTATTTGGACCAGCGCCCTCTAGGGCTTTGATTTGGAACTACTGCCTTAAGAGATAAAAGTGCGGCAGGACAGTTCACTCGAGAAGGGTTTTCTTTTTCACTCCTTTCAGGACTTTTCCCAGGGTGTTTTTAAGGAGGGAAAGGAAGGGACAACAAAAGAAGGAGATTATAAACATAGGATATAGGGCACTTTTAATTATTAAGCATAACTTTGTGTGAATTTTTTTTTTTTTTTTTTGGGGGGTTTGGGACCACAACGATAATTTCACCATGCTGTTTGGCGGGGACGACTCTAGCCTGTTTACATGTTACAGAAAGTAGCCTTTTGGTGCCTAGGGTGATATTACAGCAGATCTTGGAGGGACTGTTCTATTTGACAGCTCTCCTCCCACTTTGGGCACCACTGATGAAGATTTCTCTTGTTAGGGCAGGTTCCTGCTGATAGTGGGTTCCAGGAGGAATGAGCGACACAGAGGCTTCTTTTCCTCTTCCTCGTGTTCATATGATGCGAGCTCATGGGAATCTCTCCTATTGTTCCCCTATCTTGGGAGTCGAGGTGTAAATAGTTGGGTTTCCAGGGTGAGGCATGCTTAGTTGGCTCCTCCCCAAAGGAGATCTAAGGTTATTTGTTATAGCTTGTTTTTCTATATGTTTGTAATGTTTGGTGTTAACAGAACAGATAAGTCAGTTCACAGACAAATGGAATTTAAGTCTCAAAGATGGGCCTATGAAATACAGGATGGAGAGTCCTTGATTAGTAATAAACAGAGGAATTGGGGGTGGGACCTGGAGGACCTTGGGGAAACTGCAAAGGTAATTTACCAGCGACAAGAAAAGGATTGAGGTGCTACTTTTCATGTACCAATGGGGATAAGATCAATAATAGTATAAATGTTATTTCCCATAACGTGAATGGAGCTAACAGTCCAGTGAAATGTTATAAAATTATGTCTGCTATTAGCGACAGCCCTCTTCTTTGTTCTGTTACAAGAAACTCACTCAGCAGAATTGAGCTTCAAAAGTTGGGGAAATTTGGCTATGATCAGGTAATAGGAGCCCCACTCAGGAAGGGAAAATGAGGGCACTGCCATCCTGGTCGCTAAGGGGTTATGTTTCAGAAGACATCCAGCTATACAGAGCCGGAAGGTCATCTGGCTATATTAACTGGTACTCTAGAAGGCTCCCACGTAACACTGGCGTGGTTATGCGCCCTCCAGGAGTCCTCTAAGAAACTCTTCGTCTTTTGTTGAATAAAATTTTAAAGCAACAAAGGAACCTTAATTGTGGAGGGACTTTAACCAGATATGGAGCAAATTGACACCTCAAATATTAAAGCATTCAGATAAAATCCTACTAGCCGAGCCATCAGAGACCATTTGAAAGGGGCCTTTTGGATAGATGCCTGGAGGCTATTAAATAAAAAACATGCGAATATACCCACTACTCGTACCAACATGGATCTTATGCCAGGACAGATTACTTTGTGATCTCAGGGGAGCATCAGAGTCAGGTCGAGAGTGTGTCCACATCCTCTCAATCCTCTCTGATCATGCACAATTGCTTTTAAAGCTGAGATGGGAATGCATGAGGTCTAACCCTTTGGAAATGTAATAATTATATGTTAAATGTAAAGGAATTCACAGACAAGGCTAAAGAAATATTAAAACAAATTAGACAGGAAAATGACTCTCCTGAGATATCAAAGGCAATACTTTGGGATACAGTGAAAGCGGTTTTCAGGAGATTGCAGTAAGTTTGCATCCTTCTGAAGAAGACAAAATCAACAGATGGAAAAGTTGCAAAACAAATGGCGAACTGCAACAGAGACATGCTGGGGAGATAGGGATGCACTAAAGACTCTTCTTGAGAGTAAACAACAGATCTAGAAACTGACTGACATTAAAACAGAGTAAGCACTACAGAGATTGCGTCAGAGGTATCATGAGTGTGGCCCTAGAGCCACCCGCCTTCTGGTGAACCGACTTGAGGCAACATACAGCTAGATCACGATCTCTCGGATACTTGACCTGAAGTCTGGACTCCTACTTAAAACACAGGAAGAAATTATGTCTGGCTTTAAGAGGTTCTACCTCGACCTCTATAAAGCGGAACTGGCCCGGATACCCACAAGTGGAATCTTATCTAGGCAACTTGCATTTACCAAAATTGGCACAGGAATCCAGATATTTTTAGAAGCCCCAATCACAATTTCGAATTGAATCTAGCCTTTAAAAACCTGAAAGTTAAAAAATCCTCAGGCCCAGATGGATTCACCCAGAATTTTTAAGTTTTTATAAGCGAACTTAGTGAACCCCTATTAGAGGCATGTATCAAGGTTCACTCGGAGGAGTCACTCCCGAATCTTGGAACTATGCAATAATTTCGAGTATCCTAAGCCAGGAAAGGACATAATGCAGTGTGGCTCTGATTGCCCCATATCTGTACTGAATATTCATTACAAAATGTATGCTTCTCTATTAGCGAAATGACTAGAGGTAGTACTCAGGGCTTGATTAATTATGACCAAACTGGCTTTATTTTGAGGAGACAGGCCCAGGATAATATTAAGAGCATGCATGAGTTGCACCATGCTGCCGGTCGAAAACGCCCTTGTATAGTGCTAAGTTTAGATGCTGAGAAGGCCTTTGATTGGGTAGCATGGGGTTTCATCAGAATTAACTCTAAAAGATTTGGAATCCGGACTCCTTTATTAAAAATATAAATAACATTTACTCACACCAAAAGCATATGTGAAAATTACTGGTAGAGTGGCTTCCAATCCAAATATCCCGAGGCACTAGGCAGGGATGCCCACTTTCCCTCTCTTATTCGCATTATATTTAGAACCCTAGCCCAAATGATACGGCAAGATGAGCTAATTCAGGGATGGGAATGGGGTGTGTGGATTACACAACTTGCCCTTTATGCAGATGATCTGTTGATTTATTTACAAAATCCGGAGCAGTCCCAAGCACCATTATGGGCACGCCTGACAGAATTCAGTCGATTAGTTGGATATAAGGTGAATTTAACCAAAACTGAATTATTAAAATTACAGTATGAGCCCTCGGATAAGATTTGAGGAGTTTCCTTTAGATGGAATCTCTACACATTAAGTACCTGGGAGTTCATTTAAGCCCTGATCCAGATCAGTTGTTTACTCTTAATTTCAGTCCAATTCTAAAAGATATAAAAATAGAATTAGAAAGATGGGCCCGGTCCTATTCCTTTGACACAAAGGGTAGAGGCTATAAAATGATAACTCTTCCCAAATTTTTGTATTTATCACAATCAATACCCATATTTCTCCCAGAGTCATACTTTAGCGCAATGAACAGAGGGATATCCCAGTTTTATGGGGATTGAAGAGACCTAGAGTCCGTCTTCGGTGTTACAGATTCCAAAAAGGAAGGGGTTTATCCTCCAAATTTTACACTTTATCATCCACAGATCAACTGAGAACAGTACTTTGTTGGCTTAGCGAATTACTCACAGTGGAAAACCTTGGAACTAAAGAGGATTTTTTGAAATTTGAAATTCATCCTTCTTGGCGGAGGAAGGACTCCTCCTGCCATGAGGAGAACCCATACTCCATTCCATCTTTGAATGCCTGGTTCAGAATATTGAATGATGGGAGGGTCAGAGAGTGGAGGTACCTTTTGTTTTCAATGCCTTACGTGGATGACTTTCTCCTGCCAGGTGGGATGCTGGATTCAAGAGGTGGGAGGCGGGAACCTATATCTTATATGGCACTTCATGGAGGAAGGGAGATTAGATCACTTCCAACCTGGTTCAACATTATGGTATTCCTGGCACGACAGATTTAGATATTTCCAAGTCAGAGATTATATTAAAAACTTCAAACACATCTGACTAAGGAGACCCCCACCCTAGATTACTTATATATTGAAGAAAGCAGTAGAGGGGACCCTCCCACAACACACATTATTTCCTACTTATATCTGGGCTTGCTGTCTTGGAGGGTGATTCGACCCTCTCTGTTAGGAAGGCATGGGAGCGGGACTTAGGAATACAGATATCAGATGAGAGCTGGATATGGACTCAAAGAAGGATACATTGGGGCTGCAGGTGATTAGCTGGCGGGAGTATTCCTGGAAGATTTTATTAGATATTTTCGAACCCCAGCAGTCCAGGGAAGTACCAGGAAGAGGAATACCTGAGTTGTTGGAGGAGATGTGGTCACTCTCGCAGCCTTAGGACACATACTGTGGGATTGCCCTAAATTGACCCCTTTCATTCAGGACTTAGAACAGGCCTTACAGGCAATATTGGACCCAAAGCTACAGATTACATCAAGGTTTTAATTCCTCCTGGACTTGCCAAAGGAATTTAGAAATGTTAACACAGTACATTTTAAAAATATCTTTCTTGCGGCCCAGAAGGTGATAACAAAGCACTGGCTATCTCCCATACCAGTTACAATCCAAATGTGGCATGACTCATGATAGCCATATACAGAACAGAGGCCCTAATGGCAGCTATAGATAAAAATATCCCAAAATTTGAAAATTTCTGGAGATGTTGGGTCCTTTATATGTCTCTGGGAAGACGAATTTGTACCTTGATGTAAACAGCTATAAGGCAAGAGCCTCAGAATGGAATTTGGGAGTGGTTTCCTTGAACTGGGACACTTTGTTGGATCCTTTGACTAAGAAAAACTAATATGAAATATATGTAAGATCTATATCAAATCCCTTTCTTTAATAATCGAAAGAAAATGTATAATCTACATCTGGGGCTATGTGAACATAAGTAATTTGTTATTAGCATTGAGAATGGTATGTCTGTTTATTTGTATTGTATACATATAAAATTCTTAAATAAAGTTTAAAAAAAAGGAAGAATTTTATATTAATAGGGAGATTATGGACCTGTACAGCGACTGCTCCATATGCAGCCATTATAGGAGACTCAGAGTCAGGTTAGAAAACCACTTTAGCAATTCGCCACAGAATACGCCCATGTATAGCCTTCAATCCAGGAAGGTTCCAGCCTCCCACCTTCCAGTGGAATCGCAGTTTGCCTCTACTGTATTGGGGTTTTGGATTCCCACAGAGTTTCCCACCACAGTGTCTATGGAGCAGAGTCACTTTGCTGGGGGGCTAAGGAATATGGGAAAGGGGATAAAGTAATTTGGGAGTTGAAATCATTTTAAGAGTAGCAATTTTCCCAAGCAGAGTAAGGTGGCGTAATCTCCACCTGTCCAATTCAGTTCTTAGGTTTGCGAATAAAGGTTTCATATTGAGATCCCAAATAGTCAACAGGTCTGGGGAAACATGTATGCAAGATACACTAAATCATTTCGGGCCCATTTAAGCCCCAAGCAGGGGCACTTTATTTGAAGTACACTGAGGATTGAGAGGGAGCAATTAGGTCTTGGATTTATTCATCTTCAAACAAGAAGCTTTGCAAACTGTGCTAGCAGATTAAGGAGCACAGGAAGAGCTATTATGCATAGATTTCTTTGACTGAGTGACCAAAGTAGTAGATCAAGGAGGGCTGTGGACATGGCCTACCTAGACTTTAGCAAGGCATTTGACACAGTCCCACATAAAAGATTAAACATAAGTTAGCCAGCCTGGGAGTGGGTCCCAAGATGACAGCCTGGGTAAAGAATTGGCTGGAGAATAGGACACAGAGGTAATAGTAAATGGAGTCCACTCTGAAGAAAGGGGTTACTAGTGGGGTACCGCAGGGTTCAGTATTAGGACCAGTCCTCTTCAATGTCTTTATAGCGACATTGCAGAGGGACTGGAAGAAAAATATGTCTCTTTGCAGATGACACAAAGATCTACAACAGAAATGATGCACAACATGGGGTAGAAAGGATGAGAAGGGACTTGGCAAGGTTAGAGGAATGGTCAAATGTATGGCAGCTTACATTCAATGCTAAGAGTGCAAGGTAATGCATCTGGGAAACAAAACCCAGGGAAGAGTACACAGTGGGGGTGAGATACTAACAACAACAAAAATGGAAAGGGACCTGGGGCAGTCATATCAGATGATCTAAAGGTGGGCAAGCAATGTGAGAGGGCAGCAAGGAGGCTGGGGGACACTGGGATGCATAGGGAGGCATCACCAGTAGAAAACAGGAAGTTATTATCCCTCTGTACAGACAGCTGAGACCCCATCTGGAGTACTGCATGCAGTTCTGGAGACCCAATCTCCATAAAGACATAGACAGGATGGAAGCTGTCAGAGGGCACTAAAATGGTGCAGGGTCTGCACGGAAGACATATGAAGAGAGACTTAAGAGCTTAATATATAGCCTCGAGGAAAGAAGGGAGGGGGGACATGATAGAAACTTTCAAGTACCTCAAGGGAATCAACAAAGTCCAAGAGGGTAGCATCTTTCAAAAAGAGGTGTGCAAGAACAAGGGGCACAATTTGAAGATGAGGGGCAGCTCAGAGGTAATTTAAGAGTATTTTTCACAGAGAGGTTGTGGATGCATGGAGCGGCCTTCCGGAGGAGGCTGTGGAGTCAAAACAGTGGTGGGATTCAAGCATGCATGGGACAGTCATAAGACAATTCTAGGGGTGGGGTAGGAAGAAGTAAGCTGCTGGTTAACTAGATCTGCAGCTTATCCATTAGATACGAAATGGGCAGACTGGGTGGGCCAGCGGTCCTTATCTGCCATCAAATTCTATGTTTCTATGTAGCCACAGGGACTAATAGATCGTCTGCATACATGAGTGTGGCTTAGGTCTGAGATCCAAGAGGATTCTCTGCATGTCTGGCTGCTGTCTAATCATGGCAGCTAAGGGCTTTAGGCTAGGATAAATATAAGGAGGAATAGGGGTATCCTTGGTGGCTACCCTGCCAAGCTGGAAGGGTGTGGATACTATCATGTCAGTTGAATTCTGGCCATAGGTTGGTGATGCATCGCCTGACCCAGTTCAAAAAGAACTCCAAAGCCAAAATGGCACAGCACTTTTCAAGATAGTCCCACTCCAGGGAATCAAAAGGTTTTCGAAATTGACTGCAATAGCAGCTGCAGGAGTATGGGAAGATTTAGCCTGATAAATAATATTAATCAAGGACCTAATATGATCCCTACTGAGTTGCCCCAGTACAAAACCAACCTCGAGGGATGAATTAGAGAAGGAAGGAGTGGACTAAGTCTGGTAGTGAGAATCTTAGCAAAGATCTTACTGTCTGTGTTAATAAGAGATATTGGGTGGTAATTAGAGGCAGAGAAGGGTCCTTACCTTTTTGGGAAATACCATGATAATAGCCTCACGGAAAATGGGAGAAGTACCAGTATTGAGAGCTTCATTGTAGACCTGGGAGGAGAGGGGCAATCTGGGGAGTGAGAGCCTGCCAGAGTTCAACTGGAAAACCGTCACCACCCGGGTTTTCCCTGAATGTATTGTCTTAATGGCCGATGCGACTTCAGTTGGCATAATCGGAGGTCAAATTCTGAATCTGGGGAGGAGGAGACTAGGTCGACAGAAAGAGGCCAGAAAGGGTTCTATGGTGCTAGCCTCCTGAGTTCTAGTGGAGGAGTAAAAGTCACAATAGAATTGCTTCATAACGTCATTAATGGCCTGTGCGTCAGTGCAAATGTGGCCTGCCTGGTCCTCAGCCCCAAAATGTGCCGTTCCATCTGCTGTTTATGCAGCTGATAGGCCAGGAGTTTTCCACCTTTTCCCCACCCTCCTAGTAGAGATGTCACAATCTCAGTAAGGCGACCTCAGCCTTATGTGCCAACAATTCATTGATAGTCATACAAACAGAGCATTTCTTTATGGACAGGAGAGTCAGGTGGGAAGTGGGAGGTCTGTAGCCTAAGCCTCCTAGGGTCTAAGTTTTACCTCAATGGGGCCAGATGTTGTTCTCGCTGCTTACGCGCCTAGAGGTGAACCCCATTATAGCACCCAAAAGTGGCTTGAAAGCCTCACGTAATTCCCAGAGGTGTCTAGAGGAGGGTTCTCCGCTGGAAAAAGGGCAGTCTCTGGGTTGCCAATTTAATAAATTCTGGGTCCTTGAGGAGAGAGTCTAATTTCCAGAGATTTGACTTCGTGGGGAGAGAACCTCAAAGGACGTGCAAATGCACTGGAGCATGGTCCGAAATCACTTTAGGTAGAATCTCAGAGCTTACTGCCATATGAGATACCTCCCTAGGAGACAAGCCAAAAATCCAATCAGCTATGTGATCTATGTACTGTGAGTAAAGTAATTCTCTCTCTCCCTTGGGTGGAGGACCCTACAAATGTCAGTTAATCCTATTTGGCTATCAAATGTAGTAGCGCTTGAAATCCTTTGGGGTGTTGTGTGGGAGTGAGGGCACTACGGTCCATCTGAGGCACTAACTAGGTTAAAGTCCCCCAGTTATGGTAGGGATGGAGGAGGGGCAAGAGAACTCAATTCCTGGACCCAAAAGATTGTGGATCCTATAGACCAATTTCCCTCCTTACGTAGATTATAAGGTCTTCACTTCTATAATAGCCAAAGACTCCTGTCCTTTCTTGCAGGCCTAATCCATCCAGATCAAGCGGGTTTTGTGGAGGCAGGCAGGCCCCTGAAGGAGTAAGAAGGACCATCAATATAATTGACATTATTAATAAAAAGTGTATCCCGCTTGTCTTATGAGTCTCGGCGCAGAAAAGCGTTTGATAAAGTCAGCTGGAATTTTCTCTTTCTGGTCCTTAGAAGAATGGGTTTCCATCAACATTTCTGGAGGCAATTAAAGCTATACGCTTCTCCACAGGCTTTGTGAGAGTGGGCATCTCACGGAGGTTTGACCTGGGGTGGGGTACAAGACAGGGCTGCCCATTATCACCTCTCCTTTTGATTTATATATAGAACCCTAGCTCAGATGATAAAGGGAAGCAGAGGAGGTAAAAGGGTGGGACGAGAAGGAAGAACATAAAATCTCCTATACGTGGATGACGTCCTCCTATACATAACCAACCCGGATAGATCCATCCTAAAATATGGTCCATTATAGACACATTTAGTCAATATTCAGGATATACACTAAATAAAAATAAAACAGAAGTTCTGAAATTTCACTACAACCTCCCACTAATATAACGCAGCTGCTGGACACGAACTGGAATAAGGGAAAATAAAATATCTGAACTTAAATTCCAAAAACTTAGCAATGTTATACTCGACTAACTTAGACCAATAATAACCCAGATCAGCCAAGACATTAAAAGGTGGGAAGCTTTAAACCTACCCTATACTCAAGGATACAGTCAGTATCAATGAACATTCTCCTAAATATCTATACCTCTTCCAGTGTCTCCCAATAAAATCCATAAAAACAATTTCAAATATGGCAAAGGATGCTTGTAAAATATATCTGGAACAATAGAAGACCTAGACTTAAAAATATAGTACTGCAGACAAACAAAAAGTATGGAGGCCGGAATGTTCCTAATCTGGAGGACTACTTTTAGCCACCCAACTAAGATGGGCTCTCTGTGGTCGGTTAAAGCACACACAGCCCGATGGAAGACAATTGAGGAGGCCCTGACAGATGGGGTGCCATTAGGGGCGAGAGTAGTGACACCAGGGACCCAGATTAGACATGGGAATATCTCACTGATGTCAGTAAAAAATATTCTGGGGTCCTTAAGACGTCTGTGGACTAAACATAGACTGGATGAAGAGGTTTGACCCCTAAGATGGTTCACTTGGGACCCGGATTCTCCCACCCAGACAGGATCTCACTTTTAAGAAGTGGGGCAGACTGTCTATATTCCTGAGTAAATTCTCGAATGGAAACACTGTCCTGAATTTACCCAGATCAAAGAAGAATACTCCCTGAGACAGGCAGATTACTTTAGATATTTGCAAATAAGAACCTATATACACAGCTTGCAAACTCTTTATAAACAAACCAAGTTTTCAGTAGGGTTGATGGGTATCATAGTTGAAATACTGAACTTAACAAAAGTTAAAGGGCTGGTCTCCGCCATCTATGGAGCCTTGAGAGAAAGAGGAGGAACAGGACTACCCAAATTAAGAATAGGTGGAGCAGGAGATGGGGAATGCTTGGATGATGGGAGTGGACTTCTGCTCTGGCACTGGCTCTCAGGACCATGTCTTCTCCGATGTGGGGAGTTTGAGTGGAAAGTAAGAATGAGATTCTTTATTGCACCAGTGGTCCAGTGTAAATGGGACAGGAACTGCTCGAGGGAGTGCTGGCAGGGATGTGGGACAATTAAAGCAGATTACCTGCATGTATTTTGGTCATGCCGACCCTTATAAATTATTGGACAGAAATAGAGCAGAAGATAAGACAGGTACTTTCTATACAATCCATATTAGGTCCCAGGAACCTGATACTGGGAATGAAACCAGACAAAGTTAAGGAGCAGACAAAACCTATCTGTGGAATATCTTCCTCACAGCATCCACAAGGCTCTAACCAGAAGGTGGCTTTCTCCATGTCCCCGACAAGTCAGGATTGGCTTTCAATAACAAATGAAATTAAAGACATGGAGAAATCACCTACAGAATAAATTTGATGACACAGAGCTTTGTGAGGAGATGGACTCCATGGCTGATGCTGCCAGAGATAGGAGGAGTTGACTAGGGTAGAAGAAACTTGGGAAGGGCATAAAATGCAAGACCCTTACTAAAAGAATATTAGAGAATTAGAACTTCTAGATTAGCTCTGTAAAGTAAAGTAAACTCAATAGAGTGAAAGAAGTCTTAACAGATGAAATGAGACTGTGTACTAAGATATCCTTGATGTAAAATGTATGTACTTTTAAACTAAATGTGATGGAAATAATCTCTGATTACTGTAAACATGTGCGAAATATGCAATAAACTTGAATATAAAAAAAAGAACTCAGTTCCTGGGCAAGCGTGTGAAAGTAAGAGGATCGTCCTCATTCAAGGCATAAACACAGTCTAGGAGTAGGGGACTTTCAGGGGTATTCATGAGGAGCTAGCACCCATCTGCCATTAGGATCCGTTCTAACCTGTATGGGGGACCAGGTGAGAGATTTATGTAGAGTATAGCCACACCTCTTTTTAGAGGACAGGGACGAGCAAAAAACCTGTCCCACCTAGTCTCTGACTAGGAGGCATGGTCTTATGTCGTGAGTTTAGTTTCTTGTAAGAAGGCAACTAAGGCCCTCAGCCTCTTCATGTGAGATAGCACCTGTTTGCATTTAACTGGGGTATTCAAGCCCGTGCGTTCCAGGTGTAGCGTGGAGATCACATGGTCCCAGAAAAGAGGGAGGTGCTGGTGGCGGGCGTGGAAAAAGTAAACAAAGAGGCTGAGGGAGTAGTGACCCAAGTTCTCAGAGTAGCCCGGAGGTCACCCGCAGCAGACCATAACCAAACGAACAATATCTAAAGGGACAAGGCTTTGATGGGCACCCAGAGTACACAATAAACACAGTAAACAATCAGGCAACAGGCCCGATACACAACAGAACTATATACAATAACTTTTACAAACAGCATGATTCCTATGATTGGAGGAGGGCAGTCATGCCAGCATGCACGCTGCCAGGGCCAGCCACCAACCTCTCGGGTGGGTAGTAGCGGAGGCAAAAGCAAAAATTTACAGCTCATCCACTAGTGCACAAAGTGCAGCAAAGCACCCATTCCCCTGCGGGATATGTCAGCCATGGGGAGGAAGTAAGAAATGCCTTCAAGCCACGCCATAAAGCTGTACAAATTTAGGGTAGCACGAGTGTCTAATGAGAGCACTACCCTGTCAGATCTGTAAAGAAAAGCAGCCCCAAAGACCTGAGCTTAGGTAGCAACACCAGGAAGGGGCATAACTGGGTGAGAGGGATATCATTGATGATGAGGACAGAGAATAAAAAGGGTGGGCATAGATCATGCCAGTGTGGGAGCAGCACTTATCACCGCAGCCCACGGTGTACAGGCACCAGAAGCCAGGTGCAGGAGGTGCAAAAGCTACTAGTGGGGAGGGAGGTGATGCGCCTTCCCATCAATGAGCGCCACACAGAAATAGGTGCTGGCCCAGTATGAGGTTAGCCTAGGGCAAGGCATGTGACAAAAAAACAAAATATATCGCCTGGGATTCTGCAGTAAGCTGCCATAACCCTGAGTTAAACATGTTAATGGCGAGCGGCTGAAGAGCATGGAATGCACAACATTATAACAGTCTTTATTCAGACATTAGGGAGGAATTGATATTCAGCTCCTGATAGCCTTAATCTGTGAGGCAGAGTTCCCCTTAGCAGCAACTCACATACCCGCAATATTTCCAGTCAGTGGACACTGCACTAGGCTAGAAAGAGAAACACAAAGAAAGGAAAACACAGACTTGCAGTCCATAGTTGAGTCCCAGAGCTGGACCCCGCCAGGCAGGGATAAGGAGCAGTTACACCCTCATGTCGCCATCGGGTCAGGGAGAGCCACCGTAGTCCGAGGCAGAGAAGAGCCAATTGAAGCCTCCTGGTCTTGTGCTGGCGGTCGAGTGGGACTAATCGGTGTGGGGCCTGGTCAGATGCCAAATCGCTGGGAGGTCAGTGTGGCAACTTCAGACCAGGATCTGCCCACAGTCGTCTGCGCCTCAGAATTGGCTGAACTACTGCTGATGAAATGTCCTCCGGAGGTAAGAAGCAAGCGAATTTGTTTGGGAGTGAAATTGCTGAGGTCTGCTTCCTCAGATCCCGGGCTGCAGCTTCAATCTGTTGGGCAGTGGGGGTTGCCTCCATTCGTGGCGATGCGGTGGATGGCGTCTCTTGCTGTGGTGAGGGAGAGGGGCAATAAACCTATATATCTGTAGGTTAGAGGAAGGCGATGCAGGTCTAGGCATGGATTC
This sequence comes from Neoceratodus forsteri, assembly GCA_016271365.2. Classification (NCBI taxonomy): domain Eukaryota; kingdom Metazoa; phylum Chordata; order Ceratodontiformes; family Ceratodontidae; genus Neoceratodus; species Neoceratodus forsteri. The sequence goes on from CM057449.1 coordinate 332,641,916, forward strand.
CCGACAGCAGGAAGGGTCCATAGACATACCGGAGGAAACAAAGAGGTCTGGGTTCTGAAAGTCCTTGGGAATTCCTGTCTCAAAATATCCAGGAGGCTATCCGAGTGGAAAAGGAGAGGCGCCCCATTAAAACCACCCACATAGTGGCCGGATAACGAGAGAAAAGTAATGCAGTGGGCATGTAGAATTCTCCGGCAAACAGAGTAGGCTGCGGTGTTCATTCAGCTCCGGGAATAGTCCTGGTATACTTGGATAGCATTACCCTGCCAGGTAGAGGCCTTTCTCTCTTGCCACCACTGCAATCTGTCCCTTTGCCTAAAATCAAGGAATCGGGCCAAGATAGGGCACGGCGCTCTCCAGGTTTAGGTGCGGAGCTAGCATGCAATGGGCCCGCTCAATGTGCAGAGTGGTTGCAGGTGGTAGTCCCAGGAGGTGCACTAAAGTGTCCTGAAGGAAGCCGATGGCATTTTGGCATTCAGCTCCCTCCGGGAATCCAAGAAACCGTAAGTTGTTTACGACTGCGTTTTCTAAATTGTCCACCTTGTCTTGGAAATATGGATAAGGTGGGCCTGTTCTCGAGAAAGTTGCAGTCAGCTCCTGCAGAGCTGGTCATGGAGCCTTAAGCTGGCTCTGTGTGGAATAAGCACATCTCAATAGCATGCAGAGTCTGAGTGTTGTTATTAAGGGCTAAAGTCATTTGGGTTATCTGTGCCATCAGTTGGTGAAACATTTCTTCCAGTTTGTAGATTCCGGTGAAGTGGGGAGTAGGAGGCCATCCATAGGCCGCAGATCCAGGAGGAGCTCCAGCAGGTTTCTGTTTCCAAAGGTGAAGAAAATAAGGACAACACGGTGTAGCAGGTATGTCCCTCTTCACATATTGTGCAGTCAGAAAGAGAAAGGAATTTCAACAGCAGGATGCGATAAGATAGGATCCACAGGGAGGGAGCAGAGCAGTTATGCTGCCATCTTGGTCAAAGCTTAGCCACGCTCCCCAAGGGTCCCCTTTGTCAATAACATGTATAGCAAGATGCAAAGAAGGTAATGTACTATCTCCCAAAAATATGGAATGAATTAGACCCAGAGGTTAGAAGTGCAAGAAACTTAGGACAGTTTAGATTAGTCTAGTGACTGTGGAAAGACATTTGTCATTGCCTAGGAAAGTAAAAGATCTCACTGGGTACCTGGTGAAATTGGGTGAGCATACAAAAATGGGATGTGCCTCTTTTTATTTCTGCAATCAGTATAAATATATGACCTAGTGTCAATCTAAATAATGTGGTTATTTTATTCTTGCACTTTTAGACTGTCTAGTGAAGAAAACATTGTGCGACAATGTACCACAGAAACAGTCTTCTGCCCTCAAATTGATATAAAAAAAGTTTCATTGCCTTTGTAGTGTACAAATTTCTTTGTTAAATGTGTTTTTACAAGTACCTAATACTGTTTTGATTGTAAGAATTTTGTCTTTTCTGATACATATATTTAAGATTTTGTATAAATTCAGTCCTATATAACCACTGCCTTATACAGGACAACTTTGTAAAACAGGGCTTCACAGTCCTAAAATGTATCTCCTGTTAAAAAAATAAAGGTTTTTATCTATCTATCTGTCTGTCTATCTATCAATCACTGATATCTTGTTCCTCCCGACCTCACGTTACAAGGAACAGCCCAAAGGGATGAGCAGTGCTGGCTGGACTGGCTATTTTCTGCTTGTTTTTTATTATGTATGTCTGCCTTTGGTAACTGGGTAAGTGAGCTGATCCTATGGACCATTTTCAGTCATAACCTGGGCCACAAAGTGGCAGTCAACAACAGAGGTACAGCACATTGGTGAAGGCAACAGAAATACAATACATGGCTACAGGGGATGCGTTAAAGTTAAGCAAAGATCTGGGGAAGGGAATGAGGCATGACAGTCCTCGATCCTGATTCCATATCCTCCCCAGGTGTCTACCACACCAATCCTACCCTCCCGAACACCACACCTGAGATCTCTGCTGCGGTAAGTGCTCCTCCATCACAGGATACCGAGTTCTCTGCAGCGGCTGAGTTCCTCTGCAGGAAGATCCAATGGGACCCTGACAAATGGATGGAAGCGACCACAGGTGGTCACGGATGAGTGCACCTATTTTCATTAAAGCCTCTGCACATAATTAGCTAGTGCTGAGATCTTACAGTCCTTATTAAAACATCTAAAGCTATGCAATCAAATGCCAGCATATACCATTAAACCACAACTCTCAGACGCACAAACACCTAACTCATACAATAATTAAACTAACCTCTAAACTATTCAAACCACAATCACACAAATAAACATAAAACCAAATTCAAAATTTGATGATACCTCTCAACCTTTTGTCACTGAACTGAGGGACACAGACACTCAAAATGAGGGACAATGAGGGCACATCCTCAAACATGGAGATACAAGCTCAGAACACTCGGAAACCATTGCCTTTATTTGTACAGTTTATTTGTTATGTAGCATCTTAGAATATTATTAACAACTGCTTCAGAGTTAAATTTACAGCACATTCTCTGTGTGTGCAGTACTTTTCCATGAGGGACAGGCAATTTTGAGTGGTAAATGAGGGATGTCCCTCATAATGAGGGACACGTGAGAGGTATGATTATACCTAGTGACTCAAATAACCAACTTCACTGGTTTCTCTTTAGAGGTTACCCCTGGATTTCTCTTGATGTCAATAACCCCACCAAATACACGCTTGTCCCACAAGTAGTTGATCTGGATTTACATTCTGGCAGCTAAAAAGGCTATTGCTGGCCTATGGATGAAACCTGTCTAGCCAACGCTGGAGTCACGGCACTCTCTTGTGTTGAAATCTATGCTATAGAAAAACTTACAGCCATTCAACAGGACCATCAGACACAATCTGAATTGCGTTATGGCCCTGAGTTTTCTACTACACGTCCATAGGTGAGCATTGGTCTCCATAATAATCACCACTTGTTCTGACCTTTATGTCTCTCCTTTCTATTTTTGTGAGAGACAGCCTTGATGGACACTCATATTTTTTCCTGAGCCTATGGCTTTATTTGGTGCCTTAATCTCTGCACTGGGCGCCCACACACACGCTGTTGTCCAACCTGTTCTACATTTTGATATTATTGCCATGATGATGTTTAAGACTCTCCTCAACCTGCTTGTAATTTGTGTCAAATCCTGTTTAAACTCTGTTTCAGAAACCGTCTGTTATGCAAATTGATTAATTGTATATCAATGTCCTCTGTTGTGTTAATAAACATTAAATATAAACATTAAAACAAAAACTTTATACCTAATCTAAGTATTATCTTATACATTGTTTGTCAGGTTATTTGTTAAAGATTTCTTTGTTTTTGCAAAATGTCTTGTGTTATTTGTTTTGTTGGCTATTCTTATTAATCTCTAGTTTGTTATTAGGTGATTTAGCTTGTGCTTATATTTCTCCTATGTGTCTGGGGATTACGAGCCATTTCTTATTTTCCATGTTTAATTTATTGGTCAGATCTTATTCCCTCCACTACTTCTCATTTTTTACTGTTAATGGAAAAGGTTGTTGCTAAAGAATGTGGTCATTTTATTTTTATTCATCTATTTACATTGTTCAGAAAGGTTTTGTAGGGTTGGTTCTGTTTTAGTTTTTTTCCCCTACTTTTATTATCTGGTGACATCGAGACAAATCCTGGGCCTTTCTTCTCTAGGTATAGATCAGCTGAATTTTCAAGCTTATAGGTATGGTTGCTAACTCCTGGTACACCTCCTATGGTGTTAAATTTGTGTTTAAACTAGCTGAAATTGAACATATCTCCAGCTCTTACAGGCTTGATTTAATTTCACTTCCTGAAACACGTCTGAAACCCTCCATTCCCGATAGCTAATCTCATAGATTTCTTTGACTGGGTAACCAGAGTGGTGGACCAAGGGGAGCAGTTGATGTCACCTACCTTGACTTCAGCAAAGCTTTCGATACTGTTCCACATAGAAGATTGATTAATAAGCGGGGTAGGCTCGGGTGGGTCAGGCGTTGGTCAACTGGGTGGCAAACTGGTTGACAGGCAGAAAACAAAAGTGGTGGTAAACAGTATACAGTCAGAAGAGATGCAAGTCACAAGTGGGGTACCTCAGGGATCAGTTCTGGGGCCAGTCTCTTCAATATCTTCATCAGTGACATTGCAGATGGACTGAGGGTAAGGTTTGTCTGTTTGCAGATGACACCAAGATCTGCAACAGAGTAGATGATCAGGCGGGTGGGCAGAATGAGAAGAGAGCTGGATAAACTAGCAAAATGGTCAGAAGAGTGGCAACTGGGGTTTAAGCAAAAAGTGCAAGATCATGCATAGGAAGAACCCTGAAGCCACCTATAGGCTGGGAGGGAGTTGCTTGCAGTCACAAAGCGAAGAAAGAGACTTAAGCGTCATCATCACCGATGACCTGAAATCATCCAAGCAAGCCACTAAAGCAGTAGGTAAGGCTAGAGGGATGTGGGGTGTATTAGGGGTATCCACAAGTCCGGAAGAGGGAGGCAATAACCTCTTTACAAGACACTGTTTAGGTTCCCATATGGAGTACTGCGGCAGTATGAGGCCACACCTTCACAAGGACATTAACCAAATTGAGGCAGTCCAGAGAAGGGCAACCAAATGGTGCAGGGATTGCATCAGAAAACATATGAAGACAGATTAACTGAGCTCAATATGTATACCCTAGAGCAAAGGAGGGAGAGAGTGATATGATTGAAACATTCAAACACCTTAGGGCATTAAGAAGGTGAAAGAGTCTGACATGTTTCAATATAAGAAAAATAGCAGGACAAGAGGATGCAGCATGAGATTAGAGGAGGCCGATTAAGGGGTAATGTGAGGAAGTTCTTTTTCACAGAAAGGGTGGTGGATGCATGGGACGGCCTACCTCAGAAAGTGGTGGATATGAATACAGTGCAGGGCTTCAAACAGGCATGGGATAGGCATAGCAGACAATACAGACAAGTATGAATAGATAGGCCATTGACAGAGCAAAGGCCGATAGCACATTCATGAGGGTAGAAAAATAAATGGGCAGACTGGATGGGCCTTGCGGTCCTTATCTGCCGTCAACTTCTATGTTTCTAGATTGGGTTGTGACTAATAGAACTGATATTATTTATTTGGCTGTGGTTCTAGCTCACACAGTCAATGACCACTTACTACATTTTGTGTTCTAAATTTTAAATGTCCTAAATTACCTCTGTGTTTTATACAGTTCCATAGTTTTAACAAGCATTTGTCAATGCCGAACGTTTGCTTGCTGGTATTTGCATTGGTGTTTGGCATTTATGCAGGCCCCCATTGTATCCATGTCCCTTCAGCATCCATATCCCAACAGAGTACCTCTGAGCAACTCTTCTGCATCTGATTAACATTCCACCCTCATACTTCTTAAGTGTCTGTCTTAGGAACCCTAACGCCTGGTTGTGCTCAAGGCACGAGCCTGTGTGGAAACTGTGCAACCTGAGCTTGTAACACAGTCATTCAGTGGGATTATTTCACCAAATTTTCTGCATAGACATTTTGTCACCTCTGGTCATGAACACTATCATTATAATTTTCTTACTGTGTACCAAACACTGATTTCCCACAGCGACACATATTCTACGACAAGTGTGAAAAACACATTTAGCCAGAGATGTGAAAAATGACAGCCGTACTGTTCATAAGAAGGTGTGGAAAATGCAAATGTTGAAATCTGGAATGAAAATATGATAAATTCGCGAGGATTACAAGTGCGCGTGGAAACTCGCCAATGCACATAACAGTCATTTTTGGAATTTTTGCACGAATTTTCAACATAGGCATTTTAGGATGTCTGGTCAGAACAGTGTCACTGTGATTTTCTTACTCTGTATCGAACATGATTTCCCACAGCTGCCGTGCTATTTTTATTTTTTAATTAACCAGGAGAGACACACTAGGCTGAAAGGTTGTTTACAGGTGTGACCTGGGAGCACAGGGAAGTTAAGTGACTTGCTCAGGGTCACACAGTATGCAAGCAGGGGCTGTGGGATTCAAACCCAGGTCTCAGATTTGCAGCTCAGAGCCTTAAACCACTGCACTATATTGCACGCCAGAAGTGCAAAAACACATTTTGTCCAGGATATGAAAAATGGCAGCTGTACTGGTCATAAGGAGATGTGGGAAAATGGCAATGTTGAAAATCAGAGGGAAATATTACAAATTCACGAATTCACTTAGTATGCATAGAAACTGCGCAATGCACGCTTGTAACACAACCATTTTATGGACTTTTGCCACAAATTTTTAACATAAGCATTTAGGACCTCTGCTCATGAACAGTGTCACTGTGATTGTCTTACTCTGTAGCAACACTGATTTCCAGCAGTGACTGCGCTATTTTGCACGGAGCGCCAAAACATTTCAGCCAGGATGTGAAAATGACAGCTGCACTGTTCATAAGGTGGTATGGAAATATGCCTATGTTGAAAATCTGGAGTAAAATCTTACAGATTTGCGAACTAGCGCGGCGTGGAAACTGCTCAATGCGTTCATAAAACAGTCATTTTTGAATTTTCACCAGATTTGCAACATAGGCATTTTGAGAGCCCATCTCATGAACACTGACACTGTCATTTTGATATCGGTTTCAAAAGGTGATTCGTGATGACTGTAAAACACCTTTCAGGACCGGAATAACACCATAATAGTGACTGAATTCATGAGAAGGGGTGTTAAGAACCCCATGTTTAAAATTTGGTGCCAAAAGTCAAAAATGGGCGAGATATCCACCTAAGTTGGAAAACCCTATTTATGCCATTATACAGCTTACCAGCATTTCCTCAGTTTCGGTTGTCTTTGAAGAGTGCAAACATGTTCCTGGTCCACAAGATCGTCGTGCCAGGCTCCAGACATTAAGTATGAGTGAGGGTTGTGTGTGGCGTAGGTCGTACAGAGGGTGGGCGGGTTTGGGTGGGGGGCAGGGACTGACCGAGGGACCTTTTCTTCTTTCACAGAACTTTAAAAAAAGAAAGAAACAGATGCTTTTGGCACGCTGGGGTGGGCTCGGCATGCCACCTATGTGTTTGTTTGGGGACTGGAGCCAGCGGGGACTGGGCACCCGCTGGCCATACAGTGTGCATGGGGGAGGAATGAGCATGCTGGGGTGGGCTCCCAGCGTGCCAACTGATTGTTTGTTGGTGGGGCTGCAGCTGATGGGGACTGGGCACCCCTATTGGCCACACAGTGTGCTGGGAGGGTGCATGAGCTGAGGGATTGGGCACCCCTTCAGCACACAATGTGGGACCGGAGAGAACACTAATGAGGGAAGGAGGAGATTAGCAGAGGAAGGAAGGGAGGGATTTCATGCTGAGCTGTGCATGACAGCAGTTCAGCTCAATCAATCAATCAATCAATCAATCAAAGTCTTTATTTATCCAGGCGGTCACTGTTGAGCAAAGCTCATTTGCAAGGTGGACCTGGTTGTCACATATATACAAGGTTATATCATTCAGCATAAGGGTAGTACATTTTGCAAAGGTAGTACATTTTACAATATGGGCAATGCCCGGAAAAGTTATATACAAATAATACAAGTACATGTAACACAAGAGAGGGCTAGTAGGAGGATAACATCCAAACAGCAGATATGAATTACAGTACCCATGTATGTGAAGAGCCATGACTATCTGACCAGGAGAGAAGTGCGGTATCGCATTGCATAGGGAGAGGAATATAGGGGTGCAGAATGGGTGAATGTAATGCTGACACACTAGTTGGTCATTCAGCTTAGATCATAACATTAAGATGATGTCTTTCATCAGACATTAGAGCGGCTGAAGTCAGGTTTTAAGCCAGAGAGGCGAACCACGGAGGATTTAGGGCCCGGTAAGGCGGGCATAGCAATTACAATTAAGGATTGGATTAACAGAAAAACCTTGCTTGGGTTGTTTATAGCAATGCCCTTCCACCTTTAACTATCAGTTTCTAAGAGGCAAGGTTAGCAAACTTGTGAAAAATGCCAAGAGAGAATTTTATAAGGCTCAATTCGAGGCCAGCTGGACTAACCACAAGCGGTTTGGAATTCAGTAAATTCCTTATTATCTTTGAAGGATAGGTGTGTTACAAAGAAATTAAAAACAACAATGGAGAAACAACTGACCCTGTGGAGACTGCAAACTTGTTTAATGCTAAATTTTCTGATTCAATATTGCTTTTATTGAATTTTGTTGACAGAGTAGGCCCACTGAGACTAGAGTCCCTTTTTCAGGGGTAAACCAGGGGTAACCAACTGAAATTGAACCAGATTAAGCTATTGGTGGTATTTTTTTAGTGAATGGGAAAATTAGGCCAGGATACTGGGAAATTCCCTACTCTGCCAGCAGGAGCTTGACTTCCTGGGAGCAGAATGGAGGAGCCCAGTTTGGAGCCGGACAGAGGAGGAGGAGGAGGAGGAAGTGCTGATGTGGCAATAGAGGCTGGTGTACCTGCAGGTGAGCAGTTCTCCCTGCCTGCAGATCCAGCAAAGGAGAACATTTTGATTGAAACAATGGAAGAAATGGATATAGAAATGGATACAACTCAGGAGAGTTTGCACCAGGAGGGTTTTTCACAAGACGACTTGGTAGCGCAGCTTTCAGTACAACAAAGACGCCAGTTGCTACAACTATTGAAATCTATTGATGCCAGGGATATTACTGAAATGACAGACTCAAGAATACCTAATGCAGAGGTGCTAGAGGCAGAGGAAAACGAGCAGCAGAAGGCCGGGTGCATGAGTCACAATGCCGATGACGCACCAAAGGAAAACTTGATGGGCGGCCAACGTCCACTGTCAGCGGTATGTGCATGCAAACTGGAGTTACCACAGCAAGAGAACTAGACAGAGAATTATCTAAACAGGATGCCAATGGTGCGGTGAGTACAAAGGTATTTTAACATCGGGGAACAGATAACTAGCAATGTAACGGCTATGGGAAATATGGCTGCAAATACTCTTGAAGGCCAGTAATACTCTGGCTCAGGAGGTTGGTGTGGGGAGAGGGAAACTGAGATGACCTTGAACTAATGGGTACATCTGAACAGGACTGTGATATTGAAATGATGGGGATGAAGGAGCACCATGTAAGGACATGGGGCAAATGAAAGATGTCTGTGGAGTTTCTGGACATTTAGATGAGACAAGAAATGTTTCGAAAAGAATGTGGAGAGTGCACAAAGTATGGCTTTGGAAAAGGGGACATGGCACCAGACTATGATAAAATATTTTGGTTACTGGACTATCAGTAGAAGAGGCACTCAGGAAGGCAGGTTGGATTGGCACTCTAAGGACCAACCATGGGCCTTGCCTGAGAGACCACACAATGCTGCCATTGATCCTTTAGAGGTTCCTTCCTCTTTAGAATTGAGAGAGTCTCCACACCGCACACTTTTATGGACAAACTAAATCAGGCTGCTAGGAGCACAGAAGGTGCGTGCAGAAATGGGTGCCAGGGACTGAAGTAGAAAACCAGACCTCCCCCAAAACCAGATCCCAACCCCCACACCCAGGCTAATACACGCCCAGACAAGCACTGCATCTACAATAGCACAGGCCCATTTTGGGAAGAGGGCCATTTAAGGGATGAGTACCATGGTATCGAGCGGCCTGATTCACACCCACAAGGCCCAAAACCAAGAACTTTCCTGGGTTATTTCACACACCACCTGAGCTGACCAAAATGAAAACTGCAGTTCAGATCAAATATAGAGGAGGCCTAGTACTATATCCAGATAGGATATACGTTGGGAAAACCTCACTAAAAGGACAGTATGGGGTTTTCAGCACAAGAAATATATGCATTAATTCACACATCAGGTGACCTCATATTTGATGCCAGTTTTAAAACAGCTGCAGGACTGGAACTCTTTGGCAGAGATACCAGAGTCTGAGACAAACCCCAGAGTGGAAACCTTTGTGGTCATCCCACTATCCAGACCTACCTACCGTACGATTACGGTTTTATTTAAAATGAGGGTGGCAATTGGGGATAGCTTATACTGGCTGAAGACAAAATGCAACGTGTTGGGACTCCTGACCCAATCATAGATTCTGAAGACATATGGACGGGCAGTTAGGCGTATTAAGGTTTGATTATCTTAAACAAATGGGTGATTTAGCACCTACAGTTGTTTTTATCTTGGACGTGACTGTGGATTTGTGTTTTATGCAGGTCAGCCGAGATTCTGTTTTAGGTGCGGGGCTTACACGCACCTTAGCAGTGCGTGTGACCAATTGAAATGTTCATTATATAGTGGCATAGGGCATGTTGTGATCAAATGTCCCACCCCTTTGCATTGCAATCTGTGTGAAGACATGAGCCATTCTTTTAGAAATTGCCCTTGGGTGCGATAATAGCCCAGACAATGCAGAAGAAGAAGAGGAACAGGAGGAAACCCCTGAAGACAACTATTTCTCAAACCAGGAGGACATAGGCCTAGTCAGGAAAGAGATGTGTTTGAACCACAAGCATGTTCTCAAACCCCATTTAAGAAGTATATATGTATCCAGAAGGCGACACACTCATAGAAATGAAGAGGCTAACCCTGGTTCACTACGACGGATGGGTTTGCGGCGGTGGAGTGTTTTGCCCCGCCTACAGAAAAATAGGAAATGCAAAAAGCAAGACAAGTCACAAGAAGTCAGCTGCAGAAAGCTACCAACTGGAAACAGATTCTCATCTTTGACTAAACAAAACAATGGGCAGAGGATGAGGAGGAATCGGACGCCTCTTCCATTGCATCATCCTTGCCGGATCCAACTACTGACAATGAAAGAACTTTGGGTGATTCCAAAACAACAAAGAAGAAAAAACAAAGAGAGCAAACAGAAGATCACCTGAGGCAAAAGAAAAGAGAACCAGTACCGGAGGGGACTTAAAACATGTAATGTCCTGAGTCTTATCGGGGTCCCTAAATACAAACAGTATTAAGAATCCCCAAAGAAGGCACCTACCTTCTGTGTATTATGGGAACTATGGATGGACATTGCTTTTTGCAGGACACCAGAATACACACACTAAGGGAGCAGTACCTGGCAAAACAGAATGGCATAGTGGCCAATCCTTCTGGTCACTGGGGAGGAAGTATGTTCAGGCCTGGGTATTTTAATATCGGGTTTGGGAGCAACAGTACCTAGGCTAATTGATTTGATTCCGGGATAGGTCCTAATATTAGATATGAGGTTTAAGGGTAAGGATTTAAGGCTTATTAATTTATACAACCCCAAACTAAATACCAGCATATTGAAGTATTAAAGAAAATCCAGCTTTACCTGTACACAACAAAATCAGTGATTTTCAGGGGATTTTAATTGTATTTTGTTGCTGCAGGACAAAATGTGTTTGACCAATAAACTATATAATGACACAAATTTTCTTAATAGACTGTATAAAAGTGCACAATCGATACATTGTGCAGCTGAAAAGTCCAATAGCCTGGCACACACCTTTTATAAGGGCAGATTATTGACTAGAATTGATATGATTTTTGTATCACAGTGGTTACCTATTAATGCATGCGGGCACTTCCCATTGAAACTACAGATAGTAAGCTACGGGTATACCTTGGAACCCCTAGCAATAAACCTCTATCAAATATGATCTGGAGGTTCAATGTTTCCTCCTTAGAGGAACCAGATTTCATGACAGGATTGCAAGAGGAAATTAAAGCTCGTCTTTTGGTTTGAGATGTATGACAACCCCTGCTATGGTGGCAGGACACCAAAAATTATATCCGGCTGTATTGGAGCAAGACAGCAAAACAAGGACTAATGCTAAATATTTGAAGTACCTTAAACTTTGGAATAAATTATAAATATTACTGTCCCAAATGGTTGAAACAGGGAGTATCTTTTGGAGCAGATACAGCTAGTTAAAACTGACATGAAGGAGTTTCAGTATGACAGGGCACAGACTCTGTTTTTTGAACAAAAATTTGGGACCCAGGGAAAGGCACAACAACTGAACCCATATGATAGCTGTAATCAGCTAATCGAATCAAGATTCATGACTGAGCTTCAAACAGAGACAAGAGACCACACAAATAAATGGAGTTCAAATGGCACAGGTGGTTGAGGCTCATGTTAGGAGGTTGTTTGGAAGGTCAGAACCATGCTCTGACTCCTTAAGGATTTTTAAATAACCTAGAGATTCCAAAGATTCCTAGTGGTGAGGCAAAGTTTTAACTATCCCAGTCACTAAAGTAGAATTGCAAATGGCAGTCTCGGCAGCAAGAACAGGTACATCCCCAGGCCTGATGGCTTCCAAGGGAATTTTACAAAAAAAGTTAAAGCTTTTAGAAGACCATCTACTGTTGGTATTTAATGAGATTTTAGCTGGAGAAGCACCCTTCCCAAAGCGTTAGCTATAGCCTCCTGATTTTTTATATAAGAAGGGAGACAGAGCCCAGATTTCAAACTGGAGACCGATTAGCTTAATGAATTCTGATTGGAAACTTTTAAGCAAAATCACATGTACCAGATTAGCAAAAGTTGCACAATATGTGGTTACTGGAGCACAGATATGTGCCATACCAGCGTTCAATGATGGACAATCTAAAATTAGTACAGTTGTTTTGTCACTAAGAAGCCTCTGGCATCCTTCTTACTCTAGATCAGTCACAAGCATTTGATGCTGTTCCCCACGAATACCTTTTGTGGTATTCAAAAAGTATGGCTTTCCTGAAAGGTTTTTGAGATGGGTGGAAATTTTGTATAAGCATGAGTCTACAAACCAAGTAGTATATGGTAGAGGGTAAGACAGGGTGCCCTGTGACCCCCTGTTATATGTACTGGCCACTGATCCCCTATTGAGAGGGCTGGAATATGAGGAGGAAATATTACATATTGTAGGGACAAACCTGCAGCTGTTTCCAGTGGCAATGGCATATGCAGATGATGTCACACTCTTGGTGGCAAACGAGGGAATCAGGAGAGAAGACACTCGAAATAGTAGAAGCATTTTCAAATGTGTCAGGTTCCCAGATCAATAAAGCTAAAAGCGGGGTGTTGTGATTAATGGGCTAGGGGCCATGGATAAAGGTACCATGGCAGATATTCATTTATCTGAACCCCAATACAAATATTGAGGTCTCCTTTGATACCACAGATTCCACAGTGTTTAACTGGGAAACCTGTATTGTAAAAGCCAAGGAAAAAATAAATAGATGGAAAGCCTTCCTATGTCAAGGAAAAAAGGATTTTTATGTTTAAAACATTCATTATCCCCTTTTTAACAGTAAGTAGTATATTTCCTCTACCAGTTAAGTTAGAAACAAAATGTATGACACTGCATTTTGGTTATTGTGGGTAGTAGGTTAAACCAGTTAAGCAGCAAATAACATACAGATCAATTCAGGAGGTGGGGTTGGATATATTACACCCAGTAATTTTTCTTTTCAATATATGTATACTCTAATCTCCTTCCCTTATTAATGGGTAAAACGATGGAGTGGGTAAACTTTTTAAGGACAGATGTGCTCCATTCTTCTATAATGGAGACCCAAATGTGGGGTCCTTGTAGGAACCCTTAGTGGGGAATCATTATATTTAAAGGAGGTATTTAGAAAATTAAAGGGATAGATTCTGACAATACAGGACATGAGATATGCAGGGAAGGTTACATATAAAAACATCCTGGCAAAGAGGTACAAAGAATCCCTGTTTTACTCTCCCAGACAATATTAAAATCTTAAAGATTACCTCCCAGCTTATGGAGGTTGGGTTCTCCCAAAATGTGGGACAAACTGTGGATGTGCTGCCATGATCGGCTCAATGTTAGAGGTAACCATCACCACAAAGCAGTAGCAGATAGAGTGTGCTTAAGAGTCGGTTGCACAAACCAGATTGAAACTATGATGCAGTTATACTTTGAGTGTACATATATAGATGGATTATGGGTGTCTTTGGCAGAGAACTGGGAATGCGTAATTTAGGAAGATGAATTATAATACCCTGATCTATGGTAAAATGGGGAGGTGGAAGAAGTTCCATAAAGGGACGTTTTGTGTGGTGATGGCAGCAATCAAATGGGTCATATGGCAAATCCAATGCCAAAATGTGTTGCAGCAAAAACAATATAGATGTGGCAGGGTTGATTGGGAGAATAAACACTGAAGTGCATGGAACTTACAAAAAAGAAAGGTTGCGTTCCCATTGTAGATGCATGAAGTCTGGAGGAAAGAGTGGCCCACAAATATTAAAGGATAAAGTACAGTAATGTTTCAATGTAAATTACTAGGGACAAGGCAGTAGGGTGTTTTAAATGTTTTTGTAATAAGTTTTATAAGTGAAATTTAGTATGTGTAAGAATAAGATTACAAAACTGTAAATATGGGTGCAAAAGGGTGTTTCTTTATTTTCTCCCCGTATGTATTTAGTTTTCTCATCTTTTAAGATATGAAGTTAATACCTTGTTTATGAAGAATTTTGTTTTGGTTTGGAAGGAATGTGTAGTGTATGTGTGTTTTCAGTCATTGTTTATGTTTATATGATGTAATATACTTATGTTTGTGATATGGTTTTCTTTAGTACCGAATAAAAAATCCCTACTCTTTTCGAGAAGTGCCATGGATCTTTAACGTCCACCTGAACAACCAGTAGAACAGGTAGACGGGACCGTGATGTAATGTCTCATCCGAAAAACAGCACTTCAGGAGTGCTGCATCCCCTCATGATGCACTACAGTGTCAGTATTGGGAATATCATGTTATAAATTGACTCTCCTAACCTGTCTGTTGATGATATTGAGTCTGTTGCATTCTCTGTTGGAAGACCTGTTTTTTATTTTCATAGGGTCTCAAAAATGAGATGTTAAAGTTGCTTTTACAATTCAAAATAAGAACAGTGATTGTGGGGGTGGGCTAGACCGGTGTTTTCTAAGGCTGGCTTCTCCATTTATAGCTGGCCCTCTCTGTTCAATTTTTATCTTTGTTTGATCTCAGACCAATTTCCTACAGCTTGGAAATGCACTAAGAGTGGTACCTATCAAAGAAATCTAACAGTGATTGTGCAGATGATTTCAGGCCTATTTCTATTTTAAATCCTTTGAGCAAACTCCTTGAGAAAATAGTGGCTGATTATTTAAACAATAAGGCATGACAGGGTGTTTGTCGTTTGTGGGACAATGGCACACCTAGGGTAGGTCAAGCACGAGGCTGTTACCCCACCACGACGCACACCCTGGAGAGCCTTATTGTGATTATAATATGGCTATAAAATTCACTTTGATTTTAATGATTATGCAATAGACGTAAGAAATCAAAAGTGTAACTTTATTTCAATTAAATTTGGCCATGACATTGAAATAAAGTAGTCCTGCAGAACTAGTCTGCATCACTTCACATTGTTTGCATTTCCTTTTTTTTTAATTTTAAAAAAGTAACAGATGCAAATAATCTGAAAGGCTTAACTGTATTGCAATTAAATTTAGCCATAACATATAAAGATACTGTAGTCCTTTTCATGTCTTGGACTGCCCATTTTATTTTTTTATATATTAAAAGAATAAAAAAATGAATGTCAAACTGCATTTTAACAAAATGTAAACACATTTAACCACATTTACTGTACTCCCTTGCAGAGCTACCCTGCAGCACTTGTTTATTTGTTACAGTTTACTGTTAGGTGTAACAAATACATTTTAGATTGCTTTACAGTACTTAAGCTGGTGATGGGTTGGAGGAAAATGATGCAAGCTCCTGCACACAGGCAGGCTGACTGTTTCCTGTTGGAACAGATTAATATTTGTTCACCAAACGAGCTAAAGGCACATCTGTGGCCAAGCCCTTTCTACCCTGAAAATTTCAGGCCAAAATTCTAAACCATCTGGGTGCTAGATTATGACAAAAATACAGCAAAAACTGTGATTTTTCACAATCCGGTCTCAGAATCCACACATCTGACTGGATTGGAACTTGGCATGTCAAGGTATATATTTTCCGAGACCATGCATGCAAAATTTCAAGCAAATCCATTGAACAGTTGTGAAGATATTAAAGTGCAAAGTATCCTAGAAAGTGGTTTAAGATGCCTGTCTTAGGTTTGAATTCACATGATACAATGATATAAGTATATAGTGATATACTGCAATATAATGAAAGAAACCACTACTAACAGTACCCTTAGTAGTCACGTATCATCCTGACCTAGAACTTCCACGTAAGATTAAGGACCTACACCCAATAATCAGTGAGGATGAAACTCTTAGTTATATTTTCAAGAACTGCCACTACTATCTTTTAAACAACCACCCAGTTGAGCCAACCAGATTAAGAATAAACTTGAACCTGAACAGAGTGCCATGACATCATATGGCCCACAACCCTGTAATAAATGCAGATGTAAAACTTGTGAGCACATTTCCACTTCAGACTGTGTGGTTACTCTCACAAAACAGACAATTCAGGATATTGGGTAATTATACATGTACATCAAGCAGTGCTGTTTATCTTATTCAATGCAGGAAATGTCCTCACACAGGGTATGTGGGGAGACGAAACAACTACTCTGCACTAGAATGAATTCACACAGGTATGATATTAATAGGAAGATGACTGACAAACCAGTGACACAACACTTCTCTCAGAATGACCACTCAATCTCAGATATGGTCTTTTTTTTTTACTTACTATTTTTACGCCCCTCTCTCTCCATATCTGTGCCTTCCTCGGGTCCTCAGTTGCACCATCACAGGCTGTGCCGGAAGACCGCAGGAGCCAAGCTCCCATGAGTGCTCCACTTCCCAGAATCCTTCTAGAACCCCCAGATTACCCGGGTGGGGTGGAGGATACTCCCAATCCCTCTGAACCTCAGTGGAGAGTGGACACCGAGTCGCTCCACAGATCCCTACAGTCACTGGTGCTGAGTCCCATCTCCTGACTCAGACATGGGACATTTTCCTGTTTTCTTGACCCCGCCCTGTAAATGCTGGCATGTGAGGGAGAGCCAACGAGACAAGGTATGCAGAGACATGCCTTCGGCTCCAGGGTCTTGGCCAACACCTGCCCCTCCCTATGTTGCTGCATCCTCAACTGCACCTCCACCTGTGGTCACCCAGGTGGCGGTATATAAGCGAGGACTGCAAGCCAATCTCCCGGAGTAGGGAGAGCAGCCCTGAGGGTGCTCAATCCTTCTCCCGCTGGCCTCTAGCAACCCAGGCTCATTATCACAAGGCCGGTGGGCCAGTGTCTGTGATGGTCTTGAAAGGACATTTCAACAGTACACAACACAGACAAGCTTGTGAGATCAGACTTATTTATTTCTTATCGGTGGAAGGTGGCTTGAACACTGATGTTGGATATATGACACATTACACATAAACTTACACAGACCTTTACTTCAAAGGATGGACATACATATTTTAGGTTTTCAGTGAGCCTTGGACTTTGACTCATACTTATACAGTCCCTCTTAACTGGTTATCTACAGGTTGGCCTCTCACACTAGTATTGTGTGAATGTGTGCATGGCTGTGTGTGTGTATGTGTGTGGTTTGTATATATGTTTATGTATGTTATGGGGGAGAAGTGTGGCACACTGAATTGTTAATATGGGTATTTAAGGTGGGTGGTTATGTGGGTATAGTGAATGTGAATATTGTGCTGATACTGAGGTAAACTTGTGTTCGGTACATGACATTATGGTGTCATAATGTCTAGGACTCTAGGCTCATATTATAGTGGATATTTACTTTCTTCTGCTAGTTCTGTAGTTTGAGTATATACTGTTATGTTTTTATATTCTGTACTTATTAGGATGCATTGTCTCATTTACTTGGGGGTTCATGACAGGTGTAATTCCTTTTTGGGTAGCTATTGTAGTGATTGGTGCAATTGATGGTGTATTAGGATTCATGTACATATATTTTATTTTAGTAGTTACTCTCCCAGGGGAGGGAGGGATTTAATTCCTAGGAATTTTGTTTAGATTCCTTAGACTGTTTCTATATATGTATTATTTCGATTACACACTGACAATTTATTGAAATCTGTACATATGCATAGTCTCAATTTCTTGGGTGTTCCTTGAGTAGTACTTCTTTGTATCTGGCACTTACACTGACAATTGATATTATCATGTATAAAATCTTGTTACAAGACTGAAGGCCTTAAGGTTTCTGGAACATAATGGCTGGCTGAGAGTATGTTGGGAATATATCTCCAGCTAGTTGTACATTCATCAGTGTGATACACTTACTCACTTTGGGTAAACATCACTTTCATCCTTCTATATGCCATGTAAAGATAATTTCTGTTGTTGTAATTTTGGGGCTTATTTTTTATTTTTACTTGCTACTATGTTACATTTTGGGATGCAATTGTTTCCTCCAGGGTCATTTTATTGTCATAGGTCGTATTCACAAACTAACAGAGTTCTGAGCAGAGTTGAAGCTGGCTTCTACTGGTGTACTCTTACCTCACTCTTGAAGTATGTATCTTTGGGAGTTTTTCACTTGACATATAATTTAGTGAGTAAAGAATCTTAGTGTTTTGTTATTCATTAGACTGATACATGGTATAATATATGTGGATTGAACGCCTGCCTGCTGCTATCTCTGGACAACCTTTGACCTTTAAGTTTGGTTCAGTTGAAAGCTCACTTAAGATATTCAAGCTCTCTGACACCACTTTAATTATGTTCTGAAGGCCTGTTTCAAACCAATGAGAATTATTTCTGGGGTTTTTGCATGTTCTAAGTGTTAATATTGGATTTTTCTAAATAACTGTTATTAAGCTTCCAAAGGACTTGTTGGTCTGAAAGCTAAAGCTATGTGTTCTTTTTGTAACATCCTTGTTGATCCAATAAAAGGTATCACACCCTTTGTTCGGGATTTGTTCTTACTAGGACTAATACAGCATGAAACTTTTATCAGTTCAAGTGATGGAATGTTTACTATATATGGAATACAAGAATTCAAATCTCTGCTCAATTCTACTGGCAGAATGTTCACCTCCATTTTCATATAACAAAAGGCCTTAGATGGAACCAGGGCTTTTGTTTTATCTGTAGAACAGATTTCCACAATGCATGAGTGAGGATAGGAAAGGGATTTTTCATGGTCAACAAATAATCACCATAAATTAAAATAGTAAGTACTGAAGAAGATGGGTGGAATGTTGATTCTAACCCTATTTTCTATTTTCAGCAAGCATTTATTACCTTTTGCATTGTTCAATTTGATAATAGCTAGGCAGCAGAGTAACTACACTAGTAATACTAAAATCAAAAGGCCATCCAATATACAATCCTCAATCTAAGTTGTACTTGCTAACTAGAACTACTATAGCTAGGCAGCAGGTTTAGTTGGGAAAGGTAACATACACTAAGCTATTAAGTACAAGGAAGTGTAACCAGTCCTCCCCAGGTTGTATCCCTATATGCTGACTGGTTGTGGATTCAGTTCTCAAATTCCAGCAACTCAGGGCAGCAACAATCATTCCTACAAGCCATTCATCTAAGAAGTACAGTATAAGTAAGTAATAAGCCACAACAGGGTGTGCATTGAAGGATTATAATTATTGGTGACCCCTTTTAATACACAGAGTCAATCTGTGTTTCAAACGCCTATGTCACAGTTTGCACGCCCACCTCATTGGCTCTTACTGTGTGTGGCGACCCAAACACCTCAAAACATGGCGGCTCTATTTCTCCATAACCATCTAGCTGCACTGTTCGCTCACCTCTTACTGTCATTCCAGGTAACTTTTAATGTTTTTCAATATTTATCTGATCCTGCCTTTACAACTTTAAAAAGTTATCTGGTTGATCATGCTGTTTGTACCCTTCGGGCATTGCTTCAGGAGACAGTGGCTGCATAGGGAACAGACAATGGCTGACTAATCTCATTTTACTTACTGCACTAGGCAGTGTAAAGACAATAATGCAGATAGAGAGAGACTGTGTGTGTGTGTGTGTGTGTGTGTGTGTGTGTGTAGCAGGGCATAAGAGGCAGCAGAATTACAGCAGAACTGTTTCAGTGACTTTCTGCAGCACTGACTCCCTGCACCAGTAATTATAAACAAACTCCTAGCCACAGCCAATATGGCTGGTGAACCGCTGTAAATGACCAAAGTTACACATGTGCAGAACATTTTGAACAACCAGGTGTAACTCAGCCACTTTTGGAGTTGTTTCACCAAATTTTTAACATTATCTTTTGGGACCCTGCCTGACGAAGAGTGTCACTGTCATTTTGTTCACTTATCCTGAAAGATGATTTCACAGAATGGCCGCCATTCTGTGCCACAGGTGCAAAAACACATTTCAGGCAGGATCTTAAAAATGACAGC
Organism: Neoceratodus forsteri; assembly: GCA_016271365.2. NCBI lineage: Eukaryota > Metazoa > Chordata > Ceratodontiformes > Ceratodontidae > Neoceratodus > Neoceratodus forsteri. The sequence goes on from CM057449.1 coordinate 332,662,237, forward strand.
TGTACTGGTAATAAGGATGTGCAAAATTGCAATGTTGAAGTCTGGAGTGAAAATATTAAAACTGGTGAAGATTGAGAGCATGCGTAGAAACTGCGCATTGCATGCTCAATGCATGATCACTTTTGAAATGTTTCTGGGAATTTATAATGTGGGCTTTTGGGTCCCCACCTCATGAACAGTGGCACTGTCATTTCATTAATCAGTCCTAAAGGTGATTCCGCCGTAGCCACCGCTAAATCACCTTTCAGGGACCCAGTAATGAAATGACAGCATAGCAATTACACGTAGGTTCCAAGAACCCCACTGCCGAAAATTTGAAGCCAAATTCCTGAAAAATGGCTGATACAGCAACATAAGTTGAAAACCCCATTGACTGCAATTATACCAAGCTTACCTTTGATTCTTCAGTTGGCGGTTTGGCTTTGAAGGGTGCAGATGTGTCCGGGCCAGAGAAGATGACAGGCTGATCTCGGAGGTATGTATGGGGTAAGGGGGATGCAGGGAGGTGGGTGCTCAGCAGGAGGGTAGGGATGGGGAGGGGGCTGGGGCAACAACAAGGGACCGTTTTCTTTTTACAGGAAAAACAAGATGCTTGGGGACAGTTTTCTTTATTTACAGGAAAAGAAACATACATTTGGGCACACTGGGGTGGGCTCCCAGTATGCCACAAGAGTTGAGGGGTACATGATGCCGACAGTGGGACTGGGCACCCGATGTCGATGTGGGGACGGAAATAGAGGAAGCGGGGTGGACGGCACAGTGGAAGGGCGGGAGGTTTTATTAGCCACTGGTGCTGGGAGGAATGGAGGAATGGGAGGACAGGAGCATTGGGAGGGTGCAGGAGAGTGCCATCCACAAGATGGTGGTGGTGACACGCTATGCCGTGTGGCATTCGCACATGCATGGATTGCTGTGAATGGCAGAATGCCATTCACAAGATATAACACCAGCAGAACTGCGAATGTGTCAAGACACGCATGCGCAGTTCTTGTCCCAGAATTTGGAAGTAACAGCTGAAACTAGTGTGGCTGTTCCTCTGTAGCTGCTGATCATGGTAGAGTGTTACAAGCTGTGTTGGATTTTCAGAAGGATACTTCCATAAGTCCAACAGAAGGTGCCACGATCTGCCATTTTAAGGAAAAAGATTGATCCCACAGGCCCGTAGCTATGGGGGGCATAGAGGGCACTGTCTCCCCGTAATTTGTTTTGTCCCTGTAAATTTTCATCAAGATCCAATTTGTTTTGCCCCATATTTTCATCCAGACCAGAATTCTGCACTTACACTCTGTGCTGCACTGAGAGAGGCTAGGAGGAAAAAATCTTCAGATGCTCCATGCAGATGCAATACTATGCTTCCTCCAGTAGAGTGCTCACTTGCTCCTCTTGCTGCACTGCTCACCTGGCCATCCTCAGTGTTGTCATCTGACCCACCGAGCAACACACATGTGATCATAGGGCATTGGAGCAAGTCTTAGTCAGCGAGTGTGTCGCAAGCTCACAAACACCGGGTGGGAGCGAGCGGCACTGGCGGCCATGAGGAGGAAACAACACAGGAGGATCCAGTCAATTGACTAGCAGGTGCTGCACCAAATTGGCGGTCAGTCTAAAATGGGTAAGTCATACCCAGCTAGCCATGCCGTGGCAGTGGATTTCTCTTGGCAAGCAGTCCGGACTCGGACGGAGACTATGTGTGCATCAGTCATTGTGGACTTGCAGAGGAAAGAGGACATGTCTGGCACTCAGCACCCACCTCATCCTTCATCATTCAATTTACTCATTTACTGTGTTTTCTCAGTTGTTGGTGGTGTTGAGACCAAGTCGCTCCCCACCCAAGTCCGACTGCCAAGTGACAAAAATATATTTTCCATTCCACTTACTTGAAATTGAATCATCATATTTGAGGTGATATTTGTTGTTGCCTGAGTGAAGTGATCCACCGCAGGGGAGGGTGGGAGGCCACCAGCCAGGCTGGGAGGGAGCGTGTGGAGGGCAGAGGCAGCAGTTATTATAACTTTTAAGTTTATAAGACTAACCAAGAAAGAAGAAACAACTGCCTTGATGTTATTTAATTTAGCCTCTATTGAATCTTGTTCATATTATATCATATCAAACAAACTATATCGTGTCTTAAAAGACAAAAGACAAAACAAGAAGTCATCAGCTTCTTCTCTTGGACCCTGCCAAAAAGTGTTGACTTTAAAGAGCAGATAACCACTAATATTGTAATGCTGTAAATGGCAAGTTTCACTAAATTGGTAACTGCCTGTTTGCCTAAGGGGAAAAAATAAAGAGGAAGAGACCAAGGGGACTAGTACGAGGCTTATGTTAACTTGTTGCCCACATAAGTAAAAGGTGCAACTGCAAGTAACTGCCTATTTGCTCACGAAAAAAAATCAAAAGAGAATAGAGAGCATTAAAGCAAGGGTCTGCGAGTGCAAGGCTTCTTTGCGTTACTGTTGCCCATAACTAAAGCCAGGGCAGGGTGCACACTGTGCTAGTCTGCACAATACAGTCAGTGTGCACAGTGCAGCAGGCAGTGCTAAATTTAAAGGAGTAAGGAATGGGGGGCTAAGCTGAGGGGACAGTCATAGGGACAAGAAAATCCAGGAACACCACTGTACTGTTATTAATAGAAAAGCAGAAAACAGTAACGAGAGAGAGAGAGAGCGATATAAGGGAGGAGACAGAGGGGAGATTAGTTCTGATAAGGACAGGCTAGGCTAAACTGGTACTCTCTCTAACTGCTGGTAAATGGAGTGATCAGTACTAGTGTACAGTAAGAAAAGTATTAATTTGCTACCAGTACCTAGTTAGTACTTGCCTCTGGCTGCCTCCTGGAAAGAGAACAGTGATTCTGTCAGTCCATCAGAGACAATGTGTGTGTGTGTGTGTGTGTGTGTGTGTCTAAAATAAATATAAAAAAACTTTTTGAAGTAGATAAAAGAGACTCATTATGTTTGGAGTGTGCAACACGTTTTATTAAAAACAGCCCACCCAGGCCCATCTCTTCTGAATTGTGTTTCTAAAATAAAATTTAAAACACAGACACAGTTAATTTCTTGGAACACATTTTATTTAAAACGCAACCCCTCCCCCACCCAGTGGCCATCTCTTACTTGTGCTTGTGTTGTCATGTTCTAGTCTCTGCTCTATTCTTTTAGTTCTAACTTCTTTCTAAAATTGTATAATAAAAACAAACATACAGAGGAAATACCAACTTGCTGAGCTTAGCTGTGTGACTAGCCTGCCTTGTTAGGTAATTGACACTAGTGACCTCATTCCTCATTGCCACTGCCACAATAGTAGTGTAGACTGAGAGGCAGAGATCCCTGTTATGCGTGTTGTGTATGACTGGTATGGCCTAAGAAACTCACAGGGTAACACTTATTTTAAAGCTCCACTTGTTGCCCCAGCCAACTCGCTGAGCTTTGTTGTGTAACTAGCCTGCCTTAGGTGCCCGTGGCTGACACTGACCTCGCTCCTCATTGCCTCTGCCAAAGTAGTGTAGGTAGATTTCAAAGCGGACAAATTTGTTATTCGTGCTTGTGCATCTCATAGAGAGACTCAACTAAGTTCACCATCTACTTCAACATGTGCTAATGAACAACATAGTGAAGTTAGAAAAAGAATGATTCATTGATACCATCAGATCTTGGAATTCAAGAACCAGTGCAACCCAAAATTAGTTTTCCTGAAACAAACATTGGAGGAATGTTGTGTAGTTTTAGTGAAAAATGGTATGTGGTCCGACAATGGTTGGACTACTCAGTTGCGCTGATAAGGTCTTCTGTTTTCCTTGTCGGATGTATGCATGCCCTGGCAATGCTGGTGGAACGGAACTGATATGATTTTTATATTCTCTGATTTTGCAACTGGAAAAAAGCTCTTTGTCAAGGAAAGGTCTCAACAAACATAAGCACAGCTTAGTCTACTTGAATACAATGGCTGATTGACTGCAGCAAGGAAAAGAGGCCACTGGTGCCACAATTGCTGCTTTGGTGTCATCTGCACAAATTGAAAGGAATTGGTACTATGTAAAACCTTGGGTAAAATCATTCAGTTTGCTGTCCTAAATGAGCTGCCTCTGAGAGGAGATAAAGATATGGTAGGGAAATGGGCAGACTAGGTGGGCCAAGCGGTCCTTATCTGCCATCAAAGTCTATGTTTCTATGTTTCATCAAGTTTGATTAGTTAGATCTAACACTGAACAATTCAACAGGAGTTTTGTAAACCTAATTAAATTTGCTGCAGGGCAAGATCAAATATCCATGGATATTCTGAAAACCATCCCAAAATGCAAAGTACACTTCTGTTGAAATTCAGAATGAAATAATTGACATTATGAAAAATGCTTCTGCAACATTTGCTGCAGATATTCAAAACAATGCCGATGTCAAGTTCTTCTGCCTGAAATGTGACACCACAAGGGATGCTGTAAATGTTGAAAATGTGTCCGTTATTTTACGATATTCTGTTGATGGTAGACCGAAGGAGAGGCTTTTTGAGAATCCCAACTGTATGGCCTCACTGCTGAAGATATTGATATTACACAACAGAACTTGAAAGACATCTAATAACTGGGTGTAAACCCACAAAATATTTATGTTCTTGCTTTGATGGTGCCTCCATTATGTCAGGGTGCAAAGGAGGTGTACAAAAGCTTTTGCAAGAGAAATTAAACAAGAAATTTCTTACACACACTGATTGAATCATCAGTTACATCTGGTGGTTACTCATGTGTGTGAGAAGAGCGCCAGCAGTGGCAGATAAGTTCTCAAATTGCAAATCTCTGTACACATTTTTTTCACAGACATGAAGTTAGTTTGCTACACAAAGGTCAGCACCTGCAAAGACTCATAGAAACAAGATGGACTGGTCACCTGAAAACCTTGAAGTAATCCTCAATACTTTGGAAGAGATTCAGAGCATTCTGTCACAGTTTGCAAATGGTTATGGTGATCTGTCAGTTGAAGCAAGAGGGCTATTTGAAGTTATAAAATCATCTCAATTCCTGTTCTTGACAGAGGTTATGAGGATGATTTTGAATGTTTTGCTCCAGTGAATAACTACCTTCAAAAGGAATTGATGCACCTTGCTAAGGGGCTTGAATTGATTACCGTTCCTGTGAAACACTTCAACAGAAGAAAGAACGTTAGAAGATTTTGTAGCAGATATTTCATCCAAGCACCTGATTTTGTACAGTGCATGGGATTAAACATTGGCATTACATCGTGCTGGTGCCACCAAAAGAGCCAGGGTGCTGCCGGAAAGTTTCAAGATTCAGTCATCGCTGAGCATTTACTAGGATTCCAAACTTTAAATGAGCATCAGTGGTCCCAGATTCATCAAGAACTGATTGATGAAATCACTAGTGAATTGCGAAGCAGATTTTCTCAGAGAACTCCAAGGTATACAAAAGCTTGTCAGCAATGTAATCTAGTAGCTCCTCGACTTCTTGAAAATGGGATCTCTACAGGCTTTGATTGACTTGCTTGGATTAGATATTGAGAAGGTGAAAGCTGAAATGGCTGTATTCAAGGCACTGATGGATAAGAAACAGTGCAAAGAATATGAAGAAGTTCTCGGTGCTGCCAAGGAATTAAAGGAGGCTTTCCATGTATTTTTAAATGTGTATTGTTGTCTTCTTATTTGAAGCATCAACTGCTGCTTGTGAGAATTCCTTTCTTGTTTGAAAATGATTGTATCACATCAGAGGATGAGCATGAGTCATGAACAACAGAGAAACCTCATGCTCCTGTCATATGAAAATGATGTGACTTCAAGTCTCAACCTAGATGTCTTTGTGGAAGAATTCAAACGGTACTACCAAGAAGACTTGAACTTTAGTTTCGTGAACACTGCTAACCTTGCACAGCACTTACATGTTTAGAGTTAACTGTTAAAATGATTTACAACTTCAAGTACATAAAAGGCTTAGTTCTGACATCTGACAGACACTGTGTTTTTGACTAATCATGTGACAGGAAGCATGACAGGTAGCTGCCCCCGGTCATTCTTTCCCCCCCCATCTTGGCTGTCCTAGCTACGGGCTTGCCCACAGCCGTAAAAAATAAAGGATAGGCAATTGTGTTTTATAGATATTTTTTACACACCCTTAGTGTGTGATGACCTCATAAACCTCTTGAGCTTCACTCTCAAGGTTTGTGGGTCATCCCACCTCAGGTGTGTAAATAAAATCATAAACCACAGTTCCCTATCCATTATTCTCTATATAATTACCGGGTCTCACTTTTCTCATAGGGAAACCGTGGCATTATTTGCCATAATAAAGGAGTGTTTATTACAGCAAACACGCCGCACGTTTCCCTCACTCTGCATACGCCGCCACAGTACTCCTTCCTGACCATGCAGCTTGCCTTCTTGCCATGAAAAAAAAATGCCAGGCTAACTTCGGCATTAAGTTATTAATTATAATTTTTTTTTAATCTACTAATTTTCCTCATTTTGGGGCCAAATAAACATTTTAAAATCTCGGAACACTTCTCGGAGATAGTGCCACTTCATTTGTGACTGAAGACAAGAATGGAGGGCAACCAGCCTAGCTATGCTATTTTATATGATTGCTGTGGCAAAAAGAGAAACACAGCAATTATATAAAATAAAATATGGGAGTAAGTATTTAAACTCAAAGATTTACACACCCTTAAAGTAGAGATGCTAAGTTTATGTAGCATCTAAGCCGTTGGGTGTGTAAACTTCTTGTTACACACACCACCCCATACTTTATCCTATATTTAATGCACACCCCAGGAGTGTGCAAAGCAAAAGGCCACAGGTCGAAGTGTATTTACACCCTGGGAAGAGCATTACAAATCCTTTCATGCACACCATGAAGTGGCTTATTACACTTATAAAATGTCTCATTTTATTAACATTCAGAAAAATGGCTTGTTCTAATTAAAATGCAAAATATGTTTGTTGCCAAAATAAGTTATTTCTTTGTAATAGAAAACTGTAATGTAAGAAAATAGTTCAGTCAAATGTCCAGCAGGTGGCACTGCATGGGAAGTTTTTAATGCTTGCTTTATGGTGTCTTGTGCTGTTGTTTTGTTGTTTGACATTCTTGTTTATTAGTTTAGAGTTCTGTGTCCTCATTGTTGTTGTGAAGCCTTTTACATTATCTTGCTGACAGAATAGACACAGTCCTCCCCACTGTGCAGAGGGAGCTGGTCTGTTTAGTGCTGACAGAACTGCTCCCAGTCCAACTTGCAGCCGCATCTTCTGCAGAGCTCACCCCCAAGCACCACATTACAGCCATAAGCCCGTTCACTTAATAGTGACCTAAACAACTGCAGTATGGCAGTTCCAACTGTCCCTGAGCCACACTATTCAAGACTATTAACAACAGTATGCCTGCTCTGTTCAGACGGGACCCACCCATGCCGGTGCTATGATGAAGACCTCAGCCTCCTGCTGTACACAGTACTGACATAGTTTAGACACTCCTCTCCTGCCTCCTCCTTCCCACTGTCGGTGACAGCACATTATGGTCTGGTGTGGGCAGCGGCAATCCAGCTGCTGACATGGCGGCTTGGTATGAAGAGTGAGAGAACAAGCGTGTCCACCCGAAAGATCTTGCTGAGAGGTCATGAAGGGAACAGCATCTGTGGCTCACTGATGAGCCTGAGGTTTGTTTCTGAGCACAGAGATAGTCAGAGTGTTGACCTCACCCACCCAGTCGCTCGAATTGGGTGATCAACTTTACACTAAAGAAAGCAGGAATTTATTGTTGTTATCTGAGGAACAGCCAAATGTAAGTGGGATTTAATTTTATGAGCTGGAGGGCAGATAACATGATATTTTTGGTATTCCTGAACCTGGGTATATGTGGCTGATTAGCAGTGGAACAGCCAAAGTCAGCAAGATTTTTGAAAAGGCCAAACAGTTTACTCTAAGTATTTAGGAGGTAAACTGTTGTAGTTATTTTATGGGCTATGTTTAGGTTGTGTTCTTAGTGTAATAGTGCAGTTTATAATTGTAACCCTAGATGGAGCTATCCCAGGGGCTACTACCCCTGCCTGATTTGCCACTAACAGGTTGAGGGCCTGGATCCAATGGCGGTGCCTCACCCAGAGGTCAGGGTTTGCAATAGTTAAACTAACTTGGTCACAGCCTCTGGGACACTGCAACCCCTTTCTTCCCACTAGTGGCCCACACAATATATCAGAATTACCTTCACAGTATACACTTACCCCCAGGTCTGGTTCCGCACTGGGACCTCCTGTGAAATGAGATACAGTGCAACAATCACAGTACAGTACTTAACATAGACAAATACCTCAGGCAGTATAACTTTGCTGAAACAAGCAGCTCTGATTTATTTAGGGGATATAACAAGGACAGGGGAAATCAGGTTAATTAGCTTATCACTCTAATAATCTACCTATGGCTCTGTGCACAGGCCTATCCCTATCAGTTACTGTCCCTGGGTACCCAAGCCCTAGTGGCTAGTCAAACCGTGGCAGCTGGTAGGGGCCCTTTCACACAGAGAAAGGAGAATTAAACAGTCAGCAGTACAGTAATTCCATTTGGATTTAACGTGGCAATTCAACAGGAGCGACCTGAATTAGTACTCACGACCTCCAAATAAGATAGGGTCCTTCAATGTCAGCAGGGCTCACTTGAGGTACACAAACCTCTTCACACATCCATATAAAAAAGCACTATACCAGGCAGGCTGCATCTGTATCCCGATCGCAATTACTGCACAATACCGGGAGAACACACAGCAGATTCAGTTCCTGACAGACCGAAGTACATTTTCAGCAATTCCTCCAGTCTTCTACAGGGTGAGCCTGGTTTCTACTCTTCAGAGATCCTTTGATTCTTTTCACAGGACGGATTCAGTCCTAACAAGCTGTTACACAAGCTGCAGACTGAGAACTCTGGGCCTTATACACGTTTTGACTAAAACTGCACACTGAAAAAGCACAGGGCTCCTTCCTTCTTCACTGCCAAAGCTCAACTGAAACTCCAACCGACAAAACCGGGCACTTCCTTTGAGTTCCTCCCAGTTCTTGACTGGATTGGCTGTCACTCACAATAGACTGCTGCTGTTGGTCCAAAAAGGCACTGAAGTCTAAACTACATCTCCCAGAGTCACTGCCCATACAATCCTCTTGTGGCTGGCTCAGATTATGAGTCCAAGTTCTGATTCGTCCAAGGCACCATTTAGAGCTAGCTTACCCACACTGATTGGTCCAGTTCAGCAGTTCAAAACTAGAATGGGGAACTAGCAGACACAGTTCTGACTGCAAAAAAGCAGGTTAGACAAACTGTAATTTCATTATTACTCTAAATAATTTCTGGCAAACAGTTACATCTTTCAGATAGGTTCCTTTGCACTCCTAGTGACTGCAAAATGAAGTGAATTGGCAGCAGCTCGAGTGGTACTCAGAGAAGCACACAGTCCCCCATACAAACTAATTATGTCTGCAAGCAGACAGCTCTTACAGAGACAGTACCAGAGCTCTAAAACACTCACTGATAAATGGCTTAAATGCCAAACACCATTCAGGCTTGGAGCATTCAAGCAAGCTCCTGGAAGTCTTTTGGGAACCCCCATTTGCAGGGGGTTACACCCTTCCTGGCCTGGGAAAGCTTGACGTCCACGCAAGCAAGTACCCCATAAGTTTCAACTGCAACCATATACATTTGCATTAGGCTCGCACATGTAATCATCAGTCAATATATCATTTACCAAGAACACATTTCTGAAACATTGCAGTACGTCACTCTTTACACAGTATTACAACACATTGTACCATAACTCAAGTTATTACCTCTTGTACATGAAACCTGAAGAGAGGGGCCCTTCCTATCAGTTACCTTGGGGCTGGATGGGGCAAGGCACCATACTGAGAGGACAACACAAGTATCTTGGAGTTAGCACTGATGCTCAGTTTGGGCAATGAGCTCGGGGACACATACACTCCTTTATGGACAACATTGAGAGGCAAGTCCACAGGCCTCCCAAGTGAATCATAACTGAGGTGCACCACAGGCTTTACAGCTCGACCAGTCTTTCTAGGGGAACTGTTATAGTCTCTGCACTCTGAGCCTCATTTTCAGCATTGTCCTCACTTGTCAGGGAGTCTCCATGGGGTAGAGAGGCTAGAACTTGGGGCACTTTCAGCTCCAGGAGTTACAGTTTCTGAGTCCACAACATTTGGCTCGCATGGAGAGCTTTGGACACTGGCAGTGGACTGTCAGGGCACTCAAAATACTCTTCTTGTTCGGGTGTATCACCAGTCTGCCCAATCTATCATTTTCCTCCCTGAAAGCTCAAACAGTTCAACCATGCACAATGATTCCATTTCATCTGATCTGATGCTTTGCACTTCACTTTCTGGGAGCATTGGCTCCAGGGATGAAGCTGGGGGCTTAGACAATCCAGAAGGCCCAGCTTTGTCTCCAGTATTGACTAGGGATTGCCCGAAACAATTGACTCAGTTCGTAAGAAGGATAGTATTCAAAGTCACTCTCACTTTCTTCCGATATGGACTGACAGTCATGCTCAACTGGGACTTGTGGAGGAACACTTTAACTTTGCTTCTGTAGGTACAGACTTTCTTGATCTTTTCTTAGCAGCAGCTCTAGTCACTGGTCCAGAGGGGCATCTTCTAGGGGCTCAGACTCAATTAAGATTTGTCCAATGGGCAGTAAATGATTTCTATGCATTGTTTTTACATCTTTGAATTATTCTCAGGCCTTACTTTGTACACTGGCAGATCATCTAGTTTGCCCACTACAATGTGAGGGAGATGGTGCCATCTGTCAGAAATCTTGTGCTTGCCATGCAGTCCCAGATTTCTTAGCAATACCGATCTCCCTCCTGGAGTTCCTGTGCTTTCACCTTTTATCATACCTTTCTTTGTTGGCCAGATTTCTTTTGGCAGCCATGGTTTGAGCCAGTTGATGCATGAGTTAGCTGGGCCTTTAACTTTTGCACATACTGTAAATAGTTGTCAGCTTGAACCCCATCAGGAGAGACCCAAAACACATCTACTGGTAGTCGACTTCCTTCCAAACATCAGGCGGTAGGGGAGAATCCAGTGGCATCACTTTGGTGCAGTTATAAGCATGTACCAGGGTGCTAATTTGTTGGCTCCATCTAGGCTTGTCCTTTGGGTGCAGGGTGCCTAGCATATCTAGCAAAGTGCGGTTGAAACGTTCAGGCTGTGGGTCCCCCTGGGGTGGTAAGAGTGGTTCTGGACTTCGCACTCCCCACAGAGAAAGCAACTCTTTGATCAGACGACTCTCAAAGTCTCTCCCTTGATCAGAATGGATTCTTTGTGGAGCCCCATAGTGAACAAAAAGTTTTCTACAAGTACTTTGGCCACAGTGGATGCTTTCTGGTCTTTGGTGGGGAAAGCTTGGGCATATCTCGTGAAATGGTCAGTGACCACCAGCACATTACTGATATTTCTTTGATCTGACTCCAAACTCAGAAAATCAATACAGACCAGCTCCATGGGTGCACTGGTGTAGATGATAACAAGGGGCAGCCCTCTGGGCAAAGCTTTCCTCTGTAAGCAGCGACTACAAGTTCGAATGTGTTGCTCCACATCAGCCCCCATCTTAGGCCAATAGAATCTGGATCTCACCAAGTCAAGTGTTCTGTCTATACCAAGGTGCCCCATGTGGTTGTGCAAGGACCTCAGTACTGAGTCTCGAAGGCAGTGGGCAGCACTAGTTGTTGTTTGTCTACTTGTCCCCTCTGTCTACTGTTTCTCTGTATAACAGTTTATTGATCAGTTTCAACTTAGAACCTTCTTTGTATAACAGTGCAGTTCTCAAATCAGTGGAGCGTAATTTGGACACATCTTTTCCTGCATAGAGGCTTCTAAAGCTGCTTTGATCATGGGATCGCGGATTGAGCCCGCCGAATACTGTCATTGTCCAGCTGAGGCAGTGCACCAATGTCTATTGCAGAAAAGTGGCAATAAAGCAGCAGGTATGCAATTCTCAGAGGGTCCCAAGCAATCCACCATGCAGTCCACTGCGTCCGTGGACATTTGTTCCTCCTTGTCAAACTTCCGGCAGAGTGCCGAATGTCAGGTTCTGCCAATCAGACCAATCATTCTGGGGAACAGGCCTCCGGGAGAGAGCATCAGCATCTATGTGGTTCAGACCTGCTCGGTATTCGAGAGCATAGTCATATGTAGATAATGCAGAAAGCCACCTATGGCCAGTGGCATCCAACTTAGCTGAGGTCTGCACATAGGTCAAAGGATTATTGTCAGTTTTTACTAGTATTTTAGCCCCATACAAGTACTCATGGAATTGGTCAACAATAGCCCACTTCAAAGCTAGGAACTCTAACTTATGTACAGGATAGTTCTTTCGGATGGGGTCAGGCTTCTACTGGCAAAGGCCACTGGTCTCAGGCATTCTCGTGCTCTTGGTACAACACAGCCCCCAACCCTTGCAAGCTAGCATCAGTGTGCAGGGCGTAAGGTTTTCTTGGATCGGCATAGGCCAGCACTGGAGCATGGGTAAGTTGATATATGATCTCATGAAAAGCAGTCTCACAATCAGGAGTCCAGCGGGCCCCAAATACTTCACTCGGATGAAAATACACTCTTTCAGTCTTGAGGGCGCTGACTTTAGTATTTTTGTGGGTTGGGGATACCCTTGGAGTAAGGTTAAGTAAAGGGCGGATCACTCTTGAATAGTCCTTGATGAAGCGCCGATAATAACCACAGAATCCCAGGAATCATTGCAGTTCTTTTAGATTTTTGGGCTGTGGCCAGGTGGTCAAGGCCTCAACTTTACTTGGGTCGGTCTCTATTCCTCGGTGGATACTATGTGTCCCACATACTTTACTGATGTTTGAAAGAATTGACACTTATCAATGGACAGTTTAAGGCCAAAGTCCTCCAGTCGGTCCAATACCTTAAATAATCTGCTCTCATGTTCCTCCAGTGAGCTGCCAAACACAATAACATCATCTAGGTATACTAGGCACTCTAGTAAGTTCATGTCCCCACTGCACGCTCCATCAATCGTTGAAAGTGGCTGGGGCACCTGAAATCCCTTGAGGCATCCTCATGAATTCATAGAAGCCAAGCGACAGATAAAGGCCATCTTCTCACGGTCCTCTGGGCCATCGATCTGGTAGTACCCACGCGGAGATCCAGCACAGAGAACCACTTTCTCCCGTTTAGGCAGTCCAAAGCATCCTGAATATGTGTGTACTGATCAGGATAGTCCGCCGGTTTAGGTGCAATAATCACACACATCCTTACTGTTCCATTCTTTTCCTCACTACCACAATGGGGAAGCATAAGGGCTTCTGGATTCTTGTATTACACCAGCAGCTAACATCTCTTGCAGATGCCGCCTCACATCATCTATGTCAGCAGGTGCCAGGCGTCGAGACCTCACCTAGAAATGGTCCTTTGCATGCAGCCGGATATTGTGCTCAGCTCCTTGCACGCATCCTACATCCCATTCCTTAAAGAAAACACCTGGTCTCTCTGGGCAAGCTTCTCACTGATCCTTACTTTCCATTCAGCTGGCAGCGGAGTCGCCAAATCAAACAAGTCAGGCGTTACTCTGTCATTCTTCCTTGAACTCTTGCTGCTGGGTAGCACTGCAGTGTCTGCACAATGCACATTAGCCAGGATGCAACCTCTGTTTACTCGAATGTCTCTTTCAGACACATTATGAACTTGGACCATTACCCTTCTGGCATAAGCATGGGCTCTAGCGGCAAAATATAAGCTTGACCAGCAGTCCCTCTGGCAATTTTCCATCGCCTGGTGCATCCAACATTAATATTTTATTCTTAACATCCTTTCTGATCTGGACCTCTCCTGTAAGGTACACTGGGCATTTGGCGCCAGGATCAGAGACTCAGGATCCTTCTTCCATACAATTCCGGGTTCCTCTGGTTCTGTTTTTCAGCATCTCTGTGCCTCATAGGCCTTCTTAATTAAAGCCGAACTCTTAAAGCTCTACTAGTCTTTGACCTCTGTTTTTCATAACACAACTGTGCCAGCCTTCCGAACATATGAGCATTTGTTCCAATCAACAAAGGGACACCATCATACAGTCCAGTGGAGGGACACACTAAGGCTAGGGTCTCTACTTGTTCGGCCACTCCAGCCACGGAGGTGGGGAAAGACAGCCAAATTCGGATATACCCGAATAGGGTAGGCCTTCACTTAACCCCCATACATGCAGTCCTTCTAATGGTTGTAAGGGTCGTCTGACAAATGCTTCTGATACCAATCCTGGAACATAATTGTCACTTGGGAGCCACTGTCTAATACAGCTCTTGTAGACACTCCATTCACCTTTACAGTGGTCTCCATGGAGGGACACACTATTCTGGACCAGTCTGAGAGGCGGTAGTGGGGGCCTGGGCAACTGACCTTGCCACAAAAGGACGTGAATTAGCATTTTGGTGCCCTCACTGGGATCATGTCAGGCACCTCTTAACCACTGATTTCTTCTCCAAGCTCTCCTTGTAGCCTATATGCAACTTTGTCAGTGTCTTTTGGGGACTGGCATTCCCTTTCATGTGCCCATCTTTCCCACAATTATAGCAAACATACTTTCTGAGTTTGAGCTGGCGAGGCGCCACACTGGGAGCCAGGGCGGGGTATTACTAACTGGAAACCTGGGTGCCATCTCTGTCTCTGGCGTGATAAGCATTTGGAGACATCTCGTCAGTTTCTCCACTTCCATGGTCAAGGAATTGAGTTTGGAGCTGTTATCAGCAGGAGATACATGGGTGGGTACCCCACCCCTATAGCAGATGCAGTCGGATATAGGTCAGGGCCCGTACTTGCAGCGTGGCCTTCATAAAGGGACTGTTTTTGAATTCCCGGATCTCTCTCAACAGTTCGCCCATTGTGGCATATCTTTTCCTTGTCAGAGCACTCATTGACTGTCAACCTCTGCCCTGAACTTCACTTGATGGGTCACCTCAGTCACTCGGTCGTAGCCACAGCTGTTGGTGCAGGTACCTCCGAGGTCGCCTTTTCTCAACTCCTCAATTTCTCTCATTAACTCATCATAGGAGGGTGGGATTCCAGTCGATTTGTAACTGAAGCAACAGCAGTTCTGAGAGAGGGACAGACTTAAGGATTCTGTCCAGTCTCGCTCGGTCCAGTTCAATCGCTGCAAACTACCTTTCTGAGGCATTCTTGCAACAATTTTCCAGCCGAGAGACATACACAGACAACAACTCCCCTTGGTACTGTTGTGCATTTCTTACTCTCCACCATAGGTCCTCATCAGAATCTGGGCTCCCTACACACATTCTCCAAGGCCTCAAGATAGGCCTGTGCAGTCGCTTCAGGGTTACTGGCCAGTTTAGCATGGATGGTAGCCAGAGCAGGACCTCAGGAGGCTCTCACTAACCCTCTCTTTAAGCTTTTTTAAGCTTTCCGACATTGCCATTCTAGCACTTGGGGGCAACATGGTCTATCCAGGTCTCCCAGTCATCCTCCCTTGGGGGTGGGAGGTGCCAGAGAAGATCCTCAACCTTCGGTAAGAGTCGTGGACTAATGGCAGGTGCAGAAATAGGAGTCTGCATTGGTTCAGCCACCATTACGGGCACTGGAGCAGGAGAGGTGTTGGGGAGGAACACCCAGGTGGCAAGAATAGTTTCTTCAAGTCCTCCACAGTTTTCCCTCTCCCAGCAACCATTCAGCAAATTTCTCCTCAAAGTTTCAGATAGTGGTGGGGCTGATTCCCCGGGTCTTTACTGTCCTTAGTTATCACTCTCCAAGCAGTGAGGGCTCCTCTGGGGTAATGGTCTGTGGCACTTTGGAGCTATCTATGGGATCCTTAAACTCTACTAGGGCCAGGAAAGTGTGGGTGAGCAGATTACATGCCGACCCACCACCACAGGGTTTTGTAAACCTTCCACCTTGGAAAGTACTCCCTGCACAGTGTCCGTATTGATACCCAGGGGATGTCCAGGATAAGCATAGCATTTTGGGGGTCGATCTCCTCCCAGTACACCACTCCACCAGCCGGTGCACAGCCACTTCTGTCGGGTACCCATTTTTCTTAACAGTGGTTCGTAATATGGCCACTAGAGGACACACAATCCCAGCGGTGAGCCTCCAAGATGTAACCCCTAGATGGAGCTATCCCAGGGGCTACTACCCTGCCTGATTTGCAACTAACAGGTTGAGGGGCCTGGATCCAATGGCTATGTGCCTCCACCCAGAGGTCAGGGTTTGCAATAGTTAAACTAACTTGTCACAGCCCTCTGGGACACTGCAACCCCTTTCTTCCCACTAGTGGCCCACACAATATATCAGAATTACCTTCACAGTATACACTTACCCCAGGTCTGGTTCCGGCACTGGGACCTCCTGTGTGAAATGAGATACAGTGCAACAATCACAGTACAGTACTTTAACATAGACAAATACCTCAGGCAGTATAACTTTGCTGAAACAAGCAGCTCTGATTTATTTAGGGGGATATAACAAGGACAGGGGAAATCAGGTTAATTAGCTTATCACTCTAATAATCTACCTTGGCTCTGTGCACAGGCCTATCCCTATCAGTTACTGTCCCTGGGTACTCAAGCCCTAGTGGCTAGTCAAACCGTGGCAGCTGGTAGGGGCCCTTTCACACAGAGAAAGGAGAATTAAACAGTCAGCAGTACAGTAATTCCATTTGGATTTAACGTGGCAATTCAACAGGAGCGACCCTGAATTAGTACTCACGACCTCCAAATAAGATAGGGTCCTTCAATGTCAGCAGGGCTCACTTGAGGTACACAAACCTCTTCACACATCCATATAAAAGAAAGCACTATACCAGGCAGGCTGCATCTGTATCCCGATCGCACTACTGCACAATACCCAGGAGAACACACAGCAGATTCAGTTCCTGACAGACCGAGTGCAATTTTCAGCAATTCCTCCAGTCTTCTACAGGGTGAGCCTGGTTTCTACTCTTCAGAGATCCTTTGATTCTTTTCACAGGACGGATTCAGTCCTAACAAGCTGTTACACAAGCTGCAGACCGGAACTCTGGGCCTTATAACATGCTTTAATTAAACTGCACACTGAAAAGCACAGGCCCTTCCTTCTTCACTGCCAAAGCTCAACTGAAACTCCAACCGACAAAACCGGGCACTTCCTTTGAGTTCCTCCCAGTTCTTGACTGGATTGGCTGTCACTCACAATAGACTGCTGCTGTTGGTCAAAAAGGCACTGAAGTCTAAACTACATCTCCCAGAGTCACTGCCCATATAATCCTCTTGTGGCTGGCTCAGATTATGAGTCCAAGTTCTGATTCGTCAAGGCACCATTTTAGAGCTAGCTTACCCCACACTGATTGGTCCAGTTCAGCAGTTCAAAACTAGAATGGGGAACTAGCAGACACAGTTCTGACTGCAAAAAAGCAGGTTAGACAAACTGTAATTTCATTATTACTCTAAATAATTTCTGGCAAACAGTTACATCTTTCAGATAGGTTCCCTTTGCACTCCTAGTGACTGCAAAATGAAGTGAATTGGCAGCAGCTCGAGTGGTACTCAGAGAAGCACAGTCCCCATACAAACTAATTATGTCTGCAAGCAGACAGCTCTTACAGAGACAGTACCAGAGGCTCTAAAAACACTCACTGATAAATGGCTTAAATGCCAAACACCATTCAGGCTTGGAGCATTCAAGCAAGCTCCTGGAAGTCTTTTGGGAACCCCCATTTGCAGGGGTTACATAATAATATAGTGAACAGTTAATTATAAAAGATTTTAAATATCAGTGTAGTAAAGTACAGGAATTTCAACATGGCATCTGCTGACTTTTTTTATTTTCATGAAGGTGTTGAAATCTATTTAGTTGGTAGTGAGGTTTTATTTTAACAGCAATGAGATCCGGCCTGACCATGCAGTTACAGGATTTAATGTATGGTCAGGTGATGACTCTCGGTCAATGATATATCTAGTTTTTTCTTGCCATTTTACAAAGAGTTCATTGCCCACAACAATGAAATCAAGGTCAAGTAATGCAGATATTCAAAACAAAGCCTCAGCCCGTAGAGATCATTAACATTTTGACTGTATCCCCAAACACACCTTTAGCCATTTGGACCATAGGCAAGGGTTCCTCTCTTGATTGAACAAAGTCTGTCCTCACAGAGTCCTATTTCTGGGACTATAGGTCATGAGACCTAAGCGTATACCAATCCCACATTGACAGTTTGCTGTAAAATCTACCAAGGACCCCAGCACCCTTTCCCGATCCTGCACCCTCCAGAATCAACTCCAACTTGGAGCTGATAATCCCTAGAGGTTCTCTGATGGATTCATGTGACATAAATCCATCGCTGTTGGAGTCGTGTCGGAAGATGTTGACACTTCAGCATTGTAGAGCTGGCTCCTAGGCAGGAACTCAGACAAACTGATTTTCAGTCCATACCACTAATTAGAGCTAGATTGAGTACTGAACTATTATTGGTGTTTGACTCTAAGTGAATTAGGTATATTCTTGTGGGTGGATTTAAAACTTTGTAAATGTAATTAATTGATTAATTGCCGTCTGTATGATGAGAAGGTATATATAGGATATGTTGTTTTACTTCAGACCATGCCTCCTAAGGAAGGGGTTGCATAGCCCTGAAACACAGAGGCTTCTTGTTCATGTATGGTATATTAGCCTGAATTTTTGTACTTTAGTACTTAATATTTTGTAAGTAATTTACTTGTTTTTTATTTTTATTCAAATAAAATAGTTTTCTCCTGAATTTAAATTTTGAGTGCTGTATTTCTTTGTAAATAGTTCTTTTGTTTTCCAGCACTCACTGAGATTTGCAAGACGGCATTTGTTTGTGAAAAAAGAATTATATCCATTTAAGGGTGTTGCTGCAGACCAGTTTGCCTGGTTGGTGTATGAACTTTCTAACAGCCTAAGAAGGGCTATCTACACCTAAAGGAGAATTGAAAATGCTGTAAAGAAAATACTGAATTTTCACCTGCACAAGAAATAGACAGTGGGGAGTAATGGCATTTCACTCACAAGTACAAGTTTAGTCAAACAACGAACAACCATGGACTTTGGTGAGCAGAGCGGCACCGAGTCAGAACCAACAAATGAAGGTAACATCAGAGCAATTTTCAGTAGACTTGAAAAGGTGGTAATAAAAGAAATAACCTTGCATTATGACATCATATCTCTCAATAAATATCTAGAGAAAAACTAGTACCCCAGGGTCTGAGATTGATGAAGCTCCCAGCATGTGGCTTGGAAAAATGTTCTATAGAAAGAAATGGGACAATAACTTAGATCACTGTTCCACTGAACTTATCAAAATGCAAATAGAGGAAGATGTACATGATATTGTCTCGGTCACGAAAGAAATAGAAGAGTTACACAAGAAGTTAGAACAGTTTGGCAAAGTCCCTTTAATTAAAGAGTCGGATGCAAGGTTAACTAGTAAAGCTAAAAATGGGAAAATGAATTAATTGAACAAAACAAACAAAATATTATGGGATGAAAGAGATTATGCAAATGGCAAGATTTACAAATGGGACAGTCAAGGGAGATCTCAGTCGAGAGGCCGAACAAGTCAAGATCCCATTTAAATAAAAAATAACAATAGAAGGTCAAGAGATTCAGATTATACAACTCCAGCTACATCAGCTCATAGTGTACATTTTCTAGTTCAGAATCATCAGTAACAGAAGAGTGGAGCTCGGATGGGTACCCATTCAAAAAAGAAAAAAAGTCGGGACGAGGAAGACAAGGCAAGCGGGTCAATGAGGAAGCAAGATAAAGCAACAAAGCATAAGTGGACTTCTTAAATAACTCTAATCTAACAGTTGTAAATATTTCTAAATGACAATTAACAGAAAGCCAAGAGATTGTTATCCAGAGGGTTGTCTTTTGTGTCATTAAAATACAAAATCACACATGCCCCATAATGCAAAGCATCATGGGCTGCATATGCAAATCACCACAGAATGTTATGCTGGTCCAACTTTAAGCAGAATTGCATGGTGCGAAAGGCCTCTCACACAGTTTGCAAAGGGTGTTATGCCCTTTGGGTAACCTGCCTCAGTGTTTCGCACAGAGGTTCTTTGTCTTTTAAATAGTTTTTATATTTTAATGGGTTCACCACAGTATATCCCAGGCACACTGCCTTAGGGTAGCTGGTCCATTCCACTGGGGTGTCAAACAGACGAGGCATACTGATGAGTCCTGGTAGGAAAACACGTGTCTATGTCTTCTGTTAGCACCCTTTGCAAACTGTGTGAGAGGCCTTTCGCACCATGCAATTCTGCTTAAAGTTGGACCAGCATAACATTCTGTGGTGATTTGCATATGCAGCCCATGATGCTTTGCATTGTGGAGGCATGTGTGATTTTGTATTTTCTTGAAACTTGGCTTCCCAGCCAAATGCCCTTGGGGTAACCCTTGCCTCATTGTTTACGCACAGAGGTTCTTTGTCTTTTGTGTCATTGTCTGATGTAAATGATTTTTCTATATTTTGTGACATATTTCATTCAGTTAGAAAGATTTATTTAAAACAAGCATTTGTCAATGCTGAATGTTGATTATGTGTATTGATAGCTCACTGCCCCTCTGTCACTCACTCAGTCTGTTTCTCCCAGTGCTGCAGGCTGCTGTTTTCTACTGGGCTCCTGCCTCCATTGGCACCTTGTTCTGCCCACTAAGAAATCTGCAATTGTCCCAACAGAGCTGCGTTGAGTAGCTCACTCCCTCTCTCTCACTCATTCTGTTTCTCCTAGCACTGCAGGCTGCCCTTTGTACTGGGCTCCTGCCTCTGTTAGTGGCTTTTCTGCCCACAAAGAAATCTGCAGCAGTCCCAACACAGGTCTGTTGAGCCTGCTGAGTCCCCCTCTCACTCGCTCATTCCGTTTCTGCGGTGCTGCAGGCTGCCCTTTTGTACTGGGCTCCCTGCCTGTGTTGGCACCTTTTCAAACAATATGAAGTCCTGCTGTATTCTGACAATCTGCAGTTAGTTCCAGCCTTTAAACTGCCCCAGAGAGTAAGGGTTAATTTTCTATGCAGTGCATAGAACGTTGAGCTCAAGCTTGGTCGAGGTCTCTGTCTGCAGCACTTTGAAACCCAACTGTCAGATTCTTTACTCCGCCTCACTGAACAGTGCTCCAGAGATTCCTCCTTCTGTGCGGTTCAAAGTCGGTTAAAGTTGTCAATTTCATTCAATTTATTTCCACTTTGTCGGTTCAGGTTCTGTCTGCGGTACCGTGAGTATTTAGTTTCTCTGTTTATTTGTGGCAATTGTAAACTTGTATTTCGATCAGTTCAGCTGAACCAATCCATTATATTGAACTCTTGTGTTTTCCTTAGTGTGTGGTTACGGTCCTTATCGGTTTTAAAAACAACGTGTTTCAACGTTTTCACAATGCCCATAACACGGTTAGAAACCGATAAAGGAGTCTTGCCTGGCAGTTGCCGAAAAAGAGTACATTTGGTTAGGTTGGCCATGTCTGAGAAACCCAAGGAAAAGCGGGCCCACTGGGTTTCAACACTGCAGTAGTGTGGGGAGGTCTTTGCTAAGGCGATCCCACACCACCTGTGTTTATTTGTCTGGGGTTTGACCACCTAGATACAGACTGCCAAATATATAAAAACTTTCCTAAGTCTACCCTGGAAAAAGATTAGGTAGACTTAGGAAAAGGAAGCAGAGTAGTCCACTGACCCGATGGCCAGGCCCGGTTCGGGTTCCCGACCGAACCAGAAGGAGTACCTCTGACCAGGGCGATACTTCGGCAAGAGGAGAGCTGATCCTGAGGATCTGTTCCTACAAAAAAAACACAAAGAGAAATTGACGGTTTGGATCCAGAGGTTCATGCTCCAACCGCCGAGGAAATAGCAAAAGCGATTCGGATTGTTGAATCGCTTTGTTCGATTCAACCGATCCGGCACCTTTGGCAAGGTTCGGTTTGGTCGGTTCCCCAGTTCAAGATTATACCCTGAAGACTTTTATGAACTGGAGTTTGAGGAGGAAGGGATTTTGAAGATGATGATGATGATGAGGGAAAGTCTGGATGTGCCTGTGGAACCGGACATCTCCCCAGACAGACCTTCTGGTGTTTCCCCTCCAAGGCTCTCTGAGTCCCTCCCACTATCTGTTTTATATAAAAGTGGCTGAAACCCTCCAGCTTCCTATGGAGGAGGCTGTGTAGGATCAAGAGGAGCCTGATTTTGTTGAAATGATGGACATCCCAGAGTCAGGAGACTGTCTATTCCTTCGTAAGTCCTTTGAGAAGCAGACAAAAAAATCCTAAAGTCTCCTAATTCTGTACCTCCTGTTGACAGAAGGATGGACAAGAGATACACCTTATCAGGCTCAGATACAGAGTTTTATACCAGCAATGCAGCCATGTTGGGGTAGTGCAGGCTGCAGCCTGTGACAAGGCAAATATTTCCTTGGCTTCACACCCCAGACAAAGACTCCAGGAAGATGGATGCCATGGCAAAGAAACAGTACATGGCATCCTCCTTGGGACTCAGACAGGCTAACTATATGGCCTATACAGCCAGATACCAGAAGTCCAGGTGGGACACTGTACTTGTACTGGCTAAACAGGCCTCCCCAGCTGGCCAAGGAGCTGGAGGAGGTGGCTGCTGATGGGATTGAGGCATCAAAGGTACAATTTCATGCTGCTGTGGACTCTAATGATGTGTCATCAAGAGTCATGGCTACATCTGTGGCTCTTCGAGGATGGCTTGGCTCAGATGTACTAGCCTCTCTAGGACACCCAGGCTAAGGCCATGGATTTCCCTGTGGTGGGTAATTCTTTGTTTGGGGAGCAGACAGAAATTACATGAAGAAAATGAATGAGTACAGGACCACTTATAGGAGTGATCAGGCCAAGGAGAGGCAGACAACTCCTCAAAGGCAGCAATCTAGGGGCAGGGGCAGGCCTTTCATAGTCCTTTCTACCAAGCACAGGCCTCTTCTCCCTTTTCACAGAGGGGTTCTTCAGAGGGAGAGGGAGAGGCAGAAGGGGATGAGCAGGGCTACATCCACTCCTCAGCCTAAGGCCCCTGCCACAGACACCCTGATGGGTCTGCCCGGTCGACTCTCCTATCCCTGTAGGGGCAGGCTGGCTTACTTGGTCCAGGGACTGGATGTCTGTTACTTCAGACAAGTGGGTCCTGGAAGTAGTAAGCCAGGGACTAGTTCTCAGCTTCAAAAATTTCTGAAGATGAGAGCCAGATCTTTTCACCTGCAGATCTCTCCGAGGCAGAGGTTTCATCTCTTCTGGCCTTATGAGCCATAGAGAGTTCCTACCCACACGGGGCAAGGTCTGTATTCCAGGTACTTCCTTACTCCAAAAAGACAGGGGAATGGCAGCCCATCCTAGATCTAAGATACCTGAACAAACATCTTTAAAACCAAGGTTCAAGATGGTGACTCTGGGAATAATTCTTCCCTCTCTAAGGCCAGGAGACTGGCTAACCTCCCTGGACCTCAAATATGCCTACTTTCACATCCCTATCAGGTGCTCCACAGAAAGTACCTCAGGTTTAAGTTGATCTCAGGCCATTATCAGTTCAAAGCAATGCCCTTTGGTCTAACATCAGCTCAAGGGTTTTCACAAAGTGCCTGGCAGTAGTAGTTGCCTTTTAAGATGACAAAAGATTTCCATGTTTCCATATCTGGATGACTGACTCCTAGTGGGTCAGTCTCCAGACCAAATCAAATCAGACTTGCAAGTGACCCAGCAAGTGCTCACTTCCTGGGATTTCTTCTCAACCTCCCCAAGTCAGTTCTCGAACGGTGCAGCTTCTTACCTTTATAGGGGCAGAGCTAGATACTATCAAAGCAAGAGCCTTTCTTCCCTGGAAAGAGCACGAGTTCTGATAGAACTGGCTTCTTCCTTCAGCATTCAGGTGTCCTGACCAGCAAGGCATTTCCTTCAGCTCTTGGGCCACATGGCAGCTTCTACAGCAGTGGTTCAAGGGCAAGATTCAGATGAGGACATTCAGTTCCATCTGAGAGCTTTTAGCCCCAAAGGAAGGATCCTCTTACCAAACTCATTCCAGTGACTCGGACACTGATCCAAGCTCTTCAATGGTGGCAGGATCAGGACAATTTAAGGCAAGGGGTCTCATTTGTTACTCAGTCTCATTCGGTGGTCCTTACCATGGATGCTTCTATTTGGAGTGGGGAGCCCATCTGGGGCTCTCACAGCCAAGGGACTGTGGTCCCTCAGGAATCCCTTCTTCATATCAATCTCCTGGAACTCAGGGCAGTTTTTCTGGCCCTGCAAACTTTCTCTCAGTCAGTGCAGAACAAGGTGGTTCAGGTCAGAACAGACTATACCACCACTATGTGGTACAACAACAAGCAGAGAGGCTCGGTCCACGGAAGCCATGAAATTGTGATCCCCGGCTTATTCTCTGCAGACCCCTCTGATAGCAGTCCACCTTCCAGGGAAGGACAATGTGCTAGCAGATGAACTGAGCAGGATCTCCCAGGGCCATCACGAATGGTCCCTGGACCCTCTGGTGTTAAAAGTGATTTTCTCAAGGTGGGGCACTTCAGAGATAGATCTCTTTGCAGCCCCAGACATCACCAACTTCCTCTGTTTTGTTGTAGACCCCCAGTCTTGGGCTCAGTCCTCTAGATGCTCTGTTGTTGAACTGGGAAGGAAATTTCTCTATGCCTTCCTCAATTTCCTCTACTGTTCCAAGGTTCTCGTCAAAGTGAGGTCACAACCCTGCAAAGTGATTCTGATTGCTCCAGATTGGGCCAGGCAGCCCTAGTACCCCTTACTGTCCCTAGCAGTCCATCTTCCCCATCTCTTACCAGGAATTACAACCTGTTAACCTCCTCTCAGGAGGATTTGGTACCCCAGTCTTCTGTCCCTCAATCTCAAGTCATGGCTCTTGAAGAGCTAGAGTATGCAGATTTGTGTCTGTCCCAAGGGTTCTGGATATTCTCAAAGCCTCCCGAAAACCTGCCACCAGAAGGACTTATGACTCCAAATGGAATAAATTCAGCATTTGGTGTTCCAAAACATATATCCCCAGACACTGCTGAATTGCCTACAGTTCTGGATTATATGGTCCATCTTAATGGTCTAGGCCTCAGACCAGCTACCCTCAAGGTACACTTGTCAGCTGTTTCTGCTTTTCTGTAAGTAGGAAAGCCTTCCTCACTGTCATCTCACCCTGTATTCTGTAAATTTTCAAGGGAATGCTTCATACCAATCCTCCCTTTAGGGATCCTGCCCTGCCTGGGACTTAAATGTTTGCATTGCTCAACTGATGCAACCCCCATTTGAGCCTATGTCCTCAGCAGAGCTTAAGTACTTGACTTGGAAAACTGTGTTTTTGGTAGCCATTACCTCTGCCAGACGATCAGTGAATTGCAAGCCTGTCAGTGGAACCTGATTTTATCTCCTTCCATAGAGATAAAGTGGTTCTTAGAACCAATAGGAGATTCTTGACCAAAGTGGGTTCAGACTTCCATTTGAATCAGTAAATGTCTCTCCTGTTTTCTTCACTGATCATTCTTCCTCAGGTGAGAGGAGGCTACACAGTTGAGATGTTAAAAGAGCCCTTAGCTACTACATAGAGCGTACCAAGGGTCACAGGTTTGATTCCCTCAGTTGTTCCTCACTTATGGGGAAGTGGAAAGGCAAACCTGCCACAAAGAGAACTATTGCCAGGTGGATTGTTTCTTGTATATAATTCTGCTATGTGAAACCGGAAAAATTCCACCCTCAGCCTGAGGGCTCATTCCACAAGAGGTAGAGCTGCTTCCCTGGCTGCTGCCAGGGATATCCTCTATTAGAAATGTGTCAAGCAGCCACCTGGAAAACAGTCCACACCTTTACCAAGCATTACTCTCCGGATATCCAGGCTGGGAGAGATGCTCGGTTTAGCACAACAGTACTTCAGAGCCTATTCCCAAAGTAGGTTCTGTCCCTCCTCCGTGGAGGTACTGCTTAGTAGTCTGCAGATTGTCAGAATACAGCAAGACTTCATGTATTTTGAAGAAAAATTACTCACCTTAGTAATTGTGTTTCTTCTAATGGAGTCTTGCTGTATTCTGATCTCCTCCTGCCTCCCTCTCAGAACCAGTTTTTGGGAAGTGGGTGGGCAGGTGTAGTTGCACCACAGGAGTGTCTTCAGCACACCCTCCTTTTACCTGGGTGCTTGTATTATAATCTTTATTTTGGATAGGTTTTTGGTTTTGGGTTTCTGACTTGAGTCTTCCTTTGAGAATCAAACGTTTTGTTGCCAGTTGGCTAGTTAAAAATGTTTACAATTTCCACATGTTAGTCAGTGAGTGTTTGCTCGTAAGAATCTGATGGTTGGGTTTCAAAGTGCTGAGACAGAGACCTCAACCGAGCTCGAGCTCAACGTTCTATGCACTGCATAGAAAATTAACCCTCTACTCTATGGGGCAGTTTAAATGCTGGAGCTAACTGCAGATTGTCAGAATACAGCAAGACTCCATTAGAAGAAACACAGTTACTAAGGTGAGTAATTTTTCTTTCTGCCCACAAAGAAATCCACAGCTGTCCCGACAGAGCTCCGTTGAGGAGCTCACTCCCCCTGTGTCACTCACTCATTCTGTTTCTCCTGGCGCTGCAGCCTGCCCTTTGTACTGGACTCCTGGCTCTGTTGGCGCCTTTTCTGCCCACAAAGAAATCTGCAGCAGTCCGACAATGCTCCGTTGAGCTCGCTCAGTCCCTTCTCTCACTCGCTCATTCCATTTCTGGTGGCATTGCAGGCTGCCCTTTTCTATTGGGCTCCTGCTTGCATTGCCGCCATTTGCAGCAGTTACAATACAGCTCCGCTGAGCTCGCTCACTCCCCTCTCCCACTCGCTCATTCTGGTTTTCCTGCCACTGCAGGCTGCCATTTTGTACTGGGCCCCTGCATGCATTGCTGCCTTTTTCTGCCCACAAACAAATCTGCAGCAGTCCCAACAGACTCCGTTGAGCTCACTCACTCCCCTCAGTCACTCGCTCATTCTGTGTCTCCTGCTGCTGCAGGCTGCCCTTTGTACTGGCTCCTGCCTGCATTGGTGGCTTGTTCTGGCCAGAAAGAAATCTGAAGCAGCCCGACACAGCTCCATTGAGCATGCTCCTCCCCTGTCTCACTCACTCATTCCATTTCTGCCCGCTGCTGCAAGCTGGCCTTTTGTACTGGGCTCCTGCCTGCATTGCCGCATTTTCTGCCCACAAACAAATCCATAGTCAATCACAATAGAGCTTCGTTGAGCTCACTCATCTACTCTATCACTCCACTCGTTCTGTTTCTCTTGGCGCTGCGCTTGTGTATGGGGCTGATGGCTGCATTGGCACCTTCGCCTGTCCACAACAATCTGCAGCTGTACCGACAAAGCTCCATTGAGGTCACTCAGTCTCCCTCTGTCACGTGCTCATTCTGTTTGTCCTGGAGCTGCCAAGCAGCCCTTTTGTATGGGGCTCCTGCCTGCATTGGCGCCTTTTTCTGCCAACAAAGAAATCTGCAGCAGTCCTGATAGAGCTCCGTGAGCTCACTCAGTCCCCTGTCTCACTCACTTAAACTGCTTCTCCCACCGCTGCAGGCTGGCCTTTTCTACTGGGCCCCTCCTGTATTAATGCCTTTTCTGTCCACAAAGAAATCCGCAGCAGTCCTGACAGCACTCCGGTGAGTTTGCTCACTCCCCTCCTCTCACTCACTCTCTCGTTCTGTTTCTCCCAGTGCTGCAAAGCTGCCCTTTTGTACTGGCCTCTTGCATTGGGGTCTTTTCTGTCCACAAACAAATCCGGAGCAGTCCCGACAGAGCTCGGTCACTCCCCCTCTCACTCGTTCCATCTTAATCTATCCCAAACACTGATGTCCCACAGCGACGTGCTATTCTCCGTCAAAAGTGCAAAACATATTTTAGCCAGGATGTGAAAATGACAGCTGTACTGTTCATAAGGAGGTGTGAAAGAATGCTACTGTTGAAAATGTGGTGTGAAAATATTATAAATTCCAAGTTACAAGGTGCGTGGAAACAGTTGAACGACGCTTGTAACACAGTCATGTTATGGAGTTTTGACACCAAATTTCCAACATACGGATTTTAGGACCTCTGCTCATAAACAGTGCCACTGTCATTTTCTTAATCTGTCCCAAACACTGATTTCCTACAGCTACCACGTTATTCTGTGCCGCAACTGTGAAACCACATTTCACTCAGGATGTGAAAATTCACAGCTGTACTGCTCATAAGGAGGTGTGAAAATTGGCATTGTTAAAAATGTGGCATGACAATATTACAAATCTAAAGTTACAAGGGTGTGTGGAAAGTGTGCAACGCACCCTTGTAACACAGTTATTTGATGGCTATCATCACCAGATTTTCAAAATAGGCATTTTAGGACCTCTGTTCACGAACAGTATCACTGTCATTTTATTACTCTGTCCCAGACAGTGATTTCCCAGCGACAGCTCTATTCTGTGCTGGAACTGCGAAAACACATTTCGGCCAGGATGGGAAAAATGACAGCTGCACTGTTCATAAGTAGGTGTGGGAAAATGGCAATGTTGAAAATCTGGAGGAAAATATTATATCATCGAAGTTACGAAGCGCATGCAAACCGCGTAACGCACTGCAACACAGTAATTTTATGGAGTATCATTACCAAATTTTCAACATAGCCATTTCAGGACCTCTACTCATGAACAGTGTCATTGTCATTTTCTTACTCTGTCCCGAACACTGATTTCTGACAGCGACTGCACTGTTCTGCACTGGAAGTGTGAAAACACATTTCCGCCAGGATGTGAACAATGACAGCTGTACTTTTCACAAGGAGGTGTGACAAAATGCAAATGCTGAAAATCTGGCATCAAAATGTGCAAATTCATGAAGTTACAAGCGTGCATAGCAACTACTGGCCTTGCTCCATCAAAACAACAATCATTTTGGGATTTTTCCACCAGATTTGCAACACTGAGCTTTTGAGAGCACACCTCATGAACACTGGCACTGTCATTTGTTAATCTGCCCCCAAGGTGATTCTACACAGTGACCCTCGAAATCACCTTTCACGATTAACACCATGACAGTTGAAGCATTCATAATGAGGGGTCCCAAAACCCCATATTGAAAATTTGGTGAAAAAATTCCAAAAATGCCTGAGATTTGCAGCAAAGTTGAAAAACCCTATTTACTCCATTATACAGCTTACGGCATTTCTTCAGTTCGCGGTCGGCTTTGAAGAGTGCAGACATGTTCCCCGGTCCAGCGAGATCGTCGCACCAGAATCTGAGGTAAGTATGGGGTGAGGGGGTGTGGGGAGGCAGGGTGCAGTGGTGGGCGCGGGTTGTGGAAGGGGGTCTGGGAGATCGAGGGACTGTTTTTCTTTACAGGTAAAAATAAATGTGGCATGACAATATTACGAATCTGCAAAAAAACAGACAACGCGGGATGGTTTTTTCACTACAGGAGCATTTGGCACACAGGTGGACTCCAGTGTGCCACCGGAGTCTCGCTTTGGTGCTGTAGCCGACGGGATTGGGCACCCCTGGCTGCAAACCACAAAAGGGATTGCTTTTTGCTGATGGGTATTGGGCACCTGGCCGGCAGACAATGAAATGGGGTTTACATTATGCCGACAGGAGTGGGCTCTCCATCGGCAGATAAACATTGGGAGGGTTATATTGTTTGTGAACAGGGTGGCAACCCACCGCCATGTTCACAAACAATATCAGGCTTGCTAGATCCGCCCTGCAATGATGGGTCACTCCCTCATTGTAGCAGATGGCTTACACTGCAATGATGAGGTGGCCCCTGATTGCAG
Organism: Neoceratodus forsteri; assembly: GCA_016271365.2. Classification (NCBI taxonomy): domain Eukaryota; kingdom Metazoa; phylum Chordata; order Ceratodontiformes; family Ceratodontidae; genus Neoceratodus; species Neoceratodus forsteri. Next base: position 332,692,027 of record CM057449.1, read on the forward strand.
CGGCTGATTTGTCACAAGTTGGTGCGAATGTTCTAAACTTGTCACCAGCAGCCTGCAACAGCACTGGGGAAAGCAGGACAAGCATTTGCAGGCTGTGGGGCATTGGTCACAACAGTCTGCGCTCCACAGCCTGCTTCTCAGCAAGTTGTGCCAATATGTTTCTTGCGCTGCACGAAATCAACATAAAAATGTTTCAGGAACTAAGGAATCCACAGACTATGAAATTAATACATCTGAGAAATCTCTACCCGGAACAGCCAGGGCAAGATAGTGATGAGATGGTGGGTTAGATTCATTTGGTCACGGAACAGGAATTAAATCTGTTACTGACCACAAACTTTAATTTACAAGTGTCAGGGGAGAACAATTAGACTTAAATGATTTGGTAAATGAAAATTTATTGGTAGCTATTCCATTGATACAACAGGATGCTAAAAAACCTGAATACAAAAACAATCTACTTTTATACCACGAACCCAGTAAGTGCTGCAATTAAAGTGTCTCAATATGTAGTTTTGAGGATTTAGTAAAATGCATAGAAAACACAAACAGTTACATCACTAGGACAAGTTAACAAGTGGGGAGAAAGCAGCAATCAGTGAAATCAGACTGATGCAAGATGTTGTAATTAAACCATTGGATAAGGGGTAATGTGGTGATAATGGACGGGACTATTATGTTTCAGAGGCCCTTGGACAATTGTCTGACCCTATAATATATTCTCCTCTGCAAATTAATCCCATGAAGGGTACAAAAAAAAATAGAACTTTTATTGACGTGGGCTTTGTGGGAAGAGTGGATTATGGGCTTGACTTTGATTTTCTGAATAATCAATATCCAATTGTCCCGTCTTTTACCACATACCGAAATTGCATAAAGATGCGACTAACCTGCCAGGAGACCAATTATCTCTGCCTGTGGATCCCCACTGAACCTTTGGTGGTCTTTTGGATAACTATTTGCAACAAGAGGTAGTTCATTTGCCCTCGTATGTTAGAGATTCTACAACAATACTACAAGATTTAGAATATTTTAAAAGGCAAAATGACTTTTGGTGGATCACAATTGATGTAACCTCTTTATATATGAGCATAGACCACAGTCTGGGTGTTCTGGCAGTGAAAAAATGTTACAAAAATCACTAATTAAGTACCCAATTGAGTTTATTGTGGCAGGTTTAGAATTAATTTTAAATTCAAATTTCTTTCTGTTTGATGGTATTTTCTATAAACAATTACAAGGCACAGCAATGGGTTCACCGTGCCCCTAGTCACAAATTATTTTATGGGTTGGTGGGAGGGAGGAACGATCTTTGACCCTGCATTAACTCTTATTTTGATAACATCAAATTTTACAGGAGGTTTATAGATGATTTGTTAATTATTTGGCAAAGGCACTGAAGAGCAAATACAGCAGTTTTGAGTTTTATTAATAATAATGCAGTGGGCCTGAAATTTACTGCTCACTATCATGAAAAAGTATTACTTATCTGGATCTGAATTTGAGTTCCAGTAATGAAGGTGGGGAGGTTTCAAAATCATACCGTAAACCTACTGCAGGAATAGTGTTTTACATTATTCTAGCTTTCATCCAAACATACTAAGGATGCATTACCATATGGCCAATTAATTTGTTTAAAACGAAACTGCTCAGACTTAAATGATTTTGGAAGGAAAAATTACCTGTTTTCCCATTTGAAAGAAAGAGGGTATTCTGATGTGATTTTACAGATAGCTCTAGATCGGGCTGAAAATATAGAAAGGAAGGATTTATTAAAATACAAAACGAAAGAGGATACAACAAAGGGTTTAGTTTTGTGACCACGTGGGACTGACATCTTTGGATGTGGCAGGAATCATTAAAAAACATTGGCACCTTCTTCATACAGATAAGGACCATGGTGAGATTAAGGATCCCCATTAATATCACACAGGAAGGAAGCGTGAAGGGATTTGTTAGTGAGCAGTGAATTCTCTGGAACACAGTTGAAAAAAGTTGGTTAGCTAGTGAACCTAAAGTTTTTTTCCTTGCAGGTCTCTGGTACAGTGCAAAACATTTTTTAACCCAGGGCCCTTGGGCATGAGGGAGGTAAAAATAGAACATTTCATTATTTGCACAACGAATTTGTGATATATGTCATATGGTGTATGTGTGGTAAGGTATATATTGGCCAAACTACCCGGTGCCTAAAGTAAGAATATAGAACATTTTCGACCATCCAGAAAAAGATGTACAACATCATGTCTATAAACACCTTTCACAAATATAGAGTAATGAGATACATGTTTGCTATGCTGGCATAGATCATGTACCATTTCGTCTCAGAGGGGAAATAGGAACTCATTCCTGTACCAAAAGAATCTATGTGGATTTTTAAGTTAAAATCTTAACGCCTATTGGGGTTTAATTAACAGATGGAATGGGGTCCATATATAAAGGCATAAGGCAGTATTATTGTTACTTGAGTATGTCATGATGAAGTTCAAGTTATTGATTTTTGCCAAAAGTTTGTAGATAAACTAATGTGAAGTGTTAGTAAATATACTAACAGATTTAGTTCTGTAAAGGTTATATTTGTGTCTGTTATGCACTACAACTACCACGGAGCTTTAGTAAAACTATTTTTTCACTAATGTTTAAGAAATGTTATACATATTTTTTCAATTATTGTATTGTTCACAGGTGGTATTATTTAATGTCTAACAAATAAAGGTTAGGGTGACACATACTAGTTCATTTCACATTACAGCAGTGGTGGGACTTGAACCTATAAATAAGGGGCAATTTAGCTTAATGAATTGATTTTCAGTCCATACCACTAATTAGAGCTGGACTGAGTACTGAACTATTATTAGTGTTTGACCCTAAGTGAATTAGGTACATTATTCATGGGTGAATTTAAAACATTGTGAATGTAATTGATTAATTGTCATCTATATAATGAGAAGGTACATATGGGATATGTTGTTTTACTTCAGGCCATGCCTCCTAAGGAAGGGTTGCATAGCTCTCAAGTACAGAGACTTCTTGTTCATTTATGGTGTATTAGCCTGAATTTTGCACTTTAGCACTTAATATTTTGTGAGTAATTTACTTGTTTTTTCAAAAAATTTTTATTCAAATAAAATAATATTCTCGCTGAATTTAAAGTTCGAGTGCTGGATTTCTTTGTAAATACTCAGACAAATGGAGACTGCTTACAGGCCCAGAATAGGGGCCACATCAGATGATCTACTCTCCAGCACCCAGTTGCACAAACACTGTAACAGTAATGGGGCAAATAATGGTGTATAAAGGTGGAGTTGTACACTGTTGGCTAGCTCTAATCCACACTTATCACCTTCCATCCAGTGTGGAGTCCTTCCACCCAAATTCCTTGGTCCCCTGTGGTAATAATGAAAGTGCTCCTTCAAATCAACTCCATATTTCCCCAGAAGACCGTGATGCACTTCCTCTTCTTTGCCTTTTCCTATCTCCATGTGTCAGTTGGCATAAGACCAGCACAGGTCTACAAAGGACCTTCTTGAGGAGAATTTCTTCACTCTTCTCTTAACTCCTCTCAAAAATGGTATAGGCAGCGCATGCACCTCCTGCCACACTGGCAACCCAGGTTTGGGAATGGGAGTACTGAGCATCCAAAGATAGCTCTCCTCCTTCAGGGAGGAGAGACAGCACGAGTCGTTGCCTGGTCACCACCTAGCAGAGGCTGGGTAGCACAGCAGTAACCATTTCCAAGTTATCCGAGGACAGGTGTTGAGGGTGGTAGCATCTTTATGGTGCACACCTGTGCCATGGCACATTGTTAACCAGGGAAAGGGAAGAAAATGAGAAACTTGGGACCCTGCTGGCAAGATGAAGCTCCTGCCTCCTCACAGGCCCCACACGACTGACTGGGCCCTGGCCTCCACTCTGGATATGGTCACTGGGGTTGGGGAGATTGGCCCTCCCTCCCTGGCCCTCACCACAGGGGCAATCTGTGGGGGTCATTAGAGGCTTGATATGTTCCAGAGATGGTGGGTGATGGGGCTGGGCAGGCAGGAAGCAGAAGAGGGGCAGAGGAGAAAGAGGGGCGAATGCATGATGAAAAAACAAATGGTGCCTGCAATCATGTGGCAGAGAGCTGGCTCTGGTTCAGAATTAACCCTTAGGCAAACAAGCCAAATTGTTAGAAAATGGATGACACAGTGCCTCCTGATGATAAGAGTCTACATACTCCCCAGCCAGATACCCATGGTGTCCTCAGCAAGTTCTTTTTTTTTTTTTTTTACTTACTATGCTTTTTGTAGTTCTCCGTCAGCCACCCCATCTGCTCCTCCACCTGCAGATAGACCATGGAAGCACCCTCTCACAGTGCCCCGGATTATCCCCTAGGGCAGAGCCCCTGAGCCCCCCGACTTTAACGCCAGAGGATTTCAAAGTACAGTTATGTGGGGCCCAGATCCACTATGGAGGATTGACCATCATTGGGCACGCCTGTGCACATATGTTTTTCTTGGTGTTGTTGGGGGACATGTTGAGGACGCCAGCAGCATTACCATGCCGCAAGTCTGACTCACCCTTCAGGAGACAGCACTAGCAAGTACTCCAGTAACGGTTTATCCTGTGGTCACCAGGAAGCACCAAACAGGAGGCACTGTATCCCCTCCCTTGGGAGGGGAAGTGGAGAGCATGCAATGGCCGCTTAATCCACTCTCACCCTGGCCAGCCCTCGAGCATCCCAAGTCCATTCCCGAACCCAGGATGCCTACATCACATCACAGCAATAATTCTTTCCACTACAGCTGTGGGCCAGTCCACCAGCAAGTTCTTAACTGGTGAAACACTGGGATGTCTCACAGGGGAATGAGTCCAGGGTGTGGCCAAAATTCTCTACTCAGGATGACCAGTACTGGTGGTTTAAACCTCATGGGCCACTCAGCCTCCTGGTGGCAAGTCCTCCACGAGGGAGCCCTGAAAAAGTAAATATATTGGGGTTCCCAGAAGAGGAACTGAGGTAGAATACATATAATTTGTAATTGTTTACTCATGGGGAGAGGACAACAATGCCATATGGACGTTAAACACAATGGAATTGGTTTACAAATGTCCCACCTACCCGGGAAAATATATCCACAAATATATCTATTTTCATAAAAATATTTTATTTTCACATCATCACTCCCAGTCAGTAATATACATCAACGCTTCGGTAGTGGAAGAAAGAGTAAAAGTAAAAGAAAAAAAAATAACATATAGCTTTTGTATTTGCAGATGTTCCTGTGAATTTTAACAGTGGCCTGTGGTAGGAGTCGAACATGAATGTAATAGTAAAGCAGCAAACCTATGGAAAAGTTACAAAAATGAATAGTAAGGGTTTATAATACCTTCATTTGAAATATTCTTTGTCATTATATTTTAGAGCGTAGGAATTATGATGATAAAAAACTTTTTGTTTATATCTTTTATGTTTATTACTTTAGAAGATCCAGTCTTGTCCTGAAGAAGGGTTAACCCAAAATGTTGATGTATATTACTGACTGGGAGTGATGATGTTAAATAAAATATTTTTATGAAAATAGATATATTTGTGGATATATTTCCAGGGTGAGGGACATTGTAAACCAATTCCATTTGTGTTTAGAGACTACTACGTTTACTAAAAATATATATCTATATCTATCTATCTATTGATATATATATATTTTTTTTTTTTTTTATGTTTCTATGTATATATTACACAGAAACCTAAAAGTTAACAGCAGAAAAGGCCTTGTGGCCCATCCAGACTGCCCAGCCCTACCTATGGATGGATGAGGCCTAATGACAGTTCACCCCTTTTCCGCCTCCCTTTTCCTGTCGTCCGCATCAGTCCCATGTGTCTGTCCCATCCATGCTTGAACCTCCACTGATTTTGCACAAAAACTTCCCTTGGTAGCTGAGGATCAGGCTTTTCTGAATACTGTGCACAGGGAAGTGAAACAGAGACTCACTGGGGGTCCTTTTCAGATAAGAGAGCACCATCAGCAGTGGCACAAGACAGTGACTGCCCTCATACCCTAGCTACTTAGACACCAAGTAAGAAAGAGACTCTGGGATTATCCTATCTGATGACCTCAAGGTTGCAGGTCTGTGTGACAAAGCAATAGAAAATGGTAGCAGGATTCTGGGGTGCATTGGGAGGGGATTTCTAGCAGGAGGAGGGAGGAGGTACTGCTACTGTATCTGCTCACTAGTGAGACCCCACCTGGAGTATTGTGTACAGTTCTGGGGTCCGCACTCTGCAAAGACATTGACAGGGAAAGGAGGTACAGAGGAGGGCACCAAAATGGTGCAAGGGTTGCACAAAACAATACCAAGAAAGGCTGTGGGACATGCACTCCAGGAAGGAAAGAAGATGAGAGCGAGAGGGACATGACTGAGATCTACAAGTACCTCACAGGGGTGAACAAGTGCAGGAAGAGTGTTTCTTTCAGAGGAAGGAAGGAAGGCACTAGAACATGGGAGCATGCAGTGAAGCTAACGGGGTGAGTTTAGAGGGATGTGAGGAAATACTTTATTCGGAAGGGTGATGAACCACTGGAACAGCCTGCCAGAAGAAATAGTGTGGGCAAAGACTACGTGGAGCTTTAGGCATACAAGGGATAGGCACAAGGGCAAGTTAGGTAGAGGAAAGGGAGGTAGAAGGGATGCCAGTGACCAAATAGGGTCTGAGGTGTCAGACTAAACAGGGAAAATGGGCAGACGAGATGGGCCTACCAGTCCTTTTCTGCTGACAAAGTCTATGTTTCTATGGTAGTTTGTTCCACCCACAGTATCTATCACTCTTCCAAAGAAGAAGCATCTCCGAAGTCCTTCCTAAATCTCCCATCCCAACAGCTTCATTGAGTTCCACCTGGTGCTTGCATTTCCACTCAGCGTGAACTCCCTACTTTCTACCTCGCTCATCCCATGAAGGCATTTGTGTGTCTTTATCATATCTCCCTCTCCTTCTTGCCCCTGTGTACATATACTGAGATCTTCCAACCTCTCCATGTAAGACTTCCTTTGCTGTTCCTGAATCATTTGGTTACCCTCCTCTGCACCACCCGGTCCCTGTCTTTCCTCAAGTGTTTGTTGTAGAACTGCACACACTACTCCAGGTGAGACTGAATCAGGGATCTGTCCAGGGGCAGGATCATCTCTATCCTCTAGCTGCTGTTCCCACTTCCTATGCATCTCAGCATCCCAGTTACCCTCCTCATTGCCCTATTGTACTGCACAAATGTATTCAGATTGTTAATTATCACCCCCCACCCTGGTTCCTCTCCTTAGACGTTCTCGCTGCCATTTCTTGTGTTCTGTGTTTTGGTTCTTGGCCCTTATGTGTATTACCTTACACTTCTTTGTATTAAATTTCAACTGCCTTGCCAGTGACCATTTCTCAAATCTTTCCAAGTCTTCCTCATGGTTCTTACACCCTGCTCCCTGTCTAGTCTTCCTCAAGATCTGTGTGTCATCTGCAAAGGGCACATCTTCCATTGGATCATTTCTCCAGTGTCACAAATGAAAATGTTATAAAGAGAAACGGTCCTAAGACCAGTCCCTGCAGTACCCCACTGATGACCGCTACCCCGAATGCTGTCACTGAGGACAACTCTCCAGGTTCTCCCACTAGGCCAATTTTTACCCATAATGTAATCCTATCCCCAACCCAAGGTAGCTCAGTTTCTTGACCAACCATTCATGTGTGTCAGTGTCAGTCTACTCAACAACAGAGTACACTGCTCTGAGCCCCATATGTCTTTATTTATTTAATGAATATTTCAGATAAAACTTTTGAGCAAATAGCTCTTTACATAGGGTCTACATCAAGATTTGCTAACAACATAGATTATAAAATGGTAGACAATCTGGTAAAAACCAAGCTGGAGATAGGCATGGAGCAACACAAACTGAACAATAAAGCGTAGTGGAATATAAGTGTGAGCAATTGTGAGCGGTTGACAAGCGCTGTTACGGTTACATATAAGAAAGGACACAATGGCTTACATACACCTTATAATATAAATAATAAATAACAATACATTCAACCCAGGAGGTCTCTGTCTTGAAGAGAGAAAGAGAGAGAAAGGGCAATGGGGTAGGGAAAAAGAAGAAGTGGGAGGATTGGTAGGGAGGAGATGGTCATATAAGTTGCAAACAATGAGTGTCAACCCAGGAGGCCTCATCTTGAGAGAGAAAGAGAGAGAAAGCGGCAAGAAATGGGGTGGGAAAAGAGGAGGTGGTGAGGTTTGTTTGGGAGGAGCAGGCATATACACAAGGTGAGGAGGGTGAGGGCAGAAAGAGTGGGGGAGCGTGGAAGAGGAGGGAGGGCAGTAGGGAGGGTGAGGATAAAGAGGGTGGGGGCAGTGGCGGAGCCAGGTTTGTGTGAGCATTTGGGAGCTGTGGGGGGACATTCAGTCAGTTGTGGGCTCCACAATGGGCACTAAACAGTGAATAAATATCATGGTGGGGCACCACTACTCACACTGGGGCAGCCAGGAGGGGCTAATGTCCCCAGCCCCCTCTAGCTACACCACTGGGTGGGGAGGAGTGTACTGTAGGAAGGAGGGAGGGGAGTGTACTGTAGAGAGGGGAGGGGGTGCAAGGAGTGGGCCCTCTGAAAAATAAAGGATATGAGGACTGGAGCCAGGTAAGTGCTGATAGGGGTACTTGACAGTGGCAGATATTCCTAGTGGAAGCAATCACACTTAGAGGTGGGTTACAAGGTACTGCTGAAGCTTGCTAAAGGATCCCAGCATGCAGGAGTAAGATATTTCACTGGGTAGAGAGTTGAGCCAGAGCGGGACCCTATAGGCAAAGGACCTTTGACCAAGGGAAGTCAGCAGCATGGGATCTCACAGACCTGGTTCTCTGAGTTTCTAGTTTGCTGGCGACAGCCATATGGAGTAAGGAGCTTGAACTCCTGGGTGCATAAGTCCTAGGAGGACTTTTTTTGCAATGAGGCAAGTTTGGTACATAATTCGGTTACTGAAGTGGAGCCAATTTGCCTATGAGTACAGGACATAGGTGTGAGTGAGAGGCAGCTCCTGTGAGAAGACGGCAGGCTTTGTTTAGAGCAGTTGTAATTCTATGTATGGAGGTGTCCATTGCTGATCCATTTATTACTAGACCATAGTCAATCAGAGAGACAACAGTACTGTGAATAGCCAGCTTCAGAACATCTGGGTCAGGCAGTGTTTATGTCTGAAGAGCAGACCACGCATGTTTACAGCTTTTGCAGTGCTGTCAATATGTTTAGCATAGGTCAAGGAGCTGTCAGTTGTAATCCCTAGGTATCTGAAATGCTCGACCAACTCTAAGGGGAGTCTACAGCATTAGTAATGGAAAGGGGTAAGTTCTTTTTAAACTCAGCTTTATAGTTTTGCCAAGACATTCAGATTACATACAAGCACAAGAGCCTTATTACATAACCCACATGGGCCTCATAGTTATAAGTCTTTTTATAAGAGGAAAGAAGAGACCCTCTTAGCCTATCAAGTTCTCCAGTTTCCATACTGGCTTCTTGCTTCTTCTTATTATGTCCATTGTTGAAGTGCTCATGACCCTGTGGAAACCAAATTCAGTAGTATCTTGAATTAAAAATTACTAATGATCCACCACCATATGTTATTATGATTAACTCAGCTTTGTGACCAGATCTACACAGTAATGGTCTACTAAAGAGAGACAAAATGCTATTTTAATGATAGTTGGAACGGATTGGCTAAACTAGAGGAAAATAAACCCTCCCAGATACTAACATGTACCCCTTTGTACTTTACACTCACTCAACAGGAGTCAACCTCTGTCAAAACTAAACTAAGGAGACCATGTCACACCTCAGGGGTAAGTTCTATGACTGCTTAGTAAACTAGAAAAAGCATAGTTTTAGATTTTTGTAGTTCATAATGAACTTATGGTCTCTAAACCATCTCACCACACAGGTAAAGCTGTGCTGTAGCTTGTTCTCGAGGAGTGTAGGTCAGGATTGCTGGAAAAGATTACAGCATCATTGGCATATAGTAAAATGTGTCCATTAAAGGATTTAGGGAGTTTGTTAAGAAAGTTATTGAACAAAAGTGGTCCAAGAATGGACCCCTGAGGGACACCTGAGTGGACAGGTCTTTCATCTGAGAGGATGTTGACTCTTTTCACCCACTGAGAGCCGCCAGTTAAGGCAGTCAAGACATCCAAAAAGGTAACCAGGGTGGTGAAATCTGCCAAGGCGAGGATGGAGCAGAGGTTGGCACTGGGGATCAGAAGTGGGAAAATGGGTTCTTCAGGTATATCAGAAAAGAAGGAAAGTGAAAGGGCAGACTAGCAGACTGAGGTCAGAGAGTGGGTGGGTCGAGGAGGCGGAGGTACATAAGGAATACTTTGCATCAGTGTTCACTAGAGACGATGGAGGGTCAATACCTTATGGGGAGGCGGCCAGAATGAGGAAGGGGGTCCTGGATGTTGAAATTCCTGTTGGTAGGGTGAGGAAGCCCTTAAGTCCCTGAAAATGGATAAGGCACCGGGTCCAAATGGCCTTCATTCCAGGGTGCTAAAGGAGACGGTGGATATCCTTGCTGCACCTCTGATGGGTCTTTCAACTCCTCCCTTCAGACGAGGTGGGTGCCTCAGGATTGGAAGATGTCTCATGTCATGCCTATCCTCAAAAGCGGCTCATGGAGGAGCTGGTAACTACAGGCCTGTCAGCCTGATGTCGGTGGTAGGAAAATGATGGAGGCCATACTGAAAGAGAGGCTGGAGGTGTTTCTGAAGACACGGGCCATGTGGATGATTACCAACATGGCTTCATTCAGGGCAGATCATGTCAGACTAATCTTGTGGAGTTCTACGATTGGGTGACAAAAGTGCTGGACCAGGGCAAGCCAGTGGATGTCCTCTTTCTAGACTTCAGCAAGGTGTTTGAGTCAGTGCCACACCCTGGGCTGCTGGACAAGCTGGGGAGAATGGTGGTGGGGAAAGGATGGCTAGGTGGATAGGGAACTGGCTAACTGGGTGGTTTCAGAAGGTAGTGGTGGGGCGAGGCATCATCTCCTAGGAGGGTCATTAGTGGGGTCCCACAAGGATCGGTGCTGGGCCACTCCTGTTTAATGCTGACATCTCTGACATCAGGGATGGTATCAAGAGTGAGATGAACCTCTTTGCTGATTACTCAAAGCTGGGGGCAGTGGTGGATGGAAGGAGGATAGAAGAGTCCTTCAGGGGACCTGGAGACTCTGGAGAGGAGATCACACACCTGGAAACTGAGGTTTAATGCCAAGAAATGTAGTGTTTTCCACTTGGGGCATAGGACCCCAGCTCATGAGTACTTTTTGGGTGGGGAGAAACTGCAGGTTTCAGGAGGAGGAAAAGGATCTTGCGGTGGTTGTGGATGACAAAATGAATAACTCTGAGCAGTGTAGGAGGGCTGCATCTAAAGCAAATAAAATGCTCAGGCGCATTGCAGGGATAACCTCAAGGAGGTGGGATGTGATTCTTCCTCTGTATAACTGCTTGGTTTGACCGCACCTAGAGTACTGCATATGGTTTTGGCACCTGTACTTGAAAAAAGAACATTGCACTTCTCGAGGGTCCAGACGGGGTGACCAGGATGATACAGGGTCTGGGTGAATGATCCTATGAGGATAGACTTGAGGAGCTTGACTTGTACCCCTGGAGAAGAGATGGGACAGAGGGGATATGATTGAGGCATTTAAATATCTAAAGGGAATAAATAGGGTCAGCCTAAATAGGGTGTTTCTGCTAAGGCAGGCGAGGCCACCAGGGGCACTCCATGAGGTTGGTTGGCAGGAGGCTGGGGGAGACTAGGAGATCCTACTTCACCGAGAGGGTGGTGGACCCGGAATGCACTGCTCATGGAATTAGTGGCTGTTAATACAGTGGAGGGATTCAAGAAGGGCTGGGACAGGTATAAGGGAAGATAAAACTGAGTAATGCCAGACCTGGAGGTGTAACTCAATGGGGGCATGGGGTCGGGGATTTACGGGAGGTGTGGAGGGCAGCAATGGCGCCCTGACCAAATGCTGATTTTCAGGCAGACTCGATAGACCATTAGGCCTACTCTGCTGGCATATTAGTATGTTAGTATATTAGTATGTTAGCTCCCAAACATTAAGCAGTTTCACTGGAGAGCCCTGTATCAGTTAACTGGTCAACCAGGAGAGCATGATTGATCGTGTCAAAGGCTTTGGTTAAATCAATAAAGACCATGCCAGCCAGGTGTCCTTGGTCGAGAACGTTATGTAGGAAACCAGTGAATTCTAGTAATACAGTGGTGGTACTTATGCCAGGACCTAAAGGCATGTTGTTGAGGGCACAGTAATTGATATTTGTGCAAGTACTCTACAAACTGGTCATTATTCTCTCTAGAGCTTTGGAGAGCGGAGGAAGAATGGAGATTGGTCTGTAATTACCATGGTGTGCTCGGTCCCCACTTTTTAAAGACAGGGTTATGGTAGCGGCTTTCCACTTCTGCAGGAATTTGGAGTACTGGAGTGATACGTTAATTATCCATGTGAGAGGTGCCAGGATATCATCTAAGGTAAGGGCAACAAATCTGATGTTGAGCCTGTCCCCACTGGTCTGGATTTTCCAAGAACTTTAAGGAGGTATTTTGGGCCTCAGCTTCACAGACTACTATAAAATAGAAAGGCGAGCAGTCAGTAGGTTGATCAGGCTTCCTGTGGCTATCATGAAAGTAGTGAGGGTGAAAAAGTGGGCAGGAGGACACTGCTAAGGTCTGTAAATGCACCGTTAAACATATTAGCAATAGATTTGCGATCGAGGGAGGTGTACATCGATACTGAGCGTGGTAGGGGCAGGTCTGAGGCCTTCCCAAAAGGTCATTAAGATTAGCCCAGAACTTTCGACCATTGTTCCAGGAATGAGATGTCTTTGAAAGTACTGTCTTTGGCAGATCAGACACTCTGGTGCACAATGCTTGGTCATTTGTAGTTCTGAATATCAGTTTGTTTCCTGTGGCCCAGCCCTGTGCCATAGTTGGTCCCTTATTTTCATGAGTTCGGAGAGGTGAGGGATGAACCAAGGATTTGAGGTGCCTTTAATTTTTGTGTTCTTTAAAAGGAGCAGCTTCTTATCACAGATAGCATTAAACTGGTTGATGAAAAGATTGAGGCGAAGTCAAGGTCATTAGCAGAGTATAAGTTTGACCAGTCATGGTTGTGAAGGACTGATTTCAGTTGCTCACGGTGTCCCCAGGAGGAGGACCCGAGCAGTGATATTTCTCGTGGGTGGTTTACAGAATTTAGATGACCAGCTACACATAACTGGAAAGTGGTCACTGAGAGTGTCGGTAACACTATAGTTTCTAAGATATGCTCAGGGTGGATCGAGAAAACCAAGTCAAGTAGGGTACAGGACCCAGTTCTATAGTTCTTCTTGGTAGGGATTGTAACAAGCTGGGAAAGGTGGATGGCAGAGGTGGCACCTCTGAAGGACTTAGCATCAGGGAGAGTCAGTTTTATTGAAATCAGCCATAAGGATTATTTCACAGTTGAGGTTCAGGCTGTTTAAATAGTCCATGAGGGAGTCTAGGCCTGCTGTGGTTTGCTTAGGCGGATGTAAACTGAAAGAACTGTTAAGGACTTATCATATGCACCAGGGTGCATTTTCAGTGCAAGTACTTGGATACTGTCACTGGTGTTGGGTAGGGGAAGGACAAATCTCTGTATAGTGTCCTTTAGATCCTCCCCACGCCCCAGTTTTGTTAACCTATCCTGCCGATTTCTGGTGATGTCATGAACTGAGAGAAAACTTTCTGGAACAGCTCTGGGACCTGCTCCACAATATTAGCTAAAACTTTCTGCTAATCCACATAACATTGCCATTCAACCTTAAAATATTGAAACAGGAATGGCTAACAAACAACACAAGGGAGGTTTGGTGGGAGACTCGGCTGCTATGGGGACTGGAGTACAAGAGAACCAATACCAATCTGGTTCAAATAAATCCTTTAGGTCACCTTGAAGTAACAAGGAAAAGGGGAAAGAAAAAGGAAAAAGAGATAGAGGAAAAATGTTTGTATGGAGTAAAATAAATGTGGAATACTGTAAATAGTTTTCAAAGTTATGAAAGTTTATCCAATGTTGAAAGTGAGTTAAAATTAGTGGCAGATCACTCAAATCGGAGGGAAATACTTGAACTACTAAGAAAAAGGATGTTTCCTTCAGGGAAAGGTTCCTAGATTCTGAAATATATAACAATGGATAGTATCAAAATTGTGTCATTGAATGTCAAGGGCATTAATTCTATGGTGAAACATACCAAGATTCTCACTGATATTAAGAAATTGGGTGGCAATATAGCAGTGGTGCAGGAAACACATCTCTTAGACACAGAACATAGTAAATTGCAGAGGTCCTGGGTGGGGAGGCATTCACAGCTTCACACCCATTGGCCAAAAAATGATGTAGCAATCCTGGTGAAAAGGGCATAGGACTACAAATTAATAAAACAGAAAGGGATCAAGAGGGAGGTGGTGATTATGTCCGGCCAAATACAAGAGCAAAAGGCAGCAATCAAGGTGAGAATTAAGGAAATTCTAGAGTTGCCCCAGGACCTCGAGACATCAATATTCTATGTGGATTGTACCCAGACTCAATAAAAGGGGCGATGAAATATATATACAATATCTTTATAGCTGCTTCATTTAGGCAATCACACAAAGATGGATAACGACACATACTCCAGACATGTCATTGGATACAGAACTGTAAGTGAATTAAGACAATGGAAGAGATGTCAGCAAGATTAAATCTGAGCACTGACTGCTTCAACACTAGATGGCTACCATTTGCCTACCTGATAGAGGACAAAGAGGGGACATCAGTATTGGAACAATTAATTTATGAGTAGCTGACTTGAAGAAAAGAAGGAACACAGAGTTTAAATTAAAACAAAAAAACTGGAGGAGAAGGGATCTGCTACGAAACAAGTTTGTTTTTTCCGTTTCATGTTTGTAATGAATTTAGAGGTTACGGATAGCAAGAAGACAGAAATAATGAAATGTAGGAAAAGTAGAAAGGAATAAGAGGTATATAAGCAACTAATAACATATAAGAAGAATAATACTGTTGAAAGATGATGTTTTTGAGTGTATGACTGCTTGTAATGTGAATAATGCCTCATATATTGTCTGTAATGATCAATAAAGAAGTTTTAAAAACATATCCTGTCTGAAGACTGTATAACCTGCAGAGTGTCGACGAGACACAAGTCAGGAAGCGAGAAAAATCAGGAGCAGTTGTAAACTTCGCACAAGAGTTTTATTAGTACTAGCAGTAACATAAAAAATAAAATTGTTCAGTGTAACTATTTACAAAGGCAGAATAAACAGAAGATGCATCTGAATTTTCTTTCAATCCGTGTCCCTTTTGAAAGCAATTGCAGCTCTGTCTTTTAAGTCCTTCCAACCCCTCTTCTAACAAGCATTCTGTTTTTTTTTTAAGTGTTCTTGTATATTTCAGGCAGGTGCACGAGAATACAATCTCCCAGAACTGATGCCCCATCTCCACAGCTTTTGCAGAAGGCTTATAAATTGCACTATGGTAACCTCTTGAGTTTCCAATAGCTTTGCAATCATCTCAAACTATAATTATATACATTTCGACAGTAACACTATATAATTTCTAAACAAAGGGATTCTAATATCAGTTGCATTTCCACATAATGATTTGGATATATTTTTATATCAGCAGATATGCAAAGGAGGAAAAGACAGAACAGCAAGAGAAGGTTGAGAGACAGTGAGAGGCAATAACTGCAAGACTGTCGGGTGATCAAATCCTAGGTCTCACAGGAAAATTTGTTTGCACAACCAGACAGAAAAGGAGAGAACAGACCAGATCCCTGCATTCAAACTCTTTCCATAACAACTGGGACAGGGTCCTATTCCACCCTGTCACATATACCCCTCTCTAAAGAGGGAACCTGTTTTATTAAACAGGTTTCCAAAACTTTCTATTAATTCTCTAACATTAGCTTCTAACTTTTAGAATTAAAGCACATGTGCATTATCTTTTTTTTTCTGTAACAGTACAGCAAACAGTAAAGTTCAACTCCATATATTTGTTTTCAACTTTCAGAACCCTCAGTTCCTGGTCCTTACCTTGACAGGAAATCAGCATTGCTATTCTCTTTACCAGATTTGTGTATCACCTTAATTTAAATGGCTGTAGTGCCAGGTACCACCTTGTGATGCTGGAATTTTATCTTTCATTTGGTTAAGTCAACAGAGGGATTGTGATCTGTTATAAGTACAAAGTCAGTTCCTAGCAAATAAAACTTAAGGGACTCCATGGCCCAATTAGCTACTAAACATTCCTTTTCGATGGTGGAGTACCTTTTCTCTCTGTCATGCAACTTCCTACTTATGTACAGAACAGAATGTTCTTTCCCATCTATATTTTGACTCAGGACTGCACCTAGACCTACCTCTGATGCATCTGGTTGTAGCAAAAATGGTTTCTCAAAATCTAGGCTTCTTAAAACAGGGGCTGAACATAATGCAGCCTTAATGGCCGAAAAAACTTCATCACACTCTGGGGTCCATTTCACATTATTTGGGTACCTTTTTTGTGAGTTCAGTGAGGGGTAGTTAACTCTGCAAAGTTAGAACAAATCTCCAATAATACCCAGCCTGCCCTAAAAATGACCTGGCATGTTTTTTGTTTTAGGGACAGGGCTGTTAGCTGCAACTTCTATTTTAGAAATTTCTGGCTTAACGTCTCTATTTCCCAACACATAGCCCAAATATTTGGTTTCCTGCATGCCCAATGCACATTTGGTAGGATTAATAGACTGCATTTTGATAGCTTGGATAACTGCTTGTAGGTGTTCCAGGTGGCTTTTCCAGTCTGGACTGTACACCATGACATCATCCAGATACGCAGCACAATAACCAGTGTGAGGTGATAAAATTACTGTACATCCATGTACCGCTGAATGTAGCTGGTGCACCATGTAAACCGAAGGGCATGGTGATGAACTGATAGAATCCTATAGGGGTGGCAAATACAGTTTTGTCTCAGGATTCTTAGCTAAAGGGATCTGCCAGTAACCCTTGGTGAGATCGAGGTACTGATATACTTTGCACTCCTAGTTTGTCCACCAAATGATTTATTCTGGGCATAGGATAACTGTCAAATTCTGACACTTGATTAAGTTTCCTGAAATCAAGGCAGATTCTAACACCCCTTCTTTATTGTCTACAATTACATTGGAGATGACCAAGCACTCATTGACTCCTCTATGATACCCAATTCTTTCATTTTTTTGTATTTCCTTAACCGTGTCAGCTCTTAACGCTCTGGTAACCTGTATGTCTTTTGCCTAATAGGATGAGCATTCCTTGTCCTATAATATGCTCAACCCTTTTTGCTTGGCCTGGTACTGTGGCAAAAGTACTGTTAAATGTCTTTAGCACATTACGAATGTCTGCAGTTTGTTCTGAGATTGAGGAAACATTCAACTTTACAGCATCAGCAGTTGCAGTTTGTTCCAGTCTATCATCAACTACATCAATATCTTCCTTACAGCTTTGTAAAACTAGCAAAGCAGCTTTTGGCATTTTTTCAACCCATTTCTTGAGGAGGTTAGCATGGTACTGTATATCTTATTAAGATTTTTCCTGTCAGGGGTCTCAATCTCATAGTTAACGGTGCCAGTACACCTAAACACTTCATAAGGCCCTTGCCACGTCATTAACAGTTTATTTTCTGTTGTGGGTAACAGTACAAAACCTTTCTCCTGGCTCAAAACGTTTTTTACCCCATGGTCATAATATACCTTCTGCTGGGCCTCTTCCTGATTACTATGGGCAATTTCAACATATTTTGCCAGTTTCTTTTTAGGGCAGTAATACAAGACATTATAGATTGTTTCAGTGTGGGGTTATCTTCCACATTTCTTTTATCACATCCAGTGGCCCTCTTGGCTGCCTACCATACAACATTTCAAATGGTGAAAACCCTGTTGATGCCTGTGGCACTTCTCTGTAAGCAAAAGTAGGTAAGGCAAGTATTGGTCCCAATCTTTCCCTTCCTCTTCTTTTACAAACCTTTTTAACATGCATTTTAGGGTTTGGTTAAACGTTCAACAAGACCGTCTGTCTGAGTGTGATAGGGGAAGTCCTTATGGCAGTGACACCTAGTAGTATGTATAGCTCCATAAGTAATGCAGCACCAAAATGATTACCCAATCAGTAATAATTTCTTTAGGTATGCCCAATCTGCTGAAAATTTTGCAAGCTCTGCTGCCAGTTTTGAAGCTGTGACAGTATGCATTGGAACTGCTTCTGGATATCGAGTAGCATAGTCGCATACTACCAGGCTAAATTGATTACCCTTTTACTTTTGTCTAAAAGACCAAACACATCCATTGCAATTCTCACAAAAGGTACATCTATCAAGGGTAGGGGCACCAGGGCACCTGTCTTTTCCAGTGACTGGGGCTACTTTCTACACTCAGCACAGGAATTACAATAAGTAGCAACATATTCATGAATTCCAGGCCAGTAAAATCTGTGCAGCA
This sequence comes from Neoceratodus forsteri, assembly GCA_016271365.2. Lineage (NCBI taxonomy): Eukaryota > Metazoa > Chordata > Ceratodontiformes > Ceratodontidae > Neoceratodus > Neoceratodus forsteri. The sequence goes on from CM057449.1 coordinate 332,710,588, forward strand.
ATCTGGCAAGGGTGCAATCCCTCCCTGAGTGACCAGCCATAGGACTATCATGTGCTATCTGTAACAACGCTGTTCTATCCTTCTGTGGTATAACCAATTGTTCTGTCTGTCCCTATGTCTGAAGTTTAACCGAATTCTGTACAGTAACCCATTACATTTTTTAAACATTGGTCCTCCCTGTTTTGGTTTCACCCCGCTGCTCAAAATAACTGTGGAGAGAAATATCATTATCTTGTTCTGAAAGAAAATCACAATCGGTTATCAATTTAGTTTCATCATTTTCATGTTTTAATCCTTTTTGTCTATCAGTCATTTGTTGCCACACTTTCTTCAGGCATCGTCTTTCTTTCCTGGATTTCTGGATCTTGGAGCTGTGCTCAAACAAGTCCGAATCAAAATCAGTGAAAGAAAAGTGACCCCACCATCTGAAATTTTCTTTGCCTGAGCTCTTGTTACCACTACTGCTGAAACTGCAGGGTTCAGTTCCTCTGAGATTAACTCAGTAAATCCTGGACAGTCATTTCCAATAATCACAGGTACAAGTAACTTGGGTACTACCCATTTTCATTTGGTGCAACACCCTTAATGGTCACAGTCACTTGGGTGGTGGGATAGTATCGAGTGTCCCCATGGATGCAGATGACACCAGTACCTGGTCCTTTTGCACAGTGTTTTCCCAGCACCTCAACATGCACTAGGGTCTGTCTGCTTCCCAAATCAATGAGTCCCTTACAGTCTTATCCCCACCTTCACATCTGTTTAGTACTTGCCCCAATTTGCCAAGGACAAATCTGCTCCAGTGTCACTCTCCTTACTATGGCAGTTTCTTGCCATATGGCCTAGCTTATTACAGTTATAGCAACAACATCTTTGGGCACAGATTTGTTACCCCTACCACAGTTCTCATCAGGCTTGGAGTTCGAATGGGAAAAAGAGTGTCTTACCGGTGCTTGGCTGTTACCTTGCTGCTCTGGCATCTGTCTGGCCATTTGGTAGTCCTTGAGCAAAGAAACAGCCTCTTCCCACTTTCTGATCTCCAAATGGAGGCATGGGTTCAAATCCCACTTTGACACCATCCGTCATCGAGGCACAGGTCAGGAAGCATAGGAAAAACTAGGAACAGTTGTAAATCAATCAATCAAATCTTTATTTATCCAGGCGCACACCATTGAGCATAGCTCATTTACAAGATAGACCTGGTTAGCATAGGAACACAGGATATACAGTATATGAACAGTCACAATATAATACCTCAGTAATATTATACAATACAGAGATACAATAGTTAACGTAGTCATAAGTGGAGAACAGTTTGTAAACAGTGGTTCAATTCTTCATGGTGTATAGTGAGTCTAGTAACAGTAGCTGGAAGTACTAATGATGACAATTGTTAGATAATGGTATATTACATACAATGCCATAAGTAACAAGACAGACAGTGAGTTAAAAAGAAAAAACAAAACAGTAAAACAGGGTAGAAGGAGGGGTGTGGTAGACTAGGTGAGATAGGGTACAGGCAGGGTGGTAGGGAATAGACAAGGGACAGATGAAGCTGCAGAGAAGACACAGGACAGGAGAGCAGGGAGCATAATTAGGTATTAGAGAAATGTGAAGGAGAGGCCATAAGGTCAGGCATAGTGGAGAGGACAGCCATCATGGTACACTATAAGTGCAGGGAAGTTTAGGATCGGGAAGCAGTTGCAAATTTCCTGACCAAATGGTCATATAGTGTCTTGAAGGAGGATAGACTGACGTTAGCTTTAGCAATTTTGTATTTTGCTCCATAGAGATGGCAGCACAAAGCTTATAGCCGTTCTCCCAAAGCGTGTTTTTGGCTTGGGTACCTTTAAGGAAATAAAGGAGTAAGCTTCTCAGTGCACAGCTCCCAAACTCACATAGCAGAAGACAATCAGAGATATATAGAGTATTTTTGATAATAGCTCTGAACGTCCAGAGTACAGCATTTCTGTTTCTCCTGTACTGAAGGGAGGGCCACCCATGGCAGCATAAAAGGCACAGTGATGAGTGGAAAAGGTAGGCCAGTAATGAATCTCAGAGCCCTGTGATACAACGTATCCAATTTAGCAAGATGACAGACAGGGCAGTGACTATAAAGTCAGCATAGTCGACTCAAGGAGAGAAACGTTGTTTGTACAAGCCGCCACTTGGCATCACTAGTAAGGAAGTTATTAATCCTGAAAAGAGTCCAAGCCTCTGCCTTAATTTTTAGTAGATCTTCGATATGGTCCATAAAAGGAAAGTCTATGGTTGAGCCACACTCCTAAGTACTTGAATTGATTAACAAATTCTAGGTTTTCTCCCAGGATTGTTGTGATCTGTTGAATGGAGCCAGCACCAGCAGGGTTTACAGCATGGAGAAGTGGAAAATAGAATTGCCATAGTTTTTTTGGTGTTTAATAGCAGCTTTTTGTTTAGGAGTTGGCTCTGAAGTAGACTGAATTCAGATTGTAGGTCTCCACAGGCAGCTTCTGCGTAAGGACCACTTAGATAAAGAACCGTGTCATCTGCAAACAGATGGATATTGGCCTTAGTTATGTTGGTGTCAATGTTGTTTATGTAAATTGCAAACAGTAGGGGACCAAGAATCGATCCCTGGGGACCCCTCTTGCAGAGGTTTAAGGGAGAAAGTTCACCTTCTGCCTTGACTTGCTGCCACCGGTCAGAGAGGTAGTCAGCAAACCAATACAAGGATAGTGAGTCCAGTCCTATCGCCCAGGGAGGAAAGGAGCGAGCCACGATCGATGGTGTCGAAAGCCTTACTTAAGTCTAAGAACACTGCACAGATGAAGTTTCAATTCTCCAGGTCTCGCTGCCAATCACTGGTCACTTTGGCTAGGGCCGTAATGGTGCTATGCTGTGCTCTAAAGCCAGATTACATTGGGTTTAGAAGAGTCATAGTTTCTACATGGGTTCTCAACTGCTTGCCTACAATTTTTTCCAACAGTTTGGACAGTAAAGGGAGTAGAGAAATCGGTCTGTAGTTGTTAAGATCACAGGGCCCCAGATTTAAACAGAGGGATGACATGAGCTGTTTTCCACAAGGGTGAGAGGATTCGAGGACAGAGAGAGAGAGTTGAATAGGTGGGTAATTGGTACAGCTAAAGCATGGTAGGCGACCTTTAGAAAGTATGGGTCTCAGAGAGTCAGCACCGTACTTTCTTGGTATCCAACTGTAATAGACGCTCTTCAACCTCTTTCAACAAAGTAGGCTGGAGAGAAAAGACTGAGTTGGTAAGAAGAGGTTCAGACTTTATGCACTAACTGGGAGCACAAAGAACATGCAGAGGAGTTGTCAAATGCCAGCCCTGCAGTGGCAAAGTGGTCGTTAAATGCATCTAGGATCTCCATTTTGTCGCAGATGGTGGCACTGCCAGAGGTAATCTTTACAGGCAGGGAGTTCCCGGGATATGTCCGACATATCCTTAATGGACTTCAAAATTTAGAGGAGCTCCTGGCAGCAGAATCCAGTTCTGAACGATTAAAGGAGGCCTTAGCACCTCTTATCATCTTGGTGCATGTAATCCTAGCTTTCCTGAAGTGACACCAGTCCATCAGGACCTTAGTTGTTCGTGCTTTTTCCAAAGCTTGTCCCTGTCCAGCAGTGCTGTTTTGAGTTCTAAAGAGAAACAGTGACAGCTTCTACTCCTTACCCTAACTTTTACAAGAGGAGCGACTTATTTAATGCCCCAGTCACAATTTCAGAAAAGATGTCATACACAAGTAGACCAAGTTAGCTAGGTAAAAGTCCTGCCAATGCCGTGAGTATTTTAGCTCATCAAGGTAGGCAGACTGATCGAGGTTACGCCTGGACCTCTTAGTAGAGAACCTTGATGAGGATAGTGGATTCTGGACTGATCTTACACCGTGATGATGCTGTGGTCACTAACATCAGAGAAGAAGGTTCCTGCATGGGAGAACAGGTGCGGTTTACTTACTAAGATGACGCCAAGCAGTGTACAATTAGCAGGGTTCTTCTTATTAGGGTATGTAGGCTCACCGATAAGTTACATCAGTCCGTGGGCATCACAGAACTCCTTAGTGGTGCAGCAGCCTTGCACATCCAATCAAGGTTAAGATCCCCAAGGATAACTGTTTCAAGGGAGCCATGCCCCATAATAGTAGTTAGATGGGTGGGATTTGAGAGCCAGCAGATGGGGGTCTATAGCAACCTATGACACAAAGCGCAGTGGAGGAGGATACCTCAAGCTTTAGTGCTAGGCATTCAAATTGGTTTGCAATGGATAACGAGTTCAAGCACGAAACTGAGTATTTATCCTTGACGTAGATGGCCACTCCACCATCCTCTAGTGAGCCTGTCAGCTCTAAATAATGAATAGTCTGGGATATTAATTTCCTGTCAAGCGAGAGGGTCTGAGCCATGATTCAGAGATCACCAAAACATCCGTGTGATATGATTGACCCAGGCCTGGATCAAGGTAAGCTTTTAACAGGCTGCATGCATTCCTATGCATAAAGTACATTCCTTTTAGTTTTGCTGGATCCAATGGGGAAGTAAGAATTTTAGCTAGGCCAGGGTTATGCTCAATGTCTCCTGAGCACAACAGAAGGAAAAGTAAAAGCTTTCTTAGCGCAGCAATAGTCATTTTGTAATCACTTGCCCATGTTCATCTACAAGGTGTGTTGGGCCGAGTAAATAGAACCCCATATTTAGATCTGGTCTGTCCTATAACAGCAATTACCAAAGACCCTGGCTGTGAGATGTAAAGAGAGGTAAGTGCATGGTAGAGTGATGGATATGCCCTGTGGAGGCAGTTCGGCCCAAGTCCCACCACTAACAGTAATTTGAACAAAGGGCTGCAGGTGGGGAGTCTAAGAGCACAAAGATAATTAAAGGATGAGTTACGGTGCACACGACAGCCCACCAGAAGGCTATGTTCCCCAACTAGAAGATTGGGAGAGCCTTGTACTGTGCATGGCACAAGGAAAAGAAGGAACAGAAAACGAGCCAGTGGGCACCACATGGTGATGCCTTGCATAAAGCAGACACAGCTGATCAGTCTGGTTCTTGCAGCCTATAGACTGAATTAGCAACCTCACAAAGGCAAAGGTGCTAGCTACTGGGATGGTTTGGCTATGACTGGGTATGTCACCATAGGCAGTGGAAGTGTAAGAACTGAAAGAGCAGTAACTGACAGGAGTTAACTGGAGAATTGAAAGGGTATATAGTTGAATTAGGTGAAGTCCCAACAATAGGGCAGGTTAATGCAGTAATTGAGAAGATTTAACTGGAGTGGCTGGAGAAAAGTTGAGAGCAAATGTGCGACCCTGTGGGTGAGTAAAAGGGGCAGTAAGAAAGTGGGTCAAGTCAGATATTGAAGATAAGGAGGCCAATAGTATAAGAATGTGCAGCAGTGGAGGACCAATCAGCTGCTAGGCAGAGGAAAGGGCGGATCAACGGTCTATTTAATACTGTAAGGAGGTGGGGAGGGCAGGTGGTTAAAAAATTCAGTCCAGAACATAGCACAGAAAGAGATTTCCTGAGATCACAAAGTGCAAGGCATTGGAAAAATCAGCCAAGGAGCAGAAACTGCCAATCAGTGCCTGGCTCCTCCACTGGGCATCCAATCAAACCAGCGGCATTCAAAACCATGGGTTTCAGAGGTCCGTGCGTACCTGAATCTGTCTGGGGGTCAGTCGGTGGTCTGTTAGCTGCGGCCTGCTTGGAGAGAGCCAGGGCCACAGGAGCAGCTTAGGAAGCCTGCAGATGGACTGCAATTATTTAGAGATAGAAGGAGTTAACAGGGGGTCTGTGCTGGCACTGGGACATCAGAGGAGAACAGCACCAGTGGGGGAGGGGTGTAAAAGAAGCATTTGTAGGTAAGGAAGAGAAGAAATTAAGCTGTTTAGAGAGACAGCATTACAAGTAGGGCAGAGAAATTAATAATTAGCAGAGTGACCAATGTGGGAAGGGGACAGGATTTGTCAGTAGGGCAGAAATGGAAAACTGCAGCAATCTTGCCCAGTAGCTAGGTCTAAGCAGTCAAACATCGGCTACTATACAACACAGTTTGTCCAGCACTAGTCACACAACAGCAAGTAGCACTGAGAGGCTAGACTAGTGACTTGTAATAGACTAGCTAAACTGGCAGGTAAAGCAAGACAATTGATGCATAACATGATTACATTAACAAAAATTCAGTCCAGAACACAGCACAGAAAGAGATTTTCTAAGATCAGGAAGTGCCAGGCGTTGGAAAATCAGCCAAGGAGCAGAAACTGCCAATCAGTGCCTGGCTTCCACTGGGTGTCCAGTCAAACAGCAGCATTCAAAACCACGAGTTTCGAGGTCCGTGCATACCTGAATCTGTCCAGGGGTCAGTCAGTTGGTAGTGTTAGCTGCGCTGCTGGAGAGAGCCAGGCCGAGGAGCAGCTTGGGAAGAACCAAGATGGGCTGCAGGGCTTTTATTTAACTCTAAAATTTGATTAGCATTTTGCTCATAAAAGTGCTAAAACATTGTGAAAATGCATAGCACTTGCCTCACTGTGTTTAACAAACATAACACTTCTAGAAAACCTCTATAAATACTTTCTGTACAGTTAGTATTGTCCCAAGGAAAAAACTGCTAATCAATTATTTAAAACCCTGGGCTGTCTGAACCTGTCTGGGGGTCAGTCGGCTGTCTGTTAGCTGCGGCTCACTGGAGACAGCCAGAGCCAGCCAGGAGCAGCTTGGGAAGCCCACAGATGGGCTGTCGGAATCTTCCAGGGGTCAGTCGGGTGGTCTGTTAGCTGCAAGCTGCTCCAAGAGAGCCAGGGCCACAGGAGCAGCTTGGAAAGCCCACAGATGGGCTGTCTGAACCTGCCCAGGGCCGTCTCAGGTGGTCTGTTAGCTGTGGCCTGCTCAGAGAGCCAGGCCACAGGAGCAGCTTAGAACCCCTGAGATTCGCAAATAATAGTTTTATTATTAAGCAGTAAAATAAAAAATTAAATTGTTCAGTATAACTATTTACAAAGGCAGAATAAAAGAAGATGCATCTGAATTTTCCTTCAATCTCTGTGTCCCTTTTGCAGGTAATTGCAGCTTTGTCTTGTAAGTCCTTCCAACCCCACCTTCTTAACAAGCATCCTGTTTTTTTTTTCACGTGTTCTTGTATGTTTCAGGTAGGTACAGGCAGGAACACAATGTCCCAGAACTGAGGCCCCATCTCCACAGCTTTTGCAAAAGGCTACAAACTGCACTAAGGTAACCTCTTTAGTTTCCAATATCTTTCTGCAATCATCTCAAACTATAATTATACACATTTCAACAGTAACACTATATTATTTCTAAACAGAAGGGATCCCAAGATCAGTTACATTTCCACATAATGATTTGCATATATTTTATATCAGCAGATATGCAAGGAGGAAAAGACAGAACAGCAAGGGAAGATTGAGAGACAGTGAGAGGCAAATAACTGCAAGAGACTGTCGAGGTGATCAAATCCTAGATCTCATAGGAAAATTTGGTTGCACAACCAGACAGAGAAGAGACAGAAAAGGAAAGAATAGAACAGATCCCTGCACTCAAACTCTTTCCATAACAACTGGGACAGGGTCCTATTCCACTCTGTCACACAGAGATATTGATACAGTTGAAACATATAATCAGTTATCACTCTAAACAGGTACTTCCACAGGGTCTATCCTAACCCTTTACAGTTATACACTATTCCAGCTTATACAATGGGTCTCAAAATACTGATAGCTGATTGAGTTGGACTGCATGATTTACAACATGTAAATCATGCCATCACCCCATGGGAAGAAATGCCAGTACCAGCCATCCTCATCTACTGCCCTCTGAGTATCACTCCGACACCTCCAACATCAAAAATCCAGAGTGAGGAGAGAGTGCACTGGTAACAGGAGCCGCCATTCAGCGAACCCTGGAGCAGGAAGAGAGTACACTGCTCCAGGATTTTAACTGTCACGGAGCTGCTTTACTTGTTAGAGCAGCTGCTGTGCTGCTTGTCCTACTTGAACCTTCCTCAGGCTTTTTACATTAGCCACGGAAGCAGCTTCACTGACTGGCGGAAAAGTGGGGGCGGAGTGTACTGGACTGAGTGGGAGGACCTCAGCAGCAAATGCAGCTGGTGCCATACATTAGAAGCCACACCACGTGCTTAGTAGAATGGCCGACTGCCCAATGTGCTCCATAATAAAAACTGCGCACTAACCATCTTCAGGAAACTTACCTGACTCCACAACATAAACAGAGCTAAGATAACATGGAGTGGTTGCATCAGGTGCGTACTGGTCAAGGTTTTCCACCCTTGGAAAGAATCAGGGCTGAGAATGACAAAATAGTACAGTGATGTATAGTAAACATAGGAGCCCTAGCAACCCAGGACTATTTTATCTGCTGCAGCAATAAATTACTTAAAACATTAAATACAACATAAAAGATGATTTTCTTGAATTTTTACACAAAAATAAAGGGGAACATTGTACAGTATAATTGCATATGCCTAGAGATCCGTGTTTTTCTTAAATAAGAAATAACAAGAATTCAAGGTATAAAAAGAAATAAGAAATTCAAGGTATAACAATAAATTCAAGCTATAACAAGAAATAACAAGAAATTCAACTTATAAAAAGAATAAAGCAAAAAAAAACATGACTAAAGTGAAAAATTGCTTTTTGGGGTTCAAAACCTAAATAAATACTTGCAGCGGTTGTTGTTTAGGCTCTGTTATTATCAAGAGAGCTGGCCACAAGAAAACAACAGTGGAATTATTTCCTTCACAAAACTATTCAAGACCATAGCAAAATGTTGCTTAATACGATGTAGTATACTAGAAATGTGATTTCTAGTGTGTATAAGGTCATTGTGAGGTAGTTTATGAACGTAAATGTAATAACAAGAAATTTTCAATACATTTTCAATAAATAAAAAGAAATAACAAGAAAGTCCAGAAATATAAAAAGGAAAATTATAAAAATAAAAAGAATTTCATGAGTCTCTTACATATGCCCTCGAGGTGTGGTGATGGAAGATTTATTTCACTTCTGTGTGGTTCACTCATTTGGCCAATGGCCTTGTGACCGAACCACACCAGGCGGTAAATCCTGCCATCACCACACACTCTCTCGTGGTATATTGCTTAAATGACTACCACATCAACTGCTAAATTATTAAACTATGTTTTTCTTTCTCATTTTGGTTCCAGTTCAGACACATGATATAAAGCAAAAACCCACAGGCCTTTATCAGGGCCTACCTCCACACTTAATGGGGCGGCTCTCCTTGCACCTGAAACAAAAAAAATGGCACTACTTCATGATTTCATACTGTATACTCTAAACCTATAGACCTAGAAAGACATGTTATGATTATTTTTCTTTATAAGTTTTTGTACATGGACAAATTAATAAAACAGGCAAAGCAAAGTCCTAGTATCCAGATAAAAAGCCTTTGTGATCAAAATTAGGAACAATTAAGAAAATTGATACCGTCACTGATCCAGTAGGGCCATTTCAACTCCATCTCTCTAACAACTTCAAGGGCTCCTGGCATCTGCACTGTCTTTTGGTTCCTTCAAGGATGGAGACTCACAATACAGGAAAACCTGAACCCTGAGGTAACAAATGCCACTGGGCATCTCTTCTTTACCTCCTCTTCCACCTGACTGTTACCTAGAATGAAAATGTCAATCACCATCAACAGGTGGCAGACACAAATGATGATGGGAGCACCTCTTTAGGAGTTGCTATCGGCTTTCATCTAAATGGAGCAGTCTTCTTCTAGGTGTAGCGTCCAGATGGATGTATGCCTTCCAATTAGGTCTAGACACCTAAATACTGTGGATGAGCTCTATTCCCTCAACCTCTGTATATAATGCTGGTATTTCGTTTACTCTGTTTTGTTTAGACTCAAGAAGGCTGTCAGCCCATCGAAGTGTCTCCCACTCCTAGTAGGTGTATTAGTCTGTTGTGTTTCCCACCTAATTTAGGTACTTATCAAGTTTATTTTTGAAATGAGGGAAATCTATTAAGTTCACGACTTCTTCAGGAAGAAGTTTCCAAGTTTTAGCAGCTCTTACTGTGAAGAAGTGTAGATGCTTGGGCCCAGTCATCCAAGCTATCTTGACATGGGATACAGAAAGGCATTTTGACACTGTTCCAGGCAATCTGCTCACCCATCATATGCCTCAGAACTTCCTTTCACAGCCAATCCTCCAGTTTGCCTCTATCTCCTCCATGCCAACTGAGCAGATAGGGATACAGGTACCCCGATCTGGCCTCCATGATGCTTTACATTTATTTATTTATTTTTGGTTACCTGGAAAGGCACATGAGCCAAAGCTCATTTCTCGTGCAACCTGTGGATAAGTGGTACAAAACATAACATAACAAAACGGTACAAAGACTCATAATTACAGCATATACTATGACAAGCAGGTTATTACAGGAAGCAAATACATATAATCAAAACATGTAGTAAGTTGAGAAGCAGTTGTGAGCACAAAGAGAGCAAAATGCAAGAGGAAAGCAATCCAACTACAGTTTGGGTGATGGTCAATCGTGGGAGACTAAGGAAGGAGTGGGGAGAGACGGGAGGAAGATGGACAAGAGCAAGAAGTTACTGGAAGGAGTCGGATGAGGTCTTTGAAGGCAGGGTAAGAGGGAGCATTTCAGTGGTTTGGGGAAGACGACCAGAGAAGAGGGAGGCAGTAGGAGAAGGCAGACTGACCAGCTGTCCTGATACGCAAAGACTTGTAGGAAGGGATATCCAGTGGCATGTGAGTTAAAAGGTAGGGGGAAGAGATCCAAACCAGAATTTAGCAATAAAAGACAAGAAGAGGATTAGCCTGCAAAGGGATAAGGGTGAAATGGAAGAGATGAGTACAGAGAGCAGTGGAGAGTACAGGGAGGTGAGTTGGTAGCAAAGGGGCAGAAGGAGCTTAGGAGAGTGTCAGGTTTAGAGAGGGAGGCTCCAGGGGCTGTGTTATAGATGATGTCGGCATAATTGAAGATTGGGAGTATCATTTTTGTGACCAGCTCTTTGATGAGTAGGGAGGGATAGACAGTCTTATTGCGATATAAAGAGGCCGAGTTTGGGGTGGAGTTTAGCATATGACGGCAACATGGACAAGAGAAATCAAGGTGGCTGTCTAGCCTTACCCCTAAGTATTTGAAGGTGGGAACTAGTTTGAAGGGAAGCCGTCTAATGTAGAGAACTCCTGGTAGGGTTGGGAGTCTGGCTAGTTTTACTTAGAGCGAAGGTCATGGTGACTGTTTTTGGTGTTTACCCTCAATTGGTTAGCCTGAAACCAGAAAAAGACATTGTTGAAGTCTTGCTGGATTGGAATTTGCACTTCAGCAGAGGAGGGTCCTGAGGAGTAGATTGCAGTGTTGTTTGTATACATATGAATATAGGAGCTAGAGCAAACAGAGGGAGGTGGTTAATGAAAACAGAGAACAGGATAGGTCCAATGATGGACCCTTGAGGCAAACCAGAGAGAATTGGGGAAGGGGAGAGGAAGTTTCCACCAACACTGACTGCTGCCTACCAAAGAGGTATGAACTAAACCAGTTGATGGCAGGGCTCCTGTCATCTGCACTGCCATATAGCTCTGCATGCCTTCCAGAGGTTAGTCAGGTGACAATCTCCTGCGGTCTACCTCACCAGTCAGATACCCTTCTCCCAGTCCTCCATCCTCCTCTCAAGCAAGGTGAGGGGTCAGTCTCTGACTCATGGATCCCCTGCTGGGTGGAGTCCCTGTCTCCTCTGGTGGTGCTGCAGCGACTAGCGAAACTAGTGCAGAAGTATCAGACACGGTGGGTCATTTGCTGTCTCCCTGCAGGGTACTGGCTCCACACTTGGCGTTTGGGGTAGAGACTCAACAGGGTTGTCAACAGTGACCTCCTGCTTGTTGTTGGATGAGCCCAAAAGGATGCAGCTCTCACTCAAGTAGTGATACAACACAGTGGCACTATTTCGGTGGGCTTGATGCTCCAGTTCCTTGGGCACTTCTCGTGGTGAGTCACCGCTGATCATTTTGGCCCAATGAAGTCACTGGATGCAATCTGTCTTACTGGTTCCAGGGTGGGAGGCCACACAGTACTGCTGAGGAAATGTTCATTTCATTTCATTTTGTGACCAGGATACTTTGTTCCTCTCCACCGAGGTGCAAAGACATCCCGCTGGTGTTTCATGGGCAGGCAATTCACAGGCACCAGCCATTCTTGTGGTGGGCACCATCCACTGCAGAGATCACACAAAATCTTCAACAGACATCACTCTGTCTTCAGCCACAGTTCTCACAAGGAAGATCCCAGTTCACACTCTCACATAGCAGAGGCACTTCCAACAGCTTCCACCAAGAATGCTACCACTTATTGCTCTATTTCTACCACCCATCTCCTGATTCTCTCAAACTGCTGGGGGTCCATGATTTTAAATGGCAAAAACTGTAACTCTTTTCTGTGATCAAATGCTGTCTGACTTTCTCTCTCTTAACTGGGTTGCAAACTTGTTTTCCAGACACTGCTTCACTTGTGTACCTCTCACATACTCGGACTTCCCCAAATAATTCAATCCAGCCCCTGCTCATTGCATGCAACCAATCAGACTGCAGTATACTAATACTGTCTCGGTGAGTCGCCCAGGCCCCTGATTTTGACTTTGTCAACCTCACGTTTCTTGCAGACTGCCATTTCTCTCTACTGCAAGCATGCCCATGACTTCTTTGCACCAAAACTGCAGCACATATTCCATTTCACCTTCACCCCAAGTGCTTGCACAATACCCCAAGCTCCACATTGCTGGATGCCATTTTATAAGATAGACCTCTTTAGGGGGTGTCTCTATACACCAGGAGGCTGATCAGGTGTGGGTCAGGTATTGAATTTTGGAAACCAGGGAGGTGCAACACTCCTATGAGCTGCTCATCTCAAAACTTTAAAAGAAAATTCCTTGCCCACAACAATGAAATCAATGTCACACAGTTCACAATTTATTTTCAAAACAAAGCCACATCCAACACAGATCATTAAAACATTTTGGCTGCATCCTCTAATACACTTTCAGCCTCCTGGACCCTAGGCAAGGCCCATGTAATCCATCAAACACAGTCTGAAGTCCCACCTAGGGCTATACAAGATGCGACCTCGTGGTCCCCATCACCCAAACATTATGAGAGACAGCATTATTTTTCCATAAGATACAGCACACACACTGTACATTATAAACAGTAGAATCACGCCTTCTGTTTGCTTTCCACATTGGGCATGCAGGAGAGCTGCTGCCTTCCCAGTTGGAAGGAGGGTGAAGTAGCATTGCAAAATGCTCTCATCCTTGTGGGAGGATCTCACATGCACCACAGCTAGAGTGGCTCCAGGAAGTGGCCCAACAAGGTGTGCTTAGCGGTGTGGTTGACCACACGCAGCCACTCATACCTCAGGACACTGTGACATGTGTGCCCTGTGAGCTGTGGTTGGAGGGAGGGAGAAAATGAGGAAACTGCACCCGCCTTAGGACACTGGATGATGGCCTTTGTACACCCCCCTCAAGACGCCAGTCAGCCTTCTGCAGGCCAACTCCACTACTGTACTCTCTCTGAGCCATCTCCTCAAAGTCTCAAGACTAGGTTTGCTGGCCAAGGCACCTAGCTTCCACCTGAGCTCTTTCCTTCTAGGTTGCTTGAAAGGACAGAGCAAAGAACCTACCAGAGCAAGGGAAAGGAAACATAGACTTTGACGGCAGATAAGGACCGCTTGGGCCCACCTAGTCTGCCCATTTCCCTACCTACAGGATAGGCAGCAGATCCTAGTTAACCAACAGCCTATTTCTTCCTACCCTCCACAAGAAAATGCCTTATGTCTGTCCCATGCATTCTTGAATTCTCCCACAGTTTTAGACCCCACAACCTCATCAGGAAGGCTGCTCTATGCATCCACTACCCTCTCTGTGAAAAATACTTCTCACATTGCCCCTGAACTGCCCCTCTATCTTTAAATTGTGTCCCCTTGTTCTTCCACGTCTCTTTTCTGAAAGATGCTACCCTCTTGGACTTTGTTGATTCCACTGAGGTACTTAAAAGTTTCTATCATGTCCCCCTCCCTTCTTTCCTCAAGGGTATGCATATTAAGCTCCTTTAGTCTCTCCTCAAATGCGGCTTCTCTTGCAGACCCTGCACCATTTTGGTTGCCCCCTCTGGACTGCCTCTATCCTGTCTATGTCCTTGAGGAGATGGGGTCTCCAGAACTGGGACGCAGTACTCAGATGGGGTCTCACCAACTGTCTGTACAGAGGATAACAATTTCCTGTTTTCTGCTGGTGATGCCTCTCCCTATGCATCCCGATATAACCCCAGCCCTCCTTATTGCCTTCTCACATTGCTTACAACCTTAAGGTCATCTGATATGATTATGATATGATTACCCCAGGTCCCTTTCATTTTTGTTGTTGTTACTACCTCCCCCATTGTGTAATATTCCCTGGGTTCTTGTTTCCCAGGTGCATTATTTGCACTTTTGCACTGAATCCAAGCTGCCATACTTCTGACCATTCCTCCAACCTTTTCAAGTCCCTTCTCATCCTTTCCATGCCTCCTTGTGTATCAACCCTGTTGCAGATCTTTGTGTCATCTGGAAAGAGGCATACTTTTCCTTCCAGTCCCTCTGCAATGTTACTTATAAAGACATTAAAAGGACTGGACCCAGTACTGAACCCTGCAGTACCCACTAGTAACCCTCTTTCTTCAGAGTGGACTCCATTTACAATTACTTTCTGTGTCCTGTTGTCCAGCCAATGTTTTATGCAGGCTACCACCCTGGGACCCACTCCCAGGCTGGTTAATTTACTATTAATCTTTTGTGTGGGACTGTGTCAAATGCCTTGCTAAAGTCTAGGTAGGCCATGTCCACAGCCCTCCCTGGTCTACTACTTTGGTCACCCAGTCAAAGAAATCAATTAGATTCATCTGACATGACCTTCCGCTGTAAACCCATGCTGCCTTGGGTCCTGTGCCCACTGGCCTCTAGGTACTCAACAATTCTTTCCTTCAGAAGTGACTCCATCACTTTCCCTACCACAGAGGTCAAACTGACAGGTCTATAGTTTCCTGCCTCTGTCTTGGTCCCACTTTGTGAAGGAATCCATCCACCTACCTCCAGTCCTCGGGTACCACACCAACCTCCCATGATTTGTTAAAAGAGTTTTAAAAGTGGTTTCACTAGCTCCCCTTAATTCTTTTAGAATTCTGGGGTGAATTCCATCAGACCCCATTGCTTTGTCCACCTTCAGTTTTAGGAATTTTGCAGAGCCCTTTCTTCTGTGAAAGGACTGGGATCAACCCCTTATTGAGTGCTTCTGTTAATTGGATTAGGCACTTCCTCTGCTGTTTTGAATACTGAGCAGAAATATTCATTCAATATCCCTGCTTTTTCACTGTCCCCTCTGCCCACCCACCATTCATTCTATTCAGCCTCACTATCCCTCCTTTGTCTTTCTACGCTCTCTGATGTACCTGTAAAGATTTTATCTCCTTCTTAACCGAGCTGGCTATCTTTTCCTCAGTTTGGGCCTTTGCTATTCTGACTTCCTCCCTGCTTCCTTCTGCCTTAACTAGTACAGCTCTCTGTCCTGCTCCTTCTGTGTTTTCTTATACTTCCTGGATGCTATCTTTTTCTCCCTGACTTTCCCAGCCACCTCTTTGAGAACCATAGTGGCGTTTTCATTTTGATTTGTTTATTTGCTTCACACAAAGGCTTCTTGCCTCTGTGATGGCAGTTTTGATGATTCCCCATTGTTGCTCACCCTCCTTCTAGCCTGTTTGCTAGTGCCTTTCTGAGGCACTCTCCCATCTTGCCAAAGTCAGCCCTCCTGAAGTCCAGTACCTCACTTTTGTATGCTTGACTCTAACTGAGTTTAACGTGAACCACACTGTTTGATGATCACTTGTTCCCAGATGGTAACCCACTTCTAGATCTGAGATCCTCTCACTGCCCCCATTTGACAGTACAAGGTCTAAGATTGCTCCTCACGAGTGGGTTCCAAAACTAGCTGTCTGAGGCCTGCCACTTGTAGAGCATCGAGAATGGTACTGCTCTTGGATGTGGCTGCAGCAATGTGCTCCAGTTAACATCTGGCATATTCAGGTCTCCCATCAACAGTATCTCCACTTTCTCTGCCATCCTAAGAATGCCTTCTGTCATATCCTTGTCCATTCCCTCCCTGACATGGGGATCTGTACACAACCCTGTGCAGACTGTGGTGCCCTTTCCAGTCTCCAAGGTGACCCACAGTGCTTCCCTCCTCCCTGTTTACTCTTTTGTTCAGTTGCTTTATCCCTTCCTTTACATAGAGAGCTACTCCTCCCTCTTCTCCCTGCCTGTCTGTCCTGTAGGTTATGTACCCTGGTATGTTAACATCCCAGTCATGGTTCTCTGTGTACCATGTTTCTGTGACTGCTACGATATCCGGGCATCCCTCTTCCATCAAGGCCACCAGCTCAGGGAGCTTGTTGCCCAGACTATGGGCATTGGTACTCATTACCCTCCATTTCCTGATGGCCTTACTCCTTTTTGCCCCATCCCTGTCCTTCTTGCCTTTGTCACTTTCCCCATTTACCCCTGCCCTTCTCCCTATCGACACCTCTATGTTGGTGTTTACCGCACTTACTACCATTATTTTTTGGGGGCTAGGATTTCCTGCCTTTCCAGTGCCTCCCTTGGCTAGTTTAAATGCTTGCCAATGAAGCATTTAAACCTATCACCTAGGATCCTGGTTCCTCCTGGACAGATGCAGCCCATCATGCCAGTATAGGCTTGCATCACTCCAGGTGGACCTCCAGTCCCCAATGAAGTCAAATCCTGAGCTCTACACCAGTTTTCAACCACTGATTGAATCCCATGGTGCAGAACACCTAGCCTCTCCCACGCCACAGATGGGCAGCACCACTGAGAAGGTTACCGCATGGCTACTTGTCTAAGGCCCCTCCCCAAATCCAAAACTCTTCCTGCACTGCTCTAATTCCTTTCTTAGCTAGGTCATTTGTCCCTAGGTGGACAATGACATCCAGCTCCCTCCCTGTAAAGCTACTCCAGCAATCCTGAGGATTTGCTCCTGTCCCTCAAGCCATGGCACCAGGCAGGCACCTTACCTCCCTCTTCCTTCCTCCTCCAGTTCTACCTTCCTAACAATGGAGTCCCCACCAGGAGTTGTTTGCTTCCCTGTGGGGTCCCATGCCACCTCCTGTGGGTCTCCTTGTGGAGGTTCCCAGCATCCTCCTTGGTCTCCACTGTGGGTGCCTCCATAGAGGAACCACACTTTGCCAGAATGGCATAGGAATTGTGGAGAGGTACAACTGGAGGATGCGCCTGTTCCACCACCTTCACCCGTGAGCCCACTGTGGTCCAACCGGCCTCTTTCTTGGCAACCTCTGAGGCAACGGCAGTGGCACTGGTGGTCCCTGGATGGAAGAGGAGGTCCCACAAATCCTGGCCAACTCAGCCTGGAGATGAGCAACCTCCTCCCTCAGCCCAGAGAGGTGCCTACAGATGGGACAACACCGCATCCTCCAGAACTCCTCCCGAAGACTGCTGCTCCACAGCCACTGCACTGCACCACTCCCATCATGTCTTATTTCTGGCCCCTTAACTGTTGTTTAGAATCCTTACTCTTTCCTCTGTTTTTTTTTTTTTTCTTCTCTCTAGTTACTTTCTGCCTCTGTGCCCTTTAAGCTCCTGATTGTCCTGTTCTGAGACAAGAATATCCTATATTTCTCAGTAGACCCCTTACTTGCTCAGAGGCAGACCTCCAGCAGCTAGAGGGGCTGGAGAGCTACTCTTGCCCATCTAGGATGGTGGGTCTTTGGTGGCTCTGTGATCACTCACCTCCTGCTCCCAAACAGGACGTTCCTGTTGTCAGTCAAATCCTGTGCCTATAAAAGTAGAACTAGCTTTGGGTGGCAGGGTGGAGGGAGGAAGGAGGGCAATATAGTCCCAGAGAAGTCCAGTCACACAGCACTCCATCCTCCTGGTGTCTTCTGCCAAGCTTCTAGCAGAAGCTTCCTAAGGCAATCTTTAAATTTAGCTTCCTTCTAGCTACAACTCTCCCTACTTACTAGATCTTTCTACAAGTAATTTAAACTGCACAGCTATCAAGTCCTTTCAGTCACCTGAGATTTACACCTAGATAACTGTTCAGATAACCATTCAATTCAGTTAACTCAGGCAAACACACTCATTTTTTTTTTGTTTTGTTTGTTAGTTTGTTTTACCCTAAATTAAAGGTCTAAGTGCAAGAGTTCTACTTCTTTAGTCCCAGTAGAGAAGTCCAGTCCAGTAGAGAAGTCCAGTCACACAGCACTCCTTCCTCCTGGTGTCTTCTGCCAAGATTAAGACTTCTTTTGGCTAGGCAGATTTACTGTGTGTTGTTATTTTTATTTTGTACTCACAGGGATTGTTACTGTTTGTTGCTAACATTTTATTGCTTTATTTTTCACTGATTCAAATTGTTGTTGCTGGGTATACCTTCTGCTGCATTATTACAAGGTGTGCCTACAGGTGTAGCTAACAGATTACTGCTGTAATCTTCTGATTCAAATTGTCTTTTGCAAGGTATATATTCTGTTACTGCTTTATTTTCTCTGTAGCAAAGTGTTTCTTACAGGGTATTTCTTCTGTGAAATTATTACAGGTGGTGTTTTACAGTTTTATCTATCATTAGGATAAGCTTTCAGGTTACTGCATTTGTTGCTGATTGTTTCTGCTCTTACCTTCTTGTTTCTTTCATCTGCGGTTCTACTTTTTCAGCAGGGAAGGGCCCAGCCACCACCCCCATCCCCAACCACCCCACACTACACTCCTTCTTTATAGGGTAGCACAGTCGTGACATTTCCTGTGGCAAAGCAGGAATGGACGGATCAGTGGGGTATCCACACGGTGACCTCATTTACAGGGGCACTAGTAATTTAACTTGTTATAACAAGTTATAAAACAAACAAACAAAACACAAAATCAAACTTTTGCTTTCATTTTCTTTCTTCTAATTACTCTGACCAGGTTTTAAACCCAGCAACTTATCTGGAATGGATATCATTAACTGCAGGTACTGCAGAACACTTTTCAGAAGGGCAGTTTTACAGGATTTAGGACACTGTCCCACATGCTGGGCCATTGGAAATCTTAGGGCTCAGCTTAGGCAGCATAGCCAGAGATTGTGCACCTCAAATTTCATATTCAAGAGGAAATATATTTTAAGAACCACCTGCCATTTTCCCAACATCCAACAGAAGCACCTCAACCGCAGAGGGTAGCTGGTCCGGGAGGTTGGCAGGTGGTTAGAGGGCAAATCGGTGTCACATCACTGGTGCTCTCCAACATATTACCTCCACAAACCATATAAAAACTACAAACAGGTATCTGCCTCTATCTCAGAAATCAAACAAAGGGACAGAGGACACTGCAGAGCAGGACACTGCAGCACAGGAGCTAGCACAACAAAAGCTGGCCAAAACAGGAACCAAAACAAAAAAGCAAAAGGAATCCAAAAATTTCTGATCATAGGAGACTCCATAGTTCGGGAGTTGATACCTATCTCCAGCCAGGGTAATGGTCAGATGTCTCCCAGGTACAGCAGCATGGAGAGGCATTGACCACATTGCTAAAATTGTTCAGGAAGCAGGAGAAAACATTGACATCCTGGTACACATACGGATTAATCGATCTCACCAGCCGGTCAGTTGTGGAGACCAAGGAACACCTGACCAGGCTGGGTGACAAACTATCATCCATTTCATCCGGCATCTCCTTCCCTGAAATCCTGCCAGTCTGGGAGAGGGGGGAGATGGAAGGAAGGTCAGAGAAGGGGAGATAGGGGAGCTAAATATCTGGCTCAAGGGCTGGTGCCAGGAAAAGGACACAAATTTGTAAGAGAACTGGCAACAGTTTGGGGAGCAAAAGTTCTTCAAATTTGATGAACTACATCTGACTAAGGCGGAGTCAGTGCATTGGGGAAGAAGTTTGATGTCTTTGCAGAATATTTAAACTAGCAAATGGAGAGAGGGTGCAGCACCCCATATGTCGAATGGGAAGAACACCCCTCCCCTCAGCTAGTGGTCAAACAGGAGTTCAGCATGTTTGCAGTTCATTTGCATCACCAGGTAAGGAAAAAGTCCAGCTCCCCATACGACACACAGGGAAACACCAGACCTCACCCAACAACTAATACACCGAATTCTGGCCAATGGAAAATCATGTACACAAATGCTCACCATCTGGGAAACAAAATCCCAGACCTGCAGGCAATAATGACAGAGGCTAAACTGGATTTAGTAGCAATTAATGAGTCGTGGTTTACCAGTGACCACACTTGGGAGACTTCAGTACCTGGCTATGTACTGTTCAGAAGAGACCAAGGTGCAAAAAGGGAGGTGGAGGCCTGTATGTCGATGAAAATATTAAAGCCACAGAAATTCAGAATACACATAAGGAGCCAGAAGAACTGTGGGTCACCCTGGAAACAGGAAATGGGACAGCTATAAGAACTGGGGTTGTCTACACGCCCTCAGATCAGGGAGGATATAGACACATTACTTTTAGAAGATATACAAAACATAACAGCTAAAGGGGAGGTTCTGATAATGGAGACTTTAACATGCCAGATACAGACTGGTCAATACCAGTCGGAACATCTGCCAGAACTAGACACATGGTGGATTCCTGCAGGAGGAAGGCCTCAAACAACTGATACAACAACCCACAAGAGACAGGGCTATCCTAGATCTAGTACTGACTAACAGGGAAAGGATCACAGATCTCCAGGTAGAAGGTCACCTGGGGCCAGTGACCATCACATGGTATGGTTCACTTTGGCCACTACAACTAAATCATCCCATTCCAAGGCAAAAATATGGGACTTCAGAGGAGCTGACTTTGATAAGATGGCCAACAGAGTTAAGCTAGCCCTGGCAAAAAGAAATACAGGTGAGAGGGTATAGGCAAAGTGGGCAAGCATTAAGGATGCAATACTTGAAGCAACATCGCATTGTGTTAGACAGAAAAGGAAGTGCAAAGAAGAAGGAAACCACTTTGGTTCTCAAACACAGTAGCAGAAAAGGTCAGAGCCAAAAGTGGCCTTCAGGAAATATAAGGAGCACAGCGGATGAAGATAGGGAGGCATAACAAACTTCCCTAAGGAAAGCAGGGAAAGCAGTAAGGCAGGCAAAGGCCCAAACCGAGGAAACACTAGCACAGACAGTAAAAGAAGGTGACAAGACTTTCTATAGATACATTAGCGAAGGATAAAGTCCAGAGGGGTATTGCTAAGATCAAAGATGATAAGGGTGTGTGTGTGAGGAGGAGGACTATGTAAAAGCATCTATCCTAAATAGATACTTCTGCTCAGTATTTACTGAAGAGAAGCTAGGGCAGGGCCCACAGCTCAGCACCATGGACACGGGGAGGTGAGCACTAGTCCCTTCACAAAAGAAAGGGTCCTACAAGAACTCAATAAGCTCAGGGTGGACAACGCAATGGGACCTGATGGCATACATCCCAGGATACTAAAGGAGCTAAGAGTGGAACTAACAGAGCCATTATCAGAAATGTTTAGTGAGTCTCTGAGCACAGGAGAGGTCCCAGAAGACTGGAGAAGGCTCATGTGGTCCCACTCCACAAGAGTGGTAGCAGGGAGGAGGCAGGGAACTACAGACCAGTCAGTCTTACCTCAGTAGTGGGAAAATTATGGAGGCACTCCTTAAGGAAAGGATAGTGCAACACCTGGAATCCACAGGAGCACAGGATCCAAGACAGCATGGGTTTACAAAGGAAGGTCCTGTCAAACTGTCATAGATTTCTTTGACTGGGTAACCAGAGTGGTGGACCAAGGGGAGCAGTTGATGTTGCCTACCTTGACTTCAGCAAAGTTTTCGATACTGTTCCACATGGAAGATTGATTAATAAGCTGGGTAGCCTCAGGGTGGGTCAGAAGTTGGTCAACTGGGTGGCAAACTGGTTGACAGACAGAAAACAGAGAGTGGTGGTAAACAGTATACAGTCAGAAGAGATGCAAGTCACAAGTGGGTACCTCAGGGATCAGTCCTGGGGCCAGTCCTCTTCAATACCTTCACCAGTGACATTGCAGATGGACTGGAGGGTAAGGTCTGTCTGTTTGCAGATGACACCAAGATCTGCAACAGAGTAGATGATCCAGATGGGGTGGGCAGAATGAGAAGAGATCTGGATACACTAGCAAAATGGTCGGAAGAGTGGCAACTGGGGTTTAATGCAAAGAAGTGCAAGATCATGCACATAGGCAAGAGAAACCCCTGAAGCCACCTATAGGCTGGGAGGGAGTTTCTGGCAGTCACAAGGGAAGAAAGAGACTTGGGCATCATCATCACCGATGACCTGAAATCATCCAAGCAGACCACTAAAGCAGTGAGTAAGGCTAGGGGGATGTTAGGGTATATTAGTAGGGTATCACAAGTCGGAAAAGGGAGGCAATAATCTCTTTTACAAGGCACTGGCTAGGCCCCATCTGGAGTACTGCATGCAGTACTGAAGGCCACACCTTCACAAGGACATTAACTCAAACTGAGGCAGTCCAGAGAAGGGCATCCAAAATGGTGCAAGGACTGCATCAGAAAACATATGAGGACAGAGTAACGGAGCTCAATATGTATACCCTAGAGGGAGGAGAGAGGTGATGTGATCGAACATTCAAACACCTTAAAGGCATTAAGAAGGTGAAAGAGCCTAACATGTTTCAATATAAGAAAAATAGCAGGACAAGAGGACACAGCATGAGATTAGAGGGAGGCCGATTAAGGGTAATGGAGGAAGTTCTTTTCACAGAAAGGGTGGTGGATGCATGGAACAGCCTCCCTCAGGAAGTGGTGGATATGAATACAGTGCAGGGCTTCAAACAGGCATGGATAGGCATAAGGGAGCAATACAAATGAGTATGAATAGATAGGCCATTGACAGAGCAAAGGCCAATGGCACATTTATAAGGTAGAAAAAAATGGGCAGACTGGATGGGCCTTGCGCCCTTATCTGCCGTCAACTTCTATGTTTCTATGTTTCAAGGCACTTCCTGCCTAGTGGTACTAGGTGGTCCCCATTACAGGGATAAGTCAGAAAAATTAGATGATGGAACATCTGAGAAGCCTGGAGTTGGACGACTAGAAAATGTACGCGAGTCCAGTGGGTAAGGGAGGAGCAAGCAAAAGACCTGCAGTATATATTGCATCTTATAAGACAGGCCTGTAAAGAATGTTAGTGGTAAACAAGGATCTATTGTAACTTCTGGGACAGTTTCAATCCAGCACCAGCAGGCAACATTCCAAGAAATGGAGTGCAGTGAAAGAATGTGTTAGAGCCTGACAACAGGAATCTGCAAGTTACGACTCTCCTTGGACCTTAGGGTATAAACAACTTTATCTTCTTTTTAGTATTCTAAGTATTCAGCTGACATCCTTAGCAACTTGCTTGCTACACAATTTCATATCAGCAAGGACCAGGAAGAAAAAGTAAGAGATCCTTCCTGCTTTCCAGTGAAAGGAGACCCATTTAAAGAATGCTGAGCAGGAAAGATGAAAACCACAAAGGCCTGCACACTTTCCGTCAGCAGCCCCTCAGGATGCCACAGGACATCAGAACCAGCATGATAGCACAGTGCAGTATACAGTTTTGCTGTATGTTAATATATGTCTAAAGGCAGACAAGAGTTTTGCTTGTCATTCCATGATTGTCTCCTTGTACATTCAATTTTACTGTATTTATTTTGCCCAGTTGTGCTCACTTATGGTGTTGGGGCCCTCCACTGTGTCCCACCTGAGGACTCCGTACTGAGCTGAAGCCTCCACTAACACAAACAACACTGCCTTCAGTCGACCCATACAGTCCTTGTCTTAACCCCAGCAGCAGGGTTTCCTGTTCAAGCCCAGCCACAGTGTACTGGGGGACAAATCAGGATCATCTTGGTTTCAACTGTCAGCAGTGGGGGGAGGATCACAGTTCCTGACAGGTCCCTGGAGTGTGGAAAGCAGTCACAGCCATTCCTTCATGCTGCCACCAACCAGGGAGGATATTTCCCTTGACAGTCCTGTCTGCCACCTCAACTGTGTGCATGAGCACTCAACAGTTCTGGTGGGGGCTCTGGCAACATGTGGACACCTGTGTCATGAAGTGTGACACCGAATGCTTCCACTATGGGTTGCTCCATGTGCAGTACAGCACATTCACTGACCCCAGAGGGAAAGCATCCAAGATGGATGATCTGAGCCCTCCTGCCAGCTTTCCGGACATTATGTCTTGAGCTCATGTACGAACCCGGTTGCCACCATTCCATAGTGATCCCGCATTGATTGGCACCACAAACCCAGCTCTCCTTATACATCCTTAGGAAGAAAACCACAGAGTTCAACTGACTAGCTCTGTCACCTGAAGGCCGTGGGAGGTAGGGCATGAATGTAAAATTAAAAGGTGCCCTCCCACCATGCCCATAACCACATTATAAATGTCTGAGTTTATATTTTGTTAAAAAATTTAGTTACATAAATACATATAGCTATTGAGATGAGCCCTCCTCACTCACAACTGACTTTGTGTGGTTGAGCAATAGAATGCACCACTTGGCATGCTGGTGACCTGGTATACCCAGGCTCAGGTTGTCAGGAGTCAATCAGCAGAAGGAGAATAAAGCATCTGACTGGACATTCCTCCTCCTCTGGGAGGGAAGGTTCCTATGCAGCTGCTTAACTGTCCCTGTGGCTCAGGGGATTAGGAGTCAGTGTGAGGCAGGATGCTTAGTGAGGCTGTGCCATTCAGATGTCCTCATGTTAGAGGTGACATACTGATGTACTGGAGGGCAGCACTTGATGATGCAAGGAGAAGAAAGAAATGATGGAAAATGCAGTGGGTCCTGAGCAGCAGATGAAGTCTGTGCCTCCAAGGCCCAAATGAACTGATGGTGTGCTAGTAGTAACAGCTCATTGGCTCACCACTGTGACAAATCAACTGTTACTACTAGCACATCATCAATTCTTTCATTGTGAATGAGCACCAGTGATGAGAGAGCCTGGTCTCTGTTGTGAGGACATTTTTCATTTTACAGGTATGCAAACTTAAACATGATTAAGAATGGTATCCTAATGAACTATTTACCTATGCCAACAATAAGTTCTTTCACTATAAAAATATTAGAGATCACTTATATTACTCCCAACTGCTATTTTTAATTAAACTTGATAAGTATCATGGCTGTTGGCATGATTTTAAGACAACCACAGAAGCCGAACATTTCTATTTGTTCAGGGACTGCCCTAAAATTAAACCCTGGTGGGCAGTAATATATCAAGAATTGGCAAAGTTGTCAAAAAAAACCTCCCATTTACACCTGAGTTTTCCATGTTTAATAAATATGATGAAGTTGGACTTAATAGAAATGTGCAAAAGAATGTTTGCATTAGCAAGCTTACAATGAAAAGGTGAATTCTCACCAAATGGAATATCCTGGTTCTCTTTCTCTAATGTGCTAAAGTGTGCTGCCTGGGTTTGGCAAGCTTTTTATTCGAAAGAATGATGGATCATGCAGACCCAACAGATGAAATATTTGACGGTTTGTGGAATGATATACAGAACTTTATTTCTCCCATTATTGTTGATTTAATTACTCACTTGATACAGATACCGATACTGTTACTGATATACTGTTACTGATACTGATACTGATACAGATGCTGATGCTGATACCTGTGCTGATACTGATACTGATACAGATGCTGATACTGATACTGATACCTGATGCTGATGCTAATATTGATGGTGATGCTGATACTGATACTAATATTGATGGCAATAGAATATGCAAACTGTGGGACATGAAAACTGCACTTTTGTTCATTGGATGAAATGTAAAACCTTCAATAAAAATGATACTGGAAAAAAGAAGCATATCCTTTGAGTGATGAGAGGGGTAGAAGAGGTGACTGGGTGCCAATGGGGTGTGGGTGCTATTTGAAGGGGACCTGGGTGGGGTAGTGTGGAGGAAGTTGTGATTGTGCTGAATCTCAGAGTCCCTGTGACTGAGGGGAGGGAAGTAGCAGGATTATTATAATCATAATTAAGAAACTTTGCTTGGGCATGGGGGAGAGAGGAAGGTGGTGTTAAGAGGATGGGGTAACAGTTAAATATCAACAGGTGGTGAGGGAGGGTGGTATAACATGCTACACAAGAGTGTTTTTAACAGACCAGCGTTAAAGAACTATGCCTTGTCTGTCAGCAGTTTATGCTTAAGACACAATGAGGAGTAGAATATTCCAACATACTGCAAACAGTGGCAGATCTACTGGGAGCGATGGGGACAGCTGCAACCCCAATGTAACTTGCTTGTTTGGTGCTTGGTTGCAAGGGTTTGTGTTCGAGCTCAGAATCCCACACTGGAGTTGGCTAGAGCTATAGAGGTCCCTTGTGGGAATATGGCATTCTTCTTCCAGGGCAAGGCAGACCACTGGCATTCATGCTCCTCCCGTCAGCCAATCGCAGACTGGAATTGGTCTCAGCTGTGAAAGAAGCTGCTCACTCACCCTCCCAGCAAGGGAAGGATGCAGCAGTGTAGCCTAGAGATTAGAATGAGCCGGTACATTCATAACATCTGGGTTTGATTTCCACAACCTCCATTTGCATGTTGTGTGACCCTGATCAAGTCACTTAACCTCTCTGTGCTCCCATGTCGCCCCTGTAAACAAGCCAAATGCCCAGTGGGCTTGTCCAGTTACCAAAAAATATAACAGGCAACCACTAACATTGGGGTGGGGTCAAGGGGACCAGTGTACATAAATGGGGGTGAGGAAGAATAATAAAAATATATACAGTTTACCACTGTCTTTTGAGATCTCAAGCCTTCAGCATTTATCAGCTTAGCAGTGCTTCTGCAAGTAGGCTACCATGGATAAACAAGTTGTAAAAAAAAAAATACACTGGAGTTTTTGTTGCATGTAAAAACAAATTGTTTTGCTTAATCCCAGACTGAATACATTATTATCAAAATCAGTCTGCAAATGCACACACAGTGAAGTTCTCCAGAAGAGCCTCCCAAGAAGCAATATGTAATTTTTTGAGTGTCCCAGGGCTCTGCAGGCTCCAACACATCTGTTAGAGCAAGCAAACAACGAGCAGGGGCGAGCACTAGGCAGCTGCAAACAGCAGTGTTTGTCTACAGTGACAGGTTCATTCTAGTAAAAGAATAGATACCTTTCTTAAAGGGTTTAAGGTTACAGACAACTGATCAATAGAAGACAAACTATCATAGAAAGTGTAATCTGCATGTAGGTGGCAGGGTACAAATTAACCTTCATGTAGAGGAGAGGTCACTGATATATTTCAGAAATAAACAAGCAACCCAACCACGGATCTGCGTGGAGGGCCTACCTGACATCTTTACCTTGAATCACAATTGTATGAGTGTGTGTCTGAAAATTAGGTTTTAAATAGTTTCTCCAGATGACCACCCAGTGACCCAGAAGAAGTGTATAGAGTTTCCATGTGGACCCAGGTTCAAGAGTGAGCTCAGGTGCTTGCAGCTGGTTGATCAGGCTGGCAAAGAGTGCCCCTCTCAGCCCCTCCTCCCCACAACCAATCAAATAAGTAGCTACAAGCACTAGGCTGGAATCGGTCTGAAGGAGGTGTGGGTGCGGAAAGGATGCCATGAAGGCTGGGAAGCCTCTGCATTGTAGGGCAGACCAATGCCCACATAACGGTGCATAGGGCTTTGTGGAATGGCTAAGGGTTAAGTTTATTTGCTGTTAATGTTTATTGCCTAAATGAAGTCATAATCTCCTGCTTGTGGTATTATACTCTGTTGCTGTTGGAATGACTGTGATGTCATGACCTGAGGTTATAACATCAGCCAAGGAGTAAATACCAGGAGCAGCTGGACTCCAAGGACCAAAGACCATTTATAATTGAACAAGGCATGCGACTCCCTGGACCAGCTACTTCCAAAAGGAGTGCACTCAGGAAGCATGAAAGACCATCACTCAGTAAATAAGCTACAGATTTAATTCTGTGTGTGAACAGAGTGTGGTCAAAAATGTGCTGGAGACCACTGCTAGCCCCTGGCCCATATGCTCCTCCTAAGCAACCTGAATGTGCTGGTCTAAAACAGTTCCACGATAAGCTGGCTCAGTGATTATCTCTTGGACATACCAGATCCTGTCATTTAAAGGGTAAAATCGAAACCTTGTGAAGATAATTGGGTCAGGCATCCCCTAAGGTTCCTGACGGTCCCAATCCTGTTCTCACTCTTCATCAATGACGTGTGCTGTGGGTCTGACAATATCTACTTCCACCCTATATGATACCATCCTTTATACCTATGAGAGGAATATGTCCTCAGTGCTCTCCCTATAGCAAGCTTTTGACAAGGTCCAATCCTTTGTACAAAATAATCTGATACAGAATAAAGACAAAACTCAAACAATGTTTTTAGGTCCCAGACAAAACTCACATGCACTAACCAACAGATGGTTATCACTACCCTAGACAATCATGAGCTCTAACTCACTACTGTATGCAAATATATGGACATGTGACTGGATCCCCATCTCAGATGAAGCGACTCATAGAAAATCTAATAAAAACACTTGGCCCATAAATTGACTTCCTGTACATGAATAAGACTTGCTTTCCTAGCCAAACAGTCTAGCATATTATGAACATCATCTTTTTTTTTTTACTTTTATTTAGTATTTATAATTAAGCATAAAACACATTTTCCTGAGCATATATATCAGCAAATGCTTTCTCAGTATTTATTATAAGTATAATTTGCAACAGTAATCCACCTGTAATTGTGATGTATCTACTCTGTACTGCATAATCTTGTGTTGTATCTACCCTGTATTTTACCCAGGTCGCCCCTGAAAAGGGACCTTCAGGACTCAGTGGGCCTACCCGGTCTTCAAAATAAATAAATAACATATTACTAATGAGTATGACTATACACTATTATTGGTATAGCTTTGAAGGGTATCAAATAACAGTGTTTAGAAATGCTACTCAACACTCAGGAGCTATATTGCAGCCAAATGCCCCAAATTTTTAAACTCATGAAGTAAATATAACAAACATTTTGTAACTGACCTTGTACAGGTCCTTTGATACAGATGTAACGATTACACGGAAAAAAGGCTCTCATTCCAGAGCTTCCTTAAGCTCCTATTAGAACATGCTGGTGCTAACCGTATTGGAGTCTAGGCCCCAAGAGATTCAATTAAGTAAACTTAGTATGAATTTTGAGTGTCCTCACTATCACCATAAAGACTTAATAAGGCCTAGGGACCAGTCCCCAGCCAGTATCTTTAATTGAACTGCAATTTATAAAGGGACTGCAAGGTTCAAATAAATTTCTCTTGGCATTATTAGCCTCCAACTTCAGAATATTCCATCAATGGAATGGTTATAAAGCATCCAGCCTCTTATAAACTCACAAGGATAATAATATTCTGCCATTATAAAGCAACAGTTTTATCTAACCCCGAATCTCCCTTAATATGGAAAACACAGAGTGGAATGTCAGAACTAGTAACATGCTAATAAAACCAGATTTTACATGAAACTGTATTCTGCATGACTGGTTAAAAAGGAAACAACAGTTTTCATCCATGCAGAGGAAGTCCTTTTTGAAGAAAGTTGGTACGTTGTCTTCCCGAGGGAAGAATTACTGTAAAAGAAACGGACTTGCCCCACCCCATGAAACATTCAGTCTAATTATACCAGTCTAGCAGCTATTAAACCATATAACTATAAGATAGCAAACCAGCCTGACAACAACAAATGAAAGTCCACTGCATCGCCCTTGTTGGTCATTTGGTTATTTTGGTCAAAATTTCCTCCAGCTGGGCCTATCACAGGTAGTTACTCCACAACCCATGTAGGGGGTCATTCATTGGATCTGATCTTCCTTCTGGGTATGGAGATTGCTGATCTGGGGTGGAACCGTTCGGTTGGTCTGACCATCACACCATAAGGTTCAGTTTCAGGGCCCTCCAATAGGTCTGCCCCTACAGAGTTGGTTCAGTACCGCCCTTTAAGGAGTTAACCCCAGTGACCTATCGGCGTACTAGATCTCTCGGGTTTGTCGAGTAAATGCATGAGTCCAGATGATCTTGTTCTAGCCCATAATAAGGCTGTTGGAGATGCTCTGGACAAGATTGCTCCTGTTCATGTTCAGCCTCTCACTCTTACGCAAGGAGCCCATGGTTTGATGGCTCCTTGAAGGAGATGAAGCGGGTTGGTCGAAGGATGGAGAGGGTTTGGCAGAAGTCCAGCCTTGATGTTGACAGGCTTAGGTTGATGGCACATTATGATAGCTATCAATCAGAAATCACCCATAAGAAGGCAGAATTCTGTCCAGGGAGATTTCTGCTGCACAGAATCAACCAGCTCAGCTTTTCCAGACTGTTGACAGATTGTGCAATCCAATCTGTCTCCAGCCCAGAGAAGCTTTTCTCAGCTAAGATGTGAGGAGTTTGCTTGATTCTTTGCAGATAAGGTTGTCAGCATCAGGTCTGGCCTCGGTTTATCCCTCCTATGAGTAATTGTAGTGGTCGATGGGAAGTGACTGGCACTCTCTTTCTCTCTGGTCAGATTTCCACCGGTGGAGTTCAATGACATTGTGAAGATCATCCAAACATTGCGTCCAACCAGTTGTAGTTTGATCCAGGCCCTACACCCTCTTGGTGGGTTGTGTAGATGTTATCTGCCCGATCCTTGCTGACATTGTCTGGAAATCCTTGGAGAGGGAGTATTTCCTGACTCCCTTAAGGAGGTAGTTGTTCGACCACTCCTTAAGAAGTCCTCCTTGGACCCAGACTGTCTAAGCAAACCACCGACCTATCTCTAACTTGCCATTTGTTGGTAAAGTTATTGAAAAGGTGGTTGCACTGTAGTTGGAGGATCATCTTATAACTCACAATGTCTATGATACTCTCCAATCTGGTTTTAGGAAGAAGCACAGCATGAAGACGGTCTCATCCTGGTATTGAGTGACCTCCTAATGGCTAGAGATCAAAAGGCATGTACCATTCTGGTCCTTCTCAATCTCTGCTGAATTTGACACTGTAGACCATGGTGTGATATTGGAGTGCCTGTGTTCTTATGTGGACTGTCTGGTACAGTCCTAAAATGGTTTCATTCTTACTCACAGGCAGGTCTCAGAGAGTGGCCACTGGAATTTATTCCTCTGGTGCTCACTCCTGCCTTGTGGGGTACCACCAGGGCTCTATATTAGCCTCCATGTTTGCAGTGTATATGCTGCCATTGGGAGATATCATCAGGCTTATACAGTCTGAGTTTTCACTGCTATGCAGATGATACTCAGCTGTATTTGTCTTTTCTGCCCAGACAGGTTGATGCGGTCTCCATGCTGAACAGTTGCCTTGCCGAGATCAGATTTTGGATGAGTTCCAGCTGGTTGAGACTGAATCCTGACAAGACTGAAGTGTTGGATGTGGACTCGGGTCATCCGAGGGCGGGTTGGGGTTGGACAACCATCAGACTTATTACTTGATGGTGTGCCACTCATTACCTCAGACCAGGTGCATAACCTGGGATTATTCTTGATGATGGCTTGACTTTAAAATCTCAGGTGCCAGCGGTTGTCAAATCCTCTTTTATCATCTGAGGAATATGTCCAGGTGAAACATCTGGTTCCCACGGCCGATCTTCCAACATTGGTTCATGCCTTTTTACGACCTGTCTTGACTACTGCAATTCCTCTACCTAGGGCTTCCTGGGGTTGATATCCACCGCTGCAGTTGGTGCAGAACACGGCTGCCAGGCTTTTGACTGGGACATCTAGGACCAGTCATATTATGCCTGTGCTCATGGGCTGCACTGGCTGCCTATTCAGTGTGGATCACCTTTAAGGTTGGCTTGCTAACCTTCAAAGCCCCTACATCGCTCAGGGACCCAGCTACCTGCAAGATCTCTTGGTACCTTACAGCCCCTCTGTCCTCTCTGTTCCGCATATGAGGGATTGCTGGAGGTTCCCAGGTACGATTGAAGATGTCTGGTTCTCGTGCCTTTGCTTTTTCGGCTCCGACCCTGTGGAACTTTCTACCTTCGCCGGTTGAGAGAATGCCCAACCGTCTGTAGATTTAAACTGAGCTTAAAGCTTATTTATTTGATGTGACCTTCCCAAATGGTTGATAATGTAATTCTGATGTTTTAATGGTATTTATATTGCCTTCTGTATTATGTAACCTTTGGCTTTGAAAGGTGCTATAAAAATAAAGTTGAATTGAAATTAAATAGAAATTGTTCAGTCATCCTCCGATTCTTCGCTTTCAGAAAGCTGGTCCACTTGGGCCTCGATGGGCTTCAATCTTCTCCACACACACACTCTTGCTTCCTTCCCAGAATTTGGTCCCGCCAACCGCCTACTTAAGTGTAAGTAGAACAGTGCGGGATTTTCAGCATTGGTACTAGGCCTAAGGGGGTGTCCTATAGGCCCGCATTTATTGAAGTCCACAAGTCCTGTTAAGTCTGAAAGCCAGGGCCCCAATACCAAACAAGACTGTCCCCTCAATCCCTTCAGGAGGCCCAGAATGTGAATACTGGCCACATGGATGGTGTCCTCCAATTGTTCCGTGCGGCTCTAAGAGCCGCATGCTCCTCTAGAGAAGTGGTGGTTGCAGCAAGGGCTTTCCTGCTGTTGCTTCAGTACTTTAGTAACCTCCCCATGGCATCGAGCTGAGTTTCCACAGCCTGGAAACGCTGGGAGAGGGTGTCAAGCTTTTGGTCTATTTGTTGTACTGTTTTGGTGAGTGCACTCACCGAGGACTGGAGTAGTTCAGCGAGGCCGAGGTTGCTCCACGCAGTTGTGGAAGATGCGCCGTCAGCATGGTCTCGGCGGTTTTGCTGCAGGAGCACGCGGTTGAAAAAGTCCTGTTTCACCATCTTTGTTTGGTCCATTTCGGTAAATTGTTATACCCAGAGGTGTACAAAGGTATACTGTGGACAACAGAGTGTTCTTTTTCAGCAGTATAGATGCAGGAAATGGCAGTTTTAATAATTTTACAGAGCTTCTCTTGGGAGCTTCAGAAAGTAGCCAGTTCTGGCTGGGCTGCTAGCTCCACACCTAACCCCACCCTCCATGAACATCATGTTAACACTACTGTATGATGGGGCCAACAAATCTGTCCTAAAAGCTAACTGCCTCTGCAAATGGCTTCCTCACTTTGCACCAATGCACTCCATGACAACCACCACTGCACACTATATAATAGACTGAATTGGCTGAACCTAGGTGACTGCAGACAACTTCATCTGCTATACCTGATGTATGTACCACAGGTAAGGTGCGGATATATCCAGGCCCTGGTAGAGCCAGACTAGTCCAGAAGGGCTAGTTCTGCAGCCGGGCTGGAATATATTGTCCCAACATGAATACCTGTGCATGTTCCAGTTGCTTCTCCAATGCTGGCCCTCTGGCTTGGGACAACCTGCCTATTGTCCTGCACCTCACACCCACCCACACCACTGCCAGCAAAGTGTCATCAGATAATCAATCTGCCTGCTGAAGATTGTAGATTCTAGAAAATAAATATACTGAACAGTAGTGGACTCAGCACTGTTCCCTGGGGGATATCGATGAGTACTCTTCTTTGGCTGCTCAGAATAGTGAGCATCCACCACAATCCTCAGTTTCCTGCCCCAAGGCAGTTAACAGTCCACCTTGTGTACGCCTCATATATACCACACTTGTATACTTTGCCCAGAAGCTTGGCATGTGCAGCAGTGTCAGAGGTCTTGCTGAAGTCCAGTTAGAATATAGCTATAGTCCCTGCCTCTGTCCACCTCCTTGGTCACCCCTCAAAGAAAGAGACAACGCTTGATTTGGCTTGTTCTACCCTCATAAAGCCATGCTTATAGGGGCTAGAACCTTGACCTCAACCAACTGCTTCATTATAATGTCACTAATATGGCTTCCAAGACCTTGCCCGGCATAGACGTCAGGCTGACCTGCCTGTAGTTGCTTGGATTCAGCCCTGCCCCTTCTTGCTGATGGGGAAAACACTGACCACTTTCTAGTCCTCCAGTTGCACACTGCCCAGATAAATGTATGAAAGATTACTACAAACAGCCATGTCAGCTATTGCCTTAGCTCCACTAGGATCCTGGCTTGCTCTTCACCATGTAGTCAGCTACCGGGGTGATGTCTGCAAGCTGCATTATGGTTACTCCTAAAGGTAACTGGTCCTGCTAAAGAGCACTCACCTCAGGCACTTTGTTGAACTTCAAAGCAAAGTATTTATCTAGCTTCTATGACAGTGTCTGTAGGACTGTCATAGCTTTCTCCCTTTTCCGCTATTTTTTAGGGGTTCGTTCCCTCTTACACCTTCCTACTTCTTCCATTAATTTACTGGAAGGCTTTGTTGTTGTCCACAGCTCTTACTGCCATCTTGGCTTCAGGCTCCTTCTTGGCTTTTTAATTCTAGTCTTGAAGTCCCTTAGGGCTGTCTGTGCTTCTCTCTGACCTGAAGGCAACATATCCATCTCCAGCACATATACCTTTTTTTCCAGGATCAGGGATCACTGTTGAGTTAGGGCCACTTCTTGGCTCTTACTGCTTTCAGGCACATAGAAACATAGACAAAGCAGAAAAAGACCAGTGGTCCATCCAGTCTGCCAAGTTCCCTATAAGCCCTAGAACCTACTGTTCCTCCAGGGTATCAACCTCCCTGCCACCCCCACTCCTCCTTCCTGATTCTGTTACCCTGAGCAACCACTATACTTTTCATTCTATCCCACCCACCCCTGCTTGAACCCCCATTTTCACACCCACCACCTCGACTGGCAGAATGTTCCTTCTTCCACCACCCTTTTCTGTAAAGTAGTACTTCCTCACGTCCCTTCTGAACCTCCTCCTGTTAGTTTATACTCCTCCATAGAGCCACAAGTTAGTGTTCAAGCTAAATAGTTCCCCGTAGTAGAGTGGAATCTGCCAGAATGTAAAGCAGTATCCTGTCACACTGCATGACAAAAGGGTTAACTACCTCCGAAACTGCAAGTTTCAGGTTTTACTTATATTTATACAGGATAAGGCACTAGGCAAGGCCTGTTTTCAGGGCTGTCCTGTGTTAATAATGTTTCCTTCATACCTTAAGCTCTATTACGACATACTTGTATAGAAAAAGTTGTATCTCCTTTTATGTCATCACTGAGACTGCTCTGTACCTGTTATGTACCAGTCTTTGTACCGTGATCTAAGAGTTTTGTAATGAGTCCTTGACTCAAGGTTTGCAATTCCAATATCATTAAATAAAATAAATAAATAAAACGATACATACAAACATAATTTAAAATACAAACATCACAGGTACCATACAATACAATTCAATAGTGGTTAACGTTCACAATGAAAATGATACAAGTCAGTATAGGCTTTTTTGAAACTTGTATATGTGGGCAAATTACGTAAATCTGAGAAAGGGAGTTCCAAAAGGTGTAAAGAATGTAATCAAAATACCTGCCAAACCAAAAAAATGTCTTTGAAGTAAGTCTGCTGCAGTGTGCTGCTGTAAGTCTCCTGCAGTATGTGCTGTTTTGTGTTGCATGTTTGCCAGTTCCACTCTGTGCAGACTTCTGCAGCTACTTAAACACCTTCTTCAATGAACCCCACATGTGCTCCATGCTACCAGCCTCATGCAACTGCTCCTGATCAAGGGACAGCAGGTCTTCATTTTAGCAAAGTCTGCCTCTCTTAAGTTCCAGGTCCTAGTGGCTGTGGTCCAACTAGTCTTCCCTGTCACCAGAGAGAAGGTTACATAGTTGTGGTTATTGCCTCCCACTAGTTCCTGATATTTGCACTGGAGGTGACCCCCATCTCCACAGCTGAGAACAGGGCAAGGGTAGCCTCAAACCTTGTACCCTGTTGAATATGCTGCTCAAGGAAATAGTCCTTGAAGGTGTGCAAGAACTCAGTCTTAGCCCTGACATTAGCCCTCTCAAGATGCCAGTCCATTCCTGGGAGACAGAAGTCTCTTAGGATCACCACTGCATCCAATGTGGCAGCTGTCAAAATTTCCCCAACCAGCTGGGGATCATGCTCCACTTATCTGTTTGGAAGTCTGTAGTATGTCCCCTGGATCAATCTGTTGTCCCCTTCCCACTAGCTTGACGCAGACTCTGGGGCACAGTTTGCCCCTGAAGTCCTCCTTGTACTGCACAGTAACTACCTCTCTTATGAGAAAAGCCACCCACACCCTTTCCTGTCAGGCCTATCCCATAGTCATTATGTGTGGTTCATAGCTCAGTGCTTATCTAACATATAGTGGAATGATGTAGATGGTTGTTGGATGCAGAGGCCGGCATATAATGATGTGATTAGGTACTTGGATGCTTGAATTGAGTCGTTTGATAACATTTTATGGTTTTGGCCTTTCTCTGTATCCCACCTGTAGGAAGCAAGCTTGGATGAGAATTATGGAGTCCCCTGGTGGGATAAGAGTGCTGCAGAAGGAGGTGGTGTCGGGAGGATGGTGGGTGAATGCGATTCGCTTCTAAACAGAGCGGAGACAGCTGCTCTGTTTAAATAGGTTGTGGGGAGGAGTTTTCCACCACATAATTACAGGCAAGCCTTTCAATTATGTGTGGTTCATAGCTCAGTGCTTATGTAACATATAGTGGAATGATGTAGATGGTTGTTGGATACAGAGGCCAGCATATAATGATGTGCTTAGGTACTTGATGCTTGAATTGAGTCGCTTGATAATATTTGATGGTTTTGGCCTTTCTCTGTATCCCACCTGTAGGAAGGAGGCTTGGATGAGAATTATGGAGCCCCAAAAGAATAAATATCAACGATTGTTCAGTAACTGAATGCTGAAGAAGTCGTGCATAACACCTTAATGATAAGAATAGACAATCACCTCCTCCAACTCTGGAGAGTGTGACCAGTAGCACTCAGGAGAGGATAAACCCTTGGGGGAAACCCTGAGGACCCATGGCTACTGACCTGCCCGTCCTTCTGGGCATACTAAAGAAGAGAGATCCTAATTAAACTAAATAAATCAGCTAATCTGATTTCTAATTTGTAGAATTTAATCCAGATAAACGGAGCTAAGTAAGAACTGAATTGTAAATGTCCAGTGAAGTAATTTCTTTAATAAATTCGAGTCCGAGAATCCATGTACGATTCAGAATGATGGAGAGTAGATATATTGAAGAACCGTCTTCCGTTGATAGAGGGCATAATACATGGAATTGTATGATGGTGGAGATGAAGTTGATGACTGACTAACTCAATACAGGAGACCAGAAGACAGTTGCATCCAAGCTTTGACGCTCGATTTAGGTAGGACTAATAGAAGTAATAAGACTTCCAGGTTTCTCAATAATAGAGGGCTTGTAATACGAGGAATGAGAGAAGGCTTGAAGCCAGGCTATCGAGTGACTAATCCAGATCTCATAAGTGAAGTATAGTCTTAGGAATTGATATGAAGGCAACGGCTGTAGAGTTGAGCTGAATAATGGCAAGCTGTAGAGGATAATCGAGACACTGGTGCAAAGTATGAAGCATCCAAGTAGTAGACTGGGCCCAAAATGTAAGCGAGTCAGTTGGACTGCTAATCCAAAGTGAGATGTGGTAGGAGCAGGACTGCACCAATGTAGGCAGATGAGAAGGAACAGGACGGGCAACCAGCCCCTGAAGAAAGCGTAGCTGAACCAACAGTTGGTTAGATAGGAGAGAGGCGGCTGATTCCAGTGTGGGAAGCGCAGTCAGACCTAGGAATGTCCACTGGCAGAAATTGAGCGTGGCAGATAATCCCTTGATGATGCGCAGGAATCCATCAGCTGGAGAGGTACGCATTGTATGGAACAGACTGAGGTGGAGATAAGGCAATTAGACGAGAGGAGTAACATCAAGAACTGAAGGTATGCAAAGGTCGAGGCATGAAAACCAGACGAGACCCAAAGAATCCTAGATGGAGATAACTGAAGAGGCTGAATCCAATGAAGTAGCAGTGTCACAGGTCTGAAGTTGGTAGAGCATGAGCAGGAATTAAAGTCTGCAAGAGATGCCAACCAAGTCCTGGAAAGATGCAGCTGTAATTCCATAGCTGAAGCACAGGGCTAAACATCAAGATAGCAACCCCGAAGCTGCTGAATGAGCACTGAGGCAATCTGAAAGCATCTGAGTATGAGGACCAGCCACTTAGTCGAGAAGTAGGAGTGACCAGGCATGTAGGGGGAGCAAAGTCGAGATGGTAACTCATGTCCCGGGGTGAAGCATCAATGAGGCCACGTGTTAAGGCAGCAGAAGTAGTATACATAAGTAGCATGGGAATAACCAGGTCCCGAGCTGGGCAGGTAGTAGAACAGAAGTAGGAAGAACCCCTCCAGCCCGAAGGGCAAGGCAGGTCAGAGAAGCAGGTGATTAGTAGGAAATCCTCCCAGCCCGATGGGTGAAGGCAGGTCATAGAAGCAGATGAGTAGTAGGAAGTCTTCCAGCTCGTGGACGAAGGCAGTTGTAGAAGCAGGCGATCAGCAGGAAAACCTCCCAGCCTGATGGGCTAAGGCAGGTCATAGAAGCAGAGCAGTATGGTGCAAATATAAGAAAAAGGACTTCTGGGCCTATAGGGGCATAAGTCTGGCTAAATGCGATGACTGACCTCCAGTCCCACTGGCGAGGCAGGTTGCAGAGCAGAGGTAAATAATATAAGAAATAGCTGACCATATAGGGTAATTGGAAAGTAAGAAGGAACAAACATAACGAGCATCAAGGCAAGCATCCAGGGACAGCAACAGAAAATCCCACCATCTGAGAGGAAATCCAGAACAGAGCACATGTGATCCAGGACGAATGGAAAGAACGGATAGACAAGGAGAGCTGCAGCTGTCAGGACTTGAGGAGTATGACTGGAGACGAGATCCTGTAGTATCCAAATTGATAGAATCTCAGACGGTCCTCAAGAAAGATGAAGCTGACTTTGACAGCAATGACTAAGTGCATGGTCGAAGCGCAAGGGCTGGAGGCTACGTAAGAAAGGGGCTAAACCTCGAATGCAGATATGAATGGTGGAACCCAAAAAGGTCAGCTAGCATGGCAAGAAGAGGCAGCCAGGTCCACGGTGGTCAGCGGCACAGCTGGAACCCAGGAAGGTCAGCTGGTATATAGTACATTGCAGTCATGGAAGCATGGGAAATGCTCTGGAATAATGGAGGAGAAATGAAGCAGAATTGCAGTATGAACATAATGACGAATGCACGCCCAGAAGAGCAGCAGCTTGAATGAGGACAACCAGAATGTAATGCAAAACAGAAGAACACCAAAGTATGGAAGCATAACTAGGAGAGCAAGGCAGGTAAGGAAGCAGCTGAGAAGCCGGTTGGGAGCTGAATAGGCAGGCCTTCCAAGATACAATGGTTGGAAGGTAATACGGAAACAGATACTAATAATAAATAGGCAATCGCTGATAATGGTTGGTGGTATCCAAAGGAGAAGAACCTCCATCCAAAATTCAGGTCAAGCGGCATAGCATTGTGAATCTGGCAAGTACCGCAAGGGAGCCGGAGTTTAAACAAATGTGTACAGGAGCGCAGGCACCCGAGGCAGACTAAAAGGCTCACAGTAATTAATCCAGATCCAGCAGTGGAATTAGCCCCACCGGCCTCTCACCGGGGGCAATTTGCACATGCACTCAGTGGGGTGTGGGCTAGGAGGGCCGCCACCGCTTGAGGAGTAGGCCGCCTCTCTCGAGCAGGTGGCTCCACGAGGAGCCCTCGATAGGGCTGGCTATGACAGAAGGAGATAAAAGGAGCTGTCCCAGGATCTCGCCTCCTGGAACAGCTCCACAACCGAAGTTTGAAGTTTTTCCTCCTTGCCGCAGTCGCCAATTTTTGCCTTTGTTCTCCGTGGTTTCTCGCTTTACGGTGTCGTTTGTCCTGCTGTTTGTGTTTTTGCCGGCTTTTTCTGCACCCCTCACTGCTTTTTGCTTTCTTCAGGTAAGTGCCTTTTTATTCTTTCTGGTCTTTTGGGCTCTGTCTGTTCTTCGGGGTTTTGCTGGGCCCGTGCCCGTGTTCATGCCCTTTTTCCTGTCGCGCCAGCCTTCTCCAGCTTTGTCCCAGCAAGTGGTCCACGTGTTCTCCTCGGTATCCCTCCGAGGGTGAGCGGGGCCTGGGGCTTGAATGTTTCTTTTGAATGGGTCATGGGGGTCTGCACTTGGCAGGACACGTGGTTTCTGTTTCGCTCCTTCCTGTACGCTGTCTCCGCTTGCTCCCGCTAAGACTAACAGGCTGTGCGCGCACAAGTAATTTAAATAAGCAAGGAATTGAATTTATGACTAGCTTCCACTGTTTTTGTCCAGTTCTCACTTCCTCAAAGCTCTTTCTACACTGCCTCATGGCATGGCTATCATCTGGGAAAAGATAACTGTTGCTGCGATTGGGCATTTGTGCCTGTCCATTTTCTTAGATGCTTCAAATTTGATATAAAACATTTTGGCTGCTTTTAAAGGCAGCATCGGTGGTAATATTGTACTGTCGGTTGTGGTCCACGTTATTCAGGTATCTGCCGATACCGACACTCAAACATACTAGGGCGCCTCAGTATACGCTTCCTTCTACGCTTAAGATAGAACTCTAAGTATTTTGCATACAATAGGTCTGCTGCAGTGATGTCTTTGTAATTTATTGCCATCTTTTTCCTCTAAAGCCTATTGTCTTGGCGCAACTCTGTATGCCTTGAGGAGCTGTCCTGCCACTGAAATACCCAAAGTCCGTTTCTAATAGTGGGGTTGCAAAACAAGCAGGACCTCTCCTCAGCTTCCTGTTGTACATCTAGTAACCAAAGGTTAACCAGTCGAGCCCCATTCTCCTGGCTCCCTTTGTCCTTGGGGCCTCCTGCCCCCCCGCTATCTTTTCCTTCCCTGTGCCCTCCAAGCTCCCCGTGTCTCAAATTGTTGAAAAATCTTTTAAGATATTGCCCTCCGCCTTCTCAGGGATGCTTTGCCTGGGTTCTTGGGTTGTTCTCCTTTGTTTGGGATTTTATTTTTCTGGCGGGTGGGGCAGGCCTGTTTTTGGCTTCTTGTAGTGCGCCCCGCCCCCTTTCCGTCCGGTCAGATCGGCTTTACTGTTGGGCCCATTCCCCTTTTTTTCTGGTGGGGTTCCGGAGACTTCGCCTGTAGTCTGTGGCCTTTTCTGAATTTTTGGTCGGATAACTTCCGTATTGTTGCAGGCTTTTCCTGTTGGTGGTTGTTTTAGGGGAGGCCTTTTGGTTTTTGTTGTGTTCCTTTTCCTGAGTTTCCCTCAGGCAGGCTGTTCTGCGGGGTTTCATTGGCTTTTGTATTTCGCACCCCCAGTGCCCCCGGTTTCCCAGCAGCTTTCTCCGGTTGTTTTTCGACATACTGTGTGGCCCTGAGCAAGTCTCTTAACCTCCTTAATTGTGCCTTTTACTGTTCCCCGCTGTAATTCCAGTATCCCCTCAATTTACTGGCGGTCTTGCTTGGCTTTGGCTTCCGCCCCCATAGCGTTTCCTGTCCCTTTTTTTTTTTTTCGGCTCGTCTCTCACCAGGTAAGGGTTCGCAGCTATGGGAGTCAAAAGGGGATGAGAGAGAAAGGAAGGGAAGAGTATAAAGGGCAGGAAGGAAAAGAGGGAAAGGGAAGAAAAGAGAAAGGGATAAGGAAAGGATAAAACAGGCTAGGTAGGGGCATTTTCTGTTATAGTTAAGATTTAAGGGCTGAACGTATCTTATAAAAGGGCAGGATGGAATTGTATTAACTAATGTTTTGTCTTATAGGTATTGCATCGAGTACACTGCCTTGCCCTTAATAGCAATAACTAAATGTCTGAAATGCAGAATAACCTATTTCTGGACAACCAGCCCACTCAAACCCCCGCAGGTGCAGGGCACTGGTCAAGACCCTATGGTACCGGAAGCCAGCCACAGTGGTGGCACAGGCTATACCAGTGCAAGGGCAGGACCAAGCCTTCCATGAGGCTCTACAACGCCTGAAGGACATTGGCGGATCTGATTGGCTTGTCAACCATGTCCCGTTAGAACCGAAATACTAGTAGCCCAGCAAAACGGGCAAATGAAACCAGTGTCAGAACCCCTTAACATGCCAGAACACAGGCCACAAGAACCAGTGGATGATGTGGGACGGCAGCCTAAAGCATGACCAGCCATCGGCCCGATAGCTAGAATCCATGGCAGAAAAAATCTGTTGCAAAAAAGGGCAGGGCAGGCAGACCAAGCGAAAGTCTTCACCAATGGCAGAGAGGAGAAAAACGGGCGGGAAAAACAGAACAGAGAAGAGGGAACGCCCTAAGGTGCAAACCAGAAGAGGGAATGACGACGTGACCGAGTAACGGTGGCCCAGCCACAGAGGGGTGAGTATGAAGACATCAGACCAGCCGATGTATCAATAGTGTGGTCTGAATCTGATAGTGAGGGAGCTGAATATAGCGACAGCACAAAAGGGCTGCCTGTTGAACCTGCTGAGGAAGCAGGGCATAAGAAAAAAAAAGAACCTGGAGGACATGGTCAAAGCCAAAAAATAAGGGCGGAAACGGAGGAGGGCGGGCACAAGGTGGACGGGAGTGGAAGACGTGCCTAAAAACAGTCAGTAAGGAACCCCTAGAAAGAAAAAGGGGAAAAAAAAGTAAGCAACCGGTCAAATCTACAGGGGACTCCAGGTTCAATCCCGGCTAGTGAGAGCAGGGCAACAACCATGGCAACAGAATCCCTTTATGTGGCCCTTTCATATGGGTCACCGGAAATATGCCCTCACTTGGCCAGCAGTGACCCCTGGGGTCCCTTACCCCATGGTTTCAGCAACAAACCCACAGGTTGGAATGCCACCCACCACTGAGGGCCCCTGGTATATCCAACTAATGAACCTGGTCAGGGAACCTCACTGGGCACGGCGGGGCTGCTGGGTCAAGAGAGGAGGGTAGCTTAGGACACACCATTTGGACAGATCGGCAGTAGCAAGAACCGATGCAGGTCAGGTAAGTCAAAAGGAAGCGTGACAACAGAATACCAGTGTGCTAGATCCTCGCCGAGTCAGCCTCACTCCATTTTCTCACAAAGTTATAGGGGAAGGGAAAATGCACAAAGAGCAGTGGTTCATGTATGGACAGGCGCTGGGCTTCCCAGACACAACCCCTCCCAACTAACGAGGAGAATAGGACATCAGGCTCACAGGAGCAGGAGATTGTAGCCACAGGGGTGGATAACACTCAGAATACTGCAATAAGAGATATGTCAACAGGCCTAGTATCCAGACCCCAGAGCGCTGGGCTTATGCTGGGGTAGAAGACCCATTAGATCACTTATCAGACACAGTCCAGGAGAAAATATGGAAGGGAATTCATAGACATGTTCTCCTTACTGCATAGGGAAATCCCTGAGGTGAGCTGACTGAAAAAGGGTATAAACAAGAGAGGCCACGATGACCAAAGGTACCATTCACATTTGAGAATTGGGCAGCCGCTGACATATTTATGTCAGTCTATGGGATGAAGCACCCTGATAAACTAATTGCACTGTTAAAATACAGGGACACCATAAAATTTGCACACCTCTCATTTGATGGATATGCATGGTTGAAATCGATGAGCAATTTCATCTAAAGCTATCCAGGCAACCCAATCTCAAATGGGAAAACACGCACATAGACCTGTGGGTTCGCTATATGACGTATGGATAGTGCCCATGCTATTGCACAGCAATTGAGTGGAGAACGAGGAAAGAGCAGAAAAAGGGGCAGGAAGGAAGGCCTGTTACGATTACAATAGAGGAAATGTTTCGTTCCTTTTGTAAGCACGGCACATCTGCAAGTCCCATGAGGGGAGACAGGTCTCCGAATGTGCACGGGCAACCCCCAGAACATCAAGCATCGAGGAGCAAGTGGTGAAAGGGAAAGGGGTCTGGGAAGTTTGGCTAACTCACCAGTACAATTACATAGGATGGCTCCCTGGCTTGACCGCTACCCCAAAATCGGCTGCAAAATATATACACGATGGTTTCAGGTATGGGTTTAGGATACCATACAAGGGCCCCAGGATAGAAACCACAGCGCGCAATCTGAAGTCTGCAATCTTGCTTCCCAACATCCTGGGGAAAAAATTGCTAAGGAGGTGGAAGCAGGCAGGGTGGCTGGACCATTTGACCATCCCCAGTGCGCAACCTCAGAGTATCCCCATTGGGCCTGGTTCCCAAAAAGGAAGCAGGGAGTATAGGCTCATACATCACCTGTCTTACCCAAAAGGTAATTCAGTAACCGATTCATTAACCCGGAGGATTGCACAGTGCAGTATACAGCGTTTGATGAGGCTCTGCGCCACATACAACAGTTAGCCAAGGTGCAATGATGGCAAAGAGCGACATCAAACTGCTTTCTGTCTGTTACCTGTACATCCAAGTGATCAGGATTTACTGGGTTTCAAAGTGGGAGGTCGTTGGTATGTGGACAAGGCTATGCCCATGGATGCTCAGTCAGCTGCGCAGCCTTCAAAAC
Organism: Neoceratodus forsteri; assembly: GCA_016271365.2. Taxonomy (NCBI): domain Eukaryota; kingdom Metazoa; phylum Chordata; order Ceratodontiformes; family Ceratodontidae; genus Neoceratodus; species Neoceratodus forsteri. The sequence goes on from CM057449.1 coordinate 332,755,096, forward strand.
ATTTTCAACCTTTTGGAGTGGGCCACCAAAGAACACACAAGAAACATACATGTAGTCCATTATCTGGATGATTTCCTATTTATGGGGCCAAAGGGGAACCATATGTGGGGAGACACTGCAGGGCTTCACCTCACTGATGGGTTATTATGGTGTCCCTCTCACCGTGGAAAAACGGAGGGCCGGTGACTGTCTCTCATACCTGGGCATAGAAATAGACTCTGAGGCCATGGTTTCCCGGCTACCACAAGACAAGGTGGCACTGTTGTGCAAGATATTGGGTGAAATGGGAAAGCAAAGAAGGTGACCTACAACAGCTGCAATCTGTGATAGGCCACTTGAATTTTTCATGCCTGCAGTTCGCCTTCAGGCAGGCCATTCCTGAGGCGGATGGCATCTGCCACGGGTGGTGCTTTAAAACCATATCACCACATCAGATTGACACAGGGCATAAAAGCAGACCTACAGGTCTGGGAACTTTCCTGAAAGATTTTAATGGTATCACCATCTGGCAAACACCAGCGGACCAATTTTTGACCTGCACATGGTAACCGATGCTTCAGGGGCATTGGTTTTGGGGCATCTCAGGAGCATGGTTTCGGGACATTGGCCACAGGAGTGGGTGTCAATGGGACTCACAAAGAATATTACTCTTTGGAACTGTTTCCCATCATGGTAGCCGTAGGGTGTGGGGACACAAATTGCAGAATAGGAAAGTGCTGTTTTACACAGACAACAGGGCGGTAGTGGACATATTGAACTCGCAGACATCTCACTCTGAAGATGTGATGAAGGTTCCATGGTCTTTGTGTTATGCTGCTTACGTTACAACATCTCTTTTAAGGTACGACATTTGCCAGGGAAAGAAAATGTTATCGCTGATGCCCTGTCTCGATTTCAGCTCGAGCACTTCAGGCAGTTAGCGCGTCGGGCGGACCAGTTCCCGACAGAAATACCTGAAGCAGTCTGGAGACTAGGGAACCAAGATTGCAGCAACTGGTACAGCTCGCTGTGGCCCCCGACCTGGAGGAAGTATGTAGGTAGCTATGAAGCTTTCCAGCAATTTTGTGGTCACGAGGTAAGCATGGAACTACACAAAGCTCAGAGACAGGTTCAAAGCTACATCCTACACTTGGAAGACCTGGGAAAATCCCGGCAGCTATCACCTCCAACTAGCAGGCATTGCCTTTCTTCGCAAATATGAGGGTTTTCCGACCCAACCAACAATTTCATTGCAAAGAAAATGGTGCAGGGCATGTCTAGACTCGGGAGGAAAAAGGGGGACACAAGGAAGCCCATAGGACTACCAGAATTGTCCAACCTTTGACAGCACTGGGAGTCACTTGCAGCTCTGGCTATGAAACCAAGCTGTTCAGGGCCCTATACACATGTGCATTTTTGGGGCCTTCCGGTGTCGGAGTTGGTACCGCAGTCCAACTCTCCGAGCCAAAATAACAATCTCCAATTGAGCGATTTTGTCATCTGGCAAGACAGACTGTGTCTTCAGCTGCGGAAATCAAAAACTAACCAGTGCGGCCCCCGGCTAAGATTACACTGTTTAAGGCCCCTCCCGGGAATATCTGCTCATGGATGGCAATGAGGGAGTATCTGGCAGGTCGTCCTACGGAGCGGGTCATTTGTTTGTGCACGGGATGGGAAAGCGGTTACAAGACGGCAGTTCTCTCGGTCCTACAAAGGGCTTATGGATGGTAGGGAAAACCCGACCTTGTATAACACCCATTCATTCTGAATCGGAGCAGCCACTGAAGCGGCCAGGTTCGGTTTAAACGAGGAACAGATAAAAGGGGTTGGCAGATGGGCTTCAAAGGCATAAGGGTTACATAAGGCCCCAGCAAAAACAGCAGCAAGTGATGTTGGGGAACCCAGCACAAGTTCGATTGTTAGTTCAAACCCGTGAACACTCACATGTTTCTACTTTTTGTTTTACAGGCATGTCAGCAACAACCCCAGATATGGATCGTGGGTCATTCGCACGTGAGGGAGGCGTACAGGAGGGAAACACGCCCATATACAACCCAGCTGCTCATTCCAAGAAGTAGAGCGGTGATAAAATGGGCAGGGAAAGGGGGATGAGTGGGGGCTTTGTGTAACACAATCATGGCACTGGGTCTAACTAGCCGACCACCGCTCGTGCTGGTGATCCACCTGGGAGGAAATGACTTGGTCACCCTAGGGCAAAGAGATTGATTGGGGATATGAAGAGGACTTGTCCCACTTAAAACAGTTATTGCCTCGCACCATTCTGGCATGGTCCGAATGTTACCTCGCCGGCATTGGCGTGGTGAGCGGAAGGCAGGGGCTATGGATAAGCGCGAGGAGGTCCGTGAATAGGGAGGTGTCCCATTTTGCGGCCTCACTGGGCGTGGAAGTAATCAGACATTTTACGATTACAAAATCAGATTTGGAATATTATAGCGGGATGGGGTTCATTTGTCAGGGATGGAAACGATGTACTCAACAATACATTTAATGATTTTTGCAAGACAGTGCTGTTTGGAAAAGTAAGATCCCTTGGGCATTAGTGGAGATACTGGTTGTCCCAGTATGAAGTGGCAGTAAATTCATGGCTGATCCTGGGTAAGAGGCTCCGGACATAAGAAGAGCTGCGATTGGTGTCACCTGGAGAGGCACGACCCTAGGACGGGTATGCCTCTGAGGATCGGGAGAGAAGACACCCAGGCTGGGGCATGCATGGAAACGCTGGGATCCAAGACTCCAAGAGGAAGAGTGCGGCCCTCGATGGGCATGCTCTCGTCAAGGGCTAGGAGCCCTAAATTCTGAAGGGGAGGAACTGTCTCTATGGAAAGGCACGGCCCTCAACGGTCTGTTGGACTAAGGGCCAAAAGTTCCCTCAAACAAGCGGATGAAGGAGCTGGGGTTTCAGCAGGACATGAATTATGGCTGCCCAAGAGGTCTTACAGGATGGGACATGTAATGTACATATGTTACAATTTTCTGTATAGCTTGGTGTGTGTATATAATGTATGTAAAGTGCATATCTGTAAAAAGTGTGATGTACCGATTAGGCTCGTGAAAGCCAAGTGTCCCATGTAAGGTATGCAATTTTGTTTAAGTAAAAGAGCTGCGGCTCCTTTTTATCCAAAAACAGTGTGGTGTCTTGATTGAATTGGGGGTCCGCCTTGAGCAATAGCCCCACCGGCCTCTCACCGGGAGGCAATTTGCACCACGGCACCCAAGAGGGTGTGGGCTAGGAGGGCCGCCCACTGCCTGGAGGAGGCAGCCCTCGAAAGCAGGTGGCCCATTTAGAGCGTCCCTCGGATAGGGTTGATGGCCACCCCTCCCCATAGGGAGGGTCAGGAGAAGGAGATAGGGAGCTGTCCCAGGGATCTCGCCTCCTGGAACAGCTCCACAACTGAAGTTTTACCCTCCCGCCCACCGCAAACTTTGGGGCCAGCAAGAGATCCGTCAGGGCTTTTAAACCTAAAAATGGCAGTAAGGCAGTAAATTCATGGCTGATCCTGGGTAAGAGGTTCCAGACATAAGAAGAGCTGCGATTGGGTGTCACCTCGAGAGGACGACCCTTAGGACGGATATGCCTCTGAGGATCGGGAGAGGAAGACACCCAGGCTGGGGCATGCACGGAAACGCTGGGATCCAAGACTCCAAGAGGAGGAGTGCGGCCCTCGATGGGCATGCTCCTCGTCAAGGGGCTAGGAGCCCCTAAATTCTGAAGGGGAAACTGTCTTGTGGAAAGGCACGGCCCTCAACGGGTCTGTTGGACTAAAGGGCCAAAAAGTTCCCCTCAAACAAGCGGATGAAGGAGCTGGAGGTTTCAGCAGGACATGAATTATGGCTGCCCAAGGGTCTTACAGGATGGGACATGTATGTACATATGTTACAATTTTCTGTATAGCTTGGTGTGTGTATATAATGTATGTAAAGTGCATATCTGTAAAAGTGTGATGTACCGATTAGGCTCAGAGAAGCAAGTGTCCCATGTAAGGTATGCAATTTTGTTTAAGTAAAAGAGCTGCGGCCCTTTTATCCAAAAACAGTGTGGTGTCTTGATTGAATTGGGGTCCGGCTTGGGCAAACTGCTAAGCAGTCCGAGGGATATGCCAGGAAAGCATATAGCCTTGCGAGTCATTTGAAAGTGGGAAGCAATCTGTAGTTCACCCAGTAGTCCCAAATCAAGATTCCAACAATATATTACAATGAGGTAAGTAGCAGAGGAAGCGAGGCATCCAGCAACAAATGAGTAAACAAGCGCAAGTACAATCGGCCACAAGAGCTTCATGGGAGCTGTAATGCAACTGACTGCTAGGTCGAGATCTACGAGGTGGGTAAACAAGCGAGCAGGCGGTCAAAGTCCCGAGGTACAACTTGCAGGAATCCTAGAAGCAGCACGGCAATGAACTGGAAGACGCCAAAGAGGTCGGCGAGTAGCTACAACTTAAGCAGGCAAGCGAGGTACCAGGAGCAGCGCTGCCACTGAAGTAGAAAAGGACAAGCAGGCAAGGAATGGAGGTAGGAGCGTGGCGGCCTGAACTGAAGGCGCAGATGGCAGACCCCCAGGGAAGGAACACAGACAACACTAGCACAAAGGGGGTGACAAGGAAAGAGAGAGACGCAAGGCAATGGCTAAGGCGGAAGAGGACAAGGAAACAGCGAGACAGGGGAAGGGAAGGGAAGGGAAACCAGCCGCACCAACGGCGAGCATAATCCACTCTGAATGCGACTCACTCTAAGCAGAGCAGGAGACAACTGCTCTGTTTAAATAGGCTGTGGGGAGGGCCTTCCCCACATAATTATAGGCAAGCCTTTCAATTATTCCCCTATCCTGATGTCTCAGTCATTTTCTTCCCCCATCTAGTGTCTGTGAGCACCACCAAGTCCTCACCTTTAATATTCATCAGGCTCTCCCATTTTGCTAAGTATACCTCATATCTGCTTGCATGCAAAATGGAATAGCTGCCCATCTATGATCCTTCACCACCTTAGGGTCTCCTTTCCTGGTGCTCACCTGTAGCTGTCCATACTTCAGTTATCCTCACATCTGCCTCCTGCCCTTGATGATCCCATGCAACAGACCCCCGCCATCCTCTAGTATGAATTCCCTGACTGCCCTCCCATTCTCCAGTCCTGACCAGTACTACCACTCCTTGCAGGTGCAACCCAGAACACCCTCCAGTTGGCCAGAAAAAAAACTATCCTGCTTGTACCTGACCCTCTTGAACCTGACCCTTAGAAAAGCATCAGCCTACCTAACTGTCAAGAGCTGCCTCACTAGCCACCAGAAAGGGAGTATCTTGGAAAGATCACCCTGGACTCTTTTCCTTCAGAAACATGACTAGTTTTGTGAAATTCCAACTAATGTCCTCAGGACTTGTGCTCTATGTTGTTTGGTTAACATGGATGAAAATGTTCTGCTCCTTCCCCACTTATGTTGTTTGGCCCTGGATAGCATTGTTCGATCTACATTTTAGCAACTGTACTTCCTCACCCCAACTACCATTCTGGTCCAGTAAACCCCTCAAGCAAACCCACTACTCTAACTATAGGATCAACAATGACTACCACCACTAGCAATCACTGTTCCAGCCACCCTTTCCCTACCCCATCTGCCCAGGCCAACTATCCACCTAGGCCTATTGGGCAAGTCCCTAGCCTCCCTCCCTCCCCATCCTCCTCAGCTGTCCTGTCACCTTTCTGTACACCTGTGGTGCTCCAAGTGTCACTCAAACCTAGAAGTAACTCAGCCTATTAGCAGCAGTAGCACTACTGCTCACAACACCCACGATCTGGGTTCGAGAATGGACTCAAGTCATTCAGGACTGGCCAGGGAGGGAGGACTGAACATCAGAGAGACAGCTCTCCTCCCTCAGGGTGAGGGAACATCACTTCCAGTGTTAGACTGATGCCTGGTGGAGAGCAAGTAGTAATAATACAGTCATAGTACATATTGTGTGGAAAGGACTGCCACCTGATGCCATCCCTCATGCATGCCACAGTCTACATACATAAATAATGCTCTATGCCAACCCCTCAATGAGAAAACATGGAGGAAAAGCTTTCATTTGCCAGAGTCAAAGCCGGCACCTCCAACAGGCTCATGCACAACTAACATGGTAGGCCCCCACCTCCATGGTGGTCTTGGAGTAAGTGGTAGTTAACCTGTAAATCCATGAGAAGGTAAGTGATGTGTAGGCCACCCACCACCATGGTGGTCTGGGGTAAGTGGTAGTTAATCTATAAGTCCATGAGAAGATTGGTGACATAGGGGTGGGGTGCTGTAAGAAGTGGGGCAAACAAGGGACCAAGAAGCAGAAAAGCAGTATAGGGAAAAAATTGGCAGGGTGCCTCTTGAGAGCACTGGCTCACCAGCAGGGGCCACAGATGTTCCTTAATAGGCAGAAAATTGGTACATCACAACCCTGGCAGTGCACCAGGTGTGCTCCCCCACAGTGCCCAGATGCTAGCCCCCCCATCACACTAGCTGCTAGTGTCATCCTTGTGTCCCCACAGAACAACCAGTGGCCATTCCAGACTGGAAAGATGCCTTTCAGGGCAGCACCCAGCTCACCATGGCTGCATGCTCACAGGCAGGATGGCTTACATTATGCAGTCCTGGCAGCACTCCAACTGCGATTTCATCCTGCCTGATAACCTACACTTTTAGAAACAGTTGTTAGCACCTGACCCACTTCCACTCAGTCAACTCCACTAACCTTGTGACTGTTCATTGCGTTGACGGTTTGCTGCTTTGCTGTCTGATACATAAGGCAGTGAGGCACAAAAGCTCTGATTTCAAGAGACTGGTTTCATCTCATTGCTTAATCCTGGCTAATTTGTGCACACTTGACCCAGGTGCCCCTAGAATTAACTTAGTACTAAATATCCTAACCCTTCTGGAATGCACTAAGCCTGTTCAGCTCCTCCCTGATTAGACACCTTCGATGCAGTGAGGGTCCAGCTGTGAGAAAAGTTTTTTGAGCAAGACTGAAAGAAGTACATACCTTACCAAAGGACTTGCTAATAAGGCTTGAGGGGAACTGCATCTCCAGCAGATACTATGGGGGAAGTAGGCCCTTGTAATGCAGTGCCTGGGATTTGTGACGAGATGCCCATAACTACTAGCTTAGAGGTATGTCCTCTTCCATGCCCAGCAAGTGCATCTAGTACAGGAAGAGGCAGCATACAGAATGCTCCAGTCAATGCATATGGACAAAGGACCCGTGCTTGAACACAATCTAATGAAAACCTCAAATTGGCAGGAGGTGGCATAACAAGTAAGGGTCTGAGGCATCACATTGGCAAAGTGATTCTGAGATAATTCTGGACCCCCTCTCCAAACATCCGGAGCCACTTTGCTCCACACACAGTCGGGATGTGACAGTACCATGGCTGATAAAAGTACAGTACTTCATAGAACAGAGACACACCTTACCTGACCTGGTTGGGTGAAACATGAACAAAGCGGCAATAGCAACAGGAAGCTAAACTTGGCATGCAAATGTCCAAGGGAGCTGCACTGTGTTCAGAACTAGTTTAGGTTTTATCTGACCAGAGAAATAAAAAGGAGTGTAGAACATGATAGAAGACCTGTTGTACAGTATCTGGAAGTGGAAGCTAGCCAAATGTATTGAAGTGTAACCCCCTCAGGTGGGACTTACTAGTCATGCCTCCTGCCGTCTGGTCTTGCCAGTCCTAGGTTCTCTCTGCCCTGAAGTGCTTGTGCCAGCCTCAGTATTCAGCCACTTTGCATAGAGGTGGAGCAGTCCTTAGAGATTATGTTAACTATTGCAGGTCCTTTAGCTCTGCACCTGCATCTATGCCCAAGCAGGTGTTCCAACTTCTGGGATCCCAGTGGACATGTGAGAAGTTCGGACACGCTAAGCTTATAACACACACAGGGATGTGAACTTGTGTTTAAATGTATGAATGTTTAAAGTGTACAATTTGCTTTAAGAAATGTTCAGACTGCAGTGAATGTGTTTGCCTGCTGCAGAGGGACTTAGCACTATGGTGCTAGCGACAAGCCAGCAAGGACTCTGCCTGAGCCCATTCATCAACCGGATGACAGTTCAGATGGATAGCTATCAGACTGTGCAGCTTCTATTTGTTACAACTGTCTTTACAATTTGTCTGTAGAAGAACTTTATTCCTGGGAATAGTTACCAACTGTCTACATGGACACAATTGTGATAACCCCTGACCCTGTTCTGATCAACTGGGAATCAAGGAAGTTCATGGACTGCAGCTATGACTCCTGGGTAAGATGTGATAATGTTCTTGCACCTTTCCATTTCACCAATCACTTATTTAACTAGCTTCACAGAAATATGGAAACATAGAATTTGATGGCAGACAAGGACCACCTAGCCCACCTAGTCTACCCATTTCTTTACCTACTGTATAAATTCCAGATACTACTTGATCTGCAGCCTACTTCCTCCTTCCCACCCCTAGTGTTGCCTTCTACCTGTCCAATGCATTCATGAATTCACCTACCACTGTTGCCCCCAAACCTCCTCAAGGAGGCTGTTCCACCACCCTTCTGTGAAAAATACTTCCTCACGTTGCCTGAGTCTCCCCCGCCTTATATTATGACCAGTTGTTCTTGCACAGCTTCTTTTCTGAAAGATGCTGCCCTCTTGGACTCTACTGATCTTCTTGAGGTATTTGAACGTCTCTATCATATCCCCTCTCCTCCAGTGTATACATACTGAGTTCCCTCAATCTCCCTCATATAGTTTCTGGTGTAGCCTCTGCACCATTTTCGCTGCCTGCCCTGGACTGTCTCTACCTTATTAATGTCCTTTCAGAGATGAAGTCTCCAGAACTGCATGCAATACTGCAGATGAGGCCTTACCAACTGCCTGTACAGTGGCATCACCACCTCCTGTTTTCTACTGGTGATACCTCTCCCTATGCACCCCAGCATCCCCCGGCTTTCCTCACTGCCTTCTCACATTGTCTGGCTACTTTATTTATTTTTCAAACTCTGTTTATACTCCGCCTGTAAGGAACTCTCTCCGCATCCACTTACCACCGAGCTCTACCTCCTGCCTGAAGCACTCTTCTCCTCACCCCGAGCCACCCTGGCAGACCCCTGGCTCTGCACCCTCTGAGGTAGGACTGCCGTATCCTCCCAGGGTGCTCTATCTACAATCTAATTTGCCAGGTGGTCAGGGGACACGAGGAGAGGTGCATGTCCTGGAGTGTGGCTTCCCAGTGTCCGTGGTGCCTTCGCCTATCCCCATCGACGGGATTTTCTTTGTTATGCCCTCCCCAAGCCCGATGTGCAATGATGTCTAGGGACATCTGCTGCTGCTCAGATGCCCACTACCCAAGCTTCCACCGGGGCTGCTGGGTGCTGGTCTGACCCTGGATCCCTCCCTGAGAGAGGACAGCTGTCCTATGGATGCTCGATCCTCTCTCTCCCCTGCTGACCCCCAGTGGCCCTGGCTCATTCCTGAACCTGGGTCACCGACGGACGGAGTGTGGTGTCCAGCGCCTCAACCTTCAGCACCACTGGGCCGGCTTGCCTGGCTACTTTAGATCACCTGTTATGACTACCCCAGGTCCCTTTCCAGTTTGGTTGTTGTTAGTACCTCCACCCCCATCATGTATTCCTCCCTTGGGTTTTGTTCTCAGTGCATGATTTTGCACTTCTTGACATTGAATCCTAGCTACTACACTCATGACCACTCCTCCAACTTGGCTAAGTCTCCTCATCTTCTTCACCCCTGAGTGTCAACTCTATTGCAGATCTTGGTGTCATCTGCAAAAGGCATGCCTTTCCTTTGAGTCCCTCCGCAGTGTCACTACTAATAAAGACATTAAAGAGGACTGGTCCCAGTACTGAACCCTGTGGCATCCCGCTGGTTACTCCCTTTCTTCAGATTGAACTCTGTTTACCACCACCTTCTGTGTCCTGATACTGAGCCAATTTCTGACCCAGTTTACCATCTTGTGACCCACTCCCAGATTGCCCAACTGTTTACTAACCTCTTGTGTGGGACTGTTCAAATGCCTTGCTAAAATCTAGGTAGACCATGTCCACCGCCCTCCCTGATCTTCTACCCTTGTCACCCAGTCAAAAATTCTATCAGATTTGTTTGACAAGACCTTCCTGTTGTGAAACCATGTTGCCTTGGGTCCAGTGCCCTGCTGGCTTCTAAATATTCCACAATCCTTTCCTTTAACAGTGATTCCATCATCTTTCCCACCACTGAGGTCAAACTGACCAGTCTATAGTTTCCGCTTCTACCTTGCTTCCACTTTTGTGAAGGGTATCACGTTCACCCTCCTCCAGTTCTCTAGTACTACTCCTCCTCCAACAATTTGTTGATAAGGGCTATCAGTGGTGTCAGTAGCACCTCTCCGAGTTCTTTTAGTATTGTGGGATGTAACCCATCTGGTACCACTGCCTTGTCCACCTTCAGTTTCAAGAGTTCCTTTGGACTCGGCTCTTCTGCACATGGTCTGGTGTCCACCCTCTTCACTGTGTGTGTCTGCTGTATAATTCCGGTCCCTCTCCCTGCCCTTCTTTCGTGAATACTGAGCAAAAGTATTTATTCAGTATCTCATTTTTTCAGGTCCCCTCTGCCTCCCCTCCTTTACTTGGCCTCACTCACTCTTCCTCCCTTGGCCTTTCTTCTTTCCCTTACGTACTTGAAGAAGGTTTTGTCCTCCTCCTTCATCATCTGGGCTATCCTTTCCTCTGTTTGTGCCTTTGCACATCTGACTCTTTTCCACCTCCCTCTGCTTAGTCTGATACAGTTCCGTCTTCCTCCTTCTGCGTTTCCTTGTATTTCCTGAATGCCAGTTTTTTCTCTCTAACGATTCCTGCCTTCTTTTGAAAACCACAACTTTTTTTTTGTCTTCTTGCTTTATTAACTTGTTCACACAAAGGCTTGTTGCCTCTGTTATGACCTCTTGAGGTTCTCACTGTACCTCTACTCCCCTCCTCACCCTTTGCCCATGTTTTCTTGAGGCATTTTCCCATTTTAGCAAAGTGCTTCATGCATATTAATTTCTGTGATGGACAGCTGTATTGCGCAATGGGACTGCAAGCTGGCCAGAGGGATGTTGGGAGATATAGCTCGTGGGGAATAGTTCAGTGCTGGTGAGGGGTTCGTGAGGCCGAGCTTGCAGAGAGTGGATTGCTAGATACTCACTGTGGTCAGGGGAGCACCCTGTGAGAGAGGGCTTGTAGGGCCTGTGACTTGTGCATCTGCTTGTGAGAAGGGGATTTGTCCTCCACTTTCTGGGAGAGCCAGCAATGTAAATCTGTGGCATTGGAATGAGACCCCTCAGCAAGAGAGTGGGGTCTGAGACTTAATCTGCCAGAGGCCGAATCAACATCAGGAGGTGCCTGCTAAGCTCTTGGAGCCTGGGGAGCCAGAAAGTGTTAAGAACTGGTGCCAGAAGTGTGAGACACAGCTGCAAAGACTGTTGTTTTCTGCCTGAAAGCTGAGACTCTTGGAAAGAGACTGTCCCTTGGTTTGGAAGAGCCCAGGCCTGCCAGCAGAGACTTTGTTAATGCCCAGAGAAGCCACAGAGATTGTGTGAACCCTGCATTATAAATAGGAGTCACTTCCAGAGGGACAGTCTGGGAGTCAACCAGTAATGCTACTGCTAGGTATTGCTGATCACCTCCGCCTGGAGGTGTGTGAACCCTGGTCCCTGGAATGCGTCCAATCCAGCATTAAGAAGACGACAGCTGCAAGAATCTGCAATCAACGAGAAGGTAACAAGCTGCAAGAATCTGCAATGAAGGCCAAGGTGACAAGTTGCAAGTAACCAGTCCCAATTCCAAGCTGCCATCACCAGTAACATTAAAAGCCCTAGAGTCAGCCTATCTGAACTTGTTAGACCCTGGGACCGAGGACTTCAGAACCATGTAAGCCCAGGACAGGGGTTATTTATAACCAGTTAAACAGCCTTTCTTCATTCAAAGTCCTGTCACTGCCATTATTAATCTACTGGCATCCATCACCATCTCTCATCCCTACCTTGCCATCAACTGTCCAGTGGCATCCCCATCATCCCCATCCCTTCCTTTTCTTCCTAAGCTAGAAAAAAAAGATTGTCATCTTGCCTTATGGTGCTGTTTCCATCATTGTATGCAAATGTACATAATTGTATATACTTGTAAATATGCTGTACAAATGTTACTTGTGTTTATATTAGTGTTGTTTTCATTGATGTTTAACTATGTACTATGTTTTGTAGCTATGTATAGTAGATTAAGGAACTTCCTTGCAAACGAGCCTGCTCAATGGAATTTTCCTTCAAAAACTTGAACTTGAAAGTGCACCAATGCCAGCCAACCCACGCAACGATTCAGGCCTGCACCCTGCCACATCTGGTTATTCAGTTGAGACTGAGGGAAACACTGGTACCAGTGGGGAGGTGGGTTATGCTGCTATGGGTACTGGCAGGTGGGCACTGTTAGTATTTATGTTCTTTGCCAGTTACACAAAAGTTCATCCAAAATGGTTATTTATCTTGCATCCCTTTCTTCTCCTTCCCTGTTAATAAATATCTTATTGATATTAAACACTATGTGCATTAGCAATAGTCAATAACTGCATGCACTTTACAGTGTTAAGTTGGTACATGGTACTCGTGTGTTGGGTGACTGGAAGGGAGGTGGATAGGTACAGCATCCCAGGGGTTGTACCAGACAAACAACTGGCCCACTATATTTTTACTCTGGGTGGAAGCACCATGCTACTTATTTTACCTTTGGAAAACAGACCTTTTTCCCAGACCCCTTAGCCTTGGTGAGGCCACAAGGCAGGGGTAGTAGCCCGCTAGTACACTGCACCCAGGTTACAGAAGCTGAGGGACAGTGGTAAGTTTTAGGAAATGAACTTCAACTCCAGGCTGACAGCAATAACTCACTCTGACAGATATACTCATTTACAACGTCCAGGAGAAATGACAGATTAGCTTGCACAATCTCAGAAATTATCCATTTCACTGTGCTTCCCAAACATATCCCTCCAGAGGGCACCACTGACAAGGATGGCAATGGAGCAGTGCCACTGTACAGTGACTACTTGAAGGTAGTATCTGAGACTTGTCCCGATTAAACTTGTATCTGAAAAGGAGAGTATAATCCCATATGATGCCATTCGACCACTGTGGGAGGCAGGGATCTCTGTTAACAGGAGAGTGATGACATCTGCAAACTGAAAATCTTACGATGGTCACCCACCTACAAACCTTCAGGGCCAGAGCTCAAAGGCCAGGAGAAAATAAACAATGAGAAGGTGTGTCCCTGTCTGATGCCCCTGCTCAGAAGGAATTGAGAAGAGCTAGCAGAATTGGTAGGAATCACTGATGTTTAATTATGATACAGTAGCTGAATTAAAGTAATAGCAGTAGTGGGAAAACCAAAACTGGCTAAGGCATAAAAAGAAATAGCCATGCTGTTCTGTCGAAGGCCTTTTCTGCTTCTAGTGACAGGGTGGCTTTGGATGTCCTCCCTTTAAGGTATTTCCCATCAGATCCAGTAGTCTTCTAACATTATCTGAGGCCAAATGACCTGGGACAAAGCCTACTTGGTCAGGATAAATACAACCCCATAAACTATTCCATTCTTGCTACTAGGATCTTTGCAAAATCTTAGCATCCACATTAATGAGGAAACAGGGCAAAATGGGAGCATAAAAGAGTGTCTTTGCCCTTCATTAAGACTAAAGCGATAACAGCCTTTTAACAGTTATCAAGAACGTCCCAGCAATCCATGCCTCATTAAATACTCAAGTTAGATGAGGTGAAGGATTGGAGAGAAAGAGGCATACAATTCACAGGGGAACCATACAGACCAGGTGATTTGCCAGGGATGTAGCTTAACAGTCTCCTCAGCTCTGTGAACTGTTGAGTGATGGCTATGGGATTCACAAACATTCTGGGGCACCTGTGTGAGCAGGAGTCCAGCACGAAATACCTCAAAACTAAATACATCAAAGATACACAGAGGCTATTCAGGACCAAAATAATAAAGTGTCTTATGAAAAGAGATACATTCACAGTTAATATCCTGGGGAGATGTCGCCATCTATCTCTGAGTCATCTGAATAGATGGGATATATTTTAGGTTTCACAAGTCCAAAAGCAGTGTGCCAATAACCACCCTGGTTTCTCCCTCAACCTCCCAGCAATGCTGGTTATGTTGAACAACAGTATTTAGTTTTATTTATTTTTTATTTATTTATTTATACATCAGTTTACAACCTTTGAGCCAGCTGCTCTGCTTCCAAAGGTACCTCGTCACAAAGAGGACAAAACACAGTACAACATTTGGTTACATCATTGTAGATAACAGCATTTTTTTTACATCATAGCAGGCAACAGTTTAGGCAGATATATGCTGTAATTACTTTGTTTACAATAACAGTGTAACAGGTTAGGTATTGACAGGTTATTACAGTTATTCGGATAAGATTGAGAGGTAAGCATACATTGGTTAAGCAGACAATTAGTCTTGAGCAGGGACTGCTAGGTTAGTAAAAACAGGTGGCTTTGGGACAGGGTAGGTGATAGGTGGGGGAGCCACTCTGGGAGTTTTGTCAGTTGTTGATTGTGAAGCTACTCAGAGAGTTTTGTCGGGTACAGTGAGCTTGAACACCTACGGCCGGGGATGCACAGCTCCGCATGTTAAATAGCTGACTTCAAGTGCGGTTTTGAAGCTGGAGATTGAACGGGTATCGGTGATGGAGCTGGGAAGAGTATTGTACCAGGTGGGGGCTCTGTAATAGAAGGACTGTTGACCATGTGGTCCTGGTTCTTAGGATAGACAGGGTGGCCTTGGAGGAGCTACGAGTTTGGACTAAGGGTTGAGCTAGGTGGATAGAGGCTGTCAGACCGGGAGGGATAGTCCAGGAGTGTTTTTTAGTTAGGAGGCAGGTTTGGTATCTGAGCCGTTCGCCAGGTTGAGGGCAGACTAGATTTCTGATTTAATATTATCAGTCTTCAACTAATAAGCCACAACATTTTAAAGTCCTTGGAAGCGGTGTGCTCACGAGCATGCAGATCCGTTCCTTCTCCCTCAAAAGCGGTCACAGTCAGATGTTGGGAAGAGGCATGCATAATAATGTTACCCCAAATGATCACCTTCATATCATTCCATACTGTGACTATAGAGACCTCTGGGGTCTCATTACTGATCGGATACCAAAAGCTCAAGACTCTTTAGCTTTGTTGTACACTAGGGAGAGCAAAGTAGGGCAGTACTGAATCACCATTTATTATGGGGACCAGGCAATCTTCTCAATTCAGAGGAAACTGGTAAGTTTTTTGCTTTTTGTCAAACCCCCTCTCTCCCCGCCTCCTCCATTCAGAGGTCAGCCTTGCCCTGCCTGCCTTCCCCTTTGTCCAGGCTACCCCTGGGTGGGGCCCCAATGGACAGTGTTGGCAAGCCCTGCCTTACCCACCAAGTCGGGGCCATGGGAGCGGGACCCCCAGCAGACATTGGCGGCAGTGGATATGGTGACAAAGCAAAGCGTCATGCCCGGGGGCAGGCTTTTTTTCATGAATGCTGGATCCCTAGGGGCAGGGAAGTGCAATGACCTCCAGAGTGTGCTGGCTGCAGCAGTACCCCCAGCCTCCACCAGGGGTCTGTAAAGTGCCACGCACTCTCCCACCTCCTCCCCAGAGAAGGAGAACAGTTCCCAGGATGCTCGATCCTTCTCCCCCAGCTGACAGGAGACTGTTAAGTTTTACTGCTGTATAATTAGTCAAAATATTTGTTTGACAAATGCTACACACTAATGGCTGAAGTTACTTTATGCTTTCCATTCCAAACCTTCAGTGACAAAAATATCATATTTATATACTATAGGGTTGCCTGCCTTGGTGCCCCATTGTAGTCTGGATGCCCCAATGTTGCTTTGTTGTCAATGCCCTTTTGGGTAACCCTGCCTCAGTGTTTTTATGCTGAGGTTCTTTGACTGTTTAGCTTGCTTTCTAATTTTTGGGCCCTTCATGACCCAAACCCTAAAGACCACATAAGGGCTGGTTCATTTTACCCTGGGGTGAGATACAGATCAGGCTCATTGATGAGTCCTGAGTAGAAGAAAAGCACATGTCTGGCTCTTCTGTTCTCAGCCTTTGCAGATCATGTGAGAGGCCCTTTGGCACCATGCATTCCTGCTTAAAGCAGAATCAGCCTAGTTTTAATGTATATTTGCATGTATAGTGAAGCCCACCAGGATGAAGCGTGGTCACAGGCTTCCTGCGTGACAAAAGGGATTAACTCCCATTGAAATTACATTGTTTGCTACAGTGACTCTACTGCAGAATTCTGCAGTGCTGCGCTTCATCCTGGCGGGCTTCACTGTACATCCAATGATGCTTTGCATGATAGGGGTATCATGTGTGATTTTGTATTTTTTGAAACCTGGCTTTGTTGCCAATGGCCTTTTCTGGTAACCCTTACCTCAGTGCTTTGTACTGAGGTTCTTTGTCTTTTATACAGAATAATGCACGAGAGGTGTGTGTAAAGAGGTTTCTCTGCACACCTGAAGTATGTGAGGCCCATAAACCCTGAGACATACCTCTCAACCTCTTTACTCGTAAATCAGGGACAAAGCTTAAAAAATCAGGGACAAAGACCCAAAATCAGGGACACATCTTAAAAATTGGTACTATTCACTTAGAAAGCTGATATAATAAGTGGATTAGAGTAAGATGCATTTTCTGAAGAACAGCAAGTCTGCAACTTTAATGTTTGGCATTATTTTGTACTTTCAATCCCCACTGTTCTGTCACAAAACACAAATTTTTACGAGGGACAGAGGAAAATTCTGAGTCAAATCAGGGACGTCCCTGAAAATCAGGGACAGTTGAGAGGTATGCCCTGAGAGCAAAGTACAAGAGGTTTATTAAGGCATCACACACCAAGGGTGTGCATAAAACAACTTACTACACCTCCCCATGTTTTATTTTTCATTAATTATATGGAAAAGGCCAGCCTGGTGGCACTGAGGGTTGAAGCGCTGGACGCCACACCTGCGCCACACCAGTGACCTGGGTTCAGGAACAGACTCGGGTCATTCGGGGTTTGGCCGGGAGGTAAGTATTGAGCATCCAGAGGACTACCTCATTCCTTGGGGTGGGGGTTTTGTCAGCACAACCAAGATTGGTTTGGCCCATGCCTAGGTGCTTGGCTGCCTCCACAGAGGTGGAGACAGCTGCTGTGCCCATTGCACAGGTGAGGGCACAGGGAGAAAACAGAGGAAAAATTCGGGACCCGGCAGGACCCATGATGGCCCCAATGGGCCAAAGAAGTAATCCTCTGCAGGGGTTGTAGACCCTGCCAGGTCTGCTGAGATGGTACAAATAATGTTGTAATAAAAATAAAAAATTATCTGGAAGAACGCTCCAGTGACAATTTTCTCTCATCCTCTGTTGACCGTGTGTCTGCCCCCCATTGGCATGTTCATCTCTTTTCTAGTCTCCCAATCCAGAAAAATTCAAAGTAGAAAACTGGCTGTCCTAATCATAACTAGCACAGACTCCTCTCTTGTGAAGATTTTCACAAAACAGCCAAGTCAGCGTGGTCTAGGATGACTGTTTCCCTTACCTTACACTCACTGCTGCATATCTGCCAGATGTGGGCACCCCAAAATCCAGGGTGGCCAACATTGTAAGAGGAGCCACTGACCTGCGTTTGTTGTATGAAAACAGCAGGACTTTCTTGGATGCTGAAGCCACCACTGGGCTCATACTGCCGGCTTCAGTTGAAGCAAGGAGCCAGCGATCCTCTGTTCTGTCTGTCTCTCTCTCTCTCTCTCTCTCTCTCTCTCTCTCGAGCTATCTATTTCTTGCTACCCATCCATCCATTTATCTATCTATCTATCTCTCTCTCTCACTATCTCTATCCAGCTAGCTAGCTAGTTCATATATAAAATGTAGTTAGTAAGTGTAACATTTTGATTGCTCTTTGTCACAATTCTCACTGCTGACTGCCAGGCACAACTGATCACATGATGCTTCTGCAGCTGAAAAGTAGGCAGCGCCCACTCAGGCATCTATATGGGCAAAATACAGTATTACACTGACAGCAAAGAAAAAGAAACTAGTATGTACGGGCCATTACAAATAAAATGTATTAGCAACATTACTGTTTACAGAACCAAAACAGCACAAACCTCCAAACAGCTATCCAGTCCAGCAGGTGATTTCAGAAAGTCACAAACACAGTAATACACGAATGAACATTTAAAAATACTAGCCATCAGCACACCCTATCTATGCCTGATATAAATTTAATTTACAAAAACCAAAGCACTGGAGAAGGTGAAAGTGCCGACAGAACAACTGCTAAATTCTCAGTGCATCATTAGAAGCAGCATAGTTATTAATACTCTGTCCAGTTATCTGTAGGACCACTCCTGAAGTGGTGAGACAGTACTGGCAGAAGCGACCAACCACTGAGTGTGTGCAGTAACAGAATGAACATGCTTTGACTCTGAGAGGGCTGTGCTGATAGGAAGTAGTCTGGGAGCTGTAGTTTTCAGCAAGCCTCTCAGGACTACATCTTCCTGCACAGCATTAGGTCCTCAGAGACATTTTAGAGTGGGTTCTTTTATTTTACCAGGAGTCAGCAGCATTTGAGCCATCTGTGGGCAGTTATCAACACTGTCCTGCTGCAGATATAGACTGATTTTAGGGTTTAGACCCACAAATCCTTTGGGCTGATTGTCACATGACCCGTGATACTTCCAGTCGGGTCACTATTTCTGTGCATGCTCCAGAAGCGGTTCAGGCCAATACTCAGTCCACATGCTGTGGGACCACTCCTGAAGTGGTGAGACAGTACTGGCAGAGCGACCTGAACCACTGAGTGTGTGCAGTAACAGGGCACATGCTTTGACTCTAGGAGGGCTAGGAGTTGTAGTTCTCAGCAAGCCCCTCAGGACTACATCTTCCTGCAAAGCGTTAGGTCCTCAGAGACATTTTAGAGTGAGTTCTTTTATTTTACCAGTAGTCAGCAGCATTGGAGACGTTTGTGAGCAGTTATAGACATTGTCCTGCTGTAGATATAGATTGAGTTTAGGGTACAGACCCACAAATCCTTGGGGCTGATTGTCCGTGACCCATGATACTTCTGGGTTGGGTCACTATTTCTGTGCAAGCTCCACGAACACGCATGAAGAATGCGGCGCCAAGACATGTAGCGCATCTTGCATGTGTCTGCGGTGTCCACGGGAATGAGGGTTTATGAAACTTTTATATGGTAAGAAGACATTGTTTTAACATGTAGCATATTAGTGCTTAGCACAGGTTTGTTAATTAGTTGGTTCAATCTATAGTAGGCTAAGCTGCCAGTGTTATTCATTCCATTTCTCAATCTACTACGCTACTTAGCTATTGGGGACAAAATTGTAGCTCAGTATATACTGTTTTTGTTTGATACTCAGTATTTGTATCTAAGAACAATGTCTAACAAATTAAAACATTAGATGGTGACTATGGTTATAGATATCAGGCTTGCTCTATGTTCTCTATATTTGAAACTAACTTTACCCTGACTGATTATAGATGTGCAAAATGCATATATATTGTGCAACTTAAGAATGACATTCACTCTTACAAACATAAGTTTGAGACTATCCTGAAAAATCAGTTGGACATACAAGAGAGGATTAAAAATATTGATAACGACCAGGTCTCCTTAGCTATGCAGCCTTGAGCTGCCACTAGTAGCACAGCATTTTGCACATCTTCACAAGTAACAGCAGAAATTCTTAAGACCACAATAGGTGAAAGAGTTAGCAGAAGAAGAACTAGAGAACCGGATGATTTAGATAGTACAGATGATCAATGGATTACAGTCTCTGGAAATAAAATAAGAAAGGTCGCAGACCCACGAACTTTGTAATTTCAACACAGAACAGATTCTCAGATTTATACTGTGACAATGAAACTTGATTTTGCCCCTCCCCCATTATACTCACAGGAAAATACAATTAGTTCATTAGAAGTTCAGGGTTCTAGTAAAGATGTATCATCACAGCTTCACAAGCTGATATGGAAATCGACGGCCCAAGTGAGGCTGACCTGTTAGTAAATAATATATGTATCAGTGTTGATACTCCTCAGACTTTGGTCTGCACTGCTGGAGCCTATAATTAGCACAGTTTCGGACCATTTAGAGCTGGCTACCAATAAGAATGTAATTCAGTCCACACCCAATCCTCAGACTATTAGTCAAAATTTGGATATTAGACCTAGTTGCCCCATTACTCAAGAAGGGTCCACAGGTCACTCTGTTACTAATATACCCCAGCTGTGCCAGACATACGTAATAGGTGACTCTATTATAAAACATATTGATCGTCTCATTTGCAACCCCGACAAGGTCAATAGGACCTGTAGTAGCTTTGGGGGGCTACTATAGCAGATATCTCCATGATGGTAAACTCCATTTTATCTGATGGAGGTGACCACCCACTGTTATAATTCATGCCGGCACTAATAATGTGAGTCACTACATACTGTAGGACTTCAAAAGGAGTATATCATACTGGGAGAAATGCTTACAGCAAGAAATGCTCAAGTTGTTGGCCTGGTGGCACTGAGGGCTAAGGCGCTGGATGCCTTACCTCGCGCTATGCGACCCATGTTTGGGAACAAGCACGGGTTGCGGGATTAACTGAGGTTAGGAAGGATTGAGCATCAAGAGGACTGCTCTCCTTCTCCTGGGTGGGGGACATCAGCAGTCGGTGTGCGGCTGACCCCTAGTGGAGACTGGGGACAGCACTGCTGATGCTATAGAAAGAGGGATGGAGGCGCCAGACACTGGGAAGAGCTCATGCGAAGCGTGCATGCTCCTTCCACTGGCGGCACTGCACACCCCTTCCTGCAGGGGGAACCAATACACAGAAAATTCTCGGCAGCAAGAAGACTGCTGCCAGCGCTGCCATGGTCACGTGGAAGTCAGCTCCCTCCTGGGTCCAACGTCCTGGTCTCCACAGTGGTGGGGTAAGTACCCGCTGCAATGCGACCAAAGGGTTAGTGACTGTCACAATCCTCACTCAGCAGGTCAGGACCTCTGCTCCCAAAGTGCCAACCTCCGAGCACAGTATTGTGAACAGGAACAGAAACAGCGAACCCTTCTGTCTGTTTTGTGGGTTCAAATCAACCTTGATCTCAAGTTCTGGAGGGATTCAAACTGTGAACCTCTCTCTAGCATACCCAAGTGTACAGGCTCAGATAATTCTGCTGTTTGGGGAAATGCCAGATATCATTTGCCTATGGGCACCTAACCAGGTGTACAAAATAAACCCTTAAAACTCCATGAAAGACCTCAGAGAAACTCTTACCTTTTTCCCAGTTTGGTGAACCAGTAAGCTATGCATAGTGTCAACTTTAACCATATATGCTTTATTTGTCAAATAAAGAATTTCAAGGCACACCAAGTAGCCTCTTAAAATAGAGGTTTACTTTAACATAGAAAAAATCATGAAACTGTAAATACAGAACAATATATCACAAAACATACAATCACTTAAAAGAACAAGGTTTAAAAGTGCAAATTCCTATCAACCATACACTTAGACTTATCTATCTAATGTATCTCTTCTAACAGCGCTTAGAGTTGAAGTTTCTTCTTCAGAGTCCAAACACGATATCTCTAAAGGTCAGTCACAGCATAATTAAAACAACTATCTTGAACCTGCCTTCTCCATGATGTCACCAGAACCTCCTCTGTGTATTAAAAATCATACAACCAGGATGTCTTATCATTCAGAAGGTAAATTAATTAAGGTGACATCAGTAAAACTTGTTTCCCCATGACCCTTTGATCTAGAGTGTCTTCCTGTACTTCACAGACATCAAAGGAAATGTATGATTTACTCTGCCAGGTCTCACTGGGGTGCAATATGCTTTGTAACACCAGGTGAAATTAACTGGGTTTCCTCTGAACGTCGTAAAAGTTTATGATTTATCCTGGCAGCGGCAAGCTACAATTAGTCACATAAACAGGAGATCCTTAATTTATGTCTCTTCTAGTCTTTAATTATCTCCTGCCTGTTAGGTTAACATCTTGTAGCTCAAACCTGAGGGTGTCATCCCAGGAGCACAAGATTTCTTATGACAGTCAATCACACTACATTTTATTTTACAAAAATCATAGAGTAATCAGAACCAGCTGTCCAAGTGTCACAATGTGATGGGAGGTCAGAGCTCTGTCCATGACCAGGGCAGAGCCAGGCTGGTTGGCTGGATGGGCAGAGGAACCAAAGGCACAACCTCCCCCAGTTGAGGAAAAATAAATCAATGAAAAAAAATGCTCAAGTTTGCTTTTCTGAAATTCTACCTGTCCCTAGAGCCACAACAGCTATTACTAACAAAACTAAAATGGTAAACAATTGGCTTAGGATGTGGTGTTTGGAAAAGGGCACCACTGCTGTATTATTCACTGGGAAAGTTTCTTGATCACCCTAATTTATTCTCTTATGTAACGGTCTCCACTTAAGTAAACACGGTAGCTCATTATTGGATAAAAGGATTGAAAGTTTCATTACTAAAGCTTTAAACTGAGTTGTTGGGGGGTATCGACACCAGTGTTACAGCCACCCAGATTAAACTTACAACAACTAATATACAGAAAGAATTAAAATCCAGCCAATGCTGAAACTTTGAATAAATTAAAATAGCACAATTAGAAGCCTACTGTAAACTATAATGTTGATGTAACGGCTATTACTGAAACATGATGGGCAATCTTCAGAATGGTCCAGGGACATTCAGGGATATCAACTCTACTACAAAAATAGGGGTTTGAAAGTGGGTGGAGGTGTTTTCTATATTAATAATAGTATACCTACAATAGTCCATCAATTTTCTGAGTACTGAGGTTGAACTTGAAACAGTATGGGTCAAATTATCTCTTCTTGGCAGGGCTAAATTATTATTAGGTTGCTGTTACAGACTTCCCAGTTCACCTGATTCCTATAATATCACCCTATCCCAGGAACTCATGCCAGCTTCTGATGTAATCATTTTAGGGACTTTAATTTACCTGGCATTAACTGGTCTATTAATAAAGGCACCACAATGTTCAAGCAATCATTTGTGGAATGCTGTGCCGATAATGGTCTTGAACAGTTAGTAATATAACCAACTCATAACAATAATATTCTGGATTTAATTCTTACTAACAGCTAAGATAATTTTTCCAAAATGAGGTGATTAATCCACTGGGTAACAGTGATCATAATATGGTTTTGTGCCATTTGTCTATAAAATACAGTTACGTAAGAACTTACCGTAACAGTAGATCTTCGAGAGAGGCTCTTGCAGTAGGTGATTACATATAGGACTGATGCCAGCCGGTGTCAGGACCAACGGAAAAATTTCTAGCTAGCAGTCTCTGGTGGGGACCATCCCCATGTCAGGTGACCGGCGTCATGCGCGTCAGTATAAAGGGCGGTCCCCTACACCCGCTTCTTCCAGTTCTTTCCCCGCCAAAGGCCAAAAGGCAAAGACGAGAGAGAGGCAGATATTTCCCTTCCTGGAAAAGGAGCTGAAAAGCTTAGGGGATGGAGGGTAGGAAGGTATTACCTACTGCAAGAGCCTCTCTGAAGATCTACTGTTACGGTAAGTTCTTACGTAATTGTACTATCTTACTTCAAGAGGGCTCTTGCAGTAGATAATTACATATAGAACTGAGTCGCAAGCAGTCTGTAACAAGGAGAAGCAAACAGGAGGAGAAAGCTACTCAGAGTAGACCCTCCAGTTGTGAAGGCCTTAGGAAAGGCCTTGCAAAACAGCCAACCGAAGCCTGCTCTTGACGAGGCAATGTCAAACTGTAATGTATCGTGAAGGTATGGACAGAAGTCCAGTGGCGGCTGCACAAGTGTCAGCCGCTGACACGCTCTTGAAACAAGTCAGAGGCAGCGACCCTCTGGTGGAGTGGTTTCTAACTTGACCCGGTAGGGTCTTGTTGTACTTGTCATAACAGAAAGTGATACAATGAGCTAACTATTTCGATTGGCATTGCTTAGAAACAGCATTGCCTTCTCTTTATGAGCAAAAGAGACGAACAGTTGATCAGTCTTTCTAAGATCCTTCGTCCTGTTGGTGTAGTATCTCAGAATTTGGTGAACATCCAAAGTATGCAGGACGTACTCTCCTTTATTGGAGTGCTGCATAAAAGACAGGCAACTCTATGGATTGGTTCAGCGTCAATTCCGCTACCACCTTAGGGAAAAACTTAGGGTTGGTATGCAGAGCCACACGTTCCTTGTGAAAAATCAAATACGGGATTTTACACATCAGGGCCTAAAGCTCAGAAATCCGTCGGCAAGAAGTAATGGCTACTAGGAAGAGAGTCTTCCAAGAAAGGAACTTTAGGTCCACTGAGGCTGCTGGCTCTCAAGGAGGCAGAGTAAGCTTCTAAAATGAAATTCAGATCCCAAGGAGGGCAGGAACCCGGATAGGGGTCGTAAGTGAAGGACCCCTCTCAAAAGGTCTTAGAGACCTCCAGCTGAGCAAATGTTCTGTCTGCAAAGGGGACATGATAGGCCGAAATGGCTGCCATGTGAACCTTTAGGATGAATGGCTGAGACCCAGATCAAGAGGTCTCGAGGTAATCCAGAAGTTGGCCGGCAGAGCACGGGAAGGGCCCGACATCATTGGAGGCAGCCCAAATAGAGAACCGCTTCCATTTCATGGTATAAGTAGATCTGGTTGAGGGTTTCCTGGCCTCCACCAGAATCTCAACTACTCGGGAGAAACCCTGAATCGGGCTTGAGCTACGTCTGCAGGAGCACACATGCAGCTGAAGGGACTTGAGACCTGGATGGACCAGGGTCCCCTGATTCTGGGTCAGCAAAATAGTGACAGAGGAAGAGGAGGTTCCTCTGAGTACTGTTGCAGAAGAGAGAACCAAACTTGCCTGGGCCAGAAAGGAGCGCCAGAATCATTCGGAAGCGCCTTCTGAACCGAGTTTGTGCAAGACCCTTGTAATCAGTGGAATCGGAGGGAAATCATAGACTAATCTGCGCTTTCAGTCTAGAGACAAGAGCGTCTCTCCAAAAATGCCACACCCTGGAGCGAGTGAGCAAGACGGAAAGTTTTGTGTTTTGAGGGAAAGCAAACAGGTCTACCTGTGGAGTTCCCAGCACAGGAAGATGTCATCTATGACCCCTGATCCAGTTCCCACTCATGAGCTAGAGCAGATGACCGGCTTAGCCTGTCTGCCAGCATGTTCTCGATCCCCGGGACATGAGATGCCGTGAGATGCAGGTTGTGCTGCACTGCCCAATCCCAGACTTGCATCGCCTCTCTGCAAAGGGGTAGGAACAAGTTCCTCCCTGTTTGTGATGTGCCAGACCACACACATATTGTCCATCTGTACAGCTAGGTGACTGGGAGACAGATACAGAGCCTGAAGAGCATACAGTACCGCCCTTAGTTCCAGCACATTGATGTGAAGAGACTTCTGTAGCTTGGACCAGGAGCCCTGGGTCCTGTGAGGACCGAGATGGGCTCCCCAACCCCGCCGGAGGCGTCCGTATCAACGTCTGCGAGGAGGGAGGGAGACTGAAGAGAACTCCCGGAAGAGGTTCTCCTGAACCATCCACCACTGCAAGTCCCGAGCCAAGGAGTGGAGACCAGTACAAGGTTGATCTAGGTCGTCCACCAGCTGATTCCATTGAGACCAGGCGTCCACTGAAAGATTCTCATGTGGAGCCAAGCGCGAGGGACTGTTGGAATCTCAGCCGCCATTAGCCCGAGAAGACGAAGGACTGGCCTGGTGCTGACCCACCTGCAGCAGGACAACAGGCTGACCTGGGCCTGAGAGTGGCCGCCCGTCCGGTGGCAGGAAGGCCATGCCAGAGGTCGTGTCCAGGATCGCCCGATAAACTGGAGCCTCTGGGATGGGACTCAGATGGGACTTGGCCTGGTTGATGGTAATACCCAGGCAGGAAAAGACCTGCTGGGTAAGGGAAGGAAGCGGGAGTTCCTCCCTGGATGGGGCCGCCAGGAGCCAATCGTCCAGATACGGGAAAACCTGCACCCCTGGGTACGCAGGTAGGCCGCTACCACCGAAAGGCATTT
Source organism: Neoceratodus forsteri (assembly GCA_016271365.2). Lineage (NCBI taxonomy): Eukaryota > Metazoa > Chordata > Ceratodontiformes > Ceratodontidae > Neoceratodus > Neoceratodus forsteri. The sequence continues at coordinate 332,781,169 of CM057449.1, forward strand.
GGTGAACACCGGGTGCTGAGGAAAGACCAAATGGGAGGGCTTTGAACTAGTAGTGGTCCCCTGGAATGCAAAACACAGGTATTTGCGGTGGGAGGTGGATATGGATATGCAAGTAGGCATCCTGCATATCCAAAGCGCACAGCCACTGTCCCAGCTGGAGAAGCGGCAGGAGGCTCTGCAGTGAGAGCATCCTGAACCTCTTGTACTCACTGAACAAGTTCAGGAAGCTGAGGTCAAGAATCGGCCTCACGTCCCCTGTTTTCTTTGGGACCAGGAAGAAATGGAATAGTACCCCATTCCCTGAAGAGGAATGAGGACGGGTTCTATCGCCTCCTTCAGCAAAAGTGCTGAAATCTCTTGCTGGACCAGAAGATGATGTTCCCGAGAGTACAATCACCTTGGGGAGGGTGTTAGGGAGTTTCTGAAGAAACTCTATTGAGTGTCCTTCTGCGATCAGCTGGAGCACCCAGGAATCTGAAGTTATCCCTCCCAACCGAGGTGGATAGAAAACCTCCTTCCTACCGGTTCCTCTGGAAGGTCCAGAGGCTATGGGAGAGAAAAGGAGTCAGGTGGTGTGGGCAGCATCATGGCTGAAGCACCACGAGCTTTTGGGTGGGGGCTTGGCAGCCAGAGGGGACCGGCGCTTAGTGGCCCACTTTCCCTGGGTTTTGCCTTTGCTGATTCCACCTGTGAAATGGATGGTGCTGTGTTTAATGGGGTGGTACATGAAGTCCACAGACTTCAGTGCAGTCCCCTTCTCCTGCAGATCGGTTATAATGTCCTTGACATCACCACCGAACACACCAACCCCGGAAGGGCGCTCCTGAATAGCGGACTGCACTTCCAGGACTAACCCTGACACACGGAGCCAGGCATGACACCGTAAGCCTATGGCGAGCGGAGTCTCACCAGCAGTGTCCACTGCATTGTATGTAGACGTGAAGCATGTGCCAACTGGTCAATGTGCAGAATGGACGAGGTAGCCACTTCCTGTTTGACTTGAGAGTCAGGAAGGAGTCCAATTTGATTCCACCTCACTAAGAATTGCCTTCTGTAATCCCCATGTTACCGACATAATTTAGGGCCCTAATTCCCAGAGTGGAAGAAGCAAAATCTTCTTCCCATACTGGTCCAGAACACGGATTCTTTGTCAGGCGGAGACGAGCTCAGATGTTTCCGTTAGCTGTCCCGCCATGAGCGGCGCCTAATCACAACCGAATCAGCTCGAGGGTGAGAATCTAGAAAGTCAGCAACCTCGGAGCCTGATATAGCCTGTTCAGCTTCCGAGAAAGCAGGGCTAAAGGCAACGGTTGCTTTCAAATAGTGGAAACAAGATCGGCATGAGGCTCAATCCAGGGTGGCACCAAGGTAGGAGCTGTCTCGGCTGGTCCAGATGCTCAGCGAGTTTCTTATGCTGTGGATCTGGCTCCAAGGAATGCCACTTGTGAACCTCCTAGATTTTTTGCAGCAACTCCTGAAAGGAAGGATCCTCCAGAGACTTCGGAGGAGTCCTAGGCCTGGGCTTAGACGGAGAGCGTGGCTCATTGTCTGGCTCAGAGCAACCATCAGAGTCGCCTGAGGTGTCCAAGGAGGAAGAAGATGAAGATGAAGACTCCCCTCCTTGCATGGGGAGGAACGGACCCCTTGAAGGTGCTCGGGGAAGTGTACCCTGCCCTGCCCTGGAACCAGAGGGCCCGCCTGGTGTCTGGAGGTGGGGAGGAGTCTGTCATCGCAGACATATGGGAACCAGAATTGGCACCATCATCGTGAGATGACTCTTCCACCTCTGGTGAGCTGAGCCTTGGCCTCAGCCCACCAGGAGGCCAGAGTCTCCTTCAAGTCCACTGGGCGGCTATGGGGGCAGTGAAGGAGGGAAGAGGAGGGGATACGGGTATTGATTGTACCTGTGAGGCGCGTGATCCATAACCCGATGGCGGGAAACTCAGTGTTGGTATTGAGGCACCGGCACTGCAGCGTCGGATAGGCCGGTGTCGGGTACTGGGGCATTGGATACTGCAGAGCCGGGTAAGACGGTGTTGGATACGATGGGGTTGGATACCCGGAACTGGGGGTCAGCTGAAGATAGCCGGCCGGAGGCCCAGGCGGCCTGGAGCAGAAGACCTGGTGGGCAGAAGGCCGGTGTTGGAGCGGCATCCGGGCAGCGGATGTTGCCCGGCATTGGAGCCAGCGTCCGGGGAACCAATGTCAGGTCAGTCGGACCAGCGAGGCGGACGGTCTGATGGAGGTGCAGCAGGAACCTCGGCATCACCCAGGGATGGAGGGGAAAATCCTGGGGTCAGGCTGAGGAGACCCAGGGTCCCCGAGGGCAGCAAAGGCTGTGGGGAGCCGGGAAGCGGCAGATGTGGGAGGGTCCAGCTTTTGGCTCAGCCACCGTGCGAGTGTCGGGCAGGTCGACGTCTCGACTTATCAGCGGAGTCCGGGCGGGACGCTGGAGGAGCCGACGCCTGACTTATCGGACCCATCGCCCAAGGCAGGTCAGCAGAAGGAGCGGCCTGGTCGGGTGGAAGAGGGGCCATGTGCTGTTCTAAAGGGTCAGGCAACTTGTCAACCATCTCCATGCGGCGCCAGAAGAGCTGACGCCAGGCTTACCGCAGAGCTCAAACAAGTAGGCCAAACGGTGGCGGCTTTATTGGAGAGGAGGCCTCCAATAGCCTGGAGGCACCTGAAGGGCCCGAGCGCAAGCCAGATGCGCGTAGCTGACACCGCCTAGCTCCAAGGCGGTTGTCGGGAGTGGTCCTCTCGGAGGGGATGTTACCCTGTGAAGCACGCAACCCCAAAGAGGATGTGGTGGATGAGGAGCCCTTATCCCAGTGCTTCTCCTTGTCTTTCTTCTTACGATGGCCTTCGGGAAAGTGGACACCTCCTGGAGCTTTTTAACTCCTTCTCCATGGAGGACATTTTCTTCTTTAGTATGTGGGCTTCCAGGGACTGCTGCCGCCGTCTCGTGGGTGGCAGAGTTGAATTTAAGGCAATGTTGGCACTTCCACCTGACGATCCGGCCTAGACAGAAGAGGAACTGGAATGGCCGTCCTTGTGTGGAGTTATGCCGCACGAGTCGCGACTTATATTTTGTGCTCGAAGGTGTAGGGTTGACATACACCAACTAATGCCCGATGATTTAATTTAAGAATCGAAAAAGATGGTAAAACTACCACACAAGAGAGCTGACGAAAGCACTGAACTTTACTGCGAGGCGCTGACACGCATAACGGGGTGGAAAGAACTGGAAGGCAGGCGGGGACCGCCTTTATACTGACGCCACATGATATCAGTCACCTGGACGTGGGGCGATCCCCGCCAAAGACTGCCAGCTAGAAATGTTTCGTTGGGTCCTGACGCCGGCCGCATCAGTCCTATATGTAATTACCTGCAAGAGCCCTCTCAAGTAAGATCTAGGGATATAATGATACAATCTACCATCATAAGAGATTATAGTATGGCTAATTTTGATGCCATTATTAATCCCTTAAGGAACATAGAATGGATAGTGTATTCAATGGTCTCTCTACTGATACTGCATGGAACAAGTTCAAAGAGATTATTGGTAAAATAGAATCTGATCATGTCCCTAGTAAGGAAAAATATAATAATAAGGGTAGAGTCCCCATCTGGCTGAATGTTAGTATAAAAACAGATTAGGAGCAAGCAAAAGCATTAAGAAAACTTAAAAGAATCATTCTACTGCTAACCTGTTAGACTACAAAAGTCTTAATTTATTGAAAAGTCTGATTAAGCAAGCTAAAGCAAATATGAAATTTAGAATTGCTCACAGTAACAGTGTTAAATTATTGGATTCATACATTAATGCTAACTTCAGGACGTCCATAAGAACCATTGGACCAATCAATAAGGAAAATATTTTATTAAATGATGACCAATTAATGGCTGATAGCTTTAATGACTACTTTTGTTCAGTTTTTTCCCTAAAGTGTACAGTGTATTACATATTAATGATGATGTAAATAATACCGCATATAACGCACAAGGATGTTTATCTAGAATTGATCAAAATAAATTTTAAGTCCAGTCCGAGACCAGATAATCTTAGTCCCAAATTCCTTAAAAATTCTGCACATGTAGTATCCCACCCTTTGTCTATTATTTATAACCTATCATTAAAGGAGGGTCACATTCCTGAGGACATGAGATCCGCTATTGTGGTCCTGATTTTTAAAAAGGGTGATAGAGGACTGCTGGAGAACTACAGACCTATCAGCTTGCCTCTCACTGCTGTAAGGTCATGGAGAAACTGATTAAAAACGCCTGGAAGAATTCTTACCTGATAATCATTTCAGTGACCAAAAACAACATGGATTTACAAAGGGAAGGTCATGCTATACAAATCTGACATCAGCTTAAATTTGGTTAACGGAATACTTTAGGCATTATTTACTTAGATTCCTCCAAGGCATTTGACAAGGTGCCTCACAATATATTAGTAATTAAATGAAGGAATATAAGCATTGATATTAGTCTGACTGGGTGGATCCATTGTTGGCTTACTGATCGACACCAGTGTGTTAAGTATTAACAACACACTATCTAGACAGTGGAGGCAGTATAGCGAGTGGTCTAAGGCTCTGAGCTACAAATCTGGTGATATTCAGCAGACCAGACCTGGGTTTGAATCACAGCTTCCACTTGCATACTGTGTAACCCTGAGCAAGTCACTTAACCTCCTTGTGCTCCCAGGTCGCTCCTGTAAAAAGCTTTCAGCTTAGTGTGCTATACCTGATTAAACAACTAAAATAAATAAATAGACAGGGAGAGGTTAGCAGCTATTCCTCAGGGATCAGTGTTGGGACCAATATTGTTTAACCTTTTCATATCCGACATGGGCAATGACCTGCAAATGACATAATTAAGTTTGTGGATGATGCAAAGTTAGGAGGATAGATCAACAGCCTTTCTCAACACTTTTCCTTAGTGGAGGACTTAGGGAAAATTGAATCTGGGCCATACAAAATGGTATGACATTTAATGTCAATAAATGTGTGACTATGCATTTTGGACACAGAAACCCTAAACATTCTTATATACTAAACCAAACAATATTAAGAAATTCCAATCTAGAAAGGGACCTTGGCATCCTTGTACACAACAAAGGTACCTTGTCTTCTCATTATACAGCTCAATTTAAAACTGCAATGGGACTGATTTCCAGGATTAGCGCTCTTTTACTACTAGAACTGAGCAATGTATCATCCCTTTCTATAGGAGTTATGCCCATCCTCATTTGGACTATGTCACAATTTTGGTCTCTGCATTTGATTAAAGATACAAATAGGGTGGAGAGAGCCCAAAGGTCCATCACTAAAATTGTCCCAAGATTAAGACATATGACATATCCTGATAAGCTAGCCAACACTGGACTACACCTACTTTACGAAGACGCCAAGGGGTGATCTTTACTCCTACATAAGATTTTACAGAGCGGTGAGCTTGCAGATCTCACAGTAGTAAATTATTAGTCCACGTGTTAATACAAACAAGAGAGGAAACTTTACACAGTAAGGGAAGCTAAAACCTGTAATAAATTACCAGCAGTCACTGTAGATATTAAGGAGTTTAACTCCTTTAAGACAGCATTTGACAATCGCTTCTATAACAAAAACATATTGGTTTAACTTTGACCCACCAATGTGGGGACATTCTCGATGGGCCCAGTGCCTTCTTATGTCCATTGAAACCTAGTAAATCTAGTAAACCTAGTAAAAGTACTGCAAATATTTAATACAATGAAAAAGGATCACGTACTCTCAGGGTGACACCAGTTAAAGCCCCTGAGCTGTGCTACCTCTTCATAAGGAGCAAGAGGACATTTGGTTTCGTATTAAAATGTTTGTTGCATTTGAGTAATTATGCTGCTTAAAATAATGCTCCAAGCACTTAGCACTTTGTTCATTTTGATAGAAAATGTTTTAAAAGTGTCAACCTTCTTCTCGGGTGCTTTTGCCTTTGTAAATTCATAAGCAGAGCAGCATCTCGTAGGCACCACCCCCTTTTAAACTAACAGGCGCCCATAGTTTGTACTTTTCAGCTTGACATAGATTTGAAAATCTATAGCTCTCGTGACACAGATCTGAGGACCAAATGTAGAAAATTAAAACAACCACAGAAGTGCAACTTTAAAATATAGAGCACTTTCCAAAGGTGGACCCACAGCAAAAGTGAACATGGAAACGGTTTCCTTCATCTCACAGCCTCACAAGCCCAGTTCTGCTCATGGCTGATAGTGCCCTGCACCAACGGGATAGCATCATTTCACAAAAGAATAAAAACAAACAAAAGGTGTAGTTCATTTTCTAGGATCAATGCATGCAGTTAATAAAGGTTCTACGAATGGGTAACATCAGAACTGGATGGGGAAAGCCTGTGGATGTATTATTCTTGGACTTCAGCAAGGCATCTGACTCTGTCCCCACAATGGTCTGGTGGAGAAACTGGCCGGGGTTGGGAGTAGGCCCTTGATGGTCAGATTGATTGAAAACTGGCTAGCTGGACGCACCCAGAGAGTAGCGGTCGGTGGGGATCTCTCAACCCTAGAGAGGTCGGTAGTGGGGCATCGAGGGCTCGGTCCTGGGTCCGATCCTGTTTAATGCATACACATCGGACATCAGGGAAGGTATAGGGTGTGAAATGAGTGTCTTTGCTGATGACTCCAAGATGGGAGCAGTAGTTGAGGGGAAATGGGAGGTTGGCCTGCAAGGGGTCGGACACCCTGGAAAGCTGGGCTCACACATGGAAATGAAATTTCAATATCACCAAGTGCAAGGTGTTACATCTTGAGCGGGAAACCCTAAACACAGCTACACCCTGGGAGGGGAGGCGCTGGGGGCCTCAACAGGGGAAAAGACCTAGGGGTCATGGTGGATGCATGTATGAATAACTCTGAGCACTGCAGGAGAGCGGTAGCAGGCAAACAGGATGTTGGGATGCATCGTAAGGGGATCACCTCTAGGAGCAGGGAAGTGATTCTGCCACTGTACAATGGACTGGTTAGACCACATCTTAAGTACTGTGTACAGTACTGGAGACCACACTTGAAGAGGGACATACAGCTCCTGGAGAGGGTACAGAGGAGGGCAACTAAGATGATACGAGGACTAGGGATTTGACGATGAGGACAGACTTGAGGAGCTCTGCCTGTTATCACTGGAGGAGATGAGAGACGGGGGACATGATTGAGGTCTTCAAGTACCTCAAGGGAATAAATAGGGTAAGCATGGAGGGGATCTTTAGGCTAAAGCAGGGAGGTATCACCAGAAGGCATGGTTTGAAGTTGGAAGGTGAAAGGGTGGAGGGATCGAGGAGGAGGTTTTTCACTGAGAGGGTGGTGGACCCTTGGAATGCACTGCCTGGCGAGCTGGTTCAGAGATCCACAGTGGAGGGCTTCAAGAGAGGGTAGGACAGACACAGAAAGCGGATGTACCAGATGATGGCCTGGCCCAGGGGTGGGGATGGATAACAGGGTTTCTGGAACACAAGGGGGGGACAGCCTCGGCACCCAACTAGGAATCTGAGGTTCAAACAGACTTGATAGACCGTAAGGCCTAATCTGCTGGCAATTAGTATGTTAGTATTATCACAAAACATACTGTACTCATTTAGATTTAAAATGCCTGCTCCATACACTAGCTTGTTACCCTGATTCAGTGTCAGTCCGAATCTGTATTATCCACCGAGGCTGAAATAGGCAGAATTATCTATCCTCATTTCTTCTACTTTCTCAGCCAACAAAACTAACTAAATACATGAAATCCATAACTATGTGCTCCTCCTGACTGTTCCCTTTCTCTTGCCTGTTACTCACCTGTTTTATTCCTTATTCTCCTCCCTCCTTCTCCACCCTCTCTTCATCCTTAACCCCATATTCTACTGCTCTTCTCCTTTGGTCAAGGTTGAACATAAAAATATACTGGCTGTAAAGGTGAGGAAAAGGGTTAGCATGTTCTCGGTTAGAATCCCACCAAAACCACTGCTGCAGTTAAAGTAGACAGAAGAAAGTAACAGCTGTGGCATCATGTGCAGCTATTTTTATCTGCCATTTAATACAGCTAAATGAATGTTCTTACTACAAGAAATAAAATGAAAAGAAATGTTATTTGTAAAGAACAAAACTGGTTACCACACTGTGGGTTAGAATCCCACTACGACCACTGCTATAGTTAAAGTAGATATTGGAAAGTAATGTCGGCAGCATTATGAGTGGCTCCACCTCTTTTCTATTTTCTAATTGGATACGTTAAATGAATAATAAAATTATGCTTTGGTAAAACCTTGCTTTCAACATTTAATCATATCTACAGTACTAGCTAAAGCAGTTGCAGCAGGAAAGTTTAAAATAATCATGCCTTGGAAACCTTTGGGCATTCTTTGGGCTTGGAACCCTCCTAATCACCCCCACCTCAATCATTAATTGGTAGCCTTGAATGCTGCAGAAGCCCTCTCTTACAGTCTAGTGAAATGAAGTCCCTACCCAATCAGCTCTCTGCCCCATACCCACTCAACTCTCAGCCCCCATACCCACTCTGTTCTCAGCCGCCTACCTGCTCTGACCCCCAACCCACTCTCACGCCTCCCACCCACAAGCCACAAAGACAGCTACAATACTGAAAGAACATTGCTGCTCTGCAGTGGTGCAGGCTTTGACGGTGAACGAGGTAGGTCAGTGGCAGTTCAGACTGAGCAGCTGCAATGATGTGATTGCTGTGTGCAGGTAAGTGGTGTATAACTGCATCTTCTGGCTGCCTCTCCTGGCATCTATTGGTGGTGGTCTGGCACTTCCTTAATTTAAACAGGGAGACAATAGGGTAGGGCAACAGAATAAAGCTAAAAACTATAGCCATTGTGGTTGCTTTAACATCCTGCAGACTATAGATTGCATACATTTAGTGAAAGGATGTTTTCCTGTTGGGAAGTATAATGTCCCCTCCCACCCACCCACCCACCCACCACCACCACCACCACCACCACAACCACACACATATAACTGGAAAAATGTAATTTATAGTTTGGGAGGCGGACTAGTAGTAATCATTTTTTTCTTTAACATTCGCAACCACATTATGTGTCAGTGCATTCAGTGTTAACATGCTACAAGGACTTCTCATGACAGGAGCTGTACTTCCTAGAAATAGCACTGCAACACTTCCAGAGATCAATAGATTCAAGTGTCATGTCAGAGTATAAATTCACACCCTGCTATGAAATAATAAAGTATTCCTACTTAACCATTATATAATTATCGGTGATTTTAAAAGTCAGAGTGTGTCTGCTGTGGAAGGGTGGGGAAAGAAAGTAGTACATACTCAAAGTAAACATCATGGAAACGAAAGGTGCAATGCCACAATTAAAACGTACACCACTATACATTTTAAACGAGCAAAGAAATTAATCAGTATAAATCAGACACAGTCTAATGTCAAAATAAAAGGAAACAGACAATTACAGATTGGAATTCAGACATGTGATGCTGTTTTATCATATTGTAATAATGTAGAGAGAAATAAATAAAATATTCTGTAATGCAAAAGCCATTTGCTTATTAACATCCAAAGCCAAACCCAACATCCCAATAAGATTTGTCAAAACTGTTTTTAAAAAGGTTCCTAACAAAATGTGTGTGTTGATAGCCCTGGTAAAGTGCATGTTCCTACAAATGACTGCACATACTATATGGCCCCATTTTACCATACACAGAGAGTGCTGCAGACATGAGCAAACACACAGTACTGAATTATGATGACGGGTTGAGGCATGAAGAAACCTTCCCTTTCTATCTTCGGCAGGAGTACACTGTATTTGATGCATTCCGCAAATTCTACACACAGAGTACAGAGTACAGCAGTAAAGTCAGAGGTTCAAATCTCAAAAAGTGTGTAGCTAAGCAAGCAGTTCACCACTGGGCATACATGGATAGTGAAGGGGTGGCTTGAGTGGTAAGAATACAAATTCAGTTATTTATTACTGTAGTAGTTGTTTATTTTTTGATAAAAAATAACACTGGTATCTCGTCCTTAGCGGCATAACCAATTTGTTATTTTGCATTTATTCATACAAGAACTCACTGAATCAGAGACACAAACATATTGAGCACATGCAGTCTGAAATGTACATATGGACATTTTGAAACTTTTGTTTATTTATTAAAAATGCTCCAAACTGGGTAACCCCTGTGATGAAGCATCTCATTTTCATGGGGGTCTCATAGAGGAACACCACCATACTGGAAAGTGACATTTCCCATACAAACATCTGACGAGGTGCAACATAAAACTTTCACTTGTTCAATTAATTGGTCAGCTGCATACTGGAATAGGTGCGCAACCTTGAGTGGTGCTGATGACGAGCTGACCTCCATTATCAGGTGTCGGCAGTCGTTAAGTCAGCCTTTATCATCTTAGTGTACATCGCCAGGATCAAACACCATGTTCCGCCTAGCGACCTGCCTGTGTTGGTCCATGCCTTTGTGACCTCTCGCCTTGACTACTGCAATTCCCTTTACTTAGGGCTTCCTGAGTTAATATCTGCCACTTGCAGCTAGTGCAGAACACTGCTACCGATTGCTGACAGGGGTGTCTAGAAGATTGCACTGGCTGCCAATTCAGTGGCAGATCACCTTTAAGGTAGGTTTATTGACCTACAAAGCCCTACACGACTTGGTCCTGACTACTCAAAGAGCTTCTGATTGCTTACACCCTGTGCAACAGCTCTGCTCGGCTGACAAGGGGTTGCTGGAAATTCGAGGGTTTTCTTGAAATCTTCTGAGGCCTGTGCTTTTATGCTTGAGGCCCCAACCCTCTGGAATTCTCTGCCCGTCAGCTTAGGGAATGTAACGACCGTGGGGAGCTTAAAGCAGGCACTTGACTTTTTGGGAATCAAGCTTTTTATGAACTGTCATGATTTTAATGGTCTAATTTTAAGTTATATTTTTATGGAATTTGTTCTTAAATACTGTAAAGTGCCTTGGCATTTGAAAGGCGCCAATAAATAAAGTTTTATTATTATTATTATTATTCAAAACCATATACTGAGCCTCAAACCAGGAGTATTTATGTCTGAGAAATGTTTTTGTTTTTTTCTCTTCTACAGGCAGGCAGGTTAAATAATCGGATATTGCTAAATCTCCTCCAATAGTCAGCAAATAAATTTGATGTGCTAGAGTTTTTTTAATTTAATTTTTATTCAGAGGTTTTGACACACACAGTTTCAGAAAAATCAAATTTTGCACAGTATAGTATTTGTACAATTTCATTAGAGAAATAAGCACATTACAGAGGAATTGGAAACATTGATCTATAAGTTTTACCTAAGATGATACATTATGAGTTACATCTTTGGTCACTAAGATAGTAATCTATGGTCTACCCTGTTAAAAAGGAAACACTTCCTTAAATCCAAGAATCCAACCCACAGGGTAATCTCTGAGGAAAACTTCCTCTCTTATTCTTTTCCCTGTCTCCCTTTTCTTTATAAGGAAAGTCTGTAAGACTCAGATATACTACAAGTCCTTAATAGGCCTGTCTTGATTAGGGAGAGAAGTCAGGATCCACAGAAGCTTGATAAAGTGACCACACCTGCCACTTCCTCACATAATTTGGTCCCTTACATTGGATTCTGGAATTAAGGCTTTCAGTATAACATATTTGCTTCATTATTAATCTCCAATCATTAACTAAAGGAATAATGCTTGCCATCCATCGTCAGTTAAAAGTCTTCTTTGCTGCTAGAAGAAACACTGGGAGGAGGGTATTCCTCCAGGGTGGGGAGTGATCGGGATAGACCGACAGTAAGACCTGTTCTGCTGTTAGTTCAATGGTTTCAGCTAGGCATTGTGAGAGCTCAATTGGAAGTGACAGCCAAAATGGCATCAGAGCGGACATAGCAAAGGATATGACCAAGTGTTGCGTTGACAGCCACAATTGCGCCAACACCTGCCCATACCTCTCTAGCAGATAATGACTGAGAATCTCGGGAGGCGAAAATATCTTATCCGCACTTCCACGTGAATTCCTGCCAATGAGGTGAGAGGTAATTTTAAGGGCCGGTATGTGGGTCTCTTTCCAGGATTCCCAGGATCTCTAATTTGAGGTCTTTGTTCACTCATTCAGGATGGATGCTGTGGTGACTGAGGTCATTTCCTAAGGCTCTACATACATTCCTTATTAGATGACTTTCTACCTCCCTGTATTGCTGTCATAAAGAATTGTAATCACCCAAGTGCTGGGGTTGGCAAAGTCGGTTGTATATGAGTATTCCTCAAAATACGGTTACTAACTTGGAAATATCGAAATTGATCTGATGCGAGACTAAATTGTGATCTTAATGTGTTAAAGGGACATATACCCTGGGCGATAGAACCTGAAAAATGGGTTAGTCCTATTCATCTTCATTTTTAAAGAGTGATCAGATAGTATCAGGAGAAAGATTCCTCTTCCAAAATCAATTTACAATTTTCATAAATTGAGCAGATAGCTTTGGTCTGTCTCAATTTCTTCCATATTTGGTATGTGTTGGCCATTATTGTAGAGAAGGCCCTAGGAGGTAGAGAACATCCCTCGGAAGAAAAATTATTTTGTTTATATCAAATAGGTCATTTATTTCACATTCTGAAGTTTTCCAAGACATTTGATAGTCTTCCGCTAGCCACAGAAGGGTGGTACAGAGAAAAGTTGCTTTCGTGTAAAATGTGAGATCTGGGAGCCACAGACAGCTTTAGAATGGATGATCTTATTCGTGGTTGTGTAGTGCCCCAAATAAAGTTAGATATTATTTTATCCCAAGATTTTACATAGAAAGGTGAGGGAACTTATGTTTTAGATAAGATAAAGAAGTCTAGGAGTATATTCATTTTTTTTTTTTTTTACTTTCTGTTTATCTACACCTTTGCCGCCTCAGCTTCCCAGTCAATCAGACCTCTCAATGCTCACACACACGTCTACCTTCCTGACCCAAGGTCTGCCCTAGAGTGCACAGCTCAACTCCCGAGGCTATTTCGATGGCCCAGATTACCCTCCAGGTGGAGTGAGGAAAGGTCCCTCTTTTACCTTCCCTCTGAGAGTTTTTCGGCGAGAGAGCTTGCACAGCGGTGCCTGCACTTAGTCGGTGGGTGGCGCGTGTGTGCTGGAGGAGTCTTCACCTAGAGAGGTGAGGGTTGTTTTCCTGTGTTCTGTATCTGATGTCAGCGTGCAATGGGGGCAGGGTCAGGCACACGCTGAGCGTGTGTCACCCAGTCCCTGCCGACATCAATCTCTTGTGTTGCTGCCTCCCTAGACGCACCGACAGCCCCTGAATTCACCAGGAGACGGCGGTATCATGGCGGGAAGCTTCCCTTCCACCCCAGAGAAGGAGAGCAGGCCATTGGGCACTCAATCCTTCTCTCCCGGCCGACCCACCAGCGGCCTAAGTCCGCTCCTAACCGGGTCACTGGCGTGGAGTGAGGAGGGCATCCAGCACCTCAACCCTCAGTGCCACTGGGCCAAGGGAGTATATTCATTTTGATTGTTGTTATTTTTGATGAAATGTAAAAAGTAAAGGGGACCATCTGGAGAGATTGGATTGAATATTAAGGGTCAGGGGTTCATAGTTGATGAGTTCTAAAACTTCTGGGTTAAGTGGGATGTTAATGCCAAGATATTTTATTTTGGTTGTTAGCCATTTAAATGGATAAATTCTCTTTAAGTGTTTAGATGGGATAAAGTTTTATATAAGGATGTCTGTTTTAGAATCAGTTAATTTAAAACCAGCTATCTCCTCGAACTGTTTCAAAATTTTCCAGGCAGAGGTATCAAGTATCTGGGAAGGTCAGGGACAGAAGTACATCGTCCACGAATAAACTAATTTTACATTCCTGTTGAGCTAATGGTATGCCCTCTATAGCCTTACTCTCTCTCAACGCCTGGGCCAGTGTTTCCATGTAAAGAGCAAACAAACATGGGGAAAGGGGCATCCCTGCCAAGTGCCTCAGTTTATCTGAATAGGAGGTAGTATATTGCCATTAATTCTTAGATAAGCTTTATGGAAGTGTATAAGGTTTGTAAGCAAAATATAAATGAAGAGGGAAAATTGAATATCTGCAGGGTGTCCCAAAGGAAGGGACAGATCACTCTGTCAAAAGCCTTTTGGCATCTAGGCTAATGAAAGCGGTGGGATTTGCCATTTTATGACATGTTCTTGAAGAATTAAAGTTTTATGAATATTATCTGAGGGGGTTCTGCCTTGATAAATCCCGACTGGTCTGGGTTTATAATTTTCGGGAGGAGGTTTCTATCCTATTAGCCCATATACTAGTAAATAGATTATAATCATTATTTAAAATGGAAATAGGGTGATATGCTGTGGGGTTTGTCAGATCTTTCTTTGGTTTTGGGATTGGGGAAAGTGGCAAAGTTCCATGAAGGGGGTGAGTCTCCTTAGCTACTTCATTATATAATGAATGTAAACTAGGAAGAAGAGTGGTTGAAAATTTCCGATACCATTCTGCAATAAAGCCATCTGGGCCTGGGCATTGACCCAGCTTAAGTTTTGAATGGCTTCCAAAACCTCGGTCGAGAAATCTGTGCCTCCAGAGATTTCTTCTGGGTTTCATCTAAATGAGGGAGGTTAAGTTGGGAAAGAAAGTTTATTCAGTCTGTCACCGTAAATTTCTGTTCCTCAGAATATAATTTTCCAAAGAATTTGATAAATGTCTGACTTATATGAGAATCAGTATGGCTCTTCTGCCCTGTAATTGGACTTCTAATCTTTAAAATGATGTGGTAGAGTTCTAAAGATATTTAGACACCAGATTATCTTAAACTACAGGTTGGGTAGTCAACGTTACTCACCATGTCTCATCATACCTTTGTTAGTTCCCATGCTGCATACTAGCCTGCTGTGCTTTGTCTATTATTGTAGGGGGAGTTCTGTACTAGGGATTAGGGCATCTCTCAGGAGTGCCCTCTCAGCCACTACCACTACTCCGAGCCTGAAACCTATGAAACCATCACGAGACACGCTGCTAGGCACTCCCTCCTGACTCAGGGTACCATCCAGTCCCCGGATCCCCCAGGGAGGGCCTGCCTCACCTACCTGGTGGCATATCTGTAATTAGAGGGATGGTCCTGGGTCTGGATCGAGGGGCTCGGAAAGCCGGTGGTCGGCAGGTCCAGTACCGGATGTGGGCCTGGGCTCCTGGGGCCTCTGTTGCTTTCCTTAATCCACCAGGGAATTTCTTGCTAGTTTCCCCTCAGGAGTGCAATAACTTCCTGTGCAGCTATTCCACTATGCCTCTTACTGCTGAAGCCTGCCATTGTCCCACCCCTCCTATATCCTGTGCACTTGTGCTTCCTCTGGTCTCCACTGGAGGCCACTACAGCACCAGGAACCCCTTACAACCCAACCCAGAAGATGAGAATAGTCCTCCAGATGCTCAACTCTCCCTCCCCTGCCAACCCCTGACGGCCCAGGTCCATTCCCAAAGTCGGGTCGCTAGCATAGCATGAGGTGTGGTGTCCAGTGCCTCAACCCTCAGTGCCATCGGGCTGGCCCATCTACTACTTTTATTAGTGGGACTAAACTGTTTGCATTGACTGACTGGTATACTCCATAACCTGTGTGTCTGTATCTGTAGCCACATGGAAGCACAAAGAACAGACACCCCTGCACTCTGCAGCCCACCAGACAGCCCAATGAATTCTTGCATCCATCACTGCATGGAACTACAGGGCTCTCAACTGCTTTGCAGTTCCGTAGGCAGACTGAGTTTTCTTTCTTCCCTTGGGCCCTGTACATTTACATGTGTTCATGCAGGTCCAATAAGGATACGATTCCACCATCTCAAAAGAAAGGAACTTCTTTGCAAAAGAACTGTGTTAATGCACTAGTTAGGGTTCATGTTAATGCCACAAAAGTAGGGAATGTGGTGTAAGGGTTTCCAACCTAACTCCCCACCCCCACTCCCTAGCAACAAAAGGACCAACAAGGGTTGGTGGTAGGTTGTGTAAAAGCACAGATATAAAAGGCATTCATTCTGAAAGGATCTTGTTTGGGTACACCAATATCTGAATCATCGGATTACGTTTCTTTCCACACACACTTAGCTACTGGCAAGGCATCCCAGCCAACTCTCTATATAGAGTTATAGGATCAGCTATGGGAGACATTAACTGCAGTCTCTGTGGTATTCTCCTACTGTACTGAACATAGCCACTACTTCCTAGACATTCTGGATACTATTAGCTGTAGCAGATGTGGGGCACTCATCTCCAGAATGGTGCTCTGCAGGAGAGAGCACTGCCCCATTTGCAGGTCGATATTAGTGCTCAGGACGCAGCTGGAGGCAGCAAAGGTGGAGATAACCAAGATGCATCTCTAACTCAGCTGTAGCTCACCCCACCACCCCGCTCCCACTTCTGCAGAGGCCATCTGGCTTGGGAGATGGAGAGTGGTGGAAGGAGGGCTCTGGAGAACAAGGCCAGCCAGAAAGGGGCTATTCTAAGCCAAAACCCATACCAACTGCAAACCACTTGTCTCTAGAATGGGACCAGGAACCCAACTCCACTGGGGAAGACTCACAGTCAATTGCTGGGGTAAGGCAGGATGACTCAGTGGCTCCAAAGTATCAAAAAGTCACAAAATTCCTGGTTGTTGGGGATTCTATGATCTGGGGAGTGGAAAAGATTGTGGGGGATGGGTTATTTAGGCAGGGCACAGTTAAGTGCCTTCCAGCTGCCTCAGCCAGCAGGGGATTTAAGTCATGTAGAGAGGATAGTGGCAGGGAGTGGGAGGGATAAGTGTGCTGGTACCTTGGCACCAACAATCTGGCCAACCAGTTGGTGGAGAATATGAAGCAGAGTTTCTGGGGGCTGGAGGACAGATTTTCAATGCACTTAGCTCTCCCTAGCCTTCTTAGAGGTCCTTCCTGTTTGAGGCAAAGAGGGAGGAAAGACAAAATAAGAAGACAGGAGATTAAGGAATTTAATGCTTAAAGAATGGTGTTAGGAGAATGGGTATCATTTTAGGGGACTGGGGAACTTTTGGGATAGGAGGCTTTTTAGATGGGATGGGCTCCATTTGATGAGGAGGGAGCAGTGCACTGAGGCAAAAGTTCAACATCTTTCTCAGATTTTTAAACGAACTATGAGGGAGACTAGCACTGGAGATCCATACTAACTGATGCAAGGAGAGGGATCCCAGCTAGTCCTCCCCTTGCCTGGGGACTAACAGTACTCAGGCTCAGACTGATAGACTGACAGTAGGTATGCACACTAAGGATGCTGCAAACCAAATACACCTAGGAAAGAATAAGAGAGAAGTTCAGCTGAAGAACATGAAAGGCTCATCGTTAGCTGGAATGGGTCTGTATTAATGCCAGGAGTCTAGCCAATAACATTGGTGAACTGTGGCTATGATAGCAGAATCCAAGCTACAGTAGATATTGTGGTCATCACAGAAACTTGGGCTACAATAAGAATGACTGGGACCTAACTGTACCCAGATACATACTACTGAGAAAGGACAGGGAGTAGGGAGGAAGGCAGTGTAGCCATCTATGTCACAGAATATTGAAGTTTCGGAAGACAGGAATATTAGGTGCAACTCAGGAGAAGACTGAGTCTCTGTGGGTTCAACTTAAGAGTACCATCTGGGAAAGATGTGCCTGGAGGTATGCTTAGACCTCCAGGCCAAGGAGAGGTAGATGATAGAGAACCCAGTGAAGAAATTCAAAGTAAACAAAAGGGAGATTTGTGATAGTGGGGGACTTTAACTCACCCAACGAGACTGGGACATTCTGGTGCTCAGAAGAAAAAGAAGTCAAGCTTTGCTTGATGTCTTTCAAGACTGCCTACTAGTGCAACTTGTAAGGGAACCCACAAGACAGGATGCTGCCTCCTAGATGTGGTGTCTCACTAACACAGATTCAGTTAAACCAGTAGTAGTTGGGGAGCTGCTTCCAAACAGTGATCACAGTTCGGTTTGGTTTGAAGTTGCCCTTGAGTCTGAGAGAACACACTCTAGTACAGTGGTCTGGGATTTTAGAAGGGTGGATCTCAACAACCTCAGAGAGATGGTTCAAAATAAATTAAAGGGGAGAACGAGGGCGGGTTGAGGATAGATGAACGTAATTAAAGAGGCCATTCTTGAAGTTTCACAGCTTTTCTTGAGGACAGTAACCAAAAGAAATGAATTCAAGAAACCACTTTGATTTTCAGCGAGGGTCAGGGAAGTAGTAAGGGCCAAAAGGATTGCCTTCTACATTCCAAAAAGACAGGGGTATGCAGAAAGGGAAGAATACATCCAAAAGACCAGGGAAACAAAGAAGGTGCTAAGGAAGGCAAAGGCAGACACAGAGCTGCACCTCAGCCAAGGGGTCAATCGTGGAGAAAAGCATTTTTCTGCTATATAAGTCAAAAAGAAGGAGGGTTGGGGAGTAGTTAGATTTGGGGGCTGTGTGATAGAGGATGATGAGCAAGCAAGCAATTTATTTATGAAACGCTATTCCAAGGATCATAGCGCTTACAACAGTTACAGATAAAACATTTCAATTTAATAAATCACACATATAAACATATATAAACAGCAGGACAAAATATCATTAAAATGCCAATTCAAATAAATATGTTTTCAGCGCAGACTTGAATGCATTAATGGACGAGCATTCCTCATCCGGCGAGGTAGATAAGTCCACAGGGTCGGAGCTGCAAAAGCAAATGATCTCGCACCTGAAGTTGTTAAATGGACCCTTGAATTCTAGTAATCCCTCATAGGCGGAGAGCAGAGAGGATGAAGGGGTGGTAGGGACAAAGAAGATCTTGCAGGTACCATGGTCCCTGTCTATGTCGGGCTTTATAGGTCAGTAACCGACCTTGAATGTGATCCCCACTATCACTGGCAGCCAGTGCAGTCCACGGAGCACTGGTGTGAAATGACAAGATCTGATATGCCAGTCATCAACCTGGCAGCCGATTCTGCACCAGCTGCAGGCAGCGAATTATCCACCCCTGCAGCCCTAGGTATAGGCATTGAAGTAATCAAGGCGCGTGGGTCACAAAGGCGTGACCAAGGTAGAAAGGTCATCAGGTGGGACCAGGTGCTTTATCCAGGCGTTATTCCTCAGATGGTAAATGAGGTCTTGACAACGCTGACACCTGAGACTTAAGAGTCAGCTTGCTATCAACCATATCGCCCAGGTTCGCACCGTCAGAGTTCACCAGCTGGTTGCCACCCAGCCATAATCCAGATGGCTGCCCAGTCGGTAATCTCTCTACCCGACTACCTTGGTCCACAACCAATACCTCAGTCTTATCCGATTCAGTCTCAACCAATTAGCACTCATCCAGTCCTGAATCTCAGAGAGGCAGTTGTTAAAGAACGAGACAATGTTGCCCTGTTCAGGCATTAAGAGACTTGTACAAGTTGAGTATCATCTGCATAGCAGTGAAAACTCAACCTGTACCACCTAATGATCTTCCTAATGGCAGCATATACACTGCAAACAACATGGGGAAAGCACAGAGCCCTGTGGTACCCTTCAAGGCATGGAGATAGAAGCTGAGGAGAAAACTCCCAGCTCAACTCTCTGTGACCTGCCAGTAAGGAATGAGTGAAACCATCTGAGGACTGTACCAGACAGTCCACAGAATAGCTGCAGGTGCTCTAGCAACACCCCATGGTCCACGGTATCTAATGCTGCAGAGAGATCAAGGAGGACCAAGATGGAACGGATCCTCCAATCTCTCTCACTGTCAGGAGATCACTAAGTACCCGAACCAGTGCAGTCTCAGTACAATGTCTCTTTCTGAAACCAGACTGGAGAGGATCATAGATGTCATCGGGTGGTCAGATGCTCCTCGAGCTGCAATGCGACTGCCTTCTCAATAACCTTACCCACAAAAGGCAGGTTAGAGACAGGCCTGTAGTTTGTGAGACAGTCAATGTCGAGAAGATTTTTTCAAGAGGGGGTGAACCACCGCTTCTTTCAGGGTGTCCGAAACAACCCAGCCTCTACCAAACACCTACTACCTCAGCAAGGATCGGTCTGATTTCTATGCACTCCACCAGGAGGCATGTTGGACCAGGGTCCAAACTACAATAAGTCAGTGCAAGCCGTGATCATCTTCACAACATCCTCGATTGCCAGCTGGCCAAACTCTGACCAGACAAACCGGGGTGCCTGCAACCTCGCATCGACCTCTGCTCTGCCCATTTGAGTGAGCTCTGAGGATCTTGGACCCGACAGCAAAACGCTACCGTCCTAAATGACTACTTTGCTCTGTCTTCACCAGGAAGGCTAGTGGTCCCCTACCTGAGAATGACATTACAGTGGCTGCAAAGGGATCCATCTGAAGGTACTCAAGGAGCTGGCAAATGAATTGGATGAACCTCTGCCATGCCTTTTCAATAGCTTACTTCAAACAGGGGTTGTCCCAGGGACTGGAGGTGGAGGACATGGTTCTGCTTCATAAAAGGGACAGAGAACAAGCAGGCAACTACAGGCCCATCAGTCTCACCTCTATTGTTGGAAAGCTAATGGAGGGTAATGGTCTCCAGGATAGTGAACAGAATGATTTTGTGCCAGGGAGGTCATGTCAGACACATTTAATAGTCTTTTGTTGGGTTACAAAGTAACTGGATAAAGGCCATGCCATGGATATGCTGTATTTTGACTTTAGTAAGCCTTTTGACTCTGTACCTCACAAACGCCTCCTGAAGAAGCTAGGGACTTTGGGCAACTAGGGATATGGTCAGATAAGTGGAGAATTGGCTAAAAGAGATGGCAGTGGGAAGTGGTAAACAGTATCAAATTGGAAGAAAGGAGGTCACAAGTTGGGTACAGTAGTGACTGTCCTGGGTCTGGTCCTTTTCAACATGTTCATCAGTGATACTGGAGAAGGGATCCGGGGTAGGCTAGATCCTTTGCAGATGACACAAAGCTCTGCAGAAGAGTGGATAGTGCTGAAGCAGTTAGAGAGCTACATGAGGACCTGCAGAAACTAGAGAGATGGTTAAAGGTCTAGCAGTTGAATTTCAGTGACAAAAAGTGCAAGGTACTGCACCCAGAAAAAAAGAACCCCATGGCAGAATATGGATGAATGAGGTACAACTCAGTACTATAACAGAGGAACATGACTTTGCAGTCATTATTAGCAACACACTTAAGCAAGCTAGGCAATGTGACAGGTCTTGCAGTAAGGTTAATGGGATGCTGGGATGTACAGGCAGGAGTAATTGACAGTAGAAGGAAGGAGGTGATCCTCCACCCTACAGATCCCTGGTAAGATCCTATCTGGAGTACTGTGTCCAGTTTTGGAGCCTTAACCTTAGAAAGGACAAGGATAGGCTAAAGGCAGTACAGTGCAGGGTAACAAAGATGATTTAGGGTCAGCAGGGAAGTCCAACGAGGAGCAACTTAGGGCGCTGAATATGTATTCGTTGGAGACTAGAAGGTGGGGGACATGACAGAGACATTCAAATTCTAAAAGGAATAAACAAGGTGGACTCCAGTGAACTGTTTATAAGGAACACAAGCTTGACAACAAGGCGGTATGACTGGAAACTGATGTGGGGGAGGTTCAGGAGGGACATGAGAAAGAATTACTTTACAGAAAGAGTGGTGGAACCATGGAACTGCCTGCTGGCTGAGCTGGCGGCAGCTGGAACTGTGGGTGGCTTCAAAAGTGCTTGGGATAGAATGAGGGATAGCCATCATTGCCAGGGACAAGGATGGCGAAGGAACAGGATAACTGTGGAGGGAGGGTAAGACCCCAATTGATGCCAGGTCACAGGGTTATATAGAGACCCATGGGAAGATGGGATGTACTTTTTGCCATCATCTTCTATGTTTCTAAGGAAAACATTAGGGTTTTGGTCTCTGGAGTCTTGATGAATCAGTGGTGGCCCTTGGGTTGTTAACCCTAATGCTCACCCCTCCCCAGTCCATAGCCTCCTGTTTGATGCAGAAGGTACAGCTCCAAGTCAGTACCTCATGGTGATACACGCTTCAAAGGCAGAGATCTACGTCTTGCCATGTATTGACAACACAAAATAGATCACATCTGATATTGTTCGCTCAGAGAACAAGGTGCACATTAGTGTTGACAACCCCAAGGAAGATCCATTGCTGATTCGCCAAGGCTCGGGAGACTCAAAACCCTAATTATTTTCCTTTTGCTGCTTGGGGGCAGGGGTGGGTAGTTAGCACTGGAAACTCTAAGCCACATTTCCCTACTTTGTGACATTAACATGAACAAGAAAAAAAGAAAGAAAGAAAGAAAGAAATGTTTAAAGAAAATGTAATGCTGTTACAGTGCAAGGTAGTGACGCAAAAGGTGCTGGTTTTGGCAGGGTGAGCAGTGTTGCCCTCTGGGTACATAGGGCTATCCTTTGACAGAGAACAAGGGCTTTTACAAACAGGTGTTTTCCAGAATGCAAATGGCTGACACAGCATGGACTACCTGGAATGTGAAGAGGGCTCTCGCCAACTAAGTGAAAAACACTTCTACTGCAGTTACAACAGTTGTGCACACAGGTAATGTGCTTACAGGCAACCCACCTTACTCCATCCAGTGGAGGCAGCCAAACTGCAGACGGGATGAGTGCTCAGGGGTTTCACTTGAATTATCACCTCACTGAAGGGGGTGTCCACCTTCATACACTACAACCTATCACCACCCACCAAAGAACAGTCGAGATGAGAATGCAAGCAGGTACCTGTTTGTGTGGGGAATATGCTACAGGAAGAAATCACTATAGGCAACATATGTGCCCTTATGCTGAATGATCCCGCGTGGTTCCAGGAGCTAGAAATGATCATCGTACAGAATGGCTTCTGGGCTTAATGCTCTTGGGGACTTTAATGTGGCAATGGAACCAGACATAAACAGATCCAAGGGAGAGCGGTGCTGCAGATACCGGCCGAGGCAGCTCCAGCAGGTACTAAAGTGACCTAGACCTTATAGATGCATGGCATCTAGGAAACCTCGCATCCAGGGAATATACCTTTTCTCAACACCACCACCACCCCTCCCCCAGTTATGGTTAAGGCTAGGCCATATTTGCATCCCAAGGAGATGGTGCCACAGAACAGAGAAGGCAAAAGGTAGGTCCAGCTGTAATTTCAGACTACTGCACAGTGACTTGTCATGTGCTCCTCCATACAGAGACATGAGACAAGCTGGCGACCTCATGTGTCTGCTCAGGGAGGAGGCCTCTTTCAACAAGTGGCACAGGAATGGTGGAAGTACACAAAGATTCATAGGCAACCTGAAATATCAGGTGCTACCATATGGGAAGCAGGAAAAGCGCATTTGAGGGGATACTGATTTTCAGGATAGCAGCATCCAGGAAGAAAGTGAGGGAAAACAGACAGACACCCACAGACCCATCCCTAGATCTAACATTAAAACAAAAGACAGCCAGGAATGCACTGTACACTCTGCTGGAGACAAAAGGCCAGATCTGTCATGCAGCAGGCTAGACAGAGAATGTACGAATGGGGTAACAAGTTGGACCTGTTACTGATGAGGCTAACAAAGGAGTGTAGGTCCTCAGATATAATTATAAGCAAGAAGGGCACCATCATGAACACAGACAAATTAACACCATGCATTGTACATCCCAGAAACTATAGGGAAAGAGGTTACATAGAGAATTCTTACAAAAATGGAACTACTCAATCACAGATGAGAAAAGAAGCCATATAGGCATGGAGATAAAGGCAGAGAAGAGGAGATCCACAGAAGTCATTGCGGGTTAAATAAAAGTAAGGCTACTGACTCGGATAGATAACTAGGAGAGTTTTACTATTTGCTTGTGGAAAAGTGTCCCCAGTGGTGGCAGAGGTGTTCACAGAGGCACAGGTGTTTAGAGAGGCACGGAGAGTTGGACACTGACTCAGACCAGCTTATGAGGCCACAACTATAGTTCTCCACAAGAAATGTAAAGATGAAACTGTGCCCTGATACCGCCCAATTTCACTGTTAAATGTGGATCCTAAAAAGCTTTGCCAAAATTATGGCAACCACATTAGAGACCATATTGCATCAACTGGTCAGAGTGGACCAAACAGGTTCTATAGAGGGCAGACAGGCATATCATAATGTACAGAGACTGCTGAATGTAATCCACAGGGGAACCCCTCGACAAAAACATGCATGTCTTGTCCATAGATACAGAAAAGGCATCTAATTGTGTCAAGAGGTCCTAACTGTTTGCAGTGCTGCATGAATCTGGGTTGGTTATGGATTTATTTTGAAGACACAGCTGCTATACACAGAGCCCGGTGCCTCCCCACACAACAGCTGTCTCCACAAATGGGGGTAGTCAGAGCTGTTTCAACTACATCAAGGCAGGGCTGCCCACTCTCCTTGCTGTTGCTGGCACAGGCTATAGACCCCTGGCTGAAGAAATTCAGACATCAGCTGGCCCGTGGTGGCAGCGGGCTGAGGTACCTTGGGAACCTTACCTTTTCCCAAGCTGGCATTCGGGAACAGACTTGGGTTGTGGGGGATTGGCCTGGGAGAAGAGGATGAGCATCCAGAGGATCTCTCTCCTCCCTCTAGGGAGGGAGGGACGCTGTTCCTGGTGCTTGTCTGCCCCCGCAGAGGCTTGGGGGCAGACTGCTCAAGACACCACTTGGGGTGGAGGGACAGTGGTCATGACATCTCATGCACAGCAGCATGAGAGGAAACGTGTGGATGGCACTGCATAGCTTTTTATTTTCTTCTGTGGGGAAAACTGAAACTGGCTAGGTGCACTGCATAGTGACACGACCCCTTGCAGGCTCCGTAGTGGCTACAGGGCCTCTCCTGGTACTGGATCCATTTCTGTTGGCGTATGGTGTCAACTGTTGACCTCACTATGGGAAGCAAGCCACAGGGAAGCACCAAGATGGAGGTAAGTCTCTGGGATGCTGGGTGACGGAGTTGAGGGGTCGGTGGAAGGAGGTACCTGCAGCTTAACAGGGTGAAATAAACCGATTAACTGCAAAATTAAAACTGGAGATAACTGGATACAGAAGGGTTGACAAGCAGTGCAGGAGGATTCTACAGGATCTCACTCTATGGCAATGACATCCTGCTATATAGCACCAACCTAGAAAATCACTATTGATAATTACAAGAATAATCAAGGAATTTGCATCTTTTTCAAGCTATACAATTATTTATAAAAGTCTGAGCTACTGTAAGAGGCAGAGGAGGGACCTCAGAACTTAGAAACTCAATATACAGACTGGCAACTCATGATATCACTTACTTCAGAATTAATGTGGCCAGAAACGACAATAATTTTTATTTATTTATTTATTTATTTCTAAGAATCAGTTTACAACCTTGAGCCAGAGGCTCAGTTTCCAAAGGCTTTACCCACAAAAGACATACATTGTGCTTTTGGTTACATAGCATAGATTTGCAAAACAATAGGTATGCTCAACAGAGGCGCCACGGCCACACTGTGGTCAGACAACACAATTAGGTTACAGGGTACATGTAATTGATAACAGGTGTTACACAAGTTGGTATCAAGTGAGCAATCTAGTTGGTAAACACCTAAACAGCTGGCACTGGCCAGGTTAAACATAGGCAGTGTACAGGGAAGTGGTGGTGGGATGGCTAGGTGGAGAGCTGCCTGGGGCGCTGTCAAGAGAAGCAGAGGTGGAGGCTATGTTCAGAGACAGGAGCATTACACGAGTGCTGATGATGTGGTTCAAGGGTGGTTTTGAACTTGGAGATGGTGGTGGCATTGGTGATGGGGGGAGGAGAGAGTTAAACCAGGTTGGGGCTCTATAGCAGAAGGACTCTGGCAACGGCTGGTTCTTGATCTGAGGACCTTTAGAGTGGTCTTGTAGGAAGACCGTGTTGCAATAGTGGGAGGGCTCTGGTGGATGATGTCACATTCCCAGGGGGAGAGCCCTAGGGTTTTTTTAGAGACAGGTTTGGCATCGGAGCTGCTCATCCAGGGTAAGCAGGTTAGCCTCGACACAGGGGTGACAGGTGTGTGTGAGCCTGGGGCACCAGTAATCAATCTGCAGGCTTTATTCAGGTTAAGAATTTTGTTGAGTGCAGTGGTGTCGGCAGCACCATATACTGGTAGACCATAGTTTACAAGGGACAGAACGGATGATGTAACAGTGAGCTGAGAGCATTTGGGGAAGGCAGGTTCTATGGTGGAAGAGGATGCCAAGCCATGTGTTAGTGGTGGATGTTAGGGCCGATGTGGTTGTGAAATGTGAGGGCTGAGTCGAAGGTAACCCCAAGGTATTTGTAGGAGCAGACTTGTTCCAGTGGCTGATTGGTACTTGGAAGGATATAGAGGGGTGGTTGCTAGCTTTGTTTTGGGGTGGAAAAGAGCATAGCTTTGGTTTTATTAAGATTATTTTACAGACTAAGTACAATCTTCTTATTAGCAAAATTTTGATGAACCTGGAAAATGGAATGGCCTCTCCATCTCATAGCTGGGATGAATTAACCTACAGAAGATGAATATTTTGTATAATCTTTCGTATCCATTAAAGATGCTGCTGATGGGGTTGTCTGGGGCAGGCAGGAAAAGACTGGATAGAGGTTCACTTGGAAAGGGAAGAAACCGAGAGGAGTTTTGCATGGCTGAAAGTCAGGACCGACAGTGGGGAGGAACATCACAGAAACTGAACTTATCACAGGACCTTCCAGACTAGATCAAAGTAGGTGACATGGAGAAGGACGATAATCCATATGTACCAGCTGTACATCTGGTGAAAGGGAGGATGTAGGCATATAAGTCACTGCCGAACTTGAACCTGTTGGTACTCACAACATTACAGTCTTGTCACCAGATACATAGAGGGAGGTAGAACAGTGTTTTTCTCTTATCTGACGCTGTTGGCAGGGAACCCTCAATTTGTACCCAGCTGGCAGTACAGAGGATTTGATATGTGGAGATGGGCAGGAATTTACACATGGTGGAAAAGATGGCACAAGATCTTTTTCAAGAAATGACAGAACTAACAGCAATATCATAACACCACTTGTACAGATATTTGCAATCCAGAAAACAATTAGAGGCAACTAACAGAAACATGGGCCACAGCTGGTCCATCAATCTAGAAGGGCAACAACTACAGTGGAAAATGATGCCAAGAGGAACAGCAGCACAGGTATCAGACACTTGAAAATACAGGACAGATCCTCAAACAGGTATCATGGCAGCTTGGAAAGAGACCAGGGGTGTCAGTCGAGGAGGAAACATGGGCAGAGATATGGGGAGAGGGGCATATGAGGCTGTTCATCTGTAACAGAGTCAAACAAATGCAATACAAATTTTGAATAGGTTCTTCTTCCCGTCAGCCATAGTGAACAAATTCCAAAATTCATGTTGTGAGAGATGTAAGACTGAGATGGTTATATATAGTATATATATTGTTCCTGGCAATGTCCAAGACTGACCTATTTTGGGGAGATATTAGAGAACCATAAGAGAAATACCGGGCAACTCGATCACCATGCTAATGGAGGTAGAAAGGTAAAAGGATGGCGATATACTCTACTGGCCAGAATTCTGAGACCTACTGATAACTAGCTAAAAATGTATCCCTAACACACTGGCCAGTTATAGTGACCCAGACAGAACACAGTTTTACTTATATGATGGAGTGTATTACTCTGGTATGCAGGAGAAGAGAAGAAACTTTGAGAGAAGTTTGGCACTGGTTCTGTGCAGCTGCCAGACAACACAAGGCAAATGGTATTGTAGTATAAATTAGCGACATAGCCCTAGCTCATAGAAAAGGGGGTTAGTACAATCACGTAGCCAAGCTAGAAAAGTGTGTAATGTAGTGTTAAGTAAGAAGACGAATGAGATGGGGCAAACCCTCCAGGTCCAAAAGTTTAAATGATTTCTGCTGAATAATACCCTCCTGTGTAAAGGGAGTTCCTAAAGTAGAAAAACAAATTAGAGGCTGGCTAAGGAGAAGATGGTATCCCTAGGTCATACTGTAGAGATGCGTGTTACTTCTTGTATATTCTAAATGTTGTAAGTGTTGAAAACTTCAGTACAAGATTACTAAAAAAGAGCCTGAAGAATTAAGAACAAAAGACAACCATTTCAATTAACATAGTACAGTGAAAAATGTATGCCTTCAGCAATGCAGACTTTCCTTAAAAACAACAAACTTCTTTGATAATTCAGTAGCTGGTGCACGATCTACATCTCTTCCATAACTTAAAACTAAATGCATATTTTGCTGGGCAATGAATAGCTTGGTTTTCTTGGTCAATAATTCTCTGTCTAACACACCAAGTTTTTGATGGGTCTTACTAGTTATTAAATGCAGACTACACAGGAAATTAGAGAGAGATCAAGATTTTTAAAAGGGTTAACCCACTCTAACAATAATCCATTGTTTACTGACACCCATAGACTGATTTCCAAACCACAATCTGGACAGAATGCCAAAAGAATGATTTTTGTTTTCTTTTTTAAAACCAGTTTTTGACAGTCACTCAGTTTTGTAGTTTAGTAAAATTGGTTTCAAACATTTTATTTCATTCACAGAATTAGACTGGTGGTAGAGTACCACATCATCTGGATAAAGCAGCCCCTAGCAAAAGAACAAGCAGCTGCTAAAATGTATAAACACAGAAAACAAAAGGGCCCCAGAAAAGATCCTTGTGGAACATACAGCAAACTTCTTTTGTTTTCTTTCTTTTTCTCCTGCAGGAGGCTGGGATTACCCCATATTTACCATCCCAGGTACTTTCAGGTTTGCCTTCCCACTCCCCCCATGCTCTTGCTAGCTCCTGGAACCTCACCGAGTTCCAGAAGACCATGGCTTGCCCCCACGGCTGGGTCCCCCGCTCAAAGGCAAGAACTGAGATTCTAAACTGGTCCCCGGCATCCCCCAGAGTGGGTGTTGAGGCAGCGCTTGCAAGGACCCTGGCATCACTGTGCTGCTGTCACTGGGGTTGGGTTTTTTCTTCTTCTTATGGTTGCCTCTGGAGACACAGATGTGCAATGATGTCACCACGGGTGTGTGCACTCCCATATGCACCCTACATATGTCAGCCACCATCTCCGCCCCATCAACATGGTCCCATGCTGGTGCAGTACTCCACACTGCCTACTGGGTTCAGGGCAGGACTGATCTAACAAGGCTTCTGGAAGGGGAACTGGGGCCCTACCACGGGGGGGGGAGCTGTTAGATTGGAAAGTGCTTCAGAGACTACAAGTGATAGGGGTTGAATGGGCTGTCAGCAGAGAGGGGCCAACCGGCATTCAGGGAGAAAAAGAAAGTGAAAAAAGAAAAAAAGAAAACAATCTAGAAATTTCACCTGTGCCTTTCTCACCCCAAGGTGTGCATTAAATCCTATAATGCAAACCCTGTTGTGGTCATTACTTATGTAATGTGCCAGTGAACAATGCAAGACTTCCTAATGAACCCCTGAATGGTGCCAATTGTTGCTTTGATTGACAGCCATCTGTAGGGACTCACTACACCGGACTAAAGATTCCTAAATGTTATTGACTAGGATCATGTTACTTTTAGCTCTGGGCTTTTGAGTTAGGGCTTTATCATATTGTTTATGGTGATATATTGGGATGTACACTGTACTCTACCACATGTAATTGTAGAGTACAATACTTGTCAGGAAGTCCAAATTAATTGATGGCTATGTAATGTATACATTTTTGCCTGTACACCTCCCCCCACACACACACACACTTCAGCCTGTCCTGCCGAGTGTTTTACTGCATGGGGGGGTGGGCAGGGTCCAGGCAACTCTTGTGTTTGGGGTAAACTGATGTTACGGCTCTCTGGGAGTCCCCTGCAAAATTAACACATTACAATAACAGACACTCTTGACTCCTCTTCATTCAAAAATAGTTCACAATGACACTCACAGAATACACTGGACACCATCATGAGAGAGTTCTGTGTGGTCTGTACTTGGGGATAAGGGTATTCAGAAAATTCATTTCATGCATCTCTGAGAAGTCATACAAGCCACTACAGAGGCTTGGTGCCCTGTACTACATGTCGTACCACAGCCTTAATTGCAATAGCCAAATAGGTACACAAGTGCATACCCTTACAGACATTTTCATTTCATGTTACGGTGGGTTAAATGGATATTTCAGTAATGTCTCTAGCCACTGTGCATACTAGAGTTACATATGATCCCCAATTAGCCTCTCTACCTCTTCTATTACTAATACAGCGATGGCCACAGACACCCCGGCTAACACTAAAACTCTGCCACAGACTACCTCTGGATAAAATACTGGTAGACATACTGGTGCTTTCCCAGAATCGGTGAGGATTAGCTTCCAACAGGAATTAATCACACACATACTCGTTACCTGCTTCTGGTGGAGTGAGGGTCAGAAAGTCTTAGTTATGTTTACACCTTTGGCACCCTTGGGTTCAATCTCCATCTCCTCGCTTCTCTGTGTGCATGCTGCTGCATTTCTGCTTCAACACAGGGCATCATCAGAGAACCTTCCAGGCACATGAGCCATCTGTATGCATCCCTTGAGGGATACTCACCCAGGAACTCACTACTGCTTCTCAAAACCCTTCCCCACCGGCACGTATTCCTTGTACTTATTACCTCACTAGAAGTCCTCTGCCCCTGCATGAGACGAAACTCTCCTTGTTCTTCAGACATTTGTCAATCTAACTTTAGTTACTTTTGTGGGTACTGCCCCACTGGAGTGTGAAGCTGACTGATGCACTGTCAACTGCTCCCCTGTCATCAAGGCAACAAGGGCCGACCTGCCTCCTGGTGGCAGACAATTACCAGCTGTTTGCTCAGCTCTGCACCTGTTACCGCTCAGTCACCACACTGTGGACTGAGTTGATAAACCTGTGCTGCAGGACCATATACCATGTGGATCATCTGCAGCTGTAGGTGCATTCAGTCTGGCATTATTCAACTAGTGGGAGCCCTTTTTGCCCATGCTGTTCTCTACTAGCATTAGACAAATGTCCACAGCACATACCAGACTCGGCTACCACACAGCTTCTCACCTGCAGATCTTCTCACGTGACATTCCAATTCCAGTTTCAACTGCTCCACACATTATGCATCCTACTAGCTCTCCAACATAGTGTCTTTCCTTCCAGTCACAAGGAACTTGTAATCTTCACATTTCTGGCTGCTGTTTCTTTTTTTGCCACAGAAATTTCTTTCCATGGTTGGTGTGGATGGTCTCGCAGCACTGTCCCCATCCCTCTCACCTGGCACCCAGTCACACTGGTTCACACTGCTCGAAATCATCCATAGATTCCCTCCGTTGTAGGGGCCAGGAAGGGAGGGCCATCTTTCCCCACCTGGAGACACACATCCAGATGGGGCAGGTGACCGATCCAATGGCATGGGGAGGAGGAAAGCAGGCAGGGCTTCATTTTGGCCCACACAAACCCTTTTCCTCTTTTCTCCTTGCCCCAAGCCACAGTGGCATGTAAGGTGTGTGCATGGAAGTGCATACTCACACACCTACAAGACCATGGCCCTTCTCTTCATGTCCCTCGGACTGCCAGCACTACCTCCAGGCTGCCACCTAGGAGTAGCCAAGGCCAAGATGGCAAGCCACCCCACCACAGGAGAGGACAGCTGTCCTATGGACACTCAGTCCTCTCCCTCTCCCCCAGCCAAGCCCCAGTGACCCAAGCTCATTCCTGAACCCGTCGCCGGCATGGGAAAAGGTAAGGTGCAGAGCACTGGGCTGGCACCTCTGGCTGCTGTTTCTGTCCTCTGAGTTGCACTGACACTCTAGTACCAGACAGATTAAAATCCAATCAAAATCAGTCCAAATTCTGGACAGGGCCCTTATGGTATGACAGGGCATAGCAGGCCTCCCTGATACTGGTTCAGATATGGCCATAGGTGTAGAAATGAACCTCTTCACCTCTGAATTCCTCAGACTCACACCACCACTCCCCTCTGGCTAACCCACTTGCTGCCTCTAAACATGCTACTTATCCTCAACACTAAGCTCTATCCAGTTCTGCCAGGGTTAGGCTATAAGTGCACTGGTGCTCAAAGTCTTGATGGGCAGACTGATAACAACCACCTTTCTTTCAAGGGGAAAGGGTTGTTACACCAGTAGTACCAAGAACATTCTTTTAAATAAAAATGAAGTTAAAAAAAAAAAAGCTTCCCACTGTGATTTGAATCCAGCTGTAGCCCCAGGATTTACCACACCGCTTGACAGGTTATTCCACTTCTCCACTACCAACTTCATGAAAGAATACTTCCCAATGTCCTTTATAAATTTCCACCCTTCCAGCCTGAGACTGTGCCCCTGGTGGAGAAACTGTTCTGAACTTGAACTTAGTGGAATTCAATTTTATTGTATGTACCCTATATAGATCGGAATGTTTCTATCATATCTCCCCACTCCCTTCTGTCCTTGAGAGAGTACATAATGAGACTCCCAAATTTCTCCTCAGTATCTGCTCTATTGCCCCTGGATCATTTGGATTGCGCCCACACTATGACTTTCAACCTGTCTCTTTTCTTCATCAGATGTTGGCTCCAGAACTGCATACAATACTCCAGGCACGGCTGAATCAGTGACCTGTACAGTAGCAGTATTACCTCCCAGCATACCTCTCAACCTTCTGTCACTGAAATGAGGGACAGGGACACTCCAAATGAGGGACAGTAAGGGATACTGATCAATAATCGCCTGTCTGTACTTGACAATGATGCCAACTGCACATGTTATCTCTTGAAACAATTGCACAAGTATTTTCTACCACTCACATACGAGCTTCTCCTGACAGTGCCCTTTGAGTGCTGCTTGTTATTGTCTCGATAAAAGATGCTGTTCTGTGTTGTTGGAATTTCTGTAACTACCAGTGACATGGAAATTTAGGTAAGTTACAGCACTTGTGCTAAAATGGTAATTTCCCAATGAATGAATGAATAAATAAATAAATGAAAAATAATGAGGGATATATCCTCAAACATTGACATACAAGCTCGGAACACTGTGGAAACCATTGTGTTTACTTACACGAAAGTTTATGTTTGATTTATCATCTAAGAATATTATGCACTTCTGCTTTAAAGTCGGACTTTACTGTACATTCTCTTCAGGGCAGCACTTCTTCCATGAGGGACAGAGCAATTTTGAGAGGAAATATGAAGGAGATCCCTCATCATCAGGAACGTTGAGAGGTATGCCTCTCCTGCGACTGGTAAAGCCCCTCTTTGTGCATCCTAACATCCCTCTGCTTTACTGCACTGGGAAGAGCTTTTCAGACTATGGCTAATTACCACTCCCAGCTCCTTTCTTCTTCAACAGCTCCACCTTACCTCACTGATGCAATAATCGTAGTGTGGATTTTCTGCTTCCCACGTGCATTACTTTACATTTCTTGACACTGAATTTCAAATGCCAAATACCAGACTACTTCTCCAGCCTCTCTACATCCCTTTCATGCTGCCGACTTTCTCCTCACTGTCCACTTCCCCACAGACATTTAGGTTGTCTGCAAACAGACTCCCTTCTCCTGCAAACCCAACACAGTATCCCTTATGTAAATATTAAAAAGTAGCAGCCCTGGCATGGATTCCTAAGGCACGCCACCTGTTAGTTTCTTCTCTGATTTCAGAGAACTTTACATTCAGATTTATTAGATTCTGGAAGCAGGACTCAACAAATACATATCTGTCCTCCAGAGAGGACACATTGAGACTTGCCAATTTCTCCCCAGGATCTGCTTTGTTGACCCTGGATTATCTGTGTCTTCATCATTATGCTCTTCAGTGGGAAAAGACCCAGTCAGTGGCCTTTCAGAGACACTAGTGAGCTAAAATTCATCTCCTAGATGGCTCTACCATCAAACAAACTAAAAACTACAAATACCTGGGCATAGAAATCGATTATAACCTGAGGTCTGAGAACTATATGAAATCAACAGTCAAGAAAGTACACATCAGATTGGAAGCACTATGCCACAACACTTATGCCATACCTAAAAAGCCAGACTGACCCTAGCTTCCAGCCACTGCTGCCAATCTTGTAGTACAGAAGCACAGTCTACCAATATGCAAACAAGTATTTATTAGAAAGACTGGACCTAACCTACCACAAGATGGCAAGATTTGCTCTCAGGTGCCCATATCACACGACTACTGCAGAATGCTCAGTAGACTTAATTGGGATTCTCTCAAAGCCAAAGAGAGAAATCCAAGGATCATAGCCTACAAAATAGTTAAGGCCAGATAACTGGTTATCAAACTCTAGTAAACAACACTCCTAAAAACAGTTATGACATGCAAGAAATAAAAAAAGAGGCCTACATTCCTAGGGCCCAAACCAACTATGGGAAATGACTTGAATTCTTTATCTCGAAAATTTGGAACTCCTTATCTCCTGAATCATGTGGAGTAAAACTCTGCTGGAATTTAAAATGTTTATGCAATCAGAATTGACTGAGAACTGTAACTGTAATTAAACTGCAGTCAATTGCTTGTGTAATCTTCCAGTAGTGTTTCAACTTGCATTGCATTGGCCAGAACTTTGTGCTTGTACTGTAGATATTAATGTCAGAGATAATATAACATACTTAAATACAGGACAACTTTGAAAATAGGGTTTCAACAGTTCTTATTCTTCCCAAAATAAAGATCTTTACTACTACATATATAGATGATATTTTTCTAATGAATACCAAGCAAGGTTACAATACAGCAATGGCACAGCACACCAACATTTTTAGGGGAGACTCTTTTCAGGATGCCATAAGGCAGGCCACGATCTGTGCTGAGAGCCTTCACGATAGTCCATTAAAGTTAAAAAGCTGCAGAAAGGAAAGGCAGGCAACAAATCACTTTTGTTACTATAGTACACATAGACACATAGAGAATAATGGCTGGGTAGGTTGTTAAAATGAGAATGTTACACACCCCGAGTGTGGATGCCACACAAACCCTGAGAGCAAAGCTCGAGGGGTTTATTAAAGCATCCCATGCAGGGGCATGTGTAAAATTTGAGTTTACACCCCTACCCAGCCTTTATTTTATATAATTGCTTGGTGCTTGTTTTTTCACCACAGCAATTATATAAAATAAAGACAGCTGCAGACCGAAAGGGTCATGGCTCATGACAAAAACCTTTTTTTTTTTTAGTAAGGTGCTTTTTATTTAAGTCAGCCGTTACAAAAAACTTTTGTTTGTTTAACTTACCACCACTGAGTCGGACTGCAGCAAACTGTGAAGTGGTGGCGAAAGGCTGATGGCACCCAGGAAAGGAAGATAACGGCTGGGCGTATCGAGAGCTAGGAAAACCCGGCACGTGTTCGCCATTATAACCAGCTGGTTATAATGGCAAAATTACAACCTGGTTTCCTGAGGGAAGAAACAAGCATTAGTTATTATAGGAATGTTTAACAGAAAGATTCATGGCACAACCAGTCTGCCTGGTTACTACATAGTTTATTGCATTTTCAACAAAAACAACAGTCTACAATGTTTCAGTGTGGAAGATATCACAAGACATATCTCAATAGTACAGCTACAATGTCCAACTAACAGGTTACTAAATCTTCCATACTGGTAATACATCCGCTAGGTTGAACACTAGTGTTACTATAACAGTAACACTGTTGCAGGTTTGCATTATGAGATTAAGCAATCCTACAAATTTTTTTTGTAGGTTATTTTTAGCCTCCTTGTGGCGGGTGCGACCTCGGCAAGCTCGGGGTCTTTGGAGGCTTCTAGTGCCATGCACGCCTGGCAGATCCCCAGAGTCGGTCCAGGGGCATCATCCACGTTGATCCCACAGTTTCCTCTGTTTTCTCCTTGAGCTACCCCAGAAATCCCGTAAGTGGTGACACATGTGCATGGAGGCGCACATGCACACAGCAGCTCGGACGGGTCCCTCAACCTCCCCATTGACCTAAGTCAGAGCTCCTCGTGGCACCGTCCCTCCGGCCTCCATCAGAGGGTGGCCAAGCTCCAAGAGAGCTGAATTCCTCCTCCCAAGGTGGAGCACTGCCAGCCAGCAGCTCTCACATTCTCTCCCTCCCCCCGCCAGACTCTGACAACCTTGGCTCATTCCCTAACCCAGGTCGCTGCATGGCATGAGGTGTGGCATCCAGAGCCTCAACCCTCAGCACCACTGGGCTGGTCAGCAATCCTACAATCTTGATTGCTTTCTATCAACACATTTCAAAGCAGAAAGATACCAACAATTTAATGTTTCCCAGAGAGCCCAAGGAAAGCAATTAAATCTAGAAGTAATACAAAATTAAGAGTCGCTCAAAAAGTACTGCTAAGCACTTGATCAAATGAAAAGAAGTCCCTTGTGGCTAGAGTCTTAGTCCATCCTGTTCATCAATCCAGTCAATGAAATTAGGCCTCTTACAAAGTAGAGAGTAGTCTGTTTGTAACAGGAGGACCTGCACCTGCCTAGGCTTGTATCACGTATCAAAATACTGTGTTGTTGCTCTTAGGAAAACTATAAGGACTCACCCAATGCTGGTCAACATGCATGGTGTAAAAATGTTCCTTTTATTCAAGTAAATCCAGGTATTTCCATGTAAAATGCAGTGCAAAAAGATTCAGCAAAGTGGATATACAAACAATGGTGGTCATAGAAACATAGACTTTGATGGCAGATAAGGACTGCTTGGCCCACCCAATCTGCCCATTTCCTACCTACTGGATAAGCTGTAGATCCTAGTTAACCAATGACCTACTTCCTCTTACCCCCCACTATAATTGCCTTATGTCCGTCCCATGCATTCTTAAATTCCCCACTGTTTTTGACCCCATGACCTCCTCAGGAAGGCCATTCCATGTACCCACCACCCTCTATGTGAAAAATATTTCCTCACATTGCCCCAAGCCACCCCCCCCCTATTTCAAACTGTGCCCCTGGTCACAACTTCCTGGTTCCTCTCCACTCCCTCATTCATCACAGCTGGTCACCTGACACGCTTCGCAATAGCTTGCTTTCTCAAAGTTATGATACCACTGCTGCACTTTGCTGAATGTGTTTGCACTACATTTTTACGGAAATACCTGGATTTACTTGAATAAAAGGAACATTTTGCACCACGATGTTGACCAGCATACTTTTCCTAAGAGCAACAGCACAGTATTTTGACACGTGGCACAAGCCTAGGCAGGCGCAATCCCCTTGTTACAAACAGACTGCTCTCTGCATTCCAGATTAGACTGTGGCACTGTTGCTCCTAGGTGCAGTCGCTCTCTGCTTTTGGAACATTCTCTTACAAAGTAGCCTGAGAAAAGCAAGGTATGCAGATATCAGGACTTTGCTATCTTAAATCCAGTCAACAGTACAAACAAAAGTTCAAATGCAGGCTGCACTCTCAGTCAAGACTAGGTGCTGATAAAACTGGAAACTGATATGCAAAGAAACCAGCACTCCAGGTACCGCGCAAATCCAGTTTTAATGTGCAAAATTCACATAATTTGTGCAGACTTTCATGTAAACTGCACAAAAATAACAAGCTCAGAATCACATCATTGACCAGTCCCAGTGCTTCGAGGCACCTAAACCTCTTCATCAGGGGTGTGGCTATCACCCACTCAAAGTGCTGGATGTACCCATAAATTCAGGTGTTTTAAATTGAACAGAGTAAATTATTTTATTGTGGCAGAAATGGATCTGTGCGTATGCCTGTTCTCATGTCAGCTAATCAATTGCATTTTGGATATGTATCCTTAGCAACCATAAACTAATACAGAAAATAGTCAGCATGAGAACAAACAGGACACAGTACAAGTCATTATTTGTGATACACAAATCAATTAAAACAAATTCAAGCCATCCCAGTGACGTGAAGGGCTAAGGCGTCTGTGCCTTACCTCCTGCCATGCCAGTGACCCGTGTTTGCTAGTGCAAGCAGGCCGCCAGGAGACGGCCGGGAGGGAGAGGATCGAGCATCCTGAGGACTGTTCTCCTTTCCCGGGAGGAGTGGAAATGAAGTCTACTGTTTAGCTGGCCTCTGGCGGTGGCATGGTGCAACAGACCCACAAAGGGGACGGATGTGGGGCAGACGCTCAGTGTGCCGCATGTAGAAACATCATGGTTTGGCCACTGGTGTCATTGCACACCTTCTCTTCATGCAGAGGGATGGGAGTAAATCAGGAAAAATCCCGACCAGCGAGATGATGCTGACCTCCGCGGGCGTCGCATCCGGCCAGCCGGCACCTCGTGGAAGCAGAGATGAGTCTGGTGGACACCAGGGTGATGGGCTGGGGGCTGGTGGAAGGGGCCGATCGGGAAGAAGAAAGAGATTAATAAAAAAAATTTCAAAAGGTAAGCAAAAACAACCATCCTTCCATGCCGATTCTACATCTTATTTTACACACATTTAGTGCTGCCTGAGAAATTCATTATTACACAAACTCTAAATTAGAGATGAAGGATGTTGTTATAATTCTAACACTAGATTGATTACAGACACAAATATCAAAAGCCCATGGTGACTTTGCCTCCTGCAGTCTAAATTTGGACTCCCCTTCACACATCACTTTAGATTTTGCAGGTACACTCATATTTGATTAATCTGGGACCCACTGATTGGTTCTTCCCTCCCCAAAGTCCAATTGGATGACTCTGATAATTAAGGCAATTGAGGGAAACTTCCAACACAATTAATTGGTCAGCTATATAGAGCCTTGAGGGAAAATTGAAGCAGACCACAGAGAATGTTCTGACTAAGTGAAATAAAGAATTAAATACTCAGATTACATATGATAAATGGTTGAAGCCAATTATTCCATCTATGAAGGCTTGTCAGACCCCTATTGGCTTGAATATATTTGGAAGTGTCGTATGCATTTCTTTATGTCTCCAGATAAACTGGCCAAATTCTTACCTGGAAACCCAGGAATGTGTTGGAGAGAATGTGGCAGGCAAGGGCTAATACCTCCCATATTTTTTGCTCGTGCCTGAAAATTTCCCTTTATTGGAAAGAAATTGCCAGGAGTCTCCAATTATTAATTGACACAGACTTGGTGTTAACAAATCAAATGATTCTGTTATACATAGAGGAAGAGGGTTTAGTACCTCCAAAAAAGTAAACTCTATTTATACTTACTTGCAGCTAAGAAGATGATCACCCGCTTATGGTATGAAGTCCAATATCCCAGCTTTGATCACTTGCCCAGTATTACTTACTGGCACTCTATAGTGTCAGAGATCAATTATCTGGAACGACTCTTTGCTAAAAGAGCTGACCACATTCCCAATTTGAAATTTATTGGAGGTCTTGGTCTTCTTTATTTCCCAATAGATGACTCATTTATCCCCTGATGAAATAAACCCTCTGGTGCCAGTGTCTTTCTTCCCTCATGTACCTTATTATCAATTATATATTGCTAATGGACACTATGGCCCCAGATATTCAAACTGCACCCAAAAAGTGTGCAATAGCAGGAGCAAGCACAAGTCCATTGCGCCATGCACAAGAGGCGCGATATTCAAAAACTGAGCTGGCCAAGATGCGCCTACAGCCGACGACTGAATATCGCACCACCTGCACCATAGCGCAACTAGGGAGGGAAGCTGAGCAGATCTGATGTGCCATAGTGCAACAAGGGCTGTTCAGCTGAGCAGTCCAGAGGAGCCATAGCGCAACCAGGGATGCCCCCAGCAGCAGTGCAGCAATGCAACTGCACAACCAGGGAGGTAGGGCCCATCACCCATGCCACAGATGGGCAGAGGAACACACAGCAGAACAGACATCATCCTCCCACACCCCATGCACTGCACAATTGGGGAGGGCTGTAATAACCACTGGACCATGGAGACAAGCAACCAACCCACAGCCAGGCCATGGTGCCCCATCACACCCCTGGCAAGCTG
This sequence comes from Neoceratodus forsteri, assembly GCA_016271365.2. NCBI lineage: Eukaryota > Metazoa > Chordata > Ceratodontiformes > Ceratodontidae > Neoceratodus > Neoceratodus forsteri. The sequence continues at coordinate 332,821,003 of CM057449.1, forward strand.
TGACTGGCACACAAGGAGGGCTGACCACCCCATGCCACACCATCCCCCAATGTAGAGCACACCCTGCACCATGACTCCCAGACACCCCTGCCCAGGAGCAGCGTCCACCACTGCAGGAAACCCCATGCATGCCACCACCCCACTGTGACAATGCAACCCTGTGCAGCACAGAACCATTCAAGGCAGCCCCACTACGAGCACCCATCAGCGGGGTGGCAGCACACAGCGATGCAACAATGGCATACACAGTGCCACCATGCACAGCCCCCCGAGGTACAGCTGAGAGACCGACTCACGCCAGCACACGAGGACCCCACACGGGACAGGGCATGCCCCGACACCACCACCAGTGGTACAGCACCCTGCACACCCTCCCAAGGACACACCTGACCCAGGACTGGCCACAACAGGCCAGCGAGACACCCACAGTGGTGCGTAAGCATGCACCACTCTGGATGCCGCACAGTGCATGGACAAACACCCACCCATACCAAGGGCACAACAACTCCGGGCACTGTGCGGGGCAACTAAGCCCCAGCATGTGCCCATGGAAACGCGTGTACACACAGCCTGCAGTCCTCCATGGCACAGGAGTGCCAGCCACCCTGCGCAGGCACCGTGGACCTGTACGCCACCATCATTTGCCCGAGCACAAGTGACAGACAGTGGTGCACATCCCCTGCAACACACACAAGCCACAGCATGGAGGTGGGACAACAACTGCAGAGGCCACAGTGTCACCCTGAGGCAGACATGCACCACACCAGTGACAGGAGACAACCCAGCATTGTGACGGGTACAGTGGCTGCCCTGCATGGACAGCCACCACTGACATGCCAGCAGACCATGCAGGTCACAGACATGCAAGGGTGTCAGCTGCACAGGCCATGGACGGGCTGACAGGGGCGCCATGGACACAGAGCATGCACCATGGACCACTGCACACAGTCATCCAGTGCACAGGGTACAACACGCACACCACAGACACTGACTGATAGCTACCCCCACACCATAGTCACCTCCCTATGGACACTCCACACATACCCATGACTGCACCACCCCTGACGTCATGCACACCACTGCAGCTGAGCACCTATAGCCCGCTGCAAATCAGAGACCACCACAGTATTCATATCAAAGGATTTGTATTCAAAAACATATCAAAAGGAACTATTTACAAAACTATGTACAAATGTGGGGGAGGGCCACAAACAAGGTGGGGGTGGGTAAGGGCAGGGGTGAACAAATGGGACAGGAAAGGAGGAGTGTGAGGGTGGGTCCAGGGGGTAGGGGAATCAGGGGCATAGGGATGGTCACTGGAAGCCCCGCCCCCGCTCTGGCTGCTCCGCCTGCTGTGTCTCCGCCGGACACCCAGCTGCTCAAACCCCGCAGTATGTCCAGTGATGCCTCGCCACTGTCAAGATCTCCGCAGTGCCTCATGGATAGCCTGCAGCTGGTGGATGCCTAGGACAAGGAGCACAGTCAATAGGTGTGAATGCACAGCTCCATACAGCCCACCCACTGTGCATGGCATACGGCCGTGGACATGCCTCTGTGATGGTGTGTGACCACCCATAGTGATCAAGTTCACAAGACCTGCCCACCCAGGCGATACAGCCATGCGGACCGCTGTACACACCCACTGGCTAAGTCATGCACAGCACCACCGCTGGCTGTTTAGTGACATGCTATGTGGTGCAGGCAGTGGCACAGCCATGTACCCGTGCACGCATGGACCACCATCGATGAACTCCCAGCCATGCAGTGCCTCTGGACAGTGCTGACTGTAACAAGTTGTGTGCATGGCAGTGGTGTCAATGGATAGTGACCATGCCCCACTGCCCACCCTATTACACAGCATGCAATAGTAATCATGGAGGTATGGCACTCACCATCATCAGGCTGGTCCTCGGCGCTGTTGACCGTCGCTTCCTTCCTAGCGGCCTGTCGTCCTGCTGGCACCGCATCTCCCTGGCCAGATGCCTCCTCCTCCGCCCTGTGGTGCAAACATGGAGAGGAACATCAGTACAATCCTGTAGCAAAGTCCCCTGCCCTCATGTGTGTGCACTCCCACCCAGCCAGACCCACCCACCCCACACCCTGATAACACCACCACAGCCAACACTGAGGGTCCTCCCCATGTTCTGGACACATACAACCATGATACCCATATGGAAGATAAAGGTGTGTGGATGTAACACCTACCTGGTCGTGGGCACCGTGCCCTCCTGGCACGTCCCCGAGGCGGGCAAGCAGGTCCAGTTCCTCCTCTGCAAGTTGCCATTCCTGTGGTGGCACTGCTCCACCATCTCCCCCTTCCTGTGGCCTCTTCCAGGGCATTGGCCACCTCCTCCCACACCTGGCTCCTGGACCTGTCCAGGGGTGCCTCCCAAACAGTGGGCCATAAAGTGGCTCTACAATGGCCACCAGGTTGACCAGTTCAACTTGGGTCCACTGTGCAGCCTCCTCCGCCCATTCCACTTGCTCAGTCAGCTCAAAATGGCGCCTGCAGCGCAGGCTCCACCAAGTGCAGATGCTGCACAGTACAGCGCCGTTATTCCCCATCACGCTGTCACCGAACAGCATGATAGTGGTGCACCCATGCCTGACGATGGCGCCTAGGGGCAAAAGGTCGCACAGGATCAAGGGTCTTGGCGCATGGACAGGCACAGCGCCATTAGAACCCAATGCGTAGAGCGTGATTAGATGCCTGTGTGCTACCTCCAGTAGCGGCTCACCGCTGTTGCCCCAGTGGCCTATGATGGCCCAGTGCCAGGCGCCATATAGGTGAACATCGCTGTAGCACCACTGGCACAATGGTGGCCATGCCCTGCATTGCTTCCCATGCACAGCACATCAGCAGCGCAGCAGACGCCGCATCAGCAACCCGGCATGCGCAGTGAGGTGTATACACGATGTCACAGAATCTGCGCTCTTGGCTCAGCAAGTTCAACACAATTGCGCATAGCGCAACAGCGCAATATTCAGTCGTCATATGCAAATCAGCTAATCAGCCATTCAATGGCGCAGCACTGCAATTTGCATTCACTTCAAGTTGCGCCTCAACTCATTTGCATGGCTTCGCTATAAAAGTGTGACATTGGACTGCACTGGCCATAGTCGGTTACTGCAGTCTATTGGTGAGTTGCATGCTGTTTGGGAGTGTGGACTGTGGATTTTGGGACATGCATGGGACTGCACAGTCACAGGTAACAGCTTTATTCTTACAGGCTAAATAATGACCAAGCGATTGTGGGAGAGGAGGAACACAGTGGTGGGAGGAGGAGGAGGAGCCTAATTTCACCAAGGCTGAGACCGATGCCCTGTTTGATGCCTACCTGGATCAGGAGCCGCTTCTCAGTGGACGGCAGGGAACACCACAGGCCCATGTTGCTGCATGGGAGGAGGTGGCTGCAGTGAACCTGCATGGCAGCCACCAGCGCTCCATGCAGGAGTGCAAGAAGAGATGGGCACAGACAGGAGGAGGATAAAGGAGAAGGTGGTTGCCATCAGGGCAGCACAAGCTGCGACAGGTGGGGGACAGCCAGAGGTGGTACACCTGACCCCACAGGAGGAGAGGATTGCTGGAAGCATGCAGCGTTGCCATTGAGGGTGTTCCGGTGGGGGTTTCCAGACGGATGGTAGCCCGTCACTGCTATGGTAGGTCATGGTCTGTCTATTGGGGGGCAGCGAGGGTAACAGGTAATCGCTGACTTTGTTTTCCTTACAGATCCTGAGCATCTGCATGGGTCAGTGGTGGTGGGCCTGTCCACTGAGACAGCTGATGGAGATGGAGAGGGCCTTCCACCTCCACAGGTATACATGACTCAGGCGAGCAGGGCCCGCCTGGCTGTCCAGACTGATGTTGTTGGAACAGGTGCGGAGGAGGTTCTGCCCATGTCCCAACGCGCCAGCATCCACGGATGCCAGCATGCTGTGACTCGGCTGGTGCTGTGACAGTCACCGATAATGATGTCGCAACGACATGGGCAGTGACACGTTGGTGCCACGGGATGGCCACACAGCAGGTAACATCGTGGCCATGGCTGTGGGTGGGCTGCCGTGGAGGCTGCGATGTCATCACAGTCCCAGCCTCAGCCTGTCAGCACCAGTGGGGCAGCACTGGTGTGTACAGGACAGTGGACTGTTGCAGCCACCACGGTGGCACCAGTGAGCTGCAGCCGGAGGGGCAGCATCAGCAGTCAGCCAATGGGCTTGGGGTACAGGGTCAGGGCGCGTCAGTGCACCACCTGTGGACATGCCCAGACCTTGTCCTCCGGTGTGCAGCGCCCACCCTCAAGGGGTGCTGGGCATCAGGGCCACGCACACCTCTGAGGGACAGGATGCTGAGGAGGCAGATGACCTCTTGTGGAGCACACCGCGATACTGCAAGCATCAGTCAACCAGCAGATGCGCCTTGGATATCAGTAGATGCACCGCGTGTGCTCTGGAGCCGGCAGAGGAGCATCGCAGCAGAGACACCGCCTGTTCCTGGCAGGATGGACCGTTATGAAGGATTGACCACTGCCATTGACAGGCAGACACAGTATTCACTGCTGTCATGGCCACAATGGGCATATAGTCATGTGCCCATGCATCGCAGACACCACGCAGTGCACTGTCCACCCCCATTCCTTGCGCCGTGCGACGCACGCTCGCTAGACACCGGGTTCAGCTGTGGGCATCCGGTACGCCTGGCGCGGGCATGTTTGGTGTGCTGCAGACCCCTCTTGGCGAAACGCAGGTGCCGTTCATGCAGTGGAACCCTGGGGACCATCGGTGCCACCCCATGAGGCCAGTGGTCAGCCTGTCAGTGCTAGCGGAGTTCGGCAGGGCCGCCCACACATCCGTGGTGGCCGGGGCATTGTGGCGCTTGACTGATCTGTCTCCCAATGTGGCTACCGTCTGGTGCTGCCCTGTGTGCATTGTGTCATTCAGCTGGCATTGCATGGTGGGTACCCGACCTTCACCGGCTAATACAGTCCATCTGCACACCCCTCCCGGCTGCCATCCAGCGCAGTACATGATGTTTTGCATTTTGCTGTACACCAATGTGCAATGGTGCTCAGCATCTGAAACACGCACAAGGACAGGCAGTGGGTGTGGTGGTCTGTGGACATATGTGTTAGTAGGTGGCATTCTCGGTGTGTGCCTCCTACCCTTTGTGCATGTCTGGTGCGTGTGTTTGTGTGTGTGTGTGTGTGTGTGTGTGTGTATCTGCGTGTGTGTCTGTCCGGCTGGCATGTTAGACCTCACCCATCCCTGGTTGTGTGTGTGTTCCATGCCCGCCACTTTCTTGACGGAATGCATCCTTGTGTGTGTCCATGTGTGTTTGTGGGTTGTGCCTTGCCACTGTTGGTTGCACATGGCCCCATGACTTACCTGGGTTGGCTGAAGTGTCCTCCGTGATGGTGTCCTGGTGCAGCTGTGCCAGCCGGAGCAGTCAGGGGTCCCGTACGCCCGGGAGCTGCCTCCCATCACCATTGTCACCGGCGCCCCTATCGTCCCCCATTGCTGTCTTCCTCTTCGACCTGTGACGGCTATCCCACATTCGTTGGCATGTTGTGCAGGATGCAACAGGCCAGGAATAGCCCGCAGGCCTTTGAGGGCTGTACTATAGGCACCGCCGGAGGTGTCCAGGCAACGGAACGTGCCTTCAGCATCCCGAACACCTGCTTTCGATGACATTCACGTGGTGGCGTGTGCCACTGTAGCGTTGCTGTGATGGGGTCGCGGGCCCCGTAGGGTGTGAGCAGCCAGGGACGGAGTGGGTATCCACTGTCACCTGTGTGCAGAGGGTGGAGGTTAGTTTGGTGATCAGCATCACCCTGCCCCGGCCATGTAGGCCACTACCCATGTCACCTCTGACCATGCCCCCAGGCCCTATGATTGTCCATGTGGTTTGCATACTCACCTACTAGGTGGCCAGTGGGGATATCCCCACTCTGAATCTGTGGCACAGTGCTGACTGGTGCCAGATGAAGGCATCATGTGCTCCCCAGGGTACGTGGCACAGACATTGATTATGCACCCTGGCATCGCACACCACCTGGCAGTTGATGCTGGCATAGCCCTTGCGATTTATATATGCAGCCCCCTTGGGGCCAGGTGGTGTGTGCATGGCCACATGGGTGCAGTCTATTGCCCTAGCATGCCAGGCATACGTGCTACCTGTGGAACTCCTGTATGTTTGCTGTGTGCTCCGCCAGTGTGCTGGGGAAATGGATACTCTGTAGCATGTGGCAGCAGTGTGCTGAGGAATTGGGTGAGGTGGCATGACGTGGCCAACTGGGTTATGCCTGTGGTGTTCCCAGTTGGTCTCTGGAAGGTATCCATGGTGAGCAAGCACATGCAAGCTGTCACTTTCGTCTCCACTGACAGGGCATGGCTCCGTCGTGTGGGTGCCTGCATCACATCACTGCACAGCTCACAGAGCTGCCTCAGAATTGCCGATTCAGGTGGTACCGCCCACAATCTCAGTATCCTTGTACAGCCCGGCTGGTGCGGGCTCGGTACTGCCTGTTGGGGCATACCACCAACGGGCCCTTCCACGGCCATGCCCCACTGCTGCCCACCTTCTCACCCCTCTTTATGGCCTCCATCTGGATGGTGGCACTGGCCATGTCCCTGGCTTGTGTTCACCTCCAGCAGCTGCTTCTGTATTCCCGGCTGTCCTGGCTGATACTTCCCTGCACCGGGAACACCTGCCTGTGCTGGCCTCACTGCTGTGTGGTGTACTTCCCCTTCTGCACTGTGGCTCCCACACCTTTCCCTGTGCCTGTTGCTTCCAGGTGCCCTTTCCTGGCTGGCCCTGTGTGTCCCTGCTACCCAGTGTTTCCTGCTGTATTTGGCTCTCATGTGGCTTCCTGTAGCGCCTTGCGCCTCCCTTGCTCCTTTTATTTTGGCTTATTTCCACCATGGCACAACTTCTGGCCCCCATTATGCATGGTGCATGTTGTTGAATATCGTGACTGGTGCCATTTATGCATGGTTCCTCCCTTCAGTTGCGCATGCATTCATTATCAATGCGCTGTTGTTCAGCGTGATTTGGGGGCGAACTGCCTCCTGCTGAATATCAGAGAATGGCGCATTTCCAGACTTGCATGCAGTACAACCCTATTGCGCATGGCTCAACTCTTTGAATATCTGGGCCTGTATGTCCGAAGTGATTTCTACAAATTGTACAAACTGGTTAGAATGTCCTGTAACATATGAATTTCCACTGTGTGTGTGTATTCTGAACAATGACATTGCTGTACAAATGTATACTTCCTGTAATACTGACCTGAAAAATAAAGAATATAAAAAAACTCATGATGACAATAGAGAAATATTCTCTACTTAAATGTTATAAACTTTAATTGGACTGCTGCTCATCTATGCTATATAATTTCATATTTATGAAATAACTATTTATCAAAATATTCCCATCTATTATCATACTCAGATCATTTTTATTTCAAAGTTAAATTGCTTCATTAATTCATGTACAGAAAAGAAACCAACTATTACAAAAGAAAAGTTGCCAATCTATTTAATCATTAAACCAAATGGTTTTAAGGTCTTTAGTTTAAAAATCCACATAGATTCCTTTTGGGCAAGTGTGAGGGATCTGTCCCCCCTCCCTCCAGGGACAGAGCTGTACTTGCTCAATGCCCAAATAAAGAATGGTATGATTGGTACTTGTTCCATTTCCCAAAGATGTTTTCCAATGGGTGTGCCAAATCTCTATGCCTGATAGTCCTGAAATTCTCCTGTGTGCACTCTTTTAGTGGTCAAGTAGTTTGACCAATGTACACCTTCCCACAGGAGCACCACAGGGTGTATAGCAAAATAGTTGACATTGCAGGAAATTAACTGATCAATGAATACTTCACTAACTCTGAATTAGACGGATTCAAAAAGCTTTTACCCTGTATAGCAAATTGACAGTTGATGCATCGCTACAAGAAAAAAAAAGGACAGTTTAGTTGATAGCCAATTGCCCTGTGCTTTTTGCTGCCAGTGTTCACTGTGGACTAAAATGTCTCTGATGAAGAGGTTTTAGTGCCTCAAGTGCTGGGGCTGGTCAATGATGCGGATCTGAAAACCTGCACAAATTATGTGCATTTTGCACATTAAAACTGGGTTTGTGGCGGAGGTGTGGAGAATCAGTAGCCACTCATACTATTCTGGGACTGCAGAGGACTGAGGGATACTAGGCTCAAATTCAAAGGCATTTGAAGGCTATATTCAGTATTGCATCTCCTTGGGACCCAAAGGTTTGGTCTTGGGTCTTTGCTCAGATTTGATCAAGGGAAGGAGGGAAAAATACCTACAGGCAATATTAGTAGTAGCAGCAAACAAGGCAATAACTAAGAAATGGCTACAAGATAGTGAGTCTCTAGTACAACAGATCCAGACAATGGAAAAACATATGCGGTCCAACACAAATTGGCACATTGTACTAATCGGTGAACGAGATGGGACCTTTATTAGAATGAACTCCCTCCTCATAAGCCATTAACCTCCTTTCTCTCAAGTGAGAAATTGCCCCTACGATATGAGTGGTGTGAAAAACTGTGGATGTATGACATGAGAATACACTACATTTATAGAATGTTATCTGGGAATAAATTTAAGACCCATGTCCTTCCTGGTCCTGACTCCAAACAGATAGGTTTACTTTAAATACACTCAATATAAATGCAAATTTTTAAGTTATATGAAATTCAGCCAACCAAATACATACATTTTATTAACATAGAAACATAGAAGCCAATGGCAGATAAGACCACAAGGCCCATCCAATCTGCCCATTTTTTCTACCTTATGAATGTGCCATAGGCCTTTACTCTGTCAATGACTTGTTTATTCATACTCATCTGTATTGCTGTCTTATGCAAATCCCATGCCTGTTTGAAGCCCTGCACTGTATTCATATCCACCACTTCCTGAGGTAGGCTGCTCCATGCATCCACCACCCTTTCTGTGAAAAAGAACATCCTCACATTACCCCTTAATCAGCCTCCCTCTAATCTCATGCTGTGTCCTCTTGTCCTGCTATTTTTCTCATATTGAAACATGTTAGACTCTTTCACCTTGTTAATGCCCTTACAATATTTGAATGTTTGATCATATCACCTCTCTCCCTCCTTTGCTTTAAGGTATACATATTGAGCTCCATTAATCTGTCCTCATATGTTTTCTGATGCAGTCCCTGCACCTTTTGGTTGCCTTCACTGCTGACACTCTTGTGGAGCGGGATCACATGAGCCCTTCTCCAGTCTTCTGGGACCACTCCTGTGCTCAGAAACTCACTAAACAGTTCTGATAATGGCTCTGCTAGTTCCACCCATAGCTCCTTTAGTACCCTGGGATGTATGCCATCAGGTCCCATTGCCTTGTTCACCCTGAGCTTAGCGAGGTCTTGTAGGATCCTTTCTTTTGTAAAGGACTTGTGCACACCTCCTCCCCGTGTCCATGGTGCTGAGCTGTGGGCCCTGCCCTACCTTCTCTCAGTAAATATCGAGTAGAAGTATCTATTTAGGATAGATGCTTTTCCTTGGTCCTCCTCCACACACTCCCCTTATCCCTTGATCATAGCGATATCCCTCTGGACTTTCTCCTTTCACTAATGTATCTATAGAACGTCTTGTCCCCTTCTTTAATGTTTGTGCTAGTGTTTCCTCAGGTTGGGCCTTTGCCTGCCTTACTGCCTTCCTGCTTCCCTTAGGGAAGTTTGGTATCTTCCCTATCTTTGTCCGCTAGCATTCCTTTATATAGCCCAAAGGCCAACCTTTTGGCTCTGACCTTTCGCTACTGTTTTTGAGAACCACAGTGGTTTCCTCCTCCTTTTGCTCTTCCTTTTCTCCCTAACACAATGGGATGTTGCTTCAAATGTGCATCCTTAATGCTTGCTCACTTTGCCTGTACCCCTTCACCTGTATTTCTTCTTGCCAGGGCTAGCTTAACTCTGTTGGCCATCTTATCAAAGTCAGCTCCCTGAAGTCCCATATTTTTGCCTTGGAATGGGATTATTTAGTTCTAGTGGCCAAATTGAACCATACCATGTGATGGTCATTGGATCCCAGGTGACCTTCTACCTGGAGATATGTGATCCGTTCCTCATTAGTCAGTACTAGATCCAGGATAACCCTGTCTCTTATGGGTGTACCAATTGTTTGAGGTCCTCCCCTGCAGGGACTCCAATATCTTCCTAGTTCTGGCAGATGTTCCAGCTGGTATTTAAAATCTATATCTGGCATGTTGAAGTCTCCCATTAGCAGAACCTCCCTTTAGCTGTCATGTTTTGTATATCTTCTAACAGTAATGTGTCTATGTCCTCCCGGTCTGAGGCCTGTAGACAACCCTAGTTCGTATGGCTGTCCCATTTCCTGTTTCTGTTTCCAGGGTGACCCCACAGTTCTTCTGGCTCCTTATGTGTATTCTTAATTTCTGTAGCTTTAATATTTTCATTGACATAAAGGGCCCCTCTTTCACCTCAGTCTCTTCTGAACAGTTCATAGCCGGGTACTGTAGTCTCCCAAGTGTGGTTACTGTGAACCATGTCTCACTAATGGCTACTATGTCCAATTTAGCCTCTGTCATTGTTGCCTCCAAGTCTGGGATCTTGTTTCCCAGACTGTGGGCATTATTGTACATGATTTTCCATTGGCCAGATTTGGTCATTAGTTGTGGGGTGGTCCACATTTCCCCTGTCGTCATATAGAGCCAGACCTTTTCCTCACCTGGTGATGTAAATGAACTACAAACATGCTGAACTCCTGTTTGATCACTAGCTGAGGAGGGAGGGTGCTTTTTCTGTTTGATGTATCAGATGCTGCACCTCTCCCCATTTGCTAGTTTAAATATTCTGCAAAGACATCAAACTTCTGCCCCAATGCACTGACTCCTCCTTAGTCAGACGCGGTCCATCAATTTAAAGAACTTTTGCTTCCAAAACTGTTGCCAGTTACCTACAAATTTGTATCCTTTTTCTGGCACCAGCCCTTGAGCCACATGTTTAGCTCCCTATCTCCCTTCTCAGACCTTCCGCCCATCTGCCCCTCTCCCAGACCGACAGGACCTCAGAGAAGGAGATGCCGGAAGAAATGGCTGACAGTTTGTCTCCCAGCCTGGTCAGGTGTTTCTTGGTCTCCACAACTGACCGACTGGTGAGATCGTTAGACCCTACGTGTACCAGGACATCGATGTTTTCTCCTGCTTCCTGCATGATTTTAGTAATGCAATCAGTGTCTCTCCATGCTGATGTACCTGGGAGACATCTGACCATTACCCCAGCTGGAGGTCGGTATCAACTCCCTGAATCATGGAGTCTTCTATGATCAGAAGTGTTTTGGATTTCTTTTGACTTTTTGTTTTGGTCCTTATTATGGGTGAGTTTTGTGCGCTAGCTCCTATGCTGCAGTGTCCTGCTCTGCAGTGTCCTCTGCCCTTTGTTTGATTACAGAGATAGAGCCAGATATCTGTTTGTAGTTTTATATGGTTTGTGGATGTGATACGCTGGTGAGCATTAAGTGATGGGGCACCTGATTTGCCCTCTAACCACTGCCAACCCCGCGGACCAACTACCCTCTGCGTTAAGGTGCTTCAGTTGGATGTTGGGGAAATGACAGGCAGTTCTTGTAATACATTACCTCCTGAATATGCAATTTGAGGCATGCAGTCTCTGCCCATGCTGCCCGTGTTGAGCCCTTAGATCTCAATGGTCCAGCATATAGGATGGCGTCCTAAATCCTGCCTAACTGCCCTTTGAAAAGTGTCCTGCAGTACCTGCAGTTAATAATATCCATTCTAATTCAGTTGCTGAGTTTATAACCTGGTCCGAATAATTAGAAGGAAAATGAAAGCAAAAGTAGAACATTTTTTAAATATATTTTTTCATTTGTTTGTTGTTGTATAACTTCTTATAACAAAGTTAAATTAACTGTGCCCCTTTAAGTGAAGTTGCTGTGGATAACCCCTATCCCCTTCCTGCTTTGCTGCAGGAAATGTCACGACTCTGCTACTCTATAAAAGGAGTGTAGCATGGAGTGGCTGGGGATGGGGTTGGTTATTTCAATTGTCGGTATATCAGTAACCATAGATTAATTATATTAGTATTCATGTAAACTTTATGAAATTCATACAGGTAAGATTATAAGTTGCATTTTGCTCTTTGAGCAGCAAACTAATGTTGAAGTAAAGTTCTTGTTACGACAGAACAATCAATGTAAGTGCATGATACTGAATGTTTTGGTGAAATGTAAGATCTACGGTAAAATGTACTTGAACAACTTCAATTAACAAGTATGAAAAAATAATAAAACTGGATTTGCGCATACCAGTGCTGGTTTCTTTTGCATAACAGTACGAGCAAGGAGAAAATCAATAACCAATCCAGGAGCACTTACCAAAATTTAAAGGCTCCTCTGTGTGGCTGGGCGGTGGCTCCTGGCTGCCTCTAAGCTAATCCCACTATGCTAAGCTGCTCACTCGCCCCTAAACAGGGCACTCCCGCTCCCTATGTGTGGCTCGGCGGTGGCTCCTGGCCGTCTGCTGCCTCTCAGCGAATCCCATTCCCGCTAAGCCATCGCCGCCCCTGAACACGGTGCTCCACCCTGTTTGCGGCTTGGTGGTGGCTCCTGACTGCCAGCTGCCTCTCAGCTAATCCAGCTCCGATAAAGTAATGTTCTCCCTCCTTGTAACATGAATTTCTGGCGCCTTCAACCCAATTGGTTGCTGCTTCTAGACCTTCTACGCTACTGGCTGCTTCACTTCCTTCTAAATGTCAGCTTCACTACTGAATTGTGCTGCAGGTTTAGGTTAAATTTTCTAAAGAACTGTAACACTGTACTGCAATGTGTTTTATCCCTGATGCTATTAATTGGGAAATGTTTTATATGCTTTAAATGACTCTTAGCTAAATACGCTTGTTTAGTGAGCCTGAATCTGATCCACTAAAGTGCTAGTGATTACAGCTCTTCTGTGTGATTTTTGCTCTTAACGTTTAACTGCTCTTTCTCTGCCCTTCTGGCTACTTGCCCCTAGCCAGAATAGTCACCTGCTGTATGCCTATTCAGCCTCTTTCTTTGTCCGGACTGCTGTCTCCTCTCACTAAGCTCTGCTCCTTTGTCCTTTTGCCCACCCACCATTTAACTTAAGTGCCATGGCTCCAGCGGCACTATATCTGCTCACTGTTTTTTTTTCTTCCCCTCCAGCTGCTCGCCTGCCCCTAAACAGGGTGCTCCGCTCCTGTGTAGCTCGGAGTGGCTCCTGGCCACTGGTTGCCTTTCAGCTAATCCCACTCTGCTAACAGCAATTTCCCCACCCACCCTATCTGGGTAGTTTCTTATATAGACTGTTGCATTCACCTGACCTTTTGTGAATAACTAAGTGCCCACTCTCTCATTAGCACCTTATACTGTGTCTCCACCAGAGGCACACTATCTTACAGCCACATCTCCTTAAGCACATTCATACATAAGATCTTATAAATCCCTAGCAATTGGAGAAGTCCATCTTCCTTGGTGACCTCCCTATTACTATTCCTCCTCCTACTATGTGGCCCAAACTTCCTACTCCCTCCTCATTGCCTCTCTTTCCCCTTTTTCCCTCTCACTCCACCTCACCACAACCACTGTCTATCTCCCACATCCCCCACTTCCCCGTCTTCACCTCTACTTCCTCCCACTCGCCTTACTCCCTCAGCTGGGTGCATTATCCTTTCCCACCCCTGTGCCTCTCTGTTTCTACTCCCCTACTTCACACTACATCTTTTATGTTTTCGGTCCTCCCCATCCACCAGTACTCTCACATAACTACTGGTGCTAGCTTTTGCCCTGGTATAAGAGTGCAAAACTACACTTTTGAATCATAGCGCTCTTCTTCTATCTGCCGGTGACATCAATTCCAACCCCAGACCTGGCCCTCCAACTGCTCCAAGGTCTGCTTCCCAAATCCAGTCTCTCTCACTCTAACCCTACCAGCATCTCCTGTGGCCTAAACATTTTTTTATACATCTGCAGTCTTCTTCCCAAAATTGACCTACTCCAGCCTATAATTGTTTCACTCGCCCTGATGTCATTATCCTGTAACTTGGTTAAATACTAAAATTGTAAACTCATCTCTTTCTATCCCAGGCTTCACTATTCCTGGCAAGACAGGACTAGAAGAGAGGAGGAGGCGTGGCAATCTATGTCTCCTCAGCCATTCAATTCACTACCACCTCTCTACCACTGTAACCAAAGCCTATGAGTTGCTCATACTCCAGCTATCCCTCCTCTTCTCTCCCAATATTCATGGCAGGTGCTTACTGTAGCCCTTGTCTACAGTCCTCTGTTGTTGTAGAACTTATAGATTCCATAGTCTCCCATACTTCTTCGGTGAGGTTTATATTATGGGTGACTTCAACTCAAATTGGTTATCCCCTCCCTTAACAGAATACGTAATGACATTGCTGCCCATAATCTGTCCCAACTCATTTCTGAACCTACTAGGATGAATGACAAAACACATAACCACTCCTGATTGACTGGACCTCACTTCTCACCCACACAGAGTCATTAAATCAGGGTACTCCCCAACGCATTAAGTGACTTTCCTGGTGCATAAAATTCACAGAGTTAAGGCTCCTCCCAAGACCCTAATAACTCAGTCATATAACTCTACTAAACCTCGGCCCCTCCTCTTAGACCTTGCCCATACAAACTGGGCCCTTATAGCCTTGACAACCTCTATAAGATGCAGCCGCCAACTTCTTTAAAGTCAAATTCCTTGACATTTTGAACCGTATGCCCCTTATCAGCTGAGTCCGAGTCAGAGAAAACCACCTTCCTGATCTCCTCTGAACTCATAGCATGCCAAAGAGCAAGGGATCTAGCCTGGAAACAACACAAAGCCATTAGGCTACAAAAGACCAAGATGACTTTCGATCTCTAAGTAACAAATGCACAAGGCCACTAGTTTGGCCAAAGCTGAATACTTTACATATTAACATACTATTTGCCAATAGATTAGGCCTTACGGTCTATCAAGTCTGCTCGAATCTCAGATCCCTGGTTGGGTGCCGAGGCCCTCCCTCCCTTGTGTTCCAGAACCCCTATCATCCATCCCCCACCCCCGGACAGGCCATCATCTGATACATCCACTTTCTGTGTCTGTCCCACCCTCTCTTGAAGCCTCCACTGTGGATCTCTGAACCAGCTCGCCAGGCAGTGCATTCCAAGGTCCACCACCCTCTCAGTGAAAAACCTTAGCTCTAACTTTCAAGCTAACGTTAACACCCCTCTTAATTTTAGAAGGTCATCCACCCTCTTCTCCCTCTCTCCACCCCTCCTTCCCCACTCTCAAATTAATAATTCCCAGTAACAGACCACCCTAGTGTTGCATACCAATTCAATGCCTACCTCACCTCTTGCACTTCTGCCCTCCTATTTACCAATCCTGCCACTAGGCCCATTGTTCCTCCCACTGACTCCTTACACCCTCCCAGTCAAATGGCTTCTCCTTCTCTAAAATTACCCTTTTGACACCCACAAAGCCTTACTTGCACCAAACACTTCAAAGGTAGCTCACCTGATGGGCTAGACCCTAACTTGTTATACTTCTCGCCCAAGTGATTGCTGCCCTCCTTTCTGAGCTCCTCAACCACTCCTTTGATTTGGCTGGTCTCCTGCTGGCTGGAAACATGCTGTTGTTCTTCCCTTATCCAGGGAGGTGATCCTTCTGCTCCCGGGAACTACAGTCCTAGTTCCTTCTTCCCACCTAGCGAAACTGCAAGAGCATCTGGTCCTCAATCAACTTTCTTCCTAGCTTTCCAACTCTAATTTCTTCACTCCCTTTCAATCTGATTTTCGAAAAAACTCCACTACTATCTCCCTGATTAGGCTTACTGACTGCATCCTCTCAGGGATGGAGAGCGCCAAATCACTTCCGCCATTTTGTCAATTTAGCCAAAGCTTTGACACAGTCTCCTACTCACTATTACTAAGCACACTCTCTTCAGCCAGATTATCTGATCTGAACTGGTTCAAAGCCTACCTTGTAGGTCGGACCCAGTCAGACAGAACAGCTGATTCCATATCCCTCCCTCCCTATTAACACTGGAGTACCTCCAAGGCTCCGTGTTAGGACCTATACTCTTCTCCATTTTCTGAACGATCTCCCATCTGTCCATGACATCCTCCTCCACACACATGTACGCAAACAAAACAGTCCTCTTCACCTCAGGCCACTCCCCTACTGATGTTGCTGACAGACTCCGGCATGACTTCAACAAGGTTCAGCTCTGGTTTAGCTCACATTAACTTTTCCTTAATGCCAAGGAGACATTCTCCATGACATCTGGCACTAGGTAGAGACTCTCTAGGCTCCTCTTCACTCCTTCGTTATACACCCTTGATGGGACAATTCTTAAGGACACCTCCTCATTTAGATATCTGGGTGTATGGCTGGACCAACACCTAAACTTCTCTGGACACGCCGACGCCATCCTGAAAAGCTACACCCCAAGCTCGGTGCTTTATACAGGAATCGGAACAGCCTCCCTTTCCTGGCAAGGCGTGAACTTGTCCAGGCGATGATCCTCCCAATATCTGACTATTGTGATGCAGTCTACAGTGCTTCTCCCAAGACTTCCCTAGCCAGCTTGGATACCTTATTCAACTCCTTCTTTCGTTTCACCCTGGACTCTCCTCCTCCACACCACTGTCTTCTCTACCACTCCCTGGCTCTCCCGTCACTTGAAAATAGACACCTTCTTCATTGTCCCAATTTGTCTCCAAATATTGGTTTGGTTCACTTCCCTCGTAACCCTCTTCCGCCTATCAGTTCCCCCCACCCCACCCTCTACTCCCTCAGATCTGTCTACTCCCTTCCTTGGCAATCCCTGCTGGTCTACCTCTGTTGGACAGGCTGCCTTTTGTATCACCTCCGAAACTTTGGAATACACCCCTTCATATCCGCCTCCTCCTCCTCCTCCTCCTCCTCCTCTAGTCCATATCTTCTGCCTTACACACTCTCTCAGTCAACTGTTCATGCACCTAATTGCCATCTGCCCCTGAACCTGTAACTACCTCCTCCTCTACCTATTATCCCCACTCAGCCCTTCTTCACCCTGCCCTACCTTCCTCCGTCTTCCCCTTGCTGGTATCAGATCTCTCATACCCCTCCCCCATGCTGGTACGGATCTGTCTCATCACCCCTATTTTAACTGTATTCCTGTAAGTCCTTAAATCAAATTTCTGTCATTGCACCTGTCCCTTCACATACACTTGACCTCATCCCCATCCTGTCTGCCTACAGCAGACTAGCTCTTATATAGTTGCTGTCCTGTTTGTTCCAATCTAACTGCAGTTACTGCTTTGAGCAGTGTATTAGGCGTTGCTAATACATAAATACATCAGCCTATCTGCTCCTGTATCTGTAACTGTAATGCTAATACTTTAATGGTATTGTTACTGTAGTATACATGTATTTCATATACATCACAACTTCACACAACCCTTCCCTCAAGTTCTGCCATGTGTAGTGCAAACAGTTGTAAGCTTATATACTCCTGTACCTGTTTAATCTGTTATGTCTTGAAAAAGCATCAGTGTGACGTGAAACGTGTTGGCGTTTCATGTGCAGGGTGCTTGCTTTGCTCTTTAATAAGGTATTTTTTATCTACCTGGTTATTCGTGACCAGTATTTTTGGACCTAGAGGGTAGCCGAGAGTTCTTCTTGTAGTGGCGCACTGATTTTTTGTATTGTGGTTCCTCCCTTGGCGTTCTGAGCCGTGTTGTTCATTTTGTTGATGTATTTCATGGCAGTCCACGGAACTCTGAAGCCAGCATGGGGGCTCTCCCCATCCCAGGCAGACTCTGCACTCCTGAAAGATGTGAGGGGCAGTTTCTCATTCACTGGAGGCTCTCCCCCCACCCCCCGCCATAGGAGATCGGCTGCCAAGGCAGTCCACAGAACTCTGAAGCCAGCACAGGGCAATCCCCACCCCTGAATGGAGCTCCTCACTCCTGGAGTCGCGAGGGCCAGCACAGCACAGGGGCTCTCCCCATTCCCTGAATGGAGCTCTGCACTCCTGAAGACGTGAGGGTTGTTTCACGCTGCCAGAGGCTCTCCCCACCCCGCCATAGATACGGCTACCAAGGCAGTCCACGGAACTCTGAAGCCAGCACAGGGGCTCTCCCCACCCCGAATGGAACTCCACGCCTCTGGAGGTTCGAGGGCCAGCACAGCACAGGGGCTCTCTCCCATCCCCGATGGAGCTCTGCACTCCTGAAGGCATGCGGGCCATTTCTCGTTCGCTGGAGGCTCTCCCCCGCCATAGGATATGGCTGCCAAGGCAGTCCACGGAACTCTGAAGCCAGCACAGGGGCTCTCCCCCACCCCGAATGGAGCTCCACCTCCTGGAGGTTGCAAGGGCCAGTACAGCACAGGGCTCTCCCCCATCCCCTGAACGGAGCTCTGCACTCCTGAAGACATGCGGGTGTTTCCTGCTCGCGGAGGCTCTCCCCACCCCGCCATAGGATATGGCTGCCAAGGCAGCCCACAGAACTCTGAAGCCAGCACAGGGCTCCCCCACCCCGAATGGAGCTCCATGCTCCTGGAGGTCGCGGCCAGCACAGCACAGGGCTCTCCCCCATCCCCTGAATGGAGCTCTGCACTCCTGAAGACGTGAGGGCCATTTCTCGTTCACCGAGGCTCTCCCCACCTCCCGCCATAGGATCGGCTGCCAAGGCAGTCCACGGAACTCTGAAGCCAGCAGAGGCTCTCCCCCCACCACCCGAAAGGAGCTCCATACTCCTGGAAGTGCCAAACCAGCACAGCACAGGGCTCTCCCCATCCCGGAGCAGACTCTGCTCCTGAAGATGTGAGGGCGTTTCTAGATTAGCAGACTCTCCCCACCCTGCCATAGAAAACGGCTGCCAAGGCAGTCCACTAAACTCTGAAGCCAGCACAGGGGCTCTCCCCACCCCCTAACGGAGCTCCCTGCCTCCTGGAGGTCGCGAGGCCAGCACAGCACAGGGCTCTCCTCATCCCCCGAACGGAGCTCTGCACTCCTGAAGACGTGAGGGCTGCTTCTCATTCGCTGGAGGCTCTCCCCACCCCTGCCATAGGATATGGCTGCCAAGGTAGACTAAGGACCTGCGCTCCCTGTAACAAAGGGAATCAGCTCTGAGATCTGAGATTCATGCCTTTTCATTTAAAAAAAAGGCTCCTTTTATATGTCCCGCAACAGTGAAGACAGTTTATATTTTACAGTAGTTCTGGTATTGCTCTGTATGTTTTGCAGCTCAGCTGTTTTACTTTAATCAATCTTAAGGCATAACATTACAGGAACTGCAACAATTGTTTTCACTTTAATTCAAGTCATATCAACTGGTTCTCACTGTTTGCTCTCTCTTTAGCTAACTTGGCCACTTAAAACTATAATTAGATCTGCTTGCAACTCGCCCTTAAAAACTGTAATTAGATCTGCTTGCTGGAATACTATTTAAACCTGCCTACCTCTCCCTTCCCTAGGCAGTCCACGGAACTCTGAAGCCAGCACAGGGCTCTCCCCACCCCACTTAACGGAGCCTCCTGCTCCCCTGGAGGTCGCGAGGGCCGGCACAGCACAGGGCCTCCCCCATCCCCAATGGAGCTCTGCACCCTGAAGACGTGAGGGTCGCTTTCATTCGCCGGAGGCTCTCCCACCCCCGCCATAGGGATGGCTGCCAAGGTAGACTAAGGACCTGCACTCCCTGTAACAAAGGGAATCAGCTCTGAGTATCTTCCTCAGATCGCTCTTGGCACTGCTCCCCACCCGCCTCAATACCCTCCCACCCTTGGCTGGTGTTAAATATAGGCGCAATCCTCGTGATATCTTGGACGCTCTCACGCTTGTTCCTGACAGTCCAGTTTTCCATTTGCTCCTTATAACCTTTGGACACTAGAGGCGCCTGATCCTTCTGGAGCTTACTAAGTCCATTCTGAACAGACGAGATTCCTATTGCTTGCCACTCGAGTTGGCTAATTCTGCAGGTGCCACTGAGTTGGCTAATTCTGCAGGGTGCTTAATAAAACCACATTCTGTACATTCATTGCCCTGCCTCCTGCTCATCCCATCCTATCGCCTCTCTTTCTCCCTTTATATAATGTCTCCCCACCTGTGCTTGCTCTCCTCATGAAACATAGAAACATAGAATTTGACAGCAGATAAAGACCGCTTGGCCCACCTAGTCTGCCCATTTTCCTACCTAACAGATAAGCTTCAGATCCTAATTAACCAACAGCTTACTTCCTCCTACCCCCACTAGGACTGCCTTATGCCTGTCCCATGCATTCTTGAATTCCCCACTGTTCTTGACTCCACGACCTCCTCAGGGAGGCTGTTCCATGCATCCACAACCCTCTTTGTGAAAAAATACTTCTCACATTACCTCTGAGCTGTCCCCCTCTGTCTTCAAATTGTGCCCCTTGTTCTTGCACATCTTTTTCTGAAAGATGCCACCCTCTTGGACTTTGCTGATTCCTTGAGGTACTTGAAAGTTTCTATCATGTCCCCTCTCTCCCTCCTTTCCTCAAGGGTATACATATTAAGCTCCTTTAGTCTTTCTTCGTATGTCTTCTGGTGCAGACCCTGCACCATTTTGGTTGCCCTCCTCTGACAGCCTCCACTCTGTCTATGTCTTTGGAGATGGGGTCTCCAGAACTGCACACAGTACTCCAGATGGGTCTCACCAACTGTCTGTACAGAGGGATAACAACTTCCTGTTTTCTACTATTGATGCCTCTCCCATGCATCCCAGTATCCCCCAGCCTTCCTTACTGCCTTCTCACATTGCTTGCCCACCTTTAGGTCATCTGATATAATTACCCCCAGGTCCCTTTCCATTTTTACTGTTGTCAGTATCTCACCCCCATTGTGTACTCTTGCCTGGGTTTTTATTTTCCAGGTGCATTACCTTGCACTTCTTTGTATTGAATCTGAGCTGCCATACATTTGACCATTCCTCCAACCTTGCCAAGTCCCTTCTCATCCTTTCCACTCCATCTTGTGTATCAACCCTGTTGCAGATCTTTGTGTCATCTGTAAAGAGACATACTTTTCTTCCAGTTCCTCTGCAATGTCACTTATAAAGACATTAAAGGACCGGTCCCAGTACTGAACCCTGCGGTACCCCGCTAGTAACCCCCTTTCTTCACTGTGGACTTCATTTACTACTACCCTTTGCGTCCTGTTGTCTAGCCAATTTTTATCCAGGCTGCCACCTTGGGACCCACTCCAAGGCTGGCTAACTTGTGTATTAATCTTTGTGTGGGACTGTATCAAATGCCTTGCTAAAATCTAGGTAAGTCATGTCCACAGCCCTCCCTTGTTTACTACTTTGGTCACACAGTCAAAGAAATCTATTAGATTCGCTTGACACGACCTTCCCATCATGAATCCATGCTGCCTTGGGTCCTGTGTCCCACTGGCCTCTAGGTACTCAACAATTCTTTCCTTCAGAAGTGATTCCATCATTTTACCTATCACTGAGGTCAAACTAACTGATCTGCAGTTTCCTGCCTCTGTCCTGCTCCCACTTTTGTGAAGAGGAATCACATCCGCCTCCTCCAGTCCTCAGGTACCACCCCATCCTCCCATGATTTGTTAAAGAGAGTAGTCAGCGTGTCATTAGTTCTACCCTTAGTTCTTTTAGAATTCTTGGGTGAATCCATCAGGCCCCATTGATTTGTCCACCTTCAATTTTATTAGTTCTTTCAGAACCCTTTCTTCTGTAAATGGACTGGTATTGACCCTCGTCTTCAGAGTGCTTCTCTTGTTTGGTTTAGATACCTCCCTCTCCTCTTCCTTTGTGAATACTGAGCAGAAATATTCATTCGGTATCCTGCTTTTTCATTGTCATCCTCTACCCACATTCCTCCCCTTTATTAGCCTCAGCATCCTCCTTTAGTCTTTCTTCACTCCCTAATGTACCTATAAAATGTCTTATCCCCCTTCTTAACAGAGTTAGCTATCCTTTCCTCGGTTTGGGCCTTTGCTATTCTGACTGCCTTCCAGCCTCTTTCTGCTTTAACTGATAAAGTTCTCTGTCCTTCTCCTTCTGTGTTTCCTTATATTTCCTGAATGCTATCCTTTTCTCCTTAACCTTCCCTGCCACCTCTTTTGAGAACCATAGCGGTTGTTTCCTTCATTGTGTTTTGTTGATTTGCTTTACACAAAGGCTTGTTGCCTCTGTGATGGCTGTTTTGATTACTCTCCATTGTTCCTCCACCCTCCTTCTTGCCTGTTTGCTAGTGCTTTTCTGAGGCACTCTCTCATTTTCCAAAGTCAGCCCTCCTAAAGTCCAATACTCTTGCTTTTGTATGGCTTGATTGTATGGCTGTGTTTATCGTGAACCACACTGTTTGGTGGTCGCTTGTTCCCAGATGGCTACCCACTTCTAAATCTGAGATTCTTTCTCCATCCCATTTGAGAGTACCAGGTCTAAGATTGCTCCCTCCCGAGTGGGTTCCAATACTAACTGTCTGAGGCATGCCCCTGTAGGGCATCAAAATGACCCTGCTCTTGGATGTGCCTGCAGCAAAGGTGCTCCAGTTAACATCTGGCATATTCAGGTCCCCATCAACAATATTCCATTTTTCTGCCATTCTAAGGAAGCCTTTTATCATTTCCTTGTCTATTCCTCCCCTGAGATGGGGGTCTGTATACAACCCCATGTGGATTGTGGTGCCATTTCCTGTCTCCAGGGTGACCCAGTGTGTCTCATCTGCTCCCTGTTTACTCTTTAGTTCTGTTGCTTTGATCCCTTCCTTTACATAAAGAGCTCCTCCTCCTCCTCCTCTTTTACCCTCCCTGTCCCTCCTGTGGATTGTGTATCCTGGTATGTTGACATCCCAGTCATGGTTCTCTGTGTACCATGTTTCTGTGACTGCCACGATATCCAGGCAACCCTCTTCCATCAAAGCCACTAGTTCAGGGAGCTTGTCACACAGACTACGGGCATTGGTACTCATCACCCTCCACTTTTTGATGGCCATACCCCTTTAGCCCCATTCCTGTCCTTACTGCCTTTGCCTTTTTACATTTACTTCTGTCCTACTCCCTAATGATTTCTCTACCTTGGTGTTTACCTCACTAATTACTGTTGTTTTGTGGGGAGGCTGGGATTTCCCTGCTCATTTTCAGTGCCTCCCATTGGCTAGTTTAAATGCTTGCCAGTGAAGCATTTAAACCTCTCACCTAGGATCCTGGTCCCCCTGGACAGATGCAGACCATTGCACCAGTATAGGTCTGCATCACTCCAGGTGGCTCCCCAGTCCCCAATGAAGCTAAACCCTGAGCTCCACACGTTTTCAACCATTCATTGAATTCTGGTGAGGAGTAACTCTAGCATCACCTTGCCATAGACAGGCAGCACCTCTGAGAAGGTTACTGTATGCGCTACTTGTCTAAGGCCCCCCCAACTCTACAAACTCCTCTTGCACTGCTCTGATCCCATTCCTAGCCAGGTCATTTGTCCCTAGGTGGACAATGACATCCAGCTCCCTCCTCATGCAACTGCTCCCACGATCCTGAGGATTCACGTCCTGTCCCTCCAAGCCGTGGCACCAGGCAGGCACCTTACCTCCCTCTCCCTTCCTCCCCATTTCTACCCCACCCTAATGATTGAGTCCCCACCAGGAGTTGTTTCTCTTCCCTGTGGTCTCATCCACCCTCCTGTGGGTCTCCTTTGTGAAGGTTCCCAGCATCCTCCTTGGTCTCCACTGCAGGTGCCTCCATAGAGAACCACTATCCACCAGAAGAGCGAATGAATTGTGGAGAGGTACAGCTGGAGGGCTGCAACTCTGTTCCACCACCCTCAACCTCCCTGAGCCCACCTGGTCCAGCCTCTCTCTTTCTTGGCAACCTCTGAGGTAGTGGCATTGGCCTGGTGGTCCCTGGGTGGGAGGAGGTTTCATGAATCCTAGCCAGGTCAGCCTGGGGCGGGCAACCTCCTCCCTCAGACCAGAGAGGTGCCTGCAAATAGGGCAGCACGCAGCCTCCAGAATGTCTCCGGAACACTGCCGCCCCACAGCCATTGCACTGCACCACTCCTAACATGTCTTATTTTGTGTCCCGCTCCTGTTTCTCTGTATGCTACTCTCTCCTCTCCTTACAACTCTCTCCTTCCTGCTCTGGGACAGTAACTTCCTATATTCTTCAGTAGCCTCCTTCTTGGTTGCTCAGTGTCAGACCACCAACAGCTAGTGGGGGAGAGTGAGCTACTTTTTTCCTTTAGGGTTGATAAAACCAATGTTTCTCTATGATCCTTCCTTCCTACTGCCAAACAGGAAGTTCCTGTTGACAGTCAAATCCAGTTAGTAAGAAAAAGGCTAGCAACAGGAAGTTGTAATTTGAGTCACCTGCTTTTATAGTGTCTAAGCCACACCCCAATTAGCTCTCTCTCTCTGTCTCTCTCTCCCCTCCTACTGGTTTAGCAAAGTAAACTGATACAGAACCCTTCCAGCATAGAACACACACTGACTTTCTTTCTTTCTTTTCTTTCTTTTTAAACCCTAAATAAGACCCTTCTACTTCTAATAAAGTATCTGTTTGCTTAATCTCAACAGACACTGACTCCTGCTAAGATATAAGTGTTAAATTAATAAGAAAATGTAGCTTCTTTTAGTTAGCGGCTTTCTGCTCTACAAGCAAGGCTAGCAACAGGAAGTTGTAATTTGAGTCACCTGCTTTTATAGTGTCTAACCCACACCCCAATTAAGCTCTCCTCTCTCTCTCCTACTGGTTTAGCAAAGTAAACTGATACAGAACCC
Organism: Neoceratodus forsteri; assembly: GCA_016271365.2. NCBI lineage: Eukaryota > Metazoa > Chordata > Ceratodontiformes > Ceratodontidae > Neoceratodus > Neoceratodus forsteri. Next base: position 332,845,789 of record CM057449.1, read on the forward strand.
TTCCAGCACAGAACACACACTGGCTTTCTTTCTTTTCTTTCTTTTTAAACCTAAATAAGACCCTTCTACTTCTAATAAAGTATCTGTTTGCTTAATCTCAACAGACACTGATTCCTGCTAAGATATAAGTGTTAAATTAATAAGAAAATGTAGCTTCTTTAGTTAGCTGCTTTCTGCTCTACAAGCAAGGCTAGCAACCTGGGGTCATTTGCCTTCTTGGCTCTCTGAGCTCACCTGCCCTGACACTCCTACCTCACCCACTAATGTTCACTCTTATGACAACTTTACTTCTCCAACCTACTTGCTACTGCATCACCTACACCTCTTCCCCAACTGCTCTTATTAGTGTTTCACAAGGCTATTAGCCAGATACCTTCACTTTAAATTGAAGCTCTCCCACAAAGTCTCAGTAAGGGCCTGCTTCATTATCTCACTGTGATATTATCCTGGCACTTATGCTTGCCGGGACATCGAGACTAACCTAGGTCCTCCTCAGGTACCCATCCTATCTCTGCCTCCCGGTTACCTGCCTCCCAAAATCTAATGGTCTCACCATGGCTCACATCAACTCTAGAAGCCTTCTAGCCAACCTCCCTGACCTGCAGATCTGGGTGAGAGTGAACGCCCGGACATCCTAGCCATCACTGAAATGTGGCTAAAGCCTTCAGTTACTGACTCTCAGTGCTCCTTTCCAGGCTACAATATGCTCCATGCAGACCGCATCGGGGCAAAAGAGGTGGCCTGGCTCTCTACTACAAAATGCACCTAAACATCACCCTCTTACAGGACCCTACACTACCAATTGTGAGGTTCTCCATTCCCTCCTTCTGCTGGGCGGAGTTAAGAAACTCCATATCTTCTGTATTTATGTCCCTCCTAAAAATTCAAAACAGGGTCTCTTGGAATTCATCGAGAACTTGCTAAAAGTAACAGGAAAAATGACATTATCTGCCTTGGGGACTTCAACCTTGACTGGTCTGAGAATAGCTCAGCCCACCTATCCTCTCTGGTTAGTAAGGCAAACCTTTCAGCTCATCCAGGAACCCACCAGTGTTTTCCGGGGGTGACTGAGCCACCCTGCTTGACTGGATACTCACAAACAGGAAGGAATATGTCACCTTGGCTGAGTGCTCCCTGACACCATTAGTGATCACTATCCAGTTTACTGTTCTGGGACACCGTCACCCCATCTTTCCATCTAAAATTGTCACCTTCCTAACCTCTCCCACCTAAGCATGGATGCCTTCACAACTGATCTAAGCCTGGTTGACTGGTCTCCTCTCTACCTAACCGAGGGACATTAACTACGCTACTGATTATTTCAACTCTATCCTTATACGCTGCTAGAACCAACATATCCCCATCACCACATGTAGGATGGCAGGAAGGTGACCAAGTGGCTCACGTACCCACTGCTTCAACTTCTGAAATGCAGGGACAAACTTTGGTCTCGTGGAAGGTCTCACATTTTCGCTCTGACTTCAAAGCCTATAGAGCCTTGTGGAACAAATGCAAAAAACATGCCTTGCTAAAAGTACCTACTACAGGAATCTCCTAAAATCCTCTTCCGATGACCCTCAAAGTACTGGGCTCAAATCAAGGAAATTCTCGGCAATGATAAGCAACAGACTCCAACTGACATGAATATTCAAGGTGTTCACTGTAACAACCAGAGTACATTGCCAATGCCTTTAATTCTCTCTTTTCCATGCTACCAGCTGAAGCTCGATTAAGCCCCAGGCTTACTGTCCTCCTGCTTCCTCCTTGACCCTCTCCACCCACCCTGGTGCTGGCTCCAACCACGTGCCGTGAAGTAAGCAAGCTATCACGCCCTTCCGACCAGCAGGGCCGGGGACGGATGGCATCCATCCTGGTATACTCAAGCAGTTTGGACCATGGCTGGCCAGCCTATCACCAGGCTTTTCAACCTATCGATCAGCACTTCCACTGTCCCATCTACTTGGAAAACGGCCAGAACTATCCAAATTCACAAAAGGCGATGTCAAACTCATGACCAACTACTGTCCCATTGCTCTCCTTCCCACTCTCAGTAAGCTTCTTGAAAAATAGTCCATAGCCAACTCTCCAAACACCTTGCCAAGTTCAATCTTCAAACCCCCTACCAACACAGTTTTAGGGCCTGAACACAGCACCACTCAGCTCTGACCCAACTCACCAGTGACATCAAATGCAATATGGACCCACGCCTACTCACGGAGCTGTCTTCATTGACCTGTCCAAAGCTTTGACATGGTTCATCATCCTCTCATGTGAGCTCCAATCCATTGGAGCATCTGACTACTCTATCATGGTTCTGCAGCTACCTGGACAATTGCACTCAGGCAGTAGCTTTTCACAAGTCCCTATCCTGCCCCAAAGATCACCCCGTGGAGTCCCACAGGCACACTCTCGGACCCTCCTTTTCTCCTTTTCCATATGATATTCCCTCTCTTTCCAGACATAGCTGCACTCTCATGTATGCTGACAACCTAGTTCTCTACTCTGGATCTAAATCGATTGAAACATCAACTCCACTCTCTCAAATGATTTTCATGTCCTTCAACATTGGTTCTCGAATTGCCATCAATATCTTAACCAGGACAAAACACGCTATGCTATTTGGTTCCTCAAAAAACTGCCCTCCACTGCCCCAAGCTCTTGGTACACTGCCTGGATGGTTTCCCTATCACCAACACGACGTCCTTCAAATACCTGGGGTTCACATTTGATCCCTTTCTTGACTTGACATTACATATCAACAGCGGTATGTCATGCTGTTAATGTAAAAATTGGTGATGCCTATCGAATTACCACTCCCTCACACCTTCAGCCAAATTATCTGTAGCTAGAGGGTCTCTTACCCAGCTCCAATACACTCTTCCTCTCATCTACACTGCCAACTGTAGTATACTCAGTAAATGGGACACCGCCATAATATATCTGCAGATTCACCTTAACTGCCCCTCGCCTTTACTCATCACTGCCTCCTCCACTCCGGTTTAAATTGGCTGTCACCTATCTATGGGCCTACTCCTGGGATGCTTTATTGACTCACTAACCAGACCCCCTAGCCAGGACTACCTGGCTAACTTGCACACTCCTGCCCCTCTAGCTACTTCTATAGGTCCTCCTCTGTCCCTATGCTCTCAACCAAACCTTGTGCTACAAAAATGGGCAAACAGGCATTCTCACACTTTGCTCCTAAGTTCTGGAACTCACTCCCCTACAGGTTAAAAATTCCGCCTCCACGAGTTTTTAAAAGCTCGCTATTCTCTCACCTCCATGCCCTTGGTCAATGCACATGCTCATAATATTACTTCCCCGACCGCTGGCCTGTAGCACGGACCTACCCCATTTCTTGCTACAATATGATCTTTACTGTGCACTGTATCCTTTCTAACAGATTTGTTGCTCTAACCACTTGTGTATGAAGTTAATTTGTTATTGCTGTCTTGTGTTTTCATAGATTTTAAGATGTACTACTGTAATTTGTGTACCAATGTCCTGTGCTCTCCCGGTCGTGCCTGAAAATAGGCAGGATTGTTGCCTAGCGCACTTACTCGGTTACCAAAGGCTAATAAATAAATATACATTGCAACTTCACACAACCCTTCCCTCAAGTTCTGCCATATGTAGTGCAAACAGTTGTAAGCTTATGTACTCCTGTACCTGTTTAATTTGTTATGCTATCTGCTTTTGTATTATAATGTATGTTAACGTGTGTGTAAGTTACCTTGTCGTTAAGGTATGTGTAAGTTACCTTGTATGCTAAAGTATGTGTAAGTTACCTTGTATGTTAAGGTATGTTTGTTACCTTGTATGCTTTTATGCTTTGTATATCCTATACCCTTCCCTCTAGGATGCACCGTGAGATGAGCAACTTGTTGTTCAGGTGCCTTTCCTGGTGAAACATTTCAATAAATAAATAAATAAATATTTAGAAGACATTTTAACAGCTATTTATTTAATGTGATCAAATGTATGCTGTTTATTTCTTTGCTAACCTATCATCGCTGCTTTTTTGATATTATCGTTTCATATACAAACAACTGCCCTTCTGGAAAATATAAGATGGTAATCATAACGGATAACAAAATAACTCTGAAATGCTGGATAATTTATCATCGGATAAAGAAAAAAACTCTGAAAAAATAATAATCAAGAATAATAATAATAAATCTAAATCCTATTTGAGGCTAATAAACCATTTAAAATTATTTCACATCTACCTGCGAATAAAGGAAAAGATAGTGACTTTTTGCAAAGTTGCCTGACAGTAAATCTGGTAATGCAACAAAATAATAAGTGAATTAATATTGTATATAAGACTTCAACACCAAAACAAACTCCTTGTGGTTCAAACTTTAAAATAAAATGTTATTCTTGAAATGCAGGATGACCTAGAAAACTAAAGCCTAGAGATATTGAGCTCTGTTCACAACCGCACTGCAAGTATGTTCCAAATGAAGAGTACCTGAACTGCAGTTCCCTGCACAGGCTGTGCAACGCACATCAAACTCTATGCACAAAGCAGAGCTGCACATCCTCAGTGATTGGTGGTGGCTCAGCGATCAATGATGGCCATCCAACTGGATGGTCTGCCTGCCGTCGGACTAGACCCCTCCTCCATGCGGTGTGGCGGACAGTGGAATATGGTCAGTCATCACGGGACTGCCATATCCTTAATGTATGCCCATTCCATCCGTGGAGAGGCCGTGTGAACCCCCAGCCCACACTGTATGCTCTGAGGGCCAGGGGTGCAGTGTGGGGGATGAATGGATGTCCACTGCCTCATGGCCAGTGGAAGATGTGTATATGAGACTACCTCAGGTTCCTGCCAATGAAACCGATGCCCCTCCTCTGCTGGCCCGGACATGCATATCTGTTTCTGCATGGCACGTAGCCATGCCCCACCCCAGCCACCCTCCCGCTGGCTGCATGTGTAGCCAGGCTCCCGTGTGGAGAAGGCATGGATCACCATTGTGAATGCAGGGGATCGACACTACCACCATTGCACAGCAGAAGAATTTAGAAAGGCTATGTGCCATGTATATGCAGTGTATAGGCTTTGTGAATACATGGCTATAGACTTTGTGAACAGATCCCATAGTTAGGAATTTCCAAAACTCATTAGAATGTTCTCCTGAATTACTAATTTTACATAGTTTATTGGTTTACCATACCAAGATACAGTACAGCAGCAACAAATTAATAAACAGCATGTATATCAAATATGAGAGAATACAAGTGAATGACATGGAAACAACACAGAATCAGCGATCAGGGAATGCCTGGAAGAAAACAAAGGAAAAAAAAACAATTAAGAAACAGGGGTAGTCCTGAATTACTAATTGATCTTAATTTGGAGGATTCAGTTGGGCACATGGAATTCGATATATTTAATAGTCATGAAAGTGATTTAAAAGGCTGGCCGTTGGCGCAATGGTAGCACTTCCATTTGTGACACCAATGACCCAAGTTCAGGGAAGGAGCTTGGGTCATCGAGGGCCCATCGATTAGAGCAGGAGGAGGATTAAGCATCCCAGGGGACACTCTCATCCTCTGGGGTGTGTGAAGGTTGCCGCCCTCACTGCAATACTGCCACCTGGGTTGACCACAGGTGACAGTGTAGTCAAAGGCACCATGAACAGGAGGGACGGAAGCCAAGATTTGGTGCGGCAGCACACCATATGCGGCATGCGCACTTAGGATCTCCGGTGCATGCCTGCATCTTTGGGTGGGGAAAACAAGAAAAAGACCCCACAGCCAGCCTCACGATGGCCCCCCAGTGAACAGAATGTAGACCAACCCAGAACCCTCAGCCACCAGCCTGATCAAGACTTGTTCAGGTAGGAGGGGCCCTCCCCCTTCCTGCCGGGCAGGGGTGGTTTGAGACAGTGGCAGCATGGGTGTATGTGACTGAAGGGACTGGAGTTCAGCAGAGCTAGGCACCTTGAGGGACCCTAAGGGATTGGTCGGCTGTGGCATAGAGGGGGCACACAGAAAGAATTAATAAAATGAAAGTGACTGAAAAGGAGAAAGGATAACAGATGGTCATGATTTAATAGAAGTTTTTAATGTTCACAAAAGGACCCTTCAATATCTAAGCCTGCACAGAAAAAAAATAGTATAGTGAATACAGAGGTCTCAATATCACATATAATTGAAGATTTGAAAATCTTAAGAAAATAAATAGGTCTGCTGCAGAGGTCTCTAAAGTGATCATAGTATCATAGTAATGTGTCAGCAGAAAAGGACCATCCTGGTCCATCTAGTCTGCTCATTTCCACCTGCCCCTACTTGTCTCCACTTCCCAGGGATATTTTCCTCTGCCCACTAGCCAACCCCTTGTGTCTGTCTCATGCCCTCTTGAATTCCTCCACTGTTTCTGCACATACCACTTCATTAGGTAATCTCTTCCAGGGTTCCACTACCCTCTCAGTTAAATAACATCTCCTCACATTGCTCTCAAATCTTCTCCCTTCCATCAACCCCTTGTTTTAACTCCTATTTTCTTTTTGAGTAAGATACCTTCATTCACTTTATTTATTCCTTCATAAACTTAAAAGTCTCTATCATGTCACCTCTATCTCTTCTAACCTCCAGCGGTATAGATTTAATTCTCTCCATCTAGTCCCGTATGGCTTCTCTTGCGCCATACCTTGCACCATCTTTGTTGCCCTTCTCTGAATTCTCTCTAACTTATCTATATCCTTTCTCAAATGAGGCCTCCAGAACTGTACCCTGACTCCAGGTGTGGTCTGACCATGGTCTTGTATAAAAGCATCAACACCTCCTCTTTCTACCAGTTATACCTTTCCTATGCATGCCATCATTCTATTATTTACCTACTGCCTTACTACATTGGTCTCTGCACTTTAAGGTTGTTTGAGATTATAATCCCAGGTCCTTTCCTGTTCTGTTTGCTTTATTAGTTCTTCCCCAAGTGAGTATTCAGCCAGTGGATTTTATGCCCCACATGCATCACTGCACACTTCTTAGCATTGAACTTCAGCTGGCAAATGTCCGACCACTCTAGGGTACTCAGACTCCTCGTGGCCTCAACCCTCCTGCCATGTCAACCCTATTATAAACAAAACTAAATAAATAAATAAATATAACTTTGCATCATCCGAAAAAGACACACTTTCCATTCAAGTCCCATTGATATATCACTGATACATGTGTTAAAAGGATTGGTCCCAGTACTGACCCTGAGGAACACCGGCCACACCCTCATTAGCCTAGAATGTACACCATTTACCACCACCCTCTGACTTCTAACACCAGCCAGTTTTCCACCCATCTAGTTATTTTCTGTCCCACCCCATGTATATGTGTGATTATATATATATATGTATATATATATATATATAATAGATAAACCACTCTGAAGTGTGCGGTCGTGCTCTGATAAATGCATGCCTTGGTGTGCATTGTTACACATAAGGCTGCAGACGAGTGCATCAACCACCCAAGGTGTATATATCAGAGCGCGACCGCACAATCAAGAGTGGGTTATCTAACTTATAAAATGGCAAAATTGTTTTAGAGGGGGTAAAGTGCAGGTGTGCAGTCATGCTCTGATATATCGCATGGTCATGTGATGTGTTTTCTACAATCAGAACACTGGATTTGTATTTGATTCCATTATATATATATATATATATATATATATATATATATATATATACACACACACACACACACACACACACACACACACACACACACTCATATGATATGTGAGGAGAACCCTGAAAGTGGCAAACATAGCTCCCAGTCTTCAAACTTAGAATATTTTCATTTCATTTTTTGAACTGGAAGTGAACTGGGCACTGCCCTGTTTAAGTCACGCTTGACACCAATAACAGTACAAGACAAGACAATATAAGTACATAATCAACCGCAAACAGTACAAAACAGAAAGCATTGTAATTAGTCTGTTGAATACTGCACCAAGAACATTTGAAATTATCAAAGTAGACTCTCCTCAGGAGATTTCAAAAATATTATGCGCTACAGTATGAGCAGATTCAACCATAGTTGACAAACCAATGGAAGGGCATACCAAGTAAATGACCTTCTGCACAATCAGTTTAGGATTTGTGCAAAAAAAAAAAAAAGAGATGAAGTAGTTTTCCTTGTTAAACAGGTTATTGAATTATGCAGAAATTTGGAAAAAAGGATACTGGGAGTTGAGTTCCAGTACATAGACATAAAACAGAGACAATCACCGCCGGTGGCACAAAAGGCTGAGGCACCGGATACCTTACCTGGCACTCCCAATGACCTGGGTTTGGGAATGGACTTGGGTCACTCAGGGGTCAGTCAGGGTGAGGAAGGATTAAGCATCCATGACAGCACTCCTTCCTCAGGGTTGGGGACACAGTACTGTAGACTGACACCCAGTAGAAGCTGGGTGTCTGCACAGGCATGACACTAGAATAGGGTGAACCCATACACAGGTGTAAAACTGCCTCTGCAGAAGTGGAGATAGTCACCCCACCCATTGCACATATGTGGGTCCAGGGAGAAAACGTAAAAATAGCTCAGAGCTGGTAGGCTCTATGATGGTGGGCTGCACCGCACCTCCCCCAGCAATCTAGATGTTGGCTTCCAGGGGTGGGAGGGGAGGCCAGCACCCATCACCTCTGGTCCTGCTGTGGTGGGGTAAAAATAGGCAGGATTTGTCTAGTGCACATACCTGGTCAACAAAAACTAAATAAAATAAAAAATAAAAAACCCGTAGGGATGGCTGGCTGGGCGGTGTGGGGAAAGCCCACCAGAGAGACAAGTCCTCTCCGAGGGAGGGGCTGGAGCCACCTGCCAGCTCTGGAGCAGGAGGAGAAAATAAGAATAAAAATAAAAAAAAAACAGAGGCAATGACAGCAGAAAAGATCCAAGGTCCAACCAGTCAACCCAGGTTCTCTAAATCCCTGGGATAACTCTTGGAACCTAATGTTCCCTAGGGTACTAACCTCCCAGACTTTACTCCAGAACTTCCTTGATTATGTCGGCCCTGGTAACCACTACTCCCTTCACTGTATCCCAGGCCTGTTTGAACCCCTTTACAGTGCTTGCTCCCACCACCTCAGCTGGCAAATTATTACAGGGCTCCACCACCCTTTCTATAAAGAAGTACTTCCTCTCGCTCTCCTGAACCTCCCACCTGCAACTTCCACTACGACTTAATTCCCACAGTTCACTTTATAAATTACTTTGAAGAATTTGAAGGCCTCAATCATATTGTCCCTCTCCCTTCTGGTTTCCAAAGAGTACAAATTTAGTGCCCTGAGGAGCTCATCATAGGATTTACCCTGCTGTCCCTGAATCATTTTGGTCACTCTGAGTTGACTGTCTCTAACCAGTTCTTGTCTTTTCTGAGGTAAGGACTCCAGAACTGGGCACAGTACTCCAGGTGAGGCTTCACCAGGACTCTGTAGAGGGTAGTATCACCACTTTTCTCCTACTATCAGTCCCTCTCGCAATGCATCCCAGCATCCTGTTGGCCTTATTAAAGGCCTTATCCAAAATGATATATAAACAGACTACCACTTCACTCATCAAATTGTGAAAAGATTTAGGGATATATGTTAATAATAAACTTACATTGACAATGCCTTTGGCTGCTATTATTGTAACCTTATTTGTCTTTTTTTGTAAGTTCCATTGTAATGATCATGTTATGTTTTGGACCTTATTGTGCTTATTGCCTTGACGTGGAACCTTTGTAAAGAGCCCTTGGCTCAAAGGTGTCATCAATCTGAATAAATAAATATATAAATAAACATCAAATGATCACTGTATTAGAACTGCTTGCATGACCAACAGACTATTGAGGCAAATAAAACGCAGTTTTGTTAATCGCACTGAACAATGCCTTATTCCATTGTATAGGGCATACATTAGACCAGTATCTGGACTATGGCTCCCTTTCTGGAATCCAAACCAAAAAAGACATAGCAATTCTTGAACAGGTTCAAAGGAGAGTAACTAGAATGATTCCAAGATTAACAAACTTGGATTATCAGAACAGATTAAAAGCTACTGGTCTCTCTCTCTTCAAACTAGAAGGTTAAGAGGTGATATGCTTATGGTTTTAATTTAATAAATTCACCAGATCTAATGGAAAAATGTGGTCTAACACTCCAAAAGGAGACATGTTCCGAGACTGCATAATAAACAGCTTGAAGTAAAAACTTATAAAACCAGCAAAGGGAAACTTTTTTCCAATAAGAGCATCCATTGTATTGAACACCTTGCCACAAGAATTGGTAGAGGCAACTAGTGCCACTGTCTTTAAAAACAAATTAGATGTTTGGTTGAGGGATAAAGATAAATAATGTCCCACATAGGTGTGGAACAGTCTCATGGGCTCTGGCCTTCTTCTGTTCTTTCATACCAAGACATACCAAGTAAGTAAAGGCCTTGATGCACTGACTAGCTTGTTTAACGTGGTTACTGATGAGAACTCCTAGATCCTGCTCCTTGTTTATAGTGCTAAGTCTCTCCCTCCCATCCAATACTCTGTCATGGGTTCTTCCTCCCCAGGTTCATCACTTTGCACCTTTCTGCACTGAATATTAACTGCCAGACCTCCGACCACCCTCTAACCTTAGCAGGTCCTTTGCATATTCTTTATTTCAAACAACATGAAGTCTTGCTATATTATAGACATTAGCAGTTTGTTCCAGCTCTAGAACTGCCCCGGTGAAATGGTTAAAACCATTCCAAAATAGAATTTTGGCACAGAGCAGCTCTATCTGTGTCATTTCAAACTTGAACTGTCAGATTCTGTACTCCGCCTCAGTGAACAGTCGCTCCGAGATTTCTCCTTCTGCTCAGTTCATTTCTCGGTTTAAAAAGTGTTTTCTCAGTTGGATTTAACCGAGAATAGTTTTATTTAAACTCATAAACCGTTCGGTTCAAGCTCTATCTGTGGTAACCATAAGTAAATGAAGGTTTTGTCTGTGTGGAACTTGTAAGTTATCGGTTCGGTTTTGAACCGATCAGTGGGTTTAAAACTCATTTAAAACTAAAAGTTACTATTTTTAAATTGCAGTTCCGGTTCTATCGGTTCTAAAACGGATTTATTACGGCTTTTTCCAATACCTGCGACACGGTGTTAGAACCGATAAGGGTGTCTTGTCTAAGTACTGCCGCAAAGGGCAAGTTTTTGGTTAGGCTGGCATTATGTCTAGAAACCCAAAAGAAAAACGGGCCCACTGGGTTTCAACACTGGTGATGGTTGTGGGGAAGTCTTTGCAAGGCTGACCCACACAACTACATGTGTTTATTGTCTGAGGTTTGACCACCTCCAGTCAGACTGCCAGGTATGTAAGAATTTCCCTGCAGCCACCCTGGAAAAGATTGGGCAGGCTCAGGGAACGAGAGGCCAAAAGTCCGCTGACCCGATGACCAGCCCGGTTCGGTGCCAACCGAACCAGAGGGAGTGCCTCTGACCAGGGCCAGACTTCCTCGGCAAAGAAAAGCTGGTTCTGAGGAACCAATTCCAGTAAAGAAAACAAGAAAATCAGCAGGTCTGGAGTCCAAAATTCCTTCTCCAACTGCTGCAGAGATAGCAAAAGCCATACAAATTGTCCAGTCACTGTCTCAGGGTCCGTCCGAACCACCACTATCTGGTAAAGGTCAGTTTGTCCGGTCCCAGTGGTTCAGGATTATGATATTGAGGAATTTTATGAACCAGAGGAGGGGAGGAGGATTATGAACAGTATGAATGTGGCTGGGAAGGTCTGGGTGTGCCCATTGAACGGACATCTCCCCAGACAGACCTTTAGAATCTCCCCTATGCTGTCTGAGTCCCCATCTCATTTATGTTTTATAAAAGTTGCTGAAATCCTCCAGCTTCCTTTAGAAGAGGCTGTGGATGAGCAAGAGGAGCCTGATTTTGTAGAAATGATGGATATTCCAGAGTCTAGGAGATTGTCTATTCCTTTACATAAGTCTTTTAGGAAACAAACAATTAAAATTTTAAAAGCTCCTAATTCTGTGCCTCCTGTAGATAGAAAGATGGACAGAAGGTTACATTGTCAGGCCCTGATACAGAATTCCTTTCTCAGCAATGCAGTCATGTTAGGGGTAGTTCAGGCTGCTGCCTGTGATAAAGCTAATATTCCTTGGCTTCACATCCTCCTGACAAGGATTCCAGGAAGATTGATGCCATGGCAAAAAAACAGTATATGGCAGCCTCTCTGGGACTCCGCAAGCAAATTATATGGCTTATGTAGCTAGGTATCAGAAATCTAGATGGATACTGTTATATTAATTGGCCAAGCAGGCCCATGCCAGCTGGCTAGTGAACTAGAACAGGTGGCTGCTGATGGCATTGAAGCCTCTAAGGTTCAGTTTCATGCTGCTGTGGATGTTAATGATGTTTCCTCTAGGGTCATGGCCACATCTGTAGCTTTTAAGTAGGTTGGCCTGGCTCAGGTGTACTAGTTTGTCACAGGATACCCAGACTAAGGCTATGGATTTTCCTGTGGTGGGAAATTCTCTGTTTGGAGAGCAGACAGAGAATTACATAAGAAGATGGATGAATATAGGACTACTTACACAAGAGTGCCCAGGCTAAGGAGGCGGCAAGCCACTCCTCAAAGGCATGCCCCAGGGGGTGAGGTAGGCCTTTCACAGGCCTTTCTACCAGACTCAGGCCTCCTCTGCCTTTGCTCAGAGGGCTTCTTCAGAGCAGGGGCAGAGGGGTGGGCAGACCTGCTCCCACCCCCAGCCTAAGCTCCTCTTGAAACAGGCACCCTGATGGGGTGCCCAGGGCAGATCTCCTGTACCAGTGGGGGCAGACTGGCTTGCTTCAGTCAGAATTGGAGCTTCTTTAACCTCAGACAAGTGGGTTCTGGAGTAGTAAGCCAGGGTCTGGTTCTCAGCTTCAAAAAACTTCCCAAGTTGAGAAGCAGACTTTTCTACCTGCAAGTGCTTCAGAGACCCTCGCTCTGGAAACAGAGGTCTCATCCTGGTAGCTCTCAGAGCAGTAGAAAGGGTTCCTCCCTGCATCAGGGCAGGGTCTGTATTCAGATACTTCCTTACCCCAAAAGACAGGAGAATGGCGCCCATTTTAGATCTCAGATATCTGAACAAGCATCTTTTGAAACCAAAGTTCAAAATGGTAACTCTGGCAATGATTTTACCTTCCCTAAGGCCAGGGGACTGGCTAGCCTCCTGGACCTCAAGGATGCCTATTTCCATGTCCTAATCAGAAGATCCCATCAAAGTACCTCAGATTCAAACTGCCCTCAGGTCATTACCAGTTCAGAGCAATGCCCTTCGCCCTTACCTCTGCTCCAAGGGTATTCACAAAGTGTCTAGCAGTGGCAGTGGCCCACTAAGGAGGCAGAGGATTGCTGTTTTTCCTATCTAGACGACTGGCTCATTGTAGGCCAGTCCCCAGAACAGGTAAAATCTCACCTGCAGGTCACCCAGCAGCTTCTCACCTCCCTGGGTTTTCTTGCTAAACCTACCAAAGTCGGTTCTGGAACCAGTCCAGGTACTCACCTTTATAGGGGCAGAATTGGACACAAAGCTAGCTAGAGCCTTTCTTCCCCCAGAAAAGGTAAGGAATTTAGTGGCTCTTGGCCTCTTCCTTCACTCTGCAGGTCTCAGACCAGCAAGACACTTTCTGCAGCTCCTGGGGCACATGGCTGCATCCACAGCTGTTGTGCAGGGAGCCAGATTTCAGATGAGAGACATTCAGTTTCACTTGAGAACCTTTTGGTCTCAGAGAAGAGACCCCTTTCAAGTTGGTCCAGTGACTCAACCTTGATCCTAGCTCTCCAGTGGTGGCAGGATCAGAGCAATTTAAGACAGGGGTCCCCTTCATTTCCCTTCTCACGACTTGACTCTCACTACAGATGCTTCCCTTCTGGGTTGGGAGCCCACATGGGCAACCTTTCCACTCAGGGAGTTTGGTCCCCAGGAATCTCTGCTCCACATCAATTTTCTGGAACTCAGAGCTGTCTTTTTAGCTCTTCAAGCTTTTCTGCATCTGTCCATGACAAGGTGATACAAGTCAGAACAGACAACACCACAACAATGTGGTACATCAACAAACAGGGGCACTCGGTCTTGACCTTGTGCACCGAGGCAATGAAGTTGTGGTCTCTGGCCTATTCCTGAACACTTCCCTCATAGCAGTTCATCTTCCAGGGAAGGACAATGTCCTAGCGGATGCCCTCAGCAGGATTTCCCAGGGCCATCACGAATGGTCCCTGGATCCTCAAGTGCTGGGGATAGTTTTGCCAGGTGGGGCATCCCTCAGATAGATCTTTTGCAGCCCCAGACAATCACAGACTTCCTCTGTTCTGTTTCAGGCCTCCAGTGCTGGGCTCAGTTCCCTGGATGCCCTTCTTCTGGATTGGGAGGAAGTTCCTCTATGCTTTCCCCTTTCTTCTCCTATTCAAAGTACTAGTCAAAATCTGATCTCAGCCTTGCAGGGTGATTCTGATTGCCCCAGATTGGGCCAGGCAGCCCTGGTACCCACTCCTTCTGTCTCTGACAGTCCATCTTCCCTGTGCCTCCCCAGGAATCACAATCTGTTGACTTGTGCCCAGGGAAGGGTTTGGTATCCGGACCTCAAATCCCTCAACCTCAAGGCCTGACTCTTGAGGAGTTAGAGTTTGCTGATTTACACCTCTCTCAGGGTGTTCTTGAGATCCTAAAGGCTTCCAGAAGCCTTCCACTAGAGCTACTTATAGTTCTAAGTGGAAAAGGTTTTCCATTTGGTGTGCTGGGAAAAATATTTCCCCAGAATCTGCTGAATTGCCCTTTTGTTAGATTACATGGTACATCTTAATTCCTTGGGTCTCAGACCAGCTACCCTGAGAGTTCATTTGGCAGCTGTGTCTGCTTTTGTGTCAGCAGGAAAGTCATCCCCTCTTTCCTCTCATCCTGTGTTTTCCAAGTTTTTTAAGGGGTTACTCCATACTAATCCTCTTTCGGGAACCGCCCCTGCTTGGGACCTTAATGTTTGCATTGCCCAGTTAATGCAACCCCTTTTGAACCTCTGTCTTCTGCAGAGCTTAAGTACCTAACTTGGAAAACTGTTTTCTGAGTGGCTATCACTTCTGCCAGACGCATAAGTGAATTGCAAGCCTTGTCAGTGGAGACTGACTTTTTTCTTTCCACAGGGATAAGGTAGTCCTTAGGACTAATAGGAAGTTTTGCCTAAGGTGGTTTCAGATTTCCATCTTAATCAATCTATCTCCTTCCAGTATTTTTCACTGATCACTCCTCTTCGGGTGAGAGGAGGTTGCACAACCTGGATGTTAAGAGAGCTCTTAGTTATTATATGAGCGTACCAAAGGTCACAGGTTCGAATCCTCCAACTTTTCCTTACCTATGGTGAAGTTGGGAAAGGCAAACCTGCCACTAAGAGATCAATAGCCAGGTGGATTGTCTCTTGTATCCAATTTGTTATCAGAAAGTGGGCAGAGCCCCCTGGTTTGAGGCTCATTCTACCAGGGGTACAGCTGCGTCTCTAGCTGCTGCCAGAGATATCCTTTATTAGAGATTTGCCAGGCTGCTACTTGGAAAATGGTACACACTTTTACCAAGCATTACTCCCTGGATGTCCAGGCCAGGAGAGATGCTCGGTTTGGCACAGCTGTTCTTCAGAGCCTATTCCCTAAGTAGGTTTCTGCCCTCCTCCAAGGAGGGTACTGCTGTGTATTCTGCTAATGTCTATAATATAGCAAGACTTCATGTTGTTTGAAGAAAAATTACTTACCTTAGTAATGTTGTTTCTTCTAATGGAGTCTTGCTATATTATAGACCTCCCAACCTGCCCCTCTCAGAACCTCTACTTGGTGGGGTGCGGGCAACTTAGTGTGGGCACTACTTATGTCCTGTTAGCATTTTGTCCCCTTTGGGACTTTGGGGGTGTGTATGTGTAGCGTGTGTGTGTTTTATTATACTTATGTTCCATTTTCATATTATTAGAATGGTGTTAGTATTTCTGGTCCCCTGACTTGAGTCTTGGGTGTTGGGACCATCAATGGTTGTTATTATTTAGGTAGCCATTTGGCTAGTGTAGGTTACAGCTTCCACACAGACCTTAGTGAGTTTGGCTCAGAAAGATCTGACAGTTCAAGTTTGAAATGACACAGATAGAGCTGCTCTTGTGCCAAAATTCTATTTTGGAATGGTTTTAACCATTTCACTCCGGGCAGTTCTAGAGCTGGAACAAACTGCTAATGTCTATAATATAGCAAGACTCCATTAGAAGAAACAACATTACTAAGGTGAGTAATTTTTCTTATTCCTCACAATCCATCCTAACACATAGTTTTCTGTCGTCTGCAAATAGACAAAGTTTGCTCTGGATTCCTTCTCCAGTGTCGCTAATGAACATGTTGAAGAGGACAGGCCCAGAATTAATCCTTGTTACCTCCTTCTCTTCTGATTTAACCTCATTGAGTACCACCCTTTGTCGCTACCTGCTAGCCAGTTTCTCACCCAACTCACAAGAGTTTTAGCTTTCCCCAGGTCCTCCATTTTGTAAGCAACCTCTTGTGTGGTACTGACTCAAAGGCCTTACTAAAGTCAATTTACAACAAATCTACCCTGGCCCTCGTCTATCTCCCTTGTCACCCAGTCGAGGAAGACCATCAGATTTGTCTGACAAGACCATCCTGCCACAAAACCGCTTACTTATCATTCCAGAGTCTGTTTCCCCAGGTATTCTACAAAGTTTTCTTTAATCAGGGACTCCATCAGCTTCCCCTCAATGGAGGTCAGGCTAACAGGCCTATAATTCCCTAGATGCTACTTGTCCCTCCCTTGTCTAGTGGTACTACATCTGCTACCTTCCAATCCGCTGGGGCTACCCCAGTCCTGAGTGAGTTGTTGAACAACTCAGCCAGTGCATCAGCCAGTTCAGTTGCCTCACTCATTTGGACCGGGCCTTATCAATCTTGAGGGCTGTCAGCCCTTCCAGACTATTTCCCTAATAAATACTGGCAGACTAATTCGATACATCCTATAGACTAAAACAGCAGCATTAAAGTCAATTCTCATTTGAGGTGGGAGTATTCCCATTTTCAAATACAGACAGCAAAGGTGGGTCATATCTGAGGCTCTTAAAGTGAAATGGCATATGTTGTTAAGGATTACTTGATATTTAGAATGAATGCACCCATCTTATTTACAAACAAAACATTGTTTTAATCCAATATGGGTATTAATAGTTGTTTAGCAATCAACATCTGAGCATCATCAGTCACCAAGTTTACGTTATGGTATAAAAAATACAGGTTACTCACCTGTAACAGGAGTTCTAGGAATGGTATATGTTGTTCATCCACACTGTCTGGCAGGTATCCTTGCCACTTTAAATCTTGCGAAGGTCTTCAAGCTGGCTCCTCCCACCCATCCGGGTGGTAAAACTCTGACTCCGCCCCATGATGCCAGATCTGGCCCGCTGGAGAAGCTCAGGTCTTGTCGGAGCTGGGAGGTCGGTGGGTCATATGAATGAACAACATATACCATTCCTAGAACTCCTGTTGCAGGTGAGTAAATCTGTATTTCTAGGACATGGATATGTTGTTCATCACACTGTCTGGCAGACTCCTAGCAGTTCTCCGGGAGGAGGAGGCAAAGCGCACACCCCTACTTAGGAAATAGAGACTGGAGAACCAAGACCCCAAAACCAGCATCCCGGCGTGACTCAAGGTTGATGTGGTAGTGGGTTATAAAGGTATGTGCCGACTTCAGGTAGCAGCCCTGCAAATATCCTGGATAGGGGCGTCCCTGGAAGCAGCTACCGATGCAGCGATATGGCGTGTAGAATGAGCTCTTACCCTCTGGGAGGCTCCATGCCCGCCAACCTATAGCAGAGATCTATGCAGGAGGTGACACACCTGCTTATTGTCCGCTGGCTGCAGGTCTGCCAGGTGCAGCTTCAGCATAGGTGACAAACAGCTGGCGAACCTCTCCCGAACTGGTCGTGCGCTCCTTATAGTAAGTGGCGCCCTTCTAGGTCAGAGTATGGAGCCTATATTCAGCCTCCGGTGTGATTGGGGTAGAACACGGCAGAGTCAACACCTAGTTAAGGTGAAACCCCGATACCACCTTCGGAAGGGAATTTCTGGTGGGGGCGAGGACAACCTTGTCCCTGTGGAAGACCAGGTAAGGAGACTCGATGGAAAGCGCCTGGAGCTCTCCCATCCTTCTGGTTGACGTGATAGCCACCAAGAAGGGGTCTTCCACGACAGGTGAGAGATGTCACACCTGTCCATTGGTTCGAATGGCTTGCCCATGAGCTTTGCCAATACCAGCAGTAGATCCCACGGAGGTGGAGGTTCTCGACCGGAGGGAAATGTGATCATAGCCTTTGAAAAGCGCCAGACCACCTTCTCCTTAGCACCGACTGCTTCCCAGCCCACCGTAAGCAGAGATGGCTGCCAGGTGCACCTTTAGGCTCGCTGAGCCCTAAGCCCTTGCTGAGAAAGAGACCATAGGTAGTCCAAGATGCTTGCCAAGGAACAGGAGGAAGGGTCCAGGCCCTTGCCCTGACACCAAATTGAGAATGTCTTCCATTTGAAGGCATAGCATTTTCTGGTCAACTCCTTACGGGATGCCTCAACTACATTGAGGACCTCGTCAGAAAGACCAAGGCCTGGAACTTTAGCTGCTCAGGAACCAGGCCGTCAGGTGCAGGGATTGAAGGTCGGATGGAACACCTTCCCTGATTGACTGATAACAGGTCCGGGCGACCTGGAAGCTGCCTCGGGAGCCTGGAGCTGAGGCTGAGAGATCTGGATACCAGCATTGTGCGGGCCAGTCTGGGGCTACCAGATCACCTGCGCCTTGTCCCTCCTTGCCTTGAGAAGCACCTGTGGATCAAGGGAAATGGGGAAAGGATGAAGAGGCCTGGGGTCCACGGCCTCGAGAAGGCATCCCCTGCAGCGAACCCTGCTAAGGGGGGCGGCATGAAACAGCCTCAGCTTCAGCATTCTCCTGGAGGCAAATGGGTCCACCTGAGGTGTGCCCCAGTGGGAGAACAGATCTTGTACTACCTCTGGCAGGAGAGACCACTGTGGGACACAGCCCCTATCCAGCTTAGGGCATCGGCCAGGGTGTTGGAGGCTCCTGCCACATGGATGGCTAGAGATCCACCCCAGGCTGCACACAGTGACCAAGCGGAGAGCTTCCTTGCACAGAAGCATGAGAGCGTTCCTAGGTAGTATATGGTCGTGGTATTGTCCATCTGGACCTGAACCACTTGAACCCATAGAAACGGAGCAAAGGCAGTGAGGGCTGAGCGAACCACCCAAAGCTCCAGCAGGTTGCTATGGCTCGGGACTCCTGAGGGGACCAGAGGTCATGCACTCTGTGCTCCCCAGATGGGCACCCCAACCCATCAGAGAGGCATCGGTCGATAGAGAGACCATCGGCGGGCGGACAAACGGATGCCCTCCTGCAAATGGGCTGGAATGGTCCACCACTGGAGCGTTCCACATCCCCTGGGTCACCATCACTAGCTGGTCCAATGGATCGCAGCATTGTGACCACTGGCTGGCCAATCCCCATTGAAGGGGATGCATGTGCCAGCGGGCCCAATGGACCACGCTGGTGCAGGCGCCATGATACCCAGGGAGGCGCAGGAAGTCCCAGAGGCGCGATTGCCCAACCAGAAATGATTGGGCAAAGGAGGAAAGAACCTCGGCCCTGTCTGCCGGGAGACGTGCTCTGGAAGAAGAGTCAAGCTCTGCCCGATGAAAAGAATCACCTGCTTCGGTCCAAGTTCCAACTTGGTCTCGTTGATAGAGGAGGCCGATCTGAGGCAAACCTGGAGGCCAGATCTCTGGACCGCTCCACCTCCTGTCTGGAGGGGCTGCTATCAAGCCAATTGTCCAGGTAAGGGTACACCAGACCCTCAGCGCTGCAGAAATGCTGTCACCACTGCCATGCATTTGGTGAAGACCCTGGGAGCAAGAGAAAGGCTGAAGGGCATGGCTCGGAACTAGTAAAGGGATCCCTCCGCATCAGCGAAGGAATCTCTGGTGAGACAGATAGGGACATGAGAGAACCCGTCCTGTAGGTCCAGAGAACAGAACCACATGCCTTGTTCCAGGGATGGTATTATCTGAGCCAGAGTGACCATCCTGAAGGTCCGAGACCTTAGGAACTTGTTTAAGCGTGGCAGGTCGAGAATGGGCGCAACCCCCGTCCATTTTGGGACCAGGAAGTACCTGGACACAAACCCGAGTCTGAGGGAGGGTCCACCACCTCTCTGATCATCTCTTCTCGAGGAGCAGAGGATGTCGGTTCGGCGACTGACAAGGAGGCTGAGGACCCAGGGCCCCAGGCGGCGGCTCAGAAGGGCAGGGCCTGCTCAAACTCCAGAGGCAGGCCCTTTCCTACCACTTCCAGCACCCACCAGTCTGTGGTGATAGCGGACCAGGCGGAAAGGAAGTGGGGAGCCGCCCCATGGGGGAACCTGGGTGGAGTGACGGGTTGGGGCGACACCCTCAACCGTCACTGGGCAGGCTTGGAGGAGGGACCAGCCGAGGGACCTCCTGGGCCTTTCTCTCCCTGCTTCCTGGAAGAGGAAGCCGCAGGCTTGGCTTTGGGATGCCAAGCGCGAGCCTGCTGGCCCTGATGCTGCTGGGATGGACATGCCATGGGCACAGACGGATGAAAGGGCTTGGGTTGCGGTCTGCTGCCCTTGTCCCTCTGGGGCGGAGGAGACCGAGTCCAGAGTGGCATTGGACTTTTGATCCTCTGGAGGTGACCTCCACTTCAGGGCAAGAGGTCAGTCCTCAAGAAGGGACATCCGCCAACTTGTGCTGGGTATCCGCTGTGAAGGTGGATATCCTCAGCCATGCCCGACGGCGCATAGCCACTGCAGCCGCGACTGACCTGGCACATGAGTTGCCGATGTCCAGAGCAGTCTGAATGCTGCTTGGCCACTGCCCTGCCTGGTCCCACACCTGCTGAGACCGTGGTCTGCAGGTCAGCCGAGATAAGGGACTACCTCGTCCAGGGAGCCCAACAGGCGTGAGAGAAGTGTGCCATCAGCATGGCGGGTTGGCTCACTGCGGCCAAGGAGGATGCAGCGTGACTTTGCGCCCGGCGAGTCCAACTTGACCTCTTGTTGGGAGGCTTGTCCACGTCCCCGGCACTTCCGGCATGCCGGAAGATGCTGTCGGTAACCAACCCTCGGCTGAGGGGTGTTCAAACCCGGACAGAGACCGGTAGGGACTGCATACTTCCTCTCCATCCTGACGAAGGTGCAGGGCAGGAAGCAGGACACTGCCAGAGCTCCAAGGCCAGGCCAACAATGGCCCTCGGCCACGGAAAGGCCTCCGTGGAGAATCTCGGTCCAGTATCTCCGCTAGGGATACCTTGGCCCACTCTTGATACGGGCTCTAGCTGCATCCCGTGGACTCCCAGATGAGCCTAAGCAAACCTATGAAGGACGATGGCTATCGTCCATCGACTGACCTCCGGAGGACTCCAGGTTGACCTGCCTGGAGAACAGGAGGAATCGTCGTGAGACTTGACGAGTCCGCAAAGAGCTGCCTTGGGCCTGAGCCACCTCCACCTGCCGAAAAGGGCTGGGAATGAGAGTGACAGACAGCCTATGGGGCAGGCCCTGGCCCGATTGAGAATTCTTGGTCGGGCCCCAAATTTCGCTGTGGAGCGCGAGGTTCCACCAGAATCGTGGGCAGCCGGGTTCAGTCGAGCAACAGGCCCGGGGCAGGCGCCCGGCTAGGGTGAGGGTTGCTCGGCCGCCCAGTGACAGCCATTTGATGGCCGGAGCGACGATGTCGGCTTGCTCCCAGACAGAAGGAGCTGTTGCCACATGAGATCCTCATAGCGCCGACGCATCCTTGCATCAAGCCCTCCTCATCTGAGGAGGAAGATGAGGAAGAGCAGCACCGCTTACCACGGTACCGAGACCGAGACCGCCTATGTTGACGGATCGGCTGGACCGAAGATGTCCAAGACCAAGACCGAGAACCTTGGCGTTTCCGAGGAGGTTCTGGGGCAGGGCGGGGAGATCCGCTCTCCCCTCGGCTCGGAAAGCTGACCGTGGACTCCGGAACTGGAGGCACAGGCAAGCCCACGTAACCTCGATCTCCACTGGGGAACCGGGAGTGAGGGTTTTCAGCTTCACCGGTCAACAACCCGTCTGATGGGTCGAGAAAATCTCGACTGCGTCCGGCGGATGTCTCGATCAACTGAATTGACGGGGGCGCCATGAGGCCAGTGGCCCGGCCGAAGGATCAACTGAAGTTGAGGGTCGACTCACGGGAGGGGACCTCCCGCCTCCCAAGAGTGTCGACGGAGGGACTTACCTTTAGAGTCCTTCTCTGGACCAAGAGGAAGGTCCTGATGGTCCCTCTCCCTTGGTGGAAAGGGACTGACAGAGCTCCTTAAAAGAAGCTGAATAGGAGGATCCCAAAGAGAGTGGGATAAAGGCACGGCCGAGGAAAGACGAAGATGTGGCCTGTGCTGCCTCCTCCTCGAGAGGCGATCATCTGCTCGAGCTGTTCCGCGAGCCAGCTGCCACGGAAACCGCCAAATGGGCCACCTTCGACTTCACCCGGCAGGTAACATTTCTCAGGGCACCCAAGTTGTAAACAGGGGCGCGATCCTCCAGGATGTAGACCAAGAAGGAAGAGCACAGGTCGAGGGCCCGCGGGTCATGCCTCAAGGCCTAAGCAGTAGACTCACATGGAGTGCGGATCCGTCCGAGACATCTTCACACCCGCATGGGCACCTCCGAAACCGAGTCGATTTGTCCATCGCAGCCGTGAGGGAAATAAATGACCAAAGTCTTGAAAACCTTAAACTTTATTTCGGGTAAACGAAGAATTAGGAACCAGTCTTATACACAGAGCATTAAGGAGGAACCTGAGCTTCCACGCAGTAAGGAAGATCTGGCATCATGTGGCGGGCTGAGAGTTTTACCACCCAGGTGGGTGGAGGAGCCAGCTTGAAGACCTTCCGCAAGATTTAAAGCGGCAAGGATACCTGCCAGACAGTGTGGATGAACAACATATCCATGTCCCTAGAAATATCATTTTGATTTGTTTTTCCCTAGCCTGTCCACATGTGCCATCAGGTTTAAATTGAGTCCTGGTAAACACCAAGATACTTAAGGTGTTTTCTGCAGACTGTAGGGGAGGCGTTGATTGAATTCAAACCAACCGTCAAACACGTAGAATACCAGGGTATATTCCAGGTATTCGACAGTCACATACTCAGTGACCTTTGAGATCTCATGAGACCTCCTCAGCCAAACCCCAGGCTGCTCACAGAGCTTTCTAGAGTTTACCCTGTGACCATGCTAATGCACAGAGACACTGAGCTGAGAGGAAGCTGTTTCTCTCTGTGAAAGGGTTTTGTGGACAGTTTTCTGAAGCAAAGTGGAAAAATACTCTTTAAAGACTTTTTGAACTCCTCTGTTTTTCTTAGAATGTGGTGCTTCACTTGAGTGACAGATTGATTGCTAAAAGTACTTTTTAGCAGAACAACTCATATTGTAAAGTAAAGCAAGTAAAAATCAATGGAGCTTTCTCCACGTCCTGTGAAGTCACCGTAGAGTCCCCAAGGGTCCATCTTGGGCCCTCTCCTGTTCAGCTTCTTTGGAACAAACTACCGGATGCATGTCCCACCACCAATGTACTGCTATACGCTGATGACATGGCTGTATTCTCACAGGACTCCTGCCAAGAAGTGCCCAACAGGAACCTGCACGCAACTTAAACCTCCTACAGGACTGGCTCAAATGCAGTCAACTGGGGCTCGACAGCAAAAAAAAAAAAGATGATGCTCTTTGTGGGGCGTCAAAGAGGAGAACTACTACACCCTTCACAACAACCTTCAACCTCGACTCACCCTTGAGCAGGTACACTTGTTCTGGTACTTAGGTGTCACTATCGGCCAATTCGCTCTCATTCGACGAACATAGATGCTTTATAATTACACATGAGCCTAGCAAAGAAAGCTAAGGCTCTACAGGGTACAGTTCTGCTCTTTTACAATCGCAGGCCGGTTACTAGCGGTCAGAGTGTGTGGCATCGCACCTATCCTGGACTATGGAAATGTGATAGCTACCGCGCAGCCCTGATACCAGCCTGCACAAATTCCACACAACTCAACAAAGCCTGTAGGTTTGTCCTTGATGTCAATCACCTTAGCACACCTGCAAACTCTAAATTAGGACTAAACGGCTTCCACTCTGGGATTGAATCACGCTCCATTCCTGCCTGTTGGGAAGAAGGCCCTCCTGACACTCACACCCCCATCCCTGCAGGCATTATTCCAACCTGCACCTGCCAAACATGCCACTAGAAGTGTAACAAGGCATGCCCTAGCAGTACCCTTCAGGACAACTGCCCAGGGAGGCAAGCCTTTGCAGTCAGGGCACCCACCTTGCTAAATGAACTCCCCACTTGATTACTGCCCTTACATGCCTCAGTCCCTTCAAATCCAAGCTGAGGAATTCCCACCTCCTCCTAACCACTGTTTCTGCAACACTTGATCCCTAGCTGAAACTATTCCCTGCCTCTGGCCCTTTTCCCTGACTCACCTAGGACCATCTGGACCTTCTCCTGATGCTCCACTCCATGACACCCCACCACTACACCTCTTGTACCATTCCCCTCTTCCCTCGTATCACTACCATATATGCTCCCTACCTTTCTTCTCATACCTCCCCTACCTCCCCATCCTCATGTTTCCTCAGCTATTTCACCATGGACCCTCCCACCTTCACCTTGCAGCTGTCTCCTCCTCTGTACCTCTTAGCCTAATTCTCTTGATGAATGTACTGGTTTCAGTTGATGTAACTACTAGATTTTACCTCTAGAAATGACAAAGCTGTATAGCTGCTACCTGTGTATCAACTACCTGTACTTAACAGCACTTCTGCATTTTAACCTATCTGCCCTGGGGCCTGTTCTCCTCTGAGATTGTAGTACCTGTAGGTAGACTTCTCTGTCTGTCCTAATGTGCAGTGGTTAGTCCTTGCTAGATGTATTGCTGACAATGCTGTAAGCTGCTAATGTCTCTCCTACTCATGTACTGTTTGTGTTTTTGCAGATGAGGATCCTTTGTAAAAGAGCTCTTAGCTCAAAGGTTGTAATTCCTGATTTCTAATAAATAAAATAAATATGGTAATCTTCAGGCTAGAGCAGAGGGAGGAGGGTCTTGTCTGCAGTTGCAGGTAGGCTAGATCATGCTCGCTGGCTGGCTTGAAAAGGACCTATTCCTGTGACTTCTACATCTTAGTTCTTCTTCTTTATAGTGCTGAGAACCTTTTTTGTTTTAATATTACTTTTGCAGAAAGCAAATAAATATGTGTTTGTGTGGGGGAAGGAAGGCAAACTGTAGAGTGTGCTCACTGCTCAGCTTACTGTGCTATGTTCAGAAGCTGGCTGCTGCCAGGTTTCTTTCTGATTATAGTTTATTTAAAAATTGTGATTAGTAAAAATCTTATTTTTATTTCTCCTGGGGCACTGCAGTCTTTGTCTTGGTAGTGCACTTAGACATTTGCTGCCTGCCTGCCACCAATGTACTGAAAGCAAGGAGGGAGGAGTGCTGCCTTCTTTGCTTTGCAGAACTTGTGGCTTCAGGCGTACACTTGTTCCTGAATTTATAGTACTTAACTGAGCTGTTATTTCTTGAAAACACCAAATAAACAAGCATTTGTCAAAGCTGAAAGTTTGTATATATAGAGATAAGGAAGTGAGAGTGTAGTAGTGCAGGAAGAGTTTTATTGATAATGAGTAATAGAAAGTTGTATGACAGCTGTATTGTTCATGAGGTGGTGTGATAAAAAGGCTATGTTGAAAATCTGGAGTGAAAATATTGAAAATGACCAAAGTTACACGAGTGTATACAAAATAGGAATGACTGGGTGTAATTTGAACATGTTTTGAGTTGTGTCACCGACATTTTCAACATGGCCTTTTGGTACCCCATGTCATGAGAGTGCCACTGTCATTTTATTCATTGCATGCCGAAGGTGATTGTGAGAGCGACTGTGCCATTCTGCGCCACAGGTGTGAAAAACACATTTCAGGCAGGATGCAAAAATTACAACTGTACTATTCATAAGGAAGTGTGAAAAAATGGCAATGTTGAAAATCTGGAGTGAAAATATTAAAAATTGGAAAAGATATGAGTGTGCAAGAAACTACACAACACACGCTCATAACGCAGGCATTTTGTGGAATTTTTTCACCAATTTTTAAACATGGCCTTTTAGGACCTCCCACATGAACAGTAGCACTGTGATTTTGTTAATCCATCCCGAAAATTGATTTCACACACTGACTGCCATTCTGGGCCATAGGTTGAAACACGCTTTTGACAGGATGTGAAAATGACAGCTGTACTTATTTATAAGGAGATGTGAAAACACAGCAAAGCTGAAAATCTGGAGGAAAATATAAAAATTTGCAAAGTTACGAGCATGCGTGAAAACTCGCAATACACACTGATAACACAGGCATTTTAGATTTTCCACCAATTTCTAACATAAGGCTTTTGGGACTAACTCATGAACAGTGGCACTTTCGCTTCTGTAATTGGTCCAGAAATAAAATGACAATGACACGTTCACGAGGTGGGTCCCAAGAACCCATGTTGAAAATTTGGAGCCAAAATTCCTAAAATGGCAGAGATATCAACCTGTTGAAACCCCTCACTGAGTCCCATTATACAGGCTTACCAGATTCCTCAGTTCCTAGTTCGCTTTGAAGAGTGCAGATGGATCCCGGACCAGTAAGATCAGCGCCTCCCAACTTCTGGAGGGTAAGTATGGGTGAGGTGGGTGCAGGAGGTGAGTCGCGAGGGAGGATTTGGGTGGGGAGGGGGACTGGGAGCGACGCTGGAAGGTTTTCTTTTACAGGTAAAATAATTTAAAAAAGATTTGGTGGACAGTTTTTCTGTTTAACAGGGATTTTTAACATTTAGGCACACTGGAGTGGGCTCCAGTGTGCCACAATAGTGTGTGTGTGTGTGTGTGTGTGTGTATCTGGGGTATGCCATTGCCGACTCGAAGCGGCATCCCAGTGTCAGAAAGGAGAGCTTGTTTAACCAGGAAAGACACACTAAGGGGCTGCAGGGAACAGGGAAATTGTTTAACCAGGAAAGACAGGAACGGAAAATTGTTTAACCGGAAAGACACACTGAGCTGCAGGGAACGGGACATTGTTTAACCAGGAAAGGAGCTGCAGGAACGGGAAATTGTTTAACTAGGAAAGACGCACTGAGCTGCAGGGAATGGGGAATTGTTCAACCAGGAAAGGGCTGCAGGGAATGGGAAAATTGTTTAACCAGAAAGACAGACTAAGGGGCTGCAGGAACAGGGAATTTTTTTTAACCAGGAAAGATGCACTGAGCTGCAGTGAATGGGAAATTGTTTAACCAGGAAAACCCACTGAGCTGCAGGAATAGGGGAAATTGTTTAACCAGGAAAGACGCACTGAGATGCAGCGAACAGGGAAATTATTTAACCAGGAAAGATGCACTGAGCTGCAGCGTAATGGGAAATTGTTTAACCAAGAAAGACCCACTGAGCTGCAGGGAATGGGGAAATTATTTAACCAGGAAAGATACAGTGAGCTGCAGCGTAATGGGGTAATTGTTTAACTAGGAAAGACACACTGAGCTGCAGTTGAAGGCTTGCATTTCAAGGACAGAGCTGCGTGTGTTGCATATGGTGGCACAGCTGCTATTGACTCCTCCTCCTCTTCTTTCTCTGGCCTGGCTGTAGCAATACCCACTGGATGTCTGCTCTTCTTAGTGTTGCAGTCTTTCCAAGCTAACAGAACGGTGTTAAATTCTTACATCTTTGCAAGAAATGCTGGACTTCTGGATCAGCACAATAGGTTTGCATGTTGGGTTCTTTATACGAGATAATGGGAAGAACACAGTTAAAGCAGCTCATGATGGCCACCTCCAGCAAATCCGCTGCTTTGGTCATATACTGAACCTTGTGGTCACTGGTGCTCTCAGAGCAGTGCAGGTGCTTCTCAGTATGGTTGACACCTCAAGAGACATCTGTAGCCATTTCCATTGTTCTGCTAAGGCAACCAGAGGGATGCAAACTGTTTCAGGACCAGCTTGGTTTACCAAGCCATCAACTAATCTGAGTACACGATGGAACACCACATTTTATATGTTGCAGCACTTGCTGGAAAAGAAGCATGTTCTACATGAGTTATCCATCAAGCAGGATATTGGTGGGGTACTGCTACACCAGAATTGGAGATCATTGAGGCATGGTCCAGGTTCTGTCTCCCTTTTAGAAATGCACCCGCGACCTAACCTCAAATACAGCTTCACTGAGTCAGGTCATTCCAGCTGTCCATCTCCTCATGTCAACCATGAAGAGTTTATTTATCTTATTTTATTTACTGAAAAGTGTCACCAGGAAAGGCACACTGAACAATATTTTCCAGGAGTGTAGCACTATGGACTTGTTTCCAGAACCCATCAAAGAACTTGTTCAAGGGCTTACTAGGGAGTTAACATTACAATTTGCAAGTGTACATGACAATACTAGCTACGTGTTCGCAACCATGGTAGACCCAAGATTCAAATGTGAGGCACTGTGTCTGTCTATGCAGAGTCACAGAGCGAGTGAGTACCGCAGCAGCTGCATAGTGAACTTGAGGGAGTCATGAGGGAGATGGACCTGTTCCATTCAGAAGATTCTGGGGGTACAATAGTTTTGGAACAACTTGGAGTAAGTGGCATGGCAGTCCAAGTGACACTGGTGTGGGTGGTGGCATGCCACTGACAAGAGGTTGCCTGCTAATGCAGGAAAACAGGGTGAGTCGGCACAGAGGCCCATGCCACTGTGACTCAGGTACAAAAGCACATCATTATGACTGGTAATTGCTTATGAGTTCTCTGCTGAACAAGCAGCGCAGAGTGACACATTTGTTGTTATGTTCTGCTGAGCTGGTGCTCAGTAATTATTTGGATGAGATGATTGTGGACTTTAATGTTTACCCTCTTGTGTACTAGAACACCAAAAAGCAATCATACCCTACTTTGTCCCAGGTAGTATATAAATATTTTGTGTGCCCCCACAAGTGTACCCTTGAGCACCTCTTCAGCACTGCAGGAGATATTGTTCAGCCAACTCGCCCCATCTGCAGCCTGAACATGCAGCAGCTTCTTTATTAAGCTCAACATGCCTGCCGACCCAGTGGCATGGAGGGTTGAGGTGCTGGACACCACACATCATGCTACACTGGTGACCCAGGGTCGAGAGACAGACTTGGGTTGCCCAGGAGTCGGCGGGGAGAGGAAGGATGAAGTGTCGCAGGGCAGCCCCCTTCCTTGGGGAAGGGGGATGCTACGCCGCACTACTTGCCTGCTGCCCAGAAGTGGCTGGGTGGTAGCACCTGCATGCCACAATGCAGGGGATCCCACGTGACAGGGTGCTGGAGCTGTCTCCGCAGAGGCGGAGCTTGGACACTGCGCCCATTGCACATCTGTGGACCTGGGAGAAAAGTGGAGAGAAAACCCTCCGATGCGGCAGGATGAGGACTGCCCCTAGCAGGCGTCACACTGGTGGCTGGGCACACCACGGGGTCCTGTGGCAGAGGCCACAGTGAAGGTAAGTCCCAGGGGAGCTGGGTGACAGGGCTGGGGAGTCGGTTCAAATGGGCCATTGGAGTTAAAAAAAATGCTCAACATGCATCTACTTGATTCTTTTAAGGAACAGGGTGAGAGTGTACTAGTCAGACTGATAATGTGATGTCACTGATTGCTAGCTTTGAATACTGAATTGACCTAATGGCTGAGCTCTGCTCTTGATTTTACTGACAAAGATTCTGGAATAATGATGTTGGATGTGGCTGCACTTGCATGGAGTTTTAACTGACCTTATGGATTTATGAACACTGCTGTTGCTAAAATGACAATGATCTTGGAAATTACAGAAATTTGCTTTTTTTTGCAATGTGACTTCTTCTGTCCTGGTATATCCAGACACTGAGTTAAAAATGTACTTCTTTTATGCTGTTATCTTTCAGGCCAGACAGTGAGCAAAATAATAGTATAAAAATATCAATCTCAGAGTAATAAATAAATCTCAAAGAAGCTTTGAAAAAGGAATTCTTTGGCTGTGGCCAGTCAGGCTGAGGTTGAGGCGTGGGGCGCCACACCAGCGACCTGGTTTGGGAAGCGAGGCTGGGGCTCCGGAGGTCGGCAGAGAAGAGAGGACTGAGCGTTCAGTGGACTGCTCCCTCTCTCTCAGGAGGAGGAGCTTGCCATCCTGTTCCTCAATTGCCCTCTGGGCAGTAGCCAGGGGAGATGCGAGCAGGGTGGCATATCACCAATGTCCATCGTTGGTGGGGAGGGGTGGGAAGAAAAGGAGGAAAAGGAGCTGGCAGGGTCCATGATGGGTACACCAAGTGCCGCATTCTGGCTCCCCTGATGTCTGGATTTCACTCTGGGGTGGGGGGACCTGTTGCCCCTTCATCTTGGCCCGGTCACGGGGATCCGATGGGGGATTTAGGGTGTTGGGCGGGAACAGTGCAGCCAGAGACTGAGTCTCCTCCGAGGGAGGGGCCAGAGCCATTGCCAGGCTCCCAGGAGGAAAACAACTGAATGGAAAAAATTAAAAAAGGAATTCTTTCCGAAACATGTCAGGCATTACAAGTATGTTGTGGTTTTGAGCACTGAATAAACAGCTTGGATGTAACCCTGCAGAGCAGCGTCCATTATTTTTTACATAATGAGTGCTCAAGTTTTATTGTCTTCATAAAATTACAAGCAATGAAAAATAAAAATATTAAAATAAATTTTTGTAATTTTAAAATAAAAAATATGAAAATCTGAACATTTGCTCCATCATGCAACTCAGCTTTGTTTTCCTGTCTCCAAAACGAACACAGTCTTTCATTTTAATTCCTTCTTCTTGTGCTGTGCAACTCTTTACTTTGGTGATTCCTCCTGGTCTCCAAAACAGATGTTCTCTTCATTTTTTTCAATCGCCTACCAGACAGAACAGAACATAACATATAAAGAAAATGCCTAATCTGTTAAAGGAAAACACTGTTACCTCATGCACTCTCCTGTTGGTTACTATGGTAGGTACATATCTCATGATTCAGCGTTTCTGTGTAACTAACAATATATTTTTCTAACTGCATTTTGCCATTTTGGCATTAAAACTTAAGTTTAAAAAGTGCTAGAAAACTTCCATTTAGCAAGCTGCTGGCAGCCATCTTGTGGAAACTACTTGCTCCCATGCTCAGGATATGCTAATGTGTCCCTGCCGATCAGCGCATTGACTGGTGGGGTAACATTAGTATTCTCATAAAGGAGAGCAAGTGGCTCTCGAGGTGGTTGATGATGGCAGCAGAACAAGCTAAACAGACGTTTTCTAAGTATGTTTTAAACTGAAGTTTTAATACTGAAATGCAATTAGAAAATATATTTTGTTACACAGAATGCTAATCAGGGTATAAATATGCACTGGCAGGAGAGTGCACAAAGTAACTGATGTTTTCCTTTAAACTATGTCTATGCTGTCTGACTCTGCATCAATATAGTGTGTTTTCACAATCAAGTATTACCATCTATCCATGCTGAGCAGAAGACTTCTTATTTGTCTATTTCGGGATTTTTTTCATATTTGCAGAATTTTTAATCAATGTATTACATTATTGCGAAGCATACCAGCATAGTTGAATACCGAATACAGTCGAATACCCTGGGATTATTCATCGAATCTTTGACAAATATACAATTTATGTATTTGCACCCCTTAGACAGCAACACTCTGTTACCTCCATATAGCGCAGACCACCCCTGTCTTGGCCAATCTCTGCTGTAAAATTAAACAGCATTACTTTGGTTTTAGATTACTTTAATTCAACCTTAATTTACTTTTAGCTACCCAAACAAGTAAACTGTCATAACCTGCATGTAGTTTGTTTTGTAGCTCTAATAAAGAAGGGCCAAGTCAAGGATGACCATATCATCAGTGTACAAAAGTCTTCACTTCTCTACAGGCCTTAGGTATATTGTTTATAAATACTGAAAACAACCATGGTCTAAGTACCGATTCTGGGGACTCCAGCAGAGTAGTACACCCTCATATCTTGTAAATGCTATTTGCTTCTTTGTCAATGGATAACTCTTTCAGTGTAGCTGATGGGGATATAAGCGTTCACTTTAGTTTGTTTTCACTGTCACACCAGCCCTGTAACTAGCAATGGGGTCTGGGGGGCAGTCCCTGCATCACATATGTAGTTAGGGGCCATTGCTCAGGTACTTGTGGAGGTCTATGAATTCTGTGTAGTGTGTATCATTTGTTGGAACCAGTGGTTCATTTAAGAAAATTTCACTCTTGTGTCTCAAGCGGCTGAATTGCCTGCTGTCATGTTTACTTTGACCTTTGCTTGTGCTCCCATCACCCGTGGTCAGATTATGTCCACCTCATTGTGAGAGGACCCTTTCACACCTTTGCTGCAAGTTTTTTGTCTAAGTAAGCAGACAGGCATACTGTGGAGTCTAAAGGGTGTTGACACATCATGTTCTCACATGCTAGTGCAGCTTTCAGGCACAAATGAGATTTCAACAGCCAGAAAATGGAGACCCCCAGGCTAAGTTACAGGGCTGGTGAACAGTGAAAACAACTAAAGCAAAGGCATATATCCCCAACAGCTACATGCAAAGAGTTGTCTGTTGACAAGGAAATAAATAACATTTACAAGATATGAGGGCTTACTACCCTTTAAAGAGCAGGTATTCCTTAATTCTGAAGCAATTCCTTGTGTCAGTTCTCTTGTGCTTTATTAAATGTTCATCAGTCACTTGACTTTGTGTGGTGTCTTTTTAATCATTTTAACTCCTATAACAATTATCTTCACAAATCCAGCAGCCCTATGATTGCTCCAGCTGCAGTCTTAAAAAAATCAACACTGTGAAGCTCCTGCTGGCACTGCAGTAGTGCTACCGCTTGCAGCGGGCAACCTGAGTTGGGAGTAAGCCTGGGAGTCCAAGGGTTGGCTAGGGAGGGATGGTAGAGCATCCGATGGACTGCTCTCCACCTCCAGGGGAGGGGGTGTGCCAAGTGCCAAGGCCAAAGACAAAATAGAGACACAGTGGTCATCAGCGGACATCTGCTGTGTGCGTATGGGTGCACCGCGCACTGTGTGACGCCACTGCATGTCCACAGCCTAAGGGTGAGACACGGGAGGATAAAACTAGGAACACCGCTGCATGAAGTAAACACCTCCACCCTCGCCTGCCACCATGGGCCCTTCCAAGCCACGACAGTAGCTGGATCCTGTGTGGGTGCGACTGCAGTCCCGCCACCCCACTGAGGTCTGGGGGCATCGATGGCTGCAGGTGTCCCACTATAGTGGCACAGACTATCGGGGTCAGAAGGTGCACTGATGCTGAAGATTGCCCGTGATCTCCTGATAAATAGATGCAGCAAAAAAAAAACCACACACTGTGAAGCCTAAGTTAGACTGACGTCAGTTACAGAAAACTGACTGGGACTTCACGAGAGTACTCTTTATTACATCAGTGGTAGTCAGGGGAACTAAACATTTACTCAACAATAATCTCTTGCTTTACCACACCGCCCGATCGATGTAACAGAAACACGGCATTCTTTCGGTGAAATCAGCTGTCCTTTGACAGCTGGTCTTCCCTCACATTGTAGTGCTTCAGTCTGAGAAATAGTTACTACTTTAAGCTCACATGGACGTGCATCTGCAGATCTCAGTAGATTCTTACTGATGTAATAAAGAGTCCTCTCGTGAAGTCCCGAGCTGTTTTCTGTAACTGACGCCAATCTGACTTGGGCTTCACGGCACTGATTTTTTTAAGACTGCAGCTGTAGCATCCTAGGGCTGGTGGATTTGTGAAAATAATCATTACAGGGAGTTAAAATTATTAAAGGAAAAAGACACCACACAAGTCAAATGACAGATGAACGTTTAATAAAGCACAAGAGAACTGACATTAGGAATTACTCACAATCAACTGAATACCTGCTCTTTAACAATATCCTGTGGTCCACACATCAAAGGCCCTGGTCAGGTCAATGAATTCTTCACGTCACTGACTGAGCCCTCACAGGTTTGTAGTACAGTGCTCATTAACCTGACCAGAGCCGCCGCCATGCTGTTCCCTCCTGAATCTGTGATACTGTTCAGCCAGGCATGTACTATCATCCAGGTATGACATTACTTGTGCAAAACGCATGTTTCCTATAACTTCCCAGAACTGACAATAGCAATATGGGCCTATAGTTGGCTGCACTCATCCTGTCCCGATTTAAAAAGATGACTTCAAATTTTTTCCAGACAGAGGGTACAACACCAGTTTGCATGGACAGATTAAGCAAGTGTATAAGTGTTTTGTAGATAATTGAGGTTGCTGACCTTAACATCCTAGGGTATAACATGTCAGGTCTGCAACCCTTACCCTCATCAAGTTTTTGCAATAAATCCAACACATCATCCCCTTAATTTCAATTAACTAAAATGTTGGTTCTTTTTGTACTCCAGCAAATGATATGTCAGTTAGAAGATGTAGCTGACTTGTATCCAGTTCCTGGTCACTATCAAATGTAGTCTGACTTATTAAAATGTGTTGGAAAAAACACAATTTCCTGTTATCTTTCGTTATTTTACTTCACTCTACTAATCTATTTACCCTAGACCTAATTTGGGGATTACAGACATTCTTAAATGAGGTTTCAACTGTTTTGGACTCTATATGTTATCTAACTGTTGATTATGGTATGACAATTTTGCCAATTTTAGTCCCTTTTGCCTTATTTTTCATTTGTTTGTACTGATTCAATACAGTAGTTTCTCAGCTTTTGTTTTTGCATAATAATTTTCAAATTTTATCTCTCAATTTCATCTTCTGTCTTTGTGTTTCTCAGCCAGTGAGGTAAGCACCTCTGACTTATTGTTTGGTCCTGGGGTATTAGCACTGAGGGGCCCTTGTAGGATTTCCATTGGCTGGTAGCAGGCTCGTCAGTGCTTTTGTGTAACCCCATTTGCTAATGAAGGTGGATCTGGCCTTTAGTGATGGTGAAGTCCATCTGTTGCCACATGGCAAAGATGGCCATGTTCTTTCTTGAGTGCCTCAGCTGCCTTGGCACTGGGGTGCTGATGCAAGGTAGGATGTACTTTTAGCCTTACAGACTGTAGCAGCTTGAACCCTTCAAGTCCCTCCTGTCTTGGTATCAACTTTGTTATGAAGGGTGAGTACCATGTTGTCTGTTCACTGGGCATATTCCTGCAGTTCAAAGGAGGGCTAACTGTTATGCAGTGGTTAAATTTACTAAAAATTTTCTTCAGTGTATTTCTAAGTGGGGCCGTAATGGGAGCACTGTTTAGTTATTTATTTAATTTATACAACCCCTAGGTGGTGGTGCTATCCTATGAGCTACTACCCATGCCTGCGTGACTAGGCACAGGTTGAGGGGCCTGAGCTCGGTAAATGGGTGCCTCCACCCGTTGGAATGGTTTGGGGTAGCATAGCTGCTGTTGGTATAGCCCTCCAGGATGCTATAACCACCCACCAACCGTTCGGATGGCCTAAACAACAACAGGACATTCACCTTTACCATATGACAGTACTGATATGCTTGCACTCCTTGCACTTACCACTGTGGGCTGGATCTTCTGTGACTGCCCTGGAGACCCCTGGAAAATAAGACCAGTGATGCAACAATACAATAGTAGTACAATATCCCCACCAAGAAGGTGCACACTAGCCAGGTTAAATGTGAACAACCACAATCTCGTTTATTGAGGGGATGTGAACAAGGGTGGTATCTGAATCTAGCAGGTGACTGGTGTCACAAACCCACTCAGCAGGTCAGCCTCTTCTGCCAAAGTGCCAACCTCCGAGCATAGTCTTGTGAACAGTTAACAGAAACAGGGTAACCCTACTGTCTGTTTTGTGAGTTTGAATCAATCTTTGGTCTCCTCTTGATTAAGGCCTGTTCTAGTCTGTAACAACTTCTGGCCTTCCAGGTAACACCTTGTATCTAAAACTTGGGTGTGTGTATCAACTCACATGCTGTCTCAGCATCTCTCATGAGAGACAGTCCATAACACATTTTTATATTACAAAAATCATAGTGTACTCAGAATTGGCTGTCCATGTGTCACAATTGGCAGGTCTGATTAAATTCAGGCTGAATAAGCATGCACAGTGAGTCCCTTTAACACAGTCCTCACAACCCTGGGTACCTGGTATGGAAAACAAGCTAGCCTGAAGTGTTGCCCGGGTAGGCCGGCATTGCAGCTACTGTGGGCCCTTAGAAAGGAAAACAATTAGCATGCACTCAACCCAAATATTTGTATTCTGGAGCCGAATGTCTCAGTCTGTTGCAATAAACCCAAAACAAGCCAAATCAGATTACACAATTATTGTAGTTTATGTTGCAGGAGCTACTCTGTTTGTACTCATGCTACCCAGACCAGGATGCAGGACAGAAGAAGTGAAAACCTCAGGATGTTGTATTGGATTGCCGGGGAAGCAGGGCCTACATGACTCACCTCGGGTAGTCGTTACCTGTTTGGTGGTGTTGAGCAGGGGGCGAATCCCCAAGGGGTCTTTCGACGCAGAATGTCTCTGAATTGTGGGCAGCAGCCTAGACCAAGATGGCAGGGCCCAGGCAGAGTAGGCAGTTCAGATGACGCCTGTGATGAAGTGCTGGAACAGCCTCAGCTGGCATAACAGAACTCACCGTGAGGAACCAAATCATGACCCACAATACACATTCAGCACACTTAAAATATTTTGCCACAGTTTGGATAAAGTCCATTTGCAAATTGCAGGTTCTCTACGTAAACCTTTTGATCTGAGGCTCACTTCGGTACCAGGCAGGCTGACTGCTTCTAGAGCAAGTCTTCAGTCCACTTGCAGGCAACAATAACACACTTTTCTCTTTAGATTCCAGTCTTGATCCACTAATCGGATAAATCCAATTTTCACTCTCAAGGCAATACTTCACACTGGAAGATGTGACAGGCAGGCCAGCAGAGCCCTCCTGAGTCTCCCATGCTCCTAACAGGAGCAGTTGCTCGATGGCTCAAGCTCTTTCTCTCCAAACTCCAACTCTTGACTGACACACTGCTTCAGGCAGTTCTGGGCTTTCCCAGTAATCCAAAAGTTCGGCTGGCTGAGGGAACTGTCTGTCACAGAAAGGGCTCCCCCTCCAGGTCCATTTAGGCACCAAACCCTTAAAACTACAATCTATATAGAATTTCAATCCCACAAGACCTCTGGGGACAGTCTCCATTTTAGGTCCCTTGAGGTTCGATTGGTCCAACACTGGCAGTCCAGAAACCAAAATGGGGACTCCTTATGCAAATGTTCAAGCAGCAATAGAAAGCAGGTTAGACAAACTCCTATATCATTATTATTATAGCAGATAAACAGTAAATAATTACATTCCTAACAGAGCTCCCTCTGCAAAATAGCAACTGAAGAATGGAGCAGAAATATGGACTGTCCGGCTGGTCATGAGCCTAAAATCACTCGGACCCAGCCCAGACTAATTTTCTAACACAGCATAGGTGCTCTCTAAAGAGACAGGCACGGAGGCTCACAGGGCACTCTCATGCAGACACAGGACACTATCCTGACAATGGGCATTAGGCAGCCCAGGAAGACATTTATAGGAACCCCTACTTGTGGGGAGTTACATTTAGTTTTTGTTTATCGGGTAGGTGCACCAGCCACAGACATGACTATTTTCAGGCACGCCTCTGGGAGGTTACAAATTATCGAGAAGAAACAATGTCTAGTACAGTAAATACAAAGTAAGTCTTAGTACAAATAGCATTATACAGGGTAGGAACTTGGTACAAATAGTTAGGTACAAATACAGCCATGGCATGGTAGAAAGCAGTTTAACAGGCAAGTTAACAAAGAAGAGCAATGTCAAGTACATTATATAACAACGTGAAGATTTAGTACAATAGCAGTTATGTACAAAGTAAGGAATGTGGTGCAAATGGTAGATACAAAAACAGTCTTGAGAGGCAAAAAGCAGTTTAACAGGCAAATTAACAATGTAAGCAAAGTACGAGTTACTGGACAGTTCTAGGTAAGTGCTACGGAGATTATAGCCTAGACCCAAATAAAGTGCAAGTACAGGTCCAGTTGGTGAGAAAACTAGTGCACACTTAATAGAAATAGTAAGGCAAGGCTTCAGAAATAAAGTGTGTGT
The DNA here is from genome assembly GCA_016271365.2 of Neoceratodus forsteri. Classification (NCBI taxonomy): domain Eukaryota; kingdom Metazoa; phylum Chordata; order Ceratodontiformes; family Ceratodontidae; genus Neoceratodus; species Neoceratodus forsteri. Next base: position 332,884,022 of record CM057449.1, read on the forward strand.
AGAGATCACAGTACAAGAGACAGTAGGATATGCAGACTAGGAAGAGGTTAGGTGCCTGGGGAGGTTGAAACATGTACAGGAGGCAAGGTGAATAAGTAGTGCCATACTTCTTTTAAAGAGGGCATGACTTGGAGCAAGTTGCACCTCAAGAGGGATTGAGTTCCAATGCTTAGGAGCAACATGGGAAAGCACAAGCAACCTTGGAGGTTTTGCATCTTGGCACACATAGCAGGGATCTATCAAATGAGCATACAGAAGAACTGTGGGAGCAACATGAAGGCCAGTGAAGCAGGGGTTCTGTTTCTAATGATGTTATCCGTCAGTGTGCCAAGGAGAAAAGCCTATGGTAGAAGGTGAGGGCCAGTTAAGATCAGTATACAGCTGGCAGTGATGTTTGACCTGTGGGGAGGCAGAGGCATACCTACAAATATTATTGTATATTGTGTCCCATTTCTTAAGAGCGGTCTTTGATGCATTTAGATAGGTGACAGCACCATAGGTGAGTGTTGGGAGTAATATGCCATGAGTAATGGCCAATCTAGCAGAGGGCGAAGGACATAACTAGTTTTGTAAGCCATTCCAATTTTGCTATTCACAGATTTACAGGTGGCCAAAATATGTTGTCAAAGTCCAGGGTCCCAGCAAGCAGGACCCCAGGTATTTGAAGGAGCTCACCGACTCCAAACAGGAACCATTAGGGCAAGATATCTTGACATGACTCTGATAGGTTTTTAGTTTAATAGCAGAGCCAAATAGCATAAACTGAATTTTACCTACATTAAGTATAAGTTTGTGCCTAGTGAGCCAGGATTTGATGCTTGGAAGGCTGAGGATAGGTTACGGTTAATCTTGAGTATATCACTGGAACCAGAGTACAGTACAAGGTCATCTGCATAGAGGATAGAAGAGCAAGCAGGAGTATCCAGAGCAATCTGATTGATAAAGACAGAAAAGAGTAGAGGACCCAGGATGGAGCCCTGGGAAACACCTACAATGATGGCTGTCAGATCTGATAAGGCAGAGTTGAATTTGACAACCTGAACTCAGTTAGATATGTAGCTTTTAAACCAGTCCACTGATGGGTCTGAGAAACCAAGGATTGGAGGTTAGCCAGTAGTAGTGGGTGGTCCACAAAATCAAAAGCTTTTGTCAGGTCTATAAATACTGCCTGCTGAGCAGCAGAATCCACTGCATGCAGGGTGTCATTTGTGAACTGGAGTAAGGCGTGGAGGTACTGTGCCCTTGTGGAAACCATGCTGATCTGGTGAGAGGAGATCGTGTTTAGAAAGAAAGTCGACCACTTGTGAAGATACTAGTTTTTCAAGTATCTTACGAGAACTGAGAGGATGGCTATAGGTTGGTAATTGGAGATATCTTTTTATCCCTTTTAAAAAGACTGGAGTAATTCTAGCAGATTTCCATATGTCAGGGACATGACTTTGACAAAGGGACAGGGTAAAAATTCTACAGAAAGGCCAGGCAATAAAGGGGGCAGCCAGTCTTAAAAGCTTAGGCTCAAGGCCATCTGAGCCTACACTAGTACTGTCTGAGATAGTGCTTAGGAGCTTGAGGACATCTGTACTGGTTACGGCTTTGAAGTAAAAAGGTGGGTGTCTAGGGGCGAGGAAAGTGGATGACGCTGGTATGGTGGATGAAAGCGGAGGTAAGATGAGACAGGTCAGAGAAGTGGGTAATAAAAGAGTTGGCAATGGTTGTTGGATTATTGCTTTTTTAAAACTTTCTTTACTTTAAAAGTTTTTCCTTATGAAGACAAACTGGCATACAAACATCTCGTTCCTCCTAAGAAACATACTCAAACTATATACAATACAGGTAGGCAAGGACAATTACATTATCAATTATATAGTATTCATATTTTTGCATGAGAGGGCAGAATCATATCACCTGGTTCATATTTCATATAGTGCCTTTAAACATACTTATTCTTATTGGGTCTGAGCTTGAACTCAATCAATTGCTCAGTTAAATGCTTCAATTTCGATAATTATTACATTCCCATTCAAGAATTTCAGCTATTTAATGGATTTAATGAAACCAAATGAATTTAAATGTATTTAATTTCAAACTCAAACCCACTTAGATTTAACTAGAGGCGGGCTGCAGCAAATCGAATCCCCAAAGCTCATTTTATTAGGGATGTTTCTCCAGGCCATGTGTTTTGATATGTCCGTATTTATTTTAAGTTTAAATTACATTAAGGAATAAAGTCCTGGAACTTTGACGTATAAATTACCCATTTCCTCCAGATTAATTCAAATTTATTATATTTTCTGTTAAGTGTTGCCGTCATGGCTTCCATTCTGTATATATTAATCATGATTTCATGCCACATCTGTAAAGTAACTTTTCTTTACATAACCAATTTCTTGTTGTTACTTTTGTGCTGCTAGACAGGCTATTTTTAGGAATTTACTGGTATTAGGATCTCTATATCCTTTAGGATATTCCATAAAAAATACAACAATGGAGTTATTTGTAGATCCAGATCTATAATGGTCTGTAAGGACGCTGCAGCTCCGCCCAAGAATTTTTGTAATTTTGGACAACCCAGAAAATGTGTCCCATTGTTGCTGGAGAACAACCACATTTCCTCCAGCACACTGAGGCTCCCACCCCTGGTATTTCCCTGAACACAGGCGTCCTAAAAATCTAGTAAAAATCTTCCATGCAAATTCCTTCCAACTAATGGCAGATATCCCCATTGTATTCTCTCTGTTGCCCAATTCCATTGCTCGTCCTGTATCAGGAGCCCTAAGTCCTCCTCCCAAGTTTTCTTAATAGTTTGGATAGAGTCCCCTCCATCTAAGCAGTGCAATATATAAAACTGAAATTATATGTTTTTGAGTGGGTTCTCCTCTATTGCAGATTTTAAAATTTCTGCAAACTGGGAGGTGGTATTCTCCTATGTGGTAGCTGTGTCTGAAGTGATCTAATATAGGCCCTAACCTGGAAATAACGAAATCTATCTTGCCAGGAAATCTTGTATCTGGTGACTAGCATTTGGAAATCCAGGATCTCCTCCCCTCTAGGAAATGCCAGATTAAATGCAGCTTTTTCTCCTCCCATTTTTGAATCCTTTATCCCACCTGGCAGGAGCAAATGAAGTCAGATAGGGTATTGACAACAATAGGTATCTCAATCTTTGGCCTCTTATCTGACATAATTTTATGCCAAGTGTTTAAGGTGGTCTCTGTATATGGGTTTATTCTCTCTTTTAAGTGTTTACTCCCTCTTTGTGAGAGCAAGATATTCTTTACGCTTGTTATGCCTCCTTCACACAGTTCAGCAGATTTCCATCTGGCTATGTATGAGTGGTCCAGCCAATATATGGCTGTTCTTATTTGGCTGCTTGATGATATATTTTCAGGTTGGGTAATGATAAGCCTCCTTCCTCGTCCAGGATCTGAAGAGCGCAGAACCGATTCTCGGCCTCCTCTGGCCCCAAAAAAGTGAGAGACTCTTCTGTGTAGTGTCATGAAATATGAGTCTGGGATGAGCAGGGGCAGTGTCTGACTTAAATATAATACCTTAGGCAGTAGCACCATTTTGATTGCCTCTGTTCTTTGTACCAGGGGTATAGGAGTCGGTGCCCATCTCTCCAAGTCTTTCTTAAGTTTATCTAAGGTCGGGGTAAAATTAAGTGTGAAAAGCTGGTCTGCATGGAAGCTAAGATGAACCCCCAGATACTTAACATCGTAGATCCCATTTAAAGGAAAAGGACTTAACTATCCTAGCTGAGGGTATATATTGGTTTTTAACACCTCGGTTTTAGTGGTGTTTATTTTATAACCTGCTAGTTCGTCAAACTCTGTTAGGCAATTCCACAGCAGTTCTATGGATTGTTCTGGATCAGTAAGATATATGAGCAGGTCGTCTGCATGCAGTGCTAATTTATGTGTCTCTCTCTATCTCCCAGCCCCTCACCGCCCTCTCCTGCCATATCTTTTGAGCTAGGGGTTCCAAATACAGGGCAAAGAGGAGGGGGAGAGGGACACTGCCTGGTACCTCTATGTAGGGATATCGGAGCAGACATCCAGCCATTAATTTTATATAGGCCTTGGGGTTTGTGTAGATACTATTTATCGCTTTTGAAGGCGCCTGAGAAGTCAAACTTGCTCAAGGTCATCTCCAGAAACTTCCACACTACCCGGTCGAAGGTCTTCTCCGCATCTAAGCTCATCAGCAGAAAGGGGACCTCGACTGGGCAGCGTATAATATATGTAGGGTTCTTTTGATATTGTCCTGTGTCTGTCTCCCAAGATGAACCCGGTCTGGTCTAATGCAATTATTTTGGGTAAAACATTTTCCAGTCTTCTTGCTAATATATTTTATAATCAATGTTGAGTACTGAAATAGGACAGAATGATTTACATTGTGTGATGTCTTTGTCTGGTTTTGGGATACTGGAGATTACCGCAAAATTCCAGGTATCTGGGAAGGTCTCCCCTGTTGCGCTATTCTACGTCTCAGTAACTGAGGCTAGTTCTGTTTTAAAGAACTTAAAGAATTCTAGGGTGTACCGTCTGGGCCTGGAGATTTTTTTGGTTTAAGGTTTTTAATGTAGTTTCTAGCTCTAACATCGTAATGGGTTTCTCTAAAGAATCTCTAGTTTCGGCGATAGTCTCGGCATCTCAAGTCCTTCCAGGTATTTTTGAATCTGTGGTTCACTTGGTTTTTTCAGGAGTGTATAAGGTATGACAAAATGCTTTAAAGCAAGACAATATATCCTCTGGTGTTAGTACCATCCTCCCGTGGTGTGATCCCTAATCTGGGTAATTGTATTTTGTGAGGCTTGTTGTCTCAATCTATGAGCTAAAAGCGGGTGGCCCATGGGCCTGTTTCATAATATCTCTGGCGATGCGTTGCAACGCCTGCTCTGTTTTAATATCAATTAGTTTCTGGATTTTTGTCTGATTTCTTGCATGTCTGAGGAGATAGAATCGCTCCGGCTGCATGCTGCTTCTGCAATTCTAATAACTGGCCTTGGAGATTTTCCAACTGTTGATTATACTGTCTTTTAAAATGTGCTGCATATTTAATACAATCTTCTCTGAAGACTGTTTTATAGTATCCCAAAGAGTTCCCTGTGATATTCCGGGAGTTTTATTCTCCTGAATTATCTGTTCTAGACGGACTTTTGCCATATCTGTGAACTCCTTCAAGTTCAGCATATAGTTGTTAAATCTCCAAAGGTATGCCCCTTTTAGTGCTCCACTCCATCTCCATCAGAAGCATAGAATGGTCAGATAGCGTGGATGGGATGTGGCGACATTCCGTTACCAGGTTTTGATGTTCCCCTGATATTAGTATGTAATCTTTTCTAGCGTGTCGAACTATGAGGATAGGAAAATGTGTACTCTCTTTTCCCGGATTTTCATGTCTCCAGGCATCCACCAAAAGGCAGTTCTCAGATGCATTTTACTGGTTGGGTTTTGTCTAAAAATCGAAGATCTAGATGTGTCCATCTGATCCCAGATTTGATTGAGGTCTCCCCACTATCAACCGCCTCTTTGGAATTCCACTATTTTCTGTATTAGCAGTCTAGCGACCTCTTTGATGACCCTGGTGGAAGATATATCGAGGACAGGGTGATGGAGATCCTTCAGATTTCCAGAAAGGACCACCAGGAGGCCCTCTGGGTCTGAGTAAGTGGAGGTTGTTTGGAATGAATACTTGAGATACAAGAACCATTACCCCGTCTCTTATTTTGCCTGTATGAAGCTGCAGCTACTTAGTTAAAACCCAGTTTCTGCAGCTTTTGGTGTTCCTCTCTATTCAAATGGGTCTCTTGTAATAATACAAAAGAAGGTTTTGTCTCTTAATTTCTGTCAAAACCTTATATCTTTTAACAGGATTATTCAATCCATTGACATTATGTGATATGATTCTTATGTTAGTTTTATCTGCCATTTATATGCAAATATAGGTTGATTTGTGTTAATATTTCCTTCCATTTCTCAATATTTTAAACTGACCTCTCCATGTCCCTGCTCCCCTCAATGTAGTCAAGTCCCTTGCCATAGTCTATGCATTTAGCCAAAATGGTATGTTATATATATGTCCTTGCATTTTAAAATCAACATGACAAACAACTACAAACATACAGCAATGCAACTTTAAACCCCTTTAATAATACCCCTTTGGTAAACTTATCATGGGTAAAAAAACTATACATGTTGACCCCAAGGTAGAGGAACAATTTTTATGTTCCTTGTAAACTCGAGTTACAAATACCGAGATGGAGGAGGAGACCAGTGTCTGACTCGATCCTCCTGGACCCTAAAACTAGCGAGTCCTGGCCTGATGTATTGGCCTGTCGTCACCGTTTTCCCCACTATATAGACTGTATTTAAGGTAGCCTCCTTTGCCAACTTAATAGGATATTCGTCAGCTCCATCACGCTCACCAAGAGGAGCATCTGAGAAAGCAAGCAAACCATATGTACATACCTAAAGGCTTCCCCCCCCTCCCAGCAAACTTAAACATTTTTTTTAAATGAATTCGAACAATTCCTACTATTTCTGTTCTTTCCCCAAGCAACTAATTACCCATGAGGGAAGAAAAGATTGCAATCTGAATTACTTCTGTAGCATTAGAGGTATGTAGCTAGACACGCCCTGAGGAGAATATCGTCTCATTCCCTAATCTATAATGCTTTACAGCTTCTCTGTTAGCTATCAGTATATAATCATCAAAAATCATATTATTATTAACATTATTATTGTAAAAGATCAAAGAAAGAAATGAGGAGATAAACTGCATAGACTCCATCCGAAAGCCATGGCTCGCATCTAGCCCTGAGTTAGTGCCTCTGTGGTCAGGCGAGGATTAAAACGTATACATGAGCCCCAACTAGAGCCTTTCCCTGCTGCGTCCCAAAGTTCAGCTTCAGACCTGCTGCGAAAGGCAAAAAGATGAATCTCGATCTGATGCAACAGTTCCACGTTCAGGTACCTCCATCTCTCTCCTCCGTCTGCTCCTCGTCATTCCTTGCATGTGTGAGTTTATGCAGCATCCTTTTAATGTCTTGCATGGTGTTCGGTGCCAACAACTCTCCTGTTTTCCTGTTGTTTTTCTAGAAGGTGTCAACCTCCACTGTGTCTGGGTGCTTAGAGGTTTGTCTGTTGGTCTCGCAGGCAAGATATAATGTCCTTATTCTTCATAGCTTGGTAAGCCTCATCGGACGTTTGATACAGCTCTGTGCCCGACTCCCAGTATACCGGAGGCGAGATGGATATGGGGTCTGAAATCGGACTCCTATTGCCCTCAGCTTGCGTAGTATAGGAGCATAAGATAGCCTCTGCTGTTGTATGATGGGCGGATAGTCTTGATCAAAAATAATCTAGCTCCATTATAATCTACAGTTCTTTGCCTCCATGCCGTTTTAGGATTAGTTCCTTGTCACTATAACTTGAAAACGTTGCCACGATAGATCTAGGCCTTGCTGTCACTGAGGTGGGTTTGGGAACTAGGGCCAGTGCGCCTTCGATTTTAAAATTGAAGGCCTGTGGGAGGTCGAGTACATGCCTTAACAGGTCTCCCAGAAAGTCACACATGTCTCCTGTCTCAGTCGCTTCTGGCAAGCCATAAATTCGTAGATTTTCCTGCGGGATCTGGTTTCAGATCCAGGCATTTTGCATTAAAGATTCTAGTTGCTGGGCAATTAATTCAACTGCTTGGGAAAGGTGTATCAGGTCATCTTCCGCTGTTGAGATTCTCTCCTGCTGTAGTAATTCGGTTCTCAAGTTTGGTAATGTCATTGTGAAGTTGTTCAAATCCTCGTTTTGTGTCTGATCTTGATTGCTTTATTTCTGCTAATAGTGTCTCAAATCTTGTTGGGATAGAGTTTCTAATTTCATTTCTGTGTCCGCTCCTGCGTGCTCACGGGGAATCTCTCCACTGACAGTTGAACCAGTCAGGCTCAATCTGCGTGGATCTGGTTGAAGTTTCGTTTTTTTTGTTGAGATCTCTTTTCTGATTTACCTCCACTAAGCGATTTATGCATTTCTTCATATATTTTGTGTTGTAGGATTGTGTGGAGTTAATTCTTTGCTGGAAGGTAAAGAAGCCTCAAAGTCAGGAGGTCATCTCTCTGGTGACGTCACCGAAGTCGCCGGTTGTTGGATTATTGCAATGGATGCCATTTAAGACCATATCATCCATGGACTGCTACTGCTTGGAACCCAGAAAGGGTTTTTTTTTGTACTTTCTATTTTTCCTCTTCTCTCCCTCAGCTCTGGTCTCCTCAGGGTACCTAGGAGTCATCCCACTACAGTTCGTTCCTACCTGGCCAGTCCTCCGTCGTCCATATAGCCTCGGTTTACCCCGAGCAGGGGCAGGTGGGCTCCCAACACCCGAAATTCTCTGGCGGTGTCGGTCGCGAGGATGCCAGGAGGGGCGGCTGTAGAGTAATGGGCAAGCTCGGTTCTCCATCTCCACCAGAGCTGAAGAGTATTTTCCTTTTTCTGGGGAGTGGCTGGCGCCCTGGCGTCAAGGCCTTACCGACGTCTGCCACTCCCTGCCCCTTCGCTAAACAGGCTTGCTGTATCTCGGCTTCTGCCAGAGGTCGGCCGAGTGCGAACAGGGACACCTATCCCTCCCGGGAGGAGAGGCTGTCCTCCAGACACTCGATACTCTCCTCCCTGCCGACCCCAGCAACCCGGGCTCGTTCCTGAACCTGTGTTGCCAGCGATGTCGAGGTGTGGGTGTCCAGCGCCTCAACCTCAGTGCCACTGAGCCGGCCCCCCAGAAAGGTTTTTTATATGGGTCCAGAATTTCCTAGAGTCACCTGCTGTATCTAGTAGTAGCCCTTTGTAGAAGAGCTTTTGGCTAGCCTAATCTGCTTCTTGCATGTGTTTCTCAGAGCCCTATAGGTGTTGTAATCGGACAATACACCTGAGCATTTAAATTGCTGCCAGCTTTTGTCCCTAGTCGAATAGAGGCCAGAAAGATCTTTGTGGAGCCACCTAGTTTGTTTACCTGGACACGTCAGTGATAGTGGTGTGTGCTTATCCTGCAGTGCACCAAATCAAGCTAGGAAGTAATCAAAGGCAACTTTTGCATCCTGGGTCTGGAGGAGGTAAGACCAAGCTATTATGTAGACATCATACAGAAAATTATCTTGATCAAGAGTGGCATAATTCCTACAAATGATGTACCGTGGAGAGAAGAAAGGGCCTCAGAGTGGTGCCAGACACAGAAGATAGGAGAGTGGTCAGAAATGACATCAGCTAAGGTGCCTGCAGCAGCAATTCTATCAATGCGATTCGTTAGAACCCAGTCAATGAGGGTACTGATAGTCGTGGAGGATGTTATCCTTGTAGGTCAGCTATGACCTGGTGCAAGTTATAACTTTGCACTAGAGAACAGAGATTATCATGACTTTGGCCAACCCACTTAAGATTCATATCACCGAGAATAAGTAAATCATTATACCCTGCTGCAGAGGACAATATGGCCTAGCATCTCAGAAAAACCAAGTAGCCATTCTTGGGCAGGTTGTAAATACAGATGATGTGCAACTTTTTGCACCTAAGAGTAGGAGAGCATGAAGTGACTCACAGGCAGAGCTAGGAGGTCTTTGGGCAAGAGTGATCTTAAGATGTGTCTTGTAGTATATTGCAACTCCCCACCCGCTTCTGGGAGAGTCTATCACACCTGTGTAGATTATAGTTATTCAGTGTACAAACTGAATTAAGGACTGAGGGCTTGAGCCAGGTCGTGGCTAGACAGAGAATATCAGGATTATGAAGTGTAGTCAGGCCTCAAGTGAGAAGTTCATAAGTGTGCTGATTGCATGAAATATTTCTTAAAGTGCCATTCAGGCATTCTACTGAACTGTAGTGTTCATAGCAATATTTACCAAAGCATTTGCTGCACTTGGATTCCATGTGTAAAATATGGGATGTGAAATGCGCTTGCCCTGGACTTAATTGCACCAAATAGGAGTAGGTGGTGTACATTATATTTGAAATGTGTGGCTTTTACATAATATTCTGTACTGCATTTCACTGATGTATAACTGCTGTGTGTTTTTGACAATGCAATAAAAGAAATCGGCCCGGTGGCGCTGAGGGTTGGCGCTGGGACGCCACATCTCGCGCCATGCTGGTGACCCGGGTTGGGATGCAAGCCGGGCCACCATGGGTTAGCAAGGGAGGGATAGGATTGAGCATCAGAGGACTGCTCTCCTATCCCAGGGAGGATCCAGGGTATCCACAGCTCTGTAGCAGCCCCTGGTGACGACCTGGGGCACTACTAGAGCGGTGCCAGCAAGGGTGGAGTGCAGCAGGCGTCGGCACATAGTGCCTGACATCGTACCCAGCCACTCGTGGGTGTAAAACAGGTGGAAAATAGTGGGCAGCGATCTCAGTGGCTGATGGCTGGCGCCTGAGCCTCCGGCTCCTGAGAGGATCCTGCCACAGAGTAGCGTGAGCGATTAAAGGCTGGTTCTCTGTTGGGATGCCAGACCAGGCCCGGGGTGCGGGTGTTGGCAGCTGGGGATTGCGGAGATCCACTCACAACAAAGGAGGTGAAAATAGAAATACTATAAGGCAATGCAATAAAAAGAAAAACAATGAGTAGGAAGATCTATTAACTGATGTAAATTTAAAGAGGTCAATTTACTGTTTATCGTCATCTTTTAGATTTAGCATTCCAGACTAAATTAATATCACCCACTATTATGTGCTCCGTCTTGTTATTTCCTGAGTTACCAAGTAGTCAAAATGTGTGAATCATTATTTCTGTATTTTAGAAGGCTATAAAACATGATAGAAAAATGGTGCTTACCCACTGACCACCGATCAGTAGTTTTAATTAAGTTCAAATTGATCCTTAAAAGCTCTTTCCTAGACTTCTTGCACTTGAAGTTTATTACTTCCACAGAAGAGAACTTCCTGCCTTTCTTATTACCTACCTTGCCCTGCCTAAATAATGTAAACCCATCCATTACCAAATGTACATCAGGAACCTGATTTTCAACCATTTCTCACTCAAACCAATTATATCAACCCTGTTAGACTAAGCCCATGCCTTGAACTCAGTAAAGGATTGAATACTTTGAATATTTAAATTGGCAATTCTCAAACCCTTACCTAATTGTCCTCTGTTCCAGCAGTTGGGAAAGAGACCACTCATTACTGGTCCTGGGTTTAGTTCAACAGCCTTAGCCAGAACCAGCAGCAAGCCATTCATTTGCTGGCCACCGAGCCAGAGTTCTAATTAGTCAATGTTTTCAAGCCCTACCTTCAGATTGCCACTTACCACAACAGTCAAAGATAAGAGAGCTGATGATGAAAGGAACATATTAAACCATTTACTGCCCACTAAATCAGTATAATCCATAAATGCAAAACATTCCTTGTAAAAAATACTGTTCACTTTAGTTTCTTTTCTAAAAATTAGCAAAGTTCTGTATGTTTCTGGGTAATCACTGCTGAGACCTTGAACAGGAGAACAACTCCCCAGACAAATTCAGGATTAATTTTTTTTTATTTAGTTGTTTAACCAGGTATAGCACACTAAGCTGAAAGCTTTTACAGGAGCGACCTGGGAGCACAAGGAGGCTAAGTGACTTGCTCAGGGTCACACAGTATGCAAGTGGAAGCGTGAGATTCAAACCCAGGTCTGGTCTGCTGGATGTCACCAGATTTGCAGCTCAGAGCCTTAGACCACTGCGCTATACTGCCTCTTTCATTTTAAAATCAGATATACTGATATTGTTACAAACCATCAGGATGGCACTTACTTTGAAGAAAATCATTTTTACAATGCAGCTACCCTAATACTTTGGCTCCTCAGTGAGCCTTCATCAGGTGAGGGTTTAGAAGTCTCATTATGCCTTTTAAAGGCAAACTGGTGAATAATTAATCAATGTAAAAATCATGCAATTATAATCATACTACATGAGTCATGGGGGATCATACAAGGCAAGATTTCTACTTAAAGCAGTACAAAGTGATACAGTGCAAATTAACCATCACCATATTAATAACACACTACAACAATGAACTAATAGAAAACGCATTCTTCAAAATGTCCAGCATAATTTGCTTATGTTCTCAATCACAGATAGATGGGAAAAAGCATCATGCTCTCCACTTGTCCCTAACGAGTACCAAAAATACTCTGGGCCTTGTTGCATGGAGTGATGAGATCAGTTGCCTCTGGGTAGCTGATCTCATCCTCCTCAAAAAGCTCAGCAAAATGCTGGATGCATAGAAAAGGCATCACAAGTAGAAAGAGGGAAGTGATCATGCCACTATACAAGTCCTCGGCAAGGCCCCACCTTGAATACTGTGTATAGTTCTGGAGGCCTTATCTCAGCAAGGATGTGGATAGACTAGAGATGGTACAGAAAGGGCAACAAAAATGGTACAAGGGCTCCATGAATTGCCATACAAAAAGCAGATTATGGCAACTCAACATGTACTCACGAACCCAGCAGAGATAGGGGTGTCCTGATAGAGACATTCAAGTTTCTGAAGGGCATAAACAGAGTCCTACCCAGGAACTCTTTCTGATCAATAGCGCCACAAGGACAAGGGGTCATGAAATGAAATTAAGGGGAGGGAGGTTCCGAGGTAACATGCTAAGTTCTTCTTTACAGAAGGAATGGTGGCTCCATGGAATAGCCTACCTGCAGAAGTCATTGATTCCAAAACAGTAGGGCAATTCAAATCTGCTTGGGATATTCATAAGGTGGATTGTCTCTAAGAAATTCTAAAGGGGGTAGCACTCAGAGCAGACTAGGTGGATCTTTGGTCCCCATCTGCCATCTTTCTATTTTCTATGTATTAGTACTGGTGGAGGTAAAAGACAGAAATTCAGATACAGGCAGAATGTATAAAACACCTAGAGAGATACAAATATTACAAAATTAATAATGGCAGGATTCAATAAACATGAGTATCAATTCATTATTTTGTATTTATTTATTTAAAATTCTGATGACGAGAAAGGACCACTGAGCCGTGGCTCATTTTCAAAGTGCGACCGGGACATATTACAGTGAGATACACATGCAAGGAAAATAATAGGTGCAGATACAAAATTCAGAAAATTTACAGGATCATTGGTACAGAACAAACAAGAGATCAACAGAGCAAGCCATGAAATAAGTTTCAAGACTACATCAAATGGGAATACAAATAGAGACACAATTTAAGTGGAGATAAGGCAACACAATTTGATTGCAGACAAACGCATACACATTCTCAAGAAATTATCTAGTGGACTAACTTTCGGGTGGGGAGACCATTTGGAATGTCTAAGGTGCAGCTGGGGTTGCTGTGTTGGGAGGAGGAGCTGATGGGGTGGGAGGGACAGTGCAAAGGAGGAGGAGAGACAGGTGCAGGTGGAGTAGGAAGAAGCGAATACATTTTTTTTTAAACACAGCTTTTTCATACCAAAGATAAACATACAGCAAGTTAATATGGTATTCTCCAGTACAGTGATTTCAGCATAATACAGAAGCAATCAATGTTTAAGAACCTGTACCTATATATTTCTATTATCATAAATGGCTAACAAATCTATCTTGGGTAACAGGAATGGAGAAATCTATAATGCCTGAATTGCTGTAAAATAGACATCTAATATTCCAGGCCAGTCAAAAAGACAAGAAATAATTAATTAACTCGCCAATGTATCTCCCCCCATTATTCCCCCATAGTCCCATCCTCAATAAATTGTATAGTACTAAAGGAATCAGTAAGCAAGCCCTGTGGTCAGGTCAAAGCATCTGTGCATCCCCTTTAGCTCTACCAAATCCTAGTGGGCATCTACTCAGTCATCCTGTTACTCTACAATGTTCTACCCTGGGCCAATTTCCCACCCTCCATCTCAGTTCATGTTGTTCGAACCTGAGGCGTAGTTTTGCTGTCAGGGCTTCCATTTGTAGAATACCCCACCCTCTTGATCCACTCCTCCAGTGAAGGAGGGTCTGGTTTCAGCCAGTGAGCTGTAATGCATTTGAGGGCCACTACTATTAAGGTTAGCAAAACCTTTCTAGTGTCTCCCTCTGACCAATGGCACCTGGGAAACCCAACATCCATTCTTCAAACAGTGAGGGAGAAGGATCCCAGTATAGTCATGCACCTCCTGCTGAACTGACTGCCAGAAAGAAGTAAGAACCGAACTGTCCCACAAAATATGCTGATGGTTCCAACCTGACCACAGCCTCACCAGCAGTCAACTGACCTCGAGCTGTTGTAGTGGCAAGTAATTGTGGGGTCTGAAAAATCTGACTAAGACCTTCCAAAAATATTCACGCCACACTGGAGCAGATGTAACTTTCCATCTAATTTCAATCTGATTTCCTATGTTCACCTACATCTCTTTCTCAGGACTTCCATACAGAGTCAAGTGGCACCCCTACCGGGTTACCAAAATGTTATATATGTTAGAAATATGTCTCTGGAGGCCTCTACTGGATACTACCCCATACAGAAAATCTTCCCATCCATGTATGGTCTAGTCAGTCAACCAATATTGTTCCTACGCTTATAAAGTGTCTGACCTGCATATACATGGGAACTCTGAACTGGACCAACCAAATTTCTCTTTTGCCTGATGGAAGAAAATACACTTTTGCCACTCAATGAATTACGTAAACCGATAGGGACCGTCCCTTCCCAAGTTGCATATCCAGAGTCTAGTGTTGGGGGGGACTCTGCCTCATACCTAAACAGTGAGAGAGGGCCTCCACTAGGGTGTAAGTCTCCTAATCTTACTAAGAATGTAAAGACTATGTGTGACCCACCTGTTTCGTATGGTCCCTACTAATTCTGGGTGTATATGTTAGTGCCAGTGTATACAGGGGTTTCAAACTGACACTTGCCTCCTCTACCAGTACCAAAGAGAACATATACGTTGTTTGCCCAAGTTACCAACATAGCCCCTTGTGCAGCCAAGTAGTACATGGGAAGATCAGGGAGAGATAATCCACCCTGTTCCTGAGTAGTTGTAGGGTTGCCCTGGCAATCCTGGGTCTTTGCCATCCAAATGAATTTAGTGATCTGTTGGGTAACCCTATTTCAATACCTAGTTGGGATTCTGACAGGGAGGCATGAAAATAAAACAGGAAGGCGAAGTATATTCATTTGTACTGTGGCTATTCTGCCCACTAAATTTAAAGGTAGCAACCTCCATCTTGCCAGATCCCTTTCCAGGGAGGCCCAGAGTGCTTAGTAATTTGCAGCAAAGAGTCGACTAAGGTCAATAACTATTTGGATCCCCAGATAACGAATCTGATTCCTGGGGCCCATCTAAAGGGGACAGTATTCCTAAAACTCTCCAGGCAAACACCACTCAGTATCAGGGTTTCAGACTTTTGAAAGTTAATTTTGTAGCCGAGATTCTCCGAAGGAGCCAAGGAGGTCCACCAGAGGGAAGTGACTTATCTGGGAAGACAAAAAAAAAAAAGAATTGTCTGCATATAATGAGAGCTTCTGTTCAATCCTCCCAACCTCCACCCCTGATCTCTGGGTCACTCCGCACTCTTGCCGCTAGGGTTCCAAGAAACTGCAAATAATAAGGGATAAGGGCACCCTGACATGTGCCTCATGCCAGGGAAGGATCTGAACTTATACCATTTGCTCTTACCAGTGCCAAAGGTCCAGAATACAACTCAGACAGTAACAATTTAGAGCTGAACTGCATGTGATCCATGGCTGCTTTTAAAATTTCCAATTTACCCTATAGAAAGCTTTTCAGTATCCATGGATATAGCAATCTGAAATTGGGTGGGATTTCTGTGAGGATATAATATTTAGCAGTCTCGATATTGTCCCCATGAGGTACCTCCCTGTAATAAACCGTCTGATCATCATGCACAAGTGCGGGACCACTGCCTGCAATCTTCAGCCAACAGGCCCGTAAACACCTTTAAATCTACGTTGAGGAGCTTAGATGGGTCTGTATGACCCACACTCCATGGGGTCCTTCCTCTCTTTAAACAGAACTGAAATCTGGGCTTCCCTCCATGACTCATGAATTATTCCCCCTCCAGGATTTCTTGGCAGACTAGCATTAGGAGCAGAAGCAGCTGTGTCTCAAATGTTTTATAAAATTCAGCTGAAAGCCATCTAGACCTGGAGATTTCTCATTTTTAACTTTTTTTTTGGATACTCATAAAGTATCCACCTAGTCACTGACCTGAGGTCCTCCTGTTCTGATTCCCCGGTCACCTAGCTTACCCCCAGAGGATGGCATGGAGCTGGCACCATATTCCAGCCCAAGGGTCCTAGTAACTGGTTGGGAGATCGGCGACCTGAGAGGAACCCCCGGGAGGGCTCTATAGAGGCGGAGTCCTATATTTTGTATATTATATGCCCCCGAGAGCTGGACGTGCAATGACGTCAGCACTATGTGCAGACATCACCAGCTTCCCCCCCCCTGTCCAATGTGCACGCTGTTGGGCCCAGCCTCCGCTGGGTGTCACTGCAGCGGCACATGTATCCACCCACCCTGAAGGAAGGAGAGCTGTCATGGAGACTCAATCCCTTCCTTCCCCTGCCAACCCCGGCGAGTCCGTTCCCAAACCCGGTCGCTGGCGTGGCACGAGGTGTGGTGTCCCACGCCCAACCCCCAGCGCCACCGGCCGGGTTCCCATTTTTAACTTTTAATTGTGGTCTGCAAGTCTGCCACTGTTATTCCAGCTTCCAGACTTTCCCGGGCTGGCTGGGTGAGGGTCCTAATGTTCGGTCTTGAAAAAGGTCTCAGCTCCTCAAAATTAGCAATATATTCTTGGGAGTATAGGGATTTATATTTAGTGAAAATATGCATTATTTCTTCAGGTTTACTTGTTAAGAGCACCTCCTTTATCTGGGTCCTTCAACTTCAATATTAGCCGACAACTTGTTGTCTGCCAATAGCAATTTCCTGGCCCTCATAGTACCTCTGGCGCACTGCTCATATTTCAAACAACATTAAGTCTTGTTGTATTCAGATATAATGCAGTTAGCCAAGGGGTGGATCGGACCTCAAGCTCAGTAACCGCTTCCATCCCTTCTTCTGCTTGAGGATGGGGGTGATGTAGCCATGACAGGAGTGGTTAGAGATGGAAAGGGAGTGGGGGCAGGAGGCAGGGGGTCGATAGCAGGAGGAACAGGGGAGAACCTGGAATGCAGGAAAATGGGGAGCAGTGGATCAGAGCAGGAGGGCAGGGGAAGAGGGAGGAAAGCCAAGGAGAAGGACCAGAACTACAAGGAGGATACAGTAAAGGGAGCTGAGGGTTTAGGCCAGGGAGCACAACAAGCAAGGAGGGACTGAACGGAGACAGGAAGGAAGGGAGGATGAGCCAGGCTAGTTTAGCGGATGGGGAGAGGACCAGTCAGAGCAGTGAGGGGAGTTAGCGAGGCACAAAGGATACCGGGAGGAGGAAAGGCATAGGATTGGAGAGGAGGGGTGGCCAGGGTAAATGAGGGGTGGCATGTGGCACCCAGATAGGGGAGGAACAAGGAGCTGGCTAGGTGGAGGGCCAGTAGAAAGGATGAGGGACATGGAAGGGAAATGGAGGAAAAGTAGCGGTCAGAGTGCTCCTGTTGGGGATTCTATGATCAGGGTATCAAATGGGATAGGAAGGGAAGCCTGGCCAGTTAGAACAAAATGCTTCCCTGGACTAATGGTGCACAGGGCCAACCACAAGGTATATCAGCTGGCAAAGGATTGTGGGGTTCCTCGGACATACTGGTCCACCTGGGTACAAATGATATTGAGGAAATAGTGAACTAGAGATACAGGCAAGGTTCAGGGAGCTTGCCAGGGTCTGTCATGACAGAGGTGCGATTTCCTTCTCAGAAATCCTGCCAGTGCCAAGGGCTAGTGGGGAACACAAAGGAAGATTAGGGAGATAAACCAGTGGCTCAAGGTGGTGTGAGGCCAGAGGGTATGGGTTGATGGGAGATTGGGGAGACCTGGGAGGATAAGGAGCTGTATGCTAGAGATAGGCTCCATCTCAATTTGGAGGAGGGAATCCTTAAGTTGAAAATGAGGGGTTCATTGGTGAAAAGTGGGTTTAAACTTGTGAAGGGGAGGGATGGGAGAAAAGGCTGTCGAGGGGGTCCGATAAAGGAGGGACTCTGGCTCCACCCCATGGGGAGCTGGAGGAATGGGAAAAAGGCCGACTGGTAAAGTGCAGACCAGGAGAAATGGAATCCCATGGGAACACGGGCAGGGAAATGGTAGTATAGGAAAGGGTGGGAGGTAGTCCTGCTAAATGCCAGGAGCTTGGGCAATAAAATGCCTGAGCTCCAGGCAATGCTAACTGAGGGAGGCGGTGGATGTGGCAGCGGTCACTGAGACCTGGGCCACCGCAGGATGACACGACGGGACCTGAACCTGGAGGGTTACACTATGTTCAGGAAAGACGGGGGAAGGGAGGAGGAGGTAGCAATAATAGTCAAAAACTGCATTGGCATAGGGGAGTAGAGGAGGCGATTTGGGTCACCTTGATAACAAGGGAGGCAAGAGAGTAAAAAATAAGGTGGTGTATAGACCCCTGCACTGGCGGGCGGAGGAGCTGGAGGAGAGTCTGGTGGCAGATGTTGGGAGACACTGCAGATTGGGCAGGGAAGGGTGGTGGTGTTGGGGGACTTAAATATGCCAGGAACAGACTGGGAGACTATGACATCCTTGGTGGCCAGGGAATAGAAGTTGTTGGATGTCTTTCAAGATCGTTCCTAACTCAGCAGGTGGGGAACCGACCAGGAGCGCGAGGTACTGGATGTGGTCCTGGCAGACAGTGACCAGATTGGGGGCCTGGAGGTAAGGACCCGTTGGTGGGGAGCAACCATGCCACGGTCTGGTTCTGCCTGGACCTAGGAGGGGTAGAAGGCTGCACAAAGACGGAGGTAACTGACTTCAGGGGTGGATTTTAAGGAAATGGGAAGGATCCTTGAGGAGCATTTGGATGTGATTGGGTCAGACATGGGCGCTGACAGTAGGTGGGAAATAATCAGGAGGCGGGGTGCAGGATGCTACCGGGACCTGTGCCAGAGTAAGACAAAAATCGGTAGAGCCGAAAACCCTGCTGGTGGACCAGGGAGGTCCAGGAGGTGGTGCAGGAAAGAAGGCAGCCTATAGGCAATTCAAGTGCTCAAGGGTGAAAGGTTGAGGGAGTATGAACTGATGGCTAGAAGGGCCACTAGGGTGGTGAAGGTGGCTAAGGCAAGAAGGAGCAGAACCTGGCCAGGGAAATTGGGAGAGGAACAAGGGTTCTTTAGATACAGTGGGGAAAAGCGAGAGGGGACGGGCAGATTAGCAGGATTAAAACAGGGAGAGAGGGCACAAGACCCGGGGAGCAGGCTGAGGTACTAAATGAGTACTTCACCTCAGTTTTCACCAGGAAAATGGGGTGCTGCATCATACATGGGAAGACAGTGATACTGAGGAGGAGGGACTCTTACCAATCGGTGGGTCTGGGGAGAGGAGGAGGCATCACTGGCAGGGGAAGGCTAAACAGGGAGAAGAGGTAGTGGAGGTGGAAATCACAGCAGAGAGGTGAGGGAAGCCCTCAGGTCCCTTAAGGCGGAGAAAGCACTGGGGCTGGATAAATTACATCCCAGCGTGCTGAAGGAACTCGCGGATGTCCTGGCGAAACCGCTGGGTGGAGCTTTTCACCATTCTCTGAGGACGGGGTGGATGCCCCAGGACTGGAAGGTGGTGCATATAGTGCCTATCCACAAGGGGGATCAAGGAGGTGGCAGAGAACTACAGGCCTGTCAGCCTGACATCGGTAGTGGGCAAGATGATGGAGGGCATTGTCAAGGAGATGCTGGGGGGACCTGGAAAGTCAGGGTGCCTGGACGATAGACAGCATGGATTCATCCCAGGAAATCGTGTCAGACAAACCTTGTGGAGTTCTATGACTGGGTGACGAATGCCTTGGACCTGGGTAGACCAGTGGACATCCTCTTTCTAGACTTCAGCAAGGCATTTGACTCTGTTCCTCACGAGGGCCTGTTGGATAAGCTGGGAGAAATGGGGGTGGGAACCAGATGATCAGATGGATAGACAATTGGCTCCAGGACCAGACCCAGAGGGTCGTGGTTGGTGGGATAGTCTCATCCCAAGGAGGATCATTAGTGGGGTCCCACAGGGATCAGTCCTTGTGCCCCTCCTGTTCAATGCCTACGTCTCTGACATAAGGACAGGTATCAGGAGTGAGATGAGTCTCTTTGCGGATGACTCAAAACTGGGGGCGGTGGTGGATGGGGAGGAGGAGGGTGGCCCTACAGGGGACCTGGAGGCTCTGGAAAGATGGTCTAGAAAGGGAAGCTGAGGTTCAATGCAGGAAATGCAAGGTACTGCACCTGGGGCCAGAAACCGGGCCAAGTGTACATCCAGGGGATGCTACAAGTCTCGATGGCTGAGAGGGACCTGGGGGTGGTGGATGTCAAGATGAACAACTCAGAGACTTGTAGGCGGGCAGCAGCCAAGGCCAACAGAATGCTGAGATGCATCGCTAGGGATCACCTCCAGAAGGAAGGAAGTGATACTCCTCTGTATAACTGCTTGGTGAGGCCACACCTCAGTACTGTGTGCAGTTTGGAGCCACACTTAAAGAGGGACATTAAACTCCTGGAGAGGGACCAGAGGAGGGCAACCAAAATGATTTGGGGCTTGGGGACAGGACCTATGAGGAGAAACATAGAAACATAGAATTTGACGGCAGATAAGGACCGCTTGGCCCACCTTGTCTGCCCATTTTCCTACCTAACAGATAAGCTGCAGATACTAGTTAACCAACAGCTTACTTCCTCCTACCCCCACAAGGACTGCCTTATGCCTGTCCCATGCATTCTGAAGTCCCCACTGTTCTTGACTCACGACCTCCTCAGGGAGGCTGTTCCATGCATCCACAACCCTCTCAGTGAAAAAAATTCCTCACATTACCTCTGGGTCCCCCTCTATCTTCAAATTGTGCCCTTGTTCTTGCACATCTCTTTTTCTGGAAGATGCTACCCTCTTGGACTTTGTTAATTCCTTGAAGTACTTGAAAGTTTCTATCATCCCCTCTCTCCCTTCTTTCCTCAGAGTATACATATTAAGCTCCTTTAGTCTTTCTTTGTAATCTTCTGGTGCAGACCCTGCCCATTTTATTTTCCCTCCTCTGGACAGCCTCCACTCTGTCTCGTCTTTCTGGAGATGGGGTCTCCAGAACTGCACACAGTACTCCAGATGGGGTCTCACCAACTGTCTGTACAGAAGGATAACAACTTCCTGTTTTCTACTATTGATGCCTCTTCCTATGCATCCCAGTATCCCCCAGCCTTCCTTACTGCCTTCTCACATTGCTTGCCCACCTTAGGTCATCTGATATAATTACCCCCAGGTCCATTTCTATTTTACTGTTGTCAGTATCTCACCCCATTGTGTATGCTTCCCTGGGTTTTGTTTCCCATGTGCATTACCTTGCACTTCTTTGCATTGAATCTGAGCTGCCATACATTTGACCATTCCTCCAACCTTGCCAAGTCCTTCTCATCCTTTCCACTCCATCTTGTGTATCAACCCTGTTGCAGATCTTTGTGTCATCTGCAAAACATACTTTTCCTTCCAGTTCCTCTGCAATGTCACTTATAAAGACATTAAAAGGACCGGTCCCAGTACTGAACCCTGCGGTACCCGCTAGTAACCCTCCTTTCTTCACTGTGTACTCCATTTACTACTACCCTTTGCGTCCTGTTGTCTAGCCAATTTTTTATCAGGCTACCACCTTGGGACCCAGTCAAGGCTGGCTATCTAATGTATTAATCTTTTGTGTGGGACTGTATCAAATGCCTTGCTAAAATCTAGGTAGGCCATGTCCACAGCCCCTCCTGGTCTACTACTTTGGTCACCCAGTCAAAGAAATCTATTAGATTCGTCTGACACAACCTTCCCATCATGAATCCATGCTGCCTTGGGTCCTGTGCCCCACTGGCCTCTAGGTACTCAACAATTCTTTCCTTCAAGTGATTCTATCATTTCCCTACCACTGAGGTCAAACTAACTGGTCTGTAGTTTCCTGCCTCTGTCCTGCTCCCACTTTTGTGAAGAGGAATCACAATCTGCCCTCCTCCAGTCCTCGGGTACCACCCCATCCTCCCATGATTTGTTAAAGAGTAGTCAGCGGTGTCACTAGTTCTACCCTTAGTTCTTTTAAATTCTTGGGTGAATCCATCAAGCCCCATTGCTTTGTCCACCTTCAATTTTATTAGTTCTTTCAGAACCCTTTCTTCTGTAAATGGACTGGTATCGACCCCGTCTTCAGAGTGTTTCTCTTGTTTGGTTTAGGTAACTCCCCTCCTCTTTCTTTGTGAATACTGAGCAGAAATATTCGTTCAGTATCCTGCTTTTCACTGTCACCCTCTACCCACATTCCTCCCTTTATTAAGCTACAGTATCCCTCCTTTGGTCTTTCTTAGCTCCCTAATGTACCTATAAAGGTCTTATCCCCTTCTCAACAGAATTGGCTATCCTTTCCTCGGTTTGGGCCTTTGCTATTCTGACTGCCTTCCCAGCCTCTTTCTGCTTTAACTGATAAAGTTCTCTGTCCTGCTCCTTCTGTGTTTCCTTATATTTCCTGAATGCTGTCATTTCTCCTTAACCTTCCCTGCCACCTCTTTTGAGAACCATAGCTTTTTTCCTTCGTTATGTTTTATTGATTTGCTTTACACAAAGGCTTGTTGCCTCTGTGATGGCTGTTTGATCACTCCCATTGTTCCTCCACCCTCCTTCTTGCCTGTTTGCTAGTGCTTTTCTGAGGCACTCTCTCATTTTCCCAAAGTCAGCCCTCCTAAAGTCCAATACTCTTGCTTTTGTATGGTTTGATTGTATGGCTGTGTTTATCATGACACACACTGTTTGGTGTTATTCCCAGATGGTTACCCACTTCTAAATCTGAGATTCTTTCTCCATCCCCATTTGAAGTACCAAGTCTAAGACTGCTCCTCCCGAGTGGGTTCCAATACTAGCTGTCTGAGGCATGCCCCTGTGGGGCATCAAGAATGACCCTGCTCTTGGATGTGCCTGCAGCAAGGTGCTCCAGTTAACATCTGGCATATTCAGGCCCCCCATCAACAATATCTCCCCTTTTCTGCCATTCTAAGAAAGCCTTCTATCATTTCCTTGTTCATTGTCCAAGAGGCTCAAAGAGCTAAATATGTACACACTGGAAGAGAAGGGACTGGGGGACATGATAGAGGTATTCAGGTACATGAAGGGGTAAATAGGGAGGAGAAGTCAGGTGCTTGAGAAAGAAGAGGAGGGGGCAACTAGAGGGCTAGAAGCTGGAGGGAAGATTCAGGGAGAAAGGGAGGTGCTACTTCACTGAGAGGGTGGTGGAGCCATGGAATGCACTGCCCAGGGGCTGGTGGAGGCAGAGGCGGTGGAGGGGTTCAAGAGGTGGGACAGGTACAGGGAAGGGTTCTGGAAGCAAAATCCAGTGCAGCTAGAATATCCAGAACTGGGAAGGAGAAGCCAGAGAAGGCGAGGCGGGCATCAGGTCAGCTCCCGGGTGGGGGCTGACCAAAGCGAGCAGACACGAAAGACCATTAGGCCTATTCTGCTGGCATTTTAGTATGTTAGTATATTAGCCCCAGCACTTGAACTGCCCTGGAGAGGAAAGAGTTAACTCCATGCAGAAGCATGGAACATTGAGCTCGAGCTGGTTTTCAAACTTCTGTCTGTGGTACTTACCAGTGCAACCGTCAGATTCTTTACTCCACCTAACAATGAAATCACTCCTGAGATTCCTCTGCTCAGTTAGGTAAAAGTAAAGCGTTCGGTTTAAAACTTGTTCTTTACTGTTTTTCGTTCCAGCCTCTGTCAACGGTACATGTAGTGTGGTAGATAGGTAGTGACTGTATTTTGTTTTAAATAACTAGAAATTGTTGGTTTCTTGGTTTCTTCCCAGTCGGTCGGTTAGGAACTGACCTTGTTTTCCTTCTAATTTTAAATTGGTTATTTTAGAGGTGTTCGGTACCGATCGGTTTCAAAAGAACCGGGCTTTTCTCAGTTCTTTTCCAAATCAAGTGACACGGTTGTTACCGATCAGTTAGTACCTACCTAGCAGGCAGCTTCTATAGGGTAATTTTGGTAGGTTGGCCATGTCTTAGAAACCCAAAGAAAACCAGTCCACTGGGTTTCAACACTGTACTGAGTGTGGGGAGGCCTTTGCCAAGGCCGACCCCACCTCATTGTGTTTATTGTCTGGGGTTTGACCACCTCAGTCAGACTGCCAAATTTGCAAAACTTTCCTAAAACCACTCTAAAAAAAGACTGAATACGTTGAAGGAAAGGGAGGCTGAGAACTCGTAGACCGGATGGCCAGCCCAGTTCAGTTACGACCGAACCTGAGGAGGTGCCTACTGACCTAGGCGTTACCTCCTCGGGCAAAAGAAGAACCAACTCTGAGGTCGGTTCCATCAAAAAGAAATGGAAGTCTGCGGTTCAGATCCAGTACTGCTTACTCCAACTGCAGGCGAGACAGCCAAAGTGATTAGCATTGTCAATCGCTTTGTCGGTTCCATCCGAACCGATGCTGCTGGTTAGGCAGTCGGTTCAGTCAGAACTGGCTCCTTGGATTATGATCCGGATGCTTTCTATGAGGAGTGGGAGAGGCGAAGACCATCCCAAGCGATGATGATGACTTCTGACGGTGGGAGATCTGGATGTGCCCATTGAACGGACATCTCCCCAGACAGACCCTCTGATGTCTCCTCTCCCAGGTTTTCTGAGTCCCTTCTCACTTCTTGTTTTACAAGGTGGCGGAAACCCTCCTGCTCCCTTTGGTTGAAGCTGCTGAGGAGGAAGAAGAGCCTGATTTTGTGGAGATGATGGACATCCCAGAGTCCAAAGGTTGTCTATTCCCTTCACAAGTCCTTGGGAAACAGACACAAAGATTCTACAGACTCCTAACTATTTACCTCCTGTAGATAAAAGATTTTATTTATTTAATTTAAATTTTGGTGACGGGTAGGCCCACTGAGACCGTAATGGTCCCTTTTCAGAGCGACCTGGGGTTAATTACAGTCAACAGTACAACAAAGTAGGAACAATTCAAGGGAAAGTGCGCATATACAGACATTAAAATCAGAACATATAGTACAATCACAGGCAGGTTAGGTAATGTTTAGAATAACATGGGGTAAACACTAGTTTACAAGAGTGGCAGTTACATAAGGTTCTTTTATCAGGTCAGTTTTACAGGTTACAATTTGAAGTGTTTCGAAGTGATAAGATTCAACTGAAATAGGATACCAACCTGTTAGGCGGCAGGTTTTTAGTAGCAGAGGTGGAGTGCTGTTTTCTATCCTCAGCGGTGGCATGCACAGAGGCTTAGCTCTAGAAGGTATGTCTTTAGGCCTTTTTAAAACCCCCAAAGGGCTGCAGTCTTGAAGATTGCTAGGTAGGCCATTCCATAGGAATGGGATGTAATTCCGAGCGACCCGAAGACCTTGGCTTGTTTGGACTTTTGGGACATGGAGGAGTCGACGACACGAGGACCTAAGTGTTCTTTTAGGCTGTTTGAGTACTAAGGTACAACTCAGGCTGGGGAAGCATCCGTTTGTAGAAGCTTGAAAGCCAAGCATAGGAAGTGTAAGCCAGTCTGTCCTCCAGGGAGGGCCAATTCAGTGAGTGAGTATATTACAGTGGTGTTCTAGTGGCTGAGCTCCAAGGGCAAGCGTCCCTATTCTGTGGTACAATTTTCCTAGCTTGATATCTCTGTGTTTTGCATTGAATGTAGCACTGGAGCACCATAAAATAAGGTGGGCAGAAGCATGCCTGTGGCTATCTTTAGCCTGGATGCCTGAGTGAGAAAAGGGTTAGACAGTACATGAGCCCAAGCTTTTGATTTAGCACCTTAGTTAATTGTTCAACATGAACCTTGAAAGAGGTCTTGATCGATATAGACTCCTAGGTATTTGATGCAATCCACCACCTCAATAGGATGGCCACTGGACAGATAGGGGATAGTAGACATGTTCTGTCGGGGCCCAATTTACTGGGTCCGAATAGGATGGCTTTGTTTTTTTCTCATTTAGGACCAGCCTATTTGTCAGGAACCAGGTTTCCAGTAGGGAGAGATCGTGGTTCAGGAGTTGGTTTAGCTGTACAGCATTTGAAGTAGATCTGTATAGTACTGCATCATCCGCATAGAGGTCACTTCGCTCCTGCAGTGCTTTGGTAGGTTGTTGATAAACAGGGAGAATAGAAGGGCCCGTATTGAACCTTGGAGGACACTCTCAGCAATGGAGCACTTGCCTGACTCCACCCCTGCCATCTGATTATCTGAGATCTGTCTTGCAAGTAGTCTTTAAACCACTGTGTTGAGTGGTTGTCCAGTCCGAGACAGCTAAGCTGCTGGATGAGCAATTTATGGTCTACTAGATCAAAGGCCTTGGTAAGGTCTATGAAGACCGCACCAGTAAGTTAGCCTTTGTCTTGGGCAACAAGGATGTCGGATGTTAGACTCACCAGGGCAGTATCAGTACCATGTTGTTTTCTGAATCCATGTTGTGCGTGGAGGAGGAGGCTATGTTGTTCAGCATATACCTGAACTTGTTGTATACAATTCTCTCAAGCATTTTATTTAGTGTGCAGAGAATAGAAATCGGTCTATAGTTTTCAACTAGCTCACTGGGTCCTCCCTTAAGGATCGGGGTAACCAAAGCTGTTTTCCAAAGTGAGGGACTTTGCCTTCCATCAGCGACCTACTGAACAACCACATGACTGGCACAGCAATTTCTTGGTCAGCCAGTCTGAGTAACCTAGGTTCAACCATGTCATAGCCTGGAGAACCATTTGTCTTAATGCTCCTAATGAGCTTTAGGACCTCAGTTTTTTTTTGAATATTCTGTTTATTAAAGTTTTCTAACACAAAGATTTATACGTACTACATATAACAACAGACAGAAACAAGTACAGATACACAAAAACCCGGTTATCTCATTAACATATCATACATATTCCATTTACAAAGGTGCAGTCGAGTGTGCAAACATAGCCCGAGTCTTATATATGTTCAAGTACCCCCAATCCCTCGTACATCATAATATAGAGCACAAAGAGCAATCATCTGAACCACTACTATTCTTATTCGTGAGGAAGGCCAGGGCCATAAAAATCCACTAAACCATCAGCTGATTGTTAATTTACACTACCACCCAGAAGGGTGTTCCCCAAACCTACCCAGCACCCTGGGGCCTAGATATTCCACCCGTGTGGAGCATTAAATTTTCGGACACACTCAAAGTCACTAAAAGGGGCCCAGTCCCTCAAGAACATCTCGTCCCTATCTCTGCTTATCCATGTGAGCCTCTCCAGAGCCAATGGCGTATAACCAGCCTCCGCCAGTCAGCCAGTGTGGGCCCATTTCCAGTAACCAGGTGTTCTGAATGCAGTGCCTTGCCTAGCCTGAGCGACACCTGCCCATCTAGGTAATAGTTGCCTCCTCTTCCCTTCTATTATTTCCACCCCAAATAAACAAACTAAGGGGTCCCGAGCCAGACGGACCCTCATCCCCTGTTTACTCCTGTACTACACTCCCCAAAACTTAACCAGAACCGGGCATGTCCAGAAGCAATGAAAAATGTGCTAACCCTCTGCTACACCTTCTACAGTTCGGTGAGACAGCGGGATGTGCTCGATGCACTGCCACTGGGGGCCAATAGATTCTATGCAAGAACTTATAGAAGGCCTCCTTGAATTTATTACATACCATGATTTCCTCCGGCATACCAAGCACTAACTCCCAATTCCCTCTGAAATCTGTAGTCCTGGTCCCTTTCCCAAAGGGCCTTTGTAGAACCTGCCAGGTCTAGTGGACTCAACTTCTCTTGCTTAGCCATTTCCCAACAAACCCTTTTGGGTCTTTCCTAGCCTGACATACCATCTGCTCTATTCTATTTGGATGCAATCCATTGCTTCCCCATGCCCAGCCGTCTTCGTATGCTTTCACCTGCAAATACCAAATAAATGGGAAGCCCCTAATTTTATCTCTCTCAACCTTATTAAACTCACTCAGCTCTCCTTGCTCCAGCAGTGTCCCTATACCACTCCTCCCTTCTCCCATTCTAGAAACCCTTATCTTCCATTCCGGGATAAAGAAGGATTCCTCACAATTAGGAGCAAGACAGTCTCCCTCTGGGCCAATCCTTCAGTAGCCATAGATGATCCCAAGTCTCCAACGTCTCCCGAACTAACGGATTACCACTTCCCAAGTCTCTGTGGCTCGCAACCCTTACTATGAAGGTATGCTGTGAGCCTCCAGGGATCCTTCTTGTTCCAGCCCTACCCAGCTAGCCACTTCAGGCCTATGAATCCAATCTGTCATGCATCTGAGTTGCACCGACCTGTAATATGTACCCAGGTCTGGGAAATTGAGCCCTCCTCTACTTCTATCCACCTTAAGCCTTGCTAAACTTATTCTGGGCTTTTCCCTGCCATATGAAGTCTGTGAACCCATTCTCTAACTGTTTCACATCCCTCTGTGTTAGCCTCATCTGCAGCATTTGCATGGGGTATAAGATCGGGGATAATATTCATTTTATGAGATTTATCCTCCCAATCCAAGATACTGGTAGTTGCATCCATCTCTTCAGATCTGCCAATATCAATTTGATCAGGGGTGATAGTTCAACTTATAAAGCTCTTCCACCTCCGTCCAATCGCACCCCCAGATACTTAAAATCCGACTTAACAGCGCTGAAACCTCTCTGCCGTGCCTCCGAGCCAGCGTCAAAATCCCATGACTTGGATTTCTAACATTAATCTTATACTCGGAGAAACCTGCAAACTTTTCAATAATATCCATCAGGTGCCTCATAGAGCCACGCATATCCCTAAAATAATAGCATATCGTCAGCAAAAGCGCCACCTTATGTCCTCTTCCCTCTCTATCACCCTCCCCCACCCCCCTCATGTTGACGTATCGCTGGCGCTAGAGTTTGGTGCCAAGGTAAATAGCAGAGGGGACAGAAGGCAACCCTGCCTCGTCCCCTTCCAGCCAAATTTCCCAGACAGGCACCCGTTCACCGTCACCTCGCACTAGGTTTTAGGTACAAGGCCCTGACCCACCCTATAGCGGGTCCCCAGACCAAACCAAGTCATCACCTCAAGAGGTACTCCCATTCTACCCTATCAAGCGCTTTTCGCGTCCAAAGATCACCCCATCTTGTCTCCAGCCTGGCCAGCCCGCCATGCAATGTTTAACAGTCTCGTACATTGTGGTAGGACTGCCGCCCTTGATGAACCGGTCTGGTCTGGGTGGACCACCTCGACAGAATATTCTCCAGCCGCATGGCAAGGACTTTAGCTAGGATTTTCATATCCATTGAGAGGATATCGGTTGGTAAGCTGAACAATCGGTCTTCTCCTGCCCCCTTATGTATCAAACAAATATTGGCCTCGTAACATGAGTCTGGTAGTACCGGAATCTGTCCCTCCTCCCCTCTCTCAAATACTTTCCTCAGCACATCTGCCATTTGCCCCAGGATCCTACAATACTGACGGAAATCCATCTGGCCCAGGCCCTTCCCTCCTGTAGCTTCTGTATGGCACTTAGAATTTCCATTCTTGAGATGGGCTGACTCAACACCTCCTTCTGCTCATTAGTAATCCTCTGTAAGGGTATTTCGCTCAAAACTCTCGGATACACTTCTCCTGCCCACGTGCTCTGCCTATATAGCTTTTCATAGAAACTCCGAAGCGCTCTGCTATAGCCTTTGAGCTTGTAATGACTTGCCCCCCCCTTGATCCTCAGGATCTGGGTTGGGCATCTTCCCCTTCATCAGCCTCACTAGCATGGGCCTGGGCTTATTCCCCACTCGAAGACCCTCCTTTGGCAAAATAACCACGTCTTCCTGCTTCCTCCCTCAAGAGAGCTGGGGCTTCCCTCGCCGTTGCCAACAACTTTGGAGCTTCCCCTTTCTCCTCCTACCCGTTTCTCCAACTCTTTCACTTGCCTTTCTAATTCTTCCTTTTACCCTTCTCTGTTTCTTAATCTTGGCCACATAGGCTGTATAGCCCCCTCACATAGGCCTTACCCACCTCCTGAGAGTGACACTAAAACCTCACCCGTATCGTTCATCTCTTCATAGGTTTCCATTGTTCCTCAAGTATTCCTGAATACCCGATCCTTAGCTAGATATGTAGGAAATCTCAGGCTAGGGGCCTACTTTCAACTCCTCCCCTGTAATTCTCAGCACCACCATAGCATGATCTGAAATGAAAATAGGGCTGTGGCTTATCTCCTTTATCCTCCCACCCCAACTTCTAGGCAAAAAATATAACCTAACGGGACCAAATCTTATGGGGTTAGAATAAAGCAGTATACTCCTGTCCGGTGGGGTTGGCAGCCCTCAACTATCTACCATGTCCAAATCTGCAATTTCAATTTGCCACTGGCCCATAGCCTCAGTCATCCGCCCTTACCTGTCGGTGATCCATTTTGCATCCATTGTCCAGTTAAATCCCTCCATAATAAGCCCAGGAAATTGTTTCTCTGACAAGCAGGCCCAGCAAAGAGGAGTAAAAGTGCAGATCATACACTGCTGGTGCGTAGACACAACTAAGCGTAAGTGTCTCACCTTGCCATACCCAGTAACAAAAATATCGTGCCCTCATGGGTCTCTCACTACTCTTTTCACCTCAAAAGCAAGTTCTTATGCAAAGTATTGCTATCCCCTTTTATGAGATGAATAGAGGCTGCTAAGCACTTCCCAACCCAGTTCCGCGCAATTTGGCATGCTCCAGGTCTGTCAGGTGCGTCTCTTGCAGCAATGCCACTTGTGCCCCTACGTCTAAGCGCAGTTAGAAGTGCGTCCTCTTCACTGGGCTCACTATACCTTTACATTCAAGATATAACATTTAGGTTTACGGGTCACCCATCCCACCCATAGAATTTTCCATTTTGGAACATTTCCATTTGATATTCGTTGCACATATCCGAGTTATCTTGAAACCTACAGGAACACTTATACACTTTCTTTGATTTCTGCACTCGACTACTACCACTGAGATATAACCAGGTAACTACACCACTAACAAACACAGTGAAAATCTATCTGTTCTAATATTTATAACTAATCCCCCAGACCCCCTCCACCCCATCACCACCTCCCCCTCTCTTTGCTAATTCTCCCTTCCACCCCTCTCTATTACACTAATTGCTAACATAGCACAAGTGTAAGTTTAAAGACAAAAAGAACGGACCTCAGTTTTTGATGTTAACCTAAGGTGAAAATAAGGTGATGAGGAGATTCAATGAGTCATCTGAAAATGGCTGTTTTGGGCTGCAGGGATGAACCCTGTACTTGCCAAGGTCATTGAGGAATTCATTAAAAGCATTTGCAGCATTTTGTGGGTTTGTGTGGTGGACATCTCCACAACAATGTCACAGGCATTTTGCGTGTGGTGGCCTTTCAGAAGCGCGTTTATTTGGGACCAGAATTTCTTGTGGTTAGAGATTTTTGTGGAGATACATGTTATCAGGCTCAGCTCTGAGTTCCTTTATTCACACAGCAGCCATGTTGGGGTAGTGCAGGCTGCAGCCTGTGACAGGGCAAACATTCCTTTGGCTTCACACCCAGACAAGGACTCCAGGAATGTCGATGACATGGCCAGAAACTATACTTGGCATCCTCTTTGGGACTCAGGCAGACAAATTATATGGCCTACACAACCAGGTACCAGAAGTCCAGGTGGGATACAGTTCTGGAACTGGCTAAAGGCCTCCCCAGCTAGCCAAAGAGCTGGAGAGGTGGCTGCAGATGGAACTGAGGCATCAAAGTACAATTTCACACTGCTGTCGACTATAACAATGTGGCATCCAGAGTCATGGCTACATCTGTGTCTCTCAGAAGGCATGCTTGGCTCAGATGTACTAGCCTATCACAGGACACCCAGTCTAAGGCTATGGATTTTCCTGTAGTTGGTAACTCTCTGTTTGGGGAGCAGACAGAGGCTTACATGAAGAAAATGGACGAATATAGAACCACTTACAGGAGTGCATAGGCCAAGGAAAGGCAAGCCACTCCTCAGAAGCAACAGTCCAGGGGCAGGGGCAGACCTTTTCACAGGCCTTTTACAAGCCCAGACCTCCTCGTCTTACCCACAAGGGTTTTTCCGAGGAGGGGTAGAAGGGGGATGAGCAGGGCTGCTTCTTCCTCCCAATCTAAGGCTCCTGCCAAGCAGACACCCTGAGGTGTCAGCCTGGAGTCGACTCTCAATCCCAGTAGGAGGCAGGCTGGCTTACTACTTTCAGGCCTGGAGTCTGTTACCTCAGACACGTGGGTCCTGGAAGTAGTAAGCCGAGACTAACCCTCAGCTTCAAAAGGTACCCAAAAGGAGGCCAAGTCTTTCCACCTTCATCAGTTTCAGAAACCCTTGCCCTAGAGGCAGAGGTTTCTCTCTCCTAGCTCTCAGAGCTGTGAGAAGGTTCCTCTCAACACAGGGAAAGGTCTGTACTCAGGTACTTCCTCACCCCAAAGAAAACAAGGTGGCGACCCATCCTGGATCTAAGGTATCTGAACAAACACATTTGAAAACCCAAATTCAAAATGGTAACTCTGGGAATAATCCTTCCCTCTTTAAGGCCAGGAGATTGGCTAGCATCACTGGACCTCAAGGATGCCTACTTCCATATCCCTATAAGGTGCTCCCACAGAAAATACCTCAGGTTTGAGCTGCCTTCAGGCCATTATCAGTTCAAGGTCATGCCTTTTGGCCTGACATCAGCTCAAGGGTGTTCACAAAGTGCTTTGCAGTAGTGGTGACTTACCTCAGAGACAGGGTATCACCATTTTTTCCATATCTGGACGACTGGCTCCTAGTATGGCAGTCTTCAGACCAGGTCAGGTCAGCTCTGCAAACCACTCAGGACTTGCTCAGTTCCTGGGTTTCTTCTCAATCTGCCAAAATCTGTCCTCGAACCAGTACAGCTTCTCACCTTCACAGGGTGGGAATTGGATACTACCCAAGCAAAGCTTTCCTTCCTCTGGCAAGGGTGACAGCCTTAGTAGACCTTGTTTCCTCCTTTCGGCCTCAGGTTTCTCTTCCAGTGAGACAGTTCCTCCAACTCCTGGGCCACATGGCAGCCCCACTGTAGTGGTTCAAGGACCCAGATTTCAGATGCAGGACATTCAGTTCAATCTAAGGTCCTTTTGGTCAAGAGAACAGATTCTCTCACCAAACTGATTCAGTGACCCAAACTCTGGTCCAGGCTCTCCAGTGGTGGTTGGACCAGGACAACCTCAGACAAGGGTTCCATTTCTCCCTCAACTTCCATCAGTAGTACTGACTATGGATGCTTCTCTCCTAGGCTGGGGAGCCCACCTGGGAGCCCTAACAGCTCAGGGGATCTGGTCCGCAAGAGTCTCTTCTTCATATCAACCTCCTGGAACTCAGGCAGTTCTTCTAGCCCTTCAGACCTTTTCAGATTCAGTCAAAGGCAAGGTGGTCCAAGTCAGGACGGACAACACTACCACAATGTGGTACATCAACAAGCAGGGAGGCACTCGGTCCACGCCTTGTGCACAGAGGCCATGAAGATTTGGTCTCTGGCCTATTCCTTCAGACTTCCCTGGTAGCAGTTCATCTTCCAGGGAAGGACAATGCTGGCAGATGCCTGAGCAGGATTTCACAGGGGCATCACAGATGGTCCTTGAATCCTAACATTCTGAGGATCATTTTCTCCAAGTGGGGCATTCCAGAAATAGATCTATTGCAGCACCAGACAATCATCAGCTTCCTCTGTTTTGCTGCAGACCTCCAGTCCTGGGGACAGTTCCCCAGAATGCCTCATTCTGAACTGGAAGGGCAGGTTTCTCTATGCCTTCCTCTTTCCCTCTCCTGTTCAGAGTTCTGATCAAGATAAGAACTCAACCCTGCACAGTGATACTGGTGGCTCCAGATTGGGCCAGACAACCCTGGTATCCTCTACTGCTGTCCTTGGCTGTCTCACATCCCTGTCTCTTCCCAGGAGATACAATCTTCTCTCCTCCTCCTAGGGGCAGATCTGGTACCCTAATCTCCAGCCTCTCAACCTCAAGGCCTGGCTCTTGAAGAGTTAGAATATGCAGCTCCACATCTCTCTCAGGGATTTCTGGATATTCTGAAGGTCTCCAGGAAACCTCCACTAGAAAAACTTGCAATTCCAAATGGAAGAGGTTCAGTATTTGGTGCTCTCAGAAAGGTATTGTGCCTGATTCTACAGGCATTTCCACAACATAGATTATCTAGCTCATCTGAATAGTCTGGGCCTTAGGCCTACCACTCTGAAGGTTCATCTAGCAGCTGTCTCTGCATTCCTTTCAGCAGGAAGGGCTCTTCCCTGGCATCTCATCCTGTTTTCAGGAAGTTTTCAAAGGCCTGGTTCACATTAACCCTCCTTTTGGGAGCCTTCTCCATGCTTGGGATCTTAATGTCTGCATTGCTCAGCTTATGCAGCCACCCTTTGAGCCTATGGCTTCGACTGAATTAGTACTTGACCTGGAAAACTGTGTTCCTGGTAGCTATTACTTCTGCCAGGTGGATTAGCGAATTACAGGCCCTGTCAGTTGAACTGACTTCATATCCTTCCATAGGGATAAAGTGGTCCTAAGAACTAATAGGAGGTTCTTGCCTAAAGTGAGTATCGATTTTCACCTAAACCAGTCTATGTCTCTTCCTGTATTTTCACTAACCATTCTTCCCAGGGAAAGAAGATTACACTGTTTGGATGTTAAAGGGCACTTGGCTACTACATAGAGCATACTAAGGCACACAGAAATGACTGTCTTCAATTGTTCCTCACTTATGGTGAAGTGGGAAAGGTAAGCCTGCCACTAAGAAAACTACTGCCAGGTGGATTGTTTCCTGTATACAGTTTTGCTATGACAAATTGGGTAGAACACCCCTTCAGGCCTGAGGGCTCACTCAACTAGGGGTAGAGCTTCTACTCTAGCTGCCAGAGATATACCCTTGTTAGAGATCTGTAAAGCAGCCACCTAGAAAACAGTACATACATTCACCAAGCATTACTCTCTGGATATCCAGGCTAGGAGTGATGCTAGATTTGGCACAACAGTACTGCAGAGTATGTTCCCAAAGTAGGTTCTGCATTCCCTCCTCCATAGGGAACTGCTTGGTAGTCTACATTATGTCTGAATACAGCAAGACTTCATGGTGTTTGAAGAAAAATTACTCACCATAGTAATGTTGTTTCTTCTAATGGAGTTTGCTGTATTCAGTTCCTCTGCCTCCTCTCACAACCTGTTTTTGGGAAGTGGGTTGGCAGGCAAAGTGTTGCACCTCAGGGTGTACCTTGTACCCTCCCTCTTGGTGGGTAACTGTTATGTTTTTCCTTCTTGTTTTGCATAGTTTGAATTGTCACTATCTTATTTCTTCTTGGGTTCTCGACTTGAGTCTTTTTGGACCCCAAAAAGTATTTTGCCTTTTGGCTATGTGTTCAAACAATTTCCACATTTAGTGTTAAGTTAGTTAATTGCTGTAAGACTCTGGCGGTTGCATGATAAGTACCACAGACAGAGGTTTGAAAACCGAGCTCAAGCTCAACATTCCATGCTTCTGCATGGGTTAACTCTTTCCTCTCCGGGCGTTCAAGTGCTGGGGCTAACTGCATTATGTCTGAATACAGCAAGACTCCATTAGAAGAAACAACATTACTATGGTGAGTAATTTTTCTTCCTCAACTGAACCTGAAGTTCTGCTTCTAGAGCCGCCCTTTTCTCTAAATGTTTTTGGTGTCAAGTTTAAAGTTATCTTATGGGGGCGCCAGAGAGCCATCTTCAGGAAGGAGGCACCTTAAATGAGCTCCTTGATGTAGTGGCAAACAAAGCATAAAAACAATGGGAAAACACTAGTTAATCCACAAGTTGATAACAGATTTCGACTCCTGAAATCACCGAGAGTCGAACGATACTAAACACAAGATGGTTCGTCCAAAGGCACAATATCAGGGCCCTCGAAGGAATCCTAACAGCAGGGCTCAAGTAAGGCTGCAGCATCGGCATGCAGTGGGAGGCGAGTGTCTTGGCGTCATCGGAACCCCCATGGAAGCGATGCTTGAATCAATGAAGGCAATGCACACTAAAATAGAAAAACCTTGTCTAAACTGGAGTCACATGATGCTGCAATAAAATTACTAACGGATTGGTAGCTGATGCAGAGAAAAGATCTACAGCTAATATGGCAACAGTGGCCATTCTAACCCAGGAGAACTCCCACTTAAGAAGCAGAATGGAAGCTAGAAAACAAGGTTCGATGGGGGAATGTATGCATGGTGGGGATACTGAGGGAATGAAGGGCACGGCCCTTCTGCTTTTTCTAACAAACTGGCTATTAGAACATTTACATGTCCCCAAAGATTTCGACTGGAAGGCTTTGAGGAAAGCTTACTGGGTCAGTCGAGAGTGAGGCCTGAATCACCACAGTCACACTATACATTTGACACTACAGGCTCTGAAGTCCAGGATGCTCTTATTTCTGCAGCAAGGGCTAGTTATCCACTAGAAATAAATGCTTCAGATATTAAAATGTATCCAGACCTCTCATATTAGGCGAGGGCCTGTCGAGAAGAGCTTTGATCGCGAATCATCACCGACTTAGGGCCCTTGGCATCATTCAGTCATTTTGCTTCCCCAGGTTGTGAACTGTTTATGGGGAAGACCTGAAATTTCAGCTATCCCCCAGCTGGGCGGAGAAGGTAGAACTTGAGTTTGCAGTCCATCAAAACTGCAGCAGATCCTCATCCTTGATTCGAATCGGAGGACTGAACTGAGCCTAGATGGATGCGGAGCAGTAGAGACTTGCACAGACACTCACAGAAAAGAAAGACATTATGTTTTATATATGCTGAATTTAAAAGTTTTTGGGGAAATAAAACTAATACTGGGGCAGTAAAGAGCCTAATTGATTCTAGATATCGTTTGTGAGTTGCAGCTCACAATTATTAGGAAAGTAATTACAAAGGATTTTAGTACATAATTTGAGCTCCATCGAAGCATGGAAAGTGTTTCAAAGGCATTAATTACTAGCTGTGCATTCCTTATCACATTTCAGGTGAAATATGTGGGAAAATGCCCTTTGGCATTATAATTTAAAGATAAATTTCAATTCACTGTTACTGCTCGAGAGGAGTCTAAGTTGGATTGGGCATTATAGTTGTTTGGACATTTGTCTACTCTGAGGAAGCTCTATAGGGTCTACACTTAGGTCTATATCTATTAATACCAGGTTAAATAGCAGTCTTATGATTATGTTGTACTCCCTAATATACTCCCTTCAAGATATAACTTTTCCTTTGAAGAGGCTGGCAATTTATTGGTAATATTTGGGTAGATCTGTTTAAGGAACTCCCATGTCCTACTATACAAGAATGCAGGGTTTCTATAATACTGCTTATTAACTTAGAAACTTTACTCGCTCCCTTCTCCCCTTCCCCATCTGTACGAGGGAAGCAGAATCTTCCTCCCCTTTTCATGACTTACTGAATTTCACCTCCCAAAACATGGTTGGTATTCCCCAATCCCCTACATTGTAAAGCCCCGTAACTTCTAGACCTTACCAGACATGTCCCAGATCTTCTCAAGGTGTATATTATCCCAGATTCTTTCTAGAGTCTGAAACCATCTGTCCCTTCCTAAAACAACCCCTATGAAGAAGATCTTAAACTAAGGCTCCAGGCAAAATGCCGCCTGTAAATACTGCTACAGGAGAGACTAATATCTCCAGAGAACAGACTGAACTGCTATCAGTCACTCAGTCTCACTGATCTTCTTCTTGCTGCTCCTCGAGCCTTGGCACTATCTTCATCCTCTTGTGGGGTGATTTTCTGGAAGCCTTGATCCTGGCCCAGGTGCTGATTTCTCCTTCCTTGGGCTGTTTGCTCACATGAGATTGAGGACCTGGTCCCCCTATCAGGTGCCATTGACGTCGCTGCAAATCTTTAATTGCTCCGGGTCTATAAGATCGTCCATTGAAATTTCCAGGAGGCTAGGTATTTTTGGCTTCTTGTGCAGACTCAAAGGTTCTGGATCCTTTATCAGAGGTAATTTGGAGCTTTGCGGAAAGTCAATTCTGGTTTTAAGGCCTTTACTATGGAGCTTTTAACCCGGAAACCAGAGTTTTCTATGAGCCATGGTGGTAGGTGCATAATCTGGCTCCAAAACAGTCTTGTGTCCCAAAGTAATTTCTCTGTGAGCCCATGCTTTGCATAACACCATTTCTTTTATCCTGTAGTCCAGGAATCACGATAACCACCAAGCGGGGCTAGCTTTAGAGTTCTTTGGGGGGCCATGGGTGCCCTATGTGCTTTAATAATATTCAAGGGCATATTTTATCCAAGTCGAGGAGCTCTTTAGAAGTCCTATATATTCCGCATATCACTGTTTCAGTGTGCTCTGGCAGGCTGTGCAGCTGAAGATTTACACATCGAGACCGGTTCTCTAAATCTTCAATTTTTTCTCTAAGTAGCAGTTGGGAGCGGTCATGCAGCTGTATCAAGTCCCCATTATGCAGGTCCACTGTATCAGCATGCGGTAGGTGTTCTTCTATCCCTGGATTTGCTTTTCGTGTTGCTGTATTTTTGTCTGTTTTCCCTAACCTCCGAACTGATTTGAGTCCAGGGTTTTGTCATCCGGTGCAAGTCCCAGCACAGCTGCCAGGAGGTAACTATAAAATCCTCGCCTTCCTCCTCAGATTCACTGGAAGGCTGAGGCTCATGGTTCTCCGAGGCCTGGTCAGCACGTCTCCCCTCGTGGCAGGTGCAGGAGCCAAGAAAAGCTTCTGTTGTTTTAAGTTGTTCCCGGGTCGCCCGATTTCTAGATCGCGACACCATGGAGACAACAGATCGCCAAGACAAATTTAGTAGATTGGTCTGGGAGGCAAGTTTAAAGATGTTTGAGAGGGAGGGAATCAGCGGAGCTGATCAACCACGTCCGCATAGCCTGGCTGCCAAACCGAAGTCGACTTAATACATTTTTTAAAGGAGAGGTTGGTGGGAGAATTATGAAGCTCAGGGGTTGAGTTTATTCCATAGGAGGTAGGCAACAGGAGAAAGCACACTGGCCAGCATTAGAGCAGGGATGAAGGATCGAGGGTGGGGATCCCGGAGTGAAGAGAGTATGGGGGTGGATGCTGGAGTGAGGCAGGAGGAAAGGTAAGGAGAGAGAAGCACAAACCAGAACTTGGTGATGAAGGATAAAAGTGGCTATGCCTCTATGTGAGAGGGGTGCAATGGAGAGAGCAGAGTAGAGGGAGTAGTGGTATGACGGAGGAGAGTCAGTGGCTGTCAGCTGTTCTATGTGCCATTTAGTACAGTTCACTGGATTATGTCTGGCTGCTTGCTAATTCTGCTGTGATCCTATTATAACACTCCATTTGAACAGCCATGCCTTAGTTTCTAGGCCTACATTCTGCTCCAGCCTTTAACTAGCTCCCTGAACTCCTTATCTAAAATGTCTCCACATTGCTTTGCATCTCCTTCTACCCTCCCTTTTATTTTTTCTTATGTCGCTCTCATCTAGAGCATCCACTCTTAGAGGGGGCTACAGATCTTAACCCCTGCAGTACCTTGTTGATGCAGCCTGTTTGTATCTTCCCCTTGTTTAAGGTACACCTGCCACACATTGCAGTCTATCCATTA
The DNA here is from genome assembly GCA_016271365.2 of Neoceratodus forsteri. Lineage (NCBI taxonomy): Eukaryota > Metazoa > Chordata > Ceratodontiformes > Ceratodontidae > Neoceratodus > Neoceratodus forsteri. The sequence goes on from CM057449.1 coordinate 332,923,677, forward strand.
GGCACCTATTACTTGAGTCAGCTCAAGCTAAGCCAATCCGGCCACTTTCTATGTTTAGTTCCTCTTCTATAAGCATCCCTATTCATGTGGCTGTCTTTTGCATAGCATCCTCCCACCCTTGTATGTACTCATGCGTTCCTCCCCAGGTTTCACTACTCAAATAACTGTCGCCGATTGCTACCTAAATCACTGTTCAGTGAGCTCAAGAAATTCCTTATGCTATTGATATTGTGCTCAGGAAATATTGAACTAAACCCTGGTCCACCTACACCAATTCTGGCTCCCACAGACCTTCCTTCCCTAAAGGGCATTAGCTTCGTTCACATTAACGCCTGTAGTCTGCTTAAGAAGTTCGACTTACTACAAGCCTGGGTATTTCACATCCCCAGACATATTAGTAGTTTCAGAATCCTGGTTGAAAGCTTCTACACCAAATCAGACTATCAACATTCCCTCTTAAAACATACTGCATATAGAGTAGACAGGGCAGCTAGGGGAGGAGGTTGCAATCTATGTCCAGGACAAATATGAGGTCACTGTACTTGACTCAACCTCCATAGCTAAGGAAACTGAGAGCCTTACCTTAAAACATCCCTTCCTTCTAACGAACCTTTTCTCATTTCTGGGTATTACAGACCCTCATCTGGTGGCCTTAGGGTATCCCCCACCTACAAAGATCCTAGGAGACACCTCTTCTGAATGTATCTGTATGGGTGATTTCAACTTGGATTGGTACTCCCAATGCTCTGAACCTTTAAAACTCTTTGTGATACACTTGGTCTCCCCAACTAATCTGTGAATCTACACACCCATATTTAAGTAACCCTGAATGCAGCTCCCTCCTTGACCTAATTTTTCCAATAGGCACACAAAATTGCTCACCGGGTATTTCACAATGATATCAATGATCACAAGTGTCACTGTCTGTGTGAGGCACCCTTGAAAGCAAATTACCAAGCCAAATTTATTTTCAAAGGAACCTCAGTAAATTTAAAACAACCAATTTTTGTTGGCAATTGGCAGAGATTCAGTGGCAAGACTTCTCTAACAGAGGCTTGTACCCACTTTCTTAACTTGGTTTTGAAGTGATCAACAAACATGCGCCAATGAAAAAAATTAGGCCTAGGGAAGAAACTGTCCGTGGTTCTATGATACGCTTAAATCAGCATTACAACACAGAGACCGCTTATGGAAGAAAGCCCGTAAGACTAAAGCAGACTCAGACTGGGTAACCTTTAGTGTGTCAAGGAACCTTTGTACAGGGTTTATTCGGACTGAAAAGGCTAATTACTATAGGGCTGCACTGGAGTCATCCAAAAGCAGCGCCCTAAATTCTGAAAAGAAATTGAAGGACACAGTTAGCCTTCATTTCTCCCTACTAAAATTGTAGCAGGTCACAAACTTTACAAACAGTGAGGATATCCTGGATCAGCTGAACAATCACTTTGCCACAGCGGATTGGCATTTGATTCTTCCCCAGCCAGTAAGTTAGTCCCACAATCTCCTGACAGAGGTCCTACCAACCCCTCCTCAAATACCAGGCACCAATCTACCCAATTTAGTTTCAGTCCTGTCTTCCTTAAACAGGTTGAAGATCTGCTGTTGGCCTGGACCCTAACAAAAGCGCTGGATCCAACTCATTGGAACCGTCCTTCCTAAAAGTAGGATACTACTTCCTGGCCCTCCTATTACCCACTTGTTAAATCTATCGCTCTCCCAAGGTGCCATTCCATGGACTGGAAAATAGCTCACATTGTTCTGTTGTTCAAATCTGTAGATCAAAGTGACCTTAATAATTATCGCACAATTTCATTACTGCCTATTCTGTCCAAGTTGTCAGAAAAATTAGTCAATGCCCAATTGAGAGATTACCTGGAAGCTGGTAACCACCTGAACCACTCCAGTCCGGGTTTAGGTCCAAATACAGTACTGTGTCAGCCTTGGCAAAGTTACAGACGACTGGTTAATGTTCTTAGATGCTAAAAATTACATCTCTGCCTTTTCCTAGATCTAAGCAAGGCTTCGATACCGTTGGTCATCAGTTGTTGTTGGACATGTTGTATAATATTGGCCTGGATAACATTTCATTAAAATGGTTTTCTTGTTATCTCACTGGTAGGCACCAACAGGTGAAAATGAGTGCTCTTTCTCCTTAAAACCTCTCCTGTGAGGGTACCACAGGATCCATACTTGGGCCTTTGTTGTTGCGCCATTTTATCAACAACATCAACAATGGCATTAGCACAGCTAGTGTCCACCATTGCAGATGACACTGTGTTATATGTTAAAGGCCCTCTCCTCACCTTGCCTGTCTTGAGCTACAAGCGTGAATTGATCATCTACAAAAAAATCTTCTGGTTTTAAAGCTGCTTCTCAATGCCAAAAAACAAAAATCATGCTCATTTCCCCAATAACACAGAAGTACCCATTAACCCTCTGGATGGTAAATACCAAATCAGGACCATCCTCGGGGTGATCCTCAGACCTGTCAATAAATTCAAATATCTTGGATTCTGGTTAGATTGTAAACTAACCTTTGCCATGCACATTGAAGAAACTGCCAAAAATTATTGTAAAGGCTGGATCTTCTACCGTATAAAGCATCTGCTCACATATGATGCAAAATTAAGGCTGGTACAACCAACCTTTATGCTGCTGATCGATTATGCAGACTTCCTCTATAGCCACAGCCCTAAATCAGCTCTATCCACTTTGGACACGCTTTTTTTTTTTATACTTTTTATTTATAGAGTTTATACAAGTACAATACACCATTAGTAACTGCACAGTGTTATACTCCACAAGGTAAGCATCATTAAAAGACATTCAATTTTGTGAACCACTGTTACATTTGATACAGGATCAGAGGAATTCCATGCAGTTATTAGCTAACTAATTTAACACTTGCCATATTACAGATGGCCATATGCTATCAATGCTCCAAATACTGAAATAGCACTTGACTTGATTAACAAAATGAAAGCGAAAGCCAGGCTAATATACCTTTAATTGGTAAATAGCTCTTAACTTTAAAAAGCTCCTAAATTAGTTCCCAGTGTACCCCCAGCACTTTAATAAGAGTATTTTAGACAGATATTTATATTATTATCATGAGAAAATTTCAAGATTAATTTCAGCTTTACTATTTAGTATTTAGTGTAAGCTTAATCAGGGCAACTCAAAATTTCAACTATAAGGCAAAAGAAAGTAATAAAATATAACAAAGTTCTCATATCTCCTAATCGATTAGGTTCCACAAATAGTTAAGCCTTTAAATGAAAAATCTGTCTTCAACACAAAAAGCTCCCACTTTCCTTTATATCTATTTAAGCAAAATATAGCAGGACTTAGCCAGTTCCACAGCATTTCAAGTGTCCTCCGGTTCAGGATCAGAAGAAAAGTCATCCTCCTGGACAGCCCTCTTGAGTTCAAGCTTTTGAGCAGCTTCATAGCCTCTTTGGGCTCAGTGTATATATAGACCTTCTTCCCAGCAGCAGTGAGCTGGGCGAGCATCAACAAAATTATTGGGAACTTCCAAGGCCTAAGGAGCCTCTAATCCCCTCAAAAGCCTTTCTCTTCATGCGGCGTAGAATATAGAGATCTGGAAAAATAATATTTCGAGCCATCCACCTTGATCTTTCGCCGCTGCGAACTGCACTGAGAATACGCTTCACTAGCACCGATGTAGTAATTAACATTACAGTTCTGGCCCTTCAAGGACCTTAGTCTCCGGTGTTAATCCTGTAGGCTCACACAATTTGATCTCCTAGTTCCAGCCCAAGGGTTTCCGATAACCAGACATTTAGGAATTTATGCAGGTCGTTCCTTCTTTGCCCTCAGGTAGCCCTAAGATTCTAACATTAGCAGCATGAGTTAAATTTTCAAGATGCTCCAGTCGGAGGCAAGTAGATTCTGTTCCTTTACACAAGTAGCGGCAGTAGCTTGAGCCCTCTCGGAAGATTTTTCAGCGTCGTGGTTGTCTCAGTAAGACAGTCCAATTTCTGCTCAACTTGTAAAGTCGGGTATTATACCGTCCATTTTCCGTCCATCCACTGAATCATTTTGGTGAGGTTCATTACCGCCTGTTGTAGAGTTTCCAAGGTGGCTGGGCCAGTCTGCAGCCAGACATCGCTTGGGACTGTCGAGGTTTACAGGGCAGATGGGGTCTGGAGGCCCCAGCACGCGGGGTAAAGAAGTCGCTTCGACCCCATGCTTTTCTTCCCCATTTAGCGACTTTTTAATATCGCAAAGATCCGTGAGACACCAGGAGTTTAGTAAGACAGCAAAATAATCAGATTGCTCGTTAAAACTTTCAAAGTTTAAACAAATATAAGTGCTGTAGTGGGAGCTCTCCGGGTATGCATCCGATCACTAGATAGCTGGCTACCTTGGACACGCTTATCATAGGGCCATAATCGTATCATATTTCATTTATAAAAAGCGCCTTTCTAACCAAGGCGCTTGTACATAACACAACCAAAACAATAAATGATTTCAAATTTATCAATAAAATCCTATATTTAAAATTCACAGTTAAAATACTATCAATTAAAATCACCATATGCTGATTCAAATAAATAAGTTTTAAGTGCAGTTTTAAACTCCTGGACAGTAAGATTTGTAACAAATGCTCCCTATAGGACACATCACTGTGCCCTCTACATAATGATTGGTTGGTCCTCTCTTAATGCTAGGAGGGGCATAGTGCAGCCCTCTGGGTGTATACAGCATTAAATTTGAAACTTCCCCTTTCATTTGTTCATTGTTCAACGCGACACTTGTGCTTACTCTCTCAGAAACTCTCTTTTATAACCATTGTTATTCCCTGGATCAGAACAAGATTTGGTTCAGTGTCAGTAAGACATGCTTTGCCCTCCACATGGAACACGTTACAAAATAACCTTAACTTAAGTTACTCATTGGCCTAAGTGTGTTCAAGTCTCTGCTAGATGAACACTGATGGTAAATTGTAACTGTTTTCCATGAATCTCACGGTGGCCCTGTGTTCCTCTTCCCTTGACCTTCACTAAGTATTTCTAGCACTTATAACTGCAGCCTCTTAGCCTACCTCTTTCTCCCTTATTAACCTCTGCCCTACCCTCCTCCTTGTTCCTTCTCCTTTAATTCTCCTTCCTTTTACCTACTCCCCAGACACACTTATTGAGCCACTCTCCTGTCCCCTTCTTACTGCCTGATTTCTTCCCTCCTCCTTGTCAACAGTAGTAGCTGCATGTGTTACCCAGCTGATATGTAATCCTATTGTGTATGTTACCATGTCACCTGTTGCAGCTAAACATGTATAGAACCTTATTATTTTTTGCAGACTTACTGCCCCTGTATTTTGAGTAACTGTTGTGGTTCTTGTCTGCTGCCTTATCTGTATTGCATCTTTTGGTATTTGTCCTCCCAGGACCATTGTAAATGAGTTGTCTCAATGGTGTTTTCCTGGTAAAATAAAATTGAATTGAATCAAGTGGCAAATCTGCAGAAGGAGTTTAGCATGGTATCCAAATTAGAAAGGGATGCAGTGGGGGCTGTGCTGTGAACAATGTCTGCATAGTCTAGGGATGGATCATTCTAGCGACAAGCTGGCGCCATATGGGGAGTGAGAGGAGTCTTTATTTTGATAAAGAAATCCTAGTTTGGTGCAGAGCTTTGAGATTAGTGTGTCTATATGTGCAGAGAAATTAAGGTGCTTATTTAGTCATACCCCAGGTATTTGAATGCATGCACAGAGTCTAGAGAGGAATTGTCCTGGATGTAAAATACTAGTGGGACTTGGAGCTTGAGAGCTTTTGAACAGAGCCGAAAGTCATTGAGACTGTTTTATGTTATTTGCTTTTAGGTCATTAGCTTGAAACCAAGCCAGAACTTTATTTAAATCTTGTTGGAAGGGCGTGCACATCGTTTGTAAAGGGCTCCGATGTGAAATGACAGTGCCATCACGCACATGTAAGTGGGAATGGTTAAGATGGAAGGGAGATTATTAATAAATATTGAGAAGAGTAAAGGCCAGAATAGACCCCTGTGGATGCCTGCCAAGGTGGGGAGTGGGGAGAGAAAGAGCTGCCCAGTTGCACTGATTGCTGACTTCCAATAAGATAGGAGTAAAACCATTGTGTGGAGGGAGGGTGCTAGACCTATAGAGCAGACTTTATTCAGTAATAGCTTGAATGTGAGATGGAATCCAAAGGCCTTGGCAAAGTCAATGAAAATGGCCGGTAGTGATATGGCCTGTGTCCATGGCAGAGTGGATAGTGTTAGTGACAGGCTGTAGGAAAGAGACTATGGAGTGATGTTTCAAGCCCGACTGGTAAGGGTACAGTATGTCAGCTGAGGTGAGAAATCCGTAATCTTGAGTTGACTAGGGATTCCTGGATCTTGGTGAGTGAGGGAAAAGGGAGATGGGACAAAGCGAGGTTTAAAATCGAGTTCATCATTAAGACCCTCAGGTTTCAAGCTAAGTTTAAAATCTGTAGACTCCTTTTCAGGAGTTTATTGAGTCTGTTACTACCCCTTTAGGGGTAATCCATTGATGACTGTAAACCTTGCACCTTTGGACTGCTTCCATAACAGTCTTTGCAGTACAATTCCAAAGGGACTCTGTTTATTTACTCATGCTGTAAGATTATTATCACAGTTTTTATCTTGCTTAATTATTCACAAGTTTGCCTTTAAAAGACACCATGGAACTTCCAAACTCTGCTCCATTATGAAGGCTCATTGAGGAGCCAAAGCCCTGGGGTAGTTTGGTAATTAAAGGGAAAGTCCCTTCAGCCTTTTTATTCTGTTTACCTATGTAGTCTGTAGGCATGCACAATGATTGTCTCTACTTCACCCTCCTAATTTCATCCAGGATTCAAATGTAAATTAAGCTTTACTTAAATCTGGGGTGAAAATCTGCCTGACACCAATGCAAACATGACCTGACACACGTAAGGCATCCCAGAATTTCATGATATTTTGGTGCTAAAACCTGCAGTCGTTATACTGTATTAGTCAGTCCTATTGCTGTCCTCTGCAGTCCCTATGTTCATGTCTTTTTTTTGTTGCGGACCCCTAATCCTCCCTCTGAAGGTCGGCCTGTATTCTGTCCACCCCCATGCCCAGGCTTGCGTGCCCCACCCGATGGTCACCTATGCATAAGTCTTATGCTGGTCATGAAACTTTTCAAGGCACAGGAAGTGCCCTGCTGCTTTCTGTAATTTAAAGTGTATCTGAGTTACAAAAATGCTTTTAGAGAATACAGGGACTTCACGAGAAATATAATGGAACTGAATGAGAGTATAACTTCTGCTGGCTTGTGCATGATGCGCATCATCAACTCTGTCCACAAATTCAGACTCCAGTAGGGATTGAGCCTCAGAAGACCTGGAATGAAGGAGCCAGTGCTATTCAGACCCAGGACCCTGTCACCCTTCCTGAGCCTGCAAACCACCATTGGATGTTCACTGGCCATACAGCGTGCAACCATAGGTGCTACTACACTCTTTAATTCCATTAACACAAAACAACTTCCATTGTTCCAGTTCTCCCATGCCAGTCTTAGTTGCCGACAGATCCACACTGTCAGTACCCACACCTTCAAGAGACCCACAAGCCTAACCCAAGAAGGTGGTACTGATATGCAAGGAGCTCATGGTGAACCTGGGTCAGGTAACTGCTGCTTGGCACCCTTCCTTCAAAGGGTTCTGAACTGACCCAGTCCAGTGCTAAACATGGTTGCTGGATCCCTCAACCAAAACTTATGGGAACTCCCAAGATGAGAAGGCTAACATCTCTTCAATTGTACATGACAGTTGGGGCTGGACAGTACTCGTGCCACCTTACACTGGGACCTGCCACCATGCTCAGCCTAGAAGGCCCCTCTAGCCACTCTGACCAGTGTGGAGTCCCAACTGCTTCCTGGTCCTCTGGTTGTGAACTGGAAGAACACACACACACGCTCCACACGTACTGACACTACTCTGCTTGGGAGTTCTATTTATATCCTGTTGAAGGTATCCTTAGGCTGTGTGCTGTGGAGATTCTCCCACAAACTATATCTGATCACGCCCCTGTGCAACTCTCCTGACCCTGGATTGCACTGCAGAGGTAGACAAGACCTGGAAGCTCAATAATCACACACTAAAGATCTTAAAACATTAGAATTCCTCAGGTCATTTAAAGACAAATTCTTTAGGAAGAACACAGGTACGGTTAACTGGGCCATCACTGTCTAGAGCATGTTTAAATATGCCATAAAGAGGAAGTCATCCAGCTATACAACATGGCCAAAGAAGCTGAAACCCCAAAAAAGCCTTGTCCCTCCTCTCCTGTATTAGAACCCTTAAAATCACTATCCAGTACCACTGCTCCAGACACAAGACAGGAGCTGGGTATCCTCTGAAAGAGATACCATGAATTCAACAGGGAAATGGCTGAGTTAGCCCTTTTAGAGCAAAACACAGTATGTCTTCCAGGGCAGAAAAGCAGGCAAACTCCTAGCACTACACCTTAAGTGGCAGGAAACACAGAGACAATCCAGTCATTGGTGGAGCCAGTCACCAGAGCCGAGTCCTCACAGATCCTCGATGTATAGTACATGCCTTACAAGAATACTGCTCTAAATTATATAATCTGAATGCCTCATCCTGCACAGCTGAGGACATAGAGGCATGCTTCAGTTCTGTCTACCCTCTCTTACACCTGATCAGCAAGAGGAGCTGAACCAAACCCTTACAATACTAGAAACCCAACAAGTTATCAACATTATGGCGCTAGACAAAGCTCTCAGGGCCAGATGACTTTTCCATCAACTTTTATAAGGCCATTTGTGCTGAACTTTCAGTACCCTACAAAACAGGTATGTGGAAGCCTACCAAAGCAAACTTTAGATGCCCTGATGCAGCAGAGCCACTATAGCTTTTTAGCTGAGCCAGGAAAAGAGCCCAGGTTCAGAACTATGCCGATTTCCCTACTGAATACCGATCTAAAACTTAGCAAAACTCCTCGCTATCATGCTGCAACAGGTGAACCACACTGACAGGTCCAGCGCAGGTGGGTTTTGCAGGAGATGGGATGTCTCCAGATCACCTATGGAAACTGTTTCATATTATTTTGGCATCCAGGAGGCAGGGGCCTCCACAGTCCTTGCCCCCTGGACACTGAAAAGCCTTTGATAGGGTCTCTGTTTAAAGTACTAGAGCATTACAGCTTCCAGCTAGGCTATATCCAGTGGATCAGGTTGCTCTACTTTAGCCCTCAGCTAAAGTCAGTTGCAGTAGGGTACTGTTGTCTGGCTTCTCCTTATCCAATTATAGAAGGCAGGGGTGTCCCTTTTCTCCCTTCTTGTTTAATCTTTACCTAGAGCCCCTCATCATTAAACTTAACTTTAATAGGAACATTAGGGCCTGGCCAGGTGGGGAATAAAGAATATAAAATGTCTCTTTATGCTGACGATATCCTACTTCATGTTCAATAACCCAACGCGTTGCTCATGGAGGCACTTGGAGAGGTGAATGACTTTGGTAAGATATCCTTTATAAGCTCAACATTACAAAATGGTAGCCAGACAGAAGAGACCTAGCTCACTTAGGGCTGACATGGTCTGCAACCTCCCTACTATACTTAGGTATCCATATCTCTACTTCCTAGGCCCAAATGATCAAGATAACGTAACAGCCCTGCAGTCACAATTAAGCAAGATCTCCATAGATGGTCCTCTCTCCTATCAGATTGTGGATCAGAGTAAATATCATTACAATGAATGTGTTTCCTAGACTCTTTTATCCAGCTCTGCACTGGCTGCCTGTCAGGTGGAGGGTCCTTTTCAAGGTGGTTGCTCACCTTTAAGACTATGGACTGGGTCTGGCTACCTGAATGAGCTCCTGACTGCAACTCCTGTTCACTCCCTCCGCTCCTCTTCAAGGGGCCTCCTGGATGTTCCCAGGGTTTGGCTCAAGACATCGGGTGATTGTGCCTTTAGTGTTGCTAGGCCAACCCTGGAATTTGCTGCCACCTGCTGTGGGAGGCCCCCGTGTGAGGTGTTCAAACAGAGGCTAAGGCCCACTTCTTCCACCTGGCCTACCTGGACTAACTGCTCCACCTGACCATATGAGTTGTTGCTGATATACATATCATAACCATGATCTGAATTTTATTAATCATTTCTTGTTTTTACTAGTTGCACTGTTTTTATTGTTAGGCTCCAGAGCCTCTGGAATGGGTGCCATGCAAATAAATTTGCCTTGCCTCACCAACCAGTGGTTCCACTCAGTGCATTGGATCATCTCATCTTTCCTGTGGCAGGATAAACAACCCAGTAGAGCCTACCCCAAACTAACTACTCCCATACAGGCCAGTGGCCTTAGCCTCCCAGACTCCCTAGTATACTATTATGTGGCACAAGGTTACAAAATATTTCTGTTGGGGCACACCTCTCCCTTCAACTGACATATTGTCCCAATGGCTTGAGATTGAGGAAGGCCTCTGCACACATATGGCACTGCCCTTGCATCCCTGTTGTATAGCAGGCTGCTGCACTGCCTAAGGCCTTGAGGTCACTCCCATCGTAAAAGCCTATATATATATATATATATATATATACACATACATACATAAACACACACACAGTATATATACCTGTAAGTCCTTCAATGCCAAAATTGGTCTGGCTTACTGGTTCCACAATCCCGATTCCTGCGCTAGGATCTTTTTCATCCGGCCTCTTGCTCCCTGGCCTTTGCTACTCCTGCCTGTCTTCACTCAGGCACCGTCAACGTCCTTCATACATGGGCTCGTCTACAATGTCTGCAGATTTGCTTTGTTGGCTGCTTGCCTAAAATACCACTGTGCTCTGTACTCTGACCTCCGATGGTTATCCCCTCTTCCATCCATCACATACCTTAGGTTGCCTCACTGACAACATAATTTGTTCTTCTCTTCCCTCTGACCTAGCTGCAAATGTTCACCCCAGCGTCTACCCTCGGTCCCTTGGGTCCTCATCTCTAGCACTGCTCTCTGTCCCTAAATGTGCCACCAGAATGGGTGACTTTTCCTTTCTCTACTATGCCCCAAAATTCTGGAACTCCTTCCACCTAAACTAAGATATGCAAAACCCACCTTGCATTCAAAAAGCTCTTTTACTTACCTCGCATCCCTCAATACATGTAACTGTACTTAGCTTCGCGGTTCTGTCCTATTTGATCCTGCCTTGCACGCCTATCCAGGCCTGATCGTCTCCCCCAACTTCCCTGTCTTTTCCTGAGCTGTGGATATGCACTTATGTTGCCCTTCGCTTGCATCTCCACCTCCTTGCTGCCCTGCTAATGTCACCTCTGTTGCTCATCATTATATACCTTATTGTTCCACCCTTGCCTTCACTTCCCGTCTTGGTCCATTCTTTCTGTTCCTTGAATACAGAGTGTTGTACTACTGCCAATAAGATGCTAACTGACCTTGTACCCTGTTATGCTGTTGGATCGCTCATGCACAACAAACTATTCCTCACAGCTGACACTATATGTTGAGTAACTCTGTACCTCTGTAACCCTGCTGTTATCTCTGTATGAATCTACACCTATGTAAAGATACTGTTATCTTTGTATGCACTGCAATGTATGGATGACTGTGTACTCTCCAGGGTCGTGTCTGAAAATAGGCAATTTTGTCTACTATGCTTACCAGTTATCAAAAGCTAATAAATTATACACACACACATATATACACACATATATATATATATATATATATATATATATATATATATATAACTTATTAAGTTGGCTAAGACTTCATTAGTGACAGTCTTATCCCAACTCATCTGGTATAGCGATCAACCTACGTAATGGAGGAAAAACAATTTTAAAAAAGACTGGTATAATAAAGGCATTACCATCCTTGAGAATCTTATAGTGGCCAATAAATGGGCCACCTCTGCACAAATCCAGAGGCTACTCAACTGACCATGAGAGATGTCTTTTTCTTGTAAAGTTAGACATGCAGTTCTTCAGGCGGTGGGCACTTGGCAGCCCCAGCCTCCCTGAGTCTCGGCACTCCCTTAGCTGGTGCAGCAAGCCTCTGCACCTCACTTTATCTCTCTGTTGTACAGTACTATCAGGAACCTGCTGCCGCATAGACTTGGTAAACTGGCAAAATACTGGACAGAGGCCCTCACCTGGGATGTCTCTGATAAGACATGGGACACAGTTTGGACTACCACCCACAAGTATGTTAGAACTGATCACTACAGGTTGATGCAAACTGAAATCCTACAGGATATGTACCATACACCAGAGAAACTTTATACTTGGCACCTTCTGGAATCCCCAGTGTGTACTAAGTGTAACAATACAACAGGTATCTTGAGGCACATCCTATGGGATTGCCCAAAAGCCAACCTCTGGGGCAATAGGTCAAATAAACCTTGATCCATTGCTGGGTCTGCGGACACCTTTACTCTGGATAGTTGTCTGAGAGGGCTAGGGTAGAGAAACTCATTGGCCACAAAAACATAATTTTATGTTGGTTACTTTAGTAGTAAAAAATTATTCTGTGGCATTGTATATATCAAGAGACCCCTACATTACAGGAAATGCACACTGAGGTTATGCAAGCCCTCCATATAGAAAAGATGTTAGCATCCACGGGCATAGGTATAGCACCTTTCATATTGGTGGGAATCTTTGTATCGTTATTGGGAATTGTGTATCTAGTCTAAAATGAACAAGATGGTGTCCAGGATGATGTACTAGGGTAGTCCGGGGTACACTGTGATGATCTTTGTATTTTACCTCTAAACCTCAGGTGAGGCAACTGTTATTTATCGAGTTGGGGGTGTGATAGGCGAGGCTTCGTGGACAGAAACAGGTAGCGTGACTCAATATTTGATTTTCTTTGTAGTCCAAAATTTATTTCAAAGTGGTTTTCTTCATAAGCAGGACACTTTACATACAGTGTACATCACCCAATGCATAATACTGGAGCACTTCCTCAGTTCATATCTTTCTTGGAATTAACATGGCTCCTTGGAGTTTCCTCCAGACCTTAATCCTCTCCGTTTACTCTCTGGATCACATCTGACATCTCTAGATGCTCTCTTTCCATGTGACAGGGTAACTCCACCCACCAGAACATCTCAAACAGAAATTCCTTATATACAGAGTATTTTATTTATTTCACAATTTCTAAACACTCCCAATACAATTTCATTCAATGCTGGGACTTCTCTTCAATCCCTACAATGATTTTATATGTTTCAAACAATCTATTGTAGGTTTTCTTTAATTCTAAACTAAAAATAAATGTTCTGGAAGATTTTTAGTCTTTATTTATAAAAGGGTGGAGCCTAATTGATCACCTGATCCTATTCCTGTATAAAAGAACCAGGTATGGAGCATTTAGTTAGTTGGTGAAGGGTGCTGACCCTATCAGACCCCTAGCTCTTTTCTAGATGGGATTTGTTTCCACGTGAAGCTATACTGAACTGTTATGCTTTTATTTGATGTCTTCTTGTTTATGATTATTTTTTTATGAAACCAGTCCGCTTTTGTTTATTTCCGTAGTATGAATAAATACTTATTTTATTTGGCATCCTGACACTGTGTTGGACTTCCTTACTATCCACGTTTACAGGGAGTTTTTGTCTGATGTTGTCTTCTATGGTTTCTGCATAGTGTTATTCTGGCTGTATAATGTCCTGTATTTGTCTTTTTTTTGAAATTCAAAAGCATAAAACAACAAAACAAATCCTACTGAAGGAAAGCACTCCAGATGACACAGAGCTCTGCAGGATAAAGAAGGACAGACTGTACCAGGAAACCTAAAACTTTTAGAACACTGAGCTGTCTGCAAAACAGTAAACACCAAGCATCTGCAACATATCCTTTTCTGTCTTTTCTGACTGAGAATGTTAACTCTTTATATTTTGTAGCAGGGATGAGGAACACTAGTGACCCCTATTCTAATAAGGGGTAATTATTGCTAATTAAAGGCGTGGCCACAGGATGGAACACTGTCTTTTTTTTTAAACTGTGGTTTATCCTCCCCCAGCTACTCCAAGCCCCACATCATCGGGAGCTCAATGGTGTCTGTCACTGCTTCTGACACCTTACCTGAACCTTCCAGAGTCCACCATGGAGCTGTGGTTCTTCCCCAGGCTGGGGCAGAGTGGGAGCAGCTACACCCCCAAACAATTCAGTCTCATGGCGGGATCCAGCAAGGCCAAGGCAGGTGCAGAAGCTATTTAGGGGTCTGGCCTGATGCTCCACCTTCTCAGAGCCTGAAAGCAATTTTCCATTGTTCAAAGAGCGTGGCGTGCTCCCTGGCGTCAAGGCATGACCGCCGACATTTGTCAAGTCCTCCCCTGTGTCTGGCTTGATGCTTGCCATGCCCCAGGCCTCTGCCTGGGGCCAGTCAAATCACCCGAGCCTCTGCCCACCTCCCTCCTTGGAAGGTGGCCGGTCTGGGGCCATCAGCCTCCTCCACCGGCCAGCCCTCCAACTCCTGGGCTCATTCCCGAACCTGGGTCATCGGCATCGTGGCGGTAGTGCTACCCACTGTGCCCGGTGGACAGGACCAACTCTGTCTTTTTATATGGTGAAGAGACTGGTGAAACAGAAAGCTGTGTTCTGGGCTACTGAATTCAACTGTGTGACCTGTAGGGAAAATCTGCCAGGTGTAGTGGTGTGTGCTACAAAGGTTTGTTCCACTTCTGAGACCTTATGATCAATCAACCAAAGATGTCAGTGTAGAATCTGCAACCTTTACCACAGTCCTTCACTTGGTGAGTTTATGTGAGTGACATACATGCCGTTACAGTATTTGAGCTCTTCTACAGCAACTCAGCGAAGCAGGGCTAGTGGTGGTGGTTGCTGAAACAGCTGACATCGGGTTGGTGGCGAGAATGACAGCAATGCTGATGGAGGCAGAGGAAGTCAGTGTTTAATTGTCATTCTCCACATCGCATTTTGCTATTCACTTATGGATTTTGGCTATTTTTTCTGGGCTCCAATTGCCAAATCTGGATGCTGATGGCTGCTGTGTGTGCGTCTAATTAAATAAAATGTTTGTGTTTACAGACTTGGGGATTTCACTGCAAAATTCCATTAGCAATTTTCAAAAAGTACAAGTTTTAAATGTCTTGCTTATACACCAGGAGGTGATTGTGACACCACTAGTTCATCTGAGTCATCTCAGCAGCAGCACAAGCAGGATGCAGTACTCATTAAGGAAGTGGCAGAGATGTTTCTGACACAAATCACAGGCAGATAAGAAAGCACTAGATTGGGGACACAATCTGGCAAGGCAACACTTCTGGATCCCAGATAAAAGAAATGTGCATTCACCCTGGATCAGGATGCCTCAAATATATCAAGTAGAAACTGCTGTGTGCACTTCAAATGGAGAAGCACAGATAACATGAAGAATAAAAAACAAGACTCAACTTCTATCTTTCGTACAGCTCCACTGCCTCAGTTGACTTCACGCTTCCGGTGCCAGGTGCCACCGTGAGGACATGGAAGATGACTTAAATAATAGCGATCTGGAGACAAAAATGACATTTGGAAGTATTTTTTATTTATATTTTCTAGGTTTTAACCCCAGTTTTTTGCCTGGCATCTCAGAGTGCGCCGCCGTGCGAGATGCCACTCCCTACGTGCTACTCCCTCCTGCCTCGCCGCCACTGGACCTCCACCCGGTGGTGGTGGAACTATGGGGGGCAACAACTTCCGGAGAGGAGAGCTGCTAATAGGCTGCTCATGCTCCTCCCCATGCCAGCATCCTGAGGACCGAGGTGGTTCCGAACCCAGCTGCAGGCGTGGCGTGAGGCAAGGCAGAATGCCTCAGCCCTCTGCACCACCAGGCCAGCCATTTGGGAGCTTTTTCACACTGACTTCCAGCACTGCACAGTAATTTTGGAGGAGAGCACAGACATTCCACCAGAGTACATGATGGAGGCTTATCTAGCAGTGTCACTGTTTAACCAAAGTAGTGACCCATCAAATTCTAGTAAGACAGGAAGGTAATTAGACTAACACAGGCTCTACTGGCTTTGTGTTTACTTGGATACCCTCAAACATCAGATACTTCAGAATGATGCTTCATCACAGTTGGTAATATTGCCTCATCACACTGCTCCGGCTACAACCAGACAATACTGAATTCTTAGCCTCCCTGAAACTCAGCTTACACATAGATCAACTTCAGATATCCATTTGATTATTTCTATGTCCACACGTCACATCTACTGCTATTCTCTCACCTGTCTCCTTCTGGCATTCTGACAAGTCTCTTCAGACTCCACTGGCACTGGCAGCACCACAGACCCTCTCACCACTCTCAGCACTGCTGGAAGCACAAGAACTATGACACATATCTCCATCTCAAGTCTCTCTGAACATACTACAACTTTTACAATGTTTTCACATGATCAAGTGTGATGTGCAGCTCACACTAAGTCATTATCAGTTAAATAAGACTAGTCATGTACCCCAACCCACTGGCAAGGGATGGTGGCACTATGCTGGTTATCATAACACCTGAATAGTTTTGAACTTCTCTTTAAGCAGCAGCAGACCTCTTTCTCCCTACTACAATGCTGCCTGAGCTATGCTTGCTTTGTCTCCCTTCTAGCTCCTTCAAGTTATCTTCTGTTGAGGGGCTCCTTGAGCCCTGTCATTTGCCTCATTTCCTCATCCTCTGTCAGTCTTCTCAGTCTCGGAGTCACAAAATGAATCTGACAGCTGAAAGGGCCCACCCAGGCTGCTCAGATGATCCCTGCCTAGTCTGTCTCCCCAGACTCTGACTGGTCTCTGGTGACCCTCCTTCTCCCCTGCCGTTTACTAATATTCCCCATGTCTATCCACACATATTTAAAGCCCCTACCATTTTGCCTCTACCACTTCCACTGGCAGTCTGTTCAGACATTCATCACTCTTTCAGTGAAGTAGTACTTCCTAAGATTCCCCTAAACTTCTCCCCTCCAGCTTCATTGCATGCCCTCTTGTCCTCTTCTCATTTTGGAAACAGGTTCTCTCCTGCACCTATTTCACCTGTGCGTAATTGTAGGTCTCTATCATATTCCAAGTTGCTCTCCTCTCTTCCAGCATGTACATGTTGAGATCCCTCAGTCTCTCTTCACAGGGCTTTTTTTTAATTATATTTTTATTTGTTTTACAATATGTAAGAGACATATGGGATACAGTACATTATAGAGATCACATAATACAATCAAGCATAGCTCAAGCAACAACACAATGCATTACATTTATGGGCACAAGATCATAATTCATATACAGCCATAGATAAATCCATACTAATAGGGATCCTTGTATACTTGTACTCAAATGATAAGTCTCCCCTAAATCTCTCTCTCCTCACCTTTCTCAACATCAGGTTACTTCTCTGGTCACTCATTATGGAATAAAATGAAGATCTTGTACTGACATATGGAGGACCCATTTCCTCCACTGGAGTTTAAATTTATCTTTTCTGTTTAAATGGCTAGCCGTAGTCTTTCCAGATAGTATACTTCCTTCATGGCCGTGAACCATTCCTTCTGGTCCCATAGTCTGGTAATTGCTTTCTTAGCTATCGATATATAAGTAATCAAGAGAGACCCTTGGAATACAGAGGCCTATGGGAGGTACTGAAAACAACACCATTTCAGGAGTAGAGCAGCCTCCTCTTCCACCAACTCCCCAGGGTTTCCATACCTCTCCCCAAAAGGTTGGAGCATTGGGCATGACCAGAAGATATGTACATGTCCAGCCATCTATTCCCACAAGATCTCCAGCAGTTTCCTCTGGACCATCTGTAAATTTAGCCAGTTTAGCTGGTCTATTAAAAATCTAAGCCTGACTTTCCAGGCAAATTCCTCAGTATGGTGCTAGAGATATTCCACGAGATAACCTAGTATATTTAAACCAGAGTTCTTCTGAGACTGGTACCAATAATTCCAGATTCAAGCAGCCAGGACCCCAAAGTTGAATCTCTAGTAACATCCTGCAATTCCTTATTCATTGTTCCAATCAGGTTGGGGGGTTATTCCTTTATGGAAGATATAATAACTATCAATAGTTGAGGAAATGGGGATGGGAGGCGGTTCCATTGAGAGCCTTATCATGAATAGGCCTATATCTGCTGATAAGCTACAATAGTTTCTGGTGGTAGCCCATAGGTGTCTCTTAATGTGGAAAAGGGTACCAGAGAAAAGAACTTGTCACCAGTGAAAGCGGGCAATCTTACTCATCTGGATTTACAAGTATAAAAATAAAAATGAAAATGAAATGAAATACCCTGGTTGTCTAATATCTGAAAAATGAAAGTTAGGCATCTATTATGCCAGCCATTTAAAGTCTCAGTTAGGGGATCTGAAAATTCTTTGTCTCTAACCTAAGCTGTCGTGAAAATAAAAGACGGGGCAAGTTCCTGAGAGGCTTTAAGCTTGTTCCAGACTGTCACACTGCTTTGCATTCCCTATGATAAGCATTCCGCCCTGAGACGGGCTCCCCAGTTCAAATAGAACATTTTAATATCTTGACTATGATTTAGTGTACCCTCTAGCTTTTTCCAAGGTATTCTATAATTTGGATCTATCCACCCCAGCATCCTAGCCAGGGTAGCTGCTGTCCAATTACTCAGATCAGGTAATCCCAATCCTCCTTGTCTCTTGGGAACTGCAGGATGGACCATCAAATGCAGGTTTCCTGCCAGCCCAGACGAATCGAGCTAAGGCCCTATTCCAAGATATAAAATATAAAGGGGGACAGGAATGGTTTGAAACAAATACAGTAGTCTGGCAATATATTCATTCGAATAAGGTCAGTCCTTGAATAGAAGGAGACGTAGTTGAGACCAAGTATGGAGGTCATTCTCCATTGTCTGAGTGAGAGGTTCTTAATTTATCAGGACAGTGTGATCAATATTTTGAGAGTAGCGTATACCCAGATATTTCAGCTTTGTCCTCGCCACTTAAAAGGTAAATAAGCTCGAACTGATGGAGAAAGGGGAAAAGCAGAAAGTCAAACTTCTGTTTTGTAGAATTTATCTTATATCCTAAAATTAATGAAAACTGAGTAATAATTTTCAGAGGGCCCGAAGAGAAGGTTCTGGGTCTGATAAAGACAGTAGAACATCGTCTGCATATAGGGGCTGTTGTGAAGGTATCCTCTCCCACCTTTACCCCTTTACATCATCCGATTGTCGGACATGGAGCTAAAGGATCAATATTAACTGAAAATAGTAGTGGAGAGAGAGGCATCCCTGATGGGTGCCCCACTCTAGAGGCGGGGTGGAAAATCCTCCATTTATTTTTAAAAGGCTTTGGGGGCCGAATATATGTAACTAAGCCATGTAACAAATTGCTCTGGGAAACCAAAAGCCTCCAGGACCTTCCACAGAAAGTCCCAACAGACCCTATCAAAAGCCTTGAAGGCATCTAAACTCACTAATACTGAAGGAGAGAACTACTGGTCATATAGTCCATTACAGTAGATGGAATGTTTGGAGAGTATTATCTGCAGTTTGCCTCTGTCGTAAGAAGCCTGCCTGCTCTAAATGAATTACTTCTGATAATACAT
Source organism: Neoceratodus forsteri (assembly GCA_016271365.2). Lineage (NCBI taxonomy): Eukaryota > Metazoa > Chordata > Ceratodontiformes > Ceratodontidae > Neoceratodus > Neoceratodus forsteri. The sequence continues at coordinate 332,943,239 of CM057449.1, forward strand.
GATCCAGAGGCTGGACCCATATGGACATGTATATCTTATAATCACAATTGAGTACAGATATAGGTCTGTATGATTCTGGGATTAGGGATCCTTCCTGGTTTTGTTATGGCTGAAAGCACAGCATGATGCCAGGAGTCTGGGGTGGTTCGCCATTCTGAACATCTTGGAAAACCTGTAACAGCAAGGGGCTTAATAAAGGGGAAAAGCCTTGTACCACTCTGCAAAGTAGCCATCAGGTCCTGGTGATTTCATGGTTTAGTTTTTTAATAGCTAGTTGGATTTCCTGTCTAGTGATTGGACTCTATAATGAGACTTGTTGTATTGCAGAAAGCTTAGGAATGCATAGCTTACTCAGAAAGGTTCTAATCTCTTGGGGGGATGTTTTCAGAATATAATTCTGTATAAAATTTTGAAAAGCTTTTCAATCTCTGGGCCTCGATGAAGAAGGTTGCTACCAGATCTAGGATCCTTAACTGCAGTTATTGTAGCTTTCTGCTTGAACATTCTGGTTCGTCTTGCTAAGTGCTTAGCTCCCTGGGTCCTCCCTCATAAAAGTGCTTTTAGTATATAAAAGTGCAGCCTGTACCTTCAAGTCTAGTATTTTCTGGAGCTCAGCCTGCACTTAAAGCAATTCTGTGGACTGAATTATATGCTCTTCCTCTCTGGCTTTTTGAAGTTCTGCTATCCTATCTTGCAGCTGTCTGTATCTGGCTTCCCTAATTCTCCTCCGTCAGGCTGTATACGAAATTATCTCACCCTAAGGACAGCCTTAACCATGCCCCTAGCGCTGCTGGGAAATCTCTGGGATTGATTTTCTCAAATTATCTGGGAAGCTGGTCCTTCATCACTGTCTTAAACTCTGGGTCTTTCAGGATTGAGGTGTTCGGCCTCCAAAGGGTGATCTTCCTAGGTGCTGCAATGTCTAATTTTAATATAATTGGGGTATGATCAGATAGGAGATGAGCTCTAGCCTGTCTCAAATTTTTGCAACATGCTCTGTAGAGAGAAATAAGTAGTCTAGGCAAGAGGAGGTATGATGTCTGGGAAAAAAAAGCTAGTCCTATGCTTATGGGGATGAGAGGCATCCAGGTGGGGGGATGAGTGATATTAAAGTCTCCCCATTATAATTATACCCTGCTGTATATCCAAAAGCTGGTTGAAAAACCTTTTATGTGGACGGGGGCCCTGGGGAAAATATACACTCGCCAACACAACAGCTGGGTCATAGAGATGTCCTTGAGCAATAGTGAAATAATCATTAGAGTCAATCCTCTCAGCTTCCCTCAGAAAGGCGTTCCAGCAGGAATCAGGATGGCAGTGCCTAAGCGCCCAGTCTTACTGGAAGAAGCTATCACAGTGTACCTGTGACCAGCAGAACGTTTCTGATGTTCTGAAGGAGACAAGTGTGTCTCTTGTAAAAAAATAAAATCCACCCTCTGCTGGACGTAGGTACTGCTGCAGTCTAGAGTGCTTAATGGGTTATTAATACCATTAATGTTCAATGACAAAAACTCTATCGAAGGATCCAGCATGAGTGATTAAATGAAAAAAGGCTCCTCTGATGGGCAGGACACTATCCAACATCCCCTGCCCTGGCTGCAAATGATGGCCATCTCCTGTACTGGCTTGTAGGGGAAAGCCTCTTAATAAAATCTGGGCTTTAATGGGTGTCTTCTGCAGTAAGGTCAGATTGCCCTGCCCAGCAAAGCTGTATTTCTAACCATATCCTGTATTTCATAATTATTGCTCCTCCGTTTGCATTGCATGATATTATCATGCATTTCCCAGATACCCCATATATCTTGTAATCTTAGTCTTACATATAACCATAAGTCAGTGAACAGCCTGACTCACAATATAACAAAACTATTTACACTATAAATGACACTGATTAATGAAACCTTATCATTGCTTGGATCAGTGACTTCCATAAGTGGGGAGGTATAGAAGTTCCTCCCTGAACCTCATGAAGACCCCCATATATTTGTTGCTCTTCCTGAAGATGGAGGCAGTCCAAAGTCGCAACTGGCTGGGGCCTCCAGGATACCAATAAGTGTATCCAAAAAGTAGGGACATACCAAAAAAAAAAATAATATTTAAGGAAGGATAGCACTCCTCAGAGTATGCTCCACATCCTATCTCATTTCTCACCACTCCCCAAATACCATTACTTCATAATTGCCATGTGGGCTAAAAAAGGAAAAGCCTTATTAGAATGGGAAACAGATGGCAAGGGGCCTCTAAAGAAATAGTCTTGCTCAGTTACCAGTATAATCCCAGATTATAAAACATAAAATGCAGCAAGAGCCTGTAGTAAGTCTCTAAAGTTATTAGTGTCTTTAAAGAGCAAGGACAAATAAAAGTGTCTGTTGTTCCTCTACTTCTCAAATAATAATGCAGTAGGCTTAGTAGGCCTTATTTAGTGGCTAAGTGGGGAGGTGGCCCTGATCTCCTCCCGAATGACCGACAAGTGGCTTAATGCAGGGCCCAAAATTAGAGGAACTGCTCTTAGCCTACAGTCAAGCCGCCAATGAAGGGATCTAGAGGAAAGAGGAAAACTCTATCGAGAGTAATCCCACCCCTAAGCACCCACCTGATTTATGACATGAAATATCCATAAGATTGTAAATGTCTCTTCCTTCAGGTCGCTGCAACAGGATCGTTTCTAGCGTACACAGCCAGGGCTTTCTGGACTTCTCCAAGGTTGTTCTGTTGCCTTTTCTGTTTGTTTTGGGTAGACTGCCAACGTGAAGGCCTCGTGGAGGATCCCGCTGCTCCAGCGGTTTGTCTGGAAATTTCAGCCCCAATTTACAAAGTTCCACTCTGGCTTCCAATGCTGTGGTAAACTCCCTCTTTCCGTTAGGCAAATGTACCATGAGTCGGGCAGGGTACGGGTAGAGAACTTATGACCAACTGCTTTTAACACAGACAGTAATAGAAGGTATGCTTTTCTGAGACACATTGTTTTGGGGGCATAATCGTGATCGATGTAAAAATGTGTCAGTCCATAGAATACCTTTTGCTTACGCATGCTGTAAGGAGAACATTTTCTTTGGTGGCATAGTTGTTGAATCTTGCAATGATAGACCTCAGGGGCACATTTGGATTAGCTGATTTAGGGCTAACGCTCTGTGGACCCTCTCAAGCTATAGGTCTAGGTCCTTAGGTAACTCCAATGCAGTATGTAACAATGTATCTACTAATTCCTAAATGTTGCCTCCCTCTGACCCTTCAGAATGCTGTAAATCTGAATATTTTTTCTCCTCGAATGGTTCTCTGATTCCTCCTGCCATGCTTCCATTTGCTCATACTGTTCTCTTAACATCTGTACCTCCATCTCTAAATCATCTACCCGATTTTCTGTAGCTGTACCCTGCCTTTCTAGGTCATCAGCTCGCTGTTCAAGTTGCATCACATCCTTAAGTATAAGTCTTTAATTTTGGCCCGAAGGAGATCAGTTCTTGATATATGGTATCTAGTTTAATTTTTTAGCCTTTGTCTTGCTACTCTTCGATGCAGATTTGGTTAAAGCTCAGCATGGTGTTTCAGCCGTTAAGGCCTTGCTGACACTGCAATCTGAAGCCACTGAGTTGCAGCCGTCCCCATCTCCGTCATCTACTTAGCCCATTGCAAAATGCTGCCCTTCTATGCTGTAAGTACCTATTTGCTACCTATTAACACGTCAATTGCAGCTCAAAAATGTTTTATCAGACCTGATGGAGTATTCTTTGCTTGGGAGTGCGTGAGGCGAGGTGCACTATGCAGCCATCACCGTAGGAGGTGGAACTGGAAGTCCTCTTCATAGGCTTTTGATGCAGCCTCTGCACCATTTTAGTTGCCCTCCTCTGAACTGCCTCCACTTTATGTCCTTTCTAAGGTGTGGCCTCAGAACTGGACACAGTATTTCAGGTGGGTCTCCCATGAGGCAATACAGTGGCAAAACCACCTCCCTCCTCCTGCTGGAGATCTCTCCCTATGCATTCCAACACCCACTGGGCCTACCCACTGCTTTGTCACACTGCCCTGGCACTTTCGAGATCATCAGATAAGATAACTTCATGGTCCCTTTCCTGCTTAGTGGCTGTCTGTACCCCATCCTATACTCAGCTCCTGGGTTCCTATTCCTTAAGTGCATGATTTTGCACTTTTAGCACTAAACTCCAACTGTTATGCTCTTGACCACACCTTGAGTTTCCAAAGGTCTCTATGCATTCTCTCCACTCCTCCTGAGTGTCCACCCTATTACAGATTTTGATGTCATCTGCAAAAGGCACACCTTCCCATCCAGTTCTTCTGCAGCGTCACTTCTGAAGACAACGAAGAAGACCAGTCCCAGTACTGAGCCCTGTGGCACCTACTGGTCACTCACCAATCATTAGAGTGAGTTCCATTAATCTGCACCCTCTATCATCTATCCTTTAACCAGTTCCTTACTCAGTTTAGCAATTTGGATCCTGCCCCCGGCTGCTCAATTCATTTTTCTCCTGTACAGCACAGTGCTGAAGAACTTGTTTGAGTCCAGAAAGGCCATGTTCACTGCCCTCCCTCCTTGAGCTATTTCCCTAATCACCAAATTTGTATACTGCTCTCTGCCTACTGAGAAAGTGTCCTTCCTATTTTGACTCGGTGATTTAGTCTACAGTGGTGCCCCTAAATCCTCCCTTGCCAGACTGGACCATCTTTTTCATTCTTTCTGCCACTTTGCTTTAGATGCCCTCTCGTACTCACCACTGCTCTCTTTACTCAGCTCTTCCCCTCCCGTTCCTGATGCTGGCGCCTTTCCCATTGTGTCTTTTTTTATCCAAATTCTAGTTCAGCACTCTTCCGCTTATCTCAAATCGCTTCTTTCCCTTCTCCTCCTTCTTCCTCTTATCTCTCTGTTACAATACTTTCCAATCTCTCTTTTTCCTTCTAGAAACTCTACTGTTGGCCAATCTGCTTTTTCTTACTGCTTTCCAAAACTTTGGTCCTCCTTCCCCGTCCTATTCGTTCTGTCTCTTCACCTGCCTCCCTAAAGTCTCTTCTTTCTGACTGTTGTCATCCTACCTGCAACTGCCTGTGACCCTTCTTTTTTTCTCTATTCTCTAGTCTTGCCCTCTTCTTACTGTTCTATTTTCCCTTTTGTATACATTACAGTGTGTGCTATTTTCTAGATGCCTCTATTTACTATTCTGCCTATAATATTTATGATTCTGCTTGTAAAACTATATTATTGTATTTTACCATATTTTTAATTGTTAGCTATCTCCTCCCCAGGACACATCTGAAACAAGCTGTTTTCTGCTCAGTGTCTACTTCCTGATTAAATTTTAAATAAATAATAAATCAGTCAGATTTGTCTGGCATAACCTCCCCTATGAATCCATGCTGCTTTTGGTCTTGCAGCCCATTGGATTCAAGACACACTACCAACCTTTCCTTTAACAGGGTTTCCATTAATTTCCCCATCACTGATGTGAAACTGACTGGCCTATAGTTGCTAGCCTCCTCCTGCTTCTCCTCTTATGGACAGGGACCACATCTGCTCTCCAGAACCACGCCTGTTTCTAGTGAGCTGTTTAATAAGGCCATCACTGAGACATCTAGTACCTCCCTAAGTACCTTTAGTACACTTGGGTGTATTCCATTCGGTTCCATAGCCTTGTCCACTTTCAGAGCTGTAAGTCCTTTCAGGACTCCTTCCTTTGAAAATGACTTCCCACCCTTTGTTACTGCTGCTCCTGGTGGTCCATCTCTCCTCCCCACTGTGAGTAGAAGTACCTGTTCAGGATGCCTGAGTTTTCTTGACATTCTTCTGTGCAGTCTCTCTCTGCCATCCTCTTTATCCTCACTATCCCTCCCCTGCTTTCCTTTTCTCACTTATGCACCTGAGAAAGCCTTATCCCTTTAGCTATCCTTTCCTCTGTACCTTTGCCCCACTCACTGCCTTTCCTGCTTTCCTCTGTTTTACTTGGTATACCTCCCTGTCTTCCACTCGTTTCCTTATATCTCTTGAATGACACCTTTTCCCCTCTCACCCTGGCCACTTCCCTAGAGAACCATAGCATAAAGGCAGCATACAATGCCTTCAGTCAGTCATTCAGTCTTGCCTTGTGAGATGGACATGTGATCAGAGTAATGCATTAATTTATTTGTTAATGTATTTTGTAATGTAAGTATGCTACTGTCATAGCTTCTGCTATTTGCAAAGGGACACAAAATATATTGCTTTCAGGGTCACATGTCCAGACAAGTCTTAAAGGAAATACTGAGAACTGATGAGCTAATCCAGGGTGCACATCCTGGCAGATGTGAAGGTGCAACTTTGAACACCTCAGACAACCTTTTAGTCAGAGATTCTGTAAGACAACTGGGAGACTGCCAGGTTGAACACCTTCAGCCAGCTTGAAAGGCAAGAAGTGTGAGGCTACACACCTAGACTATCTTCAAGCCAGAATCATAAAGTGGACAGAGCACATCTGGGTGTATGAGGTCAACCCTCCATACACTCACCTATTTGGGGTGGGCAGGGGATCCTGTCACTCAAAGTACAGACATCACCTCCATAATCAGAGAAAGAATATAACAGAGAAATAAGATTAATTTCTCTCTCTCTTGGACTGGAACATCAAGGCGAGACCCTGCTGAACAAAGACTAGCTGGCCGGGTAAGATAGCACAGTGAGGGTCAGTGCTTCTGTAGCTAGGGCATGTAAGGAGTCTAGCTAAGGATAGTTCAGAATGTTTCTGCACATCAGTTATCTGTTAACTTGCTTTATTTTTTGTTTCTTAGTAAATGTGCATCCCTTTTGTTTTCTTGTAAATGCATCCTGTTGTAAATACTTGCAGTATTTTAGCAAAATTCTATTTTTATAGAATCAGTGACTGCTTGTTTCATTTAAAAGGGTAATTTTACTTTTCTGCTGGACTCTGTTTTCAGTCAGTCTCTGAAGGGACTCTACCCACAGTTACTGTGTTGACCTTCTTGACCTTGTGCAAAGGAGAGTGAAAAAAAACAGGTTTCCTGGTTCCTGTTTGTAATAAACACGTGGTGGCAGTAAGCAGGAAATCCCTGGTGAGAGGATTTCCATTACACATTGTTTATTCCTACACTGTGTGTATTCAAATGGATGCCAGGCTCCGCCATTGGCCTCTTACTGTTCTGCTGTACCCGTTCAGCTCGGACACATGTTAACTATGACCATACCAGGATTTCCAAGGTTCGTCTGCATTGCATGGCAATGGTCTTGTTCTACTCCTGGAAGTCCATATCTTGAGGGTGGGTCCCACATTCTCAGGCAGTCCCTCTTTCTGCCCTTCTGGTGAGGATGCTCTATGCTCTGGAGGAAACTTTAGCTATGCAGAATGACTTGGCAGCACCTCTTGATGTAGCACTTAAAGGGACAGTAAACACTGCAGGGACTGCTCAAACTGTGAAAGCCAATGAAAAGTTATTTTGAACAAGGCATTTGGCTTCCTGGTACAGTAGGTGTCAAAACAAGGCAGCAGCCTGGCGGCCCAGTGGCGCTGAAGATTGAGGTGCTGGACACCACACTCGCACCATGCTGGCGACCTGGGTTCGAGCACGGACTTGGGTCATCGGGGTCGGCAGGGGAAGGAGGATTGAGCATCCCAACGGATGCTTTCCTCCTTCAGGGTGGGTTACCAGGGGTGCTGCATGCACCCGACTTCTCTGAGGGCGCGGTGGAGCACCGGCCTCACGTGAGATTGCCATGGCCCAGAGTGCTGAGTTGGGGAGGGAGGACATTGTTAGGCACTTGGCAGGCATGCATCACGATGCACTTGCCTGAGCCGACGTCCTCAGGGAAGGGATGGGGACAGGAAGGGAGAAAAGCGGAAAAACCTTAGCGGGCCTAGATGATGGTCACTCCAGCCATCCAGTCCAGGAACCACGGGCAGACCCCGCTGTGCAGGTGCTCCACAGAGGTAGGAAGGAATATGAGTTACCAAGTTTAGGGGCGGACTCCAGATCAAGGAGGCATGGATGGCATGAGCAATGCCTGAAGGAGTGGCAGCTGAGGGTATAAGGAGGGATAAAAAGAAAGTAAAAACAAAACAAAACAAGGCAGCAGCCACTTATGCAATCTTAAAACAGAAAGTGATGTCACTGAAGGGCAAGCTGTAATTAACAACATACAGCTTGCCCCTCAGTGACATCACTTGTTTAAAACTACATGAAATGGCTGTTGCTATGATTTGATTTACACATCACTTAGCTATTCATATCTCAAGACTCCTGTCCCTAGAGATAAAACCAATACCTCATATGAAAGATCTTTTCATGGGCTTTTACAATTTGAGTGGCCCTTGCAATGTTTACTGTCCCTTTAAAACTTCAGCTAATGGAGGTGGGCATCTAACTCCTGGGAATTCCTTTAGCTCTACAGGCTTCACCAGCAGCACCTTGAAAGCTATTCCCCCATCCACCTAGGCTCACCTGATGTCCTCTGAATTCCATTTCATCTGCCCCTCAGGGGTGAGGATCACACAGCTGCTCAACTGCTCTGCTCTCATAGGGCTCAGCTCTTATGCCTAGCTCCTGATGGGCTTGTCTTCCTCTCTAGGCCTCCCTCTGTCTTTAGGCTAGGTGAGTACCTTTGGGAAACATCAAAACTGCCATCACAGACGCAACAAGCCCTTGTGTGAAGCAAATAAACAAATCAAAATGAAAGAAAAGCCACTATGGTTCTCAAAAGAGGTGGCAGGAAGGTCAGGAGAAAAACAGCATTCAGGAAGTACAAGGAAACACAGAAGGAGCAGGACAGAGAGCTGTACCAGTTAAGGCAGAAGGAAGCAGGAGGGAAGTCAGAATAGCAAAGCCCAAACTGAGGAAAAGTTAGCCAACTTAGTTAAGAAGGGATAAAACCTTTTATAGGTACATCAGGGGCGTAGAAAGACAAAGTGAGTGATAGTGAGGCTGAACAGAATAGATGGTGGTGGGGCAGAGAGGACAGCAAAAAGCAGGGATACTGAATATTTCTGCTCAGTATTCACAAACGAGGAGCAGGAGGAGGGGAGGTGCCTAATCCAATTAACAGAAGCACTCTGGATGGGGGTTGATCACAATCCTTTCACAGAAGAAAGGGTTATGAAAGAACTCCTAAAACTGAAGGTGGACAAAGCAATGGGACCTGATGGATCTCACCCCAGAATTCTAAAAATTAAGGGAAGAACTAGTGAAACCACTGACTACCCTTTCTAACAAATCATGGGAGGATGGTGGTACCTGAGGACTGGAGGAAGATAGATGTGATTCCCCTTCACAAAAGTGGGATCAAGACAGAGGCAGGAAACTACAGACCTGTCAGTTTGACCTCTGTGGTAGGAAAGTGATGGAATCACTTCTGAAGAAAAGAATGGCTGAGTACCTAGAAGCCAGTGGGGACGGGACCCAAGGCAGCATGGGTTCCAACGGAAGAAGTCATGTCAGACGAATCTAATTGATTTCTTGACTGGGTGACCAAAGTAATAGACCAGGGAGGGGCTGTGGACATGGCCTACCTAGACTTTAGCAAGGCATTTGACACAGTCACACACAAAAGATTAATACTCAAATTAACCAGCCTGGGAGTGGGTCCCAGGGTGGCAGCCTGGATAAAACATTGGCTGGACAACAGGACACAGAAGGTAATTGTAAATGGAGTTCACTCCGAAGAAAGAGGGGTTACTAGTGGGGTACTGCAGGGTTCAGTACTGGGTCCAGTCCTTTTAATGTCTTTATAAGTGACACTGCAGAGGGCCTGGAAGGAAAATATGCCTCTTGCAGATGACACAAAGATCTGCAACAGGGTTGATACACAAGGAGGCGTGAAAAGGATGAGAAGGGACTTGGCAAGGTTGGAGAATGGTCAGAAATATGGCAGCTTAGATTCAATGCAAAGAAGTGCAAAACAAAGCACTGGGAAACAAAACCCAGAGAAAGATTACACAATGGGGGAGGTAGTAACAATGACAAAAATAGAAAGGGACCTGGGGTAATCATATCAGATGACCTTAAGGTTAACAAGCAATGTGAGAAGGCAGTAGGGAGGGCTGGGGGAATACTGGGATGTATAGGGAGAGGCATCACCAGCAGAAAACTGGAAGTTGTCATCCTCTGTACAGACTGTTGGTGAGACCCCATCTGGAGTACTGCATCCAGTTCTGGAGACCCCATCTCCGCAAGAACATAGACAGGATAGAGGCAGTCCAGAGGAGGGCAACTAAAATGGTGCAGGGTCTGCAAAAGAAGCCATATGAGGAGACACTAAAGGAGCTTAATATGTATACCCTTGAGGAAAGGGAGGCATGATAGAAACTTTTAAGTACCTCAGTGGAATCAACAAAGTCCAAGAGGTAGCATCTTTCAGAAAAGAGATGTACAAGAACAAGGGACACAATTTAAAGATGGGGGGTGGTTCAGGGCAATGTGAGGAAGTATTTTTTCAGACAGGGTGGTGGAAGCATGGAACAGCCTTCCTGAGGCAGTTGTGAGGTCTAAAACTGTGGAGAATTCAAGAATGCATGGGACAAACATAAGGCAATTTCTGTGGGGCAGGAAGAAATAGGCTGTTGGTTAACTAGGACCTGCCGCTATCCTGTAGGTAGGGAAATGGGCAGACTAGGTGGGCCAATGTGTCCTTATCTGTATTGTTCAGAAGAGACCGAGGTGCAAAAGGGGGGAGGAGTGGCCCTGTATGTTAATGAAAATATCAAAGCTACAGAAATTCAGAATACACATAAGGAGCCAGAAGAACTGTGGGTCACCCTGAAACAGGAAATGGGACAGCCATAAGAACTGGGGTTGTCTACAGGCCCCCAGACCAGAGGGAGGACACAGACACATTACTGTTAGAAGATATACAAAACATGACAGCTAAAGGGAGGTTCTGATAATGGGAGACTTCAACATGCCAGATACAGATTGGTCAATACCAGCAGGAACATCTGCCAGAACTAGACTCATAGTGGATTCCTGCAGGAGGGCCTCAAACAACTGGTACAGCAACCCACAAGAGACAGGGCTATCCTAGATCTAGTACTGACTAACAAAGAAGGGATCACAGATCTCCAGGTAGAAGGTCACCTGGGGGCCAGTGACCATCACATGGTATGGTTCAATTTGGCTACTACATCTAAATCATCCCATTCCAAGGCAAAAATATGGGACTTCAGAGGAGCTGACTTTGATAAGATGGCCAACAGAGTTAAGCTAGCCCTGGCAAAAAGAAACACAGGTGAGGAGGTACAGGCAAAGTGGGCAAGCATTAAGGATACAATACTTGAAGCAACATCCCATTGTGTTAGACAGAAAAGGAAGTGCAAAGAAGAAGGAAACCACTTTGGTTCTCAAATACAGTAGCAGAAAGGTCAGAGCCAAAGGCTGGCCTTCAGGAAATATAAGGGAACACAGCGGGATGAAGATAGGGAGGCATACCAAACTGCCTAAGGAAGCAGGTAAGGCAGTAAGGCAGGCAAAGTCCCAAACTGAGGAAACACTAGCACGTAACAGTAAAGAAGGTGACAAGACTTTCTATAGATACATTAGTGAAAGGAGAAAGTCCAGAGGGGCATGCTAAGCAATGGAGAAAAGGGAGCATGTGAGGAGGAGGACCCTGTAAAGGCATCTATCCTAAATAGATACTTTGCTCAGTATTTACTGAAGAGAACGTGAGGGCAGGGCCACAGCTCAGCATCATAGACACAGGGGAGGGAGGTGAGCACTACTCCTTCACAAAGAAAGGGTCCTACAAGAGCTTGCTAAGCTCAGGGTGGATAAGGCAATGGGACCTGATGGCATACATCCCAGGGTACTTAAGGAGCTAAGGAGGAACTAGCAGAGCCATTAGCAGAATTGTTTAGTGAGTCTCTGAGCACAGGAGAGGTCCCAGAAGACTGAGAAGGGCTCATGTGATCCCGCCCACAAGAGTGGTAGCAGGAGGAGGCGGGAACTACAGACCAGTCAGTCTTACCTCAGTAGTGGGCAAGATTATGGAGGCACTCCTTAAGGAAAGGATAGTGCAACACCTGGAATCCATAGGCACAGGATCCAAGACAGCATGGGTTTACAAAGGAAGGTCCTGTCAAACTAATCTCATAGATTTCTTTGACTGGGTAACCAGAGTGGTGGACCAAGGGGAGCAGTTGATGTCACCTACCTTGACTTCAGCAAAGCTTTTGACACTGTTCCACATAGAAGATTGATAAATAAGCTAGGTAGGCTCGGGTGGGTCAGAAGTTGGTCAACTGGGTGGCAAACTGGTTGACGGGCAGAAAACAGAGAGTGGTGGTAAATGGTATATAGTCAGAAGAGATGCAAGTCACAAGTGGGTACCTCAGGGATCAGTCCTGGGGCCAGTCCTATTCAACATCTTCATTAGTGACCTCATAGATGGACTAGAGGTAGGCTTGTCTGTTTGCAGATGACACCAAGATCTGCAACAGAGTAGATGATCCAGATGGGGTGGGCAGAATGAGAAGAGATCTGGATAAACTAGCAAAATGGTCAGAAGAGTGGCAACTGGGATTTAATGCAAAGAAGTGCAAAATCATGCACATAGGAAGAGAAACCCTGAAGCCACTTATAGGCTGAGGAGAGTTGCTAGCAGTCACAAAGGAAGAAAGAGACTTGGGCATCATCATCACTGATGACCTAAAATCATCAAAGCAGACCTCTAAAGCAGTAGGTAAGGCTGGGGGGTGTTAGGGTGTATTAGTAGGGTATCACAAGTCGTAAGAGGAGGTAATAATCCTCTGTACAAGACATTGGTTAGGCCCCATCTGAGTACTGCATGCAGTATTGGAGGCCACACCTTCACAAGGACATTAACCAAATTGAGGCAGTCCAGAGAAGGAAACCAAAATGGTGCAGGGACTGCATCAGAAGACATATGAGGACAGATTAATGGAGCTCAATATGTATACCCTTGAGCAAAGGAGGGAGAGAGTTGATATGATTGAGACATTTAAACACCTTAAGGGCATAAACAAGGTAAAAGAGCCTAACATGTTTAAATATAAGAAAAATAGCAGGACAAGAGGACACAGCATGAGATTAGAGGAGGCCGATTAAGGGGAATGTGAGAAATTCTTTTCACAGAAAGGGTGGTAGATGCATGGAATAGCTTACCACAAGAAGTGGTAGCTATGAATACAGTGCAGGGCTTCAAACAGGCATGGGATAGGCATAGGGAGCAATACAAATGACTATGAATAGATAGGTCACTGACAGAGCAAAGGCCGATGGCACATTTATAAGGTAGAAAGAAATGGGCAGACTGGATGGGCCTTGGGGTCCTTATCTGCCATCAACTTCTATATTTCTATGTTTCTATCTGCTGTCAAAGTCTATGTTTCTCTGTTTCAACAGCTGTTGCTTTCCTCATTCCTGCACTGGGGCTGGGCCTACCTCTTGGGAATCCTTTAGCTGCAAAGATTGGCCTGTGGCACCATCTCGGCATTCCCGTTAGACAGAGTGACAGCCTCTTCTAAAATGTCTTCCTGAATTGGGGTTTCCAAACTTGAAGAGCTGAGCTGTCTCTTATTCTAACCCTAGCCTGGAGGGAAGGCAATAGAGGCCTTGGATCCCCAGGGTTTCCTCCTTTAAAGAGGATATTTCCTCTATCCCTCCATGCGAAGGTCTATAAAATGTAGGCTGTTTTCACAGGAGTTGGAGTTGAATGGTGGTTCTCCAGGTCCAGGTCTCAGTTTGGTTACATCTCTCCTCTATCTTGGGAAGCAAGTGATTCTTCCATTGTGCTTTTGGGCTTTCTTCCATAAAGGTGCCTTTGGTCCTGGGATCTCATCCTGTGACACCTTGAGGGGTTGGAACCCTTCCATCAGGGTTCCTGTGTCCTTCTGTGACACTCAAGGTTGTAGTCCATGGCAGGGACAGAGCATGAAACCAAGGTGCACAGCTGCACAAGCACCACATACTACTCAGTCTTCAGTTAATCCTAAACCTACTATAACAGCATGATGACCCCATGAATTAAAGGCTTTGCCTATTGTTTGGAGGGCAGGCAACACACACAACTCCCCTCCGCTGGTATAAAACTGCTTATGTCCCAGCATCCCTCAGATGTTCTGAATTTTTGTTAACACCTTTCTCCCCTGGCAACACCACTCTCTCCTTGGGGTTGGGCCTTCTTTCCCAAAGTGTCTTGGATCTGCATCCTTGTCCCTGCAACACCTCAAGGGTTGTAACCCTTTCATTAAGATTCCTGTATCCTTGTGAGACCCCAACAGGATGGTAGTCCCCATAGTAGGGACAGAGAGAGAGAGAGAGAAAGCCAAAGTACATTGTCCTCAATTCTGGCTTGCCTGGTTTGCTCCGCTGCCCCTGTGTCCTCATCACTGCTTTGCTCAAATCTTTGGTGACCCTGGATCTCCTACTGGCCCTTGTAATGCATTTCCTGTCAGTTTGGGGCCGGGAGAAAGTGTCATGGAACCACCATGGAGCAACCCGCGAACATGCAGTGGCAGGTCAGTAGGTCATGCAGTGGTAGCACAGTTCAGTTTTCTCACCGCCATTGCGGTTAAACAACCACCTCTCCTGTGCTCTAGACCCAAAATGGGTAAATCAGGGTCCAGAGACACGGAGGAGGCAGAGAAGAGGTAGGAAAATTAATTATTTTAAGAACATCAATGGCTGGTTGGCTTAGCAATAAATATTAATAAGGTACCACAAATATGCCATAGCTCAACCCCTAGCCGCTATTTAACTTAGCATTCTGTCCTAGCAGAAGTCCCACTGAGTGGAAACATGCCACGTAATCCCACTTACAAAGGGTGGTGATGCCTCAAACCTAAGCAACTACGGCCCATCTCCCTCCTATCGACCCTTGCCAAGATACAAGAACGCCTGGTTCTCTCTCTCCCTATCCACCTATCTGGACTCCTCTTCCTTCTTTCCCCCTACCAGTCTGGCTTTAGAAATCCCAATCCACTACCACCTCCCTTCTTAGGATTACCGACTCCATCCTCTCAGGGATGGATGCTGCCACATCACTGCCGCCATCTTTATCGACCTGGCAAAGGCCTTCGATCGTGACTCACTCTCTTCTCCTGACAAAACTTACTAAGGCTGGCCTATCTGGCTGGGCCACATCTGGTTAGACTCCTACCTCACTGGTAGATCCCAAGCTGTCCGTATCAGGCGGCCCTCTGGGACCCCCTCCCAATCACGTCAGGAGTGCCTCAAGGATCTGTCCTAAGCACCCTCCTATTCTCGGTCTTTCTAAATGATCCGCCTCCGCCTGCACACACTCTGCCATCCATATGTACACAGGCGACACGGTGCTATACGCATCCGCCCTACCGCCCTCTGAAGTTGCGTCCAGACTTCATGCGAATTCATCACAGTCCAACACTGGCTCACTTAAATAACCTCCTCCTAAATGCCATAAAACAGTCTCCTTAACCTTTGGGGCGAGGCAGAAAATTTCTAGGCTCCTTCACCATTAGTTTTTCACACCTGGAAGGGTCCCCACTGGAGTCCTGCACCACCTTCAGATACCTCGGTGTCTGGCTTGACCAACACCTCAACTTTCCGCACATACTGACTCCTTACTTAGAAGCTGCACCCAAGGTTTGGTGCACTTTACCAGAATAGTGACAACATACCCCTTCCAGCCAGGAAGATCATTATAAATAAATGATCCTCCCAGTCCTCGACTATGAGGGCGTAGTCTACAGTGCCGGCCCAAGACCACATTAGTTAGGCTGGACCCTCTTCCACTCTCTTGCCTTTGCCTCCTAAACAGCCCCTACTCCACACCACTGTGCCCTATATCAAGCAATGAACCTCACCTCCTTGACTATCATGAGGCTAACTCACTGTGCAAAAATCACGGCCAAGCATTGGTCTCAAGTGGCTCCCTTCCTACCTCTCTGACATCTTAACAAACCCTAGCGCACAATCATACACACTCCAGAAACTCAGACTCAGGTCCCAGCTGTCCCTATGCCGATCTACCTCCACTGGAGCAATCAGGGTTCGGCTACCGCATTCCCTTGCTATGGAACTCCCTCCCAGCTAACATTCTTAGCTTCACCTCCCTGTCGCACCTAAACTCCATGCTCCAAGATCATTTCGTCCCTACCTGTGCTTGTGTCTAGGAGCCTACCAACTACTAGGCAACTCTCTGGGAATGTTGGCACTTAGCAAATTTGTAATTCATCAATATCTAACTATTGTCCACTCGTCACTTATACTGTATCTCAGATGGCTCAAAACTTAATTTTGTTGAACACTTGCTGTATGTAACTGTGCTACCAACTGCCACACTCAATCCTGTATGTAGTGGTTTCTGAACCAAATGTTAGTGATCTTCCACAATGTATTCACTTGTCAATCCTGACTTCAAGTGCTTTCTCATACCGTATGTACTGTAGTTACCAATTTGTCTCTCAAGCTACTACTGACATGTAACCAGATCCTAATGTTAATATTTCTCCCACTAGTATTTTCTTGTCTATACTGTGTAAACTGTCCTCCTATGTTCTCCCCTCCCCAGGATGCATCTGTAATCAAGCAGTACTCTGCTCAGTATGCCTTCCTGGTAAACACAAATAAATAAATATTAATGAGATCCTGCCTGCTGCCTGGTGGGGACAGGGTTCTGAAGGCAGCGACAGGCAGTGAAACATATTTTTTTTTTTTTTGAAATTGTAATTTTATTATTCCACTTTTTCAATAAGGAACAGGTTACAGAATAAAAGGAAGAATAGAAAAAGCAATACATTCTCATGAACAGAAGTCACTCCTGTACCAACTTAGTTTACATCATAGGAGTCATGAGTTCATTTGTGAGTTCGACCAAGAATATTATCAGGATAATCTGCTCAGCTGGTGAAAATATCCAAGCTAGGTTATAACCAAACTCCACACTTCTGTCTGTATTATAACTTAACAATCCCATCATTAATCATTTAATCATTTATAGACAAACATAGAAAGGAAAGGTAGAAAAAAAAAGGGGAAGAGTAAACGGGTAATAACAACTACGTACTATCTCCCCACCCGCAGCAGATGGTGAACTTGTACCAGTCGTCATAGATCCATGCCCATACTAGTATACTCGGTCTATATTCCCTTAGAGAGGGCACCAAACCAAATCCTCCCCAGCTCTCAATCCAGAGCTTCTCTGGCCAGGATCTCAAGGTGGTAACCCCTCCCTAGCCCCAAGAATTCAAAAGGGAACCAGCGAGACTTATATTGTTCAAGCCTTAAGTTTAAGTTGGCTGTGAGCCTCTCCATTATTTTAAAATGGTTACAGCCCTCCAGCCATTGTTCCTCTCTTGGGATGCCTCCTTAGCCACAGCCTCGTAATTGCTTTTGGGCTGCTGCAAAGAATTAGGGAACAAGTATTTGGCTTTTGGGCCCTTCAAACCGGGAGAGCTCCCCAGCAAAAGATAGCGGGACGCTCCGAATTTCTATCTGAAAAATCTGTCCTAATCCTCGAGCCACCGGCTCCAGAAACCCTTGACCTTGGGACAGCTCAAAAAATATGTTCATGCAAGCCCACTTGCCCACAACCCCTCAGCACCTGTCTATGCAGGCTCGGTTGAAGTGCTTAATTACCACTGGTGTTCTGAAAAATCTTGTTAGCACTTGCCATCTGAACTCTCTCAAGAGGTGAGGCCGTGGTCTTGTGCACCATCCTCCATATCACCTCCCAATTAGGTACCTCATCCTCCAGTCCCAATTCCCTTTCCCAGCGGGCTTATATTCGAGATCTAGGTTCCGGGCCATTCAGTTCCCCTGCTGCATATAATTTAGAAATTAGGTGAATTTGGGGGGCGACCCACTAAGTAATTCCTGAAACAAATCCAGGAGTGAACTAGGCCAGGTTAACCTCACCTCCGGCA
This sequence comes from Neoceratodus forsteri, assembly GCA_016271365.2. Classification (NCBI taxonomy): domain Eukaryota; kingdom Metazoa; phylum Chordata; order Ceratodontiformes; family Ceratodontidae; genus Neoceratodus; species Neoceratodus forsteri. Next base: position 332,961,088 of record CM057449.1, read on the forward strand.
GGCACTTCTCTACAGCCTGGATATAGTGTCTGATCTGTAAATAGCCATAAAAATCCGAGTGGAGATACAAACTCCTGCTGCAATTGGGCAAACCTTTTAACCATATCTCCCGTAAAAACTGTGAGAATTTTCCAAGTCCCAGCCTGCCAATGTTTGAACAACGGGTTTCTCTCCCGTGAGAAGTCTGCACTCTCCAGGATCTTCCCTGCCTTAACACCCACAGCTGTATTTTCAAATCCTTTACAGTGTGTGACCATAGTGTAATCAAGGCTTTAAACCCTGGATTCCTCAATTCTTGTATTGTCCTGGGGGTAATCTTATTGAATAGGACTGAAGTAGCGGTGAATGGCCTTAGCAGCTGCAAATCCATTTTAACCCAGCTTTGCATCTCCCCAAGGAAAGTATCGCAGCTAGGTGTTGCAACTGGGCAGCTCTATGGTACAGCTTGAAGTCTGGGACCCCCAGCCCTTCCTGCCCTTTAGGCAGTTTCAAAACCCAACTAAGTCTAGGCCTCTTCCCGCCCAAATAAATTTACTTATCACCTTTTGGGATTCCTTCCAAAACTTCCTTGGAGGGTCAGGGAGTGCCTCGAACAAGAAGAGCAGCCTCGGAAGAATATTCATTCTACCGACTCCACCCTATCAGTAATTGAGAGGGCAAGCCGCCCATCTGTCACAATCCTCTACGCACCATATTTAAGAGCGCCACATAATTAATTTGGAATAACTTGCTCAAACTCCTCAGGATCTGTATTCCCAGGTATCTGAAGTTGCTAGTACAACACTTTAGATTAGTGAGAGACTTCACTTGCACTGAAACATTTGCTCCCAATGCTATTATTTCAGATTTGGATTCATTAACTCTGAATCCTGAAATGGTAGCCAAATTCCCTGGGAGGTTCATGGCGGTCGGTAAAAGAGGAGGCAGGGTTTGTTAAGTACAATAGGGTGTCGTTGGCATAAAGGGATATCACGATTGTCCACTCTGCCCATCTCAATACCAGAGATACCCCCATGGGACGAAATGCCTCGGCCAATGGTTCCATACTAAGGGCAAATAGTAGGGGAGGGGGGCAACCCTGTCTTGTACCTCTTCGATTTGGAATGGTTGGGAGAATACCCCATTTATCCTGACGCTGGCGAGGGTTACTGTATAGGGCATTCACCCAAGCTTGAAATTTTGGGCCAAGTCCAAATCTCTGGAGAACCTCTCTAAGTACCCCCACTCGGGCGGTCAAATGCCTTTTCAGCATCAGTGATCACCAATGCAGGTATCTCCCTTCCTCCAGACTGAGATTGGGCCATAACGGTGAGCAATCTCTAACATTATCATGGAGGGTGTCTTCCAGGCATAAATCCAGTTTGATCTGGATGGATCAACTGAGTCCTACCACATTCTGAAGTCTATTAGCTATCATTCTTGCCAGAATCTTAACATCTCGTTTAGCAGTGAAATAGAGCAATAGCTCCTACAAAGTAGTGTCTTTGTCTTGTTTTGGAATTACCGAAATCAGAGCTTGGGCCCAGGTATCCGGGGCCTCAGAAAGCAAAGTGGGCTACATTGCATACTTGAAGCAGGAATGGGGACAACTCATCTTTAAATTTTGATAATATTCAGCAATGTATCCATCTGGGCCTGGGGCTTTATTATGTTTAGCTTCTTGATTACCTCTGCAAGCTCTGACTGAGTAAAGAGCCGATCCAGCTCCTTCTGGAGAGCACCCTGGGCAACTTTAATCTGGAGAGGAACCTCTTGATCATCTCTATTTGGTTGGTGGGGCTTCTGACTTATACAAGTCCTCATAAAATCTTTGAAAACATTCCGCTATTTGGGGAAGGCCTCGTGACCAGTCCCCTGACCCCCAGGTCACAGACTCGAATGTACCTATCCGCCTCTTGCTTTCTCAGCCTAAATGCTGTTCCCCCCTCCCCATGTAATACTTTTGAGCTGTAAACCTAAGGAATTTTCAGTCTTTATCGAGGAGGAGCTGGTGCAATTGAGCTCTTGCTAACTTCAACTCAGCCATGTAGTCGTTGTCCCCTTTTTGTGAATGCCCTCTAATTCTTTGATTCTCTGCTCCAACTTATCCTGTTTCTGCTGCCTTACCTTCTTCTGTTGGGCTGCGTCACGAGATTATCTCTCCCTTACTACAGCTTTTAAACCATCCCAGAGGAACTTCACCTTTGTCACTGAGCCTGAATTTTCTTTAATATAATTTTCTATCACCTCTTTTATCCTGGAGACAAACTTTTTATCCCTCAGTAGCCCTGCATTTAGGCTACCACAGAGATTGCTTGTGTTGGGGCCCCAGGGCTAGGTTAACAGTAAGACTGATTTTGGCATGGTCTGATAGAAACATAGAATTTGATGACGAATAAGGACCGCTTGGCCACCCAGTCTGCCCATTTCCCTACCTGATGGATAAGCTGCAGGTCCTAGTTAACCAGCAGCCTACTTCTTCCTACCACCACCCCTAGAATTGCCTTACTGTCCATGCATGCTTGAATTCGACCACTGTTTTTGACTCCACAACCTCCCTCTGGAAGGCCGTTCCATACATCCACAACCCTCTCTGTGAAAAATACTTCCAGCAAATTACCTCTGAGCCGCCCCCCCTTCTATCTTCAAATTGTGCCCCTTGTTCTTGACACCTCTTTTTTTGAAGATGCTACCCTCTTGGACTTTGTTGATTCCCTTGAGGTACTTGAAAGTTTCTATCATGTCTCCCCTCTCCCTCCTTTCCTCGAGGCCATACATATTAAGCTCCTTAAGTCTCTCTTCATATGTCTTCAGGTGCAACCCTGCACCATTTTTAGTTGCCCTCCTCTGGACAGCTTCCATCCTGTCTATGTCTTTGGAGATTGGGTCTCAGAACTCGCAGTACTCAGATGGGGTCTCACTAGCTGTCTGTACAGAGGATAATAACTTCCTGTTTTCTACTGGTGATGCTTCTTCCTATGCATCCCAGTATCCCCAACCCTCCTTGCTGCCCTCCACATTGCTTGCCCACCTTTAGGTCATCTGATGTGACTACCCCCAGATCCCTTTTCTATTTTTGTTGTTGTTAGTAGCTCACCCCCCATTGTGTACTCTTCCCTGGGTTTTGTTTCCCAGGTGCATTACCTTGCACTTCTTAGCATTGAATCTAAGCTACCATACATTTGACCATTCCTCTAACCTTGCCAAGTCCTTCTCATCCTTTCCACTCCACCTTGTGCATCAACTCTGTTGCAGATCTTTGTGTCATCTGCAAAGAGACATACTTTTCCTTCAGTCCCTCTGCAATGTAGACTTATAAAGACATTGAAGAGGACCAATCTAATACTGAACCCTCCGGTACCCCACTACTAACCCCCTTTTTTCAAGTGGACTCCATTTACTATTACTCTCTGTGACCTATTCTCCAGCCAATTCTTTACCCAGGCTGTCATCTTGGGACCCACTCCCAGGCTGGCTAACTTGTATATTAATCTTTTGTGTGGGACTGTGTCAAATGCCTTGCTAAAGTCTAGGTAGGCCATGTCCACAGCCCTCCCTGATCAACTACTTTGGTCACCCAGTCAAAGAAATCTATCAGATTTGTCTGGCATGACCTTCCTGCTGTGAATCCATGCTGCCTTGGGTCCTGTGCCCCTCTGGCCTCTAGATACTCAACAATTCTTTCCTTTAGAAGTGATTCCATCATTTTCCCTACCACTGAGGTTAAACTAACAGGTCTGTAGTTTCTGCTTCTGCCTTGCTCCCACTTTTGTGAAGAGGAATCACATCTGCCCTCCTCCAGTCCTCGGGTGCCACCCCATCCTCCCATGATTTGTTAAAGAGGGTAGTCAGTAGTGTCACTAGTTCTATCTTTAGTTCTTTTAGAATTCTGGGATGAATCCCATCAGGCCCCATTGCTTTGTCCACCTTCAGTTTTAAGTTCTTTCAGAACCCTTTCTTCTGTAAATGGGCTGGTATCAACTTCTGTATCCAGAGTGTTTCTACTGTTTGTTTTAGGTACCTCCCCTCTTCCTTTGTAAATACTGAGCAAAATATTTGTTTAGTATCTCTGCCTTTTTCACAGTCACCATCTGCCCACCCTCCCTCCCTTTATTAAGCCTCACTATCCCTCCCTTGGTCTTCCTTGGCTCCTGATGTACCTATAAAGGTTTTATCCCCCTTCTTGATAAGCATAGAGGGTAGATCTGCTGGTCCACTATAGAACCCATCCATGCCTTCTGGGTATGAAACCTGTCTATCCGGGAGTATGAATCTTACTGATACAGTGAAGGTGAAGTCCCTGCTGGAGGATAACTATCCCTCACGTGTCTACCAGACCACCTCAGTGCACAGGTGCGAAGGGCCTTGGGCCCCGTCCATTATCCAGCTCCCCTTCCCGGAGATCTATCTTTATTCATATCTTCTCATGAGTTCAGTCCCCCCTATGATAATCTGACCCTCTGGAAGTGAGGCAATCCTCCAAGACATGCCTAAAGAATTCGAATTGGCGGGGTAGGGCATAGATATTCACAATATGTATTACTCTGTCCCCACTCTGCCTGACAGGATCCCCATCTGCCTTCCTCATCTGAAAGAAAATCCGACTGGGTGAACCCCAGGCCCCTCCTTTCCAAGACAGCCACCCCTGCCTTTTCGCTTCTTGTGGGATGAGGCGAGAAGCCTCTCCAACCCACAAGCGGTAGTAGTTTTTTATGTTCCATTGCAGAGAGGTGGGTTTCTTGCAAGAGACCTATATCACACTGGACCTTGCTAAGTCTCTTAGAATATTATCCACTTCACTGGCATCCTAGCCCTTAACATTAAATGAAATCAACTTTAAGGTTCCCATAGTGAATTAGAGCTAGGTCTTTTTGGGTCCGGTCCCTCCTCGAATTCTCCCTAAGTGCCATCTTCTATGACTTCTTTTTCTTTGGAGGATGGCGCACAAAACCAACCTCCCCTTCCAAACCATCCTGTTTCACCATTGCCACCCTATCCCCTTACTCCTTCCATATCCCACCCCTCCCTTATAACTACCCAACATCTGCATAACTCCAACAAGAAAACCCTCACAGAACTATTTACAAACAGGCCGAGAAGGCCTCAGTCGGAAGAAGCTCCCTCCACCCAGAAGCATGAGCTTCAAATTAGCTCCACACCCCACACTCCCAAATGGAAGTGACCGGAAAGGTGGTCTCCGGGTGGATTGTCAGTGGGAAGGCAAAATTCCCATCTGGGGCCACTCCGTCCATAAATAGAGAACAGAAAGGACTGGGTGACCTCCGATGGGCAACCTATCCCTGCAAGGGCTTCCGGTTCGAGTGCGTATCTTCTACGTGCTAGGCGGGGAGCGGGTTCCAAAGAAAGAACTGAACACCGACCCAGCCGCCCTCAAAACCAAGCCCAGTACTATTATTTTTTTTAAATTCAAGTTTATTGATAAACAACGGTACATTTGATACAGGCATAACAGGCACTTTTACATATTTACATGTATATTTCATTAAGCCCAGTACTATTATTGATTAGGTTCTGACTCCATAAAGCAATCAGAGTGCAATAAAGATTTTTATCAGATCCCTCGGCAGAACCCACCCCAGTGCCCTCCAGCGGGCCGGTCAGTCTCCCTGCCCCGAGAGATCTTACCTATTAGCCATTAAAACATGCAGCGTTCACTCCAAGAAGGGGGAGGCAGAAATAGTCAGCATCCTGCATGAAAACCTTAAAAGAAAGAAAAGCATGAGTCATCCCCAACAATTCCCCCACCAACAAGGCCATGTCGACCTTGAGGCTGTTCAGGGACCTTCAAGACTTTTAGTAGTTTAGCCTCCAAGGAAACTAATTTAGACCATATTGAGTCTGAGTCTGGAGGCCAGTTCTTAGATCCGCATTATCCCCCTTCCCTTACGTGTTTCAGTTAGCGATAGCCAGTTGACACTGCAGCTCCCACCCCTCCGCCACTAGGCATCAAAACCTTCAGCTGTCCCGAGGTATCTGGGGAGGAGCGGCAAAGTCTGACAAAATTCGACAGCAAGGTCCTTCAATGCAGGCTTCCCTTCCGCTGAACCGACAGCAAACCTTTACTGAGGTGCATCAGATCCTTGCAGAGCTGCTCGTCAGGGCCTGACCCTTAAAAGTCCCTCCTCTCACGATCCCCTCTCCACCGTGGACCAACGCAGTTGCAACAAAGTCTGTTCAGAGATCTGGCTGTAGGTCGGGAGAGTGACTCCTGCCTTTGGAGTGGTTTGCTGGCCTGCAGGAGGGAATCATACAATTTACTGCCCATAGACCACTGCACCAGTAGTTTAGCCGGGTAATGCAGGTAGGCCTTAATCTGTTGCTCTCTTGGTTGCTAGATAACCGCCAGGATCGCTTCCGCTTCAGCATAGTGGTAGGGAAAGTCATGATCGAGAAACACACGCTTCCCATCCAAATTTAAGTCCTTCTTACTCACGCCTTCGCAGCACCATTTCTTTTACCGGGTAGCGGTAAATCTGACCAGGATCGACCGGGGGCATCTTTTTCAGTTTAGGGCCCAAGGCCTGATGAACCTGTTCAAGCTCCAGGGTTCCGTATCAGAATATCGAGCTCATGCCTGAACCAGGTCTTGACAAACTCCATCGGGTCATCTTGCTCGGCACCTTCAGGAAAGCCAAAATTGAATCGTTTTCTACGGCCCTGGATTCCGCATCTTCAGCCCTGGCTGTAAGCTCCCTCTCCCTCCTGGCCAAGTAGTGACTGCCCTGGTGAGCCTTATCAAATCCTCCACGGGCCCGTCTAGGCCTGACTCGAGATCTTCCGTTCTCTCTCCAGATGTTTTAAGTCTTGCTTGATATCTTTTACGTTAGTATCAATCCTTTGAAGCATTTTAAATATGTGTGCCATTGCTTGGCGTCCAGGAGCTTCCCTGCGAAGTAGTTTCTTCCTCCTCTTCCCGCCAGAGCGGCAGCTGATTCCAAGACCCTGGACAGAGGAATACTCGGACTGCATTCCAGTCTCGATCTGCATCTTGCGGTGTTCTTTTTGAGCTTCTAGCCTCGGTTAGCTAGCTGACTCATTCCTCTTACGGGTTATCAACAAGAATCATGCCCTGACTGTAAAAGGCACTGGATTTTAATGGACTGTTGCACTGCCACCTTGGAGCTTAAAGCCAAGCTGCCATACCAGTTGCTGACGTCACGGAAGTCCAGTGAAACATATATTAATTTATAATTGTGCAGCTGTACAGTATGACAAATCAGATAACCTTCTACAGAACTGTGGGGAATATCTAATGAAATTAAGTTGTTTGGCTGCATGAAACTTGGAAAGTTAGGACGATATATGGAATGTGGTAGCGTGTGCATTCAGCAGCCATGTTATCAGCTTTTAAACCTGCCACAGTCAATCGGATGCAGGGATTTTGCAGAGGGACTTATGGAGGACTGCAGAAAGACTTGTGGAAGAAAATGAGGAACAATTCTTGGCACCCAAAATAGGAACCAATAGGGCACGAGTGAACCCTATGAATATTAATTTGTTCAGTGGGGCTACAGCCAATCAGAAAAGGGACTGAAAGCAGGATTTAAAGGGCTGTTTGCCCGCCAGAGAAGGTATTCTGGGAGATCAGCCAGAGAGGTCAGAGAGGAGAGAACTGTAATGTAGCACTAGCAGCATAAAGGCCTGCCTGTTTGACCAAAGGCCTTATCTGGCCCCAATGTGGACAAGCTGCAGAATGCCTGCAGAAGCAAATAGCCCTTTTCCCTGGGCGAAGATCAGAAAGGCTTGGCAGGTGAAGACCAGCTTTCATCGTTTCTTGACCAACTGCTGCTCGTGCACCAACAACTCCTTCACCAGCATGGTACCGTGAAACAAGTTTCTGCCACACCTTTGAACTACAGAACCACAAGAACCCTGGGCTGCGGCTTTGGAGAAGTCTTTATTTAGCTAGCCAGCTAGTCAGAATTAAGCAAGGTTAAGTCCTGGGCAGTACTGGGCCAAAATTAAAGCTGCACCCAGGCCCAAAAGTTAAAGTTAAGTGTTGAGAATTCAAAGTTTGGGCCCCAACATTAGATCCCCATGTTGACTTCTAAGCCGCAGTAAGGTACCCACCAAAGAACTTTATAAAATGGGTAGGTTAAACTAGCCAATCAGAGATCTAGATCACCATGCATGAAATCTGTTCCATGCGTGGGTTAAAAAAGTGGAACTGCATTTCAAATAGAAATCAGGAGCGTTAGAACACTGGCATTTTAATTGCCGCAATCTTCTATTCCCTTGCTAACGCTCTGATTGACCACAGCCACTTCCACAAACCGTTACTCTGGGATTTTAGTTCCACCATCGAGGCTTAAGCTGTCTGCCTGCTCGTTGCTATCCTCTCACAGCAGCAAGAATCACTTCTCCCATCCCTCATGCTTTTTATCCGCCTCTAAAATTCTACTAGTGATACATCGACCCCAAACACAAGTACAGGGCACTTACCCCATCTCTTGGCGCTTTTGCTTCTCTGTACTTCTATTCACTTTTAAGTTTACATCATACCTCTCAACTGTACCACATTACGAGGAACGTTTCTCATTTTACTTCACAAAAGCTTCCTGTTCCACATTCAGTAGTAACATTTTAAAACAAAAATCTATAGTAAATGTTGCAAAAATGAATTATTCAATTAATAACAGACTTTCTGAACATAAATGCAAACATTTTAACAGTGTTCTGAACTTCCTAGGCAAAGGTTTGATTAAGTGCTCCACATTTTGTTAATCTGTTCCACATTTTGAGAGGCAATATTCCACACCTGGGGAACAAAAGGTTGAGAGGTATGGTTTACATCTGCTGACCCCCTTTCAGCTCAGTCAGCCAGAAACACGTTGAATAGAGGCGCCACCGCCACAGTCCCCGAACTACAACAACTCATCTTTCATAGCCTCAATTTCTAAATGTGGCGGTGACCCCTTTCCTCCCTCCCCTCCCTCCCGGCAGTACTCCAGTGCTGGACTTCGTGTTTAATATTCGGAGCTAATTCGGTAGCTTTGGTGTGTGTTTGTTTTTTCACTTGACGTCCGGAGGTGGCAGAGCGTGTGTGTGTGTAAAATGGGAGTGAAAATATATGCAAATTACCGCGATGAATATTAAAAATGTCCACAGAAGGACTATTTTATCATAGATTAGCAGCATACAATCTTTTTTCTATATACAAGCATGATTTTTCTAACTGTAAAATAAAGATAGCAGCCTATTTTATAAGCGTGATAAGACACCCCAGGGTGTGCAAGGAACATATTTTACTGTAAGGCCGGTGGCTAAAGTGACTCGACCTGCTGACCTTGTGCCTTATTTTTATTTAATTTTTGTTGACTGGTAAGTGCACTAGACAAATTCTGCCTATTTTCAGGCACGACCGGGGAAGGGATACAGATGAATGCCAACTGACTTTGAACCAGATTAAGCTGTTGGTGGATTTATAGTGAATGAGGGAAATTTGGGCAGGACACCGGGAAATTCCCCTACTTTGTGAGGGTGCTGAAGGACCATGGCTCGTCCTCCAGACCTGTTCAGTCTGCTGGTGTACCTGCAGGAGAATGGAGCTCCGCTCCTGAGGTCCAGCTTTGGAGTCTGATTCCACGCTACTGACTGGGAGTTTGGCTGCACTGGCTGTGGATTGCGGTTTACCTGTTCATACTACTCCTGCTTCGTCTGGATTTTACTGGCTGGACGAGTTGTGGCTGAAGTCTCTCCTTGCTACTCATAGGAGTCAGGTCCTGGCTATGCTTGATATTGTTGCTCCCTGTTTCTCCTCCTTGTGGATTTGCATGCTACAGTGCCATATTTACAGACCTGGCTGTGGGCCGGTTTGATTGCCTCCTGTTGGGAACCTCTGGAGGATCCGTTGGTGCTAAGTCGGCTTGACTGTTCCTGCTGCACCTGTTCCACAGGGACACCACGCTGAGTCAGCTGGGCGTGTTTCCCTGCTTCTCGGCTTCAGCTGCTGTAACTCCTCTGCCTGCAACAGAGACTGTTTCATCGCTTCTGCCTGTAAGTACTGAACCTTTGCTCAGCCCCTGGCTCACCCGCTCCCTCTGGAGCCTTCCATGCCATCACGGGAGTTCGTCCCTCTTGCTCCTGCACCCTGCTGAGTCCCCTGCCCAGATCCTTGGAGGCTTCCTGTGGAATGCAGGCTGGAAACTGGGTGATTTGGGGACATTGGGTACCTGATCCTGCTCACAGCCCGATACCTGGGTATGGTGTACAATTAGCCCTTTGGATACTGTTGCCCCTGTTTTGGCGGCTCCTTTGCCTTCTTCCTTCCTGACGCCATGGACACTGATTTAAATGCTGCAGATGTTCAGCATACTATTTTTGATGTGGAGCAGCTTGAGAGGGTCCCACTTTTATCTGACTCATCATCGGGCTGGAGAAGGCCCTAGTACTAAAGGGATTGCTTGGGAGATCGGTATGGACACAGAAGTTCGATACAGGACCCTCGATCCTGATCATAGGCACAGGCAAAATCTACTTGGGAAAGATTTCATAAAAGGATGCCTTTCACAATTCCTTCTTCCCTTACAATGCAGAAATGCAGTCTGCCTGCAATATGTTGGTGGCCTAGATGTTGTTCCTGATCGACTTTATGTTGGTAAAACTCTCATTAAGGGCTCTCTGGTTACTTCACAAATGAGATTTTTGCTCTTATTCATGTATCAGGAACTTTGCTGTATGACATTAATTTTAAGACTCCACAGGATTGGACTTTTGGACAAAGTATGAGTTGCTCAGATATACTGCCTTATGGTTGTCCTTTCAAGCTATTCCCTCACTAGACCGGCTATTAAATCTGTTACAATTTTGTTTAGTAATGAGTCAGTGGCAGTGCATGATATCTCCCATTGGTTGAAACAGTGTTGTGATATATTGGGGTCACCTCAACCTATTTTTGATTCAGAGCACTTTTGGATTGATGGGTGGAAACTTAAAGTCCGTCTTGACATACTAATGTGGGCCTTGTCCACTTGCCGAATAGTTTGTTTTAGGAAGAGCAGGGGCCATTGTTTTTTATGTGGGTCAGCTGCATACTTGCTTTAAATGTGTGGCTCCCCTTCCCATCTTAGTGTTGCTCATGATAGGCTGAGGTGCTGTCTTTGCTTTCCTTTGGTCATGCCAGTATGGACTGTACTGCTGACCTTAAGTGTAATTTGTGTGAGGAGGTGGGTCACGGCTTTCGGACCTGTCCTTGGGCTACTCATAACCGTGGGGATTGCCCTGATCAGGAATTACCCTTACTGAGGCACAAGAAGGATATTGCTTCCTCAAAGCCTCCTCCATTCCCTACTACTAAGTTGTCTCACCCCCATCCAGATCAGGACATTACTGTTCCTGTACCACAGGCCATTGCTCAGCCTTCCTTGCCTCCTGGTGAGTCTCCTCTGCAGGTCGCACTCAAGCCCTGTACTGGTAACTCCCCTCCTGTCCTGGCAGTTATGGAACCCCCTTGCCCAGTACAGACTAAAAAATGCGTTGATTATGCCTCCTCCTCCTGAACCTTTTGTACAGGCGAGAAGAGGGCTCAGAAGCAAACCAAGTCTGGGTCTAAATTGGCTAAAAGCTCCCTGGGAAGTTAGCTTCCATAATAAATTTGAAGTATTGTCGAGACAATCTCAGTCTTCGGATTTGGGAGCCGATTCAGATGCTTCTTCCCAACCCATAGTATCTTCAGACTCTGAAAGTAACAAATCTGGGATATAGTCACCACTGCTAGGCCTTTGAGGCTTGGTGTTTGTCCTCATCAAAGTACCAGGACAGAAAGGTCACCTGATTTGTCTTTTTTCTTTCTCCTCTTTTTTTGACAGATGGCTTCTGCATTTCAACTTAAGGTTGCCACTTTAAATGTTAATGGTGTCAAAAATGCACACAGCGACTCCTTACTTTTCACTTTCTGCAAGCTTTACAGTGTGATATTTGCCTTATTCAGGATACCCGATTGAATGCCCTTTCTTTAGTATCAGTGGCTAAGAAGCTGTGGCGTTAGGGACCCTCTTATTTTTCCTTTGGGTTGGGTACCTGTGATGGTGTGGGAGTTTTTTGTGGTGATGGTTTCATGTTACAAAGTTGGTTGAAATAATTATGGGTCATGCTTTGTCATTGGATTTTGTTTATTTCGATACTGACTGGCGGTTGATAGTGGTGTATGCAACGCTCACTAAAAAGGGAGGGTGGACCTTTTCAACACAATTAAACCATATCTGTTCACCACTAGGTTTGCTTCTTTGGGGTGGTGATTTTAATTGTGTATAAGGATCAATGCGTGTGACTGACAAAAGATTTCTGTGGCACCAATTGTCTTAATCGTATTATTCTTCAGGGTTGTCTTCAAGATGTTTATCGGGTTTGTCATCCCATGGGTGGGCATACTTTTTAAGGGTGCTCTCTCCTCATGGATTTTCTTTTACTACTAATGCTGTGACTGTTGTTTCTGCTTGTACTATTCGTGGAGACTTCTGATCATGTAGTTGTATCTGCTATCCTGGGAGTAGGCCTTCAGGCTAAGGTTGGTGAGAGTTATTGGAAAGTGAATGTCCTTTCTTTTAGCTGATGCGAGTTTTCTGACACAGGTGCATGACTTGTTAAAAGCCTGCATGTCTTTTGGCTGGCCTCACAGAGTATTTGCTGTGTTGGTGGTTGAAACTAAGTCTGAAATAACTCTTTGGCTATCCGTTTTCTAAATATGTCACTTTAGCTAATTATAAAGAATATCTGTCTTTGAGATCACAACTGGGGACATTGTACTCTGTGATAAACACCACAACGGCTGAATTGACGTCATAAGTGCAGGCTGTGAAAGGAGATGACGGCCTCCAATATTCAAGGGCCTCCTCTTTTGCATGAACATAAGGTTTGTTCTGTGAAGAAAGCCGTATGGGAGATGCTTTTGACTCTGGCCAGAAGCGCCTTGGATTGCTTATTGACTGAAGTAATTTGCCCGATGGTACAAAGTGCACTGTTTTTTGAATATATTGAAGACGGTTTCCTCACTTTTTCGACTCTGTATTCGACACCTGACTTGGATATGGCTGGAGCTGATGATTTACTTTCTTCACTGACTTTACCTCTTGCTCAGATGTGCTGTTGCAAGCCTTGACTGCCCCAATCAGTACTGAGGAGGTCATGAGAGAAATATCACGACTACATAATAATACGGCTACTGGTTGATGGTTTACCGCCTGAGTTTTATAAGTCTTGTAGTCCCTTACTTAGTGAAATTCTTACAGTGGTCTTTAATTGGACTTTACAACAGCGTTCTTTTGGTTTTCATTTTGCACTTCTATACAGATTTTATTGTATAAAAAGAGTAGGGGTAATATCTCCAATTGGAGGCCATTGAGCCTTCTTAATATTGACTTGGAGGTATTGAAGAAGATTTTGAATTCAGGTTGTTGACAGTGGCCACTATATTGATCTCTTTACACCAATCCTGTTCTGTCCCGGTAGATCTACCTACTCCAACCTCCTCTTACTTAGGAATTGGTCGAACTTGGTAAAGCCAATACTATCAAAGGGTTTCTTTTGTCTTTTGATCAGAAAGGGCATTCGATCGGGTTCCACATTCCTATTTATTTCATGTTTTGAGGTACTATGGTATTCGGACCATTTTGTCACTTGGCTTACACTGCTTTATGACCATGCTTATACTGTTCCTTTGGTAAATGGAAACCTTGGATCCTATATCCCTATTCGAAGAGGTGGTAAGGGTGCCCTTTGAGCCCCTTGCTTTATGTCTTTAGTTTGATCCCCTATTGAGGATAATTGCCCAAGATGCTCGGATTACTGGTGTTGCCCCGTGGTTCCCTTTCTGCTAAGGTTTCGCATATGCTGATGATATCTGTGTGATAGTTTCTGATGTGCCCTCTGGTCTTAGGGTATTGCATCATTTTTCCACATATTCTGATGTTGCTGGTACCTCCTAATAAATTTAAAAGTTTCTTGTACCCTTACTAATTTGGTCCCTAAGTTCACAGATTTGCAAGGTATTCCTGTATTACCAGGACCAGTTCAAATTTTGGGCATTGTTTTTGGCAAGGGAGATAACGCGATTCTTAATTGGTCAGCCAGGATAGATCTGGCTAAGCCTAAGGTTGCGTTGTGGAAGTCCTGGCAACAAACTAAACTAAGAAAGTTTCCATTGTTAAAACATTGCTCCTCCCCAGTTTTTATACCTTAGTGTGGTATACCCTGTTCCTCTGCTTTGGAACCTACTTTACTTGGGGTTTTTTCAGGATATTTAGGTAGCCGTTAAATCCCATTAAAGGGATGTCTTGTATTTGCCTATTGCACAAGTTGGGTTGAACTGTATAAATCCTGTTACTTTTTATTATAGTGTTTTTTTTCACTGGAACTTGATCTTCGCTGTCCTCAGTTTCTGTTATGGCTACTTTATGCGGATCTGTGGCTACCTAGATTGTTTTCTTGTTGACGCTGCTGGATAGGCAGACATTGCACACTATTTCCTTCCGTGTATTTAAGCCTGCCATTACATAGCTTAATAAATGGAAGATACTTCAGACCAAGTTTTCACTAGAAGTAGTAAGTATCTTTATGGTGTTTTGCAAACTCAGGCACATTCTATTGTCCCTGTATTTGGGATATTCGGATTGTTATTCTGAATATCTTCTTAAAGGACTACTGGATAAATTGATACCGCCTCAATTGTGGGATGTATTGGTGGCTTAGTAGTCATAGTCGGCTGAATGTTGAGGGTAATTCTAAACATAAAATGGTCTCTGAACGGATGTGCCCTGAGGATACGTGTGGAGCTCAGGAGGAAACGAGGACTCATTTTTTTCTCTCATGTCCTTATGACAAGCCTTTTGGGCGACTTGCTGACCGATGGGGACAGGCCTTTTGGCGCACTATTACTTATGAGAGATTGTGGGGGTTCTTATTATGTCATACGCCAATGGATGCTGTGTATTACTGCCTTTTGTTTGCTATGTTTAAATTCCACTTGTGGTAGGTACGGTGTCAACTTACACTGAGGCAGGTTTATCAGTCTCCTTCTCAAGTACTTGAATGGGTTGAACCGATCTGCTTTCACACTGTAGTACAAAGCAAACATGTTTGTCTAAAGCAATGTGGCTTATGAGGTGGAGGCAGGTACCATTTTTGAAGGACAAAATTGGACTAATTTTTTTGCTCATACACTGTATAACACTTATTTTCATATGTTGATTTCTCTCTAGTTTATTTTTCTGGTTCCTTTAGACTTATCGACGGATGATGTACTACTGTTGTTTTGCTCTATTGTTCATTTAAGCAATTTAACCTCAGGGTGTGGGTACACTGGAGGATTTACAGACTGGTGGTGATTCGGTCAGCGCAGCGCGAAGTCCACCAATCACACCAGTCGTTTAAGTCCTCCAGTGTACTCACACCCTGGAGGGATAAATATATTATACAATGGCTAATGTTTTTTCTTTAATTTTTTAACTATTTCCTAACTCACTGAGGCCCCTACACTTCCAAAGAGGATGTCATTTTCTAAACAATTTAGCTGGCTGCTTTATCAAAGCGATGACAGGACAAATAGCAGCAGTTTCATTTGAAGTGAAAGTGACCAGATTAGCAGGCTATAAGGTTGGCTGGCACTTCTTCCAGTGGGTACACTGGAGGATTTATCACAGTGGTAATTGTGCCAGCCAACCAATCAGGATGCAGGATTTGGGACATTGGATTTACTACATTGTATAATTTGTATTTTCCAATGCTTGGTTGGGCTTATTGTTCTGTTTTATTAATAAAACATTCCCTAATCTTTTCGATAAGTGCCATGGGATCTTCAACATCCACCTGAACTACCACCAATCCAGGCAGATGGGACCTCGGTTTGCGTCTCCTCGAAGATTTTACGCCCGTTCGCCGGTAAAATTGTTCCACGACACTCCGGCGTGTCTTACTGCTCACATACAGACTTTCCTGGCAGCGAAGGAAAGACGGGTGCAACCGCAAGCGAGAGGTGGTGATTGGGATAGAATTGATAGTCAATATATTTTCCTGGGGAGTAGCAACCTGGTACTTGCCCACAGGTATTTCCTACCACTTCCTTAGGTGGAGCCACCGCCTACCCATGCTAACCCAGGCCGGCCCCTCGAATCGACGAGCTGTGAGGACTTCAAGGTCTCAAACTGCTCAGACGCGAGTCAAGGGCTGTTACAGAACTGCACAAGCACCTCACATTACTCAGTCCTACTCATAAGAGCCGCTGACCCTATGAATAAAATTATTTTATAAAATGGGTAGGGTAAATCAAGGAATTTCATTGGCTAGTTACCCATGCATGAAATATGTTCCATGCATGGGTAAAAAGTGCTGGCAGTAAAAGGCCAATATCCATAAGCCATGGAACGCTGGCATTTTACTGTCTGCCATCTTTGCATGTGACAAGCGCGAGAAAACTAATTTTGAATCAGTCAGCGACGGTCTTAAAACCTTAACGATGCTTAGAGAAAACGAGGTAGATTTTAATATTAGCCTGTCGGAAGAGGAGATGGAGAGGATTTTAGCATACCAGAGGAAAGTTCTACTGTTGTGGATAAAAAGCCGGCAAGTCCAACAGTAAGTGTAATTAACACAGAAGGTTTCACTATGATGCCACCGCGAATGACAGTGACTGCTATGCCTACACATCTAAATAGAGCAAAAGTTGCAAACAGGGCAATAAATGCAGTTAAAACTGTAAACCCGATGGCCAATTCATCACAGAATATGACAGGTGGAGCTGTAACTGACATCAAATCGCAAATGTCCAAAACTCATGGAAATGTCAATTTCAGTGAAACTGACAAGTCCATCGCAGAAGCACATCACGCACTTAGCACTAAGCAGTGATGCTATTGATGCAATTGAGGACGGAAAATGAAATGAATACAAAAAACACATTCTAGCCTATAAAAGTTTTTGATGATTGGAAAGCATCCAAAAACTACAAAATAGATTTAAAACTGCCACCACCACTGAGATGAATGAGGCTTTCAGACGTTTTATGCAGAAGTGAGGAACAGTGAAGGAAAAGAATATTCCATCAGCAGCTATTGCAGCTTGTATCATCCCTGAATAGACACTTAAATTCAATGCAGATTGGAAGAAAAATAAATATCATAACAAACGGACTTTAACTCAAGCAACAATGTCTTTGTGTCTGTCATAAAAGCGTTACGAGACAACAAAAGATGTTTCAAAGCACTACCTCCAATCTCAAAGTCCGATTTAATGTTGCTCAAAAATCTCCAGTTTTATCTCCTGACACTGCGCCTGGCCTTCTAAAAAGTCTGGCTAGACATACAATTGTATATAGGCCAGGCGTGGAGGGAGGGCCTCAGAAACCTGAAACCTGACAGCTTTATCTTTCATGGATGAAAACGGGCAAGAATATGTCAGCCTCTCGCTCAACGAGGCAACAAAATCACAGTGACCCATTTGAGCCCAATAAACAGGGTCACAGAGGGTTCATGTATGCTGAACCAAACTCACCACAATGCCCTGTTGAAAGTTTAAAGAAATATCTTCCAAACTGCCGCCAGATGCTCCAGCCCTGTATTGTCACCCACGCAGACTGCCTCAACATTTCCTGGACTGCTCAGAAACCGGTACACTACCCAACCACTTGGATTAAACACTCTGTCAACTCTCATGAGCAAAATAAGCAAAGAGGCATCGCCTCAGTCAAATTTATACAAACCACTCGATTAGATCGACAGCTGTTCATTTGCTGTCTGACGCTAGGGCTCCAAAGCCGAGAAGTCATGGCTGTAACAGGGCACCCGTAGTGAAGCAAGCCTTCGCTCATACTGGAGTGCCCTGCCAAGATCAGAAAAGATGGAGCCCAATATTGGGGCAAAAGAATGACAGCACACAAGAAAGTACACAAGAAAGAAAGAAAGAAGATGAAATTAAGATAAACACAGTGCCACCAGCTGAATAATGACATCTTTCAATCAAGGTCCATTTATCTTTAATGGCCCCATGACTTTCAATGGACCTGTGAATTTCATTAATCCAAGTGATTTGTACTTAAAGTAAACCGCAAACAGTTAAAGAAATGTAAAAGCATTTTTCTTGTTCAAATACCACCCACTTCCCAGTTATTATTCTATTCCTCCTTTACCCTTCATTCTATGTAGAACTACTTTATGCTGCGTAGTAATTTTTCAGCAAAATAAAAGTTTTTATGCACTTAACTTAAAGTTTTCCTTGCTTTTTAAACCAAAAATGCATGACCATTTTATAAGTGCAATAAGACATTCGGTGTGTGCATGTATCATTTTACCGCACCCAGCTAAGCACTCGGCCAAGGCCTCGTGCCTTATTACGCCCTGGCCGTGCGGTAAAATATGTTCCATGCACACCCTGTCATGTCTTATTGCTTATCAGTTGCACAATTCATAATGGGACACTGAAAAAAAATTCACTCTAATCTTTCTATTGTATCAGTGAAGTATTTCTGCAGTGCCAGTTTACAAAGCCGAAACATATACGCAACTCAGAGACAACCCTTAACATCTGAGACGCGAACTCATACCATGCACGGCCGGAGAACTCCGTTAAGAAAGTTCGTGTGACGTCTCGTTTCCTGTGTATACACGCTACACTGCCGCTCCCATGCTTTCGACGTCAGCGATTTGGTCGGTGAGAGGCTGAGCTCTGCCGAGATTGACTGCAGACGAGCGCGAGAAGAGCTTTCTGCGCCCCACCTAGCCTGAGACTGACCCTCGCCGAGCGAGTGACGGAGAGGGAGACCTGGCGGAGATGGCCGCAGGTAAGTCGGGTGCTCGGTGGGCGCCGGGCATGACGGGGAAGAGCAAAAGATGGTCAGGAGATTCGGAGGGGGTTCTGTTCCTGCTGCATGGAATCTGCAGCCGCCCGACTTGCAGAACTTCCCTGCTTGTAAACTTTTTGCACTGTGGGCTCCGGGAAACAAACTAGTCTGAACTCGGGTCGGGGACGATGAAAAGACAGCGTGAACTGGGGCTGGGGGCGACGAGAGATGGCAGAAGGGAGTGATGAGGTTAGAAAAGGAGAGGACAGGAGGGCTGCGCCCTGGCCCCAGTCAGAATCCTAGGGGTTGGAAATGCATAGCTAACATTTTATGTAATCAGATGGGGTGACAGAAAACTTTAGGGGTGCGCAGGGTAGTTAGAGTGGTTGCAAAGTGACATCTTAGGTCTCCGCTGAAACTCGTAATGACGCCCCTGACGGAAGCAGTGGAGATGGGGTTCGAGGGGCAGAACGAGGATGGCCAGTAGAGAAATCAGTGGCAGGGTAGGTAAAAGAGTAATGATGGGGTGATTTAAGGGACCCTAGAGACAAATAGGTAAACTAGGATGTTAATGAAATTTGTGTCAGCTGATTAAGGGGTTTTAGTAGCCTGACCTTGAGGTGAGGCAGGAGCTAGTGTCAGAAATGGCCTCACTTTTCCTCAGTATCAACTTGGTACAGTACTGCATCACACTGTTCCTCAAATTGTTTGTTTCAGATAAGTGGGGACCTGGGTTTAGAGATTTTTTTGAAAAATCACATAGTAAATTGTTCTTGGGGATTTTTGGACTGAAGAATTTGACTTTCCTTTGAACTTTTGTTCCTCTGCTGATGGTGTCTGGACTATTTTATAATAACCGAGTTTATAGTTTTTGGCAAGAATGTATTATTTTGCTGTATCCATTCTGTAGCTAATGAGTTAGTCTCAGAGGACAGCTGGTTTAATGTGTAGGGGTGTGAGTGACTCTGCTGTTTCTTAGACTGTTCACATATCTGTTCTGTTTACCTTCTCCATGCTCTTCCAGACCAGCTATATTTGTGCATAGAGCCTAGCTGCAGGATCAGCTTGCCTGTTAACATGTCTCCTAGAATTCCGGTTTCATACACACCGTTTTCTGTTTTGACATCACTGACCACGGTGTAGCTCATTCCCTCCTTCAGGAAGTCAGACTGCTGAGTACTAAACAAATCCTTCCCCTGCTATGCAAAATGTGGTGGCTTATAAACGAAGCTCTCAAATGAGGAGCCCTGATTGCTTCCATATATTTTGTAAAGACAGCAGTGCTCTGGAATGCCTAGGGTTAAGATGTCCTTTAAATCATTGCTTTTGCCACTGGTGTGTGGGGGTAGGTGGTTGCAGTGACCTCTTTTCTGCCTGTCTGTACATGTGCCAGCAAAATGTTGCAGGCTCAAAACTGTGAAACTTTGTTCCCAGTTGCTGTTTCTATGCAATCATGTTCTCGTAAGTTGAGATGGAATTAGGCTGTCAGACTGCCTGCAGGTGCTGGGGACCCCTTGCTCACAGGGGTGGCCATCTCCATCCTCAGTATTTTAAACTGAAATGCATAAAAATGTATTAATTTCTCAAGCTGTGCATCAAGTTGAAACTACATGTGATGATCACTACTAGGGCAGACAGAAATTGCAAAATGGCATCCTGAAGTAATAAGTTTGTATACCACAGTGCTGCCCAGTTAGCTGATCAGGTCCATAGATTGGGGAGGGGCGGCGATGACTGACCTTGCTGGAAGCTCTTGCAAAATAAAGTTGTCCCCTGCTTGTTAGTGAAAGGAATTCAGAGGGATGCCCCAGTCCCATTTTTTAACCAGATCCTGGCTAGGCGGGATTCACCCAAGGGTGCTGACGGAGCCCAGGTAATGTAACATAGTGGCTAAAAGCACTGAATAGCAAACCTAGAGGACTATGTTTTGAATCCCACAACTCGCATGCAGTGACAGTGAGCAAGCCACTTAACTTCCAGTGTTCTCAGGGACGCACCTGGAAACAAGCTTCAGCTTAGTGTGTCTTTCCTGACCAAACATTGTTAAAAAAAAAAAAAAAAAAAGGCAGGCCTCTGGTGGCTCCTTTAGCAGACCTATACACTGAATCGCTTTCCACTGTTTTAGAGCTGATGCACTGGAGGGTAACAAACATGGTTTTCCTTGTACATAAGTAGGGATAGAGAGAACCTGGATAATTATAGGCCAGTGAGTCTAATGTTCATATTGTCCGTTGGGGAAAGTTATTGCATTAACTGATACTTGAATTTGCAGGTTAAGGAATAGGAACTGCCATGATATCGTGTCCATATGAATTTTCAATTTGGATGATGAGAAGATGGACAAATCTATTTATATTTTATTGGCTTTGAAGGAGGGCTTCCTCATCGTGAGGGGGGCTACAGAGGCAAGCCAACCAGAACTGAAGCAGATTAAGCACTTGGTGGTATAGCATTTGTTAGTGGATTTAATTGCACTTCAGAAAGCCTTTAATTCAGTGCTGGTAAAGACGTTTGTGGACCTAGGACTTGAGGCTGGGTCAGATAGTTGGATTGGGAATTGTCTGATTTTTAGGACTCGGGAGAGTTGCCCTGAAAGGAAAGTTCTGGATGAGGGAGGGGACTAGTGGGTTCCTCAGTGGTTTGTACTGGGACACTACTGTTTTAAAATGTATAAGTAATATAGGAGTGGGGGACAAGGAAGCAAGTCTCTATTGGCAGATGGTACAAAGCTCTGTGGGAGGGTGGATAGGAAAAGGAAATTGGCAGCATGAAAGAGGATGTAGAGTGACTGGGAAAGTAGTCTCTGCTTGATAATTGAAATTTCAGTGCCAAAAAGAAATGTAATGCACACTGACTGCAGAAATCCACAAACAAAATATTGCATCTGTGTGATAAAAGGTGAAGCACTCAGTGGAGCCAAGGGGCCTGGGAGTGAAAGCTAGCAATAGTCAAAACTCCTCCCAATTGCAGAAAGACTCATGCAATAAGGTGGTGGTGGGGGTCATAAGTTGCAGGAAGTCGATCGTACTTCAACTGTACCCATCACTGGTTGGGCTTTACCTGGAGTACTGTGTACAGTTATGTAGCCCTCATCTGAGAAAGGACAGAGAAAAGTTGGAAACTATACAGTGAAGGGTGACAGAAGTTATCTAGGGGCAGTAGGGAAGGTTCTGTGAGGGCAGACTGGATTGTCTCATTCGTAACCTCGAGGGGATAGCAGGAAGTGGGGATATGAGAAACCTGCAAATACATACAGTAGTTTTAACAAGGTGAATTCCACAAAGCTGTCCACGTTAGGGGAACAGTATATTCCACCAGGGGGCACCACATCAAGCTGGAAGGGGAGTTCAGAAAAGACAATGGAAAACATGTTATATGAAGGGCTAAGCGGACTGGTGGAATAGATGGCAGAGCAGTGTGTTCATTGCTGGATTCATGGCTAAAAACACAATGGGACATCTTCAAGTAGGCTATCAGAAGCAAGTGAGAGGAAGAGAGATGGGCGAACTGTAAGGGGAGTTAAAGTCAGAGTAATGCACAGTAGGGCAGCAGGGCATGCTAGATGGACCTTTTGTCATTTCCATCCTTATTTTCCTATGTTTCTGTCAGTTAAGTGTATTGTATTTTGAATGGGTTGGGGGTGGCATGTGCTAGACAGGATAAATTCATCTCACTAGGAACTGTGAACCATTCTCAGAACATCTTGTTTGGCTTGAAGTGTTAGTAGACCCATTGCATGCTTTTCCCCAAACCCTGTCATGTAGAGAAGAACTGAAAAGTTGGCTAGTATCGCTAAGGGTTCTCAAACTTTCCTTCTTGGTTACTTCTGTGTTTTTTTTTTCAGTAGGGTTATCTCACTTTTTCCTCCTTGGTTACTTCTTTTTCTGGCGGTGTGGGTTAAGATCAGTTCCCAGGAGGAGCATCATGCTCTGCACTGGCAATTGGTTGTAAGTATTTTGTGGCCTGGAGCTATGCATTTTGTACTGCTGATAGAAGTTATTCTAGTTTCTACAGTGTGGCCTAGCAGGCAGACAGCCATGAAAAAATTACAGGCCTCAGGTGTTTTACTAGTAGCACAGATTTTTTGGAACCAGTTTGCATGGAGCTTTTTCTAGGATTCCCTGATAGAGTACATAACGTATGTGCACGTGCACACACACTTTCATAGCCTCTGGGAACAGGTTTTCATGAAGCAGCTTTGTGTGACAGGAGCCCCAAACACAACAGCTCACCAGGCTGGGACATGGAGGAACTGGGCTCACCATACACTTCCTTGCAAGCCTTGCTTCGTCCTGAACAAGTTTTCTTTTGACGTACCTGGATTGTTGTGGGTCTTGTACGTTGTGTCTGGGTCCTGCCTGACTTACTAATCTCCTGATTGTGAACATGTCACCTTGATCCCCTTGTTTCCAGTAGGAAGGGTTTTGAAGATCCTTCCTTGAGCTATCGCATGTTTGTTATGTGTACTCCATGCAGCCTACCTGGGAACACTGTCAGCACCATCTGTTTGGGATTTCAAGGCACCATTGACAGATTTACTATGAAGGCTTTTCATAACATTGTGTAAGTTAGTGTATTAACATTTTATTTATTTAAAATTTAGTAACCGAGAAAGGCACAGTGAGTGAGGCTCATTTTCTGGGTAAGATTCCATGGGGGGTGGGATGGGGACAAATGGGAGTGGAAAAGGAATATAAAAATACATAAATGTAAATAAGAATTACAGTATATACATACTCTCAAGCTGCATTAGATGCACGAAAAAAAACAAAACAAGAATGTGCTGTTTTTTTTTTTTCCCAGCATCCTTTTAAAAGATCATACTACTACTCCTGCAGACTGCCTTCCCGGCATAGTGTTCTAAACATACGTTGAAATAAAGAGGCATTAACTGTATAGGAAAAACACTACGTAATGCAAGTTACTAAAACTGTGGCATATACAGGTGAACAAAAGGCTTGCAACAAGAAAAGGGAGCTGTCTGCTGGGCCGGGGGGGCAAAATAATCATTTGTAAGTTATTTGAGTGCCACGGTAGAGGAAGCAAGACTTACTGGAAGCTGTACTGTTTAGTTGGAAAGTGCTTTTAATGTGCATTTGAAAATGTGCTGTTCAAAACCTTTAACTCCTTTCCACCCCTAGAGATGACCAAAGGTCGATATTGAAGTCCTAGCTCCAGAAAATTGTAGCATAGTGATATAAGGTCAGAAGGGACTCGAGGTCCATCTGGTCTGCTCCCCTGCTTCATAAGTATGCTGTATAAACATGTATATGGTTATAGGTTGTATGTATAGCTTGTAGAGTAACATATGTGATGACTGCAGGGACCTGGGGTCTGTCTTGTCCTGCTCGTCTGCACATGGCAGTGACCATACCTGGTTTGATGAGTATGGACACATATCCAAGCTTATCTGCTACAGTGCCCCGCCCTAACCCTTACGGCTGTTCTCCTTGGGAATCTGTCCAGTCCTGCTTTAAATGCTTGAACAGTGCTGGCTTCCACAACTTCAGCAGGGTTGAGTATGCCACGTGTAACTACTGTTCAAGTGAAGTGGGTTTTAATGTTATATTTATTGTGCTTTGTGCCAGACCCTACGGCCCCACACACAGCTCTTCTGTGGTCCTGGTGGGAACAACACTGGTAGTGGTAGGAACCATTGGTTTACCCCAATTAACTGCCCATGGGACTGGACCGTACTGAAGGAAACTGGGCACTAAGTTGCCAGCCAAGTGTTAACGGATGGTGGTGCAGAACCGGGGAGATGGGCATCATGTATAGAGCTAGCAGCAGTCTTTGTTGATGGTGAGCTACCGGGAGGTGTGGTGTGCAGTAATGTAGGCGCAACATCTGGCACAGTACCCTGACAGCTCTGCTCCCCGGCCGCCAGGGGTCAATCATGTGCCTGTCGCATGTCCCCACACCCCAGAGGAGGAGGAGGAGAGAGCAGTCCCTAGGATGCTAATCCCTTCTGCCTGTGGCCAGCCCTCTGATGCTTGGACTCCGAACCTGGGGCGTCAGCACGTGGCAGAAATCAGTCACTGCTGGTGGGCCAGTGAAACAGTTCTTCAATGTCCCCCAGTTTGAGTGTACTGTATTTCTTTTGTTCTGCTGTATCTATGTAAAATATTGTTAAAATAAATGAGAAACTTATTGGACTGCAGTGATTTACTCCTTCGCTAAGCTCAAACAAGTGTGTATACTCCACTTTCTATTCTCTTTAGCGTTTGAAAGGTTTGGAATTGGCACCATACCACAGTTTAAATGCTGTTTTTTTTTTTTTGTGTGTGTGTGTGTGTCATGCCAGTAAAATTTACCTTCCGACTAGTCCTACTGGTTAATATTGGAAGATGTAGCATTACCTTTATAAGCAAATGGCTTATTGTCTGTGGGACTGGTGGATGTTTCCAGTCACTACCCTGCTGGCTGCAAAACTTCAGTCCAATCTTTGAACTACATTATTACTATGAAAGTGATGGGATAGGTAAGCAGCAGTGTGCTCTAGCGGCTAGTGCATAGGCCTGTGAAGAGGAGGTCCCAGTCTGTTTTTGACATAGCGCACTTGGCTTCCCTGTGCTTCTGTCTGCCAGCTGATGAAACAAGTGGAAGGATGATCCCACTGAAAAAAAAGTTAATTGCAGCCATCCTGGAGATTATGAAAGGGAGCAAAATCTGGATTTTGATTTATTTATTCATTCATTTTCTTTGGTGTTCATGCTTCTTGTTCACTGCAGGGTGCTCTACCATCCCCAGTCCTGACATCTGCCATCCATGGTTTACTTGTGCTGGTCCGTGTCCCCATTGATTACCCCTCCATGGCAGGGCCAAGAGGAGGCCGCCACCCCTGTAAGATACACATAGGCCAATTTTTTTTTTCTAACTCTTTTTCTGTGCTCGCTTGGGCCCGGAGAAACTCTCAGGCATCCACTCCTCAGCTCTACCTCCTGGCCTCGAAACTCACCAGCGACCTGGCACCAGCCCGCTATCCCCTGGTTCTGAGCCCTCCTGAGGAGGGCCGCCCTATCCTCCCATGGCGCTGTATCTGTAAATTGGGCTGGGCTGGATGAGTTTGGCTGGTGGAGTGTGGCTGTTGGGTGGTGCCTTTGCCTGTCTCCAGGAGCGGAGGATTTTCTTTGTTGGTTCGCCCCACCTCCCCTAGCGGAGTCCCTACGTGCAGTGACGCCAGGGAATGTCTTGCGTGGTTCCACAACCCTCTACTCTGGCCCTGAAGCGTTGCGGTACCCTTCGGGTCTCCACCAGAGGTCACCACTGTGCCAGGCATAGTCCCTGGATCCCCATGAGGAAGGAGAGCTGTCCTCTGGATGCTCAATCCTTCCCTCCCCTGCCGACCTCCGGCGATCCAGGCTTGTTCCGGGCAGGGGTCGCCCGGCGTGGTGCAGTGTGGTGTCCAGCGCCAACCCTCAGCGCCACCGGGCCGGCCACACATAGGCCAGTTTTGTATTGCAGGATCTGAGAGGGCAGTGAGGCATCATCTTGCCTTACCGGGTTTCTCTTTCCTGTTTTCAACCCACCCACCTCCCTGGATGTCATGTGGCCCTGTTTTGACCTCAACACACTCAGCATCCCCTGCGGATGGACAGCTCCCTGGCTTAACTGCAGGAGGTCACTTGAGCAGCGGAACATGATGCCCATCCCTACCCAGGCTGGGAGCTGTGCTGCGTGGCAGCCTCAGCCCAAAGCCACCTTTCCAAGTTCACTCTCAAACTTGAGTCACTAGCCACAGAGCCATTTGATGGCCTTTGGATTTCCTTTTCTTGTATAAATTGGAAATATGTGCAAGTGGTAGCCCACCTCTATGGCTTCTTGTGTTAACTTTGAACAGGGCACTCGGCAGGCTGGCCTGTTGGCACAGTGGTAGCACTGCTCACGATGCCAGCGACCCGAGTTCAGAGAAACGAGCTTGGATTGTCAGGGACCAGCCGGTGGAGAATTGAGCACCATGGGGTCTGTCCCTTAGGAGGGTGGGTTGCTGCCCTCTCTGCAGTACTACCACCTGGATGACTACAGGTGGCATTGCAGTTGAGGGCATCGTGGGAGGAATGGACACAAGTCAGGGTTTGGTGTGGCAGCATGCTCAGGTGTGTGCACATGCCTTGAACCTCCGTGCGTGGCTGCGTCTGTAGGAACAGGGAGAAAATGGAAAAACTTCAGTGATCGATGGTCCCCAGTGGACTGAAGGGGACGGGATCTGAAACCCTCAGCCGACCAGCCTGAGCGAAGATTGCGCGGGTGGGGGGCATCCTGTCTTTCCTTCCCAGATGGATAGCTGCAAAAGCATGGAGGTAGGTGGTTGATGGGGTTCGAGACTGGCAGAGTCAGGGCACCTAGTGGAACCCAGAGGAGGTCAAGGTCGAGGCAGTACGCAGAAAGGGACATAAACTAAAGCAAAACAAAAGAGGGGCTCTCAATAACATTTACCTCTTTGGGGTCCAGAACTCCTTAAAATTAAAAAATTGGGGTTCCTGGACAAAATTATGGAATCAGCAGTGTTCCTTTGGAACCCACGTCCTGCTACAGTGTGGGTGGTTGCCAGCAAGCAGCCGGTATGCTGAGAAAGCCGGCAGTGCATCCCGAGACCTACACACTGATAAATGCATGGCCCAATGAGCTACTTGGGTATCCTGGACTCGGGGGCCTCAACCAGAGCCCTGTTTGAAATTATCTTATTTTCCTTTTTAAGGTCGCTTGTTAATGCTGATTTTTTCCCTGCCTGATATTCATTTTTTTTTTTTTTAATTACTGGTCTGTTCCCAGAACCCAGTGGAATAAGTTGAGTGGTGGTCTGCAGCGATGTTTTACTCCAGACATCCGTTTCCAAGTTCTGAAACTGATCATTAAAGAAGACCTTCCTTGATGGTCCAAAAGTTACAGCTTGTAGTCATTATATGTAGTACTAGACCTGAATAGGTGTGTGCATTTATTTCTGGCCAAGGTTTACTCTGCCTTCCATCATTTGGATTTGTTTTTGAGCCATGCTGCCTTGCCTTTGCTGTTCAGCTGCTGGGCTGCTAGCTCCTTATGACATCACTGTAGGATAGAGGAGGCTGCTTGCTGTGCAGTACCATGCAATTGCAATAATATTGCAAGGAAACCTACCAGTACTGTGTACATGCTGTGTTCTCTTCCCAAGACACCATGTTAGCAATGTATTATGCCAAAATCTAAATGCTTTGTCAGTATGTTTTTTTTTTTTTTGTGGAATTGACTCTGCCCTACAGTGATGTCAGCAGTATAACCTGGGCCCAGAGCAACATCGGCTGGCTATAGAAGTTTGTACACCCTGCAGTTTAGTAGCTCAGAATGCAAAAACTAACTGCAGCATACAGTAATGAAATACAATTCAGAATCAATGCAAGAAAGGGTAATTAATGCATGAAAGTGAAAGTGACTGGGAAGGTCCTCTTAAATAAAATGAAATTTAGGAACAAATCAGCATCAACATGGGCACTAAAATGACCCCCTCTCCACAGTTTCATATTGAGTGCAAGAAATTGAACAGAGGGAGATGCAGGAGGCCCCAATTTCCAACTATACTAAATGAGCACTTGTCAGTCCCTGAATACAGTATTTGCTTGCAGTGTAATAAAGCGTTAAAGAGACCCTGATGATGTTGGAGCAACTCTGAAAATATAATGGAAACAATTTAGCTTATGTTTCGTGTACACTTTTTAATTTTCACCCTTAATTTTTATGACATTTGCATGGGAACAGGATTTTGTTGCCTATTTGCTCTGTCTACGTGTCTACTTCTGCAGTCAAAATATTTTTTATGACATCTCAGTCTGTTGCTATGGAGATAATCATGGAGTCATAAACAGAGTATTATGATATATGCAGACAAGCAGCCAAAGCTAATAAAGTCCAAGGACACTACTTTGGTTTTATATCACTTCCTCTGTAACAAAGAAAAACGAGAGAGAATTGCTAAAATTTAGTCTTGGCTAAATGGTGCAGAGGGTATAAACACAGAACTGTAAAACAGTGGGATGCAAGTTCAGCCCCCCTCATGGCCACAAACAATATTTTCTGAGGAAATCCTAGCTACAATAAACTTGTAGCTGGGCCAGGAGTTTCTTGGAAGCCTCACCTCCTACCGCACCAGTGACTCAGTTCGGAACAGACCAGGTTGCTCGCGGGGAGAGAAGGATTGTGTTCATTGATGGCTCACCTCCTTCAGGGTGGAGGGACAGTGTGTACTGCTGCTTGGCTGTCACCTAGCAGGAGGCTAGGTTGTGCACCAGCAGTCCCCAAAATTGAAGGCTGAGGCAGGAGTTAAGCGTGCACTGTCTTCATGGGCTCACGTTTGTGCCATTACACGCCACGGCTCTGACTTGAGGGGAGAAATCAAGGTTGGTGCATTGGGAAACAGCGACCACTGTATGGTCAAATTCCAAGTAGGCATAATGGGGCACATCTTTCACTCAAAAATCAAAGTGCTAGATTTTAAGAGGCAGACTTCCAAAACAACTTAATTGAATCAGAGGAGGAAGAGGTTGTAGTTATGTGGAGCAGACTTAAGAGAGAGCAATCAAGGCGACCACAGACCGTGCTGCAGAAGAGTCAACAAGGCAAAAGACATGGAACCTCTGTGGTTCGCCAAAGAATTGGAAACCATAGTAAAAGAAAAGAAAAAGGCGTATATTGTACAACAAACAAAGAATGAAAAAGACTGGGAGTTGTACCAAAAAAAAAAAAATTGAGAGAAGCAAACAAAAGGATAAGAGAGGCCAAATCCCAGATAGAAGCAAAGATTGCAGAGGATGCAAAAGAAGGGCGACAAATCATTCTTTAGGTATACTGGGAAAAAAGGAAGGCAAAAGGGGGATAGTGAGGATTGCTACATGTGGCAAGAGGATAGCAGATGACGACTACCCATTAAAGGCAGAAATCCTAAACCAGTACTTCTGCTTAGTATTTACCCAGGAGGATAGAGGAAACAGCCCACCACTCACAAATCACAGCACCCCAGGACCGGGTAGACACTAGCCCTTTCACCAAGGACCAAGTACTAGAAGCACTGAACAAACTGAAGGTGGGAGAAGGCAATGGGACCGGACGAGATGCACCCAGAATCTTAAAGGAACTTGGGAATGAACTGGCAACACCACTGGCAAAACTATTCACCACATCCCTGGAGAGCGGAGTGGTACCCAAGATTGGAGGCAGGCAACAGTTGTCCCACTTCACAAATCAGGCAGCCGGAAGAGGCAGGAAATTACTGACCAGTAAGTCTCACGTCTATAGTGGATGGAGTCGCTGCTCAAACAGAGGATTCTAGCATTCCTCGAAGCCAACAGCCAGCTGGACCCCAAACAGCATGGATTCACAGTGGGGAGATCATGCCAGATGAATCTGGTCAAGTTTTCAGCTGGGTTACCAAGACTGTGGATGAAGGTGGGGCAGTTGATGTGGTCTACCTGGATTTTGCAAGGCCTTGACTCTGTTCCCATAGAAGGCTGTAAAGAAGTTAGACCACACAGGGGTGGGACCAGAAGTGGTTAAGTGGGTATAGAACTGGCTACTGGACAGAACCCAGAGGGTGCAGGTAAATGGAGCACTCTCGCCAGAGGGCAGGCTGACCAGTGGTGTGCCCCAGGGCTCGGTGCCGGGGCCGCTGCTCTTCAGTGTTGTCATAGCTGACATAGCTGAGGGCTAGAGGAAAGGTGCGCCTATTCGAGACGACAGCAAGATATTTAACAGGGTGGACACCATTGAGGGGTAGGCAAGATGGAATCGGACCTAAAGAAACTTGAGTGGTCTGGAACATGGCAGCTGAGATTCAGCGCCAAGAAGTGCAGAGTCATGCACATAGGGAAGACAAATCCAAAGAAGGCATATTACCTGGGAGGGAACAACTAGCTTCCTCCAGCCAGTGGCGTGACCTCAGAATCATGATCTCAGATGACTTGAAAATGGGAAAACAATGTGAGAAGGTAGCACTTCAGGCCAGTGGAATTCCTGGGTTGCATTGGGAGGGAATCATGAGCAGGAGGAGGAGGTGATCCTGCTTTTGTATAAGGCACTGGTCAGGCCACACCTGGAATACAGTGTCTAGTCTTGGAGGCTGCACCTTAAAAGGACATCGTCCTCATAAAGTCCAAAGAAGGGTGACAAAATGGTACAAGGATTACACCAGATGTCATACGAGAATAGATTGAGTGAACTGAACATGTATTCTGTGGAACAGAGAAGGGAGAGGGTGACATGATCAAACAATCGGATACATAAAAGGCATTAAGAAGGTGCAGGAACTTAATCACTACAAGGAAGGCAGTAGAACAGGGACATGATTTAAGGCTAAAGGAGGTTCACTACCAGTGTGAGGGCGTTGTTCTTCACGGAGAGGGTGGTGGATGCAGGAATTGCCTGCCCCTAGAGGTCATGGGGCAAACACTGTGGTGGGATTCAAGAATGCATGGGATAGACACATGGGAACCCTCAGACAAAGGGAAGCTAGGCAGGTAGATTAGATAAAAACACAGGGCAGATTACATGGACCTGGCGGTTTCTATCTGGTCTCAACTTCTGTTTCTATGGAGTGATGGGCATAAAAGTACCTCTCTTAGAATGACACTGTGGCCCTTCAGGCACGCGACCACCACCACCCATGGGACCCACTCACAAAATGAGGTAAGAAGCAGATGGGATAAGTCCTGGAGGTGGTGTGATGGGGCTAGGGGGTTCGACAGGTAGGTCACCTGGATGCCAGTGACCATCACATGGTATGGTTCAGTTTGGCCACTAGAACAAAAAACATTCCATCTCCAAGGCAAAATATGGGACTTCAGAGGAGCTGACTTTGATAAGATGGCCAACAGAGTTGCTTAGTCCTGGCAAAAAGAAATAAAGGTGAGAGGGTACAGGCAAAGTGGGCAAGCATTAAAGATGCAATACTTGAAGCAACATCCCATTGTGTTAGTGAGAAAGAAAGTGCAAAGAAGAAGAAACCACTTTGGTTCTCAAACACAGTAGAAGAAAAGGTCAGAGCCAAAAGGCTGGCCTTCAGGAAATATAAGAGAACACAGCTGGATGAAGATAGGAGGCATACCAAACTTCCTAAGGGAAGCAGGAAGGCAGTAAGGCAGACAAAGGCCCAAACCGAGGAAACACTAGCACAAACAGTAAAGAGAGTGACAAGACTTTCTATAGATACATTAGTGAAAGGAGGAAATCCAGAGGGGTATTACTAAGATCAAAGGAGATAAGGGGCATGTGAGGAGGAGGACCATGTAAAGCATCCATCTTAAATAGATACTTCTGCTCAGTATTTACTGAGGAGAAGGTAGGGCAGGGCCCACAGCTCAGCACCATGGACACAGGGGGAGGGAGGAGGCACTAGTCCTTCACAAAAGAAAGGGTCCTACAAGAGCTCGATAAACTCAGGTGGACAAGGCAATGGGACCTGATGGCATACATCCCAGGGTACTAAATGAGCTGAGGGTGGAACTAGCAGAGCCATTGGCAGAACTGTTTAGCGAGTCTCTGAGCACAGGAGAGGTCCCAGAAGACTGGAGAAGGGTTTGATGTCATCCTGCTCCACAAGAGTGGTAGCAGGAGGAGGCAGGGAACTACAGACCAGTCAGTCTTACTTCAGTACTGGGCAAGATTATGGAGACTTCCTTAAGGAAAGGATAGTGCAACACCTGGAATCCATAGGAGCACAGGATCCAAGACAGCATGGGTTTACAAAGGAAGGTCCTGTCAACTAATCTAGTAGATTTCTTTGATTGGGTAACCAGAGTGGTGGACCAGGGGAGCAGTTAATGTCGCATACCTTGATTTCAGCAAAGCTTTCGATACTGTTCCATGTAGAAGATTGATTAATAAGCTGTGTAGCTCGGTGGGTCAGACGCTGGTCAACTGGGTGGCAAACTGGTTGGACGGGCAGAAACAGAGAGTGGTGGTAAATGGTATACAGTCAGAAGAGATGCAAGTCACAAGTGGGGTATCTCAGGCATCAGTCCTGGGACCAGTCCTCTTCAATATCTTCATCAGTGACATTGCAGACGGACTGGAGGGTAAGGTTAGTCTGTTTGCAGATGACACCAAGATCTGTAACAGAGTAGATGATCCAGATGGGGTGGGCGGAATGAGAAGAGATCTGGATAAACCAGCAAAATGGTCAGAAGAGTGGCAACTGGGGTTTAATGCAAAGAAGTGCAAGATCATGCACATAGGAAGAGAAACCCTGAAGCCACCTATAGGTTGGGAGGAGTTGCTGGCAGTCACAGGGGAAGAAGGAGACTTGAGCGTCCATCATCACTGATGACCTGAAATCATCCAAGCAGACCACTAAAGCAGTAGGTAAGGCTAGAGAGATGTTGGGGTGTATTAGTAGGGGTATCAAATCGTAAGAGGGAGGTAATCATCCTCTTTATAAATCACTGGTTAGGCACCATCTGGAGTTCTGCAGGTAGTACTGGAGGCCACACCTTCACAAGGACATTAACCAAATTGGGGCAGTCCAGAGAAGGCAACCAAAATGGTGCAGGGACTGCATCAAAAACATATGAGGACAGATTAACGGAGCTCAATATGTATATCCTAGAGGAAAGGAGGAGAGAAGTGATATGATTGAAACATTCAAACATCTTAAGGGCATTAACAAGGTGAAAGAGTCTAACGTGTTTCAATATAAGAAAATAGCAGGACAAGAGGCATACTTGCATACTGTGTGACCCTGAGCAAGTCACTTAACTTCCTCGTGCTCCCAGGTTGCACCTGCAAACAAGCTTTCAGCTTAGTGTGTCTCACCTGGTAAATAATTGGTTTAAAAAAAAAAAAAGACACAGCATGAGATTAGAGGGAAGCCAATTAAGGGGTAATGTGAGGAAGTTCTTTTCACAGAAGGAGTGGTGGATGCATGGAACGGCCTACCTCAGGGAGTGGTGGATATGAGTACAGTGCAGGGCTTCAAATAGGCATAAGGGAGCAATACAGGTGAGTATGAATAGATAGGCTATTGACAGAGCAAAGGCCAATGGCACATTCATAAGGTAGAAAAAGAAATGAGCTGGCCCGTGGCGCTGAGGGCTGATGCACTGGACGCTTACCTCGTGTCACGCCGGGCGACCCATGTTCAGGGAACGGACATGGGTGCCAGGAGTTGACAGGGAGGAAAAGGATTGAGCATCCCTAGACTGCTCTCCTCTCAGGGAGGGGGATTGCAGGGCTCAGCGATTGCCTGCCACCTGGCGGAGGCTGGGGGTGACACGTCAGCACTGGAGACTGGCGAGAGCTGCGGCAGGCGCCATGCCTGGCGCACGGGAGTGTGCGCGCTGCCACCATTGCATGCCGTAACCCTCGAGGGGAAGTACAGGGAAAATGCAGAAAAATGGAAGAGTGCTCTATGGATGACGATGGTCCTTCCATGACGGGTTCGGAAGACACCTCCCAAACACTAATCCAGTCCGCCAGATGGAACGCCCTACCCCTGCCGCGGCGGGTAAGTTGTGGGTTACCGGGGTTCATACCCATGCCTACACGGGGACGCGGATGTAGGCAGAGGATTCCAGGGAAAATAAGTAGCTGTAAAAAGAAAAAGAAATGGGCAGACTGGATGGGCCTTGCATGGTCGTTTATCTGCTGGCCAACTTCTATGTTTCTGTGACAGCAAAAGGAGGCCAATGGGTGGGGCAGCAGGATAAAATCCATATGAGAAAAAAAAAATTGCAAAATATATATGAAGTATAAACTGAAATGTGTCTAAAACTCACATTTTTACAAGTTATCCCACTGATAGCGGGCTTTTAAAGTGAACATAATGGGCCTGATTCCAGAAGATTGGCGAGGGCTTGTGTGAAGCCCTGTGTCAACCATAGAGTTTGATGCAACTGAATCAAAGCCTTCACAACTCTGTGCCATTCCAGAAGGGGTGATGCAGTTGCAACAGTTTTTTCACTTTATGGCAGCTTGTGCCAGATGATTGGTGCAAGCCCGTAGTAAGGTACCCCACGGACATGAGATTAGGCCACTGGGGAATGGTCTAACTGCGGTGTCGGGACTTCTGCATCGGCTTCTAGAACACTGCAAGTTTGACGCAAGTCAGCACTTGCGCCAGACAGCCTGCTGCAAGTTCCCCTGTGGCGATCACATCCGCTTAGAATCGGCTCATGTAATTTGAATAAAGTAGACACCATTAGACATCTTTAACAAAACATAATATTTAGACACAGTTCAGCTTGTTATTTGATATTAGGTCTGTATTTCTCATCCCATTATTTATTACTGAGGCCATTTGCATGAAAATGGGATCTTTGGTCCTGAAGAGCTCATTTATTCCTACTGCTTTCTCCCTACCTGAGGTCATAATGGTCTACTTGTGACATCACAGTTACTCCCATGGCAACAGATTGTGATGTCACAACAGTGGACTGTGACAAAAGTAGGAGTAAACAAAGAGGCAGAAGAACTCTAAGGATATAGGGCATGTTTCCATGTAAATTTCTCAGTAATAAGTAATGGGGAGCAAAAGTCTATTGAATACATATGGAATGCAAGCTGAATTATAGCTAAAGATTATGTTTCTCAAAGTTTTCTTTGAGGCATCAGCAACTCTTTAAAGAAACTATTTCTAGTGTTTTTGTTCAGTATTGACATGCTGTTAACATATTTAATACTATTATATTTGCATTTTGCATGTTGAGTGTGTTTCCCACTATGTTTAGTGCTTTTACAAGAGACTCACTAGGCTTCTGTTTGTAACTAGGGAAATCACTAAAAGTGGAAACGACAGTGTAAGGCTTGACGTTTATCTTCAAAGTTTGATGATAATGTCTGTTAGTTGGCTAATGGGCAGAAAACCAAAGTGATCGGTGGGCTGCATCATTTGAACTGCCCAAAGTTTCTGGACACTGTCATCACCAGCTCTTTTGCCCTTGGCTTTTGTAGTAAGTCTCTTGTATTTCTACATCCATTGGTTTGTACAGCACCCACCTCCACAGCCTCCTACACTGCATGAGCACCACCAGTATGTTTGCTTCTTGTGTTCTATGGAAACATAAAAAGGGAAATCTGGGTTTGTGTTCCCTTAAAGGGAAAAAAGTTGAGTAGGGGAAAAAAAGGGCATCATTGGACTACCAGTTCCTCTGATCAAGATTCTAAAGCCCTCCACTCACCAGTAGGAGTTATGGAGCTGCTATGGAAGCTCTGGCCAGGTCTCTACCGCTGTAGCCATTTGGGGCAGGATTGAGCATCCCAGGGACAGCTGTCTGCTACTGCTCAACGCCGTGACCCATGTTAGGAACAGACTCAAGGCTGCTGGGGGGATCGAGCATCCCAAGGAGAGCTGTCCATTACCGCTGTACACTGGTTACCGAGGTTTGGGAACATACTAAAGCTGCTGGGGGAATCGAGCATCCCAAGAACTGCTCTCTACTTCGGCTCACTATACTGGTAATCCAGGTTTGGGAACAGACTCAGGCCACTGTGGGGTTGGCCAGGAAGGATGCTCAGCGTCCCAAGGACAGCTGGCCCTTACTGCTCACTACGTTGGTGACACAGGTTCATGGAACAGACTCAGGCAATGTGGTGGCCGGGTGAGGGAGTATTGACATCCCAAGGGCATGTGTTCGCTGCTGCTCGCTACATCGGTGACACAGGTTTTGGGAGTAGAGTTAGGCCACTGGGGACAAGCCAGGGAAGGAGGCTCGAGCTTGAATGATAGCTGTTTACTACTGTTCACTACACCCATGACTGAGATTCAGGAACAGACTGCACTCACTGGGGGCGTCCGGGAGAGGGAGGATCAAAGTCTGATGGACAGCGGCCTTCCTCAAGAGGGGGTACGCTGCATCCTGCTACTAGACTGCCACATGGTGGAGACCAGATGCCAGCACACCAGGTGCACATCGATGGCGAGCGGGGCAGATGCCCAATGCCTAATGCACATAT
The DNA here is from genome assembly GCA_016271365.2 of Neoceratodus forsteri. Classification (NCBI taxonomy): domain Eukaryota; kingdom Metazoa; phylum Chordata; order Ceratodontiformes; family Ceratodontidae; genus Neoceratodus; species Neoceratodus forsteri. Next base: position 332,997,764 of record CM057449.1, read on the forward strand.
GCGTAAGGCCATTGTATGCGCAGACAATCTTCCCCGGGAGAAGATGGGGAGAAAATCTCTGGTCTGCCGATGATGCCATCCCCCTGTAGGCCCACACATGACCAACAGAGCAGGCCATCCACTAGATCTATGGTCCTGGGTCACGTGGTGGATTAACTTGTAAATTCCTTAAGGTTGATAACAGGGCTGGAAAGGAGCTGGTGGGGGCAGACTAGGGGCCAGAGAGAAAGCTGTATGGAAAAAACCCTCTAATTGAGCTTTCTCCAAGTCCACGCAACTCACCCCCAAATCCTATCACCACTGCCACATTGATTTGGCCTCTTTTCACTCCCAATGTATCCAGGAAGCTGGCACACTCCTGGACGCACTTAGTGAGCAATGTATGGTATACTGTGTGCTGAAGATCCAGCATCCCAAAGCCCCTCAAAGATTATCCAGATCCGATCATTCAGGTCCCTTGTTCTGTCTGCCCTGCATGCTGATCTGTCAGATACTGACTAGTCCTTCATCTTGATGGCTTTGGACATAAATGATGCCCTCCAGAATGTTCAGAATAAATGTACAACTGTCTGGAATTCCATTCCTCTAAAATGACCCGACCAGGGTCAAAGGCTCCCACCATCCCTGGATCACAGCTGAGTTACTTACTTGTCTCAAAGCAAGTGACTCAGCCTGGCACATGTTACAGAAAATCCTAAACCAAAGTTACCTGGCTTGCAAAGTTTGAGTACTTTGCATCCATCCTCCATTATAGTATCAGCCACCCCTCCAATTTCTGGAAAGTCATTCATGGCCTTTCTAACCCTCACCCAGTCTTTGGCCCCAGTCCCCAAACTAGGGAGTTAAACTACCACTGATCCTGACGGTCCCTTCCTCTTTTTGTATACCACTTGTACTGTTTGCTACTCTCCTACATTTCCTCCACCCCTGCTTCTGTCCCTGCTTTCCATTCTTTCTCATTCACCTATCGGGCTGCATATGTTGCCTTGTCAGCAAGCCTCCACTGTGCAGCGATGTAGGAGCAGTCCAACCAGCCCTGCCTCCCGGGACAGAAGAGCAGTCCATCAGATGCTCAACCCCCAGCTGACCATCATCGACCCGAGTCCAGATCTATACCTGGGTCACTGGTTTGGTGGGCGGTAGTGCCACTGGGCTGTTTTTCCTTCTGGTGTTTTATGCATTGTTGTTTGTCATTTCAAATATCCTGAAGTATTTGCAGGGTCTCTTGCACTTATCACTTTAAGCTCGTATACGCACTTCCCAGCAGGCACCTTGCACAGCAGATTTGGTGTTTCATGCGGTGTTGTTCCTGCCCTGTTATCTGTACCTGCTTATTTACTACACTGCTGTTCTGTTTTAAGTGCAGTATTTTGTACCTTGCTGTTGAGTTTACTTTCATTTGCAGACTGTTGCTCTGTCCTGTATCTGTTTAATGGCTGTAATTTACTCCACCACTGTTGTGTTTTAAGGGTAATATTCTGTGTCTTGTTACTGTGTTGATTTTATTACTGAATTGTGCTTTCTCCTACCCATATCCCTGGGTGCATCAGGAAATGAGATTCTACTAGCTGAGTATGCTTTTCCTGGTAAAGTTTTTTAAATAATAAAGGACGCCTTGTGAACAAGACTTTTATGGTTATATTGAAGTTATCCTGATTTATAAAAAAAAAAAAAATTGAAATAAATAAAACAATCAGAACTTTCATTGATCCCTACAGTAGAGACCAGCCCGGTGGCGCTGAGGCATCTGCCTTACCTTGCATCATGCCAGTGACCCGGGTTGAGGTGAGCCGGGGGTCGGGGCGGGAGGAGAGGATTGAGTGTCTGATGGACTGCTCTCCTCTCTCTCCTGGGAGGGAGGAGGGGTTCTCATCCTGCGATGCTAGTGTCGCCCAGTGGAGACTGGGTGCACCAGTCAGGATCAACATGCAAGGGAAACATCGGCGCCATCCTGTAGACGCGTGCAGAAGCACTTACATCACGTGCTGGACGGCATTGCACATCCTGCATGGGGGATGCACAGAAAAATGGAAAATGCACTGGCTCCTTGAGGGTGAAGGAGTGTCCAGTAGTTGGCCCCCACGCCCAATGTCAGGCCTTCCAGCCTACTCCGGTACTCCCTTCCTGCCCTGCCTGCTCCACTAGATTTCCAGATAGAGCACCAGGTAGAGTCGGTGGTCCTGCCTCATGGGGCTCAGAGCTGGGGGTCGGGTGGTTCAGGTGGAGTGGATTGGGGACAGGCCAATACCAGGCAGAACTGGAGGCTTCAGGTGGGCGGGAGTAGGCGGACCGAGCACCACCTGGAGAGAGATCCAGGACGCCATTGAGAAAGGGGGCATAAAAAATAAATAAATAAAGAAAGAAAGAAATTCCTGCAGAAGGGCCCTTGGACTTTTGAATTTTGCTTTGGACTCTGCTTTAGAAGTGCAGGGAGCAAGTGATGTCTCATTCTTTCCACCCCAGCTTTTATTTATTTTCAGATTATTTATGCTCCTCTCGCCCAACGGCTCTCTCACTCTGGGGAGCCCCATCACCCTGCTGTCCACTATCCGCGCTAGTGCTCCCAGGGCTTACCCCAGTGGGGACGGTGGAGGGGCCCTCCCTACTGAGACTGGCTCCAGTGTTGCGCTGTGACTGGTCAGGTCTGGGGCCTGTGAGCTCACCGCCGGGAGCTTTTTCTGGTGTTTTTGTGCCCTCATGGTTGCGGTGTGCAGTGATGCTCATGGGGTTGCGACGCCCCGCTGCACACCCACGCCAGGCATCTGCCACGCCCCCCCATGCTGTAGTGGCTCTGGAATTGCCTAGTCCCAGCCTTCGCTAGGGTCAGACATGCACAGTCTGCTGATTCCCCGAGATGGAGAGCAGTCCATCTGACGCTTGACCCATCTTTTGTTCCTGCTAACCCCTGGTGACCCATGCTCGCTCCTGAACACGGGTCGCCAGCGTAGTGCGAGGTAAGGTGCCAGTGCCTCAGCGCCAACTTCAGCTTTTAAACTTAATTTCCTAGGCAGCATTTTACATACAAACAGGATATTTGATTCTAGAACTGTGTAGCTGGCTGTCAGAGTAACAATTTATCTTTAAACTTAAAAAGGTTTTGTTCAGATATTTTCCTGCCTAAATGAGCTGTTTTGTAGGGCGCAATAACCCATTGCAGGCGTGTATAGTAAAGCAGGTTGCATGAACCTCCCAGGTGGTTGAAAGCACTTAGCTGTGCCTGTTGCTTCACAGTCCACCTAGGGCATGTGATGAAGTTCGTGTAGTGCACACCTTGCTGTGTGTTATCCGCTAAGAGTAGGATGCAACAGGGTGTTAATTGTCTGGGTAAATACATGCCCAGGTGTGTAGTGAGGCATGAGGTGCTTTACTGTGTGTGAATTTGGGTGCACATTGGACTACTGGCTGTGGTGGGAGCCAGATCTGGTGTACAGTGAGCCGGTGGCTGGAGCTGGATTTGAATCTGGATGCACACTGAACTAGTGGCTGCAGTAGGAGCCAGGTCTGGGTACACAGTGAGCCAGTGGTTGGAACTGGATTTGAATCTGGTGCACACTGAACTAGTGGCTGCAGTGGGAGCTGGATCTGAGTGCACAGTGAGCCAGTGGCTGCAGTGGGATTCGAATCTGGGTGCACAGTGAGCTAGTGGCTGCAGTAGTATTGAATCTGGGTGCACAGTGAGTCAGTGGCTGCAGGGATTTGAACCGAGTGCACATTGAGCCAGTGGTTGCAGGGATTTGAATCCAGGTGCACAATGAGCCAGTGGCAGCAGTGGAATCTAATCTGGGTGCACATTGAGCCAGTGGCTGCAGTGGGATTTGAATCTGGGTGCACCATGAGCCAGTGACTGCAGTGGATTCAAAGCTGGGTGCACGAGAGCCAGTGGCTTGCATGTAGAGCACCACCGGGCACCTTGTGGTAATCTTGCAAAAGTTGACCGTTAACACAATATACTGCATGGTGCATTTGGGCAGTAGCCATTGAATAACATGTATTATGAACTGAGGATCGTAAATAGAGGAATCTGATTGGCCCAGAGCTCTTTGAGCGTGATTATATCTGGCTACATCATCACGGCTTCAAAAGTTCCAGCGCCACCAGCCTCCTTGTTTCTACTGTCTGAGAACTATTTTTCAAAATATACTCCTACACCACCCAAAAACTCATTCATAAAACATTTTAAAACCTGTTTCTTTTATTTTTATTTATTAAACTTGAAACTCAGTTCATAATAGCAATAAGTCACTCCATGGTGTGGTATATCATGGATATCGCCACTCGGTGAGTTGGACAACCTGCTCATGCCTCGCAAGGCCATGAATGTAGCAGCACCAAGAATTGTGGACTTGCAATTAGCTTGTTATAAACATTTCGGTTTAGAAGATGTAGCACCATGGGTACATGTACACAGCAAGGACCTGGTTTGTCCAGGTAGAGAGCGGTATTTTCCATTGTGGCAGCTAGTCTCTCCCAGACTAGCCTCAGAATGTTACCAGATTTTTCGAACCTTACAGGTACCTGCCAGGGTAATCAGTAACTGCCACTGCTCGACCCAGATACTCTTTTGGGTTATCTCCTGGTCTGCATCCCTCCAGAGCTACTGCTCACACTGTACAGTGCTCTTTCCTCACCATCTCTGTCACAACTAAAACACCTTACTTTAGAAATAGTATGGTGATGGTAGCTATCTCTTTAGGGGCGAATAGTTTCGACAATCATAAAATCAGTTGGCTGTACAAGCAAAGGATTCAGTCACAGAGGCACAAGGTATAAGAAAATATATATTATTTTAAGATATTTACACAGATGACACAGGATACTAAAACAAGACTATAGACTACACTAATTCTACAGAAAGGAAAGCAAATAGTTTTCTGAACAGTGGGTTACACACAGGAAAAAATGCTCTAGTTTTCTAAAAGGTAGAATGACTTACCACAAGATACTTTGAAACAGGGCAGACTGGTGTATTGGCCACCACTGCCTTAGATGGTAGTTTGTTCATAGTCTCAAGTCTGACTGACTCATTCAGCCTATGCCAGACCTAAAGACCCTCCAGTTGTTCCCCACGACACATCACCCACTGTGTCACTCTGACATTATAGATTCAAAATGCTTTGCCTGGATATGGGTTGGAAAACAAGTTTGGTCCAGCCTTTTAAACAAATGTATCTGTATTCTGTCCAAAGATAAGAGCCCAACAGGAATGTTTGGTTTAGCTAGCCACTTTCTGACATCAAAGACACTTCCTAAGCTCAACCACAAATTGTCCAGGGACTTGCAATGAGACTGGACAGCCGATAGCAAATTTTCATCTGAGCCAGAGGGTCTGTTCTGATAAGAATCTTGCCCTGAAAATGACAGCTTGTCTCTCTTGCTGCTAACATTATCTCTTACACTCATACAGAAAGACTTGAATCAAATAAAAAGGTACAGGTATACATAGCAGCTTTTACAGCTACCCTACCCGGAGAAAAAACTAAATTTTTAGCCACCATTGAATGATGCTGTTTTTTCGTATGAGATGTTCACTCTTTGGCGAACCCACAGTAATTTCTCTTAGCACCTCTCTGACATAACAAGACAAAAAAGTGTGTATTGCTTGTCCACATTGCCATGCTTGCACCTGCTGTGGTGCCTAATGTTTATATTACAGGGATGCAGCACCAGGCTTCACCTTAGTAATTTTGAGTTTTGGCTACTGATCCTAGGCGACCATGTAAGGTGGATGTGCTCAGTAACCATGGTTAGCTCCTTCCTGCATATGTAGACTGCAACTTCAGCAAAGCCCAGACAATCCCTAAACACTTCTCCTCAGTCTTGATGCACATCTTTCTCTGGGCACCTCTCCCAGGAGATCCACCAGCAAATCTGCTTTTGCCCTTCCTACAGATAGCTGCATTTAGCCAGGAATATCTTTTCCTTGTCATGGTAGAATTTCATCTTGTTTATGTGATAAACCCATTGTTTGCGTTTCCTGTAGGGTAGGTTCACCACATAATCATTCGCCTCTTCTGACCACTGAGTAGGGCCCTCCCAAGCCACCTGTTATTTGTTCTGCGGATGGGGATAAGCACCATCACCCATTGCCCGACTTCTTACTCCCGGCTCTGGTCCCACAGTCATACCACGCCTTCTGCCTTTGTTGTGCAGTTGCTAGGTACTTCTGGGCAAACCCATGTGTGCCTTGAGCCGTGACTTGAAATTCAGGCATCTGCACACAGATTCCTCTTGCAGAGCAAGCTCACTCACCCATTCATCCTTACCAAAACAAGGGGGCCTCTTACCTTCTGGCCAAACAGGAGATCAAAGGATGAGAACAATGTGGAGGGACTTCCCTGTAGGAGATTGGGTAGGTACTTGTCCCACTCCTCGCATGCTGGTCAGTGAATGCCCTTATCCATGTATTAAGGGACCCATTGAAATCGCTTACCTAGACAGTTAGTCTTGGGGGTGGAATGGTGAGACTCTGAGCTGCCTTGTGCCATACTTCTTCCAGAGACTAACCATCATATCAGACATGAAGTTGTTGCGTGGCCTGACAGAATCTCCTGGGGACTGCTAAATATCCCCAGCAATTCATCAGTCACCTAATGAGCCTTGATGGAGGACAAGAGGCACTGCCTCTGGTTACCTTGTGGCGTAATGATGACCACCAAAATGTACGGCTTGCCAGAGTGACTTGGGGTGCTCGAGACTCACAATGTCCACAGCAGTTCACGGAATGGCTCTTTTATAACAGTTAGGGGAATTAAAGCTGCTTTAGTCTTGTCCCCAACCTTTCCAATCTCAGGTACTGCAGACAATTCTGGCAATAGTTTGACACATCTTTAAAAATACTGGGCCAGCAAAATGATCAGTTAGCCACCTTTGTATGGCTGACCCCTCAGTCCTGAAAGGGTATGTCCGTGGCTAAGGCAGAAGCTGCCTTGTATCCCTAGGAACTGAGCACGCTTTCCTCAAGTACTTCCTTAGGGAATTCACCATGGTACAGGAGCCAGTTCTCCCAGTACACCTCCTTTTTCTAGAACTCAGAGAGTCACCTTGTCCACTGGTGGCTAACTCCTTAGCTTTGCAGGATCAGCTTGCTGAGCTCTTCCTAGCTCCTCATGCCTGACCTTCCCAGAACACATACTGCTGTGGGAAAGCTGCCCATAGCTGGGCTCTTGGAACTGCTGCTCCCAGCTCATTCCTCAGCTACAGCTTCTCTTGCTACTGAGGTAGGTGTTGCTTCCTCGCACTGCCCTCTGTGTCCTGAAATGGCAGTTCCCTCAACTTGCTACTGGTAGTGACACACGACAATATTGGCCCCACTGTCAAAGTCATTACTCTTGGGTATATCCATGGGCAGGTCGTGGTCAACGCCCACTTGTGTGTGCTCTGGCCACCTTCCCAGATTAGAAAGATCTGAACAGGGGCACTGAGACCTCAGTCCCATAATCCTAGAAAACTGGCTAGGCAGACACTGTTCCTCTTGAATCAAATTCTGCTTCACTAGAGAAATGGAGACCTCAGAGTGTCTCAATTCCTGGATCACAATCCCATTTACACGCATAGGTGCATGTGTGCAGGAGTTATAGGCACTGCACCTGTATACAGACTACTAACTGTGGGGAGCTCTGAGTTACTCCCCTACAGCTGCACATGCACCTTTTACCCCCACATTTTCTCGGACAGTCCCCAGTTTCTGGCAGACATAGCACCTGCTTTCACCTGTCTCTGTGCTTTTGAGACCAGGTGGCTTTCCTTTTGTTCAGGCGTAGGCTGGCTTCCTTTAGGCTGCACCCTGGTTCCCTAAAACCACCTGATATCCCTTCCCTATTCCCTTTACAGTGAGAGGATGGTTGGCTTGGATATAAACTGATCAGCCCTCTCGGCTACTGGCCTCGAGTTCTGTCCAACAACCATATTCTCAGATCCTGGGTACAGTTTTTAAAAATGTTATTGAAGAAATAAATCTGTTATCTTCTCTACAGAGCATGCTTTTACACCTTCTACCCAGCGTCTAACAAGTTACTTAGCTGCTCCCACATTTCAGCATAGCTGTCCTCCAGTGCCTTTTGTGACCCTCTATATTTTTGGCTATAGGCCTTGGGGAGGAGGGTAACTCAAAATGCTTTAGCAAGGTCTTTTTCACTTTATCATACTCCATACAATCATTATTGTCCATTCTGGCAAAGGCTCCAGTGCCTTCCATTCTCATAAAGTTTACACATCTGACCTTATTTACAGATTGAATGGGGTGAACGTTAGGCTTGAGAAGCCCAAGCCACACCCCACACCTGCTCTTCTGCCTGTTTTGGGAGGGTGGTGTGTTAGGGTTTTCTAATGCCTCATTTCCCAACTTTTGTCGCTTTGACTCTAACTGAGCATTAACGGTTTTTTGCAACTTATCTACATGAGTTTTTTCCAAATTAGCCTGCTGATTTTTATAGGTTTTATGGCCCCTGGTGATCTCCCATCTTGGCATGGTTTATTATTATTCCCACATGACAGTGATATATCCAGGACCATGGGTTCAGCAAGCACTGGTTTAGAGTCAATTTACAACAGCAGAGCTGTGATATCAGGTAACTTTCTTATCCTGAGAGCACTAGTGGCTACATTTACAGTTTAGCAAAAACTTGAGGGTTTGTTGAGTGGATTATTCTGTAAGAAAACAGCTAGAGTCTTTTCTAATGATAGCATTGGTGATCTGGGGTTATTTGTGTGCTTTTTATGGCCGTGTTTAGTTTGATGAAATGAAAAGTTTTTGAAGCAAAACATTTACCCTGATGGCTAGACCTGACACACACACACACACACACACACACACACACACACACACACACACACACACACAGAAACAAAGATACTGAATTAGAGCTAGTTAGTGGAGGCTAGAACATCAGGCTGCTATCTCTAGTGCTTAATATTGTTTAATTAGTTATAGAAGTGATTTGTACAATTGTGATGTTTTGGTAATTGACAAAGCCCTCCAGCTGCTATGTTTATTTCTCTTTTGCACAGTACCACTGCCTGTCCTAATGTTTTGAGTAACCTGACGTTGAACTTTTGTAAAGAGCCCTGGCTCAAAGGTGTATGTGATTCCCTTAAATAAATAAAATAATGAATCGGTGGTCCTGGGCATATCACTGTCACATGAGACAGAAGGTACTGTAGAGAAAGAAGAGTAGTACACCATGCTGAGATGGAGATCCCTTAGGGTCATAAAACTACTATGCAACAAAGCAGGCTAATTTAGAAAAAACTCTTAATAGCAAACAAAGGGAAGGATACACCAGGATTACGCATATTTTGACTATAGTATTCCTTTGAGGTATGTAAGGAATTACTACTTCAGTGAAAGAGTGGTGGAAACATGGAACAGACTTCCAGCCAAGTGGTGGAGGCGAAAACAGGAGGGGCATTAAGCATGCATGGATAGATGAAGGAGAATATTAGAAGATTGGCCGGGGGGGGAGGGTCACCAAATACCAGTTAGGGTCTGTGGAGATAGACTAGACAGGGGTCCTCAGAGCAGATGGGGTGGGTCAGGCCATCGAGGAGGCACAGGTCATGAAGCATAGGAAAACCAGGAGCAGTTTTAAAATTTGCAAATAGCATTTTGTTATTAACAGCAACATAAACGATAGAAATTGCTCAGTATAATTATTTATTTACAATAGCAGTATAGACTTAGAAAACAGAGTCCTCCTGAGTTGTTCTTCCCAGATTTCCTCTCTGTCTCACCGCCTGCAAAATATTGGAGCTCTTTATTTATTTAAAGTTTTTTATAATAAATCTTTGTAGGGCTCGTTAAGAAGACATTCTGCTTCTCACACAGTTTTCTTGCTAGTTTCAGCAGGTGCAGCAAAAGAACATAGTGACCCAGAACTGACCTGTTGTTATTATATGTCTTTGCAAAAGGCTTAAAACTGAATTTCAGGTTAACCCTTGAGTTTCAAATAGCTTTTTGCAATCATTTCATCAGTAAAACTATATACAATTTTACTTTCTCTATTTATCCCTCCTATCTCCTCTTGGTGCCCCTCCTCCGTCCGCTCATTTCCACCATTCCACCCTTCTTCGGATCTGCCCCTAGAGTGCCTCCTTTTCTTACCTTCTGCACAGTGGGGTCTGTCCCTTCTTGGTGGTCTTGATGGAACCGGGCGGCTTTCATTCAGGGCTGCCGAGAGATGTTTTTCCGTTTCTCCCTTAATCCCCTGCCCTCTGAGGCGTCCGGCACTTGGACGTACGCATGAGGGCGTGCTGACGACGCCTTACCTCTCATGCACCGTCCAACGTTTCCCTCCCCGACCAACGAACGGAGCCGCCCATCTCTTACTGTTGCCGTGCTTCCACTGGCTATTGAAGGATGCAGAACGCAAGGCGTTGTTGGGATGCTTGATCCTCCCTCTCCCTGCCGACTCCTCGCCACCCGAGTCCGTTCCTGAACCCGGGTCACCTAGTGAAGGCGAGGTGTGGCATCCAGTGCCTCAACCTCAGCGTCACTGGGCCAGCCTACAATTTTAAGCAAACGGATCCCAGTATCAGTAATATTTTCACAAAAAGATGTACATATATTTTTATGCCTGTAGATATGCAAGGGGAAGAAGACAGAAATAGCAAGTGAAGGCAGAGAGCTAGCGAGAGGTGGAGAACTGTGAGACCGTGGAGTGATCAGTTTCTAGGTCTCACAACAAACTTTGGTTGCGCAACCAGACAGATGAGACAGAAAAGGAGAGGATAGAACAAACCCTTGAGTTTAAACTTTCTGCATAACAAATGGAGTAGGGCCTTATTCAACCCTGTCACACAGGCTTTGACAAATTCAGGGTTCAAAATTGGCACCTGCCCAGCAGATAAGGGTTGATTTTGCCTCAGATGGGTAAAACTAGTGTTGTAGAGTGCCCGAGGGTACCTTTGTCTGCATAGGACTGTTCTGTGGTTTTTTTTTTTTTTTTTTTTTTAGGTACAGGCAGTTCCACAGGCATGGCCACTAGTGTGTGGCTGACGGAAACTGCTCAGAATGCTTCCAGAAAATGGGTGACTTACAGGAGGAGCGTGGGTTTGCTATCCACAGCTGGTCTGTCACATCTGTCATCATTAGGAAGGAACATCTCACATGACACGCCACTATTAGGGAGACAGAGTTTGGGAGTGAGTTGAACGTGCAAATAAATCTGCATCACAGTCACAGTGAAGGCTGCTTTGCAGTTTTCATTAAGTGAATGCAGTTCTGAGTTCTTTGGTGAAGAGGACATCTCCAGATGCCTTTAGCTGTTTGGCCTTCATAGTGGGAATTGCTGCTTAAGGCATATGTAGTGCACCCATAGTCAGCGGAGAGGCTTTGAAGGTGTGCTGATGTGCCCAGCAGCTTACATAAAATCCATTTGTAATTGCCACCATGAACAAGACTTACACTTGGGGAGTAATTTCATTTGTCATTCTGGTTGGGTCTCTGCTGCCTCTCCCTGCTTGGTGTATGCACCTAATAGCTGGGTCTGTATTGCTGCATCCTGGCTGGGTCTGTACTGCCCTGCTTACTGTGTCAATAGTGCTTTTTCCTGACTGATGTTGCCCCTCCTGATTAGCACTGCCGCATCCTAGCTGCATCTATACTGGCCCTGCTAATTGAAATGTCTCTTCCTTGCTGGGTATGTGCTGCTCCTTCCTGGTCTTCTGCTGCCTCCTCCTTGGTGTTTGCCCTTACTGGCTGGGTCTATGCTGCCTTATCCTGGCTGGGTCTGTTGTGCTGCCACATCCTAGCTGGGTCTGTGCTTCCCACTTTAGCTGTGTCACAATTACCCATTCCTGACTGGGTCTGGGCAGTTCTTCTGGATTGGTTTGTACTGGCTCTTACCTTCTCCTGGCTAGGTTTGTGCTGTTCCCTCCTGGCAGGGTATGTAGTACCCCTTGCTAGGTTTTGCCTTTTCCTAGTTAATGCTACCGGCCTGACTGTTTGTGCTGTCCTCTCCTGTTTCATGTTTCTGCAGCAGTCCCTTGCCAACAAAAAAAAAAAAAATACACTTTATTTACACTGCTGGCAACTGCACTAGAACTTGTTTTTTGGAGGGGTTAAAAACAATTCTGGTCATTACTGTGCTGGGCTAGTGTAAATCCTCTCGTGGTCACTGGATTTTTCCACTCACTAGCCTTGCTGGCTAGTGGCTGAAAAGTTCAGTCCCTGTAAAGGAAATTAGGGAGGCATACAGAGACTGACTGATGCCTTTTATCTAGGGAAGAATGGGAAATTGATGTTCTGGATACCAAATTGTGCAGGATATATAAAGAGTAGAGAACAAATGAGAAGTAACATAGAACATAGATTACCTTACTACTGATTTTCCCCCATCTGGCCCTGTCCATTCAGTTGCAACACCTGCCTTCTCTGGGACTTGAAAGAAGAGTAGAGAAGTTTAAGACTTGCCCTATGGTGTGGCTGTCCAGGTTGACCTGACCCCTCGAGCTCAAGATCCAGTTGCAGATGGCAGGTAGTCTGCATTGTGGGGCCAGTTGGGGACTGAACCATCATCGAGCTATGTTCGGTTTTTTTTTTTTAATCACGTGATTATTCTCCCTGTGGACTTCACCATACAGTGAAATATCAGGTGTTGCGATACACTAGACATGGTCATATGGGGAAGGTCAGTAATAAGGAGGAGAAGAAGGAAGGATCATTCTCCTGAAACTATATTACATCACATTGCTTTTTTCTTAAGTAGTTATACTTTTTGCTTGTGAGATCAAAGTCTGTTGCTACAGAAATTTTTTTTTTAATTTTCTGTTTGTAAGCCCCTTCCGACACTGCAGCTGTACCACTTCCTCCAGGTCTGTGAAGGTACCAGAGGCTAGCTAGGCCTACTACGGGACATCCCTATTACCTTGCCTCCTCTCTGCTGGTGTTTACCCCTCTCGTGGGGAAGGAGCAAGCAGCTGCCCCTGCATTCCCCCTACCTGCTTGATGTCTTTGTCAGGCAATAGAAAGGGTGTCCAGGTTCGGTCCTCAGAGTGTGGTATCAGAGACCATTGTCGGGTCAGCTGTGGGGCATTTTCCTCCATGTTTCTCCCCATCCTGAGGGATGTTGGCATGCATGGAGGTCCAAGGAGCATATACACGCAAGGTGTGTGCGCTTTGGATCTTGGCCAATGTCCCCCTCCCACAGCACTCCCCTAGCTGCACCACCTCCTGTGGTCACCCAGGTGGCAGTGTTGCAGTGGGATGGTACCCAGCCTCCCGGAAGAGGACAGCATCCATGGGAAGCTCAACCCTCCACTCCCAAACTTGGGTTGCCAGTGTCATGAACAGTGGTGCTACCACTGCGCCGAGTTGGACCGCCTGCCATAGAAATTATTCTGATGTCACAAGCGGAGGATGATGACTTCAGGGCAGGGAAAACGGAACAAACAAGAACATGTGTTCAGGAATCGTCATTAGTAATAAGAGCGAAATTTCCTGAGAAATCAGTTCGAATTATTATAAGATTTGAGTGTTGCAGATTCTAGCTGTTATTGTGTGCAGCAACCTGGAAAAATCACATTAAGTAATAGTGTTTGAGGTGCAGGGGGTGTGGATACTGGTGCTTCCCACTACATACGAACTTACTGAATTTGCCAGCAGATAAAGGCCTTATGGTCTTATCAAGTCTGCTCGAGTGCAGCTAGCAACCCTTATACTGCAGCTGCCTTCCCCTGACCCTCCCTCTTACCCTATCCCATCCCAGTTTTGAAGCAGTCCATTGTTCTACAGGATACCACTTCTGCAGGCAATGCATTCCACCCAGACACCACTCTCTCCGTAAAAGTGTCTTCTCATTTCCTCCTGAACCTTCCCCTCTCAAATCTGAGATCGTGACCTCTAGTGTCCCTACCCCCTTAACTTGAATAGTTCCTCGTGCCTGTCTTGTTTATTCCTTTCATGTACTTGAACGTTTCAATCATATCCCTCCTCTCCTCGAGTAAGTGCATGTTCAACTCCTCAGCTTGCTCATGTAGGGTATGTCCTCTAGTCCCTGGATCATCTTTGTTGCCATGCATTGCACCATCTCCAGTAACTTAATGTCCCTCTTCAGTTATGGGTGCCAGTATTGCATGCAGTACTCCAGGTGTAGCTAATCAGTGACCTCATACAATGGCAGGATCGCCTCCCTCCCTCTCCTTGAAGATATACCCATGCAATACAACCCAGCATTTTGTTGGCCTTTGCAGCTGTCTTTCTGCATTGTGTTGAGTTGTTCATTGAGCCCTTGTAATCGCCCCAGATCCTTCTCTCTCTTCTGTCACAACTAGCTGAACCCCCCAAGCTGGTAGCTCCTTCTTGTTTTTTTTGCCCGAAATGTAGCACCTTGCACCTTTTGCATTGAACCCCAACTGCCAGGTGTCTGACCAAGTCTCCACCTGACAGATCATCCCTGCAACTCCATTCCCACCCTCCTAGGTCATCCACTACTGCTCATCTTGGTGTCATCTGCAAACAAACTGATCTTGCTCTTGATGCCCATCGAGATGTCTGATATGACCAACCCAAACAACACCGTCCCAGCACTGAGCCCTGCGGTACTCCGCTTGTCACTGCCCTCAGAGATGAGAGCTCCCTCCCACCACCACCCTCTGCTGCCTTCCCTCTAACCAGTTTACTACCCATCCCACCATTTTCGCCCCTGCACCTGTACCTGCCAGCTACTACCCAGCCTCCATGCGCACCAGGTTGAATGCCCTACTGAAACATAGAAACATAGAATTTGATGGCAGATAAGGACCGCTTGCCCACCCAGTCTGCCCATTTCCCTACCTGATGGATAAGTTGCAGATCCTAGTTAACCAGCAGCCTACTTCTTCCTACCCCCACCCCTAGAATGGCCTTATGACTGTCCCATGCATGCTTGAATTCCACCACTGATTTTTGACTCCACAACCTCCTCCGAAGGCCGTCTCCATGCATCCACAACCCTCTCTTGAAAAATACTTCTTAAATTGCCTCTGAGCCGCCCCTCTATCTTCAGATTGTGCCCTCTTGTTCTTGCACACCTCTTTTTAAAAGATGCTACCCTTGGACTTTGTTGATTCCCTTGAGGTACTTGGAACGTTTCATCATGTCCCCTCCTCCTTCTTTCCTCGAGGCTATACATATTAAGCTCCTTAAGTCTCTCTTCATGTCTTCCGTGCAGACCCTGCACCATTTTAGTTGCCCTCCTCTGGACAGCTTCCATCCTGTCTATGTCTTTATGGAGATTGGGTCTCCAGAACTGCACACAGTACTCCAGATGGGGTCTCACCAGCTGTCTGTACAGAGGAATAATAACTTCCTGTTTTCACTGGTGATGCCTCTCCCTATGCATCCCAGTATCCCCCAGCCCTCCTTGCTGCCCTCTCACATTGCTTGCCCACCTTTAGGTCATCTGATATGACTACCCCAGGTCCCTTCCATTTTTGTTGTTGTTAGTATCTCACCTCATTGTGTACTCTTCCCTGGGTTTTTGTTTCCCAGGTGCATTACCTTGCACTTAGCATTGAATGTTGCCGTCAACATTTGACCATTCCTCTAACCTTGCCAAGTCTCTTCTCATCCTTTCCACCCCACCCTGTGCATCAACTCTGTTGCAGCTCTTTGTGTCATCTGCAAAGAGACATGTTTTCTTCCAGTCCCTCTGCAATGTCGCTTATAAAGACATTGAAGAGGACCGGTCCTAATACTCGAACTCCCCGCGGTACCCCACTAGTAACCCTCCTTTCTTCTGAGTGGACCCATTTACTATTACCTCTGTGTCCTATTCTCCAGCCAATTCTTTACCCAGGCTGTCATCTTGGGACCCACTCCCAGGCTGGCTAACTTGTATATTAATCTTTGTGTGGACTGTGTCAAATGCCTTGCTAAAGTCTAGGTAGGCCATGTCCACAGCCCTCCCTGATCTACTACTTTGGTGACCCAGTCAAAGAAATCTATCAGATTCGCCTGGCATGACCTTCCCACTGTGAATCCATGCTGCCTAGGGTCCTGTGCCCTCTGGCCTCTAGATACTCGACAATCTTTCCTTCAGAAGTGATTCCATCATTTTCCTATCACTGAGGTTAAACTAACAGGTCTGTAGTTTCCTTCTTCTGCCTTGCTCCCACTTTTGTGAAGGGAATCACATCTGCCCTCCTCCAGTCCTCGGGTACCACCCCATCCTCCCATGATTTGTTTAAGAGGGTAGTCAGTGGTGTCACTAGTTCTCACCTTAGTTCTTTTAGAATTCTGGGATGAATCCCATCAGGCCCCATTGTTTGTCCACCTTCAGTTTTAAGAGTTCTTTCAGAACCCTTTCTTCTGTAAATGGCTGGTATCAACATCTGTATCCAGAGTGTTTCTGCTGTTTGTTTTATGTACATCCTCTCTCTTCATTGGTAAATACTGAGCAAAAATATTTGTTTAGTATCTCTGCCTTTTCACAGTCTCCTCTGCCCACCCCCTCCCCTTTATTAAGCCCTCACTATCCCTCCCTTGGTCTTCTTCGCCCCTGATGTACCTATAAAAGGTTTTATCCTTCTTAACTGAGTTGGCTATCTTTTCCTCGGTTTGGGCCTTTGCTGTTCTGACTGCCTTCCCAGCCTCCTTTGCTTTAACTGATACAGTTCTCTGTCCTGCTCCTTCTGTGATTCCTTGTACTTCCTGAATGCTTTCTTTTCTCCTGAATCTTCACTGCCACTTCCTTTGAGAACCATAGTGGTTTCTTACGCTGCTTTGTTTTATTTGCTTCACACAAAGGCTCGTTACCCTGTGATGGCAGTTTTATTATTCCCTATTGTTCTTCCACCCTCCTTCCTGCCCATTTGCTAGTGCATTCTCTTAGGCACTCAACTATTTTGAAAAGTCAGCCTCCTAAAAGTCCAGTACTTTTGCCTTTGTATGGCTTGACTCTATTGTTGTGTTTATTGTGAACCATACTGTTCGATGGTCGCTAGTTCTCAGAAGTCCAGGAACAGGACATCCACTGCATGGCCCTTGTCCAGCTGTCTAGTTACCCCAGTCATAGTAATCCACCATGGCTTGTCCTCACCAACACCCCACGACTCTTACTTGCTGAACTGCACAACTCAGCATCCATACCCTAAATGCATCATGGGAATAGAAGTCCCAGTAGTGTAGAGATTGTGGGTGAGAAGTAGTTGAACCATGGTCAAGCAATAAAGGAGAAACAGATGAAAAATCAAAGACAACATGTGGAACTTTTGATTAGGGAACGATATATTCAGATAGCTATTTGTCAGCTGTCTTGGTCTTGTGCAGTTGATGAAATCAGTTAGTTAGGCCTGCATGCAGCTTGATTCTCTGAGTCCTTGGCTTTGAAGACCCCTGAAATCATAGTAACATACATAATAACACAGTACCACAACACAAACTAAAGTGCAACCTGGCAAGAAGTGCTCACTTAAAAACTTTGTCCATACACTTCAACAATTCAGGCACAACACCAGCATATGTATTTGACTCCACCCGGTGAAGTTTCTAGTTCTTTATTGAGAGAATAAAACTACCATTTCAGTACATGTTTGACGCGCTTCTGAACCTCCTTTGAGAAAGGAAACCAGAGGTTCAGAAACATGTCAAGAGTGTACCTAAATTCCGAGTTATTCCAAGCATCCAACACCCTTTCTGTGGAAAAAACTTTCACATTCCCCTTACTCCTGCCCCCTTCTAATCTCATATCATACCCCTCGCCCTGTACATCTCCTATACTGAAAGATGTCATCCACTTGTACGATGTTCAAGCTCTTAAGATAGTCTTGAAGGATCTCAATCATATCTCCCCGCTACCACCTCTCCTCAGGTGTATACATATTGAGGTCTTTCAGTCTCTCTTCATATGTCTTTGGTGCAAGCCCCTTAACATCTTAGTTCCCCTCTCTGGACTACCTCTACCCTGTCCATGTCTTTATAGGCCTGCGGCCTCCAGAACTGAACTCCGGATGAGGCCTCACCAGCATTTTGTACAGTGGCATCATTACCTCCTTTCTTCTGCTAGTGATACCCCTTCATATGTACCTCAACATGCCACTGGCCCTTCCCACTGCCATTTTACACTGTTTGGCCACCTTTAGGTTATCCGAGATGGTTATCCTTAAACCCTTTCTTCCCTGGTAACGGCCAGCAACCCTCCCCCATCACATAACTCTGTGCTTATCACTTAGGACACTGTATTTGTGAGTTAGCAGGGGCATGGTATTGCCCTGCTCTCGCCTCCTAAAAGTGTGTCTTAAAACACATCCACTGCTGTTGGCAGAGCCACAACAGTGGCACAGATCTGCAGAATAGACATGAAGGTGATTGTGACTCTTTCCCGCTGCCTCTATATATTACAGAATGTCGGAAATGGCAGATAGCTGTCTCCCAGATTGTGTGGACTGTAAATGCCCGAGAACCTGCTTTTGCACCTTGATGTTACCAAAGGCCCAGAGGCTTGGATTTGCCCAACCTTCAGTATATTGGCATAATGGAAGGCCCCATCCCACAGTGGTTGAGTTGGAGAGGGATCTGCTCCCATTTTGGGAAAGAGTGATCTACCTCTGTGGGCCACAGCCCAGATAATTGGACCAGCAACTTCAGAACCTGTGGATAATAGAGGTAGACAGGGAGTGAGATCAATGGTGGGTGCTTGGATCTCTCCCAGCACTCATCTAGATTTGCCAACTCAGAGATTTGTCTGTGGCTACCCAGGACCCCATGTTCCAAGATGGCAGAGATTGAATTTAGTTGTTGCAGTTTTGCACAGGACACAGATTAAAGTCATTTGCAGAAATACATACTAATATGGATTGGAAGGGCCGGCCCGGTGGTGCTGAGGGTTGAGGCGCTTGACACCACACCTCATGCCACACCAGCGACCCGAGTTTGGGAGTGAGCTTGGGTGCCGGGGTCGATGGGGAGGAGAGGATTGAGAGTCCAATGGGCTGCTCTTCTCCTTGTAGGTTGGGTGGTGGCCTGTTAGATCCCAGCGACTCTCGTGGAGAGCGGTGCTGCAGGATGCGGACCGCATGTCGGGGTTTGTGGCAGACACTGGCAGGGTTACGGCGCCTTGGCCAGGGAGTGCCATGCTCGGGAGGGAGGAGGGGTTTTGGGGACCATAATGGAAAAACCCTCCAGCCTGGATAGAGGATGGCCTTGAGTGCCGGACACGCCACATGTCCAACGCTGGTTGCCTGCCTCTGCCCTTTGGTCTCCTCAGGCCCATAGTTGCCCTTGGCTTGGGAGACGGCACCACTTTGAAGAAGGCAGGGTCCACAGCGGGCTGTAGAGTGTTCCAATGAGCGGAGCGCCCAAGAGAATTCTGGTGCTGGGGTGTAAACATAGTTACAAAAAAAAAAAATATGGACTGTGATGAAGTGATTTTTTCATTCTCATTTAGTACTGCACTTTCTGGAGGTCCAACCTAGCACGGTGCAAGACATCACAAAGCTTCACCAGTAATCACATATTGATGGCACTTACTTAACCTGCTTGCCAGTCATCTCACCTCGATTTATATATCAGGCTATTCAAGGCACTCCACTTTACTCCACATTATACATAGCAGGTAAATGAAATGGAGAACTGGCAGAATACAGATCCCAAGACATGGGAAAGAGGATGTTCTGAAGCTGGCATGGTGACCCCGACATGTAGATGGAATATGGGTAGAAACATCTGCTGCGATACTTTCGCACTCCATTGATTACAGCCAGCTATGGGGCAAGCACCACTGGACTGCTGGAGACACTATGGGGAGGCCAGAGGACTAAATGCACATATGGCTTGCCCTCTCTTGTTGGATTTCTTTCGTGTCTGAGAGAGCAATTTTGGAGGTCCAGTGGGTCGGGATCACTCAAACTCCAGAGCTCTGTCTACTGTTACAATACCCAAGGTACCTAAACGCATGTCACAGCAGATGCATACTGAGCATAGTGCTAGTGGCCACTCAGTAATGTATCACCAGGAGATGGTTCACAGCCCATGTCTCCAAACTTTCCACTGGTGGACTCTGGAACTACCTCTACACCATGGAAAGATTGCATTTGGGCTTAATGACAAAACAGAACTATAATATTTTCAAATGGGTGAACAGCATGGATTTTGTATGTCATGCAGTATGTTCCCCACCTTTGTGCCCTGATCAAAATTCCTTGGGGACTGGCTGGGACAGGGAGGTTGATTGAGTGAGGAAATGTTACCATTGAAAAGGCTTGATGTAACCCCCACAACCAGACCCCCTTTTTATCTCTGATATTTGGAAGGTAGCTAGTGTAGCAGTTGGCCAGTTCCAAACAGAGGTCTCCTGCTTCCTCACCGCTGCATTAGGGAGGGTGAGATTCCCATGGATAAGCTGTCTTAAGATGAATGGCTGGTTGCCTCTGCATTAACCTCCACTACTCATTGTGGTGTCTGTGATGATTACATGCTCTGAACTGCATTGTATTTGTTCTTAAAATGTTAATAAACTTATTTACAAAAAACAAAACACATCCATTCTTTCTGCAGTAACATTTCTTTGGATTCCTGTCCCTTTCACTCATGCCGATGCTTTGTAGTGAACTCTGTAAGCTGCCAGTTTCAAACACGGTTCCAGTTCAAAGCTTGTCACAGGAAAGTTGCAGTACTGATGAATCTTGGTGATGCCTCTTGTCTGATATGTAAAATCTGTTAGGGATATTGGCATCCATGTGGTGGGGATGGATGAGTGAAAAGGGTTTCAAATAATGTAGCCTTTTGTAAGGAAAAATAAAAACTCTTTGAATCAAGGGCACATGGGTGAGACTTCTTCAGAATGAGAGTGACCATTTTCCCAAGTGCTAGCAAGCTGTGTATGTGTGATGGCTAATACTTTATTAGATGACTGTACATAGAGAAATGTACTTTGGTGGTAACATGGGTCCTCATCATTCTGAAAATGCTGGTATATACAGCAGCGGGAATGTACTTTTAAAATTGTATTAGGACTGGTCTTTCGGCACAGCTGTTGTGCTGCTTATTTTATTTATTGAAAACTTCAGAATTTCATTTGAGCAGAAGTGCTCATTTATAAAGGTTCCGTGATCGATTCGTAGTCACAGAAAACATTACAAAAGCAGTTCCAGAGGAAATGCAGTCGAGTCAGGCTCAGAACTCTCAAGGCAGCACAGTTGCATACAGTTTTGAAAACAATTGATACAGATCTTTGTATAAAAAGTCACAGGTTA
The DNA here is from genome assembly GCA_016271365.2 of Neoceratodus forsteri. Classification (NCBI taxonomy): domain Eukaryota; kingdom Metazoa; phylum Chordata; order Ceratodontiformes; family Ceratodontidae; genus Neoceratodus; species Neoceratodus forsteri. Next base: position 333,018,932 of record CM057449.1, read on the forward strand.
TGTACAGAGAAACTAAATAAAACTGTTTTACAGTTTTTGGCCAGGAAAGACTCACTAAGCAAGACTTGTTTCCAGGTGCATCCTGGGAGCACAGGGAGGATTGAGCATCCCAGATGAAGCCCTCCTTCTTCGGGTTTCTGCTGCAGTGCTGCCACCTGGGTTACCTCAAAGTGGCAGTACAGCAGAGATAACTGAGGAAGGGAGGACGTCAGATGGAGTTGCACAGCTGTGCTTTGCTTGAGCATGCATAGACTCCTAGCATGCCAGAGTCCTTGGATAAAATGTATAGGGAAAAAACAAACAGTACAAGCAGGATGACAAACCCTGACTTACTCCAGCAACCAGCAGTGTCAGTGGCTCAGTAGGTAGCACACTCTCCTCTGAGGCCGGAGATCAGAGGGCTGTGGGTTCAGTTCCTACATCTGGCACTTGGGTTAATATCCCAGTACTGACACTGTAGTGCAGCAGGAGAGGGGTGCTGCACTTCTGAGGTGCTGTCTTTCGATGAGATGTTAAACCGAGGTCCCATCTGACTGGATTTGTGGTAGTTCGGTGGATGTTAAAGATCCCATGGCACTAAAAGAAAACAGTAGGGAATTTCCTGGTGTCCTGGCCAAATTTCCCTCATTCACTAAAAATACCACCAAAAGCTTAATCTGGTTCAAGGTCAGTTGGCATTCATCTGTATCCCCTCCCCGGTCGTGCCTGAAATTAGGCAGGATTTGTCTAGTGCACTTACCCGTCAACAAAACTAAATAAATAAACCCTAGTGGCTGCCAGAGTTACTGCAGCCAAGTTGGCCAGTGGGGAAGCTCCCTCCTCCCCGTGGTCTGTGGTCCACCCTTCCGTAGCGATGTGGTAAGCCCTGGTGCCTAGTGGTTCCCCATTCACCAGTCGCCAGCCTGTATACTTTGAATAATCCCTGGTACCTAGGGTCCCCCTTCCACCGATTGCTAGCCTTGTTATGCTGTGAGTACTTCTTGTTGCCTAGTGCACCCCTTCACTCTTTGATCACCAGCCCTGTAATGATGTTCTAGTCCCTAGTGCCTAGTGGTCCCACCCCAGCCTCTGATTGCCAGCCCCATAGTTGTCAACATAATCCCTGGTGCCTAGTGGGACCCCAGCCTCTGATTGCCAGCCCCAGAATGATATGTTCAGTCCCTGGTACCTAGTGTTCCCCCACATTCTGATCACCAGCCCTGTAATGATATGTGTACTCCTTGCGCCTAGTAGTCCCACCCACCCACCCATCACCAGCCCTGTGATGAGATATGTACTCTGGTGTCTCCAGCCCCCACCCTCTGACTGCCAGCACTGTCTATATCCAGTTAGCCCCTGGTGTCTAGTGTGCCCCCCGCACTGCTGGCATTGACAAACCCCCATGCCAACCCCCTTACTATATGCTGGTGCTGTGGATCCCATACGGCGACCAGCACAGCCCTTGAATTTCTCCTTGACTGACAGTTTATGCAAAACCAGAGAGCATGCATCCTAGTATGTAATGTACATTTCATAGGGTGTGCACTCTGTACATTAGATAGGGTATGTGCTCTGTACATTACATTGGACATGTGCTCTCCAGATTTGCAGATGGGCGGCCGGCTGAGGAAGTGCGGAGGGCTGTGCCGGTCGCCATGGGATCTCTCAGTCACCAGGGACTAACTGATGTAGGCGGGCTGGCAAGTTGAGGGCAGGAGACCCACTAGGCACCAGGGATAACATTGGCAGCTATAGGCTGGCGATCGGAGGGTGGATCACTAGGCACTAGGAGTACACACATCATTACAGGGATGGCGATTGAGGGAGGGGACACTGGTGGTGTGTAAAACAAGGTAGAAAATACCATTCATTTCAGGCCCTGATAAGACATGCGACAGTTCAGCCTATTGAAGTGAATTTCAAATCTTGAAAACTGAATATTACATTTCATTCACTGCAGATCAGTGGCCCTGCAGACAGTTACTAGGAAGCACATTTGTAAAGTGCCGTATAACAACTTTTGTGACAGATATTTTTAAAACAATCAGAATCCGTGTTCCCAGACATAGCACAAAAAGGCCTGTAAATTACTTTAGACTTTTTCCTCTTTTTATACTTACATTCGTCTTAAAGGGACACTAAACATTGCAGGGTCACTCAAATTGTGAAAGCCCATGAAAGATCTTTCAAATGAGGTATTGGGTTTACCTGTAGGGACAGGAGTATTGAGATATGAATAGCTAAGTAATGTGTAAATCAACTCATTGCAACAGCCATTTCATGCAGTCTTAAAACAGGAGTGATGTCACCGAGGGGCTAGCTCTGTGTTGCTAATTACAGCTTGCCCCTCAGTGACGCTACTTTATGTTGTGAGATTACATGAAATGGCTGCTGCCCTGTCTTGATTTTCAGATGATTTAAAATTCATATCTCTGGACATTTGACACGCATAAGGAAGCCAATACCCTCGCTCAGCATAACTTTTCATGGGCTTTCACAGTTTGAGCAATCCCTGCAATGTTTACTGTCCCTTTATAATTTAAAAGAAGTTAATTTTCTTAATTCATCTGAGCATGACCACCTCAATCAATACAGTAACTCTTTATAAGCCCATGACCTACTATGTTATTTACATTTTTACACGTTGTGAGTTAGGACTTCTTTTTCACTCTCTCTCTCTACAGGACTCCTCTGAAGCTCCTGATAGGCCTGTTTACACTGCTATGTTTTCACCGCAGCAACTTGTATGGCAGTATGGACACTTATCATATTGTGGTAAGTCGCTCTTACTCCGCAGCCACAGTCGCTGCAAAGTTGGGAATGTGCAGCAATGTCAGTGATATAAGCTGCCATATGGACTGGTAGCACCACTCGTCACTGCAATTTGTACCTTTCCCCACAATACCCCAAGTAAATGGGAAGGAATGGTGTTGCAATGCAATGGAGAAAATATAGAGCGAAAAGGGAGAAAAATGTTGCAGTAGGCCTTCTGAGGTGCAACAAATATCCATCTGTTATTCTCCCCACCCCCAAGCAGAGACCACCTGGTGGTGACAGTTTGCTCTAATTGCAACTGTTTTTCCTTTCTACATCTCGCTCTCATTTAGTCATGCATAATCAGGTAGCAAGGGAAAGAGAACAGTTGCAATTTGAGATGTGGCATGACATTAGGCTCCCAAACCACTTAAGCAGTGAAAGAGGAATGATGTCCACACGTCATTCCCAAACAGCCACCCACCCCAGACTTGCGCCTCACCAGCACGTCTTGCATTGGCGCTGAGAGGGGCTGTAAACTACCAGCATGCACGCCTAGGAGGCCAGGGCTGCGCAGCAACAGTCTCCTCTCCGCAGTGTAAAGTGCTTTGGGATACGGTGTGGTTATTCTTCTCCACCGCCACTTAAAAGGCAGCAACATGCTCTCCACTCCCCAGGGTAAAGTGCCAAGTGATTTGGGATACAGTGTAGGTCTTCTCACATTCAGCCCACCACCTAAAAGGCAGCAGCATACCTCTCAACTGTACCACATTATGAGGAACGTTCCTTATTTTACTTCACAAAAGCTCCCTGTTCCGCATCGTGAGAACTTGTTCCACATTCAAAGTCAGCATTTCATAGCAAAAATCCATAGAAAATGATGCAAAATATATTATTCAATTAGTAACACTTTCTGAACATAAATGCAACATGTTAACAGTGTTTTGAGCTTCTTAGGTAAAGATTTGATTAAGTGTTCCACATTTTGACAGGCAATGTTCCACATTTGGGGAAAAAGGTTGAGAGGCATGGGCAGCAGCATGTTCTCCTCTCCAGTATAAAGTGCTTTGTGATACAGTGTGGGTCTTCTCACATTCAGCCCACCACCTAAAAGGCAGCAGCATGTTCTCCCTCTCCAGTATAAAGTGCTTTGGGACATGGTGGTGTTCTCCTCCTCCCCACCACCTAAAAGGCAGCAGCATGCTTTCCCTCTCCATTGTAAAGTGCTTTGGGAAACAGTTGAGTGGTTCTTCACCCCCATACACCACCTAAAATGCAGTTAACATGACCTCCCTGCTCAGTGCAAAATGCTTTGGGATACAGTCTGGTACTTCTCACCATCTCCCCACTGCCTAAAAGGCAGCAGAATGCTCTTGCCTCCTTGTGAAGGTAAGTCTCTGTCTCGCACTGAAAGCACAAGAAGGAGGAGTCGATGCTGGGCTTGGGATTGCAGTTGGTTGAGGGACATTCACTGTCACCCTTCTGGACGGTCTGTATGGAGAGGCCAAACTGCCTTTAGAGCCATTTGTATGCCTGTGGAACTCAGTAGCGCTCTAGCCACAAATGGTTACCAGGGCACAGCTGGGGCACAACAGATAGCAGCGAGGTACTGATATATGGTTACTATGGGGAGGTTCTGCACTATATGGGGCACCAACTGGGAACAGCATTTTTTATCTGGGCACGTGCTCCTGGTGGGCCCTGGTGTAGAGCCGCCACTGGTGGAACTCCTGTCTGGGCAGCTGATTATGTCAATGCCAGCTGGTTGGTCAGCCCTGTGGAGGACAAGTACATCAAGGGAGAGATTTCATAGCTCTCTTGGACTCTGGTGTTGACTGGGGCTTATCACTACCAGGATGATTTGGTTCCACTCACACTCCCACTCTGCCATCTGGCAGTTTAGCAACCGCTGGTTGTCCTTGGCATAGTCTGCTGCTTGGTCGGTACCCATGGTGTCTCCATTGGGGTTCTAGGACCCAGAGGATTTCATGCTACATTGATTCTCAAGTTGACATTCAAGATTGAGATCACAGTTGGACTCTCACAGAAGCATGGATTTTATTGGCAAAAAAACAGCCTTCTTGGCCCATCAAGTCTGCCCAGCCCTACTTTTCTAATGTTGATTGTGAGGGCATAGTAACTCTTCACTTTCTTTTCCTTCCTCCCATTTTGCCAGTGTCTTTACCAACCCCATATGTGTTTCCCACCCAACTCTGCTTTCATGAGAGGCTTTTTTGTTCTGACACTTCCACTGATTTCACACAGACTGCCCCATTTTAGTCTGTTATACCTTCCACCACCATCTCCATGAAGAAATGCTTTCTGACTTCCATCTTAAATCTCTGGATCTTGTTCTTAACATCGATGACTACATTGTCATTGATCGTGAGACTCAGATTCTTCCTCATTATCTGACTCCAGATTTGTTAAAGGCACATGGCTATGCCTCATGTGTTACAAGTCACAAGACACCCATGGTGTAACATTATCCAGTGGTGATGCACACTGTGTCCTGTATTATTGCTTTATTGAGCACATCCCTGCAGTGGGTTAAAATGGGTAGACATGCCCCCAAAACTTAAAAGAAAGGCATTTTACTTAACCTTGCAGCTATTCTGTAATCAAGAATTTCTGATAATCCTATATTGAGGGTCTAAGGACCCTTGAAGCAGCAATATTTGTTAGTAAAAAAAAAAATTATGTATTTTTTTCAGTAGTAACATATTTCTGGCACAAAATTAATATATTAGGTTTTTTCATTGTGTCTCACTCCTGTGGTGAGATATGGGTCTCATAGTCTTTTCTCTTGCTACGACCACGGTGAATGAACGTTTTGTTGTGGTATTATGTTATTTACCATCAAAAATAGTGTTGGCACCCTCCTACTATACACACACACACACACACATTATGAATCCAGTATGTAAAGTCACTGGGAAGGGAGTTTTCAACATTGCTATTAGTCGCCATCTTGAAGTTGAGCCCAAATTATAAAATTAGTAATACATCAAAGAGAAACAAAATATACTGATGATAAATCTCTATTAGGTCATAAAATATTAATGCTAAAAAACTGTGATGAAATGTTTTACTAACTAGTATTGCTGGTTTAAAGTTTGAATGGCCCATTAATCAGAAGAGCAGCTGGTCCAGTGATGCACCATTCTTTTCATCCTAGCTATTTAAACTAGCTATCCTGCCTGTCAGTCCCATACAAATGAGTTTTTTTTTTCCTTTCTGGAATGGAACTACATGACATTTGTGCAGCACCTTTGGAAATCTGTAAGGAGGATCTGAGACACTGAAGGAAAAAAAAGTGTTCCGAACTGCACTGACATGTAATTGCATTCCACCAATCATGATACAGGATTCCTCCTTCCCATTTTATGTTAGTTCATTATGGCTACTGCAAGGTCACCGATTTTCCATTTTCTAAACGTGACAGTCCTCTAGCCAAATCTTCAATTTTGTTTTTTCCTGTAATTGAGTACTTAATCAGCATGTTTTACACTAAAAATGTGTCCAAAATGTGTCTTTGGCTGCAAAATTGGTGTAAAGTGTGAGCTTGCATGACAACTTGGTGCAAAGTGTATTTTTTGTGGGGGGTATGAATAGTTTGCTCAAAGTTGGGAGTTGTGTTCAGATGACTGGTGGAAAGTAAGGGTTTTGAGCACAAAACAGATCTGCAAAATTGAAAATGGCCAGTTCTGTCCCACTCTCATGACCAGGTCTGTTTTTCTTTCCATTTTCAGCTTTTGTGAGAAATGGATGGCCCTTCAGCTACTGCATCCTTCCACAGCAACAGACCGCAGGAGACATTGTTCAGTGTAGGATGAGAGGCAACTCTGCTTTCATGGGAGGCCTTTTGTTCTGATACTAGCAGTCTGCAGTGTTTTACCCTGTAAATGAGATGTTCTCCACCAGTTCTCATCGTAGGCAGGGTCATAATATGAGAATGCTGTCTTTCTCCTCCTCCCATAATAAGAAACTCCAAGAAATCCCTAGGCAGTGATCGAACAGGAACAGGGTGCATTGTACTACCTTTTATTTCAGTGACTTTACCTAGGAAATTAGTTTTATGATCTGATGCAGTGAGATCCTCTCCTCCTACGTAATGGCATTCAGTTGTGGGCCATTTGTTTACGCAGCCTGATGCATTTTGTGGGTTATATTCTGAACCATCTTTGAAAGTCCCGAAAGTTCACATCAGGAAAAATAAACAGGAAGTGACTGTACACAAGATATCCAGCAGGGACCTGTGGGTAACAGAAATGCCTGTTCTGGACCCTTGTAACCACTTGAGGATTCAGCCACTCATTGTGGGATTATTTAGGCACCCTGATGGAACAGCTCTCTTCTGACAGTCGTTTTGTTATTTCTGTCAGTGTTTGCCAGCTAATGTTAACTTAAAACTGCAGTTGGATCTCATTTATAAGGGAGCCTTAGGAGACAGAAGTGGATAGTAGGCAGTGTTCAGTCAAGTAGAGGTCTCTGTGTTTAGTAGCATGCAGAAGCTGACTTCCCTCTCACCCTTACATACCAATATTTGGTAGCTTATTGTGTTAGCTCTTAAGACCATATTAGAAGCACAGCCCTGAGTAGGGATGTCAATGTCATGAAATTTTGACTGTATGTTGTTACATGTAATACAGTGGTTATTGTAACACCACAGTATTATGGAAGTCATTTTTGTACAACACACGATCTTGCACTTTTGTTAGTTGTCACGTGAAGGGACAGTTGTACCTAAAACACACAAACATACGCTGAAAGGGTCCTGTCCAGTGGCACGGCTGTAGTGCTACCAATCATCACGCCAGGAACTCGGGATTGGGAGTGATCTCTGGTGCGGGGGGAGAGCATCCTGTAGGTTGCTGTCCTCTCCCAGAGAGAGAGGTGTGCTATTCCAGCCAAATGACTGTTGCCAGGTGGCATTGCGTGTCTGCAGAGCAGCGCAGGAAGGAAGGGGCTGTGGGACTTTGGCTTGTGCGGATCTCCACACCTGCACATGTCTGAGTGCTCGCCTCAGCAAGGGATGTAGGAGAAAACCTAAGGAGGAGAATGGGTGAGGCAGGTGCATATGATGCCCTGCACACTGACCCTAATCCGCCTCCACCGCCAGAGACCCTGGACAGCCAAATACTGGATGTGTATCTTCGGTAGGGATGACCCTCCGTGATGGTCCTCCTCCTCCTGACCCTGTCACGGAGCGCAATCCATGGGGGTGTCTGCTGATCAGTGAGTCCTGTAGGTGGGAGATGGTGGGGGTGGCAGGAACATGGATGAGGAAAGTCCTGCCTGCCTTGGCCACAGAAAGAACCCATCTTGATTGGAAAAAGAATTAGCTGAAAGTCTTGAAAGCCACGGTATACTGTGAATCATGGTTATTATGGTGTAAGAAATTGCCCACTGTAGCAATACGTTATTTCTGATAACTGCAGTATATCGTGAAATCATTATACTGTGGCCCTATGTTGTGTCATCAAGAAATTAAAAAAACTTTCTATACGTGTTTGAGCAGTTTTGGAGAATCCAGATCGCGCTCTGAAATTATGCTTGCCCGAGTGTGTTCCCAGGCATGATTTGTAGAGCATTACGGGTGATGGGATACCAATGATCTGGTGCTGTAGGGATTTTTGGGAAAAGTGAAAACATTCTAATCTAATCAGTAGCTCGCTGTAAGCTAAAGAGTATTTTTTTTCTTCTTCTTTACTTGTATCAGCCAAATAAAATATAAATAAAAGGCAGTGGTGGTTGCCATAACTCATGTTACATACGACTTGCATCAACACTGCTGTTAATGCAAGTTAAGGCAACTGTGTTTGTCAAAACTGAACACCGTGCTCAATTCTGCGTCAGAGCAGGGTTTGAGCACAGGAAAACTGATTGTGGCGTGGGTGCTGACGTCTTAACACACAACTTTTTTTTTTAATGTAAAGCTTTTGCCACCTGCTGCGGCACACTACCAGCTTGGCACAACCAGCTGCCGGGTCCGCCCGCCCAGAGAACTGGGTAGCTCAGACTGTACCCTTGAGAATCCGGGATGGCCGCTCTGCCATCCCGCTTGAGGGCTCCCTCTGCATAGGCCAGCCAGGACAGCCCCTCCCCGACAGGATTCTGCCAAAGTCCTCCAGGCGGCTCGGAGCGCCGCCATCAAGCTGCACGGTTGCGCCCAGCCATTTTCCTCCAATTGTCCTTCTGAACGCGGACGGCATGACGCCCAGGCACAGCGTGTCGAGGTCCACCGCCCCCTCCAGATCGCCAGCACTTGTAGCAAGCCCTAAGCCGCCCCTTAGAGCTGCCATAGCGTGGCGAGATTCCCCAACCCACCCCAGGACTGGGAGAGCAGTCTACGGATGCTCAATCTCAGTCCTCCCTGCAGACCTCTGACGGGCTTGTTCCCGAACCCGGTCGCCGGGCGTGGCTGCGAGGTGTGGCGCCCACCTCAACCTCAGCGCCACCGGCCGACCCGACACAAAACTTTTAAACCATTAGTAATAGAGTTAAAATAGTTTAAATGCCCTACAGGGCCTCCACCATCTCAATACCTAAGCCCTTCAGAGTATGAAGCTGAGGATCTTTCTTGGATGGATTGCCAACTCCAGCATTGTGTTACTGAATGCTCTGTGCACTTTTTGTCCTTAAAGTTTTTGTAGGATAATTGTAGAGTGTTTCAGTACTTTTAGTGCTTGCTCAACTAAGTCCTAATTTTTAGGGCTGCAGATGGCGGAGCCCTGCAGTCCTTTAATGAACACTAAAGGTCTCCTTTTTGAACTAACATGTTGGAATATGTCACAGTTGCTTCCGCATCTGTGAAACCGTCCGCAATGTTGACCCTAGGGACCGCAGCACTGCACTAGTTCACAGTGCCCACGGTTTTTCTATATCCCCCTCCCTTGCACTGCCGAAGGCACAGACCCACTTTTCCACCTCCCTTGCACTGCTGAAGAAGGTGCAGCCCCGCCTCTTCCCCTCCCCTTGCACTGCCAAGGAAGGCGAGCCCCTCCCCTTGTCAAGAAGGCACAGACCCACCATTCCTAGAGCTCCATGGCACGGACTAAAAGCATACATACTCTCAAGTGGCCTTTATGTTTGAGATCTTCCTGATTTTTTTTTTTTTTTGCCTCAAACAAAATCCATCTGTCCTTTCCCAAAATTGGTATTTCCATCACAAATGTGCAGGGATTTAACCATTAAAATAATTTCTCACAAATCAGGGATAGGACAGTGTGGCAAGACCTTGAGAGGTATGCGTACAAAAGTAAATGAACAAATTCACAATCGCAAGTCTTATCCTGTGTGTGCACCCAATGTTCTTGTTCACCTCAGCTGTTTACTTGAGCTGACCTTCTCTCACACAGCAGGCTAGCGATGTAAGCACTACGCATCCTAGAAAGAGGTGTTGGTGCTGCCCTTCTCTCTCCTTGCCATGCACCTTGACATTATATTGACTTTCAGCTACACGCCTGGTGGCAAACCTTGGTGAGGGTTCTGCATTTGTAGACCTATAGAGATCCTGACCCTGTTTACGCTGGAGATGCTGAACACTGTGAGTCACTGACTGATCGTGCAACTGATTTGGTTTATTCCTTGCGCTGCTTGGGACTCGGGTGGGGTCCTGCATTCTGGTCAGAGGATCAGTTTGATGGCCCTGGCTCTTTGCATTTTATTCTGAACTGGGAGATGGTGACTGAAAGTATGAAGTCTGAGCTTTACTGCCTCTGTAAATGTCTTTTTTTTAATAGCATAGAAATAGAAGCACCTACGGGACTTACTTTCTCTACAGCTGGTCCCTTGCTGGCAACCCTGGGTCACTGTTTTCATGAATTCCAGGAGTGCCCCCACCTCATGTGCAGCAGAGCCCAGAGCTGAACTGTGAAATTTGCACGAATCCATTCCAAGACCACTCATACGGACTGCTTCTGATGTGAGCAAGTCAATACCGCACCCCAAACTTTCCCTTGCTAAACCTTTCTGGCTTGACTCTCTGTAATCCCTCAAGTCAAATGCCTAATGCAACTGGTCATTGGTTGGGAGGTCCAATGCTAATAACTCTCCAGTCCTGGATGGTATTGGCGGCTCTCCACCTGGATCGCCTGCTGCAGTGGTCACAGCAGAGTGGGAGCTGTCCAGAATAAAAGTTGTGTGTTATAAACAAGCTAATTAATGCTGGTATTAGATTCAAAATTATCTACCCAGCTAAACTCAGTATTGTTAAAGGCGCAAAACAATCTCATTTGATACCTCTGAGCAGGCTTCCTCGATCTCGTTAAATCAGGGTGATCCACCATTTGACTCCTCAGAGATGTCACAGCTTTCCTAAGTGAATTCACATGTATTTTTTGTAGGTGGATTATTTATAAAGGCACAGTGTACTTGCCGATTGTTAAATGCACTTCTTAAGATGTATTATCTACTGTTTTTGAAGGTTCCAACATGTAAAAGTTTGACGCCTGACCTGCCGCTTGTTATCATCTTGCTTTGATCGAAAGTAATGGTTAGGGTTCTGATTTAGATCTTTTGAAAGATGGCTGATGGGGTACTTGTGAAATGTTCTTTTTTTCTTAGTCAATTAAAAGAACTATCTTGGTGTTGAAAGTGACCGGAGCCTGCAGAGCTTGTTTTTGAAAATCGTCCTTAAATGAAATTGTTTAAAATGTGACTTTATTTAGCTCATTTTGCTACACGAGTTCATCTTTAGTTGACATGGCATGTTGAACTTCTTAGATAGACACAATGGGGGTGAGATACTAACAACAACAAAATGGAAAGGGACCTGGGGTAGTCATATCAGATGACCTAAAGGTGGGCAAGCAATGTGAGAGGCAGCAAGGAGGGTTGGGGGGTACTGGGATGCATAGGGAGAGGCATCACCAGTAGAAAACAGGAAGTTATTATCCCTCTGTACAGACAGTTGGTGAGAACCCATCTGGAGTACTGCGGCAGTTCTGGAGACCCAGTCTCCAAGGACATAGACAGGATGGAGGCTGTCCAGAGGAGGGCAACTAAAATGGTGCAGGGTCTGCACCGAAGACATATGAAGAGAGACTTAAGGAGCTGAATATGTATAGCCTCGAGGAAAGGAGGGAGAGGGGACATGATAGAAACTTTCAAGTATCTCAAGGAATCAACAAAGTCCAAGAGGGTAGCATCTTTCAAAAAAATGATGTGCAAGAACAAGGGGCACAATTTGAAGATAGAAGGAGGCTCAGAGGCAATTTAAGGAAGTATTTTTTACAGAGAGGGTTGTGGATGCATGGAATGGCCTTCGGAGGAAGGTTGTGAGTCAAAAACAGTGGTGGAATTCAAGCATGCATGGGACAGTCATAAGGCAATTCTAGGGGGTGGGGGTAGGAAGAAGTAGGCTGCTGGTTAACTAGGATCTGCAGCTTATCCATTAGGTAGGAAAATGGGCAGACTGGGTGGGCCAAGCGGTCCTCATCTGCGTCAAAATCTATGTTTCTATGAACTTAAACCTCGGCAACTAGGTATAGTGGGTTAGAGAATGGTTTCAGAGAACGTCATTTTAAGTATCAGATTTTTTATCTTACTTTATATAACTTTTTTTTCTAGTTTTCTAAATGTTATGAACCATCCAATCATTTAAGTTTATTTCACTATACCCGCTAAAACGCTTGCTGGTAATGGGTGTACTGAATGAGGGCTAAATGCTTGATTAGCCTTTATCTTTATGTAAGTTTATAGAAACATAGAAACATAGAATTTGACGGCAGATAAGGACCGCTTGGCCCACCCAGTCTGACCATTTCCCTACCTAATGGATAAGCTGCAGATCCTAGTTAACCAACAACCTACTTCTTCCTACCCCCACTCCCAGAATTGCCTTATGACTGTCCCATGCATTCTTGAATTCCACCAGTTTTTGACTCTATAGCTCTCCTCCGAAGGAAGGCTGTTCCATGCATCCACAACCTCTCTGTGAAAAACTACTCTCATATTACCTCTGAGCTGCACCCCTTCAAATGTGCCCTTGTTCTTGCACCCTCTTTTTCTGGAAGATGCTACCTCTTGGACTTTGTTGATTCCCTTGAGGTACTTGAAAGTTTCAGTTGGTGTTAGTCCATTGGTGTTAGTCCATCCTCTTAAAAGATACTACTTAATTTAACACTATTTTATTGGAAATATATTTACTGCGCATAGATCAGGAATCAGTGGGAATTTTTAAGCCGGCCCGGTGGCACTAGGGTTGAGGCGCTGGGCGCCACCTCGCGACATGCCAGCTACCCGAGTTCGGGGATAGCTTGCTGGGGTGGACGGCAGGGCGGGAAAAGATTGAGAACCTGCAGGGCTGCTCTCCTTCCTGGGGAGGCCGGGCATTGTTCGGGCGATCAGCGGCTCCTGGTGGAGACCAGAGCATTGTAGCCTCGCTGAGCAGCCATGGCTGGCATGCCCGACGAGGCAGGGGCTGCTGCATTGGGATGTGCAAACGCACGGAGGGAGAGGAGAAGAGCTCACCAGAACAGAGAAACACCAGTCTGCGGAGTAGGCAGTGGCACCTGCCCTCATGCCCACAGCCGGGTCCTTCCTGTCTGGCCTTCCAGGTTCCTCCGCCCGAGTCCTCTGCCACATCGGAGCTGACTGTTGAGAGTGCCTGGGAAGGGCAGGCCCCACCCCGAGGGGTTAAGCTGGGGCAATGGATCGTGGGTTAGATGAGTGGGAGAGAGGAGGCATAGGTAGAGGACTTCAGGTAGGTAGGGCAGGCTGGATGCCTGAGAGAGGCTCCGCAGACTGTAAACGGAGGAAAAAGAGTCCACAAAAAAAAGTGGGGAATTTTAACCAGCCCCTTAATCTACTGGTGATTAAACTCCCAAATTGATCTCTCCTTCAAAAATTATGTCATCTCCAAAAGAAGCTCCCTTTTCGCAAATTCTCTACTTGAGCAACAGGGGCATCACTATTTGTTCGATAGTTGGGTTATTGTTATGGATTTTTCATTTTTGAAAGTTAGATACTTTTGAACAATACCTCACATTCGATAAATTTGAAACGATATTGCTCATGTGTGAATACCTCCTCCTCAGGGTAAGAAAAACTGGACTTATGATAGGAGACTACGGACTGGAGGGGTGACTCTTGTTTAATGTGGAGAAAGTTTTAAGACTTTAATACCCCACATTTTCTATAAATGTTTGCTGCTGCAAATTTCTCCAATATAACACCTCCCAATAAATAGGGGTTGTATATTATGCTCGGTTTTTCTCTTCTTAGCCCTGTTACCCAACATAGATTCCTTAAAATGCAGTGAGAGCAACTATGTAAGAGGTTTCTTGTTACCCTAAGTGAAATAGCACTGAAACTAAATTATGCCTACAGCAAACTCTCTGATCCAGATCCTGGTATTTATTAAAGATGTAGACATTTTGAACTTTATGAAAGGGATAACCATTTATATATTTTTGGGTTGTGTATTCCCATTAAATAAGGACTATGTTTGGTATTCTGTCATAACACCCCAGTATTTAATATGATTGTATGATTGGGTTTGGAAAACATAATAACAACGTCTGGACGTTTCAGACCAAAACCTGAATTTGACTATTTCTATAATGACTTAAAGGGGAAGTCCACCCAAAACTTAAAAATATGTTGTGCAGAGTGTTTTAATTTGTATGTAAGTTCTAGTGTTTCCTTCCATCTGACTGGTATTAGGAGCTTTTCCTAAATTAGCCTGCTAGCTTTATAGTTTCGACCCCTAGGGATCTTCATCCTGACAGCTTAATTGTATTTCTTGTTCCCACAGTGCATCTTGTCTCATGTGACTGTGATGTAAGAGAGACCAACATTCAGCACATACGTGCCAAACAAACTAAATATCTTGGAAGCTTTACAAGGTGCACAAAATTACCAGCAGCAAAGTTTTTCAGGACAGTAAAACCTTTACGATGAGGGTGGTCACCAAGCTGAATTCTACAGATTTTAAAATATAGCCATCTCTGCTGGTGTGAACTGATTGTAAAGCAATGCTTTCTGCTGATTTGTGGTCTCTGCTACATCACCGTCACATGAAACAAGGTGCATTATAGGACAAAGAAATACAATTAAGCTGTTTCATATGGAGATCTCCAGGGTCGAAAACTATCCTAAAGCTAGCAGACTAATTTAGGAAAAACTCTTCTTAGCAGACAGAGGAAGGACACACAACAACTTAACATACAAATCAAAACAATCTGCACAACATGTTTTTGCAAGTTTTGGGTGATATTTCCCTTTAAACGGGAAGTCTCCCATAGTTTCACACCCATATTTTCCTAGCTCCTTGTGTGTAACTGTTGTGTGCCACCTCCAGTTGCCAGCAGTCCTATTGCTGTCCAAATTTAGATTATAAATAAAAATATACAGCCCTCAGAAGTTATCAATGTGTTTGTCCTCCATCTTACCATCAATGCTGCTGGAGGATGACGCCATCAGAGCAACAGCTAATGGTGCTGCACTAAATGCTGTTCCACCAGTAAACAGAACCCACAATGTTTGGTTCCTCACTTGAGTAATGGAGGAACCCTTTAAGTGTTGTACATCCTGAAGTGCAGGTCTAATAGGACTAGGACCGATGAATGTGATGCAGCACTGATTTGACATGTATAAACAGTATGCTTATAAGAAAGTACCTGTATGTGTTGTGATAATGTTTCTGTTGGCAAAAACAGTTCATCCAATAAATGACTCTGGGTACAAGAAGAGTCTTAAGTGGTATTATATAGCTGTTGTATTATGTTGTGTGTGTTGGCATTCTCTGTTTTGATTGACACCAGCAGTGAGAGACATTCTTGCAAAATGCTCCTTTCCTTTGTAGGTAGGCAGTTAGTGATTGGATGGCTGATGTAAGGCAATAAAGAGTTCAGCTATAACAAGAAATAGGTTACCAGGACAACATCAGCTGCAGCATATGGAAGAAAGGTAATCTAGTGGTTAAAGCACAGGCACAAGAACTGGTAAACTGGTTCAAATCCTACTAAAGTCCCTTAGGCCCTGTCCACTACCCTCTCTGTAACGTTACAGAGCCCAAATCATTACTGCAATGGTTTGCATTTACACCTGTAACGTTACAGAAGGCATTTTTATAACCATTGTTGAAACCACATGAGTGGTTTCAACAACAATGTAAAGAACCGATTCGCCTCGATAACGTTCGGGCGTAGTGTGGACGCATGGCACCGGTCCCTAAGCGCAGTGCGAGCTGCATTGTGGGATCGGGTGCCCGTAATGGTTGCCTGGCTCCCAAGTGTGGACCGGTGGTTCTCGTTGTAACGGTTTCATCCGCTACGGGTCTAAGCGTGCAGTGGATGGGGCCTTACTCTCTAACCCTAACAAGTTCCCTAACCACCTTGGGAACTGTGATGGCCCTCAGAATGGCCCTCAGGTCCATGACTTTAAAAGTGCCCCATTCCCATTATAAATCATTAGCAGTGATGTGAGAGCTACAGCACTTCACTTTGAAGGTACTAAAACAAGCTGTGGCAGTCCCTTCCCTTTGTAATGCCAGCATTTGAAGTAGGATGTCCCTCACAAATCAGATGCTACACTTCAGCTGTTGTAGGTAAAGAAACTAATCAGTCTCCGTGTTTGTAGTGCTCTGTATTTGCTTAGCTCATTCCTCCCATGTCATATGCATTCTGTGTCTTGGTATTTCCAGTTAGAAACCCAGATGTAAGAACATTTGAAATGTAAAACAATTAAGCAATATACCCGAGAGGGTGTTGGTGAGGATTTACCCGCCCCTGGGTGTTGTTCGGTCACGAGGTGCAGCTGTGGCTGAACAACAACACCAGGCGTGGTAACCTACATCACCAACACTTCAGGGCATATTGCAGTTATATGATGTTCTCCTATTTTTGGTACATAGAAAAATAGTAAATAAAAGGTTTTTTTTCTTATTCATTTTAAGCTATATTTTACTGTGTTTATTGTTCAGCTGGGAAAAATACTCCTGGTTGCTGGAGGCCGCTGCTACTGTGCATGCGCAGTACTGAGTTGGCATTGCGGTTGCCTTGTGTTTTGAGGGCTGGGAATGTTGAAAATTGTGCATGTGGCACAGAAGAGAGTATGAAAGAAATAGCAATGAACATGGCAGAAAGCTGGGTTTCAATTTCATCTGAGGTATGTGGTTTCATGTTGTAACTCTATTTGCCGGTCACTATCAAGCAGGGATTTTGGTTGCAGGATCGCATTGCGGTGAAGGTCTGAGGAGTGTGTGTGTGTGTGTGTGTGTATGTGTGAGAGACGTGTGAGAGAAAGCGGCACAGGGAGATCTGTGAGAGTCGCGTTGTGTGTGAAAATTAATAGGAAGCATTACAGAATGAGAACGCGAGGGGTAGCTTTGTTTCATGAGGAGTATCGATGGTGATTAATGAGAAAGAAATGGAAGTGCGAACGGTGACTAAGGGAAAGTGCTGAAGTATGAAGGGTCAGAAGGAAAGGAAGGAGTGCAGCTGATGAGGAAGAGAGAATTGGTGGCGGAGTTAGAGAGGAACGGTAGCTGGGAGGTGAATGTAAAGGAGAAAAAAGGGTATGGAGATGCAGGAAACGTAAGTAAATGGAGGAACGAGGATGGAGGGGAGAAACTTATCCATTTGTTTTTTCGTAGTCTAGTTTTGCTAACGTAAGGAATTTAAGTTGTAAAGGCTGAAATGACAGTTGAGGTAGTGGAGTTTGGGACGGTGTTTAGCAGGTATTCTTGTGTTTCAGAGTTAGGGCTGGCGATGGAGTGATATTTAAATTAGTTATTGATGTGGCTGAAGGGTGGCTGGCACCTCTTCCTGTGGGTGATTGTAGATTTTACAACGGAGAGGAGTACGAGTCAGCCAATCAGGATGGAGCATTTACGCTCTGTTTTGATGCCCATTGTATAATACACTTTATAAAGTAAGTGATCTAGCTTTCCACTTTCAGGCTGCTGAAAGGGGTGTATAATTGTGCAAATGAGGAAGTCAGTCTTGTGATACTTGGGAAACTGCTCAGGCCTAACTTGTAAATGAATCTTCTCAAGGGTGTTCACCTGGTACAATACTGATTGGCTCATTGACTGCTAGATTGACTGCTTGATTGTCTGATTAACTCATCCTTTCTACTGCTCTCTACAACATGTTGCAACTGTCACACGAGAGAAATGAGCAGCACAAAGAAACACATTCTGCTTCCTGTGAATGAAATACTATTAGATGTATTATTTGCTCTACACATACAGTATTAAGGCTACAAGTACTACTCCCTGTGTGAGTTGCATGACAGAACTGTCTTAAGCCATTGCAAATTTAAACTAAAATCGGGATAGACAACATTGATACCCTAATGTGTTCTTCTGCACTGTTGTTGCAGTGACATCAGGGAATGGAGGACTGTATTACAAGTGACCTTTTGCACGTAAATAGAGGCTTGCTTGACATTTTACTACCTTGTGTCAGAGCCTCAGACTCTAGATATGTATTGCAACAGCAGAAATGACCGATATCTTATTGACATATGTTCAGTAATTGATGTAATGTATAATAAATACATCAGACATAACCAAATCAGAAATATACAGTAGTCTTCTCCTTTAAGGCTAAGAGGAATGGGCTAGTCACTGTCACCTCTCTCATTCATTCATACCTCACAGTTTTATCACCTCCACGTTAGCTTATTAAGCTTATCAAAAAGATATTATTTGATTAAAATCAGACAATCCATCTATTATGAGAACTTCAACTTTATCCAAACTATAAAATAAAGACCAACCAAAATAATATAGTTTGGGACTAACTTTTGATTTAATTTTTCTTTACTTATTTATATTAAAATGAAGGTATAATTAATGTTTTAAACAGGAGCCCTAAGTTAATTGAGGGTTGGTGAGCCCTTTTGACTTCCCTGATCATCTTAGCCCTCCTTTAAAATTTTCATGATATATTTAGTTTCGCTTATCACTTAAAATGTTAAGACAATGAAGCAAAGTGACTAATTTTTTCTATTCAGAGTTTGAGGGAACTTATTTAGATGCTTTACATATAAATCTGATCCTGTAGGAAATGATACACTATTATTTAGTCTGGATTTTTTGTGCTGTTGGCTGTTTAGAGAAGTATGGTTGCTTCATAATATTCCTTTTCTTGTTTTTAAAAATGTGGTGTGAGGGTGGGGATTAAATGTGGGCTTAGCTTGGTGAAAATACTATTAGGAGTCCGTCTGTGGGACTGGGGGATGTTTTGGTGGTTGTTCTATTTAGAATTTATTATATAGAAATGCTTGTCTTTATAGGAGGGTGATTCAGGGTGGGGTGGGTTGATATTATATACAGCCTGGAAGAGATACTAACAGAATATGAGAATCCATAATTATTTCTCAACTAAACTCGCTTTTATCCATGATATAAATTGAGTTTGTGCTTTTAAGAACTAAAACACACACACAAACATTAAACCTGATTCCAGTAGAACATCTGTATTAATCTGGACGATACATGAGAAATGAAGCTAATTTTTAATGTTTGTTTTTTTTTTTTTTTTATAACAATTTGTAGTTTTCAGGTAAACTGTGTAATGTGGCATGGTGTTGCATAGTGTAGTGTAGAGGTGGGCAAGCCAGGGTTTGTTCACCTAGAGCCCAGCCAGAGCCGAACCAGGGATCTGACTTGACTCTGCAAACCAATGTGAGCCCAGCCTTGGCTACTGCAGGCTGTTTTCTGAATAGGAGATGAACATTTCAGATACAGCACTGACTGCTCAGGCTGACAAAAGTGGTTATTTTGACCATAACTGGTATGGCTTGACCTTGGCTCTCAGTTGCTTATAGAGGTCGAGCTGAGCCGAACAAGACACTAAGCTCGAGCGAGGCGCGAGCCTACTCTGCCTTGCACAGCCCTACTGTAGTGTTGCTACATGTGACCAGCCTGTATGAAAAATATGTATGAAGAGAATAAAAAGATTGCATAACGACTAAAATATTCTAAAGTTTGGGCTATGTAGACCTTTTTCTTTGCCCATCTCATCTCACCTGTGAAATCAGACTTTATGTACATCCATAAATGAGAGTTTTCCTTAAAGATGTGGCTCATATCCAACATCTGTTATTCACAGATTACGTTATTGCTACAATTCAATAATTAAATATTTCTAACTTCACCAATTTTTAATATTTTCACTCCAGATTTTAACTTTGTCATTTTTTCACCTTCCTCATGAACAGTACAGCTGTCATTTTCCATATCCTTCCACAAACCTGTTTTCGCATGTGGCTTAGAATGGCATGGTCGCTGTGTGAAATCACCTTTGGAACGAATGAATAAAATGACAGTGGCATTCTTCATGAGGTGGGGTCCCAAAAGGCATGATGAAAAATTTGGTGAAAAACTGTAATGCCTGAGTTGTACATGGTTGTTCAAATTTTCACACACACGTGTAACTTTTTGTCATTTTTAATATCTTCACCCAGATTTTCAATATAGCCATTTTATCACACCACCTCATGAACCGTATGATTGTCATCTTTCACATTCTGCCCAAAATGTGTTTTCACACATGGCGCTGAATGCCATTTTCCTATGGATTTGAACATTTTCCCAGTGGGGTTTATGAAGTGGGTGATAAGAAGACTACAGTATGTTCAACATTTGGGGTCAAAATGTGAAAAATGACAGTGTTACGCCCATTCTTTGCAAATGATGGAGTTTATGCCCTCTCCCACCCCCAAGCTCAAGACACATATACACACACACACACACACATACACACACACACACTAAGGTTATGCATTAGCAGCCCTAGTGGCTCTGCCAGAGTTCGCTTACTTCCTCACCCCTTTGATCTAGTGGGTCAGATTCTCCTTCCACCAATGCTTAAACCTCTTACCCCATGCTTTCTTGAAGCAGTCGCCACTGGCCCTTAGACTCTCCCTGCCTTTCCCCATACTCTCTCATGGGTTTTGCTTTTACGATTTACTCCAGCATAGACCAGCTGAGGAGCAGAAACTCACTTTCAGTTACATAGTGCATTTACCCATTTCTGTAGCTGGTGGATTGAAGTATTTGGAGGTTACGTGACTTGGTCAAGGTCACGAGTGGGTATTGAGACTGTGTGGCAGTAACAGGGTTAGGACTTGCAAGTTTCCTGCTCCTAAGCTGATGCTGTAACCACTAGAACACACTGTCTTCCTTTAATCCCTTTGGGTTAGTCCATACAACCAGGAGGAATGTTGAATGGAACATTTCTGATTTGGGGGTGGGGCACGGAGACTAAGAGTCAGTGTTTTGCAGCTGGGTGTGAAGAACATAGCAGCATCATGTACCTTGCTGCATACCAGTGTTGTGGCCATCTGTCCCCATCTACTGGGGGCGGGTGGTAACTGGAGCTGGGAAATTGTCCTAGATCCGAGTCACTAGTAATTTAGGCAGGTGGCAGGGTTTTGATAGATGCCAGTGGCAGTGCGCCCAGCTTGGGGAGGGTCAGGATATGGTATCACAGCAACCTCTGCAGAGGGCCAGGAGCTTGTGGCACCATAGGCACATGCTGTTTGCAGAATCTGCCTCAAGGTTGTGCTTGTGCTGCTTGGGAGAAGGAGGAATGTTTAAAAAAAAAAAACACCAGGGCATAAATCCTGGTCTCCACCTTAATGACTGATTGCAGTAGACTCAAGCCACACCATGAGCCTTAGCTGCTGCTTGCTCAGGCCTTGCCCCATTGGGCTCAGCTGTGGGGTTACTGCTAGCGACGCTGTTGACGTAGGTTCAGGAACAAGCCTGGGTTGGTGGGGACAGGTCAGGGAAGGAGGGTTGAGCATGCCAGAGGACACGGTCCTCTGGTTGGGGATGTGTCTATTCTTCTCTATATGCTGACCTAGGGGAGCCTAGATCGATAGAGCAGTCTGGGACAGAAGAGCAAGGCAAGGCAGTGACTGGCAAGGCAGTTTTGTTTTTATGATGCATAATCTCGGGGCCCTGGGCACCTTGCAGACAAACAGAATAAAAGTATAAACATATGAATCAGTAAAGGTGCTACTACGCATACGACCGAACTTAGGCTGCAACTTTCATAATGATTTTAAATACATAAGACTGCTCCGTTTTTCACTAGGAATTGGTTGTAGAGGTTCAGGTAACATACCTCTACATGCCTCAATGTTTCTTTCTAGGGACATAGATATGTTGTTTATCCACACTGTCTGGCAGGTCCCTTGCCACTTTAAATCTTGCCGGAAGGTCTTCAAGTTGGTTTCTCCCACCCACCCGGTGGTAAAACTCTTGCTCTGCCCCATGATGCCAGATCTTCCTTATCACTTGGAAGCTCCGGTTCCTTCTTAACGCTCTGTGTATAGACTGGATCCTAATTCTTGATTCGCGAAAATAGTTCTAAAGTTCTCAAGACTTGGTCTAATTACTCCCTCTTGGCTGCGATGGACAAATCGACTCCCGATTTTGGCGGTGCCCATGGGGGCAGAAGATGTCCAGGACGGACCCGCGACTCCACGCTGCGCCTACTGCCTCGACCTTGATCACGACCCGCAGGCCTGCGGAGTTATGTCGATCATTTTTTGGCCAACGCCCTAGAAGACCGCGCTGCCTGGTTACAGCTTGGGTGCCCCGAGAATTGCTACCCAATCGTGAAGTCCAAGGAGGTCTGCTGGGCGGTGTCCGCGGTGGCTGGCTCAGCTGAGCAACTCGAGCAGATGATCGCCTTCTAGAAGGAGGTGGGCCCAGGCCGCATCTCATCTTCCTCGGTCGCGGCATTTATCCCGCCTCTCGGGATCCTCTACACAGCTTCTTTAAGGAGCTTTTGCCAATCCCTTTTCACAAAGGGAGAGGGGCCATGGGACACTCTTCTAGGTTGAAAAGAAGGACTCGAAGGGTAAGTCCCACCATTGACGTTCGTGGGAGCGGGAGAGTCCCCTCTCGACAGTCGACACCGACTTCGGGTCGAGGTTGTGGCTAAGGCTGCTGGCTTCACGGGTCCCATCAGGTCAGCCGCCAAACACCCGCTGACGCAGTCGAGATTTTTCTTGACCCGCTGGATGGGCTGTCGACTGGTGAAGCAGACAACCCTTCCTCACCGTTCCTCCGTGGAGACTGAGCATTTGCCTGCGCCTCTGTGCCAGAGTCCCCGGTCAAGGTTTCGAAAGCCGAGGGAAGAGCGGGTGTCCCTCGCTCCTTCCCAGACCCGCCTCGGAAACACCGAGGGTCTCGGACCTGGGTCCAGCTGATCCTGCAGACACCGGTGGTCTCGGCACCGAGGAAAACAGCGGTGCTGCTCGTCCTCCTTCTCGGAAGAGGAGAGGAGAGGCACAAATTGCATCGATGCTATGAGGACTTAATGTGGCAGCAGCTCCTTTTGTCCGGGAACAAGTCGACGCGTCGCCTTCTACAGCCATTAAGTGGCTGTCATCGAAGCAACAACCCTCGCCAGTCGAGGTGCCCAAGCCTGGGCCGGTTGTTCGCTGAAACCAGCTGCCCCACTGATTGTGGTGGAACCTCCGCCTCCACAACTGAAATCGGGCGCCGACCAAGACTCTCGGTCGGGTCAGGGTCTGCCCCACTGGTTGTCGGCCACCCTCACTCCTGACCGCCCCTCGGCAGGTGGAGGGTGGCTCAGGCCCCAGGCAGCTCTTCGCAGACTCCTCAGAGTCTGACAATGACTCCTCCCTGTTTTCCAGGCCAATTGACCTGGAGTCCTCCGGGGCAGTCAATGGACGAGAGCCCATCTGCCGCTCATGGGTCTGCTTCCCGCCATCTCAGAGTCCACCGATGCAGCTCAAGCCCGTATCCAAGCGGACCAAGTGTCCCTGATGGAGATACTGGACTGAGGGATTCGCCACGGAGGCCTTCCGTGGCTGAATCCATTGTTGGCCCAGCCTTGGAGCTCTGGCAGCGGCTGGCTTCCTGCCTTGCGCCCGCCAGGATGGCCAGGAAGTATGCGGTCCCTACCGCCTCTTTGTCCGTTTTGGAGCACCCTCTGCAGAGGGGTTGGTCACCGATAGCGCTTTTCTGGTGTTCCGGGAACGCGAGGGATGTAGATAAGCCCCCGACAAGGAGTCCAAAAATCTGGACTGTGCCGGGCGCAAGGTGTATGCTGTGTCCTCCCTAGGTTCTCCACCAGGCCAGCTGGGCGTGCTGATGGCACACTTCTCCCACCCCTCATGGGCTCCCTGTATGAGGTGATCCCTCTTCTCCCGGCGGTTTGCAGACCATGGTCAAGCAGGTGCGGGATCAGGGAAGAGGCGGTGGCGAACAGCAGCTCCAAATGGTTCTGGGCATTGGAGACTCCTGTGCCAGATCAGTAGCGGCCGCGGTGGCGTGTGCTGCAGAGCATGGCTGAGGATATCCACCTTCACAGTGGATACCCAGCATACTGCAGACGCCCCTTCTTGGGACTGACCTGTTCGGCCCTGGAGTGGAAGGCCACCTCCAGCGGATTGAAAGTCCAACGCTACCCTGGACTCGGTCACCTCTGCCCAGAAGGACAAGGCGCCAGCAACATAAGTCCTTTCGCCTTCTGCGCCTGCGGCACATCTAGCCCAGCAGCACCAGGGCCAGCAGGCTCGGCTGGCATCCCAAAGCCAAGCTCAGGCTTCCTCTAATAGGAAGTAGGAGGAAAGGCTCAGAGGTCCCTCGGCCGCCCCTCCTCCAAGCCTGCCCAGTGATGGGTTGAGGTGTTTCCCAGCCTCATATCTCCCTGAGTTCCCTGTGGGGACGCCCGCTACTTCCTTTCCGCCTGGTCCGCTATCACCACGGACTGTTGGGTGTTGGAGGTGGTAGGAAAGGGCCTGTCTCTGAGTTTGAGCAGGCCCCGTCCTTCCAGCCGCTGTCTCGGCGGGGGCTACGGGGTCCGCAGCTTCTCTAGGTGATCAGGAAGGTGGCGGATCCTCCACCAGACCCGGGTTTGTGTCCAGGTACTTTGGTCCCGAAATGGATGGGGGCTGGTGCCCCATTCTAGACCTGCACGACCTGAACAGGTTCCTAAGGTCTCGAACCTTCAGGATGGTCACTTGGCTCAGATCATTCCATCCTTGGAATGAGGCGTGTGGTTCTGTTCTCTGGACCTCCAGGATGCTCTTTCACGCCCCAATCCGTCCTGTTCCACCAGAGATTCCTCCGCTCAGGGCAGAGGATCCCCACGAGTTCCGAGCCATGCCCTTCGCCTTTCCCTAGCTCCTGGGTCTTCACCAAATGCATGGCAGTGGTGACAGCATTCCTGCTGCCAAAGGGTCCGGATGTACCCCTACCTGGATGACTGGCTGAATGCAGCCTCCTCCAGAATGGAGGTGGAGTGGTCCAGGATCTGGCCCTCCAGGTTTGTTCTCAGGTTGGCCTCCTCATCAACGAGGCCAAGTCAGAACTCATGCCAAAGCATGTGATACAATTCCATCGGGCAGAGCTCGACTCTCTATGAGCCAGAGCACGACTCCCGTGGACAGGGCCGAGGTTCTTTCCTCCTTGCCCAGTCATTTCAGGTTGGGCACTTGCGCCTGCACGGGACTTCCTGGGCCTCATGGTGGCCTGCACCAGCGTGGTCCATTGGGCCTGCTGGTACGGCAGTCCCCTTCAATGGGGGCTGGCCAGCCAGTGGTCACAGCACTCCGATCTCTTGATTCAGCTAGTGACAGTGACCCAGGGATGTGGAACACTCTCCAGTGGTGGACCGCTCCAGCACATCTGCAGGAGGGCATCCCTTTCGTCCGCCTCTTTGCTGACGTCTCTCTATCAACCGATGCCTCTCTGATGGGTTGGGGTGGCCATCTGGGGGCACAGAGTGCACGGCCCTGGTCCTCTCGGGAGTCCTGATGCCATATCAACCTGCTGGAGCTTGAGCGTTCGCCTAGCCTCTCCACCTTCGCCTGCTTATACGGGGTCAAATGGTCCAGGTCCAGATGGACAATACCACGACCATGTACTACCTAAACCGCCAGGGCGGGACACGCCCATGCCTTTGTGCAGGGAAGCCTCCGCATTTGGTCCCTCGTGTGCAGCCTGGAGGTGGATCTGCTTGCCATCCATGTGGCGGAGCCTCCAACATTCTGGCCGATGACCTAAGCCAGGTAGGGGCTGCGTCCAGCAGTGGTCTCTCTTGCCAGAGATAGTACAAGATCTGTTCTCCCACTGGGGCATGCCTCAGGTGGACCTGTTTGCCCTCCAGGGAGAATGCTGAAGCTGACACAGTTTCATGCCTGCCCTCAGCAGGGCTTGCTGCAGGATGTCTTCTCGAGGCCGTGGACCCCGGCCTTTCACGCCTTTCCCCATTTCCTTGATCCACAAGGTGCTTCTGAAGGTGAGGAGGGACAAGGTGCTGGTGATTCTGGTAGCTCCAGACTGGCCCCGCCATTTCTGGTATCCAGATCTCTCAGTCTCAGCCCCAGGCCTCAAACGGCTTCCAGTCTGCCCGACCTGATCTCAGTCATTCGGGGAAGGTATTCCGCCTGGACCTTCAATCCTGCAGCACCTGACGGCCTGGTTCCTGTGCGACTAGAGTACCAGGCCTTGGGTCTTTCCAACGAGGTCCTCAACGCTGTTGAGGCGCCCCGTATGAGTCGACCAGGAAATGCTATGCCTTTCAATGGAAGAGATTCTCAGTTTGGTGTCTGGGCAAGGGCCTGGACCCTTCCTCCTGTTCCTTGGCTAGCATTCTGGACTACCTGTGGTCCCTTTCTCAGCAAGGACTTCGGTCGACGACCCTCAAGGTGCACCTGGCAGCCATCTATGCTTACCGGGCTGGGCTGGGAAGCAGTTGTCGCGAGGAGAAGGTGGTCGGCGCTTTTTCAAAGGCCTGATCATTTATCCCTCCAGCGAACCTCCACCCATGGGATCTACTGCTGGTATTGGCTAAGCTCATGGGCAAGCTATTCGAACCGATGCACAGGTGTGACATCTCTCACCTGTTGCGGAAGACCGCCTTCTTGGTGGCTATCATGTCAGCCAGAAGGATGGGAGAGCTCCAGGCGCTTCCATCGAATCTGGTCTTCCACAGAGACAAGTTGTCCTGCGCCCCCACCAAATTCCTTCCAAAGGTGGTGTCAGAGTTTCACCTTAACCAGGTGTTGAGACTGCCGCGCTTCACCCCAGTCACACCTTGGAAGTCAATATACTCCATACTTTGACCTCTAGAAGAGCGCCGCTATTACAACGAGCAGATGGATGAAGTTCGGGAGAGGTTGCCAGCTGTTTGTCACCCACGCTGAAGCCGCATCTGGCAGACCTGCAGCCAAGTGGGACGATAGGCAGGTGGGTCACCTCCTCGTAGATCTCTGCTATAGGTTGCGGGCATAGAGCCTCCAAGAGGGATAAGAGCTCATTCTACCCACCATACCGCTGCATTGGTGGCTGCTTCCAGGGATGTCCCTATCCAGGAAATCTGCAGGGCTGCTACCTGGAAGTCAGCACATACCTTCATCACCCACTACCACATCGACCTTGAGTCACGCCGGGATGCTGGTTTTGGGGCCTTGGTTCTCCAGTCATTATTTCCTAAGTAGGGGGTGTGCCTTGCCTCCTCCCTCCTGGGAGAACTGCTAGGAGTCTGCCAGACAGTGTGGATGAACAACATATCCATGTCCCTAGAAATACAGGTTACTCACCTGTAACAGAAGTTCTAGGAATGGTATTTGTTGTTCATCCCACGACCCACCCGGCCTCCTCAGCTCGACGCACAGCCTGGTTTCCAGCGGCTAGATCTGGCATCATGGGTGGAGCTGAGAGTTTTGCCACCCGGTGGGTGGGAGGAGCCAGCTTGAAGACCTTCCAGCAAGATTTAAAGTGGCAAGGAACCTGCCAGACAGTGTGGTTGAACAACATATACCATTCCTAGAACTCCTGTTACAGGTAAGTAACCTGTATTTTCCTCCCATATAGATTCGCCTCGCGTCATTTTTATGAGCTTTCTGACAGGACAGGATGCCAGGCACACTGCCTTCCGTGTGGTGGCAGTTTTGACATGGCGATCCAGGAGCAAAATTAAAACATTAAATAACTTGAGAAAGGTTAGCTGCATTTTTTAAAACCATAAAGGTTGTTTTAATTGGGCACTTTTGCAGCCCTGGTGATCGCCTCACTGTTTTTGACTGTTTTCCTTTAAGCTCCACCCATCTCCTGGGCAGTATATCCTCCCAGTCCACCCTTGACATCAGATCTTTCTTTCTGCTGGAAGAACAAATCACCTCTTAGAGCACCTGCTTAGGTTTTCGAGTACGCCATTGGAGAACTTTTTGGAAGTTTTGAAATCGCCTGTTGATTCTCTGGGTTCCTTTGACCCTTTAGTCGATGATGAAGCAGCAGAAGCCAGGATTTTAAATTTGTGTGCAGTGCCTGCAGAAGATGTCGATCACTGATCTGCATGACACGTGGTATTGCCTGGGTGGGCAACATGAGCATGCTTTCTGAGTCCATCGAAACAGAAAGCTGTGGCTCTTGCTGGTTCAGCCTTTGAATGGGATCTGAAGGACCACCCTGTAGGCCTTGAGAAGGTCTCGATTGCTGTGCAGTTGGCTGAACAGCTACACCCTTGAGGTGGAAGTGGTGACTGCCACAGTAGGCATCTCCTTGGTCTTGGCGCTGTTCCCTGGGGCCAGTGTTGGAGGGTCATTCACTGAGAGTTCCGGGAGATGCGCCTCGCCCTCCAGACGAGGAGAATCCTGCTCCCTGTGATATAGAACAGTGCAGCTGGCACTGGTCATTGGACTAGGAGTGATCGAAGTTCCTCCTAGTCACCTCGACTCACCCAACCACTTGACAGCTGTCGGGTGCCCCTTGGCTGGGTTGGGGAGCAGGTTAGACAGGTCAAGGACACTTCGGTTCCCCATCGAGTCAGTCGGCTTCAACTCTGTTTGAGCAGGTCTTCTGTACCCATGTTACTGAATGTGGGTAGGCACACTGTTTATAGCAACCTGTCAGAAGGCCCTTCTGTGGTCACGGTAGAGGTCACTGTTGAGATCGCAGGGCAGGCATTCCCATTCTCAGTCCCGCTTGACTGGGAGGCATTGCCATTGATGTTCCTCATCCTCCTTATCCTTGGGTGAGGAAAGGCACTACTGTGAGATGCACTGGTGCTACAAGGAGCTCCTCTGGCAACAATGGGCAATTGTGGGGCAGGGTAGGGCTCTACCCCTGGACCTTTGGTCGCCTAGCCAGTTATATCCCCACTGGTCCATACCACGCAGCTGCTTCTCCACCTCTTTGGGTGGATCCGCCACCACTGCACCTGAAGGTGGGCGCTTAGATAGGAGGCCGGCTGCTCAGCCACCGGCTTGCCAGGCCACTTGTCGGTGAGGATCACCCCAGAAGAGGATACCCAGGAGGTCCTTTGCAAGAAACAGCCAAGGGCCATCTTTAAGGAGTCCTTGATGACTTGATCTTGAGTCCATGGCCCTTCTGGGACTCCTCTCCTCAGCTGTAGATCGGTTGAGGAACTTTCCACTGAGCATGGCCTGGTGTTCTTCGGGCGCTCCAACTCATTTCGGAGTCCATGTTGGTCCAGCCTCCGAGCCGATCCAAAAGAGGGCTAATGTCCCTTCATAGGCAATTTGATGGGGACTGATTCCCTGGGTTTCCTTCCCTGTGGCTGAGGCTATTTTGGAACCAGCCCGGGAGCTTTGGCAGCATCCTTCCCAGCACCCTCTGCCAGGATGGTCCGCAAGTGTGTGATCCCCACAGGTCCCTTTTGGGGGTATTTGGACCATTTCTTTGTGAGGGGTTGGTCATGTATTTAATGTCCTGCAGATCGGGGCACCAGGAAGATGTGTACAAGCCTCCAGACATGGAGTACCATAAGATTGGCCACTCCCCTAAAAGGTGCACGCTGTAATGTCTCTTGGTCTCCATCAGGCTAGCTATGCTGTGATGAATCCTCAGTCACCTTCCTGTTGAAGAACAATTGGTGGTCCAGCTCATCAGAGACCATGGTTAATCACTGGATAAACACCAGCTCCAGACTGCCTCGGACATGGGTGACTCTTGTAACTATGCGTGGTTGCGGCTAGCTCCATGCGGACGCATGGCCTTGCTGGCTTGAACCTTCACGGCAGACAAACAGCACAAGCTATTTGATGTTTCCTTTTGGGCACTGACCTATTAGATCTTCAATGGAAGGACATCTCACCGCATCAATAAGTCCAGTACCACCCTAGATTTGACTGCTTCCCAGAAAAGAAGCCACAGAAACAGGCTTTCCAGTACCGGTCCTTTCAGTCACTGTCTCCTTGGCAGCAGCCACAGAAGGGGAAATTCCAGACCTGACACTCCCAAGCCCCAGTTCTGGGGCTGAAAAGGAGGGGCAGGGGTAATGGTGCCTCCCAAAGCTACCCAGTGACGGTTTGGATGGATCGTCCCTCCACCCATCCTGTACATGCCTGCTGTCTCAGTCAGAGGCTAGCTAAGTCACTTTGCCATGTTGGTCCGCTATCACAGTGGTGAAGTGGATTTCGGACATAGTGGACAGAGGATTGCCTCCATGCTTGTCGAGAGTCCAGTGTGTCACTGAACACGCTTGTTCCATCCTTCAGGCAGACATTGCTCAGCTCCTTGCAAAAGAGGTCATAGCCCATGTCTTTGATGCCCTGGCTGGTCAGGGTTACATGTCCAGGTACTTCCTGGTCCCAAAATGGATGGGGAGGCTGGCACCTCAATACTGGATCTGCACAATCTGAAACCATTTATGTGGAAACACAAGTTCGAACAGTCACTCTGAATCTGATTATTCCATCACTAGTGCAGAACATATGGTTCTGCTCCTGGATCTTCAGGAAGTATTTTCCACATTCACGCCCATCCTTCCAACTGCTTCTACCTTCAGTTCCGAGCAGAAGGGTCCTGTGCCAGTTTCAGGTTATGCCGCTCGCTTCTCCTCAGCATGCAGGGTCTTCACCAAATGCATGACAGTGATGGTGGCACCTAAGGCTAATAGTATTCCCTGCCTGGATGACTGGCTTTAGCTGGTTCATCCAGAGAGGCAGTGGAGAGGTCCAGAGATCTGGCTCTCCAGACTTGCCGAGACTTGGGCCTGTTGATCAACCTGGACAAGTCTGAACTGGTACAGAAGCAGATGATCAAGTTCATAGGGCAGACTCCTGGGGATCAAGGGCCGCTTTTCTATTGACTGAGCACTGGATCTTACTGCCGCTGCTCGATCATTGCAGGTTGGGCTCTGCGCCTACCCAGGATTTCCCGGAAGCTGCTGGGGTACATGACATCCTGCACTAGTGTGGTCCGTTGGACTCTCTGGCAGATGTGCCACTCTGCTGGGAGTTGGGCCGCAGTAGTCCCTGCACCTAGGCTACTTGGACCAGCTAGTCACTGTGACCCAGCCGGTGTGGGATGTCATCCAGTTTGGCTGATCCCATAACACCTGGAGGAAGGAATACTGCTTGACCTTCAGTTCCTGCACCTCACGGCCTGATTCCTGAACAGCTAGAGTTCCAGGCCTTGCAGACCTCTTCCACGTTGTGGAGCCCTCTTGGAAAGAGTTGTCTTGCAGGTGTTATACCTTTAAATTTATTTATTTGATAACCGACTAGGTGCACTGATCCAAGAACTGTTTTCAGGCATGACCAGGAACATGGAGAATAGCACAGGAATACAGTAAGTACAAAATATAGGGTACAAAGAATATGGAGACATATATAGGCATTGAGAAGTTCATATACATTATACAGGTAGAAAGATAAAAATATAAAATTACAACACAATAAAATAGGCAAGAGTTTCCATTTGGTGTCGGAGCAAAGGGCTTATCCCTTGTCTGCCCTGTGGTTATCATCCTGACTACCGCTGGTCCCTTTCCTAGGTGGAACTGCACTGCAGGCAACCATCCTTAAGGTACACCTGGCAGCCAGCTCTGCTTACCAGGCATGAGCTGGTACACAGATAGTGGCCCAGGAGAAGGCCTCGACCACCTGTCCCTCTGGTGCATGAGCCACCTCCACCGTAGGACTTACTGCTGGTATTGCAGTGCTCATGGACAGGCCTTTGAGCCAGCATACAGGTGTGCAATGCCACACCTGTCGTGGAAGATGACCTTCCTGGTGGCCATTATGTCAGCCATAAAAATGGGGCATTCCAGGTGCCCTTGGTGGAGCCTCCTTACCTAATCTTCCACAGGGACAAAGTTGTCCTTTACTCCAACCTGAAGATCCTCCTGAAGGTGGTATCAGAGTTTCACCTAACCAGGTGATTAACCTACTGTGTATTTCACCAGCAACTCAGAGGGCTACTGCAGGCTCCATATGCTGGACCTAGGGGGCACTCTTATTACATATAAGCACGGCTGGAGTAGGGGATATGTTCGTCAGCTGTTTGTCATTATGCTGGAGCTGCACTTGATGGACCAGCAGCAAAGCTGACAGTTACCAGGTGGATCACTTCTGCATCGACCTCTGTTATAAGTTGGCTGGTAGTGAATGTCCCTTAGAGCTAAGGACTCATTGCAGCAGACATACCACAAACTTGGAGGCTGCTTTCAGGACATCCCTGTCCAGGAAATCTGCAGGGTGGCAACCTAGAATCGGCACACACTTTCATTTCCCACTTCTACATTGACGTTGAGTCATGTCAAGATGCTGGTTTTGGGACCTTGGTTTTCTAGTCTGTTCACCAAGTAGGGTGCACGCCTTGTCCTCTTCTCCCAGCGAACTGCAAGGAGTCTGCTAGAGTGTGGATAGGTGTGTGGATAAATGAACCATATCCACACCATTGGCAAAATAGGTTACTCACCTGTTACTGTAGTTCTAGGAGAGGTATATGGTTCGATCCCTACAAGCCCCCGGGTTCCCTGGCAAGTGGCGATGGATTCCTACTTCCAGCATGAAAGATGTGGCATCACGGGCGGAGTCGTGGGACATACTGCCCGGCTGGAGGGTGGAGCTTAGCTTAAAGTCATCTGGCCAATCAGACTGTTACAGTGGAACTGCCAGAGTGTAGATGAGAACCATATACCACTAGCAGAACTACGGTTACAAGTGAGTAACCTATTTTTATGGCTGTCCTTGCCCACCACCTGGACTCTCTGCTTCCGTCCTTGATTCACCCAGATCAGACTGGCTTTGTCCGGACTCGCAGACAAGCACTAACACCTGCCAGACCCCCACGCATCTACCATGTACATTCCCACTTGAACCCCTTTTATTAACCAGTCTTGATGAGGAAAAGGCTTTCAAATGGGTCTCCTGGCCTTATCTGTACATTGTATTGATAAATGTGGTTTTCAGTAGACTTTGTTTTCCTTTTCAGAGGCTACATAGCTACCCGCAGGCATTTTTTCAAACTCAGTGGCCGTGTCTCCCTCCTTTCAGTTGGTATGGGGAACTCAACAGCTGGCACAAGCACTAAGGGATAGCCCAGGGTTCTCTGGCATCCACGTGATGGGGATAGACCAACAGGTGGACCTGTACACCAGTGATGTGGGAAGGAGAAAAGAAAGGGCAGACTAGATGGGTCCAGCCACCCTTAACTGTCATCACATTCTAGGTTTCCATGGTTTTAAATTAAACATCTCCAAGAGTGAGGCGCTGCTGTTTTGCTGGACCCCTCACAGTCCCTGAAGAATCGGTAAACCTTCTGCTGGGATCTCAGTGCCCTTAAATATCTTGGCATCACTTTGACTTTGTGTACAGATGGGCTTTATCTGGCCAGCTATGGCCTGCTGTCTACCTAGACGCTGGTGGATTTTCAGCAATGGCAACATTTGCTATTAAGTCCGATTAGGATGGTGGACACAGTTAGGATGATGATCACTCTCGCTTCCCGTATTATTTTCAAAATATCCCACTCCCTGTACCGGAGCAAGACTGGAAGAGGTGGAGACTGCTGTTTCTGTTTTTCTGGAATGGACAGTGCCTCAGAGTCAGGCTCCGCACATTGATACTCCCAAAGAGCTGAGGTGGGTTGGCACTTTCTGACCTCAGAACTTATTACACTGGTCCCAACTCCGGACTTTGTTTACTTGGCACCAACCAATTCAGCTAGCCACAGTAGCTGGACATGGAATGTGCCTTGCTTCCTGTGTGGGAAATGGCTACATATTCTTTACTTCAGATGACCTGGACCAACTTGAGGCACATCCTAATCATGGATTTCCTGGGTCCACCAGTTGTGGTGAGAGACGGAGATAGTTTTGAAACTAGCTAACGTTGAAAGGCAGGTTTGGGAATAGTTTAACTGTCCGATTTCCTTCTTTCAGTCTGGACCCGGTTTATCGTGGCGGGGCGGGCGATTCTCCTCTGTTTGTCTCAGGTTTGTCCGCAGGGAGTGGTGCTCCTATTTCAGGAGATGCAGGATCAATGTGGCCTAGATAGACTAGATTTTTAATACCTTCAGCTCCAACACTACATTGAGCCCCACCCACCAGTGGAGAGAGATCACTGCAGGCTCCTTATTAGTACCTCTCCTGATGATACACATCAGGGCTCCAAACCAGTGCATTTAGTATTGTTACTCTACCGGGCACTGCAGGCCACACAGCCTCATACCACCCTACATATAGCAACGAAATGGGTGCAGAAATTGATAGGCCATAGACCAGACAAAGTGGGAGAAAGGCTGCTCTGGAATAGGCAAAATTACCTTTTCCCATATTTGGTGAGAATATGCCTGGAAGCATCTGCTTCAGTATTTCAGAACCCCAGTTATCACGGCTAAATATGGTGGGCAAAATAGTGCTTGTCTGTTGAAGGCACTGTAGAGAACTGCGAGGGACCCGCATCAGATTTTGTGATCTTGCCCAGCGGAGAGACCTTTTGGGTGAGCTAGAAATTGCAGTAGCAGAAATTCTGTATACTAGGGTAGCACAGTCTCCAAAGTCTACTTTTATATCAGTACCCTAGGGCCTTGAAAGATAGGAGGAGAAATATCTTCAGTATCTTGCTCGAGCCACTAAAAATGTATGATCCGTTGGTAGCTGACAAACCAGGGACCAGATATGGGCCACTGGCAGGAACGTGAAGTCCATATATCATATGGAAAGAATAACGCTTGGTTTTAATGACGGGTTTAAAATATTCACATCTCAGTGGAACATGTGGGTGCTGTATGTCATGCATCACGACTCAGATTTTGTCCCATGAACGCATGAGTTACCAGGCCGGGGAGGGTAGGTAGCATGGAGAGGGGGCTGGAGGGAACAAGCGGGTATGGATGACAGGGTGAAGTGTAGGCGATCAGATGGCCTCCCGCTGTACTCTTCCTATGTAGAAGCAGCACCTGGAGAATGTTAAGAAGATAATGAGGGTACCTGCCCAGAAAGCTGTGTCAGAGGAATTGGGGAGCCCATGAACACTTTATTTTCAGGTCTATGGTGCTATCTTTTGTGAGTTGTAATATTACCTTCTACCCGGCTTTGTAATTGCTGATATGGTTATGCAACTCTGTTTTGTAATAAACATACATTTACATAAAAAGATGGTTACTGGGCTGGGAGGGAAAAGAATAAATCAAGATACTTGGACTAGAAGAGAAAAAAAAGTAAAATTAAGCAGTTACTCATGGTTTGATCCGGAGCGAGTCACTTAACCTTGTGCTCTCAGGTGGCATTTTATTGAGCTGTTGTCGTGCTACTCCAAACATTGCTTCCTTAATGAAAAGAATGTACAGGAATTGAAAGTTTCAAAGGTTGAGGTGAAAATGATGCCTCACTAGATTCCTGGAGTTTCTGCTTCAGAGTCTCCAGCAAAGAACAAAGGGGTCCAGGGAATTGTTCTAGTGTTTACAAGAGCTCTGATGTTGGGGCAATGGTTTTGAATGAAGGCTGTCTTAAACACC
The DNA here is from genome assembly GCA_016271365.2 of Neoceratodus forsteri. Taxonomy (NCBI): domain Eukaryota; kingdom Metazoa; phylum Chordata; order Ceratodontiformes; family Ceratodontidae; genus Neoceratodus; species Neoceratodus forsteri. The sequence goes on from CM057449.1 coordinate 333,054,381, forward strand.
CCCCACCCATGCTGCATCCTACCTGGCATCACCTGCTAAGCACTTTGCACAATAGAAGTTGGCCTGTGGTCCTGCCTGCTGCGGGGGTGACTTGAACATGCACTACATTAATAGTCTATAAAGAAATGCAGTTTGTTACCTTGCCCTCTCAAGCTGACATCCTCCTTATTTGGAGTTTCTTTAAAGTTTCCATTCTTCCCACGCTGGCAGCCCGGGTTGGGGAACGGACTTGGGTCGTTGGGGTTGGTAGGAAGGATAGGATTGAGCGCCCAACGGACTGCACTCTATCCTGGGAGGATTTGGATTAAGCTCGCCCTGTAGCGGCCTCTAGTGGAGACCAGGGGCGCCTACGAAGCAGTGCAATTAGGGGAACAAGAAAAGTGGAAATCCTGCGCCGAAGTTTAGCTCTGATGACGGGCTGCCAGCTCCAGGCATCCCTCAAGACTCCCCAGGAAGCCACATAAATGCCTCAGCAGCTCCCGGGACGGCAAGAAGTAAATAGTGTGCTGGTGCCTCCTTCACTGGTGCCTTCCCTCGGAGGAGCAGGGACCCACCCAGTGAAGGGTTACACCGGCTACTCCGTGGACGGCCGCGTATGTGAGGTAGGTGGCTCGAAAGTGGGAGTTAGTAGAGTGAATGACTGTGGACTTAGGCAGCCTGAAGGAGAGGCAGCTCGAGCGCACTTAGGGCGATAAACGGATACATCAAAAAGAAAGTTTCCATTCACTTTCTGTGTGATATCATGATTGGCAGATTGGCTTTTAACGAACTTGCAGCAGGCTGAGCAGTCAGGCTGCCTTAGGTTCCTCAGCTACGTTTGCTGCCTTGTTTCCTGCTGTACTTCAGTAGAGTTCATTACTCTAGTCTATCATCACAGGAATGTAATTTCAGTGCATGTCCTCCTGCAAAGCAGAACAAAAATATTTACACAACCTAGGTGGTGTCTGTAACGTGAAGATTCGTTTCCAGTTTAGGATATTTTACTGCTGTTCGAGTTTAGGCAGGATGTTTAAATTTCTGTTGTACAGCCGGCCCCTGCAACAACTCCATATTTGGTAACCTGAGCATTTCTCTGTACAGTTGTTTTGGGGGCGGATAATTTATTCTAGAGTGCTGATAGTATTTAGCACTTTCTTCCAAGGCTGGCAAGCTTTGACACACTGCGATTTAACTTCTGTTTGTACTCCAAGAAGGGGCCCAGCTGCTGCTGCTTCTGTTGCATACAGCTCTGAAATACCTGCACCTGATCCATGTAGACCCTAAACTGATCTAGAAACAAAAGTAACATTTCTGAATTCTTGGGATTCAGCCCAGTCCAGCCTAGTACAGGTGGGTTTGTTTACTGGCACCCTGAGATCTAATCCTGTTCCGACCTGGGATGCGAGGTCAGTGCACCCAAATTCTGAGCCTAGTCTGACTTTGGACAGGAAACGAAGGCACCATCACGCTGTGTTCGGCATCTAGTCTGTCTTAGCTAGACATTAGACTAGGATCAGAACTAGAGTTAGTACATTGTCACCATAAGTTCAGATCCCATTGGAACACGCAAGGTCAGTGCACAAATACCCAATTTCTTATCCCAGTCTAATCGGAGACTTAGCAGTTTCAGTGCACCAAGATCCACAGTTCGGATCCACAGTCTGACATGGAATAGTCTGGTTCCATGCACCTGAGACAGGCAGGAGGATCACAAGCTATAGTTCTAATCTCAGTATGAATTGTGACAGGCAGCGTCAGGCACCAGTATGCTGAGTTGTGTTCAGTGTCTTATGAAGAGATTGAGCGATAACGGCAAAGTACAAAGACAGGGCGGACAAAATAGCGTTTGCCATTTCGGGACTGATGAATTTCCCTTCCTCAAGTTGTGCGCCCCTGAGTTGGTTAAAGTAAGGGGGTGTGGGGCACAGACCCCCACCGTAAAATCCACTCGCTGTTTCTGCCCTCGCCATTTTGTCTTTATTATTATGTGGTCGCTCTATCACATGGAACCATTGTAATAAAAGTCTGACCTGAGACAGGCCGGGTCAGATGCTGAGTTCTGATTCTGGTTTGACTTGGGGCAGGCAGATATGCCAGCACACTGAAGGTTTGACCCCAGTCTGACTGGTTTTGCCAGTACTCAAGTTCCTTTTGAGCTAGAGATTTAGTGCGTTGTACACTGGTAAACATGGGGGATTGAGCAAGTGTGAGTGTAGATCCAGTGTTCAGATGAGTCAGTGTGTGAGTGGATGGGAGCTGCATCAGCCCTGCTTGGGCAGAATTTGGAGGCGGTATGTGCAGAAGGTTAAATAGCAAAGCAGTACAGCTCTGTAATTGCAACTACCACAGTTACAAAAAGAGACACCCTTGTAAATGAGGAAGTTGGTTTTCAGAGGACCACCCCTGACATCATTGGGATAATTGTGAAAACTGTAAGATTTAGACACTGTTCAACTTATATTTTATTTTTGTCTTGTACTTCTCATCCTGATTCTTATTGCTTAGGACATTTGGGTAAAAGAGGTTCTCTGTCCTATCTGTGTCTTTGTAATGAAACCTAGAATCTTTCGGCAGATAAGGACCTGATGGCCCACCCATTCTGTCCTATTTTCCTACCTATAGTGTCACTACAGACCCTACTTAGTCCCCAGTCCCCCACCACCACTGCTAAGATCCCTCTGTGTCTATCCCATGCATTCTTAAACCCTGTCACCGCTTCTGCCCCCACCACCTCTGCTGGTAAGCTGTTCCATTCGTCTACCACTTCTGAGAAGAGGTACTTCCTCACATTTCTTCTGAGCCTCCCACTTCTAACTTCATAGCATGACCCTTGTCCTTGAGCAACTTTTTCTGTGGAAAATGCTTCCTCCTGTACCTTGTTTTTGCTGGTGAAGTATTTGAACGTTTCTATCATATCCCCTTTCCTCCATGTAGTACATGTTAAGTTCCTTAAACCTTACATTGTTTAACCAGGGAAGGGCACATTGTTTAACCAGAAGTAGCACACTAAGCTGAAGCTTGTTTCAGATGCAACCTGGGGGCACAAGGTTAAGGACTTGCTCAGGATCACACAGTATGCACTAGGCGACTGTGGGATTCAAACCCAGGTCTCAGAGCTGCAGCTCAGAGCCTTAACCCACTGCGCCATACTGCCTCTACCCCATAGTGCTTTTGATGCAGGCCCTGCACCATTTTAGTTGCTCTCCTTCGTACTGCTTCCACCCTCTGTGTGTCTTTATGGAGGTGGGACCTCCAGAACTGTACACAGTACTTGAGGTGCGGCCCAACCAGTGATCTGCATAGAGGTATTATTATTACCTCCTCCTGCTGGTGATTCCACTTCCTGTGCAACCCAGCATCCTTCCAGCTTTCCCCACTGCTTTGTCACAATATTGCTACCTTCAGGTGACCGTTCATCAGAATGATCACCCCCAGGTCCCTTCCTGCATTGTAACTGTTAATACCTCTCCAATTGGTATGTTGCCCTCGGTTCTTATGCTCCCAAGTGCATTCTTTTGCACTTGAACGTAGAAGAATGAGAAGTTTAAGCTTGGAGCACAATAGAATTTAACGCTTACATGTTTAATATTGCAGTTCTACTAATTATAAATGTATGTATATATTTTTTTAACTCCTTAAAGTATAAAATATTTTAGGGACATGGATATGTTGTTCATCCACACTTATTGGCAGGTCCTTGCCGCTTTAAATCTTGCCGGAAGGTCTTCAGCTTGGCTCCTCCCACCCACCGGTAAAACTCTCGGCTCCGCCCATGACGCCAGATCTTCCTTACCGCTTGAAGCTCAGGTCTCTCCTTAGCGCTTCCGCGCCGACTGGTTCCCAGTACTCGGTTCAAATCATTGGAAGTGTCCTTTCTGAAACTTCGATCTTTCTTCTTCGCCGGCGATGGCTCAGTCCTTTTCCGCCCCGGAGGCGCACGTTAGTTCCTCCAGGAGAGACTCACATTCCACGTATGCTTATTGCCTGGACTTGGATCACAATCCTCAGGCTTGCAGTTTCTGTTCTGCCCTTTCAGTCAGCTCTCTGAGGACCGCTGCCCATTTGGGGCTCGGACATCCGGTAGTTTTTCCATCGGAGATTTCCTTGACCGGTGGGTGTCCGCTCGACTGTTTCTCAGCACTTGATCCTGCCGAGGGGCGCAATTTCCGTTGCGGGGCGCGCTTTATCCCGCTTCCTCCTTGATTCAACCCATGCAGCTTCTTGCTCATGAGTTTGCCATTCCTCCTCCAAGGAGAGGGACCCTGAGCCCCGCCGCCGGCCTATACAAAGGGCCGCAGGCGGGTCTCTTCAAGGGAGCAGGAACCTTCCCTCCTCATTGGCCGACGCCGACTTCGGTCGAGCATGCGGCTCGCCACTGGCCTCACGGTGTCCCTCGTCAGGTCAGCGCCAGGTCCCCGTCCTGTCTTTTGGGGTCTTCTGGTGCGCCATCCCTCCGCCTCCAGCGGAGGCTGAGGCTCTGTCCGTCCCTTCGGTCGCCAGCCCTCTGTCCTTTTTCTCCGAGCCGAGGAGGAGCGGCATCCTGCTCCTTCCCAGGCCCGCCTCTGTCCCCCGAGATTTGGGTCTGCCCAGCGCCACGCTGATCTCGGCGCTCGGTCGAGGCAACCGAGTTAAGTGGTTTTGCCGCTCTTCCGCCGCCTCCTCGGATGTGGAGCAGTTTCGATGCCGCTGCGCCGGTGTTACGGAGGAACTTATACTGGCAACAGCAGTTGTTGTCCGTATCAATCGACCCTGATTCATTCTCCGATAGCAAGCAGCCGCTGGTCGGCAGCCGTTCTAATCAGTCCGAGGAGCCCCTCCGGGCCGGGTTGCTCGTCCGACTGCTGCCCCTCGCCGGGCGGGGTTTCATAACAGGCCATGACCTGTTCTTCTTCAGGTCACTCGTCCCTCACTCCTGCCCGCCCGGCGGCTAAGAGTGCCTCGGCCTGCTGCAGCTTTTTGGACCCTTGGAGCCTGAAGCCGCCTCTGCTATGTTTCCTAGCAGGGAGGACCGGTCTTCCCAGGAACATTCTGTAGACTACAGCCCATAGTCTTTGAAGGTCTGTTTGCTCATTTCAGAATTCACTGGGATGCAGCTCGAGCCGCCTCCAAACAGGCACCTTACCCCTTACGGAGATTCTGGAATGAGGGGTTCTCCTCGGAGGCCTTCCCAGTGGCTGAGGCTATTGCGGGCCCAGCCTTGGAGCTATGGCGCGGCCTGCTTCCTGCCCTGCGCCTTCGGCCAGGGTGGCTCGGAGGTACCCTGTCCCTGTCGGTTCTCTGCCCGGTTTCTCGGAGCACCCCTCGGCTGAAGGGGTAGTCACCACGACGCTTTCTAATGTCTTGAAACGCTGGGGATGTGGATAGACCCCTGACAGAGTCCAGAAGGATGCACCACGTCGGGCGCAAGTGCTGTGCTGCGTCCTCCCTAGGCCTCCGCCAGGCCAGCTCGGCGGCTCTTATGGCACACTGTTCCCACGCCTTCTGGGCTCCCCTGGACGAGTACTTCCTCATCTCCCGGCCGAACTGCGGACCACGGTCCGGCAGGGTACGGGACCAGGGTAGGGCGGCAATACAACAGCTCCAGACGGCTCTGGATCTGGGTGACTCCTGTGCCAGATCGGTGGCAGCCGCAGTGGCCATGCGCGCAGGGCGTGGCTGAGGTTATCCTCTTTTCCTTGGAAACCCAGCACGAAGTTGGCGGACATCCCTTCTTGGGACTGACCTTTTGGCCCTGAAGTGGAGGGACATATCCAAGGGCCTGAGAAGTCCGATGCCACTCCGGACTCGGGTCACTCTCCCGGAGGGTCAAGGGCAGTCAGCCTTATGTAAGCCCTTGCCACCTGGAGCCCTGGGGCTCAACCGCCCAGCTATAAGGCCAGCAAGGCGCCGAGCCTGTTGCCAGTCCAGCTCTTCCTCCAAAGGAAGCAGGAGGCAGGAAACCGAGAGCCCTCGGCTCCTTCCTCCAAGCCTGCTTAGTGACGGGCCAAGGGCACTGCCCCGCCCCTGTGTCCCAGCCCGGGTTTCCCCATGGGGGATGGCTCCCACCTCGCTCTGGAGGTATTTAAGGGTAGATCCTGTCGCAGGTTGCAGTAGTTTCCCTTTTGAGCCGCTGCTCCATGGGGATCTTGGGTCCACTGCCTCTGTGTTGGTCGTGCAGAGATGCCTGGCCCTCTAGTTAGAGGTGATCAGGAAGGCTGCGGACCCCCAAACCCTGGGTTCGTGTCCAGGTATTCCTGGCTCATACGGACGGGGCTCGTGCCCATTCTCCCACACGCCTGGATGGTCTCTCTACTTAAGATATCCCATCCTCAGAACGTGGTGTGTGGCTGTTTCTGTCTCCAAGATGTACCTACTCCTCATTCCGTCCGCTTCTTGGCGGGTTCCACCTTCTTCTTGCGGGGATCTCTCACGAGTTCCTAGCCAGGCCCTTCTTTGCTCAGCAGTCTGCAGCACTGAAGGGTCCGGATGTAACCCCACCCAGAAGGCAGACTGGTCTACCGCTTCAGGAACCAAGTGGGAACTCGTACCTTAGTGGTGAAGCTTCTTCGGGACTAAGCTCGACTCTTGAGTCCGAGCTCGGCTCCAGCGGACAGGGCTGAGGTTTTTCTCCTTACCCGGTCGGGTTGGCGGGTAATTATGTCCTGCCAGGACCTCCTGCTCCTCCTGGGCCTCAGGGCGGCCTTCCCTTAGTGGGAGGGCCAGCCAGAGGTCAGCGCTGCATCCTTTGGACAGTTTGTGACTAACAGCCCAGGAGTTAAGAACGCTCCCTTTGGACCGCTTCAACTTCGGCAGGAGAACATCCTGTTCGTTCGCCCAGAGTCGGCGGTCTTCTCCGACCGATGCTTCTTGGATGGGTGGGGTGCCCATCTAGGGAATACAGAGTGCTTCGCCTCTGGTCCTCTCATGAGTCCCGATGTCCTTCCTGCTCAGGAGCACAGGCGTCCGCTAGCTTGCACCGCTCGCCTCCGGCTTGTACGGGTCTAGAGGTCTAAGTCCAGTAGGACAACACACGACCATGTGCTACCTACCTCGCCAGGTTCGGCCGATCCCTTGTCTCGGTGCAAGGAGGTTCTCCGCTGGGTTGTTATGAGTCAAGGGTTCCCAGCCATTTGATGGCAGGAGCCCCAATTCCCTGGCTGCTGCCCTAAGCCGGGCATAGGCTGCGCCTCATGAGTGGTCTCCCTGCTGGAGGTAGCACAGGATCTTCTCCTCTTCCCTCCGGGAGAATACGAGGCCGAGACTGTTTTTTGCGCCCTCAGCAAGGTCTGCTGCAGGGATGCCATCGGGCCTCGGACCCCGGGCCCCTCCGTGTCTCTCCCCATTTCCCTTGACCTACGGGCAAGGCGAGGAGGATGCTGGTAGCCCCAGACTGGATTGCCATTTCTGGTATCCAGCTCTCCTCAGTCTCAGCCCCAGGCTCCCGAGGCAGCCTCTAGTCCGCCCGGTCCTGTCTTTCCTTTTCAGGGAAGGTTATCCATCTGGACCTTCAATCCCTGCACCTGTGGGCCGACCCTGTGCGGCTAGGGGCCAGGCCTAGGGTCTTCCGGCAGGTCCTCGACCTTGGGCGTCCTGCTAAATCGGCCAAGATGCTCGTCCTCTGGAGAAGTTCTCCCTTTTGATGATGGGATAGGGCCATTGCCCTCCCCCATCCCTGGGCGAGCATTCCGGACCATCTGCGGTCCATCCTTAAACCAGGGCTTCGCCGACGACCCCTAGGTGTTTCTGCAGGTCACCCTGTCTTCCGGGCGCGGGCCGGGAGGCAGTTGGTGGTGCGGAGAAGGTGGTCTGGCACTTCTAAGCCTCGATCACGCCCCCTTTTGGGGAGAGTATCCCGTTCTGTGGTATCCTTGCTGGTATGGGCTTAGCTCATGAGCAAGCCATCCGAACCTTTTGCACAGGTGCGAGTTTCCCCACCTGTTGTGGAAGAACACCTTCTTGGGGCCACTTCGCCATCCAGAAGGTGGGGAGAGTTCCAGGCGCCTTTAACCTCCTGTTCGGTCTTCCACAGGGACTAGGTTGTCCTGCGCCCCACCCAGGTCCTTCCGAGGCGGTGGCGGAGTCTTCCCTGCGGAGTATTCTCTGCTGGGGTTTATCCCCATTCACACCTCGGAGGCCGTATACAGGTTCCATAGAATCGGTTTACCCACCTACCTAGGGAGCGTAAAGCTAAAGTTTGGGAGAGGTTCGCCAGCTGTTCATCATCTTCGCTGAAGCCGCATCTAGCAGATTTGCAGCCCAGTGGACTGACGAGCGGGCGGGTCACCCTGCATAGGTCTCCACTATGGCGGGCGGGCATGGAGCCTCCCAGAGGATAAGCGCTCATTTTACCGTCCTTCCGCTGCATCGTTGGCTGCTTTCGAGGAAACTCGGTCCAGGATATCCGCGGGGCTTCTGCGGAAGCAGGCTTTACTGTTCCCCTTCCACATCTACAGCGGCTTGCGCCAGGTGCTGGTCGGGGCCTCGGTTCCTCAGTCTTTCTACCTAAGTAGGGTGTCTTGCCTCCCTCCTCCCGGAGAACTGCTAGGAGTCTGCCAATAAGTGTGGATGAACAACATATCCATGTCCCGAAATACAGGTTACTCACCTGTAACAGGAGTTCTAGGAATGGTATATGTTGTTCATCCACACCACCCGGCCTCTCGCTCGGACGCACAACCTGGCTTCCAGCGGGCTAGATCTGGCATCATGGGGCGGAGCCGAGGTTTTACCACCTGGTGGGTGGAGGAGCCAGCTTGAAGACCTTCCGCAAGATTTAAAGCGCAAGGGACCTGCCAATAAGTGTGGATGAACAACATATACCATTCCTAGAACTCCTGTTACAGGTGAGTAACCTGTATTTCTGTGCTTTCAGTTACATCTATTATACCGAAATATTAATAATCTCTAAATATTTTTTCGTTGTAATTAAATGTAACCTGATCTTTTCTTAATGAATGAAAATAAAGTATAAAAAAGAACATATCAAGAATCAGCAGAAGGTCATTTGGTCTGTCTGGTCTGCTTGTATTGCAAGTCCTTTAGCTTAAGCTACTGAACTCTGACCCTCTGTCCAACCCACCCTTCCCTCTGTCCGCCTCTCCCTTGACCCTTATTTTCCTTAATTCTATCCCAGTCTTACTTGAAGCTGCCCACCGCCTTCAACAGAATCACCTCTTCTGGAAGCACAGTTCCAACCCGCCACCACCCTCTCCATGAAGTGCCTCCTAGCCTCTCTCCTAATTTATTTAAGAAGAAATAAGGATCAGAATTATGAGGGTAAATTAGATATAAACTGAATTATGTCTAAATATTACATTCCAGCAAAGCTTTTACAGTTGAATCAGGAGCCCAAGAATATCTTTCTTTTTGCCTATTTCTCCTTCTCTTCTGTGTCCCTCTCTGTCGCTCTTGATGCCCTCCTCACACTTAACCCTTCAGAAGGCAAGAGTCCTGAAAGGTTGGACTGTAAACTCCTCTACCTATCTGCCCCAGCCATCTCGCTACCTCTTGCTGACCTCCTAAACCTATCCTCCTTCTGTGCTTCTGTTCCTGAGATTGGAATCTTGCTGTCGTTATTCCCCACCCTAAAGGAGGTGACCCTCTGCTACTGGTAACTACCGCCCATCTCCCTCCTCCTTATCCTTGCTAGCCACAGGAATGCATCATGCTTTCCCAACCTCTCCTTCCTTGACCTCTTCCTTTTTCACTCCCTACCAATTGGGCTTCCAGAGTACCACTCTATGTGTGCCTCCTCCACAGGCTCACCGATTCCATCCTCATGGGCATGGACCAGGCGTCTTCACCTACACCATTTTTGTTGACCTGGCTAAGGTGTTCAGCACTGTCTCCACCCCTCCTCCTTTCTAAACTCTCAGCTGCTGGACTCTCAGGAACTGCCACCAGTTGGTTCTGCTCTTACCTTGAGAGTAGAACCCAGTCTGTCAAAACTGACAACTCTTTCTCCCCGCCCTCCCTATAACCACAGGGGTCCTGCAAGGCACAGTACTTGGACTGCTGTTATTTTCTGTTTTTCTCAGTGACCTCCCATCAGCATGCTTGTCCGCATCCATTCACATGAATGCAGACGACATGCTCCTGTATACCTCCGCTCCTCCACTGCTGATGTGGCGTCCAGATTCCAGCTCAACTTTGATCAGGTTCAGCTCCAGTTACGCTTGAAACCAGCTATTCCCTGAATGCCTAGCGGACTGTTTCCATGTCCTTTGGCACGCAGGCAGAACTCTCTTGGCTCCCATCCCTCCCACTTTTCTGCACCTTAGATGGGTCCCGCTGGAGGATATCATCTTCTTCAGGTGTCTTGGGGTATGACTCAACCAGAACCTCAACTTCCTGGCCACATGGATGCCATTGTCAAAAAAATTGCACCCCAAGCTCGGTGCCTTGTACAGAAACCACTAATGCATCCCATTGTGGGCACACCATGCAATTATCCAGAGAATGATCCTCCCAATCTTTGACTATGGTGATGTGGTCTGCAGTGCCACACCAGCAGTACTCTATAGCCAGATTGGACACTCTTCCATTCTTTCTGCCGCTACGCTTGAATGTGCTCTTCACTCACCACTGTTCTCTGCATCAGTCTCTATCCTTCCTCTCTTGAGAATAGACGCTGAGCCCACTGTGTCAACCTCATAAGTAAATCCTGGTTTGGCGCCCCCACCTCTCAGTCAGTCTTTCCTACCTCCTCCCACTTCCATAGGAGCACCAATGCTCTTACCCTGTTTGTACCCTCCACTTCAATGTCCGCTTGCCAAGCTGGTTTCTGGCACCATTTCCCAAACTGTGGAACTCCCTCCCCATACTGTCCGTAATGCCTTCTCCTCTCATGTCCTCTCCACCCTCCTTCGAGATCTGACCTCCCCAGCTGTAACTGCTCTTAATTTTTGGCCTCTCTCCCCATCTCCTCCCTTTTTCTCATCCAATATCTCATTCTCCCTCCCAGCTGCCTTACAAGTACTAGTCATTGCCTGACTCTTGAATCCTTTGTATCAACTTCTCTTTTTAGTTGTATGTCGCCAATCAGCTAAGCACTTGAAACTTTGTAATGCTTATCATGTATTATTTGTGTCATATTGAGAATGTATCTGTTATCACGTATCTACCATGTCTTTTTTATTGTTATTCCCCTCCCCAGGACACATCTGGAAATGACCAGATTGCTCAATATGCCTTTCTTGTGAAACTTTTAAATAAATATCTGAATAGTAAGACATTTTATGTGGGCAGAGCTTCCTATAGCTTCTCTCGTGCATGTCTCTGTCTTCATCTGAGTGTAGGGTGTCGCAGTAGCATTATTTGTTCGACTGCAATGGAAACTACTTGGGTGAATATTGCAAGATGTCGAGATGTCACACCCCTCCTACTCTTCTTCTGAAAACTCCTCTTTTTAATTTTTTTTCTTCTGATGAACTTTGCTGATCTTCAGAGTAGCCCACTAAGGTTTCCTGCTTTCACTTTCCTTTGCAGGCTTCAGGAACCTCTCCCATCCAGGGACCACCACGGCCATTGCCTCAGAGGTTGCCAAGAAAGAGGAGTGGTTGGCCCACAGTGGGCTCAGGGAGGTGAGGATGAGGAACAGGGTGCAGGAATGCACTATTTTTAAGCGAAAAAGATGTTCCAGGACTAGAGGGCATGGGATGAAGTTGGAGGAGGACGATTCAGAGGAACGTGAGGAAGAATTTCTTCACAGAAGCGGTGGTGGACAAGTGGAACACCCTGCCAGAGGAAGTGGTGGGGGCTGAAGCAATCACGGGTTTTAAGAATGCATGGGATAGACATAAAGGAATTCTGGAGGTCAGGGTAAGGGCAACAGACTTCCTGGAAAACATAAACTGAACTTACAAACTTAAATGGGCAGACTGGGTGGGCCATGACCTTATCTGCACACTGTCATGTATCTGTGTATCTATTTGTTAGTAACCATATAAACCATATAGTCCCCCCACCCACCAGTAATGTTTGTCTGGTAGATCTATCAAGATACCAATTTTTCTTTCTGTTTTCTTTCATTCCTGAACCAAGGAACAGGATTTTGAAGTTTTTAAGGTTCTACTCTCGTGCCATGCCCACCATGAAAAAAAATTAAGTATCTTCATACAGTGTTGTGCTGTTTACCATCAGAAAATGTGCTAACACTTTTCTAATACATCCACATTATGAATCTAGCATGCATATTCAACTGGTATTCTCAGCGAAGAGATTTTTAAGGGTGTTTGGGGGTGGGCGGCTGGAGGGGAGGTCTAAGAAGCTTCTGCCAGGAATTGTCCGGAACACCAGGACAAGGAGCTGCTGTTGTGATTGGACTTCTATGGGACTAAAGAAGTAGAACTCTACTACTGGGACCTTCAATTTAGGGTAAAAAAAAGTGTGTTTTGTCTGAGTTCATGAAGTGAATTATCTGAGCAGTTATCTAGGTGTTAATCTCAGGTGGCTGAAGAGGATTGTTATGTGCAATTTAACTAAGTGTGGAAAGATCTGTTAAGTAGGGGAGTGGCTAGCTAGAAGGAAGCCAGGTTAAAGCCAGATTTAAACACTACCCTAGATAGCTTCTTCCAGAGAATTGTCAGAGAACTGGACATGTAGCTGCTGTTGTGTCTGGATTTCTCTGGGACTATATTGCCTCCTTCCCTCCCTCCCTCCTCCACCCAAAGCCAGTTTTGCTTTTATAGGCACAGGATTTGACTGACAACAGGAACTTCCTGTTTGGGAGCAGAAAGTGAGGGATCACAGAGCCACCAAAGACTCACCATCCTAGAAGGACCAGAGTAGCTCTCCACCCCCCCAGCTGCTGGAGGTCTGCCTCTGAGCAAGTAGGGGACTACTGAGAAATATAGGAACTTCTTGTCTCAGAACAGGAAGATCAAGTAATTAAAGGGCACAGAGGCAGTAACTAAGTAGGGAGAAAATAAAAATAAACAGAGGGAAAGAGTAAGTATTCCAAACAACCGTGAAGGGGCAAGAAATAAGACATGAGAGGAGTGGTGCAGTGCAGTGGCTGTGGAACAGCAGTCTTCCGGGAGGCGTTCTGGAGGTTACGTGTGTTGTCCTATCTGCAGGCACCTCCCTGGGCTGAGGGAGGAGGTTGCTTATCTCCAGGCTGAGTTGGCCAGGATTTGTGGGACCTCCTCTCCCATCCAGGGACCACCACGGCCATTGCCTCAGAGGTTGCCAAGAAAGAGGAGTGGTTGGCCCACAGTGGGCTCAGGGAGGGTGAGGGGTGGTAGAACAGAGGCACATCCCTCCAGTTGTACCTCTCCACAATACATATGCCTGCCTGGCAAAGTGTGGTTCTATGGAGGCATCCGCAGTGGAGACCAAGGAGGATGCTGGGAACGTCCACAAAGGAGACCCACAGGAGGGTGACATGGGACCCCAGGGAAGGAAACAACTCCTGGTGGGGACTCCATTGTTAGGAAAGTAGAACTGGGGAGGAAGGGAGAGGGAGGTAAGGTGCCTGCCTGGCGCCATGGCTTGGAGGGACAGGGAGTGAATCCTCAGGATCACTTGAGCAGCTGCACAGGGGAGGGAGCTGGATGTCATTGTCCACCCAGGGACAAATGACCTGGCTAAGAAGGGATCGGGAGCAGTGCAGGAAGAGTTTGTGGAGTTGGGAGGGGCCTTAGACAAGTAGCACGCACGGTAACCTTCTCGGAGGTGTTGCCTGTCTATGGGCGTAGGTGAGAGCTAGGGTGCTCACACCATAGGATTCAATCAGTGGTTGAAAACTGGTGCAGAGCTCAGGGATTTGGCTTCATTGGGGATCTGTGGGTCCACCTGGAGTGATGTAGGCCTATACTGGAGTGATGGTCTGCATCTGTCCAGGAGGGAACCAGGATCCTAGATGATAGGTTTAAATGCCTCATTGGCAAGCTTATTTAAACTAGCCGGGGGCACTGGAAAGGAGTGGGAAATCCTAGCCTCCAAATGTCAGGGTAGTAAGTGAGGTGAACACCAAATTAGAGATGTCGATAGGGAGAAGGGCAGGTAAATGGAGAAAGGACAAAGGCAATAAGGAGAGGGATGGGGCAAAAGGGGTAAGGCCATCAGGAAATGGAGGTAATGAATACCAGTGCCGTGGTCTGGGCAGCAAGCTCCTGACCTGGTGGCCTTGATGGAAGAGGATGCCTGGATATCGTGAGCAGTCACAGAAACATGGTACACAGAGAACCATGACTGGGATGTTAACATACATACCAGGGTACACAACCTATGGGAGAGACAGGGAGGGAGAAGAGGGAGGAGTAGCTCTATGTAAGGAAGGGATAAAGCAACTGAACAGAAGAGTAAACAGGGAGGAGAGGAGGCACTGTGGGTCACCTTAGAGACTGGAAATGGCACCACAATCCGCACAGGGTTGTATACAGACCCCATGTCAGGGGAGGAATGGACAAGGATATGATAGAAGGCATTCTTAGGATGGCAGAGAAAGGGGAGATACTATTGATGGGAGACCTGAATATGCCAGATGTTAACTGGAGCACATTTGCTGCAGCCACATCCAAGAGCAGGGCCATTCTCGACGCCCCCACAGGTGGCATGCTCAGACAGCTAATTTTGGAACCCACTGTGAGGGAGCAATCTTAGACCTCGTGACTTCAAATGGGGACAGTGAGAGGATCTCAGATCTAGAAGTAGATAGCCATTTGGGGACAACTGACCACCAAACAGTGTGGTTCACGATAAACTCAGCTACGGAGTCAAGCCATACAAAAGTGAGGGTACTGGACTTCAGGAGGGCTGACTTTGGCAAGATGGAGAGTGCCTTAGAAAAGCACTAGCAAATAGGCTAGAAGGAGGGTGGAGCAACAATGGGAAACATCAAAACTGCCATCACCGATGTAACAAGCCTTTGTGTGAAGCAAATAAATCAAAATCGAAAGAAAAGCCACTATGGTTCTCAAAAGAGGTAGGCGGGGAAGGTCAGGGAGAAAAGATAGCATTCAGGAAGTATAAAGAAACACCAAGGAGCAGGACAGAGAGCTGTACCAGTTAAGGCAGAAGGAAGCAGGAGGAAGTCAGAATAGCAAAGGCCCAAACTGAGGAAAAGATAGCCAGCTCGGTTAGAAGGGATAAAACCTTTATAGGTATATCAGGGAGTGTAGAAAGACAAAGGAGGGATAGTTAGGCTGAATAGAATAGACGGGGGTGGGCAGAGAAACACAGTGAAAAAGCAAGGATACTGAATGAATATTTCTGCTCAGTATTCACAAAAGAGGAGGAGGAGGGGAGGTGCCTGATCCAATTAACAGAAGCACTCTGGACAGCGGGTCGATCTCAGTCCTTTCACAGAAGAAAGGGTTCTGAAAGAACTCCCTAAAACTGAAGGTGGACAAAGCAATGGGTCCTGACGGAATTCACCCCAGAATTCTAAAAGAATTAAGGGAGAACTAGTGAAACCACTGACTACCCTTTTTAACAAATCATGGGGGATTGTGTGATTGTGTGGTACCCGAGGACTTGAGCAAGGCAGATGTGATTCCCTTCACAAAAGTGGGAGCAGGACAGAGGCAGGAAACTACAGACCTGTCAGTTTGACCTCTGTGGTAGGCAAAGTGATGGAATCACTTCTGAAGGAAAGAATTGTTGAGTACCTAGAGGCCAGTGGGGCACAAGACCCAAGGCAGCATGGGTTCACAGTGGGAAGGTCATGTCAGATGAATCTAATTGATTTCTTTGACTAGGTGGCCAAAGTAGTAGACCAGGGAGGGGCTGTGGACATGGCCTACCTAGACTTTAGCAAGGCATTTGACACAGTCCCACACAAAGATGAGTTGTCAGATTAACCAACTTGGGTGGGTTCCAGGGTAGTAGCCTGAGTAAAATATTGGCTGGACAACAGGACACAGAAGGTAATTGTAAATGGAGTCCACCTGAAGAGAGAGGGTTACTAGTGGGGGTACCTGAGGTTCAGTACTGGGTCCAGTCCTTTTAATGTCTTTATAAGTGACATTGCAGAGGGACTGGAAGAAAAGTATGCCTCTTTGCAGATGGCACAAAGATCTGCAACAGGGTTGATACATAAGGAGGTGTGGAAAGGATGAGAAGGGACTTGGCAAGGTTGGAGGAATGGTCAGAAGTATGGCAGCTTGGATTCAATGCAAAGAGGAGCAAAATAATGCACCTGGGAAACAAAACTCAGGGAAGATTACACAATTTGAGGGGGTAGCAACAACAAAAATGGAAAGGGACCTGAAGGTAATCATATCAGATAACCTAAGGTTAACAAGCAATGTGAGAAGGCAGTAGGGAGGGCTGGGGGATACTGAGATGTATAGGAGAGGCATCACCAGCAGAAAACTGGATGTTGTTATCCCTGTGTACAGACAGTTGGTGAGACCCCATCTGAGTACTGTGTGCAGTTCTGGAGACCCTGTCTCCGCAAGGACATAGACAGGATAGAGGCAGTCCAGAGGAGGGCAACTAAAATGGTGCAGGGTCTGCAAGATAAGCCATACGAGGAGAGACTAAAGGAGCTTAATATGTACACCTTGAGGAAAGGAGGGAGGGAGGACATGATAGAAACGCTTAGTACCTCAGTGGAATCAACAAAGTCCAAGAGGGTAGCATCTTTCAGAAAAAGAGATGTGCAAGAACAAGGGGACACAATTTGAAGATGGGGAGGCGGTTCAGGAGCAATGTGAGGAAGTATTTTTCACAGAGAGGGTGGTGGACGCATGGAACAGCCTTCCGAGGAGGTTGTGGGGTCTAAAATTGTCGAGAATTCAAGAGTGCATGGGACAGACGTAAGGCAATTTTTGTGTGGGGTAGGAAGAAATAGGTTGTTGGTTAATTAGGATCTGCAGCTTATCTTGTAGGTAGGAAATGGGCAGACTAGGTGGGCCAAGTGGTCCTTATCTGCCGTCAAAGTCTTGTGTTTCTATGGGAACGGAGGCTGGTGACCAGCCCATGGGGTCAGGTCAGGATCAGAAAAATCATAGTAAAATATGTATATATAAAAGATTTTAAAAAATGGAGTGGCAGCCGCCTTTAACCCTTAGGTTGCCAACTGAATTAGAACAATAGGAATTCTGGACTGTCAGTCCGCTGGCTCTGCAAGGGTTAATGTGAGTCATTAATTAAAACGGCTTTTAATTGTATCTGAGAAAACTGAAAATATACTGAGAATGAATATAGGTACGTTAGAAATACATCCCCACCCCACCACCCCTAAATATATAATATTTCATTGACCTAACAAATACTGCTGCTTTTAAAAACAAACAGGCAAGACAGCAACAAAACACTTGCCTGTGGACATCCACAGGGACAGTGCAGTAGCAGACTCGAGATTAGCTACTCTATTCAGGTTTTCTGTTTTTCTGTGTGATGCAGAGACGGCCCAGAAATACATATTTTTCACTGGTGGAGGTTTGGTTAAAACAAATGGCAGGGAAGACCAAATGGCAAGGGGAAGCCTGCAACCACAAGTGATATGTGGTGATTGGAGTCCTCTCAGTTTGTCAAAGAGATACTAAAATATTGTTTCACATCGTTTTGTCATTTCAGTATCTGACAAATAGCTGGTGTGACAAATTGTAAAATGAAGCTGTAAATATTGAAAAACATGGATGTGGATTATTATATCTGTTATCTAAAATGTCCATGCTTCTGAAAGACTCGATTTGAATATTGAAATATTTGAATCCTGATTATCAAGACATTACAGCGTCTACCAATCTATGGCTTGTCGTCCAGACGTAGCAACCTCTGCTCTTCTGTTCCTCATGGTGAGGACCTGTCTATCCTTGAGTTGGTTCTCAGTTTGAAGAATGAAGGATAACTGCTACCAGCAGAATTTCTTGTTGACCTAGCTTTCTGGTCCTTGAAAGATTGCTTTCTAGGAGAACACTTTCTACCAACAACACAGAGACACAACGATGTGGTCTGCCATGGCCCCATGTTGTGCCAATCTGTATTCGCATAAACAGATAAGGGATATCATTATTGGCTTTTCAATCTCTGCAGCATTGTCCAGTGTGGCGGAGGAGGGATGATGATGAGCAATGTTATACTTCTGATTACATTTGAATATGAAACAGATTTGTATCTAAATAACTTTATGAATATGTTTTATTAGCAGCTGGACAATGTCCCAGAGCCGAGTATCAAGCTGGAGCACTTTGATGAGTGGGCAAAAGCAGCCATTGGTGCAGAGGAGCAGCAGGGCAAAAGCAGCGATCGGGCGTGGAGAGGAGGAGGAGGAGGAGATGGGGTGGTGGCGGAGCTGGTTCTGGTGCTTGCTGCAGCTCAGTCTCCTCCTTGGTCTCAATGTATTGCACTGATGTTGCTTCCACTAGCTGTTTCTCGCCCAAAGTGCTGCATATCTGTGAGCCGGTTTTGGGGGGGCGGCGGCGCGCAATGGAGGATATGTCTGGGCGGTGGGGGTGGTTTCTGTGTGTGTCTCTCGTGTCTGTGTCACCCTGTTTGGGTTGGGGGATAGAGGATGGTCTCCAGTGTGGTTTACTTCTCTCTCTCTCTCTCCTGTTTTTTACAGGAGAGGACATCATCAGGACAGAGCGCTTTCTTTCTCTCTCCCTCTGATCTGCACAGTGGAACACATAATGCCAGCATGGGGAATAGAACAGCATGGTTATTTTTGGAAGGCAGCATGATTTATAATAAGCTAGACTGCCGACTGCGCACCACTGGGACTCATAGGGATCGGACAAACAGCTATGTCCAGGAACCTTGGAGACAGACACGCACACACACGACACTGCACCAGTAGAAAGTTTGAATTACACACTGTGTCGATCTCTCTTTCTATCTCTGTATGCTTTTGTGTTGTGTTATTATCACCCACTTAGCTAACCATTTCTAGTGGCCGTGGTTTGGAAATAGTTTTGCCTCATTATTAAGCGAGTGCAGGTCTGCCCTGGGATCTGTCTTCACTGCCCCTTCACAACTAACTGCATATATGGGGAATTAATGAACGGTCAGGTGATGCCCTGAACCAGTCCGCTCTGTGTATTCTCCTATCCCATGTTATAAGTAGTATTTAAACAGTAACAACTGAGAAGCTGGTACTTTCTGAAGGATAAACCACTGGATAGGTGGATGTGAGGCTCGAGATGTAGCGGATGGCCAATTCCCACTAGCCAGTGGTTAATCTAGGAAATGACTGGCTGTGAGGTTGTCAATGATTTTAAGTCTAATCACAATAACAGCCTTTGCTTTTGAGTTTTGTTATTTACTTGAGTACTGTAGAGGGAAGGGTGTGGCATGAGAATATCTGTGCCCTATACGTGCTTGCTGTGCAGTATGATTTGGCAGCTGGATCGATCATTTCAAGAGATTAATAACTGAGCCAGTAGCCAAACAGGAACCTTGCAAGGCTCATGAATATTCAATTGGACTTTAATTTTAATACCTATTTAATTACTAACAGACAGAAAAACAGCAGGATAGTTAGGGTAGTTCAGCAAAGTCTCCCCTCCCCAAAAAGAAAATCGGAAGCAAAGATTGCTGTTGTACAATACCATCTTATTACGTAAAAGTGTCACAAGTAACATTTTGTCTTTAAAAGAATTTTCAAATGTATAATCCTCGCTTCCACCTCTAAGCTTTGAGTACACAAACCAAGCAGTTATCCAAACTTGCATTCTACCCAGGCAGGAAAAAGCCATGTCAGTGTAAACCAAACCCACAGACACTTAATGAGACATTACGTCATTAAATAATACCCTTAAACCTGCTCATTTTTCTTGTTTACAGAGCTGTTTTGAAAGTCAGAGCAATTTTAATACCAGGCCATATTATCAGTATTGTAACACACACACTCCAGGGTGCTGCCTTTCATTAGGATATAGATATTTCCTCTGGTGAGGAGCACTCAACCCCTGACCTCGTGCATCATCACACACCTGAGGGTTGGTTATCTCACAACAAACGATTACTCTTGACATCTGTTATGTAAGCAATAATACCTAATAGGATGGCGTATTAGGCAATACTGACCGCCCTGGGGCATATCGGGCCTTATAGCCTGGAAGGTCTGGTATTGCCTATACTACCCACACTGGAGGGTATTATTGTGCTTAGAAATGGGCACAGTATTTTTATGTTTATATGTGGAAAGTCTTACACTTTGATTTTTTTGTTAATTAAGTAGATCTTATATATGTATAGCCTCGAGGAAAGAAGGGAGAGGGGACATGATAGAAACTTTCAAGTACCTCAAGGGAATCAGCAAAGTCCCAGAGGGTAGCATCTTTCAAAAAGAGGTGTGCAAGAACAAGGGGCACAATTTGAAGATAGAAGGGAGGCGCTCAGAGGTAATTTAAGAAGTATTTTTCACAGAGAGGGTTGTGGATGTATGGAGCGGCCTTCCAGAGGGAGGTTGTGGAGTCAAAAACGGTGGAATTCAAGCATGCATGGGACAGTCATAAGGCAATTCTAGGGGTGGGGTAGGAAGAAGTAGGCTGCTGGTTAACTAGGATCTGCAGCTTATCCATCAAGTAGGGAAATGGGCAGACTGGTGGGCCAAGCGGTCCTTATCTGCTGTCAAATTCTATGTTTCATCTTGGGTCGAGAGGCTCTTTGCAGCAGGCAACACTGGTAGGCCTGAAGCCGCCAGGCACCAGGACCACATGGAAAACTTCAAGCTAACAGTCTGTCATGGGGAACCGCCCTGTTGATATTATCATGCTGATGTAGGTCAGTCCTATAAAAGGGGCGGTCCCCATACCTGCCTCAGTTTTTCCCACCGTGACCCACGCACATCAGATCTTCACAGCTGCTAGCTACAGTCGACTGACATTTTCTCGTGTTCAGCCTGTGCACTAAGGATGGCCACTCTGCCTGCCTGATCTGTCTGGGCCCCGACCATGACAGCGAGGCCTGCAGCACTGCCAGAACTTCAACCAGGCCACACAGGACATCATTTGTAGACCTTGGAAGGTTACCTGCTCTAGCAGAAGTTGGCCATGATGGAGAAGGAGCTGCAGGCCGAAATTCTTCAGCCTCCCAGCTAAATCTTCTGGGCTGCTGCTTCTTCCCAGAAGGAGAAGAAATTGAGCAGGAAGCACAAGCACTGGGACCGTCCTTGGTCAGATTCTCGCCCACGGTTGCCGGACTGACTGGCAACTGACTCGGTCTTCCCCTGCGGGGTGGGCCCCTCCGCCCAGTCAGCCCTTACCTCCTCCGGCTGCCAGTGGTCCCGCTGCCCACTCTTGTCTCCATCTGGGCAGTAGCTCTTCAGGGCAGCTGACATCGTCCACTGCCTTCTCAGCCCCTGGCGCTCAGGTCATTAGCACCCAGGCACACAGCCAGGTGGCTCAGAGCTGGGACTGGATCTTTGGGTGGCGAGTCTCTGACCATCACCCCCTCCCGGTAAGGCATTGCCTTCGTCTGTACCGGCCTTGGGGTGGCACAAGTCCTGCCTGGCATTGCCCAGAGCAAGCGTCACCTCTTCCTCTACTCAGGTGTCACCTCTGCCCTGCCTCAGGGACCCTCATCCCTGCAGGCACTGCCTCATCGTTGGGGCCTATGTCTGCTTCCTCCCTGGATCGTCCACCAGCCTTCACCCACTCAGGCCGGGCGCCGATCCTGCTGATGCCCCAACTGACGACTTCATGGCCGCCATTGCATTAGCCTCAGCCAGCACCACAACCGACGCCTGCTGGACCCTCCTTGGGATCCACAGTTACTGGTGGGCCTATGCCAAGGTACCCTACGCCAACTCCACCACATTTGTACCCATACCCCCACCACACACCTTATTCTCGTCTCAATCCATCCCCGCTGGTGGATTATAAAGTGCTCTTCTCTGTGTGGTGGTCCTTCCTCAGAATAAGGACACACCCAGGAGACCTTCTCCTTGCCCTCCTGGGACCCCCACCTCAGGATCCGGACGGGCAGGGACCTAGCAGCTCCCGTGCCAGGGTGTCTTCTGGAGGGTGACCTGTTGTTGGCTCTGTCTCATGTTTGTGGACTGTGCTTGCGCCCCCCCCCACGCCAGTCCCTGATGTGACCCATCGGGCGATAACTCTTCCTCTTGGAGTCCTCTGAGGGCTCCGGGACTCCGAGGGCAGGACCAGCCTAACAAGGTTCCCAAGTCCCCTGCTGATGATCCTACCTTTCTTGACATTATGCATCATATCCAGTCCCTCATGGGATGGAAACAGAGAACTGGACCCGGCGCTGGCGTTTAGCCATCTATCTGCGAAAGGAGGATACCCCTGCCCTTTGTGGTATCTCCTTTAATCGATTCATATGAGGATGTTACCAGGGCAGCGTGGAACCATCCCTCTACCACTCTACTCTTTCCCAAGAAGGCTGACCGCCTATACCATGTAGGATGAGTCCTTCTGGGGAGCACCCCACGCTGACTCAGTGGTCATGAATGCAGCCCATGACATAGAAACATAGACTTCGACGGCAGATAAGGACCGCTGGCCCACCTAGTCTGACTATTTCCCTACCTAGAAGATAAGCTGCAGATCCTATTTAATCAACAGCCTATTTCTTCCTACCCCCAACAAAAATTGCCTTATGTCTAATTCTTCCACAGTTTTAGACCTCCACAACCTCCTCAGGAAGGCTGTTCCATGTTCCACTACCCTCTCTGTGAAAAAATACTTCCATTGCCCCTGAGCCGCCCCCTCTGTCTTCAAATTGTGTCCCATTGTTCTTGTACATCTCTCTTTCTGAAAGATGCTACCCTCTTGGACTTTGTTGATTCCACTGAGGTACTTAAATGTTTTGTCATGTCCCCCCTCTCCTCCTTTCCTCAAGGGAATACATATTAAGCTCCTTTAGCCTCTCCTCGTTGGCTTCTCTTTGGACCCTGCACCATTTTAGTTGCCCTCCTCTGAACTGCCTCCATCCTGTCTGTGTCCTTAGCGTAGATGGGGTCTCCAGAACTGGACGCAGTACTCAGATGGAGTCTCACCAACTGTCTGTACAGGGGATAACAACTTCCTGTTTTCTGCTGGTGATGCCTCTCCTATACATCTCAGTATCCCCAGCCCTCCCTACTGCCTTCTCACATTGCTTGCCAACCTTAAGGTCTTCTGATATGATTACCCCCAGGTCCCTTTCCATTTTTGTTGTTGTTACTACCCCCCCATTGTGTAATCTTCCCCTGGGTTTTGTTTCCCAGGTGCATTACTTTGCACTTCTTTGCATTGAATCCAAGCTGCCATACTTCTGACCATTCCTCCAACCTTGCCAAGTCCCTTCTCATCCTTTCCACGCCTTATGCATCAACCCTGTTGCAGAGCTTTGTGTCATCTGCAAAGAGGCATACTTTTCCTTCCAGTCCCTCTGTAATGTCACTTATAAAGACATTAAAAAGGGATGGACCCAGTACTGAACCCTCCTGTGCACCCACTAGTAACCCCTCTTTCTTCAGAGTGGACTCCATTTACAATTACCTTCTGTGTCCTGTTGTTCAGCCAATGTTTTACCCAGGCTACTACCCTGGGACCCACTCCAAGGCTGGTTAATTTGACTAGTAATATGTTGTGTGGGACTGTGTCAAATGCCTTGCTAAAGTCTAGGTAGGCCATGTCTCCAGCCCCTCCCTGGTCTACTACTTTGGTCACCCAGTGAAAGAAATCGATTAGATTCATCTGACATGACCTTCCCGCTGTGAGCCCATGCTGCCTTGGGTCCTGTGCCCCACTGGCCTCTAGGTACTCAACAGTTCTTTCCTTCAGAAGTGTTCCATCACTTTCCCTACCACAGAGGTCAAACTGACAGGTCTGCAGTTTCCTGCCTCTGTCTTGCTCCCGCTTTGTGAAGGGGAATCACATCAGCCTTCCTCCAGTCCTCGGGTACCACACCATCCTCCCATGATTTGTTATAAAGGGTAGTCAGTGGTGTCTCTAGTTCTCTGCTTAATTCTTTAGAATTCTGGGGTGAATTCCATCTGGCCCCACTGCTTTGTCTACCTTCAGTTTTAGGAGTTCTTTCAGAACCCTTTCTTCTGTGAAAGGACTGGTATCGACCCCCCTCTCCAGAGTGCTTCTGTTACTTGGATTAGGCACCTGCCCCACTTCCTCTTTTGTGAATACTGAGCAGAAGTATTCATTCAGTATCCTTGCTTTTTCACTGTCACTCTCTGCCCACCCACCATCCATTCTATCCAGCCTCAGTATCCCTCCTTTGTCTTTCTACACTCCCTGATATACCTATAAAAGGTTTTATCCCCCTTCTTGACCGAGTTGGCTATCTTTTTCCTCAGTTTGTGCCTTTTGCTATTCAGCTATCCTCCCTGCTTCCTTCTGCCTTAACTGGTATAGTTCTCTGCCCAGCTCCTTCTGTGTTTCCTTATACTTCCTGAATGCTATCTTTTTCTCCCTAACCTTCACGCCACTTCTTTTGAGAACCATAGTGGCTTTTCTTTCGTTTGATTTGTTTATTTGCTTCACACAAAGGCTTGTTGCCTCTGTGATGGCAGTTCGATATTTCCCCATTGTTGCTCCACCCTCCTTCTAGCCTATTTGCTAGTGCTTTCTAAGGCACTCTCCCATCTTGCCAAAGTCAGCCCTCCTGGAGTCCAGAACCTCACTTTTGTATCGCTTGACTCTGTAGCTGAGTTCATTGTAACCATACTGTTTGGTGGTCACTTGTTCCCAAATGGCTACCCACTTCTAGATCTGAGATCCTCTCACTGTCCCCATTTGAGAGTATGAGGTCTAAGATTGCTCCCTCATGAGTAGGTTCCAAACTAACTGTCTGAGGCATGCCACCTGAAGCGCATCAAGAATGGCCCTGCATTTGGATGTGGCTGCAGCAAAGGTGCTCAGTTAACATCTGGCATATTAAGGTCCCCATCAACAGTATCTCCCTTTCTCTGCCATCCTAAGTATGCCTTCTGTCATATCTTTGTCCATTCCCTCCCCTTGACATGGGGGTCTGTATACAACCCTGTGCGGATTGTGGTGCCATTTCAGTCTCTAAGGTGACCCACAGTGCCTCCTCTCCTCCCTGTTTACTCTTTTGTTCAGTTGCTTTTATCCCTTCCTTACATAGAGAGCTACTCCCCCCACCTCCCTTTCTCTCCTGTAGGTTGTTGACCCTGGTATGTTAACATCCCAGTCATGGTTCTCTGTGTACCATGTTTCTGTGACTGCTACGATATCCAGGCATCCCTTTTCCATCAAGGCCACCAGTTCAGGGAGCTTGTTGCCCAGACTACGGGCGTTGGTACTCATTACTCTCCATTTCTTGATGGCCATGGCCTTACCCCTTTTGCCCCATCCCTGTCCTTATTGCGTTTGTCACTTTCTCCATTTACCCTCGCTTCTCCTGTGACATCTCTATGTTGGTGTCTACCTCACTTAGTACCCTGATTTTTTTTTTTTTTTTTTTTTTTTGAGGGCTAGATTTCCTGCTCCTTTCCAGTGCCTCCCTTGGCTGGTTTAAATGCTTGCCAATTAAGTATTTAAACCCATCACCTAGATGCTGGTTCCCTCCTGGACAGATGCAGATGACCACAGAGAACCCAACATCTTAGTACCCACCCTCCTGACAAGCATATGTATGTCTCTGCCACCCTGGCCATTTGGGCCGTGAACCATTTAGCCCATATGGTGCAGTACCAGAATGCCTCCTGGGATCTGGTGAGGATCTGGTTCAGACTGTTCCAGAGGATCCTACCAAAACTCAGTTGGCCAAGTCTTAGTAGGGTTTAGATGTGGGCACTCATACCCTGAGGGTGGCATATGATACTGTTGATGCCTCGGTGTGGGCAGTGACAGAGATCTGTCTTTGTTGCCATTCGTGGCTTAGGTGTCTGGCTTTGCTCTGATGATCAAGCAAGCATCTTGGATGCCCCCTTCAGAGGCTCTGTCCTGTTTTTGGAGGAGATGCGAGGACATCATCCCTTGCATTCAGGGTCCGACAGCACTTTGGTCGTTCATTCCCCTGTGATCTCCGCTCTGACTGCCCAGCATCAGTCCTTTCATTGCCTCCGCCAGCCCTCCAAGGGGCGGCAGGTGAAGGGCCCCTTCAGGCATTAGGCTGAAACCCCCCAAGCCACAGCGGTTTCTCCTAGGGCCACAAGTGCTCACAGCCGCTCTGCCCACCCCTGGGTCCACTGCCTGACTCCTTGCCGACCTCCCCCAACAGAGACCTTGGGGAGGGTCAGGTCGGTCTCTCTCTACCTTGACGGGTGGCAAGCAGTAACCACAGACCAATGGGTGCTACAGCTTATCGAAAGCATGGTCACAAGGTCCCCTGGCCACCTGCATATGAGAGTTCCCCAGTGGACCCTTTGGGTTCAGTGGGATCAACACAGACGACCTGGATCAGCTGGTATTGGTCTCCGATCCGGTGAGGAGGACCTTGGAGTGGTGGCAGAACCCGAGAGTCTACTGTTTGGGGTCTCCTTTCATGCTGTATCCCTCAGCAGATCCTCTTGACAGATGCCTTTGGTCTTGGCTGGGGCTAACTTGACTTTGCCAACTGTCCGACCTAGGGACCTGTTACTTAAATGGAGCAGCATCTCTACATCAGTGTGCTGGAGATACGGACGATTCTTTACCCCTGCAGGCCTTCCAGACCATCATTCTTCCCAGCCCACTGCTGGTACAGATAGACAACATGCCCGTTGTATACTATATCAACAAACTGGGGCACTCACTCATACCCCTTTGTCAGGAAGCAATGAGAGTCTGATACTGAGCCATCGAAGCACGACCTGGAACTCTCGGACGCTCATGTTCCAGGTGCCCAAACATCCTGGCAGATAGCCTCAGCTGGTCCAGGTCAAGGGCTCACGAGTGGGAACTACTGCCCTCGGTGGTCAAGATCTCTTGACAGGTGGGGTCGTTCAGAGTTGGACCTCTTGCATCCCCACTCAATGCAAAACTACAGCTTTCTGCTCGCTCAATCCAGGGCCTGGAGTTTTCTCATGTGATGCATTGTCCCTCCCTGGAAAGGAAGGTTTCTTGCACACCCCCACACACACTCCTGCAGAGGGTTCTTCTCAAGCTTCAGTTGGAGGGGCAGAGATTAACCCCTCATAGCCCCCTATTGGCCACGCCAGATTTGGTTCCTGTGCACCAACTTCTGCTCTCCCAAGAACAAGGCACCCTGTTCCACCCAGACCTCAAGACCCTGCATCTACATTGTGTCTCCTGTATACCTAGCTATCACCTACTTGGGGTTTCCTCAAGAGCACTGGTGTCCTGGTGGCGGCTAGAAAACCTTCCACTAGAGCCACCTACGCCTTGAAGTGGACGTGCTTCTGTCTATGGGCTGCTTTTCACCACCTGGATCCCTTCACCGCCTGGTGAATTTGATTGTGAGTACCTGCTCTCCTTTCAGACTCAGGCTTGGGGTACTCTTCTCTTAAAATGGTGCATCTTTCCACCATCTCTGTGTACTGTGCACTTAGTATTTGCCCAGTTGGAGCTATCCTGCACATTCTTGTGTGGTAGCCTACATTTGAAGCCTCCCATCAGGGACCCTGCCCCACCATGGGACCTTTTCTTCATGCCAGAAAAGCTCTCTCTGCCTCCCTTGAGCCAGCTAAGAGCTGGTAGCTGCGCTTTTGGTCGTGGAAAACTCCTGCTGGTTGCCGCTATTTCTGCCTGGAGGATTTCTGAGCTTCAGGCTCTGATGTGTAAAGAGCCTTATTTGGTTTTTCACAAAGAAAGACAGGATCTTTGCATACTAATCTTAAGTTTTTACCTAAGGTGGTGTCTGAGGTTACTTTAAATACATCCAACCATCTACCACTTTATTTCCCTGAGTATTCTAATCGGGTGGGGTTTACTACATACTTTGGATGTTCATCAGGTGCTTCGGTATTATAAACATCGCACCCAGCCTGTTGAAAAACTGACCAGTTGTTAATTTCATTTGCCCCAAGAGAGAAGGGGCATCCGCTTTGAAAGTGTGTGTTACGGTGTACAACAAGTCCTGCTTGGGTGGTAAAAGGCCACTCCACCAGAGGTATGGCTGCCTCTGTTGCCCGCTTCAAGAATGTGTCTGCTGCAGACATCTTTGTGGCTACCACCTGGAGTTCTGTCCACACCTTCATTTGGCACTACAGTCAGGACATTGCTTCTAGGCACAGAGCCAATTTGGAGTCGCAGTCCTTTAGGGCCTTCTTTCCTGAGCCTTCTGCTGACACCTGTTGCATCCTCCGGCTGCCTTTCCTGTCAGTTCTGGTACTGCTTGAGACTCCGTCCCACAGTGTTGCCTGCTGCAAGAGCCCCTGGAGTAAGATAGTAGAGTTACATAAGAACTTACCATAACAGTAGATCTTTGAGAGGGAGCTCTTGCAGCAGGCCTTCCCCTCCCTCCTTCCCTGTTGGTTTCTTCTCCTTGTGCATCTTCTGCTTATACCTTTTCCTCAGCTCTGAGGAACTGCCTCAATTCTCTTTTCGCCACTTGCTTGGTGGTTCTGGCAGGAGAACTGAGGAGGTGGTGGGACCGCCTTTCTGTAGGATTGGCAGATGTCAGCATGCTGACATCAGCGGAGTGGTCCCCATGATAAGACTGCAAGCTAGATGTTTCACCGTGGTGGTCCTGGTGCCTGGCAGCTTCAGTCCCCACGGTTGCCTGCTGCAAGAGGTCCTCTCAAGATCTAATGTTACAGTTAAGTTCTTGCATAACTGTACTTTTTTCCATCTGCATTTGGATGCTGCCTTTTTTTTTTTATTTTTAAACCTAAAGATTTATGTCCTAATGGAGCCTCCACAGTTATGAGTTTTTGAGCTGGTTGTCTTGGTTTCATGCCCCCACTATGGACTGTCACAGGAATTGATTTGACATTTTGTTAAATGTTTAATTTTTTGTACATACACTGATTAGTTCACTTTATTTTATTTATTTGGTGGACCGTTCTGTTATTGATTACTCGGAGTCTGGCGTTGGAAGCGGTGGTAGCGTCCGGGAAAGGTGGAAGGAAATGAAAAGTAAGCTTGCTGTGCAGAGGTGCTTTTCTTTTGTTTTTAAGCTCCATTTTGAACTGTGGTAGTTACAGGGGCTACAGTTTAAAACCAGTAAATACATCAGGAATTGGCAGGTTGGTGGTGGCAGGCAGGCTGTGGCATTGTGGAGCAGTCTCGATAGATGGAAGGTTCATAGATTTTGAAGAAGGGGGTTGACCGAGGGTAATAGGGAGACAGAAACTAATCCATAAAAAGCAGGTACTTTTCAATAGTGCTTAAAAATGAAGTCGCTTTGTGTTGATTTTTTTCCCAAAGAAAATAGCAGTTCATTAGTGCAGTATTGTGCTGTGTTTATGTGGTTGGGCTGACTGTTTTTTCCTGCTTAGCGAGGAAGGAAAAATGGCGGCTATTCAGTTTAAAATAGAAACTGGCACAGGGATACCAGTTTCTGAGTGAGGCATGCCAGGTTGAACTTTTTATTTGCTAGGCGTCTGTAGAAAATTAATGTACTCCTTTGGCAGTGGTACCAACCATTCGGAGCCCAGAAATAAAAAGCCAATTTTCTAATGCCCTATGATGGATAAGAACGATCCCAAGTATTGGAATATTATAGTGCTTTTACTAATCCTTTTTAACCTGTCCCTAGATGTACTATGTAAGATCTATAGGTATCATATAAACCACATTACAGTGTATGGACTGTTTATTCCACATATCGGTTTATTATTTTTGTTGACTGGGAAGGAGGGCTAGGAAATACTTTTATTTATTTATTTTATTTAATTATGACTTTGGTAACCTGGGTAGGTGCACTGATCCCAGGGACTGTTTTCGCATGACCAGCCACCATACAGTGGCACAGAGATTACAAAACAGAGGTGCATAAGACAGTAGACAGTTTAACAATAAATCCAGATTACAGTAAATTTGCAGATAACAAAAGGAAAAAAAACAGGTAGCAAAGGTACAGTACAATATATGGTTGCTTGAAGGCAAAGTTACACAGTGGTACAAGCTAAGAATATAAAGATCCTACTAGGCTAAGCCTGAAAAGTAGAGAGAGATGAAGTGGATGTACATACTATGTTCAGCAGGATTGGACTACTCAGGGAATCAGTGGCACTTGGAGGTAGCCAATAGCATTCTTTGAGGCGGATTTGAAGTGGTCATGGGTGTTGGTGAGCGGAGTTCGGCAGGCAGTTGTGTTATATATAAAAAAAAAAGAAAAAGGGCAGCTGGCTCAGTGGCACAGAGGGCTGAGGCGCTGGCGCCTCACCCGAGCCACACCAGCAACCCGGTTCGGGAACGGACTCTGATGCCGGGGCTGGCAGGGAAGGAGAAGATTGAGCGCCTGTAAAGACTGCCTCTCTCACCTGGGGTGGGTAGTGGGATGTGTCGCTCAGCGGCCTCCGTGGAGAATGGGTGCAATGCAGATGTAACGCAAGGGAACGCCACCAGGAAACTGAACATGGCTCCATGGTCAGACGGATGACAGCCGCCTGGCGATCTGATGCCGTCTATGTCCCAGATCTACCGGTCCCTCAGCAGTTCCCCGGCCAAGTATTGTGCTGGCCTGTCTCTTGTGTCTTCCTCCTCAGAGGGGGGACCACCCGGTGCAGGGTTACGTCCGCTTACCCCTGGGGACAACTGCAATATGAGGGATGGGGCCCGGAACAAGAACGGATCAGATGCAGCCTTGGCACAACCTGGAAGGAGTGGCTGAGGCGGCAGCATGTAGGGGTAAAAAGTAATACAAAAAAAAAACAAAAAAACGTAGGGGCAGCTACCAAAGCCAGGATATGTTTGAGGTTACCCTGGGAAATGCAGAGGTGGATACTGTGAGCGGAGGGAGCAATGAACTACACGGGGCCATGAGGATGGCTGCAAGTAGAACCCTGGCCGGACCGGATGGAGGAGTCAACCATGCTACCAAGGCAAGGTCGAAGTGGCCTGCAGTGGTAGCCGCCTTGAAGAATTATAGAGGACGCAGCAGGAGTAGAAAACGATGCCAACGGAACAAAATGACATGCACTATTGTAGGCAGAAGAGAGCTTTGACATAAGGGTTGAGGATGACCTAGCGTGATGGGGGCACAGTAGTCCAAGATTGGGAGTAGATTACCCTGGACGATGGCAAGTTTAGCAGTCTGGTGAGGTATTGCTGAAATCCATAGGCAGCACCTAGTTTTTGGTGGAATCTTCGAACAAGAGAGTTTATGTGGTTGGCGAAAGAGAGTGAGGGTCGAGTAGGACTCCTAAGTATTTAAAGGAGTCAACTTCTTCCAGGGTTTGGCCATTAGGGAGATAATGTTGAGAGCAGGAAGAGTTTTGGGTTTGGTGAAAAGGCTTGAATCCAAACAGCATGGATTTAGTTTTTTATTGTTTCCAAGGAGGTTATCCAAAACCAGTTGTAGGCACAGCATAGTTTTGGATGAGAACAGAGGAAATGAGAGCAGGGGATTTGTCACTATAGTAAAGTACGAGGTCATCAGCGAGAGGAGAGAGTGGCATTTAGCCTGTCCAAGGAAGGGAGTTGATAAACAGAAAAGAAGGGGCCAGGATGGAGCCCTGGAGCTCACCAGTAATACTAGCAAGGTGGGGAGTTGGC
The DNA here is from genome assembly GCA_016271365.2 of Neoceratodus forsteri. Taxonomy (NCBI): domain Eukaryota; kingdom Metazoa; phylum Chordata; order Ceratodontiformes; family Ceratodontidae; genus Neoceratodus; species Neoceratodus forsteri. The sequence continues at coordinate 333,085,817 of CM057449.1, forward strand.
AGATCCTGACACGCACAATTGATACGACTGGAGAGTAGCTATGCAACAACTTGTGACCCTAGAGAGCAACCGAGACTCTGTAGTTTGTGGAGGAGAAGGGCATGATTGACCATGTCAAGGCTTTTGAGAGGTCAGCAAAACCGTGCCAGTGGCATATCCATGGTCCATTTTAGGAGGATGTGGTCAGTCAGTAGAGCAAGGCGGTGGTGGTGAATAGTTCTTGTGGAAGCCATGCTGTTGGCTGCTCAGGAGTTATGCTTGCCCATATACTCAGTGAGCTGGTGGTGGATAGCCTTTAGCAGTTTACTAAGGTGGGGAGGATGGAGATAGGACAGTAGTTCTCAGTGGATAAAGGATCGTCTCCTTTGAAGATGGGAATCACCTTGGCAATCTTTCAGGAGTTGGGTGAGAGGATGAGGAGAGGGCAAGCTTAAAGATAAGCCATCATCCCATGAGTGGATTAAAGATGTAAGCTGAATTCTGTTGAACCAAGTTAGTTATCTACTGGTAGGTTAATAAATGTTTGAACGCATTTTTGAACTGTGTTGTTTTCCTTGTACATTATACAATAATATAATATATGTCTACAACACTGTAGCCTTGACAGAGATGTGGGCAATAGGAATGACTGGGATCTTGGTAGGCTACACCCTGTTCAGGAAGGCTAGAGGGAGTGGGGTGGAGGAGGTAGTCCTGTATATCAGAGAGGAATAGAAGCCACAAAAGACTCTGATGGTGAGGTAGAATCAATTTTGGTGCAGTTAAAAATGGTGGTGGTGGAGGGATATCAGGTTAGGAGGGGTTATAGGCTGCCAGATCAAAGTGAGGATGGAGGGAGAGTTTGGGACGAGACCAGAAAGGGAGCTGCATGGGTGAAATAGTGATTGTGGAGGACCTAAACATGCTGGACCTCAACTGGGCAGCTCCTGTAGCCAAATGTGGAGAAATCGGTCGCTGTTGGACGTCATGCAGGAGCGCTTTCCTAGTGCAGTGGGTCTGAGAGCCAACCAATCGATAGACCTGAGTTGACCTGGTACTGTCAAACATGAAGACAGTGGAGGGGTAGGTTATGGAACCCTTAGGGTCCAGTGACCACAGCTCAGTATGGTAACCACAGAAGGGTGCTGATCACCATCATCAAGAGGCCGCTATCTTGTACCTTTAGAAGGGTAGACTTGGGGAAGATGAGGGCACTGAATAGGGACAAACTGGTGGGGTGAGGGAGACCCGTGGCTGTTGAGGGCTAAATGGGAAATTAAAAAAAGGCCTTAGAAAATGGGCACTGCAAAAGCTGCATTCTGATTGGTGAAGTACCCTTAAACCCAGGCTGTTATTTCTTAACAATTCCCAGTTGAAAACAAGTGCCAATTAGGGATGCCCTATTACTGAGGGTATCCTTGGGCACCTAATTTTGAAATTCACCAGCACCATTTTTCTCACTCCACCTGTGGCATTGAGCCTCATTACGCCCCTGGGTGGTCCGTTATATCCTAGTAATGCCCACCCTGTCGGGTAGTATTGCTTACATAGCAGAGGTGACACAGTCCTGCACAAAGGAACTGTATGGCATGATGATTGGAAACGAGACAGGATCACTTGACAACACTGATGTCAAGACCCAACGAAAACCAGATCTAAGGCATGACTGCCTTGGATGTGTCCCAGTGGCAGCAGACTGTACTAGGCCTAGTAAAGACATAACCTGGAGGAACTTTTTCCAAATGAGAGTCTTCATCGTTGACCAAGGCATTGAAATCCCCATCACCAACAAGCTGGAAGAATACACACCAGCTCGCCATGAAGCTCTCCAGTTCTTGCAAGAAATTATTCCCATGCCCCAGAGGACAGTATATGAGAATGATCTTGCAGCTTGTACCCAGACCAACCCTTATGGCTGTACATTCAAATTAAATGCTTTCCCATTAGAATTGTGCCGTCAATCTTTATATGAGATTTTTAAACATATGGTCACCCCACCCTCCCTCCTACAGTGTACCACAGAAAACCCGGCGGAATAGATGCCTCCAGTCGAGACCAGAATCATCCTCCACTCAAGTCTCTGTGGTACATTCAGAGTCCGCTGAGGAGTCTGATAAATGCCTCCACTACCACAGTTTTGTTCCTCAGTCACCCTCAGTGACATCACAAGGTTTAAAAATGGTAACACTGTAGTATCAGTACAGGGCAGAGTTAATTGTCAATATCGCTGGACTGCTGTCATCTACAGTAGCGCAGCACCTCTTTTAAATATGCTTTTCATAGGCTTTCAAACTAATGACCACTGTTCATAAAGTTCTCTTCTAAAGAGGGTAGTGAGTTTGGAAATGGCAGAAACAGAAGCATCAGAGAAACCACTTTACCATAGTCCAGATTGGGAAGATCATAGGATCAACAGCGCACTTTCTATTACTAAGGGAAGTGGTTGTTCATTCTGTAAAGTGTACAGAGTTTAGCCTCAGCAGGCAGCTGTTAGTGTTTACTGTCCAGTTTTTAGTTTTGTTAGTTGTGACTGGCATCCAGGCTTGGTTTATGTTGAGTCTCAGTCATTTAGGAATGGTTTTGGATCTCTCCTTTATGAACTTTTCACTAATCTAGTTCTTGTTAATCTGAGGCCTTGTGAAAGGTAACACTTCTTACACTGCACTGTAACTTAGAGGGTCGTGCAATTGGCAGCAGCCTACTGGCTAGTCATTCTGTTGATCCAGCAACTGTTTCCTCTGTGTAGCCCTGCTGGCTTATTGTAGAGAAGATAACATTTCAGGAAGTTCACCAGACTAGCCTGTGGATTTTCCCAGTCACTAGCCCTGCTGGCTTGGGGCTACAAAACTTCATTTCGATACCTGAACTTACCATATTGTTCCCTTGCTTTTATGACCATGGGCAAACTGATGAAAAACATGAACAGTCTGAAGTTCCTCTTTGGGCCAGTGGTTTCTCCCAGGCTCTAGCCTTACTGCAACAATCTAACCTGGACCCCTGATGTATAAACCAATATCACACTGTCACCAGATACTTTCTATCCAAGCCACACGGCGTTTAATGCATCCCTGAATCCATAGTGGATCTACCCAAAATTGCACCATTTAAAAATTCCCTAAGAAAGAAACTTGCACTTGAAATCTGCTTGCCGTTGTTTTTTATTACCACTTACCTCTCTGTATAATGATGCGGCTTGATTGACATCTGTCAGTTCTCTAGGCTGATGTATCTTGTTTGCAACTCAATGTCTGTACTTGACCTGGCCCCTTGAGTTGGTGAAATCTTGTAGTATGCCAGTTTATGTAGTTGTCACTAATGTGGTTCATGTCTCTAAATGATTTGTATACCTGATTGTAACTGATGTGGAGCCTTTGAAAAGAGCACTTGTGCTCAAAGATATTATCCGATTCTCATATATAAAATGTGGCTAAATTATGATTTGACTGTAGTTTGTCCATGGCTATTACAGCAGGGCAGCACTAGTAATGTTACACACAGATTGTTTGGACTAGGCTGGCCGGTGGCACTAAGGGTTAAGGCATTAGTCACCTCACCTCGCGCCACACCGCCACCGGGTTTGGGAGCGAGTTTTGGCCGTCGGGGGTCGGCCAGGGGTAGGGTAGGAATCGGCGTCCGAAGGATGTCTCTTCCTTCCTGGGAGGGTGTAGGGTATGGTGTCGCTGCGCGCGCCGATGTGCATCTGTTGGGGTAGCCTAGAACAAGTGTTGCCGCTGTATGGCATCAGGGTGGAGCTCGGACACTGGTCATCACTGCACGACCAAGCTCCATGGCAGGGAGAAGGGAAGGACAAAAAACAATAATTCCCCAGCCCTGATAGGCGATGGCTTCCACAGTGCCAGCGCCACATGCTAACACAGATCCTTACTCTGCCCTTGGTCTCTCGTAGACTCTGGCGGGGGCTCTGGAGGCCTTTGTCCTGCAGGAGTGCCCAGAGCTTGGGTCCGCCTGTCGGAGTCACAAAATGCGAGGAGGCAGTAATAGTTGAGGAGACAGGATCACGGTGGGCTGTAGAAGAGACCAAATGAGTTGGGAAGCCTGAGAGAGTTCAGGGCTTGGGGAACAAAACAGAGTTTAAAAACAAAAAAAACAAAAACAAAAAAAAGATTGTTTGGGCTAGATTGTAATCTGGCGCTTGTGGGCAACAACACTGAAGCTGTTGCCTTCCCGAGCAGCAGTTTGTTACTTTTAGTGTAATAGACTGATTGATGGGTACCTTAAACTCTCAGGAGCATGGACTTCCGGTGACGTCATGGCTCCAGCAACAGCTTGAGAGTTAAGCTCCCTCCCGAGAAGAACTTAAAAACCTCCTAAACATTGAATCTCTATCTAAAACTGCAAATATGCGCCAGAGGTATCAAATAAGACAAAGGAGACAAAACCGTCAAAAAACAACTAAAAGCCTGATCGCAGTGGATTGTCAGCAAATCTGCCAGACCCGAGTCGGAGTGCTTCTCCTACCAGCCATCATGGTTCTGGTTACTATACTGAAGGAGAGAATGAGGTATTGTCAAGATCTCGATTTGAAAAGCTCCTGCATGAAATTCAGGATTCTCACACTGAAAATAAAGAGTTCAAAACCTAAATGCTAAACTAAATAAAATGGAACACCAAATAGAGGGGCTGAACAAAAAATTGCTGACGAGAGAGTACTGGCGAAATCTTAACACAGGCAGTGGGTTCGCTCCTACAACATACTTTGGTGCTCCAAGAAAATGTACGGACTTAGAGGGTAGGTCCAGAAGGGACAGCCTTCATTTGTATGGTCTTACAGAGGAAGTTGAAATACAGCCGATGTCTTTGTTCATTGAAGATCTACTAAAAGATGTACTGGGCCTACCGCAAGATTACCAGCTTAGAGTGGAGAGAGCTTAGAATGCGTTTGTCCCTAACCCCTCGGATCCTGCTAGGCTTCGCTCAATAATAATTAAGTTCTCAAGCTGTCATACCAAGGAAGACATCCTAAAACAAGCATGGCAAAAAAGAACTTAAATATCTGGACTCTCGACTGACCTTAGAACAGGACTTCCACAGAAATTCAGCAAGCTAGACAGCGTTGAGTGCTATACTTCAAAATGTGCAGGGAACAACAGCTTATTTCAGACACCCTACCCTCAGAGATTCTGAGTCTTTTGGGTAGATGGTGTGAAACTCTACAATTCTACAGAGGAATTGAATAAAATATTGCTGAAAAGGGTATTCCTACTCCTAATTCAGACCTAGAAGCGTCTTAAAAGGAAGTTAGCGGAGCAGTCGGAGTGGCATTTGGTTGCAGGATGGAACAGATTTGGAGCAACGTTGAGGCGGTTAGGGTGACCTTGGAGAAAGTAGCCAGGAAGAAGCTGACAAGCAGAACAGATCGGGACTTAAATCAGGAGGCACGACGTATCCTTAGGCTGAGTTCTTTCGGGAAGAAGATATTGGTAAACTTCACTAGCCAGGTTTGGGAGGTGGGGGGGACCCAGTGAAGCACGCAGCAGGATAAAATCGAGTTGACCAGACACGATTAAGAACTTGAAACTGAACTGTCCACGAGGTCTGGTTTACAAGCCTGCAGTTATATCTATTTGGGTTGTCAACGTTTGGTGTCCTGGGTACGTCTAACATCATTGAGTAGCGGCCAAGCAATTTGAGAACTGTTTGCTGGGTTTTTTTCCCTTTTCTTTCTTTGTGATGCCTTTTGGCTGGGTCCCTCAACTGTGCAATCACCACTTCCTACAAGCTGTTTGAAGGGAGAGGAGAGCAACCAACATGTGAGGGTTGTAATTCCTTCTATCATAAATAGAAGAACCCTATAATAAAAATACAATACAAGAGTTTAATATTGAACTTTTAGAAAATGGCCAAAGAAAATTATCTCTTCTGATTGGTCGAGACATTTGTTTAGGTGGGCATCTATCAGACAATAGATGCACACCAAATAAAAAGCCCCATCTCAAACCTTCCTGATAGCCAGGAAAAGTATCCTTGTGCCCAGTACCCTGCTTCCTAATTGGCTGAAGCGCTGTACACACAGAATGTTTATTTTAAAAATGCCTGCCATTTTGTATCTCCCTAGCGAGAGCAGAGACCCAACTCCAGTCCTACAGCCATTTTCTCTATATATCCTCAGCTAAATCCCCAAAAATAAAAAAAAAAAAAAAGACTTAAAATTGAAACTGCACCCTGCTCCGGCTACTCCACTACTACCCGGTTGACAGCCGGTCTCTCCTCCGCCTGTGTCCGCGGGCAACCCATAAACAAAATAACTGTCCTCTTGTTTTCACAGTCCTGGTCTTCGGACTCAGAGCAGGATAAGAACGTAATCCCGGTCCTCAAAATATCGGTACAGCAGTGCTGGACCAGGAAAGGAGCAACGCATGCAGGGGAAGAGTGAAGGATGGATAAAGTCAAACGGGAGGAGGCGCTGGGTTCTAGTTGAATGCATTTAGTTTCTAAACGAAGGAGTGTGAAGGCATAGCGCTGATACCAGGTGTGGGGGCTGTGACAGGACCAGAGACTATGAGCTGGGGTCCATGGTTGTGGCGGCAGCCTGAGTAATGGCAGCATTTCAGCGACTGGCAAGCAGAGTGTAGATGTTACGAAAGCAGTGAGTGAGTGGTGGGCGCTGTGGAAAAACATAAAAATGTAATGTATTTGTTTGTTGTGGGAGGAGATGCATTAAACATACAAAGATACAGTCTTGTGAGATGTGGAAGTAAGTTAGAGTTTGCTGGTAAGGGGTTGTGGTAACCATGACAGCTATCTCTAAAGTAAGAACTACAGAAGCTGCATTGGGACAGAAGTCCCTAGGTAAAAAAACAAAACACTGTGTTAATGCAGGTGGAGGAACTATTTTACTACAAAATAATTCAAACAGCTGAGAGTTTTAACATAAACACAAAAATATGTTTTTAACAAACATGTAATCAGTGGTCCATTTTCTAAGTGCAATAATACCCTCCAGGAGTAGCGGTATGGGCTATACGGACTTTCGGAGCTATAGGGCCCTCCGCCTGGCGTCTGGCCTCATTATGCCCTGGGCGGTCCGGTATAGCCCATTATCACCCTATCGGGTATTATTGCTTACTTAAAGTATAGTAAATAATGTCTTCTGAGTCGTAAAAATTTAAAGGGACAGTAAAGTAAGGAAGTTCGGGGAGGGGATTTGATGCTGTCTGAATTGGGTTTAAAAGATGAAGGACGCTGTGACATATGTGTCCATTTTTAAGATGGGGCCACGTAAAGAGATCTGTGACCCCAGGGAGGGTCCCATCCACTTGGGGCATCGAAACCTCCTCAACTCCAATTCCCGCTTAAAGGAAAGGGAAAGGAGTAAAGAAACCTGTAATTACAGGTTTCCTACCTAAGAAGTACAGTTGTCTGATGTTGGTTACTGCCCTGTTGGCAGACAGTTTTGTAATTCTAGAGGATCTCTTACAGGAGGTTGATGGTGTACACTTGTAGATGGGGAGGTGGGGACAGGCGGGTGGGAGGTTCGAGGAATAGATTTAAAGGAGAATTAAGACAAGACAATGGCTAGGGATAGGAAGTTCTGTTCATACAATGTGCATGGCCTTTCCAGCCGGGTTAAACGTATAAAAATATTGGGGTATATGAGAAAGATGGAGGTGGATTTCATTTTTACAGGAGACACACCTATCCTCACAGGAGCACTCCAAGTTATGTAATATGGGATTCGGTAGTAGTGAACAGCCTCATATGGGAGGGGGAGGGGAGGCGGAGGGAGGGTAGCAGTCTTGATCCCTAAACATACTCCCTTCATAAAACAAGATGAACTAGTGGACAAAGAGGGAGGTACGTCTCTGATGCGTGGGACATTCCAGGGCAAACCACTAACATTGACTGTACTTTTCCCCGAGCTCACACTCAGCACTTTACTTGAAGTTTCTCACCACCTTACAAGAATGGGCTCAAGGTAATGTGATATGGGGAGGTGACAGGAACCTAATATTTAATCCTACATTGGATTCCACCACCCAGACCCTGAAAAGATCAGGGACAGCCAAAAAGAGTAAAAAGGTTACTGAATGAGTTAGGATGTGTAGATGTTTGGCGCCACCTTGAGGGGAAAAGAGGGACTACACCTTTACTAAGTGGTGCACCAAGTGTACATTAGATTAGATTATTTAATGGTCCCCAAGGAATCAGTGGGTCAGGTTCAGAAGGTTTCAATTGGTGAGTTTTTGCCCTCAGATCATGCCCCGATTTTCATGAGCTTTCATTTTGGAGAGGTGAGAAGGAACAGCTTTTGGAGATTAAACCTGTCTTTACTTGGGACAAAGAGGTGGTGGAGTCCTGTTATACAGACGATGCAACCAACCATAAAGGAAATGACCGACCTGGAGACTCCCGCCCGCTGCTCTTTGGGACACCTTAAAGGCAGTCCTTAGAGGGAGATTTATCGAATGGTCAAGTAGGAAAAAAGAAAGAGAGGCTAAAACCCAGTTGTTAATTCAGATTAAACACCTTGAAGTGTAACAACAAATTAAAGTGAATAAGGAAAGGACTGGGATTTTAAAAACCTGAAAGCGAGTCTATCAATATATTTGACTAATGCCATAGAACAAAAATTATTTCTGAGGCAAAAGTACTTACGTAAGGGGACCTAGGTCCTTAAGACTTTTGGCAGGAGACTGAGGCTCAGCGGAGTAGGGCAACAGTACAGGCAGTGCTACATCCAGCCACAAATAAAGTAGAGAAAGAAACAATGGGAATAGCAAATTCTTTTCCAAGATTATTACTCTCGCTATATAAACAGGGACTCAAACCATCTAATGCCCGGATTAGGGAATTTTGCAGGGATTACACTTACCCTCAGTTTCTCAAGAGCAGGCTGCGCAGTTGAACCGACCAATTGGAGATGCTGAAGTGGGAGCGGTAATTAGCAACTTAAAGTCCTCAAAGTGTCCAGGGACTGATGGTCTCCTGGAAAATTTTACAAGTTATTTAGAAGTAATGTTACCACCAATTTAGGTAGACTCTTCCGTTACATACAGGCTGACAATGGAAGATACCCGTCTTGGTCACAGGCAATAATATCAGTGATACCTAAGCAAGGAAAAGACCTCTTATGCTCTTAGTACCGTCCCATCTCAATTTTAAATATTGATTACAAAATTATGGCTTGGTTATGACTAGGAGGCTTCAGATGTTGATCCCGCAGATAAACAACCTGGATCAGACTGGTTTCATACCGGGTGTCAGGCTCAGGACAACCTTAGGAAGAATGTCCACATAATTGATCATTTAAATGACACCAAAAGATGGCTCTCTTGGTTAGTGTCTACCTGAAAAGGCATTCAATAAAGTTTTGTGGAGGTTTTTGAGGAATCCTTGGCTTCTTTTGGATTGGGGAGTCTTTTCAAACTTTGATTTCAAAACTCTGTAACATACCAACAGCCTGTATCAGGGTAAATGGTCACCATGTACCGGCTTTCAGTTAGAAAGGGGAACCAGACAGGGTGCCCACTGTCCCCCTTCTATTTGCATATATATAGAACCCTGGCTGAGTGCATAAGAAGGGATGAAGAGATCAAGGAGTCTGGATTGCTGGCCATCAGCATAAGATATCTTTATATACGGATAGCGTGCTTTTATACATGGAGAGCCCTGAGAGTTCCTAGGAAGGGGTAATGGGGAGATTGGCTCAGTTTTGAACTCGCTGGCTATTCTTCTAATACCTCCAAGACAGAGGTTTTGAAATTTGGCTATAGCCTCTCTTCGAACTAAAAGAGACCTATCCTTTGAGATGGGACATGGTACAAATGAGGTACCTGGGGATACATATAAGTAAACTCTCTTCGCAGTTATATCACTTGAATTATGTACCAATGGTACAACAACTAAAGAGGGACCTCATTAGATGGAGTGTACTCCACTTTCGCTAAATAGTCGAATACAAGCAGTAAAAATGAATGCCCTGCCCTGCTTTTTATACCTCTTCCAGGGTACTCCTTGTGTGGTCTCCAGGAAAGATGTAGAGAATTGGCAGGCAATGCTCCTGAATTTCATTTGGGCAAACAAGAGACCCAGAGTAAGAAAACAGACCCTCTTTTTACCTAGAAGAACAAGGCAGTCTCTGGGTACCACGCTTGAGGGTTACTGGGAGGCTGCCCAAATGAGAATAGCTCTGCTCTGGGGACACTTGCGGTATAAGGCCACTTGGAAAGAAATTGAGTTGGGAAGTTGTCCACCCCTGCTGTCAGCGATACTGTTCCAGACAAAAGACCAATCCGAATATCTGAAGGTTACCTCTGCAACCTCGTACTACTTTAGTGGGGTGGAGAAGGGGACATTGAGGGAGACGAGACATGGGGTCATTGGAGATATGGTTGAGGGCTTTGATCCAACTTTGGACCAGCATTATGGGACAAATGGCTCTTGGCAAGAGCTAAAGAGGGGCTGCAGGCACCTTGGCAACTTTTGGCAGAGGAGGAGTGTTGTCCTTCAGGGTGGCCCAGAGACATTTCGGTCTATCCTCAGCAGACAGAATGAGATATTTACAAATCTGTAGCTTCATTAATACAAAAATTAAACAAGAACGGTATACAGGAATAAGGGGATTACAGAACAGATATTTGAACAAATTTGGAATTCAGAGTATGCACAAGGAGCCATATCCCTGTTATAAAAGAAGTCTACAGCAGAACACCTGTAATCTAGAGTACGTTAAACATGCCTGGGAACAAGTGTTGGGTATAACCATTTTGAATGGGGAGTGGGTAAGGGGTTGGAGTGGTATTTGGAGGTGTCCTTCCCCATCCTGGAGGAATTCCTTTGGAAAATTAGGATCAGATACTTTACAGTACTATTAATCTCCAAACAACAAATAGGACTCCTCTGGTTGTTGGAGAAACTGCAGTGAGGAATAGGCACCCATACTCATATTTTTGGACTTGCCCAAGCGTTTCAAACTTTTGGAAGGAAGTGTCCACCTCGCTGGAAGCAGACATTTCAGCCCCAGAACCAATTAGGACCAGAATTTATGGGGTTTTTGGGGGGTACCGGGGAGATTCGGGAAGGAAGCTGTATACTTCTGGCAGATCCTACTGGTAGCAGTCCTGAAAACAATAACCAGAAGATGGTTACAATCAACCTTCCAATAAGACAGGATTGGTTAGAGGCGGTCGCATAGATTAGACAACTTGAGGAGCTAGCATTTGATTAAACTAGAGATCCCGCCCACCTGAATAGATGGACCATTTGGTTGGGACAAGAGGCTGATAGCAATGTGTGAGATAACTGTATGGGACTTCCCCTCGCCCCAAAGGTGTGTGCTCCAGGCCTTTGCCCCATTAAAGAAAACTTAATAAAATCACATAATAAGGAAAATAATTAGTAGGTACCATTTCCAGTTTGGCAATGCTGAGATGGACTCGGCGAAGTTACTTAGAGTGTACACCACAGACCTAAAAATGATTGAGACCATCCCAAGCAGTGTGCAGATTTCTGTACCTCTTGCATATGGAATACCTTTTAATAAGTTGTATAAACTTTAATAGAATCAGAGGTCCTTGGATAAGAACAGCTAGTATGACTTTGAGTCCCTGTTCTGTTTTGATTTGATTTTATTTCACTTTATTTTTAAATTATAAATATGTCTTTGTTTTACTGTAGAACTGAAAAACTCCCTATTTGGAGGTATAAGTTGTTCTAAAGTCTATGGTACCTATACAAAATCCCTGATTACCTAAAAGAAGTTCAATAGGAGTGCTATAAACTGAGAGACCTTTTGATTGACTTCAGTACTGTGAAAATTAGGAAAGATGGTCAGTACTGTATATTTTTAACTTGTTACTCCTAAACATCATGTACTGTGTCATGTACAACTTTAAGATGTAAACTGATCGTCTGTCATAACATCAATAAGAAGTATATAAAAAAACAAACTCTCAGGAACATGAGCGTAGGGTAATGGAATGGCTTTTAGGCTGTTCAACAATTTCAAGTCTTCTCTTTTGGTAGAAGAAGGAGAAATTCAAAACCTTCGTGTCTGGTCACCTAATAGGAAAGCCAGGCTCACATTGTGGTGAACAGTTTCCTTGTTTGGTGATGTTTGAGAAAGCCTCCACAGTCTGACCACAGCTAATAGTAGGGATGGAAGTGGAATGTTAGTGAGGTTAAACCCTTCTGTCTCCTGCAGTAATGTTAACCAGACTCTCACAGGCAGGGGCAGACAGAGACTGTTATCTCTCCTAAAGTAAGCCAAGCAAGGCACCTAAGGTGAGACTGCTTTCTACTCCAAGACCAATTCAAAGAAACCAGAATTTGAGGTAAGCATACCATTTGGGAGGGAGGTTAAAGTGGTTTCTAAGGAGACAGATAATACAGAAGCAAACATACACATTGTTATTGTATGCATTAACCTATACTACTGTGTTCATATAAGGGATTTCAGAGTTCCCAAAATCCAATCAGATAGGACTTTCTCAAATTTCAGAAACGTCTGATTCAATTCGATCCGATTCCATTATAACACTGGAATCAAAATTAAAAAAAAATCTATATTCCAGTATTCTGAATCTGAATCTATAAAAATCCTTATTCTACACAATAATGCACTATAAATAAAAACACACACTATGCAAGCATTAAGATCACCAAAAACAAGTACTACTTAATTAGTATTTACCTCCTCCATTAATTTGTGACCTACCTAATGCGGCGTCTAGTCAACAGAGCCTGAGCATTTTCACTTCTTTCTTTTTTTTTTTTTTTTTTTTTATGCTGAATTCTGAAGCTAGGGGTCCTCTTTGTACAGTGCATAGAAGTATAAACTGATAAACATCATACAGAAGGAGACATAGCGACAGCTGATGGGTCTTCTAGTTGGCAACATTTGATCCTCTGTGGATGGTGCATGGTGATCCGAGTTGGGCAGAGTTGATTGAAGAGGTGTCTGTGTTCGGTTTAGCATGGGTTACACAACTGTAGAGGGGAGTTGGTAGATGTGACTTTCACACTGGCATAGAAGTCACACTGTGTCTTACTGGAGACTGGCTTTCATCATTCACAGCTGCATGAAAGGGGAGATACAAGCAGAGGAAAGAAGTTTTATTGATGGTATACAGAAACAAGCAAACAAAAACAAAAAAGGGCAGCAGATGAAGAAGGGCCTTGAGGAGATGCTGGTGGAGGAGGACTTGATGGAGTTGGGTAATGGTGTCAAATGGCTATGTTGGCGCAGGAGACTGTGTTGTTGGAGGAGGTTTTTCTTGATGCTGGCGACTTGCTTGCATTGGTGGCCATCAGACTGCCATTCGAGAAGGAGGAACCTTTGTTTTGATTAGCTAACAATGGTTATACCTGCAGGAAAAGGAAGTACAAGTGGAGTAAAAGAGATGGCTTCAGTAATGTGTTGGGTCAAAAGCTGGAACTTGTTCTTAGGTGAGCATGGGTCAACGATTCCTGGAATGCTGCTGTCAAGGAAGTTATTATTAATTATGCATTCATTGCCAAGAAAATAGATTGGTAATTACCATAGCAACAGTTAAAGGCCCTGAAGAGAGAGAGACTGGTGGACGAGGACTTGGTAGAGCTGGGTGTTGGTGTCAGATGGCTATGCTGGTGCAGGAGACCCTGTTACAGTTGTGTTGCTTGTAGATGTTTTTAACTGGCTTGATGACTGGCTGTGTGCTGGTGCAAGAGAGACGGTTTGTGGCAGAAATGTTTTAACTGGCTGGTGCTGGGTTCTGTGTTGGTACCAGAGGTTTTTTTTCGCTGGTGCCAGAGAGGGTCCCCCACCCCCCATCAAACTTTGTTTATCCTCCTCCATGCTGAGGGTGGGGTATTCCTTTGTTCACACCGAGGTGAGCTACCCCCTGCAGAGGCTTTGTAATTGCTGCTTGAGACCCTCTCCTCACCCACAACACACCTCTGTGCCCCCCCCCCTACCCCTTTGGGCGGGTACACCCACAGCTCCTGCATTTCTTTCCTGCAGTCCATCTAGCCAGAGCCAGAGGTGAAGAAGGAGAGTTCCCCTGGAACGCAGCAACTGTGCCCCTGTGTTGATGTGGACTGCCTGTGGAACTGCATCTCCCTGATGTACATGCTTTTTCCATGTTCTGCCCGCCCCCTTTCCAGGAGGCGTGCAGTGTGATTGGATGCTGTGAGCCTGACGCATCCAACCCACATTCATGCCAGTGGCCCCTTCTCCTTTGCTGTATTGCTGTATACTGCACCACTGCCTGTGGTCACCCAGGTGGCAGTAAAACATCACCCTCCCTGGAGGAGAAGAGAGTCCGATGGAACAGTTTAATATTCCTCACCCTGACTGTCCCTCCGACAGCCCAGGCAATTCCTGAACCTGGGTTGTTGGCGCCGCATGCTGTGGTGCTACTGCTCCAGCAGTACTGGAAATGGTTTCTGGCTTGTTGGCTGGCTGATGCTGGGTTCTGCGCTGGTATGGTGCAAGCCTCTTATAACGACTACTCTGTGTTGGTTGTAACCGTGAAGTGCTTGGTAGAAGTGGCTGGTGTCACCTAAGGACCACTTCCATTATTGACAGTGATGATGAAATGCACAGTTGAAGGGATGATGTCACTTTACATCTGCCCCCATCCATCATTGGCTGTCATTGTAAAAGCACTGTGGAAGGGTTGATGTAATTGTGAACCCTCTCCCCATTTTTGGCAGTCATAGAGAATGCTCCTGGAAGTGGCTTATGTCTCTCATCTCTATTTTTAACAATCATGAGCAAATTTTTCTTCAGTCTTCAGCACATACAGCACAAAGGGTGATGTTTGTTACATACCAGCAGAATTTGTAGGGCCGCTTGAGGCCCTCTTAGGTTGTTCTCATGTAGGATCCTGGGACGAGAGCAATGGGCTTCTTTGTCTGATGGGTGGGACAGTGGGTGGAGCTGTGCCTTGGAAGACTGTTATTCTAGTAGACATTGTACATTTTGCTTTAAATTACAGTGCATGGGTTTTAAATTAGCAGTGGAAGGAAGACAGTTCTCTGTCCGATGTGCTAAAACTGGCCTTGGGCAGGACCTCAATCCTCAGAGAATCACAAACATCAGCGAGGTTTCAGCATTATGGAGGTGGTGGGTGGGCAGTTGGTATAGAGCCAGATTGTTACATGAGCTGAAAGGCAGCCCAGATGAAGGAGTGGTTATGTCCTTCTGATGGTTAACATACAGAGCTCGGTGGGGTGTGCAGTTGCTGGTACACAGAGGGCTGATCGGAACTCCAGTTCTGCATGTGCCAGCCCTGAGTCACTGTGTGTCAAAGGTGGTCAGAATTAGTCAGAGCATTCCATGTGAGGCAGTGGCATTAAGAGCTCACGAACAGCTAGAGGCCAGTCCTGAGTAAAGTTCCAGGCCTGAGTTCCACCAGAGTCCCAGACATAACAATGTCAGAAGCGGTGGTAACAGGAGTAATCTGATTGGTCCAGACAAGGCTGCCTCTTACAAGCTGATTTAACCCCACCTACCTTGCTGTTCACTCCCCATGTCCCATGGGTCTTACTGTTTTCCAAACAGCATGTACAGCATATGTTGGCTTCACTGGACTTGGTGATCATCACATTCCATATGTTTTACTCTTTGAGTTAAAATTCTGTCCTTTCCTTGGTGAGTTGCGCTTCAAACTACATTCCCTTTATAACTGTAAATGCTTAAGGTAGGTTTTGAATCCTTGTGCTTTCTAGTGGGAGCGAGCCTTAAGTGTTCTACACTTTCCTAATAATTTAATTAGTTGAGGCAGTGAAGCCTAAGGGTTAGAGCTCAGAACTCTCAATCTAGAGAGACCTTTTAATTCAACCACACCTTTGACCCTGAAAACTCACTTAACTCTCCCTGTGCTTAACCCCTGCCTCCTCCCTCCATCCCTCAGTATTACTTAAAGAACAACTGACACCTCTAGGAAAACCCAGAGAAGCATAATGTTTAGACAACATGTAAGTCATAATGGGACTATGTACTAGAGAGGCTTAGGCTGTCCTGTGCAGCTTTGCATCTGCACACACAGGTGCATAGGGCACCGTCATACCAACTGCTGTCCACTGCAGGGTGCCTGTCCATGGCTGCGGCCCGAGAGGTGGTGGCGGGGAAGATTGAAGTAGACAAATACAAGGCTTACTCTGCTGCGCAGTGCTTTCGTGGTGGGTGTACGTCAACAAACTGAACAACTAAGCAGAACACAAAGGCTGCATTCTTACAGTCTGAAATAAAAAAGAGCAAACTTACTGAAAGTAATCCAGCCATCCAGTGTATTTATCAGAGAGCCACAACTGGCACAAACACTTCGACGCTTCGTGTCTGAAACGAGATGCTTCATCAGGACGAGGAGCCATTGCTGATACCCTGAATTTGTAGTATTATAGGGAGTCTTTTTTTTTTTTTTTTTAACTCTCTCCCACTCACACCCTCCAGCGTGGATTCATGGTGCGACTCTGCAGTCTGCCTGAAGCCCCTTGACACACTGCTTTCTGGGTGGCTCCACTCTACTCCCATCGATTCGGCAGAACAACCCCTGCTCTGATCTCCCAGGGAGGGGCCCGATTCCTCTGACACTCTATCTTATAGTCTAATGGAGCGACTGAGTGGATGAGGGAGACTGAAGCAGGGGCCAGGAAAGCTTAGTGCTAAACATGGGGCCGACCACTGATCCCGCCTTTGTCTACTGGCAAGGGTGGCAGCTTTTCTGTACAGTGGTTTCCCGGGATGCAGCGGTAATAACTTCCTGTGCGGCCATACCTCTGCGCCACCTGCCACTGGAGCCTGCCATCGTCCCCGCCCCTTCTGTGTCCTGGTGCTAGTGCCACCCCGTCTTCACCAGAGGCTGCTACTGCACTGGGAAACCCCATCAACCCTCCCTGGGGAGGAGAGCAGTCCTCCGGATGCTCAATCCTCCCTCCCTGCCGAACCTCAACGACCCAGGTCCATTCCGAACCCGGGTTGCTGGCGTGAGGTGTGGTGTCCAGCAGCGCCTTAACCCTCAGTGCCACCAGGTCACTATTATGAGGGTTTTTTTTAACTTTATTTCTTCGACTACACCTTCCGGAGTCCTTCAGGAGTACCCTCTCGGAGTTAGCCCTACTCCCAGCCCGAACCCTCGCATCTCCGTTCGATTGACTCCCAGGCAGGCTCAACCCCTGGTACCATCTCCGGGCTAATTCCACCCCTCCACGGTGGTTTCCTCCCTAAGTATGAAGTGCCTACCTGCTTGTCTTGGTCGGGATGGAGGAGGATCCTGGGTGCGTTGGGCTGGTAGTTGGGATGTGGGCAGAGTCCCCTGGGCCACTGTCATCTCACCGATGGCTAGAAGGCTTTTCTTCTTCTTTTGTCCCCGCTGCATTGTGCCACGCGCACACTGGCGAACCTCTAGCCACCGCCAGAGGTCGCCTCAAGAGTGAGTGCACCCATACCCACCCCTGGAAGAGAGAGCAGTCAGCGAGCGCTCGATCTCTCTGCCCCCCACGACCCCGGTGGCCCCGCTGCCCGAACCCAGATCGCCGGGCGTGGCGCGAGGTATGGCGTCCAGCGCTCCACCCTCAGCGCCACCAGGCGGCTCACTATTATGAGTCTTAAAGACACGATACACAAAATCAGCATTTTGGTTTATAGCAAAATGTTCAGACAAAACAATGATAAGGTAATGAATATAAATCACCTACAGTGCTCCCCATAATATTATAACAATTATTAAAACAGCAGAAAAGCAGTAGACATTCCAGTCCCGTTGTACAGATCCCTCAAAAATGTTTGTTAAAGGCTGCTGAAAAATAAAGTGCCAATTTAGAATTCATAAAAATTCATGGAAGTGAAAAACTTATTATAACTGAGGGAAATATAAGCAACTGACATAGGCAATACATAGAATGTACACACTGACAAGACAAATGTGGAAAAAAGCAAAAAGCGGCATGTCTCTTTGAGCATTTACAAGTATATAAAGTAAACTGACTGCCCAAGTTGATCTACACGCACTCAAAATTTCTGCAAATGTTACAAAAATAAAAAAATCAGTAAGTATAATCTCTTCCAGTGAGATATGTGCTATGCACGCAATCACAAGTACCCATTCAAATACTGTTACCCATAAAACGTCATATTTTAATAAAACCTTAACAACAGAGACCCCATTGTTTCCAAACAAGTTAAAATATCAATTAGGTTATCTGTAGTACATATTACCTATTAGATAAACAGCATCTATCTCTAGCATAAACACCTCCATTGTACACCATACAACACATACATAAATGCACGGCTCCAGATGACTTAAAGCTCACCCTGGGAATCTCTAGCAACCCCTCGTCAGCTGAGTGCAGCGGTCGTTCGGGGAGTAAGGAACCAGGAGCTCTTTCATATAGTTCGGGCCCAGTCTGTGTAGGGCCTTGTAGGTCAGAAGCCCAACCTCGGGTGATCCACCACTGAATAGGCAGCCAAGTGCAGTTTGTACTGCACCAGTGTGATGTGACTCACATGTGGAGTCCCCATCAACAACCAGGCTGCAGTGTTCTGCACTAGTCAAGCGGCAGATATCAACCACATGGTGCGGGTGACCTTCCCCCCATGAGACATCTCCTATGGCTCTTGCTGGTGACTCTAGCCCTTTCTGGGGACATTGAGCTCAACCCGGTCCTCCCCAGCAAGCCTCCTCCCTATCTGTGGGCTGGTCAAAGGCAGTGGGCTGAAAATAGCCCACCTCAATATCACGTAGCCTCCTGGCTGACCTCCTGCGTGGGTCACTCACCATAAGCCTGACATCCTGGGTATAATGGAAACCTGGCTGAAGCCGTCAGCCCCTGACTTGGCATGTGCGCTTCCTGGCTTTGACCTTGTCAGGCAGAACCGCCGGGGAAAAAGCAGGGGAGGGGGCGGTATCCTGGTCTACTATAGGAGTCACCTTAATCTTTCAGTTTTGTCTGGACAACATTCTCTGCAGTCTTCATGTGAACTGCTGCCACAGTGCTGTTACTCGGGGACACTAAAAGATACACATTGTCTGCACCTGCAACCCCATGGGGGCATATTGGGGTTGTCCTCCTCCTTGACACAGTTGGGTCACTGATTGGCAATAACGAGCTGATGATACTGGGTGATCTCCACTTGAACTGGCTTAGTGGTAATGCTAAGATGTACGAGCCCTTCTGGCTGGTCTCTCACTGTCCCAGCTCATCAAGGAACCTACTAGGTGGTCCTCTGCTGATGGTTCGGGCTCCCTCCTAGACTGGGTCCTGTCTAATAGACCAGAGAGGATTTGCTCTTCTGGTATGCTGTAATGAAAGTGAACAGGAGCACAGGAACTCGGTTCCTGTACCTTTTTGCAGCAGGAACAGAGTTCCTGTACTTCTTCCCACTGACACTGGAAGTGAAATTCTTAAACCAGCAACATAATGACAGTTTCTGGACCTGTGACCTGAAATCAGGGTTTCCATAACAACATTTGACTTGTACAGAAGTGCTATTTTCCTAAAAATACTACAATATCTCTAAAAGAATCTACTAGTGTCTAAACAGATAGATAGATGCGTCTTCACAGCTATCCTTCAGATTGAGGATCTTCATTCTGCATTTCATATTTGGCAGTGCCTGAGTTCCTGTACTTCATGTCTACCACTTGCACCACTGACGCCCCTGACTCCATCTCGGACCGCTCCCTGTGTTCTGTGTATGGATGGTCCCTCCTGAAAATTCCTCATAAGGTCATCCAAATTTGGGACTTCTCCAGGTTCGACCTGGGTCTTTCCATAACGACTCACGGCTTATGACTGGTCGGCAGTCTGGAATGCCCAGGACTCGGCCACTGCAGTCAGTCATTTTCTCAGCACCTTTGGGGCGCTACAGGATAAGCATGCCCTCTCATTGGGCGGAGGGTAAGGGGGTCCACTGCCAGAGTAGTTTACCGCTGAGGAGCCGCCTTACCCTCATGAGGGACTAGGGATAGTGCTGGGCCAAATTTAAGGTCGGCGGGACCAGGCCATATTTCAGCAGTATTGAGGCTCTGGAACGAGTGTAAGAAAGTGATCAGGGCTGCCAAAGCGAATTCTGCAAAGTGGCACTGCTGAATTCAGCAAAAGACCCTAGGACCTTCTGGAGAAACATAAAAACATTGTAAGTGGTTCCCCAATAGAGGCCACTGACATGCTCATCGATGATACTAGTTGTAATAATCCACTTACCATCGCCAATGCATTTTAACATTCATTTCTCGGGACCTGTCTTGCCTTCACCTCCTTTTCTCCTCCAGTGGGTGATAGTTGTGACCAGAACTCTGCTCCACATCCGTACCCATTTCTGACCGTTATTCTATTTCAAGGTCTGACGGCACAAGAGATGCCAGATTGCTCTCTAGTCTCTTCTCCTTCTCCAGTGCTGGCCACTGACGGCATGGAACCTAAGCTCCTCTGTCTTGGTGCCTATCATATTGCCTCCTCGGTGGCCCATATCTTTAACTTATTCCTAGGTTCTGAGGTCATCCCTGACATAGGAAGGTGGCTGGGTTGTCCCCATTCTCAAACAGGGCAACCCTAAGATTCTGGACAACTATCGACCAATAGCCATACTGTCTGCAGTTAGTAAACTCCTTGAGAAAGTAGGTGGCGGGAAAACTCCGAATATATCAAGATGCACAAGCTTTTGACTCCTGAGCGGCATGGCTTTTGTAAAGGCACAGTACATCCTCAGCCCTTGTCACTGTTACATCTGGGATCAGAACTGCTATGGACCAGGGTAAACTCTCTGGTGCCATTTTCAACGACCTATCCAAAGCCTTGATCTAGTTGACCACGCTGTACTCTGCTCTCCGCTTAGGTCATTTGGCTTGTCTGCCCCTGTACTCAGCTGGTTCGCCAACTACCTACAGGGCAGACAGCAGGCAGCTGATCAAATACAGCAAGGCGCTCTCGGACACCACTGCTGTGTCCTCAGGTGTTCCCCAAGGTTCAGTCCTGGGGCCCCTGCACTTCTCCATCTTTAACAACCTACCTGCTACCTTCTCCTACTCTAGGTCCATTCTATATGCAGATGACCTGGTCATCCTCACCCACTCCCGGACATTGGGGTCATAAACCACCAGCTGAGCGAGGACTTTAGGAGTGTCCAGTCTTGGACAATGTCCCACAAGCTTGTCCTCAACCTCAAAAACCCAGGCCATGCTCTTTTTGGTCTCTGGCCAAGATAAAGGCTTCCACTGCTCCTTTGTGTATCACTGGTCTTAATGGTGCTCCTGTCCTCATCACCGACTCCCATCAAATACCTTGGGGTGACACTTGACCCTCAGCTCGACCTTGGACTCCATATCTTTAATGTTTGCAGAGCTGTCAACTGCAAACTGGGTGTGGCCCATCGTTCAAAGAGCAGTCTCACTCCCGCTGCTCGCCTTGCGCTGGCTAGAGGCGTATTTCTCCCTTCCCTCTGTTATGGGCTTCTCCTGTTTGCTTGGTCCCCAAAGCCCACTTAGCCAGGTGGACTGTCCCCTACAATAACATTTGCCGCTTTTGCGCTTGCTTGCCCCTCGACTCATCCACCACTGTGACCTGTACAGTAAGCTCAGCTGGATCTCCCCGTCCAGTCACCTAAGCGTTGTCCTGGGCTGCTTCACGGGTAGGTCCGTGGCACAGCACCCTACCCTGGATGGCAGAGCTCCTCGTGCTGGCTGTCTCTTCCTAGTACTCCCTCAGATCTCTAGGCCCTGCTGTTCTAAAGATTCCTGCCTGTCGTACTCAAATGGGGGACAGAGATTTTGCCTCTTGTGCCCCAGACTATGGAACTCCCTTCCTGCCCAGGTATCCCCCGGCCTGCCTCAGAACCTCCTGTGGAAACACTTGAAGCTCTCCTCAGTGTGTGGTTGCCCCAAGCCTCCATAATCTCTAGGTCCCGCACTGAACATTCCACCTATTGTTTTGTATGCCTGCATGGATTCTGTCTTGTACACAATTTTTACACCCTATGTATTGGGTAATGCCTTGACTTTTGCCTTCTTTATGGGGCCTTATAATGTATATAATGGATTTAAAATGTTTGATTTGTATAGAATGCGCTGCTCGCTGCCTCGTTGATCCGATTATGTATGTTCAGACAATTTGTATGTACCTGCTGACTATGTGATGATTCTGTTTTCCTGACTCTGTGTAACTGCCAAAAGTGTATCATGTTATAATGTCGCACTTCCTGTACTCTCCCAGGTCGTACCTGAAAACAGGCAAATGACTTGTCTAGTGTACTTACCTGGTTAACAAAAGCTAAATAAATAAACCCTGGAAGCCCTAGATAAAGGGAGTTGCAGTAGTCAAGGCACAAGGTCACAAGGTGTGGCTCAACGTTGGAAGGTCGCCAGATGGAACAAGGTGCTTAAACCTGGTGATGTTCCTCAGATGGTAAAGAGGACTTTCACTGGAATGTAGCTATTTTGTCATAGTTTAATGCTAAAAGCAGCAGAAAACAAACCCGCACCGGACACAGTATGCGGTATTCAGAGACTTTATTTAATCTTTATTTAAAATATAGTTAAAACTAACAAAATGATTACAGATATAGCACAGATGGAACCCAGTGTCAGTTCACCATTTCCTGACCAGTTTC
The DNA here is from genome assembly GCA_016271365.2 of Neoceratodus forsteri. Classification (NCBI taxonomy): domain Eukaryota; kingdom Metazoa; phylum Chordata; order Ceratodontiformes; family Ceratodontidae; genus Neoceratodus; species Neoceratodus forsteri. Next base: position 333,108,348 of record CM057449.1, read on the forward strand.
ACACCATGTGCTTTACCCACCTTCCCGAATAGATGCTGTGCTTATAGTCTGTTTTCGTTGTTTTACTAATTATTTGTATGTGCAATGAAGACTAAATACAAGTCTCTGTATACAGTGTCCTATGGCAGCTTTGTTTTTCTAGCATTGGTTTCAACGTTGTGCACTGACCACTGTGATGGAGGCGTTCTTTACACAGCCACTGCTTAACAAAAGAAGGAAATAAAACCAAACTACAGTAGCTGCAGGCTAAAACATAAAGCCTATCCAAAGTAGCAGTGCAGTACTTGAAACTGCAAAGCGGCACTATGGTGGGGTGGTACCCGTTTGGAATATCGGCATAATGAAAATAGTATTCCACCACGAAAACTGGTATATGGAATAGGGTGTGTGAGCTTGCTGAAGGCGCCTGCATTTCCAGATTCCCAAGTCATGAGACTAGGTTCCCTTACAAAGTGTGGCCCCCAGCTTAACTTCACATGGGACTATGTGTTCTCTGCACATGAACTCCAGTCTCCCAGCTGGCAACATGATGCTCTTCTTCTGCAGCCTGGGTGCCTTGTTTTTCTTGAAATAAGATGCCAAGCAATAGGAATGTTGTCATTAAAAGGAGGGCTGTTACAACAGAGTGTCACTGCAGCAGGTGAGAACTCGCTCTGCGGATAAGATTTTAGTCGTGTGTATACTCAGGATCAGGTGCTTTGCTCATTGCCAGTAAGGAGAGAGTTATTGTTTGTGGCTTTTCAAAACGGCAGGATGGTGTCCTTTGCCAAGAGATGAAGAGAAGGGTGTAGACCTTTATAATTGACCTTTGGAGAACAGGTGTGAAAACAGATCTGCCCAGTCAGTTTTTGGTTTGTTTTGTTTTTTGGAGGGTAGTAGTTGCTGGTGGTGGTGGTGGTGGTGGAAGGGTTATTAGATAACTAAGCTTTTGTCTTCAGTCTGGACTGTCCAGGTGAGCAAACTTTGATGTTCTTTTGTTTTCAGCTACTACAATGTACTAGTGAGCATATTTCTGGAGTATCAGTTGCCTTTCCTTGCATTTAAAATACATTTTGTCAATTGGTCTGTGGATTTTGTATGTAAATAAAAAGCTCTTATTTTTTTTTTGTACCTGTGGCTTATTTTCCACAGGTGGACTCCTCTACTCCCACAGGGACAGTTCTCACTCGACAGAAGTTGGTTGGGGAGGAAAGGGTGGGGCTTGGAGAGCCTTCATTTAAAGTGGTGGGTGGGGAGATATCATTGTCTGTAGTCTCCATGTATCTTCTCCCCAAGCCCTCGCTGTCTCTGTCTCACAGGTGGCAGGTCTGAGAGGGCTGCCTGGTTGACCTACTAAGTGAACGTCCGGGGCTTGGCAACCATATATCCTCCTCCATAACTCAAACACACAAAAGGAGTGCTCACTAACAGTGGGTACCGTAAAGAGTCCAATAAAATGGGTTTGCACTCAGACCAGGAAAAATCACTTGCAAGCAACTAATGCAAAATCTCATGTTTCTAATAAAGTTCTTCACGGGCTTAAATGTTAGATTGCCAGTTCAGCAGCAGTACAGCTTCTGATTGGGGCTCAGAATTCATTGTAGCACTACATCTTTGGAACAAATGACCTTTTGCAGTAGTTTCTGGTGAGTATGAATTTTTTTCCCTGGTTGAGTACCATCCCAGTTTGTTGGACCGTCCTCTTTAACTCTCATTCTGATCCTGTTCTGAGACGTGTGTCACCTCTAAGACAAACTTTAGTTGTGGTCACATGCTAACTTAAGGTGGTCCATTGAGGACCATATCTTTTTCTTCCCACAAATCTCCCCGAATCTAGGGAGGCAGCCATGCTGTGGAATGGCCTCCCCTTCCTAAGACAAGAGACGTTTGAAACATAGAATCTGCCAGCAGATAAGCACCAAGAGGCCCATCCAGTCTGCCCTTGTCCCCTACCTAGTAAAGAGCCGAGATCCTACCTTATCTGCAGCGTCACTTCTTTTATGGGCTGCTATGATTCCCCTATGTCTGTCCCAAGCAGTTTTGAATTCTCCCACCACCTCTGCAGGGCGGCTGTTCCATGTTTCCACTACCCTTCCGTGAAGAAGTACTTTGACGTTGCCCCTAAGTCTACCCCCTTCCAGTATTGTCTCATGCCCTCTAGTTCTTGGAGCATCTTTTCTTCTGAAAGATGCTGCCTTCCTGTACCTTATTTATTCCTTTTAGGTATTTGAAGGTCTCTATCATGTCTCCCCTCTCTCCTCTCTCCTCCAGTGTATACATATTGAGTTCCTCAGTCTCTTCTCCTATGACATTTGGTGCAGTCCCTGCACCATTTTTGTTGCTCCTTCTGGACTGCCTCTACCTTGTCTATGTCCTCTTGGAAATGTGGCCTCAGAACTGGACACAGTACTCCAAGTGAGGTCTCACTAGTGACCTATACAGTGGCATAACCATCTCTCTTCTTCTGCTGGTGATACCTCTCCCTATGCACCCCAACATCCCACTGGCTCTCCCACAGCCTTGTCACATTGTTTGGTCACCTTTAGGTAATCAGATATGATCACCCTAGATCTCACCATTTAGTGTGGTTCACGCTCAACATGGGGTGGGAAATGGGGGAACGGACAGAAGGGTGATTGAGTTTAAAGGTGGACTTTAAGAAAATGGAAATTTTGGCCAGAAGCCTGGCAGGCATGCAACCACACATAGATACAGACCAGAAATGGAACATGATAAAGGACGAGTTGAATGAGTCTATGGTAACATGTACTAGGAAGAAAAGTAAGAGTAGTAGGGCAAGAAAGAGAGTTGGCTGACATAGGAGGTCATGGAAGGGATGAGGGCCAAGGGGCAGTGTTTCAAAAATACAGGAAATCAGGGAGGGAGGAGGATAAGGATATGTATACAGGAAAGTCCTGGGAGGTTACCAGAATGGTCAGGGTGACCAAGGCTTCCAAGGAGCTAAGGCTGGCGAGGGCATCAAAACTGGAGAAAAATACTTCTTCTGCTACATTGGAAAGAGAAGAAGGAGCAAGGACCAGCTGGTGAGGATTACAAAGGATGAGGGTAGGTGGAGAAAGGGGCGGAGCAGGCAGAGGCGTGAATGAGTATTTCTGCTCTGTATTCAGTCAGGAAAGGAGGAGAGATACCTCAGGCGATGGGGAGAGGGAGAAAACTGATGTAGGGGTTGTCGCATGATAGGCCTAGATCCATTTATGTGGGTTCATACTGTATATGCTGTAATGTACTTTAGAATTAAGACACTGTTCCTTTAACAGGTAACTAAAAATAAAATATTTCTATAACGCTAGTATGGACCTGTTATGTCTCAAGATAAGGGAGACGGTATATGGTCCAAGAAGGCATAAAGTATGTTCAGATCCCACTGTAGCTTCCGTGACAGGAAGAGGTCAGGGGATGACCTAGAGGTCAGGGTTAAGTCAAATGTATGGACTAGATGTCACTGGGGTCGACATGAAACCTGACATGGAACTACAGTGACACCTGAAGGAAAAGGCAGATTGTTGCACCCTAATATCTTTGTTGTCTTGGAACCATTAACCCCACCCCAGAGGGGAAAAAGTGGGTGTGTCCTAGAAATGGCCATCAGGTTATTATAAGACACACATTCTGAACTTGGAGCAGTTGAAAACCAGCTTAGTTGGAAGGCAGGCAGTCTGTCCAGCTGGCATATACTTCAAGACCAGAAGTATATGTGTAGGCCAAGGAAACATCTCTAAAACCAGACCTGAGTGTGTGGAAAGTTTGACTTGTCCCATACTGAACAGGAAATTCTGATTTTAAGTCAGAATTTTGGAAACTAAGACATTGCATCAAGGAAGCGCCTGAAAGACTTCTTAAAAGGAAATTTCAGAGACTTGACTTGGAATATATACTTGCTACACAACTGTTGCTTAAGGACTCATCAATACAGAGACACTTGAAATCTTGTCTGAACTCTAACGTCAAAACAAGCTATAGTTTAGAATACAGTATCTAGTGTTTCTAGGGACGTGGATATGTTGTTCTATCCACACTGTCTGGCAGGTTCCTTGCCGCTTTAAATCTTGCCAGAAAGTCTTCAAGCTGGCTCCTCCCCGCACTCGGGTGGTAAAACCCTCGCTCCGCCCCATGACGTCAGATCTTCATTACCGCTTGGAACTCGGGTTCCTCCTTAGCGCTCTGCATTTGTAGGCCTGGATCCTAATCCTTCAGATTTTCTGAAAATAATTTTAAAGTTTACTTAGACTTAAGTCTTCATCTTCCTCACGGCTGTGATGGATACTAAATCTACTCCGGCTTGCCCAGTGCCCTTGCGGCACAAGATGTCTTGGACTGACCCGCACGCCACGTGCATTTACTGCCTGGGACTTGCTCATGATCTGCAGGCCTGTGATCTATGCAGGTCCTTTGCGCCTCAGTTCTAGAGGGATCATAAGGGCTTGCCCGACTTCAACTAGGGCGCCTCAAGAAACGTGTTTCCAGAAGTTGAAGGAGGCCCATTGGGTGGTGTCGTGGCTGTGGGCTCTGGAGCAGCTGGAGCAGTTGATCACCTTGAGGAGGAAGCTGCCCAGGCCGCCGCTTCTTCTTCCTCAGTGTCGGCATTTATCCCGCCTCATTGGGTTCCTCTTACACTGCTTCTTTTAAAGAGCTTTGTCAGTCCATCTCCACCAAGGGAGAAGGGCTCTCGGAGACTTCATACGAGTAGGTCGAAGAAAAAGAAACCGAAAGGTAAGTCCCGATCGATGTTCATGGGAGGCGGGAGAGATCTCATTCCCAGAGCATCTGCTTTAGAGCTTCGGTTGAGGTTGCGTCTAAGGCAGTTGGTTTCAGGGTGTCCCCCAGGTCAGCCGGTTGAGACACCCATCACGCGGGTTTCTAGAGTTTTCTTGACCTGCTGACAGTTTGTCGACTGGAGAAGCTGGCAACCTTCTTCACTGGTTCCCTGGTGGTTACTGAGGACTTGCCTTGACTCCTGTGCCAAGGTCCCTGGTTAAGGACCGAACTGAGGGATGAGCGGGTTTCCCCCACCCTTCTTCGACCCACCATCGGTGACCCCTAAGGTCTCTATCTCTGTCCTCCTCCGTGTCGGGTAGGTCCCGCTGACATCGGTGGTCTTGGTTCGGCATCACGGAAAGCGGCATCGCCGCTTCGTCCCTCATCGTCCTCTTCGGAGGATAGGCTCCGCACAGGTTGCGCTCGGCTCTATGAGGACATGATGTGGCAGCAACTCTTGTTTAGCGGTAATAAGCCAACTCCACGCCTTTACGTCATTAAGTGGCTGTCGCCCGAACAATCAAAGCAACCCCTCGCTGTCGTTGAGGAGCTGACTCGGCACCCGATTGCTGTGCGAAACCGGCTGTCCACCATTGTGGTGGAAACCACCGCCTCAGCAACCTAAGAATGGGGCCTCGACCGAGGATTTTCAGTCGGGTCAGGCTTGCCCCACAGGTTGTTGGGCACCCTCACCCCGGTAAGTGGAGGATGGCCCAGGCGCTCGGCAGCTGTTCGCGGACTCTCTGAGTCCAACAACGACTCCTTGTATTCCAGGCCCCTTGACCTGGAATCTTCCGTAGGAGTCAGTTGGTGGACTAGAGCCCATCCTCGTCCTAGGAATTCTTCGGCTCATCTCAGAGTCCACTGGGATGCAGCTCGAACTACATAAAAATGGGCCAGATATCCCTCATGGAGATTCTGGACCGAGGGATTCCTCCACGGAGGCCTTCCTGTGGCCGAGGCCATAGTTGGTCCAGCCTGAAGTTGTGGCAGCAGCCTGCTTCCTGTCCTGCGCCTTCGGCCAGGATGGCTCGTAGCACGCAGTCCCCACCGGCCCCTCTCTGTTTGGACACCCCCTCGGCTGAGGGGCTGGTAACTGGCGGCGCCCTTCCAGTGCTCCAGAAATGCTAGGACGTGGAAAAGCCCCTGACAGAGTCCAAGAGCTGGACTACTGGGCGCAAAGTTTACGCTGCCTTCTCCCTAGGTCTTCAACAGGCTTGCTTGGCCATGCTGATGGCACATTTTTCACATGCCCTTATGGGTTCCCTGGATGAGGTGCTTCCTCATTTCCTGGTTGACCTTCAGACAACGGTCAAGCAGGTGCGGATCAGGGAAGGCGGTGGCCAAACAACAGCGCCAAACTGCTTTAGACATTGGAGACTCTTGCACCTGGTCAGTAGCGCACAGTAGCCATGTGCCACAGAGCTTGGCTGCGGATCTCTACCTTCACCCCAGATGCCCAGCACAAGCTGGCAGACGCTTCCCTTCCTGGGCACCGACTTGTTCGGGCCAGGGTGGAAGGCCATCACCAGAGGATCAAGCAGTCCAGTGCCACCTTGACTCAGTCACGCCTGCCCAGAAGGATAACGCGCCAGCAGCAGCATAAGCCCTTTTGCCCTTCCGCCCCTGTGGCACGCCTGGCTGAGCAGCACCAGCAACAGGGCCAGCAGGCTCACGCTTGGCCCCCAGGACAAGTCTGCCACTTCCTCCAGTAGGAAGCCTGGAGGGAGGTCCAGGTGGCTCGTCGGCCAACCCTTCCTCCAAGCCTGCCCAGTGATGGGTTGTGGGGTGTCGCCCCCAACCTTGTTACCCTCCCTGGGTACCCCATGGGGGATGGCACCACCACTTCTTTTCTGCCTGGTTCACTATCACCACAGACCATTGGGTTCTGGAAGTGGTCGGCAAGGGTCTGCCTCTGGAATTTGAGCAGACCCCTCCCTATCGAGCCGTTGCCCTCGGGGAGCTATGGGTTCCATAACTCTCTGTTGGCTCGTCGAGCCGAGCTCAAGCTCTCTCCTCCAAAGGAGGTGATCAGCGAGGTTGCAGATCCTCCTCCAAACCCAGGGTTTGTGTCAGCGGTACTTCCTGGTCCCCAGCGGACAGAGGGGCTGGCGTCCCATTCTCGATCTGCACGACCAGAACACGTTCCTAAGGCCGTGCACCTCCAGAATGGTCACTCTGGCTCAGATCGTTCTGTCCTTGGAACTAGGCATGTGGTTTTGCTCTCTGGTTCTCCAGGATCGTTCTTTGGCGTCCCAATCCATCCGTCTCATCAGCGATTCCTCCACTTCAGAACAGAGGATCAGTTTACGAGTTCTAGGCCATGCCCTTGGGCCTTTCTTCAGCTCCCAGGGTCTTCACCAAATGCATGGCAGTGGTGACAGCATTCCTCTGCGGTACTGAGAGGTCCGGGTGTACCCTTACCTGGCCGACTGCCTGATGGCAGCTCTCCATGTTGGAGGTGGAGCGCGTGGTTTGGCCCTCCAGGTTTGCTCTCAAATTGGCCTCCTGATCAACGATGCCAAATCGGAACTCGTGCCATCACAGGTGATTCAGTTCATCGGGCAGAGCTTGACTCTCTTGAGGCCAGAGCCCAGCTCCCGGCTGACAGGGCCGAGGTCCTTTCCTGCTTTGCCCAATCATTTCTGGTTGGGCAGTTGCCTGCCCAGGACTTCCTCGCCTTTTGGGCCTCATGGCGGCCTGCACCAGCGTGGTCTGTTGGGGCCAGCGGCATATCGCCCCTGTAGCAGGGGCTGGCCCATCAGTGGTCACAGTGCTCGGTCCTTTTTATGGTCCTGCTATACAATTATGGGGTTCAAAGTTGGCACAGGCCCACTAGCCAAAAGCTTTTAGGTGTTTCATCAGGCTGGTAAAATCTTTGTTTAGCTCTGCTGGCTTGTATTGGAGGAGTCAGCATTCCAGGAAGTACACCATTTGGGCCAGATGAAATGTCTTTGGGGCCAGTGGATTTTCGAGCCATTAACCATGTTTGCTAGTCCTGATTTTACTGTAATCGTTCTGGGTTGTTGTTTTGTTGTATGGTGCCCAGAGCCATGCAAGATGGCGCTAACAAATACATTTGTTGTGCCTAGTCACTGCAAACCATAACCTTGACCCTGTGTTTGTTTGTGACATCACAGTCCTTTCCACGACAACAGGCTTGTGAGGCCAACTATCTAGGATATAGTCAAAACCTAGAAAACATTCCACTTAATTGTACTGTAGCTGTCCTAATGCTGAGGGTTTGCTTGTAGTCAGCTACTGCTTTTAAAGGCATCCTCCCCTTGCAGAAGTGTGTGGTGCTGACGTTGTTGATAGCTGCTCCCAGGGAGTCCGATTTTGATATAAAGTGAGCCTGTCACATTGTAAGTTTCTTTTTATCCTGCACGTCTTCTCTTCCTCGCAGCCTCTTTCAAACAGCAAACTTTTGAACTATGCCTGGACACACTCTCTGAACATTCCTCAGCTCCTGGGGTGGCTTGGGAGCAGTAAATAAGTAAATATGTTTAATTCTCTGCAAATATCTCACTGCCTCAGCTGGGGGACTTGTGGGCAGGACACCTCCCCAATTATGCCTTGAGCAGAGAAACATTGCAAAATCCTTTAGGAATGTTGCCTGGAATTTCGCCATCCAAACCTCCCAAGAAACTTTATAAATCACAGCGCTGGGGCGGGCTTTTCGTACAGTTGGAACTGAACTCCTGAGCCTGCTGCTTCTAGTGCACAACCTATGTTAAACTAAACGTGTTGATTTTTGTGCAGCTCTCCAAGCCACACAGGTACTCTAAAGCCTCAATCTCATGTAAGGTACCACAGTATGCAAATCCATGTGCTGTGCAAGTTGACAAGTCTTTGCCAGAAGAGGCACTGCCTTTAAAACAAGCTTGCATCTGAACAGTATAGGCTGAGAATGACTCACTGCAGACATGCTTCACCCTGTTGGAGCACCTCAGAGTGTAGTGCTGCCTTGTCTCACTTGGAGGATAGATCTTAAACTGCTCCTGAGCTGGTACAGGACAGACATGGACCAAAACTTCCCATTAGACCCTTTTCTTTACAGAATCTGGGATTAACCTCTTACTCCCTTTGCCGATTTTCAAGGGTCCTGCATAAAATTTCAGTCGTCTCATGTAGTAAATGCCTTATTCATATGGAATTGTTCAGGAGGAAAACGTCTGAAATCTTGCAGTGAAAAGTATGATGCATCAGTTGACGCCCTCCCACCCCTGTTCTTCTGATAAACAGTCTTAAACAAAATCGTGGTTCCCTGTATCCTTGCAATGGGGTAAAATAACTCCAGTGGACAGTCCAATGAGACAGTTTCCCATCTGTGCCCAGGAAACATTCTGTCTTGCTGTTAGCAGCGGTAGAGGTATTTATTTGGCCTGTGGTGCCATTCTTCAGTAGCTGCTTCGTCCTGGCATCAGATTCCTTTTCTCTTGCAATGTAAAGTAAAGTTGGGCTGCCCTTAGGTGTCCTAACTAGGGAAAACAACACTAGAGCAATACACTTGGCAGTGTGTCAGATCTGCTTTGCTCAGGCTTGTGGGATGAAGAGTCACGCCGAGGCTCAGAGTGCTGGAGTTAGTACTGCATTCTCGTTTAATAAACTGTTACAGTTGGTTACACATCAGCCTGTGTATGTAATCTGCCCTATGTTCCAGTGCACCTTGCTGTGCTTTCTTGTGGATCCTTCTGTGGGTAGCACTCCTCAGTAAGACTGAGTCGCGGAGGTTTGTGTTTTGTGTTGTTAGACTCTCCACAATCCGACATCAGCACTCTGCCCCATTTAAGAAAGTCTGCCCGACAATTCCTAGCCACACATTCATCCTCCTACTCCATATTAATAAAGAAAAAGGTTGTCCCTCTCTCCTCCATCTGTCAGTTTACAGCTTTCCAGGATCCTAATTTTGTTGTCCAAGTGGCTAGTCCCTGTGGTTACCAACCCTCCTCCCTAGTAATGGCAGGGACTAGGTCTTGTCAGCAGAATCCAACACAACTGGGGCAGTCTGGTTGATCAGTGTTCCAGAGCTTCTGTTAGAAAATTGTTGTGTAACCCCTACCTTTGTAGTCCTGGAATGAAGATAGAAATGGCCAGGAATCCGTCTTGCCTAGGGGTATTTCTCACTTGCTGCGAGTTCACTTACATCCTGTCAGCTTGATGTTTCTCTGCTTCTCTCAGGCTGTGGGTTAGTATTGCACTCCAGGATTTCTGCCACAATAGGCCACAGATGCAAAGTGCCTTTAGCACAATCGTCCTTTACTAATAACAAACTGCGGAAGTTCATCTGTGAGATCCAAAATCATGGTTCATTCTGTATTTGATTGTGTTTCTACAGTTAATCACTCTTCTTACAGAGTTTCCCAGTTTCTGCTCTTCTTTCAGTGCTAAAAGGTCGTTCTACTCCTCTTTCAAAGTAATATTGTATTGCAGCCACTCTCCCAACGCATAAACAGTATTTCCTTCCTGGACTAATTCACGACCCTTATCGCAAGCTATTCTCACCCAAGCATATATCCAAACCCAGCCTCTTGCTGGAACACATGATCAGCTGTCTCATCCCAAAAGTTGCCACTTTCTGTGCATTGTAGTAGCTACACTTTGAGTCATGCCTTAACTCTCCCGCATTTTCTTTAGTTACTGCAGCAATTATTGCGATAGTCCCTCTCTTCCCATTCTATATTACATAGCCATACTTTAACTGGTCTCCCACGTCCTGCTTTCCCAACTGGGGTCCTTCTCTGCATGTGATTCTTGTTCAGCACTAGACTTTTTCATGTACTGTCTGACTTTGATACCGGTAAGGTGCTAGCCCGATTCCTTGATTTTCTCAGTACTGTTTGTTAGTGAGTCAGGGCAGATAATAGGGGCTTGGTTCCAGCCTGCGTGGCCACCCACCAATTCCTCCTGACCTTGCTTGAGAAAGGCAGTGCCCAGATTGCAGTCACACACAGCAGGTGTGGTAGTAAAGCTCTCATCTGCCATGCTGCATGAAGCCTTCATGCCTTGAGACTTGACTGTTTCTGTTGTGCCGAGGTGCCTACTGCATCGGGTCACCTCATGCATGCTGCAGATGGATATCCTACTTTGTCTGGCAGTGCTTCTTTCTGGTGGAGCCTCGCCACGTTGCTGTATGGAGAGTCATCTGCATGGGCATTCTCAGATTGCCTTCGGAAGCATTTCCTCAGTGTCGGTCTCTGTGTCTCTGGGAACCCACTACAGGTGTCGGGGCCATTGGGTGTCTCCCTGAGAAGAACCACCACTAAGTTTTCCACACCCTTCTGGTGGTCTTAGTACCTATTCCCAACTATGGGCTAGTTACCATGAAGTGTCCCAGATCCTATTCCCTGGATCTGTTCCAGGCTTCGGGCATTACACCTCTCATCTGCATCCAAGTAGTACACTTAGAAGCCTCCTTGGGTTTCTTGAGCTGTGGGCATTTGATGTCTACAGAAACTGCTGTTTGTGATCTTAGCCAATTTTGGGTGCTCCTTCAGCTTTCTTTAACTGTCAGATGCCTGACATCAGAAGTGCCTACACCTCTCAAACTCCTAGTGCCCTGAACTCGCTGAAACTCACTGGCTGCAAGAGGGCATCCTGCTTTTCTACTCTTAAGCTTCTCCTATAAAACAGTCCATTCAGGACAAAGCCAGACTCTCTGACCAGAGTCCGGGCACCTATGGCAGAATGAGCACCTTCCTTGCTGGAAGGAGGGAGATGTTACAGTTAATACCACTAAAGTTTTCTGGATGATAGGCTGCTGGTGTCACCAAGAGTCCTGTTTTAGTTTGATTTTGATAGTTTCTATGGCAGGTAGTGGTCCACAAAAAAAAGTAGCTGGGGATCCATAACTGTCCCAACATCTGTCGTTTGTACGCTGCAGTTTAGGACTGAAACTTGAACATGAATGTCCACTGACTCATGCCTCAGGCTGATTGGCCTTCAGCAGGCAGCTGGCTGGGCGTGGCCTCACTGCTGCTAATTCTTAGAACGCTGCAATGACCCTGTATGAACAACAGTTCAGTTAGTTTTGGCTGGAGGGTCCAGTTTGTTTCGTGTCCACAAACAGCCAGCTCTCTGAATCTACAAGAGTGTCCCAAGGAACAGAAAGAGGCATTCATGAGAGAATAGTCTTTTGGATCAGTTTCTATTAGAGGAGAGGTAAAGAGGATTAATTACCAGACTGGAGCCTAGAGAATCCAACAGCAAGTGACCTGAGAAAGTTAAGTTACATTTAGGGGATTTTCCTTGTAAGTACGGAATTTCCCTCTACATGTGGGGCTGCTGAACTAAATCCAGAGACGCCCCTATTCTCCGCCCCCTAAAGAGGATGGGAAGTGTTTTTGGTCTTACTTTGCCATCTGTGTTACAGGCCAGCTTCTGCTCTTGCCAGAATGTGGATTCTTTTCTGCTATTATTAGAGCAACACCTCCCCCACCACACACACTGTCCCTGTCCCCATCCCCCACTGCTCTGTGACTGCTTTATTGGATCATCGCATGTGCTTGAAAACTTGGGTCTGAGAGCAGCCCTACCTACCATACAGGAAGGCTGATGCACAGGAAATAGACTGCAGATCTCAACAGACGTTACCCACAGTGCAAAATAACGTTTGAGCAGGAAGCTGCTTGCCACTCCTGACAGCTCGTTCACAGGATCTACTTTTTGTGCTGCAGAGGACTATTCCTTGCCCATTTTTGACACACACAAACTTGGGAGAACTGATCTAGGGAGAGGCTGTGCTGTTGGCTCTACGTCCTGAAAGTCCTACCTCACATGTTGGACTGTGAGTATTTATCCATGAGGGAGCTAGCAGGAAGTCAGTTGGGTTTCTGTTAGAGTAGGCTGTAGTTTTGTCTTTCATTTTGTTTATAATTTCAGCATTTGCTTTTGTGATTGAGTTCTAATTAGCCCTAAACTTAGTCATAGTAACTGGAAGTGTCCTTGTAAGGAGGACCTCCACCTGTAAGACAGATCTGACCGTTTGCTTGCTTGTCTCACTTTATGTCTATCTCTCTCTCTCTGCCTGTCTACATCTCTGCTTCACTATCTGCCTGTCCAGATTGTCCTTAAGCCCATAATGAGGGTCTTAGGTCACCTGTATTTTTCTATGACACTTTTATTCAGACTGGTTTGGCTGTGTGTGTGGCTGTAGTTTTTATCCCCCGCCAATCCTTCCCTCCCTCCCTCTCCATCACCTTTCTTTTTTCTTTCTGTTTTGTCATTCCTCCCTATCAGAATTATCTCTGTTTCCTTTATATATATATATTTTTTGGGGGGATATTTTAGATCTGCTGTCCCTGGCAATGTCAGTTTGTTAAACCTTTTCAGTTGTGGCCTTCATAGCTACCTTAGTTCTACAAAGCAGTGAATGGAAGTTTCAGTTAATACAAAGAAGAGAAGGAAGTGTAACGGGGTGCAGATTATGTATGCATGCTTAAGCTGTAATGTATAGCGGTGCCAGCAACAGTTCCAGTTTGTATGGTCCTTTGAGGGTTTGTCGAACCAGGTGGGGTTCTGTCTGCCAGCATTAGGATTTAGGCTGGACTGATGGTGGAGGTTTGTTGCATTTCACGGTGTGATTCAAACGCAGGGCGAGGTTGCAGAGGAAGTGATTCAACAGAGCAAGCTAGGAGGTAGTAAGCAGTTATTTTCAGGGTTTGAGATCTTTTCATAAGACCTTAGGGTGACCTCAGCTTCCTACTCTTAAAAGACAGGCGGTTAGAGGGAGGAGTTAGCGAGTGTCTTCCCATCAGTTGGCTGTGAAATACACTGACATCCAGGTGTGCAACAACCCTGGCCTTGAGAGCAAATTTCATAGGTAACAGCTGAGCTGACTGGATGCTTTGAAAAGTAGTAAGCTAAACCTAAAGGGTTCCAGATGAAGGACACAGTGTTTAGCTAGGTGGGTGCTGTTAGTGCAAAATTTGTTCACTATACCATCTGTGCAGAGTGTTTTAGTAGGTGGATTGCAGCTGGTATACATTTTGAGTAACGGCCATCATCCAGGTATATTGTTTTGGTAGGTGGGCTGCAGCTAATGTGAACTTTGACTCATGACTTACCATCCAGGGTATGTGTTTTCTGGAGGTGAGCTGCAGCTAATGTGAACTTCAGGTCACCATTTACCACCAAGATATAATGTTTTGATAGGTTGGCTACCACTAGTGCAAACCTTGTGTTACCATCTACCATCCCAGTAGAATGTTTTGGTAGGTAAGCTGTCACTAATGTTTCTATAGGCCTCAATTTATCATCTGGGTTGAAGGTGTTTTGGTAGGAGGGCTGCAGCTCGTGCAAACTTTGACCACCACTAACCACAGGTATTCGAGTAGAGGGTTTTGGAAGCTAATTTGAAGCTAATAAATCTCTGAGAACCCACTGTGAGTTGGACACCACTTTAATTGTGCACAAATTATAGATGCCCCAGTCTGTTAAGTAACAGTTGGCATGAATCTCTTACTTTACTCTATCACAGCAGAATGCATATTATTTTCAGATTATTTCTGTTTGTGCTATCAACTGTCTTTTATTTATTTATTTTTTAAATTGTACTTTATCTTCTCCCCACTACCTGTTGGCCCTGACCTTCAGGTCATCCAAGGTCATCCTTCTGCCACTCTGCCCAGCGATACTTTCCTCAGAATCCCCATGTATCTTGGGCTTTACCCCGGCGAGGGCGAAGGTGGGCAGACCCCGTAAATCAACTTTTGGTCGGGTCCGAGGTAGTCGGCAAGCAGCAGGGGCACATTGAAGGCACGCCCGGAAGCCCATCTTCCCAGAGCCAACAGGTGTTTTTCTGCTTTCCTTCCTCCCCACGCAGTTCCAACCCCGGATGTCATGGCGCTAGTCGCCTGCTCTGCTACAGGCCACCTGTCTCCCTTTCTGTGGGGCTTGCAATCCCGAGCCTCCGCCCGGTGGCATAATCGCGATGAGCAGCAGCCTCCCACCGTCCCTCCCTGGAGGCGGCGAGCTGTCATGGGATGCTCAAGCCGTACTCCTCTCAGTCGACCCACCAGCAGCTGAGTCTGCTCCCAAGCCGGGTTGCCGGCGTGGGCGGGGTGTGGCGTCCGCCTCAACCCTCTGAACCACCGGGCGGCCCATCAACTTGTTTATTATTGCCGTTGAAGGCAGGTGCCTCTCACTGCACCTCCCTTACCTCTAAGTTCTAGCTTTGCTCCCTTCCTCATTACCTTAACTCTTCCTCCTTCCTTCCTCTTACTCTCTGCACAACTCAGACTTCTTCTTTTCTTCCTTCTCCCTGTCTCTGAATGTCTGCTGGACTAGCTACCTTGTCCATAAGGTTCCCCTGGCTCTGGTTCAGCCACCCATCTCCCCAACTCCGTCTCATCCACAACTGCTTTGAAGCTTTTCCTTTATAAACATATCACCAAGAACACATTGTCCTCTCAAACTCACCTCTTTTCTATCTGCACCTTCTTTTCACCTCTTTCCAATATGGTTTCAGGAAAAACACTCAACCACCACCTCTCTCCTATGGCTCACAGACTCCATCCTAACGGGATGTACAATGGCCAAATTACCTCTGCATTTTTGTCAACCTGGCTAAGGCTGTCAACATACCGTCTCTCCACTCCTTCTCCTCGACTCACTTCTAGCAGCTGGCCCTGCTCCTCCGCCACTAACTGGTTTCAAAGCCTACCTTATTGGCAGGGACCCAATCAGTTAAGATCTTGGAAGCCACTTCCCTCCCTCCCGATTAGCACTGAGTCCCCAGGGCTCTGTATTAAGGACCCTCCTATTCTCCAGCTTCTTAAATGACCTTCCCTCTGTTTGATTCCCATCCTCCGCTATATATATGTATGCCGATGATAAATCCTGTATGCATCTGGCTCCTGTCCTGATGAGGTTAAAACCAGCTTACAGCAAGATTTGACAAGGTTCAACTCTGGTTTGCTAACTGTAAACTTTTCCTCAGCGCCAAGAAGACTGTCTCCATGATCTTTGACACAAGGCAGAGGCTCTCTATGCTTCCCTCCCTACCCACTTTCCACACCCTTGATGGGACTTTACTTGAGGACATCCTCCTTCAGGTGCTTAGGTGTTTGGTTGGACCAACACCTAAACTTCTCTGGACATATTGACGCCATCCAGAAAAACTGCACCAAGCTTGGTGCCCTGTTCAGGAACCGTGAGTTGCATTCCTCCTAAGGCTAGGAGTGAATTTGTTCAGAAGATGATACTGCCCATTTTCGACTACCGTGATGTAGTCTATGGTGCTGCCACTAAATCCTCCCTGGCCAGACTGGACACCCTCTTCAGTTCCTTTTGACGCTTCGCCTGGATGCCCTCCTCGGCACCCATCACTGCGATCATTATATGTGCCCTATCCTCCACCCTCTTACAAATAGGCAACTCTCCCACTGTGCAAAATTCACCTCCAGGCACTGGTTGGGTGAGCTCACTTCCTACCTCACCTCTTCGTTTATAACACCCCCCACCTCCCCATTCCCTAGATCAACCGACTCCCTGCATTTGGTGTCCCCCAGATTCACCCAAATCGCCAATCCGT
The DNA here is from genome assembly GCA_016271365.2 of Neoceratodus forsteri. Lineage (NCBI taxonomy): Eukaryota > Metazoa > Chordata > Ceratodontiformes > Ceratodontidae > Neoceratodus > Neoceratodus forsteri. Next base: position 333,124,636 of record CM057449.1, read on the forward strand.
TACTTTCACCGCCTCCCAAAATGTGGAATTCCCTCCCCATCAAATAGGCACTCTCCTCTGCCTACTCCATCAGCTCTGCCTCAATAATTACCTTGCACCCTAGCTGCTCCTGCTATGTCCTCCCTAATTCTGTCCTCTAAGCTCTGGACAAACCCAACCCTCTACTGTTACCTTCATTTTACCCTTTGTACACCCACCCCCAAATTTCTAGCTCTCATCCTCTTCCCACAAATTGCCCCCCCTTACTGGCCTCCCTTGATCTCTTATAAAATGTTAAAGACCCGAATGCTCTCCATAGGTCCCTTTCCTACCCCACCAAGGGCTTGTATTCTCATCTACTCCTTCCCCACCATCCTAAAGGGATCTCTCTGGGACACTGCCTTATCCCATTCTCTCTGGTCTCCCCAGCCCCTGCAGGGTTCCTCGCATCCTGAGGGGGTCTCGGGGACACGACTCTTCTCCCTTCCCTCACCACCCCTCCTCCCTTTCCGGGTTTTATTTAACTCTAAAATTGATTAGCGTTTGCTCATAAAAGTGCTAAAACATTGTGAAAATGCATAGCACTTGCCTCACTGTGTTTAACAAACATAACACTTCTAGAAAATGTATATAAATACCTTCTGTACCATTAGTATTGTCCTAAGAAAAAACTGCTAATCAGTTGTTTAAAACCCTGCTTTCTCCTTTTCTTTCAAGTAAGCACTTATTTACTTACTAACCTAGCACTTATTATTGTCCACTCTTTCTACATATTATGCTAACACTGTCGTAACACTGTAACACCTGCCTTAAAACTGTACGCTTATGTTGATGATGTAACTTAAATGGTTCCAATGTCTCATTTGTATTGTAGCCCCCGGTCACACAGGAGATGAGCAACTTGTCTTTAGTGTGCCTTCCTGGTGAAACATTTCATTAAATAAATAAAATGTATGTTCCTGCCCTTACCCTCCCACCTTCTACCCCACCACCTTTTTCTTCTTGGTCACTGACTTTACACTTCCTTGCCAGGAACCTGGTGCGTGCTGTATTGCACATTGTGCTTTGTGATTTGTTTTTACTTTGGACATTATTTGTGTAACCCCTGCAAATGGGGGTTCCCAAAAGACTTCAGGAGCTTGCTTGAATGCTCCAAGCCTGAGATATTGTTGTTTGGCGTTTAAGCCATTTATCAGTGAGTGTTTTAGAGCCTCTGGTACTGTCTCTTTAAGAGCTGTCTGCTTGCAGACGTAATTAGTTTGTATGGGGACTGTGTGCTTCTCTGTTTGAGTACCACTGAGCTGCTGCCAATTCACTCCATTTTGCAGTCACTAGGAGTGCAAAGGGAACCTATCTGAAAGATGTAACTGTTTGCCAGAAATAATTTAGAGTAATAATGAAAATACAGTTTGTCTAACTTGCTTTCTTTGCAGTCAGAACTGTGTCTGCCTAGTTCCCCATTCTGGTTTTGAACTGCTGAACTGGATCAATCAGTGTGGGGTAAGCTAGCTCTAAAATGGTGCCTTGGACGAATCAGAACTTGGACTCATAATCTGAGCCAGCCACAAGAGGATTGTATGGGCAGTGACTCTGGGAGATGTAGTTTAGACTTCAGTGCCTTTTTGGACCAACAGCAGCAGTCTATTGTGAGTGACAGCCAATCCAGTCAAGAACTGGGAGGAACTCAAAGGAAGTGCGGGTTTTGTCGGTTGGAGTTTCAGTTGAGCTTTGGCAGTGAAGAAGGAAGGACCCTGTGCTTTTCAGTGTGCAGTTTTAGTCAAAACGTGTGTAAGGCCCAGAGTTCGGTCTGCAGCTTGTGTAACAGCTTGTTAGGACTGAATCCGTCCTGTAAAAGAATCAAAGGATCTCTGAAGAGTAGAAACCAGGCTCACCCTGTAGAAGACTGGAGGAATTGCTGAAAATTGCAGTCGGTCTGTCAGGAACTGAATCTGCTGTGTGTTCTCCCGGGTATTGTGCAGTAATTAGATCGGGATACAGATGCAGCCTGCCTGGTATAGTGCTTTCTTTTATATAAATGTGTGAAGAGGTTTGTGTACCTCAAGTGAGCCCTGCTGACATTGAAGGACCCTATCTTATTTGGAGGTCGTGAGTACTAATTCAGGGTCGCTCCTGTTGAATTGCCACATTAAATCCAAATGGAATTACTGTACTGCTGACTGTTTAATTCTCCTTTTCTCTGTGTGAAAGGGCCTCCCAGCTGCCACGGTTTGGACTAGCCACTAGGGCTTGGTACCCAGGACAGTAACTGGTAGGGATGAGCCTGTGCACAGAGCCATAGGTAGATAGTAAAGTGATAAGCTAATTAACCTGATTTCCCCTGTCCTTGTTATATTCCCCTAAATAAATCAGAGCTGCTTGTTTCAGCAAAGTTATACTTCCTGAGGTATTTGTCTATGTTAAAGTACTGTACTGTGATTGTTGCACTGTATCTTATTTCACAGGAGGTCCCAGTGCGGAACTAGTCCTGGGGGTAAGTGTATACTGTGAAGGTAATTCTGATATATTGTGTGGGCCACTAGTGGGAAGAAAGGGGTTGCAGTGTCCCAGAGGGCTGTGACCAAGTAAGTTTAACTATTGCAAACCCTGACCTCTGGGTGGAGGCACCTGCCATTGGATCCAGGCCCCTCAACCTGTTAGTGGCAAATCAGGCAGGGGTAGTAGCCCTGGGATAGCGCCATCTAGAGGTTACATTTGTGTTCATTTATTTATTATTTTTGTACTTTCTTGCGTGCTTTGTACTGCACCACTTCCCTTACTCAGGATACATCTGGGAATGAACTGTCCGCAGCTCTGTGTGCCCCCCAGTCAAAAAAATAAATAAATAAATAAAATATGAAATAAAGTCTCCTTTTATTGAATGAGCTTTATTTGATGGTTGTCTTGTATTATAGAATTCCTCACGTGTCCCCTTGATTTAATTAGTGACATGTTCTGTTGTCATGGCATTACCCATGCCCATTCACTAGCATTCACTAGTAAGTACTTCTGTAGCCCATTTTAGACCTGCACTCTTTTCTTCTTTGTTTTGTACTGTTAGTATAAGGAAATGGAGTATAGTGCTGAGGTTAACGACGGACCTGTAAACCAGAAAGTCTCTGGTTCAGATGCCATCCTGGTCACCGCCTCACTGTGTGAATTTCAGCAGGCCAGTTGCCCTCCCTGTACTTCTGCCCGTTGGGTTTAAAATGGGTTACAAGAACACATACACAGACGATGAGATGATGAAACTCAAGTAGGCTCTCCTGGTAAATGAATTATACAACTGAAAACAAAAAGTTGACACTACTGTGGAGAAGCCTCTAACAGTATCTGAGCCCCACTGCTACTGGTGAGTTATCAACCATGCGAGGTTAGACAGTACTGGGGAGCTGGCTCACGCCACTAAGCCACGTAGCCACATTCTTTTTCTTTTGTACTTTATTAATTTTCTGTGTAAGCAGACAGTTAACATCCACAAATTCTCTTACAGGGCATAGGTAACATATTTTCACATCCACAAATACGGTAGTTGACATGCACAATAATTAACCATAGTATTCTTGTACAAAGGAATATGGGGTGATCAGGGACAAACAGTCCTGTAATATCACGTCCCAAAGTCTCTCAATAATTTCCAGCCTCTTCAACGGTATATTGCATGTCCACTAGGGAGATTTCAATCAGAGATGTTAACACAATTCACATATTGCTAGTTTAGGAGTAAACATAAATCAGAGATGACCCCTAGTACTGGCACCCAAGAATAGCAAATGGTATTTGCAATCTATGGTAACTTCACTATAGTACTAGCAGATTAAAGTTATGTTTATAACTTGTACAACTCTAGTGCTTCAGCTTAATATTCAATATTTGCTCATAATATTCTGGCATATGGCACTTTATGGAGGGTTTCAAAATGATGGTCTTGTGACCACAGCATAGCAATATTACTACATACCCTAAATGTTTCCACTTTTATTATACACTCCTCCATCGTAGCTTTCCAAATGTTTAATAACAGAATTAGGAGGTAAGCTCAACATTTCACCTCCCTGAAAAACAGAACCAGACCCACAATTTTAAGCAATAAAGAAATTGAACTTTATGGCCCAGACTTAGTCCCCATTTCTAATCGACTCACTGTTCATGTCCCTTCTGAGTTAAAAGTCAGGATTGGTGAAAGCCCACCGAGCAGCATGCCCATGCTCGGTCTGCTTCATCCAACGGCCTACATGTTGAAAATCAGCAAATTGCCAAGGCCTCCCCATCAGCCATCTGGAGCCTTGTCGGTTGTAGAAAGGAGCGGACAACCCAAGGCCATGAAGTCGTCGCTGCACCGCTGCTCATGCTTTCTCCATAGTGTGGATCCAACAGTGGGGATCGACATACAAAGCAACATCTGCCCGCCAAACTCCACTGCTCCGGTTGCTGGAATAGCCGCTTCATGGATGCCAGAGCCCTCAGTCCCGACCATTACGATCGCGCGGTTGGTAGCGTTTGCCAACAGACCACTGGGCCAATCCAGACTCCAGGGCCTCCAAGCATCCTCGCAATGGGCTGTGTTCCCCAATTGGGGAACCTAAGTACATCTTGGCTCTCCAGTTTCATCAGCGTTTCTTGGATCTTTGAGTTCATGGCCCACATGAATTCGAGAATGGCCTGCCAATGTGGGTCCTTCTGGATCTTTTGATTATCAGTCCCTTATTGCATGTGGGGCCTGTGGCCTTAGTGGAATGCGCCACTGGATCTTTCTGCGATCCCTGCAGTTTGCCGTTAGCTCTAACCATACTAAGTTTGGTATCTGCTGGTCCAGAAATATCTACTGCACCCAACACTGCTGCTGTTTTCGAGTAAAGCACCTTTTCAGTTGTATTTTTAATGAATTTTGCCACCTGTGTGAGAGAGCCTGCAGGAGTGCGTCCGATCTAGAAGATGGGTCTCTGGCAACCTCACATAGCCACATTCTGGTGCTGTGGGCCATGGCTGGGGAAACTTGCAGGGTTGTCGTGGTCCTGATTTTACCAGTGGTGCCACTTTGTGTGCTAGTCCAAGGATTATTGGATTTGAGGAGGGGCAGTAAATAACAGAGACTAAATGAACCCCTGTAATGCAGTGCAGAGCCTGATATTGCATGGTGGTCTTGCATTTTATGTATGCAAGCAGCGGGAAGGAGCTTTGCTGGAATGTAAGGCAGAACTAGTTTTATTACTCTGACATTTCTGGTCCTCCTCTCCCCAAACTAGAGCTGCCTGCAGCTGTAGTCTGTTAATAGCTCTGCAGTTCAAATGCTTGATTCAGCCCCTCACCAGTATCACACTAACAACTGCCTGACAAGAAAGGTCAAGGTGAGCCAGCAGGAAGTGCTTATAACTTTAGGTCATGTAACATTCTTCTCTGAAATGTCCGCTTCCCTGTGAAACTTCTATCTGTATGGCTGTAATTTAACCCTTGGCTCATCAGCGCCCAGAGAGCAAGATGGAATGCTGACATTTTCCGCTCATGGTTTCTGACTGGGGTCTGGAGAGGGAGGTGATAGGGGAAGCAATGTCTGCCACAAGAGAATTGAAACTTGGGGCTTTTCTTTCAGCCTTGCTGATCAGGCTTGTTGTGAAGATGTTTTGAAAGATGCAATGCAGTCGCTACTATTTCTGGAGGAGCGGAGGTGGTGCGGGGCAACTATGCCCCGCCTCACGCCACTTTACACACATGACACAACTCAATCAGCTCTTAGCAGACATCAGCTAGCTGTTGTAAGGGGAAGGGTGACAGAGTAAGTGCGAGCGAAATGTTATAACTGCACCTGTCTGTATGCTTCAATGGAGTTGTGGCCACTCGGAAAACATGCAGAGGTCTCTTTATAAGAGTCTAGCTGGACCATCCCAAAAATACATAAATATTAATGAGTCTCATTTGATTAGTTGCTTAATTGATGCAGTGTTCCAGTTGCCTCGTTTGAATATCAAGCAGCCATTCAGGATGAAGAGAGGTTTGTCCATAATGTAATTAAAATCTCGGTTGGCACTAGGTTAGTGTTCTTCCCCAAAAGTCATGGTGGTGACCCTCCCACCTTATCACCAGCCCATCTTGAAGATGTACTGGCTAATGTAGGTGGGTGCCTGTGGTAGATGTCGAGTAGGCGGGGCAGTTTAGTCCAGTAGGTTTTCCTGCTGCTGTGTCAGACGTGTAATGATGCATGCATACATGCTGTGTCTTCTGATGCCCTGCCCCAGTCTACTGCTTCTGCCTGCTGCCATCTGGTCTCTGCCAGGTGACTGCCAAAAGGTTGGACACGGGGAACCCCTCCCTGAAGGAGGAGATCTGTTTTGGGACACTCAGCTATCCCTTTCATGGCCAGCTCCTGAGGGACCATGGTACATTCCTGAACCTGGGTCACCAGTCAGGTGAGCACTGTAGCACCAGTGCCACTAGGCCGGCTTAGGTAAGTGCCCTTACCTCCTATGGTCCTGTTGAGACTGTTGTTTTGCTGTGACCAGCGGGGAGCCACAAGGATCAGTACTGGGACCGAGTCTCTTTAATGTATTTATTAGTGACATTGCAGATGGGACTAGAAGGGAAGGTTGCCTTTTGCAGATGACACTAAAATCCAAATAGGGTAGACATTCCAGGGAGATGGAAAGAATGAACAGGGATCTAGGAAAGCTTGAGGAGTGGGCAAGAATGTGGCAACTAGGTTTCAGTTCGGAGAAGTGCAGAATCATGCATTTGAGCATAGAAACCCAGGGGCAGTGCTCAGGATGTGGGAAGTGGTACTGACAACCACCAAACAGGAAAGAGACCTGGGGTAATCATATCTGATGACCTAAAGGTGCCCAAACAGTGTGACAAGGCTGTAGGGAGAGCCAGTGAGATACTAGGGTGTGCCATTGAAATGTTAGGGTGTATAGGAGGTGTATCACTAGCAGAAAGAGAGGGTGGTGATACCACTGTATAAATCATTGGTGAGACCTCACTTGGAGTACTGTGTCCAGTTCTGAAGACCACATCTCCGGAAGGACATGGAGTAGAGGCGGTCCAGAGGAGGGCAACAAAATGTGCAGGGTCTGCACCAGAGTCCATATGAGGAGAAACTAGTGGACCTCAATATGTACAGATAGAGAGCTTCAGATACCTCACGGTATAAATAAGGTACAAGAGGAAGCATTACCAATACCAAAATTCTCATCTCACAAAGCGCCTATAAGTACCCTTTTGAAAACCAGCAGTAACACAAATCTTTGTCAGTATTGCCCCAGAAATGAACTCAGTAACATCGCAATTTTATATTATAGAACAAACATTATATGTAAGCTATAAGCTAAACAGTTGGAGAAAACAGCAAGCTGCAATTCTGCCCTGTGAGGTGATCCCACCCCATTCTAAACGATTGCAGTTACCACATTCAGCTGGCAAAGTCTTAAGAGTCCACTGGAGTAGAAGGCACAAATCATGTGGGATGTCAGATGTAGATAGCGCACTTGAGAGATCACTATACCACCACGCAGTATACCCCACACACCTAAAACACCATAATAATAGAACATTAGGTGATTCAGGAACCCATAAATAAAATCGCTATACTGCCAGAGGAAATGAGCATAAAATTAGGAAAGCCAGATCCCAGCAGCAAGTCACCAGATGTGAGAGATCGTCTTGGGCTTCAGTTAGTTATGGTGCAACACAAGCAGGGTAAGTGGGAAAGTAGCTTCAAACACAAGGACAGTACAGAGAAAAACAGGAGTCTGTTCAGGTTAGAAATTCCAGGGCAGCTGTATATATAGTCGCACCTACAAAGTCCATGAACTCGTGCCATATTAACTCATCTCCTACATCTTCCTCCTCTGATGAGGCTCCTCCTGTCCCTTCCATGTCTGTTTCAATCTGTTCTAGTAACTTGGCGGCATAAGTGGGATCATTGAACATATAGGTGCACCCATTCTAAAGAACCTTGAGTTTAGCAGAGAATAGTAATTGATGCTGAATCTTCCGCCCTTTTGCATTGAAATCCAGCTGCAGTACCCTTGATCACTACTCTCGTTTTCTCAGGTCTCTGCTCATCCTTTCTGCCACCCCCACCAACCCCAGATGTCCACCCTGTTGCAGATTTTTGTGTTATCCACAAGAGGCAGGCCTTCCTTCCAGCTCCTCTACATTGTCACTTATGGAGACATTAAGGGATTAAACCTAGCACTGATCACTGAGTCACCCCATTGTTCACCCTCCCTTCCTTGGAGTGAACTTAATTTACTGCCACCATCTGGCTGTCCAAGCGAGTGTGCACAATTAGTGCTAATGCACTTTTCTGTCCCGCACCCTGTGTCTGCTTGCATTGCATGTGCAGCCAATTCTGTGCATTTGTTCTAAATATAATTTTAAATGCATAAGGTGGGATACAGATTCTTAAAATCAGAAAGTGGGTTCTGGAGCGGTCCGGGGAGTCAGAGGACTGGCGGGGAGAGGCTAAGTGTCCTAGGACTGCTTGCCTTCTTCAGAGAGGAGGGGATGAGGCTTGAGCTTGACTGACCTCTGGTGGAGGCTGGAGGTACAGCAAGCACCAGCCATTCACAGGGAGAAGGCGTGACAGACATTGGTGATCTCACCTTGACGTCATGCCACATGTCACACCCACTGTACACCAGAAAACAGGTCCCTGCACTCCGAGAAGATGGAGCACCAGCACAGATCCCAAGTCCTCTGCCTTCCCATTGTCCTGACAACAGGAAAGACTCTTGGCCTGAGGCCCCACCTCGTTCCCGCGGAGGATAACCAAAGGCTCCATGGGGAACACTGATGATCAGGTAAGAGGGACAGATGCCCAGGCGACTCCTGATTATGTGGATTGCAGGGGCCAGGGGACATAAACAGAAAAGAAAAATCAGAAAGTGGGAGTAAATCATGCAAAATGGGAATAAAATACTCATTTACAACCCTTATCTCTTCCCCTTCTCCTCTCCTTCTCCTGCTCTAAACCTCACTGTGCCTGCCTTCCCTATCCATCTGTCTTGGATCCTCTCGCTCTCTGAACTTCAAAGCACTGTACAAAGTTATCTCCTTTTCGACCCCACCCCTCTTTCTGACCCTTCCCACCACTGTAGATGTACTCCATCCTGCTCCTCAACACCATGCTGCTGCTGCTGCTGCTGTTTGGAGATATAGAGCTTAATCTTGATTTCTCCCTTTTCCCTCTCCCTCTCAAAAATTGAACGTTTTCACCGTAACACCTGGAGTATTCTTCCTAAACTCAATTTGCTTATGCTGTTGGTCTCCCAGTGTCAGTCGGATATACTCCGCATTATTGAATCTTTGCTCTTTGTCAAGGTTAGTGATGGAGACATCCCCATTGTGACAGGGATCCACAGAGAGATAATGGTAGAGAATGGGGTGATGTTGCCCATACCTATGTCATGGTCTATCCTGTTACATTGTCTCCAGGGCTGCCACCCCTGCCAAACGTTTACAGTGTAGACTCTCCTTATCCTGCCATCCTCCCAGTTTTTTGTCAGTGGGTCTGTGCCTCCCTCATGCCAGACCTGACTGTATCTACTATCCTGTCCTATCCTCTTTAGTCTCTCTCTCCTCCTGTGAGCTGCTGCTCCTAGGGGACCTCAACTTTAATTGGCCTTCTCCTTCAGCCAAATTAGCCACTTGAATCCCTGAACCTTGCTCAGCTCATCACTGAGCCTACATACTTTAACCCATGCTTAACTAATCACTCCTTTAAAGACTGGCTTCTCTCCTGTTCTCTCTCTGTATTGTTGGTGCTGGCACCCTACTGGACAGTGTCAGTGACCACTCGTAGTCTACTGTGTTTGCAGAATCTGCTGCCCAACATCCCTCTAAATTTGTGTGGCTAAGATCATTTAGGGATCTTAACCTGAATATTCTCCTGGATGACCTCTGAAACACTGACTGGTCACCTGAGGTTACCAGATATCGATCGAACCAAGACTTGCCATGAGTAAACAAAGAACCTAGCTCTGCTGGCTGGAAACCTACTGCTTTGAAATCAGGAAGGCCGGCAAACCCTTGAGTCTTGAGGTGGGAACTCGTCCAGAGCCCTCATCAAGTCCCTGTGGCATCAGATGCTGGCCTCAATGCAATCCATGGATGCCAAGATGGAAAAAACACTAGGCAGGTTGGAGAAGCATGATATGTCTCTTATGGAACTGACCAGCGCTGTAGCGAGGTGATCAATGATCCATCACTACACAGGCTGTCGAATTAACCCTCACCCAGGAAAACCCGCAGCTCCGAGGCAGGTTTGAGGTCTTGAAGAATGAGAATGCGGGCAGGAACCTTCAGCTGGTTGGTATACCAGAAGGCTGAGGGTGTTAACTTACTGACTTTTCTGAAGGATTGGATGAAAGCATCTCTCAGTGCCTGAAGGGGCTGCATGAGCTCGGCAACTGCCCCTCATGCTTGGGGCTTGCCCCTCCCCTGAGTGGGGCCACCACGGTGGACTTTAGGTGGCCTAGATGGGCGGTGCTGGAGCCAGCTCATTAGCAGGGGCGGCATTTGCTGATGTAGTTCCCTTCGGAGGTGGGGACGTGCAGTGATGGCCAGCATCCGCCTCTCCCCTGTGCGTGCTAGCGCCAACCGCTGTGGCATCCCTGGCCTCTGCTAGGGGTCCATGGTGTGTTGGACACTCCACCCACCTCCCCAGAGTAGGAGAGTGTGGAGAGGTTGTGGGATAACCGATGGACCAGACACTGAACTTCAAGTTCAACACACAATATCTGTGTGATGTTTATTCAAAATGCAGAAGATAACCTTAAGCAATAGCATATCCCTTTTCAGTACATCAGTTTGCAGCAACAGACTATGTATGTCCTTCCTCTGCACTTAGCCAACACCTACTGACTCACTGATCTCTGATCTAACCACTTTTCAGTGAAAACCCTTCATTCCTGTGTGGCCCCATTTGCTTGGGTAGTGGGGGCTCAAAAAACAAAAAAAACAAAACAAGCTAAAACAAAGAACCTCAGTGCAGAAACACTGAAATATGGGTTACCCAAAGGGCATTGGCAACAAATCAAGTTTCAGAGAAAACAACATCATACATACTTCCATAATGCAAAGCATCATGGAATATATGCAAATCATTGTGAAATTTCAGCTTTGTTCGTTTACAGCAATTTACATGCATTTTAACTATACGACTAACTTAATTTCTATAATATTCACCTAGTACATTTTACCATTATCAAAAACACTTAGTACCATGGTATTTTCAACATTTACTGGTTTCATAAACATAAGGGTGGGATATTCAGAAGGGTTCGCATGTGCAACCAGCAATCTTGACACAATATTCTAAAGGAAAGGCACAAATCCCGATGCGCTAGGAGCATCAGTAATGTATCTTGGCGCAAGTGGGGGCGTGCCCATGCATACTACACATCCTGATATTCAGCCGGGATGTGCTGAGCAGATGCAGGTGCAGCACCTACCTGTGCTCCACACAGTTGAGCCAAAAAACAAGGAGCAACAGCTGGCCACCCACAGGTGAGCTGCCGTGTGCAGGGTGCAACATGGCAGCTGCCAGCTGTGGTGTCACCAAGCTCTGGCGGCACCATCCATCTTGGTAGCGCACCCCATGCTGTCCAATCGGGGCATAAGTATTAAACAATAAACCTCAATATCCCTGGTGGTCCAGTGGACTGCTTCCAGCCTGATTGCGGCATACGTGTTAAGATATAATATTCCAAACCATCCCTGGAGGTCCAGCGGTACCCCCCACCCGCCCTCTAAGCCCCACCACCTCTCCCCGGTCAGCGGTGGCGGCAGCTCCCCACCTGCAAGCCGCCCGGCCACCCGCCCGACTGACTGCGTGCAGTGCGGCAGTCGCCCATGGTCTGGCGTGGGCCAGTGGCGTGCAGACCGTACTGCCTACTACCAGATCAGATGTGTGAATGGATTCATTCACATATCTGGACTGTATAGTATAATGCGGTCTGCACCCACTGGCCGCTGTGGACCAGTAGGCGCCTGAAGCGTACTGTATGCAGTCAGTTGAGTGGGCGACGTCGTTGCGCGATGAGGAACTGCCACCTGCCTCTGACTGGGAGCAGTGGTGGGGCTTAGTGGGCGGTGGGAGAAGTACCAGACACCAGGGATGGTTTCGAATATTATATCTTAATATGTATGCTCGTGTATCGGCTGGAAGCTATCCCTGCACCACCACAGGGATATTGACTTAATATTCATAATGCATGCCCGTGTTCGGGCATTGGGGCACTTTGTCACAGGTAGGGGGCATCTGTCTCGACAGCTGCAGCTTGGCAGGGCACCAGGCGCAAGTCTCTGGGGATCAGTGCACCTGCTTGCAAATGGGGCCATAATGACATGCAATGGACCCATTTGCACCTTGCATGCATTATGGTCCCATTTGCAGGTCCACTGCTGAATATCGCGGTTGATGCACCCAGCGCATCGGCACTTGCGCTAGCGCATCCCCTGCCCCTCTCTGGCCACTTGCGCTGGTGCAGTGCCACTGTGCCATGCACTATGGGGTGGCCACAGAGCAATATTCAGTGGTGCTGGGCCATGGCGCAGCACCATTGAATATCACCCTGTCAGCGCCCTGGCACTTCCCACTTGCGCTGTGCCCAGGCTTGCGCCACACTGGCAGTCTGAATATCCCACCCAAGGTATATTATGACATAGTGCTATTACATACTAAATCCAACAACGATAAAAACAACCTGTTTTATATACGCTTGGAGGTCACAATAACCTCCCTGTATGAGGACCTGAGAAGGAAAAGAAAAATTAAAGAGGACACCATAGCATAGTCAAGAAGGGGGTGCCCTAGGTGGCCAACCTTATGGACTAGAAATTTTAAAGGATAGATTAGGCTAAGAAATAGAAGAAATATTGCAACAGATTTAAGAAAGGTTGGTCCTCAAGGTGGCAGGAGCTCCCTGTCACAGAGAGCAGTCAGCGGATGCTGTATCCTACTCCCCTCCCCAAGCCGCCCTCTGACTCCCGGATCCATTCCGAAACTGGGTCATCGGCATCTCAGGCAGGCGGCCATGCCTCTGTGAGCAGGCCAGCACATGCCTGAAAATTTTGATTGGGGTGAGTTACGAGAGCTTCCAGAGTAAACCCGAGTGCAACCAACTAACACCAACGTACCTTGCACTGTTCAGTTGAGGACATCAGATGGGAGATTCAGGACTTATTCCTGTCAGCAGCACAGGCAGCATACCTGCTTCTTATTAATGACCGATTAAAATGTTTTCTGGATCTTTCTCCTCAAACCTGGGCTCAAAGAAAGTGCTTGATAGGGTTAGACAGAAGTTCTGGGCACTGGCTGGTCCCTCCTTTCTCTTGCCAGATCTACTCCGGATCACCTACGGTGGCAAATCTTGGCAATTCACAGACCTGAAGGATGCAGGAAGGTGGCTGAAGAAAACTGGAAAATAATTTGCTACCAGGAAAATACTGTTGCAGATGAGGAAGAGGTTGGAGACTAATCTGATACTGTATGACTCTATATTTGTTGCATTCTCTTATAATGACTGACACCATAAGTCAGGACTTTATGAGGCCACTAAGCTCCTCTGGAGGGACCTTAAAATGTTTTCTAGTTGTTCTGTGTCCCTGTATGATTTTTCCCCTCATACTGAGTTTAGCGGAAACTTCTGGGTATACTTATTTTGGGAGGGGTCTCGCGTCAGCGCTCAGACTGGTGCAGTGGTTTATACCACCTCTCTGTTTCACACTGTGCTTTCTTGACTGAGGGATGCTGCATCAAGTTCTGAATTGATGGCTAACTTTATTATATATGTTTGCCTGTTTTCATTGATTACATTAGTAGCTGTTACCCTCCAGCTAGCGATCAGCTACGTTTACAAAGCTGAATATTGTTTTTTTTTTTTTGCTGTTTGCAAAAATATTTTAGAAAACACTGTTTTCATGTTTTCTACTTCTATACATCAACATGGATCAGTAGCATTCCATTGTGATATTGAGAATATTCTTTGGTAAATGCTACCTGACATTGGACATTCAAAGCCATTGAGATGGCTATCATTTCTGGACATTTATCTGTTTAAGAATTGGGGACCCTCACTCCTATTGTTAGAGATTACAGGGGACTTTCTGTGATTATCAACTTTCGAAGTCTGCATTGCTGTATTATTTTCTTATTGCCCTGTATGGTGAACTATGTGTATGTTTTACTTAAAACACAAAGTTTAAAACAACAAAAACAAACACTGACTGGTCTACCTCTCTACTTCTTTCAGTCTATGTTCCTCTCAACCTGGGATAAGCACACCCTCTTAAGAGAGTCCCACATTAGAGAATGTCACCTTACCTGGGTCTCAGCAGAGCTTATTGACTTTTGCAAGGCCCATAACTGCCTAGCATCTCAACAAGTCTCCCCAGGCCCCTGTCCAGGAGGCCAGATCAGATTACTTCTCTGCTAACCTCCGTACTCACAGAGCAGAATCCATGGATCAGATTAAAGCCTTCAGTCTGGTTAACGTAATTTCCATAGTGCTAAGCTTGCACAATTAGGTGTAGCCCACACTGTTTTGACTTGGTGTGACAATAATTTGTCAAACTGGAGCAGCTAGTGAAGGTTGACCACTCTTTTGTTCCACAGGGCTCTGTTATTGTCCCTTTGTTCTTGTTGCTTTTCCTTAACAGTCAGTACCAGGTCAGCTTCCATTGGGGCTACTTATTACATGCAGAAGATCTGTTGTGGAGGGTGAGGAAGAGAGGGCTTCCTTTAGGAGCTGTAAAAGATCCAATCATAGAAAAATAGCGAAGAATACGTGAGGAAATGCAGGAAGGTGAGTAGAATAGTAAGGGCAGCCAAAGCATCGAGGGAATTGAGGCTAGTGCAGGGGATCAGAAAGGGAAAAGGATTTCTTCAGGTGTATACAGGAGAAGAGGAAGAGTAAGGATCAGATTGTTAGGATCAAGATGGGTGGAAAAGGGGCAGAGCAGGCAGAAGTCCTCAATGAGTACTTCTGTTCAGTATTTATCAGATAAAGAGATGGACCCATGCGTGGGGAAGGGTGGGGTGGGAATGGGAGGGAGGAGGTTGCGGATGGGAAATCCCAGTGGGTAGGGTGTTGGAGGGCCTTTAATCCCTTTGGGTGGATAAGGCACCTGTGCCAGATGGAGTTCACCTGGGTCTAAGAAAGTCGGCAGAAGTCCTGGCGGGGCCTCTGGTGGACTTATTCAACACCTCCTGTATACTGCATACCCAGGGACTGGAGGATGGCACATGCCGTGCCCCCGTAAGAATGGGCCCAGGGATGAACCAGGGAACTATAGACCAGTGAGCCTTACTGCCATTGTAGGAAAGCTAATGGAGACTATCTTCAAAAGAGGCTGGTCCGCCCGGCCGGTGGCGTAGAGGTTGAGCGCTGGCATACCTCGATCCACACGGCGACCCGGGTTCGAGAGCGGACTCGGGTCTCGAAGTCGGCAGGGAAGGGCAGGATTGGCGTCCGACGGACTGCTCTCCTGTCCTGGGGTGGGTTAGAGCATCTTCGCTCATGCAGAGGCCCCTAGTGGAGACTAGAGGCAATGCATGTAGCGGCAGTAAGTGGAGGAACAAGCGAGAAAATCCGCTCCGAGTTTGCGGATGACGTCGGCCCAGGCATCCCTGAACACTCCCTGAGAGCCACAATTGCCTCAGCAGCTCCGAGGGTCCGAGAGAATAGTAGTGTGCTGGTTCTGCCCCGCTGGTGCCTTTCCCTCGGAGGAGGATCCATCGGTGCAAAGGTTACACGGACTAGCCCGAGGAAGGCTGCAAATATGAGGGTAGGTGGCTAAGAGGGAGATAGTAGGGGAATGCCGGGTCCTAAGGCGCCCTGAAGGAGAGAGTAACTCTGGGGCATGGGAGGGAAAAGAGATAATATAAAAAAAAAAAAAAAAAAAAGAGGCTGGTGAAGTTTCTGAGTATAATGGTTTCAGGATGGCAAGCAGCATGGGTTTGTTTTGGGCAGATGCTAACAGAGACACCTGGTTACATAGATACATAGACAGTGTGGTAGATAAGGGCCTATGGCCTA
Source organism: Neoceratodus forsteri (assembly GCA_016271365.2). Classification (NCBI taxonomy): domain Eukaryota; kingdom Metazoa; phylum Chordata; order Ceratodontiformes; family Ceratodontidae; genus Neoceratodus; species Neoceratodus forsteri. Next base: position 333,140,649 of record CM057449.1, read on the forward strand.
CCCAGTCTGCCCATTTGAGCTTGTAGTTCAGTTTATGTTTTCCTAGAAATCTGTTCCCCTTACCCCTGACCTCCAGAATTCCTTTATGTCTATCCATGCATTCTTAAATCCCGTGATTGTTTCAGCCCCCACCACTTCCTCTGGCAGGGTGTTCACTTGTCCACCACCCGTTCTGTGAAGAAATTCTTCCTCATGTTTCCTCTGAATCGTCCTCCCTCCAACTTCATCCCATGCCCTGTAGTCCTGGAACATCTTTTCGCTTAAAATAGTGTATTCCTGCACCCTGTTCCTCCCTGTAAGATACTTGTATGTCTCTATCATATCCCTCTCTCCTCCTCTCCTCCAGGGAGTACATGTTCAGTTCCTTCAACCTGTCCTCATAGGACTTGTGATGCAATCCATGCACCATCTTTGTTGCCTCCTCTGAACCTTCTACCCTGTCTATGTCCTTATGTAGGTGAGGTCTCCAGAACTGTACACTGTACTCAGGTGGGCTCACTAGTGTCTTGTGTAGTGGAATTATGACCTCCTTTTCCTGCTGGTGATGCCCCTGCCTATGCATTCCAGCATCCTATTTGCTTTACCTGCTGCCTTGTCACACTGTTTCCCTACTTTGAGGTCATCAGAGATGATAACCCCAAGATCCCTTTCCTGCTTGGTGCATGCTAGTGCCTGGTTGGCTTCTTTGGTGAGTGAGGGCACTGGACAAGGGCCATGTGGTGGATGTCCGTTACCTGGACTTGAGCAAGGCCTTTGACTTGGTGCCTCATGGAGGCTGACCAGCAGGTTAGGTAACCTGGCAGGGAGGAAACTGGTTAGAGGGGTCAAGAGCTGGCTACAGGATAGGCAGTGAAAGGTAGTAGTAGTAGGGGTGAACTATCAGAGCCCAGAGCTGTGACAAGTGGGTCCCGCAGGGCTGGTGCTGGGACCAGTGCTGTTTACCATGTTCATTGCAGACATATCGGACGGGATAAAGAGTAAAATCGGCCTCTTCAGTAGACAACACTAAGATCTGTGCAGAAGTGGATGGGCAGGGGAGGTAGAGTGCTCCAGAAGGATTTAGCGAGACTGGAAGGCTGGTTGAACATGTGGCAACCAAGAAGTGTAAGATCATGCACTTGGGGCTAGAAATCCAGGGACTAACTACTGGTTGGGGGAGTGCAGCTATCCACATCAGTGGAGGAGAAGGATCTGGGAGTACTGGTGATTGGAGAAATGAACCACTCAGCCCAGAGCAGGAAGGCCGTGGCAAGGCTAGTAGAATGCTGGGGTGCATCACAAGGGCATCCCTGTAGGAGAGGGAAGTCATCCTGCCCTGTACAGGTCCCTGGTGAGGCCACACTTGAAATACTGTGTACAGTACTGGTTCTCCCGCCCCATCAGCTCTCTCAATAATCTATTTGCTGCAACCAGTTGATGTGCCAGTGTAGCGTGTATTGATATATTTCTGCTTCTCTCAGTTGCCTTGTCCGTGATTTACTCTAAACATCGCTCCCCACAGGTAATGTTTCCTATTGTCTCTTACTCAACAGTTATATTGACACTGGGCACCTATGACCACTATTACTGGGTTTTGTGTATGCTGACTGGCTATTGTTACTTGCTGAATAGTACTGACTTTGTGGTTTAAGTGAGTTTTGGGCACCTGCAGACTGTTTCTGGCTACCTCGTTTAGCTGATTTGTAGGTGTACTTGTGTTAATTAATTGGCCTCCTGGTCTCTAAAGCTCCCTTGTTGTTCTAAACAGTTTTGTAATGAACTCGAAAATGCTATGCGCATCCATTGTTGTGGGGCGTTTGTTAATTATACTGGTGACCATTGCAGACCACCTCACACCAACACCTGACTGCTTAGAAAGCCACAAAACTTATGATGACACCACTTTTGCTTTCTGCAATGAATGGTTGGGGTGGACAAGCCCCCAAACTGTAATCGGTATCTGAGACCTATCTGAATAGCATATATAATGCACTACTCAGTTATGAACATACAAATTTGCCAGCAGATAAAGGCCTAGAGGTCCTATCAAGTCTGTTTCGAATGTGTTAGCACCCTATACAGTTAAATCCTCCTTTTATGTACCAGAAGTATCATGTTAAAATATTTTACTGAGTTCTGGCAACACAACCTATGTCTTTCCTTATCTTGGGATATTGAATCAGCCCCCACCCAGTGCTGCAAAGCCCACTTGCCCCCAGTGGTTCTGTACTAAGGTCTTAAAATTGCCCACATGGGGTGCTGTGGAGCATGATTGCTGAGAAGACGCACCTCACAACAGCGTGGCGTCTTTCTGGACTTCAGTGCAACTTTTTCATCTTTCAGGTTCATAATTACCTGTTTCACCATACAGCATTGGATTCCTCTTGTCCTGGTTCACAATTTGGTAATAAACCTGGGATGGGTCATCCTAAGGAACTGGAGAGAACTAAAGAATCAGCAACCACTGCCTGAGCAACAGGTCGGGCGTCCTCTGCACAGCCTGCTACCCACCCTGGATCGAACCCCCATGTCAGTCTCTGGCGACCGCTATACAAGTCATCGACTGTAAGGTCAAAACAGTACTTAAGCAGATGAGGAGCAAGACATCAAAATAGAAGTTGCAACAAAGGCGGCATCCTCTATGGAACAGTCAGCGACCCAGGCCCTGTCAGCGACTAGTAAGATAGCACAAGAGAACTTGCAGTTGCGATAGTGGCTGGAGGCCTTGGAAACTCTCACAGGGTCTTCAACGTGTGACTGGTGGGACTCCTGGAAGGAGTGAAGGAGAACAGCTGCTTCAGTTTTTTAAACTTGGCTGCCAAAGTGCCTTGGGTCTGGACTCAGTAGCTCTAGCCCCTGCTTTTGTTGAGGCATACTGGTTTTCCTCAGATGGGTGGACCAACAAGGGACTTTACTATGGACTGTGCTACTAGTCACTACATCGGTAGTGACCCAGAATATTTATTACAGGCTGCTTCGGACTTTTAACACTTGAATTTTAATGGGATAACTCCTTATTCCCTGATCTGTCATTTGCCACCCAGGCACGCTGGAAGAAATTTGACTACGTGGGCCCAACTGAAAAGTCTTAGAGTTGCCTTTTCTCTTGATGTCTGCCCACCTGCATATTTTACGGCAGAGACACTAATAAATTTACTGATGCTTCAGAGTAGTGAGAGGGCTGAACTTATTCGGAGAGAGTCTGAGACCTCAGCTTCCAGAAATGGAGGAGATCCAGAAGATGAAGACTACAGTGAACCGTCAGTGGATTCTGGCTGAGTTTAATTATTCTCAGTGTCTGTTTATCCTTTTATAGACTTATTTGGCTAGGATGTTTTGTTTGGTATTAGTTGAGGGCTGTGTTATAATCTTTGACGGTTCAGCTCTGCAGTATAATATTAAACTCTATTGTTTCTAATGGGGTCATTTTAGTTAGTATGGTAGCGTTGGAATTATTATTGAGGATCTAATTCTTCTTTTTTTTTTTTTTTTTTTTTTTTAATGCACCTCCTCCTCTGGCCGACCATCCTTCCAGGTGTCCCTAGGTCCCCCTTCTGCCTGCTGTTCCCTGACACTGGCCTCCCTACCTCATATCGTGACCCCGGTAACCGGTGTATCCCTTCGCCAGATGGGTCCCCCTTCTCTGCTAGGGAAGGCACCGGTGGGGGCATCCAGCGCACTCTTCAGTTGGCCCGGATGCCACTGAGGTGGGCTGGTTGTCGGGGTCTGGCAGTAGCGGGGACCGTGACCATCATCCGGCTGACTGGAAGTAATTTCCTGGTTTTCTCTCTGGGGTGGTGTGCCATAGATGTCAGGGTGTATGCTGGCGTCTGCAACTCCTCAGTCATCCAGACTCTTGGCGTCCTGCTATGCTCCTGGCCTCCACCAGGGACCAGCAGGTGCCAGGCACATCCGCCCTCCCCTGGAGAAGGTGAGCCATCCCTGGGACGCTCAGTCCTTCTTTCTCGGGTTGCTGGCACCAGGCGGAAATCCAACGATGGGTTGACCAGGATCTGTTTCTAATACCGACCTCATTGCTGTCATGGTGGCTACCAAGTGGACATTTTTTAGTTGGCCGAGAGCCATTATTGTAGCACTGTGGTGTATGCAGTTCCATTATAACCACTCCCCAACTCAGCACCAGATACTCCTTAGTAATTTATAGCCCACACTTGGTTTAGGCATCTCCCCTATCCCTTTCCTCTTTTCCAGCCCAGGCACCTCTCGCATTCTGTCTTCTTAGCCTGTTCCTTTTCAGTATCCTCAAGTGCCCTCTTAACTCCCCATGCTGGCCTAGGATCTTTTGTTTTAATCTAAAAGCAAGTTACTAACATACTAAAATGCCAGCAGAATGGGCCTATCGGTCTTTGCGTCTGCTCATTTGGTCAGCCTCCACCCTGGGAGCTGACCTTGCTGCCCTCTTGCCCTCTTGGGCTCTCCCTTCCCAGTCCCAGATATTCTCGCTGCACTGGACTTTCCTTCCAGAACCCTTCCCCAGTACCTGTCCACCCTGTCCTGAACCCCTCCACCATCTCTGCCTCCACTAGCTCCCTGGGCAGCGCATTTCATGGCTCCACCACCCTCTCAGGAAGTATCACCTCCTTTCTCTCCTGAATCTCACCCTCAGCTTCCACCCATGCCCTCTAGTTGGCCCCCTTCTTTCCTCTGGAGCACCCTGACATTGCCTCCCTATTTACCCCCTTCGTACCTGAAGACCCCCGGTCTCTCTTCTCTTCCAATGTGTACATATTTCTCCTCAAGCCTCTCCCCATCGGCCTGTCCCCAAGCCCCAGATCATTTTGGTTGCCCTCCTCTGGACCCTTTCCAGGAGTTCAATGTCCTTCTTAAGTGTTGACTCCAAAACTGCACGCAGTACTTGAGCTGCGGCCTCACCAAGCAGTTGTACAGAGGTAGTATCACTTCCTCCTTCTGGAGGTGATCCCCCTAGTGATGCATCCCAGCATCCTGTTGGCCTTGCTGCTGCCCTCCTACATGTCTCAGAGTTGTTCATCTTGATGTCACCACCAACCCAGGTCCCTCTCAACCATCAAGACTTGTAGCATTTCTCCCCAAGGGTGTACACTTGGCCCGGTTTCTGGCTCCCAGGTGCAGTACCTTGCATTTCCTGCATTGAACCTCAGTTTCCACTTTCTAGATCATCACCTTTCCAGACCCTCGGTCCCTTGTAGGCCACCCTCCTCCTCCCCATCCACCACTACCCCCAGCTTTGGAGTCATCCATAGAGACTCATCTCACTCCTGATACCCTTCCTTATGTCAGAGACATAGGCGTTGAACAGGAGGGCCCAAGGACCGATCCTGAGGGACCCCACTAATGACCTTCCTTGGGGATGAGACTATGCCACCAAACCACGACCCTCTGGACCCTCACGTTCTGGAGCCAATTCCCTATCCATCTGATCATCTTGTTTCCCACCTATTTCCCCAGCGTATTCAACAGGCCCCATGAGGAACAGAGTCAAGCGCTTTGCTGAAGTCAAGAAAGAGTACATTCACCGGCCTGCCCAGGTCCAAATCACTCATCACCCAATCATAGAACTCCACAAGGTTTGTCCCACAATTTCCCCAGGATGAAGCCATACCGTCTATCGTCCAGGCACCCGACTCAAGGTCCCCCAGCCTCTCCGTTACAATGCCCTCCATCACCTTGCCCACCACCGATGTCAGGCTGACGGACCTGTAGTTCCCTGCTACCTCCCTTGACCCCCCCACTTGTTGATAGGCACTGTATGCACCACCTTCCAGTCCTGGGGCACCACCCTGTCCTCAGAGAGATGCTCAGAGAACAAAGTTCTCCCTCCTTTTTCAGATACTCTCAGTTCCTCTCCTGTTTGCTTAGGACTGCCACCATGCGCCCATAAAATGTAGCAACCTAAATTCCTTTCACCTCCTACTCTCCACTTCCTCAAGTATGCCTATTCTCTCCCTGTTCTCTCTCTACTCCCTCCTCATGAGTCCCTATCTTCTTTTCACCCCCCTTACTCCCACCTCACTTCCCTTATTCCCATCCAGGATGCCCCACTCTGCCCCTGAATCTGTTATCTTTTCCCACCTTTCTCTCTCCACCCCACCTCCTGCTGACATGACTACACATGCTGCCAAACCTTCACCTCCCCTCACTGGCCCCCTCCCTACTCTCCTAGTACCGCCCTGTTGGCCCCCTCCATCCTCCCATCCCGTACTCTAACTCATCCCAACCTACTTTCCTCATCTTCACTACATCTTGAGGCACTCCTCCAGTGCACCCTCCTCTCATCTCCTTCTACCGTTCCCATTTGACTAGGAGATCAAAGTACCCCCCTCCCAGTTTCCCTCTTCTCTACTTCTCTCTAGATTATTTTCTTTTTATTCAGTTTTCTTAAATTAAAACATTTACAGCACATTTAGTTTGGTTGTGTCTATAAATAGGTACAATAGGAATGGATACAAATCAAACCATACCATTTCAGATTAAGGAGCACAGAGGTTAATAATTTATGCTATATAAAAGATAAAATTTATTACAGCCTTTGTATCTAAGTGAAGCAGAGTCCACGCCCTCTGGATACAAGTTGGGAACTGCCCTAGAGTTTTAGGTTTAGCTTAAGTGGGTAATGTAGAAGTAAGTAGACATTGGTGCTGGAATGGGATTGCTAAGTGGTTTCTTTGCAGCTGTCGGGGTATGGCATAAATGAGGAAAAAAGGGGAGGATACTTCTCTCTAGAGACGTCAAATTAAACCCTGTCCCCATTCCTTATCTATCCCAGTCGAGACTACTAAAGGGCCTTCCATCTTCCATCCGAATACAGAAGCCTCCTTCCAAATATGGACGCCTCAAAGTCTGGGTCACCCAGCACTCTTTCTGATGTCCTCTGTATATCTGAATCCTGGCTCTCTGCCAAGATCCCAGATTCTGCTATCTCAATCCATGGCTTCAACTTTTTCAGACAGGATTGTGGAAAGCACAGGAGGTGTGGCAGTTTTGTACAGGCAGTCCCTGTCATGCTCCATCCACCACCCGTGATGCTTGCCCTCCTCCCATGAGCTCCTCGTTGCCCACCTCTCCCTCCATTACACTCCCTATCATTATAGGGTTCTGTACAGCTCTGCCAGAGCACCCCAAAACTCCATGTTCGAATGCATCTCCACCTTCACTTCCCTCTCAGCGCAAGGCGACTTGATCGTCCTTGGTGACTACAACTTGGATTGGCTCCCCCTCCTCTGAACCCACCACCATCAAAATTGAAGCATTAAACCTTTCTCAGCTTATCACTGAGCCTACTCACCTAAATCCCAGATCCTCCAATCACGCTCTCCTAGACTGGGTGCTTTCTGACCACCCCAACGGAACTTCTGCAGCTCATATTCTCCCTGATGCCCTAAGTGAACACTGCATCACATTGTGCGTAAGAAAAACCTTAATCTCAAATCAGCTCAAATATATTTGGTACCGCCCCTGCGTACCCTAAACACAACTTCCTTCTCTTTGACCTAACCCTAATAGATTGGTCTCAACGTATTCAGCCCGGACGTTGATACTGCACTCCAGTCTTTCTGCGCATTAACCAGCATCTGTGCTGGGAAGTGACACCTAATCTCAGCTACTCTCCTGCCCAACTAGACTATGCGCCAAATAGCAATCACCAGTCCCTCATAGACTGGATTCTTACCAGTAGAAAAGAATGGGTGCTAACTGCAGGTACACTGCCAGACTCAATCAGTGACCACTCAGTTTTCTACATCTGGAAGCACGTGCCAGAAGCACCCACCCAAAGAAATACAATTTAGGTATTTCTCTAAACTGAATATTAAGGCCCTAAATGCTCATTTCCAGGAAATTGACTGGTCCTCACTGCATCAGACATCTGACATAGATAATGCCTTCAGCTTCTTTATATCCATTCTCCAGGTCCCACAAGATAAACATGTTCCCCTCAAAAGTGAAGAGTTAGAAGTACAGTGACAAGATGACTGCATAGTGACCTAACTTGCATCCATTAATATGAGTGACAAAACATTCAAAGTCTCCTGCCGACTGGGTAGAATACAGGAGACCGAGAAATGAGTGTAAAAAAAAAAAAGCAATATGAGCTGCAAAAGTGTCTACTGCAAACAGCTTCTCCAGGCATCTGTTAGTGATTCTAGAGATTTTGGAGCCATATAGAGACTTTTATGGGTCAGGGTACCAACCTGACAATATCCAAAATACTCTGGATAGTGCAGATTGTAAACATTGGCACAATTACATATGCCCTTAACTCTCATTTCTATGACTTTTCCAACTACACAAAGCTGACTGGTCTGGTCCCTGAACTAACTCCCTCCCTTTAACATAAGAACTGTAACCAAAACTGAGGTACTACACCTCCTGAAGACTGTCCCATTTTGTGGTACTCTGGAGTCTGATGGGCTGTCACCAGGTTCCTCAAAACTGTTGCCCTGTCATAGCTGCAGCAGTCACAAGGCTGTTCAACCTGTCCCTTTCCATTGGGGCAGTCCCGTGCTCTGGAAGATCGCCAGGTGGTACCTATTCATAGAAGGTGATACCAAGTGTATGGCTAATTACTGCTTTACAGACCTCTCCAAGCCGTGGAGACTTGGACCCGCTCCTCCCAGGACCAAAGGACCACCGCTGCACCCAAAAGCCTCTGGGGTCTCTGCCTTAGCGGCCCCACAGAAGAAAAGCAGCTCCTCCAGGAAGCCTGTTGTTGAGGCCGCACTCTGCCGAGGAAGGAACCAGGAGCTCGGCCGCTCACTGGTACCTTGTGCCGCCAAAGGCGTTAAAGCCGTAAGGACCTCTCCAAGCCATGAGGCTTAGACCCGCTCCTCCCAGGACCAAAGGACCCACCCATGCACCCAGAGAAACACAGGGGTCTCCGCTTGTAGCGGCCCCACCAAAGAAAATCGCGCTTCTCAGGAAGCCTGTTGTCAGGGCCGCACCACCGCTACCTTCGCGAGAGGAACCAGGGCTCGAGCTCACTGGTACTGTGCCGTAAAGGCGTTAAACCATAAGGTACGTTCTACCGATTCCTCCCGGCTCTCTCCAGTTGGGGTTGGGGCTCTAGCTGGTTCCACCCTTCACTGAAGCGGCTGTTTCACTTATTTTTGGACTTTGGACTGCCTAGCGACCTCGGGACTGTGCACGCCATCTCCGTGGCTAAGTGATACAGCTCCTCCGGTGAACACTCATCCTCCACCTCACCCACCCTGGTGCCCTTTAGCTATATAGGCTCCCGCTGGTCATATGACTAAGTGTCCACTTTCCCATTGGCTCCTTATACTCTATTACCGCTGTGGGCGTTGGTCCACACACGACCAGATAGCACTTTTCCTAATGTAGCTATACGGTCTGGTCTCGGCCCTTTCCCTTAACTTTAGTCCACTTTCTACCATACCACCTTCCCAGGACCTTCTCCTTCGCTGAGTACTTGCACTCCCAAACCTACCACACTTCTGGGTTCTCCCTGATTTTCTTAAATAACCTCCAGCCTCCCCTCTCTCTCCTGCTCCTTCTTAAATCCTGCTATCCCCTTAAAATCACTATCAGCTTCTCCTCCGTGAGACTCCTTCGCCCTCGTGTGTTAGTCTAAAGGACTGACCTTCTTGCTCTGCTACTTTTCTTGCTTGGACTAAACAGTATCTCTCTGTCTCTACCTCATAGCCTACAACAAGACACACCATCGCTCAGTGACTTTAGTTTCTCCAGCCTACTCCTCTCCAATCACCACCAAACCTGCCTTTCACTACCTTCTTATTAAAAGGATGCACATACCTGGTACTCATGAATTATCTGCACAAAGGAAAAAGCAGAAATCCTCCAATTCTCTACTCATGGCAGCTTAAATTCCTAGCACCTCTACTACTTCTGCTGGCTGGTGACATTGAACTTAACCCTGGCCCTCACCAAAGCAGCATCCCGATAAACCCTCATACCAGACCAAATAAAGGCCTTCTAATTGCTCACATGAATATCAGAAGTCTGCTAGGTCATCTGACTGAACTTGAGGCTTGGATACAAATGGTTGGTCCTGACATTTTATGCCTCACGGAAACATGGCTAAAACCCCATATACTGGATGCCCAGTGTACCCTGCCTGGATACGCTATTACCCGACAGGATAGAACTGGTTCTAAGCAGGGGGAGTGTTGCCATTACCACAAAACCACCTCACTCTAAAAGTGGCTTCTGTCCCTAGTCCCAGCGGCTCTGTGAGTCCCTGCATGTAACCCTGTCCCTAGGTGCGAAATACCTGCACATAATGTGTCTCTACAATCCACCCACTGGTGGATTGGAAAATCTCAGGAACTACTACAACAAACATCACAAGTTGTTACAGAATGAGACCATCTTGCTTGTGATGTAAATCTAAACTAGCTAGGCCCGAATCATAGCACTCTAGCATCACTAGTCCAAAGGCACAGCTTCCACCAGCTTATAACTGAGAACATGAGAATGACCAACTCTCTATCGGAACACTGTTAGAATGGATCCTCACAAATAGACCAGACCATGTAACAAAGGCATCCGTGCTGGCAGGCCTATAACTGACCACTTGCCCACGATCTGCCACTGGCGCTCCTGTCCACCACCCGCTCCTCGGTCCTGCCTGGTCACATTTACTAACTTTGCACAAATGGATCTGAAAGCCTTTCTCCTAGACATAGCCAACATTGACTGGACTGAAATCTACCAAGCAACAAGTGTTGAGGATGCCTAGATGTGTTCCTGACCAGGTTTAGCGATGTACAAAATCGGTATGCACCTAAAGTAAAGAGAAGGGTCAGAGGTCAACAAACAAGATGGCTAAATAAAGATCTACACAGTCAACTCAAAACCGGGATAACCTCTGGAAGCAGTTCAAGACCACTGGCCTACCCAGGGATCACTTAATCTACAAACAACATAGAAGTGTCTGCAAAAAACAAATCAGGCTGCAAAGAGCAAGTACTGCCAAAATCTGTTAACCAGCTCTGCAAATGATCCACGCAAATTCTGGGGTCATATCAAGACCTTCTTGGGCACCCCTCAATCAGTCACCCCCTCTGAAATGATTCTTCAAGGTATCCACTGCAACAACTCCCTTAACATAGCCAGCGCTTTCAACTAACAGTTCTCTGACCTGTCTCCCTATACGTCCACGCTAACAACAGCATCTGCTGTCCCTCAGCCACTCTCTACCAATGTAACAGCGGCACTCGACAAATGAGCCTGTGCCAATGGCAACAAAGACTTTTACTTCAAAGCTGTGTCTAGAAAACAAGTTTTAAACTACTAAACACCATATCCGACAATACCAGCCCAGGCTCCAACTCACTGGAACCTCGACTGCTGAAGGCTGCTGCCCATCTCATCTCCTATCCACTAGCCAGAGTATTCACACTGTCCCTCACCAATGGCACTGTCCCAGGCATATGGAAGTCTGCAAGAATCACCACCATTTTCAAAAGGAAACAAGAGCGAAATATCAAACTGCAGACCTATAGCCATTCTCTCGGTCATCAGCAAAATCCTAGAAAAATAGTAGCCACCCAGGCCATTGAGTTCCTTGAATCCTCAAATTTGCTCTGTGAAGCACAACATGGATTTAGGAGATATCACAGCACCACAACTACGTTAACAAAGTTTACCTCTGATACTCTTACAAACATGGATGAAGGTCAACTTACTGGGGCTGTGTTCATTGACCTCACAAGGCCTTCGACCTTGTGGATCACCCCTACTACTAACTACCCTCAAAGATCTTGGCTTCTCATCTCCTGTAACGAACTGGTTCAGAAGCTATGTAACTGACAGGACACAAGCTGTCAAACTCAACTCTGCAATCTCTGACAGCACCACTATCAATATTGGAGTACCTCAGGGCTCAATACTGGGCCATCTCCTATTCTCATTGTTCATAAATAATCTGCCCAGCAGTATAGTATATGGTGCCTCGCTACTCTCGCAGATGACCTGGTCATCTATGCTCAGTCAGGTAGTACTGACCATCTAAGCGCCACTCTGACATCTGCTTTCACTCTGCTCAACACTGGCTAAACGTACATCGCCTTATCCCTTAACGCCAGCAAAATCAAAGCTATGCTACTGAGTACGACCCACAAGCTAAGATCCAACTCATCTCCCTTAAATATACTTGACCTTGAAGGGACCCGCGAGGTTGTTGACGTTCCGCTATCTGGGCATACTGCTTGACCAATCCCTGGACCTGAACCTGCATATTCAAGAAACCTGCAAAACTGTAAACTGCAAGCGGGGCTGCCTACAGAACCAGCAACATGCTCACACCTACTGCCAAACTGGCCATTGCCAGGAATCCTCCTTCCTACTCTAACCTACTGTGCCCCCATCCTGTTTATGGTGCACAAAACAAAATGGGATGTCACCTACAACAATGTTTGCGGTATGCTTCAAAGCCCCCGTCTCAAGCATCACTGCCAACTGTACAAAAGACTTAGGCTGGCTCTCCCCTCTGCCACCAGACTGTACTACCTATGCTGCCTCTCAGACTCCTTCATCAGAATGGTTAGACCAGCTTCACTATCGGAACTGTTTCAGCCTATTATCCCTTCCATGAACTGAGATCATCGGACAAGTCTCTCCTGAAAGTTCCCTCTGCCGCACCTCTAAGGGTTCAGGTGCGTTCGGACATCTGCCCCACAAATGTGGAACTTACTACCACTCGACCTAAGACATGCTTCCTCACACTACATTTTTAGCGAAGACTACGGAACCATCTAACTTCTATGGACCAATGTGCCTGTTATGATCCTACCTGAGCTTGTCCTTCATGCCCACTTCCCCCACTTTGTTTAAACCTCCCCGTCTACCATCACTTCCTTATCCCTTGTACATGCTGAATGTCTATATCTCCCCTGTCTGCCTTATATGTCAGTTAGACTACTTGCACTTCTTATGTTGAGGCTAAAAATATATGGCCCAACCATTTTATGCCTCTCCAATGCCTATGTGTATGACAAATGCCTCTCGTCATCTTACTGTTTTACCTATTTTCAACTTGCTGTTTGCACATTCTGTGATGTAATGTTTTTGTATTGGGTACTGGTCCTAAATATCTTAGCGTCATCTGCTCCCCTTCCCCCCACCGACTAGCCCAGACATATTACCCGGCTTTCAGTTCCACGAGACTGGGCCTCTTCCGCACCTTTGTCTGCTAAAACCGCCTCTTGCCGTACTTTCACCTCGGACACCGCGTCCGCTCACCCGCTCCAGCGGTGAGCAGTTCAGGAACGACGCGCAGATCCTATCAACTGCCGTTCTTGCCGTAATTCCCTCCTGCACCCCGCCCGGTTTCCTCGGCTCCTGTTACTGAATTTAGACTCGGTGGTTAGGGCTTTGTCCTTGTTGCCGTTTAAACCCCTAACTCCGCTGGGTCCTCACCTGGCTTAACCTATAAATGTCAGCCTGACCCTGTTTTGCCCTCTCCTTCCAGTTGACTTCACTATACCTAGTACTGTGTCTATCCTGCTGCCTTGCTATGGAATTAGCTCTTTAGTTACTGCCCGGCTTCCTAATCCACCTGTCTGCCTCACCCCAACCCCCATCGCCGACTTCTTAGCTGGTTCCCGACCCGTGAAGCAAACCGCGGTCGGGTACTCTTCCGCGCTCAGGCCGCCAAACCTGTCTTGCCGTCCATGCCCGCTTCCCGAAACACCTCTAGCCTGCTCAAGGTTCCATGAGCCCGGTCACAGTTCCCTCTAGCGGCTCACGGTTCTCGAAGCCCGGTGCGCAGCCCCTGCCTTTTCCATAAAAGCCCGTAGTTGCTCGTTGTCGTCTAAATCTGTAGCTCAACTCCCACAGTAGCTCTACTCCCACGCCTGGCCATAGAACCAGCGGCCCGACACCTTTCCGCTACCTTCCGCTGTGCCGTAAGCCTTTACCGTCTTTACCGTTCCCCGCCTTCTGATTCATTTCAAGCCGTGAATCGGTTCTATGAGCCAACTGCAGCTCTAGCCTCCCTACTAATGCCGTAATTTTTCTTGTCCACCAGGCCGAAGCCTGCCCCTCGCCTGGCCTTTAGAACCATAAGCCCGGACACTTTTCCGCTAACAGTCGCTGATGCGCAGGTTCCCTCCTTTGCCCCCACCAGCTCCGCTAGCTGGTAAGGCTACCCTGCCCCTGGTCTCTAGCCCGCCACCTCCGCTGATCATGTCCCCCTTAATCTCTCCCCTACTCTGAAGTCTATCCCAACACCAGTACCGCTGTTCTCTCCTGCCTACTTGTAACAATGTCTAATTACTCAATGCACCCACCATGTAACTGTCTTTAATTGCACTGTACTATTGTATTGTACATGTACCTCCCGGTCGTGCCTGAAAATAGTCACTTGCTGGCTAGTGCACCTACCCGTTAACAAAAACTAAATAATAAAATAGATAAATAATCTTATCTGTGCTTGACAATCTACTCAAGAAATGTGGCCTCCCAGGTAACAGAACACCTCCAGCTACTGTACATAATTTATTATCCCTGGCTCAACATAGCTTTAGGCATGCACATAGTATATCCACAGCCCTCATCCAATTTACTAATGATGTCAGGATGGCCATGGATAAAGGCTTGCTTACAGGGGCAGTTTTCATTGACCTAAGCGGAGGCATTTGACCTTGTGTACCACTCCTTGCTGATATCTAAACTGCCCACCTTGGGTTTCTCGTCTGCTGATATTACCTGGTTTGCAAGCTACCTCACTGGTCAGCAGCAGTTTGTAAAAAATAAGAAGTCAAAATCTGGCCTCTCTTCCACTAATGTTGGTATCCCTCAAGGATCCATACTTGGTCCTGTACTGTTCTGTTTCTCAACAGTCTGCCCACAATGGCTGGTTCTTGCTCAGCCCTACTTTATACAGATGATATGGTATTGTACGCTAATGCCATGGACATAGCAGACATTAACTCAAAGCTAAATCGCGGATTTTATTTCATTTAGTCCTGGTTGAAGCACAGTAGACTCCTCATGAACACCAAAAGACGCTCGCTGCGCTGTTTGGCTCAGGGCCTGTCCCTTCTGTCTACAAATGAAACTCTGTAAGGAAGAAAGATTCAGTTTCTGTGCAGACATCTTTTATAAAATAAACAGAATGAGAAGCATTCATTTTAGGAATACGTGCTGCTAAGCTACTGTATATTATTGCCAACCAATTGTTTTGCAGGTGGCTGGATTTGCAGGTGACTAGATGGATGTTGAGAGAGTCAACGTGTGTTTGCTTCAGGTTTAACTGTCTTGTGCCTTCTATCAGCATTCCTGGGCCTTTTCCTTTTGGGTGTAGTAGTGGCAGCAACCGAGTTTAAAGGAATATAGGTTTGGGGAGGATTCCCTGCTTCATTTTCGGATACCATGTATTTAATCTCTTAACTGTACTGGAAACTGAAGCCTCGTTCATTCACATACCTGGTGGAATGGAGTCTGGCAGAGTGCATGCTTTCATACACTTCTCTGTCAGTGCACCTTTATTCTTACTTCCTCTCTTATAGTGGGAAGGCTGTCTGCTCTTTAAAACTCTGCCCTAGAGGGACTTCCACTCTCGGGGTAAGAGATGACTTGACTCACTGTGCTTATCCTAACCCTGACTTGGAGGGACTGCCCCTCGAAGGGTGAGGAGATGACTCTATTCTTTGTACCCATTCTAACCCTGACCTGGATGGTCCAACCTCTCAGTGGTGAGAGGAGAACTCCGGTCTCCATGTTTATTTTGAATACTGACCTGGAGAGACTGTTTAGAATTAAGTCTGCCTGGTCATATGAACCTGATGTGCCCTCAAGGGAGTAGGCAGGCATACTTATTGTTCACATTTGTATACAGTTCTTTGGGCCCTGTCCCAATTCATATGCCTTTTCCTAACCATTGTCATTGCAAGCTGAGCTGAAGGAGAATTTGCCACTGCTGCTGTTTGAAGTGGCTACTAGTTCGAACAGTGATTGCTTAAATGGTGTTGCTTTAGCACATGTGTATATCACCTTTGTTGAAATTACATTCTTAAATTTTTGTATTCACTTTAGAAAATGGAGAAAATCGTGAGGCAATCTGATTTTCTATGTAGGCTTGTTCTTACTCTAATAATATATGACCACACAGAACAGGTTGGCAGGTGGGTTGGTGTTCAGTTTGGCACAGTGTGTACAGAACTGAGATTTCTGGCTACTCCCCTGTGACCTGGTGGTACAGCCCTTTCTTGCTGTGAAAGGAGAATTCAGTGTCTCTGTTAATTCAGAAACTTTGACATAGAGGACTGCTCTCCCAAAGGGCATGGGAAGGAGATTTAATCCTCCATTTTGCTGAGTTAAACAGACACTGTCAATGGAAAAGGTTTACACGTTGGTGTGGTTTTTTTTTTTTTTTTATGAGAACAGCTGATCATGGTTAACAGCTATAACCTCTAAATTTGGAACCATCTGGCACCAAGCCCAATTTGAGCCCTGATCTACTGAGCTGAGGGGTTTTAGTACTTTGACCTTCTCTTTTCTCTGATTGTTCTAATCTGTATGGATGAGTTCGTACCAGGATACTGGACTATTGCAGGTCATTAATGCTGGTCTCTACCTGTGCCTGAATCATGTTTGCGATTAGTTCTGCTTGCTGTATGCAGGTTGATAACTGGCATGGGACAGTCGCGAACACATCACTCCAGTCAGATGTGGGCCGATTTCCACTGAGATCTGTTTACAGCATACTGGTCTTTGTTTTCAAAGATCTATGTGTTTTGGGACCAGCATATCTTGTGAATCTTGCAGTGCCTCATGCCCTGTCTAGTCACTGTGATCTTCTGAGGAGGGGCTCCGGGTATTGAGGAATGAGACCCTTTACTTCATACTGTATGTGTCAAGACTGTAGAACATGCTTCCTCTATGACTACATACATACATACAGGTATATATTCAGAGGGGAAGGTCCATCCATTCATTGAGCTCCTCCTCCTATCAGTTCAGTGGGAATACCCTGCCTCACATTTTCTTTAAAGTACTTGTTGAGTGCGAGCTTGAAGGTGATTACAGTATTAGCTGGTACCACATGTTCTGACAGCCTGTTCTAAGTATTTGATGCTTAGTAGTTCCTTCCTGATTTTCCCTTGAATCTTCCTCCTCTCAAGGACATTGGATGTCCTCTTCTCCTTTCATTCTTGTGTATCACACAGGGACTTATGATGGAGAGTGAATCTCGAGGCGGATCAACCAGATAAGTCTGTTTGTCATAAGGGCTTACTATACCTGTTTTAAAAGGAAATAGAAAACAATGTGTGTTTGATTTTGTGTGAGAGCTTTGAAAGAAAGGAGGAGGGTGAAGCGGCAGTGAGAGGACTGAGGGATGGTTATGTGGTTGGCATCAACGCTGTTGGAGGGGACCCGGGAATCCTGTGGCTACAGGATGCCAGTAGGGTTTCTGTGTTTACTATTTCATACCCACAATCCTAGCAACCCCATGTGAGAACCCTTGCATAGTGCTGTGAAGCAGGAATGTGGCATCTGAGACTAAATGGCGATGGGTGAGTTGGCAGGGCGTTTGGCGCACGCCCATGCTTGGGCAAGGCTAAGAAGGTGAGTACACCACAGGGTAACGGGGGACAAATGGAGGACCTAATTTGAGGGTCAAAACTGCATTCAAAAACTATTAAAATAAGGGAATGGCAGCAAACCTTATCTAGAATTGAGGTGAGGAGGAAACAGGGCCAGAAAATGTGGAAAGCAAGGAGAAGAAAAAAGGCAGCAGCATGAAGCAAGGAGGGTTGTGTTGCACAACTGTGGGGTGGCAGTCTTTCTGGGAACCATATGGAATACAGGGACCGCCCAGTGTGTAGAAACTTATTGTAGCTGAGTGCAGAAATAGGGCAGCTCAGATGGAAACTGAGGAGAAAGGAGGGATGGGCTGAAGGAGTAAGGCGGGGAGGGCTGGTAAGAGAGGCAGGGAGGTGGGTTGAAGGGCAAGGCAGTGGGAAGGGAGGCAGGGGGTGGGCTGAGGAGCAGGAAGGGGTGAGGAGGCAGGGGGTGTGCCCAGGAGAATGAGGATACCAGCGAGGTAAAGGCCAGGTAGGAGCACCTCAGTACTCATGGCATCCATTCTTCAGTATTTACTAAAGAGAAGAGGGGGTGACACCCAAGGTGGGAAAAATGGCAGAAGCAAGGGGAAGTGGTGACAGATGGGGAAATCATGGAGGGCAGAGTTCGAGAGGGTTTGAAGGCACTGAGGGTGGACAAGGCCCAGGCCCAGATGGAATCCACCCCAGGGTACTGAAGGAGCTGGCAGAGGTCCTTGCAGGACCTTTGGCAGACCTATTTAATGCCTCACTACATTCGGGGTGTGTACCTCAGGACTGGAGGATGGCTCATGTGGTACCCCTCCACAAGAGTGGCCCCAAGGATGAACTGGGAAACTACAGACCAGTGAGCCTCACATCCATCATGGGTAAGCTAATGGAGACTATCCTGAAGGAGAGGCTGGTGGCCCTCCTAGAGGCCAAGGACTACAGGACAGCAGACAGCATGGCTTCATACATGGCAGATCCTGCCAAACCAACCTGGTTGAGTTCTATGACTGGGTAACTAGGCAACTGGACAGGGCCATGCAGTGGATGTCCTGTCTGGACTTCAGTAGACATTCGACTCGGTGCCACATGAAGGCTGGGAAGGAAGTTAGTAGGCACAGGGCGGTGCAAAGCTGGTGAGTTGGGTAGGAAACTGGCTGCAGGAAGGCAGCAGAGGGTGGTGGTGGGTGGGAGCTCTCACACCCAAGGGCAGTGACGGCGGTGTCCCACAGGGCTCGGTGTTGGGACCAGTGTTGTTTGGGATATTCATTGCAGACATATCATGGGACATCAAGAGCAAGATCAGTCTGTTTGCTGATGATACCAAGGTTGGCGCGGTGGTGGATGACCTAGGGGGATGGCAGGGGTTGCAGGATGATCTGGCAAAGCTTGAAACCTGGTCAGACACCTGGCAACTGGGGTTTAATGCAAAAGTGCAAGGTGCTGCATTTTGGGATGAAGAACCCAAGGAGGAGTTACCAGCTAGGGGAGTGCAGCTAGCCCAGACAGAGAGGAGGAGAAGGATCTGGGTGTGCTCATTACAGGGTCAATGAACAACTCAGCACAATGTGAGGAAGGCAGCTGCAAGGCCAACAAAATGCTGGGTTGTATTGCAAGGGTATATCCTGAGGAGGAGGAGGTGATTCTGCCACTGTATAGGTCATTAGTTAGACCACACCTGGAGTACTGCGTGCAGTACTGGCGTCCGTATCTGAAGAGGGACATTAAGTTACTGGAGGGTGCAGCGTGGGGCGACAAAGATGATCAAGGGGCTGGGGACTTATCATATGAGAGGAGGTTGAAGGAGTTGAACATGTACTCACTGGAGGAGAGGAGAGACAGGGTGACATGATTGAAACCTTTAAATACATGAAAGGAATAAACAAGACGGGTACAGGGGGCTGTTCAAAGTAGGAGGAGGAGGCCACCAGGGGCCATGATATGAGACTGGAGCGAGGAAGGTTCAGGAGGAGATGAGGAGACACTTTTTACAGAGAGTGGTGGCTGGGTGGAATCGTTACCTGCAGAAGTGGTATGCAGTAGAACAGTGGACTGCTTCAAGCGAGGATGGGACAGGACAAGGGAGGGTTAATGAAGGGGAAGGGTGGAAGGGAGGGGCAGCTGCAGAATGAGGGTGCTAGCTGCATTCGGGCATGAACGATGAACTCTAGGCCTTTGTCTGCTGGCAAATTTACATTATGTAAGTAACAGAAATAGGAATGGCAGGAGTAGGAAGGGGGGTCCTCAAGTGCTGTGAAAGGGGAGAACTCCAGAAGAAGTACCGCTCAGACAGGTTTAGCCCCTGTCTGGGTCAGAAGAAGGTTTAGCCCCTGTCTGGGTCAGAGGACAAGCAGGAGGCGTGGAATGAGGCCTGGATAGGAATACAAAGGTAGAGGGGACAGGAGGTGGGAGCGGGACGATGCAGGAAACCAGGAAGGCAAGTGAGACACGGCAAGTTTACTGGAGGAGATGGAGTAAGGAGACTAAGGCTCAGTCTAGGGGAGAGAGGGTTAGTGACAACAAGCACAGTCATGAGGTGGCAGGGACTCTGAGGGAAGGAAATGCAGTTGAGAGGAATGTGGGGATGGGGGTGACACTTACCAAAGTAATGGATAAAGAAGTGAGAAGACAACTTATACAGTAGTAAGGAGCGGAAGGGAGGGGAGCATGGCAGTGGGGAACAGTGGAGTGTTAGTCATTGGGGACTCCATGATTGTGAAGCTGTTAGTTGAGAAAGGAAGGGGAACCAGATGTCAAATTGAAGGTGATGTGTTTGCCAGGGATGACGCAGGGAGGCTGGGTCCAAAATATGGGAAGTAGTAAAAGGAAGAAGGGGAGACCAAGCTTAATATTTTGCCTTGGCACCAACACCTAACACGGGAGGAGGTAGAGGCAGTAAAAGTTGGTTCCCAGATTTGGGAGGGATCTGCATGGAGGTGGCTAGTTCACTGGCATTCTGGAGTGATCCCAGTGCCAAAACTAGCACAGTAAGGAAGCTCAGGATAGAGGAATTTAATGTGTGTGGATGAGGGATTGGTGCAGGGAGAAGGGGTGTTCCTGTATAGGAGGCGGGGGGACTTGGGCAAATAAATCTCCTGTCATACAGACAGACTTCGTCCTAAACAGGGAAGGTTTGAAGGTACTAAATGACAACCTTGGGGTGTACATCAATCAGAAGTTACATTTAAGCTGCTGGGGGAAGGACCACGGTGGTGGACATAAAAGGGCCTCTCCCCACAACAGCAAAGGGGCTAGAGGGGATAGGGAAGTAGGGTAGGCTAGAGGGAGAAAACATATCGAGACAAAGGAGAACAGTAAGGAGGAGGTAATGATGTGGCCTCAGATTTAAAGTGGAAGGTGGTATCTCAGAATGCATGCAGTCTAGGGAATAAGATCGATGGCGATGGGCACTACTTGTAGAAGTGAGTGTAGATATTGTGGTAGTAATGGAACTTGGCCACCTAACCATGACTGGGACCTCTCAATTCCAGGATATAGGCTGTATAGAGAGGGACCGAGCAGTAGGCAGGGAGGAGGGTGGCAGTATTCGGTTAGGAAGAGGAATCAGAAGAGGAAGGCACCTTCTTGGAGGTACTTTACTACCAGTTTGCTTTGCAGCCAAAAAGGCAATTACTCGGATTGGATGGCTCCACAGATTCCAATAATACGGAATGGAGAAAAATTATGTCAGATCTATACGTCAGAAGTTTTAGCATAGAAATGTTGGGTAAAGTTTTATTTCCCATGCCGAGATGGCAGGGCTGGGTCAACTACTATCCTTTGGTTGAACCCACCTTCTGCCCTTGAGGAGGATCAGGAGTGAAGCCCTAGTGGTGATCATGGGCAAATTGAATTTTAAATTTGGCCCAATGGAGTTCTTGAGGGGCCTACATTTAACAGGGGAACACCATCTTGAGTAGGGTAACATGGAGATGGACCTTTCTCGGTGACATAAATTAATTTAACCAACAGACATATATTTTATTTTATTCTACCCTTAGCAATTAAATGCCTGTACTGACTGATCTGTATTGAATGTTGTTCATAAGATTTACCAAAATGTATCTAAATTCTTCTGTAACTATGTGCTGAAAACCCTACTAAAAGAAATAAAAAAAAATAAAGAAGAGGAAAGGCAGAAGTGATGTGTGTCCAACTACAGACCAGCAAGGGAGAAAGGTGGGGATGGGGTGGTTTACAGACCACCCAAATAGGGTGAAGGAATGAGCTTGCAAATTCTGAAGGTCGCAGGAAAAGTGGTGATAATGGGGGACTTCAGTCTGCCAGGGTGGACTGGAGTGTGCCATCCATGATGTGTTAGGGTCATAAATTACTGGAAGTGTTTGGAGTGGATTTCTGACCCATGGAGTCACTGAACCTGCCCAGGAAGAATCTATCCTTGATCTGGAGCTCTCAAACAGTGAGCACATACAGGATGCAACAGTCATGGAGCTTCCGGGTGGAAGTGACTCATCACTAAGTATGGTTCCGACTGGACATGGGCAGGAAAGTGTCCCCAAGAGACCAAAATTCTGGACTTCAAAGGGTGGACTTTAAGAGAATGTGCAAGGTACTGAAAAGCACCTAGCAAAAATCACAACTATGGAGGTAGACCAAAATGTGCTGTTTATTAAGGAAAGATGAGGGGCTGCAGTGGAGGAATGTGCTAGGTACAGAAGGAAGAACTCAAAAGCAAAGCATCGAGCTGGCTCAGCCCTAAGGTAGCCAGGCAGTGAGGGACAAGTGTTTGGCCTGCAAGAAGTTCAGGGAGGGACCAAGAGAGGAGGACAAGGATATACTACCTAGGGCTGGCGGGGAAGGCAGGAAGGGCAGTTTGGAGAGCAAAGGCACAGAAAAGAATTCCATTAGCAGAGAACATTAAGATGGGGGGTGAGCTTTCTTCTGCTACGTAAGCAAGAATAGAGACAAGAAAGAAGGAACAGTCAAACTGAGAAGAGATGGGTGGGTGGAAGAGAGTAAGGAAAAGGTAGAGTTACTGAACAAATACTTCTGCTCTGTCTTCATGGAGGAGAAAGAAGGATCGGTACCGATGGTGGGAGAGGACCAGAAGGGAAGGGGGACAGATGGGGCAATAAATGGAGAAAAGAGTGGGAAAGGGCTCTTGCTTTGAAGACAGGCAGATCACTGGGCCCAGATGGAATACACCTAGGGTGCTGAAGGAGCTGGCAGGGAGCTTGTACAGCCACTTGCAGACCGGTACAGTTGCTCACTGGGCCGGCATGGTGCTGCAGGACTGGAGGCGGCACATGTGGTGCCCTTCCACAGAGTGGTCTAGGGACTATCCAGGGAACTACAGGCTGGTCAGTCTCATTTCAATAGTGTGCAAGATTATGGAGACAGTACTGAAAGAAAGATTGATAGGGCACCTGGAAGGACATGGCCTCCAGGATGCAAGGCAGCATGGATTTATTGGGGGTGGGGTGTCTTGTCAAACAAATCTGATTTGACTTCTTTGACTGGGTCACCAAAACAGGATACGAGGGCAGGGCAGTGGACATCCTCTACCAGGATTTCAGCAAGGCCTTTGACTCTGCACCACCCAGGAGGTTGATCAGAAATCGCCGGACCTCAGAGTAGGAGAAAAGATGGTTACGTGGGTGGAAAACTGGCTAGAGACAGGTCACAAGGTGGTAGTGGGAGGAGAGCTGTCTAGTACCAGAGGCGGTCACAAGTGGCATCCCACAGGGCTCAGTGCTGGGGCGGTGTTGTTCAACGTGTTCATTAATTACATTGGACACAGCATCAAGGGCAAAATGTGCCTTTTGCAGATGACACTAAGCTTTGTGGGAGGGTGGACAGCAGAGGCGATAAAGGACCGTAAGGATTACCTGAGAAGACTTGAGAGGTGGTCTGGGATCTAGCAGCCGGGCTTCAGTACCAAAAATGAAAGATCATGCACATTGGAACAGAAACCTCCATATGGAGTTCTACCTGGGAGGGTCTGGGTATCTCCCACAGTGGAGGAGAAGGATCTAGGGTGATGATATCTAGTGACCTAAAGCACTCTGTGCAGTGTAGGAAGGCGTGAGTGGCAGGGTAAACAGGATGTTGTGGTCATAGCCAGGGGGTCAGCAGCAGAAGACATGAAGTGATTCTGCCCTTGTATAGTCGCTGGTGAGACCACATCTGGAGTATGCAGTGCAGTTCTGGTGCCCTCATCTCAAAAGGATATCAACCTGATGGAGGCGGTCCAAAGGAGTGCTACAAAGATGCTGCAGGGGCAGCAAGGAGATTATATAAGAAGAGACTGGGTAGCCATGAATATGTACTCCTTGGAGGACAGAAGGAGAGAGGTAGACATGACTGAGACCTTCAAGTACTTGAAAAGGATGAATAAGGTGAACAAGGAGGATCTTTTCAGGCTAAGTGGCAACAAAATTACGAGGGGCGAGTCTTAAGCTGGATGGGGGTGTTTGGAGGAAGGTCAGAACACATTTCTTCACTGTAAGAGGCGGTGACCAGGCAGAATCGCTACCTGAAGAGGTGATCCCAGTGAGAACAGTGGTTAGATTCAAGAGGGGCTGAGTAGATACAGGGGAGGATAAGGGTCATGGGAGGGAGAAGGTAGTGGATGGAAATGTTGGGAAGGGGAGGCGGGCAACAGCCTGAGCTGTAAATCCTCTGCTTGTCGAGACAGACTAAATAGGCCAGAAGGCCTAATTCTGCTTGCCACTTTGTATGTTAGTATCTTAAAACATATGCTCTTGGTCTGATTGTGTTATCCTGCTTATATCATGACTTTCCTACATCTTCTTGCCACTCAGAACAGTTCTGTTTCTGCCATTGGGTCCTCATAGTCCATATTGTTCAAGCTGTCAACCATCTTGGTTACTCTTCTCTTTATTACTCCATTGCGTCAATATCCTTGTTCAGATATGGGAAACAGAACTGTACACTATACTTGAGAGAGGCTAGACCACAGATGTACTGCCTCATTGCTACATGTATTCAGACGTACAGTATGCTGAAAATTATCTGCTTGTTAACAGGTCCTGTCAGGGTTTATTTTGGTGTATTAGCATCATTATGTCTGGTTTGGAGGAGAGGACCTGTTACCTTATTACAAATTATAACATTAAGTTTTTTCGACAAATTCAGAGACAGTTTTGAACATTTTATTTGATGTTCATTATGGTCAAGTACTGCCCTGCTGCTGTCGAGACTGGGTGGTTCAGTTCAGCAGTTAGCATAGTGAACTTGAGCAAACCATGCATGTTCATAAGTTTGCATACTTTAAAAGAAAAAAATTTATTGAGGAGTTACAGCACACGTACATAAGTTGTGCAAAGTAAAATGTTTCCATTAGTAGCACTGAAAGCAGTCCATGTAGATTAAATAGGAAACAACATATACTGGTATGGTTGTTATTGCTGGACTTTGTTGTACAAGAAGTTTGCTAACAAAAGAAAAACTGTAACTAACCTCACAGCCTATTATTCAACTAATGGCGAAAGAGCGTTTTACATTCTCAGCTGTCATACAATGTTTGGGCAGAGGTTGTCTATGTCATTACATATACTGGAAAGCATTGGGAATATGGGGCTTGATTTTCAAAGCCCAGAGAATGCCCTAAGCCCTTGGTATGCCGATTTAGCGCATGGGGCTTGTGACATTCTCATGATCGGCGATAAAATTTTCAGTCGAGCGCCAAAAGCTGCAAGTTAGTCCAGCTTTTCACAGACTAATTGCACCATTTGGTGGACCCTTTTACAGAGTTTGTGCCAAATCTTTGGCGAGGCTGCCATAAATGGGGAAACTGTTGAACTGTGCCCGATGTACCAAAATCGGTGCAGTTTACGCTGTGTGAGTTTGGCAGAGCTGCTGATGCAAGCCCTGCATCACTCTTTGGAAATTGAGCCGTGAAGTCTAGTTGATATGAGGCCTGTCAGTTTGTTTCCCAAAGATCTTACAAGTTATCCCCTTCTCTGTCTGGTGTCTTGAATCATTACCTAATGTTATGTGCCATCTCGTCCAGGTTTAGGTGTATTTGTCTAGCTGGTCCCTTACCTGATACATTAGCCTTTCCATTTCTTCAGTTTCCTCCACTATTGCCCTCCATTTGGCTATTGTAGGTGGATCTTGCTGCAACCATCTTCTGGTGATGGCTTTCCTAATAGCTGCTATGCAAGTGTACCAGATATAAAGTGTGCTGAAGCCTTTCACTGTTGAAAGGGAAGTCCTGCGATACGATTATGGACTTGCAGTGGCTTCTGAATTATGAACAGTGCCTTGAATTCGTCCTAAATCGCCTCCCAAGAGTTTACATACTTCAAGGCATGGCATAGAGAGTGGGGACAGAAAATATGGTAACAATATTGCTGACAAAATTATCTGAACATGTTTTCCACCCCTAGAAACTGGAGTGCTATTTGTGAGATTGGAGATACGTTAGTTGAAAATGCTGCAGGTATCAGTAGCATTAGATGTACATGTCAGAGTTGTAGTTAGACTGGGTGGTGGCGGTCCTTATCTGCAAATCAAATTCTATGTTTCTATATGGTTACAGTCTGTAACTGTATTTGTGTGACACTCTTGGGGCCTGCAGAAGGCTGACTAATTTTAAAGTTTTTAAAAGGAAATGAAAAACATATCACACAAGTTTAAAAATAGCGGGAATGCAGGGTAGCAGATGAGGCCCACGGACCCAGTGATCGTGAAGCTAGTTAAGATTACAAATTGCAGAAAGCTGACATGGCAGCAGAAGTTTTTGGTGATAGAGTGTTGGTCAGGGGGTTTCAGCACTAGTGCCCCGTGGAGGAAGTGAGTAGGAAATGAGTCAGCAGTTCAGGCTGGAATTTGCAAGCATTTTTATAGAAGCAGCTGCTTTGTGTAATATGTGGCTCATCTGCTGCTGATAAAGGGAGGTCATGGGACAGTCAGGACTGAAGGGTCAGCTCTGTTACTGACTGCAGAACACTGATAAAGGTTAAAAATCCTGTAACAGTCCTACTATGGCTGATGGGTTTCCACCTATTACAGCAGGAGCTGTGTCTGAAGGTTACCTCTGTGATGGACTGCAGAGTACCCACTGTCAGTGGTTAACATCCTGTGATAGTCACACTATAACGAAGGGTTTAAATCCTATGACAGTGGAGATGTGACTGAAGGGATAACTCCATGATTTAACCTCCCCCCCGCCCACCTCCCCCGTATCTCCCTCCTGCTCCCACCACCTCCCGTACTCCCCTTATCCCTGCACTTCCTACCCCCTCGATCTCCTACCCTCACTTCTCCCCATCGACCCCTCCCCTTGTCTTGCTCATAGCTCAAGTCTTTGTACTGGTTATTACATGTCTGTAAGTCAGTGACGTTATGTTTGTAACTAAAAATGATGACTGTTGCACCGCTGTCGTGAACCTTTGTAAAGAGCCTCGGCTCAAATGTATTGTAATCCTAGATTGAAATAAATAAAATAAAATAAATAAATAACCACAGAGCATTATGAAAGTTGAAATTCTAGTACACATTTTTTGGGGTTAGTATCTTTTATTATTATTTTTGTTTGTTTTCAGCAGGTGAGTGCACTAGTCATAAAGATGCTTTGTTCAGGCACCATCTGGAAGAGTACAGTAGAATACAGTTAAAACAGCGGCAACATAATACAAAACAATGGTAATACAACAAACCATGACACGGTAATATGAGCACACTTGACTAAACTAACAGAAAGCTGAGCACAGTAGATATACAGCCAAATTACAGTTCCTGTGCGCACTGAAAGGTGAGTTGCTTACAGAGGTATTAGCTCATACATGCCTGTAACTCTCCTGCTAGGGCACCAAACCTGGATACTGAGGCATAGAAGTATGGATTTAAATTTTATTCAAATGTTCAAGTGTTCACTTGCATTTTGAATTCACGATGTTGAATCTAAACATGAAATAAATAAATATTGAAGTGTATAGCTACAATTCGCTGATGTTAAGAAAATGTGAAAGATGCTAGACTGCCATCTGAAGTTGAGGCAGTGGGGGACTGTGACCTGGCACTTCAACATGACTCAGTTCATCACTTCATAACTTTCTTTTGCTGGTCACAGGGCTCTGGCACCACTGGGTTTTCCCTCAGGCTTCTGTAGAGGCAGGAAGTAGACTTGTAACATGGGTGCACAGGCTCCTCCCTCTGTGGATTGCGCCAGTCTTCAGCATGCCTCCACGGGAGCAGGGAGCTTTAAACATAGGGTGTCACTTTGTGACAGCAACATAACCATCTTATTGGCAGTTTATTCTTTTATTCTTTTTTTTTTTTTTTGCAGTAGCTATTTTTTCTGTAGCTGCAGCATGATTTGAGCAGTGTCTAGTGCTGGGGAGCCCTCCTTGAATCGGACCTACTTTGCACTTATAGGCTGGTATCTCTGTGGGACCTGCAGTGGTACATGGGTGTTACACTGCCACAAGATAAGCAGCTAACCTGATAATTGTTTCTCACCTGGCGGGGCTACCAGACATCACCTGGTTGCAGAGTATGCCCCCACCCCGCACTGCATGCAATTCAGCCATCAGTACCAGGACCAACCACTGCATCTCTAACAGTTGAAGGCTGCTGTGAGCAGGCCGGGAAGCAACCTCACACAATGGAGCTGCTATCAGCAGCTTCATTAGCTACTGCGAGGACCAGCACTGGGAAGTTTAACCTCCTAAAGTGAAGTTCACCACCAGCGTCTTTTGGAGTGGAATCTATGAGTGAGAGCATGGTGGCCATCAAACACAGCAGCCTATACTTCAGTGTCTGTCCTTGTAGTTCATGCCCTGTTTAGAGTTGACAGATTATAAACTGATTCAGTATGATGGGAGAAATCCAGGAGGGATCTGAATTTTACACAGGCGTTTGTGACTTCTACCGCCATTAGGTACTAGAGTTACAGCAAGCTGAAATGTGTTTTATTTATTGAAATTGTTTCACCTGAGTAAACACACGTAGGCTAGGTAGCAGGGATAGTTGTAACCAAAAGTTAAGCACTCGTGAGAGAGCTCTGGAATTGGATTTTCACATATCCTGTTTGCCGCCTAGAAACCTAAAAGGAAGGGCTAATGAAACTCCGTTTAGGATTAGTGTTTATCACATACCACACACAAGTGTGTGTGGTCTTTAAAATCACGTTTAGATGACTGTACCAATGTCTCCAGTGGTCTGCACTAATCCTGCCTCCACCACCAGCTGGTGCTGAGGAGCATTGCGACCCCTCTCAGCACCAATGCAGGAAGCTGGAGAGGGCCATGAGTTGGGGGGTGGGGGTAGATGGGTGATCAGAGATACTACTCTAAAGTAGGTGGGAGGGTATAACCAGAGACCAAGACAAGACAGTGCATCCGTGGGAGGAAATGGTCAGCTAACAGGAACAGCAAGGTTTTCTTCTCTTCTACCATGCAATAACAATCAGGTACCGACTGCTGATCAGTAGTAGTATTCTGGGAGTACAAATCGAACACCCTGATTCTGTTGTATTGCAGGACAAAGGGTCTCAGGTTCAGGCCATGATCATGGTGGGAGGGCAGATGGTGTCGGAGTGAGCAGTGCAGCCTGTCCACTGCAGCTTACAGCGTCATTTTGTTATATGTTCCCATCTCTGCAGCAGCAGTAGGGGACAAAGATTATCTTACCCAACTAGTTAAGTGTTCATACTGCCACTTTGTGAACTGTAGAAACCTGAGGCACTCCGGTTGCTACAGTGTAAATGTGGCCATGTAAACTGGCCTGAAGAGAAGTACTGGAAAGAATAAAGTTGTTTAGCATTAGCAGTGTTCTCGTGCCCTTGTGAGTTTTAACTACTTCTGGAAATAACATGAACTGCTGATGGATTCCAACAAGGTATAATAACTGCTGTTTTAAAGCAGCAGCGTTTGTTATTCTGCAAAAATGTCCTATAATTTAAGATATTTGTAGATCAACTTATTCAGCGTCATTTGTAATTAATGATAAAGCGTCATTAAAGATGGCTGCCACTCGTCATTTAAAAATTTGTTCTATTGAGGTTACCTGTTGAATGTACATACCAGATTCATATTGTGGATGCATTGGAATGGTGCTGGTATGTAGTTCTGATGGCAAACAGCACAGCACTGTACCAAGATATTCAGTTTTTTTTTCATGGTGGGCATGACTCAGGAACAGGACATTTAAAAATTTCAAAACCCCATGTCTTACTTCGGTTCGGTATGCACCAGCGAGACACTTTCATGAACCCCCGCAGCTTCAGGCTAAACTTATTTTAAATAACTCCCATCTCCGGTTTAAAAACTTTACAGATTCAACCACCAATACTGCAGAGAGATGGGCCAACCAAGAATCCTCGCCAGAATGGCTAAACAACAATGGAACCACTACCATTTACTTACCAACTTGGAAGACCACGAGGACCAAGAAGCTTCAGACTCTGAGCAGACCGTCAAACCAGCAAAAGACCCAGGCACCAGTAAACCAACTGCTTCTGCTAAATCTGCCAAACAGAAGGGTCAGGTCTCACAAATGGGGACAATATTTTAAAAGCCATCACAGAGTTTGAGAAATGTGCGAGTCTATAGGGGAGTTAAAAGCAACATAGGAGCCTCCTGTCACGCATGGCGAGGTAGATCAACACATGTCTAATAACACTTCCAGAATTGTGACTTGGAGGACTGTCTGAGGTCTGTTTTAGGTGAACAAATTCATTTGGCAGCTAGGCAGGAGGATCCGAGAACAAATGCTGCTGCAAAATATCCGCATTTACAGCTTACCAGAGAGGAGGAGGGAGGACCAGTTGCCTTTTCTATCCCTTTCTTGACCCTGAATTTGGATCCAGAATTTGTTATAGATATTGAGAGAGCGCCGTGCCCTGGGACCAAAACCCTCACGCCAATGCCAGACCAAGATCTTTCATTATTAAATTTCTAAGCTACCAAATGAAGGCACAACTGTTAAAAAGCATGGCAGATGGGCCACACAATGTTGGATCCCACCGCCTAATACTGGACAACGACTCCCCCTACATGCAAAAATGTGGAGGGAATATGCTCTAGTCGTTTCCCTTACTTTGGGAACAAAACTAAAGTTTAGCACACCCTATCCTTCCAGACTGTTAGTGCAACTTCGGCTCAGGTGCAGTCTCTTACTCCACAGCTCAAGAAGCGATTGCAGATTTACTCTTTAAGGGCATTATTAAGGAGAAACCAGCTGTTTTACTAGAACCAGACCAGCCTGAAAACACCACGAGAGCCTGAAGAACATCTCATAGCGCCCTGTTCGCTGAAGAACTGTTAAAAAACTTCACCAATATCGAACCCCACCTTGGCCACCTGAAGGGTGATGGTAGAGCTTAGTTTGAGCTCTCTCTTATTTCTTTCCTGTCTGGGTCTCCTTCTCTGCCCTCTAGCCTGGTCCTGTCAGCTTGGGGGCCGAAGGGGTGGGGTTTCAGATAGTCCTGCCTCGGGCTCGATGAGGTATACCTACTTCAGGTAACCAACATTACGTAATCATTATCTTCTTAACCTTATTGACCGTATCCTGAAGTGGTATCCATTCGATGGTGGGGTTAACCCTGGCTGAATGGCTATTCAACAAAGTACGTTTTTACTGACTGGGATGCTGTGGGCACTGGATGGACTCCCCTCTGGTTCTCGACCTTGATTGCTTCTCTGCTCCTAAAGCTGAGGCCCTCAGATGTAACTGTAAGGGGGGCTGGCGGGACATGGGCGAGGGGAGACCTGGATGGGTGGAGGGATTGCTCGGAGGCGGCTCTATTCCTCACGGGTTGGCGGTGGCTCCGAGCCGTTGTAGCACCATGAAGATTTTCTTTGGATTGGACTCTACAGTCAAAGGACCAATTGTCACCTCTAAACTTAGACATTTACATGCCTGAATTTAAAAACATTTAGATGAAGGAGATTTTGCTGCTTACTCAAACTACAAACTTGGTATTGGGACTCATATTACCTGAGAGACTAAATTTAAGCAGAGCCCTGTTTCTGTGTCAGATTATTCAGAATACAAGTTAGGTATCAGGACTGTAGCGAGTGGAAAGACTTAATCTGAGTGAGTCTTGTTCCAATAATAAGATTTATCTCCTGAGGGACTGAATAACTTGAGATAGGGGCACGAAGGACTAGGGGATATAAGCAAAATGGGGTTTCAGGACAATAGAATCTTGCCTGGTTTTGAACACCCTTTATACATCCTGTTTTC
Source organism: Neoceratodus forsteri (assembly GCA_016271365.2). Taxonomy (NCBI): domain Eukaryota; kingdom Metazoa; phylum Chordata; order Ceratodontiformes; family Ceratodontidae; genus Neoceratodus; species Neoceratodus forsteri. The sequence continues at coordinate 333,172,340 of CM057449.1, forward strand.
CTTTTGTTGTTACTTGTTGCTAATGGAGTCATACGATCGCACTTAGCTTAGAGGTAAATTAGGTGGGATCGATTGATTATTTCTTCGGGACTTCTTTTTCTCCCATAATAAACCCTGGCACTGACCAGGGATGGGAAATCATACTTATTTTTGCGGGAGGGTGGGCTAGTGGTATATAACATCCAAGGCTACTGCTGGACCATACTGATGGGGTTTCCCTCAGGAATCCTAATTTTATGGGTGATCCTAGGATTCCCCTTGTGGCTTTTCACCCACTTGGGGACAAAGGAACTCATACCTCACATTATTCCTTGATAGGAACTGTCTGAGGCCCCATGTAAATGTCCACAGATGGGCACTACACAGATGGGAGTCAACATGTTCTTAGTTGTAATACTTAAGTTCTTACAGTTTGCTATGTTCTTATCCTACTGGGATCTGTTGATAAGCTTTGTTTGAGCCCGATGTTAAAAAGCCCATGTTATACATAGTTGAAGGGTTACAAAATTGGGGGTTATTACTAAGGTTTGGGATGGGGTGGGAGGACTGGACCTAATTTGTTTTCTCATTATAAGTGGGGAAGAAAACACGGAAATTCAGGTGGGGGTATGAGTTGGTTGGGGGACACACATACACAATGGTTATATAAATGCTGAAATTTTTATTGTAACAAGAATGGCTTGAGGATACACCAGTGGCTCTTATGCATTTGTCCTGGTCTCCCCGGGGAGGTAGTACGAATGAATGGATGGCTTGGCTCTTCTCCTGGAGAGCGGACAAAACCACGAAAGTCACCTATTATGCTATGGCTTCTTCATCAGTAAAGGTCTTCTCCCAGAACATCAATGGACTACACAACCTGATGAAACATTCTTGTTTTATCCAGTATATTAAAAACAAAATGCTGACCTGTTCACGAGTCAAGAAACACACCTATCAGACGAGGAACACAAAAAGCTAAGTTGGGGAGGGGTATAACGTTTATGCCTCATCCCACCCTGGTGAGTGTCGTGATGGGGAGCTGCCATCTTGGTCCTGACCACTACACCATTAGAAGTAACCCAGTCCTTATGGAAAATCAGGGCCGGTTTGTCATCCTACAAGGAGTTTTATTCCCAGGAGGTTACTTTGGTAAGTGCTTATTCTAGGGACGTGGATATGTTGTTCATCCACACTCATTGGCAGGTATCCTTGCCGCTTTAAATCTTGCCGGAAGGTCTTCAAGCTTGCTCATCCACCCACCCGGTGGTATAACCTCGCTCACTCCATGGCCAGATCTTCCTTACCGCTGGAAGCTCAGGTTTCCTCCTTAACGCCTGCGTTTGAGACTGGTTCCTGTGTCTCCGTTTGCGGTTTAAAAATAAATTTTGCGAAAAGACTTTAGTCTTGATCCCTAGCTCGATGGACAAATCGACTCCAGTTTCGGAGATGCAACGCGGAAGATGTCTCGAGACGGATCCACACTCCGCGTGTGTCTGCTTAGGCCTGAGAACGCGACCCGCAGGCTTGCGGCCTGTGCTCATCTTTCTCGGCCCTCGTCCTCGAGACCGTGCTGCCCGATTGCAACTGGGCACGCCCGAGCGTTCCCTCGGTGTGAAGTCAGGAGGCCGGTTGGCGGTGTCAGCGGCGGGCCTCGGCGGATCAGCTCGGCGGGGATGATTGCCCTCGAAGAGGACGGCGCGGGCGTATTCTTCCTCGACGCTGCATTTATCCCGCCTCTCTGGGTTCTTCCTACACGGCTTCTTTAAGAGCTTTGTCTGTCCCTCTCCACTAAGGAGAAGGGCCTCCGTCTGCTGGACCTTATTCTCGGTCCAAAAGAAGGACAGGGGTAAGTCCCTCCGTCGGCTCTTGGGAGGCGGGAAAGGTCCCTCTCCCGAGTCGTCGACCGTCGGCTGTCGACCGCTCAACTGACCGCAGCCTCACGGTGTCCCATCAGGTCAGTTGACCGAGACTCCCACCGGCGTGAGATTTTCTCGACCCGTTGGATGGGCTGTCGCCTTCAACAGCAGATTCCCTCTCCCGGGAGGTTGAGATCCCGTGGGCTCGCCTGTGCCTCGGTTCCGGAGCCCTCGGATGGACCATCCGAGGCCGAAGGAGTGCGGTTCCGGCCGCACCTCCCACCGACCTCGGAAATTCCGGGACTCTCGGTCTCGGTCTCGGACCTCTTGGGGTCCAGCGATCCCACCGTCATAGGCGGTCTCGGTCCCGGCACATGGGTAAGCGGCGTGCGCCGTTCGTCCTCGTCCTCCTCCTCGGGCGAGGGAGGCTTCGGCGTAAGTTCGTCAGCCGATGCGAGACCTTATGTTGCAACAGCTCCTCCTGGCGAGGTAGCCCGACCCGTCGCCTTCCCGGCCATTAAGTAACGTGTCACCGGGCGGCCGACACAACCCTCGACTTATCCGAGGTCTACCCAGGCGGTTGTTGGCCAAAACCAGCTGCTCCACCGATTCGGTGGAACCTCCGCCCCACAGCCACCAATTGGGGCTCGACCAAGGATTCTCGGATCCACTAAGGGTCTACGCCATCGGCTGTCAGTTACCCTCACTCCCGACCGACCTCGGCGAGGTGAAGGGTGGCTCAGGCCAGAGGCAGCTCTTGGGACTCTTCCAGTCGAAGATGATTCCTCCCTTTTCTCAGCGACTGGACTTGGGTCTTCAGGAGATCAGTCAATGGACGATAGCCCGTCGTCCTTCCTGGGACTACCGGCTCATCTCGAGTCCACCGATTGGAGCTCGAACCGTTCCAAGAGGCCAGGTATCCCCTCACGGAGATTCTGGACCGAGGGATTCTCGACGGAGGCCTTTCCGGTGGCGAGGCCATAGTGGGTCGGCACTGGAGCTTTAGCGCGCCTGCTTCCTGCCCTCGTCTTGACCAGGATGACCAGAATGTCTCGGTCCCTACGGTTCCTTGTCGAGTTTTGAACACCCTCTGCTGAGGGGTTGGTTACCGACAGCGTTTTCGGCGCTAGCGCAGAGGATATGGACAAACCTCCTGACAAGGGTCAAGAAATTGGACTATGTTGGGCAAAAGGTGTATGCTCGTCTCTCGGCCTTAGTCAGGCCAGTTCGGCCGATCCTCATGGCCACATTTTCTATATTGCCCTGTTGGGCTCCTGGATAGGTCATCCCTCATCTTCCGCCGATCTGCAGACTACGGTTAAGCAGGTGCGGGACCAGGGCAGGGCAGTGGCCAAACAGCAGCTCCAGACTGCCTTTGGATGAGGGGACTCATGTGCCAGATCGGTGGCGGCCGCGGTGGCTATCGTCGGCGGGCTTGGCTGAGGATATCCACCTTTACCTCGGATGCAGCACAAGTTGAGCGGATGTTCCTTTTTGGGACTGACCTCTTCGACCCTGGGGTGGAAGGTCACCTGCAGAGGATCGAGAAGTCAATGCTACATGGGCCAGGTCTCTTCCGCTCAGAAGGACAAAGGCGACAAACGCCCAGCCTAAGCCCTTTAGGTCGCTACAGCCTTTGAGCGGCCAGCAACGTCAGGGCCCAGCAGGCTCGACCTTAGCATCCCAAACCCAAACCCGTGTTCCTCTAACAGGAGGCAGGAGGAAAAGGCCCAGGAGGTCCTCGGCGGTCCTCCTCAAGCCTGCCCAGTGGCCAGGCTGAGGGTGTCGCCCCATTCCGTCCTGCCCTAGGTCCCCGTGGAGGGCAGCTCAAGCACTTCCGTTCCGCCTGGTCCGCTGTTACCACGGACAGGTGGGGTCTTGAAGGTGGTGGGAAGAGGCCTGCCTCTGGATTGACAGGCACCACCCTTCAGAGCCGTCGCCCCTCGAGGCTTCGGGGTCCCCAGCCTCACTGGCGGCTCGTCGAGCCGACATCGCTCCTCCTCCAGAAGGAGGTGATAAGAGGTGGCGGACCCTCCTTCCAGACCCAGGGTTTGTGTCCAGGTACTTCCTGGTTCGAAATGGAGCGGAGGGCTGGCGCCCCATTCTCGACCTACGACCTAAACAAGTTCCTAGGTCTCGAACCTTCCAGGATGGTCACTCTGGCTCAGATAATACCATCCTTGGAAGCGCGTGTGTTCTGCTCTCTGGACTTACCAGGACGCGTTTTCCGTCCCTATCCGTCCGTCTCACCAGAATTCCTTCGCTTCGAGCGGAAGGATCCTTTCAGATTCCAAGCCATGCCCTTGACATCTCCAACTCCAGGGTCTTCACCAAGTGCATGGCAGTGGTGACAGCATTCCTGTGGCGCCGAGGGGTCGGTGTACCCTTACCTGGAGCGACTGGCTGATAGCAGCTCCCTCCAGGAAGGAGGCGGAGGGTCAGGATCTGGCCCTCAGGTCTGCTCTCAACTGGGCCTCCTTATCAAGCAGGCCAAGTCGGACTCGAGCCAAGCAGGTGATTCTATTCATCAGGCGCAGCTCGACTCTCTTGAGCCAGGCGGCTCCTGGCCGGACAGGGCGGGGTTCTTTCCTCCTTTGCCCGATCATTTCTGGTTAGGCAATTTAAGCCTCCCGGGACTTCCTAAACCTCCTGGGTCTCATGGCGGCCTGCTGCAGCATGGTCGTTGGGCCCGCTGGAACATCGTCCCCTTCAATAGGGACTGGCCCAGCCAGTGGTAACTGCCTGCAGATCCTTTGGACCAGCTTGGCCCGGTGACTCAGGGGATGTGGGCGCTCTCCAGTGATGGACGTTCAGATCATTTGCAGGAGGAGCATCCCGTTAAATCCGCCCGAGCCGACGGTCTCTCTATCGACCGATGCCTCTCTGATGGGTTGGGGTGCCCATCTGGGGAACACGGGCTCATGGCCTCTGGTCCCTTGAGGTCGATGCCACATCAACCTGCTGGAGCTCGGGCGGTCCGCCTAGCTCTCACCGCCTTTGCTCCGTTCCTCCGGGGTCAAGTGGTCCGAGTCAGGCGGACAATACCACGACCATGTTCTATCTAAACCGCCAGGCGGGGCGCTCCATGCTTCTATGCAGAAGCTCTCCGCATTTGGTCACTCGTCGCAGCCTGGAGGCGGATCTCCTAGCCATTCATGTGGCAGGGCCTCCAACACCCTGGCCGATGCCCTGGGCGGATAGGGGCTGCATCCACAGTGGTCTCTCCTGCAGGTAGTACAGCATCTGTTCTCCCATGGGGCGCACCTCAGGTGGACCTGTTAGCCTCAGGAGAACGCAAAGCTGAGACTGTTCCATGCCCGCCCCCTCAGCAGGGCTCGCTGCGGGGATGCCTTCTCGAGGCAGTGGACCCCGGGCCTCTTACGCCTTTCCCCATTTCCCTTGATCCACAGGTGCTTCTCAAAGCGAGGAGGACAAGGCGCGGGTGATTCTGATAGCCCCAGACTGGCCTCGCCAATTCTGGTACCAGATCTCCTCAGTCTCAGCTCCAGGACTCCTGACGGCAGCTTCCAGCTTGCCTGGACCTGCTCTGTCAATCAGGGAAGGTGTTCCATCCGGACCTTCAATCCCTGCACCTGGCCAGCCTGGTTCCTGGGCGGCTAGAGTTCCAGGCCTTGGGTCTTTCCGATGAGGTCCTCAATGTAGTTGAGGCGTCCCGTAAGAAGTCGACCAGAAAATGCTATGCCTTCAAATGGAAAAGGTTTTCCATTTGGTGTCGACAGGGCTCGGACCCTTCCTCCTGTTCCTTGGCAAGCATCTTGGACTATTTATGGTCCTTTCTAATCAAGGGCTTAGGTCGGCGACCCTAAGGGTGCACCTGGCAGCCATCTCTGCTTGCAGGCGCGGGCGAGGAAGCGTCGATGGCGCAGGAGAAAGGTGGTCTGGGCGCTTTTCAAAGGCCTTGATCACATTTCCTCAGTGCGGGAACCCCACCTCCGTGGGATCTACTGCTGGTACTGGGCTCATGGGCAAGCCATTGAACCTATGCACAGGTGTGCTCTCTTTCACCTGTCGTGGAAGACCGCCTTCTTGGTGGCTATCACGTCAGCCAGAAGGATGGGAGAGCTCCAGGCGCTTTCCATCGAGTCTCATACCTGGTCTTCCACAGGGACAAGATTGTCCCTGCGCTTCACCGAAATTCCTTCGAAGGTGGTGTCGAGTTTCACCTTAACCAGGTGTTGACTCTGCGTGTTCTACCCCAATCACACCTCGGAGGCCGAATACAGGCTCCATACTTTGGACCCTAGAAGGGCGCACGCTTATTATAAGGAGCATGCGGCTGAAATGGGGAGAGGTTCGCCAGCTGTTTGTCACCCTACGCTGAAAGCCGCACCTGGCAGACCTGCAGCCAAGCAGGCCGATAAGCAGGTGGGTCACTTCCTGCATAGATCTCTGCTATAAGTTGGTGGGCATGAGCCTCCCAGAGGGATAAGAGCTCATTCTACCCGCGCCATACTGCTGCAACGGTGGCTGCTTCAGGGCGTCCCTATCCAGGAAATCTGCAGGGCTGCTACCTGGAAGTCAGCAAACACCTTCATTACCGATTACCACATCGACCTTGAGTCACGCCGGGATGCTGGTTTGGGGCCTCGGTTCTCCAGTCTCTCTTTCCCAAGTAAGTATTGGGGTGTGCGTCTTGCCTCCTTCCTCCCGGAGACTGCTAGAGAGTCTGCCAATGAGTGTGGATGAACAACATATCCATGTCCCTAGAAATACAGGTTACTCACCTGTAACAGGAGTTCTAGGAATGGTATATGTTGTTCATCCACTACGACTCCCACCTCCCGGCTGACGCTGAACCCTGAGCTTCCAGCGGGCAGATCTGGCGTCATGGGGGCGGAGCAGAGGTTATACCACCGGGTGGGTGGGAGGAGCAAGCTTGAAGACCTTCCCGCAAGATTTAAAAGCGGCAAGGATACCTGCCAATGAGTGTGGATGAACAACATATACCATTCCTAGAACTCCTGTTACAGGTGAGTAACCTGTATTTTCCACCTATGTCTAAACCCTCAGTGGTTCAGCATTTGCTGACCACAGATTATGGACCTCTCCGGGGCAACTGATCCTAGGAGGAATTTAAATATTACCATGTCTGCCCAGTTGGACAGTTCCAACCCTCGTCACAGGCACCAATCAGACACAGCTAAATATTTAAAAAGAAAAATGGACTTTCTAGGAATTATAGATGTCTGTCGCTGTCTGTTTCCCTCGAACCCGGGTTTACCTACTACTCAAATAGGCACCACTTATTCTAGACTAGACTATTTTTGGTCACTTGTGAACATTTATGTCAGTCCATGATATTACTATTAACCCCATGATCCTCTCCGACCATCACCCTCTCATTCTTAGACTAGATCTAGGGAGGAAGAAAAACACACACTTTGGCACTTTAATTCAGTCTTATTAAAAGACAAGCAATAAACGTGGAACACATCAAGAAATGTATTCCCTTTTTCTTGTTGAAAATGCTTCCCAGATATATCACAGCCCTGGTTTGGGATACCCTTTAAGGCAACACTCAGAGGAAACTATAGAATACCCTCTAGGAGACGGTGTTAAAATCTCAACATAATACTCATGGAACATTTAAGAACTTACCAACCTTTATATACAGAGGGGACAGAGAGGTTCAACAAAGATTTGTGATACTAAGGCAGAAATACAGAAGCTAATGGATCTTAAGATTCAACAAGCCCTCCTTTATTTAAAACAGACCAGATATGTGGGTGGATCGAAGGCGCACATGAATTGACCTGTTGCCTTCGGGGTCAGAAAGGCCCCTCCATTATCTTAAAGATCAAAGACCCAATCATGGGAGCTTGTCTCACAGGGAGCAGATATTACCCTTCTTTTGTTAACTTCTACCAACAGCTATACCAAGAGGATGAGTCATCAGCCCCTGAAGAGAGACAGTCCTTCTTAGATCTCCCTCTCCCCACCTTACCACAGCCCAAAGGGATCTGTTGGAATCCCCAATTGCACCTGATGAAATCTCTCACACATGAAATCTCTTTCGTCCCATCATTGCCCCGGACCCAATGGGTTCCCAGCTGAATGGTACAAGATGTTTAAGAATGAGATTTCTCCGGGTTACTACTTACATTCAGAGAAGTGGCAGAAGGTCTCCTCCCCTCCCCCGGCCTATGCCACCTTATTAAAACCAAACAATGACCCCACTAATCCTTCTTCCTATCATCCAATTTCAATCCTTAACACAGATTATAAAGTCTTTACTGCAATTTGGGCCTCGATTGGAAAGAATCTTACCCTGCCTAGTCCACAAAGACCAATCTGGTTTTATCAAGAACAGAAACACCACAGATAATATCCACAAGACTGTAATACTTATTGAATACATACAGCAGAGACAGGCAGATCCCAGCTGCAGTCATTAGCCTGGACAGGAGAAGGCCTTCAACAGGGTGAGCTGGTCATTACTCTGGGGCGCCCTGTCGAGGTTCCATTTTCCATAATCATTTCTAAAATGGTTGGGAATATTTATACAGTGCCTCGGCATATGTGAGGGTCAGTGGAGGGTCTCTTCTCCCTTTACCTTATCCTGTGCACCTGACAGGGTTGCCCTGTCTTCTCTTTTATTTGCCCTTACATTGGAGCCACTGGGACTGGCCCTCAGGGCCTCTCTGGCAGTGGAAGGCATCCCACTTGGTCAACAACAATACAAAGTCAGTATGTTCACTGGTGACATCCTTTAACCCTTCTTTCTCCAGGAACCTCCATCCCACTATATGGGAGATCCTTAGAAAATATGAGGCCATTGCAGGTTTCAAGCTAAACACTAAAAATAAAAATTGGAAGCCCTCCTTTTAACTTCTCCCCAATGAACACTGTTTGCCGCCTCCTCCTTTGAAGTGGAGATTGACGAAGATGAAGTACCAGGTTCATATCCCATTGAATTTGGGGTAATGGAGATGGTCAGTTACGAGCCACTTACTATTACTATCCAAAAGACCTAGAGGTGGTCATCTCTCCAGTGTCATTTTTCCAATGGATTGAAACTATCCATATGAATGTACTACTGTCTTTTATACCTTTTCAAAGTATCCCCTACTTTCCCTCATCTTTTATTTCAAATCCTGGGACTAATTGCTTTCTAAATTTATATAGGGTAAACAACGTCCTAGAATCCTTCTCTCCACTCTTAAACTATCTGCTGCTCGTGAGGTGCAAATTTACCTAATCTTAAACTATATGCTCAGAGCATCTTTTTACACACCCTCATACTTTGGTTGACCCGATAATTTTCATTATGGAAATCTTGAGTTCATCTAAACAACATGTATAACATTTCCTGCGCTCCTTTTTTTTCTATAAATAACACCCCTTCTTTGAGACAATTTACCCAGATAACATCCAGCACTCTTCAAATTTGGTACAGGTTACGAAATAAACCAGAACTTAAACCAATGTATAACAATTGAAAGTAGTCTCTAAAGGCGATCTCTTTCAGTCCTCCCATATGGACCTGGCCTTCTCCACTGGCACAGTTACGCTTGTCACATCTGTTTCAATTTTTGGATGAGGAGGGCTACTATCTTTTGATAAGCTCAAAGCCCAGTATGGTCTCAGAAGCACAGATTTTTTAAAATATCTCCAAGTGAGGAACTACATGCCATACGGACAATATCTACTAAACTCCTACCCCAAATCCACCTTTATTAAAAATTTGTATTGATTCCACCAGGGGACCCATTGCAGCCACCTCATAGGCAACATGTACAAAGCACTGAGGAGACTTAATGGGAGATTCCTCAAAATCAGTACTTGAATATGGAATGAAGACTTGACCTCGGAGGTTCAATTTTCCGATTGGTCGAGGTGGCCCTTCCAGCAGTCCGGGTGAGTTCCTCCCCTTTGGCGGGAGTTCTCCTGGAAAATTTGAACTAGGTATTTTCGAGCCCCAGCGATCCTAACCAGATTTCTTCCAACCACTTATGGCCATTGCTGGAGAAGGTGTGGGTGTCTGCTAGCAGATCTGGGCCATATTTTATGGCATTGCCCCTTTAATGCCCTTTTAGTGCGGCTTACAGTTGGAACTGTCTGATTGTCTAGGGGAACCAGTAGAATTAACGGGAAATTATATTCCTCTGTGTATACCCAGACCATTCTCCTCAATGGTCCAAAACACTATTGCCAGTTTTTCTTATAGTGACTGAAAAAGCCACCACCAGAAAATGGATGTCCCAACAGATTCCGACTATTCAGGACTGGAGATCTATTATGCGATAAATTTATCAGATGGAGAGTATTAATGCAACCATTCAAGATTGCATGCAAAAATTCAGACTTAGATGGCAGAGGTGGGTGCTTTACTACTCAGGGACAGACCCTGATTTTGTTCCTTGAATGTGCAATATGGCATTTGTAGTTTACTAAGGTTGGATGTTCCGTGGGAAGTGCTTAGAGCTGCTGGTACCTCTGCTTGATGGTAAATAAAATAAATGTATAATGGAATCCTGTGATTTAAATGTACACTGTACTATAAGAACTTGATATATATATTATATAATACTTGTATGTATTATTGGATTTATATTTGATGTTATGGTTTTAATGTGTTCAGCCCTTAGAAACATAGAAACATAGAATTTGATGGCGAGATAAGGACCGCTTGGCCCACCCAGTCTGCCCATTTCCCTACCTACTGGATAAGCTGCAGATCCTAGTTAACCAGCAGCCTACTTCCTACCCCCACCCCCAGAATTGCCTTATGACTATCCCATGCATGCTTGAATTCCACCACTGATTTTGACTCCACAACCTCCTCCGGAAGGCCATTCCATGCATCCACAACCTCTCTGTGAAAAATACTTCCTTAAATTACCCTGAGCCGCCCCTCTATCTTCAAATTGTGCCCTCTTGTTCTTGCACACTTTTTGAAAGATGCTACCTTGGACTTTGTTGATTCCTTGAGGTACTTGAAAGTTTCTATCATGTCCCCCTCTCCTCCTTTCCTCGAGGCTAACATATTAAGCTCCTTAAGTCTCTCTTCATGTGTCCTCCGGTGCAGACCCTGCACCATTTTAGTTGCCCTCCTCTGGACAGCTTCCATCCTGTCTATGTCTTTTGCGGAGATTGGGTCTCCAGAACTGCACACAGTACTCAGATGGGGTTTCACCAGCTGTCTGTACAGAGGATAATAACTTCCTGTTTCTACTGGTGATGCCTCTCCTATGCATCCAGTATCCCCCAACCCTCCCCTGCCTTCTCACATTGCTTGCCCACCTTTAGGTCATCTGATATGACTACCCCCAGGTCCCTTTCCATTTTGTTGTTGTTAGTATCTCACCCCCATGGTATGTTGAAAGGGCTTTATAAATAGATGTATTATTATAATTTATTATATGTGTGTGTTTGAAAAGTATGTCAATAAACACAAATTAAAAAAAACAACCCATATCTTAGGTCAGGAATGAATGAAAGCAAAAGAAAAATGTGCATATTGATATTTTTGCATGAAAACATTGTTGGAAAAAGCTATGTGGTGACTAACAAATACTGCTTCTTTAATGGGTACAGTAAACAAAGGTAGTAAGAAGGTGGAACCTGTGAGGTCTGTACACAGACAGCACTGAACTGACTCAAAGCAAGAGACACTGGCCCCAGTGTTTGGGCCAGTTAGTGGTGTGCTAACCATAACTAGAATAGTGTGGTTGGACAAGGTGGGGGCAGTGTGGTGGGCACCCCCAGTACGTGGCGTTGACTCAGTAGCCCATACTGCAGAATATGCCGCTGTACTCATGCAAATAAGGGATTCCTCTTGCATACAGGGCACTGAGGAATAGAGCTTTGAAAGTTCTAAAACAACCTCTGTTTCAGCACTGTTTAACGCTTTGAAGACATACAGTAGATACATAGACTATGATGGCAGAAAAATTTGCATCCTCCCATCCAGTTCTGCTCTCGCCTCCCTAATTACTCTGTACTGGTCCTAGTGGCCATTCCCCTTTATTTCTGCCACTCCTTTTCTAACTAATGTCATATGTCTGACCCATCCTTGATTTTAGTTACTCACTGATCTGGCCTGTACCACTGCCTCTGGTAGCTTGTTTCTCTTGTCCACCACTCTTTCTGTGAAAAAGTGCTTATGGACATCCCTCGTGAATCTCCTTTCTGTGAGTTTAAGTAATTTCTCTCTTTCCTTGAGTTTGAACTCGGGAGAAATTACTTGGTGAGCACCCTGTTATCCTGTGCAGGTACTTTTATGTTTCGATCATGTCTCACCTCTCCTTCCTTTTCTTGAGGGTGTACACGTTCATGTTCTGCAGCCACTCCTTGTATATCTTGTCCACTAGTCTGTGGACCATCATACTGCTCTGTGTTGTACAGCCGCCATTTTTAGCAGTCTTTCCTCAGGTCTGAGTCTACTACCTTATGCAGTATTGCAGTTGTTATAGTTGCACCAGTGACCTGTACAATGGGAGGTTTACCTCTTGGCTTCTACTGCTTATTCCTTTCCTTGTGCATCCAGCACCCTGTTTGCCTTACTTACAGCTCTTTACAGAGTGTTGCTGCTCTAATTACAGAGCACAGTGGTGCATGAACACCCAGCCCCCACCCTCGTCCAAATGAGCAAGAACTGTCAGTCCTTGCAAAGCCTCCCTCCATCACCGGTCAAATACCACCATCCTGTGCTTGAAACAGATCCGTGGCATCTAAAGGTCCACCCACCCCAGATTGGGATCGCTGACTCCATTCACCTGTGGGCCATATTCTGCTGGGGTTGTGTGAGCGCCATTTATAGTCACTGTGCGCTGTGTTATCACAGGCCATATTCAGACAGGCAGCGTGCTCCAGTTGAGGCACGCCTCCTGTCTGATTATGACTCCCAGGCCAGCCCTCTGCGCTGCTTCATGCGACTGCTGATGGGTGCACAGTGCAACCGACCAATGAATATAGGGCTCATTATCCAGTTCAAAATTTAAATAATTCCAAATATTTTGATATGGATTACAACTAGAATTTTGTTATCCTGTGCAGTTGAGTTAAAAATAAAAATAGCAAAAAGCAAAACTTTTGCAGCTCCGTGGCACTGAGCAGTGGGGACCCTTTGACTTGGTGGTGACCCAGATTCCTGCTCCATGCCTGGGATAGCAGGGAGGAAATGGAGCATCTAAGTACATGTTCTTCTCTCAGGGGAGTGTTTAGCTGTGCATCATTCTGGAACAGCTGACAGTAACGTGGTGGTTGGTAGACTTAGTGATGTGAGATCATTTGCTTCTGAACTGTCCCTTCCCTTTCGGAGACCATAGCATATGTGCAGTCACGTGATCGAATGGGAAGACAGGGAGTGAATGGGGCAGTAAGTATGGCTGACCAAGTATGCCAGTGACAGCTCAAATGTCTCCCGTGCCACCATCCTCCTGATTGCACCAACTTGGCCCCATTCCTGATTGATATCTGTTCTTGCCCTGGAGGCAGAAGGGAGGCCCTTGACCAAGATGTGCCAGAGTTTTAAGGATGTGGAAACGACTAGAAGCGTAGAAGTGAGGATTGGCAGTGAGAGGAGTTTGGTGGACAGTGGGCGCTCTTAGCAACCCCCATAAGAAAAACAAAACTGCAGACGCTGATAATAAGCACATCTCTATTTGGAGAAGATCCCTTTCGTGCAATAACACTTTCGCATTTCTTGCAGCTGCAGTAGTTACTGGTCTTTGACTGGGTATGTAATATGCAAATGAAATATGTTTCTTAGAATTGAACTACTATTTAACTATGTAATTTACTTTATTTTTATGTATATTATTTTTAAAGTAAGTTAAGATTTTATATTTTTAATTGTTCATGTTCTCACTGTCATGAACTCTGTCACCTTCGAGCCTTAGGGAATGGGTTGCCGAACAAATTACGTTTTTCTTTACTTAAAATGGCAGTTCTTTATGTGTCTGTTCTGCCCATTGTAGAAGTGGCATAGATGGCAGAGTTTACATTCTGTTGTTGATAGTTTTGCAGCAGTTAATATTGCTCATACAGGTTTGTCTGCTCATAATAACCAGTGGATTTTATGCGTGTGTGTTTTTTTTTTTTTTTTTTTTTTTTTGGGTGGGGGCATAACCAGTTTCTGAACAGTGATGATCTTAGGCACTCCTTTAGTGGTGCTTCTGCCTCAACATCATTTCCCTTTTCCATGCCAGGCGTTTTCAGCTTGGAAGTATCACAGTGGGCTTGGACAGCATGAAGATGATATTTCAGTAACACACATGTTTTCCGTCAGCTGTTCGGCATGCAAGTTTGCCATAGTCTCCCATTTCAAATGCTGTCTTTTCTTAGTAACGTTTACAAAAATATGACGCAAAGGGGCGCATTTGCAACAGGCAAAAGTACATCTGACAGCCTCTTACTCTTGGCATGCTTGGGAATGATCTTTGGTTTTGTCACACTTGGCAACCTTTAAACCACTTATGATATGGCTTTGGGCTGTCTAGCCAAGCTTTGGGGGTGGGGGCTGAGTGCAGTTACAGACTAATACAGTGACTCTCCTGTTCAGAACAGAAAAAATCCTAACCATTTTCTTGTTTAAAAAAAAAAAAATGTAAGTGGTTTGGGAGTCAGTTTCCCTAATAGGCCTCATTTTTTGCAGTTTCATTTTTAAACGGGAAGCTAGGCACTGCAGCATTTCTGGTTACTATTGGCATACCCCGTGTGTTTTTTTTTCCTTAAAATTGAACACATAGTGGGAGCTGCTCCATGTTCTACGGCAGAGAAGTCTGTGCACGTTGCATTATCGGCATCAGAATTGCTAGTGGCTGATTGCAACTGATGATGTAACTGGTTGAAGCCCCTACACTATGACATGTGTGTGTGTGTGGTGCATACAGACCTGGTTTTGAAGACCAGGGAGGCAGAAAAAGAAAGACCTGTGCAGAAAGAGAACAGGAGTTACACAAATATGGATTGAGAATGCTGCAATACTTCCCATCCCTTTAATTTTGTGGGATTATCAGAGGACTGTTCCACAAATGCCAAAAGTATATAAAGTGTAGATATAACTGATAATGACCCAGCAGAATGGCCATGGCTTAGCTAGAAAAAGGAATACCCGAAATTTTGAGACTGACTGTTCATTTCAGGGAATCTCTGAACATGATCTCGATTTTCCTCCTGTAAGTTAACAGACTGATAGTTGAACCTGACTTTTAAATGGAGCTTGTTTTCTTTTTGAAATGGGGCAACCACAGGCAGCTGGGAAACAAAGCTCTTCTGGAGTAAGAGCAGGGTCTTTAAAAGCCTAGTGGGAATAAAGCCTACAGAGGCCAAGGGGAGCAACCTCCAACACAGGAATCCTTACAGAAAAGGCATTAGGTAAGTTCCGTGAGACCATCCAGTGAATTGATAAAAACTGGACCAGTAGTCAAAAGAGATGGTTATTGGTGGAACATAGAGAGTCATTAGCCAGTTCTTTTTTTTTTTTTTTTTACCGGAGAGGCACACTAAGCTGGAAACTTGTTTACAGGTGCGACCTGGGAGCACAAAGAAGTTAAGTGACTTGCTCAGGGTCACACAGTATGTAAGTGGAGGTTGTGGGATTCAAAGCCCGGTCTCCAGTTCTGTTGAATTTTGGGGGGGGTGTCTACTTAAGCATTTGTTACTACCTCCTCTTTATAAAAGACCAAGAGACCATTAAGAGCGGGTTGAGCAATTAAAGAATCTTGCCAGATCAGCCAACATTAGACTTCGCGGGGTTCAGAAGGCTCTGAAAATGGGGACCTCCTATCTTTCCTAGAAAACTGATTGCTGGAGGCATTCTGGCTTGGATTTGCAGTGCCAGTAATAAAGGCATACAGAGTTACCCCACACAGTAACACACAACAGAATGAGGGACCTCACACTATCCATTTCTGACGAAAACCTCCATTATGCGGGACCAAGTATTCGAGCTGCAAAGCATCAGTCACCTGTCGATGGAAGACGGATTTTATTTTTCCAGATTATTCTTAACCCAACGATGCTTAGGCAAAAGCCGTTGAAGGGATGGCAGCCAAACTTAAGGGCAGCAAGCATCAATTATCAAGCAACTTTCCCATCACGCATGCAATTCCATTTCAGAGGTAAGCAATACAGTATTACAGACCCCTAAGGCTGCTGGGGAGTCTACTATTAAACTGCCACCAAGAGAAGTGAATCTGTGGAAAGCGAGGCTCAATCTGAGGGTGAGACTGTCGCTCAGTGACTCGTTAAGTGAGACTGAGCCTTCACTGCACGATCACCACTCTAATATCTTGGCATAAATGTACTTTCCAGTTTGTGTTTGAACACTGGACTGTGAGACTGCCTTTCCAAACCCTAACATGTACTGTGAAAAGCAGTTTATATATGTGTCTTGATATTTGGGGAGACGGACGAGGAGCAATCATTATGCATTGACCCTGTTTACAAGAGCAAGTTATGCATAATATGGTATTCTGAAAAGTTCATGAATATACATGTATGCTTGCTCTGACCGGGTCACTGAGGACTTGGTTACAGTTATGGCGGGAGCTGGAGATTTATCAGGCGTTGCCCTTCAGTGCCCTATGGCAGTTACAAAATGGCTGATTGGCCCTTCTGTGTTGGGAGCCCCATGGAGTTGGGTCAGCTCAAGAGATGCTGTCTAGGTCACTGTGTCTCTGGAACCCACAACCAACACTTATATCAAACCCAAACAGAAGAGAAAGCAGTGCCTTAGCTGGGACTCGGGTTAGTCAGTTATTATTTGCATCTTGAAGTTTATCTGTTGTTTCAGGATAGAGTGAGACCACTGACAAATGTTACAGATGTTTTCTTATTAAAATTAAAACTTCAGTCAGTTAATTGTGGTAATGTTGTTTAACACAAAAATTTAAATAGTTATGTGACTTTTGCATAGTTATATAACAGGACACTCCGAGAAAAATGCGGTCTTTTAATGCTATGTATGTAGCTGCATATAATAATGAATTAACAGCCAAAGGGCATGTAAATTAATGGAGTGTTCCTTCAACAGTTGTGTGTATGTTCCTGCAGAGCATGTGTAGCACCATGGCCAATTTTGTACCTAACCTAAGGCAACTTTGTTATAAGTGCTCCCTCCCCATGGGAGTTAATGGAAATGTGTAACTACCATTTCTAGGGACATGGATATGTTGTTCATCCACACTGTCTGGCAGGTTCCTTGCCACTTTAAATCTTGCCAGATGGTCTTCAAGCTGGCTCCTCCACCCACCCAGGTGGTAAAACTCTCGGCTCAGCCATGATGCCAGATCTTCCTTACGCTTGGAAGCTCAGGTTCCCTCCTTAACGCTCTGCGTATAGACTGGATCCTAATTCTTTGGTTAGCCGAAAATAATTCTAAAGTTCTCAAGACTTCGGTCTAATTACTCCCTAGCAGCTGCGATGGACAAATAGACTCCAGTTTGGCGGTGCCCATGCGGGTGAAGATGTCCAGGCGGATCCGCACTCACGTCGCGTCTACTGCCTGGCCTAGATCATGACCACAGGCCCTGCGGGTTATAGCCGATAGTTTTCAGCCAGTGTCCTAGAAGGGACCGCTGCCAGTTACAACTTGACGCCCGAAGTGCTACCAGCCGGTGAAGTCAAGGAGGCCCGTTGGCGGTGTCCCGCGGCTGGCTCGGCTGAGCAACTCGAGCAGATGATCGCCCTCGAGGAGGAGGCCCCAGGCCGCATCCTCATCTTCCTCGGTCTCGGCATTTATCGCACTCTCTGGGATCCTCCTACACAGCTTCTTTCAAGGAGCTTTGCCAGTCCCTTTCCACGAAGGGAGAGGGGCCATCGGGACACTCTTCTCGGTCCAAAAGAAGGACTTGAAAGGTAAGTCCACTGTCTATGTTCTTGGGAGCGGAGAGGTCCCTTCCCGGACAGTCGACAGTCTACTTCGGTCGAGGGTTGCAGCTAAGGCCGCTGGCTTCACGGTGTCCCGTCAGGTCAACAGCCGAGGCAGTCAGCGGTCGAGATTTTTCGACCCGTCAGGCGGGCTGTCGACTGGTGAAGCCGACAACCCTTCTTCACCGGTTCTCCCAGTGGAGACCGAGGACTTGCCTCGCCTCCTGTGCGGAGTCCCCGGTCAAGGCTCCTGAGCCGAGGGAAGAGTGGGTGTCCCCTGCTCCTTCCCAGACCCGCCCTCGGAAACATAGAGGGTCTTGGTCTCGGACCTCGTCTCGGTCCAGCCGACATCGCGGTCTCGGTCTGGCACGAGGCGGTGGCGCGCTCGTCCTTGTCTTCCTCCTCAGAAGGAGAGGAGAGGCTTCGGTGCAAATTGCGTCGGCGCTACGAGGACTTAATGTGGCAGCAGTTACTTTTGTCCAGGAACAAGCCGACACCATCGCCTTCCCCGGCCATCAAGTGGCTGTCACCCGAAAGGCCGAAATGACCCCTCGCTGTAGTCGGTGCCCAAGCCTGGGCGGTTGTTCAGCGAAACCAGCTGCCCCACCGATTGTGGTGGAACTTCTGCCTCCACGAAATCGAGGCGCCGACCAAGGACTCTCTGGCGGGTCAGGGTCTGTCCCACAGGTTGTCGGTCACCCTCACTCCTGACCATCCTCGGCAGGTGGAGGGTGGCTCAGGCCCCAGGCAGCTCTTCGCGGACTCTTGAGTCTGGCGACTCCTCCTCCCTGTTTTCCAGGCCCCTTGACCTGGAGTCTTCGAGGAGCAGTCGATGGGCGAGAGCCCACCGTCATTCAGGGTCTGCTTTGGCTCATCTCGGAGTCCACCAGGATGCAGCTCGAGCCCATATCCAAGCGGGCCAAGTATCCCTAGCCGGGATACTGGACAAAGGGATTCACCTGCGGAGGCCTTTCCGGTGGCCAAAGCCATTGTTGGCCAGCCTTGGAGCTCTAGCAGTGGCGGCTTCCTGCACTGTGCTTTTGGCCAGGATGGCCAGGAAGTATCGCGGTCCCTACTGGCTCTTTGTCCTTTTTGGAGCACCCCTCTGCGGAGGGTTAGTCACTGATAGCGTTTTCCGGCATTCCAGGAATCTAGGTATGTGGATAAGCCCCTAACAAGGAGTCCAAAAAGCTGGACTATGCGGTGCAAGGTGTATGCTCGTCCTCCCTAGGCCTCTGCCAGGCCAGCTCGGCCATGCTGATGGCACACTTCTCCCTTGCCCTCATGGGCTCCCTGGATGAGGTGATCCCTCATCTCCTGGCCGACCTGCAGACCACGGTCAAGCAGGTGCGGGATCAGGAAGAGGCGGTGGTGAAACAACAGCTCCAAACAGCTCTGGACATTGGAGACTCCTGTGCCAGATCAGTAGCAGCCGCAGTGGCCATGTGCCACAGAGCATGGCTGAGATATCCACCTTCATGGCGGATACCCAGCATAAATTGGCGGACGTCCCTTCTTGGGGACTGACCTGTTCGGCCCTGGAGTGGAAGGCCACCTCCAGCGGATCGAAAAGTCCGCTACCCTGGACTCGGTCACCTCTGCCCAGAAGGACAAGGGCCGTCGTCAGCAACATAAGTCCTTCGCCCTTCTGCGCCTGCAGCACGTCCGGCCCAGCAACACCAGCATCAGGCCTGCAGGCTGCGCTTGGCACCCCAAAGCCAAGCCTGTGGCTCCTCTAATAGGAAGCAGGGAGGAAAAGGCAGGAGGTCCTTGGCCGGCCCCTCCTCAAGCCTGCCCAGTGGCGGGTTGAGGGTGTCGTCCCCAGCCTCGTCTCGCCCCCCTCGGGTTCCCCCATGGGGGACAGCTCCTGCACTTCCTTTCCGCCTGGTCCGCTATCATCACGGACCGCTGGGTGTGGAGGTGGTGGGAAGAGCCTGCCTCTGGAGTTCGAGCAGGCCCGCCCCTTCCGAGCCGTCGCCCCTCGGAGGCGAATCCGCAACCTCGGTCCTGCTCCTCGAAAAGAGGTGATCAGGAAGGTGGCGGATCCTCCACCAGACCCGGGTTTGTGTCCAGGTACTTCCTGGTCCCGAAGCGGACGGGGACTGGCGCCCATTCTAGACCTGCACGACCTGAACAGGTTCCTAAGGTCTCGAACCTTCAGGATGGTCACTGTGGCTCAGATCATTCCATCCTTGGAGCAGGCGTGTGGTTCTGTTCTCTGGACCTCCGGGACGTGTTCTTTCTTGTCCCAGTCTGTCCGTCCACCAGAGATTCCTCCGCTTCAGGGCAGAGGGATCCTTCTCTGAGTTCTGGGCCATGCCCTTGGCCTTTCCTAGCTCCCAGGGTCTTCACCAAATGCATGGCAGTGGTGACAGCATTCCTCTGGCGCCGAAGGGTCCAGGTGTACCTACCTGGATGACTGGCTGCTTGCATCCTCCTCCAGAATGGAGGTGGAAGCGGTCAGGGATCTGGCCCTCAGGTTTGCTCTCAGGTTGGCCT
The DNA here is from genome assembly GCA_016271365.2 of Neoceratodus forsteri. Lineage (NCBI taxonomy): Eukaryota > Metazoa > Chordata > Ceratodontiformes > Ceratodontidae > Neoceratodus > Neoceratodus forsteri. The sequence continues at coordinate 333,192,514 of CM057449.1, forward strand.
CCTCATCAACAGAGGGCCAGAGTCGGACTTCGTGCCAAAGCAGGTGATACAATTCATCGGGGCAGAGCTCGACTCTCCTCACGAGCCAGAGCCGCGGCTCCTGGCGGACAGGGCGAGGTTCTTTCCTCCTTTGCCCAGTCATTTCAGGTTGGGAAATTGCGCACTGCGGGACTTCCTGCGCCTCCTGGGCCTCATGGCGGCCTGCACCAGCGTGGTCCTTTGGGCCCGTTGGTACATCCGTACCCTTCAGTGGGGCTGGCCAGCCAATGGTCACAGCACTCCGATCCCTTGGATCAGCTAGTGACAGTGACCCAGGGGATCTGGAATGCCCTCCAGTGGTGGACCGTTCCAGCACATCTGCAGGAAGGCATCCCGTTCATCTGCCCCGAGCCGATGGTCTCTCTATCGACTGATGCGTCTCTCATGGGTTGGGGTGCCCATCTAGGGGAGCACAGTGCGCGCGACCTCTGGTCTCCTCGGAACCCGATGCCACATCAACCTGCTGGAGCTTTGAGCAGTTTGTCTAGCCCTCACTGCCTTCACTCCGTTTACTCGGGGTCAAGTGGTCCAGGTCCAGACGGACCATACCACGACCATGTACTACCTAAACCGCCAGGCGGGGCGCGCGCTCCATGCCTCTGTGCAGGAAGCTCTCGCATTTGGTCCCTATGCGCAGCCTGGAGGTGGATCTCCTTGCCATCCATGTGACAGGAGCCTCCCAACATTCTGGCCGATGCCCTAAGCCGGATAGGGGGCTGCGTCCCACAGTGGTCTCTCCTGCCGGAGGTAGTACAAGATCTGTTCTCCCACTTGGGCATGCCTCAGGTGGATCTGTTTGCCTCCAGGGAGAATCCAGCTGAGACTGTTTCATGCCGCCCCCCTCAGCAGGGCTCGCTGCAGGGATGCCTTCTCGAGGCCATGGACCTCGGGCCTCTTCATGCCTTTTCACCCATTTCCCTTGATCCACAAGGTGCTTCTCAATGCGAGGAGGGACAAGGCGCAGGTGATTCTGGTAGCCCCAGACTGGCCCGCCAGTTCTGGTATCCAGATCTCCTCAGTCTCAGCTCAAGCTCCGAGGGGCTTCCAGCCCACCGGACCTGATCTCAGTCAATCAGGGAAGGTATTTCATCTGGACCTTCAGTCCCTGCACTTGAGCCTGGTTCCTGGGCTAGGTTCCAGGCCTTGGGTCTTTCTGACGAGGTCCTCATCATTGTTGAGGCGTCCTGTAAGGAGTCGACCAGCAAATCTCGCCTTTAAATGGAAGATTCTCCATTTGGTGTCAGGGCAAGGGCCTGGACCCTTCCTCCTGTTCCTTGGCAAGCATTCTGGACTACCTGTGGTCCCTTTCTCAGCAAGGGCTTGGTCGGCGACCCTCAAGGTGCACCTGGCAGCCATCTCTGCTTGCAGGCGCAGGCGGGGAAGCAGTTGGTGGCGCAGGAGAAGGTGGTCTGGCGCTTTTAAAGGCCTTGATCACATATCCTCTCCGGTGCGAGAACCTCCACCTCCGTGGGATCTACTGCTGGTATTGGCTAAGCTCATGGGCAAGCCATTGAACCGATGCACAGGTGTGACATCTCTCACCTGTCGTGGAAGACTGCCTTCTTGGTGGCTATCACGTCAGCTAGTAGGATGGGAGAGCTCCAGGTGCTTTCCATCGAGTCTGTTTATCTGGTCTTCCACAGGGACAAGGTTGTTCTCTTCCCCAAAATTCCTTCTGAAGGTGGTGTTGGAGTTTCACCTTAACCAGGTGTTGACTCTGCGGTGTTCTACCCCAGTCACACCTCGGAGGCCGAATATAGGCTTCATACTTTGGACCCTAGAAGAGCTACGCTTATTATAAGGGCGGACGGCTAGGATTCGAGGAGAGGTTCGCCAGCTGTTTGTCACCTAAGCTGAAGCCGCACCTGGCAGACCTTGAAGCCAAGCGGACGATAGGCAGGTGGATCACCTCCGGCATAGATCTCTGCTATAGGTTTGTGGGCATGGAGCCTCCCAGAGGGATAAGAGCTCATTCTACCCGCCATACCGCTGCATCGGTGGCTGCTTCCAGGAGCGTCCCTATCCGGAAATCTGCAGGGCTGCTACTTGAAGTCAGCACACCTTCATCACCCCTACCACATCAACCTTGGGTCACGCCGGGATGCTGGGTTTGGGGCCTTGGTTCTCCAGTCATTATTCCCTAAAAGAAGGGTGCGCCTTGCCTCCCTCCTCCCGGAGAACTGCTAGGAGTCTGCCAGACAGTGTGGATGAACAGCCTATCCATGTCCCTAGAAATACAGGTTACTCAGCTGTAACAGGAGTTCTAGGAATGGTATATATTGTTCATCCACACATTCCTAACCTCCCGGCTTCGATGCACAACCTGGCTTCCAGCGGGCTAGATCTGGCGTCATGGGGCGGAGTCGAGTTTACCACCGGGTGGGTGGAGGAGCCAACTTGAAGACCTTCTGGCAAGATTTAAAGCGGCAAAGAACCTGCCAGACAGTGTGGATGAACAACATATACCATTCCTAGAACTCCTTTTACAGGTGAGTAACCTGTATATGCACTAATTCACCATGTAGCTTTGCTGTACTGAGTTTGCCATTTCTTGCTTGCATCAACTTGCTTGTATTTTTGTACTAAATACAATAAAAAGAAAATTTAAACAAAAAGACTCTGTACACAAGATCAGAATCTGTAGTGACCCCTGGGAAGAAGCAGGGGTGTCATCAGTTCCATCTGACAGCTGCTGTTGCCTGTCTGGGTATCAGCATTGTATTTTGTTTGGTACTGTTTGATACACTTCGTATTCATTATGAATATGTGATTATTGTGTATCTTTGGCCTTTGTGCGCTGTTTCGTTTTGGCTTGAATTTTGTGGTGTGTTATGGGCATAACTAACATGTGTAATCCTCCTTGTAACATGGCATAGTACAAGCACACCACAACAAAGCAGAAGAAGTGAAATCGATTGGATAAACAGCAACATGTGACCACGGAACAACCATGGATTAATTCCTTATTAATCCATGGTTGCCATCGATGCACGCTAAAGAAATAATCAGACCACGGTTGGTATTGGGGTCACGCCCGTAGAAATCATTTAGGCACCATCTAGGCGCACTCAGCAACCCTCAGTCCTGTCTGTGCAGTGTTCCTTTTACCCCCAAGCGGACCTTGGCAACTCGAGCAATCACTACACCCACTCTGAAACAAGAGGCAAAGTATGAAAATTCCACTGTTGTTCCATGTAACTCTTCCCATCCACCTGCCCTGCGGGACGTCTCGTGACTGGAGCGGTCACTGTAAGTGACTATATGGAGAGATTGTACCCTGGCAGCGGGTTCTGGAGCAAAAAATATGCGCACAGTAAATTGGAACCATTATTAAAGTAAGACGCGTTATGTTACTTCTGTCTTCAGCCTGCAGAATTAGTTGTAATGTACCTCGGTGAATTGCAGACATCCCTATGTCCCTGGTCAGAATTTGAGTGTACTCATGGCCAGCAGTCATGTAAAATGTTCCACAGAGGTACAGGCCTTCAATGTTAATATGAATGTTTTGAAATGATATTTCTGCTCGGATCTGAATATGCAAACTAGCTTGTCACAGCAAGGAGCAGTACAGCAGCATATCAAATCATAAAGTAAGTTAGTAAACTATTATATTAATGTGTCCCACAATACATTTATTAACATCTACAAGATGTGTTACTTTTGTTAGTATTAGGCAACATGTGTAGAATTTGAAGTATTAGACAATGTTTAAAGACATTGCTGTTGAAACATGCAAATATAGAGCGATACCCACAATACAAAAGAATAATCCTGAAATTAGAGCTAAAACGGAGCTTAAAAACTGAAAATGAGCATCATAATGAAAAGTGTAATACATATGTTTGTGTTTCCATGTTTGTACATTTTGTACACTTCATATAGTCTTAGCACTGTTCAGCCACTATATTAATATAGGTTCAGTGTCGACGTGCACATGCCGTTCCTGTTGTATACCTGCTTTCACAGCTACGGCTGAAACAAAGCGTACTATTCAGACCATGTAATTGTTTGTGGTATTTTTCTTTCATGAAAACTGGCAAAATATTACTAATGTAGCATTGCCATGTTAAGCGCATTAAGCCACTCCACAGCATGGTTCTACTGGAGAATTAATCCATGCCTGGGTGGTTGAAACCTCTGCCTTTGGTCTCGTTCCCACTCCCGCCCCAACAAATCATGGATTAATTCTCCATTAGAACCATGCTGTGGGTAACTTCTCTGTTCTTGTTTTGACAAGAGAACATAATGGTCTATCCATAGTCTGGATCACTCCATTTGGGGGTGGGGTGGAATAAAGGCTTTTCTGAAAGTTGTTACTCCAATAGGCAGTTGGGGATATGTTTCATGTGGAGGCTATACCACTCCATTAGGTGAGGGATCAAGGTCTGTCTGGAGCTATAACATTCTAGGGAGCAGGAACATGGCCCCTCAAGTTAGGTATGAAACAAAGGAACATCTTTCGTTTTGGTATGCTTATAGAGCCAACATAGTTTCTTCTGGTTGGTTATCACCAGCAAACAGTGATTATTGAGTGAGATGTGAAGGACAAACTTTCATGAGGAGACGTGAACATTTTTGTAACAGCCTCTTAGGCTTTGCTTGCCCATGAACATAGGGTGCCTGGCATTGCCTTGTTGGTCATGAGAAGGAAGCATTAGACTTGCAGATTGTTGTTCAGATTCTCAGATCAGATGGAGCAGTAGCATTCATTGGAGGTGTTCAAGTCAGTGAGGCAGTGTGCCCATTAACAACTCGCCATTTCTCAATGGTTGTAGCCTTTTATGTTCCTTCTTTTACAGTATACATCTAGATTATTCTTAAACTTTTCCATGTCTTCACTCTGAACTGTCTCATATGGTAGCTTGTTCCAAATTGCCACTACCCTTTGTGTTATTCAGTCCCCTCTTTTTCAGTTGAAATGTTTTTCCCTTTAGCTGGTAGCTGGGTTCTAACGTCATATTGTGTTGTTCCTTCTGTAGATCAAACAGTTGGCTAATCCTCATCATGCAAAACTCTATATACAAGAAATAGGTCCCATTTCATCCTTCTGCACTCCAGAGTACAAATAAAATATCAGTCTCTAATCTCTCCTCATATGTTCTGTCCCATCCCAGATATCTTCATCAATAGATCTGCATCCAAGCAACAGGGCAAGGGTGAGCAGCAACACTTGCCCCATCAGACTCTCACCTCAGATGCCCACTCAAAATTCCGTAGAGGTGCCAGTGCAGCAGCAGCCAGGCTCTGTCTGACTTTCTCTCCCCACCAGCCATGGTGGTCAGGGTCGCCTCTCTTCTTACCTGGACCAGTGGAGACGGATGAGGCCAGATGCTTAGGTCCTACAGATAGATAATCTACGAGACCATGCTCTGGAGCTTTCTGGAATCACCTCTAGACCATCCACCTGTGTATTCTGTTACCCTCTCAGAACACATTCTTTTGCTCTGGAGGAAGAGGGTAGTACCTTTCAGAAGAAGAGATGCAAGAACAAGGGCACAGTTTGAAGATGGGGCGGCTCAGAGGTAATGTTAGAAAGTATTTTTCACAGAGGGTAGTGGATGCATGGAACAGCCTTCCTGAGGAGGTTGTGGGGTCTGAAACTGTGGGAGAATTCAAGAATGCATGGGACAGATATAAGGCAATTCTTGTGGGGGTAGGAAGAAATAGGCTGTTGGTTAACTAGGATCTACGGCCTATCCTGTAGGTAGGGAAATGGGCAGACTAGGTGGGCCAGCGGTCCTTATCTGCCATCAAAGTCTATGTTTCTATGGACTGGTATGACCCCGTCTTCAGAGTGTTTCTCTTGTTTGGTTTAGGTACCTCCTCTTCCTTTGTGAATACTGAGCAGAAATATTCGTTCAGTATCCCTGCTTTTCACTGTCACCCTCTACCCGTTCCCTCCCCTTTATTAAGCCTCAGTAACCCTCCTTTGGTCTTTCTTAGCTCCTAATGTGCCTATAAAACATATTATCCCCTTCTTAACAGAGTTGGCTATCCTTTCCTCGGTTTGGGCCTTTGCTATTCTGACTGCCTTCCAGCCTCTTTCTGCTTTAACTGATAAAGTTCTCTGTCCTGCTCCTTCTATGTTTCCTTATATTTTCTGAATGCTGTCCTTTTCTCCTTAACCTTCCTGCCACCTCTTTTGAGAACCATAGTGTTTTTTTCTTCATGGTGTTTTGTTGATTTGCTTTACACAAGAGCTTGTTGCCTCTGTGATGGCTGTTTTGATTACTCCCCATTGTTCCTCCACCCCTCCTTCTTGCCTGTTTGCTAGTGCTTTTCTAGGCACTCTCTCATTTCCCAAAGTCAGCCCTCCTAAAGTCCAATACTCTTGCTTTTGTAGGCTTGATTGTATGGCTGTGTTTATCGTGAACCACACTGTTTGGTGGTCGCTTGTTCCCAGATGGCTACCCACTTCTAAATCTGAGATTCTTTTTCGTCCCCATTTGAGAGTACCAGGTCTAGATTGCTCCCTCCAGTGGGTTCCAGTACTAGCTGTCTGAGGCATGCTCCCTGTAGGGCATAAAGAATGACCCTGCTCTTGGATGTGCCTGCAGCAAAGGTGCTCCAGTTAACATCTGGCATATTCAGGTCCCCATCAACAATATCTCCTCTTTTCTGCCATTCTAAGGAAGCCTTCTATCATTTCTTGTCCATTCCTCCCACTGAGATGGGGGTCTGTATATAACCCCCATGCGGTTGTAGTGCCATTTCCTGTCTCAGGGTGACCAGAGTGCCTCATCTGCTCCCTGTTTACTCTTTAGTTCGGTTGCTTTGATCCTTCCTTTACATGAGACTGCTCCTCCTCCTCTTTTACCCTCCCTGTCCCTCCTATAGATTGTGTATCCTGGTATGTTGACATCCAAGTCATGGTTCTCTGTGTACCATGTTTCTATGACTGCCACGATATCAGGCATCCCTCTTCCATCAAGGCCACTAGTTCAGGGAGCTGTTACACAGACTACGGGCATTGGTACTCATCACCCTCCACTTTTGATAGCTTTATCCCTTTTAGCCCCATTCCTGTCCTTACTGCCTTTGCCTTTTTTACATTTACCTCTGTCCTGCTCCTAATAACTTCTCTACCTTAGTGTTTACCTCACTAATTACCGTGTTTTGTGGAGGGGCTGGGATTTCCCTGCTCCTTTTCAGTGATGCCCCCTTTGGCTAGTTTAAATGCTTGCCAATGAAGCATTTAAACCTCTCGCCTAGGATCCTGGTTCCCCTCGGACAGATGCAGACCATCGCACCAGTATAGGTCTGCATCCTCAGAGTGGCTTCCAGTCCCCAATGAAGCCAAAACCCTGAGCTCCACACCAGTTTTCAACCATTCATTGAATTCCCTGGTGAGAGTACCCTAGCATCACCCTTGCCATGAGACAGACAGCACCTCAGAAGGTTACCATATCGCTTTCTTGTCTAAGGCCCTCCCCAACTCTACAGACTTCTCTTGCACTGCTCTGATCCCATTCCTAGCCAGGTCATTTGTCCCTAGGTGGACAATGACATCCAGCTCCTCCTCATGCAGCCCTTCCCACGATCCTGAGGTTTGCTTCCTGTCCCTCAAGCCATAAGCGGCAGCCAGGCCTGACCTCCTCTCCCTTCCTCCCCATTTCTATCCCCCTAATGATTGGAGTCCCCACCAGGGTTGTTTCCTTCCCCTGTAGGTCCCATCCACCCTCCTGTGGGTCTCCTTTGTGAAGGTCCCCAGATTCCTCCTTGGTCTCCACTGCAGGTGCCTCCATAGAAGAACCAGTATCCTGGAAGCGAATGAATTGTGGAAGTACAGCTGGAGGGCTACAACTCTAGTCCACCACCCTCTCCTCCCTGGGCCCACCTGGTCCAGCCTCTCCTCTTTCTTGGCAACCTCTGAGGTAGTGGCATTGGCCCTGGTGGTTCCTGGGTGGGGAGGAGGTCACAGTCCTAGCCAGGTCAGCCTGGAGGCAGGCAGCCTCCTCCCTCAGACCAGAGAGTGCCTGCAAATAGGGCAGCATCGCATCCTCAGAATGTCTCCCGGAACACTGCCAGCCCACAGCCACTGCACTGCACCACTCCTATCATGTCCTATTTTGTGTCCCTCTCCTATTTCTCTGTATGCTTACTCTCTCCTCTCCTTACAACTCTCATCCCTCCTGTTCTGGGACAGCAACTTCCTATATTTTCAGTAGCTTCCTTCTTCTTTGCTCAGTGTCAAACCACCAGCAGTTGGGGGAGTGAGCTACTTTTTCCTTTAGGGTTGACAAACCAATGTTTCTCTATGATCCTTCCCTTTCTGCTGCCAAACAGGAAGTTCCTGTTGACAGTCAAATCCAGTGGCTATAAAAATAGAACTGGCTTAGGGTGGGTGGGATGGAGGGCAATTAGTAAGAAAAAGGCTAGCAACAGGAAGTTGTAATTTGAGTCATCTGCTTTTATAGTGTCTAAGCCACACCCTAATTAAGGTCTCTCCTTCTCCTACTGGTTTAGCAAAGTAAGTTGATACAGTACCCTTCCCAGTACAGAACACACACTGACTTTCTTTCTTTTTTTAACCCTAAGTAAGACCCTTCTACCTCTAATAAAGCATCTGTCTGCTTAATCTCAACAGACACTGACTCCTGCTGAGATATAAGTGTTAAATTAATAAGAAAATGTAGCTTCTTTTAGTTAGCTGCTTTCTGCTTTATAAGCAAGGCTAGCAACACTCTGCATTATTTTCAACAGACTTCAAAATGATGTGCATAAATGCATAGCATTGCTTGAAAAGAGTCAAATACATGAATTATGCAAAAAAATAAATTTAAATAGTTTAGCTAACATTGTTGCACAAGTGGCAAAATTATTGCGATAACAAGGTTATCGCGATAATTTCATCACGATTATCGTGTCGTCAAAATTTTATTATCATGGCACCCCTAGGTATGCATCAACTCCACGATGCTTTGCATGAATGGGGTTATGACCTTTACAGTGGAGACAAACTGGTTTCACACCAGGGCAAAAGAGTGAAGCAACCTAATTTATATATAAATTAGGCTGAAATTAGGGATGCAAGAGAGGAATCATTGGTTATGCCTATAAATTATACAGGTGTACAGAAAATAGGTTGAGAATTCCCTTTAAGTGGACTTTCTGAAATTCATTGTTGGTAGAGAGAGAGAGAGAGGTGCTTACTGTTTTCCACTAGACTCACTGAAATCCACTGTTATCCATTGTATCGTGAAAGCCACAGTTTTAGCTCAGCAAGTAGTCTGCTTACTGCAGGAATGCCCTGAAATTCACAATTTTAGCCCAACAGAGTCTGGGTAGCCAGGTTTACTTCTTGAAATCAACAGTGGTAACCAACAGGGAACATGTGTGTCAAAGTGGACACTCGAAATCCACCTATTTCTCAGCCTTCATGAAGTCGGGGTATGCAAGTGGATTCTCTGCAGTTCTGGAGGGTTCCAGAGTCTTCACAGGTTTATTAGCTTTATAGTTACTGTGGACATTGCTTAATTGAAATGTCCTGATGAGAAATTTGAAGTTGCTGCATATGCAGGTTAAGGGAATTCAGTTAGTTCCGATTTCAGCCAGTCTCAGTGAAAGGCCTGGTTCAGGGTCACAGAAAGGTCACAAGCTGAAGAGTGATGAAGCAGTAATTCAGCCGGGTGGTGTAGGTATTTCAGCCCTTGTGCCGTTCATAAGGAGCCAAATTTGTGCTACTGTGAGGTGATTTGCCTCAGATCTGCCAGTGCTGTCACAGATTAAGCATGACCTGCTTTTTTTTGGGGTACATAGTCTAGCCACAGTGTAGCAATAATGTGAAAAGGTTTGAGTCTGGACAGGCAGAAGTTGCAAAGGAGTATTCGGTCTAAACAGCAGTGGCTGGTTGAGGGCTGGGGAATGGGACTTTATAGAATTTACCCACAAATGGAGTACACAGTGTTTTGTTTCTTTGTTTCTTATGTTATTAAAAGTAAATATAACAAATGGCAAAACAAGCAAAGGTCCTTGTTGAGTCGGTGATCCCTGTGACCCATCTATCATGTACTTTGGTGCTGGGTGGGAAGTTCACCATCCTTTTAAGAGTACCTAAAGTCTAAGAAATTTTGAAAATTTTATTTTTTCAACGTTTCTGCTCACATCTTGGGACTTTTGATAGTAGTTGTAAACTCTTGATTTCTGGAAAAGTCTAATTGAGCATAATCTCATCTAGCAGCTTGCAACAAATAACTTATGTTGCCAGATTAATTCATAAAATACGGTACAGTATATGATATCCAACTCTTAAGAACTGTTGGGGTGGGGAGGGAGTTGAACCCATGCCTCGCTGCAGCTCCACTGATTTAGTCCGTGCAGACTAACTCCAGTGATGTTGGTTTGCCAGTGTCAGCTAGTTTTCTAATGGTGTGGATTGGTTCACGGCCAGTTGTTGCGGAAAGCGACAGGGGTAAGTTCACGGACTGCATGAACTACAGTAAAGTTGGTTTCATGTCTTTTTGTTTCTGTAATGGCCTGGGTTGGTTGAGACAGCTGGGGCAGTGGTAGCATGCGTTGTTTCAGGGTCAGCTGGTGCTTCAGTCGGGGGTGGTAGGTTCAGTGCCAGCTGTGACTCCAGTGGTGTGAGTTGCTTTGAGTGGATTGGTGTTGGATGGTTTATTGCTGGGTTGCCTGGGGCTTCAGTGATGTGGGTCGGTGTTCTGATATGTGGCTCTCTAATTGTGGTGCTTGTATCAGTGAAAGATCGTCTCCGATTTGTATCAGTGATGGCTGGGTCTCTGACGACATTGTTATATCTCTTCAGTTGTAGCTTGGACTACAATAGTATTGGTTCTTTCTGAATCCTTTGTTATTCCAGTGATTTGGTTCGACTCAGTGACAGCTGTGACCCTTATTGCGTGGGTTAGCTTGATGCCAGTTGGAGCTCACAGTAACTTGGGTTGATCCAGTGACAGCTGGATGGTGATGTGGGCTGCTTCAGTTCCATATAACTCCAGTAATGTGAAATGGTACAGTGCCAGAATTACTCATATGGCTAGGGTGGTTCAGTACCACTTATGGTTGCAGTGGGTGTATATGTTTACGCTGAACTGTAGCTTCAGTTGTGTGAGGTGTCTCATTACCTTTTGTGGCTCCGGTGGCATGTATTTGGTCTGCTGTGTCCGTGCTAGTGATGTCATGGTATAAATTTTAAAAGTTGATAATCGTCACATGCAAAGTTATAGTAATACAGGTATACTACATAAGTAGTCTTTTTTTTTTGCATAAAAGAAGTCTCTTTAGACTTGTGCGGAGAGTTGGTGGGAAGTGACAGTTGTCTGTAACAAACACAGCATTAGTTAGTGACATGAAAGCCATGTGTACTGTGAAGCGCGATTATTGTGGTATCAAATTGACCATGGTATCAATACTGTGACTTCTGATACTGCTGTATACTTTGAAAGCCATCATGCCTTGACATCCTAGTCAGCGCTAGCTGTGGCTCTAATGCAGTGGGTTGATTCAGTCTCAAAATGGCTCTAATCGTGTGGGGTTGTTTGCCTTTTAAAAAATCTTTACCTAGGAAAACCTCTCTGGGACACAGCATCCCATTTGGAGTGTCGTGGTAGACAACAATAGCAGCATGTAGTAGTTGGATTAAAACGTAATGACACATTAGACAAGTACAATTTATATGGCTCACATAATTGTGCATGAATAAAATCATAGACAGTCGGTCTTAAAGGCTTGCCCTGCTGTTGTGAAAGACTAAGGCCATGGTATGTATCTTTAAAACAAAACAAACCAAACGAGGTAGTGCATGCCCATCAGTAACAGCTGTAAAGAAAAGTGTAGCTGCCTGCCGTTGTTTTTACTGCAGGCACAGAAGTACTCATTGAGCTTTGATCTCAGAGCAACGCAGAACAAAAATAACCAGGCATGGGATTGCCCAGTTACAATGTGGTGCTGACAGCCTGAGTTCAAGAACAAACTTGGGTGCTGGTGGCTGGCTGAGAGCCCTGCCCCATAGTAGCACACGCTAGGGTGACCCCTGCCATTGGGCATGTTCATCCGTTGGGGCATGCTGTGTGCATGCATTGGGCACCTCTGGGTAAGCACAGTGTCACCGGGAGGTCATTGAGAGGAAAAATCATGTTGCTGTCTAGATGGTGGTCATTGGTACTTTTGGGCCATGCACTTTGAGGACCATCACCAAAGAGGTGGGGGTGGCAGACATGGCTAAGAGGTCACCAGAAATGAAACGTCTAGAGGACCCGGCTGGGCAGGCCACATTGAAGAAAAATCTTGCTTAATAAAAAAAAAAAACAGATAACCAGGCATTTCAAACTGATTTAACCAGTTATGTAAGCATTTATTTGGTGAAGTCAGCCAATTCGTGTGAATAGCCTGTATCAATACATTGTGCATTTATAAGAAATTCCAGTGCAGAGTATACCACATTTAGCATTTTAAGGTATGTTTTATGGGCAGTGCACTAAACTGTATCTCTAATCAAGCTAAAATGAACTGGACCACTGTCTTCGTCCTGCCTGAGTATGGAAGATGATTTCTGTTTCTGTAGAGCTGAGAGCAGTGTTAGAATGAACTTAGGTAATCGCTCCACTCTACAGTTTTGGCCCTACTCAGGTTCACTGACACAATCCAGAAGGGATGGACCAGGGCCTGATCACTTCTGTTAGCTTTGCTGACTTGCCCAAGGCCTTCAGCAGCATTGTTTATCCCTCCTACTGAACAAGCTTTTGGTGCTGATCTATTTGACTTCTCAGTTAATTGTGTCAGCTCTTTCCTGGCTGATGTTCCAGTCTGTCCTTGTAGGGGTCCCCCCACCCAGCAATCTCAGTTGGGTCAGATGTTCCTCAAAGCTCTGTCCTTGGTCCTATCTTGTTCTCCATTTTCCTAAATGATGTCCATAAGGAACATGTCTATTATCTCCCTGTACATCCACGTATGTATCGGGATGCTGCTTTTGCCTGTGGTCCCTCTGCCCTTGAACAAGCTGCGTAGCTCGAGTTTGACTTCAGCAGTGTCCAGTATTGGTTCTGTGTCAACCAGCTCACCCTGAATACCATGAGACGGTTTCCATATCTTTGGCACCAGACAGCAGCTAGCTGATATCCAGGCTCCTCTTGTTCTCACGACCTGGGTGGCTCCCAACTAAAAGCGTCCCTCTTTTTGTTTGGGAAGGACTACCCAGACTGAGCCCTGTCCACACTACAAGCGCTCCGGCATCCGTTACAGCCAGGGAGGCGGTGCAGTGTGTCCACATTATGAGCGGTGTCCGTTATGGGACCAGTACTGCCAGTCCACACTAGGGGTGCCAGGCGACCGTTACGGCGGCACCCGTTCCCAGGATAGCTCGCGCGCGCTACAGCCCCTGCAGTGGACCATTACCACGTGTCCACACTTCGCCCAGTAACGTTACTGAGGCGTAACCGTTTCATAACTGTTGAAACCACCTCATTTGTGGTTTCAACAACGTTACAAACGCCTTCTGTAACGTTACAGGTGTAAACGCAACCCGCTGCGGTAACGTTTGGGCAATCTGTAACGTTACAGAGTAATGTGACAGGGCCTGTTGTGATATTGTGAGCTGACTTGGGGCAGTGCAGTAATTCAGTATGCAGTGCCGTGTTGAACAGTACTTGTTTCTGTATTAGTATATTGTTTGAATTTATGTACAGTGCCTAAAGCCCTGGAATGAGGTGCTCTATAAATAAAGGTTGCCTTGTCTTATAATACCTGGGTGGTCTGTTTAAATAATCACCTTGGTTTTTCCTACCACATTGATGGTGTCCACATGAAACTCCTCTCAAAACATGAGTGTGCTTCACAGGGATAAATCCTGTATCCCTTTCCCTGCTTACTGAGGGCATGTGGTAAATATGTTAACTTCTCTCTAGATCTTCACCTCCCTATACTTCCCATTCTTCTCCCCTCTAGGTCTAATTTACTGTTTCCTGCCTTATGTCTCATGTCACATCTCCCTTGCTAATTTTTGTTCTTGGCCTGGTTGCCTCTGGACATCAGCATATCTATATAGCAAGCAACTCTCTGGATCCAGTGCGTCAGGACCATTGCTGTTTTGCACAACTGTTGAACTTTGCTGTTTGTTGTTCTTTACCACTGCAGGAGTTCTTCAGTGCTGAAGAAATATACAAAATATACAGTACGTTCGGGTATTTCTTTACTACTGAAGGACTCTTGCTGGTTTTATACTGTCTCATTTGCACATTCATTACTGTTTTTGCCTACTTGGTATAGTTTTATTTTTCGCTGCTGTTAGCACCTTCATTTTATGCATCTTATTGTTCTGTTATTGTATTGTTTCTATGTTCCTTATACCATTGCCCCAGAACACATCAGGAAACAAGCTGTTCACAGCCAGGTATGTTCTTCTGGTGAAAATATTTCAATAAATTAAAAAAAATCAGTTGTCTGCTAGTGGTGGCTGCACTTCTGTTACAGTCATGCTTGTGGTTATATATTTTGGGTTTGCATAGAGTGCAGTCAGAGCAGTTCAGGATGTGCAGTGAGAGCTGAACACTGGACCTGGCGTGCACAGATTTTGTGATGTTGGCAAGGTACAGTGGCACCCCCATTTTTCTTCTTTCTGTGATGCCCTTTTCCAGATCTCCTTCATTTCATCCTCATGTCCCTGGCATCGCCGCTGGAGGGGTCACCACTAGACCCCTCCAAACTCCCCATACTACTGCTGCAGGCCCCTAGAGCGCAACTGACTTAAGTGACCTTCCCCAGGGCCAGCCTTTGATGAGGGGGTCAGGATAATGAGGTAGGGAAGAACCAACGGATCTACAGTAGGTGCCTCAGCTGAGGTTGCTATGTAATCATCTGGAGGACCATTTTCCTCCTGAGGATGTAATGATGATGCTGCTGCCACATCTTATGTGCTTCAGGCTCTCCCCTGCAGTCCATTCAGTTTGCATTGCCACCTGTGGCCCCTCCCAGGTGACAGTAATACATTGGGAGTGCAACCCCCATCCTGTGCAAGAGAGTTCTCTGTTGGACCGTGATGCTCCCCTGCTGCATTTACTGTCTGCCCTGAGCTCAGAGGCGAACCCTGGTTGCTAGCATTACTCCACCATCAGGCTGTCCCAGTGAAATCCTTGAATATCCAATAAAGAAATAAGCATCTTCAAAAGAAATCCATGTAATGTACTCCTTCTTGGGGCTCAGCACCCCCAAATTCTGCAACCCCATAGGGGTCAGCTGTACTTCTGTTTTTATGTCGGCAGATTTGGGTCGCTTTATGATTTCATTGACTTGTTCGAGCCTTCAGTCCCTCTTGACACTAAGCCTGTATTTTGTATACTATATACAGCTGCACTCTGCCATACTTCATTTTTTCTTAGTCTGCCACTAGCTCGATAACAGCTGTTTCCGTGTTGTCCACATATAGTGTACATCAAGAGCAGTGCTGTTCTGACACGGAGCACTTGTACACCACCTCAGTTGGCTAAGCCATATCATGGTGGGCCTGGCCAGAGAACAGGACTGAGAAACTAAAGAAACAGAACATATACATGGTACAGTGATCTTGTTTTCTTGTTTGATATGCATAATTATAAAGGGTGGGGAGAGACAAAATACATAAAAGTGACCAGAACTGTGTAAAAAGTACGTTATTCAAAGGGTTTCCTGACTTTTTGGAAAACAATATTTATTTTTATTTATTTATTAGAAAAGTAGGATTTACAACCTTTGAGTCATGGACTCATTTACAAAAACACCTTGTCACTGGCCGGGGGGTAGACAGAGTTACATAGTGTGGTTACAACAGTGAGAACAGTACAGGTGCAGAACATTAAACATAGAGTCACAGTAGTGTTACTTATAATAGGTTGCAGTCATATACAGGGTACCCAGGATTACATTGGGGATACAGCCCTGGACATACCTAGATAATACCTGGAGAGGTGGAGGTAGGGATGGGGAGTGGGCTGGGAGGGAGGGAGAGGATAGGCTTTCTGGAGGACATTGTCAAGTCGGGAGGCCTGACAGGAGAATCCCACAGTGGGATTAATTAGGTGCATCTACAGCAGCTAAGCGTCAGAAGAGTGGTTCGGAGGCGATTTTGAAGCACCAGTTTTGGCAATGTCTGTGATGCAGGGTGGAGAATTGAACAAGCAGGGGCTCGGTAATGGAAGGATCTCTGGCTAGCTTAGAGTTTTGTTCTGGGCACCAGAAAGGTGGCCTTGACAGAGCTACGGGTGGCAGTAGACGAGGACACAAGCCATAGGGAAGCAGAGACCCTGGGGGTGGGGGTGGAGCCCTAGAAGAGATTTTGTTGGTGAGTAGGCAGGTCTGGTAGCACAGATGCTCCTCAAAGGTGAGCAGGTTGGCGGTGGAGTAGAGCAGGCAAGTGTGAGTGTGGCTAGGGGCGGTCCAGGAGCCTGCAGGCCTTATTGATTGAGAGCTGGATTTAGTCAAGATGGTATTGTCTGCCGCAGCATAAATGGGCAAGCCATGGTTCTACTAGCGACAGGACGGAAGAAGTGATGGCTAGCCGGAGGGCAAATTTGGGGGAAGAAGTCTCTATGTGGTATAGTAGGCCTATCCAAGAATTTATGGTGGAGGATAGGGCATTGATGTGGTGTGGAGGGTGAGAGCCGAGTCGAAAGTGATGCCTAGATATTTGTAAGAGGTCACTTGCTTCAGCGGGTGCAGAGTGCTGGAGAGAATGAAGAGGGGCATTCTTGGCCTTGTTTTGGTGATTGGAGAAGAGCATTGGCGTAGTCTTCTTTGGGTTAATGACAAGTCGGTGGTCAAGGAACCACTTTTAGCTTGGTTGTAAGTGTGCTGGAGGATACCTGGAGAAGAGGGATCGGGGTGGGAGGCAGAGAACACATCGCCTGCATAGAGGAGCATTTTCTTATGCAGGAGCTGGGGAGAGTGAGGTAGAGGCTGAAAAAGCACAGGGCCCAGAATGGAGCCCTGGGGTACCCGGAATGACAGGCTGGGTATTGGACAGGGAGCCGTTTATCTTCACACACTGGGATCTAGAGAGAGGTAGCTGGAGAACCAGGCAGGGGACCAGCGGAAAAGCCGAGTTGGTGGAGGGAGTCGAGCAGGATAGGGGTGACAAACCTGTCAAAAGCCTTGAGAGGTCTTTGAACACTGCGCTGGCAAGGTTGCCAGAGTAAAGAGCAGAGTTCAGGTATTGAGAGAACTCCAGGAGAGCAGTAGTGGTACTGTGTCCTGGGCAGAAGCCATGTTGTTCTGGGCACATTATGTCATATTTGGCTAGGTACTCAGAGAGCTGAATAGACACTATTTTTCTAGGGCTTTAGAGGCGGGGGAGGATAGAGATCAGCCGGTAGTTGTTAGGTGCGGACTGATCTCCACTCTTATGTAAAGGTGATTTCAGCTGATTTCAAGCACTGGGAAACTAACCGAGGCATAGAGACTGGTTTAGTAGGTCTGTAAGAGGGACTAGGATGACACCCAAGACCAGGCAGAGGATCCCGGAGTCTAGGGGTCACAGCTGGGGTTGTTGCTACCAAGGGCTTTTAGCAGGTGCGCCCCTGGCTGCGTGGGGGATATGGTGTGCAGGTAGAAAGGAGGGCGATCAAGGCAGAGGGATAGAGGCGGGGATTGGTGAAAAAGTTGTTTTGGGAGGGCAGAGCTTTTTTTTTTTTTTTTTTTTTTTTTTATTTAGTTGTTTAGCCAGGTATAGCACACAGGTATAGCTTAGGTCAGAGAAGGTATTATTGAGGCACTGCTATGCAAGTTGGGTCTGTAGTGACAGTGCCATCGATGGAGAGCTGGGACAGTGAGGGGAGCGGGTCTTCCTATTAAGCTCTTTCATGCTGTCCCAGAAAGTCAAGGCGAACCCCAGGTGGATCGAGGGTGGTCTGATAGAGTTCTGCCTTGGCCTGTCTAATGGCCCAGGTGCACTGATTACAGCGCTGTTATAGGCTTGTCTATCAGCCAACTTGCCTGATTTGATAGCTATGTGCCAGAGATTATCCCTTTGCTTAAGTTTTTGATAAGGGATGGGGAGATCCATGTGGCATTTTGTGTTTTAGTATGGCCATTTAGCCCACATTTTATGTTCCTGTATCTCTATCCTTTTATTCTTTATTATTAGGTTCCTTTACATGGAAACAGGATCCTTGTCCTCAGCAGTTGTTTTTCTTTTTGTTTTAAATATATTTTTTATTGAACTTCTTCTTTTAAATCAGGAGACATTTTACAAACAAGGTTTTTCTGTCACATACTTCAGTTTTGTTGTTGTAGAAGTATACATTATTCAAGTATGTATAGAGATCTTTGCAGTTAATACAGTCAAGCATTAAGAAAGGATTAAATATTCTTTGTTAAATTTAGCAGCTCAAGAGTTCCATGTTACTCTCATTTTTTCTCCCCAGTGCCAACATGTTATGGGCAAAATCAGGGTCAACTTCTGCTTGATAAAGTGACCATTTCTGCCAAAGTGTGGCAAACTTATGAGTTTGGTTATTAAGTTTAGCAGTGATATTTTCCATCTGATATATAGATATCACTGTTGCCTCCAATCTTGTATGGTAGGGATGTCTTTGGTCATCCATTTCTTTGTTAAGGATTTTTAGCAGCCAGCAAAAAATGGGCATCAAGGTTTTTGTCCATGGGGACGATCCGGGTGAACAGCCCTAAGTACCACTTCAGCTGTAAGCTCAATGTTCTCTCAAGGCTGTCACTGATTTCTTTTGTAGACTTATCCTGAAGGGCATCAAACGTGGACATGCCACGTGATATGTGCAAGGTCAGCCATCTTGCCTCCACATTCCTTCCAACAAGCCCCGAATTCATAATCGGAAGGTATTTCTCACAACGTGCTAGTGACCTGAAAAACCTGGACCTACACTTCCATGAGAATTCTCTCCAAATATGCATTGAGTGGTTTTAACACGACGCAGAGATGAAGAGGACCACTCTTCTATAGATACATCGAGATCTAAATCCGTGATTCCAACTTGTCAATATTGAACTTGTTGATTCTTTGGTACGATTTAGCATCATTTTGTTTAGATTTCCAATTAAGTGATTCCAGTGGTGTCTCGGGAATGATCAAAAATAGTTTTAAGAGAGGAGAGTGGTGGAGGCAGTTTGACCTGAATGATTCGATTACGTAATAAATGGTTTCTGATTTGGAGATATCTGAAATGATCGACATTTAGGAGGTTGAATTTAAGCTTTAATTCCTCAAATGATAGAACCCGTTAGGACCAGAAATTGGAACACCTGTTCCAGTCCTAGTCTACGCCAATGAGAGAAAGTCAGATCATTGTGTGATGGGATGAAGAGCTCATCCTCTGAAATGACCTTACAGTATTCGTAGGTTAACTGAAATGGCTCTTTGTCTCACATTTTGAACCATAGTTTTAAAACTTGTGAGGTTATATCAGTAAAGTCTTTTATAAGAGGAGACCTCCCAGGGAAGAAAAATTATTTTTAATATCGTACATATCATTCAGGTGAAACTCTTAATTCTAGTTCATCCACAGTGTCTGGCAGGTATCCTTGCCGCTTTAAATCTTGCGGAAGGTCTTCAAGCTGGCTCCTCCCACCCACCGGGTGGTAAAACTCGACTCCGCCCCATGGCCTTCAGATCTTCCTTACTGCTTGAAGTTCAGGTTCCCTCCTTAACGCTCTGCGTGTAAGACTGGTTCCTAATTCCGGTTTTGCGCATTTAAAAGTTTTTGCACTTCTGAGACTTGGTCTTCTATCCCTCGTGACTGCGATGGACCATCGACTCCGGTTTTCGGAGATGCCGTTGTGGGCAGAAGATGTCTCGGACAGATCACACTTCACGTGTGTCTACTGTTTGAGGCCTTGAGCACGACCCGCGGGCTGCGACCTGTGCTCTTCCTTCTCCAGCCTCGTCCTCGAAGACCGTGCTGCCCGTTTACAACTGGGCGTCGGCCGTTTTCCTCCGGTAAAGTCAAGAGGCCCGGTCGGCGGTCTCACGGCGGTAGCGCTTAGGCGGATCAGCTAGAAGATGATCGCCCTCGAAGAGAAAGGCGGCGCGGGCCGCATCTTCCTCGGCCGCGCATTTATCCCGCCTCCCTGGGTCCTCTTATACAGCTTCTTTAGGAGCTTTGTCTGTTCCTCTCCACTAGGGAGAGGGACCACATCTGCTGGACCTTCTTCTCGGTCCAAGAGAGACAAGGGTAAGTCACTCTGTCGGCGCTCTTGGGAGGCCGGAAGGTCCCTCTCCCGAGTTGTCGGACGTCGACTTGATCCGATCGTTCGGCAACCCACTAGTCTCATGGTGTCCCCGTCCAGGCCAGTTGACCCGAGAGACTCTCGTCAAACACGATCGAAATTTTCTCGACCGTTGGATGAGTTGTCGCCAAAGCGAAGCGAGAATCCTCTCTCCCGGTTCCCCGGTGGGAGTTGAGATCCGTCCCCTCCCGCGCCGCCTCGGAAAAAGCCGAGGGTTCGGTCTCGGACTTCTTAGCGGTCCAGCCGATCCCGCCGTCATAGGCGGTCTCGGTCTCAACATTGCAGTAAGCGCTGCAGCTTGTCCTCATCCTCCTCCTGCGGATGAGGCTTCAGCGTAGCTACGTGCGATGATCGAGGACCTCATGTAGCAACAGCTCCTTCTGACGGGGAACAAGCCGGCGCCTGTGCCCCCACGGCCATTAAGTGGCTGTCACGGGCGGCGAAACAACCCTCGACTTACCGAGGCCTGTTCCCAGGCGGTTGTTCGGCCAAAACCAGCTGCTCCACCGATTCGGTGGAACCTCCGCCTCCACAGCCATTATTTGGGACTCCGACCAAGAATTCTCGGTCGGCTCAGGGACTGCCCATAGGCTGTCTGTCACCCTCACTCCGATCGACCTCGGCAGGTCGAGGGTGGCTCGAAGCCTGAGTAGCTCTTTGCGGACTCTTCAGAGTCGGCGGCGATTCCTCCCTTTCTCCAGGCGGTAGACTTGGAGTCCTCTGGAGTTCAGTCGATGGACGATAGCCCCCGTCCTATCTGGGACTGCTTCGGCTCATCTCGAGTCCACCGGGATGAAGCTCGAACCTGTGTCTAAGCGGCCAGGTATCCCTCAGGAGATACTGGACCAGGGGATTCCCTGAGGAGGCCTTTCCGGTGGCGAGGCCATAGTGGGCCCGGCCTTGGAGCTCTGGCAGCCCTGCTTCCTGTCCTCGCCCTCGGCCAGGATGGCCAGGAAATATCGCGGTCCCCTACGGTTCCTTGTCCGGTTTTGGAACACCCTCAGCCGAGGGGCTAGTTACCGACAGCGTTTTCTGGCGCGCCAGTGCGCTAGGGGCGTGGACAAGCCTCCCGACAAGGAGTCCAAGAAATTGGACTATGCCGGGCGCAAAGTCTACGCTGCGTCCTCCGTCGGCCGTCAGGCCAGTTCGGCTGTACTCATGGCACATTTCTCTCATGCCTGTTGGGCTCCCTGGACGAGTAGTTCCTCATCTTCTGGCAGACCTGCAGACCATGGTTAGGCAGGTGCGGGACCAGGGCAGGGCAGTGGCCAAACAGCAGCTTCAGACTGCTCTGGACATGGAGACTCATGTGCCAGGTCAGTAGCGGCCTCAGTGGCTATGTGCCGTCGGGCATGGCTGAGGATATCCACCTTCACTTCGGATACCCAACACAAGTTGGCGGATGTCCCCTTCCTGGGGACCGACCTCTTCGGCTCTGGGGTGGAAGGTCACCTGCAGAGGATCGGGGAGTCCAGTGCTACCTTGGACTGGTCTCATCCGCACAGAAGGACAAGGCCGCAGACCACAGCTTAAACCGTTTACGTCCCTCTGCGCCCAGCACGTCCAGCCAACAGCGTCAGGGCCAGCAGGCTCGAGCTTGGCATCCCAAACCCAAGCCTCGGCTTCCTCCTCCAGGAAGCAGGGAGGTAAAGGCCCTGGAGGTCCCTCGGCGGTCCTTTCTCCAAGCCTGCCCAGTGACGGGTTGAGGGTGTCGCCCAACCCGTCGCCTCACCTAAAGTGCCCCATTGAAGCGGCTTTGCCACTTTCTTTCCACCTGGTCCGTTATCACCACAGACCGGTGGGTGTTGGAGAGTGGTGGGAAAGGGCCTGCCTCTGGAGTTCGAGCAGGCCCCACCCTTCAGAACGTCGCACCTCGGGGCCTCAGGGTCAGCCTCGCTGTCGGCTGCCGAGCCGACATCCTCTCCTCCTCGAGAAGGAGGTGATCAGAGAGGTGGTGGACCCTCCCTCAGACCCGGGTTCGTGTCCAGGTACTTCCTGGTTCAGAAGCGGACGGGGGCTGGCGCCCCATTCTCGACCTACCGACCAAAACAAGTTCCTAAGGTCTCGAACCTTCAGGATGGTCACTCTGGCTCAGATAATACCATCCTTGGAACACGGTGTGGTTCTGCTCTCTGGACCTGCAGGAGCGTTCTTTCACGTCCCTATCCGTCCGTCACAGCAGAGGTTCCTTTGCTTTCGGCGGAGGATCCCTTTTCGAGTTCAAGCCATGCCCTTGACTTATCTCCAGCTCCCAGGGTCTTCACCAAATGCATGGCAGTGGTGACAGCATTCCTGCGGCACCGAGGGTCGGTTTACCCTTACCTGGGCGATTGGCTGATAGCAGCCCCTCAGACAAGAGGTGGAAGCGGTCCAGAGATCTGGCCCTCTAGGTTTGCTCTCAGGTCGGCCTCCTCATCAACGAGGCCAAGTGAACTCGAGCCAAAGCAGGTGATTCTTTTCATTGGGGCAGAGCTCGACTCTCTTGAGCCAAGGCACGGCTCCCGGCGGACAGGGCGAGGTTCTTTCCTCCTTTGCCCAGTCATTTCAGGTTGGGCAGTGGTGCCCTGCCGGGACTTCCTCGCCTCCTGGGTCTCATGGCGCCTGTACCAGCATGGTCCGTTGGGCCCACTGGAACATCGCCCCTTCAGTGGGGGCTGGCCAGCCAGTGGTCCCAGCGCTGCAATCCATTGGACCAGCTGGTGGCGGTGACCCAGGGTATGGGGGCAGCTCTCCAGTGGTGGACGTTCAGTTCATCTGCGGAGGCATCCCGTTTGTCCGCCCGAGCCGACGGTCTCTCTATCGACCGATGCCTCTCTGATGGGTTGGGTGCCCATCTGGGGAACACCGAGCACCACGGCCTCTGGTCCCAGCGAGTCGATGCCACATCAACCTGCTGGAGCTCCGGCGGTCGCCTAGCTCTCACCGCCTTTGCTCCATTTCTTGAGTCAAGTGGTCCGGGTCCAGGCG
Source organism: Neoceratodus forsteri (assembly GCA_016271365.2). NCBI lineage: Eukaryota > Metazoa > Chordata > Ceratodontiformes > Ceratodontidae > Neoceratodus > Neoceratodus forsteri. The sequence goes on from CM057449.1 coordinate 333,215,707, forward strand.
GACAATACCACGACCATGTCTATCTAAACTGCCAGGGCGGGGCCGCTCCTGCTTCTATGCAAGGAGCTCTCCGCATCTGGTCACTCGTGCACAGCCTGGAGGCGGATCTCTAGCCATTCATGTGGCAGGAGCCTCCAACACCCTGGCCGATGCCCTAAGCGGATAGGGCTGTGTCCCACAAGTGGTCTCTCCTGCGGAGGTAGTACAAGATCTGTTCTCCCATTGGGGCACACCTCAGGTGGACCTGTTTGCCTCCAGGGAGAATGCGAAGCTGAGGCTGTTCCATGCCGCCCCTCAGCAGGGCTTGCTGCAGGGATGCCTTCTCGAGGCTGTGGACCCCGGGCCTCTTCTCGCCTTTCCCCGTTCCCCTTGATGCACAGGTGCTTCTCAAAGCAAGGAGGGACAGGCGCAGGTGATTCTGATAGCCCCAGACTGGCCCGCCAATGCTGGTACCCAGATCTCCTCAGCCTCAGCTCCAGGCTCCGAGGCAGCTTCCAGCTCTCCCCGGACCTGCTCTCAGTCAATCAGGGAAGGTATTCCATCCAGACCTTCAATCCCTGCACCTATGGCCTGGTTCTTGGCGGTGATTCCAGGCCTTGGGTCTTTCGACGAGGTCCTCAGCGTAGTTGAGGCGTCCCATAAGAGTCAACCAGAAAATGCTACGCCTTCAAATGGAAGAGATTTTCCATTTGGTGCCAGGGCAGGGCCTGGACCCTTCCTCCTGTTCCTTGGCGAGCATATTGGACTACCTTTGGTCCCTTTCTCAGCAAGGGCTTGGGTCGGCGACCCTTAAGGTGCACCTGGCAGCCATCTCTGCTTACTGGGCGCGGGCGGGAAGCAGTCAGTGGCGCAGGAGAAGGTGGTCTGGCGGCTTTTCAAAGGCCTTGATCACATTTCCACTCCAGTGCGAGAACCTCCACCTCCGTGGGATTAACTGCTGGTACTGGCAAAGCTCATGGGCAAGCCATTCGCACCAATGCAGAGTGTGAACTCTCTCACCTGTCGTGGAAGACCGCCTTCTTGGTGGCTATCACGTCAGCTAGAAGGATGGGAGAGCTCCAGGCGCTCTGCATCGAGTCTCCTTACCTGGTCTTCCACAGGGACAAGGTTGTCCTGCGCCCACACGAAACTCCTTCCGAAGGTGGTGTCGGAGTTTCACCTTAACCAGGTGTTGACTCTGCGGTGTTCTACCCCAATCACACCTCGGAGGCCGAATATGGCTCCATACTCTGGACCCTAGAAGGCGCTCGCCTACTATAAGGAGTGCGGCTGGAATTCGGGAGAGGTTAGCCAGCTGTTTGTCACCTACGCTGAAGCCGCACCTGGCAGACCTGCAGCCAAGCGGACGATAGGCAGGTGGGTTACCTCCTGCATAGATCTCTGCTATAAGTTGGCGGGCATGGAGCCTCCCAGAGGGTAGAGCTCATTCTACCCGCCATACTGCTGCATCGGTGGCTGCTTCCAGGGACGTCCCTATCCAGGAAATCTGCAGGACTGCTACCTGGAAGTCAGCACACACCTTCATCACCCATTACCACATCGACCTTGAGTCACGCCCGGGATGCTGGTTTTGGGGCCTCGGTTCTCAGTCTCTATTCCTAAGTAGGGGTGTGCGCCTTGCCTGCCTCCTCCCAGAGAACTGCTAGGAGTTTGCCAGACAGTGTGGATGAACAACATATCCATGTCTCTAGAAATACAGGTTCTAGGGACATGGATTATGTGATTCATCCACACTGATAACAGGTTCCTTGCTGCTTTAAATCTTGCGGAAGGTCTTCAAGCTGGCTCCTCCCACCCACCGGTGGTAAAACTCGGCTCCGCCCCATGCGCCAGATCTTCCTTACGCTTGGAGCTCAGGTTCCCTCCTTAGCAGCGTTGCGAGTAAGACTGGTTCCTAATTCTTGAAAGTTCGAAATTAAAAGTTTTTGCTAAAGACTTTGGTCTTCTTCTCCTCGCGGCTGCGATGGACAAATCGACTCCGGTTTTCGGAGGTGCCCCTGCGGCAGAAGATGTCTAGAGCGGATCCGCACTGCCCGTGCATCTACTGCCTGGGCCTCGAGCATGACCCGCGGGCCTGCGACTTGTGCTCTTCCTTTTCCCGCCTCGTCCTTGAAGACCGTGCTGCCCGATTACAACTGGGGCGCCCGAGAAAAATTCCACGGTGAAATCTAAGAGGCCCGATTGGCGGTGTCCGGCGGCGGAGCTCGGCGGATCAGCTAGAGCAGATGATCGCCCTCGAAGAGAGAGGCAGCGCGGGCCCCTTCTACCTCGGCTGCGGCATTTGTCCCGCTCTCTCTGGTACCTCGTGCCGGCTTCTCTAAGGAGCTTTGTCTGACCCTCTGACCAAGGTGAGGGTCCAACTATCGGGACCTTTCCAGGTCCAAAAGAGCAAAAGTAAGTCTCTCCGTCGATGCTTTTGGGGTGGGAAAGATCCCCCTCCTTGTGGACAGTCGACTTGATGCGACCCCCAGCTCGACCACTGGCTTCACGGTGTCCCGTCAGGCCAGTTGGCCGAGACTCCTGTCGGCAGCGGTGAGATTTTCTCGACCGTTAAATGCAGTTGTCGGCTGGAGAAGCTGAATCCCTCTCCCGGTTGAGTTGAGGATCCCGTCGGCTCGTCTGTGCCTCGGTTCCGGAGCCTTGGTGGAATCGTCCGAGCCGAGGGAGTGCGATTTCCGACATTTCTCCCTCGCTTCCTCGGCCTGAGTCGAGACTCTCGGTTGGTCTCGGACATCCTTGCGGTCCAACCGATCCCCGCCGCCGGCGGTCTCGGTCTCGGCACCGCGGCAAAGCAGCGCCGCTGCTCTTCCTCTTCCTCGGACGAGGGAGGCTTCGGCGCAAGTTGCGCCAGATGCGAGGAACTTATGTGGCAACAGCTCCTGTTGACCGGGAATAAGCCGACCAGTCGCGTCTTCCCGCCATTAAGTGGCTGTCACGGACAGCGAAACAACCCCCATTGTAGTCGGGAGGCGTGTTCTCAGGCGGTTGTTCAGCCAATTCCAGCTGCCCCACGATTCTGGTGGAACCTCCGCCTCCACAGCCATTAGTTGGGGCTCCTACCAAAAATTCTCTGTCAGCTTTGGGTTTGCCCCATAGGCTGTCTGTCACCCTCACTCCCGATAAACCTCGGCAGGTGGAGGGTGGCTCAGGGCGAGCAGCTCTTTGAGGACTCTTCTGAGTCTGATGATGGTTCCTCCCTCTTCTCCAAGCGCATGGACTTGGAGTCCTCGGGAGGGCAGTCAATTGTGATAGCCCCTCGTCCTTCTTAGGGTTGCTTGACTCATCTCGGAGTCCACGGGATGAAGCTCGAACCCGTTTCTAAGCAGGCCAGGTATCCCGTCCACAGAGATTCTGGACCGGGATTCTCCTCACGGAGGCCTTCCCGGTGGGCGAAGCCATAGTGAGTCGGCCTTGGAACTTTGGCTGCGTCCTGCTTCCTGCCCTGCGCCTTCGGCCAGGTTGGCCAGGAAGTATCTCGGTCCCTACCGGTTCCCTGTCCGGTTTGAACACCCTCGGCCGAGGGTTGGTTACCGACAGCGTTTTCGGCATGCGGGAGCGCCAGGGATGTGGACAAACCTCCCGACAAGGAATCAAGAATTGGATTATGCCGGGCGAAAAGTCTATGCTGCGTCCTCTCTCGCCCGTCAGGCCAGTTCGGCCGTCCTCATGGCACACTTTTCTCACGCCCTGTTGGGCTCCTGGATGAGGTTGTCCCTCATCTTCCCACAGATCTGCAGACTACGGTCAGGCAGGTGCGGGACCAGGGCAGGGCAGTGGCTAAACAGCAGCTCCAGACTGCGTTAGACATCGAGGACTCATGTGCCAGGTCTGTGGCGGCGCAGTGGCCATGCGTCGTCGGGCTTGGCTGAGGATATCCACCTTTACCTCGGATACCCAGCACAAGTTGGCGGATGTTCCTTTTGGGGACTGACCTCTTGCGCCCTGGGGTGGAAGGTCACCTGCAGAGGATCGAGAAGTCCAGTGCTACCTTGGACTCGGTCTCTTCCGCTCAGAAGGACAAAGGCGCAAGCCACAGCCTAAGCCCTTCGTCCTTCTCGCCTGCTGCTGGCCTTGACCCAGAAAGCGTCGGGGCCAGCAGGCTCGACCTTGGTATCCCAAGCCCAAGCGTCGGCTTCCTCCAACAGGAAGCAGGGAGGTAAGGCCAGGAGGTCCCTCGGCGGTCCCTCTCCAAGTCTGCCCAGTGGCGGGCTGGGGGTGTCGCCCATCCCTGTCACCTCACCCTGGTTCCCCCATGGGGGGAGCTCAGACACTTCCTTTCCGCCTGGTCCGCTGTTACCATGGACAGGTGGGTACTGAGGTGGTGGGAAAAGGCCTACCTCTGGAATTCAGGCAGGCCCGCCCTTCAGAGCCGTCGCACCTCGGGGCCTCGGGTTCCGCAGCCTCACTGGCGGCTCGCTGAGCCGACATGCTCTCCTCCTCCAAAGGAGGTGATCACGGAGGTGGAGGCCCTTCAGACCCGGGGTTCGTGTCCAGGTATTTCCTGGTTCGAAGCGAGACGGGGCTGGCGCCCATTCTCGACCTACGACCTGAGCAAGTTCCTAAGGTCTCGAACCTTCAGGATGGTCACTCTGCGCAGAATAATACCATCTCTGGAACACGGCGTGTGGTTCTGCTCTCTGGACCTACAGGACGCGTTCTTTCACGTCCCTATCCGTCCGTCACATCGGAGATTCCTCCGCTTTGGCGGAGGATCCCTCTTGAGTTCGAGCCATGCCCTTGACTTATCTCCAGCTCCCAGGGTCTTCACCAAATGCATGGCAGTGGTGACAGCATTCCTCTTGGCGAGGGTCCAGGTGTACCCTTACCTGGGCGATTGGCTGATAGCAGCCTCCTCCAGGCGGAGGTGGAGCGGTCCAGAGATCTGGCCCTCCAGGTTTGCTCGAGTTGGCCTTTTCATCAAGCGATGCCAAGTCGGAACTCGAGCGAAGCAGGTGATCCTGTTCATCGGGGCAGAGCTCGACCTCTTGAGCCAGAGCACGGCTCCGGCTGACAGGGCCGAGGTTCTACCTCCATTGCCCAATCATTTCTGGTTGGGCAATCGCGCCTGCCGGGACTTCCTGCGCCTTCTGGGTCTCATGGCGGCCTGTACCAGCGTGGTCCGTTGGGCCGCTAACATCGCCCCCTTCAGTGGGGACTGGCCAGCCAGTGGTCCAGCAGCTGCGATCCTTTGGACCAGCTAGTGATAGTGACCCAGGAGATGTGGGCGCTCTCCAGTGGTGGACCGTTCCACTTCATCTGCAGGAGGGCATCCCGTTTGTCTGCCCGAGCCGATGGTCTCTCTATCGACCGGCGCCTCTCTGATGGGTTGGGTTGCCCATCTGGGGAACACAGAGTGCGGCCTCTGGTCCCAGCGGAGTCGATGCCACATCAACCTGCTGGAGCTCCGGCGGTCTGCCTAGCTCTCACCGCCTTTGCTCCGTTTCTCCGGGGTCAAGTGGTCCAAGTCAGGCGGACAATACCACGACCATGTACTACCTGAACGCCAGAGGCGGGACACGCTTCATGCTTCTATGCAAGGAAGCTCTCCGCATTTGGTCACTCGTGCGCAGCCTGGAGGCGGATCTCTAGCCATTCATGTGGCAGGGCCTCCAACACCTGGCCCGATGCCTGAGCTGGATAGGGCTGCATCTCATGAGTGGTCTCTCCTGCGGAGGTAGTACAAGATCTGTTCTCCCACTGGGGCACACCTCAGGTAGACCTGTTTGCCTCCAGGAGAGCAGCGAAGCGGAGCTGTTTCATGCCCGCCCCTCAGCAGGGCTCGCTGCAGGGGATGCCTTCTCGAGGCTGTGGACCCTGGGCCTCTTCTCGCCTTTCCCCCATTTCCTTGATTCACAAGGTGCTTCTCAAAGCAAGGAGGGACAAGGCGCAGGTGATCCTGATAGCCCCAGACTGGCCCCGCCAGTTCTGGTACCAGATCTCCTCAGCCTCAGCTCCAGGCCCCGAGGCAGCTTCCATCTCCCCGGACCTGCTTTCAGTCAATCAGGGAAGGTGTTCCATCCGGACCTTCAATCCCTGCACCTGGCCTGGTTCCTGAGTGGCTAGAGTTCCAGGCCTTGGGTCTTTCCACGAGGTCCTCAATATTGTTGAGGCTTCCCGTAGAGTCGACCAGAAAATGCTACGCCTTCAAATGGAAGAGATTCTCCATTTGGTGTCAGAGCAAGGGCCTGGACCCTTCCTCCTGTTCTGTGGCAAGCATTTTGGACTATTTATGGTCCCTTTCTAGTCAGGGCTTAGGTCGGCGACCCTAAAGGTGCACCTGGCAGCCATCTCTGCTTACGGCGCGGCGCGAAGCAGTCGGTGGCGCAGGGAAAGGTGGTCGGGCGCTTTTTCAAAGGCCTTGATTACATTTCCCCTCCGGTGCGAGAACCTCCACCTCCGCGGGATCTACAGCTGGTACTGGCAAGCTCATGGGCAAGCCTATTCGAACCAATGCACAGGTGTGAACTCTCTCACCTGTCGTGGAAGACCGCCTTCTTGGTGGCTATCCGTCAGCCAGAAGGATGGGAGAGCTCAGGCGCTTGCATCAGCGTCTCCTTACCTGGTCTTCCACAGGGACAAGGTTGTCCTGCGCCCCACCCAAAATTCCTTCCGAAGGTGGTGTCGGAGTTTCACCTTAACCAGGTGCTGACTCTGCCGGTGTTCTACCCCAATCACACCTCGGAGGCCGAATAGGCTTCATACTCTGGACCCTAGAAGGCGCTCGCTTATTATAAGGAGCACATGGCTGAAAGTGGGGAGAGGTTCTGCCAGCTGTTTGTCACCTACGCTGAAGCCGCATCTGGCAGACCTGCAGCCAAGCGGACGATAGGCAGGTGGGTCACCTCCTGCATAGATTGCTGCTATAAGTTGGCGGGCATGGAGCCTCCCAGAGGATAAGAGCTCATTCTACCCGTCCATACTGCTGCATCGGTGGCTGCCTCTAGGGCGTCCCTATCCAGGAAATCTGCAGGGCTGCTACCTGGAAGTCAGCACACACCTTTATTACCATTACCACATGGGCCTTGAGTCACGCCCGGGATGCTGGTTTTGGGGCCTCGGTTCTCCAGTCTTTATTTCCCAAGTAAGTATTGGGGTGTGCGCTTGCCTCCCTCCTCCCGGAGAACTGCTAGGAGTCTGCCAATAAGTGTGGATGAACAACATATCCATGTCCTAGAAATACAGGTTATTCACCTGTAACAGGAGTTCTTGGAATGGTATGTATTTGTTCATCCTACATTCCCTCCAACCTCCCGGCTTGACGCACAGCCTGAGCTTCCAGCGGGCCAGATCTGGCGCCATGGGCGGAGCCGAGTTTTACCACCCGGTGGGTAGGAGGAGCCAGCTTGAAGACCTTCCGGCAAGATTTAATCGCGGCAAGGATACCTGCCAGACAGTGTGGATGAACAACATATACCATTCCTAGAACTCCTGTTACAGGTGAGTAACCTGTATTTTCTTCCATAGGGAATCAAACTGTTTGGAAAGCCAAAGGAGATGTATTCTAAGAAATAGCTTCGGCATATTTTTTAAGGTCTGGAATGTTAGTTACACCCTGAGCCAATGATAGTTTTAATATTGAAAGAAGGATTCGTGGTTTTGTTTGTTCCAGATGAATGTTGATATCATGTTGTCCCATGATTTAAAATAGTATGGAGATTGGAAATATGGAATATTTTGGAACAAATACAATAAGCGTGAAGACATTCATTCTGAGCGTTTCAATGCGTTGGAACAGGGAGAGTGGTAAGTGAGTCCACCTGTCCAGGTCTTTCTTGATCGAGATGGAGATAGGTTCAGTAGTTGATTAGTTCAATTACTTGAAGATTATGAGGTATGTGTATGCCTAAATATTTTATTTTGGTTGTGTGCCATTTGATGGTTAGACTTAGTTTTAAGGTATTTGGAGGGTGTAATTGTATAAGAGGGCTTTGGTTTTAGAGATATTTAATTTAAAGCCAGCTAATTCCTCAAATCGGACAGAGTTTTCCATGTCTCTTTAATCGAATCTGTGGGAGATAGACGGGAGAAGAGAATGTCATTGGCAAAAGACTGATCTTACATGGAAATTAATTTCAATATCACCAAGTGCAGGTGTTGCATCTTGGTCGGAAACTCTAAACACAGGTACACCCTGGGAGGGAGGTGCTGGAAGCCTCAACAGGGAAAAAGACCTGGGGTCATGGTGGATACATGTATGAATAACACTGAGCAGTGCAGGAGAGCAGCTAGCAAGGCAAACAGGATGTTGGGATGCATCGCAAGGGGATCACCTCTAGGAGCAAGGAAGTGATTCTGCCACTGTACAATGGACTGGTTAGACCACACCTTGAGTACTGTGTACAGTACTGGAGACCACACTTGAAGAGGGACATACAGCTCCTGGAGAGGGTACAGAGGAGGCAACAAAGATGATACGAGGGCTAGGGGATTTGACTTACGAGGACAGACTTGAGGAGCTCTGCCTGTTTTCATTGGAGGAGAGGAGAGACAGGGGGACATGATTGAGGTCTTCAAGTACCTCAAGGGAATAAATAGGGTAAACATGGAGGGATCTTTAGACTAAAGCAGGAGGCATCACCAGAGGGCATGGTTTGAAGTTGGAAGGTGGAAGGGTGAGGGGAAAAAGGAGGAGGTTTTTCACTGAGAGGTGGTGGACCCTTGGAATGCTCTGCCTGGTGAGCTGGTTCAGAGATCCACAGTGGAGAGCTTTAAGAGAGGTGGGACAGACACAGAAAGTGGATGTATCAGATGATAGCCTATCCCGGGGTGGGGATGGATGATAGGGGTTTCTGGAGCACAAGGGATGGGAGGGTCTCGGCACCCAACTAAGGATCTAGGTTGAGCAGACTTGATAGACCATAAGGCCTAATCTGCTGGCAAATAGTATGTTAGTATGTATATTCAGGTTGCTGCATAGGAATACTTTCTATTTTTAGATGTTCTTATCGCCATTGCTAGAGGTTGAGGTATAGCACAAACAGCAGAGGAGAGGGGACAGCCCTGCCTTGTGCCTTGGTGTATTGTGATCAGAAGAAAGTCCCCTATTTATTTAGTTGTTTAACCAGGAGTAGCACACTAAGCTGAAAGCTTTTTACAGGAGACCTGGAACAGGGAAGTTAAGTGACTTGCTCAGGTCACACAGTTTGCAAGTGGAAGCTGTGGGATTCAAACCCAGGTCTGGTCTGCTGGATGTCCCAGATTTGCAGCTCAGAGCCTCAAACCACTTTGCTATACTGCCTCCCTATTTATTGAGCATTATGCTTTGGGAGAGAGATATATTTGACCCAGCCATTGTAACAATGCGTCTGGGAAGTCGAAGGCTTTAATGTATCCCATAAAAAGGGCCAGTGGACCCGATCAAATGCCTTTTCTGCATCTAGGCTTAAAAAAGGCTGCTGGGATTTTCGAGTTTGGATATATTCCATTAAAATTAGGGACTTTAGCAAATGCTGATAGAGGGACATGGAGGACTTTTAATATGCAATAAATATAAGGAGGCCTATTATAAATTTGTACACAGACTTACTGCCCCCGGAGGTAGTACACAGGGCACACCCAGCTATTTCCCACTTTGTGGCAGGTGCGGAGTGAGCGGGGACGATATATACATTACTTTTGGGCATGCAGAGTCCTCCAGGTTTTTGAGGAGAAGTTATTAAGGAAGTTAGTCAGATGGCAGGTATCCCCTGTGTGTAGAGCCGATTGTAGGTCTATTTGGTATGGATCCAGGGAGGAGGGAATATGGGAACCCCACCTTGTTGGATGAGGATAGCACTGATAATGGCGAGGTACTGCATACAAAATACCTGGGTAACCAGTGCAACACTAATGATCGTGCAATGGCGTAGACTAGTTATGCAAACACTAGCCCTTGAAAAGTTGACTTTGGTGATAAAGAATAGAGTGGAATCTTCTAGAGAATGGGCCCCCTCCTGGCCTCACTAGGTGGAGAGGAGGAAAATATATTAAGATTGGACTTGGGGTAGGAGATGTAGGGTAAATAGGAACCTTAAAAGAAATTGGTTGTTGCTTGATTGCTAAATTGGAAAGGAAAAAAAAAGGGGCTGGAACAAAATAAAATCTGGTAAAGTAGGAAAATGGGAGGGAATATACCGGGAAATGAATAAACTGATAGATAGTTGAGCTGGGCTAAAAGGATAAGATGACTAATATTAATTTATAGTTTATGTATTGTTAAGTTATTACGGTCTGTGTCTGAAATATGTTTGGAATGCATCTGTCTGTTGTCTGTTATCTGTATGTTAATATGTCGTGGATATGTGTTGTTATTGTGTGTTTAAAACAGTCTTTGAAATCAATAAAAAGATTATACAAAAAAATTAGGGACTTTCTGACATTGTCCATAGTTGACCTGTTTTGATGAAACCTGCTTGATCTGGGTGTATTATTGTTGGAAGGATAATTTCTATTCTGTTGGCCCAAATGGCCATGAAAATGTTATAGTCTGAGTTTAATATGGATGTCGGGTGGTGGACGAGTCTAGCTTATTTCCATTAGGTTTGGGATAGCATAATTGTGGCATAGTCCACGATGACGGGCTGAATTTCCCTTGCCGCTTCTCCATACAGCATAAGAAGTCTTGGAGTTAATTCCTTATTAAAGAATTTATACCACTCATTAGTATATCCATCAGGACCTGGGTAACGACCTGATGACTGTTTAGTGACCGCGCTTCTATTTCTTCGACTGTGATCGGCTTGTAATTTCTAGACTTGTGTTGTGAGTTTTGGGAGTTGTAACTGGGCTAGAAAGGTTTGTCTTGTCCTCCTGGGAAGAAGTATTATGTGAAGAATATAGTTGTTGATAATAGTAGGCAAAGGCTGGTCTTATGTCATCTTCTCTATGGGTAAGCTTACCTGTTTGAGGATGTTTAATTTTTAATATTGTTACTGCATTTTCCTTGCTCTCAACTTCTGAGCCAATCTGCGTGTTCCTCTAGATCCACCCTCATAATTGGTTTGCCTTAAATATATAAGAGACATTTGGATCCTATCATCTATTATTTTTGAATAGCAGCTTTGGTTTCTCTGATTGTGGTTTGTAATTCTTTGTCCCCTCTCTATAGAGCAGTTGAAAGGTTGGCAAGGTCATGGTAAGGTCATTGTACTCCTTCTTTTTTTTTTTTTGCGAGGCAAATGCGACGATCTCTCCTCTAATGGTGGCCTTCATTGGTCCCATAGAGTGACTTCTGAGACAGTCGATGGCGCATTTTCTTCAGAAAATTGTGGGAGTCTCTTCTATATTTGGTCAGTGAATTCTTTGTCCTTTAGAGAAAAGGATTTAGTCTCCAAAGTATTTGTTTAGTTTTTTTACCCAGGTCTAGTTTTAATAGTAGAGGTGATGGTGGGATATTATTTTAGGACAAGTAGTTAAGTCACTGACTGTGGAGAAATGTTTCCGTGAGGTGAAAAAAATAATCCAGTCTTGAGTACAGTGGAATCTACCTGAGTAATATGTAAAGCCTGGGGCAGAAGGAAAAATTTCCTCCAGATATCTACCAAACCGAGGTTTTCAAGTTGTGCTTTAAGAAATTTCACAGGGGTTGATAGGCGGTAGATTTTAGGGTTTGATGAGTCAGGTTAGGTGTGATTCATATTGAAGTCTCCTGCCATTAGTAACTGTCCCTGGTGGAGATCCAGTATTTTTCAGGATCTGACGGATTATTGGTGATTTAGTCTGTGGAGGTAAGTATATATTGGCTAGTGTGACTTCTTGATTATATAGGCAACCCTGAATTATGACATAGCCTAGTCCATCGTAATATACTTTATTTATTTTGAATTGGGTAGTTGACAGTATCATTATTACACACCACTTTTACGTCCACGGATGAGATGAAGAGTAAATGGTATATTGATCCCCATGTTAATTTCTGGTGTTAATGATCTGAGAGGTGTGTTTCTTGTATAAATAAAATATCTGCCTTTTGTTTAAGTGCTGCATGTTCATGATCTTTTAATGAAGTTATGAAGACCGTTGGCGTTAATGGAGTAGATCTTTACTGGTTGAGTAACCATTTGGATTTGTTATTCTTAGTTTCATTTTTTATTGTTTTAGGTTTAATACTTGTTACTTGTATTATCATATTGAGTAGCTGTCTTTCATAATCGTTTTGTTTGTTTCTCAGGTCACTCAACTTGGCGCCACCCAGATCATGCCCCGGACGCTGAGGAGAAGATTTCAGTTACTTTCAGTCCCTCTCCAAACAGTTTGTTAGATCTCTCAGATAGATGTTTCTGAGGTTGTTGTAATAAAGCATAACACTGAAACATTGTACACTGTCTTCTCGTCTCTTCCAACTTCATTACATAAAACCTGTAAACATGAATTAACTTCAGCTTTAACGTAACTTTATTTAAAGAACTATGTAGATGTGTACTTCCATCGTTAAGGTGGTAACACCTAACCACCCTATTTGAATCTTAAACCAGTCACCCCAGGGGACCCGGTTGTCGAGGATCTCCTTGATTAGGAGATACCTCCCAGGAGGGAATACCCGCCTGGAGTTGTCGAAAAGACCAGTTAATCTGAGCTCCTATAGTCCCTGTGTAACCCCTCCTCATTTCGAGTTGCTATAGATTGATTACCGCTGTTTAGACCCTCCTCTCTAATTCCCCTGATCGTCTCCTCCTAATGGGAGGAAGAAACCACCCTAAAGCCATCCATAAAGCCATTCGAAATCTTGTAAGCTTTGAAGGCCCCTATCTCCTGATAATTATCTTTATGACCCATTAGAATTTGGAAAAGCTCAGAGTCCGTCTTTGCAAGGATACAGCTGGAGACCGGTCTCTGTTATTGTGCTTTTCTCTCTCCCTCTCCCCTTACTTTAAAGGTCGAGCTATGAACCTCTACTTTGAGAGGAGGATCTCGATATGTATAATGGGTACCTCGGGATACAAAAGAAGCTACATAATGATGGCTTTATCTGTTTGGTCACTTCCGTTCGTGTATGAGCTAAAAACACTTGAGAGACCAAGATGGTTTCAAATCTCCCCTCCCTCCCATTCCACCTGCCTCCAGGCACTTTGAATCATTAGGCTTCTCTCAGCCCCTCCCTTTATGTCAGAGCTTTGTGGGTGAACAAGACATCCATCCACTTCCCCTCCCTCTCCAATAGGAAGAGTTATATTCCGTTATGTTTTTGATAAGGGATGGAATTGGTTGGTGTGCCGGGTAGATTACCATTGGGCCTATGTCCCCTCCCCCATCCGATATGTCTAGTTGTCTTCATGACTTGCTACCAAATAGATGATGGGATGGGAGAGAGAAGAGAGGGAAAGGAGAGCAAGAAATGACGATGGGAGGAAAAAGGAAGAGAGGAAGTAAGATAGTGAGAGAGAGAGAGAGAGAGAGGAGCAAGAGGAGAGGGAAGAAGATAGAAAAAAGGGGGAGGGTATGCTGGAAAGAAAAAGCAGAGGAATATATGGGAGAGAGAAGGGGGCATCAAATGCCTGACCATTCCTCAATCTCTCCCCTCTTACTATTTAATTAGTCTTTTGTTGCATGTCCTTAATGGGTAATAGTCACCCACTTTCACCTATGGTTTAGATAAATAGCCAAGAGTCAGGTTGAGGTTCTTGATTTACAGGAAATTGGAAAACAGTCATTATATTGGTTCAAGGTTTGAGAGAGATAGGACCGTAGTGAAGTCTTCCTGATCTTCACCTGAGATCATGTCCTTCCGACCATACCCAGCCCCAGAGAACCTTCAGAAGTCCCACCTGGACAGGCGTGTGAAGGGACTTCTTGAGAACTGAGGGGAGGCAGGAGGAGGAAGCCAGCCCGACAGCAGGGAAGAGAAGTCCAGTCACGTCGACCATGCGGGACCCCTGGACCAGACTTCACATCCAGCCATCTAGGGGACCCACTCCCAAACATTGCAGTGCAGTGCCTAATAGTATTACATAATTTATAAGTAATCTTGGAGTTTTCACTGATGGGATGGCTTAATCGACAGGCCGTCCCTGGCCCCCCAACTGAGCCACCACCCCCCGCCCCCAGTGCGGCCCCGAGCATAGCACAGTCAGAAAACAAAGATCCCAGGACTTACTTCTACTCTGCTGTCAAGGTAGGATTTCTCAGAAGACTGATCTTGTGCAGCATTTTCTCTAAGGTCAGGTTAGGTCGACAAGGCCTCTCAGTTTCTTATGTTCCTGGTTGATATTCTTGGAGGCGTTGGTTTGGCCCATTCTCCCTTGAGCACCCCTCTTTGCTAAAGGTCATCTTTTGCTTCGTGGCTGAGTTATAGGGAGATAGGACCGTCTGGCAGCATCACTATAGGTTTGGAAGGGTGGGGGGTTCGAAACTTGATCTGCTGAGATCGCAAGATGGGAAAAAGACGGCATAAGCTCTCCTTTGACTTTGCATGTGTGGAGCATAATCATTATCAATAATAATACGATGAGAGCCCATCATGATTTTCCTTTCTGCCATAATTTTTTCAGTATTCTTTAGCCTGGTAGCTTTGAAATTGGACCACTGAGCAGTCAAGCCGTGCATCTTTCTTGCCATAGGCCTGGGGCGAGAACTCTGTGAACTTCGTTCAGTCAAGGGTAATCCAGCCCCAACTCTAGTACTGATCTAAAACGAGTCCGCATAAGCCATGGAGTTGGCGCCTTTCCTCGCTTTCAGGTAGACCGAAGATCCTCAAGTTTTTGCATCTGCTACGATTCTCCTATCCTCCTGCCGTAAGGAACTGTGTAGCTGGGCGAGGCCAGGAGAAGAACCAAGGATTCGAGGGATTCAGTTTACTAGCTGCACGGAGATCTGCTGATCAGCTTCATCAGCATGGTTTTGTAAGGCTCGTAGGTCGGCCCTAAGTTCCTGAATGGAACCCTGCATTTCTTCTCGAATTCAGCAATTGCCCGCAAGATGGTTTGTCCGGTTGAGGGTCTGTCTGGAGTTCGCCACCTTTCCATTTCCTCCTCTTCTAGCCATCGTACCTGCCGTGTGTGGGTTTTATTTCTTTGGGGATTGCACTGCTTGTTGCTTTCCAGCCCGTCCTCTCTCTCTCTCTCTCCTGCAGGCCCTCCTCGCCTTCCTCCACATTCAGGACCGCCAACGGTAAGAATCTATTTGACTGCTTTTTAGCCATGCAATGCTAGCATAAGGAGAGGTTTAGCTGTACTGTGATCTCCCTTAATTTATTGTCTTTGATTTATTGTATATTTAGTTGTTTTTGAGGCAGGAGATAGTTTAAAATGTTTTTAGTCAGGGAGCCCACATGAGATCGATGTTCACCAAGCTATTCGGAACGGAAGTCCTCCTCAGCAGTTGCTTTTCTGATGTTTAATCCATTCTTGTCCTAAAGTCACTGCCCTCTGTGACATCGGATCATTTCCACAGCAGCGAACTGTGAAGTCTCATACGGAGGACAGCGACTTCTGAAAGGATAAAACAGGGTTTTATTTAACTCTAAAAATTGATTAGCGTTGCTCATAAAAGTTCTAAAACATTGTGAAAATGCATAGCACTTGCCTCACTGTGTTTAACAAGCATAGCACTTCTATGAAACCTATATAAATGCTTTCTGTACAGTTAGTATTGTCCCAAGAAAAAGCACACTTGCCTCTGAGACCGGAGATCAGAGGGCTGTGGGTTCAGTTCCCACATCTGGCACTTGGGTTAATATCCCAGTACTGACACTGTAGCAGCATCAGATGGGTGCTGCACTTCAGAGGTGTCGCCTTCAGATGAGACGTTAAATCGAGGTCCCATCTGCCTGGATTGGTGGTAGTTCAGGTGGATGTTAAAGATCCCATGGCACTTACTGAAAAGAGTAGGGAATTTCCCGTGTTGTGGACAGATTTCCCTCATTCACTAAAAATACCACCAACAGCTTAATCTGGTTAAAGGTCAGTTGGCATTCATCTGTATCCCTCCCGGTCGTGCCTGAAAATAGGCAGGACTTGTCTAGTGCACTTACCTGGTCAACAAAAACTAAATAAATAAATAAAATAAAACCCTGTAAAACAGTGAAAGCAAGATGAATTCCAGGGACAAGGTTACTGTTCCTATGCAACTAACCTGCAGTAGTAATGGAGCATAAAGGGGCAGAACGCTAGGCGTAGTTATTCCTGCCTAGTTCTCTCAGTAGGTCACTGATTGTTTTAGACCACACTATATGTACTGTATTTTGTAATCCTATCTCCTGGCAGTAGTAGAAGATTGCACCTAAAGACAGAGGATTTGATTCATGTTATTGTAGCTCACTGGTATGTTGACCCCCCATAGTTTATCCTACTGCTGTGGAAGGCAATGAGTTGAAACTAGAAACCAGCGGCTCTGATTGAATCAGGATATGACTGCGTGTGTTCAGGACCATTATCCGTAAGAGGTTTGCATCTGTGAGAGATGCTCTGGTCACTATGTAAATATAAATATGTATCCCTGAGTTCTTGTGTACTACAGTGTTGATCCCAGTGCACTCGGAGACAGCGAGTTAGTGTCCTAATGCACTGATGTGTAATTGTTGTTTTTGGTTTTTTTTCAGCATTTTTTCCACAATTGCTCACTGCTGGACTAAAAAGGGGGATTACTGTTGCAATTAGGCTCTTGGAAGAGCACCAGCCCATAGGCTTTGTGTCTGTTGAAAAGTTGGTGAACAGTCACTGCAGTGTACTGTAAATGTGCAAGGTGGAAATGCGCTTAAAGAAAGGTGAAGTAAATCATGCAAACAATGACAGCAAAATATTTTTACTACCCTTATCTGGCCACGTGCTTGTGTGTTGATCCTAAAGTACTTGGAGTCAGAGGTTTGAATCCTGTTGCTGTAGCTCATTCTATCTCGTATGCCATTTTGGGTTGGGTTATAGATGTTTCCAACACCGCTTACGCTACTGGAAGGAATGGGGTAGTACACTAGAGTGTTGATTCTGCTGCACTTGGAGAGTGAGTTTGACTTTTGGTATCCTAGTACAGAGGTATATTAGCTTCTTTTGTATTAGCTGTTCTGCACTTGAGGTGTCGAGTTTCAGTCCTGGTGCCCTGTAATGCAGTGGTGTGTTAGCCTTAAATTCGGGTATGAAACACAAAAATCATGTATAATAAAAACTCAAGGTCAGACAGTATGCAGTACATTGATGGCAAGGTCACACCGCCATCCTGCTTCCAACATTCATGTCACTGCGGTTGGTTACCATTTCATGCATTACAAATGTTTGAAGGATGCGAGTTTGGTTGTGATTGGAGATATCCTCAAGCAGTACAAGCTAAACATGGGGCATTATCATGTAATAAGGACTGGTTAGGGTCATACCAAACTGCTGTGTATTCCATCTTATAAAATAAGACAAGATGGCAACCACAAATGCTACTGTCCGGCTGGATGAGCCAGGTCACTTGCCTTGCGTATGTGTCACATATGCACAATGCTGCATTTTCTAAACCATGTGGTTTAATAACCAGCTATTTTATAAGAGTAATAACACACTCCAGTGTGCTGTGCTCGTGAAAGATACAGGCATTCCTAGGAGCATTTGGCCGGGTCTTGTTACTCAACACACAACGGAGGAGTGGTAGAGATGACAGGGTTGGGGCTGCCCAAAAGCACTGAGATGGACTGCTGCCAACTGAGGGAGAGTAAACAGAAAGTTAAAAAAAAAAAAAAAAAAAAAAAAAAGTGAGTGGCATAGCACTTGTGAAAGCATTTTGCACTGTGTGATGTAGGAACTGATTACAAATGTTATTAGTGTAGCCCACTCCTTCCCTGTCATCTGGGGTATGCATGGTGGTAAAGTCCGTGGGAGGGTTACCACAACAAAGATCAAACAGGGAAGTCCCGCTCAGTACAGCATGTTGTACAACAAAGACTATTGACAAAATTAGCTTAGTAGAAATGTGTGTTTAATGTCCTGGAAACAAAGAAACCGGTAGCTAGCACCCACAGGCTTGCCCTGATGCTTCGAGTCAACAGACCCTTAGCCCCAGGACATAAAACATGGATTTCTACTGAGCTGATTTTGTCTACAGTCTTTGTTGGACAACAAGCTGTACTGAGTGCGGGCTTCCTACTTGAATTTTACGCTTTGGGCTGATCACCATTAACCCCTGAACCCACCCTGTATAGCCATGATCACAGACAACACTTGACCTGCACATGTTTGGGACCACAACAAAAACTGTAAAGATTACTTAAATTTTTATTCCTGAGGCCTGGGTGCAAACGCCATCCACAGGGCGCCAATAGAGGCAAACTTGATTAACAACACTTTCAAATCAGGAAGACATTGAAATAAAGCCCAAACAGCAATTATAAATAGCCTGGATCCTTTTATGAAACTTGACTTCTCCATCTGACGGTAACATGCTAGCAAGCTATTCCATTGGGGCACGTTAAGGCATTGGACCAAGAGGTACCTTAAATCAGTGTCCACACATCGTCCATAAGTTCATAAATTAAGTGTCCATCATCCACTGGGGTGTCGTTGATGACCTTCAAAACATAGCAGCACATAATTCACTTCTCATAAGTTTTTACATCGACAAACAAGCAGTACTTGTTCTCCCATGGGCAGCTTCATTACCCAGCTTCACACACTGATGTTACTTGCTCACTGTCTCTCTCTCTCTCGCTGTCTCTCTCTCTCGCTCGCTGTCTCTTCTTTCTCTCGCTCGCTGTCTCTCTCATTGCTTAAGACCTCTCAGGTTTACTGGCATTGCAGCTAGGCCAGTATATCCTCATCACACTACAGCAGAACCTCTCGCCCAGCCTTGTATAGCCCCTTCAGGCCGGGGCTGCACCAATCAAGATTTGCTCAGCGCCATGTAAAATTTCCAGGTACTCCCACTATGACTGTAAAGTACCACTAGCTCCCTTTCCATGGGTCCAACATCCCCTCTTTGAAAGCAACTTTCTTTGCAACCTCTTAGCTATAATAAGCAGCTGCCCCCGGAAGCCAGTATAACTCTGCTTCAGCCCCTGAGGCTCCAAAGACTGGGCCTTTAGAGCCTCACAGGCAAGAAGCCTTAAACTAAAACTAGCGAAAAGTCCACACTTCTTTCAGCACACTAACCCAACGAGTGGGTTACAACAATGTTCAGTTCTTGTACCTTATTGTTTTATTTGATGCTGACGCTGGCACTGATCAAAGGCTGCAGAGTTTATTTTATTTGCTTTATCAGGAGGAGGCTGAGTTGTAGATCAGTGTTCTGCTACACCTGCCAGTAGACCAGACTATGCAGTACAGTGCTATACATTCTGTAATAGTGTATGTGCTTCTGTAGAATATATAGAGTCACCAGAGCATATGGAATTATAGTATTCAGAAGTAGTTAACTGCACTGTGAGGTTAATTTTAAAACTATCTGGGGACATTGTTTTGCTTTGTCAGGAGATGGTTTAAAAGCTGAAGTCCAGAGCAAGTGAAAGACAAGGAGGCAGTATAGTGTAGTGGTTTAAGGCTCTGAGCTGCAAACCTGGAGACCTGGATTTTAATCCCACAGCCCCCACTTGCATACTGTGTGACCCTGAGCAATTCATTTAACTTCCTTGTGCTCCCAGGTCACACCTGTAAACAAGCTTTCAGTTTAGGTGTCAGCGTGGCTCAGTTGGTAGCACATCCGCCGGACCAAAGGTTGTGGGTTCTCGTCCCACACGGGATTGGACTTGCACCTAAAAATCGCTGGCATCTGAGTGCAGTATTGGGGTGCTGTACTGCTGGGGTGTGCCGTCCTTCAGATGAGACAATAAACAGAGGTCTCTTCTGCCCGTCCTGGTGTTGTCCTGGTGGGTGTCCAGGTGGAAGTAAAGAACCCAGGGCACTCTTCGCAAAGAGTAGGGAACATTCCTTGTGTCCTGGCCAACATTCCCTTTCCCATAAACCGTTCATGCAATTATCCAGGCTGTGTATGGGTGATGATGTGCGATATGGCTGCCACCACACATTCAGTCACTCACTACCAGTCTAGCATTGCTTGTAAAGCACTTTGGGATGTATGAAAAGCGCTATATAAGTGCTGATTCTTCTTCTTCTTCTTAGTGTCTCTCTCCTGGTTAAAAACAAAAAAAGACTGCTGTCCAGGCTTAGTCTTGCACTGTTCTCTAAATGGTATTGAGTGTGCCGATCTTGCGGACACAAATGCCAGATTCCTGCAGATCAACAGCTAGACTAGGTGGGGATCCTTTGAAGACCCTATGTGCGTAGTACAGTGGAACCGAACAGAATTTCTGTTTTTTCCCAGGGTATGAGCTACAACTCTTTCTGAAGGTTACAGTGTTGCATCCTGTGGTGCTTTAGGGCTTAACAAGCAGATATTGTTTACGATCACATGGTGTTTATTAATGGCAGAGACAGTTGTCATTATCCAGAGTAGGTAGTAAGACGTAGATACAGTCTTGATGGTGATTATTGTGGGGGCATGCCTTAGACAACTAGTATTGGAGCCCACTCGAGAGAGGCAATCTTAGACCTGGTTCTCTAAATGGAGATGAAGAGAGGATCACAGATTTAGAAGTGGGTAGCCATCTGGGAACTAGCTAATCATCGAACAGTATGGTTCACAATAAACACAGCAATAGAGTCAAGCCACAAAGGCCAAAGTACTGGACTTTAGGAGGGCTGACTTTGCCAAATGGGTGAGTGCCTCAAGGAATGCACTAGCAAATGGGCAGGAAGGAGGGGTGGAAGAACAATGGGGAATAATAAAACTGTCATCACAGAGGTAACAAGCTTTTGTGTGAAGCAATAAACAAACGAATGATGTAAGAAAACCACTATGGTTCTCAAAGGAAGTGGCAGGAAGGTTCAAGAGAAAAGAAAGCATTCAGGAAGTACAAGGAATCACAGAAGGAGCAGGACAGAGAACTGTATCAGTTAAAGCAAAGGAAGCTGGGAAGGCAGTCAGAACAGCAAAGGCCCAAACCGAGGAAAGATAGCCAACTCAGTTAAGAAGGGGGATAAAACCTTTTATAGGTACATCAGGGAGTGAAGGAAGACCAAGGAGGGTTAGTGAGGCTTAATAAAGAGGAGGGAGGGTGGGCAGAGGGTGACTGTGAAAAGGCAGAGATACTAAACAAATATTTTTGCTCAGTGTTTACAAAGGAAGTGGGGAGGTACCTAAAACAAACAGTAGAAACACTCTGGATACAGAAGTTGATACCAGCCCATTTACAGAAGAAAGGGTTCTGAAAGAACTCTTAAAACTGAAGGTGGACAAAGCAATGGGGCCTGATGGGATTCATCCCAGAATTTAAAAGAACTGAGGGTAGAACTAGTGACACCACTGACTACCCTCTTTAACGAATCATGGGAGGATGGGGTGGTACCCGAGGACTGGAGAAGGGCAGATGTGATTCCCTTCACAAAAGTGGGAGCAAGGCAGAAGCAGGAAACTAAAGACCTGTTAGTTTAACCTCAGTTGTAGGGAAAATGATGGAAT
Organism: Neoceratodus forsteri; assembly: GCA_016271365.2. Taxonomy (NCBI): domain Eukaryota; kingdom Metazoa; phylum Chordata; order Ceratodontiformes; family Ceratodontidae; genus Neoceratodus; species Neoceratodus forsteri. The sequence goes on from CM057449.1 coordinate 333,237,106, forward strand.
CACTTGAAGGAAAGAATTGTTGAGTATCTAGAGGCCAGAGGGGCTTAGGACCCAAGGCAGCATGGATTCACAGTGGGAAGGTCATGCCAGACAAATCTGATAGATTTCTTTGACTGGGTGACCAAAGTAGTAGATCAGGGAGGGCTGTGGACATGGCTAGCAAGGCATTTGACACAGTCCCACACAAAGATTAATATACAAGTTAGCCAGCCTGGGAGTGAGTCTCAAGATGACAGCCTGGGTAAAGAATTGGCTGGAGAATAGGACACAGAGAGTAATAGTAAATGGAGTCCACTCTGAAGAAAGGGGGTTACTAGTGGGTACCGTGAGGTTCAGTATAGATTCAGTCCTCTTCAATGTCTTTATAAGTGACATTGCAGAGGACTGGAAGGAAAAGTATGTCTCTTTGCAGATGACACAACGATCTGCAACAGAGTTGATGCACAAGGTGGGGTGGAAAGGATGAGAAGGACTTGGCAAGGTTAGAGGAATGGTCAAATGTATGGCAGCTTAGATTCAATGCTAAGACGTGAAGGTAATGCACCTGGGAAACAAAAACCAGGGGAAGAGTACACAATGGGGTGAGATACTAACAATAACAAAATGGAAAGGGACCTGGGGTAGTCATATAAGATGACCTAAAGGTGGGGAAGCAATGTGAGAGGGCAGCAAGGAGGGTTGGGGGATACTGGGATGCATAGGAGAGGCATCACCAGTAGAAAACAGGAAGTTGTTATTCCTCTGTACAGACAGTTGGTGAGACCCCATCTGGAGTACTGCGTGCAGTTCTGGAGACCCAATCTCTGCAGAGACATAGACAGGATGGAGCTGTCCAGAGGAGGGCAACTTCAAATGGTGTAGGGTCTGCACTGGAAGACATATGAAGAGAGACTTAAGAAGCTGAATATGTATAGCCTCGAGGAAAGGAGGAGAGGGGGACATGATAGAAACTTTCAGTACCTCAAGAGAATCAACAAAGTCCAAGAGGGTAGCATTTTTCAAAAAAGAGGTGTGCAAGAAAAAAGGGCACAATTTGAAGATAGAAGGGGTGGCTCAGAGGTAATTTAAGGAAGTATATTTTCACAGAGAGGGTTGTGGATGCATGGAACGGCCGTCCGGAGGAGGTTGTGGAGTCAAAAATAGTGGTGGAATTCAAGCATGCATGGGACGGTCATAAGGCAATTCTAGGGGTGGGGTAGGAAGAAGTAGGCTGCTGGTTAACTAGGATCTGCAACTTATCCATTAGGTAGGAAATGGGCAGACTGGGTGGGCCAAGCGGTCCTTATCTGCTGTCAAAATCTGTGTTTCTATGGTTTCTTATTCATCTCTCATCCTCCCTGCTCTCTCAGACCACTTTTACTGTCACACTTCTCAAAAGCATGCAATTGCAGCTAGCCATCTTCTCTTCTCTTTCCATTGCAGCAACCCATGCCCTATCCACCCTCCACTGTGAAGAGTCTTGCCTTTTGGCTTCTTGTATAGCGTAACACTCAATATACTCTGTAAATGTGAATTTAGGGACATGGATTTGGTGTTCTAGCAGTGTCCTTTCTCTTAAGGCTTGCCAGAACATCTTCAAACTGGCTACTCCGCCCACCGGTGGTGTAACTCCCTCTGCATCACCCCATGACATCAGATCTTTCTTTCCACTGGAAGAAGAAGGTTCCTCCTTACCACTCTTGCACTGAGAAGTCCCTTTGCTTTTAAATCTTTGGATTTTTCAAATAGTTTGTCTTTAGGCTTTTTACTTCTCGCCATCGATACAGATGATCCAAATGGGCCTGCTGGCAGATGATGTCCCAAATGGATCTGCATGCCATGTGCATTTACTGCCTGGGCCACAAGCACGATTCCCAGGCCTGCAGCATTTGCTGCACTTTCCACCCGCTCACGCTGGAGGATCTATGGCCACCTTTCTCCTAAGTCATCCAGATGATCAGACTACATGAAACCAAGGGTGCCCATAGAGTGGTCTCCAGCTGTGGGTCTGCCAAGCCTCTCCGCTTTGTCCTTTTGCTGCTCTGTTTGGATGCTTCCTTTACAGGGCATTCAGGATTTGTGCCAGGCCCTTCCAACCCATGTGGGCAGGGTCCTTGGGCATTACACAGATCAAAGTCTAAAAGAGACCAAGAGGCGGTCTTAGCGTTGATCATGGGATCCCGATTCCTGTGCCTCCTGAGATTCAGACTGCAAAATCCTTGGCCCAGCCGCTAGCCCCACAGTCTCCTGGTCTGGCCAGTTGGTTGAGATGCTAGTCGATCATCCAGCCGAGGTTTTCTCGAGCTGGTCGTCCCGCTGTCGTCCAAAGAGGCCAGTAACACCTTATCCAGGACTCTGGTCCCATCTCTGACTCGGGGAGGCTGGATCAGTCTGCTGATCCATCACCTCTTACTTAGGAGTTTCTGGACCTGGAGGTGCCCTGGTTCTGCCACCCCTCTCCGAGACCAGCTATCTGACGCCCCACCCGGATGGTTGAGGTCTCGCCTCCTCAGTCGAGCAGTCTGTGCCGGTACTCATGGTCTCGGCAGTCAGGAAGCCAAAATTCTTCGCCCTCCTCGGGTGAGGAGAGGCCCAACGCTGATACTACAAGGACCTAATGTGGCAGCAGCTCATGTTCATTGGGATGAACCCTGTTCTGGCTTCTACCCTGGCCATCACATGGCTTTGGCCACAGAGGCAGATGCCTTCTCTGCCTTGGCAGGAGCTGACCCTTCAGGTCCTGACTCTGCCTCTCCACCAAGTCTGGTAGAACCACTTCCAAACAGCCAAAGACTGACACTCTAACTAAGGCCCGCTCTGCCTTGTGTCTTCCCTTCAGCTGTCGGTTGGTGTCACCCCGACCGCTCTAGGAGGGTCAGCAGGGATTCTGGCAGTCGACCCTCTTGATGACTCCTCAGAGTCGGAGGGCTCCTCCTTGTACTATCATCCAGTAGCTGTTGAGTCAACAGGGGATCTCTTGACAGAGGAAGGCCCTACTTCCTTTATGAGCCTGCTCCTCTTATATCTGAGTCCACGGTCTCCAGATGGAGCCTGTTCAGAAACGAAAGCGCAGTACCCGCTAACCGAGATCCTGACTGGAGGGATTCTTGGGGAAGCATTCTGGTCGCACAGGCCATTCTTGGTCCTGCATTGGAGCTGTGGCAGCATCTGGCCTCATGCCATGCGCTGTTGGCCTGGATATCCCAAGTATGCAGTCTCTGTCAGTTCCCTTCGGGGTTCATGGAGCATCCCTCGCCAAGGGGTTGGTGGCTGACTCTGTGTTCAAGTGCTCGGGCAATGTAGGGGACACTGACAAGCTGCCCAATAAGGAGTCCAAGAAATTAGACCATATGGCCAAGAAAGTTTATGCTGCTTCTTCTCTGGTCTTTGGCAAGTGAGTTCGCCCTTTGATGGTCCACTTCTCCCATGCCCTTTGGGCTGACTTGATGGGGTTCTTCCTCATCTCCCAGTGGACCTACAGACTACAATCAAGCAGGTCTGGGACCAAGACTGCTGAGTGACAACAGCTCCAGACAGCCATGGACATCGGCGAGACGACTCTGTGTGCCCAGTCCCTGGTGGCCACAGTGGCTATGCACCTCAGGGCTTGGCTGCACATCTTGATCTTCACAGTGGGTACCCAGCACAAGCTGGTGGGTGTCCCTTCCTGGGTACTGACTTGTTCAGACCAGGAGTGGAGGGCACCCCACCTGCATTGAAAAGTCCAGTGCCACCTTGGACTTGGTGGCATCCACCCAGAGGGATCCCAAGGGCTGTAAGCAGTAAAAGAGAAAGCCCTTTCAGCCTCTCTCTCTGCCCCTGTGGCTAAACCAGCCTGACCCCAAGCTGGGCAGCAGGCAGGCCTGGCGATCACGACGTCTGTGGCCACAGTCACCTGTAAGTCAGGAGACGGAGGTCCCGCAGCTCCTCATCCGGTCTCCTCTACCTCCAAGCCTGCCCAGTGACGGGTTGTGGGGTGCCTCCTCATGCCCATCACGCCCCCTGGGTCCTCGTGTAGGGTGCTGGCTCCACTATTTCCTTTCTGCCTGGTCCGCTGCTACCATGGACAGGTGGGTTTCGAGGTGGTCAGTTACGGTCTGCCTCTGGAATTCGGAGGTGTACCCGCCTACTGAGCCCATGCCCCACAGGAAGGCATAGTGTCTGTCGACATTCTGTCGGCCCTTCAGGGCAACATCGACCAGCTCCTGTTTCGACCTTCTGAACACCCAGGATTTGTCTCCATGTAATTCCTGGTGCCAAAACGGATTTTGGGGTTGGCGCTCCATTTTACATCTGCACAACCTGAAAAGTTTCTCAGGCAGCACCTTCAGGATGGTCACTCTGTCTCGGATCATACCGTCTCTCGAGCAGAGCATGTGGTTTTGCTCCTGATCTTCAGAATGCGTTCTTTCTTGTCCCAACCGCCCATCCCACCGATGGTTCCTCTGGTTCTGGTTGGAAGGATTCTCTATGAGTTCCAGGCCATGCCATTCGCCTGTCCTCAGACCCCAGGGTCTTGAAGTGCATCACAGTGGTGGCAGCTTACCTGACATGCCGAGGAGTCCAGGTTTACTCCTACTTGAATGACTGGGTGATTACGGGTCCCTCCAGGCAGGAGGTGGAGTGGTTCAGGGACCTGGCCCTCCAGACTCAGCCCCTCTTGGCCTTCTGGTCAACTAGGCCAAGTTGGAACTCGCACTCTCACAGGTGATCAGTTTCTGCCGGGACAGAGCTTGACTCTTGGAGAGCCAGGGCATGGCTACCGCATGGACAGGATGGAGGCTGTTTTCTCCATACTGATAATTTTGGGTTGGGCAGTTGCTCCTGCTCAGGACTCCTGCGCCACCTGGGATACATGGCGGCTTGCAGCAGCATGGTCCATTGGGCCTGCTGAAGAATGCACACTCTGGAGTGGAGCTGGCACACTAACGGCCTCAGCGCAGGGCCACTCCGACCAGCCAGTCACTGTGACCCAGCTGATGTGGGATGCCCTTCAGTGGTGGTTAGTCCCAGAACATCTGCAGGAAGGTTTCTCATTTGTCCGCCCAGACCCGACGGTCATCCTGATGACCGGTGCCTCTCATGGGCTGTGGTGCCCACGGGCTCTGGATCCCCTGCGAGTTCTGGTGCCACATCAGCCTGCTGGAGCTCTGGGCTGTTGGGCGGTGCTGACTGCTTTACCCACATATTCAGGGTCACACAACCATGTACTAGCCTCAACAAGAAGGGCAGGATGCACTCTTTCCTCTGTGCAGGGCCATTCTCTGTGTATGGACCCTCATGCACAGCTTGGAGGCCACCGGAGGGCTGGCCAGGGGAGAAGGATCGAGTGTCCTAGGGACTGCTGTCCTTTGGGGGAGGGGAAGAGTGTTTGGCATTTTACGGACCCCTAGTAGAGGCCAAGGGTACCACTTTGGCTGGCGCCATTATCCGGGAGGGAGGTGGGTAGACGCTGACATCGCTGACATGCCCTCACCCCTGGGTATCCAGCCTTGCAAAAGCTGGAACCCTGGCACTCACGCCCTGCTCTGCTGCCATCTTCACTGCCTCCAACATCTGCGGGGAGGGGTCCTGCCTCTGTGGCCCCACCTGGGGAGTAAGCTGGGGCTTTACAGTGTGTGTGTGTGGGGGTAAGCCTGGGCATGGGGGTATGGCAGGCAGTGCAGGCTGACCTTAGAATGGAGGATCGGGATGGGCAAAAAAAAAAAGGCTTGGAGAAGTTGATGATCTGGCCATCCATGCGGCTGGTGTCTCCAACCAGCTGGTGGATCCTCTCAGCTTTGTGGGCACGGTGTCTCACAAGTTATCCTTCCACCCAGAGGTTATACACAACCTGTTCTCCCAGTGAGGCACCCTTCTGGTGGATCCATTTGCCTCCAGGGAGAATGCAAAACTGAGGCTGTTCTGTGCTTCTGTGCCCACCCCCCTCAGCAGAGAACACTGCAGGGGATGCCTTCTCGAGGCCCTGAACCCCGGGCCTCTCTATGCCTTCCTCTATTTCCTTTGCTCCACAAGGTGTTGCTCAAGTCAAGGAGGGACAAAGCAATGATGATCCTGGTGGCTCTGGAGTGGCCATGCCAGTTCTAGTACCCCAATCTCCTCAGCCTCATCAGCAGGCCCCTGAGATGTCTACCTCTATGATCGGACCTGCTCTCGTACAGTCAGGGAAGGTACTCCATCTGGTCCTTCAATCTCTGCAGCTGACCATCTGGTGCCTGAGCAGCTAGAATTCCAAGCTTTGGGTCTCTGACGATGTCCTCAGTGTAGTCAAGGCATTTCAAAAGGAGTCGACCAGGAAATGCTATACCCTTTATCTTGTCCGTGGCTAGCATTCTTGACTACCCTCTTGTCCCTTTCCCAGTTGGGCGCTCAGTCGATGATTCTTTAGGTGCACCTGGCAGCCATCTCTGAATGTCTCTTGCAGTAGGTGCAGTCCTGCCTCTATCCCCTTCCTTCTAACAGAGCAAATTCTGGTCCAGTGACTTAGGGTTGGGACCTTGGCACCCTGGCTTCCCTCAGTCCTCACCTTTACAAGCTGAATCCAATGGGAGAAACTGAGGATACCAGGACTGCCCACACTTGTATAGGAAGCAGGACATGATGTCATGTGGGCGGTCCTTGGTGAAAACTGCTAGAAGAAGCTGCCACGCGACAGCTCACTTCGCTGGAACCTCCCAGAAGTAATTTTCCCACTGCAAGAGACATTCCTCAAGATCTACTATTACGGAAAGATTTTATGTAACTGTACTTTCTAGTACCACCAACCCGACCTCCCCTGGCAAACAACACACTGATCTGGCTTATAGTGGGCAAGATCTGATGTCATGGGGCACTGCCGAGGGAGTTATCGCCCGTTTGGTGGAGGAACCAGCTTGAAGAGTTTAAGATGGGCCAGAAAGTCTTCAAGCCTTAAAGGGAAAGGACACTGCCAGAAGTGTAGATGAACACCATATACCACTCCTAGAGCTAGTGTTACAGGTGAGTAACCTTTTTCACGCCACCATGATTCTGTTACCTGTATCTTGCCAGACGCTGGTGGCATGCTCCTGTTCTCATCCTGGCTATGACCCTATCTATGTACCTTCCACACTTTTTATGTTTTTTTCCTCTTCTGGAATTTATTAGTTGCATCTTGCTTTATTTTTTATGTTCATGCACCTGTTGTCACGTTATTTACGAGTATACAAAATTGCCAGCAGAAAAGGCTATTTGGTCTATTGAGTCTGCTCGAATGTGCAGCTAGCAACCCTATTCAGCAGCTGCCCTCCTTCCTGCATCCCCCGACTCTCCCTTTTTGCCCTGTCTCAGCCCCTCTTGAAGCATCCCATTGTTTTACAGGCCACTACCTCTGCTGGTAGCACGTCTCCACTCTGTTATCAAAAATGCCATGTCAATTCCTTACTAATTATATTTGTAAATTGCTGTCCACGCCCACCCCCGCTTGTAGCAGGAAACCCGCTCTGGCTCATTGTACCTATCCAGGTCACCAAATCTTAAATTAATGTAAGCAGTAATACCGACAGGGTGGGCAGTATTGGGAATAATGGACTGCCCAGGGCCATAATGAGGTCAGACACCACAAGCAGAGGGCTTTATAGCCCTGGAAGGTCCAGTATTTCCCAATACCACCCACCCTGGAGGGTATTATTGCACTTAGAAAATGGCCCAAATGTAACATTTTTAATGAAACAAAATAAAGTAATAATAAGGAGTCACATAGTGGTATAAAACAATTGGAAGATGTGTTTTTTGCAAAGTAGTCCCTGTACTGTGGTATGCTAGCCAGTAGAGGGCACTGATGTTTAGGAAACTTAGCAGTCAGGAGGGTTTATGGAACTTGTAGTTCTGTTGTGGGAATGCGACTTTGGTAGTGGTGGAGTCAGATCTTTTTTTTTTTTTTTTTAAGTGTGAGAGGAACAGTCAGGTGATTAACTGTAAACTTTACTGTAAGTGAGCCTCTGTTTCTTTATAAAATAGGAATTTAGTGTTAGTCTGTGCAGGTTTGAAGGAGGAGCTCGGTCCCGCGAAGAGGAACACTCAGGTGACTGTCAAATTTACTGTAAGTGAGCCACTCTTTCCTTACAGAAGTATGTATTTGGTTATTTTGTGCAGGAGGTTTGAGGGAGGAGCGTGGTCCACACCGCACTGACAGAAGATAGCAGGGGACTTGAATGAAGTGGCTGCTGGAGTTGTCTGAGAGGGGTGGGGGATCGTGAGGGTTGCGAGTTGTGCTACTGGCACGTGTGACAGGGTGGGGAATCAAGGTTGGGAGTTGTGGGTGCATAGGAGTTGGTTCAGTTTATAAAAATAAATAAATGAAAAGTTCCTTGCCTGTGTTTTGTTGATGGTTATTTTTTTTGGGGTGGCCAGCCACCAGTTCATCTGCTATATGTGGGGTGTTGGCCAGTTAGTAGTTCGTCTGCTAAGCGAGAGACAAAAAATGCAGCAGGTCAGTTTGAAAATCGGTGCCCAATGATATGTCAGGTAACGGGCACCCAGAATTGATGCTGTTTTTTTTGTTTTTACGGCTCTTTCAAAAAATACCCGCTTAATGTTAGTCTCCTAGCCAATCAGAAGCTAGGATTTACTTTGCCATTGTCTAATTAAAAAATAACTAAATATGTTCAACTAGACTCTGCAGTACTTTTAGAAGTTTGTTCATTATCCAGTTCACTCACTTTACTCTCAAGATCTATAGGTCTTTTTCGACAGAAGTTTGTATTCTGAAAAAAACAAAACATGTATACATTACAGAGCAGAACAAAGATAAAGAGAAGAGTAGTAGCTTAACGGCCTTATCCAGTAAAATACATTGTTGCATATTAGAGACTATTCAAACTGCTTCAGTGCAGTGTTAAGTAAGCAATAAGACACTCCAGGGTTCGAATGTCGAAGCTATCGGTCTGCAGCTGCTGCTGCTGTACCGCTCTTACTCTCTGTCCACATTGCCACAGAGTTCTGAGGCGAAGAGACACACATGGCCATGTCAGTTGTTTCTTGCACTCGCTGACATCGCGCTGGAAAACAGAAATTGGATGACAAGCGAGACTAAGGAGACTGTGTGTTGCTGCCGCTGCGCTCTGTTTCTCACCCGGTCGCAAACTGCTGGCAATGACAGGCTGAGCACACTGACTGTTGCTGCCACTCTGTCACTCTCTCCCAGTTGCAAACTGCTAAACAGAACTGAAAGCATAATTTTCAAATTACCATGCTTTACCCTCTTTCCAGCTCTGGCTGCTCTGAGACCAAGTATCCTGCAGGCTCCAATGTGTGGCTTATGTTTTAGATTTGTACAACTGATAGTTTTGAAGCGGGCATTTTCTCAGCATTGGGGATGGAGATGTGCTTCCAGAGCAATAGTGTGATCGGTTGTGAAAAATCAAATAATCAGACTGTAAGCACAGACTAAAATGACACATCAGGGCTAGCTTCTGTTTCTCTCTCGCATTGGTAAAGAAAATATGAATGCCAGTAAAATGCCAACATTGTATGGCACCAGAATCTTGGCCTTTTGCTGCCAGCTCTTTTTTTTTATGCATGGAACATATTTTATGCATGGAGAGCTTGGGCTCTGATTGGCTGGTTTAGCCTACCCATTTTTATAACCAGAAATATAACACAGTATTGTGGCTGTGTGGCTGTATAGGATAGGCAAAACATCTGGTACATCGCACAGACTCCAAACTATATCCAACATATTAAGAAAACTGATGCCAGCTGTGGTTTTCTAAGTAATCTTAGTACAGGGCAAAGGCAGTAGTGAAGGTTTAGTCCAATTCATTATTTGAGTAGCAGTATAAAAAGAAATAAAGGTGGGAAAAGTAAAGAAGAATGTAAGTAAAAGAAGAAGGGCAGGGAGGGCACAAAGGTGTAGGGTCTATTCACATGTGGTACAATACCCACCATCTCCAATGTAGGTCAAAGGTAGGAAGTTGTGTAGAGTATAGGTTAACTCTCTAAGGCATAGATTTGCATTGTAGTTTGCCAGTTGTCTGCTGTGGGATATTAGCAGTTACAACAACCGGTTATCGTCTTTTAGTGGCTAATATCAAGGTGAGAAGAAGTTTGAGGGTCTGACCTCTAAAGAGACCTTTTGATGTGGGATAGCTAGAAGAATCAATGAGGGAGTAATTGCCCCATAGGTGTTAAGGATTTCTTCCAAGTTCAGTATAACCCAGTGAAACAGCATCCGCAATGGGCAAGACCAGAAAATGTGAGTGTGGTTTGATGGGGAGGTCCCACAATTCCTCCAGCACGATGCTTGATTTGGATTAGTATATTTGGCTACCACTTTTGGTGCTCTGGAAAATCGACATCTGTAGTTCTAAGAAAATTCACACCACACAATGGCTGCTGTCAGCCAGTGGGTGGAGAGCAGATTTATGCCAAATTGGCACGTGATATTCTCATTTCGCTCTGTGTTCCATTTCTGTAAAATGTGTTCAGCACAGAGCAGTTTTTGAAGTGTGCCAAAAGCATTCCCTATTGTTTTGATTCATTTAGGATTAGTTTACAGGGCATAAGCTGGAAATCTAAAACTTGTAGTTTTGGACAAATTGCTACTGGAATTTTACTGTGAAATCTCCAACTCTGTAGCCAAATCCAAATATTTAATTTAGATAAACACACACAGCTGCCATCAGCATCAAAATGTGGCAGTTTGGAGCCCAGAAGAAATGGCCAAATTCAGAGACAGTAAAATGCAATTTAGCAAGTGGCATTGTAAACACCAATTTGTTTTGGAGAAACCAATGTGAGAAGTATCATAGAGGATAGTGTATGGGCAACAGTGAACAACAACACTGTTGTTCACTTGAAGGTTGTCATGACAGCCGTTAAAACCTCGAGGCCGACTCAAGAGGTTTTTGACGTCATGACACTGAAGTGAACGGCACTGTTGTTCACTGTTGTCCATACACTGTCTTTATAGTGTATGGGCTAAAACTGTACCCCTGAAACAGTGTAAGATACCACCATGGTCGCCGTGATGTCGTGACTCTCGCTACTCACCCCGCGTAAAATCACTACAGTCCAGCCAGTTCCACAAAGATTGTCTGACTTCCACTATTTTAAAAATAAATACGGCTGTCCTGCTGTTTGCTGTCCACTACTAAAATAACGGCACTTACTGTAAGAGTTTGATGTCCTCCTTTGCCGTGGTGAACTCGCGTGACATTTTTCGAAGCGAAGTCAATCAAGAATCTGCTCATGCTAATTGCAGTCCGAGTTGTTTGTACCATCGTTGTGACACTCACGATGGTACAACAACATCGTGATGTCACATCAATGGTACAACTCCTCTAGGGAAAGCTAGATTTTTAGAGACAACAACGTTCTAACACAGTATAACATTGTATTCGATGACAGTATTATCAGTGTACATTTTATATTGTCAATTTGGCAATGATTGTTAGGTTTTTTTTTTTTTTTTGTAAATATGAAAACATTACTGGCTCTAGCACTGAGTAATCCCTGTGCCATACCTACTGTAAGGGACAAAACAAATCAGATATGGTATTCTCGATTTTGACACACCATTGGCAGTCACTGACATAATTCCAAACCAGTTGAAGGTATATGGAGTCACATCAGTATTTCCAAGTTTTTTATAGTAATAACTCATGACCCACTAGATGAAAGACCTTCAGTAGGTCCACGAATGAGGTGCCCATAAGAAGACCCTGTTCCAGTGAGTCATTGACCCTATGTTAGTGTCATCAGAGCTTTTGTGGTAGTGTAATTTTTTCAAAGCCTTGTGATTTTTAGGATGGTAGTTGGTGCTCTAGATAATTCTCTCATTGTGAGGAAACAAACTTCTTGAATGTTTTGGCCAGAACAGGAGGAATCAGAACTGGTCTGTAATTATGCACGCTCTGTCACCTGACTTAAATATTGGTGATATTCTAGGGACATGGATATATTGTTCTATCCACACTGTCTGGCAGATACCTTGCCACTGTAAGATGGGCCAGAAAGTCTTCAAGCTGCTCTCCACCCACCGGGTGATGAAACCCTCGGCTCCGCCCCATGACGCCAGATTTTCCTTACGGCGAAGCATCAGGTTCCCTCTTGGCAGCTCTCGTTTGCAGGCCTGGCTCTAAAAACTTCAGATTTTTCTACAGTTACTTTGAAATTTGTTCGAGTTCCAGTCTTCACCCTCCTCCTCGCGGCTGCGATGGAAGACAGACCATTCCCAGGTTCGCTGGTGCCCCTGCGAGTAGAAGATGTTGTACACCGACCCCCATGCCTCGTGCGTTTGTTGTCTCGGGCATGACCACGATCCGCGATGCATGCGAAATGTGTCATCCTTTTCGGTGCTCGAAGACTGTGCTGCCCGACTCGACCTGGGGCGACGGAGAAGCGTTACCCGCCAGTCAAATTGAAGGAGGCCCATTGGGTTTGTCTGTGGCGGGCTCTGTGGAACAACTGGAACAACCTGAACAGCTCACGGCCTTTGAGGAGGAGGTGGCCCAGGCTGTGGCGAGCTCCTCTTTGGCTCGGCCTTTATTCTGCTCAACTGGACTCTTCTTACCGGCTTCCTTCCGGGAGCTGTGCCAGTCTCTCTTGACTAAAGGGAGGATCCTTCTGGGTCTCACACCCCTTGGTCCCAGAAGAAGGATCCGAAAAAGGAAAGACCCACCGTCGATGCTCTTGGGAGCGGGAGAAATCTCATTCTCTGACTGTCAGCTCTTGACTTTAGTCGATGTTGCTGCCGGGCCACTGGTTTCATGGTGTCCCCGTCAGACCAGTCGGCTGACAAGCCTGTCAATGCGGCTGAGATTTTCTCGAGCCCACTGACAGGTTATTGACCGAGGAGGCCAACAACTCTCTTTCTGACACTGGTGCGTCCGGTGCCTTCTGAGGACTTGCCTCAGACCATTGAGCTGAAGTCCCTAGCCCAGGACCCTGAACCGGAGGCGCAGCGGGTTTCCTGCTCCTTCCTCGGCCCACCGCCGACGGTCTCGGTCCTCCTCCGCTTTGGCAAAATCCACTGGCGGCGGTCTTGGTCCCACATCATGGAAAGCGGTGCACGGCTCTTCTTCCTCATACTCCTCGGCTGAGGAGAGGCTCGTGCAAGTTGTGTCGGCCTGATGAGGATCTAATGTGGCAGCAGCCCTTTGGCCGGCAGCAGGCCGACGCCGGCTTCCACACCAGCAGTTAAGTGGCTGTCAGCCGATCGGCCAAAGCCGACTCCGCTGCCGTTCCCCAGTCGAGACCCGATCCTGATGGCATGGCCAAACCGGCTGCCCCACCTATTGTGGTGAAACCACTGCCTCCCCAGCTGAAGAATAGGGCGCTGACCAAGGATTCTCTGCGGCTCAAGGTTTGCCCCATCGGTTGTCGGTCACTCTCACCCTGATCGCCCTGGCGAGTGGAGAGTGGCTCAGGTGGTCACCAGCTGTCTGCGGCCTCTTGAGTCCGAAGATCCTTACTACTTTCCTGTCCAGTCGCACTGGAATCCTTGGGGGCTCTTTTGTGGACAAGAGCCCCAACTGCTCCTTGGTATCCTTTGGCTCTTCATGGAGTCCACCGGATGCCGCTCAAACCCATGGAGAAACTGGCCAGATATTCCCTTACGGAGATTCTGGACAGGGAATTCCCTGGAGGTCTTCCCTGTAGCCGAGGCCATTGTGGGCCCGGCATTAGAACTCTGGCAGCGCTGAGCCTCCTGCCCAGTGCATTGGCCAGGAAGGCCATAAGTCTGCGGTCCCTACTGGCCTCTCTCTGGCTTCTCGGAGCACCCCTGGCTGAGGGTTGGTGGCAGATTCTGTCTTCAGGCGCTCAGGCAACACGAGGGGCGTGAACAAGCCCCAGATAAGGAGCCCCAAGAAATTGGACTACTCAGGAGAAAGAGTGCGCTGCCACCTCTGTGGGCTTTCATGAGCCAGCTCGGCTGTTAGGATGGTACACTTCTCTCACGTCCGGTTGGGCTCCCTGGATGAGGTGCTCCCTCATCTCCTGGCTGACCTCCAGACCCGGTCAGACAGGTCCGGGATCAGGGAAGAAGCGGTGGTAAGCAGCAGCTCAGACTGCTCTGGACATTGGAGACTCTTGTGCCCATTTGGTAGTGGCGCAGTGGCCATGCACTGCAGGGCTTGGTTGGGGATCTCGACCTTCCACGGCAGACACTCAGCACAGGTTGCAGATGTTCCCTTTCTGGGCACTGACCTGTTCGGCCGGTGTGGAGGGGCACCTCCAGCGATTGAAAAATCTAATGCCACCCTAGATTCAGTCACATTTGCACATTAAGGACAAAGGCCGCCATCAGCAGCGTAAGCCCTTTTGTCACTCTGCTCCTGCGGCAAGACATGCCCAGCAGCACCAGCAGCAGGGCCAGCAGGCTCAAACTTGGCACCTAGAGGCCAAATCCGTTGCTTCCTTGGTCAGGAAGCCGGGGCGGTCCCTCCTCCTCCTCCTCCAAGCCTGCCCAGTGGCGGGTCACCTCAACCTCATCTCACCTCCCTGGGGCCCCAAGCTTAGCTACTTCCTTTCGCCTGGTCCGCTATCACCATGGACTGCTGGGTGCTGGAAGTGGTTGGCAGGGGCCTACCTCTGGAATTCGAGCAGGTCCTCCCTTTCAAGCCCGCGCCCCAAGGTGGGCTACCTGGTCTGTAGCCTCCCAGTCTGCTCTCCAAGATGACATCGACCAACTGCTCCGCAAGGGGGTAGTCAGCAAGGTGGCTGATCCTCCTCCGCGCCCAGGGTTTGTTTCCAGGTACTTCCTGGTTCCAAAATGGACAGGGGCTGGCTCCCCATTCTCGATATGCACAACCTGAACAGGTTCCAAGGCTGCTCACCTTTGGATGGTAACCCTGGCTCAGATAATTCCATCCCTGGAGCAGGGCATGTGGTTCTGCTCCCTGGACCCAGGACACGTTCTTTCACGTCCCAATCCATCCATCTCATCAGCGGTTCCTCCACTTTGGGCAAAAGGAACCCCTCGAGTTCTGGGCCATGTCCTTCGGCTTCTTCGCTCCCAGGGTCTTCACCAAATGCATCGCAGTGGTGGCAGCATTCTTGCATGCTGAGGGGTCCGGTCTTCCTTATCTGGCCGTCTGACTGATATGATAGCAGGTCCTCAAAGTTGGAAGTGGAGCGATCCATGATCTGGTCCTCCAGGCTTGATCTCAGCTCTGCCTCCTCATCAATGAGGCCAGGTTGGAACTCGTGCCTCACAGGTGATTCAGTTCATCGGGCGGAGCTTGACTCTCTCGAGCCAGAGCCCGGCTCCCAGTGGACAGGGCCAGGTCCTTTCTTCCTTTCCTCCTTTGCCCAGCCATTTCTGGTTGGGCAGTTGCACTCTCTACCGGGACTTCCTTTGCCATCTGGGTCTCATGGTGGCCTGCACCAGTGTAGTTCATTGGCCCACTGGCATATCGCCTCCTGCAGTAGGGATGGCCCACCAGTGGTCTCAGCGCTTGGGTCATCTAGACCAGCCAGTCTGTGTGACCCTGGAGATGTGGGACGACCTGCAGTCGTAACTTGTCCCAGCTCATCTGCAGGATGGAATCCTGTTTGTCTGCCCGAGCCAGCGGTCATTCTGATGACCAGCGCTCTGATGGATTGGGTTGCCCATCTGGGGAGCACAGAACTCACAGACTCTAGTCCCCTGAGGAGTCCCGATGCCACATCAACCTGCTGGAGCTCCGGCGGCCCTGCTAGCCCTGACTGCCTTTGCTCCGTTTGTTTGGGGTCAAGTGGTCCAGGTCCAGATGGACAACACCACAATCATGTACTGTCTCAACAAACAGGACGGGACACACTCCTTGCCTCTGTACAAGGAGGCTCTTTGCATTGGTCTCTCGTGCTCAGCCTGGAGGCGGATCTCCTAGTCATTCATGTGGCAGGAGCCTCGAACAGTCTCGCTGATGCCCTCAGCCGGATAGGCGATGCATCTCATGGTGGTCTGTCCTATGTGGGTAGTTCAAGATCTGTTCTCCCACTGGGGCACACCTCAGGTGGACCTGTTTGCCTCCAGGAGAACGCCAAGCTGAGGCTGTACCATGCCCGCCCCTCAGCAGGGCTTGCTGCAGGGGTGCCTTGTCTAGGCTGTGGACCGCTGGGCCTCTTCTATGCGTTCCCTCCTCTGCCCTTGATCCAGAAGGTGCTCCTCAAGGTCAGGAGGACAAGGTGCAGGTGATCCTGGTAGCCCCAGATTGGTCTTGCCAGTTCTGATATCCAGATCTCCTCAGCCTCAGTTTCAGGCTCCGAGCGGCTTCCAGCCCACCTGGACCTGCTGTCTATCAACCAGTGGAAGGTGCGCCATCCGGACCTTCAATCCCTGCACTTGACAGCCTGGTTCCTGAGCAGCTAGAGTTCCAGGCCTTGGATCTTTCCGACGAGGTCCTCAATGTCGCTGAGGTTTCCCACAAAGAGTTGACCAGAAAATGCTATGCCTTCAAATGGAAGAGATTTGCCATCTGGTGTCAGGGCAAGGAGTTGGAACCTCGTCCTGCCCGCTGGCTAGCATTCTGGACTACCTGTGTTCCCTTTCCCAGCGAGGGCTTGGTCGAGTCTCTCAAGATGCATCTGGCAGTCATCTCTGCTTGACGGCGTGGGCCGGCAAGCAGCGTCGGCACAAGAGAAGGTGGTCTGGTGCTTTTCAAGGGCCTAGATCACATATCTCCTCCGGTGCGTGACCCACCAACTCTGTGGGATTTGCTGCTGGTATTGGCCAGGCTCATGGGCAAGCCATTCGAACCGATGCACAGGTGTGACATCTCTCTCACTTGTCGTGGAAAACCGCTTCTTCATGGCTGTCACATCAGCCGGAAGGATTGGGAGTTTCCATTGAATCTCCTACCTGGTCTTCCACAGGGACAAGGTTGTCCTGCGCCTTACCCAAAATTTCTTCTGAAGGTGGTGTCAGAGTTTCACCTGAATCAGGTAATGACTCTGCCGATGTTCTACCCAATCACACCTCGGAGGCTGAGTACAGGCTCCATACCTTGGACCTGACACGACACTCGCCTACTACAAAGACCATATAACGGAAGTTCGAGAGAGGTTCGCCAGCTGTTTGTCACCCACGCTGAAGCCGCACCTGGCAGTCCTGCAGCCAAGTGGACGATTGGCAGGTGGATCACCTCCTGCATTGATCTCTGCTATAGGTTGGCGGGTAGGGAGCCTCCCCTAGGGCTTAGGGCTAATTCCACCCGCCATACTGTTGCGTCCAGTGGCTGCTTCTAGGACGACCCCTATCCAGGAAATCTGCAGGGCTGCTACCTGAAATCTGTACACACCTTCATTTCCCATTACCACATTGACCTTGAATCATGCCGGTATGCTGGTTTTGGAACCTCAGTTCTCAGTCCGTGTTCCCTAAGTGAGGGGTGTGCGCCTTGCCTCCCTCCTCCCAGAGAACTGCTAGGAGTCTGCCAGACAGTGTGGATAGAACAACATATCCGTGCCCTAGAAATACAAGTTACTCACCTGTAACAGGAGTTCTAAGAGTGGTATATGTTGTTCATCCCACGGACCTACCGACCTCCCGGCCGCGCATACAACCTGGCTTCCAGCAGGCTAGATTCAGTGTCATGGGGCGGAGCAGAGGGTCTCATCACCCACGGAGTGGGAGGAGCCAAGCTTGAAGACTTTCCGCCCATCTTAAAGTGGCAAGGTATCTGGATGAACAACATATACCACTCCTAGATCTCCTGTTACAGGTGAGTAACCTGTATTTTTGCTGTTTTCATAACTTTGGTATGACATTTATGGATAATTATAGATTAAATATGGAAGCGAATGGTTCTGCCAGAATGTGGACTGCCAGTTTTAGAATTTTGGACATAAATTATCAGGACCACTTCTCCTTATTCAGATTGTGGAGCAAATCACATACCTCCTCATTAGTGACTGCGGTGAAGTTAAACCTTTTACACATGGGGTTTTCATTAAGTGGCACAGTAGGCACTGAATGTTTTGTCTGTGGACATCCTAGTGAAAAAAAAAGTCTCTATTTCAAGAGGGTTTGCAGCCACTATTGGTGTAGGCCTGTTTTGTATAAAAATGTAAGAACAAAGTAATGTGCACCCTAAATGAGCATTTCTTTTCAATAGGAGGTTCTTCAGTAACACTGCATTGTTATAAGAGGAGTCTCAGACCCTTTGTATGCAAGTTACTTTAAGTACACCTTAAGGTAACGTGGTATTTTGTTCAGCTCATCATTATCTGCCAGTTTATTATTTTTTGCTGTATGACAATGCTTCTTGTGCTCTTCACAGCTCAAGTATGAGTAACTTGTACTGGCCAGAGGTTAATAATAGAAAAGGCCATTGTGGAATGACTAAGCAGCATAAGGAGAGACTAAAAGAAAAAAAAGTTGGTAACCATCTGAAGTCAGTTATATAGAACAGTCAAGGTCCCGGACTATTCTGGAAGCCCAAGTGTTCCTTTGAAACCACTTTGGTACATCCGACTACAGTGCGGAAGTGAAGAGGCAGCATGCAGGTTGTGCATACTGAGAAACTTGCATTGTGTCCTAGGGACCCTCCACACTGATGGATAAGTGTTTTCAGTTTATTTATTTAAAACATTTAGTGACCAGGAAAGGCACCCCGAGCTGAGGCTCATTTCCAGGTGTGTCCTGAGGGAGGGGGAATGGGATAAAGTACATTTCAAGTAGACACAGTATACAGTAATGCATAGATCACATAGTTTGATAAGTAGAGCGTCAGCTGTCATTCAGGAGGCATAGTAGTGTCAAAGGAATATAGATTACATGGTGTCACACATAATATTGTAAAATAATAGCATAGCATAATCTACAACTTGGGTAGATAGGATGCAAGGGGTTGGGTATGGGCAAGAGGGTGGAAAAACAGACAGGGAGCAGAAAAGTGCAAAGGTGAGCTGTAGCTATACCAGGTTAGATTGTAGGAGCAAGTGGGGTGTGTAAGAAGGCGTAGCTGAGTTTGACCATAGAGTGAGAGGGAGAGGAGAGTTTGAAGAAGAGAGGTTGAGAGTTCCACAGAGATGGGCGGTAGCTAAAGGCATATTGCCAAAGTTAAATAGGGTAGTGAGTAAGTAAGTAAGTAACAGTAAGTAAAATTTATTTTAAGCGCTTTTCAAAACCAAAGCGCTGTACAAATGGACAGGCAATTAGAATTTACAAACTTATAACATCAACAACAATAATAACAATACAATCACAATAAAATCACTCTCCATACGCTTTTAAAAATAAATAAGTTTTAAGTCTGACTTAAAACTCTTGACGGTCAGAACACCATTATCCGGTAAGGAAAGGTACACGAGTCCCTAGAGCGCAAGGAGTAGGTTGAGTGAGGTGGGTGAAAAGAGGGAAGAAATATCGAGGGAGCAGGTTGAACCAGCATCTAGAGGTGAAGGATACAGAGTGGGTGAGTCATCTGTGTGAGAGCAGAGGAGATCCAGGCAAGAGAGAAGGGAACAGTGGTGTGTCCTGTAGGGAGAGTTTGAAGCAGGCGACAGAAGACATAAAAAGGAATTGAGCCGAGAGAGGGAGGTGGAGGAGGCAACTAATAGACAATGTCAGCATAATCAGTGATAGGCATGATCATCTTGGTTAGAAGTTTTGCGATGTACAGGAGTGGGAGAGAGTGTCTGTTTGATAGAGGACTCTCAACTTAGGCGTGATTTGGATATAATGTAATCAGTGTGGATGGAGAAATTTAGTTGAGACCAAGCTATATGCCAAGGTATTTGTAGGGTGGGACAGTAGTTAGTGGTGTGCCGTCGAGAGGTGATGGAGAGGCGAGGATAGCTTTGGCAAGTGTTTGGGAGGTACCAAGGTCACTGAGACAGTTTTGTAGTATTAAGTTTTAGCTGTTTTGAGGTGAACCAAGCCTGAACTGCACTGAAGTCTTGCTGAAGTATAGGAAATGTCGTAGCTAGGTCCGGGCCAGATGTGAACAGTATAGTGTTGTCCACATACATGTGTGATGAGAGGAGGAGGCGGATGGGAGGTTGTTTATGAAGATTGAGAACACGATTGGGCCAAGTATGGAACCTTGGGGGGACAGCGTTGGATGGGAGAGGAGAAGAAGAGATGTGTGACTTTTACTAATTGGTGTCTTTCACTTAGATAGGAATCGAACCACTTGATAGTGGGGCAAGCCCTGCTTAGTTTAGTAGGAGCAGGTGGGAAACAGTCAAAGGCTTTAGCCAGGTCAATGAAGACTGCAGCAGTGAGATGGCCTTTATCAGCAGAGGATTGAATGTGGCCAGTGACACGGAGGAGGGAGGAGATGGTGGATGATTTTTCTAAAGCCAGACTGACAGGGGATAAGAAATTAGTGGCAGTTAGGAATTCGGATAGTCAAGTTTGAACAAGTGGTTCTGAAATTTAGCTAGGGCAGAAAGGAGAGAGATGGAGCGGTAGTTACCAGGCACGGTGGGGTCACCAACTTGGTGCAGGGGTGACACGCCATTTCCAGGCTCTGGGAACTATCCTAGGGGAGAATGATAAATTTATGATGAGTGAGGTGGGGGATGGCAGGCGGAGGCACAGAAGGCTAGGGTGCAGACCGTCAATGCTTGATTTAGATGTGTTTAGGGATAGCAGGGTGAGCAGGGTTAACAGGAGTTGGTTGTTTATTGTGATAGGGGAGGGATTTGTATCAGGTGATGAGGTCGGATATGGGGACGCACAGGTTGTGAAGTAGGTATTTAAGGTGTCTGCAATTTGTGTGTGGTCCATTATTTCAGCGCCACTGTACTTGAGAGTAGGGGTGCTTGATTGCAGAGGTGGGGGTCAGTAGTGGTGTGTACTATGTTTCAGAAGGAGTCGGCGCGGCAGTATTCAGATGATGCTTAAAATAGTCTGCTTTTGCTTGTGGATGGCCTTGGTACAAGCATTTCTCACGGCATTGTATACTTACCTAGAGTTGGGAGTTAGGAGGATCTGAAGATGGCCTATGCCTTGTCTCGAGCCTTGCAGAGTGTGACAATGGAGGTGAGAGATCCGAGGATGGTGGCGCTTCCTCACCCTGGCTTGTGGGGGCATGAAAGTCCCAGATGCTGTTAAAATGCTGGTGAACTAAGCCAGGGCAGCATCATCTGAGGCAGCAGCATAAACCTGGGACCTGTTTGCATGGTGGAGATTAGAGAGAAGTGACTGCGTATTCAGAGAGCTTAGAGGCAGATCTCAATGTATTTTGGTAGATGTTTTTCTGACACAGTAGGAGATTCAGTGGTCACTTAGGGCTGGGTCGAGGACACCAGATGCAGATATCGATGTGGATGGGAAGAAAGGACCCAGTCAATCTATAAGTGAGTGATTTGAGGGTTTGGAGTTGTATCAGGTTGGTTAATTGATTAGCTGGGAGAGGTTCATCGATTTAATCTTTGCTATAGCGGTCTTAGTAGTGGGGCCAGCCATTCTAGGTTATAATCCTCAAGGAGTATCCATTAAGCCTGATTGCACCAATGGGCGATACCGTTAAAGGGCATCTTGGCTGAGATTGGGGGATCACGAGACTACTCTGACATATGTAGGGAGGGAGTGGGAAGAACAATTTAGTAAGAATCAGTTTGTGGGAACCTATAGAGGCTTCTTTTTAACATAGAATAGGAGGTGGTGTTTAAAGATCATAGCGACACCACCACCTCATTTATCAGGTCTTGGCAAATAATGTAGCTTGGAAAGGAGATAGAAGAGTCTGTGATTTTGCAGATAACCAAGTTTCAGAGAGGCACAGGATGTCGGGGTGTTTTGGAGTATCTGGGTATTTAGAAGGTCCAGCTTAGGTGGGAGACTCCTTATGTTGATGTGCATGACCTTTAAGCCCTTGTGGGACAGTGATTGTGTTTGGGAGGAGGGGCCAGGGTTTCTCTCAATATCTCCTGCAAGTAACAGGTGGAGAAATAGGAGGGAGAATGTGCCTGGAGCTTACAACCTCTATGGTATTGAGGCATAAGGTTTGTGCCTGGAGCTATCTAATTAAGGTGGTGCAGCTGCTGCTGTGTGGGCAGTAAGTGCAGTGCGATCAAGTGATAGGATGGGGCGGGGATGTGAAAGCGGCAGAAGAGGTGGGGGCAAGGTGGTTGTAAATGGGGCAGATATCACCAGAGGTGCGACTAGATGATTTGAGGGTGGAGGAGTGAGAGAGAAAATAAGAAAAGGAACACAGGAGATGGAGAAGGGCTGGAGGTACATGGCAAGGAATATAAAGATGGAATTTGGAGAAATTTAGCAGAAAATGAAGGAGGTGTAAGTATGTTAGTTAACATTTTAGTCAACGGAAAGTTGTAGTGGAGGAGCAGTAGAATGTCAAAGGATCTGTAGGCAGACGATTTGTTAAATTTGGAGACAGTGTAAAACCAATGAAATTGTCACCTTATTATAGGAAGATAAGTGTAAATGGCTACAGGTATAGAGAGGTAGGCCCCTTTTAGGCAAAGGTTAGGATATCTTACCCTGTTTAGAATTAGAACACTTAGGGGTATTAGGCAATGGCAGGGAGGCAGTGATATAGGAGGCGAGGAAGTAGTGTATTTAATTAGCGTGGGGAAGGTGGGTGGGAAAAAAAGTCTGAGCTGAGCTCTCACCACCCTGAACAGCAAAATTTGGTTTGGAGCTCTTAGCCTACAAGCACTACAACCAATAGAGTACTGGGCTGCAGGCGGCCAATGCTTTGCTCCATCGAAGCCCGTCCAATGAGCTTCCGATGGCAGGCCCGGTTCTACAGATGAAGTCGTACCTGGATGCTCAGAGTGCAGGGTCGGGCTGAAATGCAGGAGCAGCGGCGGACTTCCCAGCTGCTGTGGCCTTACGAGAGCAGCAGCCTGATCAAAACTTAAGTACAGCTGGTAAGGGAAAGAGAGAAACGGTTAGCATGAAAAAGGAAAATTTAATTGCCACAAAAGCACTGCACACTGTAATCGGAGGGGCGGGGTAAGAACAAAAGAGGTAGAGGAGAGGGATGAGTGGGAGACCAATAAAGCAGGGAGATAATTACAAATGGCGCCAGCAGTCTAGGAGTAGGTGAATACCCAGAATGAGTAATTGGTCATTAGAAAGGACGCCAAGGGAAGACAGGAGGAAGAAGAGAAGATAATTGAAATAGAGTGGTGGGAAAACAGAGAAAGATAGGGCTAGCAGGTACAGAGTTATATTTAGCACAGCAAGTAAAATTTCAGTAACACAGTAAACAGAAGAAGGTGGTGCCTGGTAGGATTAACCAATTAAATGCAGAGAAAACACATAATGCAGTTCTCATCTAGAGAAATTAAGCACTATTTCCACCTCAGCTGGTTCAAAGATTTGAGCTGAGCTCTCACTGCCCTGAACAACAGAATTTAGTTTGAGAGCTCTTAGCCTACAAGCACACAACCAGTGGAGTACTGAGCTGCAGCGAGGGCGACTCAATACTGTGCTTACACCAAGAGCCCCATCCAATGAGCTTCCCGACGGCAGGCCTGGTTCTACTCCTGACGGCAGGCCTGGTTCTACAGTTGAAGTTGTACCTGTGTGCTTGGAGTGCAGGAATGGGCTGAAATGCAGGAGCAACTGGCAGACTTCCCAACCGCCATGGCTGCGACGGAGAGCAGCAGCCCGATCAAGGGCTTAAGTACAGCTGGGTGCTTGGAGTGCAGGGTTGGGCTGAAATGCAGGAGCAGCCTCATGGACCTCCCAGCCGACATGGCTGCACAGAGACAGCAGCCCGATCAAAGGCTTATGCACAGCTGGGTGCTTGGGCGCAGAGTCAGGCTGAAATGCAGGAGCAGCCGGCGGACTTCCCAGCCGCCGTGGCTGCATGAGAGCAACAACCCAATCAAGGGCTTAAGTACAGCTGGTAAGGGAAAGAGGGAAAATGCCTGTGGGCTGCTGTAGTGTCAAAGAGATAGGGCCTCATGTCCCTGAGAGCCCCTGTGACTGCAGTTGTGAGTGAAACCACTTACTTGTTAGTGGTTGCAACATACCAACATTTGGGTGTTAGTAGTAGCAGTGTCTAGGTTCAGGCCGAAATGCTCGATGATAGATTGGACATGTGACCTGACAGCCTGCCGACACTTCTGTAGGATGTATCAAGAAGATGCCTGCCTGCTGGTTGTTTTCAGCATGGTGTTGGCATCACAGAGGACAGCTAGGTACTGGCCTGTAACTTGAGGGTCAACAGTATTGCATTAATCTGTGCTGCCGTTTGGTTGTGGGAAAATCCATGGTTAGGAAAGTGGAGTTTGATCAGTTTTCTTTTTTGTTAGTCCATACCCTCCAAAGGGCTCAGCTCTACCCACGTGCTGCCCCAGTGCGAGCTTACCCCTCCCTAGGCGGGGCCTCCACATGGTCCATTGAATTGTGCCTGGATTACCCCCAGAGCGGGGCCACAGGAGCCCCAGCGAACACCGTTGGCAGCAGGGCGCGGAGGAACAGGGCATCATGCTTGGGGCCTGGAAGAGTTGCGATTATAGTAATACCTAGGGACAGGGCAGTACAGTGATGACCTGTGTCCATCCCGCCCCCTCAGGTGATGGCACTGGCACAACTGGATCCCCAGCCTCCACCAGAGGTCTGTGGTGTGTCGGACACTCCACCCTCCCTCCCCTTGGAGAAGGAGAGCAGTCTCTAGGATGCTCAATCCACCCCCACCCCGGCAGGCCTCCGGCGTCCCGAGTCTGTTTCGCAACCTGGGTGTGGAGCTTGATCCTGGCTGTTACCCCTGCACTGGCTTTGACTGTTGCTGGATATGGTGGGATGGTTGCATGTTCTGCCATCGCCCTGCTGCCATACAGTTGAGTGGTAGAGATTGGGGACATGATACGAACATACCTAAATTTGCCAGCAGATAAAGGCCTAGAGGTCTATCAAGTCTGCTCTGAATGTGCAGCTAGCTCCCTTATTCTGCAGCTGCCTCCCTTCCACCCTTCCCTTCATTAACCCTCCCCTTGTCCTGTCCCATCCTTGTTTGAAGCAGTCCACTGTTCTACTGCATACCACTTCTGCAGGTAGCATTCCACCCAGCCACCACCTCTCTGTAAAAAGTGTCTCTCATCTCCTCCTGAACCTTCCTCGCTCCAGTTTCATATCATGGCCCCTGGTGGCCCTCCCTCCTTACTTTGAACAGCCCCTCTGTACCGGTCTTGTTTATTCTTTTCATGTATTTAAAGGTTTCAATCATGTCCCCCTGTCTCTCCTCTCCTCCAGTGAGTACATGTTCAACTCCTTCAACCTCCTCTCATATGATAAGTCCCCAGACCCTTGATCATCTTTGTCGCCCTGCCTGCACTCCCTCCAGTAACTTAATATCCTCTTCAGATACGGGACGCCAGTACTGCATGCAGTACTCAGGTGTGGTCTTACTAATGACCTATACAGTGGCAGAATCACCTCCTCCCTCCTCGAGGATATACCCTTGCAATACAACCCAGCATTTTGTTGGCCATTGCAGCTGCCTTCCTACACTGTGCCGAGTTGTTCATTGACCCTGTGATGAGCACACCCAGATCCTTCCCCTCCTCTGTCTGGGCTAGCTGCACCCCTAGCTGGTAAGTCCTCCTTGGGTTCTTCATCCCAAAATGCATCACCTTGCACTTTTTGGCATTAAAGCCCAGTTGCCAGGTGTCTGACCAGGTTTCAAGCTTTTGCCAGATCATCCTGCAACCCCTGCCATCCCCTAGGTCATCCACCACCGCACAACCTTGGTATCATCAGCAAACAGACTGATCTTGCTCTTGATGTCCCATGATATGTCTGCAATGAATATCCCAAACAACACTGGTCCCAACACGAGCCCTGTGGGACACAGCTCGTCACTGCCCTTGGGTGTGAGAGCTCCCCACCCACCACCACCCTCTGTTGCCTTCCCTGCAGCCAGTTTCCTACCCATCTCACCAGCATTGCACCTGCCCCTGTGCCTACTAACTTCCTTCCAGCCTTCCATGTGGCACTGAGTCGAATGCCTTACTGAAGTCCAGATGCAGGACATCCACTGCATGTCCCCTGTCCAGTTGCCTAGTTACCCAGTCATAGAACCTCGACCAGGTTGGTTTGGCAGGATCGGCCACGATGAAGCCATGCTGTCTGCTGTCCTGTAGTCCTTGGCCTCTAGGAGGGCCACCAGCCTCCCTTCAGGATAGTCTCCATTAGCTTACCCACGATGGATGTGAGGCTCACTGGTCTGTAGTTTCCGGTTCATCCTTGGGGCCACTCTTGTGGAGGGCACCACATGAGCCATCCTCCAGTCCTGAGGTACTGTTCACCTGTGTCACCTGAGCAGATTGCTGGCAAAATCCATGGTGGGGAAGGGGAAGCCTGGTCCTGGCTGTCACTTTGCTGCTTTCCTATTGTCTGGATGTGATGCCAACAGGAATTGGTGTCTTTGTTTTGAAAGCTACGAGTCTTACCTTCGTCTTTGCTGCTTCCTCCTTCAGTTTTGCACTATGTTAACATATCTTATACTGCTCCCTCCTTCTGTATGGTATTCATTTTGTACTACCATAACGATTTTGTACCGCCTCCACCTTCTATGTACTATCTGTTTTGTACCATTTTATTATACCTTGCACCAGTCTGTCTTCTGTATGTCAGTTTTGTACTGTTACTTACCTTTACCACCCCTCATTCTGTGTACTGTCAGTTCTAGGGACATGGATATGTTGTTCATCCACACTGTCTGGCAGGTTCCTTGCTGCTTTAAATCTTGCCGGAAGGTCTTTAAGCTGGCTCCTCCCACCCACCGGGTGATAAAACTCTCTCCTCCGCCCCATGACACCAGATCTTCCTTACGGCTTGGAGCTCAGGTTCACTCCTTCGCTCTGTGTATAGACTGGATCCAAATTCTTGGTTACAGAAAATAGTTTTAAATTCTCAAGACTTGGTCAAATTCTTCCCTCGTGGCTACGATGGACAAATCGACTCCCAGTTTCGTGCGGTGCCAATGCAGGCAGAAGATGTCCAGAACGGACCCGCACTCCATGTGCGTCTACTGCCTCGGCCTTGATCACGACCCGCAGGCCTGCGAGTTGTGTAGATCGTTCTCGGCCAGCGGCCTTGAAGACCACGCTGCCCGGTTACAACTTAGGCGCCCGAGCGTTGCCACCCGCGGTGAAGTTTAAGGAGGCCGTTGGGCGGTGTCCGCAGTGGCTGGCTCGGCTGAGCAACTCGAGCAGATGATCGCCCTCGAGAGGAGGAGGCGGCCCAGGCCGCATCCTCATCCTCCTCAGTCGCGGCATTTATCCGCCTCTCTGGGATCCTCCTACACAGCTTCTTTTAAGGAGCTTTGCCAATCCTTTTCCACGAAGGGAGAGGGCCATCAGGACACTCTTCTCGGTCAAGAAAGAAGGACTCGAAGGTAAGTCCCACCGTTGGCGTTCATGGGAGCGGAGAGGTCCCTTCCTGGATAGTCGACACTCGACTTGGTCGAGGTTACGGCTAAGGCCTCTGGTTTCATGGTGTCCCGTCAGGTCAGCCGGCGAGACATCTGTCAACGCGGTCAAGATTTTTTCGATCCGTCGGACGGGCTGTCGACTGGTGAAGCCGACAACCCTTCATCACCGGTCTCCGGTGGAAACCGAGGACTTGCCTCGCCTCCTGTGCGGAGTCCCGGTCAGGATTCCCGAGCCGAGGGAAGAGCGGGTGTCCTCCGCCTCCTCCCAGACCCACCCTTGGAAACACCGAGGTCTCAGTCTCGGACCTCATCTCAGTCCAGCCGATCCGCCGACATCGGCGGTCTCGGTTCGAGGCGTCGGCGCCAGCTCATCCTCGTCTTCCTCCTTGGAAGAGGAGGCTTGGCATAGTATGTTGACGCTACGAGGACTTGACATGGCAACAACTCCTTTTGTCTGGGAACAAGCTGGCGCTGTCGCCTTCCCCGGCCATCAAGTGGCTGTCACCGAAGGCCAAAACAACCCCTCGTGGTAGTCGAGGTGCCCAAGCCTGGGCCGGTTGTTCGGCCGAAACCGGCTGCCCCACCCGATTGTGGTGGAACCTCCGCTCCACAACCAAAATTGGGCGCCACCAAGGACTCTCGGTCGGGTCAGGGTCTGCCCACTGGTTGTCGGTCACCCTCACTCCTGACTGTCCTTGGCAGGTGGAGGGTGGCTCAGGCCCAGGCAGCTCTTTGCAGACTCCTCGGGTCTGCGATGACTCCTCCCTGTTTTCCAGGCCCCTTGACCTGGAGTCCTCCGGGGCAGTCAATGGATGAGAGCACATCCTTGTTCATGGGTCTGCTTTGGCTCTTCTTGGGAGTCCACTGGGATGCAGCTCGAGCCCATATCCAGCGGGCAAAGTATCCTCACGGAGATATTGGACCGAGGGATTCGCCCACAGAGGCTTTCCAGTGCCTGAAGCCATTGTTGCCCAGCCTTGGAGCTTTGACAGTGGCGGCTTCCTGTCCTGCGCCTTCGGCCAGGATGGCCAGGAAGTATCCGGTCCCTACTGGCTCTTTGTCCATTTTTCAGAGCACCCTCTGCGGAAGGGTTGGTCACTGATAGCGTTTCTGGCGCTCTGGGAACACTAGGGATGTGGATAAGCCTCCCGCCAAGGGTCAAAAGCTGGACTATGCCGGGCGCAAGGTGTACGCTGCGTTCTCCTTCGGCCTCCGTCCGCCAGCTCGGCCGTGCTGATGGCACAGTTCTCTCACGCCCTCATGGGCTCCCTGGATGAGGTGATCCTCATGTCCCGGTCGACCTGTAGACTGCAGTCAAGCAGGTGCGGGATCAGGAAGGGCAGTGGCGAAACAGCAGCTCCAAATGGCTCTAGACATTGAAGACTCTTGTGCCCGATCAGTAGCTGCCGAGTGGCCGCGCCGCAGAGCATTGCTGAGGAATCATCTACCAGCGGATACCCAGCACAAATTGGCAGACGTCCCTTCTTGGGACTGACCTGTTCGGCCCTGGGTGGAAGGCCACCTCCAGCGGATCGAAAGTCCAACTACCCTGGACTCGGCCACCTCCGGCAGAAGGACAAGGGCCGTCATCAGCAACATAAATCCTTTCGCCTTCTGCTCGCTGCGCACGCCCAGCCCAGCAACACCAGCATCAGGGCCTGCAGGCTCACACTTGGCACCCCAAAGCCAAGGCTGCTGCTTCTCTAACAGGAAGTAGAGAGGAAAGGTCCAGGAGGTCCCTCGGCTGGTCCTTCCTCCAAGCCTGCCCAGGGACGGGTTGAGGGTGTCGCCCCAGCCTCGTCGCCCCGGGTTCTCCCCTTGGGGGCGGCTCTACCACTTCCTTTCTGCCTGGTCTGCTATCATTCATGGACTGCTGGGTGTTGGAGGTGGTAGGAAGGGCTTGCCTCTGGAGTTAGAGCAGGCCCGCCCTTCCAGCCATCGCCCGCCCTTCCGGGCAAATCGCCCACGCAGAGCATACGGGGATCCGCAACCTCCTGTTGGCTCATCAAGCCGACATTGCCCTGCTCCTCGAAAGAGGTGATCAGGAAGGTGGCGGACCCTCCACCAGACCCGGGTTTGTGTCCAGGTACTTCCTGGTCCCAAACGGTCAGGAAGCTGGCACCCATTGTAGACCTGCACGACCTGAACAGGTTCCTAAGGTCTCAAACCTTCAGGATGGTCACTCTGGCTCAGATCATTCCATCCTTGGAGCGAGGCATGTGGTTCTGTTCTCTGGACCTCGAGGCGTGTTCTTTCACGTCCCAATCTGTCCGTCCCACCAGAGATTCCTCCGCTTCAGGGCAGAGGGTCCCTCTACAAGTTCTGGGCCATGCCCTTTGGCCTTTCTCTAGCTCCCAGGGTCTTTACCAAATGCATGGCAGTGGTGACAGCATTCCTGCTGCGCTGAAGGGTCGGTGTACCCCTACCTGGATGACTGGCTGATTTTGGCCTACTCCAGAATGGAGGTGGAGCGGTCCAGGGATCTGGCCCTCAGGTTTGCTGTCAAGTTGGCCTCCTTATCAACGAGGCCAAGTCGAACTCGTGCAAAGCAGGTGATACAATTCATCGGGCAGGCTCGACTCTCTGCGAGCCAGAGCACGGCTCCCGGCGGACAGGGCTGTATGTTTCCTCCTTTGCCCAATCATTTCAGGTTGGGCAATTGCGCCTGCCTGGGACTTTCTGTGCCTCCTGGGCCTCATGGCGGCCTGCACCAAGCGTGGTCCATTGGGCCCGTTCATACATGTTCCCCACAATGGGACTGGCCAGCCAGTGGTCACAGTGTCCCATCCTTTGGATCAGCTAGCGACAGTGACCCAGGAGATGTGGAGCAGCTCTCCAGTGGTGGACCGTTCCAGCTCATCTGCAGGAGGGTATCCGTTTGTCCGCCCGAGCCGGCGGTCTCTCTTATCGACCGATGCCTCTGTGATGGGTTGGGGTGCCCATCTGGGGAGCACAGAGTACATGGCCTCTGGTCCCTCGGGAGTCCCGATGCCACATCAACCTGCTGGAGCTTGAGCGTTCTGCCCAGCCCTCACCGCCCGCCCATTTGTACGTGGTCAAGTGGTCCAGGTCCAGATGGACAATACCATGACCATGTACTACCTAAACCGCCAGGCGGACACGCTCCATGCCTCTGTGCAGGGAAGCTCTCCGCTTGGTCCCTCGTGTGCAGCCTGGAGGCGGATCTCCTTGCCATCCATGTGGCTGGAGCCTCCAAAATTCTGGCCAGTGACCTAAGCCGGATAGGGGCTGCGTCCCATGAGTGGTCTCTCCTGCGGAGGTAGTACACGATCTGTTCTCCCACTGGGGTATGCCTCAGGTGGACCTGTTTGCCTCAGAGAATTGAAGCTGAGACTGTTTCATGCCCACCCCCAGCAGGGCTCGCTGCAGAGGATGCCTTCTCGAGGCCGTGGACCCCGGGCCTCTTCTCGTCTTTACCCCATTTCCCTGATCCACAAGGTGCTTCTCAAGGCAAGGAGGACAAGGCGCAGGTGATTCTGGTAGCCCCAGACTGGCCCGCCAGTTCTGGTATCCAGATCTCCTCAGTCTCAGCTCCAGGCTTCCGAGGCGGCTTCCAGCCCGCCTCGGACCTGATCTCAGTCAATCAGGGAAGGTATTCCATCCGGACCTTCAGTCCCTGCACCTGACGCCCTGATTCCTGAGCGGCTTGAGTTCCAGGCCTTGGGTCTTTCTGACGGGGTCCTCAACGTGGTTGAGGTGTCCTGTAAGGAGTTGACCAGAAAATGCTCGCCTTTAATGGAAGTGATTCTCCATTTGGTGTCAGGGCAAGGGCCTGGACCCTTCCTCCTGTTCCTTGGCAAGCATTCTGGACTACCTGTGGTCCCTTTCTCAGCAAGGGCTTAGGTCGGCGACCTTTAAGGTGCACCGGGCAGCCATCTCTGCTCACCGGCGCGGGCCAGGAAGCAGTCGGTGGCGCAGGAGAAGGTGGTCAGGCCTGTTTTCAGAGGCCTTGATCACATATCCCTCTGGTGCGAGAACCTCCACCTCTGTGCGATCTACTGCTGGTATTGGCTAAGCTCATGGACAAGCCATTTGAACCGATGCACAAGTGTGACATCTCTCACCTGTCATGGAAGACTGCCTTCTTGGTGGCTATTCGTCAGCCAGAAGGATGGGAGAGCTCAGGCGCTTTCCATCGAGTCTTCTTACCTGGTCTTCCACAGGGACAAGGTTGTCCTGCCCCACCGAATTCCTTCCGAAGGTGGTGTCGGAGTTTCACCTTAACCAGGTGTTGACTCTGCCGCTGTTCTACCCCAGTCACACCCTCGAGGCTCAACATAGGCTCCATACTCTGGACCCTAGAAGGCGCACCATTTTTACAAGGAGCGCACGGCTGAAATTTGGGGAGAGGTTGCCAGCTGTTTGTCACCCACGCTGAAGCTGCACCTGGCAGACCTGCAGCCAAGCGGACGATAAGCAGGTGGGTCACCTCCTGCATAGATCTCTGCTATAGGTTGCGGGCATGGAGCCTCAGAGGGATAAGAGCTCATTCTACCCGCCATACTGCTGCACGGTGGCTGCTTCCAGGACGCCCCTATCCAGGAAATCTGCAGGGCTGCTACCTGGAAGTCAGCACACCTCTAAGCCACCCACTACCACATCGACCTTGAGTCACGCCGGGATGCTGGTTTTGGGGCCTCGGTTCTCCAGTCTCCTATTCCTAAGTAGGGGTGTCGCCTTGCCTCCTCCTCCCGGAGAACTGCTAGAGTCTGCTAGAGTGTGGATGAACAACATATCCATGTCCCTAGAAATACAGGTTATTCACCTGTAACAGGAGTTCTAGGAATGGTATATGTTGTTCATCCACACAACCCACCCGACCTCTCTCGCCTCGACGCACTACCTGAGCTTCCAGCGGCCAGATCTGGCGCCATGGGGCGGAGCGAGAGTTTTACCACCCGGTGGGTGGGAGGAGCTAGCTGAAGACCTTCCGCAAGACTTAAAGCGGATACCTGCCAGACAGTGTGGATGAACAACATATACTTTCCTTGAACTTCTGTTACAGGTGAGTAACCTGCATTTACTCACCTGTAACCGGAGTTCTAAGAATGGTATATGTTGTTCATCCACACCCACCCACCCGCCTCCCCTGGCTTCATGTACAACCTGGCTCTGCAGCGGCTAGATATGGCGCCATGGGGCGGAGCCAAGAGTTTTACCACCCGGTGGGTGGGAGGAGCCAGCTTGAAGACCTTCCGCAAGATTTAAAGCAGCAAGGAACCTGCCAATAAATGTGGATGAACAACATATACCATTCCTAGAACTCCTGTTACAGGTGAGTAATCTGTATTTTGTACTTTAACTTACCTTGTTCTGCTTCCTCTTGCATGCTGTCTGTTTAGTACTGTGTTAACTTACCTTGTACAGCTCACTCCTTCTGTGTTCAGTCAGTTCTGTACTATGTTCATTCACCTTGTACCACTACTTCCTACCTTCCGCTCAGTGTGCACTTGGTGGAAATGGGCAAGCAGCTCAGTGTGTCCTCCTGATCAAAATATTTATAAATAGATGTCTGTTTCTTGTGTGCATGTGTGTTTTGTTTAATCTATTCACCTAAATAAAGGGTCCTGCTTTTGCCCAGTACTACAACTGGTGCGACTGAAATGTAGAAACAGAACATTATGGGAAGATAAAGATCTTAGGTTCATCCAGTCTGTTATGAAGCACAGGAAGGTCATATGATGAGCCTCATGGTCCCAGAGTAAGTCGGTGCTGAAGTGAAATTCAAACGTGAACTATACCTTAGACAACAGTGCCTTAAATAGTTTACTTGCCTTGTGCTTCAAGCTTCCTGCAGTCAAATTAGAAGCGGAGATGTTGCATACTGGTGCAACTATCTGTGTAAATAAAATGTAAAATAACACAAAAAGCACCTCCCATGGGTATGATTTCCGTCGCACACTTAGATCACCAATCCATGGACTAGGCATACGGTCAGAATTCTGCTTAAACTGCAGAAAATGTCCAGCATGCCTAACAGCCTAGGACCTCTCTCTCTCTCATCAGACATTACATAGGGTTCACGCCCCATATTGGATGGGCGCTACTGATACTGGGAGACCCGTGGCCTTACCCGATTTACACACTTTCTTAATGGGGGTACTTTTATTTCTTCTAGCAGCACCAGCAGAAGTATGGGCTTCAGAAGGAAGATCACTTCAGCTTTCTTCAGGTCAGACATTTTATTTTGAGCAATCACATCTAGGTAACTGCAACAACCCCAGACACAATTAGAGGATATTTTTACTGGTGGGTTAGGTTAAAGGTTAAGATCAGACCAATATCTACTGTATATAAGTTTTTGATGGAATTGGCCCCTCAATTGACTGAAAGCATTCACTTAAAATGGGAATAAGATTCTAACATCTCTATATCCCCTGCTGAGTGGAACTCCTGTTTCCAGAGAGGCTGGGCCAACACAGTGTCACCTGTCTGGAGGGGAGTATAACTGGAAAATAATAGTGAGATTTCCACACCCACAATAACACAACACTTCCTTCCCACCCATTCAGACCTGTGCTGAGAGGGTGTGGCCAGTGGGCTCTCATTTCCATATTTTATGGGGTTGTCCATGCTTGAAACAATTTTGGCAGCAAATGCATGTCCATTTACAGACGATTTTCAACCTACCCTACCATTTACCTTCATTAGCTTGGTGCTGGGTTTTCTGGCCCTAGCAAAGGCATCCGATCGAGATCCGTAATTAAGCTATTTCAGATGCTACGAATAGCTGCCTTAAAATGTATCGCATTAAACTGGCTATCCTCACTAATACCCACCTTCTCAATGGAAGCCCAAAATTTCTACTTGTAATCAATGGAGAGAATCTCGCAGCTCTTCGATACAGCTGGACAAGTTCTTGGAGATCTGGTGATCTTGGCACCAGTCAGAATTGTAGGTCTTGAAGAGACCATTTCTGATTGCTCATTTTTTCCTACCCTTTAGCACCTTCACACTTCACATTTTACTTTAAACTACAGATTAATGTATAAGGATCATGAAGTTTTTCCACGCATGGCTTGTCTGCTCCTGATTGTTTAAGCCAGGTGACGAACTTATAGCTTAGGGTTTCCTTCCTCACCTGTTAGTGGGGGGGGTTGGTTGAACACACGCCTTGTAATTTATTTTGTTCGCTTATATCTATAATTGTTCATAATGTTAATGGGAGTGGTGGTATGTACTACCAAGTTTTAAAATTCTTTATCTGTCACTCCTCCTATTTGAAGAGTTGATATTGTGTTATCAGCTACTCTAAGTGGAGATATTGGATGTCACTATTTACATTGTATTCAAGGTGGTATTACATGCTGTGTCTCTTACTGGAATTGATGAGTGCAAATAAAAAGAAAGTTAAAAAAATGTATTGAGTCACGACACTGTTGGATTCTAATGTTGTATGTAATCCGCATCTTAGGTGTACCATCCAGCGTCCGTATCAGAATGTAATATTTTGTGGGGAGGGAGGTCTAATCCACACACAGGTATTTTGTGGAATTTCCTGTCACACTGTAATATTGTGAGTAGTCCACACACAGGTATACCATAGAAAACCCCTATCAGAGTGTAATAATGTAAATAATCCATAACAAGGAGCAGTGTGCAGTGTCCCTATCAGAGAGGAGTACTGCGGGTGGTCCTTCTCCAGCTATACTGTGTGATGGTTCTGGCGAGTACAGTCTTCGATGTAATCCATAGCCAGGTGTGCTCTTAAGTCTCCCTGAGAATGTGAAGATGTGGGTTATCTATATTGATGCTGTAGTGCATTACATCCCAGTAAGAGAGTAATATTTAGTCAACCTCCCATACCCAGTGTAAAACCAGCTGTTGTACAGTATTTTGTGTTTGTTACATCTACGCTTAAAGAACACCTGTCCTCCAGCACCACTGCAAACCTGAACCCTTTCTCCCCTCCAGATTGGGCTCTTAAGTCTAAAGAATATTTTTTAATTACCTCTGTGGCTTAATTCTCACTCCGATGTACCGGTCATCATATAAACATATCCTGAGCTGCGCAGCTTCATTTCACTTTCTCAGTGCTGTGCCACCACTGTATAAAGAGAGACAGTGGGCGCCACGCACTGAGAATGTGAAAGGGCACTGCACAGCTCAGATATGTTTATTTGATGACTGGTACATCGGAGTGAGAATTAAGCCACAAAGGGTAATTAAAAAATATTTTGGGGTTTAAATGCTTAATTGTGTGTGTGTGTGGGGGTACTGGAAGGATAGGTGGTCTCCTTTTAAAGGGAAGGTCTCCTCAGGCCTTTATTCTGTTTATATATAAATTGTCAGCAGATAGTGACTCCTAGGCCCATCCAGTCTGCCCGTAAGCCCTATACTCGCTTGCATCCTCTGTCTGACCCTACCTGGTCAATGGCTTTTCACCACTTCTTCCCACATCTAAGGTTCCCTTATGCCTGTCCCAGGCTTGTTTAAATCCAACCACTGTGCTCACTTCACCACCTCCTGTGGCAGACTATTCCATGTGTCCACCACCTCTCCGTGAAGAAAACTTTCACATTTCCCCATTACCTTTGTAGTTTGTAGGCATAAACAATGACTGCCTCTATTGCACACTCCTAAATTCATCAGGATTTAAATGTAATGGAGGTACTCAAGTCTGGTGTGAAAACCCGCCTGTCTCCATTGCAAAGGTCATGACTTGACTCGTGTAGGGCAAGACATAATTAGTGTCGGAATTTGATTAGCAGTGATTACTAATCAAACAAGTATTGTCTAGTAATCACTGGTGTTTGTGAAACAATTTTCAATAACTGTTATTTTCACTACATAAAACAGAAATGAACATTTTCTTTATCTGTGTCAAAAAGACGAGTTTTCCCTTTTGCACTTACTCACTTCAGGCTGTCCCACAGAAAGAAAATATTAGCTGTGGAGTTCAGTCAGCAGAGCCCTGCTGCTACACTGTATATGCTACCTCCTCAGCAGTTGCCTGATAAAACTCTTCAAAAGGACCGTAAAAAAAAAACAAACAAGCAAACAAAAAATAAAACCCACACACACACTCAAAATATCATCAAACAGTGTGACCATGACTCCCAGTATCCAACGTGACATACTTGCAGCCCATCAGTAAGTGCTACAGGTTTCCATAGCTAAACAACTCTGCTAGCCACAGATCTACTACCCTTATCTAAATGCCTGTTCAGACACAGACCACATATTTATTTATTTAGTTTTGTTGACCGAGTAAGTGCATTAGACAAATTCTGCCTATTTTTAGGCGTGACCCGGGGAGAGGGATATAGATGAATGCTAACTAGTCAACCGGAACTGCACCAGACGCCACTTCGGGATGGTGGGGGGAGATCCTAGGTGTACCTCTGACTGCAGATCTAGACAGGACCCTGTAATGTTGTTTCATGCAGAAGATGAAAGGGACCACAGTCTGAGCCCTGGTACGCTCTTCAGCTTCTCATTTTGGGGTCCTGATATGACTTCAACGAAAATTCGGATGGGGGTTCTAATAAAAAACAAGCTAGCTATGCATCTTTATTTAAAAACCTGAGGTACCAGCACAGAAGTGTTTTGTGGACAGAATTTACTATAGGGGCTTGAATTACCCCCCATCAGAACTATGGGCAAACACCTTATTATAGATTCATTACGTATTTATGCCTTCCAATGTGTATGCATTCATTCATACCTCTGGAGACCATCATTTTGATGTCACTTTTCACTCTGCTGAGTTGTTAGATAAATTTTGGGCAGCTTACTCTGATTCGCTCACACCCTGTTTGGAAGGCCTTTGTAGTTATACCCTTACTAGGCCTACAGCAAAAGTGATCACCATTCTGTTCAGGAATGAAGGGTGAATGTCCTGGACATTCTGTATTGCCTGGAAAATGCTGTACAGTGAATGGCATTTCACGTGCTTTGATAGACGATAATGGGTTTTGGACAGGGAGGGTGGAAATTTATTATTCGTTGTGGATATCTGAGGATGGCATTCAACATCTTCCCAATTGCTTTTTTATCAGAAGAGACAGAGGGATCTTGTTTTATCAAGGTCAACCTCGTTCTTGTTATCGGTGTGGCTCTTGTCACATTTGAACTCAGACTGTGACCAGCTTAAATGTTCATTATGTGGTACTCTGGGGCACTCGGCCTCAACCTGCACAAACCCCACTTGTAATTTATGTGGCGAGGAATCACATGTTTTCAGTGCATGTCCTTGGGCAGCCCACAACTCTATGGACTATATGGAGCATGACTTTCATATCACTAAATCTGCTAAAGCCAAATTCATGGGTTCTGGCTCAAAAGAGCATACTATGGGTGATTTTCATACCTTTCAAGATGCAGCACAGAGGCAGCCAGAACCTAAACATAAGAAACCTGGGCCCCAGGAGACTCCAGTGGAACCCCCTCCCAGTCCTCCACCCCAGACTAGTTCTTCTTCTGTTCCACCTACTGTTTCGACTTCCTCTTCGTTGAGGTTCCCGTGAGAAAGGAAATGTTTTGACTTTGGAATTTCAAACTGTTAGAACTAGATCACGTCTAGTAAACAGGTAGAGGACAAACAACAAAGTATTTGTTTTAATTTACTGGGGTTTCAGGTTGGGGATTCACAGTTGGGAGGTGTCCGGGTAGTAGATTCTCTGCAGAAGATGTTGGGGTTGTTTTTGGAGCACAGGATATAGCACAATATAATTGGGAATGTCAAATAAATAAAGGGAGGGAAAGGGTGAGTAGATGGAATAAATGGTCCATTGGTGGGGAGAGGGTTTTCTAATTAAAACATTTCTCTTGCCCCTGTTTTTGTATGTTAGTCATATTTTTCCCTACCTAGATGATTTTTTGCGGTTTTGAGCATCTTTTTCTTGCTTTTGGGGAGTAGGCTTAATTCTATTAAAAGAAATATCTTATATTTAGATTATAAACGGGGGGTCGTATGATTCTGCCAGTGGTTTTCTTTTTCAATTTTCATACATACTAATCTGAAACTAGTTTGTCAGAGGGTAGATGATTCATGGGTGTGGATGGTGACAAAACAAATACGGACATTCTGCAGGAATGGCAGGATAATTGTTTTCTCCATAAAATAGGACATATGTGTTATCTCCAGAATGGTCCTTGGTATTTGTTCTACTAAAACCTGGAAGGTTACTAGGCAAATGGTTTTAGAGCTCCAACGTAGGAAATTTTATCAAGCAATAATGGACACCTTTTACAGAAGCTGAGTTCCCAGAATTTACTGATTTAGAAAAACAAAGGATTGGAGATTAACTAACAGTAGGATACCAATTACAATGTGGGATATTTCTTGGCTTGGAGTCCATGGGAGAATAAACACTAGGGGAATCATAAACATTAGCAGCTTACGGACAGGTTTTGTTTTTGGGAGATGCGTCATACGGAGATTGAATCATTACATCATTTATACTTTGATTGCCCTTATATTGTTCAATTTTGGTTTATTTGGAAACGTAAGCATTGGACCCATATGTGAAATTGTGGGATTTTATATCATTGTTTTTTGGTCTTTTCCAGAAGTTTGAAATAATATAGTTCCAGCACC
Organism: Neoceratodus forsteri; assembly: GCA_016271365.2. Classification (NCBI taxonomy): domain Eukaryota; kingdom Metazoa; phylum Chordata; order Ceratodontiformes; family Ceratodontidae; genus Neoceratodus; species Neoceratodus forsteri. Next base: position 333,275,956 of record CM057449.1, read on the forward strand.
TTGAACTTGATAGCAGTGATTATTCTATATTGGATATGGCAAGTACGTGCTGTTTTTGTTTCTACAAAATATGTGTCTCCTATTGACCTATATGAGAAAATTAGGCATAGTATTAAACGATCAGAGAAGGAGAGAGGAAAGTCCTTAAAAGGAGCATGGAGAGGTATTGGGGTTTTTGGTGACTACGAGGGTTGGAGGTTTTGAGGTCCTGACAATGAACTGTCTCCTCTTTCTGCATTTTGAAGCTTCTTTCTATAGACTGGTATGTTTATGCACATGGGTAAACTCACTGATGTGTTACTTTTTATTTTTATTTTTGTTTTCTTTTAGATTACTGATTCTAGTCCGCTATTTTTCTTTTTTTTTTCCTATTTAAGGACATCATTTTTGTAGGACTGTACAGGTGTAAACATATGAGGTTTACATGAGCTATTTTTCTGATGGGGTTTCTTCTGATTCTCCGGTCTTTATATTATGTTAGTTTGGATGTATTATGTTTACTATATTGTTTTAGTAGTATTTTACTGTTTTACTTTGGTGGGGTGGGAATGGGGTTTTGGTTTTTGTGGGATGTTTGGTTTTCTTGCTTGGGGGTTCTCTATGATTTCTTTTCCTTTCTTCAAGTTGATTTTGTATGTGTAACCCCTGCAAATGGGGGTTCCCAAAAGACTTCCAGGAGCTTGCTTGAATGCTCCAAGCCTGAATGGTGTTTGGCATTTAAGCCATTTATCAGTGAGTGTTTTAGAGCCTCTGGTACTGTCTCTTTAGAGCTGTCTGCTTGCAGACATAATTAGTTGTATGGGGGACTGTGTGCTTCTCTGAGTACCACTTGAGCTGCTGCCAATTCACTTCATTTTGCAGTCACTAGGAGTGCAAAGGAACCTATCTGAAAGATGTAACTGTTTGCCAGAAATTATTTAGAGTAATAATGAAATTACAGTTTGTCTAACCTGCTTTCTTTGCAGTCAGAACTGTGTCTGCTAGTTCCCCATTCTAGTTTTGAACTGCTGAACTGGACCAATCAGTGTGGGGTAAGCTAGCTCTAAAATGGTGCCTTGGACAATCAGAACTTGGACTCATAATCTGAGCCAGCCACAAGAGGATTGTATGGGCAGTGACTCTGGAGATGTAGTTTAGACTTCAGTGCCTTTTGGACCAACAGCAGCAGTCTATTGTGAGTGACAGCCAATCCAGTCAAGAACTGGGAGGAACTCAAAGGAAGTGCCCAGTTTTGTCGGTTGGAGCTTCAGTTGAGCTTTGCAGTGAAGAAGGAAGGAGCCCTGTGCTTTTTCAGTGTGCAGTTTTAGTCAAAAACGTGTAAGGCCCAGAGTTCGGTCTGCAGCTTGTGTAACAGCTTGTTAGGACTGAATCCGTCCTGTGAAAAGAATCAAAGGATCTCTGAAGAGTAGAAACCAGGCTCACCCTGTAGAAGACTGGAAGAATTGCTGAAAATTGCACTTCGGTCTGTCAGGAACTGAATCTGCTGTGTTCTCCCGGTATTGTGCAGTAATTGCATCGGGATACAGATGCAGCCTGCCTGGTATAGTACTTTCTTTTATATGGATGTGTGAAGAGGTTTGTGTACCTCAAGTGAGCCCTGCTGACATTGAAGGACCCTATCTTATTTGGAGGTCGGAGTACTAATTCAGGGTTGCTCCCTGTTGAATTGCCACATTAAATCCAAGTGGAATTACTGTACTGCTGACTGTTTAATTCTCCTTTTCTCTGTGTGAAAGGGCCCTACCAGCTGCCAGTTTGGACTAGCCACTAGGGCTTGGGTACCCAGGGACAGTAACTGATAGGGATAGGCCTGTGCACAGAGCCATGAAAGATTATTAGAGTGATAAGCTAATTAACCTGATTTCCCTGTCCTTGTTATATCCCCCAAATAAATCAGAGCTGCTTGTTTCAGCAAAGTTATACTGCCTGAGGTATTTGTCTATGTTAAAGTACTGTACTGTGATTGTTGCACTGTATCTCATTTCACAGGAGGTCCCAGTGCCGGAACCAGACCTGGGGGTAAGTGTATACTGTGAAGGTAATTCTGATATATTGTGTGGGCCACTAGTGGGAAGAAAGGGGTTGCAGTGTCCCAGAGGGCTGTGACCAAGTTAGTTTAACTATTGCAAACCCTGACCTCTGGGTGGAGGCACCCGCCATTGGATCCAGGCCCCTCAACCTGTTAGTGGCAAATCAGGCAGGGTAGTAGCCCCGGGATAGCGCCATCTAGGGGTTACATGCAATATGATGATTTGTTCTGCATGTACTCTGTTATGATTTTAGTAAAATTACTCCTACTCTTTTTGAGAAGTGCCATGGGATCTTTAACATCCACCTGAACTACCACCAATTCAGGCAGGTGGGACCTTGGTTTAACGTCTCATCTGAAGACTGCACCTCAGAAGTGCAGCACCCTCTCATGCTGCACTACAGTGTCAGTACTGGGACATTAACTCAATGCCAGATGTGGGAACTGAACCCACAGCCCTCTGATCTCCCGGCCTCAGAGGCGAGTGTGCTACCTACTGAGCCACTGATACTGACATGATGTTGTCTGGCTCCATTTTCTTCCCCTTGCTCTGCATTTCTGGAGGCAGTGTGAAAACTCAAGAGGTGGCACCTGAATGAAAATACTGATGGGAAGGGAGAGGGATACAGTAATTGCCAAAGAGCCACAGCCCGCCATGGTGGGACAAATTAGGTAGCCAGGTGACCAGTGACCACTAACAAATTAGATTGGCTAAAGGTTTTGAAGTTACCAGCCGACTACCTACCTTTTAAGTGATTTTGGGCCCTTAAAATGATGACCAGTAAAAATATTGATTTGGCTACCAGATTCTGAAAAGTAGTGGCTGAACTGAACACCAACTCACAAACTGATTTGTCCCACCTTAAGCTCCGCCTAGCAAATTGTTTACCAGTTACTGCTAATCAAACCCGTTTTGAGTTGTGATTACTGTTTTGGGTTGCAAATTCGATGCAGACCCCTTATTTTATGCCTTGTAAGACATTATAGAATTTTATGATGTTTAGGTGCTACACCCTGCAGAAGTTATACTCTGTTAGTGCTGTTGTTGTCCTCGGCAGTCCCTGTGTTCTTGTCTTATGTTGGCCATGACAGTTTTCAAGTGTCCTGCCGTTTTCTGTAGTTTAACATGCATCTAGTAAGGAAAAAATGCTTTTAGAGAATATAGTCACTTCACAAGAAATGTAACAGAACTGAATGAGGTATAGTTTCTGCTGGCTTGTACATGTATGCATCATCGGCTCCCATGATGCCTTGCATTAGAGAGATCATGATCTTTGGAATGGAAACAAACAGGTTTTCACACCAGGACAAAAAGTGAAACACCCTCATTTATATTTAAATTAGGATTAAATTAGGGGGATACAAGAGGAGGGAATCCTTGTTGATGCCTACAAACTATGCTGGTGTGCAGAAACTAGGTTGAGGACTTTCCCTTAATATTGGCATCCCTCTTTCATTTGTGAGGATACCCCAAAAAAAAAAAAATGTCTGTTGGACAGTCTGTGGCATGTGGACATATAAAGTGTATGTTTATAAAATTGGTAGAAATGTGTGCAGCCCTGTTTGTCCACAGCCATGCGTGGTGAAGCCACTGCCGACAGCAGAAAATAAAATAAAGTGCTGCTAGCTGTGCATAGTGCAGGTCAATGTATTAATTTGGTCCTCCTCCCATCCCTGCCTTAAGCCTTCTTATGGGCTTCCTGAAATCAGCCTCCGCCTGTCTCTGCGCCTCTTAGACCACCAGCCGAGGCATACTCTCTTCCCAGTCTCTTACTGGTGGGGGCGTGGCTCCATCGTTTAAAGCACTTCTTCTCCTGTAACTGGTCGATATAACAACAAGTTGGCATCTTTGCACTGGGCCCTCTCCTGCCCACCTGTCCCAGAAGGGTACCCTGCCTTATCCCTATCTTTTCAGGTCTCTCTCTTACAGTTTTGGACTCCTCCTGTTTACCCACCTAGTGCCCCACCCCCACAAAAGGCATGGCTTACCCTATTTTTGTTTGCCCTGTTGACACTGTCTGTACTATTCTGTATTATGCTGTTATCTGCCTAATCATCTATTATGTATCTTATGCTGATATCTAAACATTATCTGTTTGTGCCTGAAGTCTCTTATGCTGTTAGCTACCTATTAATCTCTGTTATGCCTGATGTTTCTAGGGACATGGATATGTTGTTCATCCACACTCATTGGCAGGTATCCTTGCCGCTTTAAATCTTGCGGAAGGTCTTCAAGCTTGCTCCTCCACCCACCGGTGGTATAACTCTCGGCTCCGCCCATGACGCCAGATCTTCCTTACCGCTTGGAAGCTCAGGTTTCCCTCCTTAACGCTCTGCGTTTGAGACTAGTTCCTATTTCTCCGTTTCAGGATTTAAAAATAAATTTTGCGAAAAAGACTTCCAGTCTTCTATCCCCACAGCTCTGCGATGGACAAATCGACTCCAGTTCGGAGATGCCCATGCGGGCAGAAGATGTCGGGCGGATCCACACTCCGTGTGTCTACTGCTTAGGCCTTGACACGACCCGCGGGCTTGCGACCTGCTCATCTTTCTCGGCCTCGTCCTCGAGAACCGTGCTGCCCGATTGCAACTGGGCCGTCCGAGGAAAGCGTTTCCCTCCGGTGAAGTCAAGGAGGCCGGTTAGCGGGTACATCATGGCCAGCGGATCAGCTCGGCGGATGAGTCGCCTCGAAGAGGAGGAGGCGGTCAGATCTTCCTCGGCCGGCATTTATCCCGCTCTTCTGGGCTCTTCTTACACGGCTTCCTTTAAGAGCTTTGTCTGTCCCTCTCCACTAAAGGAGAAGGGCCTCGTCTGCGGACCTTATTCTCGGTCCAAAGAGGGACAGGGTAAGTCCCTCCGTCGGCGCTCTTGGGAGCGGGAGAAGGTCCCTCTCCCGGGCCGTCGGCCGTCGGCCGATCGACCGCTCGGCCGGCCACTGGCCTCACGGTGTCCCGTCAGGCCAGTTGACCGAGCTCCCACCGATGAAATCGAGATTTTTCTCGACCCATTAGACGGAATGTCGCCTTTAGCAACGAGATTCCCTCTCCCGGTTCCCGGGAGAGTTGAGGATCCGTTGGCTCGCCTGTGCCTCCGGTTCCGGGCCCTCGGATGGACCATCCGAGGCGAGAAGAGTGCGGTTCCGGCCGACACCTCCCGCACCGACCTCGGAAATTCGGGACTCTGTCTGCGCACCTCTTGGCGGTCCAGCCGATCCCACCGTCATGGCGGTCTCGGTCTCGGCACTCGCGGTAAGTGGCGTCGCCGCTCGTCCTCGTCCTCCTCTCGGATGAGGGAAGCTCGGCGTAAATACGTCGGTGATGCGAGGACCTTATGTTGCAACAGCTCTCTCCTGGCCGGGAATAAGCCGACCCCGCCTTCCCGGCCATTAAGTAGCTGTCACGGAGCGCCAACACAACCCTCGACTTATCCAAGGAGCCTATACCAGGCGGTTGTTCGGCCAAAACCAGCTGCTCCACCGATTCCGGTGGAACCTCCGCCTCCACAGCCACCAATTGGGGCTCCGACCAGAGATTCTCGGTCGGCTAAGGTCTACCCCATGCGGCTGTCAGTTACCCTCACTCCCGACCGACCTCGGCGGGTGAAGGGTGGCTCAGGCCAGAGGCAGCTCTTCGAGGACTCTTCCGAGTCCGAAGATGATTCCTCCTTTTTCCAAGCGACTGGACTTGGAGTCTTCAGGAGGTCAGTCAATGGGCGATAGCCCGTCGTCCTTCCTAGGACTGCTCGGCTCATCTCGGAGTCCACGGGATGGAGCTCGAACCGTTCCAAAGCGGGCCAGGTATCCCCTCACGGAGATTCTGGACCGTGGGGATTCTCCGGAGGCCTTTCCGGTGGCGAGGCCATAGTGGGTCCCGCACTGGAGCTTTGGCAGCGCCCTGCTTCCTGCCCTGCGCCCGGCCAGGATGGCGAGGAATGCTGATCCCTACCGGTTCCTTGTCCGGTTTTGAACACCCTCTGCTGAGGGGTTGGTTACCGACAGCGTTTTCGGTAGCTGGCAGCGCCAGGGATGTGGACAAACCTCCTGACAAGGAGTCCAAGAAATTGGACTATGTCGGGCGAAAAGTCTCGCTGCGTCCTCTCTCGGCCGTCAGGCCAGTTCGGCGTCCTCATGGCACATTTTTCTCATGCCCTGTTGGGCTCCTTGGATGAGGTCATCCCTCATCTTCCCTGATCTGCAGACTACGGTTAAGCAGGTGCGGGACCAGGGCAGAGTGGCCAAACAGCAGCTCCAGACTGCTTTGGATATAGGGGACTCATGTGCCAGATCGGTGCGGGCGCAGTGGCTATGCGTCGTGAGCTTGGCTGAGGATATCCACCTTTGCCGGATACCCAGGACAAGTTGGCGGATGTTCCTTTTTGGGGACTGACCTCTTGACCCTGGGGTGGAAGGTCACCTGCAGAGGATCGAGAAGTCCAATGCTACCTTGGACTCGGTCTCTTCCGCTCAGAAGGACAAGGCCGCAAGCCACAGCCTAAGCCCTTTTCGTCCTTCTGTGCCCCAGCCTTGACTTGGCAGCAACGTCAGGGCCAGCAGGCTCGGCCTTGGCAATCCCCAAACCCAAAGCCGCCGGCTTCCTCTAACAGGAGGCAGGGAGGAAAAGGCCCAGGAGGTCCCTCGGCGGTCCCTCCTCCAAGCCTGCCCAGTGACGGGCTGAGGGTGTCACCCCATTCCCACTCTTACCCCTGGGTCCCCGTGGGGGCGGCTCCGTCACTTCCGTTCCGCCTGGTCCGCTGTTACCACGGACAGGTGGGTCTTGGAGGTGGTGGGAAGAGGCCTGCCTCTGGAATTGAGCAGGCACCACCCTTCAGAGCCGTCGCCCCTCGGGAGGCCGGGATCCCCAGCCTCACTGGCGGCTCGTCGAGCCGACATCACTCTCCTCCTCCAGAAGGAGGTGATAAGAGAGGTGGCGGACCCTCCTTCAGACCCAGGGTTTGTGTCCAGGTACTTCCTGGTTCGAAGCGAGACGGGGGCTGGCGCCCCATTCTCGACCTCCACGACCTAAACAAGTTCCTAAGGTCTCGAACCTTCAGGATGGTCACTCTGGCTCAGATAATACCATCCTTGAGCGCGGCGTGTGGTTCTGCTCTCTGGACTTGCAGGGCGCGTTTTTCACGTCCCTATCCGTCCGTCTCACCAGAGATTCCTTCGCTTCGGCGGAAGGATCCCTCTTGAGTTCCAAGCCATGCCCTTGGCTTGTCTCAAGCTCCCAGGGTCTTCACCAAATGCATGGCAGTGGTGACAGCATTCCTCTGGGCGCCGAGGTCCGGGTGTACCCTTACCTGGACGACTGGCTGATAGCAGCTCCCTCCAGGAAGGAGGCGGAGTGGTCAGAGATCTGGCCCTCAGGTCTGCTCTCAACTGGGCCTCCTTATCAATGAGGCCAAGTCGGAACTCGAGCGAAGCAGGTGATTCTACTCATTGGGCGCAACTCGACTCTCTTCGAGCCAGAGCGGCTGCCGGCGGACAGGGCCGAGGTTCTTTCCTCCTTGCCCGATCATTTCTGGTTGGGCAATTCGCCCTGCCGGGACTTCCCGCGCCTGCTGGGTCTCATGGCGGCCTGCACCAGCGTGGTCCGTGGGCCCGCTGGAACATCGTCCCCTTCAGTGGGGACTGGCCAGCCAGTGGTCCTGGCAACGCTGCGATCCTTTGGACCAGCTTGTGCCGGTGACACAGGGGATGTGGGCAGCTCTCCAGTGGTGGACCGTTCCAGATCATTTGCAGGAGGGCATCCCGTTCGTCCGCCCCAAGCCGGCGGTCTCTCTTTCGACCGATGCCTCTCTGATGGGTTGGGGTGCCCATCTGGGGAACACCGGGCTCATGGCCTCTGGTCCCCAGCGGTCGATGCCACATCAACCTGCTGGAGCTCGGCGGTCCGCTTCGCTCACCGCCTTTGCTCCATTCCTCCGGGGGTCAAGTGGTCCGAGTCAGGCGGACAATACCACGACCATGTACTATCTAAACCGCCAGGGCGGGGCCGCGCTCCATGCTTCTGTGCAAGGCTCTCCGCATTGGTCACTCGTCGCAGCCTGGGCGGATCTCCTGGCCATTCACGTGGCAGGAGCCTCCAACACCCTGGCCGATGCCTGAGCCGGATAGGGCTGCATCCCAGAGTGGTCTCTCCTGCGAGGTAGTACAGCATCTGTTCTCCCATTGGGGCACACCTCAGGTGGACCTGTTTGCCTCCAGGGAGAGCAGCTGAGTCTGTTCCATGCCCGCCCCCTCAGCAGGGCTGGCTGCAGGGATGCCTTCTAGGCAGTGGACCCGGGCCTCTTTTACGCCTTTCCCCATTTCCCTTGATCCACAGGTGCTTCTCAAGGCGAGGAGGGACAAGGCGCAGGTGATTCTGATAGCCCCAGACTGGCTCGCCAGTTCTGGTACCAGATCTCCTCAGTCTCAGCTCCAGGACTCCGCGGCAGCTTCCAGCTCGCCGGACCTGCTCTCAGTCAATCAGGGAAGGTGTTCCATCTGGACCTTCAATCCCTGCACCTGACGGCCTGGTTCCTGGCGCTAGAGTTCCAGGCCTTGGGTCTTTCCCGACGAGGTCCTCAATGTAGTTGAGGCGTCCCGTAGAGTCGACCAGAAAATGCTATGCCTTCAAATGGAAAAGGTTTTCCATTTGGTGTCAGAACAAGGCTTGGACCCTTCCTCCTGTTCCTTAGCAAGCATCTTGGACTATTTATGGTCCCTTTCTGAGTCAAGGGCTTAGGTCGACGACCCTAAGGGTGCACCTAGCAGCCATCTCTGCTTACCGGGCGCGGGCGAGGAAGCGGTGATGGCGCAGGAGAAGGTGGTCTGGCGCTTTTCAAAGGCCTTGATCACTTTCCCTCAGTGCGGGAACCCCCACCTCCGTGGGATCTACTTCTGGTACTGGCAAAGCTCATGGGCAAGCCATTCGAACCTATGCACAGGTGTGCTTTCTCTCACCTGTCGTGGAAGACCGCCTTCTTGGTGGCTATCCGTCAGCCAGAAGGATGGGAGAGCTCCAGGCGCTCCATCGAGTCTCATACCTGGTCTTCCACAGGGACAAGGGTTGTCCTTGCCCCACCGAAATTCCTTCCGAAAGGTGGTGTCGGAGTTTCACCTTAACCAGGTGTTGACTCTGCGGTGTTCTACCCAATCACACCTCGGAGGCGAATATAGGCTCCATACTCTGGACCCTAGAAGGGCGCCGCTTATTATAAGGGAGCATGGCTGAAATTCGGGAGAGGTTAGCCAGCTGTTTGTCACCTACGCTGAAGCGCATCTGGCAGACCTGCAGCCAAGCAGGCGATAAGCGGGTGGGTAACCTCCTGCATAGATCTCTGCTATAAGTTGGCGGGCATGGAGCCTCCCAGAGGGATAAGAGCTCATTCTACCCGCCATACTGCTGCAACGGTGGCTGCTTCCAGGGATGTCCCTATCCAGGAAATCTGCAGGGCTGCTACCTGGAAGTCAGCAAACACCTTCATTACCCATTACCACATCGACCTTGAGTCAGCCGGGATGCTGGTTTTGGGGCCTCGGTTCTCAGTCTCTCTTTCCCAAGTAAGTATTGGGGTGTCGTCTTGCCTCCCTCCTCCCGGAGAACTGCTGGAGTCTGCCAATGAGTGTGGATGAACAACATATCCATGTCCCTAGAATACAGGTTACTCACCTGTAACAGGAGTTCTAGGAATGGTATATATTGTTCATCCCTCATTTCCTCCCGGCCCGTGCACAACCTGAGCTTCCAGCGGGCAGATCTGGCGTCATGGGGCGAGCAGGAGTTATACCATCCGGTGGGTGGGAGGAGCAAGCTTGAAGACCAAGCGGCAAGGATACCTGCCAATGAGTGTGGATGAACAACATATACCATTCCTAGAACTCCTGTTACAGGTGAGTAACCTGTATTTTCTGCATGTTAACATTGACTCTTGCTGCTGTTCTTTATGCTGATGTACCTTGTAATCCACCGGTCGCACCCTGAAAATAGTCACTTGGCTGTCTAGTGTGCTTACCGGTTAACAAAAGCAAGCAAATAAATAAATGCAGATTTTAAACTTATCATTTTTCTGAAGACACTTAGCACACTAACAGTAAACCTGCCTATCTCCTGTCTCCCTAGTGACTTCAGTATTGGAAGAACTAGTTTACATTAAATGTAAGCATTTTTTAATATTCTAAACTGTATGTTTTTTATTTTTATTTGCCTACTTATTCATTTATAAGTTCAGTAAGACATGACAAGGTGTTAAAATACTTCAAGCGCTGAAAGCACTCCGCTTCTGGCCTTGTGCCTTTTACACCCTAGGATGTGTTTACCCAAGCTCAGCGAGGTCTCAGTGCTTGACTAAGTGGAGTAGGGAAGCGGGGGTCTGTTCTGTTTCTAACAGGAGTTTGAAGTCACTCAGTGTGTGATTTTTTTTTTTAATTTTTTTTATTGCAACTTGTTTGGTCTTGTTGTCCCTTGTTTGAAGGTCGGTTTTGCATTTAAGCATAACTGGAGTCCCTGGTACAGAAATGAATGAAAACTCTGCTCTCTCCTACATCCTGTGGGTCAAGTGACATCTTTTCGGTGGGACCCAATCAGTTTCAAGCAGGAGTCAGTTCCTTTCTGTTTCCGGCACTCTGCAGTACACGTCACATGGCTGTGTTTCCTGAACATCACTCTGGTGTAGATTTGATGTGGATCTGCGTGTGGAACCCTATCCCAGCTCGAATAGTGGGAAACAAATGCCTTCATTTGTGCTGTGCTTCCTCCTTGACATGTTACTCGCACCTCATACACACGCACACTGTTATGCTTCTGTTTTCATTTTCTGTGAGGGGTTGATTAGCTGCTGAAACATTGGTGCCTTGGACTGTGAGCAGCATCCAGTCATCATGAGTGCTCTGTGGCTTCCTGCCACACAGTGTGTTAGCCAGTCGCCTGAGAAAATACCAGGCACACATGCTGTGGACTGCCATAGGACAGCCTGTGACATTTCATGTTTTAATGTGTTTTTGCTGTTGATCTGTTTCCTGTCAATCTGCTGCAAGCATGCAACTAGTGGAAAAATGTTCTCTGCTTATAATTGCAGACCGAAGCTGCTGATTTTCTACTTTTCTGCATGCTTCCTCAAAAGATAGCCGAGATACTACTATGAAACAAGTTCTTTGTTTTTATGTAGAAATGCCTTTTACTTTGGGTAATAAGGAAGGGCTGTTAGAAGAGAGAGAGACAGTGTGTGTGTGTGTGTGTGTGTGTGTGTGTAAGGAGAATGCAAACCAAGTGGAGCTGTTTTATGGGTTCCTTGCCAGACAGGAGCTAGGTCCCACAGCAGCTGAGCCCTGATACAGAGGAGGAATGCTATGATCTTATCCTGTAACACGATCTTCATCTAGTGCAACAATAAAATAACTAAACTGACGATACCTGGTGCAAAGCAGTTCACATTACTGAAACTGACCCATCCCATCTAATCCTGGCTGACAGTCTCCAGCTTGACTCTGAGAAGCAGAGATTTCCAGCCCAGTGCTGTCTTGTGCCTTACGCTCCAAATGCTTGAATTGCTGAGCATACCTCTCGATTGTCCCTGATTATGAGGGACGTCCCTCATTTTACCTCTCAAAATTGCTCAGTCCCTCAACTGTTCCTCATGGAAAAGGTGCTGCCTACATGGATAATGTGCTGTAAATGTAGACTTTAAAGCAGAAATTCATAATATTCTAAGATAATAAATCAAAGAAACGTTATGCAAATAAACATAATGGTTTCCAGTCTACAGTGTTCTGAGCTTGTATTTCCATGTTTGAGGATGTGTCCATCATTAGGAGGGTCAGTGTCGTTCAGTGTCCCACATTTAGAGTGTTTGTCGCTCATTTCAATGACAAAATGTTGAGAGAGGTGTTATTGTGGTTAAACCTGGACACGGGTGGCAGGATTGCATCCAGATATGAGGGATCTCGCTGATGGGAGTCTGGGCACTCTGCCAGATTTCCGTGCAGTAGCTGAAGAGGAGAAATCAGAAGTAGCACAGCTGATCTGAGTTACCTTTGGAAATGGTATTAGCTACTGGATTCAGCCAGGCTGGCACAGTGGGGGCATCTCTCATTTTCCAGTGGGTAAATGTTTAAGCTCAGTTTGTACCTTTTTAGGCCATGTTTGGGAGTTGTAATGAATGCAATATCTACAGTTTGCAAAATGAGTGAATTAGCAATGTTTGACTTACTGTATTCCGAGCTTGTGGGAAGGGATTTTTTTGAGTTGCTGGACTTTTCTGGACAGCAGGGAGCTTCCAGAAAATAAATGATCATTTTCCAATGTTTCGTGGCTCAGGTCCCAGCAGAGACTTGAGGTGCCCGCTTGAGAAAGCTATACCAACTTGTCTTTCTGAAGCAACATTGTGTTTATAAGAGGGATGTGTGGGTGGTAGTGTAGAGCACACTGATTTAGCTTGCAATAATAGGTTACAGTGTAACATCTGAGATCTTCGGGATGTTTAGCCTTCATCCCAGGACCCAGTTTAGAGAGCCATTGCTGGTTTACTGGCTCCTTTTGCGAGATGCCAATAAATCATCCGAAGACATCTGAAACCATTTATAACACCACAGTGCATCCTGGCACGTGGTTCAGAAGTCTGCAGGAGGTGTGTCTGCTCTTGCTGCCAACAATCCCTTGCCTTTTATGGCTTGCAGCTTAATACCAGGAAATGACATCTCCAACAGTCAGAGTGAGCAGTCAGTGAAGGAATTCCACTTCTTGACTGGAATGCTGGGCATGCTTACTTTCTTCACAGAGGGGCAAGGAGAGGAGCCATTGGTTGCTTGGGGTGAGGAGGGCTGGACATTACAAAGCTCAGCGACCTTACATTTCCACCCAGAATTCAAGGGGTGCCAGTGACTATTCCTCTGTGTGCTTTGCAGGAATGTAGTGAAGAACATTTTGTCTGTCTGCATCAGCTGTCCATGCACAGTACACTCCACTGGGTACAGCAGGAAGCTGCAGATCTTACAGGTTAGTAGCCTCACTGGCCACAGCCCCAGGACCTGTTGCCTATTGTCCCGTGTTTATTAGTGGTGGGGTGCAAACCCACAAAGAGAACTTTTGTTTGCTCGACCCAGCTTGGGTCAACTTCTATCCCATCTTAATGATCAAAGAATGATGAACCAGGCTGGTCCGTTGGCACAGCAGCAGGACTGCCATTCACGACGCTAACAACCTGGGCTTGAAAGTGAGCCTTGGATGTCGAGGGTCAGCTGGGTTAGGAGGATTGAGATTCCCGAGGATGCTTTCCTCCTCCTTTGGGGAGTGGCGGTCGCTGCCTCCCCTGCGGTATTGCCACGTTGGTGATGACTGGTGGCAGTGCAGAAGAGGCATAGTGGGAGACAGAACATTGGCCGGCTCTGCAGTGGTATGCTGTACCTTGTGTATAGTTGGAGTCCTTAGCGTGCGGCATCCTGTGGCCCAGGTATCAGAACATGAAATTAACTCTGGCATACTGCAGGATGACATAAGGGCACTCTTGGGCTCCTACCCAACGACTGGCCTCCCACGGACATGAGAAACATTCAAGGTTCATCTGCCCTGGCCTGGAGAGCACCACTATGGGGGGGGTAAGCTATGGTGATTCTGGGCGTAAGTGCCAGAGAAGCTGGGAGGTAGGGCTGGTAGGTTGCCCTGGACATATGAGGGGTGTACCAGTGCAAGAGAGCATAAAATATAAATAATAAAGAAAAAAGAGATATATATCAGCCATTGACGAGCTGTTACTGTCATCACAATTCAGGGTATGGAATAAAAGGGCCATCTATAGTGCTAGTGACTAAAAATGGTAGAATCATAGTTTCAGAACCAGGCCTTAAGCAGTGATCAGTGAAGTGTTAGCTAGTTCATTTTCAGTGTATGGTTTCTGTAGAAGACCTGATGATTGAAGTGTTGATTGAATTTTTGATTTTCAACATTCGCTTTATGCTTGGTTTCCGCACATTGATGTGCCAATACTTTTTTCTTTCCCCGCTCTGGAGAGCAGGAGGTCTCTGAACCACTTGCTAAGGCTGACTTTGTACTAAAATCCAGCAACTGTGAAGAGATTCTCTGAGTAAGCTCAGTTGCCTGCCTTGGTAGGAAGAAGGAAGGCGTTGAAGTAAAACCAGAGAAATACAGAGGAGTAAGTAAGACAATATCACTTTTAAACTCTGCTCTGATAAATAAATACCTCCACCAACATCTTATTCTGTCTGTCTTATGGTAACTGAGGCCTGTCCCACTGGACAAATCGCTAATAGTGTGCTGCCTTTATTCCTCTGTAGATTTAAAGCTGGGATCTTTTGAGATGTATTTATTTATTGGTAACTGGGTCAAATGCACTGAGTTGCAGGTCCCTTTTTCGCCAGACCCAGACCAAAGGTGAAACCGCACAGTATTACAAGTACATGACTGTGGTCTATGCTCCAAAATGATAACAGGTAAATGCAGAATTCAGGATTATGAGGCTTGAAAAGAAACAACTGCCAGGGAGTAAGATCGGGAGGCAGTATAGTGCAGTGGTTTAAGGCTCTGAGCTGCAAATCTGGAGACCTGGGTTTGAATTCCACAGCTCCCACTTACATACTGTGTGACCCTGAGCAAGTCACTTAACTCTTCTGTGCTCCCAGGTTGCACTCTGTAAACAAGCTTTCAGCTTATTGTGTCTCACCTGGTTAAACAATTGGGGAAGATAAATCCATTTGCAAAACAGTTACATACAGATGTGGAAATGCAGTGGTTTACTACATGGATCATGGATTGTGCATACCACACCAAAGTTTGAATACTTCATTCATTTTTCTTAATTACTAGTATGTATTACTAATAATTTGGCAATAGGACAGGTCATACCTTTCTTCACAGAGGGCCCTGTGCAAAGGCAAGGCAAAATGTATTTATAAAGCACCCAATCCAAAAAAGCTCTGAGCGCTGTACAGAGTAAACAAAGACCTGTCATAAATTTCTTTCACAGGCCCTGTGAGCCTTGAATGAAACTTGTCTGTCATAGCTTCTTAGTGCACAGAACTGGAGATCATTTATAACTTTCTTCATGTAGGGTCCTGCAGGCTCAGTGTGAAGCAGGAGGAGGAGATCAGCCATTACTTTCTTCAGTCAGGGATTGCGGGCCCTGCCTTAAGCATAAGATGATTCTTAACTTCCTGTGCTCGGGGCCTGGACCTGTATCTTGAAGCTGCAGACCCTTGGGACATGGCCCCAGGCCTGTAGCTTCTTAGCTTTGGGTCTTGAGGATAGGGTGGGGAAGATGTGGTGGGCACTAGGGCTGAAAAAACTCTTAACACTACATTTCCCTGCTTTGGTGGTTTTGAAACCCTTACGTGTGCATTAACATACTTTCTTGCAATGAATTTCCTTACTTTTTTCAGAAGTATAGTCGTAACTTGCTTCACGAAGAGCCCTGCACAGGTCCTATCCATCTTTGCGTAAGCTGGAGATGAGATATAAGTTTCCTACTAGTTTGCTCATGTATGACTTCAGTTGTAATACAAAATGCATGCTATGTTTTTCTTTCGCTTTGGTTTTCAGCTTTAAACATTTTGTTTGTGTAGGTCTTAGTAAAATTTTCATGACGGTTTGGTGCTTTAAAGGGAGCTAAAGTTAAAATTTACAAAAGAAATGTGTTGGGCAGGGTGTTTTTGTAGGTGTAGTCCTAAGGCGTGCTTACACTAATTATGTTTACTGTGATCCTGTCTGCACTGTTCCCTACTGCTCCTTCTGAAATGCTGCCAGATGGCGTTTACAAGCAGCAGCAGATGATTCTCTTTCCTAATTATGGTATGTGGGCATTTAAAATAGACAGGTGATTGTCCTCCAGTCAAGACTGGATATGTGGCCGTTACCATGGGGTGTTGAGGTTGCACGGTGCAGGTGAAAAAGCATGTTTACACACTTGTGGAAGGCCTGCACTGGTGCACAGTCCATCAAACAGATATCCGCAGTTTGCCAGGGTGACCTTAGTGCCGTGAGACCATTACACAACCTGATTTGTACCACTCTCAACAGTGCAGATCAGCATGTCCTTCCTTTGTTTGCTGTAAGGTGTTTTGTGTGGCTTGCTAGTTTTATGGCTCTTGGAGATCTCCATGTTTGCATGTTTTACTCTTTTTTTTTCCTACAGTGCCTCCAGTCACATGTGACGGCGATGTGTTTATGACCATTAGATAAACAAGAGCTCTTTTTTGTTCATCAAGTTTGCAGCAACAGTGCTGTGATTTTAAGTAGCAGTCTTTATCCAGGAGCTCTACGAAGGCTACATTTACAGATGGCAAACACCTTAGGGATAATTGAGTGAGCAGCTGTGTAAGGAGATGGCTGTAGTCTTCACTAATATAGCATTTGTGACCTTGGGTGATTTGTATGCCTTTTATGGTTGCATGTGTTTGATGAAATGAATAGTTTTAAAACAAAACATTCCCATCTACTGGCTAGACCTAAACACATACATAGAAAACAAAAAGTTTGGATTAGAAATGGTTACTTAGTTGAAGCCAGAATATCAAGCTCCTAACAGTTGATTACTGCTGCAGCAGTTATTACTCTCTGAATCAATGTTCCTGGTGGGCATTGTAGGAAAGAAAACAGCAATGACATATTCAGACATGGAGATCCCCGGGCACTAAACTTAGTAGACACATTTAGAAAACACTAAATAGCAAACAAACGGAGGAATACACTAGGACTACACTCAAATCAAAACACTCCCACAACATATGTTTTTGAGAAGTTTGATAGTTTTCCTTTAAACATGTTTATGTAAACTTGAAACATTTTCTCTATAGTTTTCATGGTGTGAGCATTTTGTCCATGTAGGGAGAATTAGAGGAAGGCATACGTCAGCAGCTAGTAATTCCTAAGGAGTATGGGAAGCAGTTTTGGCCCTAGCTCACAAATGCCCTTTTTTGAACACTTAGGCATGAGCTGTACAAAAGAAGTCCAATAATTTTTACTGGTCCTGCACCTTCAAGGACGCTACAAACTAGTGCTGGACTTGTCCTCAGTGCCAGAGGGTGTGAAAGGTTGGGGACAAGACTAAGAGACTTTTATTTCCTTGCTTGTAATTGAAGAGTCATATCTGAGAGTTGTGGACATTTAGGGCCACTTAGCACCCCCAGTCTCACAGGCTGGAGATGCATTTTGTGGTTGTGAACTATGCCATGAGGACGTGGCTTTGTCCTCCCATTGAAGAGGAACCATTGTTTCTTGAATTTTTTTGTCATTTGATCATGTGTTAAACACACACGCACAGTATGTTATAGTTCATTTTAACTGTTTTTCGAATCATCATGAAAACTTTTTTCTAATTAAAATACTAGCAAGGAATTTTTAATATTTACGTATAAATTACATACATTACCTTAGGTCAGTGATAGTCTGCACAAGTTTAAAATTTTTGATAAAGCCTACAAGGGTGAGAATCAAGATCATATTTTGGCCCTGACAAGGTGGCCAGCCAATCCTTCCTCTTCCTTGTAGCTCTGATTCCCCCTGCACTGAGGCACTTAATGATGTGTGCTTGGAACAGCGTGAGGTTGCACCTCATTGAAGTCAGGGTAATATTTCATTACTTAGTGCATAGTAATGGCTACAGTGACTTTAGTCAGGGCTGCCATTCAACTAAGATGGATCAGAGCTATAGTGAGGTGAAAAGATTGGCTGACCTCCTCGTTAGAGCCAAAATATGATCCCTTACACGCCATTTGTAGCTGTACCAAATATTTTGAAACTTGTGCATAGACAGTTGCCAACCTAAGGTACCAAAATATGTAAGTAGTAGCCTTGGTAGTAAGTCTGGAAAACATTGTAATATTTTTTTGTGTGTGTGTCAACTCAGACATCTTGCTAGATTTGCTTCTGACAGAACTACTCCATATTGGGATTTTAATCTAGACTGGCTTGGGTGCAATACCAGTCCATTGGATTAACTCCTAGGCATGCTACATCTATCTCAAATGGTAACAAGTCTGATTGGATTTGTGACCAATCATAATCATCAATCCCTTGTGAATGGGAAGGATAGGATTACAAATGCTGGAATGCTGTCCGACTCTATCAGTGACCACGCCTCAGTCTTTGTACTTTGAGTGCATGCCTCATAAACCTCCTCCCAGAGTAATCCAGTTCGGGACTTCTCCAGCCTAAACGCTGGATCCCTGGCTCTTGCCGCCCAGCACATTGACTGGTCCCTGCTCTACCATACCTCTGACGAGATGAAGCTTTCAACTTCCTGCATACCACCCTCTTAATCTCCAAGTGCATATGTCCCTCAAGAAATGGCATATCAGAGGCTCCATGACCAGGTGGATTATCAGTCAACTACTTGCACTAATGAAGAGGAGGATAAAGCATGGTCCACTGCTAAACGATCCAGGTTCACTCGGACTGGACTGCATACAGACAGCTGAGAAAGGAATGCAAGATTGCTATCTGCAAAGCTAAAAGTACCTATTGCAGACAGAGATCCTCTGGTCATCTACCATGACCCCGCAGTTTTGGAACCACGTGAAATCCAGCATGGGACAGGGTATTAACTCCTCAGTAATTGACATGACCTGGACAGTACCAATTGCAACAACTTGGTTACCATTGCTTAATGCCCTAAATGTCCATTTCTCAGACCTATCATGTTTCTCCTGCCAGTTCGATCAGGATTGTCGTCTCCTTTGACCCCAGGTCCCAAGCTCCTCATACCTCAACCTCAAGTTGGTTACCAGGAAGGAAGTTCATCAACTTCTGGGTCCATCCCCGACTGAGAATCTGTTGGCTCGGATAGGCTCCTTCTGAGGTTTCTAAGCTAGTCGCCCTCTCATAGTGGCCCCCATCACCAGATTGTTCCATCTGTCCTCGCCTCAAGGAATGTGCCTACACTTTGGAAAACCGTACGGTTGTTCCCGTACACAAAAAGGTGACACCAGATGTATGGATAATTGTCTGCTCATCACAATTCTTTCCACCTCGACAAACTCCTTGACAAAATTGTTACCTCTCAGGTTTCAGACTTTATTCAGCAAACCAAACAGCTTACTTCATGTCAAGGTTTCAGGAGTGGCCACAGTACCACTACAGCTCTCTTAAAACTATCAAACAATATTAGAACAGCCAAGGATGGGGTTGCTCACAGGAGTGATATTCATAGATTTAACTGAGGCATTTGACCTGGTTGATCACTCCTGCTGCTTGATAACCTTTTCACCTTTGGCTTCTCTCCACTGTCACTGTCTTGGTTTACAAGTTACCTGACTGGAAGATGACAATCTGTTGAAATAAGTGGATCCAATCTGGACTTGCCTCCATCGGGATTGGAGCTTCCCAGGGGTCCATCCTCTGGCTGCTATTATTCTCTATATTTGTCAGCAATCTGCCCAAGTCTCTGGCTTTTGTAACTTCTTCTGTATGCGGACAATATGGTCCTTTACACCGTGCAGCTGATGGCACCAACAACAAGCTCAGCCTGGATTTTGCCACAGTCCAGTCATGGATATCGCGAGCAAGCTCCCCTCACTGTCGAAAAAGTCACTATGCTCTTTGGCTCAGTGCCCAGACTCCAGCCTGCCCTTCTTCGCTCTTCTATCAGGGGCCTGAGGCTCCTCCTTGACATGGTGGACTCTTCAAGTACCTGGGCATCACTCTCACCCATCTCTTGACTTCAGCCTCCATATATCAACGGTATGCAGATCTGTCCACATTAAACTTGGCATCGTGTATAAAACTTGTCACAACCTCACCACCACTGGGAGATTCTGCATCACTCAGGATGTACTAAGGCCTGGCCTCACATATGGTCTCCTATCATACATAGATGCAAATAAAGCTGTTCTAAATAAATGGGAGATCTGTTACAACAGCATCTGTCATTCTGCTCTGTCTAGGCCAAAGCATTCCCATCGCTTGTATGCTGTACGCTGACCTTGGCTTGCTCTCCCTCCTCTTACCTGTTGTACATCGCTGGCTGCTCCATTGACAAAATAATCAGAAAGGCCTGCCCGAGTCTATTGCTTGGTGGTTTAAGCCTTCTCACAGACCTACTCCTGCGCCCGATGGACAGTTCTGTACTTGATATTCCTAAATGCAACACCAGGATGGGCGAGTATGCCGTGAGGGGTCTTGAGCAAAATTCTGCAACTCTCTCCCTAAGGAGCTGAAATGTGCTCAGTTCTACCAAATCTTTAAGAATTGCCTTAAAAGCCATCTACAAATTGAGGACAAATGCTCTTGCCCTAAACTACATATTCCGATCTGGCCCTTGCCTTTCCCCAAGGCTCCTCTAGCATTTCTGGGGCTCTCCTGTCCCAGCTCACTGCTGTCGGATCCAAGCTGCTGGCTTGTTGCCCCGACTCTCTTTAAGTTCTCTGCTATTTTTTCCACCTTTTGTTCCTACTGTGCCCTGTGTCCCTCAGTACATACATGTGATAGTTTTTCCTTCTGTGATGATTGCCTGTTTTGAATTCTTTGTACTCTCTGTCTAAACCTTGTTCACTGGTCTGACCACTGTATACAATGTGATTATCTTGTAACCCCACTGATTTTGTTGTTTGCTTGCTGACCATACCTCTCAACTGTTCTGATTTTCAGGGATGTCCTGATTTTTCCTCAGAAATTTATTCTGTTCCTCCTAAATTTGGCATTTCTGTCACTGAAGAGTAGGGATTTGAGTCACAAAATAATGCCAGCCATTGGTGTTGCAGTCTAGTTCTCATTAAGAAAATACTATTTGCACTAAGAAGCATGTCGACACAGCTTCTGGAACTAATATTACTATTTTTTCAGATATGTCCCTGATTTTGGTCATTTGTCCCTGATTTGTGATGAGGGTGGTTGAGAGGTATGTTGCTGACTGTAACTCTCTCCTGTTATGATGTGCTGGTTTTGTCTGCAGCTCTTCCGAGTCATGCCTGAAAATAGACAATGTTTGGTCTGTGCACTTACCTGGTCAACAAAAACTAAATAAATAATACAACTATCAACCTTTACTTTTAAATATTGTTCTACTCTTAGCTTTTAAAGTTTTTTCATGATCAACTTCTTGGAAAAAGCTTTGTGTTTTTTCACCTCTTATGTTCATGTCCATTAATGTACACATGTGCTAACTTTAAAACATAAATGAGTTTAAATATCTTTTCTCAAACCCTCAGAGGGACTTCCTTGGAGCAATCTCTAACAAACCTTCAAGTTATAACTCAGTGTAGTTTTTGTGAGCCGTGAGCAAAAAAGTGACTATGAATCAATGATTTTTACATAATTTCACTAACTAATAACTTTTGAACACCAAATTGATTTTTGCCAAACATGCCAAGAAATTAGCCCCTGGGACAGGGAAGACGACACTGAATTTTACGGTTGTAGGACCTGTGATTGCTGAGATACATGTCAAAATCTCTTATTTGTCACAAACACTAGCTCAGCCCTAGCAGGTTGCAGCTCAGCTGGGCTATCCTGGGTAAAGTAAATTGTGTTAAATAAATAAGTAATATGCATGCTGGTATAGTAGTTTAGTGCTAGCGCTGCTAACTGCCACACCTGTGATCTGGGTTTGGGAATGGATTCTGGTTGCTTGAAGGTGGGGGTGGGATTGAGTTTCCTGTGGGCCCCAATCCTCTGCCGGGAGAGGAAGGGTTTGGCTTGGTGGCAGTGCAGCAAGAGGGGGGGCTGCTGTCTGACATGTGGCGCATGCCATTGCCTACCTCTGCATGCTTGTGGTTCTCCGTCCCAGAGCACGTCACGCTGCAGGAGTGAAAATGGAGAGAAAGTCCTGGCCAACAGGATGATCACCTGACTCTCCCGCAGACCCTGCACCTACCAACTGGGAACCTCGATCTAACTTTGGATTATACCCCAGGGGCTTGGTTGCCCTCCCCAGCCTCGCTATGAGGGGTAGTCTGTTGGGGATTCCCTGAGGAGCAGAGAAGACCCAGGGATGGTCAGGTGACAGGGTTTGGTGAATCAGACCGAGATGGTGGTCGGTCAACCTTAGAAACATAAATAGAAGATGGGGAAAACATACAACGACTGCACTATTAAACCCTGTACCACTGTTTTTGTTTTGTTTCTTGTTTTCCACTGTGTTTGCAACGATAAGTATTGTTTGGGATATAAATTGTATGATAAATATACACAAGTAAAGTTTTAGTGTATTATACTAACTAGATCTGAGTATTTGCAGTATTGTTACGTATTCCTGAGCCCTTAAGCTGTTAAATCATACTGAAAGTTTCTTTGGGTCCTTTGTGTTTCTGGTTTCTAATGAACAACGTGCATTTGCTTCTTCTGTCGTCAATCTGAGAATTCCTTGAACATATGATTTTGATTTTTGTTAAGCTCTTTGAAATGAATAATTACATTGAAACAACTTATCCTTTGCTGGAATGATTGCCAGAATGAGTTGGTTAATCAGTACCAGCTGAACCAAGCTGGCTATAATGTTCCTGGTCACAACAAGCTTACAGAGAAGGTTGTTGGGGCTGAAAATGGAAATGTTCAAAAGGATGGGAAAGGCACATGCAGAACAGGTGAGGACTATACACAACAAGGCTGTGTTTCGAGGGATGTATGACATCATACCATCGAGGGATGTGATGGCGCATTACAGACCTCGAGAGTGAAGCTCGAGACTAGATCTCTATGATGGCATCACATCCCTGAGATGGAAACACAGCCTTGATTGTATATGATCACCCATGCACTGTTTTATCTAGTGTATGCTTTCTCCGAGTTTTAACTTTTCATTTTAGAAGGTTTTACCTTCATGCTACTGCTTGCTCAGAGTTTCTGCAGACAAAGTCCTTCCGCATCCAGCTCTCCATCCACATCAAGATAACATTCATAATGAGAATGCTTATTTAAATATAAAAAGGATAAAGTAGTGTGGTTTGGTAACATGCAGCATCTATGGCTGTCTGTGTCCAAACTGTTAATGTGAACCATTTGTTAAGTGACACTGCTGTTTGCCCTGACCTTTTGGGTTTACAGAGCGTCTTTGTCCAGTCAGATGACCAGAAAGTTGTTGTGGTATTGTTGTGTCGTCAGAACGATACCACAACAAGAATATTGCCTCATGGAAATCCATAAGACAATAGACCCTATCCATACACTATAATGAGAATGGTGCATAAGGGCAGGACGGGAGGGATAGGAGGATGGACAATGGCAGTACATACAATTAGACAGGCTTGGTGCTCAGACAGACTGGATGGGGTCACCAGACCATTATCTGCCGTTATTTTCTGAGTTCCTATACCAGACCCAGGATTTTAAGCCTAAACTGTTGTGTGGTTGTGATACCAGCCCATTTACAGAAGAAAGGGTTATGAAGAACTCTTAAAACTGAAGGTGGACAAAGCAATGGGGCCTGATGGATTCATCCCAGAATTCTAAAAGAACTAAGGGTAGAACTAGTGACACCACTGACTACCCTCTTTGACAAATCATGGGAGGATGGGGTGGTACCCGAGGACTGGAGGAGGGCAGATGTGATTCCCTTCACAAAAGTGGGAGCAAGGCAGAAGCAGGAAACTACAGACCTGTTAGTTTAACCTCAGTGATAGGGAAAATGATGGAATCACTTTGAAGGAAAGAATTGTCGAGTATCTAGAGGCCAGTGGGGCACAGGACCCTAGGCAGCATGGATTCACAGCGGAAGGTCATGCTAGACTAATCTGATAGATTTCTTTGACTGGGTGACCAACGTAGTAGATCAGGGAGGGGCTGTGGACATGGCCTACCTAGACTTTAGCAAGGCATTTGACACAGTCCCACACAAAAGATTAATATACAAGTTAGCCAGCCTGGGAATGGGTCCCAAGATGACAGCCTGGATAAAGAATTGGCTGGAGAATAGGACACAGAGAGTAATAGTAAATGGGTCCACTCAGAAGAAAGGGGGTTACTAGTGGGTACCGCGAGGTTCAGTATTAGGACGGTCCTCTTCAATGTCTTTATAAGTGACATTGCAGAGGGACTGGAAGGAAAGATGTCTCTTTGCAGATGACACAAAGATCTGCAACAGAGTGGATGCACAAGGTGGGATGGAAAGGATGAGAAGGACTTGCAAGGTTAGAGGAATGGTCAAATGTATGGCAGCTTAGATTCAATGCTAAGAAGTGCAAGGTAATGTACCTGGGAAACAAAACCCAAGAGAAGAATACACAATGGGGTGAGATGCTAACAACAACAAAATGGAAGGGACCTGGGGGTAGTCATATCAGATGACCTAAAGGTGGGGAAGCAATGTGAGAGGGCAGCAAGGAGGGTTGGGGATACTGGGATGCATAGGGAGAGGCATCACCAGTAGAAAACATGAAGTTATTATCCCTCTTAACAGACAGCTGGTCAGACCCCATCTGGAGTACTGTGTGCAGTTCTGGAGACCCAGTCTCCTAAAGACATAGACAGCAGGGTTTTAAATAATTGATTAGCAGTTTTTCTTGGGACTATACTAACTGATCAGAAAGTATTTATACAGATTTTCTAGAAGTGCTGTATTTGTTAAACACAGTGAGGCAAGAGCTATGCATTTTCACAAAGATTTAGCACTTTTATGAGCAAAACACTAATCAATTTTTAGAGTTAAATAAATCCCTGGACAGGATGGAAGCTGTCCAGAGGAGGTAACTAAAATGGTGCAGGGTCTGCACCGGAAGACATATGAAGAGAGACTAAAGGAGCTTAATATGTATAGCCTCGGGAAAGGAGGAGAGGGGGAGAGGGGGACATGATAGAAACGCTCAAGTACCTCAAGGAAATCAACAAAGTCCAAGAGGTAGCATCTTTCAAAAAGAGTGTGCAAGAACAAGGGGCACAATTTGAAGATGGGGGGGTGCTCAGAGGTAATTTAAGGAAGTATTTTTTCACAGAGAGAGTTGTGGATGCATGGAACGGAGGAGGTTGTGGAGTCAAAACAGTGGTGGAATTCAAGCATGCATGGGACAGTCATAAAGGCAATTCTGGGGGGGGTAGGAAGAAGTAGGCTGCTGGTTAACTAGGATCTGCAGCTTATCCAGTAGGTAGAAATGGGCAGACTGGGTGGGCCAAGCTGTCCTTATCTGCCGTCAAAGTCTCTGTTTCTGACTGATTAAGACTACCATGCTGTGAAGTTGTGGTATATCTCACCCTCACTGATTCATACTACCCAGCTCTGAGTTTGTAGCAGAGTGTAGCCAGAAATTTCCATTTTGTACACTGTCTCCAACAGTTACACCCCCCAATTAAAAATGTACATATCCTTTCCAAATGGCACCCTTCCAAACAAGTCAGATTGTTGTCAGATGATTCCTCTACTCTCTAAAGTGGTTATACATGTATGGGACACTACTCAGTGGACTACACTAACCCAAATAATACAGATTAGAAATGATGATATTAAAGAGTAGCTTATGATTTGTGACAGGTACTCAACAAAACTGTACACAAATGTGTACAGTGAGTATGCCTGTCTACACCCTTGGTTTGTAGTACCTCCCATTTTCACTGATTCAAACTACCCAGCTGTGAGTTTGTGGTACGTCTCACCCTCACTGATTCAAACTACCCAGCTGTGAGTTTGTGGTACCTCCCACCCTCACTGATTCAGACTACCAAGCTTTGAGTTTGTGATACCTACCCTCCTTACTGATTTTCGACACTGTGAGTTTGTGGTACCTCCTACCCCACAGATTTAGACCCAGCTATGAGAGTGTGGTACCTCCTCCTCTCACTGATTCAGACTACTCCACTTATTTTGGTACTGGTTACCCTCCTTGATTCAGCCACTACCCAGCTATGATTTGTTGTACCAGTTACACTCATTGATTCTGACTACCCTGCTGTAAGTGTTACTTCCCACCCTGTCTGATTCAGACTACCCCACTGTGAGTTTGTGGTACCTCCCACCTTCGCTGACTAATGGCTCGCTCACACAGTTAATACCTGGGTTGCTGCCCCTGATCCAGCATTCACTTGATACGGCTGTGCATGTTGCAGGCTTCGTTTCCCGCGCTGCTACAGTCTTCCTGAAATCAAGTTAACTTGCAGCCTGGCAAATCACCTCACATCATTGTGAGTGGTGCCAGCTGTTCAGATAGCCATGCAAAATGGTGCAAAATGCCAGCATCACTATGCAATTCCAGGGAAAGAGGGATCGGTCACAATCCACGCCACGCAAAATCGGAAAAATGGTTGCATTCAGACATGCACAGCGGTATCAATTGGGCTGCTGTGCACCAACAGCAACCTGGAAAGGTTTGTGATGTGGTCTTGGCAAATTTATAATCTGTTTTTTGAATGGGGAACTAGAGACTGCAACTGGCCATTAAAAAAAATCATGGCTTTTAGCAAGGCACAGATATCTCTCGAGTTGTATTCTGATATTAAGGCAGGCAGTACTACCCCTTCCTCAAACAGTTTAAAAGACAATGCCAAGTTGGCATTCTTTTAAACTGTCGGGGTGGATATCATGCTGCCTATGTTAATATCCAGAATACAACTATAAGGATATCTGTGCCTTGCTAATAAGCCATGATTTTTTTAATGGCCAGTTGCAGTCTCTAGTTCCCCATCCAAAACAGATTATATGTTTTTGCATGTTGCTCAAATTTTCTTCATAGGTCTACTTGCACCCCAAAATGTATTTTGTACCCCTAAAATTCCAGGAGGGTACAGTGTACCCCAGGGCTGAGGCCTCAGTGGGAACACTGGACTTATAGTGCTTCACGCTAGAAATCTAGTCCCACTGAATTAAAGGTGTAGTGCACCCTGTCTCAAGCTTTCATGTATCCCTAATGGCTTTCCGAATGCTGGAAAAGCAGCCTGGAACTTTTAAACCCCTCTTGTAACAAGCATGTGTCCTACCTTCTCCTCACATTCTTTTTATTTATTTATTTGTGGCCTGCACACTATTGTGGGATTGCCATCTTCAGCCGCACTCGAGCTCTCTGCTCTTGCTTGATCATTTCCAGCGTGAACATGATGTCCCTGCACCATCCCTTTCTTTTAGTAGAAGGGTTGTGTTAATTTTTTCCACTACCCCAGAAGCTGACAAAGTCCCTGGAGGAAGCTTGCTCTGTGTTGGCTGTGTGGTTACCGTACTTCTAGCTAGTGCAGCCAGATAGACATAGTCACGGGAGGAGAGAGAGAGGATAGGAGACCGTGAAACTTGTCATATAAAACTAAGGCCAGTTTGAAATCACTTGCAACACATTAAATCAAAGCCCTGAGTCACCATATATCCTGTAAAAGGTAGCCCTCAAGTGTAATTGGCACTGAACCAGAACTCAGCATTGGTTCTTTCTCATATTATATTTTCTAACCCAGTAATACATTAAATGCATGTATTCCTGGACATAAATTGTGTGATGACTGCATTTCTTTGGCTTGGACACAAAACTCTAATTGTATTCTTGGGCTCACTTTGAAATGCAGTGTGAAGCAGATGAAACAGTACACTGTGCTCTTTCAGTCGGAAGGCAAGCGGCCTTTCTGGTGTTTTCTGAAGGCACCTTTGACAAACTTACAAGCAATTATTATTGCATACATGGAAGCTTTGTCAACTCTGAAAAGATATTAACGTGGCGCACCTGAGCCAGAGAAATGCCGCCATCATACACAGTCTGATCTGTTTCCAGGAATACATGCATTTAATGTAGTACTGGTAAGAAGTATAATATGGGAAAGAACCAATGCCATTGAGTCCTGGTTCAGTGGCAGTTACGCTTGAGGACTACCTTTTTACAGGATATGTAGTGACTCGACTTTGATTTAATGTGTTGCAAATTATTTCACACGCGTAGTTTATATAACAGGTTTCATGGTCTCTCTGTATCTCTCTCTGGCTGTCTATCCAGCTGCAGTAGCTAGCAGTATGGTACTCACAGGTGAACTAACAAACAATGGAGCATGGGCGGTAGACGTTGTGGCGATTGGAGTACAGTGAATGAACAGATCTTTGCTTTATGTGAACAATTCTGGGAATGTGGTTGTGTATTTCATTGTCGTTATGCCTTATGTGCTTGGCAGCTGTCAGTGCTGTGTTTACTAATCAGCTGGGTTCCCATTCATCCCTCCACCACCTCCCTCTCTCAGTGTCACTCTACAAACGCAGTCAGGGGTGGCGGTGGGAGCAAGCTAGCTAAAACAGAAAGAAAAACTATGATTTACATAGCACTTGATGGGAGGATAAACTGACTTCAAGTGTACGCAACAACACTGAAACATAGAGACATAGACTTTGACGGCAGATAAGGACCACTGGCCCACCCAGTCTGCCCATTTTCTTTCCTATTGGATAAGCTGCAGATTCTAGTTAACCAACAGCCTACTTCCTGCAACCCCCACTACAATTGCCTTATGTCTGTCCCATGCATGTTTGAGCAGACCCTGCACCATTTTAGTTGCCTCCTCTGGACTGCTTCCATCCTGTCTATGTTCTTGTGTAGATGGGGTCTCCAAACTGCACACAGTATTCCAGATGGGGTCTCATCAACAGTCTGTACAGAGGATAACCACTTCCTTTTTCTACTTGTGATGCCCTTCCTATGCATCCCAGTATCCCCGGCCTCCTTACTGACTTCTCATATTGCTTACTCACCTTTAGGTCATCTGATATGACTACCCCCAAGTCCCTTTCCATTTTTGTTGTTGTTAGTACCTCTCCTGCTATTGTGTACTCTTCTCCTGGGTTTTTGTTTCCCAGGTGCATACTTTGCACTGAATCTAAGTTGCCATATGTCTGATCATTCTTCCAAACTTGCCAAGTCCCTTCTCATCCTTTCTACCCCCTTGTATATCAACTCTGTTACAGATCTTTGTGTCATCTACAAAGAGGCATATCTTTCCTCCAGACCTCTGCAATGTCACCTATAAAGATGTTAAAGGACTGGACCCAGTACTGAGCCCTGAGGTACTCCACTAGTAACCCCCTTTCTTCGAATGTGTTCCATTCACTGTTCCTTTTGTGTCCTGTTGTGCAGCCAGTTTGCTATACTCAGGCTACCACCCTGGAACCCACTCCCAGGCTGGCTAACTTGATTATTAATCTTTTAGCGGACTGTGTCAAATGCCTTGCCAGTAAAGTCTAGGAAGCATATCCACAGCCCCATCCTGGTCTATTACTTTGGTCACCCAGTCAAAGAAATCAATTAGATTCGCCTGACATGACCTTCCTGCTGTAAATCCATGCTGCTTTGGGTCCTGTGCCCGCTGGCCTCTAGGTACTCAACAATTCTTTCTTTCAGAAGTGATTCATCATTTTCCCTACCACTGAGGTCAAACTTACAGGTCTGTAGTTTCCTGCTCCTGCCTTGCTCCACTTTTGTGAAGGGAATCACATCTGCCCTCCCTCCAGTCCTCAGGTACCACCCCATTCTCCCATGATTTGTTAAAAAGTGTGGTCAGTGGTGTCACTAGGTCCTCCCTTAGTTCTTTTAGGATTTTGGGTGAATCCGTCAGGCCCCATTGCTTTGTCCACCTTGAGTTTTAGGAACTCTGTCAGGACTCTTTCTTCTGTAAATGGACTGGTTTCAACCCCCCACCCAGAGTGCTTCTATTGTCTGGTTTAGGTAACTCCTCCTTATCTCCTTTTGTGAATATTGAGCAAAGTATTCATTCAGTATTCTGCCTTTTCACGGTCTCCTCTGCCCACCTCCCTCTCCTTATTAATCTTCACTATTCCTCTCTTAACCTTTCTATGCTCCCTAATGTACCTATAAAGGTTTTATCCCTTCTTAACTGAGTTGGCTATTTATTCCTCGGTATGAGCCTTTGCTATTGTGACTGCCTTCCCACTTCTTTCTGCTTTAATTGATACAGTTCCTGTCGTGCTTCTTCTGTGATTCCTTATACTTTTGAATGCAGCCTTTTCTCCTTAACCTTCCCTGCCACCTCTTTGAAAACCATAGTGTTTTTACTCCATTTTGCTTTCTTTATTTGTTTCACACAAAGGCTTGTTGCCTCTATGCTGGCAGTTTTGATTTTTCTCCATTGTTCTTCCACCTCCTTTTTGGCCATTTGCTAGTGCATCTCTCAGGTATTCACCCATTTTGCCAAGGTCAGCCCTTCTAAAGTCCAGTGTTCTTGTTCTTGTATGGCTTGTCTCCATGGTTGTGCTTATTGTGAAGCACACTGTGCAGTGGTCACTTGTTCCCAGATGTCTACTGACTTCTAAATTTGTGATCTTCTCCATTTGAGAGTACCAGGTCTAGTATTGCTCCCTTCCGAGTGGGTTCCAACACTAGCTGTCCTAAGGCCTGCCTGCAGGGCACTGAGAATGACCGTGCTCTTGGATGTGGCTGCAGTACATGTCATCCAGTTAACATCTGGCATATTCTGGTCCCCATCAACAGTATCTCCCTTTTTTCAGCCATTTTGAGAATGTCCTCTATCATTTTCTTGTCCGTTTCCTCCCCTTGAGACAGGGATCTATATACAACCCTGTGTGGACTGTGATGCCATTCCCTATCTCCAAGGTGATCCAGAATGCCTCTTGTCCTCCCCTTTACTTTTGAGTTCTGTAGTTTTGATCCCTTCCCTTATGTATAGAGCTACTCCACCTCCTCTTTTACCCTCCCTGTCCCTTCTGTAGACTGTAGCCCGGTATGTTGACATCCCAGTCATGGTTCTCCATGTACTATGTTTCGAGACTGCCACAATATCCAATTGTTCGCCTTCCATCAGGGCTACTAGCTCAGGAAGCTTGTTTCCCAGACCACGGCATTGGTACTCATTGCCCTCCATTTAATGTTGGCGTTATCCTTTTTCCCCATCCCTGCTCTTATTGCCCTTGTCTAGTTTTCTATTACCCTGTCCTGCCCTTTGTTGAGCTCTGTACCTCAGTGTTTACCTTACTACCTGCCATGTTTTCTAGGGGAGGCTTGAAATTTCCTGCCTCTTATCAGCACCTCCCCTTGGCTAGTTTAAAAGCTTGCCAAGGAAGCATTTAAACCTGTCACTTAGGGCTTGGTTCCCTTCGGTGGACAGATGCAGACCATCGTGCCAGTATAGACCTTCATCACTCCAGGTGTACCCCAGTCCCCAATGAAGCCAAGCTCAAGCCCTGTGCTCTGCACCAGTTTTGCAACCATTCATTAAACTGCATGGTGTGCAGTACCCTAGCCTCACCCTGCCATGGACTGGCAGCATCTCTGGAGAAGGTGACCGTGCTTGCTACCTGTCTGAGGCCCCTCCACAAATTCATCCTGCACTGCACTGATTCCATGCCTAGCTAGGTCATGTGTCCCAAGGTGGACAGTGATATCTAGTTCCTCTCCTGTGATGCTGCTTCTGCAGTCCTGAGGATTCGCTCTTGTCCCTCCAAGCCATGGCACCAGGCAGGCACCTTACTTCCTCTCCTCTCCTTCCCCAGTTCCTACCCCCCACAATTGAGTCCCCTGTCAGAAGCTTGCTTCTTTCCCCTGTGGTGACCCTTGCCACCCTTTGTGGGTCTCCCATGTGGTTGTCCTCAGCATTCTTCTTGGTCTCCACTGAGGTGCCATCATAGAGGAACCTTGCTCTGCCAGACTGGCATATGATTTGTGTAGAGGTACAACTAGGGGCTTCCCTGTTCCACCACCCGCACCCTCCCAGAACCCACTGTGGTCCAACTGCTCTCATACTTGGCAGCCTGTGAGGCAGTGGTTGTGGCAGTGGTGCTCTTTGGTGGGGAGGCCTCCTCAGTCCTTGCCAGTTCAGCCTGTAGGTGGGCAATCTCCTCCTCAGAGCTGACAGTTGCCTGCAAATAGATACAGCAACGCAGTTTCCAGAATGTCTTCCGGAAACTGCTGCCCCACACCAGTGCATTGCACCACTCCCCACATGTCCCTCTCCTTATAATATACAATATGTAATATATATGATTTTTTTTTTTGGTGGTGTGTACTTACCCTTTATGCACTGTGATGGATTATTAAGAATATGACAGTTCTGCCCCAAGACCTGTTTAAGTGATGTCAGAACTTTGACTATAAGGAAATGCCACACCCAGTGGGTGGGGTGTGAGTTATGAATCGGGACTGTCACTGTTACTAGCAGGACCAATTCCTTATTTTATTCTTTTGGTAGCCAGGTAGGCCTCATTAGGCACAAGTGCCTGTTTTCAGGGGCACCCAGGAGCACTGGGGTGGTTAGGTGACTTGCTTAGAGTCACACAGTATGCAAGTGGAGGTTGTGGATTCAAATCCAGGTCTGGTGGATGTACCAAACTCATTCACAGCTCATTACTCTAACCTCTAGGCTGTACTGCCAGGCCCAAATTGAAACTGAATGCATTTATATTTTTTAATTAGAGCAGACATGCACACTTTTAAAATGGCAGGTACATGAAACTGAGTGGTTCTCCAAATGTGGCTACCTCGCGAGGTGCTTAGACTCCCACTCCCATGTCAGTCTGTCTGTAGTTTGTTACTGTTATGGGGAACAAATTTGCACACATAAATATACTGCAGAGAGCCTGTTTTGAGAAAACTTGATGAGCGATCCTTAAAAAGGAGTCAAAAGGGATGTCATTGTGCACACTTTTGAGTGTTTGGGGGCGATGGATTGAAGGCACAGCCATAACAAAAAGGGAAGGAGAATAAATAAATAACTGGTGGGACTTAAAATAATAATAAAAAAAAAGAGACGTGTTAAACGATTTATATGAAAAGAATAGACAACGGGTTTGACTGTTGGGTCTGGTTCATCCCTGAATAGGTACTGTGGAAAATGTTATGGGCAAATGGAAGAAACAATAGCAATTTGAACAGGACAATCTCTACAGTTAGCAGTACTTTGTTAATTCAGTAAAGTAATGCATTTTTACATTTTATGTGCATTTTTAAACACAGAGTAACAGCCCTTATTAAAAAATAGAATTCAGGTGACTTCCACACTGCCATGATCTGCATGAATGAAAAGAAGTAGCATGAATGGAAACCAGTCCAAAAAATAATTGGCCTACACCGTCATGGGATTGCTTGCCTGAGAAATCTTCTCTGTATATAAAAGACTGTTGCAACAGCACCTTGTTTCTGTCCTATACTGTCTTTTCACTTAACTCACGGGCTGGCTACCTGTGGGTTTCCTGTGCTCTTCAAAACATCTCCATTTTCTTGTTTTATTTCTCAGGCACGGCTTTTGATACCCCACAGCTATCTAGCATATGCGATGATTACATTTATAAAGTCACTAGCTGCAAGGTGTGACTCAGAAGCCATAGTTAAGTTGGAGGAGTGTATTTGGAGAATGTGTTTTTCTGCTCCGACTCCTTAGAATCACCACTTAACCACGGTTCGTTGTTTTGTATGCTTAAATGCAAATGCGACATGAAAGATTTGTTTAGGTGGCAGAACGCAACCGTAAAATGCGCTTCTGCAAATAAAGAAAATAAAGTGAATGTTACAAGCGGCTTCTTCCAAATAGTGGAATCCCTGTTGTTGTTTTCCTGTTTGAAAAAATTAAGCTCATAGAAAATGGATGGGCTCAGCTAGCACTATCCACAGCATGACAAGTTACAAGAATAAAAGAAATTTTAGAAATAAAAGACTTTGGTATCCTGCAAAAGTCTGTGACTAGCTAGCTAGCATTTGCGAGGTGCGCTCCAGAGTTTGAGCCTTGACTGTCAAGTTTATCCGCCAATGCGAAACTTGACAGCATAGCACTAAGGATAGGAACGCTCAACACTATCAACTTAGCACTTTAGGCTCTTTTTGTTCTGTTTGGAAAAAGGAAACACATGGTTGTTTATTATGCAACTGTAGTGTATACGTTTAATGTAGTTGACAGGAAAGAAAAAGGGTTTAAGGTTGTTTTTTTCTCTTACCTTTTGAGCGCTTAACGGCGCTCTCTTGTGCCTAGTTGCTATACAGCTGGCCTACCCTTCTTTGACTAAACTTATAGGACAGGTACTAGAGAGGCGGAGCCACCATTAGGAAAACTGAAATAAAAAGATTTATGCATATGCAACCTTTGGGAATATGAAAATAAGAATTACATAGTACAGAAATTGTGTTGCTTAGTGTTTTGTATGTTTTAATACTAAAATAAAAGAAATATAAAAAAGGATGGCGCTTAGAACAGTCACCCGATTAGAACAGGTATAAATGAAAGCCTCCTTAATCCTTAGTTCAGTTCCTTGTTCGGTTCCGTGGAGTGCTGGCCCAGACCTACCCAAGCATATTTCTAGTGGTATTTTGTTGAAATGGATAACTGTCTTCTGCATTGATTATTTTTTTACTTTATTTTGTCATCAGTATAATAAATGTATGTTTTGTTGTGACCTGCATACTGGAGTTGGTGCCATAATTTCCCAAGTTCTCACATATACTTTACAACTTGATATTGTTCGTGATACAGTGTTACAAAGTTTAGATCCAGGTGGTTTTACATGGCCTGAGCAAACAAGTCATAAATTCTCAAACAAACCACATTATTACAGTAGGCAGGGCACAAGAAACAGTGAGCACAATAGTAAGAAATATTTAAATAAACATGAAAAGACACAGAGTGTTTAGTAAATAATGACAGGCACAGGGTTTAGTGAAGAAAACATTTATTTATTTATTAAACGGTATAGTTCAGTGGTGGAAAACAGCACTTACCAGTAGAGCAGCACAGTGGAAACTAAAAGTGAGCCTTTGAAAGAACAAAGCTAGTTTCAGAGGGTCTCCAGCTTGTCATTGACAGAGGGATTGTGGGACAAGCTCATGAATACAAGTACAACAGAAGAAGCCTGGACGGTAACCCCCAGAAGCACTAAAACAGCCAGACACATTTTGTGGGGAGCTTCAGACTGAAGCTGAAAAAGTATACCAGAATTACTCAGGATGGAAAAAAAAACCTTAAGATTAACTTTTTGTGTATTGTGGGTGTACTACTCCTTTATTTGGCTCCTTTCCAGGTAGATAAGGCCCTGAAACAGAACACTGTGCCTCTGTTCCAGGGTCTTGAGAGCTGGCTAGCATCTCAGCCCTGAACAGCTGAGACTTTCTTCCTGCCTTCAGATGTGCAGCCCTGGTCTGGATTGAGAGTCTGGAAATGCTGACAATGGGTTAGAAACCACACTCTGCTGACAGTGTTCGGCTGGAAGCAGCCAGCTGGGCATTGCAAAACACTGCCTGGTCTGGATGCTTCAGAAAGTTAACCTTTTGGTACAAGCAATCAGTGAGGTAGATGTCCCCTTCCTTTTTTTTTTTTTTAGGCACCAAAGGAAGCTGGGAGCCTACTTTCATCACTCTATTTGTGTCTCAAAAGTTCAAGTGGGATTGTAGGGACTGTTCTCCATTGACACACCAGCAGAAAATTGGTCATGCGATTTGCTCAGTTTCAGCTATTAGCTTGTTTTGGTGAAGTGGTGTCTTATAGAGCTCTTCCAGTGTCTGAAGATTCTGGTTCGTGTTTTTTTTTTTTTTTTTTTTTTTTGTTCTTAATTTGTTTAGTGATGGGGTTAAATTTAGTTGTATGCCAGCACATTTGGTATACCACTTTTATGCGGAATAGCTGGTAATCTTTTCATAGGAATCAAATCTGACTTGGAAGATACAGGAGTGACTTCACAATGAGCACAACGAGCACTACCTTTGTGTGTGCCCACAGAACTAAAAAAAAAAGCCTTCTCTCTAGTTTTGAGAATTTGAAAAATGACACCCCCAAAGAAAAGAAAAACAAAAACAGTGCAAACACCTCCTGTTGCTAAAGTCAGTAGTTTATCGTTACATGTTGCAGGAGCCTGGGGCTAGCCCTATTACAACTTCGACAGTGAACTAGTAACTTTATCCGTTTCACATCTTCCCTAAGCAGCATCTTTGGGGTGTACAGTGCACGCCTTTTTGTTCTACTTTGCCTCTTTAGTTTTGTATATATGGGCATCTACGCCATGGGCATTGTAGTAGGGATGAGCTCCACCATATATAGTGATGGTTCCCTCTACAAGCATTTGACTGAGCAGTGACAGTGGTGAGCACAGCTAGCAAGCAGGGTAGCAGACAGCCACTGGCAAAACACAGTGAGGCTTGGGCGGGGCAGCCCCGCCAATTCACCCTTGAGTGTATAAACCTGGCATCAGCCTTCCTCCTGTCTGGAATATATGCCCACCCACATCTCTCTCTCTCTCTCTGCCCACTTCCATCTCTCTCACCTCTGCCCACCCCATCTCTCTCTCTGCCCACTTCCATCTCTCTCTCTGTCTCTCACTCCTGCCCACCCCATCTCTCTCGCGATCTCTCTTACTCTCTGCCCACCCTAGCTCTCTCTCTGCCCACTTCCATCTCTCTCTCACTCACTCTGCCACCGCCATCCAGCAGCCTGTCTCTTCAATCTCCTGCACCTACTGTGACGGATAGCTTAGTGTAGAAGCTCACTGTGACCATGCCAGTTTTTTAAACCAGTTCCCAGATAGTATGAATCACAGTGAGGAGCTCTTCATCTGCAGCAGCTCAAACCCCATCCCTAATTTTATCTATTTCTGTCACTGCTAAATCAGCGTAGCTTTTGGAGGAGTGGGCTTGCATTGATTGGAGGCATACCGTGATGATCTTCAACCGCTATAATCAAGGACTTTCCAGAATAATTGGAGGCAGGGCACACTGTTATAAGACACAGCCTTCATGCATGGTGCCAGGGCTATATAATGTTAAGGCAGACACGATGTTGCTCTGCATGAATGTTGGGGGCTCAGAGGGGCTCACTGTATGTGACATAACTGCCCAGTGCAAGATGTCTGTGGCAACGATATAATCTTAGAATGTGTCAATTTCAGGTCATTTACATCATATTCCATGTTCTCCGTGGCCGGTGTGGGTGAAGGTTAACACAGACAGCAGCAGATTGGTGCAACACACTGCGGTGGCTTTATTTTCTTTCAAAGTTAGGATAAAATAATAAACTCCAAAATAAATGAAACAAAATTCTTTACAGAATTGCAAGTAATTCACTTTCCTTAATGATCACTGAGGATAACCTAAAGCGATGCTGTATTCCTTCTTCAGTACATCTGCTCGTGACAACAGACTCTGCATGCTCTTCCTCTGAACTTGGTCAGCA
Source organism: Neoceratodus forsteri (assembly GCA_016271365.2). Taxonomy (NCBI): domain Eukaryota; kingdom Metazoa; phylum Chordata; order Ceratodontiformes; family Ceratodontidae; genus Neoceratodus; species Neoceratodus forsteri. The sequence goes on from CM057449.1 coordinate 333,312,965, forward strand.
CTTCCTAACCCATGGATCTACTGGGCTGTCTTTCCTGTGAAATGAACTGTCCCCTGTGCTGGTCTTGTGTGTTTGGGTGATAGTGAGCTCCCCCCAAAAAGCGCTAAAGACAAAGAACCTCAGTGCAAAAACACTGAAGCAAGGGTCACCCAAAGGGCATTGGGATAAGCCAAGTTTCAAAGAAATACATCATCACACATGCCACCATAATACAAAGCATCATGTGACATATATGCAAATCACCATGAAATTTTAGGGTGGTTCAACTTCAAGCAGGAATGCATGGTGCCAATAATTTCTTTTAGGCATGCACGAATTGCTGAGGTCCTGGGTTCAGATCCCAGTGAGAGTCACACTTTTCCTGTCATTTTTACAATTGATTTCTATACTGCCTTGCAGTGTTATATACTGCACTTGGGAGAGAAAGAGGAGGAGTTATTTGAGTCTGTAAAAGACTTCCTGGTTGCTCATTGCAACACCAAAAGGAATGTATGTGTGATTCACATGGAAAACTCAGGAGCCTTAATTTTGAACTCTCATGGCTCAGTTGGTTAAGAGTTAAAGCACCGATTGCTGAGGTCCTGGGTTCAAAACCCATTGAGAGTCACACTTTTCCTTTCATTTCTACAATTGAATTTTAGGCATGCTGCACTTTATTTCTGTCTGCACTTAATAACAATAGTTTAAACAACAGTTTATTTTATCTAGCACTGTAACTACAGTATGTCACAGCCCACTCAGCAGGTCAGGCCCTCTGCTCCCACAGTGCCAACCTCCAGGCGTAGTATTGTGGACAGTTAACAGAACAGGGTAACCCTCCTGTCTGTTTTGTGAGTCTGAATCACCTTTGGTCTCAAGTTCTGGAGGGATTCAAACTGTGAACCTTATGCTAGTGTACCTAAATGTACAGGCTCAGATAATTCTGCTCTTCGGGAAATGCCAGATATCTTTCACCAAGGGTGCCTAATCAGGTATACAAAATGAACCCTTAAAAAATCTGTGAAAGACCTTGGATAAATTCTTACCTTTTCCCAGTTGGGTATACCATTAGCTTATGAACAGTGTCTGCTTTAACCATCTGTACCTCACAGGCAAAAGAATTTCAAAACACAGGCAGTCTTTAAAATAAGAGGTTTACTTAGAAAATGGATACAAATAGGTAAAATGTAAACGTAAAACCATATATCACAAAGCACATAATCAGTTAAAAGAAAGCAAGAAAAAGTGCAAACTCCTACCACCATAATACAAGTAGACTTGTCTATCTAATGTATTACCTTCTAAAATAGTGCTTAAAGTAGGTGTTGTTTCAGAATCCAACAGGAATGTGTCAGTAAGTGGAAATACAGAATACAGTTTAAACCCTGTGTCTCCACCCTTCTATGACGCCATCTAGCTCCTCCTTTTAATATATTAAAATTATACAACCAGGATGTCTTATCACTCAGGAGGTAAATTAAATAAGGTGACCTCAGCAAAAACTCATTTCTCAATATGACTCTTTGGTCTTGAGTCTTTCCTTTGATCTAGTGTGGGTTCCTGCTTCCCAAGACATCACAGGAATTTTACAACTCTGCAGTTTTCTCACTTAGCTGTCATATAGCTTCTTTTAGCACGGTTGAAATTAACTGTCCTTTCCTCTGAAGACATCATAAAATGGAAATTTTAGTTCCTGGCTTCAAAGAAGCACAGCTCAACAACAGGGCCATAAAATGCGACTTTTTGGAAGTTGATCATATTACAGAGATCTGCTGTTTAACATATCCTGTCCTTTGAACTGAAACCTTGGGGGGTTAATCCTAGGATCACAGGATGTCTCAAGACAATCACACTACATTTTTATTTAAAAACAAACAAACCATAGAGCAATCATAACCAGCTGGTCAAGTGTCACACAGTATATCAAACTTCTTCCCTTGCAGGGTTTGTAGGGCACTGTCTTCAAACAATATGAAATTTCATTTTATAAAGCACCTTGCACTTCATTAACGAAATTGTCAGTTTCCTTAAACAAAACCTGCTCCTACTCACAAATGCACCAAGACTCTCACACACCTGTGAGTTTTATGCCTGGGCTGGCTGGCTTCAGCTGAATGACAGGGTCAGGTATCAAACCTACCTTCTTGCCAAAAAGTCGCATTAAATCTGCTTCCAACAGGGGTGCAGTACCTGCTGTCACTGCCTATGAATACCAGATAAACCAGAGACTCCGCCATCAAATTTTCTAAGTGCCCAGATGCTGCACTACCATAGCACAGCGTGCATTCTCACAGTGCACCCCACTGGGTAAACACACTGCCCCTGACCTCTCAGGCTCCACAATGTTTAGCTCTTGTAAACATAGACTGCACCAGCATGTCAGTGATACGAGTAATTGCATGTGCCCCCGCTAAGGCTCTACACACAAGCAACAATCTGCCTCTAACACTTATCTTTGACTGTGTCATGACAGGATAGTTAAACTGCAGCACTTCGCCCACCTTCTTACCCCTCCATGGCTCTACCCCTTGCCCCAACCTATCCGTACTCTCCTCCTCCTCCCTCCCTGCTCTCTGTGCTATACTCACCTAGCCTCCACTCCTAGTGCATCCTTCCCTATCCTGTGTGTATCGCCTTGACGCTGCATACACTGCACAATGTCTCCACATACCTAGTGCTTTATGTTTGAATTCTGTAACCTCCATGTATAGTTCTCTTAGTATTTGTATATTTGTCCACAGTATTGTACCTTGTTGCCTAGGGTATCTGTCGAACCTATCAACCAGCATCCGCTCACAGGTATTATCCAAGATCTCAATAAATAAATAAATAATGCACTGCCAGCACTTTATGTCTGAAAGTACCTTAAGCACTTTATCTTTCTTCATATAAAGCACATATAGTTCTTTATTAAACAGCCAGCAAGTAAACTTGGCATTTTATGAAAGTATACATATTTATTCAGGTTCCAGCCTTCTTCCTATATGCAGTCAGCAACTGTATTTGCTCATAGAAGTGTCTGTTATTTCTTTAGAAAGGCATATGGCTTCTGGTGAGGGATGGACTAGTGAATAAGAAACAGAGAAAGGAAGAAAATAAATTTAGGGAGGATACAAAAGACTGCTTAGGTGGCCAGCCTACTGCAGTGTTAGAATAAGAACGGATAGTTTTCTAGAGGTACTGTTGCAACAGATTGTACAGAAGGAAGGGTAGAAGATATAAAGTGTCCTAACACTACTTACCAATTTCCTGGGTAAATTACAGCTCTACCACCTACCCCAGCCAAATCAATTCTAGAGACCTGCAGAGTTACGCATAGTGTGGGAAGCATAAACAAATGTAACTAAAAACACAAAAATTAAAAATTTTTAGATTGGTCGGGAGCACCTCAGAGTGCTCCTTTCAGCTGTGCTGAGACACTCTTACTCTGTGATGAGCATCTTATGTGTAGATGCCCTGGAAACGGCATGCTCTGGGACAGTTAAAAAAAAAAAAAAATTAAAATAAAATAAATAAATAATTATTGATTGTGCTCGATCATATATTAATAGTAACATGGAGACTCACACTTATGCTTGTAAGAGTGGTCTCATTGACATTATTAGGGTATAAGAACCACTCACCTTGGGTTCGCAGTTCTCATACCCTAAGAATGCGCAGACCACTCTTACATGTCGTAGGAGTGGTTTCTATGGAGGTATTAATATACATTTTGTTGTTGTTTGTCTTTATATCAAATTATTTTGTGTGTGTAAACTGTGTTAGTTGTGGTGGATTGATGACTTAAGAAATTGAAGCTTTCTGTTTATCCAGTGGCTGGTGCAGTGCTAGTGAGTCGGACCCTGCACTAGGGGAGTGGTGATCAGACCTGCCTGAAGAACTCGCTCATCTTTTTTGGCTTGGCCTCTTTGAGCCAAAGGTTCCAGCTGTTTTGAATAATTCTCAATTGTAAGATTATGGCACCCTGTGTGTAAGACTGAGACCATCAAAACTCGCCCCACATGTGAAATGAGTCTGATATGAACTGGATTGCAGTTAGCTAACATTAGTACCTTTGTTGTGGGTAAACATATATATATATTTTTTTTCGACTATGTTTACAACCCTCAGCCTGGAACTCTCTCAGGCCTCCTGCACTCACCAGCTTGCTCTACCTCCCGCTGTGTTCCCGACCATCTTCAAGTTCGTGCGGTTCCCGAGTCGGGCAGGTCAACCTGGAGAGACTGCTGGGGCAGTGGTGGCCCTGGGGAACCAGCACTGGGAGTGTGACAGTGGCACTGGCAGGGCCGCCACCTATCCAGGGCTTGAGGGTTTTTTCCCCAGTGTTTACGCCTCGCGACGTGGGACATGCAGTGCCACCCAGCCCATGACGTGAGTGCTTCCATCCACATCCGGAAGGCAGCCACCCAATGTCTACCCTAGCTTGCTAGTGAGCCCCTGTGCGTAGCAATGCCGCCGGTCTCCACCGGGGCCGCTGCCGCACCGGGCTTCCCTGGATCCCACCCCAAGAAAGGAGAGCAGTCCGCCGGATGCTTGATCCTCTCTCCCCTGCTTCAACCCGGTCGCCAGCATAATGCGAGGTGGCATCCAGCGCCTCAACGCTCAGCGCCACCGGTTGGCCGGTAAGATGTATTGTGCATTGCAGGACCTCACCCTCATGAATGCAGCTACCTGTGCAGTATGATCTCAAGTAAGCCAAGTGAAAGCCATCAAGAAACAGTTAAACCCCACCGCACGGAACAGCTTGTGGTGAGCAAAGCGGCCTCACAGTAGCTCATGCTGCTTGCTAGCTAGCAGTATGTGCTGATTTTCGTGATGGAGCATTGTATATTATGCCAAGGAACTTTTGTAAAATAGGGTCTCACTGTTACATTCTGCTGCACCGCAGGTTTCCAGCAAGAGCAGCCTGGGACGCTGCAGCAACTCTGACAGCAAACTTCAGCTAAGGACTCAGATTTTTGGGGGCAAGACTTGGATGGAGCGGTATGCCTTTCCTTGGTACCAAGTCAAGAGACGGCTAAGTTGTGTGAGAAGATGGCAGCTTTGTGCAGACAAACTGGGTTTGCTATCTGTTGGGTGAAATTTGTTACAAAGCATTTACCATATTGCTCACTCCCAGTCTGCAGTTTGCATAGTTCCCTGGTTGCACAAACCTCCCCAAAAACTGCTGGAGATCCTCCTGCCATCCTACCCTTCCCAGGTCATAGAAATCTTCCTCCGGCTTTGCAGATCCCTTCCCTGCCATTGCCTAGTCACACCAAAGCCCCTTCCTGCTGGTGCATATCTCTCCCCACCACCAACCTGCCATTCCCCAATTGCACCAGCGTCCCTCTCTTGCTGTTGCACATCCTCCCATGCCCTGCCATTCCCAGGTTGCACCAAAGCCCCTCTTGCTGCAGGCCCCCCGCAGTTACCCGGTCACACTAGTGTCCACTTATGCTGCAGCCATTCCCTTGTTACACCTGTGTTCCTCCCACTACTGAAGTTTGATCAGGTCTTGACATAATTGTGGTCAAGGTTGATGTGGTCTTTTGGTGGGATTGTCATGCTGTGTTGTTCCACTGTGGGGTCGTCTGTGTTCTTACCATCCCCGCGTCCCCATGGTGACGATCCGTGCCATCTGGAATCTTGCAAACTCCTGAGGTATTGGACATCTTGTGCATGATGCTCGTGTGTGCAAGGGCTCCAAGAATGCCGTGAAGCATTATAATGGTGCTCTAATGCCCACTTTGGACTCTATAGCACCTTACTGTGTTCATCCCTTGACCTCCCAGCGCAGCTCTCCTTGGTATATTGTGATGAGCTTTGTAGGTTGAAGAATAAGGGATGGAGGTCGGAGCATTCTTGGCACAGGACCTAGTCTGTAGTCGACAAATTGGTGTTGAAAACTGACTATGGTATCAGTGAGCAATCACCCTGAAAAAGACAGTGTTCCTGTCACGGATGATTGCCGCAGGAGAAATTGTCCAGCTCAGCCATTTCGCACTGTGGATATTAAACCCATCCTGTCTGTGATCCACTCAACTTTTTTCTGCTGGAAAATGCAGTGAGTTTGGATGTATCTTCTCTGACAAAATGTCTTCCGTTAGATCAGGTATCTGCTTAAGTAGTCTGTCATGGGCCTGTGATGGTCGGGGCCTGGGTAGTGCTGTTGATCTGCCTGCCTGTGGTGAGTTTCAGCTGGTGTGGACAAAAGGTGCTCAGGGTAATGGCAGGTTTGTGTCTCACCAGCTGTTTGCTGGATCCTGATCCCGCGAGCTACTGTCAGACTGCCGGAGGTTTTGGGTCCAGTTATTTCCCAGATTTTGGGTGTTCCTTGAGGAGGGTGTTTTCCCATCTGCCTTAAACAGGCAGTAGTGAGGCTTCTTAAAAAACTTCCTTGGACCCTAATGTGCTGGGGAACTGCAGATCTGTCTCTATCTCCCTTCTTGGGGAAGTTTAGTGAGAAGGTGGTGATTGAGCAACTTGTTGAATTCCTGGAACAGTTTAACATCTTGAACCTTTCGAGTTGGATTTTGAGCATGTCTCAGCACTGAGACTGCCCACATCAGAGTGATGAATGATCTCCTTATGGTGAGGGATCAGGGTCTTTGTACAATCCTGGCCCTGTTAGATTTCTCAGTGAGATTTGACACTATTAACTGTGGTGTGCTTTTGACTTGCTTGAGGGACTATGTGGGACTGACTAGCACTATATTGCACTGGTTTGAATCCTACCTAACTGGAAGAATGCAGAAGATGGCCCTGGGAAATTTTCTCCAGGGCCTTGACTCTCCCTGTGGTGTTCCTCAAGGCACAATCCTTGTCCCCTGTTGTTTCCAGTGTATATGTTCCTGTTGGGTGAGATCATTAGACAGCATGCCATGGTGTCGAGTTTCACTGCTGTGCAAAGCATACTCAGCTTTACCTGTCTGGAACTTTTGGTGGATCCGATGCGGTCTTGATGCTGGCAGATGCTTGACTGAAATTAATGACTGGATGGTCTCAAACTGGATATGTCTTAACCCGGGAAGACAGAGGTCATAATTGTAGAGCCTGGTAGGCAAGGCCCAGAAGTGACGAGTGAATGACCTTACGTCCCTTCACTGGGTGGTTTGCCACCAGAGCTGTAGATGCAGTTAAGAATCTTGGGATCATCCTGAAGAGCAAGTTGACACTTGATCAGCAGGTTCAGCCATGGTCTGGGCTGATCTTTATCATCTTCATGACATTGCCAGGATTAACCAGTGTCTAGTCCCTGCAGCCCTAGCAATGATAGTGCATGCCTTGTTACCTCTAGGCTCGACTGTTGCAACACTTTATACCTAGGGTTATGTGGAGGTTTGTGCGACACCTGCAGCTAATCCGGAATGCTGCAGCTTGGTCAATTGTGGGCTCCTTCAGAGGGGACCACATTACGCTGGTACTGCATGTGCTGCAGTGGCTGCCTGTGTGGTTTTGCATAGTTTTCAAGATATGCTTGACAACATTCAAGGCCCTACATGGTGTGGGACCAGATACTTATAAGACCCCTGGTTCCCTCCCCGCCCGACTCGCTTCACTCCGCTGTTCCGATGCAGGCTTGCTTTCTGTCCCTGTTTCTAGGCTGTGGCAGTCTAGGGACAGAACTTTGTGTGGTAGCATTTACTTTGTGGAATACTCTTCCAGAACATGTTAGATCTGCCTGCATGGTGCGGCCTTTAAATCCAGTTTACTTATTTATTTAAAATTGGTGACGGAAAGGCACACTGAGCCGAGGCTCATTTCCAAGTGCGACCTAGGTGAAAATGTCACAGAGCTAGAATAAAGTAACATTGTAAGTAAGTTAAAGAAAATTACAAAATTTACAAAAGAGTTGCACGATAATAGAATGGCTTAGGCACAATGTGTACAAAGATAGGCACGAATAAAATAAGGCAAGATGTCGATAAGAAGTATATAAGTGTTACTGTCATATATATCCTTTGGCACTTTGAAACGAGGGATCAGGAACAAGCAGGGGCTGGATTAGAAATCGGGAGGTAACCAGCTCAGGCCAACAGAGATCTGTGAACACAGAGAGGATGCTAAGGAGGAAGCCACAGTAGGGATAGGAGGAGATGCGGGGGGTTAGAAACCTGGGGGCACTTGGGGAGGAGTCTTTGAGGGACTAGAAGGGGGGCAAGATGAAGGTCAGAGGCTAGGTTATTCCAGAGGAAGGGAGACTGTACGAAGGCAGACTGGCCAGCAGCGGAGTGAGGATGAGGGATGGAGAAAGCACGCAAGTCTCTAGGTAAGAGAGTAGGTTGTGGATTTGGACGGAGTAAGGCGGGACGAGAGATAGGGGAAGTGAGCCAAACCAAAATTTAGCAATAAGGAGGTGCAGCTGACAGTTCTTCTGTTAGATAATATGGCAAGGGATAGTGGAGCATAAAGGTGACAGTGATGGGTAAGAGGAGGGAGGTGGCAAACCGGCAGAAGGAGTTGATGAGAGTGTTAATTTGGAGAGGGGGAGGTTGTGCAGTGCCATAGACAACATTAGCGTAATCCAAAACTGGTAAAATAGTTTTAGTACTAGTTCACGCTGAGTGGGGAGCGAGGCTAGCTTTGTGATGGTAGAGGACTGCTAGTTTGGGCTGGAGTTTGGTGCAGATGGCGCCAATGGTGTGTTGAGAAATCGAGGTGACTGTCCAGACAGACGACTAGGTATTTGAAGGCAGAGACCTTCTTGATGGGTGAGCCATCTAGGGTTGTGAGTGCTGGGGGTACAGGGAGGAAGCTAGCATCTGTCTTGGATCCAGAAGTCATGGTAACTGTCTTTTGGCATTGAGCTTTAGCTGGTTTAATTGGAACCAGGACTGCACTCTGTTGGAATTGTTTTGGAGGTAGGGAGAATGCTGTTGTGGAAGGACTGGAGGCATAGATGACAGTGTCATCTGCATACATGTGCATGTTAGAGGAATGGTTTAAAACCTTCCTTTTGCTGAGAATTTTCCCAAACTTTGTAATCATTGCTTGTTTATGCATCATACCCCTGCCCTTCCTCCGCTTGGTAAGGCAGATGAGGCTGCTTCCTTCACTGTCAGGGCCACTCACTGACAAGCTGACAAGGTGTACGTAATGCATGACGCACTGCGGCCTGCTCTCCCTGACAGAAAAGTGTCTCATCTTCACAATGCACACAAACACTAGTTTCTGGGAAGCAACGACCACTACACTGGGCAGGTTTTACACAATCTGTTAAAACGGTACATAATATTTTGTTTACAGTCAGGCTTCTTTAGTTGGTAGAAAACTGCTGTTTTTTTTAAATATAATTTACTTTGGATTGCTCATCTAACATGCAGCATCTCATTTTCAGTGGGATCCTGCCTTTACCCATTTCCACAGCTCATTAGACTGAATCACTGAAAGGTTAAGTGACTTGCTCAAGGTTGCATAGTAAGTGACTCTGGTGGATCCGAACTTGGGACTGGTGTGTTTCTTGTTCTCAAATGTATGTGCTATTAACTAGACCATTCTGCTTGAAATGTGGTGCTAACTTTACCTATCCTTATAGTCGTGGATGACTGGAGTTCAGGCTCTGCCATCTGTTGTCTTGCACACTGTAAGACCATTTGTTTCACCTCTGACCTCCCAGTGGTCCACAGTGGATGCTAGAGCCCGCCACTGTTTGGTACTAATGCTTACGTGTATACTGTAAGGAACGTTATTTTAGGTTGATCCTCTTGTTTTGTACTGTACTGATTTGCATTCAGATGGACAGATTTGGCACAGCAGAAAGGTGCGAGTCACAGCTGGCAGCTGAGGGGTAAACTACGCTTGCAATATGGTGGTGGTGTTGGTCCGCTGATTAATTGGCATGTATTTAATTATTTCAAAAGTTTCACCAGGAAAGACATACTGAGCTGCTAACAGCTTGTTTCCAGATCGTCCTGGAAGTAGGGGATGTGGAAAATCATATATAGCAAATACAGTACATTAAGGAGCATAATCAAAATTGAAGAAAAATCAGTATATTAAAAATTGAGAATTTTGGTAAAGGAAAGTACAGTTACATAAGAATGTACAGTTAACAGTAGATCTTCAAGTGAGGCTATTAGGTAGGTAATCACCTTGAGGACTGCACCCCTGGTGTCAGAACCACACGGAAACTTTAGCTAGCAGTGTCTGATGGGGACCGCCCACCTGACATCACATGACTGACGTCAGCGTGACACTATATAGTGGGCGGTCCCACACCCGCTTCCAATTTTCCCACTGAGACCTTCAAGGAGGTGCGACAGGAGAATGGATAAAGGAGGTTCCTGGAGCGTGAAATAAGCTGATGGAAAAGAGCAGCAAATAAACTCAGGGAGGGAGGGAGAGAAAAGGTTACCTACTGCAAGAGCCTCTTTCAAGATTACTGTTACGGTAAGTTCTTGCATAACTGTATTATCTACTTGAGGGCTCTTGCAGTACGTAATCACCTTGAGGACTGAGTCCCCAAGCAATGTGAATTAGGAGAAACTGAAACATGGGAGGCAGGAAAAGCTGCCAGAAAAGGCAGGAAGCTCAGGATAGGAGCCCCTGAAGCACAGCTAGGCCAAAACTGCCCTTCGCCTAGAGGCAGTGTCCAGATTGTAATGCTCGGTGAAAGTGTGAACAGAACTCCAAATAGCAACTGCACAAATATCAGCGGTGGACACATTCCTGAAACCAAGCAGTAGAGGAAGCCATGGTGGAATGCCCTTAACCTCCCCTAGGAGAGATTTCCCATATTTCTGGTAACAGAAAACAATACAGTTTGCCAGCCACTTAGACAGAGGTTGTTTGGAAACTGCTGCCCTTCTCTTTGGCATGAAAGAAACTAAAAGCTGGTCTGATTTCGGACAGACTTGGTTCTATTAGTGTAATAATGCAAACTTCTGTGACGCTTAAGTATGCAGAAGTGCCCCACCGCCCCAATTAGAATGCTCGGATAATAAACTGGTAGTTTCACTGACTGGTTAAGCATAAATTCAGATGCCATCTTTGGTAGAAACAGAGGGTTAGTATGCAAAGCCACCCTGTCCTTATGAAAATCAAGTAAGGCTCTTACACATCAGGGCCTGAAGCTCGAAATCCTCTGAGCGGTGGTGACAGCAACCAAAAATAGCACTTTCCACGACACATAGCGTGATGTCACAAGAACCAGCTGGTTCAAGGGAGGTAGGGTCAGCTTTCTAAAATAAAATTAAGATCCCACAGCGGCGCGACTGCACACTGGGGTTTCAAGTGGAGGATCCCTTTCAGGAAGGTTTTAGAAACCTCCAATTGAGCCACAGTTTTGCCTTCCACCAGGGTGTGGTAAGTAGAAACAGCCAACAGGTGGACCTTTAGAGAAGAGTAGCTCAGGCCCAAGTCCGACAGGTGCATGAGATACTCAAAATTTGTGGTACTGGGCAAATAAAGGGTCCCAACCCTTCGAGGTGGTCCATATCGAAAAGCACTTCCATCGCCAAAGCATACGTAGTCCTCATAGAAGGCTACCAGAACCTGTGCCACTCTGGAGGAAACTCCAAAACAAGAAGCAGCTATTTTCGGAGCTGCCATGTGTGAAGGTGAAGGGACTTCAGCCCCGATGGACCAGTGTGCCCATCTCCTGAGTCAGGAGATTGTGACAGTGGCAGGGGAACCGGAGTTCCACTGGCAGCTGCTGAAGGAGCAGAAACCAAACTTAGTGAATCCAAAATGGGGCTATCAGAACCATGTGTGCCCCTTCTGCCTGAAGGTTGAGCAGCACCCTCTGCAGAGCCGGAAAGGGAGGGAAGGCGACAAAACCTCTCTGTCCAGCAAAGTACGCCTCGCCAGAAAACACCAGGCCCAGGAGCGAGCAAAACTTGGGAAGTTTTATGCTGTATGGGAGGCAAACAGATCTAGGTCTGGATGACCCATAGGTCAAAAATGTGTTCGCCACATCCTGCTTGAGTTCTCACCATGAGCTTTGACTCTGATGCAGCTGAGACTGTCCGCCAGGATGTTTTGCACATCCAGAATATGAACTGCAGTGAGGTGAATTCGATGCAGAACTGCCCAGTTCCACACCTTCATCGCCTCCCTGCAAAGGGAGTATGAGCGAGTGCCTCCTTGCTGGTTGAGATACCGCACAATACACACATTGTCTGACTAGACTAGCAAGGGTGCCCTGGCAAAGCAGGTGCTAAATGCCCCATCCCTGTCCTTACTGCCTTTGTCATTCTTCCATTTACCCTTGCCCTTTTCCCTATTGACGCTCTCTATCTTGGTGTTTACCTCACTAACTACCCTGATATTTTTGAGGGAGGGCTAGGCTGTCCCTGCTCCTTTCCAGTGCCTTCCCTTGGCTAGTTTAAATGCTTGTCAATGAAGCATTTAAACCTATCACCTAGGATCCTGGTTCCTCTCCTGACAGTTGCAGACCATCGCGCCAGTATAGGCCTACATCATTCCAGGTGGACCCCTAGTTCCCAGTGAAGCCAAACCCTGAGCTCTGCACCAGTTTTTCAACCACTGATTGAATCCCATGGTGTGGAGCACCCAGCTCACCATGCCATAGACAGGCAGCACCTCTGAGAAGGTCACTGTGCGTGCTACTTGTCTAAGGCCCTTCCCCAACTCCACAAACTCCTTCTGCACTGTTCTGATCCCTTTCCAGGCAGGTCATTTGTATCTAGGTGGACAGTGACATCCAGCTCCCTCCCCAGTGTAGCAGCTCCCACGATCCTGAGGATTTGCTTCCTGTCCCTCCAAGCCATGGCGCCTGGCAGGCACCTTACCTCCTCTCCGCTTCCACAGTTCTACCCTCCTAACAATGGAGTCCCCACCAGGAGTTGTTCTCTTCCCTGTGGGGTCCCATGCCACCCTCCTGTGGGTCTCCTTTGTGGAGGTTCCCAACATTCTCCTTGGTCTCCACTGCAGGTGCCTCTGTAGAGGAACCACACTCTGCCAGAGTGGCATATGAATTGTGGAGAGGTACAACTGGAGAGATGCGCCTGTTCCACTCACCTCACCCTCCTTGAGCCCACTGTGGTCCAACCGCTTCCTCTTTCTTGGAAACCCTTAGGCAGCGTGTGGTGGCCTGGTGGTCCCTGGGTGGGAGAGGTGGTCCCCAAATCCTGGCCAACTTAGCCTGGAGATGAGCAACCTCCTCCCTCAGCCCAGAGAGGTGCCTGCAGATGGGACAACACCGCATCCTCCAGAATGTCTCCCGGAAGACTACTGCTGCACAGCCACTGCACTGCACCACTCCCATCATGTCTTATTTCTGGCCCCTTAATTGTTGTTTTGAATACTTAATCTTTCCTCTGTTTATTTTATATATATATATTTTCCCCTACTTTCTACTGCCTCCGTGCTCCTTAAAGCTCATGATCTTCCTGTTCTGAGACAGGAAGTTCCTATATTGTCAGTAGTCTCCGTATTTGCTCAGAGTCAGACCTCCAGCAGCTGGGGGGACGAGAGCTACTCTTTTCCTTCTAGGATGGTGCGCCTTTGTGGCTCTGTGATCACCCTTCCTGCTCCCAAAAAGGAAGTTCCTGTTGTCAGTCAAACCTGTGCCTGTAAAAGTAGAACTGGCTAAGGGTGGAGGTGGGGTGGAGGGGAAGGAAAGAGGGCAGTATAATCCCAGTAGAGAAGTATAGTTCTAGCAGCTCTTCCTTCCTCTTTTCTGTTCTCTGCCAGAAGCTATCTAGGGCAGTTTTTAAATCCTAAACACCTGGCTTCCTTCTGGTTAAGCCACTCACCCCTTAATTTATTATCCTTCTATACTTAGATAAATGCATAGAAAACAGTTCTCTTCAGCCAACTCAGGCAAACACCTAGATAACTGTTCAGCTAACAATTCACTTCAGCCAACTCAGACAAACACACTAACTCTTTTTGTTTGTTTGTTTTTATCCTAAATTGAAGGTCCCAGTAGTAGAGTTCTAGTTATTTAGTCCCAGTAGAGACTAAAGTAGAGAAGTACAGTTCTAGCTCCACTGCCTTCCTCTTCCTGTACTCTGCCTGACAAGGAAGGAGGATCAGAGTTTAGAAAGCAATATAAGAAAACAGATTGGCTAGCAGTAGATTTTCTAGATGAATAGTGAGGCTAAGGAAAGTAATATTGCATAGAAGGTAGAAGGATGTAAGGTACAAGGGAAGGGAACCAACCAGAATTTAGATATAAAGGAAGCACAGTGAGAAAGTTGCTTGACATCAAGAGAGGGACGTGAGAGGGCATTGTAGAGTGAGTAATGGTGGTACGAGGGGAACAGCCTAAAGCAAAACAACAAAAAAGTGGAAGAGAGGTCCAGTTGGGCAAGGGAGGAGTAGGGAGCTCCACTATAGGCTATGTCACCATAATCAAAAATAGGAGAATCATCTTTACTACAGTCTTGCTTTTACTGTAATGATCCCAGTGGAATGTCTTCCTATCCCTTTAATTTGACTTCATTTTATTTCAGGTGCTGCAGTTGAAGAGGCCAGGCTGTGTATGACAGAAAGAACAAGGAGGAAGTGTAAAGTCATTCTGGGAGGAACTCTTCCCATCTAGAGCCTTTCCATCAGGTAAGGATGTTGATGAGAACCAGTGCTTTGAAATGGAACATAGTGGCATAAACCAGGTACAGTACTATCATTTAACTACTTCTCTGGTTACTATGTTAAGTAAAATTCCTTTGACACATTACCAGGATTATGTTGGGTATGCAGGGATGTCCTGTGGGGAGAGGCTTGGAGAACTGAACCTGTACTCCGGGGATAGGACTGAGACATTTAAATATTTGAAGGGCTTAATAAGCAGGTGACGAGTCTGTTTCAATGGAGGTGAGCTTATAACACTAGGGGGCACAGTAGGAAATTATTGGGGCAGGGTCTGGCAAAATGTGAGGAAGTTCTTCATTGAGATGGTGGTAAATGACTGGAATAATTTGGCGAAGGAGGATGTGGAGGAGATGGCAACGATCACGTAGTTCAAGCATGCATGAGATAAGTATATGGGTATACTGGCGATGGGAAGGATGGGTTTGGGCCGCCTCAGTAGATGGATTCTACTTGGGGTTTTCATGGGCAGACTAGGTGGGCCATGGTGTCCTTATCCCGGTACTTCTGTGAATTTATAAATATTCTTCCGATGAGTAGCTCTGTAAGGACACTTCAGTCACAAAGTTGTATACTACTCCTATCCTCTGCACTGACTGCCCTGTGGATGTTGTATATTGTTAGTTCTGGTGTACTTCGACGGTGTACTGTATCTGATACTGTGTACCGACTCCTGCTTCCAACACCGATGGCCCTGAGGATGTTGTATCAATGGTTCTGGGGTGCTGACTGTTATCCCTGCTTTGACAGTCCTGTTAGATTCTATAAAGTGTCTGTCCTGTGATTGGCAATGTATTCTTTCAGCATATGTACAGGGTATGAAATTTAGGAGGAAGTGGGCTTCTGTGGAATGCAGTTTTAAACGCGCATGCTCATTAACTGAGTTTCATGCCTATTATATATGCATGCCTGAAAATAGGTATTTTATGTTTAGGGCATGTGGAAGGGTTGTAGGTTAGACAGATTTATTTATTAATTAGAAAAGTCGGATTTACAACCTTTGAGTCATGGACTCATTTACAAAGGCACCTCGTCGCTGGGGTAGACAGAGTTACATAGTGTGGTTACAACAGTGAGAACAGTACAGGTGCAAAACATTAAACCGAGTACACATAGGTTACATAATAATGTTACTTATAATAGGTTACAATCATATAAAAGATACCCAGGGGTTACATTGGGGTACAGCTCTGGACATACCTAGATAATACCTGGAGAAGGTGGAAGTAGGGATGGGGAGTGAGCTGGGAGGGAGGGGAGAGATAGGCTGTCTGGAGGACGTTGTCAAGTCAGGAGGCCTGACAGGAGGATCCTACAGTGGGATTAATTAGGTGCATCTAAGCAACGAGCGCCAAAGAGATGGTTCCAGAGGGCATTTTGAAGGCACCAGTTTTGGCAATGTCTGTGATATAGGCTGGAGGGAGTTGAACCAAGCAGGGCTCGGTAATGGAAGGACCTCCGGACTAGTGAGGTCTTGGTTCTGGGCACCAGAAAGGTGGCCTTGACAGAGCTGGGTGGCAACAGACGAGGACGATGCTGTAGGGTAGTAGAGACCTCCGGGAAGAGCCCTAGAAGAGATTTTTGGCAGTAGGCAGATCTGGTAATGCAGATGCCCTCAAAGGTGAGCAGGTTGGTGGTGGAGTAGAGCAGGCAAGTGTGAGGCGGCTAGGGGCTCGGTCAGGAGCCTGCAGGTCTTATGATTGAGAGCTGCATTTTAGTCATATGTATTGTCTGCCCCGAGCGTAAATGGGCAAGCCATAGTCCACTAGCGACAGGACAGAAGAGGTGATGGCCAGTCGGAGGGTAACGGGGGAGCAGTCTCTATGATGGTATAGTAGGCCTATCCGAGAATTTATGGTTGAGGATAGGGCATTGCCGTAGGTGTGGAAGGTGAGAGCAGAGTCAAAGTGGTGCCTAGATATTTGTAAGAGGTCACTTGCTCCAGCGGGTGCAGAGTGCTGGGGAGAATGAAGAGGGGCATTCTTGGCCTTGTTTTGGTAATGGGAGAAGAGCATTGACGTAGTCTCTTTAGGTTAATGACAAGTCGGTGGTCAAGGAACCACTTTTCAGCTTGGTTGTAGGTGTGCTGGAGGGATACCTGGAGAGAAGAGGATCGGGCTGGGAGGCAAAGAGAACCGCGATCGCCGGCATGGAGGAGCATTTTTCCTGTGCAGGAACAGGGGAAGAGTGTTGAGGTAGAGGCTGAAAAGTACAATGCCCAGAATGGAGCCCTGGGGTACCCCGAACTAATGGGCGAGGTATTGGACAGGGAGCTGTTTATCGCCATATGCTGGGATCTAGCTGAGAGGTAGCTGGAGAACCAGGCAAAGGACCAGTGGAAAGCCGAGTTGGTGGAGGGAGTTGGAGCAGTAGGGTGACAAACAGTGTCAATAGCCTTGAAGAAGTCTTTTGAACACTGCCCCGGGAAGGTTGCTGGAGTCAAGAGCAGAGTGCAGGTATTTAGAGAACTCCAGGAGAGTAGTAGTGGTACTTTGTCCTGGGCAGAAACCATGCTGTTCTGGGCATATTATGTCATATTTGGCCAGGTACTCAGATAGTTGAATAGATACTGTTTTTTTCTAGGGCTTTAGAGAGCAGGGGAAAGATGGAGATTGGCCAGTAGTTGTTAGGTGTGGACCGATCTCCACTCTTATGTATAGGGGTGATTTCGGCGATTTCCAAACACTGGGAAACTAACTGAGGCATAGAGACTGGTTTAGTAGGTCTGTAATGGGACTAGAACGACATCCAAGACCAGGCGGAGGATCCGGGAGTCTAGGGGTCACAGCTGGGGTTGTTGCTACTAAGGGCTTTTTAGCAGGTGTAGCCTGGCTGAGTGGGGAGATATAGTGCAGGTAGAAAGGAGGGTGATCCAAGACAGGGGGATAGAGGCGGTATTGGGTCAAAAAGTTGTTTGGGGAGGACAGAGCTTAGGGTCAGAGAAGGTAGTATTGAGGCAATCAGCTATGTGAGTTGGGCCCATAGTGACGGTGCCATCGGAGGAGCTGGGATGGTGGGAGGAGGGTCTTCCAGTTGCACAGACACTGTAATTTGCTATAAAATGCACTTTCTATATATTTTACCAAAACAAAAAGTAATAATAAAATAAATATATATTACTAGTGCAATGCCCTGTACCTAGGGCTTTCAGGGTTGATATCTGCCGCTGCAGCTGGTGCAGAATGCGGTGGCCAGGCTGTTGACTGGCCTATTGAGAACCTGTCGATCACACCTGTGCTCCGTGGACCTGCACTGGCTGCCGTACAGTGGCGGATCACCTTCAAGATCGGGTTTATTGACCTACAATGCCCTATATGGACAGAGACTCCGTATCTGAAAGATCTTCTTTGTCCTTATAGCCCCCTCTGCTCACTCCGCCTCCTCCAATGAGGGATTGCTAGAGATTGCCAGGGTTTGATTGAAGTCTTCGAGCCCGTTTCTTTTCCTTTTTATGGCTCGCCACACTATGGAACTTCTACCTCGCAGGTAACGAGTATGCCTGACTGTTGAGAGCTTTAAAACTCATCTTTTGGTATTGCTTTCTCTGATTTTGATTACTTGGTTTCTTTTCATAATTCTAGGATTTTACTGTAATTATATTTACATTATAGTTTTAGGATTATTTAATTGTACAAGCACCTTGATCTTTTGGAATTGCACTTTCTATAAATAAATGATTGATATATATACAGAAAAGAAATCAATGGTTAGTCTCTCAGTTCCAAGAACAGTACACTTTTCCTTCAGTGTACAATCAGGCTTAGCTTCAGCCAACAGAATTTCCAGTGTATCAGAACTTACATGCACACCTCAGTGCTTCCTCCAACACAGTCAGCTCTCCACTGACCAACCTATGTTTTATTTTTATTTTTATTTAGTTTTTGTTGACCGGTAAGTGCACTAGACAAATCCTGCCTGTTTTCAGGCACGCACCCGGGAGGGGAATACAGATGAAATGCCAATTGACTTTGAACCAGATTAAACTGTTGGTGGTATTTAGTGAATGGGGAAATTTGGCCAGTGCACCAGGGAAATTTCCTTACTCTGCTTCCTGTGAGCAGGGGGACCCATTTTCTGTGGGACCAACATGGCGGCCTCCCATGGATCTTGGTGTGGAAGTGTTGCAGACAGGAGAGCAGGCCTCCTCTCCTGGTCTGAATTCAACAGGGGCTGAAGATGAAAATTTGGTGAAAGTACTACTATCCCTGAAGGAAATAGTATGGATATTTATATGTCTACAGAAGGATTATGTAGAACCTGGTTTGATATTGAAAAAGATGCAGCAGGTAACTTGAATCATGACAACAAAAATTTTTCAGCTTGTATTAGTTGATGAGCGCCATTTGCTGGAAAAGCAACGCTTGAAGAAAACTAAATGTTTTACAGTCTGGAGCGGCTTCTGTCAACCCGAATTTCAGGCCTGTCAAACTAGCAGGAGCACAGCTGCTCCTGAATCTACTATAGCGGGTCTGGGTGAGTTTTCAAATGCTTTTCTAAGGCTTGCAGTAAAACACCTTAGTGGTGAGTGCCAAAAGCCTAAAGTTTCTAGTCCACCTGTTCCTTTTCTGTTTGTGGTACAGTGCATGAAAAAACTTTCAAGGTTGTTCACAAGCTGAATCGCTGCTACTGATTCATTCTAAGCCGTGACTGCACCAGTAAATGCCTGCTCTGATGTGTCTATTTCCAAGGCTGGCAGTTACAACACCTTAATGGTGTGTGCCAAAGCCTGAAGACTTCGTTTACTAGCTCCCTTTCTGATCTTGGGACAGTGTCTGGGTCTGAAAGCGCTCAAGTTAACTCACAGGCTGAATGCAGCTCCTGGTCTTTTCCAGCCGCTGACGGCTCAAGCGCAGCTGTCAGTAATGAGCCAGGAGGTTTCTGTAGCAACGGCCTGGGTGTCAAAGAAAACAAACAAGGGCTTAGAGTCTGACTTGCAGGTGAATACATCAGCTCACTCATGGAGCAAAAGGTGCATGGCTCAGTAGTTTGGGTCCCACATGAAAATCCCCTACAGTGGTACCACTGGACTTTTACACTCAAAGACAGCAGGGCTTGTTTTAGACAACCAAACCCTGCAGAACAGGGGACGGCAATAATCTACCAAACCAGGTTAAACACACAAGAGAACGCTACAGACTTTATCTTTGGGAACAAAAATCTGAGAGTGCTGTACTAGAGAAGAAGAATTTAAAATCCATTGATAAGGCTCGCCAGGTCTCTTCCTTTTGATAATATTTCGAGATGGCTCATGGACACTAAAAGCCCTTTCAGGGGCAGGATGGACTAGATCCACAAAGGGATATGGATTCCAGACCCAGATGGGATATTTCTTTCTCCCAAGCCACAGCAGAATGGAAGCCTGAGGTTTCTTCCAGGCCTGTATCAAACACTCCTGTTCATTCTGACTCCATACTACAATTTGTCCCCTGCTTCAGAACTGATTCGGGACAGCTCTAAAACAGTCTCTACTGACTTTTTCCACCTTTTGATACCCGGGGCACAGGGGTTGGAGAGAAGCCCTCCTTTGTTGTCAGTCCAGTCACGAATCTAAACCCTACTGTCTGAGCTTTTTTCTGATACTAAACAAGTGGCTGCTCCCCGAGAAACGAGTACGGATAAGATATAAGTGGGTTTGGAAAATCACATTGATAGATATCATATGTGGAAAATTTATTAAAGGATTCTCTGCATTTCTCTCCAAAGGAAGTTTATGCTTTATCAATATTTCAGGAGAGAATAATTATGACGTTAGTGTTCGAACATCTTATGCACTAGATTTGTTCTGGGAGAGGTATGGGCAAGTCAAGACATCTCCGACATGGACCCGCTTTTGTAGTTATACCTTTACTAAACCTTTAATTAAGTATGTGACTGTATATGTTTCATGAAGGGAGTTCATGTTGAAGATATCACATACTGGTTATCACAGAAAATGAAATACTCAGTTCACCAGAAGCCATTTTGGATGGAGAGCTTTCTGGACTGGGGAGTGAAGTACAAGGTAAAACTACGGCAGGGTGAAACAGGAATAGAGCATATTCCAAACTCCTCCTTTGGGCAGAGACCGTGGATCTGTTTTTATGCAGGTCAACCCCGGCCTGCTATAGGTGTGGTTCTCACACTTTTTCAAGCACTTGTGACAAACCCTGTTGCAATAACTGTGGGGAAATTGGTCACATCATTATGCAATGTGCTAACCATACTGCTGACCTTTATGGAGGAATATGGCATGTCTTCAGTGACTGCCTTTGGGCAGCTCCAGAATAAAGCAAGCTGTATTAGCCCTGAGCTTCTCATGCAGCAAGCACAGATTTCGGACCGTGTGTCAGCCTCGGCCCCAGTACCTCAAATGATATTTCTCAAATCCACCCCCACCCACCGCCTTTTGGTCTCTCTATCCTCCACAAGGATCTTCCTGACCTCCTTCTTCTATATATCCCCAAACTCCATCAATAGATCCTTTAGTGATTTCTGTTGATTTAGAATCACAAGAGGTTTTGAACCAGGTTCCAGTACAACAAATCATGAAACCAGATATGCTCACTCTACTTTGTTATTCAGATATGCTCATTCCTCCAAAAATGGTACTGGTGTACCTTTTTCGGATCCCTTGCCTTGTAGAAGATCTTCTAGATTTTCTAAATCCATTCCTCGGATCCCCACCCCAGTGGAATCTAAAATTCATGCTGCCTTGTTTACCCTTTGGGAAACTCTGAAATGGAAGTGGGTGATTCCGATTCAAAAATCCTTTAATGATCAAGGTCAGAAAAAATTTAGATGCTGATTATAAAGGGAAAAGAAAAAGACGAAAAAGACCTAGGTACTCTTTCTAATGGAATTTTGAATGACTTGTGGTTTAGTCTGTTCCTTCAATGTTCATAGTTTGTTAAATTATGAAGAACAAAGGGTTGTGTTTCAATTTTACATGATAAAGCCATAGATGTTTGATTAATTCAGAAACCTGGATGCTGCTGCAGATCAGATTCGTTCTTTAAGAGGGAATGGGTCTGGGGTCCATCCTATTGGTCTTTCGCCAGAATGTGGCTGATGAGGTTGGGGTCCTTTTCATTCTTTCAGTTTTTCTCTCCGAAATTATATGATTTGATACCAGGAGAGCTTTGATTTCACATGGTCTATGGAATAATATGGACTGTCATTTTATTTCAGTTTATGCTGCCCAAATAAAGGCAGAAAGAGTAAATCTCATAAGAGCAATCCAACCTTTGTAGTTACACAATATAAAATATTTCTGTGGTGATTTTAATTGTCCCTTGGTTACAGGGTCAAGTTAAAAAGAAGATACAAAAAAAATATATTGTGATTCCCATGCATTATCTCAGATGATTTCTTTGGCTGGGTTATTCAATTGTCATTTACTAAATACTAAAGGCCCTAAGTTTACTTTTATACACGGAACAATTATTCTCGACTCATTGATTATATCTTCATATCAGCAAATGTTCTAAAGGTTCTTTAACTATGATTCCAGTTACTTTTTCAGACCATTTGTTATTGTTTTCCATGCATCATTTTGTTCCAAAATCTACTCTTTATGGCAGATGGAAGCTTAATGACTATATGTTAAATGATTCAGTGGTTATTCAGAGGTAACAGTTTTGTTTCATGCTAGGTTGTCGGTTGAATGTCTGTATACTGATCAAGGTGAATGGTGGATGGACACCAAAGCTGACATAAAAAGTGGTTTTCTAAATATGGAAAAAAGAGGAAATGCTACCTTTCTGCACTATTTATCCCTTAGGCAACAGTTGCATAAATTAATTATCAAATTCATCCAATTATGATTACAGTAGTCAGATTTCCACAGTAAAGGATGCCATGAAAGTTTTTGAATCTACTAGAGCAAGATCAATTCAGTCTCTTCTGAATCATAGCACAAAATCCTTGTCTATCGGTATTCCTATGAAGCCTGTAAAGATTTAAAACATACAGGCTCTTTGGAGTCTTTAACTACCCCAGATGGCAGAACAGTTACTTTTTAGTAGACATAGAGGCTGAAATTGAGACATTATAGTTTATCAGTCAGTGATATTTTATCCTCCAACATAAATAAGTTTTAAGGTCAGTGGAGATCCCGAATTTCCCAATAGAAGTACAAAATTTACAATGTCCAATTACTAAAATAGAAATTACAAGCTATTACAGCATTACGGCTTCATCCTGCTCCAGGTTTGGATGGTATCCTCACTCTTTCTATAAACAATTTATTTTACAATTGGTAGACTGTTTATTATTTACAATTATTGGTTTGCTAATAACATTATACATCCTGAGTTTTCTGAAGGACTTCTATTTTATCTCTATAAAAGGGACCGTACTCAAAGAAATAATTGAGACCTATAGTTTTGATGAACACTGATTATGAAATATTGGCACATATGTTAAATACTTGCTTAAAAGCGTATGCCTTCAGGGTGCTATCTCCAGTTCAGTATTGTGTTTACCTGATAAAATATTCAGCAAGCCTTAGGGACCATAAGAGATCATTTATCATTGTAATATTTCAGGTGTGTCTGGTTGTGTGGTAACAGTAGATCAGGAAAAAGCTTTTGATAGAGTTTTACATAAATATTTGTTTACAGTATTAAAGCGTATACAAAATTTCATCACTTTTTATATCTCAATTGCAGTTATTATACTCTTTGTTACAGTCTGACCTTCTTTTAAAAGGTGTGGTCGGACAAAATTCACGGTACACTCTGGAGTCCGACAAGGATGCCCTTGAGCCCTTTTACTGAACAGTTTTTCCTTGATTCTTTACTCCATTCGCTGTAGCATCTCCAAAATGGACTGAATTACTGGCTCAGCATCCTCATGCCTTATGCATTCAAGCTTATGCTGATGATATCTGTGCTTTTTTCAGATCCTGGGCAAATTAATTTTTTTTTTTTTTTTTTTACAAGAAATTGCACTTTATCAGAAGGTTTCAAATGCCAAATTGAATATGGGAAGAGTAAAGGTATTTTTATTGGCCTAATGTCCATCCTGATTCCATCTGGTATGGACCGTGCCTATGTCTTCCACTCCTTTAGAAATATTGGGGATCACTTTTGACTACATAATTTACCTGAACAAAATTGGGAAAAGCTATTATCAAAGCAGAACAGAAGGTGAACAGATGGAGACAGTGGAAATATTCCAAAATTAAGTGAATTGCTATATTAAAAAGTTTATTTTACCATTATTACAGTATGTAGCAGTATTATATCCATTACCCATCAAATTAGAAACAAGGATCTATAGGCTATGCTTTCAAATGTTATGGGCTCAAAATTAAATCCCATTAAATGCAATTATACCTGTTTGGATCTCAAAAGGGGGTCTCAGCATGATAGAACCGGGTTTTTCTCCATGCTTTGTTTTTCAAGCATTCTGTTGGCACTATACTACACATCAAGGACAATATTTCAAAGGCTTGGATGACAAAAGGTCTAGCTGTATATTTTAAGTCATGGCTACAAATAGACCAAAATACACCCATGTCTTAATATCCTCCTATTTTTGCCAGCTGCTCAAAAATTATATAAATGGGTATCATGAAAATGGTCCCATCACACTTTCCACAAAATCTCTATATCAAGATATCATTGTTAGAAATTATCCTAAGGAACCTTGTTTTAAGAATTGTCCCTCAGCAGATAACCATTACATTTTCCACCAGTTAACACTTTAAAGAATTCCTCAGAAAATGTGGGAGAACTTGTGACTTACAGTCTATGGGAGGTTGAATATAAGGGATAACGCTAAAACATAAAGTATTACAAAAACTGTCCCTATATGGAATGTATAGCAGCAGATGGAAACTATGGAGCATTTCTTATTACACTGTTCTTATACAGTTAGGTTTATGGAGTTATTTAGCATTCAGATGGATATTAAATTGGCTCCATTTTCTGACGTATGATATACTGGTGGTGGGGAATATGGACTAGGATTATCTCCGCTCCATCCAGACACTTTAATAGTGTTTTTTCTGCCTAAAGTTTATCTGTGGCAGGCTCATAATGGGTGCTACATCAGAATAGGATGTCTTCTGAATGTTTGAGCATATTAGTTTGTAAAGAACTTCAAGATATTTATAAATCAGATTGCTTAAAACACTGCAACAGGTGCTACAATGGTGGAAGAGTTTCACTTATTTTATTAAATATAAATAAGATTATTTGCATAATTTGATCTGAATTTGTTTTGAGCTTTATAAATTTCTTTTTCTGTTTTTCCTTTTGATAAGCATGTATCATTGTTGGTTTGGATTATCTTTGATGTGTTTTGATGTATTTCAATAAAAATCTCCCCTACTCTTTTAGAAGTGCCATGGATCTTTAACATCCACCTGAACCACCACCATCCAGGCAGATGAGACCTCGGTTTTCATCTCATCTGAAAGATGGCACCTCAGGAGTGCAGCACCACCTCATGCTGCACTGGAGTGTCAGTACTGAGATATTAACCCAAGTGCCTGGTGTGGGGCAAGAACCCACAGACTTCTGATCTCCCGCCTCAGAGGTGAGTGTGCTACTTGCTGAGCCACTGACACCGACATTGACATTGACATCTAACAAGTCTTCCTGGAGGCAGGCTTTTTATACCTGCCGCCTGTGACCTCATGAACATGTGCCCCATCTGTTATCACATTATTACTTGTAAAAGTGGCTAGGAGGGCACTTTGTTACTATAAAACCTTTTATATACATCATAACATAATGTGTCATTGATAGGTATAAGGGTTATAACATTATTTTCTTTCTTAAGCAAAATGAACAGTATTATCACCATAACTGATCTAAGCCCCACCTTCTTTCATGATATCACATTCTAGGGACGTGGATATGTTGTTAAATCCACACTTACTGGCAGGTTCCTTGCCACTTTAAATCTTGCGGAAGATCTTCAAGCTGGCTCCTCCCACCCACCGGGTGGTAAAACTCTGAGCTCCGCCCATGATGTCAGATCTTCCTTACGCTTGGAAGCTCAGGTTCCTGCTTAGGCGCTGGCTTT
Organism: Neoceratodus forsteri; assembly: GCA_016271365.2. NCBI lineage: Eukaryota > Metazoa > Chordata > Ceratodontiformes > Ceratodontidae > Neoceratodus > Neoceratodus forsteri. Next base: position 333,338,498 of record CM057449.1, read on the forward strand.
AGCGTCCCTGTCAGGTCAAGCCGGCGAGACATCTGTTGATGCAGTCGAGATTTTTCGTGACCCATCAGACGGGCTGTCGACTGGAGAAGCCGACAACCCATCTTCACGGTTCCCCGGTGAAACCGAGACTTGCCTGTGCCTCCTGTGCGGAGTCCCCAGTTAAGGTCCCTGAGCCGGGAGGAGCGAGTTTCCCGCACTCCCCCCGACCCACCCTCGGAAACACCGAGGATCTCGGTCTCGACCTCCTCTCCAGTCTAGCCAGTCCCTACCGACATTGGCGTCTCGGCACTGAGGGAAGCGGCGGGCGCTCATCCACTGGGAAGCAGCGGTGCCACTCATCCCTCGTCCTCCTCTGAGGATAGGCTCCAGCGCAAGTTGCATTGGCGCTACTAGGATCTTATGTGGCAGCAGCTTCTTTTGTCCGGGAGCAAGCCGACTCCATCACCTTCCCCAGCCATTAAGTGGCTGTCACCTGAGCCGGCGAAACAACCCCTCATGGTCATTGAGGAGCGAAGCGGTGCTGGTTGTTTGGCGAAACCAGCTGCACCACCATCGTGGTGGAACCCCGCCTCCACAACCAAAAATTGGGGCTCCGACCAAGGATTCTCGGTTGGGTCATGGGTTGCCCCATGGGTTGTCAGTCACCCTCACTCCTGATCGCCTTGGCAGGTGGAGGTGGCTCAGCCCTCGGCAGCTGTTTGCAGACTCCTCTGAGTCTGGCGATGACTCTTCCTGTTCTCAGGCCTCTCGGCCTGGGTCCTCTAGAGGACAGTTGGTGGGCAGAGGCCATCCTCGTTCATGGGATTACTCCGCTCATCTCAGAATCTACTGGGATGAAGCTGAACCTAATAGTCAAAGCGGACCAGGTATTCCCTCATGGAGATACTGGACTCAGGGGATTCTCCTCACGGAGGCCTTTCCGTGGTCGAAGCCATTGTTGGCCTGGCCCTGGAGCTATGGCAGTGGCGGCTTCTTGTCCAGCTCCTCGGCCAGGATGGCCAGGAAGTATGCCGTTCCACGGGCTCACTCTCTGGATTCTCGGAGCACCCCTCTGCGGAGGGGTTAGTGACCGACAGTGTTTTCTGGCGCTCGGAAATGCTCGGGACGTGGACAAGCCACTGGATAAAGAGTACAAGAAACTGGACTACTCTGGGCGTAAAGTTTACGCTGTGTTCTCCTTAGGCCTTTGTCAGGCCAGTTCAGCCATACTGATGGCACATTTTCCTCACGCCCTTTTGGGCTCCCTGGATGAGGTGATCCCTCATCTCCTGGCTGACCTCCAGACTACAGTCAGGCAGGTGCGGGATCAGGGAGAGGCGGTGACAAAGCAACAGCTCCAAACTGCTCTCGACATTGGAGCGGCTTGTGCCCGGTCAGTAGTGGCCGCAGTGACCATGCGCCGCGGAGCTGGCTGCGGATCTCCACCTTCCTGGCGGATCGCAGCACAAGCTGGCAGGTTCCCTTCCTGGGTACTGACTTGTTCGGTCCCGGGTGGAGGTCAACTGCAGAGGATTGAGAAGTCCAATGCCACCTTGGACTCGGTCACGCCTGCCCAGAAGGGCAAAGGCCACCAGCAGCAGCGTAGCCCTTTCTGCCTTCTGCACCTGCAGCATGTCCAGGCAACACCAGCATCGTGGCCAGCAGGCTCGCGATTTGGCACCCTAAAGCTCAAGCCTGCAGCTTTCTCCAGCAGGAAGCCGGGAGGAAAAGGCCCAGGAGGTCCCTCGGCCAGTCCTTCCTCCAAGCCTGCCCAGTGATGGGTTGAGGGGTGTCGCCCCAGCCTCGTCCTCCACCCTGGGTTCCCCGTGGGAGAACGGCTCCGCCGCTTCTTTTCCACCTGGTCCACTATCACTACGGACCGTTGGGTGTTGAGTGGTAGGAAAAGGTCTGCCTCTGGAATTTGAGCAGGCCCCACCCACCCCTATCGGGCCCTTCGCCCCCACAGGGGTTATGGGGTCCATAGCTTCTCTATTGGCTCGTCGAGCCCGACATTGCTCTGCTCCTCCAAAGGAGGTGATCAGGAGGTAGTGGATCCTCCATCAGACCCAGGGTTTGTGTCCAGGTATTTCCTGTCCCAAAACGGATGGGGGGCTGGTGCCCATTCTAGACCTACCACCTGAACAAGTTCCTAAGGTCCTGAACCTTCAGGATAGTCACTCTGACACAGATCATTCCATCCTTGGAGCGAGGCATGTGGTTCTGTTCTCTGGACCTCCAGGACGCGTCCTTTCACGTCCCAATCCGTCCGTCCCACCAGCAATTCCTTTGCTTCAGGAGCGGAGGGGTCCCTTCACGAGTTCCGGGCCATGCCCTTCGGCCTCTCTCCATCTCCCAGGGTCTTCACCAAATGCATGGCAGTGGTGACAGCATTCCTCTGCACCAAAGGGTCCGGGTGTACCCTTACCTGGATGACTGGCTGATTGCAGCCCCTCCAGGCTGGAGGTGGAGCGGTTCAGGGATCTGGCTCTCCAGGTCTGCTCTCAGATTGGCCTCTTCATTAACTTGAGGCCAAATCGGAACTCGTGCCAGCGCAGGTAATTCAATTCATTCGGGCAGAGCTCGACTCTCTTCGAAGCCAGAGCACGGCTCCTGGTGGACAGGGCCGAGGTTCTCTTCTCCTTTGCCCAGTCATTTCTGGTTGGGAAATTGCGCCCTGCCTGGGACTTCCCTCGCCTCCTGGGCCTCATGGCAGCCTGCACCAGCGTGGTCCAGTGGGCCCGCTGGCACATGCGCCCTTCAATGGGGCTGGCCGCCAGTGGTCACAGTGCTCCGGTCCTCTGGACCAGCCAGTTTGCGTGACCCAGGAGATGTGGAATGCTCTCCAGTGGTGGATCGTTGCAGCTCATCTGCAGGAGGCCATCCCATTTGTCCGCCCAAGCCGAGCGGTCATTGTAATGACCGATGCTCTCTGGGTTAGGGTGCCCATCTGGGGAGCACAGAGCGCATGGCCTCTGGTCCCCTCAGGAATCGTGATGCCACATCAACCTGCTGGAGCTTGAGGTCCGACTAGCCCTCACCACCTTCGCTCCATTTGTATGCGGGTCAAGTGGTCCAGGTCCAGATGGACAATACCACTACCATGTACTACCCTAAACCACCAGGGCGGGGACGACTCCCTGCCCTCATGCAAGGAAGCTCTCCACACTTGGTCCCTCGTGAGCAGACTGGAGGCAGATCTCCTAGCCATCCATGTGGCGGAGCCTCCAGCACTCTGGCCGATGCCCTAGCCGGATAGGTGCTGCATCTCACGAGTGGTCTGTCCTGCCGGAGGTAGTACATGATCTGTTCTCCCACTGGGGCACTTCTCAGGTGGACCTGTTTGCCTCCAGGAGAATGGGAAGCTGAGGCTGTTTCATGCCTGCCCCTTCAGCAGGTCTCGCTGCAGGGGATGCCTTCTCAAGGCCTTGGACCCCGGCCTCTTTCGCATTTCCCTTGATCCACAAGGTGCTTCTCAAGGCGAGGGAGGGACAAGGCGCAGGTGATTCTGGTAGCCCCAGACTGGCCCTGCCAGTTCTGGTATCCAGATCTCCTCAGTCTCTGCTCCAGGCTCCCGAGGTGGCTTCCAGCCTGCCCGGACCTGATCTCAGTCAACCAGGGAAGGTACTCCACCGGACCTTCAATACCTGCACCTGACGGCCTGGTTCCTGAGCAGCTAGAGTTCCAGGCCTTGGGTCTTTCCGTCGAGGTCCTCAACATTGTTGAGGTATCCCGTAAGGTGCCGAGCAGAAAATGCTATGCCAGTCAAATGGAAGAGATTCTCCATTTGGTGTCAGGATAAGGGGTTGGACCTTCCTTCTGCTCCTTGGCCAGCATTCTGACTACCATGGTCCCTTTCTCAGCAAGGGTTTCGGATCAGCGACCCTTAAGGTGCACCTGGCAGCCATCTCTGCTTCAGGCGCAGGCGAGAAAGCAGTTAGATGGTCAAAGAAAGGTGGTCGGGCGCTCAAAGGCCTTGATCACATATCCTCCGTGCGGTGAACCTCACCTCCGTGGATCGACTGCTGGTATCTGTAAGCCTGCGGCAAGTCATTCGAACCGATGCATTGTGTGATATCTCTCACCTGTCATGGAAGACCGTTTCGTGGTGGCTATCACGTCAGCCAGAAGGATGGGAGAGCTCCAGCCGCTTCCATCGAGTCTCCTTATCTGGTCTTCCACAGGACAAGGTTGTCCTGCGCGCCCACCAAATTCCTTCCGAAGGTGGCGCCGAGATTCACCATAACCAGATGTTGACTCTGCCGTGTTCTACCCCAATCACATCTTGAGGCCAAATATAGGCTCCATACTTGGACCCTAGAAGACGATCTCTATAAGGAGTGGACGGCTGAAGTTCGGGAGAGGTTCGCCAGCTGTTTGTCACCTATGCTGAAGCCGCACCTGGCAGACCTGCAGCCAAGTGGATGATAGGCAGGTGGGTCACCTCCTGCATAGATCTCTGCTATAGGTTGGCTGGCATGAAGCCTCCCAGAGGGATAAGAGCTCATTCTTCCCACCATACGGCTGCTTGGGTGGCTGCTTCCAGGGACGTCCCTATCCAGGAAATCTGCAGGGCTGCTACCTGGAAGTCAGGCACACCTTCATTACCCACTACTACATCGACCTTGAGTCACGCCGGAATGCTGGTTTTGGGACCTCGGTTCTCCATTCCTTATTTCCTAAGTAGGGGGTGTGCGCTTGCCTCCCTCCTCCCGGAGAACTGCTAGAGTCTGCCAGTAAGTGGGGATAGAACAATATATCCATGTCCCTAGAAATACAGGTTACTCACCTGTAACAGGAGTTCTAGGAATGGTATATGTTGTTCATCCACACAACCCACCCGACCTCCCTGGCTTTGACGCACCACCTTGCTTCCTCCAGCGGGCTAGATCTGGCGGCCCTGGGGCGAGCTGAGAGTTTTACCACCTGGGTGGGTGGGAGGAGACAGCTTGAAGACCTTCCGCAAGATTTAAAGCGGCAAGGAACCTGCAGTAAGTGTGGATGAACAACATATACCATTCCTAGAACTCCCTATTACAGGTGAGTAACCTGTATTTACTCACCTGTAACAGGAGTTGTAGGAGTGGTATATGGTGTTCATCCACAACCCAGCTGACCTCCCCAGCTCGGGCCGCAACCTGGCTTCCAGTGGGCTAGATCTGGCATCATGGGGCTGGAGCCAGAGAGTTTTACCAACTGGGTGGATGGGAGGAGCCAGCTTGAAGACCTTCTGGTAAGATTTACAGCGGCAAGGAACTGCCAATAAGTGTGGATGAACAACATATACCACTCCTATAACTCCTGTTACAGGTGAGCAACCTGTATTTTCTGTCACTAGCTTAAATAGGCTGTTTACCTGGGCTGCCTGCCTCTAAAGAGGACCCTTCAGAAATAATTGGATTTTGGGCCTGCTTTTCCTGGCTCACCAGACTACCAACATTGGCTGGTAAATACCACTGTTTTAACTTATTCTTGCATAACCTTATCTAATATTGAATAAGGTGTTGAAGGATGTGAATAAGAGGGCACGCTTCCCTATTCACTCCCTTTCCACTCTCTCAACATTAACAACCGCTCAACAGTACTTTTACTGCTGCTGAACATTTCATGCAATATTTTCTACTGCTTAGTTGTTCTTGTTGTAACCCCCATGTTACCGGGGTTACTAGAATCCCAGTAAGACCTAGTGGTAGGCAGGGAAGGCAGCTTGTGAAACTTCAGTTAAATGGGTTTCACACTGTCTCACTTCTGTCTCAGTCTCAGCTGAGACTGAGGGATGACATCACCAATAGAACTATCGGAGCTGCATGAGCCACATTGAATCTGCAGCAAAGGGAGTTGGTTAGAACGTTGAGAGTTTTTGAAGTCAGTGTCTTCAAGTCAGTCTTCAGTGAGTGTGTGTGAGTTGGGAGCTTGCTGAGAAAGCAGCTCAGTAAAGGCTCTAGGGCCTCAGCCCTGACAGAGGGCTACTTTTAAGTAATAGGTGTGTCTCCACCTTAAGAGACACAGAAGATAACTGAAGTGGTGGAGACCCCATGTTTGGTTCCAGTGCCCCCTCCTCTGGGGCAGAAAGGTTTCCCTGCAGATTCCTGGGGCAACCCCCAGTTCTGCTCGTAGCGAAAAGCTGCCTATGTGTTCCAGTGTTTATTTGGGAGAACAAGAAGATTTGTGAGTTACCTGTGGGGCACCTGCAACGTGAGGGTGAGTGTCTGCTTTTGCTAAGAGGGGCTCATGTTTTTTCACCCTGGGACTTGTAGGTGACAATGTGGGATTGAACTACTAAATATTGGGAAGCCTAGAGTAATGGGCTAAGCAAAGTAAAAGTAGGTTCAAGTCCAGAGCTTGTTGGGATGCAAATGATATATAGAGGAGATGTGACAGACGCTCACCCAGAATCTACATTTGAAAGTTCAGTAAAGGAATTGTTCAGTTTCCAGACAAATGGCTGGGTATGGGCTGTGGGAGCTGGAGGCGGTGGCCCCCCATCTTTAGTGACCAGGTCCATCTCTACAGATTTTTTCTGTGATTTCTACTTTGCCTCAGGCACTTGGCCAGTGATGAGGAAGTACCCAGACATGTGAGATTGTAAGGAAAACTCTCTCTCTAAGTCGAAGACTCTGAGTAGCAGTTTAGTGAGCCACAACAAGGATAATTAGTTCATTCCTCAAATGGACCCATGGATCAAAGGCAGTCATGGGGGCCGGGCCAGTGGAAAAACCCAAATAGTGTACAAACGTCTGTGTACCCAAAGCTGCGCGCAAGTCCGGCTGTGTGTCTGGTGGGTTTAGAGCCTGAGGGCTGGAAATGGTGGATAAAGTGTTCTGTAGTTCCAATCTGCATTACCAGGAAATGTAGTCCCATGGGGTCCATCTATGCTTTGTTTGTTCAGCTCGGATGTGAATAAAAGCCACACTGAAGAATCCCATTCCTGGTTCTGGACATTACAGTTTATTGCTTCCTGTGTTGATTTACCTGGATACCCCTGTTCAGAGTAGCCAAACCTAGGTCCCTCAGCCGAGTAACCTCATCCTCCCTGAACCCAGTCCCCACCAGGTACTGCTGTCGGCTTCAACAGCATGCCACCTGTCGTTTTGCTAAGAAGGCAGGGGTGAGGGGTTACATTGTTAACATGAGTGGCAGCAGGGCATGCAAGAATATGTTTATTTCTGAGGTAGCCACTCAGCATGGTCACATAATTACTTAGAAGGGAAGTTTGCTTAAAGGCAATGTATTTCTCCTTTATTCCTTTTTTTTTAAATATAATTTTTATTAAAAGTTCTGTAAGAACACAAGTTCCATATTTTACAGAGTAACATGACCGAAAGGTTAATCAGCCATATTGTTCCCATTCAAGTTAACAAGTAGCATTAGTCATTTAAGTCATGATTCAAGGACTGTAGTCTTACATCACAGACATTTTAAAAGATATTAGACAGTTTCATAATCTAACAAAGCTGGTAGGATAAGTGAGAGCGTAGATTGCCCAAGGTCTTATACCTCTGGTGTCCTACTCTCTCTCCTTTGTATTATCAAGTAGGGACTCAGCATATCTGACTCCTTTCATTTTGTTTTGTAACTAGACTAAAGTTTTGTTTAAACAGAGCAGCTCTTTATCTTTTGGGATACAAGTTATTGTGAGCAGATAACTACCCCATTATTTTAGTCCTCATTGGCTCAGGGGAACCTCACTAATTATTTGTAACAAGCTGCTTCCTTGCCATTTCCAGCATTAGCTCACATATAACAAACAGCTCCAGCCAGGCAAGGCTGTCTGTTTGCTGCAGTTCCATTCAGCCTTTTGGGGACCAAGTTCAGGGAAGAAAGAATAAAGCTAGAAACGTAGTATAAAGATATACTACAGGTGGCCAACCTGTAGTAAATGGACAACCGATAGAAATTAGAGACGCTGTTGCAACAGACACAAGAAGGGGGGAGAAAAAGATTCAGTAGTGGTCCTTCATTCATCAGATTGGGGTTCCCATCACAGAGCACTTACCTGGTTAACAAAAACTATATATACATCCTTGATATTTGACAGTTTGAATGGGTTTTATAAAGCCCCCACCCCAAAGTAATACAGCAGTTAGAGTCTTATCTTCTGCAAGATTATCTCCGCTCTTTAGATTCCAGACCTTGGTCTTTGTCACTGTGCCAGAGGCACTAGGAGCCCATGAGAACACACAACACTGGGCCCAACCATGTCAGTGTACAGAAGCAGCATGCATGTAGCAGCATTATGGGATGTGGAACAAGCGCAACCGTTTGAGTTCTGTTTTTTTTTATCCCCCAAGTGTTCATTGCATCTCCTAGGGACAATCAGCCCCTGTCTTCATTATTACTTTTATGTCAACTTATTCAAATTTTGTTCTTGATGTCCTTTTTCGACGCTCATTGCAATTTTTTTTTTTGAAAGTGTACTTTATCCCTCCTACTGCCTGCCAACTCCGACCCTTCCAGGGCATCCAATGGGTCATCCTCCTGCCACTTGCCCACCGGTACCTACCTTCCAGTCCCCATATAGCTGTGGTCCCCAGCAGGGACAAGGTGGAGAGAAGCCGCTGTAATCCTTCATTTCATTAGGACAGAAGGCGGTCGGCGAAAGGTGTTAAATCGAGGCATGCTCCAGGGAAGTCCGGCCATCCCGGAGCTGACAGGTGTTTTTCTGCTTTTTCTCCTCCCCAGGCAGTGCACTCCTGATGTCAAGGTGTGAGACACCAACGCCCACTGCATCTCAGGGCCGCCTGTCCTCTTCAAGTCGGGCTTGCTCCCCTGAGCCTCCTTGAGAGTTACACAAGTCGGTGGGCATGGTCCTCCCACCCCACTCCCTGGAGACGGCAAGCTGTCGTGAGACGCCGAGCTAATCCTTCGGCCCACCCACCAGCGACCCGAGTCCGCCTCCTGAACCCGGTCACAGCGTGAGCGAGGTGGCGCCCCAGCGCCAACCCTCAGCGCCACCGGGCCGCCACTATTGAAATTCATATACATTGTACATAATATCAGGTTGGAAGGACTTTAGATAATCATGTCTGAACTCTCTGCTTAATTTTTTTCTGTACTTTTTTCGTGATAACTATTCTCTATGTGGCTGGTCAGGCTGGACTCCTTCAACTTTCGCCATATCATCTCGCCCTCCCCACCTAGTTCATTTTGGTCTCTAGTTATTCCTACAGATTTCACCCCTGTCCCCCACCCGAGGCAGTCTTATCCAGTATAGCTCCTTAACAACTTCAAAATCCATGTCTTGGTTTGGGATTAAAAGAAATGAAAAACATATGACATCTTGATATTTTTTTTTTTTGCCAGACTGACATTATTACTGGAAGAACAGTATGGTCGTTAACAGGATCCAGGGACCAGCGGAGGGTTCCACTGACCACATGACCTCTCTGGTGTGTGTCTGTCAATTGGGTGGCTGTTTCTTAAGTGGGGTGGCTCCTAAAAGCCTGCCAAAAGACTTCTAAAATCCCTGACTCTGCGTCCTGTCCCTGAATGGCATCCCCAGCACCACGGAGCATCAGGAAGCTGAGAGGGCAAAGGTCTGCTAGTTTTCTTGCCCTCCCTCTCACTGATCGCTGTTTTGGATCTAGGGGCCAGCAGAGGGTTCCAGTGACCTCAGGACCTTCCAGGTTGTGTGTCTGCCAGTATAGGTCGCTGTCTCTGGTGGGTCAGGTCAGAAAAGCTTGCAACAGACTTTTAAAATCCCATACTCTGCATCCTCTCCCCAGGTGGCATCTCTAGCACCAAGAAACAGCAAGGGCTCAGAGGGCAAGAGGTCTGCCACAGTATTCTTGTCCTCACCGATCACCATTTTGACCTCCCAGGTTGTGTGTCTGCCAGATAGGCAGCTGTTTCTACTGCAGGGCAGGTTTCTCCCTCATTGTATATTGGCTGTGTCTCCTAGTGGGTCCTCCAAGCTGCTGTCTGGAGTGCAAAGGCAGAGTTTACTGTGGAGTCAACCTTGAGAGTCAGCCGGCAGCCGCCGTTGTTCTGTCTGTCAGAACTCTGCTCTCGTTTTAAGTTTGTAAATATTTCGCAGTGTTTCTACATAGCTGTGGTAAAAAGGATATTCTATTACTGGCACTTGGCAATGTCAGTTTCTGCAGGTATCACGTTGTTGCTTTGCTTATATCTATTAGGTAATTGATATATAGACCTCCTGATGAGTCTCTTAAATATTGTCAGTCTGTTTTCCAGTCTTCTAGTCATTTTGTCTTTCTTTCTGTAAACATCTGTCCTATCTCTCTGTAGGTTTTTTTGTATTTCTTTCTCTCCATTCTGGCGGCACTTCCTTCCCACCGATCCACCCAGCCCCATCGTCTCGACATCCCCAGGACTTACCTTCTCCCATTTATCCTCCACCACTTGCCTCCGTGGCTGAGGGCAGGAGACCCCAACCTGCCAGACCAGTTCCAGATGCGGGAGATGCCTGAGTCACCAGGGTGTGGAGCCAGCGAGGCTGGTGATCATCGTGCTTGACCAAGAATTTTTCCCTCGGCCTGAGGAAGGGTGGCAGTGATGCCAGTGGCCATGTCATGTACGCTTCGCGTGGCCTGCCGGGCCTCTGCCCCTATTCTGCAACATCAATGTGCCAACCACCAGCCTCCACTATGGGCCAGGCTATAACCGACCACTGATCCTCCCTTCCCGAGGCGAGAGCTGTCCTTGGGACGCCTCGAGCCTCCTCCTTCAGCTAACCCCTGGTGACCTGCCTCTGTGACCACAAACATGGGTCGCCAGTGAGGCAAGGGTAAGGCTTTGATGCCTCAGCCCACGCACCATCGCGCTCTTTGTAGCTATTTCATGAACAGAATGCATATACTCTCTAGCTTGCTAACTGCTGCCCATGTTTTATGTTGTACTGCTGTTCCTCACTTAGCTCTAATTAAGGTAATTCTGGTGTTATAGATAGATACTTTATTTATATAGCACCCCATTCCAGGGACTCCGAGCTCTTCACATTAACAATTAAAACAATATCAAACACACAATATAGCAATCAAAATCAGCAATCAAATTCAGCAATAAGCTTAAAATCTATCATTATACTTTAAAATGAATCATTATAATGTATTTATAAATTAAAAGCCTGGTTAAATAAAAGGTCTTTAAACCCTTTTAAAGGTTTCAACCGAGAATGCTTCCCAGAAATAGGAAGTGAGTTCCACAGGGTAGGCGCGGCAACAGAAAAATGCATGATCACCCGAATGCTGCAACCTAACCCTGAGGAGGTAATCCTTGGCATAACGGAGAGCCCGGGACGGACGATGGGGCACAAGGAGATCTTGCAGGTAGACTGGTCCCCTTTGTATAGGGCCTTATAGGTCAGTAATCCAACCTTGAAGACAGTCCTCCATCTAACTGGCAGCCAGTGCCATTCACAGAGGACAGGTGTGATCTGATCACATCTTTGCACGCCTGTTGGTAATCTTGCTGCCATGTTCTACACCAGCTGCAGCCGGCAGAGATTGCCTCCAGATAGCCCTAGGTAACAGGGCATTGCAGTAATCCTACCTGGACATGACGAAGCATGTACCAGTGTGGTCCGTCCTCAGATGGTATAAGGTCCTGGATCCAGGTGATATTCCTTAGATGGTAAAATCTGCTTTAATGACAACTGGCACCTGAGCATCCAGTGTCAAGCCATCATTGAAGATCACGACCAGATCCTACACCTGTGTGGAGGGGTCAGTGGGACTCCCCAGTACTAGGCCAGGGATCTCCCAACTTCCTCCCCACAACGATGACCTGAATCCACCACCAGTACCTCAGTCTTGTTGGGGTTGAGTCATAGCTAGTTTTGAGTCATCCAAGTCTGGATCTCCTCCAGGCATTTGGTAAATACATAGGCCACCGTCTGGTTACCAGGTGCACAGGACAGGTATAACTAGGTATCATCAGCATAGCAATGAAAACCCAGCCCATACCTCCTGAGAATGTCTCCCAATGGCTGCATGTGCACTGTGAACAACAAGGGCAACTAGACCAATCCCTCGGAACTCCACAAAGCAGAGGCTTCGGGTCATCACTATCTGGGTGGCCTCTGCATTTGTGTTTGAATTATGGATTTAGTTGCTCTCTTATCTGGGTGATTGATACATTGTGATCTTAGACATTCTTTCATTTTTGCAGCCACAACTTGTATCCTGTGTTGTTAAATTCAGCCCTGGGCACTTCCTGTTTGGGTGGCCACTGTATGCACAATTCATGCAGAGTTTTTACTTCATATCTGGGTGGCCTGCTCACTGTGGTCTTTTATGTCCCTTGTTCCCTATCACTGCCAGCATAGGTCTGTTTTATGGAACGTGTTGTTGGCTGTGGTGTTAGGGGTGTACTTGATATCTCAAACTCACTCCCTCACATACACCCATAGTACTGGGACCACAGTCATGCTGGACTTCTCGAGTCTAACTTATTAACCCATAAATAGCCTGCTGCCTTCATCCACCATCTCTTGCCACCCCACTGCATGATAAGAATGTCTTACTTTCTCAGCAGACATAAGTGAGTAGCCAGTATTATTAATATGTACCTCTGATACAGTCCCCTTATCTACCTAGCTGTCACCCTACTCTTATCTGCTGGAGATGTTGAACATTATCCATGTCCAACGGCCCAGCCTCCCTCTTTTCATCCTCCACCTTGGCAACATACAAGGGCTTAAAAAGTAGTTCACCTAAATATTTATTTATTTGAAAATTGGTAACTGGGAAAGGCACACTGAGCCATGGCTCATTTCCAGGTGCAACCTATGGAAAAGGGACACAGTAAGTCAAACACAGCTGTAGAGGAGCATTCCAAAGACAAATTACAAACAGAGAACAGTTGAACAAGATGCAAGTGCAAATAATAATAAACGTGAACAGACGTTGGTTCTATGAGCAGCACCAATACCCAATTAAAATGACAAAAGCAGGTTGATACAAATAAGTGCACCTGTAATAGTGACATGAACTGACCTGAAGGGGAACTGTGGCAGGGGTGAAAAGAGCACCGGGCAGGTCATTTAGAGGCTGACTGGAGCAGGTGGCGAGGTAGGAGCTTTTGCAGGCGGTGCCTAAGGAAACGGGGTGGGGACTGATATAAAAGTCTTGTCTCTGAAATTGATGAGCTAACAGTCGAGTCACTTTTATTAACTGGAACTTCTAGGGATGTCCAAACATGGCTAAAATTTACCATTCATTATTACGTTTGCACATTACCAGGGTATAACTTTCTTCGCTGTGATTGTACAGGCTCAAAGAAAGGGATGGCACTTCAATGTAGTACAAGTCTCATTTAATGTAACAGTTCCAAGCCATCCACTCCCACCGAGTCCCCAGTTAAATATTGTCATGGAGCGTCCACTAGATGCACAAAAGCTCCTTATTGGTTGCACAAATCTGCTGTCCTCTCTGATCAAGTATGTTAGCTTCTTGGTTGAGAATAACAAGTTCATTATTTTTGTTAATTTTACTATTAATTGGCTTAGCTTTTGTAATAAATTTATGGTATAGGCCTCTGTAAACTCAGTCTGAACCCGGTCATCTCAGAACCTATCAGATGTTCTAATAATGGTAATACTTTAATGCTGGTTGACTAGACACTAACTTCCAGGGTTGATAGGATCAGGTGCTCTGGTGTTCTGCCTGATACTATTAACAGTCACTCCCTGTATGTGTATGTTTTGTATGGCAGGCAAGGCAATAGAAACCCCTCCTAGAATTATCCAGTTCAGAAAGTTCTCTAACCTGGGTCAGAGTTAGAAACAATGCTCCGGCTGCTACAGTTCTACTGGAAATGAGAGCCTGGCAGTTTTCATTTCCTGGTGCAGTATCACATTTCCACACTAGAAAGTGTTTTATGTCCAGCTGTTGAGCTAAACCCATAACACAGTAGGTCAGCAAAATGGTGCCTAACAGTTACATAAAGACAATATTGTGAAATAAAATGCGTATAAGCACTGTGTTTGTGTATCCTTGCTACTTTACTTTTCCTTTCTCACTGGTACATTTATTCTTTCCCTTGTTCATTTAACTTATTCTTCATTACATGATGTATTCTGTTCTTTCTTACTTTTCACTGACTGTTTTCTTTCATTTCTGTACCTGTTTTCTGTCTGCTTTGTTTTTGTTTTCTTTGTATATTTTTTCCTGGCTTTACTGGTCTCTGAACCTTCTGCTAAGCCCTTTCAAACCTCTAACTTACTGTCTTAACAGATCACTCACTTCAGTATTTTGGTCCTGCATGTTTCCTCATTCCTGACTTGGAATTATTTTTTTCTCCAGTAGCTTCTCTTCAGCCAAAGATCCACGCTCCGCATCCAGCTTCACTATTACTGACTTGTGTCACCTTTCAGCGATTCAGCACATGATGCACAACAAATCTGCTTGCATGCCTCTTTCCTCACCCTTCCGCCTGCCTGCCTCCGCACAGGACGTGCTTATACACATCCTTGTCTGAACAATTCTCCCCTCAGTGCTATCTCCTTCCCCTTAGTGCATAATGCACCGACAGCTGGCCACCCTTGCGTCTGTGGTAGCTCCACCCCACACTTCAGTGCATGATGCATTCTCTGTCTTTAGAATTTTTTTTTTGCAGCTCTCCCTTGTCTCAGGTATGTCTGCACATGTGCGCACTACAAAGGCTCTCTACTTCCACTACATCCAATCGCCAAGCCAGCATATTGCAGCACGATTTCCATATGTAATGCTGGCTGTAAATACATTTCAGGGCTAGAAATGCATCTCCATGGAAACCGGAAAGGCTGTATTTCTAGCCCTGCTCAATCCTGAGCTCTAGCAGTGTCTCAGCATCGATCGCCCTTTCTATATGAAGTTACTGATATCAGTTCGCCGTTACCTTTTTCACATCAATGTTTGCTGACCTGCAAGACAAATTTGTCCCTATTAGAAGGAGAATAATGTGCCCTATCTCCAAATGGCTGGTCCCACCTCCTAGCTAAGCTCAGTGAAAGATAAAAAAAATAGCTTGAGTTTCAGGCCGCTTCATCTGCTATAGGCTAGTCTGCTTGTAGGACAGTATGTAATGAATGCAGAAGAACAATTGGGCATAAACAAGAGCTCTCACTACAAATAGCTTTTTAACTTCACTGCTTAAAATCCTAGGCTCTTCGAAAAACATCTCAAGCAAATGTTGGGTCTAAAAGATTATCATTCCCCTCAGATATGGTCTTAAATTATTTTTTTCATTTCTTTAAATGTTTGTTTATACTGGTAAGCAGATTAGCATAAATGCCATGTTTCACAGCGACCAGTACTCTGATGTAACCTGTAATAATAGCTCTATCATAGCCAGTACAGTCAGTTGATATTTCTAGGATTTCTCATCATTGACCCAGGCCTTCCCTGATCTGTCTTTGCCATCGTTGAGTTGCGCCACCATTTAAATGGTCTAGCACAGCTGAGGTCCAAACTCCTCATGCAGGTTCCTGACTCTAAATCTGCAGGTTGTGATGGTATTGGGCTTAAACTTAAGATCACTGCACGTGAGTTAGCGCCCCTGATGATAGGTTCATTAACTTATCCCTGTCATCTGGTGTTGTGTCTGAATTATGGACTACCCCCAAATATTGTTCCTGTGTTTAAGAAAGGAACCATAAACTTAAAACAACTACTGACCCCACTGCCATGCTTGCTCTATTAAACAGAATACTTGAAAAAGTTGTTGCCTCCCAGCTCACCATTTATCTCTCCACCCATGAACCTCTCTTCTACACAGCATGGTTTTCAAAAAGTCCTAGTACCACTACACCTCCTCACTCTCACCAACAGTATTGCCTCAGCAGTGGATATGGGCAGCCTCACATGTGCTTTTGTTCTAGACTTCACACCACTCCCTACTTTATGCAGACTTGCTAACTTGGGAATTTCATCTGCTGTCCTCTCTTGTTTAGTAACTGTCTTGCACTCTGATCCCAGAGAGTCAAATATGGGTCCGTCCTATCTGAACTTGTACCAGCTTTGGTGGGGTTCCTTAAAGATTTTTCTAGGTCCTCTTCTGTTTGTACTGCATGGAAACTCATAATCCAACACCTGTCCCAGTGCTCTGCCATGCCTTATGCAAGTGACCTGGTCCTCTACACCTGCTCAGAAAGTATTGATCGTATAAACCAATATGTAACTACTGAACTTGTGTGTACACAGTTGGTTGTCTGCTAATAAACTGATTCTGAATATGACTGAAACACAGTCTGTGCTGTTTGGTACATCCTTCAGACTAAGGCTGTACCCTCCCAGTTATCCATTACTTACTCTGATGGTACCTTAACCCCCATCTCCTCCTTCACCTACCTTGGAGTCGCCCTGACCGCACCCTCAATTACTGACTTCATGTAGTGAGGTGTCTATAAAGCAGTTATTTCCATGCTGCGTGTCTTTTACAAAGTGGGTCATAACCTTACCTGCCAAGCTTGTCTTGCCATTGCCTGTCGGATGCTTCTCTCTAAACTCCTCTATGGAGAAAAGCAGAGATTTGTGCAGTCATGGTGGGATCGGCACCTACTAAAGGCTACTAGGCTAATATGCCATGGTAATAAGGAAGGTAGAAGGATTACTAAAATGCTGCTTGCTGTAGAAAGTAATCCTTTATTAAATCCAAAAGCACAAGATAAAAAAGTTCAACCATGTAGGACGTTACAAGCCAACAGTCCAAATTGCTTCCTTATTCCTCCACCCACTCCCTATGTGATGTGATCACTTTATGGAGACCCTGTTTTCTTGACTGCTTCAAAATCTACTCTACTGAAGTGGTGCCGTTACTACAACAGTAATTAACAGTCTGCACTGGTATCTCACTGACTCACCCACCATTGCTCCCTCTATGACAGGCTTGGTTGGCTTCCTCTGTCCTCTCTTTTGAGACTACACTTCTGGGGGTATTATTTTTAGCACCTTGCAAAATCAGCTGTCCGTATCTCTTGCCTTGCTTGTCAAACCTGTGGACAGTGCTTAACCTTTGTGGTCTGGTGGTAACGCTCAAGTGACTGTTCCTAAGCTAGGTACTACGGCAGGAGAATCTTCTTTGCATAAGGAGCTCCCAAGAGTGTGAACTTCATACCCTTTATATAGTCGCCTCTGCAGCTTTGTTTCGTAGTAGGTATCGTGAACATCTCCTTAACTTGGTAAGCTGTTCTTACCCTTGATTTGTGCTGTTTGACTTGAATCAGTTGAATAGTCATGTTTGTCTTTATATCATGGTATTACTGTGTCCTTTGCATAGGTTTATGTTCACGTAACTTTATTAGTAGTGGTGTTTTTTTCTCACAACTGTGTAATGTTTTGTTAATTCCTGTTCTGTTTCACTGTTTATTTTATTGCTTTATTATCATATGTGTCAGAAACAAATGGTTTGATACTTTTATTGGACCAACATAGATGTAACAAAAAAAACCGCGCTTAAGCTTCCGAGGAAGGACGTGGTTGGTCTGAAAGCTTAAGCACCGTTTATTCTGTTACATCAGTGTTGGTCCAGTAAAGGTATCAAACCATTTGTTTCTGATCTGTTCTACGAGACCACACGGCAACTAACTAATTTGTGTTAACGTATTGTACAGTATGTACCGCTTTTATTATTTGTTGTAACCTCCCAGATCGTGCCTGAAAATAGGCATTTGATTGACTAGTGCACTTACCTAGTTAACAAAAGCGAACTACATAAAAAAAAATACTGCAGCTTTAACAAGGACATAAACTAAATCAGGCATTTCTAAATGGTTCTTACTAGCAGACAGCTAAACCCTTATTTTCCCTTTACACTGTTTAAAAAAAAAAAAAAAAAAAGGCTTCATACCAGAGGTAAAGGAAAGGCTGCTGTTTACATTGGTGCTAAACTGCATTTATGTAATAAACTTAAATGCATTTTTGTAGCATTTAAAAAATGTAAACAGCCCTCTCCTTTCAAAACTCCCATCCTGTCTGCTATACAAAATGGCGGCAGACTTGAAAGTAGTGAGGTCACTGGGTGAGCGCTAGACTGCTCCTGCACAGTGCTAGCCACGTTACTAAAGCCTGATTTGCAGTACATTTCTATCAAAATGATCAAAACATAACTTTAAAGGAGATAGGAAATTATTTTACATAGTTAACTGCCCTTCCATATTCCTTTCCATGCCAGTTATGTATTCTGATATGTTTTGATAATGTTTTTGTTAAATAAATAATTTAAGCTTTAGGGTGCCTCAGATCTACATAGTTCCACTCTCCTACCAGCTACTGCTCTTGATTTTGTATTTCAAGACATCCTATGACATCGATAACTCCCATTCATGCTATTCATCTGAATGGCCTGGAAAGGAGTTTGTGATGTTATAGAATGTTCAGGCATTATTTAAAGAGAGGCAGCAACTATTGAGGAGAGAGGATTCAGGTAGTTACAAAGGCAATATAATTAGATTATTTTTGATAACTTAAGTCCTGCTGTTTTATAATATGTTTTTAAATGTTTCTATTCTGTTGAAATGGATGTTTTATGATTTCTTTGTAAAATGCTATGATCTTGTTGGAATAACATTCCATAAATAAAGTTTGCTTGCTTGCTAGTTTAACAGAAAAGGTCAAACAGATATCTGAATAGTAGGTAGCTAATAAAAGGACAACTGGAGGGCTTCTAGAGGTGTAAACACAGTTTCATATCACCTTTAACATGTATTATTTTAACTAATGCACATGTTTTAATCTATGCTTTTGATAATTTATGTTACATTATTAGTGCAGAAACCAGAGATTAATGGAGATTATATAATAGTCTGAGCATACTTGCAGTTGTCCCTAAATTTGTCCCTGGATAAATTGAGCTCTGCTGTTAACCCTTTCCATTCATTGTATCGATCCCATCAGTTCCTCCATTCTGTTAACATAGGAATCACTGGATTTAGCCAGTGGGAGGTGAACCTCTTGACTGCGCCGGCGTATTATACTAAATAGTTCTGAATTCTTGTGTGATCTAATCCTTACTAGTGTAATCCCACTGTGTAAGTCTGAAAGTTCATAGGAGTAGATTCGTATAATTTTGTGAGCCGTTTTGTGTATTTAGGCCCAGTATGCCCTTTATTGGGCTATCCACAGAGTTAGTGGCTACCCTGTCATCCACACCCTTCAATAGAGGTCAGAGGTTGTGCTCCCAAATGCTTTGTTATTGTAGGGGTCTGGAAAAACAGATCACCACGTTCAACCTGAATTTCCAGCTTTGAGGGAAAATACTTTCCACCCCTTCCCCATCCATTTTTTATTGTTCATCTGTGATATTGTGTCCTCCTCCCACCTATTCTTCTCCTGAGGCGTATGGGTCCCCTGTGTTTTTAACAATATCTGGTATATCATGGAGCTATATCTGTTTCTGCCGATTAATGTTACGACTCAGTAAAATAAATTCTCTAGTTCTGTCCCAGTACTATCGATGTGTAGCAGTTTATTTTCATTTTATAGTTTCTGGCCTGGAGGAAACGAAGGAAATCCAGTGTCTCAGGTGGGTACATTTTAAGAGAAGAGTTTAATGTTGTTAGAACGACATTTGTGACGGAGGCTGTCAGTCCCTATTAGAAAGTAGATAGGGTGGATTGAAACCATTACATCTGTCTGTGTTCACTCAGAGTCTGCTCATCTGTTGCCCTGGCCTGCTTGCTTTGACAGTTAGTGCTTCTGGCAGGCAGCCCACATTCTGGTTCTGGACTACTTCACATTTAAAGGGGCAGAATTCAGTATGACTTTAGTCTGCTCTGCACATAAAGTGGAGCATTTAGATTTGCATATGATTGCGTCTGTTTCAGTTCTTCCTTAGGGAAGTCTTGTGTTAATGTTCAGTTGAGGGAGGATAATATTAGAGCCAGCTCTCAGGTGGTAAACAATCTTTGAACCAGACTGTTTGAGAAGTCCCTTTTTGTTATCAGCGCCTGAGCTCCACACCTGTTACTCATTGTCTGTGTGTGGTGCTGGATATCAAACCTGCTCCTATCTATTGTGCAGCAGATGGAATCATACTAACATAGTAAAATGCCAGCAGAATAGGCCTTCGGTCTTTCACGTCATCGTTTGGGTCAGCCCCACCTGGGCTGACCTTGCCCCTCGCCTTCTCTGGCTTCTCCTTCCCAGTTCCGGATATTCTCGCTGCATTGGATTTTGCTTCCAGAACCCTTCCCACCCCTCTTGAACCCTCCACCGTCTCTGCCTCCACCAGCCCCCTAGGCAGCGCATTCCATGGCTCCACTACCCTCTCAGTGAAGTAGCACCTCCTCCTTTCTCCCTGAATCTTCCTCTAGCTTCCACCCATGCCCTCTAGTGGCCCCCTCCTCCTTCATCATACCCGTCCTTTGCCTGGTCTGGGGATGGTGGTGCTACTATAATTGAACCTGCCTCTTTTACACTGTCTCTGATAGGCAAAATACTGGGTTTCAATCTTGTACCTTTGTAGGCGTGTATCATCATCGTTTTTATTTATGATTCTAGCATTTGCCCGAACAAAGAAAGATAGAGCCGTGGTGCAAAAGTCGGCATATGTATACAGACACAGAGAAAAACATTTAAACATGCCGAGTACACTTCAGTCCTTTCTATGCATTTAACAGCACTAGGAATAACAGCTTGGCTCAACATTTGTATATAACTGCATAAAACATGTAGTAGAGAGGCACCCAGAGTCATCAGAGAGGGACAGTAAGTGCAAGGGAGCATTCCTATTAACTAAGCGAAGCAAGCCTACCATAGGTGGAAACATTTACAGCATCACTTACCTGAGTTTGGGTCTGATTTACCTACATCTGTAGGGAGCCTGTGATACCCTAATGCTCAGTCTTTAACACTGTCAACAACAATAAAATACTCAAGAAGTCACAAAAGATATATTAAAGACAATGCAATTCTTCACTTCAGTTTGGTACAGAAATCGGTTATCTTAAGTTGCTTACCAGTTCCTCCAAGTAAGTAATCAGTTTTAGTTTTCCTGCTAAATTCAACAGCCACAGCAAAGGGAAACTCGATGATGTCGCAACATTATCCTCTATACCTCCATATTCAGGAGAGAGGAAATGATTACTCCAGTGTTGACCTTCGTTAAAGTTTGGAGAAGAGGAGCAGTCCATCTCTGTTTAAAATTAAGTGATATTCCAGTAGATGATACTGTTACAACAACATCAGCCCACGTGGGCAAAGTCATGTTTCCCTGTGTGTGCCCAAGGATCTGTCTTCTAAACATGCTGACAGCATTAGAAGTTCATGCCTCAGTCTCGTGAAGGCCTTCCTAATTTTCCGGTACTTGATTGTTTTATGGTACTGTTTAAATCCATGGTTTGGGTGGTTTTGTCCCATTGCTGGTCGTAGTGTTTGTGCTTTTGCTTACACTGGTAGAGGTGGTCCGGAAACATGGCATGAGGCTTCACGACTGTGCGGTGGTGCTCAGCAGTCCTGTGTCTGTTGGAGACATGCCAATCTGAACTCTCCTAGAGGGCAGTCAGTTGGTTGTGGCTACATTCCATCAGAGACACAGTTGCTTCTGATGTTCTTACCATGTTTTGTCCATAAAGGATTAGCCTCAAGCTCCTACCCCGGATGTGGTGCAGCTTGAGTTTAGCGAGTCATCCACAACATGGGAGCCTTGTTTAGTATTCAGTGCCTTGAATTGACAACGAATGCAGTACCAAGTGTCTGCGTTTCTCTGTGCTTAGTAGGCTGAGGAGTCCCTAGTCATGCCTTCTGGGTAGCATTCTCAGTGTTGTTGTCTTAATGTAGAACCAGCTCCCAGTAGACCTGCCTCAAGCCCCACTCTGTGCTTTGTTTCAGAAATGAACAGCAGGCATGGCTGTTTCTCAAATGTTTCCAGACTGAATGATAGCCATCATGTTAGCACTCTGTTGCTGCTCTAATGTTAATTCTAGGTGTGGATATATTGTTCATCCATACTGTTTGGCATGTCCCTTTTAATCTTGCCAGAAGTCTTCAGGCTGGCTCCTCCCACCCACCTGGGTGGTATATACCTTGGCTATGCCCCATGATGCTAGATCTTCCTTTCTGCTGAAAGATACAGGTTCCCTCTTGCTGTCAGCATTTCATAGGCTCTGGCTTTCAAATTGTCGGTTTTACCAAAATCAAACTCATTCGAGTTAGCGATCGCGCCTTTGTCGCGCCGACTATGGAGGAAAAATCTTCCCAAGTTTACTTAGTGCCCTGCGGCCAAAAGGTGTCACGCCACGATCCCCACGTCACGTCGTTTACTGCCTAGGTGTCAGACAGGACACCTTGTCCTGTGGTTTTCTTGACTTTCCATCCCAACGTCCTGGCCACCACAAGGCATGCTTGAAGCTGGGAGACCGGAGAAAAGAAACCCGCGTGAAATCGAAGGAGGCTAGGTGGGCGGTTTCCACTGCTGTGGGCTCCGCCAAACAGCTGGAACAGATGAAGGCATTCGAGGGGAAGCAGCTCGCGCTCGCCAGTTGAAGCTTCGGGCCAGGGCTGAACCCTAGGCCTCTACCCTCACGGACTTCTTCAAGGAGATGCCAGTCTCTCCCCACTCAGGGTGAGGCGCCTCAGGCTCGTCCTTCCGCTATCGGAAGAGGGAGAAGGACCCGCTGTCTTTGTCTTGAGGGGACGCCTTGGGACCAGGAGAGGTCCGAGTCCCAAGAGCACGCTATCTCGACCTCAGTCAAGATCGCATCCTTGGCCGCTGGCTTTCAGACCTTCCGTCTGGCTAAGCGACCGAGGAAGCGGCCGATGAGGTTGAGCTTATCTTAGACCCTTGTCGCCGCTGTGCCTGACGACTCATTGGAACGGACCTGGTCCTGGTCTTTCTGGATCAGGAGACCCAGCCTGCTGTTGTCCCCATCAAGAACCGGTCCCGGACCCTCGGGTCTCAATGACCCCAGTATCTCCCGATCGACCGAGTTGGCCTCTCCCCAATCTCTCAGGATCCCTCGGACAATCGACTGAGGAAGAGCCATAAGTGCTCAAAGAGGTGGCGCCACAGATCCTCATCCTCTTAGGACGGGAGAGGCTCCAGCAGAAACTCCGTTCGGCGCTATGAAGACCTTGTGTGTGGCAGCTGATCTTGACCAGGCAGAAGCTGGCTGCGCCGCTTACCCTGGCCATCACATGGCTTCCGCCTCCTGGGCGACCAGCCCCTCTGGAACCGAAGCCCTCGGTTCCTCCATCCGTGAGGCCGGGCCGTCTCCAGTTAGGCCTACCAATTTGGTGGAACCACTTCCTAAACAGCCCGAGGAGGCACCCTTGAAAGAAGACCGACAGGACACCGGCTTCCTGACGCCTGTCGATAAGTCACCCTGACCGCCTCGCAGATTGAGGGTGACTTAGGCGTAGACCGCCTATCACGACTCTTCGACTTGGCTTGCACTCACATCCCAGGGATGATGAGTCGTTCAGTCAGCGAGGGATGGAGGAAGGCCCTTCCTCTTTCCAAGGCGTTCTCTGCCTCATCTCCGATTCCACTGGAATGCCCTGGAGCCTATCCAGAAAAAGGAGGAGTACCTCTCACTGACATTCTTGAGAGAGGGAATACCCCAATGGAGGCTCTTCCAGTGGCTAAGGCCATTGCTGGCCCGGCCCCTTGAACTTTGGTAGCTGCCCTGCCTCCTGCCCAACACCATCTGCCCACATGGTCTGCAAGTACACAGTGCCTATGGAGTCCCTTGCTGGGTTCTCAGAGCACTCTTCGGCTGAGGCCTGGTGACCGCCTCTGTGTTCAGGCCTACTGGTAGTTCGGCCGACACTGACTGACCCCGGACAAGGGTCCAAGAATATGGACCACATTGCCCGTAAGGTCTATGCGCCTCTTTCTGGACCTTAGTCAGGCCAGCTCGGCTGTCATTATGGTACACTTCTCTCATGCCCTTCTTGGGTCATTAGATGAGGTCCTCCTCAACTCCCACCAGACATGCCGACCACTGTCAAGCAGGTCCATGACCAGGAGCCGTG
Source organism: Neoceratodus forsteri (assembly GCA_016271365.2). NCBI lineage: Eukaryota > Metazoa > Chordata > Ceratodontiformes > Ceratodontidae > Neoceratodus > Neoceratodus forsteri. Next base: position 333,362,386 of record CM057449.1, read on the forward strand.
CTGTTGCTAAACAGCAGCTCCAGGCGACCTTGGATATCGGGGATTCCTGTGCTCTCTTGCTGGCAGCCACAGTGGCCTCTTGCTGCAGGGCTTGGCTGATGCTTTCCTCCTTCCCGGGATACTCTGCATAAGCTTTGCTGACGTGTCTACCTGGTACCGACCTGTTCGGTCCAGGAGTGGCCGGTCATCTTCAGTGTATAGAGCAGTTCAGTGCCACTCTGGATGCCACGTTTGCCAAGGGTACTTCGGCAAGAACCAGCAGAAGAGAGAAGAATCCATTTCGACACTCTTCCCCTGTGGTCCCGCAGCCCTCCTATCAAGGAGGACAGCAACATCAACAGCAGCAGCAAGCTCAAGCTTGGTGCCCTCGGCCAAGCAGGTCTTCAGCACCGTGCAGGAGGCAGAGGCCTGGAGCCTTCTCCTCCCCCTCCTCCTCCCTCCTCCCTTCTAAGCCTGGTCAGTAATGGGTTGGAGGTGGCCACCCCTACACCCGTCACGCCAGCTCTGGGTCCTCCCATGGGTGGTCGGTTCGCAACTTCCTTTCCGCCTGGTCCGCTATCACTGGACAGATGGGTTCTAAGTGGTCGTTCAGGGACTGCCTCTAGAATTCAAGCAGTACCCTCCCAGCTGAGCCCACGCCTTGGGAGGAGCAGATTTCTACATGCACTCAGTCGGCTCTTCAAGACAATGTAGCCCATCTCCTCCGCAAGGAGACAGTAGCTCAGTGCTGGATCCTCCGACAGACCCAGGCTTTGTTTCTAGGTATTTCTGGTGCCCAAGCAGGCGGGGAGGGGTTGGCACCCCATCCTAGATCTCCATGACCTGAATCAATATTTCAGGTCTCGATTTGTGTGTGTAGGGTTGAGGTTATTTTCTAGGGACATGGATATGTTGTTCATCCACACTCATTGGCAGGTATCCTTGCCGCTTTAAATCTTGCGGAAGGTCTTCAGCTTGCTCCTCCCACCCACCGGGTGGTATAACTCGGCTCCGCCCCATGGCGCCAGATCTTCCTTACGCTTGGAAGCTCAGGTTCCCTCCTTAACGCCTCATGCTTGTGACTGGTTCCTATTCTCCGTTTATGATTTAAAAAATAAATTTTGCAAAAAGACTTCAGTCTTCATCCTCGCGCTGCGACGGACAAATCAACTCCTGATTTCGAGATGCCCATGCGGGCAGAAGATGTCTCGGACGGATCCACACTCCACGGTGTGTCACTGCTTAGGCCTTGAGCACGACCCGCAGGCTTGCGACCTGTGCTCATCTTTCTCGGCCCTCGTCCTCGAAGACCGTGCTGCCCGATTGCAACTGGGCCGTCCCGAGAAGCGTTTCCCTCGTGAAGTCCAAGGAGGCCCGGTTATGTGTGTTCATGGCGGCGGGAGCTCAAGGATCAGCCTGAGCGGATGGTCGCCGAAGAGGAGGCGGCATGGGAAGTCAGATTTTCCTCGGCCGCATTTATCCCGCCTTCTCTGGGTTCTTCCACACGGCTTCTTTTATGAGTTTAGTCTGTCCTCTACTAAAGGAGAAGGGTCTGTCTGCTGGACCTTATTCTCGGTCCAAAAGAGGGATAGGCAGTCCTCCGCCGACGGCTCTTGGGGCGGGAAGGTCCCTCTCCCGGGCCGTCGGCTGTCGGCTTGATCACGAAGCTGCCCTGGCTCAATGAACCCCTGGCCAGGTCAGTTGACCGAGACGACCGGGCGAAGTCGGATTTTCTCGACCCATGGACGGGTGTCGCTTTAGCAGCCGAGATTCCCTCCCCGGGTTCCCCCGGGAGGAGTTGAGATCCTGGGGTCGCCTTGCGCCTCCGGTCGGAGCCCTCGGATGGACCATCCGGCCGGGCGGGAGTGCTGTCTCGCCGACACCTCCCCGCACCGACCTCGGAAATTCGGACTCGGTTCGGTTCGACTCTTCAGGTCCAGCTGATCCCACCGTCATAGGCGGTCTCGGTCTCGGCACGCGTAAGCTGCCGCTGCCCTCTGCCCTCCTCCTCGGATGAGGGGAGTTTCGCGTGAAATTACGCCGACGGCACGAGGACCTTATGTTGCAACAGTTTCTCCTGGCCGGGAATAAGCCGCCTCGCCGCTTTCCCCCGCCATTAAGTGTTGTCACCGAACGTCCGACACAACCCCCACTTATCCGAGGAGCTCATACCCAGGCCGGTTGTTCGCCAAACCAGCTGCTCCAATCGATTCGTGGAACTCCTCCGCCTCCACACACCATCTGGGGCCCACCAAGGATCTCGGTCGGCTAAGGGTCACCCCATCACGGTCAGTTACCCTCACTCCCGACCGACCTCGGAGGTGAAGGTGGCTCAGGCCAGAGGCAGTTCTTCGAGGAGGATTCTTCCGAGTCCGAAGATGATTCCTCCTTTTCTCCAAGCGACTGGACGGAGTCTTCAGAGGTCAGTCAATGGACGATAGCCCGTCGTCTTCTAGGACTGCTCTCGCTCATCTCGGAGTCTACCGGGATGGAGCTCGGAACCCGCTTTCCAACGGGCCAGGTATCCTCACGGAGATTCTGGACCGAGGGGATTCTCCGACGGAGGTTTTCCGGTGGCCGAGGCCATAGTGGGTCCGGGCACTGGAGCTTTGGCAGCGCCTCTGTTTCCTGCCCTGCGCCTGCGTCAGGATGCCGGGCTATGAAGTATGCGTCCTACCGGTTCCCTGTCCGTTTTTTCGAACACCCCTCCTGAGGGGTTGGTTACCGACAGCTGCTTTTCGCGCCACGGGCAACGCCAGGGATGTGGACAAACCTCCTGACAAGGAGTCCAAGAAATTGACTATGTCGGCTTAAAGTCTCACTAAGGCCCCTCTCGGCCTTCGGCCAGGCCAGTTCGGCCGGGCCCTCATGGGCACATTTTCTCATGCCCTGTTGGGCTCCCTGATAGAGGTCAATTCTCATCTTCCCACGATCTGCAGACTACGGTTACAGCAGGTGCGGGACCAGGCAGGGCAGTGGCCAAACAGCAGCTCCAGACTGCTTGGCTATAGGGACTCATGTGCTAGATCGTGGCGGCCGCAGTGGCTATGTACGGCGATGGTTTGGCTGAGGATATCCACCTTTACTCGGATACCCAGCACAAGTTGGCGGATGTTCCTTTTGGGGACTGACCTCTTCGGCCCTGGGGTGGAAGGTCACCTGCAGAGGATCGAGAAGTCCAATGCCACCTTGACTCGGTCTCTTCCGCTCAGAAGGACAAAGGTCAAGAACCACAGCCTAAGCTCTTTCGTCGTTCTTCTTTGCCCGCGTCCCGGCCCAGCAACGGTTAGGGCCAGCAGGCTCGGCCTTGGCATCCCAAACCCAAGCTCACCGGCTTCCTCTAACAGGAGGCAAGGAGGAAAGGGCCCAGGGGTCCCTCGGCCGGTCCTCCTCCAAGCCTGCCCAGTGGCGGACTGAGGGTGTCGCCCATCCCCGCCACCTTCCCTGGGTCCCCCGTGGGGGATGGCTCCGCACTTCCGTTCGCCTGGTCCGCTGTTACCACGGACAGGTGGGTCTTGAGGTGGTAAGAAGGCCTGCTCTGAATTCGAGCAGGCACCACCCTTCAGAGTGCCGCCTCGGGGGCCCGGGATCCCCAGCTCACTGGCGGCCTGTCGAGTCGACATCGCCTCCTCCTCCAGAAGGAGGTGGTAGAGAGGTGGTGGACCCTCCTTCAGACCCAGGGTTTGTGTCCAGGTACTTCCCGCCTGAAGCGACGGGGCTGCGCCCATTCTCGACCCACACGACTCCAAACAAGTTCCTAAGGTCTCGAACCTTCAGGATGGTCACCTGGCTCAGATAATACCATCCTGGAACGCGGCGGTGGTTCTGCTCTCTGGACTTGCAGGACGGCTTTTCACGTCCCTATCCGTCCGCTCACCAGAGATTCCTTCGTCCGAGCGGAAGGATCCCTCTTGAGTTCAAGCCATGCCTTCGCTTGTCTCCAGCTCCCAGGGTCTTCACCAAATGCATGGCTGTGGTGACAGCATTCTCCTGCGGCGCCGAGGGGTCCGGTGTACCTTACCTGGACGACTGGCTGATAGCAGCTCCCTCCAGGAAGGAGGCGGAGTGGTCCAGAGATCTGGCCTCCAGGTTCGCTCTCAACTGGGCCTCCTTATCCAACGAGGCCAAGTCGGAACTCGAGCGAAGCAGGTGATTCTATTCATCGGTAGCAGCTCGACTCTCTTCGAGCCAGGCGGGCTCGGCGGACAGGGGCGAGGTTCTTTCCTCCTTTGCCCGATCATTTCTGGTTGGAGCAATTAGCCCCTGCCGGGACTTCCCTGCTTCTCCTGGGTCCCATGGCGGCCTGCACCAGCGTGGTCCGTTGGGCCGCTGGAACATGCGTCCCCTTCAGTGGGGACTGGCCAGCCAGTGGTCACAATGCTGCGATCCCTTGGATCCAGCTTGTTTGGTGACACAGGGGATGTGGAGCGCTCTCCAGTGGTGGACCGTTCCAGATCATTTGCAGGAGGGCATCCTGTTACCGTCCGCCCCAGGCGACGGTCTCTCTGTCGACCGATGCCTCTCTGATGGGTTGGGGTGCCCATCTGGAGAACACGGACTCATGGCCTCTGGTCCCCGGAGTCCCGATGCCACATCAACCTGCTGGGCTCGAGGCGGTCCGCCTAGCTCTCACCGCCTTTGCTCCGTCCTCCGGGTCAAGTGGTCCGAGTCCAGGCGGACAATACCACGACTATGTACTATCTAAACCGCCAGGGCGGGACGCGCCCATGCTTTGTGCCAGGAAGCTCTCCGCATTTGGTCACTGTGCAGCCTGGAGGCGGATCTCCTAGCCATTCACGTGGCAGGAGCCTCCAACACCCTGGCGATGCCCTGGGCGGATAGGGGCTGCATCCTGGTGGTCTCTCCCTACCGGAGGTAGTACAGCATCTGTTCTCCCTTTGGGGCACACCTCAGGTGGACCTGTTTGCCTCAGGAGAGCACGACTGAGTCTGTTCCATGCCCGCCCCTCAGCAGGGCTCGCTGCAGGGATGCCTTCTCGAGGCAATGGACCCGGGCCTCTTTACACCTTTCCCCATTTCCCTTGATCCACAAGGTGCTTCTCAAGGCGAGGAGGGACAAGGCGCAGGTGATTCTGATAGCCCCAGACTGGCCTCGCCAGTTCTGGTACCAGATCTCCTCAGTCTCAGCTCCAGGACTCGCGGCAGCTTCCAGCTCGCCCGGACCTGCTCTCAGTCAATCAGGAATGTTCCATCCGGACCTTCAATCCCTGCACCTGACGGCCTGGTTCCTGGCGGCTAGAGTTCCAGGCCTTGGGTCTTTCGGTAGGTCCTCAATGTAGTTAGAAGTCCGTAAGTCGACCAAAATGCTATGCCTTCAAATGGAAAAGGTTTTCCATTTGGTGTCAGGGCAAGGGCTTGACCCTTCCTCCTGTTCCTTGGCAAGCATCTTGGACTATTTATGGTCCCTTTCTAGTCAAGGGCTTGGGTCGCTGACCCTAAGGGTGCACCTGGCAGCCATCTCTGCTTACGAGTGCGGGCGGGAAGCAGTCAGTGGCGCAGGAGAAGGTGGTCTGGGCGCTTTTCAAGGCCTTGATCACATTTCCTCAGTCACGGGAACCCCACCTCCGTTGGGATCTACTGCTGGTACTGGCAAAGCTCATGGGCAAGCCATTCGAATCCTATGCACAGGTGTGCTCTCTCACCTGTCGTGGAAGACCGCCTTCTTGGTGGCTATCACGTCAGCCAGAAGGATGGGAGAGCTCCAGGCGCTTCCATCGAGTCTCCTTACCTGGTCTTCCACAGGGACAAGGTTGTCCTGCGCCCCACCAAATTCCTTCCGAAGGTGGTGTCGGAGTTTCACCTTAACCAGGTGTTGACTCTGCCGGTGTTCTACCCCAATCACACCTCGGAGGCTGAATATAGGCTCCATACTCTGGACCCTAGAAGGCGCAGCTTATTATAAGGCCTGGCTGAAATTCGGGGAGAGGTTCGGCCAGCTGTTTGTCACCCTACGCTGAAGCCGCATCTGGCAGACCTGCAGCCAAGCGGACGATAAGCAGGTGGGTAACCTCCTGCATAGATCTCTGCTATAAGTTGGCGGGCATGGAGCCTCCCAGAGGGATAAGAGCTCATTCTACCCGCCATACTGCTGCAAGGTGGCTGCTTCCAGGGACGTCCCTATCCAGGAAATCTGCAGGGTGCTACCTGAAGTCAGCAAACACCTTCATTACCCATTACCACATCGACCTTGAGTCACGCCGGGATGCTGGTTTTGGGGCCTCGGTTCTCCAGTCTCTCTTTCCCAAGTAAGTATTGGGGTGTCGTCTTGCCTCCTCCTCCCGGAGAACTGCTAGAGTCTGCCAATGAGTGTGGATGAACAACATATCCATGTCCCTAGAAATACAGGTTACTCACCTGTAACAGGAGTTCTAGGAATGGTATATGTTGTTCATCCACACGACTCACCCGGCTTCGACGCACAACCTGAGCTTCCAGCGGGCCAGATCTGGCATCATGGGGCGGAGCCGAGTTATACCACCCGGTGGGTGGGAGGAGCAAGCTTGAAGACCTTCCGGCAAGATTTAAAGCGGCAAGGATACCTGCCAATGAGTGTGGATGAACAACATATACCATTCCTAGAACTCCTGTTACAGGTGAGTAACCTGTATTTATTTCCTATCGGACTTCGACTCAATTCCACGCAACTCATGGGCTCCTACTGCAGCCAGATGGACATTAAATATTTTATTTTTCATCTTATTCACCCCATGATGTATCTGAAAGCATTGACAAATTTTGTCGCTTACGGAGAGGAGTAAGCCCTCATAGTATAGTAGTATTCATTGCATTTTGCAAAGCAATGCTTATGTACAGACTGTATGTTTGTTATATTTTAATAAACATAAAGTTTAAAAAAAAAATCTCAGGTCTACGCAACTTTTGGATGGTCACACTGAACCAGATCATACCATCCCTGGAGTGAAACATGTGGTTCTGTTCACTGGATCTACAGGACGTCTTCTTTCATGTCCCAATCTGTCCATCCCATCAGCAGTTCCTCCACTTCAGGGTTGAGGGGACCCTTGCACGAGTTCCGAGCCTGCCTTCGGCCTGTCATCGGCCACATGGGTCTTCACCAAATGTATGCAGTGATGCCGGCCCACCTTCGGCATTGAGAAGTCAGACTCTACCCTTATCTCGATGACTGGCTCTTGGCAGGTTCCACCCAACAGGAGGTGGAGAGGTCCAGGGATCTGGCCCTCAAAACCTGCTCCCAACTCGGCCTTCTGATCAATGAGGCCAAGTCGGAACTCATGCCCTCTCGGGTAATGGGCTTCATCGGGCAGAGCTCGACTCTTGTCAAGCCTTAGCTCGGCTTCTGGCAGACAGGCGGAGGTTCTCTTCTCCTTTGCTCAATCATTTCTGGTTGGGCATTTGCGCCTGCCCAGGACTTTCTGCCTTCTGGGTTACATGGCGGCATGCTCCTCAGTGGTCCGTTGGGCCCAGTGGCACATGTGCCCTTTCAATGGGAACTGGTCGCCCAATGGACTCAGCGGTATGGTCACTTTGACCAGCTGATCACTGTAACCTGTAAGATGTGGGGCGCTCCAATGGTGAACCGCCTCCAGACCGGTTGCAGGAAGGGATCCCGTTTGTCTACCCTGAGCCAACGGTCATCCTTCCGACCGATGCCTCTCTCATGGGCTGGGGAGCCCACAGGGGACAACAGGGCCCATGGGTTCTGGACCCCAGGGTTCTGATGCCACATCAACCTTTTGGAACTCAGAGCAGTCAGACTGGCACTGTCAGCTTTCACTCCTCAGCTCCGGGTCAAGTGGTTCAAGTCCAGACAGACAATACCATGACCATGTACTACCTCAGCAAGCAGGGCGGCACGCACTCTTGTCTGCTGTGCAAGGAGGCGCTGCATCTGGACCCTCATAAGCCAGTTGGAGCCGGGTCTCCTAGCCATCCATGTGGCAGGAGCTTGAACCAGCTGGCGGATGCTCTCAGCCACATAGGCCAGACATCCCACAGTGGTCCATCCAGAGGTAGCTTATAGCCTGTGCTCCTGTTTGGGCAAACCCGATGGTGGACCTGTTTGCTTCAGGGAAAACAACAAGCTGAGGCTGTATCGCCTGCCCCTCAGCAGGACTCACTGCAGGGGATGCCTTCTGAGACCGTGGACCCCAGGCCTCCTCTACACCTTCCTTCCATTTCCCTTGATCCACAGGTGTTACTCAAGGTGAGGAGGGACAAGGCAAAGGTGATTCTGGTAGCACCAGACTGGCCACGCCAGTTCTGGCACCTAGATCTCCTCAGCCTCAGGTGCAGGCCCCGGAGCGGCTTTGTACACGCCTGGACCTGATATCTGTGAACCAGGGAAGGTATTCCATCCGGACCTTCAATCCCTGCACCTCACAGCCTGGTACCTCAGCAGCTAGAGTTCCAGGCTTTGGGTCCTTCCGATGATGTCTTCACTGTGGTGGAGGTGTCTCAAAAGGAATTGACCAGGAAATGTTATGCCTTTAGATGGAAGAGGTTTTCCATTTGGTGTCTGGATAAGAATCTGGACCCCTTATCCTGTCCTACGGCTAACATTCTTGACTACCTTTGGTCACTCTCCAAAGGGGTCTACAGTCATCGACCCTTAGGGTACACTTGGCAGCCATTTCTGCTTACGGGGCGGGCAGGTCAGCCGACATTGGCGCAGGCGACAGTGGTCGGTGCTTTTTCAAAGGCCTGGATCACATATCGCCTCCGGTGCGTGAACCTCTACCTCCATGGGATCTGTTGCTGGTTTGGCAAGCTCCTGGGCAAGCCATTCGAACCCATGCACAAATGTGATCTCTCACACTTGTCGTGGACAGCCTTCCTGGTGGCTATCACGTCAGCCAGAAGGACAGGGAGCTTCAGGCACTTTCAGTGGACTCCCCTTACCTGGTCTTTCACAGGGACAGAGTTGTCCTGTGCCCCCACCCAAATTCCTTCCGAAGGTGGTGTCAGAGTTCCACCTTAACCAGGTATTGACTCTGCCAGTATACTACCCTAATTACACCTCGGACGCCGAATACAGGCTCCATACCTTGGACCTGAGACATGCTCTCTCCTACTACAAGGAGAGGATGACGTGAAATTGTGGAGAGGTTCGGCCAGCTGTTTATCACTTAACGCTGAAGCCGCTTCTGGCAGACCTGCTGCCAAACGGACCATAGCAAAATGGATTACATCATGCATAAGTTTGTGCTGTGAGTTGGCGGGCAAGGAGCCTCCCAGAGGAGTAAGAGATCATTCCACCCGCCATACTGCTGCATTGGTGGCTGCTTCCAGGGACATCCCTATCCAGGAAATCTGTCTGGCTGCTACCTGGAAGTCAGCAAACACCTATCACCCACTACCACATCGACCTTGAGTTACGCGGAAGCTGGTTTTGGGCCTCGGTTCTCCAATCTCTGTTTCCTAAGTAGGGTGTGTGTGCCTTGCCTCCCTCTTCCTGGAGAACTGCTTGGAGTGTGCTAAACAGTGTGGATGGACAACATATCCATGCTCCTAGAAGAACAGGTTACTCACCTGTAACAGTAGTTCTTGGGTGGTATATGTTGTTCATCCACCGCCTCCCTGACTTCCCTGGCTTCAGGCGCACAACCTTGCTTCTACCGGCTAAGATCTGGTGTCACATGGAGCCGAGTATATACCACCGGGTGGGTGGGAGAGCCAACTTGAAGACTTCTGGCAAGATTTAAAGTGGAAGGACATGCCAAACAGTGTGTATGAAGAACATATACCACTCCTAGAACTACTGTTACAGGCGGGTAACCTGTTCTTGTATATTGGTGACACTTTGTATTTCTGTGAATTGTATTATTAACTGTTGCCTGTTTATGTTCTGTTATTTTAAAAGAGGTCATTGGTTACCTGCAAAACAATAACAGCATCTCGGTGTTTGGTTATGGAGCATTCCACAAAACTTTGAATTCAAAGCCATTTAGTTGTTATTTAGAATAGCGTCATGAAAACCTATATTTTCCTCAAACCCTACTTTACCCTTAAGCCTTAGACTCTGTGGATTCAGTTTATAAATGCTGGTTTGCATTTGCCTTCTGTTTTGAATATACTTTTGTTGTTGCATGTTACCTTTTGCAAAATAATTCTGCTGCTGCATCTGTCTCTCGACCCTTTTGTTAAGTAGGTGTTTTGCCTAAATTAGGTCATCCCAGTCTGCAGTATTTCAAAATGAAATAAAATAAGAAAGGATCTTCTTCGAGCACAATCTCCTTCAAAAAGCCATACTTATTGGATTTGAAATAGACGGTGGTAGGATTTTGCTGAAAACTCTTCCATAGCTGGGGCTACCCACATCGACGTCTTCTGTGCACCGACATCTGCTGCCTTGCCATTTCTGTATGACAACGGTGACCCCATACACTTTAGTTCTTGTCATCAGGAAACAGAGTTCCAACATTTGCCAACTTACAGGAACAGAGACTCACAGGCAGTCACAGAGGAGAGAGGGAGAGCATGCCCAATGAAATAATCCAGCAACTGAAAAGCCAACCGGCAGATACTGTACCTGTAAAATACAGTAGTCCTCCACTCGAGGGACAGAGGTAGTGAGTTTTGCAGCACTGTTAAAGAGATTCTCTTCAGGAGCTACTGTTATTGGTAAGTCAGAAGCCTATCTGTGTTCCTTACTGCTCATTTACAGCTATGACTTACTCAGGAACTGAAGCTCGGTGTCCTGCTTGTGACATCACAGTGGGTTGTTATGGAAATGGTTGTGATGTCACAACTAGGGCATTAGGACTTAAGTTCCTGAGCATATCTCAGTCATTGATGAACTGCAGAGGTCAACGCCACTGATTGTATATTTATCGTCCTCATAGACCACTCTTACACATTTGTAGGAGTGGTCTCTCGATTCTTAGAGTATGAGAACTGCATACCGAATGGGAGCAGTTCTGATACCCTAAGAATGTAAGACATCACTCTTGCAACCATAAGGGTGGTATCTGAGGACTTGTATTATTGATTGAGGGCGGTCAGTAATATATGAAAGCCCTCCTGTCTGAGTGTTCTTGATCCATAATGTTATGTAAATGCCATCGGAAATAAAAATGGAGATGGTTGAAATTCAAGTTTTTTATATGTAGTGCAGATGAGTTCTGCTGCTGCCCACATCCTTACGATATGCACAGCTCCTTTAGCTTTATCTAGTTTGGAAAGTATGTACCTCCTACTTGGCATCCTCCTCTGGCAGACTGTTTTACAGGTCCATGACCCTTAAGTGGAAAAAAAAGTATATATTCCGAATTTTTCTCCCTTATCCTACAGTCACATCCTTAGTTTGTTCCCTTGTTCTGCTATCCTGTATCAATTGATGAACAGGACTGAAGGGGAGAAGTTCTGATACCCTAAGAATGTGTGGAACCAGTAATATAACCATAGCGTGGTCTCCAAAGACGGGTTGCTAGGTAAAATCCCCGCTATTACTTGTTTTAATAATTGATGTTTGTTGTATTTATACAACAGTTTGTTATTGTGTGCTGCTTTAGTACTGTGTCCTGTACATTATGTACCAGGGTCACGCCTGTAAAAGGGCCTTGTGGTCCAGTGTGTTTACCCAAAACCAAATACAAATTAATAGCTGAAACAGCTTCCTTTGGTCCACTCTGCTAACCACCTTCAAAATGTTAAATGCTGCTGTCATGTCCCCTTGCCCTTCTCTTATCCACTTAGAGTGTACTTTAGTATTCCAATTTATTTTCATAATGAGCTCTGCTAACTCATTTTACATCGTGGTACCCTCGTATGCTGCTGTATCTCGTTTTGATTGTGTGGAATCTTGACCAGTTCTGCTTTGAAAGCATGGACATCGCTAGCTTCTTCTTAGTAAGGCTATTCCACATGTGAACCACCATTTGTGAAGTAATGTTTTCTAATGCTATTCCTTATCCTGCCGACCATCAGTTTCCTTTGCCATCCATGCTTCCTATGTTAAAGGGCGACATTGACCCTCCTCAAGTGTTGCCCCTTGTCTAGTGATTTCTGAAAATAATTACTGCGGATATTTTCTGTCCGAATCTGCAACTCTATAAATATCCTAAAATGTAACACATCTGATCCCTGAGACTTGTTTACCTTCATTTTCCTTAACTGTTCTGCAGTCACCTTGGCTGAGATCTAACAAAGCAGCAGCTGTGCTTTGCCGTACCTGTCTATACCGCTTCAATCTGAGGCATGTCTCCTGCCTCTTCCTAGTAAATACTGAAGCAGAAAACATGTTCAGTCTTTTCTACAGTCATGCTATTAAGAGCTATCATATTCCCTGTGCCCATACTCAGCGGCCTTACCTTTTCCCACACTATCCTCTTGCTAGACAATTTTATACATCTTAGGCATGTAGGGTGGGCAAGCTCACGGTGCAGGGATGGTGCTCTTATCTTGGCTAACTTCCCTCACTACTGACTGTACCTCTGTACTCCAGTGGACGGGCTCTTGGGGCAGATTATCTGATTTCTTGTTAAATTGCTAAGTAGCTCGCAACTGAACAGCCAGAACCTTTTATATTTAAAAAAAAAAGTTTTTCAAGCAAGCATATAACATGCAAAAAAAGGGGTCATATAATTTAGGTCTAATTGGTTTGGCGTTTACAAAGCTGGTATATTCAGTACAGAATTTAGTATGCCAGGGATTCACTTTCAGACATTCCCTTGCTCTATTTCAAGTCCCACAACATACTGGCTACAGATAAACTCCTGGCATTCAATGTAAGCAAAACCCATACTCCAGGTACAGCTGCCTGCCTGCTTGCTCTAGCACTTCACTCTGGATCAAGCTTTTGGGGGGATTAATGGGGTACAGACAAAGCCCGATCCAGAGAAAAGCACCGGGGCAAGCAGGCAGCTATACCTGAGGTAAGGGTTTCACTTACATTCAATGCTTGGAGTTTATTTGTAGCCGTATGTTATGGGACTTGCAATGCAGCAAGTGACATGCTTGAAAGTGAACCCTGGCATACTAATTTCTGTACTGAATGTACCAGCTTTGTAAGTCTTACCAATTCGACCTGGATTTAAATCACCCTTTTTTAAGTTATATGATTACTTGAGAAACTTATTTTGAATGTAAAAGGTTCTGGCTGTTTAGTTGTAAGCTATTTAGCAATTTAACAAGAACTGTTTTATGTATTCGCTTCCTTATATTCACATTGCAGTTTTTCTGTACCAGGCTACCTTATTTCCTCAGTGCTGTTCTCTTTCTGCACTTGAAATACCTCTTCTTTTCTCTTTATTTGCATCATTCCTGCAGTCAAAATGGAAGAACAAAATCATCAGTTCCACCAAAGGTCTTGGATTCTGTCTGACCATAGCTCTCATGTTTTGAAAGACACCTCTATTAAATTTCTGGTTCTGGTTTTAATTGCCCTCTTTCATCTGCTTATAATAAACCGTACTGTGCTGTGATCACTAGTAGCCAACTGCTTTTCTGCTCACATACTTGCCATCATGCCAGCTTTATTATTTAGTTTTTGTTAAACAAGTAAGCACACTAGATGAAACAGATGCCTATTTCAGGTGTGACCCAGGAGGTTACAAGGAAATAAGGAAGCAGATTACAAAACAGCTCAGGTAGATAAATGTACAGATATTTCACAGATGAGGCAGGAGGCAAAAAAAAAAAAGAACATACAGTAACATACACAGGAGCAGGTAGCTTAATATACAGACATTACAAACTGTGAGCAGAGAGCAAATTCAAATACCATTTCAAATTCAAGGGTGCAAACACGAGGAAAACTGTTGGCAGGTAGGGCTAGGAAGGCACATAGCACAAACTCCGGGTAGGTGCCCCTCAAAGAGGACCAGTGGTATCGGTGTGTCATTAGTTTAGGAGGGCCACTGGCATCATTAAGTGCGACTGCAGGCGAGGAGAGCAGCAAGTGATCCCAGAGGCAGTTACGGAAACAGGTATGGGAGGGAGTAATGCTAACAAGGGCAGGAAGGGAGTTCCTTAATTTCTGAGCACAAGATGCAATGCTCTGTCACCCATTTGGGTGTGGGTATTGGGGACCTGGTATATCACAGGACCATGTGACTTTAGGGAGTAGGAGAAGGAGGTGACAGGTTTGAGGAGCTCTGCCAGAAGAGGAGGAGTGGCGCTCCTACCACCTTGTCAGTAAAACAACCTAAGACAAAGCAACGATGCTGGCCCAGTGGAAGCCAAGTAAGCTTACTGTAAAGGTCGTAGTGGTGGGTGAGACGCTGGGCTGCAAGGGCAAAGTGGCATATGTTATTGTAGACCATGTCCCATTTTGAGAGGTGGGTTTAGCAGCATGAGCAAATGTGATGAGTCCATAGCAGAGCATGGGAAGAAACACCCCACTTGCCGGGGCAATACGCGCAGCAGGGGTGAGACTGTTTTTTTGCTCTGTAAGTCAAGCCCAACTAACTATTTGCAGCTCTGCATACAAAGGTGAATATGCTGGGAGAGGTCAAGCTGAGGGTCGAAGTAACTCCCAAGTATTTGGCCGAGTTGGCAACTATCATGCGGGAACCATCAGCGCCTTTTTCGGTAATATGTAAGGCAATGGGGACGCCTTTTAACTTAGGTTGGGAACTGAAGAGCATCGCCTGAGTTTTCCTGGAAATTGAGCATCAGCCGGTTTCCTGTAGCTAGGATTGCATATTGCTAAAGTCAGCGTTAAGTTGGTTGATGACACTAATGTCATGGGAGCAGATTTAAACTGCAAACTCTAACTTTTTCTTGGCTGCAATTTCAGCGGTGGGAACACTGTTTCTGCCATTTTCTTCACAGATTTTGGCAGTTTCTTTAGCTTACTTCTAATTTGCACACAAAGCACAAGAAACATTCGCACATTTCTCTGTTTCTAAAGTCCACACTACTTTTGGCATTTGAAACTTGCAATTTAAAAGTTCTGTAAACATTCTGGATGCAGAGACAAGGACATAAACTTCCTGGCTTTACTGTACATTGCAAGTTGGCACACACACACACACACACACAGCAGCACTCTATTGTTTCTGTACTAGCAGGCACGCAAGCTGCACATTTGGATGGCACTCTCCTGGCAAAATCTTTTGTGCAAAGCTTCTTTCCTGTTTGGGCTACCATGCTACCAGACAAATAGACAAACACTAGCCATACCTTCAGCAAAATATCTAGCTCTCCTCAAATTAAATATCCTTGGATGAGCCCCATTTTTGTAACCCCAGCCACTTGTTTAAATAGTAAGCACACCTCCCATATTTTCTGTGTAGGGGAAAGAGAGGGTGGAGGTACAGAAACAATATTACACACAAATGGCTATCACTAAACCCAGATCCTGAGGAGAGAACTTTTGCTAGGGGCTGTGCTAGGTCTGAACATCTGGTGGGGTACCCAGTAATTCCACATGAGGAAGCAGTAACAAGAATATCCAGACCAGGTTGAGGTTCTAGAGTGTGGCTTTATTCCAACAAATGGTACACAAAAGCAAAGGTGGACCCCAAGGGTTTACACTTCGTGGCACAAGGCAATGGCAGAACAACAGCATCTGTGTCAGACAGAAACTCTACACATCCCATATTACATAGGCTCTAGACCCTCTTCAGCAGCAAAGCCTCAGCTGAACACACATCTCTTCTAGTGGCAGTGGCCTGGCAGACACCGTTTCATCTAGTGGCAATAGCCACAACAGAACATTTCCCATATGGCATAGGATTAAACATCTGGAAATGTGTCACCTTCTACGATGGAACACACTGGTGCTCAAAATTAGCACAACCCACACCAGGGGTAAACTTTCTCTTCAGGCATTGACCACTATGTCCTGAATAAGTAGGCGCCTTTATGGAACCTGTAGTGTAGAATTGGTCACTCCAGATTGGGGGTTGCTTCCTTTATTCCATACCCAGCCATTCTTTCAGAGTTACATCTTAAACTGTAGAACTATGGAATGAGCTTTCACATTCAGCTTTAGAACATACTACTTCTGAGTGTAAATTAAAGTCCTGAACAATGTGCCAAGTCTCCTTGGAATCTCCATGATTGTCAGCCAACTTAAAAAGAGCGAGAACAGTTTCAAACAGATCAGAACTTGGTGCATATGTCCTTTGTCAGAGTACACCTCCAAAGAAACAGGTACATTCCTCTGGGATACCAGTCAAAATCAATCATCTTTATTTTACCAGGCAAGACACCGTTGAGACAAGCTCATTTACAAGGTGGACCTGGGACGTCAACAGGACAATACAACACACAGAATATTTGCATAGAGATAAATAATATAAGCACAAATAAAACAACAGGATGAACAAGTATGGTAATCATTGGGACGTACAATATGACCACAGATCGAATAACAGTATGCACAAAATCAAAACACTGGCAAGAACAAATAGAGTAACAATATATTAGCATAGTGGACATTGACTTGGGCATCTACTTAATCATGACAGTGTACAGTGGAAGAGTTGTAAAGCAGTATACAAGGCAGAAGTAGGTAAAGGCACATATTATACACTGGCTGCAGTAAGAAATAAGGAAGAGAGGGTGGGGAGTAATAAGGAGTTTGGGGAGTGCTGGGGTAGGGACCTAGGGTGCCAGGATAAGAAGGGTATGGGAGGGTAGACACCTAGTTCAAGGAAAAGGTATGTGAAGGTGGAGCCTAGAAGTACTCTAGGAAGAAATGGATGGTGGAAGAGCTATCTGGAGAAGGAACACCTCCATGCAATACTGTCGGTTTCCGGGTTCAGGGACGGGTTGCACTTAAATTACTCACAGTTGTACACAAAAGACAGCTTCAGTGTCCTGGATCAATCGGGATTGCCCCTCAGATCCATTCTGCAGTCCTTCTCATCTCACTGGGGATGAGAAAATCAGGAACTCCTGCCAGACAGTTTCTACCACTTCTACAAGGCAGACAGATGGTTCTCAGCACTAGGGTGAGAAAATGGGCCTCCACAGAGCCCACACTGCAGCTCTTCACTCCTCCAACTGCCCACACTAGACTCCAACCAACAACTAACTGAAAATTATAAAGTTCCCCACTCACAGCTAGCTACCGTGGCTTATGGTGCTGCGAGAGTTCTAAATGACATTACCTCTGCTCCCAGCTGAGACCAAGTAAACAGAGAGGGGGAGCAGGTGAATTGGCTTCCGGAGTTGATATCCACCGCTTGCAGCTAGTGCAGAATTCTGCAGCTCAAGTATTGATGGGTACCCTAGATCTTCCTATTACTCCGTGCTGCTGAACTGCACGGGCTGCCAGTCCAGTGACGGATCACCTTCAAAGTCGGACTACTGACTTTTAAAGCCCTGCATGATCTGGGCCTGATTACCTGAAAGAACTCCTGATCCCTTACCGCCCTGTAAGATTGCTCTGCTCAGCCCGGCGAGGGGTTGTTCGAGATTCAAGGGTGATATTAAAATCTGCTGGGGTCTGGGCTTTTATGTTGCGGCCCCTCCTTTGGAATTTTCTACCCGTTGGAGTAGGGAGTGTACAACCGTGGGAGTTTTAAACAGGCTCTTAAATCCTTTTGTGGGAAAAGGCATATGGTTTTGCTGCTTATTAATTGTTTTGTGTGTTTATAATATTACTTTTGTATCCCTGTTTCGTATTCTGTGTTTTATCTTATTTTATTGGAATGTGCCTTGACACTTGAAAGGCGCAATAGAAATACAAATATTATTATTTTATTATTGTTATCTAAGTAGTTATACCAGCTTCCTTCTCTACCTAGCACTGACACTGATGGGATTCTAGTAACCCCAGGGACCAGGAGGTTACAGACACAAAAGTCAAGACCACCTGAAATAGCTAGGAGAGCAGGATGTAAAAGTGAGGTTGCCACAAAAGTGGCGACCACACTGGAAAATCAAGTCAATGAAGCCTTATAGTGATCAGCAAGATGGCTCAAGAAAGTGTCAAACTGAGGCCTTGATAATTTTAGCAGGACCTCCAAGCTAAGAGTGGTTGGGCTTCCTGAAAGGAAAACCAAAGTCGAAATTCACAAAAAAAAAAAAAAATATGCAGGAATGTTTTAAGTTGAATGTAACCCCCCCTCGTAAGTCCTTCCCTGTATTTGCCGAAAGGAGTTTTTCTAAATTTGCTAGCTGGATCTGTGGCCCCTAGGGATCTCCATCTTAGCATTTTAATGTTTCTTCTTGTTCTACAGTGTCTCCTGTCCCATGTGACAGTGATGCATCCAGGACCATTAATTCAACAAGAGCTGTTTTTTTCTTAAGTTTACACTAATAGGTAGACTTGATGTTAGTTAACTTTCCTTGTCCAGGCATACCTCTCAACCTCTTGCTTCACTGAATCAGGGACAAGGCTTAAAAATCAGGGACAAAGACCCAAATGAGGGACACATCTTAAAATTGGTACTATTCACTCAGAAAGCTGATAGAATGAAAGGATTTGTGTTAAGATGCATTTTCTGAAGAAGAACAAGTCTGTAAATTTAATGTTTGACATCATTTTGTGCTTTTAATCCGCACTGTTCTGTCACAAAAACACAAATTTTACGAGGAGGAAACGTTTGAGGCAAAATCAGGGACATCCCTGAAAATCAGGGACAGTTGAGAGGATGTGTCCAGGGATCTCTAATGAAAGCTACATTTACAGATGGAAAATGCCTGAGGGTCAGTTGACTGGGCTGTTCTGTAAGTAAACAGCTAGAGTCTTCACTAATTATAGCATTTGTGACCTTGGGTGATTAGTTTGCTTATATTTACTGGCTATGGTCAATTAACCACTGCTGGAAGAACTGCACAAACTCTGTAATTCACATACGAACTACGGAGTTCCGTGAGCACAGGTCCCAAAATAGCCACAAGTATACCTCAACACCTGTCAGAGAAATTGTCCTCACCCTGGCAGTTTGCTCACTCTGCTGACAGAAAACGCCATTGCGAAAGACAGCCTTCTCCACAAGCAACACAAAATGGAAAAAATACAACCTAGGTGCACTGTTTAAATAAAAGTATGTCAGAATTCATCTCAGAATGTCATCCTCACCCCGGAGGAGGGTCAAAGGATGCATTTCCTGCTTGGAGCTTGTCTGCAGTTAGTCAGCTGCCGTGACTGTGGTTTTCTGTGTGTGTATGTTTAATGAATAAATCACGTGCCACCACAGTGCGTAAATGCTGTAGCTCAGCTCACTGACTGGCTCAAACTTTGCACTGCACGGACAGGACAGTCAAGAGGAGTGCAGCTGAATGGTGGAATGGACCAGTAGATATAAAAAATAAAACATAGGCAAATGTGTGTAAACAGGATTTTATGCATTAGTGTGCGATGCCTGATAAACCCCTTGGCTTTGCCCTCGGGTTTATGGGCATCACACACCTCAGGTATGCATAAAATTCTTGGTTAACCACACTTTCCCATGCATTATTCTATATTTATTAATGGTTATGTGTAGTTAGGTAAAATGGAAAGCTTTAAAAATAAAATTTCACTTCTGCTGGCTAGACCTAGACACATACCTAGACAATAGACGCTTTAGATTAGACAGAATTGTTTAGTTGAAGACAGAATATCAGGCTCCTAACAGTTTATTGCTGCTGCAGCAGTTACTACTCTCTGAATCAGTGGTCTTGGACACACCACTGTCATGTGGGACAAAATGCACTGTGGTAACGAGAAGACCCATAACAAATGGTACAGTGGAGATCCCCTAGGGCCATAAACCAGCAAGTAGATATAGAAAACTCCTTTCATCAAATAAAGGTAAGGATTTACTAGGAGTACACCTACAAATCAAAACACTCTCGCAACATATTTTTTGTAAATGTTGACTTTAGTTTCCCTCGAAGGAGCAAGGTGAGCATGTCCTTCAGTTTTTTAAATGTTGGCTGCCAGGAGCTTTGGGGCTATCTCCAGAAGTCTCAAGTCACCATTTTCCTAAGGCCTACAGGTTTCTCCCCACTTCGTGGATAAGCAAAGGGATTGACCATGCACTTATTGTTGACTGCTAGCGTGGTCACCAGAGATCTCTCACTACTGAAAGCCTCAAGGGATTCACAAGCCTTAATCCCTATAATGGATGCGACTTTGCATTTATTCCTGGACCTTTCTTTCGGCGACCTGGTCCTGGCAGAAGAAATTCAGTCCTGTAAGAGCACGCTAAAACTGACGAATCACTCATTCCTTCCAATGCTGGCACAGCTCTGTATTTATTATGTAGCACGGACATATCAGTTTTCTAATGCGTGTGGAGCTTCGTAAGGGAGTTTGAAGTAACTGGGACTTGGGAATCTCGCGAATCTGAAGAGGACCCTGAAGACAGTTGTTTTAAGTTTAGGTATTATTTTTTCACAAGAGAAACAGACACCCTGAGACTCATGAACATTCATACTGTGTTGGTTGGGGCATAATTGATTTGGTTTACATAATGTTTCATTCTGCGGACTTGGGGTTGATATGGGAAAGAAGTTATGTGTTGCAAGTCACCAAAAGGTGCTGTCCTGTTTGAACTCATCTTGAATGATGGATGCTGCGTGGCGACACTTAGACTTGTCGCGTGTTTGGAGTGAGAATTCACTCTGGTGGCTGGGTAGCAAATAATTTTACACCTGCAAGCTCTAATACAGTATCATTTTTAATTGAAAGAGTGCAAATCAGGAATGGTCCTATGGGTAAGTTCTGTAATTAAATCTGTCTCAACAGCTGTTAACGTTTGCCAGTTTCTTAGACTTCACTGAGGTTTATACATTTTCATCTCTTCAGTTAACTAATAGCTTCATGGGTAAACACTAGTTTTCTGTTTGGTTATTTTGGGTGAGCCTTTAGCTGCAGATTTGTAGTAAGGGTTGGACTAATGATCTTTTCTGCCATCATTGTCTAGGTTTCTCTGTTAAAATGTTTGTTATAATACCTGATGTTTTGTCTGAGGCGTATCTCAGCTCGATGCAGGAATATAAACAGTGTTTGGACTTTTGATCTAGGACTGCTCTCTCACTCATGCAAAGTGTAAGCTATTCGTGGTAATCTGTTGTGGAGCATTGCACTGAGGTTTGAAATGCTCTAATATTCGTAAGCCAGACTGTTTAGGCTGCCTAAAACCCTTTCTTCCACTGAATGGCGTCTTATCTGTACAGTGATGATGCCTGATGTGTGTTTGTATCTTACTGTTTCATTTAGAAGCAGTATAAGTTTGGGGAAAAGGTATGGGGCATCACTGGCCCCTCTGCTCTTACAATCCAGGGTCTCAAACAAAACACAGGAGTCCAGTGAACCTAACTATGGGATGCTCAGTTCACCTTTCTGCCATCTAGATTGTGGATTTGTATACTCTGTCAATCCAGAATCACTCTGTCTGCCATTTATTGTGGCAGACTTGCTGTAGTTTTGTGGTTTACCAAGGTGTGAGGAGTCTGTGCTCTTGACACATTTGTATCATGTATAGTAGTACAGGTAATGACAGATGTGCTGTCTTTGTGGCTTCCACAAAAATGGTACAACATTTTTTTTTTTTTATCTTTGTACTGCATTATTTTATTACGTTTACTGTTTAAACGCTGTTGCATATGTCCTCACCAAATTACACATGTCTTCAGAAACCTGCTCTGGCTTCTCATCCACTCACATACTTTCCAGATCACACTCCGTATGCAAAATTCTTCATGCTCTTGAATGCATCCCTGCTCTCCACTCTGTACTCTACAACCTCTAATTGTGGATTTCTCCGTCCCCAACATTGGTGGAATATATTTTATCTTGACATTGTTTCAGTGTGAACAGTTTGCTTACCTCGCTGCATCTCGTGGACTCCTCCACTATCTGTAGATCCCACAGATAATTATTGTATCATTTTGTTTTTCTGTGTGTTTTACTGCCTGGAAAATAGTTTGTGATGCCTTGTTTGAAAAAATTGTATTAAGCTGTATTGTTTAGTAAGGATTACATTTGTGTAGATTTAAAAGAAAAAATGACAGTCCCAGTCTTGCCTTTTGCCACATTTTTGGTACTATTACTGCAGCTTGGAAACAACTTTTAGTAGCTATAAACTTTTAAGATTCTGTAGAAAACTACCAGTGCATGTACAGCACACAACTGAAATCCTGGCGTCATACTCAGTGTTGGGTGGGAAAAACCCTGAACAACACACTGAAAATTAAGAATTAATAATCTTCATCGAGGTGCTTATTTGTGCAATAACACAGTAAATAGAGGTAACAGGACCTACAAAACTGCATCTGCGTCAACCAGCGTTTTTCATAGGCAGCACCTGTTAAGTCTAAGCATTCTTTATATATATCATTTTCTTAAAAGGCCCAGACACTTAATAATATGTTTATCTGCAGTCCAAACAAGCTTTAAAGTACCACTGAAAACAGACATAAAACTGTCAAAACCCATAGTAAAATGCATTTAAAAAGGCAAGAAGAAATTCATAGCTAAATAGGGTATCACAAAGTTATCTACAACTATTGGATAATATTTTGCCTGTAAGTTCCGAAAGTGTCCGAAAAATCTATAATAAACTGAAGAAATAATACATTCTAGAGGTGTGGATATAGTTCAGCATCCACACTCTGGCAGTTCCACTGGAATTACTGATTAAGTCAGACATCTTGAAGCTAAGCTCTCACACACATCCCGACAGTATACCCTCACACTGTGCCTCGTGGACGTCTGATCTTTCCATTGGAAGAACAGGTCACCTACTTTGCAGCTCCTGCTTAGGATTACTGTGCCATAGGTGAACCTTTCTTTCAAGTTTTCAGACTTCAGCAGTTGTTTTCCTTGGTCCATTTAACTCCTCTTCCTGATCAAAGATGAAACATCAAAAGCCGGAGTTTATAATCTGCCTTCGCTGCTGGCAGAAAATATTGTTACTGACCCACCGAGTCATAACTCTTTCATGTACTGCCTGAGTGGGCAGAAGGACATGGCGGATGTGGTCTGTATGTATGTCGATGCTGCTGGAATTCATGGTAGATGGGAAGCACTGACTCATCCTCAGATAGCTTTCAGAAAGAGATCCCAAAGATCATCCTCACGGATTTACAGGAAGGCCTCGGTGGCTGCAGGCTCAACTCAACAGCTTGTGGCCATTGAAGAGAAACAGCAGCCACTGCGATGGGCACTTCTCTGGTTTCGTCATTGTTCTGGCTGGGGCCAGCGTTGGTTCATGGGAGCATTCGGTGGCGTGTTTGGCCATCCAGAACTTGGGTGAGCCCTGTCCACTGCAGCAGGAAGCACTAAAGTCACCGGCGTGGGTTATGGGACGGGGAGAGATCAAGGTCTCCCACTTCCTTGACTCCTCCAACTGCTTGACTCTGGTTGAAACATCTCCAGTTGAGGGAGGTTGAGAGCTCCTTGAGTATCTCTGTCAGGCTCATCAACCTTGACTCTGGTTGAGCAGACCATGAAAATTTTCCTCCGCTCTGTTGACCAGCTTTCGGACAAGAACGAGTAGTTGATCTTGCATAGCCTGCTACCAGTCCTCACCAGGAGGATGTGGATCATTCGGTGTCCCCTACTAGTTCCACCAGCGATTGAGCCCTCCAAGCCTGTCCTTGTTTGTTTTTTTGTCTCTACCCCCAAAATTCTTTTCCCTCCAGTCACGGTCTGGGGGCTTCTCTGAGACTTCTTACCTGATCCTCCTGCCTGAAGTCTCCTTCTGTGCCTCTCTCCTCCTCCTCTACCCACTGTCTGTACCCCTGACACTTCCCTCTGGGTGGAGCGCCCTCCCCTCTTTGAGCTGCTAGAGACAGACCCCAACATGAGAGGATCCGGATGGAGGGAACCTGGAAGCCCAGGTAGGGCCAATCCGGAGTAATGGGAATGGGGTCAGGTGCATCGCCTACCCTTCAGACCAGGTTTTCCGCTTTTCTTTAGCCGTCTTGTTTCCCCACCCACCCACCAATGCATGTGCACTCCCCGGACGTAGGGACGCTGGCAATCCCTGTCCACATCAGGGCATGCTAGATACGTGCTGCCAGACATGTTACATAGAAACATAGACTTTGGCGGCAGATAAGGACCACTTGGCCCACCCAGTCTGCCATTTCCCTTCCTATTGGATAAACACAGATTCTAGTTAACTAACAGCCTACTTCCTGCAACCCCCACTACAATTGCCTTGTGTCTGTCCCATGCATATTTGAATTCCCCACTGTTTTAGACCAACAACCTCCCCCAAGAAGGCGGTTCCATGCATCCACCACTCTCTCTGTGAAAACAATTTCCTCACATTACCCTGAGCCGTCCCCCTCTATCTTTAAATTGTGCCCCTTATTCTTACAGATCTCTTTTCTGAAAGATGCTACCCTCCTGGACTTTGTTGATTCCCTTAAGGTACTTGAAAGTTTCTGTCATGTCCCCCGTCCCTCCTTTCGTCAGGGTATACATATTAAGCTCTCTCAGTCTCTCTTCATTTGGTTTCTGATGCAGACCCTGACCATTTTAGTTGCCCTCCTCTGGACTGCTTCCATCCTGTCTATGTCCTTGTGTAGATGGGGCTCCAAAACTGCACAGTATTCCAGATGGGTCTCACCAACTGTCTGTACAGAGGATAACCACTTCCTTTTTCTACTTGTGATGCCCTTCCTGCACATCCCAGTATCCCCTAGCTCTCCTTACTGACTTCTCACATTACTTACCCATCTTTAGGTCATCTGATATGACTACACCCAAGTCCCTTTCCATTTTTATTGTTGTACCTCTCCTGCTATTGTGTACTCTTCTCCTGGGTTTTGTTTCCCAGGTGCATTACTTTGCACTTCTTTCGTTGAATCTAAGTTGCCATATGTTTGACCATTCCTCAAACTTGCCAAGTCCTTCTTATCCTTTCTACCCCCCTTGTGTATCAGCTCTGTTACAGATCTTTGTGTCATCTGCAAAGAGGCATACCTTTCCGTCCAGACCCACTGCAGTGTCACCTATAAAGATGTTAGAGGACAGGACCCAGTACTGAGCCCTGAGGTACTCCACTAGTAACCCCTTCTTGAATGTGTTCTATTCACTACTACCTTCTGTGTCCTGTTGTGCAGCCAGTTTGCTACCCAGGCTACCACCCTGGAACTCACTTCCAGGCTGGCTAACTTTATTAGTCTTTTGTGCTGGACTGTGTCAGATGTCTTTACAAAGTCTAGGTAGGCCATATCCACAGCCCCTCCCTGGTCTATTAATTTGGTCACCCAGTCAAAATCAATTAGATTAGTCTGACATGACCTTCCTACTGTAAATCCATGCTGCTTTGGGTCCTGCACCGCTGGTCTCTAGGTACTTCGATAATTCTTTCAGAAGTGATTCCATCATTTTCTAGGGACATGGATATGTTGTTCATCCACACTGTCTGGCAGGTATCCTTGCGCTTTAAATCTTGCGGAAGGTCTTCAAGCTGGCTCCTCCCACCCACCGGGTGGTAAAACTCTTAACTCCGCCCATGACGCCAGATCTTCCTTACCGCTTGGAAGCTCAGGTTCCCTCCTTAACGCTCTGTGTATAAGACTGGTTCCTAATTCTTCGGTTTTGCGAATTTAAAGTTTTCGGTCTTCTATCCCTCGCGGCTCGATGGACAAATCGACTCCGGTTTTCGGAGATGCCCTTGCAGGCAGAAGATGTCTCGGATGGATCCGCACTCCATGTGTGTCTACTGTTTGGGCCTTGAGCACGACCCGCGGGCTTGCGACCTGTGCTCTTCATCACCAAGCCTCGTCCTCGAAGACGTGCTGCCCCTTTACAACTGGGGCATCGACGTTTTCCTCCGGTGAAATCAAAGAGGCCCGGTCGGCGGTTTCCTTGGCGGCGGAGCTCGGCGGATCAGCTAGAGCAGATGATTGCCCTCGAAGAGGAGGCGGCGCAGGCGCATCTTCCTCGACGGCATTTATCCACTCTCCCTGGGTTCCTTTTATACAGCTTCCTTTAGGGCTTGTCTGTCCCTCTCCACTAAGGGAGAGGACCAGCGTCTGCTGGACCTTCTTCTCTGTCAAAAAAGAAAGACAAGGTGATCCTCTGTCGATGCTCTTGGGAGCGGGAAGGTCCCTCTCCGCAGTCATCGGCCATCGACTTTGGTCGATCGTTCGGTTTCGGCCACTGGTCTCCACGGTGTCCCCGTCAGGTCAGTTGACCGAGACTCATGTCGAAGCAGTCGTGATTTTCTCGACCCGTTGGATGAGGTTGTCGCCAAGAATGCCGAGAATCTCTCCGGTTCCCCGGTGGGAGTTGAGGATCCGATGGGCTTGCCAGTGCCTCGGTTCCAGAACCCTTGGGTGAACCCTCCGAGCCGAGGGAGGCGGTTCAACCGTCCCTCCCGCACCATCCTCCGGAAAAGCCGAGGTTCTCGGTCTCGGACTGCGTAGTGAATCCAGCCGTTCCCGCCCGTCATAGGCAGTCTCGGTCTCGGCACGCTGATAAGCGGTGCCGCCGCTCGTCCTCGTCCTCCTCCTCGGATGAGGAGGCTTCGACGTAAAGTTATGTCGGCGATACAAGGACCTCATGTTGCAACAGCTCCTTCTGACGGGAACAAGCCGGCGCGTATACTTCCACCATTAAGTGCGCTGTCACGGGCGGCGAAACAACCCTCGACTTACCGAGGCCTATTCCCAGGCGGTTGTTCGGCCAACCAGCTTCACGATTCTGGTGGACCTCCGCCCTCCACAGCCGTTATTGGGGCTCCGACCAGAATTCTCGGTCAGCTCAGGGCCTGCCCATAGGCTGTCTGTTACCCTCACTCGATCGACCTCGGCAGGTGGAGGGTGGCTCAGGCCGAGGCAGCTCTTTGAGACTCTTCTGAGTCGACGCCGATTCCTCCCTCTTCTCCAGGCTGAGACTTGGGTGCTCTGGAGGTCAGTCGGTGTTAGATAGCCATCGTCCTATCTGGGATTGCTTCAGCTCATCTTGGAGTCCACGGGATGGAAGCTCGAACCTGTGTCTAAGTGGGCCAGGTATCCCTCACAGAGATACTCGACCGAGGGATTCCCCTCGGAGACCTTTCCGTGGCCGAGGGCCATAGTGGGCCCGGCCTTGGAGCTCTGGCAGGCGCCCTGCTTCCTGTCCTCGCCCTTGGCCAGGATGGCCAGGAAATATCTTGGTCCCTAGGTTCCTTGTCCGGTTTTGAACACCCCTCAGCCGAGGGCTAGTTACCGACAGCGTTTTCCGGCGTGCCGAGACGCTAGGGGCGTGGACAAACCTCCCGACAAGGAGTCAAAATTGGACTATGCGGGCGCAAAATTCGCTGCGTCCTCCCTCCGGCGCCCGCCAGTTCGGCCGTACTCATGGAACATTTCTCTCATGCCCTGTTGGGCTCCTGGACGAGGTAGTTCCTCATCTTCAGGCGGACCTGCAGACCACGGTTAGGCAGGTGCGGGACCAGAGAGGGCAGTGGCCAAACAGCAGCTTCAGACTGCTCTGGACATTGGAGACTCATGTGCCAGGTCAGTGAGCGGCCGCAGTAGCTATCTTGCGCGTCGGGCATGGCTGAGATATCCACCTTCACCGGACACCCAGCGCAGAGTTGGCGGATGTCCCTTCCTGGGGACCAGGCCTCTTCGGCCCTGGGGTGTAAGGTCACCTGCAGAGGATCAAGAGGTCAATGCTACCTTGGACTCGGTCTCATCGCACGAAGGACAAAGGCCGCAGACCACAGCCTAAGCCCTTCGTCCCTCTGGTGCGGCACGCGTCCGGCCCAGCAGCGTCAGGGCCAGCAGGCGCGAGCTTGGCATCCCAAACCAAGCCCTCGGCTTCCTCCTCCAGGAAGCAGGAGGTAAAGCCCTGGAGGTCCCTCGGCGGTCCCTCCTCCAAGCCTGCCCAGTGACGGGTTGAGGGGTGTCGCCCCAACCCTGTCACCTCACCCCAGGATCCCCAGAAGTGGCTCCGCGCTTTCTTTCCGCCTGGTCGTTATTACCACAGACGGTGGGTGTTGGAAGTGGTCGGAAGGCCTGCCTCTGAGTTCGAGCAGGCCCGCCCTTCAAAGCCGTCGCACCTCGGGGCCTTGGGATCCGCAGCCTCACTGTCGGCTCGCCGAGCCGACATCACTCTCCTCCTCGAGAAGGAGGTGATCAGAGAGGTAGCGGACCCTCCCTCAGACCCAGGATTTGTGTCCAGGTACCTCCTGGTTCGAAGCAGACGGTGGGCTGGCGCCCCATTCTCGACCTGCCGACCTAAACAAGTTCTAAGGTCTCGGACCTTCAGGATGGTCACTCTGGCTCAGATAGTACCATCATTGGAGCAGCGGCATGTGGTTCTGCTCTCTGGACCTGCAGGACGCGTTCTTTCCACGTCCTATCCGTCCGTCACATCAGAGATTCCTTGGCTTTCGAGCAGAGGATCCTTTTCGAGTTCGAGCCATGCCCTTGACTTGCCTCCAGCTCCCAGGGTCTTCACCAAATGCATGGCAGTGGTGACAGCATTCCCTGCGTGCGCTTGAGGGGTCAGGTGTACCCTTACCTGGACGACTGGCTGATAGCAGCCCCTCCAGGCAGGGTGGAGGCGGTCAGAGATCTGGCCCTCAGGTTTGCTCTCAAGTCGGTCTTCTCATCACGAGGCCAAGTCGGAACTCGAGCCAAAGCAGGTGATTCTTTTCATCGGGGCAGAGCTCGACTCTCTTCGAGCCAGAGCACGGCTCCCGGACAGGGCCAAGGTTCTTTCCTCCTTTGCCCAATCATTTCTGGTTGGGCAGTCGCGCCCTGCCTGGGACTTCCTGCGCCTCCTGGGTCTCATGGCGACCTGTATCAGCGTGGTCCGCTGGGCCCACTGGAACATGCACCCCCTTCAATGGGGCTGGCCAGCCAGTGGTCTCACGCTGCGATCCATTGGACTAGCTAGTGACAGTGACCCAGGGGATGTGGGCAGCTCTCCACTGGTGGACCATTCCAGTTCATCTGCAGGAGGGCATCCCGTTTGTCCGCCCGAGCCGGTCTCTCTATCAACGATGCCTCTCTGATGGGTTTGGATGCCCATCTGGGGAACACCAGTGCACGACCTCTGGTCCCAGCAGAGTCCCAATGTCACATCAACCTGCTGGAGCTCCGGCGGTCCGCCAGCTTTCACCGCCTTTGCTCCGTTTCTCCGGGTCAAGTGGTCAGAGTCCAGATGGACAATACCATGACCATGTACTATCTAAACCGCCAGAGGCGGGGCCAGCTCCATGCTTCTATGCAAGGAAACTTTCCGCATTTGGTCACTCGTGCGCAGCCTGGAGGCGGATGATCTAGCCATTCACGTGGCAGGAGCCTCCAACACCCTGGCCGATGCCCTAAGCGGATAGGGTTGTGTCCCACGAGTGGTCTCTCCTGCCGTGAGGTAGTACAGATCTGTTCTCCCATTGGGCACACCTCAGGTGGACCTATCTGCCTCAGGGAGAGCGAGCTGAGCTGTTCCATGCCGCCCCGCTCAGCAGGGCTTGCTGCAGGGGATGCCTTCTCGAGGCAGTGGACCCCGGGCCTCTTCTCGCCTTTCCCTCATTTCCTTTGATACACAAGGTGCTTCTCAAAGCAAGGAGGGACAAGGCGCAGGTGATTCTGATAGCTCCAGACTGGCCCGCCAGTTCGGTACCAGACTCCTCAGCCTCAGCTCCAGGCTCCCGAGGCAGCTTCCAGCTGCGCCGGACCTGCTCTCAATCAATCAGGGAAGGTGTTCCATCCGGACATTCAATCCCTGCACCTGACGGCCTGGTTCCTGAGTGGCTAGAGTTCCAGGCCTTGGGTCTTCCGGCGAGGTCCTCAATATAGTTGAGGCGTCCCGTGAGAGTCGACCAGGAAATCCCTCGCCTTCAAATGGAAGAGATTTTCCATTTGGTGTCGGGTAAGGCCTTGACCCTTCCTCCTGTTCCCTGGTGAGCATATTGGACTACCTGTGGTCCCTTTCTCAGCAAGGGCTTGGGTCGGCGACCCTTAAGGTGCACCTGGCAGCCATCTCTGCTTACAGGCGCGGGCCGGGGCAGTCGTTAGTGCAGGAAAAGGTGGTCTGGTGCTTTTCAAAGGCCTTGACCACATTTCCCTCCAGTGCGAGAACCTCCACCTCCGTGGGATCTACTGCTGGTACTGGCAAAGCTCATGGGCAAGCCATTCAACCAATGCACAGGTGTGATCTCTCCACCTGTCGTGGGAAGACCGCCTTCTTGGTGGCTATCCGTCAGCCAGAAGGATGGGAGAGCTCCAGGCGCTTTCCATGAGTCTCCTTACCTGGTCTTCCACAGGGACAAGGTTGTCCTGTGCCCCACCGAAATTCCTTCCGAAGGTGGTGTCGAGTTTCACCTTAACCAGGTGTTGACTCTGCGGTGTTCCCCCAGTCACACCTTGGAGGCGAATATGGCTCCATACTCTGGACCCTAGAGGCGCTCGCTTACTATAAGGGGCGTACGGCTGAAGTCGGGAGGGTTCGCCAGCTGTTTGTCACCTATGCTGAAGCCGCACCTGGCAGACCTGCGGACGATAAGCAGGTGGGTCACCTCCTGCATAGATCTCTGCTATAAGTTGGCGGGCATGGGCCTCCCAGAGGGATAAGAGCTCATTCTACCCGCCATACTGCTGCATCGGTGGCTGCTTCCAGGGCGTCCCTATCCAGGAAATCTGCAGGGCTGCTACCTGGAAGTCAGCACACACCTTCATCACCCATTACCACATCGACCTTGAGTCACGCCGGGATGCTGGTTTTGGGGCCTCCGTTCTCCAGTTTCTATTCCCTAAGTAGGGTGTCTGCCTCCCTCCTCCCAGAGAACTGCTAGGAGTCTGCCAGACAGTGTGGATGAACATATCCATGTCCTAGAAATACAGGTTACTCACCTGTAACGGAGTTCTAGGAATGGTATGTTGTTCATCCACCCACTCCACCGACCTCCCGGCCCGGCGCACAACCTGAGCTTTCAGCGGGCCAGATCTGGCGTCATGGGGCAGAGCCGAGTTTTACCACCCAGGTGGGTGGGAGAGCCAACGAAGACCTTCTGGCAAGATTTAAAGCGGCAAGGATACCTGCCAGACAGTGTGGATGAACAACATATACCATTCCTAGAACTCCTGTTACAGGTGAGTAACCTGTATTTTCCTGCCACTGAGGTCAAACTTACAGGTCTGTAGTTTCCAGCTTCTGCCTTGCTCCCACTTTTGTGAAAGGAATCAATTGCCCTCCTCCAGTCCTCAGCAGTACCCCATCCTCCATGATTTATTAAAAGTGTGGTCAGTGGTGTCACTAGGTCTTCCCTTAGTTCTTTTAGGATTCTGGGGTGAATCCGTCAAGCCCCATTGCTTTGTCCACCTTGAGTTTTAGGAGTTCTTTCAGGACTTTTTCTTCTGTAAATGCACTGAGTCAGCCCCCTACCCAGAGTGCTTCTATTGTTTGGTTTAGGTAACCCTCCTCATCTTCTTTTGTGAATACTGAGCAAAAGTATTCATTCAATATCTCTGCCTTTTCACTGTCTCCCTCTGCCCACCTCCCTCTCCTGTATTAATCTTTGCTATTCCTCCCTTAACCTTTCTCGCTCCCTAATGTACCTATAAAAGGTTTTATCCTCCTCCTTAACTGAGTTGGCTATTTGTTTCTCGGTATGGGCCTTTGCTATTCTGACTGCATTCCCATTTCTTTCTGCTTTAATTGATAAAGTTCCTGTCGTGCTCCTTCTGTGATTCCTTATAATTTTTGATTGCAGCCTTTTTCTCCTTAACCTTCCCTGCCACTTCTTTTGAAAACCATAGTGGTTTTTACTCACTTTGTTTTCTTTATTTGTTTCACAAAGGCTTGTTGCTTTTATGATAGCAGTTTTGATTTTCTCCATTGTTCTTCCACCCTCCTTTTGGCCATTTGCTAGTGCATTCCTCAGGTATTCACCCATTCCTCAGGTATTCACCCTTGTTGCAGCATCCAGTCTCCACAGGAGCCGCTGACATGCCAGGCGATCCACCCACCCTGCAGGAGGAGAGCAGCCCCTATGGTGCTCAATCCTCACCTACCCCGCTGACCCCCAGTGTCCCGAGTTTGCTTCCGGACCGGGTCGCTGGTATGGTATGAGTGTGGCGTCCAGCGCCTCAACCCTCAGCACCACTGGGCGGTCCTTGTTGACATATCCAGGCATGTGATCTACCATACCCAGCAGGAAAGCTCTCTTCAACATTGATCCTCTAGTAGACAGTTGAGATCTTGATCGAGGTGCTCACATTCTCAATCCCACTTGTCCAGAAGGCTTTGCCATAGACACACACATCCTCTGAGAGGCAAGGCATTGCCTCAAGATATACATGATTGCTGCAAGGAATTCCTCTGGCAGCAGTGGGCCAGCCATATGGGGCAGAATGGAGCTCTACCTATGGGACTGTGCCCTCGCATGTGCATTCTATGCAGGTGCTTCCAGCTTCTCCTTCTCCATCTCTGCTGGTTGAGCTGCACAAGGAGGCCCATTTGGCCATCAGTTTACCAGGCCAGTTGTTGGTGCAGATTACTCGGGGAAGGTAGTTGGGTGGTCTCTGGCAAGAAATGGCCAGGGCCATTTCAAAAGTTTTCAAATGATTTTAATCTGAGTCCATGGCCTCCTTTGGGACTGTCCTTCTCCACCAGATCTTGATCGAGGACCTTTCCACTCAGCATGGTCCAGCATCTTTTGATGCACTTCTCCGCTCAATCTGAAGTCCATGTCTGCTCTGCTTGAGCGGTCCAGAAAAGGGTCACGTATCTCTTACAGACATTCTGGACAGGGACAGTTCCTTGGAGTTGCCTCCTCATTGTTGAAGCAGTTTTGGTACTGGCAGTGGAGCACTGACAGCATCCAGCATCCTTCTTGGCACCCTCCATTCATAGAGTCTGCAAGTGTCACGGTTCCTACTGGGTCCCTTTCTGATTTTACAAACCATCCTTCGGTTGAGAGGCCTCTGTCTGACTTGGTCTACTGCAGAACCAGGGGCCGGGGATGCACAAACCTCTGGACAAAGGAATCAAGGATTGACCACACAGCTAAAGAGGTTTGCACTGCAGCTTTCTTGGATCACTGTCTGGCGAGGCTGCACCACGATGATAGCTAGGGTTTGGGCACTCGTTGATGGGAGTCTTCAACACTATCCTTCCTTACCTCCCTGCTGACCAACAGTTGACAGTGAAAGTCATTCAAGACTAGGGTCAGTTCGGGGACGCCAGCTCTAGGCGGCCTTGGACATAGAGCTACTCTTGTGCCACTAGTGTGGCAGCAGCTGTCTCATGCATTGCAGGGCC
This sequence comes from Neoceratodus forsteri, assembly GCA_016271365.2. NCBI lineage: Eukaryota > Metazoa > Chordata > Ceratodontiformes > Ceratodontidae > Neoceratodus > Neoceratodus forsteri. The sequence goes on from CM057449.1 coordinate 333,395,473, forward strand.
CGGCTGTGCCTGTCCCATTATATAGAAACATAGTCGATGATGGCAAGGGGACCTGTGGTCCTGAGTCTACCAGGGAGGTATCCTGAGACCTATTGTGCATCGGTGTTCTGTCCTCCTAGACACCCAGCCCAGCCCTTGCCAGTGCCATGTGTTTGTTCCCAATCCTTGTCCCACCTGTGCTTAAAGCTTGATACTGACTTTGCAGCCACCACCTAGAGGTGATTTATTCAAAGTTCCACCACCCTCTTTGAAGTAATACTTTCTGATGTCCCTCTTGAACACTTCACCCTTGATTTCCCACGTGCCCTCTTGTAGTAAATTGAGCGTTCCTGGTAAAAGCTGCGCTTCTGGCACCTTGTTGATGCCTTTAAGGAACTTTTATTTCAACTTTTGTTTACCGGGTAAGTGTCATGAGCCAAAACCCTTTTTCAGACATGACCGGGACAATATGTCCTGATGTTACAATTACAATAATAAATACAATACAAAATTACAACAAATATAATACAGTATTACAAATAATACATAGCGCTATATTACTAAACATCAGTGCGTTACAACAACAATTATCATTATAAGTTAGTAACATTCACATTGCACTTTACTCATATAATATAGTTATAACCTAAATTTAAAAATGCATGACTAATGTCTTCACAAGAGGTTGGTGGCAGGTCATTCCAATGTTTTGCTGCCATGAATGAAAAGAACTCTCTCCCATATTAGTTTTCCTTTTGGAACCACTAACTTAATAGTTGTAGTTGATCTCAATGATCTTTTAGCTCCTTAAATTGATAAAACAAATATAAAAGGGATTTGGTCTTTTGCCTCATAACATTATCCATAAGACAATTTAAATTATACTCAATGTTAAACTTTGGAGAAGCCAATCAACTAACTGATACAATAAACAATGAGGAGTCTGATATGGTACTTTAAGTACAAACCTACATATACTATGAAATGTTGTAGTTAATAATGATAGATCTGCTTTTGTGATATTAGAAAAAGGTCTCAGTCATATCCCCCCCTCTCCCTCCTAGTCTCTACTTGAATACAATTTCAGAACCCCAAGCCTCTCCCTCACAGGTGATTTCCTGAAGGCTATGTATCATTTTTGTTGCCCTTCTCTGGACCACTTCCAATCTATCAATGTCCTTTCTTGGTGAGTCCTCCAGAATTGTACACAGTGCTCCAGATGAGGCCTCACTAATGACGTAAAGTGGTACTACTCGCCTCCCTGTCCCTGCTGTCTATCCCTGCCAATGCATCCGAACACCCTGCTAGCCCTGCTGTAAGCCTTATTGCACTGACTTTGCTGTGAGGTCATCCCTAATGATGACTCCCAGATCACGTTCCTCAACAGAGGAGCTCAGCGGTCTCTGTTTAGCCAGTATTATTCCTTGGGGTTGGCCCTACCCAGGTGCATCACCTTAAACTTCTTATCACTGAAGTTTATTGCCTATCTGTGACCACCTTTTCAACTTCTTGAGGCCGTCCTGCAGTTGTCTGACTCTCTCCTATATCCTGCATGATTGTGGTCCATTGGGCACTCTAGTGGATACACCACCTGCTGTGGGAGCTGGGCTATCAGTGGTCTCAACACCTAGACACTAGTACCAGCCAGTCACTGTGAGACAGCTGGCGAGGCACCATTTAGTGGTGGCTGGTCCCAGAACATCTGGAGGAAGGAATACGATTGACGCGCCAGAGCCGACTGTGATGCTAACTACAGAAGTGGCTCTGGTAGGGTGGGGAGCACACCTTGGAGACCACAGAGCCTGTGGGTTCTGGTCACCCAGGAGGTTCTGTCACCACATAAACCTGCTTGAGTTCCATGCAGTGATCTTTCTCTGACAGAATTTGCTTCTCTAGTCAGAGGTCAAGTCATGCAGGTCTGAGCCGGACATCACAGCTATGTTTTGCCTAAACAGTCGGGGTGTAACACATTCCTTTCCCCTGTGTCAGGAGGCCCTTTGCATCTGGACTCATGCGCAGCTTGGATGCAGATCTTCTGGTGGTCACTGTTGCAGGAGAGAGTAGTCAGCTGGCAGACATTCTCAGTCGGGTAAGAGGGGCGTCGTGATTGATCCCTGAATCTGGAGGTGGTGAATTATCTGTTCTTCCTGTAGAGCATGCCTCTGATGGATCTGTTTGCCTTCTGTGAGAATGCAAAACTGAGGCTGTTTTGTGCCCCCACACACACACACACTCTTGGACACTGTTGGGGATGTCCTCATGATGCCCTGGAATCTGGGCCTCATGTACACCTTTCCTTCCTTCACCTTGATCCACAAGGTGGTGGTCAGAGCCTGGAAGGACATGGTGCAGATACTGGCCAAAGCAGTTCTGATAACTGGAACTACTCAGCCTCAGCAGCAGACCTTTATGGCAGCTGCCTCTTCACTCAGTTCTGCAGACCAAACAAGGGATGGTCCTGCACCCGGACCTGAAATTCCTGTACCTCTTGGCCTGGTTCCTGAACAGCTAGCATTCCAGGCCTTGCTTGTCTTGGAAGATGTGTTCCATGTTGTGAGCCTCCTGGAAAGCATTGAGTTAAGCGATGCTGTGCATTCAGGTGGAAGAGGTTTTCCATATGGTGCCAGGACAAGGGCGTGATCACCTTGCCTGGCCTTTGGTGAGCATCCTGGAATACCTTTGTCCCTTTCTCCATCAGGATTGTGGCCATCAGTTTACCAGGCCAGTTGTTGGTGCAGATTACTCCGGGGAAGGATCTAATGTGGCAGCCCTTAAGGTGTACCTGGCAGCCATCTCTGCTTACTGGCCAGGGGTTTGTAAGCTGATGGTAGCCAGGAGATGGTGGTCGGGCACTTTTTCAGGGGCCTGGACCAGTTGGTCCCCTCTGGTGTGTAAACCACCACCATGGGATTTACTGCCGGTACTGGTTGTGCTCATGGACAAGCCAGACTATGGGCTGGCCATATACAGTTCTGCTACAGACACTGTGCTCCAATGGATCTCAATTGCTTTAAACAAAGCCTGCCGCCTACTGTCAAATGCACCAAGACTCACATACACTTGTAAACTTTATGCTCAGGCTGGCTGGCTTCAACTGAATGACAGAATCGGGTATCAAACCTGCCTTCTTGCCAAAAAGTCACATTAAATCTGCTTCCAACAGGGTGCAGAACCTGATAACACTGTCTGTGAATACCAGACAAACCAGAAGCTCTGCCACTCAAATCTTCCAGGTGTCCAGATGCCACGCTACCATGGCACAAGCGTGGATTCTCTCACTGTGCACCCTTCTGGGTAAATGCACCGCCCCCGACATCTCTGTTTCCTCAGCGATTGGCACTGTTAGCGTAGACTATGCCAGCACATCTTTGATAAAGCAGCTGCATGTGCCCGGCTAAGGCTCAACCTGCGGCAACGCGCCTCTGCCTCTGTACGTATCTTTGTCTCTGTCATGACAGGATAGGTCAGACCGTAGCACTACACCCACCTCCCTTTCCTCCTGGCTCTGCCCTTGCCCCAGGACCTCTCCCTACCCTCCTCCCTCCCTGTACTATGTGCTCTGCTTACCTAGCTCTCCCACTCCATTGTATCCTTCCCTATCCTTGTCTGCTTATCTTCTTGACACGGGCATCAATCAATCAATCAATCAAAATCTTTATTTAGTCAGGCGAACATCATTGGCGTAGCTCATTTACAAGATGGACCTGAGTGGTCATACAAATAAGAGTACAAGTATTTTTACATGGACAAGAATAACATAAACAGTAGTACAATGACATAAAGTGATAATATACAACAATTTACATATATACAAGGCACAGTAAAACCATTTAACCTGTAGAAAAAGGAGACAATGGGTATAGCAGGCATAATATATAAATTATAGGGCCTAATTGGCTTTTATGAGAGTATATCAGGTGACTGGAAAATAGAAGTAGAACTAACATAATGGAACACGGAAAGGGGTGGGAGGTAGGTAGGGTAGAGGATTAGGCCTTATAAAAGCAATTGCAGAGCTCTGGAAATAGGGTGGAGAATAATCTTTTGAAGGATGTTAAAGGTAGAGAGCTATTTAGCTTCATGGATTTTTGGGTGAGTTCCATGCAACTGCTAGTGAGTGGCTGATAAGCGGCCCTCCTGAACGGGTGCAGGCATTGGGGACCTTTAGTATGATGAGTTTACTGATCCTTAAGGTGTATGGCCTAAAGTAATTCGGGTAAAGCAGTTTGTGATATAGGTGGGTAGTTTGCCTGATGGGTGGGCATACATTGTATAATGCCTCAGCATAGCTAGTGCTTCATGTTTATTTTCTGTAACCTTCATGAATATTTTTCTCAGTATTTGTATATTTGTGCTCAGTATTGTACCTTGTTGTCTAATGTATCTGGCGATGGAACCTTTCAACGAGCAGCTGCTCACAGGAATTATCCAAGAACTCAGTAAATAAATAAAATTTGAGCCTATGGGTGGTGTGAAATGTCACACCTGTCATGGTAGATAGCCTTTCTCGTGGCCATTATGTCAACCAAGGAAAAAGTGGGAGCTCCAGGTGCTCATGAGAGTCTCTATCTAGTCTTCCCCAGGACAAAGTTGTGCTTGGCCCAATCCAAGTTCTCGTGAAGGTGGTATCGGAGTTTCACCTTAACCAGGTGATAAAACTAACCAGTCTGTTTCTCCAGCCCTTCTTCAGAGGTTGACTGCAGGCTCCATACCCTGGACCTGCAGAGGTGCTGTCTTGTTACAGAGGCGCTTGACTAGATTTTTGAGAGAGGCTGGCCAGCTGTTTTGTTACGTACACTGAAGCCGCACCTGGCAAACCAGCACAAAGCGGACGACTGGCATGTGGATAACTTCCTGCATCAACCTCTGTGATAGGTTTGCTGGTAAGCTGTTTCCTGTAGGGCTTAGGATTAATTCCTCCAGACATACCCTGCCTCGGTGTCTGCTTCCGGGGATGTCTCGCATGGAAATCTGCAGATTTCTACCTGGAAGTCGGCACACACTGCATTTCCCATTACAGCATTGATCTAGTGTCTCATCGGGATGCTGCTTTAGGGACCGCTGTTCTCCAGTCTCTGTTCACAAGTAGAATTGTGCCTTGCCCTCTCCTCCCAGAGAGCTGCTTGGAGTCTGCCAGGTGTGAATAGTAAACTATATCCATGCCCTGAAAAAGGTTACTCACCTGTAACCGTAGTTGTAAGAGTGGTATATAGTTCACATCCACACAACTCACCCAACCTCCCAAGCAAGTGGCACATGGATTCCTGCATCCAGCATGCAGATCTGATGTCATAGCGGCGAGTCAGGGGATGTACAGCGTGGGTGATGGGAGGAGCATAGCTTCAAGACATCTGCAGTTGGCAGTTCTGGTGGAACTGCCAGAGTTGAAAGCAAACTGCATGCAACTCCTAGACCTAGGGTTACAGGTGAGTAACCTGTTTTTTTTAAAGTAACCATAGGTGAGACATGGACTCTGATCTTGCTTATATTAATTGCCTTAAGAGAAAATTATCTGTAAAGCGAGCAAAATAATCGGAACAACAGTATAGATTATGTAACTGATGTGGAATTGTACACAGATCAGTGCCAGGCTTTCAGTTTGTTCAGCCAAAAGGAAGTGAAATCAAAATGCCATTAAGGCCTGACCATTACCGCACTCAAAGCTTTATATCCAAAGTAATTAATGTCTGAGGGACAGGTTATGAAATGTCCTCCTCTTTGATTTAGGCACACTTTTTCAGTTCCAAAATAAGGTCTGTTTCTAGGGATGTGGATATGTTGTTCAATCCACATTTACTGGCAGGTTTCTTGCCACTTTAAATCTTGCGGAAGGTCTTCAAGCTGGCTCCTTCCTCCCACCCACCGGTGGTAAAACTCGACTTCGCCCCATGGCCTTAGATCTTCCTTTCGCTTGGAAGCTCAGGTTCCCTCCTTAGCGCTCTGAGTTTTAGGCCTGTATGTACACTCTTCAGTTAAACCAAAACTTATTCAAAAGTTTAAAAGACTTCAGTCTTCTTTTCCCCAGCAGCTATGATGGCAAATCTACTCCGGGTTTGGTCGTTGCCCCTATGGGCAGAAGATGTCCCGGACTACCCGCACTCCGTGCGTCTAGTTGCCATGGACTCGATCGCGACTCACAGGCTTGTGAGTTTGCAAATCTTTTCGGCTTCGGTCTTGGGGACCACGCTGCCCATTGCTGTTGGGGAGCGGCGGAAGCGTTATCCTCGGTCCAAGTCGAAGGAGGCCCGTTGGGTGGTTTCTGCGGTGGTGGGCTCAGCAGAACAGCTGGAGCAGATGATCGCCCTCGAGGAGGAAGCGGCCCAGGCCGCCTCGTCATCTCTTTCTCGATCCCTGGCATTTATCCACGTTCTCCTTGGGCTCCTCTTATACAGCTTCTTTTAGGAGCTTTGTCAGCCCTCTCCACCAAGGAAAGGGGCCATCGGGACATTCCTCTCAGTCCAAGAAGGACCCCAAAAGTAAGTCCCGTCGACGATTGTGTGTGGGAGGCGGGAGGGTCCCCTTCCCAGATTGTCGACAGTCGACTTGGTCAAGGTTGCGGCTAAGGCAGCTGGCTTCATGGTGTCCCCCATCAGGTCAACCGGCCGAGACACCCGTCGACACGGTCAAGATATTTCTTGACCCATCGGATGATTTGTCGAGTGGAGAAGCAGACAACCCTTCTTCACGGTTCCCTGGTAGAAACCGAGGACTTTCCTGTGGCTGCTATGCTGGGTCCTGGTTGGAGTCCTGAACCGAGGAGGCGGGTTTCCCCCGCTCCTCTCTGACCCACCCTTGGAAATACTGAAGGTCCCGGTCTCGGACCTCTTCCAGGTCCAGCGGTCCCACCGTTGGTGGTCTCGGTCTTGGCATCATGGAAAGTGGCGGCGCTGCTCATCCTCATCGTCCTCCTTGGAGGGTAGGCTCCAGTGCAAGTTGCATCAGCGCTACAAGGATCTAATGTGGCAGTAGCTCCTTTTGTCCGGGAACATGCTGACTCTGTTCGCCTTCCCTGGCCATTAGTGGCTGTCACCAGAGCAGCGCGAAACAACCCCTCGTTGTGGTCGAGGCGAGCTGGCACGGTTGTTCGGCGAAACAGGCTCGCCACCCATTGTGGTGGAACCTCTGCCTCCACAACTGAAGCCTGGGGCCCCGACCAAGGATTCTCTATCGGTTCAGGGTTTGCCCCACAGGTTGTCTGTCACCCTCACTCCCGATCGACCTTGGCAGGTGGAGGGTGGCTCAGGTGCTTCGGCAGCTGTTCACAGACTCGTCGGTCTGGCGATGACTCCTCCTTGTTCTCCAGGCTGCTTGACCTGGAGTCCACTGGGGTCAGTCGGTGGATGAGAGCCTATCCTCGTTCCTAGGTATGCTTTGACTCATCTCAGAGTCCACTGGGATGAAGATCGAACCCGTCTCAAAATGGGCCAAGTATCCCTTGCGGAGATACTGGACTGAGGATTCTCCATGGAGGCCTTCCGGTGGCGAAGCCATTGTTAGCCTGGCCCTGGAGTTGTGGCAGCGGCCAGCTTCTTGTGAAGCACCTTTGGCCAAGATGGCTCGGAGTATGCTGTCCCTGCTGGGTCACTCTCCGGTTTCTCGGGCACCCCTCTGCGGAGGGTTAGTGACCGACAGCGTTTTCAGGCATTCGGGAGCGCTCGGGATGTGGACAAGCCACCAAGGAGTCCAAGAAACTGGACTACTCGGGCGTAAAGTCTGTGCTGCTTCCTCCCTAGGGCCTTCAGCAGGCTAGCTTGGCGTCCTGATGGCACACTTTACATGCCCTTTGGGCTCCTGGATAGGTGATTCCTCATTTCCCAGCTGACCTTCAGGCGATGGTCAAGCAGGTGCGGGATCAGGGAAGGCGGTGGCCAAACAGCAGCTCAAACTTTCTTGGACATTGCTGACTCCTGTGCCCGGTCTGTAGCGGCTGCAGTGGCCATCACGCGCAGAGCTGCGCGGATCTCCACCTTCAGCAGATACCCAGCACAAGCTGGCAGATGTTCCCTTCCTGGTGCAACCGACTTGTTCGGTCCGGGGTGGAAGGTCATCTAACGGATCGAGAGTCCAGTGCCACCTTGGATTGGTCACATCTGCCCCAGAAGGATAAAGACCGCCAGCAGCAGTATAAGCCCTTTCACCCTTCAGCCCCTCTGTGCATGTCTGTCCCAGCAACACCAGCATCAGGGCCAGCAGGCTTGCACTTGGCACCCCAAAGCCAAGCCTGCGCTCCCTCCAACAGGAAGCTGGGAGGAAAAAGCCCAGGCGGCTCCTTGGATGGTCCTTCCTCCAAGCCTGCCCAGTGACGGGTTGATGGGTGTAGCCCCAACCTTGTCCTCCTCCCAGGTTCCCCCATGGGAGATGGCTCCATAACTTCCTTTCCGCCTGGTCCATTATCAGCACAGACCGCTGGGTGTTGGAAGTGGTGGCAGGGGTCTGCCTCTGGAATTCGTGCAGTCCCACCCTATCGAGCCGTTGCCCTGGGGAGGGCTCTGAGGTTCCACAGCCTCTGTCGGCTCGTTGAGCCGACATTGCCTACTCCTCAGAAGGAGGTGATCAAGGAGGTAGCGGAACCTCCTTCAGACCCAGGGTTTGTGTCCAGGTACTTCCTGGTACCAAAGCGGATGGGGGCTGGCGCCCATTCTCGACCCTCACGACCTGAACAAGTTCCTAGGTCTCGCATCTTCAGGATGGTCACTCTGGCTCAGATCATTCCATCCTTGGAATGAGGCATATAGTTCTGTTCTCTGGACCTTCTGGGCGCGTTCTTTCACGTCCCAATCGGTCCGTTTCTGCGATTCCTCCACTTCAGGGCTCCCAGGGTCTTCACCAAATGCATGGCAGTGGTGACAGCATTCCTCTTGACACCGAGGGTCGGGTGTACCCCTTACCTGGACGGTGGCTGATTGCAGCCCCTCCAGATTGTAGGTGGAGCGGTCCAGGGTCTGGCCTCCAGGTCTGCTCTTAAATTGGCCTCCCTCATCACAAGGCCAAGTGGAACTCATGCCATCGCAGGTGATTCAGTTCATCGGGGCAGAGTTGACTCTTTTGAGCCAGAGCCCGGCTCGGCGGACAGGGCCGAGGTCCTTTCCTCCTTTGCCCAATAATTTCTGGTTGGGCAGTTGCACCCTGCCTGGGACTTCCTGCGCCTTCTGGGCCTCATGGTGGCCTGCACCATGTGGTCGATGGGCCCGCTAGCATATCGTCCCCTGCAGTGGGGACTGGCCAGCCAGTGGTCCTGGTGCTCCGGTCCTCTGGACCAGCCGGTGTGAGTGACCCAGGAGATGTGGGGCGGCCTGCAGTGGTGGCTTATCCCAGCTCATCTGCAGGAGGGTATCCCTATTTGTCCGCCCGAGCGGCGGTCACGTTAACGACCGGCGCCTCTCTGATGGGTTGGGGTGCCCATCTCTGGGGAGTTCAGGGCCCACGGCCTCTGGTCCCTTCAGGAGTCTCGATGCCTCAACCCTCCGTCCTTTTCGATGCCACATCAACCTGCTGGAGCTTGGTGGTCCGACTAACCCTCACCGCCTTTGCTCCGTTTGTTCGGGGTCAAGTGGTCCAGGTTCAGACGGACAACACCAAGACCATGTACTACCTCAACGGCAGGCGGGGCGCCCTCCTTGCCTCTGTGCAGGAGGCTCTCCACTGGTCTCTCGTGATCAGCCTGGAGGCGGATCTCTAACCATCCATGTGGCAGGAGCCTCCAGCAGTCTGGCCGATGCCCTCAGCTAGATAAGCGTTGCATCTCACGAGTGGTCTCTCCTGCGGAGGTAGTACAAGATCTATTCTCCCATTGGGGCACCCCTCAGGTGGACCTGTTCGCCTCAGGAGAATGCGAGTTGAGGCTGTTTCACGCCCGCACCCTCAGCAGGGCTCGCTGCAGGGGATGCCTTCTTGAGGCCGTGGACCCGGGCCTCTTCTACACCTTCCTCCATTTCCTTGATCCACAGGTGCTTCTCAAAGCGGCGGGACAAAGGTGCAGGTAATTCTGGTAGCCCCAGACTGGCCCTGCCAGTTCTGGTATCCAGATCTCCTCAGCCTCATCTCCAGGCTCCCGGGCGGCTTTCAGCCGCCCGGACCCGATCTCAGTCAACAAGGGAAGGTACTCATCCGGACCTTCAGTCCCTGCACCTGGCGGCCTGGTTCCTGGCGACTAGGTTCCGGGCCTTGGGCCTTCCGGCGAGGTCCTCAACGTCATTGAGGCATCCGTAGAGTCGACTGAGAAAATGCTATGCCTTCAAATGGAAGAGATTCTCCATTTGGTGTCAAGACAAGGTTGTACCCTTCTTCCTGTTCCTTAGCTAGCATTCTGGACAACCTGCGGTCCCTTTCTCAGCTAGGGCTTTGGTGACGTTAAGCTACCTGGCAGCCATCTGTGCTTACGGGGCGCGGGCGGCGAGCTTGGTCGATGGCGCGGAGAAGCTGACGGTGCTTTCAAAGGCCTTTATCACATATCCTCCGATGCGAGAACTTCCACCTCCGTGGGATCTACTGCTGGTGGCTTAGCTGCGTGGGCAAGCCTATTCGAACTGATGCACAGGTGTGACATCTCTCACCTGTCGTGGAAGACCGCCTTCTGGTGGCTATCACGTCAGCCAGAAGGATGGGAGAGCTCCAGGCGCTTTCCATTGAGTCTCCTTATCTGGTCTCCCACAGGGACAGGTTGTGCTGCACCCCACCTGAAATTCCTTCGAAGGTGGTGTCAGAGTTTCAGTTTAACCAGGTGTTGACTCTACGGTGTTCTACCCAAGTCGCACCTCGGAGGCCGAATATAGTCTCCATACTCTGGACCCTAGAAGAGCGCTCACTTATAAGGAGGCGAACAACTGAGAGGTCGAGGAAGGTTCGCCAGCTGTTTATCACCTACGCTGAAGCCGCACCTGGCAGACCTGTAGTCAAGTGGACGATAAGCAGGTGGGTCACCTCCTGCATAGATCTCTGCTATAGGTTGGCGGTCATGGACCCTCCCAAAGGGATAAGAGCTCATTCTTCCCGCCATATAGCTGCTTCGGTGGCTGCTTCTAGGGACCTCCCTATCCCGGAAATCTGCAGGACTGCTACCTGGAAGTCAGCACACACCTTTATTTCCCATTACCGGTTGACCTTGAGTCATGCTGGGATGCTGGTTTGGGACCTTGGTTCTCCAGTCCTTATTCCCAAAGTAGAGGTGCGGCCTTGCCTCCCTCCTCCCGGAGAACATCTAGAGTCTGCCAGACAGTGTGGATTGAACAACATATCCACCTGCCTAGAAATACAGGTTACTCATCTGTAACAGGAGTTCTAGAGTGGTATATGTTGTTCATCCACGGCCCACCCCGATCTCCCGGCTTGACACGCAGTCTGGCTTCCAGCGGGCTAGATCTGGCGTCATGTGGGGCGGGCCGAGGGTTTTACCACCCGGTGGGTGGGAAGAGCCAGCTTGAAGACCTTCTGGCAAGATTTAAAGCAGCAAGGAACCTGCCAGACAGTGTGGATGAACAACATATACCACTCCTAGAACTCCTGTTTCAGGTGAGTAACCTGTATTTCTTTTACTTACTGTTTACTGCAGTATAATTGCTTGTATCAGACTCATTCTGCTGACTTGTAAACTGACGTTTATAGTGACTACAAATACCAGAATCTTTGCTGCTGACATCAGAGAATGGCTGTATCATTGGGAAATTTAATAGCCAACAGTGCATGTTAGAGTTTTTATGCTCTGAACTTTTGTTTGCTTCTTCGCTGTCGTCCGGGGCTACCTACAGTCACAGAGGACTGTGCCTTAGCCCTGGGAGAACAGAAGGGACCGGCAGACATCTGACTGAAGCTGAAAAAGCCTCTAACATGCACATAAAAGCCTCTAACATGCACGACAGGCTGTTGAATTTCCCACTTCTGCAATTCTGCAACTCGTAACCTCGGATGGAGAAATGACTCACTTACCAGTAAATTTTGTTAGGTATTTTATGCAGTGTATAACTGAAATACACAGGTAGTGATCTTGTTACTTCATCAAGACCAATGTTTCTTGGATCCAAACCCCACTTCCACAGGGCAGATTATCTGCACCCTATTAGATATATTTAGCTAAACTTTTTATAGGTCTGTTTTGGACTTGATATGATTAGTTGGCTTGTAGAAGGAACCTTAGCTTGGAGATGAGTAATGTGGAGAAAGTTATCTTTCCTTTCCCTTTTCTCAACTGTCTTTTCCCTTAACTCTAGGCTTTATGGTTAAGAGCTGTAGAAGTCACAGTGGGATAATTAATGTTTCATGTTCAAGAGGTGCGTAGTGTATGATGTGTTGATTTATGAGTGTAAGGATTTGTGATAGAGATTATATCTTTGTATTTACTCGATTTCCAGTATCACCCTGTAATATTTTTCTGCATTAAACACTGAAGTAAAAGCAACTTTTACATTTACACAGTTACGTATGTACACTGTTATACATTTGCTTCACTAGATGTGGGTGTCTTACCATTATTATGATTCGGTTAGAATCGTTTAGCAGCAATTTCACATGACAAATGTCTTTAAGAAGAAAACTGGATTAGTTTTCCGATACTTGCCAAGTGATTACCATTGAATAAGGTAGTGCTCACATGGTAACTTTCAGCCAACCAAAATGGTACTGTGTGAGGGACAATGCATGGGCACAGTACATAACAATGCTGTGTTTGCTTTGAGAAGTTGTCATGCCTGCCTCAGATGTAAACTCAGTGTTTTGCACTGTGGCCCATGTATAATCGTTTCTAGTATATGGGCTACTTTGCATAGCACTTGACAGTGTTTGCCAACAGTTTAAAGAGCACCTTTCCTGGCTTTTTGTTCATTTCTCTCCAGAAACAATATAGGTCCCTACCTGCCCCAAAATCTACTGGAACCCAAATTACAATTTTTCTGTAGCAGAATTTGTGATGGAAGGATCGTAATTTTGCTTCATAGAGCCTAGAGCCAATCCCTACATTTCCCAATTTGAAGACCCTCCCATGGCTGTCATGTTTCGTGATGTAATACTGTGGGTGTGTGGAGGCTCACTCCCTAGAGTTGTGTAGGGACTCATTCTCAAGTGCATTTTTAAACATTTTAGAGTGCCACTTTCAACAAATCAAGGCCACTGCTCAACTAACAAGGTCCTTGTTGTTAGTTGAGTGGTAGCCTTATTTGTTGAAAGATTATGGGGCATCTAACAACGCCTGCAAGCACCACATCAGGTCATAAGGGCAGTAGCAACTGGAGCCCCTCTGCCCGCTCTTCCTTGCCTGGGACCTTCAGACTCTTCACTACCTCCCCAGCTCCAGCTCACTAACAGCGCTGCAAGCACCACATCAGGTCGTGAGGGCAGTAGCAACCGGAGCCCTCTCCTCCTTGCCTGGGACCCTTGGACACTACACTACCTCCCAGCTCGGCTCACTAACAACACTGCAAGCACCACATCAGGTTGTGAGGGCAGTAGCAACTGGAGTTCTCCTGCCCACTCCTTCTTGCCTTTTACCCTCGGACACTACACTGTCTCCTCAGCTCCGCCTCACTAACAGCGCTGCAAGGACCACATCAGATCACGAGGAAAATACCAACTGGAGCCCTCCCTGCCTACTTCTCCTTGCCTGGGACCCTGGACATTACACTACCTCCCCAGCTCTGGCTCACTAACAGTGTTGCAAGCACCACATCTGGTCGTGAGGGCATTAGCAACCAGAGCCCTCCCTGTCTTGGGACACTTGGACACTACACTACCTCCCAAGTGCTACACAGATTCACTGATTGGCATGCAGCGCCATTGTTGACCTTGAATTACCTGAGATGCCAGACCGCATGGCTCCCGCCTTCCAGTGGAGTCGGCACACATACATGCTGTTTATTTTTCTGCTCATGTTGGACTCGCTTGTACTGTTTTGGCGGCTTCCTGGATTTACTTTTAATTGAGTAGGTGTCCTAATTCATATTTTCCAGCTTTGCTGCTCAGAAAGGTCATTTAGGCATCTTTCTTATCATTGTTTCTCTGTTCATGTATTTCTGAATTTAGTAATTAATTTCTGATAATGGTTTTACAGTGCATTTCCTTCATTTGGCACCTCTGGTGTAGTAATTGATTCCTTACTTTGCTCTTTATAGTGCAACTCTTGGGTTGGCACCTAAGCATTCTCTATTAATTTACCTAAGCAGTGCACACGGTGCAGGACAGGAGCCATGTGTTATGTGGATTCGCTTGTACACAGGTAGACAGAACATTTAGCTCTGTACTATTTTAACTGCTGCTCCAGAGCAGATTATCTTTTCTGTTTTTGTATATTCGCTTGCATAAGCTTACTATGACTGTTGGACTGTTCTTGTATCTCTCATTTTCATAATTGTATTTTAAGTGCTATCTAGATGGCCGGGTTGTGCCTGAAAATGATCCCTGGGACCAGTGTACTTACCCAGTTACCAAATACATAAATAAAGGTAAGGCACCTACAGAGTTTCTGTGTAGAGCACCAGAAAAGGTGCTCTGTAAACATTACTCTTTTATCCAAACTTACAAGGCTTTTACTGTGTCCCGCTCCCCACCAGTTCCTTGGTTTCCGTAATTGGAGCCATAGACAACATCACTCATAATTTCTGACTAATAAATAAAGACCCATTGGATTCCTTACAGTTGGTGGTATTCAGTAAAAACATTCACAAGAAAAGAAAATAGTAACTTGAAAACAACTGAACTATATGTAAACTGGCGTGCTGGGCAGTTTGAATGTCCACGGAAATGTCTTTTCTTTAAACTAAGCAGACTTTACGTGAAAATGGCATTGTATGGGTAAGTGCTATTCTATAAGGAATGTGTTTCAAAATACTGCTGAAGCCATCAGAGATTGCTCATTCCTGTCTTTACCGCATCATAGATATAAACAAGCATTAAAATCCTTTTTGTGGAGTAAAGCATTTGGGGATGATGCTGAACTGGTCTGATTTTAGTATTTTATTATGATGTTTGATATTATTTCTTTTATTGGTTTTTATTATGATATGTTATTTGGATGTCATTTTATAAACTGTTCTGCACCTTGATTTTTGAAAGGCACATTAAAATAAAGATTATTATTATTATTATTATTATTGTCTAGAAGACGAGATATACATATTAGCCTTTTGCATATACAACATGGTTGGGTCTCATCCCAAAGTACTTGAGTAACAGGCTTAAATTTAGGGAAAAGGCTCCATCGTTGAAGAACTCTGAATTTTTATAAATGGATATCTGAAAGAATTTTTCCAAGAAATCCCATCAGTTGTTTTAGTTATCAGGTCCCAAAATTTTGGAATCGTTACCCAAGCATTTTAGGGTACATTCAATTAAACCTTTGATAACACATTTTAAAAACATTTGTTATTGAATGTTGTTGTCTGTAAATGTTTCAACCAATGATGTCTATTTTTGTAATTTTGTATTAAATTAATTGATGTATTTTTGTAACTGTGCACAAGGGTTACTGTTGTAAATAAGATTTTACTCAATGGTTATTCCTAATGAAACAAACAAAAAAACACTGACAGATGAAATTGACAAGAAAACAAACTGCATTTGGTGATTCTTAAAGGGAGAGTGAAGTGCTGCGGAGGCGTTCTTTCTTGTTGTACCCTAGTAGAGACATATTCAAGATGGTACAACAACAGTTTGGCATCACTACTATGGGTACAAGAACTCTGGTAACTCCTGAACTCCATACTTAATAGCCCTGACCCATATACTATATGCTTATAATGGTCATATATTGTATTCCAATTCTTCTGCAGTACTAGCTTTAAAACTCATTTTTCCTGGATTGTATACAGTATTTGAGTCAAAATGTTCTATACTGAACACTTTTATTTTACATAGCGTCATTTACACATGGCATGTCCGAAAACACTTTACAGCGGGGATGATGCAGTGACAGTAGCCAGATGATACAGCATAAATCAGTGCATTTGTAGCTTCATTATCACATAAAAATACAGTTGATTACTAGTAAAAGTGTAGACCATAAAACAGAACAGTCACGGAACTCACCCAGCACACACCATGAAAAACTGCTGTCCACACATCGAGTTGCTTCAAAATACAGTTTACTGGTAGCAAGAAATGAGGCTCCTCGACCAGAGGAGGCCCAACAGACTGACATTTTCACCCAACAGGGGCTTTGTCAAAGCCCTGTTGGATGAATCAATCTGTTGGGCCTCCCTCTCTGATAGAAGACTCTTACTAACAAAGTAAACTGCATTTTAAAGCAACTCAAGTGTGTGGACAGCAGTTTATTCAAATGTAGGTGAGTTCTGTGACTGTTCTTGTGCGATTGTTCGTGTCATGGTGAACCTTTCCCTGTAGGCGGCTCTTTCTTGGATCTTGTAGGCCATAAAACTAGGCAGATAGGGCAGTGTAAGGGAATGCTTATGAGTCCTTAACGAGGGAGCAAAATAACTTTAAAGACAAGATTCGAAAAGGGAGGGAGGGTTGAGGCAGAAAGAGGCTGCAGGTGTGAAGATAGTCTTTCAACATAACACATTTGAATAATTTTGTGCTTTTATCATGGGAAAGCAAACCACGGGTGTTCATTGTGCTGAAATAACATCACTTCCCAGGTGGTTGAAGGCCCTCGGCTGCACCCTTGTTGCACCCACCCACCCACGATTAGCAGTTACTAGAACCCCCACACACCCAGTCATGTTATTACTTATACTATACAGGCTTACAGTACTTAAACATATGCACACATGCACAAAAAGTCCACACATAATCTTGCACATTCTCCAGACTTACTGTATGTAACCATATATTTGTGTACATTTATTCACAATTAGTACACATGTGCATGGCCACATTTATGTGCTCCCATACTACATATATTTATACTGTATGTACGTGCATACATACAGTTGTACTTGCACGTAGTGCAGTCTTCCTTAACTGACATAACACACACACACACACACACACACGCTTGCTCACTCTCAGTGGTTATATTTCGGTCTCATGCTGTGAACAGACTTAATTGCAGGTTAAAATATATGGCTCCGTGGTTGGTTTCAAATACACATTCCTAGCAAGGCTGTATTCATGATCATAACTATTCAACGCTGCTGACAGCTCCTGGGCTAATGGCACCATCAGTGAGTGAGTGAGGAGGATTACCAGCTATTTATTTCCATCAAACTGTTTCCTGTGACCCCTGGTTTCAGATGTCTGCTCCATGTGTATCCTTTTTGTATGTGTGTAAATGTGCCCATGACTCTGTTTCTGTGTCCATTTGTGTGCTCCTGTGGATTTTCTTTTTTGTGACAGCAAAATATCTCGTCTGTATGCACAGCATTCATTTTCTGTTTTTTGTGCGATCATGTATGTGTTTCTCTTAGTGTGTTTCTGTTTGGGTGCATGTGTTTCTTTGTGTGTATGTATGTGACCTTTTATGCTTTATCTTTGTGTTTTTAAGAGCATGTCTGTTTTTTATATATGTGTTTGTATTCGAGAGCTTGTATGTTTATCTTTGTATGTGCATGTCTCAGTGTGACAGCGTGCTGCTCTTGGTATGTATGTATGTGTGTGGTACTGTAGCATGGGGAATCCCAAACAAAGTCAGGCCCCTGAGAAACGGGTCACGCTGCTTCAAGTGCTGTGGCCCATGCTTTGGTGTCTTTTAGCTGGTCCTTGTTGCCGTGAGCATTCTTATTACAGTAAATAACACCTGCATTCACTCAGTATCAGCAACAATACTTTTTCTTGCCTTCAGAGTGCTTTTTTGTTTTGGATTATTTTTGTACTGGTGCTAACTGTTCTGTAGTTCACTGGGTCTGTTTTGCATGCATATGCCCCATGTATGTTTGTCTTCATATGGGTGTGACTGTGAGAGTGTGCTACTGTCTATGTTCATGTGTGAGAAAATGAATGTTTCTAGAGGCGTGGATATGTTGTTCAATCCACACTGTCTGGCAGGTTCCTTGCTGCTTTAAATCTTGCGGAAGGTCTTCAAGCTGGCTCCTCCCACCCACCTGGGTGGTAAAACCCTCGGCTCCACCCCATGGCCAGATCTTCCTTACAGCTTGGAAGCTCAGGTTCCCTCCTTAGTGCTCTGCATTTTTGGCTGTATTCACCTCTTTGGATTTCCCGAAACTAATTTTAAAATTTACAAGACTACAGTCTTCGTCTTCCCTCACAGCTGTGATGGACAGATAGACTCCGGCTTCCGTCGGTGCTCTTGCGGGCAGATGATGTCCCGGACTGATCTGCACTCCACGTGCGTCCTACTGCCTGGGCTTGACCACGTACTGTAGGTCTGGAATTGTGCAAGTCTTTTCTCGGCTGACTTGGAGGACCACAGTGCCAGACTACTTCTTGTGCGCCGAAACGGTACCCACTGGTCAAGTCTGAGGAGGCCCATTGGGTGGTGTCTGGCAGCGGGCTCCACGGAGAAGTTGGAGCAGATGATCGTCCTCAAGGAAGCGGCGACCAGGCCGTTTCTTCTTCCTTTTCGCCATGGCATTTATCCCGCTCTCCTTGGGCTACTCCTACATGGCTTCTTTTAAGAGCTTTGTCAGTCCCTCTCCACTAAGGGAGAAGGGCCTTGGGACATTCAGTCAGTCCAGAAAGAAGGACTGTAAAGTAAGTCCCACTGTCGACGTGGAGATCCCTTCACCAGACCGTCGACTCTGCGTCTTTGGTAGAGGTTGCGGCTGGCGCTGGCTTCACCGTGTCCCGTCAGGTCAGCCAGCCGAGACATCCGTCGGCCGCGGTCAGATTTTTCGACCCGTCAGACGGTTTGTCAACTGGAGAAGCCGACAGCCCTTCTTCACCGGTCCCCGGTGGTTACCGAGACTTGTCTGTGCCTCCTGTGCTGAAGTTCCCGGTCAAGGTCCCTGAACCGAAGGACAGGCGGGTTTCCCCGTCCCTCTCTGACGCACCCTCGGAATCCTTGAAGGTCTCATTCTCTGTCCTCTTTCAGGTCCAGCCGATCCCCCGACGCCGGCAGTTTCGGCACCATGGAAAGCGGTCACACTCATCCTCGCTTGTCCTCTTCGAGAGAATAGGCTGCGCGCAAGTTGCGCCGGCACTATGAGGATTTGATGTGGCAGCAACTTTTATTGACCGGCAACAAGCCGACTCAGTAGCCTTCCCGGCCATTAAGTGGCTGTTACCGGAGCGACGAAACAACCTCTCGTGGTGATCGAGGGGCCAACTCCGGTGCGGTTGTTCGGCCAAAACTGGCTGCTCCACCCATTGTGGTGGAACCCCTCCTCCACAACCGAAGACTGGGGCCTCGACCAAGGATTCTCTGTCGGGTCAGGGCTTGCCTGTGGGTTGTCGGTCACCCTCACCTCCGAGTGACCTCAGCAGGTGGAGGGTGGCTCAGGTGCTCGGCAGCTGCTTGCAGACTCCTCGGAGTCTGACGACTCCTCCCCCTGTTCTCCATGCCGCTTGATCTGGAGTCTGCAGGGGCCAGTCGGTGGATGAGCCCATCCTCGTTTTTGGGTTTGCTCGATTCATCTCAGAATCCACTGGGATGCAGCTCAAACCCGTTTCAAAACTGGCCAAGTATCCTCTTACAGAGATACAGGACCGAGGGATTCCCACGGAGGTCTTTCCAGGTGCGAAGCCATTGTTGGCTCGGCCCCTGGAGTTAATGGCAGCAGCCAGCATCTTGTCGCGCACCTTCAGCCAGGATGGGTCACAAGTGCGTGGTCCCCACCAGTTCACTCTCAGTTTGTCGGAGCACCCTCTGCGGAGGGTTAGTGACTGATAACGTTTTCCAGCGTTCCGGAATCGCGCGGGATGTGGACAAATTGCCCGATAAGGAATCCAAAAAGTTGGATTACTCAGGGTGGAAGGTTTACGCTGCTTCCTCCCTAGGCCTTCGTCCAGGCTAGCTCAGCACTTCTGATGGCACATTTCACATGCCCTTATGGACTCCCTGGATGAGGTGATTCCTCCTCTCGGCTGACCTTCAGACGACGGTCAAGCAGGTGCAGGATCAGGGAGGCGGTGGCAAAGAGCTCCAGACTTCGTTGGACGTTGGTGATTCTTGTGCCCGATCAGTAGCAGCCACAGTGGCCGTGTGCCACAGAGCTTGCTGCGGATCTCCACCTTCACGGCAGACACCCAGCACAAGCTGGAAGACGCTCCTTCTAGGGACATGGATATGTTGTTCATCCACACTCATTGGCAGGTATCCTTTGCTTTAAATCTTGCCGGAAGGTCTTCATTGCTCCTCCCACCCACCGGGTGGTATAACTCGCCCCCCCATGACGCCAGATCTTCCTTACCGCTTGGAGCTCAGGTTCCTCCTTAACGCTCTGCATTTGAGACTGGTTCCTATTTCTCCGTTTCATGGATTTAAAATAAATTTTGCGAAAAGACTTCAGTCTTCGATCCCTCGCGGCTGCGATGGACAATCGACTCCCGGATTTCGAGATACCCATGCGGGCGAAGATGTCTGGACGGATCCACACTCCACGTGTGTCTCACCTTAGGCCTTGAGCACGACCCGCAGGCTTGCGACCTGTGCTCATCTTTCTCGGCCTCACGTCCTCGAAGACCCGTGCTGCCCGATTGCAACTGGGCCGTCCGAGCGTTTCCCTCGGTGAAGTCAAGGAGGCCGGTTGGCGGTGTCCCACGGCGGCCGGGCTGGTGGATCAGCTTCGACGGATGATCGCCCTCGAAGAGAGGCGGCGCTGGCCGTATCTCCTCGGCCGCTGCATTTATCCCGCCTCCTCTGGGTTCTTCCTACACAGCTCTTTTAAGGAGCTTTGTCTGTCCCTCTCACTAAGGGAGAAGGGCTTCGTCTGCTGGACCTTATTCTCGGTCCAGAAAGAAGGACAGGTAAGTCCCTCCGTCGATGCTCTTGGGAGTGGAAAGGTCCCTCTCCCAGTGTCAGGCTAGTAAACTTCCGATCGACCGCCTCGGCTTCGGCCACTGGCCTCACGGTGTCCCCGTCCAGGTCAGTTGACCGAGACTCCCACCGACGAAGTCGAGATTTTCTCGACCCGTTGGACGGGCTGTCGCCTTTAGCAGCCGAGTTCCCTCTCCCGGTTCCCCGGGAGGAGTTGAGGATCCGTGGGCTCGCCTGTGCCTCGGTTCCGGAGCCTCGGATGGACCATCCGAGGCGGAAGGAGTGCGGTTCCCCGACACCTCCCGCACCGACCTCGAAATTCCGGGACTCTCGTTCTCTGTCGGACCTCTTCGCGATCAGCAGCGATCCCACCATCGCGGTCCCGGTTCTCGGCACGCGTCATGGCGTCGCCGCTCGTCCTCGATCCTCCTCACCGAGACGAGGAAGCCGGCGTAAGTGCGTCGGCGATACGAGGACCTTATGTTGCAACAGCTCTCCTGGCCGGGAAGTAAGCGACCCGTCGCCTTCCCGGCCATTAAGTAACTGTCACGGGCTGGCCGACACAACCCTCGATTTATCCGAGGGCCTACCCAGGCGGTTGTTAGCCAAAACCAGCTGCTCCACCGATTCCGGTGGAACCTCCGCCTCCACAGCCACCAATTGGGGCTCCGACCAAGGATTCTCGGTCGGTTAAGGGTCTACCCCATCGGCTGTCAGTTACCCTCACTCCCGACCGACCTCGGCAGGTAAAGGGTGGCTCAGGCCAGGGCAGCTCTTGAGGACTCTTCGAGTCGAAGATGATTCCTCCCTTTTCTCCAGCGACTGGACTTGGAGTCTTCGGAGGTCAGTCAATGGGCGATAGCCCGTCGTCCTTCCTAGGACTGCTTGGCTCATCTCGGAGTCCACGGGATGGAGCTCGAACCCGTTCCAAACGGGCCAGGTATCCCCTCACGGAGATTCTGGACCGGGGATTCTCCGACGGAGGCCTTTCCGGTGGCGAGGCCATAGTGGGTCGGCACTGGAGCTTTGGCAGCGCCTGCTTCTGCCCTGCGCCGGCCAGAAGTATGTAGTCCTACGGTTCCTTGTCCGGTTTTGAACACCCTCTGCTGAGGGTTGGTTACCGACAGCGTTTTCGTAGCGCCCGGCTGCGCCAGGGATGGACAAACCTCCTGACAAGGGTCCAAGAAATGGACTATGTCGGGCGAAAAGTCTCGCTGCGTCCTCTCTCGGCCGTCGGGCCAGTTCGGCCGTCCTCATGGCATTTTTCTCATGCCCTGTTGGGCTCCCTGGATGAGTCATCCTCATCTTCCGCCCGATCTGCAGACTACGGTTAAGCAGGTGCGGGACCAGGGCGAACAGTGGCCAAACAGCAGCTCCAGACTGCTTTGGATATGGGGACTCATGTGCCAGATCGGTGGCGGCGCGGTGGCTATGTGTCGTGAGGCTTGGCTGAGGATATCCACCTTTACTGGATACCCAGCACAAGTTGGCGGATGTTCCCTTTGGGGACTGACCTCTTGACCCTGGGGTGGAAGGTCACCTGCAGAGGATCAAGAGTCCAATGCTACCTTGGACTCGGTCTCTTCGCTCAGAAGGACAAGGCACATGAGCCACAGCCTAAGCCCTTTAGTCCCTTCTGTGCCCAGGGCGCCCCGGCCCAACAGCATCGGGCCAGCAGGCTCGGCCTTGGCATCCCAAACCCAAGCCATGCCTTCCTCTAACAGGAGGCAGGAGGAAAAGGCCCAGGAGGTCCCTCGGCGGTCCTCCTCCAAGCCTGCCCAGTGAGCGGGCTGAGGGGTGTCGCCCCATTCCGTCACCTTACCCCTGGGTCCCCCGTGGGGAGCGGCTCCGCACTTCCGTTCCGCCTGGTCCGCTGTTACCATGGACAGGTGGGTCTTGGAGGTGGTGGGAGAGAGCCCTGCCTCTGGAATTCGAGCAGGCACCACCCTTCCAGGTGCAGCCCCTCGGGGCTTCTGGGTCCCTAGCTCATTGGCGGCTCGTCAGAGCCGACACCAGTCTCCTCCTCCAGAAGGAGGTGATAAGAGAGGTGGCGGACCCTCCTTCAGACCCAGGGTCTGTGTCCAGGTACTTCCTGGTTCCGAAGCAGACCGGGGGCTGGCGCCCCATTCTCGAAACCTACCACGACCTAAACAAGTTCCTAAGGTCTCGAACCTTCAGGATGGTCACTCTGGCTCAGATAATACCATCCTTGGAGCCGCGGCGAGTGGTTCTGTCTCTGCGGACTTGCAGGGCGTTTTTTCCGCCCCTATCCGTCCGCTCACCAGAGATTCCTTCGCTCGAGGGAAGGATCCTTTTCGAGTTCAAGCCATGCCCTTCGCTTGTCTCCAGCTCCCAGGGTCTTCACCAAATGCATGGCAGTGGTGACAGCATTCCCTCTTGGCGCTCGAGGGGTCTGGGTGTACCTTACCTGGACCACTGGCTGATAGCAGCTCCTCCAGGAAGGAGGCGGAGTGGTCCAGAGATCTGGCCCTCAGGTCTGCTCTCAACTGGGCCTCCTTATCAGCGGCCAAGTCAGAATTCGAGCCGAAGCAGCTGATTCTATTCATCGGGCAGCTCGACTCTTCGAGCCAGAGCGCGGCTCCCGCGGACAGGGCAGGGTTCTCCTCCTTGCCCGATCATTTCTGGTTGGGCAATTGCGCTCTGCCCGGGACTTCCTCGCCTCCTGGGTCTCATGGCGGCCTGCACCAGCGTGGTCCGTTGGGCTCAGCTGGAACATGCGTCCCCTTCAATGGGGACTGGCCAGCCAGTGGTCCTAACGCTGCGATCCTTTGGACCAGCTTGTGTCGGTTGGCAGGGATGTGGGCAGCTCTCCAGTGGTGGACCGTTCCAGATCATTTGCAGGAGGGCATCCTGTTCGTCCGCCCGAGCCAGCGGTCTCTCTATCGACCGATGCCTCTCTGATGGGTTGGGGTGCCCATCTGGGGAACACAGACTCCATGGCCTCCTGGTCCCCGCGGGAGTCGATGCCACATCAACCTGCTGGAGCTCCGGCGGTCCGCCTAGCTCTCACCGCCTTTGCTCCGCTCCTCCGGGTCAAGTGGTCCGAGTCCAGACGGACAATACCACGACCATGTTCTATCTAAACCGCCAGGGCGGGATCGCTCCATGCTTCTATGCAAGGAAGCTCTCCGCATTTGGTCACTCGTCTGCAGCCTGGGCGGATCCCTAGCCATTCAGTGGCAGGAGCCTCCAACACCTGGCCGATGCCCTGAGCCGGATGGGGCTGCATCCCACAGTGGTCTCTCCTGCCAGAGGTAGTACAGCATCTGTTCTCCCATTGGGGCACACCTCAGGTGGACCTGTTCGCCTCCAGGGAGAACGCAGGCTGAGACTGTTCCATGCCGCCCCTCAGCAGGGCTCGCTGCAGGGGATGCCTTCTTGAGGCAGTGGACCCGGGCCTCTTTACGCCTTTCCCCATTCCCTTGATCCACAAGGTGCTTCTCAAAGCGAAGAGGGACAAGGCGCAGGTGATCTGATAGCCCCAGACTGGCCTCGCCAGTTCTGGTACCCAGATCTCCTCAGTCTCAGCTCCAGGACTCCGCCAGCTTCCAGCTCACCCGGACCTGCTCTCAGTCAATCAGGGAAGGTGTTCCATCTGGACCTTCAACCCTGCACCTGACGGCCTGGTTCCTGAGCGGCTAGAGTTCCAGGCCTTGGGTCTTTCCGACGAGGTCTCTCAATGTAGTTGAGGCGTCCGTAGAGTCGACCAGAAAATGCTATGCCTTCAAATGGAAAGGTTTTCCATTTGGTGTCGAAGCAAGGGCTTGGACCCTTCCTCCTGTTCCTTGGCAAGCATCTTGGACTATTTATGGTCCCTTTCTAATCAAGGGCTTAGGTAGCTTGACCCTAGGGTGCACCTGGCAGCCATCTCTGCTTCACGCGGGCAGGCGAAGCAGTCGGTGGCGCAGGAGAAGGTGGTCTGGCGCCTTTCAAAGGCCTTGATCACATTTCCTCCAGTGCGGGAACCCCACCTCCATGGGATCTACTGCTGGTACTGGCAAAGCTCATGGGCAAGCCATTCGAACCTATGCACAGGTGTGCTCTCTCTCACCTGTCGTGGAAGACCGCCTTCTTGGTGGCTATCACATCAGCCAGAAGGATGGGAGGCTCCAGGCGCTTTCCATCGAGTCTCCTTACCTGGTCTTCCACAGGGACAAGGTTGTCCTGCGCCCCACCCGAAATTCCTTCCAAGGTGGTGTCGGAGTTTCACCTTAACCAGGTGTTGACTCTGCGGGTGTTCTACCCCAATCACACCTGGAGGCGAATATAGGCTCCATACTTTGACCCTAGAAGGCGCTCGCCTATTACAAAGAGCGCACGGCTGAAATTCGGGAGAGGTTCGCCAGCTGTTTGTCACCTACGCTGAAGCCGCATCTGGCAGACCTGCAGCCAAGCGGACGATAAGCAGGTGGGTCACTTCCTGCATAGATCTCTGCTATAAGTTGGGGCATGGAGCCCCAGAGGATAAGAGCTCATTCTACCCGCCATACTGCTGCAACGGTGGCTGCTTCCAGGGACGCCCCTATCCAGGAAATCTGCAGGGCTGCTACCTGGAAGTCAGCAAACACCTTCATTACCCATTACCACATCGACCTTGAGTCACGCCGGATGCTGGTTTTGGGGCCTCGGTTCTCCAGTCTCTCTTTCCCAAGTAAGTATTGGGGTGTCGTCTTGCCTCCTCCTCCCGGAGAACTGCTAGGAGTCTGCCAATGAGTGTGGATGAACAACATATCCATGTCCCTAGAAATACAGGTTACTCACCTGTAACAGGAGTTCTAGGAATGGTATATGTTGTTCATCCACACCACTCCACCCAACCTCCCCGCGCTGACGCACAACCTGAGCTTCCAGCGGGCTAGATCTGGCGCCATGGGCGGAGCCGAGAGTTATACCACCCGGTGGGTGGGAGGAGCAAGCTTGAAGACCTTCCCGCAAGATTTAAAGCGGCAAGGATACCTGCCAATGAGTGTGGATGAACAACATATACCATTCCTAGAACTCCTGTTACAGGTGAGTAACCTGTATTTCCTGGGCACCGACTTGTTCGGCCGGGGTGGAAGGCCATCTCCAGAGGATCGAGAAGTCCAATGCCACCTTGGACTGGGATTACGTCTGCCAGAAGCACAAAGCTGCCAGCAGCAGCGTAAACTCCTTCGCCCTTCCACCCCTGCGAGCACGCCTGCCTAGGAGCACCAGCGCCAGCAGGCACACACTTGGTGCCCTAAGGCCAAGTCTGTTGCTTCCTCCCAGTAGGAAGCCTGAGGCAACGGTCCAGGAGGTCCCTCAGCGCCCTTCCTCCAAGCCTGCCCAGTGGCGGGTTGAAGGTGTAGCCCAACCTCGTGACTCCTACCGGGTTTCCCCGTGGGATGGCTCTGCCACTTCTTTTCCGCCTGGTCCGCTATCACCACGGACCGCTGGGTGCTAGAAGTGGTAGGCAGAGGTCTGCCTCTGGAATTCGAGCAGTTCCCTCCTCGAACACGTCACGCATGGGGGCTACGGGTTCCACAGCCTCTCTTGCCGATTGCCTTGCTTATCCAGAAGGAGGTATCTGTGAGATGGCGGATCCTCCAGACCCAGGGTTTATGTCCAGGTACTTCCTGGTCCTAAACGGACGGGGCTGGTGCCCCATTCTCGTTGGCAGTAACGACCTGAACAAGTTCCTAAGGCCACGCACCTTCAGGATGGTCACTCTGGCTCAAATTATTCCATCCTTGAACTAGGCATGTGGTTCTGTTCTCTGGACCTTCATGACACGTTCTTTCATGTCCCAATCCATCCATCTCACCAGCGATTCCTCCACTTCAGAGCAGAGGGTTCCCTTTACAGTTCTGGGCCATGCCCTTGGCCTCTCCCAGCTCCCAGGGTCTTCACCAAATGCATGGCAGTGGTGACAGCATTTCTGCAGCACTGAGGGTCAGGCTGTTCCCTTACCTGGACGATTGGCTGATTGCAGCCCCTCCAGGTTGGAGGTGGAGCGGTCCAGGGATCTGGCCCTCCAGGTCTGCTCTCAGATTGGCCTCCTCATCAACAAGGCCAAATTGGAAATCATGCCTTTTCAGGCGATTCAGTTTATCGGGCAGAGCTCGACTCTCTTTGAGCCAGAGCTCGGGACTTCCTGCTCCCTTCTGGGCCTCATGGTGCCTGCACCAGTGTGGTCCGTTGGGCCTGCTGGCATATGCATCCCTGCAATGGGGACTGGCCAGCCAGTGGTCACAGAGCTCGGTCCTCTTGACCAGCCTGTGACGGTGACCCAGGAGATGTGGGATGGCCTGCAGTGGTGGCTTGTCCCAGCTCATCTGCAGGAGGGTATCCTGTTTGTCTGCCCGAGCCGACAGTCACGTTAACGACCGACGCCTCTCTGATGGGTTGGGGTGCCCATCTAGGGAAGTTCAGGGCCCGACCTCTGGTTCCCCTCAGGAGTCTCGATGCCACATCAACCTGCTGGAGCTTCAAGCGGTCTGGCGAGCCCTCACGCCCTCGCTCCGTTAGTATGGGGTCAAGTGGTCCAGGTCCAGACGGACAACACCATGACCATGTACTACCTCATTCGTCAGGCGAGACACACTCCTTGCCTCTGGGCAAGGAGGCTCTCCGATCTGGTCTTTCGTGATCAGCCTGGAGGCGGATCTCCTAGCCATCCATGTGGCAGGAGCCTCTTAACAGTCTGGCTGATGCCCTCAGCCAGATAGGCGCTGCTTCTCACAGTGTTCTCTCCTGCCGGAGGTAGTACAAGATCCATTCTCCCATTGGGGCACCCCTCAGGAGGACCTATTGGCCTCCAGGGAGAATCGAAGCTGAGGCTGTTTCCGCCCGCCCCCCCTCAGCAGGGCTGGCTGCAGGGGATGCCTTCTTGAGGCCGTGGACCCTGGGCCTCTTCTCGCCTTCCCCCACCCCCCTTGGTCCACAAGGTGCTTCTCAAGGCGAAGAAGGACAAGGCGCAGGTGATTCTGGTAGCCCCAGACTGGCCCCGCCAGTTCTGGTATCCAGATCTCCTCAGCCTCAGCTTCAGGCTCCGAGGCGGCTTCCAGCCCGCCTGGACCTGATCTCAGTCAACAAGGGAAGGTACTCCATCCGGACCTTCAATCCCCTGCACCTGATGGCCTGGTTCCTGGTAGGCTAGAATTACAGGCCTTGGGTCTTTCCGCCGAGGTCCTCAGCGTCGTTGAGGCGTCCCATAAGGAGTCGACCAGAAAATGCTATGCCTTCAAAAGGAAGAGATTCTTCCTTTGGTGTCAGGACAAGGGTTGGACCCTTCTTCCTGTTCCTTGGCTAGCATTCTGGACTACCTGTGGTCCCTTTCTCAGCTAGGGCTCGGTCGACGACCCTTTTGGTGCACCTGGCAGCCATCTCTGCTTACCAGGCACGGGCCGCAAGCAGTCGGTGGTGCAGGAGAAGGTGGTCAGGCACTTTTTCAAGGCCTTGATCACTATCCCTCCGGTGCGGGCAGCTCACCTCCGTGGGATCTACTGCTGGTATTGGCTAAGCTCTTGGGCATGCCATTTGAACTGATGCACAGGTGTGACATCTCTCGCCTGTCGTGGAAGACCGCCTTCTTTGTGGCTATCACGTCATCCAGAAGGATGGGAGAGCTCCAGGCGCTTTTCATCAGTCTTCTTATCTGGTCTTCTACAGGGTCAAGGTTGTCCTCGCCCCCACCCAAAATTTCTTCCGAAGGTGGTGTTGGAGTTTCACCTTAACCAGATGTTGACTGTGCTGGTATTCTACCCCAGTCACACCTTGGAGGCTGAATATAGGCTCCATGCTCTGGACCCTGGAAGAGCACTCGCTTTTATAAGGCGAATGGCTGAAGTTTGGGGAGAGGTTCGCTAGCTGTTTGTCACCTATGCTGAAGCCGCCCTGGCAGACCTGCAGCCAAGTGGACGATAAGCAGGTGGGTCAGCTCCTGCATAGATCTCTGCTATAGGTTGGCGGGCATGGAGCCTCCCAAAGGGATAAGAGCTCATTCCCATGATACCTCTGCATCGGTGGCTGGCTCTAGGGACGTGCCTATCCAGGAAATCTGTAGGGCTGCTACCTGGAAGTCAGCACCATACTCTCTCAACTGTCCCGATGCACCGGGACGTCCGTATTTTGGCCATTTTTTTCTTCTGCCCCGCCATCCGATTTACTGTGCGTGGTCCCTGAAAATGCCGACTTTTTCCAAATTTGCAATGCCACATGGTCCTGACGACTGTTTCTTTATGTCCCTAAACTGTGCTGCACAGAGCTAGTGTGCTGACATCACACGCACTGATGTCATTGCTCGCTCTACCAATCATGCTATGCTGCTCAGTCCGTTCCTATTTTGGCACCTCCACCCTGCGACCCTGACGTTTTGAGTCCACCTCAGGTCCACAAGTACTGGAGAAAATTTGGATTGAAGCCACTGTTTTGACCACTGGCGGAAGAGAGAGAGAGAGAGAGAGAGAGAGAGAGAGAGAGAGACAGCTCAGTCGACTGCTGCATGTCTGCTGCTTTTGATCACCAATCCAACGCTGCTGTTGCGCCTGCTTCCTGAGACTTACTTTTACCAGCAAACCAGGCAGTAAAAGTAGCTGTAATTCATTTTATTTTTCTAAACTTAGTGGCAGATCGCCACACAGCACAGTACCAGCAGCAGTCAGCCAGACTGCATGCCAGCCGTGACCCATCACTGGACTGACTGACCATGCACTTGACTTGTAGCAGCAACAGCAGAAGCAGAACACCAATGGGGAGAAAACAGTCCTGCTGTACCTCTTTTTGAGGTATGTTGAATGTAGTAGAGTCAATCAAAGGCAGTGCAGCAGTGTGTTTGTTCTGTTCTGCAGACTGCCAGTTGGTTAAAATGATCATTGAAGAAACAGGCTCATCCTTCCTCTGCTCATTTAATGCATTGCCATGGATGAGCTAGATTAGATATCTGGTTAGAAGAGTATAGAGGTGCTTAAAACAGGGTAAAAGGAAAATACAGTTCGGACTCACAGTGAGGCTTTATGCAACCTACTGTAGTGTGTAGTTTTCAGTGAAATGTGTTCACTTTTGATAATATTATGAACAGACCAGAGGATTATGAAATGCTAGCTGCATGTATTCATCCCTTCAAGCTAATATAAACCATAGCTATACTACACAGTATAGGCATACAGTAACTGGACAGGAGCTTGAGAATGATGGATCATTAGACAGCAGGTTCTATGGTATTTCAACAGGGTTTAGGAATGTAGTATTAGTATTTAACCCCGGCTCTTCTGGAAATGAGCGGTTTACAGATTATGTTGTCTTTCCTGATTAAACATTTTCCAAATACATAAAAAATTAAACATTCTGTAACCCCATCCCTACACATATGCTGTGTTTCTCCCAATATGATTTGGCCATAGCAACACTAAGTTGAGAGAATGATGATTGTCTGATGTCCTTGATAGAGAAGTGACTAGGTGAGTGCATAATGTGTGGCTGAAAGTCACTGGCAGAGACAAGACAGACTGGTGGGGTAACATTGGCACAGCAGTACAGGAAAATGAGGCAGTATAGCGCAGTGGTCTAAGGCTGTGTGTCGCAAATCTGGTGACATCCAGCAGACCAGACCTGGGTTTGAATCCCACAGCTTCCACTTGCATACTGTGTGACCCTGAGCAAGTCACTTAACCTCCTTGTGCTCCCAGGTTGCTCCTGTAAAAAGCTTTCAGCTTAGTGTGCTATACCTGGTTAAACAACTAAATAAAATAAAAAAAAAACTGGTAGCAGAGTGACTGAGATACCTTCATCATGCAAGCCTCAGTACGTTGAATATAGTATGATTTAGAATGCATACCTTCAATATTCAGCTGCTAAAATGTTGTGTGTCTGTGCATGCTATTTACTATAAGTGTGACAATACATTCCATGCTTCATGTGACTTTGTAAATAGTTGGTAACATTGACATATGACCCAGTTTGGGTCATGAATATGCAAATGTTATGCTAATGAAGTGTCCCTGATTTGAGTCAGTTGTCCCTGAATTTCTGGGTCTTTGTCCCTGATTTGGTAATCTGGAGGTTGAGAGGTATGGTCGGCACACACCTTTATTTCCCATTACCACATTGACTTTGAGTCACGCCGGGATGCTGGTTTTGGGATCTCTGTTCTCCAGTCCTTATTTCCTAAGTAGGTGCGTGCCTTGCCTCCCTCCTCCGGAGAACTGCTAGAGTCTGTCAGTAGTGTGGATTGAACAACATATCCATGTCCCTAGAAGTACAGGTTACTCCACCTGTAACAGGAGTTCTAGGAGTGATGTGTTGTTCATCCACACGACCACCTGATCTCCCCGCTTCGACGCAAACCTGCTTCAACGGCCAGATCTGGCATCATGGGTGGAGCTTAGGTTTTACCACCCGGTGGTGGGAGAGCCAGCTTGAAGACCTTCTGGCAAGATTTAAGGCGCAAGGAAGCTGCCAGACAGTGTGGATGAACAACATATACCACTCCTAGAACTCCTGTTACAGGTGAGTAACCTGTATTTTTCTGTGTATGTACATGCATCTGACAGTGTGTGTTTATGTATGCAGTTCCCCTTCTAAGTGTATTGGATTTCCTCATTTAGAAGCTATGGCTTCTGATGCTTTTGCTTGTTTTTTGCCATGGCTTCTAGTCGAGGGTGGCTAGTGATCGTGACCACATGGCTTATCTGACCTCTCCTCAACGCGGTGGCTTAACTGGTGTAGTAGATATGGTATTACCTATATCTTGTCACAGCTGTGGTGTGGTGTCAGGAGGGTTCAGTTGGTAATGGCCCTTGAGAACGCCATCTGATGTTCCATGTGGGCTCTGGTACTTTTGATCAGAAGCTGGTTTATAGCCATGGTTAATAGCTGCCACTTTATTATGAGGGTGGCTTCTGTTTAAAGGGGACAGGAAATTTGTGCCAGTTGCCAGCTGTTTATAAACTTTTCCTCAGAAATTATATGCATTCCCTAAATTATCCATATTTAACTGTACCTGAATAAAAGTTATATGAAAAACTGTATTTTACATTGTTTTGTTGGCAATTGTGAAGCACCCTGGACTAGTCGTGCATCAGTTTTAGCGCTAGGATACTTGCAGGTATCTCGACATCAATGTCAACAACTGCAGTCTGGTAAAGACAAATTCACAGCTTATCAGAGCCAGTTCATGTCATTCTGTATTAACTATAGCACATTTTCCTAATATCATTTTATACAGCAACCTGCTTTGAGTTGGGGGTCTGCCCCACACCTCCCAGTAAAAACAAATTCAGCGCATATCAGAGCCAATATATGTCATTCTGTCCTGAATATTGTTAATTGAGTATAGCACATTATCCTGATTTCAGTTCATACAATCTGCTTTCAGTTGGGGGCTCTGCCACCACCCCAGTAAAAAAAACTAAATCAGCCAACAGCTGGGTGCTGCATTTACAGATGGGTGAAAGCAGGTTGCTATATTCAAGAAAATTTGGGAAATGTGCTGTATTCAAGAAACATTATGTCGAGGTTCTTCATTTGGCAGCCCTTGAGGCCAAATGTGACTTGCAACCTTTCACTTTGGCCTGCTGGATGGTCAGTTGCTCCCCAATGAAAATAAGAATAGGAGAAAGACAATGGGAGAGACACAGAGAGAAAGAGATGGGGGCGTTGGACTTGGGGAAATTGGCTGAGCAGGGTGACTCTTTGGGGAATTTGTCAAAACCGTGCTGGGCAACAGTGATCTCGGGCGGACTCTGGGGCAGTGCGGAGGGGTGGCACTGCTTCTGCTGATCGACTGGGATTGCAGGATGTGCAAGGCGTGGACTGGTCGGGTGCGTGTGTCAGGATGCTCTCTGCTTTTCCTTAGTTTGCCCGCCATCATGCACGTGGCGTAGTTGGTTGGATTGTTTTTGTTAAAATGGATCATTGTCCTTTCATGGGGTTGGAGGATACATTCACAGTGAGTACCTCAGCACACTTTGATTGGACAGCGTGCGGCTGGGTCAATGATTTATGAATTTTATGTGATTGCATTGCTTAGCCTATGTGCATGCTTTGCAGTGCTTCTCAGTGTGAAAGCAAGGACAGATGGGCATATGTACAGATTTGGCCCACAGGATTCAGACAAGGGCTTGTGTGGCACGCCAGAGGATGTAATTGAATACCCCTGCATTATGTGCTTTTCTTGGTTGATTTTGTTTTTGCGGGGTGTATGGAGGGGCAGAGCCCCCAGCTGAAAGCAGCTTGCTGTATAAAATGAAATTAGAAAATGTGCTATATTCAATAAACAATATATAGGACATAATGACATGTACTGGCTCTGATATGCTCTGTATTTCTTTTTACCCAGAGTGGTGTGGGGTAGGGAACCTCAGCTGAAATTATGTTGATATATTCAATGAAATGACGTTTTGTTAGTTTTTCCTGTTTTTGCAATTGCGAATCACTCTGGACAGATCGCGTGTGAATAGCGCAGTAGGTACTGTGGTCCTGACATCGCAACATCAGTACTATAAAATCTCCAAAGCAAAAATAGGCACAGGACCAGTCCAGACTCCTTCACAATCGCCATGTTGTCTTATGGGCAGCATTCTTTTACAGTTCTCTTTATGGAACCAGTTATTTGGAGTTATTACTGTGTCACAGTTTGTGTTTAGAATGCTAATTATGAGCTGCTGACCTATCGAACTATGCTTAGAGTTCAGTGCATATACTGTAACATAGTTAAAACTCCAAATAACTGGTTCCATAAAAGAACTATATCAGAATGCTGCCATGGAAAACAAAATAATGGAAAATATGTTTTTCTATCACTTTTGTTCAGGCACAGTTAAATATGGCTAATTTAGGGTAATGCACATCATTTCTGAGAATAAGAACTTTATAAACCTCTGCCAGTTAGAAATGATTTCTTGTCCTTTTAAACATAAATTTGGATTACTTACCCCTTTCCTAAACTCTTGTCCTCTCTTTTCCCTGTCAGTTCGCTTTGCTTCTGCTTTCGTCTTAAAGACTCTTCATGATTTTTCTTCTTCCTTCTGCAACTGTCCATGACTCCCCGCCACCAGTTTGCGTGGCAGACTGTTTCCCTCATTACCCTTTCACTGTTCTGCACTTATGAGACTGGTGCG
This sequence comes from Neoceratodus forsteri, assembly GCA_016271365.2. Taxonomy (NCBI): domain Eukaryota; kingdom Metazoa; phylum Chordata; order Ceratodontiformes; family Ceratodontidae; genus Neoceratodus; species Neoceratodus forsteri. The sequence continues at coordinate 333,429,367 of CM057449.1, forward strand.
ATCATCTGTGTTGTCTCAGCTGTAGCTGCTGTGCAGTATATTGTTTACTGTTTGCCTTCAGTTTTTGGTCATGCTCCTGTTTCACTGTATTTGCTATATATGGCTTTCCATATTCCCTTTTCCCCAGGACGCATCTGGAAGCGAGCTGTTAGCAGCTCAGTATATCTTTCCTGGTGACATTGTTGAAGTAAATAAATCAACCGATCAATAAATAAATAAATGAGTGTCTTGTATTTGAGGGTGGCTACAAAACAAAGAAATATGGTATATGTTTATGTATACACACGCATCTGATTCGAGCATGTGTGTGTCTCTGTATGTGCTTTTACATCTGACTGAAACCACGTATTTTCTTGAGAACACCTCCTTCCTAGTGCCACACTTTGGAGCTGTCATCAGGGGTTGGTTGTGAAGTTGAAAAAACTTTCAATTACAGGAAATGTAGCACAAAGCATGGAAGCTGTAGGGCCTAGCAGGTAGAGATGCATGGAACAACATCAGAGTGAAAGGAGTCACCAGTGAGTTTCCCCAAGAGTCCTTGTTGGGACTCTGTTTAGATACTTTATTGATGGCCTGGAGTTAGGCCTTGTCCACACTTGACACGCTGTGTTGAAAACGTTTTGAAATCATTACCGGGCATATGCCGTTGCAGGCGTCCACATTTAGGTCCGTGTTCTGGTTGTGCCCTATTTGTATCCAAGACTACAATTTTCCAACCATGTACTGCAAACATGGTTGCTAATTGTGTACACCTCGTGATCTCGCCATCCATCCACGATGCAAGGACCGACAGACACCACCAGGATAAACATGCTACGCTCTCCTGTCCACACTTGAGCAGGTAAGTGTGTTGAAAATGTAAATGTTATGGAAGCATGCTACAACCCTGAAACTATCAGGGTTCAAGCACATTTTTTTTATACACTGTTCAGTACACTGTGTTCAGTCGCGGATGCATGTCATTTTAATGGGGTCTGTAATGTTTTACATGGCAGTAACGTTACAGACCCCTAGTATGGACAGGGCCTTTGAGGTCTCAAGCAGGGTAATTCCATTTACAGATGTCATAGAGCTTACGAGGGTGATGATAGACTCAGGGGAGAAAGTTTGCAAAATGACTTTAATGTATTGGGGTGGGAGAGAGATGAGTGCCACATGAAATTCAATGTGAATAATTAATTGTCAAGTCTTTCAGATCAAAAAATTCTGGTAGGGTGCTAGTAGTAATCCATTTGTTCCGTAAAACCATTATAAAATTCAACCCTAAAATACAAATCTATTGGCACATATAACATTATTCTGTAAATTTAGTTTAAAAACACTTGATACAAAATAGGTCTACCCAGGTATAATTAGTGCATTTTACGTTGTTGTAGCTTGTATTCATCAACTAATGTGCAGTCTAGCAGTTGTTACAGAAATCGGAAAGGAATCAAGCTCCAAATGTAGTTTTCTTTTTATCCTAGTTAAAAACGTTTTTACTTTTTAGCAAAAGGGATCATCCGTGCCAGTAGGCAGTTCAGCTGTGTGGGGCGAGTAATAGTAAACAACTAGCAGTAACAGACGATAAAGAAACCTGAGGGTTGTCAATGATGGGAAGCTGAAGCAATCACAGCAATGTTCAGCGCAGAGAGGAATGCATAATGAATGCTGGGCTGCATTACGTGTGACATGACGTGTTGTGAACGCCATGTTCTCTGCATGTTATCTCTTTTGCATTGTTTAAGTTTGGCTTAGTTACATTTCTGTATTGTAACTATGGGATATGCAGTGGCCTGACTCAACATATACATTTGTTCCCCAAATGTGAGGTAGCAGGACCGTCACTCACAAGTGGCAGCACCACGAGCCAGTTATGAATATCCTGCACCCTCGCAAGCAATGATAAGCTGCATTTTGAGTCCATGCCAGTTTACTCGTTATGTCTTCTAAACCTGCTATTTGTATGAAGCTTGAACAGTTTCTCTTTGATTACAGCTGCTGGCTTCAGTGCTGTACTAGGCAGTTGTGATGTCATCAGCATTGTGAAAGCTGATCTCTGATTGGTTCAGTACTCCATTGTGATGAAACTGATCTTCAAGATATCATGACTTTTGAGATTAGCTACAAAGATATCACTTGTTATCTTGCCATTTTTCTCTCCACTGGTGGTATATAAATATGAGATATACCATGTGTTGCATGAAAATTGTTTATTTTGAATGGCTGGTTATGACTTCTGTTGACCTCACGAGTGGCTTAGCCACATTTTTATTTTAGTCTTTGGTAACGGGTAGGCCCACTAGGCACAAGTGCCTGTTTTCAGGAGCAACCTGGGAGCACTGGGCAGTTAAGTGACTTGCTCAGAGTCGCACAGTATGCAAGTGGAGGTTGTGAGAATCAAACTCTGGTCTAGTTTGCTGGATGTACCAAGCTCGTTCACACCTCGTTCCTCTAACCTCTAGGCTATACTGCCAGCTATGACAGTACATGTGAGGTCTATAGAGATCATATCCAAATGTTCAAAATGAATCATTCATGTAAGCAGTAAGACACAACAGGGTATACATGAACATATTTTACCGCATGGCCAGGGGCATAATAAGGCACGCAGGCCACAGGCCGGGTGAATTTAGCCGCTGGCCATGCAGTAACATTTATTTATTTAGTTTTTGTTGAAGCGGAAATTCTGCCTCTTTTCAGCCTTATCCTGGGAGGGGGTACAGATGGATGCCAACTGACATTGAACCAGATTAAACTGTTAGTGGTATTTTAGTGAATGGGGAAATTTGGCCAGGACACTGGAAACTCCCTGCTCTTTCGAGAAGTGCCACGAGCTCTTTAACATTCACCTGAACTACCACCAGAACACGCAGATGGGACCTCGGTTTCACATCTCATCTGAGGCCGCCGTCGATGCAGCAGTTGAATTTCTGCTTGTGATGCCGTGACCGGGTTCAGGAACGGATTTGGATTACTGGAGGGCCAGCCGGGAGGAGAAGGATAGAGCGTCCTATGGACTGCTTTCCGTCTCTGGGGAGGGAGGGTAGAGTAGTGCCTGGCGTGAGAGGACCCTGGCGGAGGCAGGTAGTCTACGCAGCTGCCGGCGCTCATAAAAATGGAGGCAGGTGGATGCTGGACGCCATTGCACGTCCCAGCATCCCAGGAGGAAAACAAAGAAAATTGAGGGAAGAGCCTCCATCTCTATGAAGCCTCCCGGGGCTTCAATTTGCCCTCACTCCCAACCAGATACAAGCCCGTGAGTCTGAATTAGGACCGGAGCCAAGGCCTCCGGGGTAAGCGAGATTGCGGCATAGGCAGTTGGCTGAAGCCCGGGCTGTGACCAGGGCCGAAACTTGACAGAAGGACCTCCTGAATAAAAGAGAGAAAATAAAAAATCTCACCTGAAAGACTGCACCCCAGGAGTGCAGCACCCCCTCATGCTACACTACAGTATCAGTATTGGGTTTAACCCGAGTGCCTGGTGTGGGGATAGAACCCACAGCCTTCTGATCTTCTAGCCTCAGAGGCAAGTGTGCAACTTGCAGAGCCACTAATATGTTCCATGCACGCCCTGGATTGTCTTATGGTACTTATAAACGGATCCTATTTTTCTTTCATTTTAAAAGTTAGAAAAATCATGCTTATATGTAGGAAAAAACATTTAATTTTGCTAATCTATGATAAAATAGTCCTTTCGCCTACTAGATAATGAGGTCATTGTTTTTGTGTTAATATTTGACCTCATTTGCATATAGCGATTTACATCGTGATCAATGGTAGCACAATGCAGTGGGGACTGTAACAGGAGCAAGCGGGACTTTGTGAAACCTCAGAGAAATGACAGGGGAGAGTTTGTCACCAACAATGTAGGAAAAAAAAAAGCAAGAGTATTCATTTTAGGAACTGTGGTGAGGTGGTTCGAGAGCAGAATTAGCTGGGAGCGGAGACAGCTGGAAGAAGGCGTGATGTGAAAGTGGCACCACAATTGCACTGGGAACAGTCAATAACATTTTTCCCCTTTTACCATTACTTGTTGAATCTGTAGGGTGCTGCTTATTAACGAAAACTAAGTGATCAGTCATAACAGTTTACTTGATGGACTGCAGTTATGGGTGAGCGCATTAGCGAAGGTGAGCCATGTTAGCGAGGAAAAAGATAGTAGCGGCTTTTAAAACCTCAGCATTCTAATGGCTCACTGTTTTGTTTTGTTTTTGTAATGTGGTCCTGCTTTAGTGTACTTGTTACCGTGCATGGAACAGATTTCATGCACAGGCAGTAACCAATCAGAAAATCGGATTTGCTGTCCCCATTTTGTAATTTCCTGTAGCCCATGGCATGTTGTGTTGTTTGTTTAATACCAGAGGCTGTAAGTTTGGTGTAAATGTTTTGTGCCTTTTTTTTACTGGCAGGGTTGGGCAGAATGTTGGGAATAAAGGAAGATTCTGCTCAAAACATTATGGAGCAGGTGGAAATACCTATTGTCCTCTGAGCTGGAGTGGAAATATTGAGGATAGTGGATGGGCAACAGTGAACAACAACACTGTTGTTCACTTAGAGATTGTCATGACAACTTAGAAAATCTCGAGCGAAGTTCGAGGTTTTGGCTGGCATGGAACTCGAGACGTGAACGACGATATTGTTGTTTACTGTTACCCATCCACTGTCTTTATAGTTGTATGGACAAAAGTAAACCAATCAGAGGTTGTGTGCCTCAAAGGTCGCGCCGTGATGTCTGTGACCCCTGCCCGTGTCCCTAAAACACTGCACTCCGTCCAGGTCCACAAAGATACTGTAGCGATCATAAATTTAAAACAAATACGGCTGTCCTGCTGCGCGTCGGCAACTATTTAAAAACGCACTTACTGAGAGTTGTAAATGTATTCCTGTGCCTCCGATGAGCTGCGGTGCCCATTTTTCATCGCTATGAATCGCGAAGTCGCTGCGATGCTAAACGCGGTCAGGAGTCTGTTGTACTGTCGACGGATGTACTTACGATGGTACAACAACATCGTGATGTCACATCGATGGTACAAGACTAGGGAAAGTTAGATTTCAATGCAATACAACATTCTAACATACACCATATAGAGGATAGTGGATGGCAACAGTGAATAACAACACTGTTGTTCACTTCGAGAGGTTGTCATGATAACCTAGAAAATCTCGAGAGCGAAGCAAGTATACCAGTAGAGGTACTACTTCACCAATAAAACTACTTAAATAGATTTCTAGTCATTTTCTTTTTAATGTACATAAAAATGGCACATGTAATCCATTTTCTAAGTGCAATAAAACCCTTCAGGGTGGGCAGTAAGGCTGTGCAATAGGCAGACTAGGTGGACCCAGTGACCCTTATCTGCCATCAGTTTCTGTACTGGACCTTCCAGGGCTAAGGCCTCCGCCTGTGGTGTCGGGCCTCATTATGGCAGTCCAGTATAGTCCAGTACCACCCATTCTGTTGGGTATTACTGCTAGCATATTTATCACCCTGTGTATGCTGTATCAATGCGGCAACTTGTTTACTGTGTGTTTATTAACTATAATATTTACTGTCTTGTACCTACCGCCACCAGGAAACAACAGGAAACCGTCTGCCTGATCTCTGTTGCATAGCAGGCACAGTAAATTTCAATAAATAAAATGTTCTGTCCCCTTTATAAGGCACTTGTAAGGCAGCATTTTGGAGTATTGTGTGCAGTTCTGGTCACCACAGAAAGGGACACTGCAGCAATCGAAATGATGCCACAGAGACCAACTAAAATGATCAAAGGGGATGGAAAGGTGACGCTGTGAGAATGTCTAGACAGGCACGGTATATTTTCAACAGGATTACCACCTGTGGGTGAAAAAAAATGCTTCCTCACATTATCTGTAAATCTACGCCTACCACAAGCATGTGATGTGTACAGTTAATAAAATGTTCCTGTGCTGTTCATCAGTAATGAGAGGACAAGGCAAGAAATGGATGTAAGCCTTATCTGAAAAAATGTAGTTTTATGAAGTTTTTCTTTTTTTTTTCTTTAGTGATCCTTGAGAACACTGGGCTAGACTACTGTTTTTCTTCCTGCGTGTGTGTGTTTTTTTCCTGCTCAGATGTTTCTGGAACTGTCGATAAAGCAAAATTGTTCTGTAATGGAAGTGAGAGACTAGCTTGTTCCTCTTAGTTTAGCTGTTCCAGTGTCCCTCAAACGTCCCTTCCCAACCAAGTGTATATGTTGTGAAATTGTGACTTTTTGTGTGTTTGTATCATATGCTCAAGAAACCACTGGTGCAGACTTTGTTCACTCAGAAAACTAACAAGAATCGGGCATTTCCTAAGCAACACAGGTGATTTATACAGTCGCCTTCTTAGATATTTGTTTTTTCTCATTTCTTTCTCTAAGTCCCATCATTTCTCATTTTCTTTCTGCAAGTTTTTGAAGCTCCCAATCATCTTCCCTTACTGTTTTCCTCTGTGAGGCCTCGTAAATGCTGCTGTTGTTGTATTATTATTATAAATTTAAAATGATAAATTTAGTTGGGGTCTAGATTAAGATTAGGTATAGGGCTAGGAGGTAAATACTACATCAGGAGGCACTATAGTTGTTGGTCAAAGTAACTTGCAGAAGAAGGGTATTCTAGAGCAGATAGTGTAGCGACAGACAGTGAAAAAGGGAAGATGCTGGGAGTGGTGCAGTGGCTGTCGGGTGGTGGTCTTCAGAAGAACCTTCTGATGCTGCAGTGCTGCCCCATCTGCAGGCCCCTCTCTGGGCTGAGGGTGGAGGCTGCAGTCTCCTGGACCTCCTCCTACCTCCTGAGGCCACCAAACTGCACTCCACTACCTCAAGGGTTGCCCAGAAGGAGGACTGGTTGACTACAGTGGGCTCAGGCAGGGTAAGGGAGGTGGATAAGAGGCAACATCCCCCAGATGGTGCAACTGAAGAACTCCTATGCTGTGTTGTAGAAACGGGAAGGCTCTACAGGGTCACTGGAAGTTCTGTCCAGGGGTATTAGTGGGACCTCCACAAAGGAGACCCAAGGGTGCTTGGTAGAGGACCTCAAAGGATGAGTAAGCTACTTCTGGTGGAGTTGGGAGCAGGTAGTGAGGATGAGAGGGAGGTAAAGTGCCTACCAGAAGGCACAGCCTGAGGGATGGAAAGCGGATCCTGGGGATCGATAGGGCTGTAGCTAGTAGGAGGGTGATGGATGTCATTGTCCATCTGGGGACCAGTGACCAGGCTGGGGACAAGGTAGAGATAGGGAAGGTGCAGGAGGAGTTCTGGGAGCTGAGGAGGGCCTGGGGCAGATAGCAGGCTCTGTGACCTTCTCGGGTGTTGCCTGTCCATGGCAAGGGAGACTAGGGATCTCTGCACCAGAAGCTTCAACGCTGGTTAAAGAACTGGTACAGAGAGCAGAGTTTCGACTTCATTGGGGACTAGGGAGCCACCTGGGGTATGTGGACTCAGCGACGGCCTGCATCCTTCCAGAAAGGTGACCCACGTTTAGTAAACAGTTTAAATGCTTAATTGGCAAGCATTTAAACCAACGGGGGAATGGAGGAAGGAAGAAGGAAATCATACTGCCCAACCCTCACAGGACAATGTAGTCAGCATGGAAAACCACAATGTCGCAAAATTAACACTAAAGACGGAACTCGCAAAGGGAGGAGGAGAGGAGAGGAGGAACAAGGGGAAAGGGGGGGTCAGGAGGGGAATTGTCAGAAGATGGAGGGCCACATATGCAAATGCCCACTGCCTGAAAATAAAATCCTGACCTGGCGACCTTTGATGGAAGAGGCTGACCTGGACATTGTAGCTATTACAGATACATGGTACAATGGGAACCAGGACTGGGACGTAGCTATTTCTTGTTCAGGAGAGACAGGAGGCTAAAGGGTGGAGGGGTGGCTCCTTACATCAAGAAGGATATGAAGGTGATGGAGGTGCAAGGAATGCAGGGAGGCAAAGCACTGTGGGTCACCCTGGAGATGGGCAATGTTATAGCCATTTGCACAGGTATGATCTACAGACCCCCAGCACAAGGAGAGGAAATGGACAAGGATCTACTGGAAGCCATCCATAAGATGGCAGCTAAAGGGGAGGTGCTGCTGGTGGGTGACTTCAGTCTGTTGGATGCTTTATTTATTTTTGAAACGTTTCAACAGACAAGCACACTGAACAACAAGTTGCTCGACCCCACTGCATCCTGGGGAAAGGGTTGGGAGACATATTTACAGAGTACATTACCAATGAATGAAACAAATCATTAGAAAGCAGTGAAATTTATAGTACAACGGAGGAGAAATACAATCAATACATTCATTGACGTGTCAGGCAAACAGAAGTAAAATTATAAACAATATACATTAAAGAGGACCTTCACCAGTTCTTAGACTTTCATGCATAAATTACCCCTTCTTGCATTGATTTTGAATTGTATTTCATTACTGTCTGCTGCAGTTAGTTTTGCATTCAGAGCTGCTAAAAACTGCAGGGTGTACCAGAGTTTCTTAGCAACCCTGGTGTTGCTGTGGACCCAGGGTTGTACTGCTGATGTCACTGTAGGGCAGAATCAGTTTCACACAAAAACACATAGTGACAAGGCATTTGGATTTTGGCATAATGCATTGCTAACAGGGTGTCTTGTGGAAGGAGGAACACAGTATGTACACTGAGTACCGTATGTTTCCTTGCAGCATTGTTACAACTGCATGGTACTGCACAGTGTGAGTAACTCCTCTACCCTACAGTGATGTCATCAGGAGCTAGCAGCCCAGCAGCTGAACAGCAATGGCAAGTGTAGTATGGCTAAAAACAAACCCAAATTATGGAAGACAGAGTAAACCTTGGACACAAATAAAAATGAACACACCTTTTCAGGTCTAGTACTGCATATATAATGACTACAAGCTGTAACTTTTGGACCATCATGAAAGTTCCTCTTTAAATACAATCAAATGTGCAGTAATTGGAGCTTGAGATATGATTAGGACAGTAGAATAAGTGCAGTTAGCTATATGCAAGTGCTAGAAAACAGCAGTGACATATGACACTAATAGCAGCCAGTAGATTGGGCACTAGGGCTGAGCAGAGTTAAACTGAGCACAGACTAGTGCATGAGAAATTGAGAAGAAATAGTTAATGAGGGCAGTTGAGGTAGAGTGGGAGAAGATGAGTGCCTAATTTGAGGTGGAAGCAAATTCCAGGTTTGGGAAGTAGTGGGAGAAAGCAGACTGTCCAGTGGAGGTGTGTCTGGCGGGGATAGCCAAAGTCCTAGGCTACTGGATTTGAGGGAGTTCACAGGAGGAGAAGGGATAGACAGAGCAGAAGAGAGGTAAGAGGGGAGGAGTTGAACCAGAATTTAGAGGTGAACTTAGCAGTGTGGAGAGGCGACGGTCAGTAAGAGAAGGGAACACAAGTGAGTGGTATATGTCATAGTGGTGAACGCCAGGTGATGCATCAAGAGTGAAGCGGCAGAAGGAGTTGAAGAGGGTGTCAAGTCTGGCGGACTTGGGGCAGCACTGTAAACTATATCACAGTTGTCAAAAATGGGAAAATCATTTTCTGGACTAGTTCGTGCCTAGCTGGTAGAGGTAGAGAGTTCCAGTTCTTGAAAGTGCGAACTTGGGGCGCCTGCTTTCTCAGAATGGTGTCCACATGTTCAGAAAAGTTGAGGCGCCAGTCTAGCCAGACCCCAAGTATCTGAAGGAGGGAGTGTCCTCCAGGATGTCCTGCTAGGAAGAAAGGTAGGCAGTGAGCCTGGAGAGTCTTCGCCTAGTGCCAAAGGTCATGGAGCGGTCTTTTTTGGCATTTAGGAAAGCTGATGGACGCTAAGCCAGTATCGAGCTTGTCAAGTCCAGCTGGAGCCTGGGTTCAACATCAGAAGGGGTATGGGCCAGAGGTGAACAGGACAGTATCAACGCATACGTGAATGGATGTTGTACAAACTGACGGGAGGTCAGTTAGGAATATTGAAAAGAGTATAGGGCGATCACCGATCCTTGAGGGACACCAGTGTTGATTGGCAGGGAGGATCGGGAATCAGCGATCCTGACTGATTGTATCTTACCTACAAGGTAGGCCCTGAACCAGTTAGTGGCAGGGTCAGACAGTCCAGCTGTGGATAGGTTATTTATTAGAAGGGATGGGAGACCGTGTTGAAAGCTTTTGCAGGGTCGACAAAAATGGCTGATGTGATTAGCACTCTCCATCCCTGAGAGGATGGAGTCTGTGAGCCTTAGTAGGAGGTAGTGATAGAGTGTTGACTCTCAGCCAGATTGGTAAGGAAAAAATTAGAATCTGAGAGATAGATGGAGAGTTGTGAGAGGACCAGGTAGGTGTTCCTATAGTTTGGGTAGAATAGGAAGAAGAGAAATTGGGCGGTAGTTTCCGGGCAGATGGATGTCCACCTTTGGGGAGTGGTAAAACTACAGCATGCTTCCAGGAGTTTGGTACTGTAGCTGCTGCAAAGGAGAGGTTTAGGATATCAGCCAACGGGATGGCTATTGCAGGCAGAGAGATAAAGGAGCTTAGGGTTCAGACCATCTGGGGAGCATCCTTGTAGGGTTTAGTGCAAGAAGAGCAGCCAGAGTGTCTGCAGGGAGACTTTTGAAAAGGAGAATGTGTTGTGCAAGGTATCATTTTGAAGGGTAGTACTATTTAGTTGGGAGGATGGGATGGGAGGAGGGAGGCAAGGAGGGAGGATGCGGGAGGTGAAGTAGGAGTTGAATTCAGTGGCGACAGCAAGATGGTCAGAGAGCAAGGTATTATTAACTTTAAGGAGAGGGGAGGCGATTTAGAGGGGGTTGAAAATAGTGCATGGACTACCTTCCAGAATTTGGATGGGTTGTCAGTGTTGGATTAGCAGGAGTTTTAAAGTATTCTGCCTTTGCGAGACTAGTAGCTTTTGTGCATTGGCTGCACAGGAATGGTAGATGATGTAGTCATTTGGATTCTTTGATGCTTTGTGTTTTTCCATTCTTGGTTGCAAGCCCGCTGGCATGCTAGTAACTCCAGGGTGATCCAGGAGATGATTGCCACGGACCCTAGTACACCAAATAGGGGCATGGATGTTCCAAGTGGTAAAGAATTTTCTTTGAAGTAGTCTTGGGCATCATCTACAGAGTTGGCCGAGGAGATAGGGGACCAGTCTGCTGCGCAAGACTGAGTAGTAGGGGTCTAATTCAAGTGAATTCATGTTGATTGGAGCATTCCAGTGGCTGCCACAGACAAAAGTAGAGACATCCTGGACTCCCCTGCAGGGGGTCATGCCTCAAGCAGGTAGTGCTTGAGCCTACCCAGGAGAGCGCAGTTTTGGATCTGGTACTAACCAACGGGACAGAATTACAGATGTCAGGGTGGGTGAACACTGGGTCCAGTGACCATCGCACGTGTGGTTTAATATGACTACTGCAACAGGGACAAGTCACATGAAAGCGAGGGTCTTGGACTTCAGAAGGGCACCTTCACTAGGATGAAGCCCTAGTTGAAGAGGAGTATGGGGGCGGGGTTGAGGAACATTGGGCCCATCTTAAGGGAGCCATAGTGGAGCAACAAACCTCTGTGTTTGACAAATCAGCAAAAGCAACAGAAAAAGAAACCAGTATGGTTCTTGCAGAAAGTGTCTGGGGAAAGTAAGGGCAAATAGGTTGGCCTCCAGGAAATACAAGGAGATACAGAAGGAGGAAGACAGGTAGTGTATCTAGAAAGCAAAAGGAGGTACTGGCAGCACCACTGGCAGTCATGTTCAACACGCCGCTGGATACAGGAGTGGTTCCAGAGGCCTGAAGAAGGGCTGATGTAGTCTCTGTCCACAAAAGTGGGATCAGGGAGAAGGCTGGCAGCTATAGATAGCCCTGTCAGCCTAACCTCGGTGGTTGGGAAAATTGTGGAATCACTGCTAAAAGAAAGGATAGTGGAGCACCGTGAATCAAGTGGAGCACAAGATCTGAGGCAGCACGGATTCACATCGGAAAAATCATATCAAATAAATCTGATGGATTTCTTTTTCCCCATATATATTTGTAGCATTTTCCAGTTTTTCTCCCCGTAACCCATCCCCATACCTCGGACACCGGCGCATGTGGAGGCACGTGCACACTGGCGCCTCAAGGTGCCCTTCACTACATGATACCCCTTCACTTACGCTGACCTGCATCTGATAGATTTTCTTGACTGGGTGACCAGTGAAGTGGATCGGGGAAGCGTGGATGTGGCCTACCTTGACTTTAGCAAGGCTTTCAACTCATTTCCATAGGAGCCTTAAATGCTGCCAGGCCTAGGGATTGGGTCACAAGGGTGGCAAACTGGGTTGGCAATTGGTTGAGGGATAGAATGCAGAGAGTGGTGATAAACAAAGCTAAATCAGAGGCAGGAGGGTGACCAGCGGGTGCCACAGGGATCAGTTCTTGGGCCAGGACTGTTAATATCTTCAATGATATTGCGGAGGGCTGGAGGGTAACGTGCCTCTTTGCAGATGACACTAAGATCTGCAATAGGGTAGGCAGTTCGGGAGAGGTGGAGAAATGAAAAAGGACCTAGCTAAACTGGAGGAGTGGCCCAAGTGTAGCAGCTGAGATTCAGTGCTAAGGAGTGCAAAATCATTCATTTGGGTCAGAGGAACCCAGGGAGGATTACATGATGGGTGGAGAGTTATTAATGACCACAAAACAAGAGAGAGATCTGGGGTGATCATATCTGATGACCTGAAGTTGGCCAAACAATGTGCCAAGGTGGTGGGGAGGGCCAGTGCTGGAGTGCATAGGGATAGGTATCACCAGCAGAAAAAAAGAGGTGGTGATGCCTCTGTACAAGTCATTGGTGAGACTTCATTTGAGTACTGTGTCCAGTTCTGGAGGTCACATCTCCAAAAGGACAGACTGGGTAGAGGCAGTTCAAAGAAGGGCAACAAAAATGGTGCTTGGCCTACACCAAAGGTCATACGAAGAGAGATTGGAGGAACTCAGTATGTATACCCTGGAGGAGGGAGAGGGGAGACATGATAGAGACCTTCAAGTACCTTAAGGGAATAAATAAGATGCTGGAGGGCAGCATCTTCAGAAGAGAAGATGCTGTAGAACAAGAGGCATAATATGAGACTGGAAGGGGTAGACTAAGGGCAGTGTGAGAAATTACCTCTTCACGAAAGGGTGGTAGAGGCATGGAACTGCCTCCCAGCAGAGATGGTGGGAAATTAAAAACTGCATGGGATGGACATGGGGAACCCTTGCAGTTCACAAGAGGAGGAAACCAGAGATAAAGTAGGATCTGTGGCATTTTTAATAGGTAGGGACAAAGGGGAGACTGGCTGGGCCTATTGGTCTTTATCTGCTGTCAGAGTCTCTGTTTCTATAAACCAGGGCTCCTCCTTAAGCTTGGGGCATGGGGGGTTGCAAAGGATTTGGGACCTCCCATGGCCCAGTGGGTAGTGCTAAGCACTCCTGTGTGAGCGACTAGTTTGGGAGGGAGCTCGTGAGCAGGTAGAGAGGCCCAGCTGAGGCTCTGGTGACCCTGAAGTTGGCCAGAGCTTGTTGCTTTGCTGGGGACATCAGCAATGTGAAGTCAGCAGTAATCTATGCCTGGCATTAGGGAGGTGGGCAGGGAGAAAAGCCGAAAGAAAACTGATGGCCGTCAGGATGAGGGATCCACTGACCGCTCTTTGGTCTATCTGAATTATGCCTTGGATGGCAGGGAGGACATCTCCTGACCCTGCAATGGGGAAGATCTCTGGTTGATTCAAGACCAGATAATTCCCTGAGAAGGTGGGTGAAAGGGCTAGGTGACCTGGACCTGAAGTGGCTGGTAGCTTGAGGGAGCACAACATTTATGAGCACAAAATAAATGAAAGCATCGGGGCACCTCATACTTAAATGCTTTAGAGGAAACCAACTTATTTATTTTATTCATAGGAAACATATAATTCAGCCACTTGTTCCTGCACGCCAACGCTTTTATGACTTATCGAGACACTTCTTCACTGTGCGGACTGTAGGTATTAGTTTCTGATTTGCTTTCAGTGATCCTGGTATCGAGATCATAACTTTTTATTTGTTTTGTCGATATTCTTTACATTTGATTAGAGTTTGCTTTAAATTGTAGTCGTTGATCCCCTCCCGAATCATCGGAAAGTTTTAATTTCTACTGTATATCCTCTTGGTTTATTTGACTAAAGCTCTTGATTTCTCTGTCTTTGTCAGATGATGTGTATTGGCCTCCATATAGCTCAAGCTTTCTTAGCGCCTGCCATTTTCCAGTAATTAGTTTGCTTTGTTTTATATTCTTGCAGTAAAGACTGCCTCATGAATGCCAAAAACAGAGGGTGGGGCTGACTGGGACCAGCAGTACATTCCAAAACGTCTGCAATCGAGTGCAGGTATGCACATGCGAAGGGTGAGGTTGACTCGGAGCAGGACTGTATTGTAACACACCTTACAGTCATGATTGTGTGTGTATAAGCATGCTGACTGGAACTAGCATTATATCCCCAAAAATGCACTACAATCAACTGTGTGTGTGTGTGTGTGTGTGTGTGTGGGGGATCACTGGGACCAGCACTGTATTCCAAAATGAGCAGCAATCCAGGAAATGGAGCAGAGTGAATGCTGTGGATGTAATAGGTGTTGTAGGGGAGGGTTGCCTCTGACTAGCACTGCATCCTAAACTGTGCTGTGGGTGGGTGCATATATGTGTGTGTGTGTGTGTGTGTGTGGTGCTGGTAAGCTATGAATGGAATGGAGGTGTAGCTCACCGACAAGATGAGTGGGCTCAGGTGGGTTTGGATTGTATTGTGTGTGGTGGGATGACTATGACCAACACTGTATTAAAACAAAACAAAAAACACACACACACAAAAAAACCTGTACATATTGGGAAAGCACAGCAACTTTACTCTATTACAGTGGGGTAACTGCTAGAAAATGTTACATACACTATATCTATTCATCTGAAAAATGTGATGTTTTTGTATACTGTAAAACTGCTGACATGGTATTGTTGGGGTACTGTTTGTTTCTTTGTATAAAACATACAAGACAATAAACACTGATTATAGGGAAAAAAACTATACAATCCAAGGACTGAAGAAGAGAGAACACTGCTGGCGTGTGTGTGTGTGTTGTGTTTTATGTGCTAAGACTGTAGGCTTATAGACATTGTGTGTGTGTGTGTGTGTGTGTGTACATATAGAATTTGCCAGCAGAAAAGGCCACAGAGCTCTGTCTAGTCTGCTTGAGTGCACAGCTTAGTTAATTACCAACCTGGAGCTGCCCCTTCCCTACTTCCCTTGTCCTAATCTTCATCTTCACCTTGTCCCCCTTGAAACTGGCCACTGTCTTTGCCACCACCACCTGCTCTGGCAACTCATTCCCCTCTTTCACCACCCTTTCAGTGAAAAAGTGCCTCTTATTTCCTTCCTGAATCTACTTCTCATCAGTTTCAGGCTGTGCTTCTTGTTGTACCCTCTTTCCTGAACTTAAAGGTGTCTTCAGTACCAACCCTGTTTATGCCTTTAAGTACTTCAGTGTCTCAGTCATATCCCCCTCCTGTCTGTCCTCCAGGAGTACATGTTCAGCTCCCTCAGCCTCTCTTCATCGTTTGTCCCCATACCCTGCATCATTTTGGTTGTCCTCTGCTGGACCCCATCCCAGGGACAGCTAGATGGGGAAAAAAGAAGCTGCAGCCTGCCCAGAAATGACCAATTTTCCATATGACGGTGGGCCAGCAGTGGTGCACCTGGTCTGTAGCAATAGATGAAAGATGTAAAAGTGAACACCAGGGAAGTAATTTTGCTTGACAAGTTCTAGCTTCTGTACTGGTAACATTTGTACCCTTTTACACAGCTGGTTCTCATTTTGACCTACATTTTTACACCAATGAGTCTAATTTGACCCATGTTTAAAAGCTCTAGCACTATCACTGTCCCTCAGTAGTTTGATATCCTTGTTCAGGTAAGGGCACCAGAACTGAACACAGTACTCCAGGTGTGTTCTCACTAGAGATCTGTACAGTGGCAGTATAACCTCTTCCTTCCTAGAGGTGATTCCGCTTGTGATGCAGCCCAGCCTTTTATTTGCTTTGGCTGCTGCTTTTTGGCACTGTGCTGTATGCTTCCTATCACCCTGACCTTTTCCTCCTCATATACGGTCACCTGCACTCCCCAGCCAGTATCCGGCCTTTGGGTTTCTGGCTGCCATGTGATAACCTTACATTTTTCCCATTAAACCCAGCTGCCAGATGCCTGAGCACTTCTCCAGCCAGCCAGATCCTCCCTAAGTCCTGTCTCCTCCTCTGTATTCACCCTCCCACAGAGCTTAGTATAGTCCCAAAAGCAGATGTTACATTTGACTCCTCTGCAATGTCACCAATAAATATGTTGACCAGCACAGGTTCCAGTACTGAGCCCTGTTGAACCCTGCTGGTTACAAGTCTAGGTTTGGACAATTCTCCCCAACCACCACTCTCTGGATCCTGTCCCTTAGCCTGCTCCTGCCCCAGCCCAGCCTTTTGTCCCCTATTCCTAGGTCTCTCGGTTTGTTGATTAGCCTTCCATGTAGTACGGAGTTGAACACCTTGCTGAAGTCCAGGTATAGTCGTCCACTGCTTGACCCATGTCCAGGAATCTGGTAACCCAATCAAAGAAGTCTATCACGTTGGTTTGACAAGACCTCCCACAGACAAACTCATGCTGCCTATCGTCCTGAAACCATTCCCTTCAAGGCAGGACACCAGCCTTTCTTTTAGTATGGTCTCCATCAACTACCTACTATGGAAGTTAGGCTAACTGGCCTGTAATTGCCTGGCTCATCCCTGGGTCCCACTTTTGTGGAGGCACCACATGAGCT
This sequence comes from Neoceratodus forsteri, assembly GCA_016271365.2. Taxonomy (NCBI): domain Eukaryota; kingdom Metazoa; phylum Chordata; order Ceratodontiformes; family Ceratodontidae; genus Neoceratodus; species Neoceratodus forsteri. The sequence goes on from CM057449.1 coordinate 333,446,165, forward strand.
GTCCTCCAGTCCAGTGACACACTCCCTTCTCCAGCAAGATGTTAAATAGGTCTGTCAAGGGGCCACCAATACCCCCACCAGTTCACTCAGGACCCTAGGCTTGCCCCTGTGGGAGTTGGGCCATCCAGCACCTAGGTTACTTGGACCAGCTGGTCACAGTGACCTAGCCGATGTGGTTTGCCATCTAATGGTGGCTGATCCCAGAACACCTGGAGGAAAGAATGCCGTTTGTCTTTCCAGAACTGACCATCACACTAATGACAGATCGTCTGGGGGTGGGTGTGCCATGGAGCCCACAGTTTCTGGTCACTCTGGGAGTCCCATCACCGTAGAAACCTGTTGAACTCCATGCAGTGTGTCTGGGACTGACAAAGTTTGCTCTTCTAATCAGGGGTCAAGCAGTGCAGGTCTAGACTCACAACACCATGGCTATGTTGTACCTGAACAGGTGGGACAGAATTGATTCCCTTCCTTTGTTTCAGGAGGCCCTTTCCACCTGGACCTCATGTTCAGCCTGGGTGCAGATCTCTTGGTGATTCATGTTGCAGGAGAGAACAGCCAGCTAGAAGATGCTCTCAGTCAGTGGAGAGATGGCGCATGTGGTCTCTGAATCAGGAGGTGGTGAACCAACTGTTCTCTCAGTGGGACACCCCTCTGGTGGCCCGTTTATCTCCTGGGAGAAGCCAAACTGAGACTCTTTATGCTGGCCCCACAGTCTAGGACACTGTTGGGAGATGCTTTCCTTGAGGCCCTAGACCCCAGGCCTTGTGTATGCCCTCCTTCCCTTCCCGTGATCCACAAGCTAGTGGTCAAGGCTTGGAAGGACAGCATTGATGATCTCCATAGTTCCATACTGGCCAAAGCAGTTCTGGTACCCAGATCTTCTCAGCCTCCACAGAAGACTTCCGTGGTGACTGCCTTTCTGCCTGGATCTGCTGACCATACTTCAGGAAAGTCCTGCATCGGATTTGCCTTCTCCACACCACCCAGCCTTGTTCCTGAGCGACTAGAGTTCTGTTCTGGGCCTTGAGTCTCTTGGATGATGTGCTCCACCATGTGAGGCCTCTAGGAAAGAGTCTGCTTGCAGATGCTGTACCTTTAAATGAAAGAGATTTTCCATTTGGTGTCAGTGAAAGGAGCTTGATCTCCTTACCTGCCTTGTGGCTAGCAGCCTGGACTACCTCTGGTCCTCAGTTGGGACTGCGGTCAACACCCTTAAGGTGCACCTGGCAGCCATTTCTCCTACCAGGTGCAGGCTGGAAAGCTGACAGTGACCAAGAGAAGGTTGTTGGGGGGCTTTCTCAGGGCCTGGACCACCAGTCTCTCTGGTGCATGTACCTCCTCCACCATGAGACCTACTGTTGGTATTGACTGTGCTCATGGGCAGCTTTTGCAGCAAGTGCACAAGTGTGAGATGTTACACCTGTCTTGCAAGATGACCTTCCTGGTGTGCCATCACATCAGCCAGTAGGATTGGGGAGCTCCAGGCACTTTCAGTGGAGTCTCCATACCTGGTCTTTCACAGGGACAAAGTCGTTCTTCACCTCAACCTGAAGTTCCTCCCAAGGTTGCATCAGTGTTTCACCTTAAACAGGTGATACTGGTACACTTTACTGACCCATCTTCAGAGGTCAACTGTAGGCTCCATACGCTGCACATGCAGAGGTACTCTGATTATGTAGAGTGCAGGCTGAAGTTTGGGGAGAGGCCCATCAGCTGTTTGTTACTTATGCTGAAGCCACACCTGGCAGACCAGCAGCAGAGGGCGATTGGCAGGTGGATAACATCCTGCATCGACCTCTGCTCTAGGTTGGCTGGTAGGAGCTTCCTGTAGGGTTTAGAGAGCTCATGCCACCAGACATACTGCTGCCTTGAAGGCTGCTTCCAGGGATGTGCCTATCCAGGACATCTGCAGGTCTGCTACTTGGAAGTCAGTACATACCTTCATTCCCCTACTGCATCAACCTTGAGTCTAGCCAGGATGCTGGTTTCTGGTGCTTCAGTTCTCAAGTCTCTTTTAGCCAAATAGGATGCACACTTTGCCTCCTCCTTTGCCTGGGGAACTGCTAGAGTCTGCAGAGGTGGCATTGTGAACCATAACCATGCCCTAGAAAAATAGTTTACCCACCTGTAACCGTAGTTCTAGGAGTGGAATGAATATGGTTCACATCCTGACAACTCCACCTGGCCTCCCTGGCAGCTGGCAGATGCATCCTGCTTCCAGCATGCAAGAGCTGAGGTCATGGGGTGGAGTCAAGGATAGACTGGCCGGGTGATGGGAGGAGCTTAGCTTAAAGATGTTCGACAAATCAGTATTCCAGGCGTGGACTGGAGCATCCCAGCAGCAGCATCGGGCTAGGAGCAGATTTCTCCTGGACTCCCTTCAGGGTGCCTTCCTCAAGCAACTGGTCATGGATCCAACTCAGCAGAAGGCAATACTGGACCTTGTGCTCACAAACAGGGACAGTGTGATGGGGTAACAGTGGGGAGCACCTGGGGAACAGTGACCACCAGTCATTGTGGTTTGAAATCACAGAAAGAGCAGAACCAAACCACACAAAACACGTATCCTGGATTTTAGGGGACAGACTTTGGGAAAATGGGAGATACTTGAAAGAGGCATTAAGGGAATGGGAAGATCGGGGTTGAGGAACAGTGGGCAGTATTTAAAATGGGGATTACAAGAGCACCAGAATTATGCATTAAGCAGGTTAGCAAGAGGAAAAGGAAGAGGAGGCCATTATGGTTTCCAAAGAGGCAGCAAAGAAAGTGAAAGCCAAAAATATTGCATTCAGGCAATACAAAAGACACAGGCAGAAGAGGATAGGGAGAAGTACCAGGAGAAGCAAAGGAGGCAGGAGGTCAGTAAGGAAGCCAAAGCTCAGACAGAACACATTGCAAAATCAGTGGGTAGAGAGGGACAAAACCTTTACAGGTACATAAGTAAAGGTACATAAGTAAAAAGAAAGGCAAAGGGAGGGATAGCGAGACTGAAGGGGAGGATGGGTGTCGCGTGGAGGATGACAATAGTAAAGCTGACATATTGAACAGGTATTTCTGCTCAGTCTTTACTGAGGAAGAGTAATGGGTCTGAAAGGAGTACAAGGGTGAGAATGGTGCAGAAATGGACACAAGTCCCTTTACACGAAAAGGGTCCTGAAGGAACTAGAAGTAATAAGAGTTGATAAAGCAATGGGGCCAGATGGGTGCACCCAGGGTCCTTAAATAACTGAGAGGTGGTGGCTGAACCTCTGGCTATCCTGTTTAGTCGATCACTGGAAACAGGAGGTACCCAAAGACTGGAGGACAGCAGATATAGTCCCTTATACAAAGTGGGAACAAGAGGAAGTGGGGAACTACAGACCAGTCAGCCTCCCCTCAGTAGTGGGGAAAATCATGGAAGCACTACTGAAGGAAGAGATTGGTGGAACATCTGGTTGTCAAGGACTACAGGACCCAAGGTAGCATAGTTTCACCAGGTTGAGGTCATGTCAGACCAACCTCGTTGAATTTTTGACTGGGTGACTAGGAGGTGGATCAGGGAGGGCAGTGGACATGGCCTATCTGGACTTCAGCAAGGCCTTTGACACTGTGCCACATAGATGACTATTACACAAACTGGGAATATGGGTGTGGGCAGGACAGTAGTGGTGGTGGGTAACTGGCTGGGCGGCCAGGACACAGAGGGTGGTGGTAAATGGCTGTCACTCCACAGAGGGAAGAGTGACCAGTGGGGTACCACAGGGATCAGTGCTGAGACCGGTCCTATTCAACATCTTCATCAATGACATTGTGCAGGACCTAGAAGACAGAATTTCACTGTTCACTGATGACACAAAGCTCTGTAACAGAGTAGACACACCAGATGGTGTAGACAGAATGAGAAGGGACCTGCAGAAATTTGAAGAATGGTCAGGGTTTGGCAGTTGAAATTCAGCACAAAGAAGTGCAAGATAATGCATATGGAGCACAAAACCCTGGCACAATATATCAGTCGGGGGTGAGGATATAGCATGCAACAAGCAGGAAAGGGATCTTGGGGTTATCATCTCTGATGACCTCAAGGTAGGGAACAGTGTGACAAGGCAGCAGGAAAAGCAAATAGGATGCTGGGATGCATAGACAAGGGCATCACCAGCAGAAAAAGGGAGGTCATAATTCCACTATACAAGACACTAGTGAGGCCCCACCTGGAGTACAGTGTACAGTTCTGGAGACCTTACCTATGTAAGGACATAGCCAGGGTAGAGAAGGTTCAGAGGAGGACAACAAAGATGGTACATGGATTGCATCACAAGTCCTATGAGAGGACAGGTTGAAGGAATTGAATATGTACTCCCTGGAGGAGAGGAGGGAGAAAGGGAAATGATAGAGACTTACAAGTATCTTACAAGGAGGAACAGGTTAGAGAATACACTATTTTTAAGTGAAAAGATGTTCCAGGACTAGAGGGCATGGTATGAAGTTGGAGGAGGACAATTCAGAGGAAATGTGAGGAAGAATTTCTTCACAGGACGGGTGGTGGACAAGTGGAACTCTCTGCCAGAGGAAGTGGTGGGGGCTGAAACAATCACGGATTTAAGAAAGCATGGGATAGACATAAAGGAATTCTGGAGGTCAGGGGTGGGGCAACAGACTTCTAGGAAAACATAAACTGAACTGACAAGCTCAAATGGGCAGACTGGTGGGCCATAGGCCCCTTATCTGCGATACTAAGTATCCTTGTAAATCAGACTGTTCTAGGGTATTCTTTGGCTAATAGCTGCCCACCTTTCTGTTTGCTGTTTGTGCTACTGAAATCAAAATATGTTATCATTCACAGCTGATATCTTGAAGGCTAGTATCATCACAATGAAATACTGCACCAATCAGACAGCAGCTTCCACAAAGCTGATGATATCACAGTTGCTTAGTGCAGTGGTTGAAATATAAGAAAACAGTTAAAATCTTCAAACAAATATCTAAATGTTGTAACTGATGAACAAATGTTGTATAAAAGCAAATATGCAATGGAGAGAACCAAAATATGCAGTTTAATCTCAGTTGTGAGGGCAGAACTTTTATAACTCGTTGGCTCTACCAGTTTTGAGTGTTGGTTTTGTCCCTCACACTTGAAGATTAATTGCATATGTGCATTTTTTTGTTTTTATTCTTCTGGTAACCAGGTAAGGCCCATTAGGTACACGTGCCTGTTTTCAGAATGACCAGGAGCACTGGGGTGGTTAAATGACTTGCTCAGAGCTCCATATTATGCAAGTGGAGGTTAGGGAATCAAATCCAGGTTCGTTGGATGTACCAAGCTGTCACTTGCAGCTTGTTACTCTGACCTCTAAGTTGTACTGCCCTTCCCTTTCACTCTGCTCACACCCGGAAATGAGCCTTGGCTCAGTGTGCCTGTTCTGGTCACCCGTTTTCAAATACATAAATATATACTGTACATCCATCCATAAATATATATATTGAGACAGCCATTGCATATTCCCTCTCTCTTTATTTAGATAGAAACAGTGTGTGCAGCAGACTTGGAGGCTGAAGGAGGCAGAGACTGGTTCTGAGACATTGCCTATGTGAGACTTTGAAACTATGAGGAAGTAGGGGGACCTAATCCAGGCATAAAAAAAAAAATTACACGTTATGCTGTACGTTTGTGAAACATTGTGAATGTTAGAAAACTGCGACAGTTCGTCTGTGAGGGGCTGCAGGTGTATGTGAGAATCTATAGTGTATGAAAGTGAAATTGTGTTTAAATTATAAAAGACTGAGAAGCGGGTATTGTGTGGAACTATATGTAAAAGATTTGTGTGCAAAAATGCCATCTGTGAACCTGGTAGACAAAGCTTTTGTAGTAGTCTTTTATTTGACCTCTCCCAGATGTTTCTTAAACTTTTAAAACGATAAAGGGTTGTGAATTTGCAGAGAAACCAAAGTATGTAGAATAGCTTGCTTATTTATTTAGTTTCACAAGTTTGGGCCATGAAATTTTCAGTAGTGTTTTTTTTTTTTAACCCAAAAAGGTTTCCTAAACTTTCAAATCTATAGAGGGTTGTTATTCAATAAATGTGCAAAGAAACATAAGTAGGTGGAATATTTTTTTTCCTGCCGATTTATTTACAATTTTAGCCAGGAAAGACGCATTAAGCTGAGGCTTGTTTCCAGCTGCATCCTGGGAGCACAAGGAAGTTGGGCGACGTGCTCAGGGTCAAACAGAGTGCAAGTGGTGGCTGTGGGATTCAAATTCAGTTCTCCATGTTTGCAGGTCAGTGCTCTCAAGCACTGCACTGTACTGCCTGTGTTTATACACAGACATGCTGTTGTGAATTTTGCTGACTGGGTAAACCCACTGGGCCTCAGAGACTCCCTTTTTCAGGGCGTCCTGGAATTAATTACAGAAACTAATCAAGCAGGAGTACAGTACAAGGAAGTTACAGACGGTAGGTGGTACCATAGAAAAACAGGTTACATGACAGAGATAACTAATATATAAACGAAGCATGCATTTGTACCACAGTATGAAGTTCACATCAATACACATACGAGTTTAGTAAAATATGCCAAACATACAGGGATAATTGCTGTGTAGTCATTCAGTGATAATAAGTTCATTGATTACTTTCTATTAATGTAAGCTTTTGAGCTGTTTTAAAAACCCCGAGGAGGAGAGTATTTGCTGGGCATTTGGAAGGCGTTCAGATGGAAGGATAGAATCTGCAAGAACCTACTTCCTGTGACAGTTTTAACTTTGGGGACCAGAAGGAGCTTCCTACTGGAGGATCTGAGGGTCGCCTTTCAGGTTTATCCATTGATAGTCCTTGAAGGTCAGGGAGAGCATGTGGGCCTTTTAGTTTGAAGGCAAGGCATAGGGAAGATTGGTCAAGTCTGCCCGGCAAGCGAGGGCCATTGGAGGAATCAAGAACTCTACAGTGATGTTACTTGAGCGAGGCACCACAAGCAAAGTGAGATATTGTGTGATATACAGATTTTAGTTTTTCTAGTTGAGAGCACCTGAGTGGAGGACAGGAGAGCCATAGAGGAGAGTGGGTAAAGGATGAATTAGCTATATATAAGCGGGACTCTTTGGTGAGATAAGGGCTGAAATGGCATAGCAAACCGGCTTTTGGTGAAGAATTTTCACAAGATGTTCGATATGGCCTTTTTTTTTTTTTAAATTATGTCACACTTTCTGCTCCTCAGTGCAGTTCTCCATCTGACCAGTGCCCCATCACCTGGAATTACCAGGCCTTACTTATGCCCAGCCTGGGATTGGCACCTGCGAGAGTCTGTCTTCATCCTGCCAGCAGCATTTTCTTCTCAATTCTCTCCCAGGGTCCCCAGGAGTAGGAGCGCATACACACGGAGGCATGCATGAGCCTTACAGCCCTGGTCACAACCCTTTCTCTCCCCATTGGCTTAGTGCCTTGGCACCCTTTAAGCCTGTGCTGCCCCTAGCCTCCACCAGGAGGCAGCCATCAACCAATGGATGCCGCTACACCTCCTTGTAGAGGAGAGCTGCCTTCTTGCAGCTCCATCCACCTCGTGTCCCCCAGTTTGCCGACCTCAGATGGCCCAGATTTGTTCCCGAATCCGGGTCGCCAGCGTGCATGAGATAAGGCGGCCCAGCGCTTCAGCCCTCAGCCACTGTGCCTGCTGATATGGACTTCAAAGGAGATATCCTGATCAATAAAAATGCTGAGATAGTTAAGGGAGCCGACCATCTCGGTGTTAGTTCTATTCAAGGAGGTAAGGGTAAACAGGTTACCCTTGTGTGGCCTAAGCTCTTTGGGCCAAAGAGGACCACCTTGGTCTTTTACTATTAAAAGGAAAGTCCCCGCAGCCTATTTTCTGTAGTTTGTAGGCATGAACAATGATTCCCTCTTGCATCCCCTAATTCCATCCTAATTTAAATATAAATGAGGTTGCTTCACTCTGTTTTGCCCTAGTGCGAATGAACACTTGTTTGTCTCCATTGCACAGGTCATAACCCCACTCATGCAAGGCATCATGGGAGTTGATGTGTATCTGTACAAGCCAGCAGAAGTTACACTCTCATTCAGTTCTGTTACATGTCTTGTGAAGTCCTTATATTCTCTAAAACATTTTTTCGAACTCAGATACACTTTAAACTACAGAAAACAGCAGGGCACTTACACGTCCAGCATAAGTCAAGAACATAGGGACTGCAGAGGACAGCAACATCACTGACTAATACAGTATCACTACTGAAAGCTTTAGCACTAAAACATCATAAAATGCCAGGATACCTTACATGTGTCGGTCACGACCTTTGCAATGTAGTCAATCAAGTTTTCATACCAGACTTAAATACCTTCATTTACATTTAAATCCTGATGAAATTAGGAGGGTGCAATAGAGGCAATCATTGTTCATGCCTACAAATTACACACGTAAACAGAATAAAAGGCTGAGGGACCTTACCTTTAGAACCAACTTACTGGTTTAAGAGCCAGCTTTCTAGTGAGTGTATATCGAAGTAAGTAGTTTATTAATGACATTGTTAGAACTACGGTACAGTACCACACCATCCGTGTATAATAAGAGTGTTGCTCCTCCACAGTTAACTGACGTATCATTAATATAAAGTGAGAATAGGAGTGGACCAATATAGACCCTTGAGGGACACCATCCTTGGTTGGGCGCCTATCAGATAAACCCCTTCCAGTTTACAAACTGAGATCTGTTAGCTAAGTAGTCTGTGAACCAGCTTAGAGATAATTTGTCCAGGCCCAGAGAATTTAGCTTGGTTAGCAGTATTTGGTGATCCACAAGGTCAAAGGCCATGGTTAAATCGACAAACACTGCTCCTATCACCCACCCTTTTCAGTTCTATCCAAGATATCCATGGTCAGTCTGACTAGGGCGTGTGTCTGTTCCATGGTAGTTGCGAAAGCCGCGTTGAGTGGAGTGGAGCAATTGTGCTGCTTCACGTGAGTCTGTGATTTGCTAGACCAACCTCTCACGTAATTTACTCAGGGTACAAAGGGTGGAAATTGAATGGTAGTTTTCTATTAGTGTCTTTGTACCCCTTATGTACTGGGGTTACAAGTGCCACTTTCACGGAGAAGAAACAACCCCTTCCGGATGAATCTATTAAAGAATTGCATAATGGGGTGTGCCACATTTCTTCTTTTCATAATGGGTGTGCAGTTACTGGGGCTCCTAAATTGAGGAGCTTGGGGTCAAGCTTATCATATCCTCCAGAGCCTGTTGATTTTAATTTAGAAAGGAGTAGAAGTAGTAGTTCTTTAGTTACAAGCCTAAAGTGTAAGTTGTGTGAGGTAGAGAGGGTGGGGGTGTTGAGGAGGAGGGCTGCGAAGATTCTTTTTACTATCTAGGTTGGTAAAAAAGTATTAAACTCATTTGCCACATCCCTATGACTTACACAAGCTTTTCCATTAAATTCAGTATTACAGTTACTTTCCGATGACTGTCCCTAAGATGGCATTAATCTAAGACCAGAACTTTTCGGGTCTTTTAAGTTCGTTCCTGTAGATTTCGTAGGTAGCTCTGCTTAGCTTTTTTAGTTCAAGTTTACACAAGTTACGTCACTCCTGTACATTTGCCAGTCATGGGGAGTTCGGAAGATTAAAGGATTTCCATGCTCTGTCCCTGGTTTTAGGAGCTTTTGAGCTCTCTGGAGATCAATTTAGATTGTTGCCCTCTGACCAGAATTTGTTTAAGGGGCATGTTTATTAGCCATGCAGAGGAAATTACTCTCAAAGAAGTCTAGTGCGTCCTCAGTAGTAGGAAGCGTTCCTAATATGGTCCCAGTCGATCACTGTTAGAGAATGGAGAAAGGAGGCTAGGTCAAAACTGGAGAAGTTCCTGGCCCAGAAATTTCTTTAGAGGAAGATGTTCTCCCAGATTCCAAAGATAGGAGCATGATCACTTCCAGAGTCAGCAAATATGCCTATAGCCATGAGGTTTTGGGCTTGAGGCTAGGATCCAGTCCAGGGTGGCATGGTTACCAGTGTTTGGATTCTGCCTGGTGGGGATATTAACTAGTTGAGTGAGTTGAGCCCTATGAAGGGCATTCTTAACTCCTCCTCGTACATCATGAGACCAATGTATATCAAAGTCCCTAAAAGTATTTTTCACGCCTGGAAGGTCGGCTAGTTGAGGCTTGAGAGCTACTTTAGGAGGATTGTAAATGCAGTCTATTTGCAGAGACTTTGTGCCCCCAAAGTAAAATCTGGATGAGCTTCTCTTCATGAAGGAGCACAGAGTCAAACCTGGAGCCAACAGTATTTCTTGTGCAGTCTAACAATTCTCAAAAAAGAGCTGGGCTCAAAGAATGGGCGATAAATGGCGATAGTTTCACAGTCCTCATTTGGTACCCTGGGATGGAAATAAGGAAACTGTCAGGGAGGAATTTAGTTAAATGAGGACACCCCACCATTCTTCATGTTCAGCACGCTTGATATATTGAAAGGCGCTTTAAAAATAAAATTATTATTATTATTTTTAGATGGTCTGTCTTGCCTGAAAGTAATGAAATCAGGAGTTCTACTTTATAGGGTAGAATACTTGGCTTGAGAAATGTTTTAGAAATTGCAACCCCATCTGGAGTGTATACTTGAACCCAAGCTTTCAATTCATGTATCTTTACTAGTAGTAGAAGAAAATACAAAGGAAACAGAGGGGGGAGGTGGCTTAGTTGCAGAAGGGAGTATAACTTAAAATTAATTTGCTAAACAGAAGTGGGAACTGCACCAAGATGTTTAAGATTTTGGCACTGAGGAGAAAATTACTGGATAGTTTGATGCCTCACATGTCCATTTGGAGACACGCCTGACTACTCTTGACTTTCTTTGTATGATCACAGCAGTTCGCTGTGCTCATTACTGTAGTGTCCATACTTTACAGTAAACTGTTTGCTCTTGAACTGCTTTCATCTGAAATCCCAACTGGCACTTATACTGGGCCTAAAGCCTCTGCATGCAGCGGCAGCAAGATGCGCATTGCAGCAGAGCAGTGAGTAAAGCAAACAGAATGCTCAGTCACGTAGGGAGGTGGATAAGCAGTAGAGGGCAAGAGGTGATCTGTCCTCTGTACAGGTAAGTAGTGCGGACACATCTGGAATGCTGTGCAGAATACTGGAACCAGCCCTGAGGAAGGACTGCAGTAAGGTGGAGCAGTACAGCCTAGGGGCAGCTAAGATTAACCATGGCCTTGGGGATAAGACGTACGAGAGAGGTTGCAAGACTTCAGCGGTAGTCCCTGGAGAAAGGAGAGAAAGGATGACATGACAAGAGAGACAAGTAATGGAATCGGATAAATGGGGTATACACTGAGGAACTACTAAAGTTCAAGCACAGGATTGAGGAAAATTCACTGAATCTGGCAGAGGGAGATTAAGAGGATATCTGTAGGTATTTCCTCATGGAAAGGTGGTGGTGAGAGGCAGTATAGTGTAGTGGTTAAGGGCACTGAGCTGCAAACCTGGAGACCTGGATTTGAATCCCATCAGTCCCCATTTGCATACTGTGTGACTCAGAGCAAGTCACTTAACTTCCTTGCGCTCCCAGGTCACACCTGGAAATGAGCTTTGGCTTGAGTGTGCCTTTCCTGGTTAAACAACTTCCCTTTCCCTTAAGAGTGGAATAAGTTGCCTAAAGAAGTGGTACAAGCTAAATTGATCAGCAGCTTCAAGCAGGGATGGGATAGGTTTGTGGGTTTAGGTAGAAAAGGGGACACTACAGTAGGAAGGGTGAATTGCCACAGGGCCAGAGAAGAAAAGTTTGGTAGGATGGGAAGACTGGATGGGCCAAAAGGCTTTTCTGCTATCGGTTTCTCTGTTATTCTATCTGTGCCATGTTTCTGTGTGATTATGTGATGTGCACAGCTTCCACCACCCAAAGATGAACCTTCAAACCACAGTGGTTTCAAATGCTGGAGTTACAATTTGCCATTAGTCAAATACAAAATATTGCTACAGTTGTTGCATTGCTCTTTCAGTCCACTGCCCTACATAGTAACAACACGTTGACTAAGTACCATGGATATGTGTGTGTGTGCGCATATGTGTGCATTTGTGTTATACTGGTATGCTGTAATTGATACGTGTGTGTTGTTTGAGTGGGAAATGATGTAATGTTTGTATGAGAGGGCACAGTTGTGAGCACATGCCTATAAGATGGTATGGTGTGTCTGTGACCTTTTGCTTTGTACCCGTGAATTTGTTTGGGGTTGTGCATGCATCTACTGTATGTGTATTGTTGTTGCAAGTCCGCACTTTTGTGCATGTTAGACTGTGTGGTGTATACAGTGTGTGTGCAGTTGTGGGCCTGACGTTTTGTGCCTGTTGAGACTGTGTACTGTGTCTGTGTTCATGTATGTAGGTGCAAGTTAAGAAATAGTCTCTTTCCTGTGTTGCCCTTTTAGATTTTTATACCACAGTGGAGGGGTAATATGGGGTTATCAGACTGAGACAGAAAACCATAAAATAAAAAGCCTGGTCTTTGGGGCTGTGCAGGATATGTGCTGTCCTCTATCATACTGACTCATTAACACTTGCTTTTTTTTTTTTTACTAAAGGTGAAGTAGTTACACAGCCTGACAGAAGCCACCAAAATGGTTGCCCTATCGCTAAAGATCAGTGTCGGAAATGTTGTCAAGACAATGCAGTTTGAACCCTCCACTGTGATCTATGATGCCTGTCGAATCATCCGAGAGAGGGTACCAGAGGCACAAACTGGCCAGCGTGAGTATCCATTTTAGTACACGGTATGTAGAGACTCAGACCAGGACGCATACTAGTCAACCCGAGTCCCAGATTCAGTGATTATAAAGGAGCTGCTGCTGCGTATTTCTTATCCCTCTGACAATAATGAGGGTGCAGATTATAAAGGAACCCTGATATCTAAACATAGGCCAGCCAGCCTGAGTACCCACCCAGTGACTATAACATGGGGTGGGAGGTGCAAGTTACATGGGTAGCCTGATACTGAAAATCAGACCAGCCAGCCTGAGCACCAACCCCATTGACTCTAATGGTGGAGGTGCAAGTTACGTAGGGACCCTTATAGTGAATAACAGACCAGCCAGCTTGACTACCCACCCCACTGACTTTAATAAAGGTTCTGGTTACATAAGGACCCTGATGCCATAACACAGACCAACAAGCCTGAGTACTCACCCACTGACTATAATGAGAGGTGCAGATTGCTTACTCACTTAGGATGGGGTAATGCTGGACCTGGTGCTTACAAACAGGGACAGCATTGTAGACGTCACAGACGGCAGTCCCTTAGGTACCAGTGATCACTGTGCAGTGCGGTTTAACATTAAAGCAGGAACAGAGGCAAACCACACGAGGACGAGGGTCCTGGAGTTCAGAAGGGTGGATTTCAAAAAATGGGAGACTGCCTCAGAAACTGCCTTCTAGGGAGAGCAGTGGGGAAAAATAAGGAGGGCGTGATTAAGGCAACCAGCAGTTATGGTTCTCTAGGTAAGTGGCCAAAGTGGTGAAAGGGAAAAGGTGGCATTCAGGAGGTATAGGAAACCCAGAGAGACTATGATAGGAGGTGTACCAAGTAAAACTGGGGAAGCAGGAAAGGCAGTGAGGAGAGGAAAGGATAGCCAAGGGAGTATGAGCAGACAGCCATCAGTGAGGGCTTCTACTAGGGAATTAATGTATGGTTGGGGGTGGGTGGAGCATGAGGCCAAAGGCAGAGTGCCCCTAACCACCCAACTGTACATTAATCCCCTAGTAGAAGCTTCCTTTGAGTGGCTTAATGCGCTTTGTAACATGGCAAGTGCAAGGTAAATTTTGTTTAAATAGTGCTTAAGTTAGAATGAAAGAAAGATAAGGAGAAACAGTAATTTTAATTGAGAGACCATGCTTCAGCTCTGTCCGTTTGAAAGACTATATAGATCTGGAAACATGCATGTTGCACAGTACACATACAGTACATTAATGTAGTGCCTAACAATTTATTACATGTAGCAACTTTACAATAAGTCAGAAAATGGAGATAAGCGTCAAGAATTCATACTTGTAATTCACAGTCAAATATTTTGCCCTCCGTTTCTACCTCACATTCATGTATCGCGGTACTGAATTGTGGAAATGTATAACACTTGCAATTTAACTATGCCCAAAAAATATGGCGGCAGAAAATTACAGTCTACTGATTTTAGCACTGTGTTGATTTCCTTTCCGAAAAGTAACTTTGGCATGCCTACTTCCCACTGTTGTCTGGGCGATGTCTGCTTTTCTCATGATGTGGTTTCATGTGTGGTACAGGGACTGCTTGGCTCCCGAGGTCCATTGGGCGGGTGGGTGGAAACAATGGTGCAGACAAACCAATACGGACAGCACTGAGCGGAAGTTTCATCACCTCAGTGGGAAGGAAACAACGCTGCGAGATAATCCGAGAGTAGTGAGCGGAGGTTTCATCAGCTTGCTCCCGACTGCGGTCCCAGTGGGCTTGCTGAGGTCGGGCGCGATCCCATGCTGGTTACATGATTTCTGCGGCGTGACCCTGATACCAACCATGGTCTAATTACTTCTTTAGTGTGCTCCCGACTTCACTACCATGCACTGGCGGGCATTACTGGAATTAATGCCCGCTTCATTTGTGTCAGATGTTGTGTTTGACCACTGTAATTACTGTATTCCAGTATCACATTTATTGCCACGTTATCAATCAATCAAAATCTTTATTTATTCAGGCGGACATCATTGAGCAAAGCTCATGTACAAGATGGACCTGATAGGTCGAGAACAACTTGAAGGTACAAAAGCAGACATATACAAAACACATCTATATAAACAGATACAATAATATAAACATATATACAAACAGGGTAGCCGGAGATTACAGGCTCCAAGGCAAGCTAAACCAGACAGTTATGATTGATGACTACTAAAAGTTGAAAACAGCCTCTGAAAAATGACATAGAGGGCTGGTGGGAGTTTTGGATAGGGACTAAGTCTACTAGTAGTGAGTGAATGGGGTAGAAGTAAGTGACTGGTAGCTGTGGAGGTCTTGGTAAGGCTAACAAAGCTGCAGTAGAAAAAAGGGGGGTAATGAATGTGATTGGACTAAGCCTTGTGAAAGCAATTGCATATCTCTGGGAAGAGACTTGGTAGAGCTTTTAAAGGATGTTAGAGGTATAAAGGTAGTCAACTTTAGGTCTTCTGCAGAAATTCCATGCCATTGCTAGAGAGTAACTGATTGCAGATCTCCATGCCGGGTGCTGGCTTTGGGTAGCTTCAAAGTGATGAGGTTGTTGCTTCTTAGGGCATATAACCTAGCTGTGGCCAGTGTAAAGCAATCTAAAATATAGGATGGAAGTTTGTTAGACAGGGTTTTGTATATCCATAATGCAGCATTTTTGTTCCTTCTGAGGTGTAAGGATGTCCAGCCAACTGCAGCATAGAGAGAGCAATGATGAGTGTTGAATGGAAGATCTGTGATGAACCTGAGAGCTCTATGGTACAAGGTATCCAGTTTACTTAAATAGGAAATAGAACAGTGGCCATAGAGAAGTCTGCATAGTCAATAAGTGATAGAAATGAGGCCTGGATTAGTCTCTGTCTTGAATCTCTGGTTAAATAATGTTTAATTCTGAAGAAAAGGCCAAGCCTCTGGCAAGTTTTTCAGAAGTTCTTCAATATGCTGAGTATAATCAAGCCTGTTGTCAATCCATACCCTAAATATTTGAATTTGTCAACATAGTCAAGGCTTTCTCCAAGGATGGTGGATAGTTGGGAAGATTGCTTGGTGAAAAGGTGTTAGTATAGTAATTAGTGGAGAAGAACAGGCTTTTGTCTACTTTGCATTTAGGAGGAGTTTTTTTCAAGTAGTTGGTATTGCAAAGGAGAATTCTGAATGTAGTATTTCACAGGCCTTTGAAGGTGATGGGTTACTGACATATAAGACAGTGTCATCTGCAAAGAGGTGAACATTGGCTTTGGTGAGATTAGAGTCAGTGTTGTTAATGTAAATGGCAAAAGGATAGGGCCCAGGATAGATCCTTGGTACTCCTCTTAGGAGTGGTTTTGATGAGGATAGTCTTCATTTTCACCTGCTGCGTTCTATCAGTGAGATAACATCTGAACCACTCAAGAGGGGTGGATCTAGGCCTATGGAGTGCAGTGAAGAGAGTAGCAGCTCATGATCCACTGTGTCAAGGCTTTGCTTAGATCAAGAAATACAGCACAGACGCTGTTCTTTTGTCTAGCTCAGTTTGCCAGTCATTTGTGACTTTTTGCCAGTGCAGAAATGGTGCTAGGCCTAGTCCTAAACCCAGATTGAGCGGGTTTAAGAGATTATTAACATCAAGGTTGTCTCTTAATTGGATGCTCACTAATTTTTCTAGCATTTTGGAAAGCACTGGCAGGATGGATATGGGCCTGTAATTGTTGAGGTCCATGGGGTCCCTGATTTTAAGAGGGAAACACTTGTGCTGTCTTCCACAGCGAAGGAATAGACCCAGAGGCTAAAGATAGATTAAAAAGATGTGTTAAGGGAACTGCAAGCACATGTATTGCAAGTTTTAGAAAATAGGGGTCAAGAGAGTCTGCACCTGCTTTTTTAGTGTCCAAATGCAACAATAGATCCTCTACTTGCTTCAGTAAAATTGGTTTGAATGAGAATGAAGAATCAGCCCTTTGAGCCTCAGTAGACTGGGATTTAAGTTGTGCCGCAGTAGATTAGCTGGAGAGGAGTCAAAAGCAAGGCCAGCCGCTGTGAAGTGATTGTGAATGCATCCAATACTTCCGCTTGTCGGAGATAGCAACCTTATTAAGGTGCACTTGAGATGGCAGAGAAGTGCTAGAGTCCTGCCCTAAGATCCCTTTGATGGTGCCCCAGAATCTAGCAGGGTTGTGATAAGAGACATCAAGTTCAGCCGCATAGAAAGCAGCCTTAGCATCCCTTACTTTTTGGTGCAGCTATTTCTGGCTTTTCTGAACAGCAGCCAGTCATTTGGTTCCTTAGTCTTCCTTGCCATTTTCGTAGCTTATCTCTCTCAAGCAGTGCAGATTTAAGGTCGGCTGAAAACCAGCGGCAAGATTTGCTTTTCGCTCTAACACTAGTGATTGGTGCATGAGTATCGAGGGCACCTATGATTATGCTGTTTAACACCTGAAGTGCTATTTCCACAGAGTATGTAAGGTAGAACTCCTGCCAGCGTGCAGAGTGGCATAGGTCGTGGAGATATCCCTCGATATTAAGGTTTTTAGATCCTCTGGAGGAATTTTGCTGGGTTAGCTGGTTTGCCTGATGATCTTATTCCTGCAATAAGACAGTGATCACTTATGTCACTGAATAGTACTCCAGTGTGAGAACAGGTGGGGTTTGTTTACCAGCATGATGTCAAGTAGGGTGCTACTACTTCTGTTCTTTAAATTGATTCTTGTCGGTTCATTTATTAGTTGAGTAAACCCATATGTATCACAAAAGATACTAAGGTGCAGCTGTCTTGGAGAGCCAGTTTAAATTCAGATCACCTAAGATAATGATATCGCCAGGGCCCAGTTTGATTATGTTCCCAGGTGGGTTAAGAGCTTATGATCAGCAGAGGGGCCTATAGCAGCCAACTAGTTGAAAAGCTGCCATGTTGGGGAGAGCTATTTTAAGGGATAAACATTCAATTCTTTGGGCAATGATGTTGCACTAAGGCAAGATGCAGATATATTCGATTTTATATAAATAGCTACTCCACGCCCCTTGACAGGCAGTCTGCTCTGAATATTTGGTAGTTGGGTAGATTTACCTCCTATCTGTTGTTGCAGGTCTGAGCCATGTCTCGGATATTACCAGAAAGTCTGGCATGGTGTGGGCAACCCAGGCTTGTATTAATGTAAGCTTTTCAGGAGGCTGCATGCATTGATATGAAGGAAGCTTAATCCTTTGATGGATGCTAGATCTGCTGGGAGGTGATGCCTCTGGAGGTCCTGGATTGATTTCAACATTACCAATACAGATCAGCAGAAAGAATAAGAGTTTGTGAGGGCTTCAAGGACAGGAGGATGGGACAGTCAATGGTCCTTCTCTTCTTGCTCGGTGGCACGCTTTGAGATGATCCACTGTGGACTGCGGCTTAGTAACCTGTCACAGAGTGCTAATTTGGTGGACAGGTATAAAGGGGCACTGTAGATCCAATAGTGGAGCATCGGCGTAAAAAGTACATGACAGGTTGTGACCCTTTTGGGGTTACCACTGATTATGATGAAGCAACGGTGGGCATATGTGAGGAACCGATCGGCACCCACTGGAGGTGTCACAGGGAAGCTAGGCTGGTGAGCCGATTATTCAGTAAGGTATGGGTCGATATGGCATCATCCTCAAAGAACACCATAGTTGAGAGAGAGAGAAACAGTAAGAGGAGCTTCCCATTATGATGCGGTAACTAGGGGTTAACTACAATGAGGACAAGGGAGGACTGCTGAGCAGGTGACACCTGAGGGCCGCTGACAGATTATTGGACAGAATTTGCTGTGGGCGGAGGTAAGAAATTCGTGGGAAGATGCGATAAAAGAAACACCCAAGAGGGGAGGGGGGAGTGGCAAAAATTTTGCGGCTTTCCAGTATCTTCCTGGCTGTCTCCCGGCCTCCCTGGTCCCTGGGCGGCCTTGCGGTCGCTCGACCGCCCGCTGATGGGAGCGTAGCCCAGCGCCACTGGGTGCTTGGGGCAAGGACGGCTAGAGTGGAGGGAGACAGAGAAAGCACAGTCACCTAAATAAAATAGCAGCAGTCAAGGATTCTGCAATTAGTGTGAAGTTACTTGCACAACAAAAGGCTGGGGCGGGTCGCGCCTTAGCTGCCTGGGCCCACTAGAAGTCCCACCAAAAGACTGTAATCACATAAACATTTTAAAATTACAGCAGAAACCTTAGAAATTTAGCAGTAGCAGGAAAACAGCTCTTTTAGGCAATTTAGTTTAAAAGCACACAAACCCCAACCAACTTCAGCAGTACAAAGTAAAACAGCAGTCTATGGAGCAGGAGGACCAATCGGAAGCAAGGCTCAGATAGCGCTGGCCTTCCGATTAACCACGCTTTCCAGTACCTTCCTGGCTGTCTCTCCCGGCCTCCTGGAGGCCTTGTGGTCGCTGACCGCCAGCTAAGGAGCGAGCCCCGCGCTCACTGGGTGCTTGAGGGCAAGGACGGCTAGAGTGGAGGGAGACAGAGGAAAGCACAGTCACCTAAATAAAATAGCAGCAATCAAGTGATTCTGCAATTAGTGTGAAGTTACTTTGCACAACAAAAGGCTGGGGGGTTCGCGCTTAGCGCCTGGCCCACTAGAAGTTCCACCAAAAGACTGTAATCACATAAACATTTTAAAATTACAGCAGAAACCTTAGAAATTTAGCAGTAACAGGAAAACAGCTCTTTTAGGCAATTTAGTTTAAAAACACACAAACCCCGACCAACTTCAGCAGTACAAAGTAAAACAGCAGTTTATGGAGCAGGAGGACCAATGGAAGCAAGGCTCAGATAGCGCTGCTTCCGATTAGCCATGTTTCCTCACCTTCCTGGCTGTCTCTCCCGCCTCCTGGTCCCTGGGCGCCTTGCGGTCGCCGACCGCCCGCTGGCGTAGCGCAGCCCCTGCGCCACTGGGTGCTTGAGGGCAAGGACGGCTAGAGAGGAGGGAGACAGAGGAAAGCACAGTCACCTAAATAAAATAGCAGCAATCAAGTGATTCTGCAGTTAGTGGAAGTTACTTTGCACAACAAAAGGCTGGGGGTTCGCCTAGCTGCCTGGCCCACTAGAAGTCCCACCAAAAGACTGTAATCACATAAACATTTTAAAATTACAGCAGAAACCTTAGAAATTTAGCAGTAACAGAAAACAGCTCTTTTAGGCAATTTAGTTTAAAAACACACAAACCCCGACCAACTTCAGCAGTACAAAGTAAAACAGCAGTCTATGGAGCAGGAGGACCAATCGGAAGCAAGGCTCAGATAGCGCCGCCTCCGCATTGGCTGCGGCTTTCCTGCACTCTTCCTGGCTGTCTCTCCCGGCCTCCTGGTCGCCGACCGCGCTGGCGGAGCTGAGCCCCGCACTCACTGGGTGCTTGAGGCAAGGACTGCACGGCTTCCTGGCTGTCTCTCCCGCCTCCTGGTCCCCAGCGGCCTTATGGTCACTGACCGCCCGCTGGAGCGTGAGCCCCGCGCTCACTGGGTGCTTGAGGGCAAGGATGGCTTCCTGGCTGTCTCTCCGGCCTCCTGGTCCCGGGCTGCCTTGCGGTCACCGACTGCCCGCTGATGGAGCGAGCTCAAGCCACTGGGTGCTTGAGGCAAGGACGCTTCCTGGCTGTCTCTCCGGCCTCCTGGTCCCCTGGCGACCTTAAGGTCGCCGACTGCCCGCTGGTGGAGTGTAGCCCCGCGCCACTGGGTGCTTGAGGGCAAGGACGGCTAGAGTTATAAAAGGATAAGACTTTCTTCATGTACATAAGTGAGAAGAGGCAGGCAAAGGGAGGGATAGTGAAGATAAGGATGCTGGGATGGGGTGACTGTGCAGAAGAGACGAAGAAAACACAGACATAACTAAACGGGTACTTCTGTTCAGTCTTCACAGTGGACTGAGAGCAGGACAGACTACCAGGAAGTAGCAGGAACAAGGTGGGGGTGAACACAAGTCCATTTTATGAGTCCTGAAGGGACTTGCAGTTCTAACAATGGACAAGACTATTGGACGATGGGATACATTCAAGGGTACTAAAGGAACTCTGAAGGTGCTAGCTGCCCTAATGATGGCACTATTACACAACTGTCTGAAACAGGAGCGGAGGAGAGTAGACTTGGTCCTCTACATAAGTACAGCAGGAGAGGAAACTAGCAATTCTAGGCTAATCGGTCTCAACTCAGAGGTGAGGAAATTAATGGAAACCCTGTTAAAGGAAAGGTTGGTAGAGTATCTTGAATCCAGTTGGCTACAAGACAGGCATGGATTCACCAGGTGTTTGGGGGTGTCATGCCAGACAGATCTGATTTATTTATTTTTTTTATGACTGTGTAACAGGAAGTAGATCAGGTTAGGACATTGGACATGGCATATCTGGACTTCAGCAAGACCTTTGACACTGTACTAAGTAGGAGACTGATAAAGAAATTGAGTAGCTTAGGGGTGGAAGCTGAAGCAGTGGATTGGGTCAGAACCTGGTTAACAGATGGAGACAAAGGGTGGTAGTTAACAGCACTCACTGAATGATGGGAGAGTAACCAGCTGGGTGCTGCAGGGTTCAGGACTGGGACTGGTCCTCTTCAGTGTCTTCATAAGTGATATTGCTGAAGAACTAGATGGGAATGTCTAATAGGGTGGACAATCAGGAATGGGTGCAGAGAGTGCACAGTGATTCTGAGAAACTCAAAGAGTGGTCAGAAGCATGGCAGCTGGGGTTCACTGCAAAAAAAAGCAACAATTATGCATCTTAGGAATAGGAATTCAGGAGCTGAGTAGGATGAGGGTGGGGGTGGGGAGTACATACAGTCACAAAGCAGGAAAGGGACCCTTGGACTCATCGTATCTGATAACCTCCGAGTGGCAGGGTAGTGTGACAGAGCAGTGGGTAGGGTCAGTAGGATACTGAGATGCATAGGAGAGGTATCTTTAGAAGGAGGGGAAGGTGATGTGCTAATATATCGCTCGCTGGTGAGGACCCAGCTGGAATATCGTACTCAATTCTGGAGGTCACGTACAAACAGGACATAGACAAGATGGAAGCAGTCCAGAGAAGGGAAACTAAAATGGTGGAGGGGCTGCACCAAAAGCTCTATGGAGAAAGACTGTGGTATTTCAACATGTATACCTTGGACGAAAAGTGAACACGAGGGAACTTATTACATACTACTAACATACTAAAATGCCAGCAGAATAGGCCTAACGGTCTCTTTGAGTCTGCTCGATTTTTCAGCACCCACACTGAGGGCTGATTTTGTGTACCCCTCCCTTGGGTTATACTGTCCCCAGTCCCAGATGTTAGACCTGTATTGGGCCTGGTCCCATCCCTCTTAAACCCATCCAGTGTCTCCTCCTCTACCAGCTCCTGGTCAGTGCATTCCGTGGCTCCACCACTCCTTCAGTGAAATAACATCTCCTCCTCTCCCTCTGAGCCTCCCCTTCCAGCTTATACCGTGACCTCTCGTTGCTCTACCCTCCTTCCTTTGCAGCACCCTGACTGGGCCTCCCTTATTGATCCCTTTCATATACTTAAAGACCTCTATCATGTCCCCCTGCTTCCTCTCCTCCAGGGTGTATATGTTGAGCTCCTTGAGCCTCTCCTCATAGATCCTCTCCCTAGGCCCAAGATCATTTGGTTGCCCTCCTTGGACCCTCTCTAGGAGTGTAATGTCCTTCTTTAAATGTGGTCTCCAAACTGCACACAATACTCGAGGTGTGGCCTAACCAAGTAGCGGAAGGATCACTTCCGCCTTTCTGGAGGTAATCCCCTGGCGATGCATCCCAGCATCCTATTTGTCCTTGCCGCTGCCCTCCTACAGGTCTCTTGAGTTTGACCTCCTGCAAAGCCAGTTAATTCATTAAAAATTACTATTGAATGCTAAAAACAAAAGCAATGCTCTTTTCTCCGCTTGCCCACTCACCCAGTCCTACAGCCAGTGGACCCACTCTGGTAATCAATACAATACTAGGTGAAAAACTAGAATTGTACCCAAATTCAGATATCTGGGAGTATGGATTGATAGTAGGCTCTCATTCTCAGAACACATCAAAGACTTGTTGAAAAACTCCAGCAAAGACTTGGACTTTTCTTCAGGCTAAGCCACTTCCTCACTACAGATGCCAAGACAAGATTGGTCCAATCTACTTTCTTATCCCTGGTGGACTACAGTGGATTTCTTGTATAGCCAGTCCCCATCTCCCAGTAGCTAAACTCAACATGCTGTACCACTGCACTAAGGTTTATCACAGGTCTCCCGAGTTCTACTCATCACTGTATCCTGTATGATACTGTGGGATGGACATCCCTTAAACTTACGTGCCATAAAAGCGCTGCTCTCTGGACTTACCGTGCCCTCACTAACAAACTACCCCAGTATATTTCCGATTGTCTACCCCTATGCACAATAAGAAAATATGCGCCGAAGCCATTCCTTCATCTCCTCTCAATGCGCAGAGTAAACTTGCGTTTTGGTAGAGGGCAATTAGCTTCACGCCCCCACCTTTGAAATAACTACAAAAGACCCTTAAATTAGATGTCCTTGTCTCTCTGCCCATCTTTAAGGCACTATACTCATGCGGGAAGTGAAGTCTGCAACTGCTTTGCCTGGCCCTCAAATGGCTCTAAACCACTTGTGGCTCACCCACAGGTCTGAACTATGATTGCAGCCGCGTCTAGGTATGGTGGCTGTTACGACTGATTGTCTGAATGATGAGAATTTCCAACTTGTGCTTCAACACGCACCCACCTACTCCACACCCTATATTCTTCCCCATTTAAATGTGGCCGTATTTCTCTCCTAGTCAGTTAGCCACGGGCCGCGCACATGGGGTCTGTAGTCCTCAAATAATGTAGTGAAATCATCTTTACCTCCTAGCACTGGCCAGCGTACAACTGTAAGTGTACTTTGGGTCTGTAGTCCTCAAATGATGTTATGTAAGTATCTTTTACCTAACAGCCCTAACGGTGTTCTAATTTTATCTATTTATGTGTATTACTACCTGTATATAAATTCCGCTTTGGGGCATTGCCCACACTGTATACTGTACCTAATGTGTGTCGTTTGTATAACCTGTATCTATGTGTCAAACAGGTCCACCTTGAAAAGAGCTCTGCTCAACGGTGACCGCCTGTATAAATAAAGACTTGATTGATTGAGTTGTTCATTTGGACATCTACCCCTACCCCCAGGTTCCTCTCACCCTCCGTGACTTGAATTGTCTCTCCTCCCAGGGTATACCCCTGGTCTGGATTTCTGACTCCTAGGTGCAGAACCTTGCATTTCCCCACATTGAATTTTAGTTTCCATTTTCCCCACCACCTTTCCAGAGCCTCCAGGTCCTACTGCAAGGCCACCCTCCCCTCCTCCTCATCCACCACTGCACCCAGCTTTGAGTCTTCTGCAAAGAGACTCCTCTCCTCCTGATCCCCTTCCTGATGTCTGAGACATAGGCGTTGAACAGGAGGACTTGACGAGACCTATGGACCTCACCTCAGTCAATGGTGCAGGAAAGGAGTGTCTTTCAAATAAGAAAGAGCACCAGGACCAGAGGTCATGTGATGTAGTTAGAGGATGGGTCAAAAGTAGTGATGCTGGCGGCCCGGTGGCGCTGAGGTTGAGGCACTGGACGCCACACCTTGCACCACACGGCGGCCAGGGATTTGAGGAGCAGGCCAGGGAGTCGCTGAGAGGGAGATCGAGCATCCAGAGGTGCTCTCTCTTCCCAGGAGGGGTGGATACGCTCGCTCATGGAGTGACCTCTGGCAGTAGCTAGGGGTTTGCCGACTGAGCAGCGTGGCGCATGCCAGGGAGGGCGGAGCTACGGTTCTATGTTGCTGTGCTAGCCTGGCTCTGAGGGGGTGAACAAAAAAAGCTAAAAATACCTCCTATGCACCAGTGAGATGACGGTGGCCCCAGTGGACCCTCCCACATCCCAGATACCGCCCAGACGCACCACAAACTGCCTCCGGAGGACCTGAAGATGTTCAGGTAGGCCCCTCATACTTAGGAGCCGCTGAAGGAAGAGCAGAATCAGCCCCAGAGATAGTACCGAGGGTTGGGTCTGCCTGGGGTTGATCGGGCGGAGGCAGTCGGGGAAATGTGGAGGGTTCACGTTGGGAGTAGAGGAGGAGTTCCGTGTGGGCACTCCTGAAGGATGCCCGGGTATGAGAGGAATAAATAAAGTTAAAAAAAAAAAAAAAAAAGTAGTGATGCTGCTGGCCTGGAGGCACTGAGATGCTGGACGCCTTACCTCACGCTATGCCAGCGACCGTGTTCGGGAATGAGCATGACCCACCAGGGGACAGCAGGGAGGAGAAGGATCGAGCATCCAAGGGTCTGCTCTTCTTCTCTTGGGTGGGGGATGTCAGTGGTTGGCGTATGACTGGCCCTAGCAGAGGCTGGGGGCAGCACACCGATGCTGAAGATAGGGGCAGAGATGGGACTGACGCTTGGAGGAATCTGCGGGTGTGTGCGTGTACCCACTGGTGTTATTGCACACCTCATCACCGCAAGGAAGAAAATCGGAAAATGGCCCTGGTTGTGTGCCTTGATGGCAGTCCGTTAGGAATGCACCACCTCCAGAGGGCATCGCCATCAATACTGTATCCGGTCCTGTGAGGGAGATGAGGGTTCCCCACCATGGGGAGTAAGCCGGGGCAGAGCGCAGCATGGCCCAGAGTGTGGAGGTCAAGATGGATGATGACTGGAAGACAGGTTGCCAGGTAAAGAAGAGCCGCCAGGGTGAGAAAATTCCACCCCAAAAAAGTGGTGATGCTCAGATAGTGCCTTTGTGGATCCGATTGTGATCCATCGGATAGTGGCAGTATCTGACCTGGGATCCGACCAAGTCCGAGGTCGGATCCCAGGTCTGATCCCGCACTATCTGGCTTTGGATTCAGGGATCCGCAGTCGGATACAGTGTCAGATCCAGGATCTGACCATGGATCTGGGATGGTCGGATCCATGGTCAGATAGCTCTATCCAACTAGATCCACTATCTGGCAAAAGATTGGTATCCGATGGTCTCCTAATTGATAGGATACTATCTGAGCAACACTAGTCAAAGGGATGTGAGAAATCCTGGTTTACTGAAGGAGTGGTAGATGCCTGTAACAGAATCCCAGCAGAAGTGGTGGGTGTGAAACTAGTATGAGGCTTCAAGCATGCATTTGATAAACACATGGGAATATTAGTGAATAGGGAGGAGGGAGGGTCGTCAGTGACCAGTTAGGATCTTTGGAGGCAGAGTAGGCAGGGACCATCTGGGCAGACTGGGTGGGCCAAGCGATCCCTTTCTCCAACAAATTGTATGTTTCTATATGGACCCTGATGCAAAACACAGACCAACCAACATGATACCCACCCACTGACTGTATTAGTGGGGGTGCAGGTTACCCAGGAACCCTGATACTGAAACACAGACCAGCCAGCCTGAGTACCCACCCCAGTGACTATAATGTAGAGTGGGTGAGGGTGCAGGTTACATAGGGACCTGACACTGAAACACAGACCGCCAGCCTGGATACCTGCTCCAGGGACTGTAACATGAGTGGGTGAGGTGCAGGTTACATAGGGACCTGATACTGAAACACAGACCAGCCAGCCTGAGTATTATCCCCAGTGACTATGATGGTGAGGGGTGCAGGTTACCTAGGAACCCTGATACTGAAACACAGAGCAGCCAGCCTGAGTACCGCCCCAGGACTATAGCATGGAGTGGGTGTGGGTGCCGGTTACATAGGGACCTGATACTGAAACACAGACCAGCCAGTCTGAGTATTATCCCAAGTGACTATGATGGTGAGGGGTGCAGGTTACCTAGGAACCCTGATACTGAAACACAGACCAGCCAGCCTGAGTACCCGCCTCAGGGACTATAGCGTGGAGTGGGTGTGGGTGCAGTTACATAGGGACCTGATACTGAAACAAAGACCAGCCAGCCTGGGTATTATCCCTAGTGACTCTAATGCTGAGGGTGCAGATTAACTAGGAACCCTGATACTGAAACACAGATCCACCAGCCTGATTGCCTGCTTCATTGACTATAACTTCGGGTAGGTGGGTGCAGATTACATACAGACCCTGATATCAGGATACAGATCAGACAGCCTGATCACCCACTCCAGTGACTATAATGGGGGTTGGTTATCAGTCAGCCTGAACCCACCCCACTATAATAGGTGTGCAGGTTACAAAAAGACCCTTGTAACAAAACACAGACCTGAGTACTCACTCCAGTGACTATAATGGTGGGGTGTGCAGATTTTGTAGACACCCTGATACAGGAACACAGATCAGACAGTCTGATTGCCTACCGTAATGACTGTAACTCAGGGGAGGGTGTAGGTTACACACAGACCCTGATATCAAAATGCTGATCATCCAGCCTGACTACCCACCCAGTGACTGTAACAGGAAGGTGGTGCAGGTACCAGCCAGCCTGACTACTCCATCTAACTGTAACAGGAACGGGGATGCAGGTACCAGCCAGCCTGACTACCACTCCAGTAACTGTAACAGGAAGGGGTGCAGGTAGCCAGCCTGACTACCCACTCCAGTAACTGTAACAGAGCGGGGTGCAGGTACCAGCCAGCCCGACTACCCACTCAGTAACTGTAACAGGAAGGGGGTGCAGGTACTAGCCAGCCTGAGTACCCCTGACTGTAACAGGTGGGGGGCAGGTACTGAGCCAGCCTGACTACCCACTCCAGTGGACTGTAATAGGAACGGGCAGGGTACCAGCTAGCTCTGAGTACCCACCCATTGACTGAAATGAGGTGTACAGATTACATAAAGAGCTGATAGCGTAAACACAGACCAGCCAACCTGAGTACCCACTCCAGTGACCATAAACTGGGAAAAGGGCTGCAGATTACATGAAGTATCCTGTTGCAAACACAGGCTAGGCCGCCTGAGTACCCACCCAGTGATTATGACTACGGAAGGGGTGCAGATTACATAAGGACCTTGATACTGAAAATGGACCAGACAGCTTGAGTACCCACCTGTTGTAACAGGAGGTGCAGGTTATATAAGGACTCAGATACTAGAACACAGACTAGCCAGCCTTAGGACTTACCCCCACTAATTATATGGAAGATACGGTTTAAATAGGAATTGCAACACCAGGCCATATGATGTAAATCCCTGTAGTGACCAGGTGAAAGTCAGAATACCCTGGTGGGAACAGGTCATGGATCAGCTTCCCGTGTTAATAGCCTTCTGTTTTAGGGTCCTCGGTGACCAGTTAGCAGATCAGAATACCCAGGTGTGACCGGCCATGGATCTAAGTGTGCCCCTAACAAAGAGTCCAGCACCTTCAAATGCTGGGGCGTTAGGCAGTCTGCTGGTTTCTAATTAATGCAAGAAAGTGGAATTAATTTTTTCTTTATGTATGCTTTTTTCGAGTTTATTTGTGGTTCTGAGTGCCCTGGGATTGTAACGCTGTGGATTGAAGTGGCTTTGTGTGACCAGTCTGTGGAGAAAAGTGCTACAGTGCAAGAGGCTTCTGATTTAAATTCGGTGTTAATTTGTTGTGCATCTGAACTGCTTTGTTACACAGTCATATTTTGGATTATTTCTTAAAAATAATTCAACAGTAAAATCCATAATATCGTCCAGAAGTCTGCCCTTTGTGCTGGATTTTGCTGTGCGAGTCTGCTGAGTCAGGAGTACTCCGGAGACACCCACAGTACTGGCAAATAAACGGTCCCTGGCTAGCAACAGTCTGTGCCATCAGTCTCCACCAGTGGTTCCCATCTCATGGTAAGTGTTCCCACCAAAGATTCCAGTCCTCACTTTTTCCCCTTGTACACTGGGACTGAGCAACAGAAGCTTGCCCACATCATGCAGGAAACCGAACACTTGTCAGCATCCGGAACCAAGTGACACCCCCTGTCAGATGCCTGTTTACTGCACACTACCAACCTGACAGATAAGCTTTCTGCTGTGACATCGACAACGATGCAAGATTCTTACATCCCCAAATGGTACCTGCCAGCTTAGTGGCCTTCCTTCATTCTGTAGAGGGCCTTGTGTCAGAATATATCTCCTTAATATGAGCTTCACAATGTGCCTCACATCTGAACATGAACCCCATCCATTCTGTAGAATGCTCTGTGGTGCACCACTCTCCTTGATGCAAGACTGCGCTTTGTGTTGGAAAGTTTGCAGAGACATAGGACCTGGTGCAAGGTCGGAGTCAGATGTGCTCACATCACACCCATGGGGTTTGAAACCAAAATATGGCAGAACTGTTAAATCTCTCTGTTTGGGGCACTACCCTTCAAACCCACACAGGAATGCCTCCAGGGCTGCTGAAGGAAAAGTGTCCCAGTGAGGGATTAGAGTTGATACCTAGTCAGAGCACCAGGGCTGAGCGTAGCT
The DNA here is from genome assembly GCA_016271365.2 of Neoceratodus forsteri. NCBI lineage: Eukaryota > Metazoa > Chordata > Ceratodontiformes > Ceratodontidae > Neoceratodus > Neoceratodus forsteri. The sequence goes on from CM057449.1 coordinate 333,475,202, forward strand.
GGGAAGTCCTGTTCCGATGCTGAGGTACATGGCAAAACAGGATAACATTTTTTTTAAAGAAGTTTGATGAAGTGGTTGCCCTGATGACCCAGTGGCACCATGTTGTGCGGTCATGCAGGTGGACGCATGTTCTGAAGCAGAGCTTGTGTTACCACGGTGGCAGGCAGGCCTGGCAACAGCAGCTGCTGCGCAACAGTATATTTCTGTCAGAGAGGGAAGGTGTTGGGCATTGAGCTGCAACACCACCTGTGGTGGACCAAGGAGATTGCTCCTCTGCAGGACATCACTGCAAGCAGCCGAGGATGACAAAGGCTTCATTCATGCCTAGGGTGGAGGGAGGAGCCAGGGAGAAACTGGGGTTAAAATCCCATGGCTGTCTGTATGAGGGTCTGTGAGGATTCTACTGGGTCCTAGTGCCAGCCTTGATCTTAGACCACATAGTGGACTGCCTTGGGGAACAGCTCTTTCCCTAGGGCCCCTGCTGTGGGGGTGAGACCTGTGGGAGACACAAGGTTGGGTCCTGAGGAGGACAAGGGCTAACAGGCCTCAGAGTATAAGAAAGGCAGACAAGTGAGTATGCACACGCCAGCGCAGGATCCAGGTGCAGGCCAAGGTTGGCTAATCCCAGCTACAGACAAGGAAAATCGGTGCAGAAACGCCTATGTGTTGTTAAACAGCAGTGACTTGTAAAAGAAATAGGTCCAGACAAGTAGCTAAGTCCTGAGGAATGCTTTAATTACACTTAAATAGTGTACTGTACCAGCCTGCTGGTGCTGAGATTTGAGGCGCCTGGATGCCACACTCGCGCCATGCTGGCGACCTGGGTTCTGGAATGACCTCGGGTCGCTGGGTGCCAGCATGGGAGGCGGGAGGGTGGGAGCAGGATCGAGCGCTGGCCTCCTCTCCCAGGGTAAGGGTGGGGTCACCCACCCATAGTCCCGCCGCGTCACTGAATGGAGGTTGAGTGCCAGCAGTCAACGGCATAACTTGAGGGAGGGTGTCCTGAACGGTGTGCGTGGCCTCCACACTCACTACGTTGGGGATGAGTGGATATAGGGGCTGGGAGAAACCTTCAAAGACCCAGAAACTACATATAAAACAAAAAAATGGTGTACTGCATGTCTGAAATACAAGAAATTGCAAATATCCCCCTACTTCGATGAAGCCTTACTTTAGCAAAGCATTGGGTCATCTGTTGTAGTGTCCATAGTCTTGTATTTTACAGTTTCTTGTATTTTGGATATGCACTACACTACTTTTAAAGTGTAATTAAACAGTTCTCAACACTTACCGACTTGTCCTGGACCCATTTCTTTTGCAAGTCACTGCTGTTTTTAACAACTGCAGAGTGTGGCTGCACCTTTTTGCTCCTGATTAGGGTATACCACTGACGAGAACAAGGCCGGGAGAAAAAAGCTCTACATGGAGGAAAGAAAAAAAATAGTAAATCCAGTAGAGAAAATCTGCCAGGACCCATGTCCCACTTTCTGACGATTGGCATGACTGGGGACAGTTCAGTGCCTCAATGTCAACCTCAAGAAATTGGTCTACTGGTCAAAGCACAGAACTGTGACCCATGAGATTCCAGTTGCTCATCTTGCCAGCATCACAGACTTACTATACGAGTGACCAGGAGTGAGTGGTATTATCCTCTCACATGGAGAATTGGCAAAAGTTGGATGAGATGTTCTATCTCAGTGAGATTGCTCTATGTATATATTTGTAATAACAAAACTTTGAGTGTTGTAAGCATCTTTCTTTCTTTTTTGTAGCCAATGACTATGGACTGTTTCTTTCCGACGAGGACCGAAGAAGGGATATGGCTGGAGGCGCAAAGCCTGGATTACTACATGCTGAGAATGGAGTGAGTCTGCACACACAGTACCAGAGTTTAGAACAAGGGTTTTAAACTGATAGTTCTTGCAACTGGGTGTATACAGAGAGACAATATGCACTGACATTATGCCAGTGTTATACACTACAGAGTATGAGGCCCTGTTTCCTGGAGAAGACAGAAATTAGTGATGTGCCAGTGCTGTTACTCTGATGTTTCAAGGCCTGCCCCTGAATAGATAGATTAATGATATACCAGTGTTACGCTACTCAGTATATCAGACCCTGCTACTTGGCACACAATAATTGAGGAAATGCATTTTTTTCCTTTGAGGGTACCAGACCCTTCTACTTGGGTACCATGGTACCTGGCCTTGGTAAATGTGAGTAAGGAAATTCCACAGTTTTACTCCAGGTACAAAGTTTTGCTCCATGGGTACACAGAAACTAGAGAGACCACAGTGAGTCATTCCTCAGGGAATCCGCTTTCCCCACACCTAGTACTACTGCAACATTGGTGCAGAAAATTAGTCCAGAAGATACTTCTTATAGACAGTGGTGGAATGAACTCCCATCTGAAGTCATCACTCAGAAGACATTTTTGGGGTCAAGAGTACTGTTGGACAGGGTGAATAAGAGGGTCATGGTTGTTGTGGAGGGAGGGGGCCCACAGTAACTGCCGGATCAGGGCTCCATAATTGATGATCAAGCAATACAGCTCCACAGTCCACGAGTATGCGAGGATTAAATCAAGCATAGCACAAGCAAAACCGCACCACTCAGCCGTATTCCAAAATGTGTAAAAATATTTTATTTAAGTAAAAGACGCCAAGAGGCTGGCCATAGTCAGAAGACACAAAAACCCTCGACCGCTTTCACTAACTAGTACATCATCTGGGGATAGAACATTCCTATTGGTTGCTAGCTTATATAGAGCTAAAAAGCAGCACTTAAAGTGACAAGTACACAAATTAATTAGCATCATACACATATACACATTATTATAACCTATATTTCAGAAAGAATTATGTGCCATTACCCTATATATTAATGCACACCATAAGTGAATGCCTAAGAACCATCTAAAAGATTTTATCATAATCAGCAATGGTAAGGCAATACATCTTATACAAAATTACAGTCACATCAATTTACACTTAATCTCATGATGTAAATAATTGCAGATAAGCACAGATTTATAAATACCAACTCCAGGAGCTTATTCTATGATTTACTTTCCCATATTGGAGATCTCTGTGGGAGAAGTTAAGTCTATGCCACGCTGTCAACCCCTTTTATCATAGGATTTTGGGTCTTGTGGCTATGGCCAGCCTTTTGGTGTCTTTTACTTAAATAAAGTATTTTATACACTTTGGAATACGGCTGAGTGGTGCTCCATAATTGAGCAGGCTCAATAGATCAGAAAGCCTTCTTCTGATGGTTATTCCATGTGCTGCCTTGATTAGAGTAAGCACAGCTAAGGACTGCTGCTGGGAGATGGGACTGGGTGCTTCTGTACAGTCACAGATCGCTACTAGCAAAGGGAACTGCAGTTCTCTACAGCCAAGGACTGCTACTAGGAGAGGGTAACTGTGAGCATCTCTGTAGCTAGTACGTTGCTGGATTCTACTGGGAGAAACTTGAACATGGGTATCTTTGCCTCTGCTTCCAAGTGCTGAAGTAATTTCTGCTGGAAGATGATAGGAGTGGGTAGCGGTGAGACCGACTAACAACTGGCATGCATTACACCACTACCTGAATTGACTACTGCTGGTAGGGGCAAGTACTGGAGTAACTGTAACTTCTTCCACACCCGTACTCTCACCTCTGCCTGCAGTGACTCCTGCTTGGTTAGGAACAGCTGTGACATCCTCCACGACATGCATAGGTATAGCACTGCCTACAGTCGTTGTTGATTGTAGAAGCTGGATAACTGTGAATCCTTGCTGTTGTGCTCCTACACCACTGCCTACAGTGACTACTGTTATGGGAAGCTGGGGATGGTTAGCTTCAAAGTTGCCCTCCCAAAGCTTTCATTCCCTACAGAACTACCTACAGTGACTGCTGAATGGAAAGGCCACCTGTGCTTCTACTCCGCTGGCTACAGTGACTGCTGATTGGAGATGTTGGAGAATGGAGAGCTGTAGTTCCCCACAGCTTGTACTCCTACACAACAGTCTACAGTAACTGCTGAATGGAGAGCTACTGTGCTTCTGTAGCACTGACTACAGTGACTGCTATAAGAGGCTGGGGGGGTGGGGTAGTGCAGCTCCCACCATATAATGTGCTCCTACAACACTGGCAGTACAGTGATTACTACTGTGACAAGCTGGAGCTGGGGCAACTGTAATGTCTTCATCCTGTGCACCTGCACCACTGCCTACAGTGACTGCTGCTTTGAAAGGCTGGGTATGGGTTAGGTTTAACTTGCCATCCCAGCCTGTGCTCAGACACCACTGGCTACAGTGAATGCTGCTTTGAGAGACTGGGATGGGGTAGCTTAACTTTTCCTACAGCCTGTGCTCCTACACCACTGGCTACAGTGAATGCTTCTTTGAAAGGCTGGGTATGGGTAGCTGTAACTCACCCTGTAGTCTGTGCTCCTACACCACGGGGTACAGTGAATGCTGCTTGAGAGGCTGTGTCTTGGGTAGTTGTAACTTCCCTCATCCTGTGCTCCTACACCACGGGTACAGTGACTGCTGTTTGAGGCTGAGGATGGGGTAGCTGTAACTTGCCCTACAGCCTGTGGTCCTACACCGCTGGCTACAATAACCTACTGCTTTTTAGCGGCTGTAGATGGGGGTCGCTGTAACTGCCCCCGGCCTGTGCTTCTGCACCACTGCTTACAGTGAATTCTGATTGAGAGGCTGGGGTGGAATGACTGCATACTGAACCCATCTGATTTGTTCACTGTATGTTTTTTGTCTTCTTTACTGTTAGGATACCCTTGAATACAAGAAGAAGCAGAGACCCCTGAAGATCAGGATGTTAGATGGGACCGTTAAGACAGTCATGGTGGATGACTCTAAAACTCTTTCTGACATACTGATGACAATCTGTGCTAGGATAGGTATGTTGTTGGATCAGAACAGTGAATGTGAATAGTGGTACTAGTGTGAGGACTGGGAAAGCCAGTGCTTTGTACAGGGTGTAATATGTTGCTAACATACTAAAATGCCAGCAGAATAGGCCAATGGTCTTTCATGTCTGCTCTGCTTGGTCAGCCCCCACCCTGGGAGCTGACCTTGCTGCCCTCTCCTCCTCTCTGGCTTCTTCCTTCCCAGTCCCAGATGTTCCCACTGCACAGGACTTTGCATCCAGAACCCTTCCCTGTACCTGTCCCATCCTCTTGAACCCTCCACCATCTCTGCCTCCACCAGCCCCTGGGCAGCGATTTCATGGCCCCACCACCCTCTCAGTGAGTAGCACCTTCTCCTTCTCTCGTGAATCTCCCTCCAGCTTCCACCCATGCCCTCTAGTTGCCCCTTCCTCTGGAGCACCTTGACTGCTCACCTCATTTAACCCTTCATGTACTTGAAGACCTCTTCATGTCTCCCGGTCCCTTCTGTCTTCCAGTGTGTACATATTTAGTTCTTCGAGCCTCTCCCACAGGTCCTGTCCCCAAGCCCCAGATCATTTTGGTTGCCCTCCTCTGGACCCTCTCCAGGAGTTCAATATCCTTCTTTAAGTGTGTCCTCCAAAACTGCACACAGTACTGAGTGTGGCCTCACCAAGCAGTTATACAGGAGGAGTATCACTTCCTTTTTTTGAAGGTGATCCCTAGCGATGCATCCCAGCATCCTGTTGGTCTTGGCTGCTGCCCTTCTACAGGTCTCAGAGTTGTTCATCTTGACATCCACCACCCCCAGGTCCTCTCAGCCATTGAGACTTGTAGCACCCCTGGTGTACTCTCTGGCCCAGGTTTCTGGCTGCCAGATGCAGTACCTTGCATTTTCCTGCATTAAACCTCAGCTTTCACTTTCTAGATCACCTTTCCAGAGCCTCCAGGTCCCCTGTAGGGCCACCTCCCTCCTCCCCATCCACCACCGCCCCAGTTTTGAGTCATCCAGAGAGAGACTCATCTACTCCTGATACCCTTCCTTATGTCAGAGACATAGGCATTGAACAGGAGGGGCCCAAGGACTGATCCCTGAGGGACCCCACTAATGACCCTCCTTGGGATGAGACTATCCTCAACCACGACCGTCCTGTGTTCGGTCCCAGCCAGTTGCCTATCCATCTGATCATCTGGTTCCCCACCCCATTTCTCCCAGCTTATTCAACAGGCCCTGTGATGAACAGAGTCAAGCGCCTTGCTGAAGTCAAGATAGAGGACATCCACCGGTCTGCCCAGGTCCAGGCTCGTCACCCAGTCATGAGAACTCCACAGGTTTCAGTTACTGTGAGTCTCGAACCACAGATGAAATGTAGCTGAAACTCAACATCAAATAATCTTCTGTATGTCTGCTAGCTAGAGAGCGTGGCGACAAATGATTTCTAGAAGCTGAGCCTCAGATATCTGTAAAAGCCGGGTCTACTACTGAACATTAAAAAACTAGTATTGATGAAGCACTGACTACTCTTTACCCACCTTCAATAAGGCCTGTGACATCTTTACCCTGCTGTTCAAAACCCGGACTAAGCAACATAGTGCACCATGGATCATAACATCACTGTTCAAACAGTTCACCTACAGAGACAATCTCTGGCATAGGCAAATTCCTGGCCCCACTAATGTTGCAGACTGCCTAAAAATCACCGTCTTCTCAGATCTCAGCGTAGTTTTGCCTAGTAACTTCTTCGACCTCACCCTCCCAACCACAGCCCCTCCTCGCCCACCTTTCTGTCTGAGGACCATCTCACCACAAAACTCTTGGCACTATCTAACAAAGCCCTTTAGTGTTACCAGCCTTTTCTCTGACCCCTGGATACTAGGATCATACAGTGCAGGTCTCAACGTAGTACTTAACCCCCTGACTGATTTACTCAACCGCCCATCTGCCTGGGCCAGTTTCCTTTGGCTTGGAAAAGCCTGTATCACCCCATCTTCAAAAGTGGTGACACCTCCTCTCCTGGAAACTATCGGACGATCTCTATTCTTCCTCCTTTCTAAAGCCCTGGAAAAATATGTGGAGACCAATTATCTGAATATCTTGCCTCCCTCAATCTCCTATGCAGAGAGCAGCATGGCTTCCGTCCAGGCATAGTACGACCACTGCTTTCGTGGAGTTCTCAAACATCCTTCATGAAACCCTTGACAAAGCCACCTTGCAGGGCTCTCTCTTCGACCTCTCCAAGGCCTTTGATATGGTCTGTCACCCACTCCTAGTGGACACTCTCCTTCACCTAGGCTTTTCCCAAGGCCCGCTGGACTGGTTCTCTAGCTATCTCTCTTCAAGGTCCCAGTGTGTCAAAATAAACAGCACCCTCTCAGCACCCACCCCGTTTGCTCCGGGGTCCCACAGAGGCACCATCCTGGGCCCTCTTCTTTTTAGTCTCTATGTAAATGCCCTACCAACGCCTGCTCCAGCAAGGTCCTGCTATATGCAGATGATGCAGTTCTCCTCTCCCCATCCTGACCCCTCCTCTCTTCAGGCTCTCTCCAGCACTCTTTCAGTCAAATTGAAACTGGTTCAATGACTGCAGGCTGGTCATTAACATTAAAGAAACAAAAGCCATGTTGTTTGCCCATCATCAAAATAATTCAAAAACTTGCTCCTTCATATACTATCTAGCTCACTCCACCCACTAGAACAAGTTAGCAGCTACGAATACCTGGGCATTACCTTGACTCTGCTGTCTCCTTTCACTTGCATATCGACCTGCTCACTTCAGCAATTAACATGCGCTGGGCCTTCTCTACCGTCATAAGGACTGCATCACTGGATGCCCTCAGATTCGGCTGTCTCCTCCTCTGTCTGACTACGGCCTCCTGTCTCACGCTGCTGCTGATGCCACCGCCTCCGGAGAATCCAACTATCCCTAAATAAGGCCTGTAGGCTCCTCACTGGGTGCAGACAAATGGATTCATGTATGCACTCTATACTCGTAGCCCAACATACTCCAATCTAGAAGAGCGGTTACAATATCAGACCTGCCTCCTGGTTAAAAAAATACTTCTAGGTCTCTCTCTCTCTCCCCCAATGGGTGTCCTCCTCTCCACCCTGCTTCCCCTCTGCCTCTACCCATGGCTCCACTAAGGCGCCAGAGTCCTGAGGGTGGACATCACTGCCCAGAGATCCTTTTTGTTACAGGGCGCCACACTGGTTCAGTGCCCTCCCTTATCGATCTCCTTACTCACTAAAATAGGTCCTTTTAAGGCAGCTCTCAAGAGCCTCATTTCTCCACCAGCCAGCGAATGCACTTCACAAGCGGGATCCTAGCCCATAAGTGCCCGCTCTCTCCCGGGCCCTTCCCTAGACTCTTGATGACAATCGCCTTTCTCTCAGGCTGCAATTCTGAATTTATTGTATTTGTCCTTGAGCCTAGCTATCGCACTGTATAGACCTGTGTACTGCTTTTGTAAACTGTAACTCTTATCTGGGCACTAGATGGTTCAGGATTCTGTGCTGTTTGTTCTGACACCTGCAAATATATGAATACTGTTTGGTATGTAACAGAAACTTCTGTAACCTCCTGTCTATCATATTGCATTTGTGTTGCTGTCTATCTGCTGAATCCACTGGAACTGACGTGGAGCATTTGGAAACGAGTCCTTGACTCAAAGGGTTGTAATTCGATATGTATAATAAATAAATAAATGAACAGGCATATGCTGAACCATTCCTCCCCTTTTAGGCCATGTTTTTTCTCCTTTACATTTTGTGTCCCCTTTCTGTGGACCCCACAGACGACTTCTTTCCCATGGCATCATGGGATGTTGCACATGTTCGACAGTTTTGAGGCTCACCTTCTCCAACTTTACCCATCCTGAGCCCCTGTTAATGAGCTGACTTGCTGGCCCAGCAGCAACTTGTATTTGGAGTCTTTGTCTGGCGATCTGTCAAGAAGCCAGCAATCAGCACTTTCGAATCAGTCAGAAGGGCATGCACAGTACAGAGGGTGGAGTGACCAGCCTGCAGTGCCTCCTCCGCTGTAAGCAAAACCTTCTGATAGATTTAGTGATGCATCAGGTGTCCTGTTGAACCCAGAATTCCACATGGCATCAGGTAGCTCTGCCACTGTGCTCTGGGGCTAACTCCTACCTCAGACTCCTTAGATCAGTCTGGAGTCATGTGAAGTATTTTATTAGCAGCTCATTGGGTACAGAAACCAATGAGCTCTGAGCCTCCTCTCTGAGAAAGTAGACCGATGTAAAGGTACACAGATGTACATTGGTGCCTGCTTCAGCATTGCCCCTTAAAGCAGTCTTACTCTCATTGTCAGTGCTGGGCAGCACATTCATTTCCAGTGGAATTTCCTTGCTAGTTGTTACATTTTTTTTCTTTAAATTGAAAAGATTTTATTTTTGTAAAAAGTAAGCTCATACATTTTGCAATATATGCGTACAATCCTTAAGTTGTTACAACTTAGTAAACATTCGTTCAATACTAAAGTCTCAATCCTGGTTGGAACAGAAGGAGAACAGTCCTAAAGTCTTCAGCATCAGAGTTGTTGCTAAAAGCAAATCTTTAATACAATTATTAGGTTTGATGATCCCTTTGTTATCATTGTGCCCATATCCTGAGGCGTAACCCATGAGATATTCTGTATAAGTAAAAATCTCTGGTCCTTCAGTATTTCTAGTATATATTTTAATGTATTAGCGTCCATCATGGTATAAATTCAGGCTAGTGTTCTAATTGGTAAGAGATCCATCATCCCCATCTGCTCTTAAAGCTACTCCCCTGTTGTTCAGTTTGGCCGAGATACACTTTAAATTATAAACCTCATATGTCAATCTTCTCCATGATTCCTTAAGTCAAAGTCTAGTAATCACCTTTTTAGCTATCAAGATTAACAGTGCCACCACTCTATATTGCACCCAGTTAATTTTTATGCCAGTAAGGAGTGCATGATCGAGATGAAGGCTTGTGTAAGCCAGTCAGGTATGTCAAATATTTGGTAAGTTCCACTATGATCTCCTTCCAAAATGCCTGAAGGAGTGGGCAAGACCAAAATATAGTCTAGCTTCCTGCTAAAAGGTTACCAGCCCCTCCAACAGCAACCTCTATCTGTCCCCTGAATTTAGCTGATATAGCTGGGGTTCTAAAAAAACACTCTGGTGTTCCACACAAACTCTCTCAGTATGTTCTGGATTAAATTTTAGAGTAGGGAAAAGCTGCTTTTGCCATGTATCTTCAGCTAGTTGCATATTTAGTTCCTTAACCAAGTCAGGGTTTTCCTTCTGTATGGTCTTAGTGCCTTGTACAGGTTACTAATAATATATTCCTGGACTCCCCTCTTAAACGGTGAATAATCAGTGACACCAGTCCAGATGGGGATTCAGCTATTTTAATAGTGATTCTCTGAAGGGAGAAGTCTGTTTTAAGGGATATATATAGGTTGGGTATTGACTTGAGGGTAGTTTATAGGTAGATTGTAAATAGGAAAAGGAATAAACACCCAGCAGACCACAATTTGGAAAGTGAAACATAGAATATGATTCCCAGGTATGCAACAACAAGTGCCAATCAAAGGACAGAGATCTAAGTGTAAGAAATGGCTGTGAGATAGTATCTCTCAGAAATAGAGAGAATATACCTAGTTACATGTAGCCAGCATTTAAGGAATTCCCCATAAATTTAAAAATTGGGTCAAAGAAAGGCATCTGGGGGTTTCCCAGAATATATGGAGGAGGTGCTCCAGTCCATTAAGTGTCACCTCAGTGTCTTTCCAGTGTGCATTATATTGAGTAGTCATAAGTAGAGGGCTATCGCGATCTGCGTTGCTGAGCATAATCTTTCAGATTTGGCAAGCCAAGGCCACCTTGTGTCCTGGTGAAATTGCAGTAATGTATATTTTATTATGGCTATCCCCTCCCCAGATAAATCTAGAAATCAATTTATCCCATGGGTAGTGTTTGTAGGAAGAAAAGTATCGGACAGGACATTTTGTTGTATGGCTTCAGCTCGATTGAGCAATGGCAAAACATTTGTGCCCATTTAGATAAGTCAGCCTGAGTTTGTGGGTTTCTGAATTAACTAGTTCCAGGTTTAACAGATTGGAGGGATTTTGATACCTAGTTACCTCATCTCCACCCTGTTCCAGCGGAATGGGAGTTCAGCCTTTAACAATCAAGAAGGAATAAATGAAAAGTTAAGAGCCTCAGTTTTGGAACTATTTATCTTATATCCCGAGAGGTCACCAAAAATATTAAGTTGTTCCCAGACTGCGGAACTGAAGTTTCAGGAGAGGCAAGGTGAGTTTATCTGATATACCCCCAAAGGAACCCCTCTATATTTGCTTGTTTTCTAATGTTGGCAGCTAGAGGTTCCAAATAGAGGGCAAATAATTGGGGATAGTGGACAACCTTGTTTAGTACCTCTGGATAGCGGGAAGGGCAGGGAGTGATCCATCAAATTTAAGGTAAGCTACCGGGAGTGGTACATAGCCTGGATTTGGGCAATGAATTTCTCTGGGAGCGTAAAATGTCTTAAAGTAGCCCATAAAATGGCATGATACCTTCTCAAGCATCTAGGCCAAGAAGGACTAGGAGTTTCTGGGTAGCGTGATTTCTCGAGTAGCAGAACCCGATGTACAGCATCATGTGCTTGTTTTTTCACAACAAACCCCACCGATCCATATCTATAAGTTGGGGTAGAGGATATCTATCCTATGGGCCAGAATTGACATAAAAATTTTTAGTCTCAATTTAATTTTGAGATGGTAGGTGAGGAGGCCATTAAAATACGGTCTTTCCCAGGTTTGGGGATGGCTGCAATTTCAGCATATTGCCATGCTGGAGGAGGAGACTCCTTCCTGTATTTCTAGAAGAGCCGGTAACATCACAGGGAGGAGTAATTTCAAACTTCCTGTAAAATTCATTCTAGGGAAGGAGGATATGTTGTTCAATCCACACTGTCTGGCAGGTTCCTTGCAGCTTTAATTCTTGTGGAAAGTCTTCAAGCTGGCTCCTCCCACCCACCGGGTGGTAAAACCCTCAGCCCTGCCCCATGACGCCAGATCTTGGTTACCGCTTGGAAGCTCGGGTTCCCTCTTTAGTGCTCTCGTTTAGGCCTGGATCCTAATCCTCGGAATTTCTGAAAATTATTTTAAAGTTCACTAGACTTGCATCTTCATCTTCCTCGCAGCTGCAATGGATAAATCCACTCCCGGCTTCCATCAGTGCCCTAGCGGCAGAATATGTCCTGGACAGACTCTCACTCCATGTCGTCTACTGCCTGGGTCTTGCACATGATCCCTGAACCTGCAATCTCTAGCAAATCCTTCACGGCTTTGGTTCTGGAAGACCGCACTGCCGATTCAGCTGGGGGCGCCTGAGAAATGGTACCCGCCAGTGAAAGTCAAAGGAAGTCCGTTGGGCGATGTTGGCGACATGGGCTCCAAGGAGCAGCTTGAGCAGTTGATCGCCCTTGAGGAGGCGGTTCAGGTTCGCTGCTTTTCCTCCTCGGCTCTGGCGTTTATCCTGCTCTCCTTGGGCTCCTCCTGCACTGCTTCTTTCATGGAGCTTTGTCAGTTCCTCTCCACCAAGGAGAATGACCCTCAGGACACATGAGTAGGTTGAAGAAAAGGAATAGAAAAGTAAGTCCCACCATCGGCGTGCGTGGGAGTGGGAGAATTCCTTTCCGGACCGTCGGCTCTTGACTTTGGTCAAGGTTGCGGCTAAGCCACTGGCTTCATGGTGTCCCTGTCAGGTCAGCCGGCTGAGACACCGTTGGCGGTGGTGATCATTTTTCTTGACCCGTTGGATGGGTGAAGTCGATTGGAGAAGCCGACAACCCTTCTTCACCGGTTCCCCTGGTGGTTACCGAGGACTTGCCCGTGCCTCCTGTGCGAGTTCCGTTCAAGGACCCTGAATCGAGGATGGCGGGTTTCTCCCGCCCCTCTTTGACCTGCCATCCGGCGACCCGGTCTGGTCCTCCTCCATGTCGGGTAGGTCCCCACCAACATGCGGTGGTCTCGGTCCCAGCATCACGGAAAGTGGCATCGCCGCTCGTCCTCATCGTCCTCTTTGGAAAACAGGCTCTGGCATAGGTTGCATCTGCGCTATGAGGACATGATGTGCAACAACTCTTGATAGCTGGTAATAAGCCGACTCCATTGCCTTCTGCGGCCATTAAGTGGTTGTCACCCGAACGACCGAAGCAGCCCCTCATTGTAGTCTAGGAGCCGACCCGGCACCGGTGGCTTTGCCGAAACCGGCTGCTTCACCCATTGTGGTGGAACCACCGCCTCCTCAACCTAAGACTGGGGTCCCGATCAAGGATTCTCAGTCGGGTAAGGGCTTGCCCACAGGTTATTGGTCACCTTACTCCTGATCAGCCTTGATATATGAAGTGTGGCTCAGGTGCAAAGCAGCTGTTCGCGAGGACTCATGAGTCAGCGACTCACTGTACTTCAGGCCTCTTGACCTGAAATCTACAGGGGACAGTCGGTGGACGAGAGCCCATACTCCTTATTGGGAATCCTTCAGCTCATCTCATCTCGGAGTCCACTGGGATGCAGCTCAACCCATACAGAAATGGGCCAGATATCCCTTCGCGGAGATGCTGGATAGAGGGATTCCCCCAGGCCTTCCCTGTGGCCGAAGCCATTGCTAACCTAGCCTGGAGTTGTGGCGGCCTGCATCCTGTTCTGTGCCTTGGCCAGGATGGCTTACCAAGTCACGTAGTTCACACGGTTCCTCTCCTGTTTTTCGAGCACCCCTCTGCGAAGGGGCTGGTTACCAATAGCATTTTCCTGGCATTCCAGAAATGCTCAGGATGTGGACAAAACCACCTGACAAGGAGTCCAAAGCTGGACTACTGGGCGGAAAGTTTACGCTGCTTCGTGCCTAGGTCTTGACAGGCTAGCTCAGCTGTGCTGTGATTGCACATTTTCACATGCCCTTATGGGTTCCCTGGATGAGGTGATTCTTTATCTCGGCTGACCTTCAGGCGACAGTCAAGCAGGTGCGGCATCAGGGAAGGCGTTGGACAAACAGCTCCAAACTGCTTTGGGTATTGGAGACTCTTGTGCCTGGTCAGTAGTGGCCTGCAGTAGCCATACGCCACAGAGCTTGGCTGTGGATCTCCACCTTCATGGTGGATACCCAGAAAAAGCTGGCAGATGTTGCCTTCCTGAGAACCGACTTGTTAGTGTGCGTGGGTGGAAGGCCATCTCCACATGATCGAAGTCCAGTGCCACCTTGGACTCGGTCACGTCTGCCTAGAAGGACAAAGGCCAAAAGCAGCAGCGTAAGCCCTTTCACCCTTCTGCCACTGCGTACATCCAGCCCAGCAGCACCAGCAACAGGGCCAGCAGGCTCACACTTGGCATCCTAAGGCCAGTCTGCCTCTTCCTCTAGTAGGAGCTTGGAGGGAAGGTCGGCGACCTCTGGTCAAGCCCTTCCTCCAAGCCTGCCCAGTGAGGTTGAGAGGTGTCGCCTCCAACCTCGTGACTTCTCCCCAGGTTACTCCCATGGGGGATGGCTCACGCACTTCCTTTTGTCTGATCCGCTATCACCATGGACTGCTGGGCGCTGGAAGTGGTCGGCAGAGGTCTGCCTCTGGAATTGAGCAGTCCCCTCCTTGTCGAGCAGGCGTTCCCTTCTTGGGAACCGACTTGTTCGTGCTGGGGGTGGAAGGCCATCTCCAGAGGATCGAGAAGTCCAGTGCCACCTTGGACTCGGTCACCTCTGCCTAGAAGGACAAAGACGCCAGCAGCAGCATAAATCCTAGCCATTCTGCCCCTACTGTGCGTCCGCCAGCAGCACCAGCAACAGGGGCCAGCAGGCTCACACTTGGCGCCCTAAGGCCAAGTCTGCCTCTTCCTCTAGTAGAGCCTGGAGAAAAGGTCGGTGGCCCTTCTCCAGAGCCCACCCCAGTGACGGGTTGAGGAGTCGCCTCCAACCTTGTCACTTCTCCCCAGGTTCCCCCATGGAGGCAGCGCTCTCCACTTCCTTTCCACCTGGTCTGCTATCACCATGGACTGTTGGGTGCTGGAAGTGGTCAGAAAGTCTGCCTCTGGAATTCGAGCAGTCCCTGCCTATCGAGCCATTACCCCACAGGACCTCACAGATTCTGCAGCCTTTTTGTTGGCTCATCGAGCTGACATTGCTCTGCTCCTCCAGAAGTAGGTAATCAGCGAGGTGGCGATCCTCCTCAAAACCCGGGTTTGTGTCCAGGTACTTCCTGGTCCTGAAGCAGATGGGGGTCTGGTGCCTATTCTTGATCTGCAGACGTGAACAAGTTCCTAAGGCTGCGCACCTTCAGGATGGTCACTCTGGCTCAGATAATACCATCCTTGGAGCGAGGCATGTGGTTCTGTTCCCTGGACCTCCAGGACACGTTTTCACGTCCCAATCTGTCCATCTCATCAGAGATTCCTCGCTTCAGGCGGAGGATCCCTATGAGTTCCAGGCCATGCACTTGGCCTCTCCCTAGCTGCCAGGGTCTTCACCAAATGCATGGCAGTGGTGACAGCTTTCCTGTGGTGC
Source organism: Neoceratodus forsteri (assembly GCA_016271365.2). Lineage (NCBI taxonomy): Eukaryota > Metazoa > Chordata > Ceratodontiformes > Ceratodontidae > Neoceratodus > Neoceratodus forsteri. Next base: position 333,490,638 of record CM057449.1, read on the forward strand.
CGAAGGTCTGGGTGTACAAGCTTTCTTAAGTAAGTTTGCCACAAAGTCCTTTATTTTAGGGTCCTCAGCCCCTTCCGGGATACAGCGTAGGCGGATGTTCTAGGGACATGGATATGTCGTTCATCCACACTATCTGGCAGGTTCCCTGCCACTTCAAATCTTGCCAGAAGGTCTTCAAGCTGGCTCCTCCCACCCACCCAGGTGATAAAACTCTCGGCTCCGCCCATGAAGCCAGATCTTCCTTCGGCAGAGCTCAGGTTTCCTCCTTAGCTCTGCATTTTAGACTGGATCCTAACTTGGTTTTGAAGTTTTCTAAACTTGGTCTTCATCTTTCCCGCGGCTCACGATGGACAAATCTATTCGGCTTTTCGGAGGTGCACTGCGGAGCGTAGAAAATGTCCAGGGCGGATCTGCACTCACGTCGTCTGCTGCCTAGGCCTAGATCACAACCCGCAGGCCTGCGAGTTGTGCCGCTCTTCGACCAGCGTCCTGTCACGATCGTGATACTTCGATGGCTTCGGGCAACCCGAAAAGCGTTCCGCCTGTAAAGTCAAAAGAGCTTGTTGGGCGGTGTCCGGTGACTGGCTCGGCTGGTAGCTCGAGCAGATGATGCGCCCTCGAGGAGGCGGCCCAGGCCGCATCTTCCTCCTCCTCCTCGACATGGCATTTATCCCTCTCTCTGAGTTCCTCGTATGACAGCTTCGTTCAGGAGCTTTGTCAGTCCTTTCCACAAGGGAGAGGGCCATCGGGACATTCTTCTCGGCCCAAGAAGGAGTGAAGGTAAGTCTCACCGTCAGCATTCGTGGGGCGGGAGGGTCCCCTTCCCTGGACAGCCGACCGTTGACTTGGTCGAGGTTGCGGCTGAGGCCGCTGGCTCTGAGTGCTCCCGTCAGGCCAGCCGGCCGAGACTCCAGATCAGCAAGTCGAGATTTTCTCGATCTATAGGCGGGCTGTCGACTGGAGAAGCCGACAACCCTCCTTCCCCGGTTGCCCGGTGGATACCAGAGATCTGCCTGCTTGCCTTCTGGGCGCGGTCCCCAGTTAAAGTGCCCAAGCCGAGGAAATGCGTGTCCTCCGACCCGCCCCGCCCACCCTCGGTCCCCGGTCTCGATCTCGGACCTCTTCTCAGTCCAGCCATTCCGCCGACACGGTCTCCTCTTGATACCGAAGTAAGCGGCGACACCGTTCCTTCTCGTCCTCTTCTCGGATGAGGAGGCTTCAGCGTAAAATATGGCGGGGCGCTACAAAGACTTACGTGGCGGCAGTTGCTGTTGTCGGGGCTAAGCCGACCCGGTCCAGACCCGGCCATCAAGTGGCTGTCGCCTGAGCGACTGAAGCAACCACTCGCCCCAGTTGAGTTGCCCGCTCCAGGGCCAGTTGCTCGGCCAAAACCAGCTGCTCCACCCGATTTGTGGTGGAACCTCCACCTCCACAACCCGAAGTCTTGGGCACCGACCAAGGATTCTAAGTCGGGTCACAGCCTGCCTCACAGGTTGTCGGTCACCCTCACTCCCGATCGTCCTCGGCAGGTGGAGGTTGGCTCAGGGCAGGGCAGCTCTTTGCAGACTCTTCAGAATCCGATGGCGACTCTCCCTGTTCTCCAGGCAGGTCGCGACCTGGAGTCCTCTGAGGGGCCAGTCATTGGGCCTAGCCCATTGTCCTTCTTGGGTCTGCTTCGACTCATCTCGGAGTCCACGGGATGCAGCTCGAGCCCGTGTCCAAAGCAGACCAAGTATCCCAGACGGAGATACTGGACGAGGATTCCCACGAGGCCTTTCCGGTGGCTGAGGGCCATTGTCGGCCCAGCCTTGGAGCTTGACAGCGGCTTGATTCCTGTCCTCGCCCTCGGCCAGGATGGCCCGAGAGTATCTGGTCCCTACCGGTGCTGCCAGTTTCTCGAGCACCTCTGCCAAGGGTTTAGTCATAACAGCGTTTTCTGGCGTTCAGTAACACTCGGGATGTGGATAACCCCCGACAAAGTCCAAAAGCTGGACTTTGCTGGGTGCAAGGTGTACACTGCGTCCTCCTTGGCCTCCGACAGGCCAGCTCGGCCGTGCTGATGGAACACTTCTCCCGCCCTCTTGGGCTCCTGGATGAGGTTGTCCCTCATCTCGACCCAGACCTGCATACCACAGTCTGCCAGATGCGGGACCAGGGTAGGCGGTGGCAAGCAGCAGCTTCAGACTGCTCTGGACATAGGTGATTCCTGTGCCAAGTCAGTAGCAGCGGTGGCCATGCGCCGCAGGGGCGTGGCTGAGATATCCACCTTCACGGCGGATACCCAACACAAGGATTGAGCGGACGTCCCCTTCTTGGGGACTGACCTCTTCAGCCCTGGGTGGAGGACACCTCCAAGCGGATCGAGAGTCCAATGCCACCGTGGACTCTGTCACCTCCAGCCCAGAGGGACAAAGGCCTCTGTCTGCAGTAGAAGTCCTTTTGTCCTCGGCCCCTGCATCTCGACCGCCCAGCAGCACTAGCAACAGGGCCCAGCAGGCTCCCACAGGCATCCCAAACCCAAGCAGGGACTGCTCAACAGGAAGCAAGGAGGTAAAGGCCAGGAGGTCCCTCGGCCAGTTCCTACTCAAGCCTGCCCAGTGTGCGGGTTGAGGTGCCGCCCCAGCCTCGTCACTCCCCGGGTTCCCCGTGGGGGATAGCTCCGCCACTTCCTTTCCACCGAGTCCGCTATCACCATGTGGACTGCTGGGTGTTGGGCTGGTAGGAAAAGGCCTGCCTCTAGAGTTCGGCAGGCTCCACCCTTTGAGCCATCACCCCTCAGGGGCCACGGGGTCCTGCAGCCTCGCTGTCGGCCTGCCGAGCCGATATTGCCTGCTCCTCGAAAAGAGGTGATCAGGAAGGTGGCGGATCCTCCTCCAGACCGGGGTTTGTCCAGGTATTTCTTGGTCCCAAAAGCGGACGGGTGGCTGGCGCCCATTCTCGACCTGCGACCTGAACAAGTTCCTAAGGTCTCGGACCTCAGGATGGTCACTCTGGCTAAGATCGGCATCCATCCTTGGAGCAGACGCATGTGGTTCTGTTCCTGGACCTCAGGATGCGTTCTTTCACGTCCCAATCTGTCCGTCTCATCAAAGATTCCTCCACTTCTTAGCCAGGCGGGATCCCTTTATGAGTTCAGACCCATGTTCTTGACCTCTCCTAGCTCAGGGTCTTCCCAAATGCATGGTAGTGGTGACAGCATTCCTGCAGCGCCGAGAAAGGTCGGGTGTGCCCTACCTGGACGACTGGCTGATTGCCAGCCACCTCCGGAGGCGGTCAGAGATCTGGCCCTCCAGGTTTGCTCTCAGATTGGCCTCCTCATCAGCGAGGCAGTCAGAACTCGTGCAAAAGCAGGTGATACAGTTCATCGGGCAGAGCTCGACTCTGAGCAAACCACGGCTCGGCGGACAGGGCCGAGGTTCTTTCCTCCTTTGCCCAATCATTTCTGGTTTGGGCAATTGAATCCTACCTGGGACTTCCTATGCCTTCTGGGCCTCATGGTGGCCTGCAGCAGTGTGGGCCGTTGGGCCGCTGTCATATGTCCCCTGCAATAGGGCTGGCCCACCAGTGTTTCAATGCTCCTGTCCTTTGGACCAGCCAGTGACAGTGACCCAGAAGATGTGGGATGGCCAGCAGTGGTGGCTCAGTCCCAGCTCATCTGCGGAGGGTATCCCATTTGTCTGCCCGAGCCGATGGTCTCTTTTAGCCAACTCCTCTCTGATGGGTTGGGGTGCCCATCTGGGGAACTCCGGGCCCCACGGCCTCTGGTCCCCTGGGAGTCCCGATGCCATATCAACCTGCTGGAGCTCCCGCGTCCGTCCTAGCTCTCACCGCCTTGGCTCCATTTCTCCGAGGTCAAGTGGTTCAGGTCCAGGCGGACAACACCACGACCATGTACTACCTGAACCGTCAGGGCAGGGCGGCCTCCATGCTGTTATGTGAGAGCTCTCCGCATATGGTCCACACGTGCGCGGCCTGGGCGGATCTCTAACCATTCACATGGCAGGGCCTCCAACACCCTGGCCGATGCCCTAAAGCCAGATAGGGGCTGAGTCTCACGAGTGGTCCTCCTGCTGGAGGTAGTACAAGACCTGTTCTCCCACTGGGGCGCCTCAGGTAGACCTGTTTGCCTCCAGGAGAATGCAAAGCTGAGTCTGTTCCATGCCGCCCCCTCAGCAGGGCTCGCTGCAGGGGATGCCTTTTCGGGCCATGGACCCCAGGCCTCTTCGTCTTTCCCCATTTCCCTAGATTCACAGGGTGCTTCTCAAGGTGAGGAGGACAAGGTGCAGGTGATTCTGGTAGCCCCCAGACTGGCCCGCGATTCTGTTATCCAGATCTCCTCAGCCTCAACTCCAGGCTCCGAGGCGGCTTTCAGCCCGCCCGGACCAGATCTCAGTCAACCAGGGAAGGTATTCCATCGGACCTTCAATCCCTGCACCTGACGGCCTGGTTCCTGAGTTGCTAGAGTTCCAGACCTTGGGTCTTCCGACGAGGTCCTCAACGTTGTTGAGGCGTCCGTAAGTCGACAGAAAATGCTACGCCTTCAGATGGAATAGATTTTCCATTTGGTGTCAGGGAAGGGCTTGGACCTTTCCGCCTGTCCCTTGGCAAGCATTCTGGACTACCTTGGTCCCTTACTCAGCAAGGGCTTGGTCGGCGACCTAAGGTGCACCTGGCAGCCATCTCTGCTTTCGGGCGCGGGCGGGGAAGCAGTAAGTGGCGCCAGGAGAAGGTGGTCGGGCCCTTTCAAAGGCCTTGACCACATTTCCCCTCTGGTGCGAGAGTCCCCACCTCCGCGGGATCTACTGCTGGTATTGGCCAAACTCATGGGCAAGCCATTCGAACCTATGCACAGGTGCGATATTTCCTCACCTGGTGGAAGACCGCCTTCTTGGTGGCTATCACGTCAGCCAGAAGGATGGGAGAGCTCAGGCGCTTCCATCGAGTCTCCTTATCTGGTCTTCCATAGGGACAAGGTTGTCCTGCTTCCCACCCAAAATTCCTTCCGAAGGTGGTGTTGGAGTTTCACCTTAACCAGGTGTTGACTCTGCCGGTGTTCTACCCCAGTCACCCTCGGGGCCGGATGTAGGCTCCATACTCTGGACCCTAGAGGGCTCCGCTTATTATAAGGAGCGCACGGCTGAAATCGGGAGAGGTTCGCCAGCTGTTTGTCACCTACGCTGAAGCCGCACTCTGGCAGACCTGCAGCCAAGGGACGATAGGCAGGTGGGTCACCTCCTGCATAGATCTCAGCTATAGTTGCGGGCATGGAGCCTCCCAGGAGGATAGGAGCTCATTCTACCCGCCTATTCTGCTGCATCGGTGGCTGCTTCCAGGGACATCCCTATCAAGAAATCTGCAGGGCTGCTACCTGGAAGTCAGCAAACACCTTCATTACCCATTACCACATCGACCTTGAGTCACGCCCGGGATGCTGGTTTTGGGGCCTCGGTTCTCAGTCTCTCTTTCCCTAAGTATTGGGGTGTCTGCCTCCCCTCCTCCCGGAGAACTGCTAGGAGTCTGCCAATGAGTGTGGATGAACAACATATCCATGTCCTAGAATACAGGTTACTCACCTGTAACAGGAGTTCTAGGAATGGTATATGTTGTTCATCCACACCCACCCAACTCGACCTCTCCGGCTTCGACAAGACAACCTGAGCTTCCAGCGGGCCAGATCTGGCCATGGGGCGGAGCCGAGATTATACCACCCGGTGGGTGGAGGAGCAAGCTTGAAGACCTTCCGCAAGATTTAAAGCAGCAAGGATACCTGCCAATGAGTGTGGATGAACAACATATACCATTCCTAGAACTCCTGTTACAGGTGAGTAACCTGTATTTCTTGCTTGCCAGTTTTCCGTGTCTTCTTACCATGCAGCTAACATCTCCTGTTGCTCCTGAAGTTGCTGTACAAGGGTTTCCAGGTCGTCTGCCCTGTTTTCTGTGGTAGTAAACTGGCGCTCAGAATCATCGATACGATGCTCCAGCAAGGTAACATCTTTCAGGATTTCTCCATATAGCTGTTTAGTATCAGCTGGAATGCACAGTGCTTGTGATAGATTGTATCAAGCTTCATTTTTTTGTTTTTACTTTTGGGTGTTTGGTAGGCGCGAGTGATAGGTTTAGTGGATGAAGGCGCTGGCTGTGTAAGTGCGTTATCCGACTCGAGGCCTTGGAGTCCGATTGTCCGCATTCACCATGTAATCATCTATTTTCCGGGTCTTCACTGGCTCAGGTCCTCACTACTCCTCTTGTTCATCTTTTGTGAGTGATTTTGAATGATTCCGAATGCGAAGGAAATACCTGAGGAGGGGAACGGAGCGATCTCCTTGGGCAGCCATCAACTCGAGGCTGAACCGGACGTCCCTAGTTACCACATTTTACCGGTACCTGGAGAGACTGCTGAGTTAACATTGTACCTCTTAATGATAAAACTGTTTCATGGTATACCAGTGTATCATAAGTCACAACATTGCTACCATGTAAATTCCAACACTGCAGTAACTGTTACTCATAGCATAATATGGTTTTCTGGCCTTTCAGCTAATAGTTTTTTGTGTTTTGTTGGGGATGATTGTCCTTCCTTACCATTGCTCCTTGGAACGAGTTTGAGGAGTTTCTTTGTTGTTGTTAATACAAATATCACAACTTCTTAACACAGGATTACAATAACTGTGATATTTCCTGTGATGGTCGTCATACCATACTCATTTCATACTGTGACGCCTGGTACCTGTAACTTTCCAGAAGCCCTGCTATTATTTTGCAAACATTTTATTTATGGATTTCAAATTTTGATTCATGCCCTCCCGCAAAAAATAAGGCAGTATGTTGCTGTGAAGGGAGCTGCATCTCTTAGGTCTGTAGCTAAGGCCAGCAAAATTCATATTCAGGAGCCAGATGCCGAATCCCCAATAAAACGGAAAGGAAACCTAAGTAGTAACTGCTAAAAGAAAAGAAAGATCATTATCTAACAAGTTTGGTCCTATGGACAGATTTGTTTCTCAAGATAGCCCGGCCCAGATGAATCAGAAGTCAGAAAGATGGCAGTGGTATATTCTGATATCTCCGACCTGGGTCCACCGCTTTTGCTTCACCTAGCAGCCCAACCCCCATTCCTGCTGCCACGCTTTGCTAATATACAAACACTTCCTGAAATAGACGCAGCCATTCAGTGGCTCCCATGACGCTTGTTAAACGGTAACAAGCAGCTTGGGTAAGCTTGTCTCCAGGACTGGTATCCTTGAAGAAATCTTAGGAAATGAACAGGCCAAGATGAAGGTCGTGAAAGTGCAGTAAAAGATAGTGAAGCTGAATGTCAGAACCTAGACACTAGCCAGCCCGGTGGTGCTGAGGGTTGAATTGCTGGACACACACCTATGCCATGCGGCGACCTGTGTTCGGGAATGAGCTTGAGAGTCGGCAGGGAGGAGAGGATTGAGCATCCGATGGACTGCTCTCCTCTCTCAGGGAGGATCCAGGGCATCTCCAGTGCAGTAGTGACCCCGGTGGAGACCGGAGGCACAGCTAGCACGTGGAGCAGTTGAGGTGAAGCGCTGTGGACGCTACGGCAGCAGCCATGCTGGCAATATTGCAAGCCCGCCGCTCTGTGGAAAACCACGTAGCAAAAATCCCCGCGCCGGGGACAGGCAAAGGTGCCTCCAGTAATGACCACATTCCCATAGTCGAGCTTGCTTCACGAGGGGTCCTCTTCATCTCCAGCCCGGCATGTCAGATTGTAGATAGAATGCCAGAGTGAAAGCGCCCCACCGGGGTGTTCAGAGCCAGGGATCTGCTGGGCTGGGAGGACCTGGTAGAGAGAGAACTTTGACGGGAGGTAGAGCCGCTGGTGAGTGGGATAGCTGGAGAGAAATCCCAGAGTCTGAGCAGAAACAGAATGTACAAAAACAACCTTAGAAACTAAAGTTGTTTCATGTGATGCAACGGTCTCTGTTAACACCCAGATCTGTGTTTCTAGGAGACAGAAACTTGAAATCATGGAGATCGCTTTGTGTTATAAAAAATATTTGGTTCTGTTCATCCCACAACTGTTAACGGCAGTTAACCAGTAGTACAGATATGAGATATTTTTATTAATAATGCATTATAATTACACAGAAACACAGAATTTGATGGCAGATAAGGACCTCTTGGCCCATGTAGGTCTGCCATTTTCCTACCTACAGTCACACACCACAGGCCCTAATTGATCTCCGCTTTACCCTCCTTTCCTTACCTCTAAGGTTCCCTTATATCTATCCCATGCCTTCTTAAATCCCATTACAGGTTTTGCTCCCCACCTCATCAGGAAGGCTGTCCCAGGCATCTACCACCCTTTCTGTGAAGAAGTGCTTCCTTACATTCTCCTGAGTCAACCCCCAGCTTCATAGCAGTTGCCAAAAGATAACTTACCCTTATTGTAGAAGCATACCAGAATCCAAACAAACGACTTGAAATGAGCAAAAATGGGTTAATCAAAATGCAGCAGAAATGAACAGAGTTAAACAATGGCAACAATAGTATGTGTGCTTGCCTTTGAAAATGACAGAGAAGTCTTGGTAAAGATGGCCATTTACGCAGTAACACTGAATACAAGGTTATAAAATTCTGTATGTTCCTGATGTCTGCTTTGCATCGCAGCAAAGGAAAAGGCATTTTCTTGCATTCAAAAATGAGGTATGGGGCACTGTGAAGCCCGAGCAAGATGGCTGCTGTGATTGAAACTCTGTTTAATTATCTACATTTACCTACAGCAGTCTGCATGTTCTTCTGTATACTGCCAGCAAAATTTGACTTAATTCTGTTGTCTGACCTTTGGCCACACAATGGGGAAGTCACAACAGGAGAAACGCCAGACGTAGTGAGCTAGAAGTAAAAACCCTTCAGCGCCTGTTCACACGCGGTCAGCCTCTAGCAAGCTGTCACCTGACAAGCAGAGGAATTAGAGGAAGAAACTCTTCAAAGCGTGGGATCTAAACTTAGTAAGCTGACCAAAGCAGTGAACAGACTGGTGGACAAATACCCTGACCAGTAGGGTTGTAGTACTGGAGACATAGATGGATTCTCTTAAAACAAGCACTGTGGAAGCTACCAAACGCTCAGATGCTGCTATGGGAGCAGTGTCTGATATCACTATAGAAAATTATCACCTCCACTCCCGCCTGGAATCCTTAGAAAACCAGGCAAGATCAGCCAACATTCGCATACTCTGAATGCCTGAAGGGCAGAGGAGACCATTTACAACTATTTTAAAAGAATCGCTAGAGCAACAACTTGGGGCAGAAGCTCAACAGAGCCAGATCCAACTGCAGAAACTTAAGAGTTACCTCACGTGGAAGACAAGATAATCCAGAGGCCCCACAATGTATAGTGGCTGTCACAGATGGAGACTGTACATGGGACTTTATTTTGGCACTGCCAAAGAGTCACAACTTTGCTGCAAGACGGATAACCCATTCAGATTTACCCAGATTTGAGCTATGCCACGATCAGAAATGGAAGCGGTTTGACAGAGTTTGCGCCATGTTGCACGAGGCAGATACCCTGCATAATATGCTGTTCCCGCTCAAATTAGGATCTTGCACCAAAGTAAAATTTTTATCTTCTCCGACCCAGCTGATGCATTAAAATGAGCTCAAAACATACAAATCGACCATCTCCTCAAGATGGGGAACAAGAATCAGAACCTGAGTATCATACCTGAATGAGGCACTTGAAATTGTAACTTCAGATACATACTTTGTTTTCATCGTCTTTGAGAAATAACAGCTCTTGTAGCTGTGGACAGGCTGATAACAAGACTTCAGAGCTTTTTCTAGTTTAAATTTCTACACTTCTCTCTCTCTCTCTCTCTCTCATCCCTGTGTGTGTGGGGTGTTAAGATTAATGTATTTGCTGTTCAGTTTTACCCAGATATGCTGACTTTGTGTTTTAAAACTGTTGAAGTGGGTAGTCTGATCTTAAATATAACTGCACCTAGGCAGGGCGTAGCCAGGAATTTTGAACTGCACACCAAGTGTGAAATCACTGCTACCCCCCATTAGGTGAGCTGCCCCTCCCAATCCATACCCCTCACCCAACGTGTCATTTTCTGTATTATATACCAGTACACCACTAGCCACACCACCAAAGGTGTAACAGACTGGCTTTTGGTTACAGTATTTTACTGTGACCAGCCTATACCTCATCATCAAGGTAGCGAGTCCCACAGAGGTCCATTCCCACCACACGGGACATGCCACACCAGCAGGTTTCAGACTAACAAGGCTGTTAAATATTGGGTTGTTCTACATATTAGCAGTGTCATGACTCAGTGTCACAGGAGACATGGACAGGCGTAACCCTGCATTCCACTAATTTTTTTTTTTTTTGTGAAGCCTGAAGCAGAGCACAACACTGACCCTGTAAACATATTGCACTTGGTTCCAATATGTTTTAATATTTATAAATCACATACAGAGTACCAAATAAGTGAGATCAGACACACACACACACACACACACACACACACTGACTGCATACAAGTGTGTAACATTTTGACTGTTAGCAGCCATCCACTAAATACCAGGAAATAACTCACAGTAACAGATATTCACACCGAGGGACAAGAACATATACACTTTCTGCAGAAACCATTCACACATGCCAGTTTAGTCCTAGAAAAAAAAAGCATTATACTTCTCAGTGACAGGCAGTTGACTGTCACAGGGTCGAAAACATCTGCATGACATTTTTACAGTTGACTTTGCCACTGTCAAAGAGTTGAGAGCTGCTGAATGACAGAAATTAACATTGGCAAGTGACATTGGTATAACCTTTCTTTGGAACCATGGCTCTTGTAATTAATTTGAGTGTAAAACTAGAGCTAGTGTTCATACTTTTAAAGCTGGGACAAAATGGAAAACAGTAATCATGAACCATAGCACTCCGTCCGATTACGGAAAAACTTGTAATTTCAGTTTTGCTTTTGTTATTGTCAACACCTTTCTTACTCATACCACAGTAGTGCAGCAGTGGTCCACTACTTTTAATGCTCTCTACCATAATCAACAGGGGAAGGGATTTGCAGCTGACTAGGTGCTTCATATTACCTGGCATTGTCACTAGTAAAGGCAATTTGGCAAATGCACTGACTGCACACTGACTCAAACCTCCCATCCATGATTGGACTGCTACTAGCCTGCTAAATATTCTACATATTTACAAGTTGCAACACCGTCCTGGGGCTGGGAGGGGAGAGAGGGAGAACGACTGTCCATGATGTGCCTGCCCACCACAAGTCCACAACAATCCTGGCTGGGGCTGGGGAGGAGGAGAGAGAGAGAAACGACTGACTTTGACGTGCCCACAACAACTAGTCTCTGCCACTGGCTCTTACCTCGAGTTGCTAAAGCTCAGTCTCCTAGTCTCTCTGTCTCCACTCCAATATTACGAGATGGCATTAAGCTGCATCGCAGCCGGGTACGACTCACGACTCAGCTGCTTTTGTCTCAAGTTCCTTCCAACACTAGACAGTCACTGCTCATCTGCCTCAATCATGGGTCACTCTCTCTCTCCAGTCCAAATTAGAGATCCTCAGACTCTCAGCGTGGTCGACCACAGATTAAAGCGAGCGCTGCAGCAACTCCTTCATGCCGGAATATGGAAAAATCCTCGCTCCCGACCCAATCTCCGGACCCAACTCATCTCTGCTGGTCTTCTGTCTTTCTCCAACAGACCATACTGCTCTTAATTCAGGGCATTTAAGAGCCCGCCAGACCCGACCGCCTTACCAAACACTGACATGCCTCCTTTGTTGAGCAGCGGACCTGATTGAGAGAATCACAACTCCTTATTTCAATCAGGTCCTCATGGGGCTAGTATGCAATCGTGTTACTTCAGGCAGGTTACATTTAGAGACACCGCCCGAAAGGACAAAGAGCATCCGAGAAAGCCCGTGAAAAAAAAAAGGCATGCGGCTTAGTGAAAGACCAGCTGGCTCCTGCTACTCCCAGCTGATAGCTGCAGCACGCCATGCGGCGTGTCTGGGCGTATCGGGTAGCTACGCCTTGCACCTAGGTATATGTTTCACCAGCATCTTTGAAATCCAAGGCTGGTTTAGCTTAACGAATCCACTGTGTTAGTGGACAACCGCGCTTAACATGGCAATTAATTCCTCCAAATTTTGGAGGAAATGGACTTCTGAGGACATTTCCAGATTGATTTAGTCTGTCATGGTGCTCATGGGTTCTTTTCAGTGGATTTTTGTTTATTAATATGGATTATAATGATTATTTTGCATAACCCTCCAAAAGATGTGTCTAATTTCATATAAGATGTTCTCGTTGTAGAGTATTAAGAGACATGGCGCTCTCTGGATATAATGTAAATTTCAGTATATCTTATGTACGGAAGCAAGACTATATGTCTGTTGTTAAATCAATAAGCATAAAGTTTAAAAAAAATTGAAAAGGAGGTACTGGAGATTGAGGGAATGTTTCTATACTGAAGCCTTGGGAGTGCTGAGTCAAGCTGGTAGGGAACACACATGTGGATCAGCTCCAGGACTTTCTGAGGGGTCAGACTAAAACCCCATCTATGAGTGTTGTGAAGTCTCAGTATAGCATGCTTCCAACTCGGAGAGTTCAGAAGTTTCTTTCACGGATTCCAAGAAAAAGGCCGTTTCTACATTGTTTGAACAGATGGGTGGTGCCTCCTATGTAATAACTCTGCTGTGGACAGTATGTTGCATTCATTAGCAATGGACTTTAATCCTTAGACCCATATTATGCACTACAGAATTTTTTTCTAAGCAGGAGTAGGGAGATCGGATGGCCGGACTGTATAAATGAATTTGAGATGTGTTTAAAGCTTTATTTGCTACACCTTTACATATGTTGCCGTTGACAGGCTGAAAGGTGTTAATTAAGTAATGTCTTCCTTAAGGAAGGGCAAGGAGATGCAGTTTTGGTACTAGTAGTGCCGTTATGGAAGCCCGCTCCCCCTGTGTTAAACTGTAGGTGGCAGACTGCCAGTGTGGGAGCAAGGGTGTTTCTTAAATATATTCATTTTGCCTCTAACCCTATAGTGCATATATTGACACATTAAAGTACCCTACCCTGTTCTACTTTTCGTACTAATATTTTATCTTCTAAATTGGATGTTTTCTTTTTGTCAGTTGTTTTCCAATGACAGCGTATAGTGAGTGCAATAATCTCATTATAATGTGAATAATTTGAGCTGTTATTTCTGATCATGCAGCAAGTTGCTGCATGTAACTACTTATTTCCATTAGAAAGTTATTTAAGCCGGCCGGAGGCACTGAGGGTTGAGCGTTGGACACTACACCTTGTGCCATGCAGGCGACCGGGTTGGAACAAGCCTGGACCACCGGGGTCGGCAGGGGAGAGAGGATCGAGCATCCGAGGACTGCTCTCCTCTCTCAGGGGGATCCAGGGATTGCCGCATCACAGTGGCCTCCGTGGAGACGGAGGCACTGCAACGCCATAGGGCACTGTAGTGGGATGAGAAGAGCTGTGGCAAGATGTCCCCTGCATCATTGCATGCCCGGAATCTGCAAGGGGAGCAGGGGAGGGCGAAATAAAGGGAAAAACCTCTGCCTCGGATAGGCAAAAGGGGGTCCCGGGTGCCAGCCTACCACGCACAATGTCGGGCTCTTTACACATCTCCTCTGCTCTCCTCCATCTCCAGTCGCAGAGCATAGAGTCTAGATAGATCGCTATAGGAGGAGCAAGCTGGCGGTCCCACCTTTGGGGACTCTGAGCCGGGGAGCTGGGTGGCCAGAGATGTGGATGGAAAGCGGGCCCAAAGAAGAGTGAGCAAGGTCTTCAGATGGGCAGGATCAAGTGGCACTGGAGTGACCCTCCGGAGAGAGTTACGAGGTCGGAGTGATAAAGAAAGTTAGAAAAAGAAAGTTATTTAAGTTGAATTATCAAATAAGGGTGAGTAACCACTGACTGAAGGAGCATATATGTATGTACCTTGCAATTTAATAAAAACAAAACAAAAAAAAAACTAAAGTATAAAAAAAAGAACAAATTGTATGTATGTAGTATCTTGGCTATGAAACAGATTTTATATTCTTGTGAGCATACTTGCTTCCAAAAGGCGAGTCCCTGTGTGTAATGTCAGAGTGCAAGGTCATTTAATCATTAGAATTTGAGACTCCCTGCTGTTCAGCGAGCCCCTCCATGTTCTAACGCTCTTAACATGAGTAAGTTGGTGTACAAAATGTGGCTGTGGAGGCCCAGTATGCTGCCTTACAGGGGATCAGGTTTCATATCGCTGTCCTGTTTCCCATGCCCAGGCTGGAGGAGAGCAGTATGGAGATGGCACGTTCTGAGCCTGGTGGATGGGGGAGGGAAGGATTGTGGATGGTGTGCCACCCAAGCACCTTCTGCAACTAGACTTTGAGAGGAACTGGATGATGTAAGACCCTGATAACCTGCTGTCCCCAGCGTAGAATGGTGCATGCCTGGGCGGTGCACATCAAGGGAGGTAGGGAGGCCTAGTGAGGGACAAGTTATGGGGAGGATTTGCAGGATGAAGCATGGCAAACCACGAAGCTCTGTGCTGCCTTGGAGGCCTCCTGTCCTCATTAAACTCCTTGCTGGTGAAGGAGGAGTTATTCTTTTCAGGGTGTAAGGGTTGCACAGTTATAATGCAATGGTATCCATAAGACAGCAGCAGTTGGAGTGGGAGTCTGACCGCAGTGCAGATTGGGAAGGGTAAATACATTAAGCAGTAAACAAACAAAAAGTTATATTCATTTGCATTCTTTCTTTGCAGTTCTTGAAGTGAGATTCAGTTTTCTAATGTGTTTTTTAAATCTTCAGTTCTCTAGCAATGCTTCGCCACCGTGGAGCCATAGCATTAATAGGAGTAGAATGGAAATCTGGCTAGCGTGATACATTCACAGATCGCCACTTACATTACACTGTCACACAGTCCCTGGAGTATGTATGAGGCAATGGAAGTGGAAATACGTGTGCCAGTCATTCAGGCATCTGCTGATGCTGAAACAAGACTCACAGCATTCCATCGAAACAATAGGCGGCTTCCATTCTACTCCAGTTAATTCTGTGCCTGGGTAGATCTAAGCAGGACTGAGTAGTGTTTTTCTCCACTGACAAAAACTGCAGAGACCACTTTTATGAATAAAAGGGGAACTCCTGCAGTGCAGCCCTCGTCCTGTAACATGTGGCAAGGAGCAACACAGTACCAGTTTTGGTCAAGTAGTGCTTGCTTGGCTGTAGTAATGGATTTCTTAGGGTTCAGCACTGCCATTGGAAGTGGTCCACTTTGACATAGTACTGTTCTCACGGTGTTGCAGTACATGTTCTCCCAGTATGAACTTCTGCTCCCTTGTTTGTGTACACTGTAATGTAATATGGAAACGTGACTTTCAGGCATCACAAACTACGATGAGTATTCTCTGGTACGAGACATCCTGGAGGAGAAGAAAGAAGAGAATGTAGGACTTTGAAGAAAGACAAAACCCTTCTTAGGGATGACAAGAAGATGGAGAAGCTAAAACAGAAGCTCCACACTGATGATGAATGTGAGTACCCATTTAGGAAGGAATAGGCACATCTTGCTTCTGCTCGAACACACTGACCTGGAGTAGCTTGGCTTGGCCTGGCCTGGCAGCACTCTGCTTGCCATGACCATGCCCAGAACCTAACTCTTCTCACCATTGCTTGGCCTAACCAGACTTGTAATGTTCTGGCTTGGCACAGTTTTACTCTGCCCAGGATTTCCTGGCCTGACAGTCTTGGAACATTCTGGCTTGGAGTAGCTTGGATTTGTCTTTCCAGCATAAACTGTTCAGCATTTCCTGGCCTAATAGGACTTGTAATGTTCTTGCCTAGAGTGGTGTGGCCTAGTTTGGTACAGTACAATGCTTCTTACCATGGTCAGCCTCAGTCCAACCTGGACTTTGTCCCGCCTTTGAATTACTGGAATGTAAGGGTGAGAAGGAATTTATAATGCAACAGAAGATGTACACTGGCTAAATAAAGCATATACTTCTGAGCACAATTTTTGCATTTATTTAGTTTTTGTTGACTGGGATAGGAGGACTAGACAGTTCTGCCTATTTTCAGCCTGGTGCTGGGAGGGGAATACAGATGGATGCCAACTGACATTGAACCAGATTAAGCTGTTGGTGGTATTTGGTGCAGTCTGCTCGGTGAGCAGCAAAATTTATTCTCGATTGAAAACCAGTAGTGCATAATACACAGAATGCAATCACAGTGCATTCGGCCTGCTTTCAGTATCTTTGCACTAGGATTTTTGTACGTGTATGCTGCATTATTGCTTTTTCAATCAGAGAATACACTGACCTGGAGGTACCGCGCACTAAGGGTAAGAGGTGAATTCAGTCTCCATGTTCATTCAGAACCTGACCTGAAATAGCCGGCCAGTTGGCCTGCAGTAGGGAAGCTGCTCCAGATGCTGGTAAGATGGGTTCAGAGTCAAGCTAGGGCCATTGGGGCAGGCTGGAGGAAGCAGGCATGAGCATCTCCGTGGAAGCTGTCCTTCAGGGAGAGCGGGAGGCAGTCATTGCTCTGTGAGCAATGGCAGGCATCGCTGCTCAAGGAAGGGTGAATGCCGGCTGCTCCCACCCCGCACTCTAGCGTATGCAGTGCATTTGCACCATTGCTGTCGGCATCCTGTGGGATTAGGAAGAATAAGAAATAACTTGCCCTGCAGGATGGAACAGGCCTCCTGCAGGCCCCACACTAGTAACCCAGGCACCTCCTCTATGGGATCCGTACTTTCAAAGGGGTTGAGGAGCCCTGACAGCCCTGCCATTGGGGGACAACCATGGAGGACAGAGGTGGGATAATCTCAGGGAAGCTGGGTGACAGAGCTGAGGAGCATAGTAGAAGGGGAATGAGTCGGTGACAGGAGCATAAAGAGAGAAAAAAAAACATGAAAAGGAAAAAAAGGCACTCACCACCAGGAAGCATGCTGCATCATTGGTAGTTTCTGTGTGAAAATCTGATTGAGATGCCAAAGGTACAAAATATTATAAAGGTGCATGAGTACTACATGTGCCTGACATGTTTCTATATAATAAACCATTGATATATGCAAAATCGTGACATAGGTTACTCCTCGGCCATTTTAATGTTTTGTACCTTTCACAACTCAATAAAGATTTTCTTAACAGAAACTACCTGTGAATGCAACATTCTTCAGACGAAGGTCCCTCTTTGTTTTTATGTGTCTTTGCTACCTCTTACAGTGATCACCTGGTTCCCTGCTGTGACTTTGTTTACTTTGGGGAGGGGGGCTGACCTGGAAGGACTACCCTTTCCAGGGTAAGAGAATTCACTCCCCATATTCATTCAGATCCTGACCTTGAATATTGCCCTGTCCTGGAGTGGGGAATTCAGTCTCCATGGTCATTCCACCCCTGATCTGTAGCCACTGGCCATCTCCTGGAGTGAGTCAGTCTCAATGCCTCTGCATGGTGGATTAGGTTTTGTCTCACTGAATGTAGATGCAGGACCATATGTGTCATGAGTTTGTGATGGAGGGATTTTATTGTGTTCAACTCTTAGTGAACTGGTTGGACCATGGACGAACGCTAAGAGAACAGGGTGTGGATGAAGTTGAGACATTACTACTTGACGTAAATTCTTCTACTGGATCAGAATGTGGATTCCAGAGATCCAGTTCAGCTGAACCTGCTTCACGTACAGGTACTTAACTCCTCCTTTACTTGAATACCATAGCCCGTGAACTAGGATAAGATTACATATCAAACCTAGAGGCAGTGCTGATAGATGGTTAGGGTGTAGAATTGTAAGTGTGATTTAAGATCAATTCCACCCCAGCCACTTGCTCACTATAAGATCTTGAGCAAAATCACTTAAACATCAGAGGTTTTTTTTTTTTTAACCAGGAGAGAGCGCACTTAACCAGGAGAGAGACACTGCTGAAAGCTTGTTTACAGGGTGGGACCTGGGAGCACAGGGAAGTTAAGTGACTTGCTCGGGTCACATACTATGCAAGTAGGGGCTGTGGGATTCAAACCCAGGTCTCTAGGTTTGCACTCAGAGCCTTATACCACTGTGCTATACAGACTCGCAATGTTTCAGTCTTACCTAGCTGTAAGTGTGTAGAAGGACTCTACCGAACACCAGGTGTTGCGTTCAGCTGGGCTATCTTGGGTAAATGAATTGTAAAAACCTAAACAAGCTCAAGATGCAGGTAATGCTACCCATCTTCTCTAAAACCTTAGAGAGGTTTGTCAGTAAGCAGCTGTCTAGCTTTATGTGCAAACTGGCTTTCTAACATCGTATCAATCCAGCTTCTGCTGCTGCCACTCAACCTCTGTCTCTCCCTCAGAGTTGCTGGTAACATTCACACTGATATGGACAAGGGGTTGGGCATGGGGGGGCATATTTATTGACCTAGCAAAGGCCTTCAGTGCAGTAGACTATCACGGCTTCTACACAGTCTAGCAGACTTTGGTGTCTCCCTCACGGTTCCAGTCATACTTGTCCAACTTCACCCAATCAAGCTCAGCCTTGAACAACTCTCCTACCACTCTCCTTAGGGGTTCCACAAGTCTCTGTCTTGGGGCCCTTGCTCTTCATGACCTTTATAAATGACCTCCCTCTGCCTGTGTCCACCAGCAGCATCCACATGTATGTTGACGATACGTAATCTACTCATCAGGTTCCTCCACCTTTTCCACTAAGAGATCCTCTAGCAGGATTTCACTGCAGTCCAGAAATGATTCCAAGACGGCTTGTCATGAAGCAAAAAAAAACAGTATTTATCCTGTTTGGTTCCATTAAATGTCCAGCTCTCCTCCCCCACCATGTCCCTTAGCTCCCTAAATGAGGCATGTTTATGACTCAGTCTCCACCTGCTTTATAAATACCTCAGGCGTCACCTAGACCAGCACCTAGACTATACAAGGAACATCTCCCAGGTAGTAGCCAAGTATTTTGTCAAGCGTGGTGCCCTCTGCAGAGTGTGGGACTGCCTCAATCAGACATTAGGAAATGGATTGTTGAGCATTTAGTCCTCCCCTTCTGGTCTATCGGACGTAGTCTGCAAGTGCAGATGCCACCTCCCTCAACAAAGTAACCATTGTTTTAATCACTTTGTGCAGGTTCCTGTGGGAGGATGTACTCCTCCCCATACTCACCATTGTTCCATGTACAACAGACCCCCCACCCTGAGTGAGGCAAGTAATGCAAACTGTGCTCATAGGAGTCAAGTATTGTATGAAAACTGCCCAGCTACTTGTCTGTCCTCTTATCCCCATCTGCAAATTATACCTGCTCTCTCAACCGAGGCAGGCTGCTGCCTCCTTGTACCACGGCACAGGCACAACCTGGCCAAGCCTCCATAAGTTACGGCTCCCAAACATCTGGAGCAAGCCCCCAAAGTGATAGTCCCTCCCTCAAAGCAAGCAAGGTACTGATCAGACCCCATTACGAATCTCTGGTGGCTTGTCTTTATTGCATAGCACATACCTCGGATGGGTACATGGCTCTAACCCCAATTTGTATTACCCTGCCCCCCTTCCCAAGCAGGCCCCACAGGCCTGGAACTGTTTGAGGACAGAAGTTCTGTAATTGCAACCTTACAAAGTTAGCGCAAGAAGGTAGTAGACACTTTCTATTGATCGTTCCTCCATATAAATCCAGAATTATTTATGCAGTTGTTGAGCTTTCCTGGAAGGGTTCTAGTGCGGTTATCCTTTTTCTCCCAGTCGACTCCTGTATTTCCCAATGTATGCACTTGTTAAAGACTTGTGTACCTTGTAGTGTATGCATTCTGTAATTGTTCCTTTTCTCCTAGTTCTAATGTATGTTCTGTGATATTGACTCAATGTGTTTGACTTATATGCTGTCAGTATTCATTCCCTATTAACCCCCACTGGTCACTACTGGAAATGAGCCCTGGGTTCCGTGCTTACCTGGTAAAATATGTTCAAATTATCCATCCATCCATCAACAGTGAGCAGTTTAAATGCTCAGATAACTGGTTTGTAAAAATGCGTTACAAGTGCCTGGTTGTAATTATGTGTTACAGCTGACGTTAATCACTCTCTGTCAATCAAACTTGCTCATGCTCTAGTGGCATGAGCACTAGTCCACAACTGCCACAGTAATTAAAATGCTCACTAATTATAAAAAAAAACAAGACATGGGTGTGTGTGTATGGCCAGAATTTGCACACACCTATAGTGTGAGATGCTTTCATAAACCCCCGAGCTTTGCTCTCAGGGTTTCTGTAGCATCCGCACCACAGATGTGTGTAAAATTCGCTTAAAACACACCCACCCATGTATTATTTTATATGCAATGATACTGAGGGGTTCAGGTGGTACAGTACTATATTTAAAAAACATGAGTGTGAAGAATGAGTTTGTTATATTTGTCAGCCAGAGCTAGAGAGGTGCCATTACCTGGTTCCAGTTTACTTCCTCTTTTGGTGCCTAAGGTCTCAGTGGTACAGGAATTCACTGTTTACAGCTTACTATCAGTGAGTTCCTGTTTTAGAACGTGCCCATATTAAGCAGTGACACAGAAACTCACTGATAAGGTTGCAAAATCCTGGAATTTATTTGTAAATTAATGTGCACAGAAATTATAAAGCGAAAACAATACAAACATACAAAACTACAATAAAATGCATCCAAATATGAAATAACCAGGTAAAATGCTTTCTCCATACCTTCCTCTTACTGCCTTAGAGACTTCTTTAATATGGGCCTGGTCACAGTTGCTAAAACACAGACAAAACACATATGAGGAACTGAAAAGCTACAAAATTTGAGTATTTTAAAACAGCAGAGACTTACAGAACATCCTTGACATTTCTCTCCATACCTTCCTCTTACTGCCTTATAGACGCCTGTGTAATAATAATACCTGAACGCATAAACCCCTACACATAGACAGAAACATTGCAGTGAACTGAAAACTAGTGAAACTATGGATCTTCTTGAGGATATCTCCTCTGTTAGGCCACTTCTTTGTAACTGTAGCTGTTAGTGCTAGGACCACATGGAAACTTTTGCTAGCCAAGTAAGCCCCACAATGACGGCCCACTTCTGCGTCTGTATAAGGATGGGTGGGCCCCATCATTCCTCCGTTCTTTCTTGTCGATCATCCTCGTTGGACCTGCTAAAGAAAATGGTGTCAACCTAGCGTTACCATTTATTCTTTTATTTTATTGAAGTGTTTTTTCATTGTCCCTGCATGCTGCTGAAATCAAAAAGTGTTTATTCCGGCCCGTCGGGCGCGCTGAGATTTCGCTTCGGCCCGGCGACCGGGTTCGAGAGCGGATCCGGGTGCGTCAGAAGGCGGCGGAGAAGTAGGATTGGCGTCCGCTGGACAGCTCTCCTTCTCCGAGGAGGGAGTGGGTAGCACTCGGTGTGCTGGGGACTCCTGGCGGAGGCGGGAGTTCTCACATAGCCGACAGCGTGGGGGAGGCGGGGCAGGCAGCGGGCGTCATTGCGTCCCCGCCTCCTCTGGGGAGAAAATAAGGAGAAAAAGATGGCGAGGCAGGACCACCGATGGATGAAGCCCTCCTGGAGAGCCTCTTGCTCGCCACCCCGCCGCTGCAGGACTAGCCAGTCACAGTTCGGGGTCACGAGGTGGCCTGACCCCACCCTCCGGGGGCAAGCCGGGGCGAGCCGAGGGTCCTCTGCAGCTATAAGCGGTGGTAGAGGCTCCGGGGCCGTGACCAGGGTGGAGGATGTAGCCGGTGGTCCTGCCAGGAAAAAGGGTAAATAAAAAAAAAAAAAAAAAAAAAAGTGTTTATTTCAGTATAGTAAGTGCAGAGAAATAATCTACTAAGAAGAAACACTGCATGTGCTCTCTGGCCTGTCTTGCAATGTGAGAACTGGTGATTTGCCAGAGCCTCAACCAGGCTACAAGGCGATGCCGCAAGAAAGCTCTAGAAAATGTTCTTCCTCTCAAAACCTTGAAAGCCAAGGGAAGGATCAGGGATGAGAGTTATGTCTCCTTACCATGGACCAAGAGCAGCTGCCAAAATTGAAGGATAAGGATAGGGAACAATCTTCGTCGCAGCCCTCCTCATCATCTGGCCACAAGCATAAACAGAGACAGAAGAAAAGGTCTGCTTTGCCAGCGAGATCCCTGTGGCTGTTGAGACAAGGTACAGTGCCTTTAAAAGTATTCATCCCCCTTGGATTTGTCATATTTTGTGATGTTGCAAACTCAAATTAAAATACATTTATATGGGATTTTTTGTCACGATGTACACAAATTACTCTATACAGTAATGTCAAAGTGGAATGAAACTTCTGGAAGTTTTTGTACATGTAATTTAAAATAAAAACCTGAAATGTCTTGATTTGATAAGTATTCACCCCTTTGCTATGACACTCCAAATTGAGCTCAGGTGCATCCAATTTCCTTGTGGATCACTCTAAAACTTGAATGGAGTCCACCGTGGTCAGTTCAAATGGTTGACATGATTCCAGAGGAAATACACCTGTCTATATAAGGTCCCACTGTTGAGAGTGCATGTCAGAGCAGAAACTCTACCATGAAGACCAAGGAGCTTTCCATAGAACTCCGTGATAGAATTGTGAGGAGGGGTATAAAAACATTTCTAGGGTGTTGAAAGTTCCCAGGAGCACAGTCAAGTCCATCATTAGGAAATGGAAAGATTACGGAACACTCAGACTCTTCCTAGAGCAGGCTGTCCTCCCAAACTGAGCAACTGGGCAAGAAGGACCTTGGTCAGGAAGTGACCAGAACCCAATGACCACTGTGACAGAACTACAGAGTTCTGTGGCTGAGATGAGAGAACCTGTCCAGAGGACAACAATCTCTGCAGCACTTCACAGATGTAGCCTCTATGGGAGGGTGGCTAGACAGAAGGTACTCCTGAGAAAAGGCCACACAATAGCATGCCTGGAGTTTGCAAGAAGGCACATGGCAGACTCTGAGACCATGTGGTAAAGATTCTCTGGTCTGATGAAACAAGAATTGAACTCTTTGGCCTGAATGCAAAGCGCTATGCCTGGCATAAACCGAACACCGCTCATCACCCGTGTAACACCATCCCTACCATGAAGCATGGTGGTGGCAGCATTATGTTATGGGATGCTTTTCAGCGGCAGGGACTGGGGCACTTGTCAGGATAGAGGAACAATGAATGGAGCCAAATACAGGCACATCCTTGAGAGAACCTGCATCAGTCTGCAATAGACCTTGGACTGGGGAAGATTTACGCTCCAGCAGGACAATGACCCCAAGCATACAGCCAAAGCAACACTGGAGTGGCTTCAGAACAAGAAGGTGAATGTCCTTGAGTGGTCCAGCCAAAGCCCAGACTTTAATCCCATTGAGAATCTGTGGAAAGACTCAAAGATTGCGGTTCACCGACACTCCCCATCCAACTTGACAGAGCTTGAGCAAATTCGCAAGGAAGAATTGGCTAAAATCCCCAAATCCAGATGTTCAAAGCTGATACAGACATACCCAAGAAGACTGAAAGCTGTAATTGCTGCCAAAGGCGCTTCTACAAAGTATTGACTCAGGGGTGAATACTTAAGTAAATAAGATATTTCAGTTTTAATGTTTCATAAATTTTTGTTACACAGTAAAATATTTTTGCTCCTTTAAATTGTTGAGTATGCTGTGTGAATCAAGGGGAAAAATCATTTCAGTGCATTCAAAATTCTAGTAGTAACACAACAAAATGTGACAAAATCCAAGAGGTGAATACTTTCTGAGGCACTATACTAATGTGTCCTTTCCACTCTGGCAACATTGACTTCTGCCCATCCCCCAACCTCTGATGAGACACCAAGGTCAGGGCTTGTGGGTGCTGCTGTACCTACTATGGATGGTAGGTAACCATCGTTGTTGGCTGTGGCCCATTGATACAAGTAGTCCCAGACCCTTTACTGGGCACCGTCATTTCTCAGGCTGTACTTATGTCCTCAGAAATTATCAGACACATTCTGCCTGGACAACCAATACAGGCAGTTATCGATGAAGCGCTCCTGCTCTGCAGCCCTCATCAACAACTCATACAAACATGCCACAGATTACTTCCTCTCAGTCAACACTCGCTGCCAGAATTCTGCAGCTTCTGTCTTCGATAGAGACATTAACGAGGTTGAATATAATCCTGATCTCATGGTTTTAGTGGAGGACTTAAGGAGGAATATGAGGGTGAACAGTATGTTGCTGTGTGCTCAAGTTCTACCTTTCATCCTGAAGTGAGGCCTCAGTGGTGTATACCCAAGATCTCCTCCTGAGGATCCAGCTTTTCAAGCCATGATGCAGCAAATGTAGTCGGCTGTGAGCTTTGCTGTGTGAGTGGAAGACTCAAATACATTTAAAGGAATTTTTGGATGTGCCCTGCTCACCCTCCATTATAGTTCCACCTGTATTTCCTGTGTTAGAGGATGCTGCATTTGCTGCATGTAATGGACCTAACCCACTAACTTCAGTTCCTAGAATGGCTGATAAGAAGTGACACCACCATCTGCTAAGCCTTATTATGCTAACCAGCCAGAAACTGACTCTGTGATAATCATGGCTGCTCACAATAGGTCTAGAGCACCTAAACAATTGAGTACTTTGCCTCCAGATCAAGAATCTAGTAGGCTGGATATGATGGGCAGGTTTACATAATGCATCTGCCTTACTGGGCCTTAGTATTGCAAACTACCAGGCCCACATGTTTAAATATCAGGCTAGCTTGTGGAAAGTTGCTTTCAAACTCTTGCTACCTGGGCACTTTTTGAAGTCAGAGCTTTTCCCGTTGTAACCTTGATACAAAATGACTGCCCAGGCAAAATTGAGTTAATGCGGACCAGGCTTTGCCTGATGGCTCTACCAAGAATGAATTACTTAAAAACAGTATTGTTTGGTGCTGAGGTTGGTAAACATTCTTGGCTTAGAGTTGCTGGCTTTGCCACTGATATGCCACGTAGTTTTGAATCCCCATTTGGAGGGATGAAGCCATTTGGTTATGATGTTGAAGAGGACCTATATGGCCTTCAGATCTCAAAAATGACTCTTGATCTGTAAAGTCCTGTATCCCACTCCTGCTGGGGGTGCGTGGGAGGGCTCCTTTGTCAGCCTGCTGCTGGAGGAGAGACTGTAGGACCTCAATATGTACACCCTGGAACAGAGGAGTGAAAGGGAGATATGATAGAAGCGTTTAAAGGGCACTATCAACCCCTTAGGCCTCAAAGTGTCCTAAAACACATTATGATTGTTCACATTCTATAGAGATTGTTGATGTAGCTGGTAGTCTGATTCAGATCCCTTTTTATTTTAAAAGCGTGAAAAATGGACTGCCCATCATACTGGTGTTACCACACCAAAGCATGTTTGTTTACATTTCTTGACCAGCTCCTACTGCATCTTTCCTGGACTGGAACACTCCCAACACAATCTAGCCACTCATTATGCAGGGGTGTAGAGGAGACTATCGTATCATGAGTAGTTGCACTGTTTGAGGTGTTTCTAATCTTCAGGAAGTTTTCACTAAGAGCAGTTAAGTGTGATTTGAAGCAAAACAAAGCTGGGCATAGCTATACATTACCAGGCATTTTGGTTCTAATAAGCAAGGAGGCAGCAAACAACCAGCAACATCAATGAATTTTAGAGACAGTAAGTGATCATAAGATGTGGGTTTTACCGAAACTAATATGATGCAAAAGGTTGACGGTGTCCTTTAAATACCTCACGAGGGTAAACAAGGTACAGGAGGTGAGCATTTTTCAGAAGAAAAGGTGCTCATGAACAAGGGACATGATATGAAGCTGAAGGGGTAGATTCAGGAAGAGATTTGAGAAGTATTTGTGCATGAAAGAGTGGTGGATTCCTGGAACAGCCTTCCAGCAGAGGTGGTGCAGGCAAAAACAGTGGTGGGGTTCAAAATGCATGTGATAAGCACAAAGGAATCATAGTGGAAAGGAAGCAAGGGGAGGGAGAAAGAGCTGTAGGTTGGGCACAGTCTGATGTAATAGTGTAGGTAGGAGAAATGGGCAGACTGGTTGGGCCAAGTGGCCCTTATCTATCATCAAATTCTGTGTTCTGGATACGAAGCGAATGGGAGGGTGAGCTTGCTCCCCAAGGGAATCTGTAGTGGAGTAGACCCCACCTAGAGTTCTGGAGACCACATCTCTGGAAGGACATAGACAGAATAGAGGCAGTCCAGAGGAGGGTAACTAAAAATGGTGCAGGGTCTGCATCAAAAAGCTCTGTGAGGAGAGACTAAAGGACCTCAATATGTACACTCTGGAACAGAGGAGGAGAGGGAGATATGATAGAGACCTTTAAATACCTCATGAGGGTAAATACGGTACAGGCAGGGGAGTATTTTTAAGAAAAGGTGCTCAGAGCAAAGGATCATTGTATGAAGCTGGAAGCGGGTAGATTCAGGAAGATATGAAGAAGTACTTTCACAGAAAGAGTTATGGATTCCTGGAACAGCCTTCCAGCGGAGTTGGTGGGGCAAAAACAGTGGTGGAGTTCAAGAATGCATAGATAAGCACAAGGCAATCATAGTGGAAAGGAAGGGGGAGAAAGAGCTGTGGATTGGGAATGGTCTGATGTAATAATCTAGGTAGGCAGACTGGATTGGCTAAGAGGTCTTTATTGACTGTCAGATTGTGTTTCTATGTTTCTGTTAGGTGGGCGTGCCTACTGTCAGCAAGGCTATAGTAGGAAGTGGCCCCTCGCGGAGTCCACTCCTTCTGGTACCCATACAGAAGTGCCCAAAGTGATTGGTTCTGGTGGCACTACCCCACCATTTCTGCAGGACTCTGCTGGTCAGAAATTAGAGGCTTACCGACTTCATCCTGACTGGTATGGACAGTGGGCGGATCACCTCAGTCGTCTTCGTCAACCTGCGAAGCCTTTGACACCATCTCCCACCCCATACTGCTCTCTTGTCGCTGAATCAGGCCTCTTTGTTGCTGCCACCAACTGGTTCAGATCTTACCTCTCTGGCAGAACCCAGTCCGTTGAGTCGCTAAATACTATCTCTCCCCACTTCCCTTAACTACGGTGTCCCCAGGGTCGGTTCTGGGATCCATACTGTTCTCTGTATTCTAAACAACTTACCACTCATGTGCACTACTACCTCAATCTACATGTATGCAGATGACACTGTACTCTTCTCCTCAGGCTCTGACCTGAAGTGGTACAAACTAACCTCCAAGCCAACTTCAACAAAGTACAGCAATGGTTCAGCTCTCACCAGTTCTCCTAAATGTAAAAAAAACTGTCATGATGACTTTTGGCACACGACAACGCCTGTCCAGACTCCGACGCCTTCCCTATTTCCACACCTGGATGGTCAAAACTCGAAGATTTCTCCTCATTCAGCTACTTGGGGTATGGCTCGACTGCCATCTTTTTCTTCTCAGACCACATCGATGCAATTTCAAAAACTACGCCCCATGCTGGTGCACTTTATAGGAACCTCCCTCCCCTGTCCGACTTGAACTGGTCCAGAAGATGATACTTCCTCCTTTGATAACTGTGACATTGTTACGCTGCAGCCCCTAAGTCCACCCTATCTAAGCTGGACACACTTTTTAATGCCTTCTGCCACTTTGCTCTCGATGCCTCACACCTTACCCACCACTGCGATCTCTACCATTCCCTGGCATTACTGTCCCTCGGAAACCGTCACATTTCACACTGTGCTACATATATATCTAACCTAGAGCTTGGCACCATCCCTTCCTACCTCTCCTCCATGCTCTCAGCTGCCCCTCCCCGCCCATTATCTTGGATCCGCGACTACTCCCAACTATCAGTCCCTAGGCAGAAGACTACTGCCAGGCAAGCCGCCTTCTCACACCAGTTACCCAAGCTATGGAATGATCTCCCACCTCAAATTCGGCATTCCTCCTCTGCCCACTCTCTTTCTACTACCTATTCTTCCTCACCACTAATTGCTCCTGTACATCGCCAACTGCTCCCCTCCCCTGCCCAACCAGCGGCCTTAGCTTTGCTACAAATGCTGGTATATAGCCCCAACCTATGCACTTTTGTCCTGTGCCTTTTGTCCTGCACCATCATGTGTTCTGTGTGCCCTGTGTTTATACATATTACTGTGTGCTAAATTTTCCCTTGTTTTGCTGCTGTATGTCAAGTAATTGTTATATGCTCCATACAATATCCAATGTATTCCATGTGTTGTTGCTTGTAGTTTAATGCAGTTGTATCCATATGCTGCTATTTGCCTCTGTTATTTGTTCAGTTGATAACCCGTGTTATCCAACCCCTTTGTACCCCTCCCCCATATCGCACCGGAAGCAGAGCATCTTGTTGCTCAGTGTGCTTTTCCTGGTGAAACTATTTCATTAAATAAATAAATTCAGAATACTCATGAGGAGCCAGAAAACCGTGGGCCACCCTGGAAACAGGAAATGGGACAGCCATATGAACTGGGGTTGTGTACAGGCCTCCAGACCAGGGGAGGACATAGACAAATTACTGTTAGAAGATATACAAACATGACAGCTAAAGGAGAGGTTCTGATAATGGGAAACTTCAACATGCAAGATATAGACTGGTCAATACCAGCAGGGACATCTGCCAGAACTAGACACATGGTGGATTCCCTACGGGGAGGGCCTCAAACAACTGGTACAATAACCCACAAGAGACAGGGTTATCCTAGATCTAGTACTGACAAACAGAGAAAGGATCACAGATCTCCAAGAAGGAGGTCACCTGGGTGCCAGTGACCATCACATGGTATGGATAAGTTTGGCCAGAAGAACAAAATCATCCCATTCAAAGCAAAAATATGGGACTTCAGAGGAGCTGACTTTGATAAGATGGCCAGCAGAGTTAAGCTAGCCCTGGCAAAAGAAATACAGGTGAGGGGTACAGGCAAAGTGGGCAAGCATTAAAGATCAGTACTTGAAGCAACATCTCATTGTGTTAGTGAGAAAAGGAAGTGCAGAAGAAGAAGGCAACCACTTTGGTTCTCAAACACTGTAGTAGAAAAGATGACAGCCAAAAGGGTGGCCTTCAGGAAATATAAGGAATGCAGCAGCATGAAGATAGGGAGGCATACCAAACTTCCTAAGGGAAGCAGGAAGGCAGTAAGGCAGGCAAATGCCCAAACCAGGAAACACTAGCACGAACAGTAAAGAAGGTGACAAGACTTTCTATAGATACATTAGTGAAAGGAGAAAGTCCAGAGGGGTATTGCTAAGATCAAAGGGATAAGGGTGGGTGAGGAGGAGGAGGACCATGTAAAGCATCTATCCTAAATAGATGTTTCTGTTCAGTATTTACTGAAGAGAAGGTAGGGCAGGGCCCAGACTCAAGCACCATGGACATATGGGAGGTGTGCACTAGTCCTTCACTGAAGAAGGGTCCTACAAGGCTGTTAAGCTCAGGGTGGACAAGGCAATGTGACCTGACGACATACATCCCAGGGTACTAAAGGAGCTAAGGTGGAACTAGCAGAGCTGTTATAAGAACTGTTTAGTAAGTCTCTGAGCACAGGAGAGGTCCCAGAAGACTGGAGAAGGCTCATGTGATCCCTTCACAAGAGTGGTAGCAGGGAGGAGGCAGGGAACTACATACCAGTCAGTCTTACCTCAGTAGTGGGCAAGATTATGGAGGTACTCCTTAAGGAAAGGATAGTGCAACACCTGGAATCCGTAGAGCACAGAATCGAGACAGCATGGGTTTACAAAGGAAGGTCCTGTCAAACTAATCTCATAGATTTCTTTGACTGGGTAACCAGAGTGGTGGACCAAAGGGGGCAGTTGATGTTCCCTACCTTGACTTCAAGCAAAGCTTCGATACTGTTCCACACAGAAGATTGATTAATAAGCTGGGTAGGCTGGGGTGGGTCAGAAGTTGGTCAACTGGGTGGCAAACTGGTTGACAGGCAGAAAACAGAGAGTGGTGATAAACGGTATACAGTCAGAAGACATGCAAGTCACAAGTGGGGTACCTCAGGGATCAGTCCTGGGGCCAGTCCTTTTCAGTATCTTCATCAGTGGCATTGCAGATGGACTGGAGGTAAGGTTTGTCTGTTTGCAGATGACACCAAGATCTGCAACAGAGTAGATGATCCAGATGGGGTGGGCAGAATGAGAAGAGATCTGGATAAATTAGCAAAATGGCTGGAAGAGTGGCTGGGGTTTAACTCAGAGAAGTGCAAGATCATGCACATAGGGAAGAGAAGTCCTGAAGCCACTTACAGGCTGGGAGGAGTTGCTGACAGTCACAAGGAAGAGAGACTTTAGTGTCATCATCACCGATGACCTGAAATCATCAAGCAGACCACTGAAGCGATACGTAAGGCTAGAGGGATGTTGGGGTGTATTAGTAAAGGGTATCATCAGTCGGAAGAGTATAATAATCCTCTTTACAGGACACTGGTTGAGCCCCATCTGCAGTACTTGCAGTGCAGAGGCCACGCTTCACAAGGACATTAACCAAATTGAGGCAGTCCAGAGAAGGGCAAACAAAATGGTGCAAGGACTACATCAGAAAACATATGAGGACAGATTAACGGAGCTCAATGCACGATTTCCTAGAGCAAAGGAGGGAGAGGTGATATGACTGAAACATTCAAACACCTAAGGGCATTAACACAGTGAAAGAGTCTAACATATTTAAAAATAAGAAAAATAGCAGGACAAGAGGACACATCATGAGATTAGAGGAGGCCAATTAAAGTGTAATGTGAGGAAGTTCTTTTCACAGAAAGGGTGGTGGATGCCTGGAGCGGCCTACCTCAGGAAATGGTGGATATGAATACAGTGCAGGGCTTCAAACTGGCATGGGATAGGCATAAGGGAGCAATACAGATGAGTATGAATAGATAGGCCATTGACAAAGCAAAGGCCAATGGCACATTCATAAGGTAGAAAAATAAATGGTCAGACTGGATGGAGCTGCGGTCCTTATCTGCTGTCAACTTGTATGCTTCTTTTCTACAACCCACCTCAAAGTTTTCTCCAGGGTGGTTGTTGGAAAGTATCTCCTGCATATGAAACAATGGCGGGAAATCACCAGAGCAGTGGTTCTGGAAATAACTGTAAGGGGCTTGCTCTGGAGTTGTTAAGGCGTCCTGTAGATCATTTTCCGCCTCCTTCCGTGTTGTGCTCTGGGCCCTTGTCCCTTCTGAAGGAGGAAGTTCAGTCACCATGCCAAAATGTGCTATACACCCGTTTCCTCCACAGCAGAGAAACGACTGGTTCTAGGGACATGGATATGTTGTTCATCCACACTGTCTGTCTGGCAGGTTCCTTGCCACTTTAAATCTTGCCTGAAGGTCTTCAAGTTGGCTCCTCCCACCCACCGGTGGTAAAACTCTCGGCTCCGCCCATGGCCGCCAGATCTTCCTTACCGCTTGGAAGCTCAGGTTCCCTCCTTAATGCTCTGCGTGTAGACTGGATCCTAATTCTTGGTTTGCCGAAACTTATTTTAAAATTCTCAAGACTTGGCTCAAGTTTCTCCCTCGTGGCTGCGATGGACAAATCGACTCCGATTTTGGTGGTGCCTTGTGGGCGAAAATGTCAGGACAGACCCGCATTCCACGTGTGTCTACTGCCTCGGCCTGGGAACATGACCCGCGGGCCTGCGAGTTATACGTTCGTTTCGGCCAACATCCTGGAAGATCGTGCTGCCGGTTACAGCTTGGGCACTCCGGCAGCTACCCACGGTGAAGTCGAAGGAGGCCTGTTGGGCGGTTACCGTGGTGGCTGGCTCGGCTGAGCAACTCGAGCAGATGATCACCCTCCAGGAGAGGCGGCACAGAGCGCATCATCCTCTTCCTCGATCGCGGCATTATCCCGCTCTCTCTGGGTACCTCATATTCAGCTTCTTTCAAGGAGCTTTGCTAATCCCTTTCCATGAAGAGAGGGGCCATCGGGACATTCCTCTCGGTCCAGAAGAAGGACTCAAAAGGTAAGTCCCATCATCGGCGTTTGTGGGAGGCGGAGGGTCCCTTCCCGGACAGTCGACACTCGACTTGATGAGTTGCGGTTAAGGCCACTGGCTTCACGGTGTCCCCGTCAG
This sequence comes from Neoceratodus forsteri, assembly GCA_016271365.2. Taxonomy (NCBI): domain Eukaryota; kingdom Metazoa; phylum Chordata; order Ceratodontiformes; family Ceratodontidae; genus Neoceratodus; species Neoceratodus forsteri. Next base: position 333,522,677 of record CM057449.1, read on the forward strand.
GTCAGCCAGCTGAGACACCCGTCGATGCGGTTGAGATTTTCTCGACCCATCGGACAGGCTGTCGACTGGTGAGCCGACAGCCCTTCTTCACCAGTTCCCCGGTGAAGACTGAGGACTTGCCTCGCCTCCAGTGCGCAGTCCCGGTTAAGGCTTCGAGCCGAGGAAGAGTGGGTGTCCCCGCCCTTCCTAGACCCCACCTCAGAAGCGCCGAGGATCTCGGTCTCAGACATCATCTCAGTCCAGCCGATCCCACCAACATCGGGGTCTTGGCACCAAGTAGCAGGCGCCACTGCTGGTCTCGTCTTCCTCCTCAGAAGAGGAAGGCTTCCAGCGCGGGTTGCGTCGATGCTCTGAGGATCTGATGTGGCAGCAGTTACTTCTGTCCGGGAAAAGCCTCGCCTTTCCCGGCCATCAAGTGGCTGTCACCCCAGGTGCCCAAGTCTGGGCGGTTGTTCGGCCAAAACCAGCTACCCACCGATTGTGGTGGAACCTCTGCCTCCACAGCGAAATCGAGCGCCGACCAAGGACTCTTGTTCAGGTCAGGGCCTGCCCCACAGGTTGTCGGTCACCTGCACTCCCGACTGTCCTCGGCAGGTGGAGGGTGGCTCAGGCCCCAGGCAGCTCTTCGCGGACTCCTCGAGTCAGCGATGACTCCTCCCTGTTCTCCAGGCTCATTGACCTGGCATTCTCCAGGGCCAGTTGATGGGCCAGCCCATCGTCTTTCATGGGTTTGCTTTGGCTCATCTCGGAGTTCACCGGGATGCAGCTCGAGCCCGTATCCAAGCGGGCCAGTATCCCTGACGGAGATACTGGACCAAGGGATTCACCCACGGAGGCCTTTCCGTGGCTGAAGCCATTGTTGGCCCAGCCTTGGAGCTCTGGCAGCGCCTGCTTCCTGTCCTGCGCCTGGCCAGGATGGCCAGAAATCTGGTCCCTACGGATCTTTGCCCGGTTTTGAACACCCTATAAGGAGGGGTTGGTCACTGACATCGTTTTTCTGGCGTTCCAGGAACACTAGGGATGTGGACAAGCCCCAAAAGTCAAAAGCTGGACTATGCGGGTGCAAGGTGTACACTGTGTCCTTCCTTGGCCTCCGCCAGCCAACTCGGCTGTGCTGATGGCACACTTCTCCCATGCCCTCATGGGCTCCTGAGAGGTGATCCCTCATCTCCGGCTGACCTGCAGACCACGGCCCGGCAGGTATGGAACCAGGGTAGGGCAGTGGCTAAGCAGCAGCTCCAAACAGCTCTGGACATAGGAGACTCCTGTGCTGCGTAGGTTGCTGACCCACGCGTGGCCATGCGCCGCAGAGCATGGCTGAGGATATCCACCTTCAGGCGGATACCCAGCAGAAACTGGCGGATGTTCTCTTCCTGGGGTCCGATCTCTTGGCTCTGGAGTGGAAGGTCACCTCCAGCGGATCGAAAAGTCCAATGCCACTCTGGACTCGGTCACCTCCACCCAGAAGGACAAAGGCTGCCGACAGCAGCAGCACAAGTCCTTCGCCTTCTGTGCCTCGTGGCACGTCCGGCCCAACAGCACCAGCACCAGGGCCAGCAGGCTTGCGCTTGGTATCTAAACCTCAAGCCCGGCTTCCTCCAACAGGAAGCAGGAGATAAAGGCTCTGGAGGTCCCTCGGCGGTCCCTCCTCTAAGCCTGCCCAGTGACAGGTTGAGGGTGTTGCCCCAGCCTCGTCACTCCCCTGAGTTTCCCCGTGGAAGGCAGCTCCACCACTTTCTTTCTGCTTGGTCCGTTATCACCATGGACCATTGGGTGTTGGAGGTGGTAGGAAAGGCCTGCCCCTGGAGTTCGAGCAGGCCATGCCCTTCCAGGCCGTCGCCCTCGGGAGGCTATGAGAGTCCGCAGCCTCTTTGTTGGCTCACCGAGCCGATATTGCCCTGCTCCTCGAAAAGAGGTGATCAGGAAGGTGGCAGATCCTCCTCCAGACCCGGGTTTGTGTCCAGGTACTTCCTGGTCCCAAAGCGGAGGGGGTCTGGCGCCCATTCTCGACCTGCGCGACCTGAACAGGTTCCTAAGGTCTCGGACCTTCAGGATGGTCACTCTGGCTCAGATAATACCATCCTTGGAGCGAGGCATGTGGTTCTGTTCTCTGGACCTTCAGGACACGTTCTTTCCGTCCCAATCCGTCCGTCCACCGGAGATTCCTCCGCTTCAGGCGGAGGATCCTCTGATTCAGGCCATGCCTTCGGCCTTTCCCTAGCTCCCAGGGTCTTCACCAAATACATGGCAGTGGGGACAGCATTCCTGCTGGCCGGAAGGGTCCGGGTGTACCCTACCTGGACGACTGGCTGATTGCAGCCCCTCCAGAGCGGAGGTGGGCGGTCAGAAGATCTGGCCCTCAGGTTTGCTCTCAGGTTGGCCTCCTCATCACGAGGCCAAGTCTGAACTCGTGCAGAGCAGGTGATACAATTCATCGGGGCAGAGCTCAACTCTCTGAGCAGAGCACGGCTCTGGCGGACAGGGCCGAGTTCTTTCCTCCTTTGCCCAGTCATTTCAGGTTGGGCAGTGGTGCCCTGCCGGGACCTCCTGCGCCTCCTGGGCCTCACGGCCTGCACCAGCTGGTCTGTTGGGCCCGCTGGTACATCGTCCCCTTCAGTGGGAGCTGGCCAGCCAGTGGTCACAGCGCCGATCCTCTGGATCAGCTAGTGATAGTGACCCAGGGATGTGGAATGCTCTCAGTGGTGGACCGTTCCAGTACATCTGCAGGAGGGCATCCCGTTTGTCTGCCCAGCCTACGGTCCCTCTGTGAGCCGATGCCTCTCTGATGGGTTGGGGTGCCCATCTGGGGAGCACAGAGCATCACGGCCCTGGTCCCTCAGGAATCTCGATGCCACATCAACCTGCTGGGCTCCGAGTGGTCTGTCTAGCTCTCACCACCTTCACTCCGTTTCTCACGGGGTCAAGTGGTTCAGGTCAGGCGGACAACACCACGACCATATACTATCTGAACCGCCAGGGGCGGGCCGCGCTCCATGCTGTTATGCAAGGAAGCTCTCCGCATTTGGTCCCTGTCGTGCGCAGCCTGGAGGCGGATCTCCTAACATTCATGTGGCAGGGCCTCCAACACCTGGCCAATGCCTTAAGCTGGATAGGGCTCGTCCCTAAGTGGTCTCTCCTGCTGGAGTAATACAAGATCTGTTCTCCCACTGGGGCATGCCTCAGGCGGATCTGTTTGCCTCAGGGAGATTCAAGCTGAGACTAATTCATGCCCACCCCCTCAGCAGGGCTGCTGCTGGGGATGCCTTTCGAGCCGTGGACCCGGGCCTCTTCTGTGCCTTTCCCCATTTCCTTGATTCACAAGGTGCTTCTCAAGCGAGGAGGACAAGGTGCAGGTGATTCTAGTAGCCCCAGACTGGCCCGCCAGTTCTGTTATCCAGATCTCCTCAGTCTCAGCTCCAGGCTCGGGCGGCTTCCAGCCTGCCGGACCTGATCTTAGTCAATCAGGAAGGTATTCCATCCGGACCTTCAATCCCTGCACCTGGCCTGGTTCCTGAGTGGCTAGAGTTCCAGGCCTTGGGTCTTTCCGGAGGTCCTCAACATTGTTGGGCGTCCGTGGAGTCGACCCGAAATACTCGCCTTCAAATGGAAGAGATTCTCCATTTGGTGTCAGGGCAAGGGCCTGGACCCTTCCTCCTGCTCCTTGGCAAGCATTCTGGACTACCTGTGGTCCCTTTCTCAGCAAGGGCTTGATCGGCGACCCTTAAGGTGCACCCAGCAGCCATCTCTGCTTACTGGGCGCAGGCCGGGAAGCAGTTAGTGAAGCACTGAGAGAAGGTGGTGAGGTGCTTTTCAAAGGCCTTGATCACATATCCCCTCGGTGCAAGAACCTCCACCTCCGTGGGGTCTACTGCTGGTATTGGCTAAGCTCATGGGCAAGCCATTTGAACCGATGCACAGGTGTGACATCTCTCACCTGTGTGTGGAAGACCGCCTTCTTGGTGGCTATCATGTCAGCCAGAAGGATGGGAGGCTCAGGCACTTTCCATGAGTCTCTTATCTGGTCTTCCACAGGGACAAGGTTGTCCTGTGCCCCTACCAGTTCCTTCGAAGGTGGTGTCAGAGTTTCACCTTAGCCAGGTGTTGACTCTTCCAGTTTTCTACCCAATCACACCTCAGAGGCGAATATAGGCTCCATACTTTGGACCCTAGAAGGCTCGCTTACTGAGGAAGCGGATGGCTGGAAGTTAGGAGAGGTTCGCAGCTGTTTGTCACCTACGCTGAAGCACACACCTGGCAGACCTGCAGCCAAGCGGACGATAGGCAGGTGGGTCACCTCTGCATAGATCTCTGCTATAGGTTGGCGGGCATGGAGCCTCCCAGAGGATAAGAGCTCATTCTACCCGCCATACCGCTGCATCGGTGGCTGCTTCAGGATGTCCCTATCCAGGAAATCTGCAGGGCTGCTACCTGGAAGCCAGCACACTTTAGTCACCCGCTACCACATTGACCTTGAGTCACGCCAGGATGCTGGTTTTGGGGCCTTGGTTCTCCAGTCTTTATTTCCTGAGTAGGGTGTGTGCCTTGCCTCCCTCCTCCCAGAGAACTACTAGGAGTCTGCCAGACAGTGTGGATGAAGCGACATATCCATGTCTCTAGAAATATAGGTTACTCACCTGTAACAGGAGTTCTAGGAATGGTATATGTCATTCATCCTACGACCCACCGACCTCCCTGCCCCGATGCCAACCTAGCTTCAACGGGCTAGATCTGGTGTAGTGGGGCGGGCGAGAGTTTTACCACTCGGGTGGGTGGGAGTAGCCAGCTGAAGACCTTCTGGCAAGATTTAAGTGGCAAGGAACCTGCCAGACAGACAGTGTGGATGAACAACATATACCATTCCTAGAACTCCAGTTACAGGTGATTAATCTGTATTTCTCTTCCAGATATTTCCTCATCCTAATATGGACAGGGATCTGCATTCTGTGTTGGATCTCAACTTCTACATTGAATACAAAAGGTTTTGAGTGGTATCCTGCAAGCTCCGATTTTCCCTTCTGCAAACAGGGGTTAAGCTTTGTTCTCTTGACATGAAGGATGCATACCTTTGTGTAAATATCAGGCAGTCTTGCAGACCAACTCGTGTCGTATGCAGGAGAGGCGAGCTACCAGTTCAGTATTTCACTTTGACTTGTCTTCTGTGCCACTGGTTTTACCAAATATTTGGCAGTAATGGCAACAGTCCTCCGTGGAGAAGGCCTGTATGTGTTCCCCTGTCTGGACAACTGGTATCGGACGGGCAGCTCGGGGAAGCTCTGCCACATACTCTGTCTGACCGTCAGTTGTTCAGTGACTTGGGGATCACAGTTTATGTGCCAAAGTCATTTTTTTATTAATTCTTTTATTCTCCTTCCTCGGCTATCCCGGTTGGCCCCTCCAAGCTTCATCACCCAGGCTGCCCTGGGACTTACCTTATCGGTCTCCTCTGCCACAGGACTTGTAGTGCGTGCCCAGCCACGTCACGGAGCCTGCAGAGGTCATTCATCATTCTGCCTCTGAGGGTGTTCTTTTTCCACCTGGTTTCGTGCCCTCCCCCTTATATCCCTCTGCAAGTCCCCAGAGTTAGGACCTCCCTTACACAGTTAACCATGCCCCATCCTGGTACAGTTCCTTCCTGTAGCTATCGCCTCCCTACCAAGATTGGGGTCTTTTAAACTGCTCTCGTATAACCACCTCCTTTCCTCCGCTGTGACTGCCCTGGCTGAGTTTTCCCTGCCTTTGCTCTTCTCAGTCTGCCTATTTTTGACTCTGCCCTTCATTTGACTCATTGTAGCTTGTTTGTTTATTATTGCTAATTTACCTTGACTTGGGGCCTTTGTAACCTGCCCTTAATTTTGACTGTTTGCATTTACTTGAGCTCATTTACTTTGTTTTCTGTTGCTTACTATTAATGTATTTGTCTTCCTGACGAGGCCTTTGTAAGCGAGTCTCTGACTCAAGAGCTGTAATTCTGATTACTTCTTAAAATAAAATAAAATAAAATAAAAATCCCTGGGACCTCTGCCATTCACAGAGGCACACATGCACACCGACACTGAACGCAGCCTGATCAACCCACCTGGCCTAGTGCCAGCCCAGTGCTCAGACGCTACCAGCGAACCTCCACTCGATGGCAGTCAAGAACCAGAGAGGCCTACCTTCCCAGTCCAGGAGAGGAGGCTGCCTGCCCCTGCCTATCTACTTCCAGCCCTCTCACTCCAGCTGACCGCAGCAACCCGTGCTCATTCCTGAACACAGATCGCTGGTATGGCAAGATGTAGGCGTCAATGCCTCAACCTTCTCTGCCACTGGGCCAGCCTTCCAAAGTCATTTTAGACTCCTGCCAAAGACTGCAGTACAAAGAGTGGTCTTGGTCACACAGAAGGATATGCTTTCCTGCCACAGGACAGAGCAGGCAGTCTGATTGCCAGGGTAATTGGTACACAGGAACCATTATGTCTCTCTGAGACCAATGCATATACATGTCCTGCACATGAGAGATGTCCGTGCAGCCTACAGGCATTTCAGGAACATTGGTGCCCTGGTCCTCTGTTAAACCAGGCAGACAATGCCAGTGTGAAGCATTACATCTGCAAACAAATTGGCATCCATTACTATTCCTATGCAGGAGAGCAGTGAGTATGGTACTGGACTCTGTCTCATGGCCTGTAACTATCAACCATGCATCTCCCAGGTCTCAAAACATCTTGGCAGACTAGCTAAGCAGGCACAGTCCAGGGCTTCACCAATGGGAACTGCAGACTTCTGTGGTAAATGACCTTTTCACAAGATGGGGTCATCCGGAGTTGGACTTTTGCATCCCCCAGATATAAAACTGACACGCTTCTATCCTTGCTCCAGGCCCTTTATTTTTTGGTGAAATGCACGATCCCTCTCTTGTAAAAGTAAATTCTTGTACACATTTCCCCGTTCCTCTAATACAGAGGATGTTGCTCAAGCTGTGGATGATAGTGCCACTCTCATCCCCATTACTCCATTAGCCTTACCAAATATGGTTTCCAGTTCCAAAATAGATGGCAGTGGAGCATTCTGTCCCTGTACCTCTGTGTCAGGGTCTGTTGTCTAGAACATGGGATCCCTGGTCCACCTGGACTTGAAATCCCTACTTCTGCATGCATGGCTCCTGAAGATGTATGTGTCACCTAAGGATGCTGATGTATTGACAATGGCTAGAAAGGCTTCTACCAGGCATACTTATTCCTTGAAGTGGAAGTGGTTCACTGGATGGCTGCTTCAAGATGTTAGATCCATTTACATGTCCTATAGATGCTGTCAGGGAATAGTTCCTGTCCTTATGCGGACTCTGGCCTACAGTATTCTTCACTTAAGGTGCAATTGGTAGCTATATTAGCTTTCCATGTCCTTGTTGGTCATTCAGTTGCCAATTAGAGTCTCCCATATGTTTCTGAGAGATTCTCCATATGAAATCTCCTGTCCATAATCCAGTCCTGCCTTGAGACTTGAATTATGTGCTTGAGAAACTGACATTGGCTCATTTGAGCGGTCTGAGATTGTGGCTTATGTTTCCTGTCATGGAAAATGTTATTTCTAAAGATGTGGATATGGTGCACTATCCATACGTTGATAGTCTTCCTTTCCCTTTAAATCAAGCCAAACCATCTACAAGCTTAGCTCAAAGTCCTTCCACCCACTTGGGTGGTATCCTCTCGGCTCTGCCTTGTGACATCGGATCTTCCTTTCAACTGGAAGAATTGGGTCTCCTTCTTTGCAGTCTCTGCATGTGTAGGCCCAGTAGATTTTAGTCTTTAGCTATTGTTTATTTTTTTCCCTACTGTTGGTTTTCTTTGTCGAAACTTCACAATATTGACTGCTGTGAACCCTGAACTGGGCGAAGGTTCAAATGGTGCATAGTGTGCAGTCAATAAATGTCAACACTGACCCTTATGACTCATGCGTATATTGCTTGGGGCAGAGTATGACCTGCAGGCGTCGGCCTATGCAAGGTCCATAAATGCAATGTACTCCGGGCAGTAGAGCGTTTCAAAGTACTTTAATGTAGGCAGGTTTGAATAAGCCAACTAGAGTCCATAGCCTGGCGCTTCATCCCTATCCGGGTCTTTGTCGGAGGACAGTGGGATCCTGTGAACCAGTCCAAGGGTGCCAGGGCGTTTCAGCGGTGGCGGGCTCAGTCTGTCAGCCGGCTGCCCTTGAAGAGGTGGCAGCCCAGGCCACAGTGGTCTCTTCTTCTTCTGCTCTGGCTCTTTTCGGTGGGCGCCAATGCAGGAGCTTCTTTTGGGATCATTTTGTGACATGTGTCAGTCCTCCAAACACCAGTTCCTGTAGTTTATGTCAGGTATTTAATCAGGAATCGATGATGGTTCGTGAAATTCAACGCCTTTTGATGGAGCAGAAAATGTCTCTTGGAGAACCAGGGAGCTCATACCAAGGGCCCCTTCTGGTTCGTTCCAGGCAGAAAAAGGAGAAGGAGAAACCCTCCTCACACTCCTGCCTACTTGCGCCCTTCGGCCACCGTTTCTAGTACCCCTCCGTTGACAGGCGTCATTCAAATACTTTTAAATCGTCGAGGGCTCAGATCCTCTCCTCGATGGCACTTTCAAATGCTTTATATGCATTTCAAATAGCAACTGCTCCGTCGATGGAGCTTATACCCTCTTATCGATGACAGTGCTTTCCAGCGAGAGAATCTTACTTGATTTTCCACAAAGACCGGATGATCCTTTGAACCAGCCCTTCATTCCTTCCTAAAGTAGTCTCCGAACATACTTTAAATCAGTCCTTGGAGCTTCGCTCTACTATCCAGACTACTGTACTAAACCACAGTTTCATCAGGTTGAAGGTCAGTTGGCATTCATCTGTATCTCCCTCCCCGGGTCATGCCTGAAAATAGGCAGTATTTGTGTGGTGCACTTACTCGATCAACAAAAACTAAATAAAAAAAAAACCTCCAATCAGGGTGAACATCTGCTACATACTTTGGATGTCCTCCGTATACTATGTTCTATACTAATCGAACACAATCAATTAGACAGACATCTTGTGCGGCCCGGTGGCGCAGAGGTTGAGCACTGGACGCCACACCTCGAACCACTCTGGCGACCCGGGTTCAAGGCGGACTCTGGCACGGGTCGGCAGGGAAGGGGTGAGATGGGCGTCCATAGGACTGCTCTCCTCCTCTAGGGTGCGTTAGGGACGCATGGTCACTCTGCAGCTGCTAGCACAGCAGAGGGATCGGATTACAGGAGCACCAGGAAAGCGGAAATACCGCTCTGGGGACTGGCTGGATGATGCTGCGGCCCCAGACACACTGAAGACTCCCAGGAAGCCGGAAAGCCTCAGTAGCGCCGGGACCGAGGAAAAATAGTGTGCCAGTCCCTCCTGCGATGCCTTCCCCTCGAAGAGAGGGACCCACCTGGTACAGGGTTACACCGGGCTATCGGGAGGATAGCTGCAGATCTGAGTAAGGTGGCTTGGGGAGATAGTAGGGGGATGTCTGAGGGTCATGGCAGCCTGAAGGAGAGGCAGCTCCAAAGCCTGACAGGGGTATAAATAGAATAATAATAAAAAAAGATGAGACATCTCAACTGTTCGTCTCTTTTCCCGGGTCATGAGGCCTCCGGTAGCAGCATGTACTATTTCATCCTGGTTAGCATTGTATTTCATTTTGTTAAAAAATACAAGTCTTTACCTGGACCTATCCAACCCACTTCACTAGAGCTATGCCACCACTTTGGCTTGCTTTAAGGAGCCTCCATTTCAGATATCTACAGTGCAGTTACCTGGTCCACAATCCATACGGCACTACAATCTGGATATTGCCTCACGGCGTGGGCGGCCTTCAGCCGTGCAGTCCTAAAGGTCTCTAACATAACTGCCCTCCCACATGGGCTTTACTGTAGGATTCATCCCAGAAGTATTACCTGTTGCAAAGAGACCACTCGTGGAAGATAGTACAGTTACGTAAAACTTACTGTAACAATAGATCTTTGAGGAGTGTCTCTTGCAGTAGGTTTGTTCCCACCCTCCATCCCCTCCTTCTCTAACAGAGCAAGTTCTGGTCCAGTGACTAGGGTTGGGACTCCTTTGGTACCTTAGCTTCCCCTCGGTCCACGCTGCGAGCTGAGTCTGGTGGGGAACTGAGGATACCAGAGACCGCCCACATTTCTATGAGAGCAGGAAACTGATGTCATGTGGGCGATCCCTGGTGAAAAACTGCTAGAAGAGCTGCTGTGCGCCACAGTGACCTCTGCTGGATACCCAAAGTATTACCTTTTGCAAGAGACACTCCTCAAAGATCTACTGTTAGGGTAAGTTTTTCGCAACTGTACTTTCTAGGAGTGGTATATGGTGCACATCCACAACTCACCCAGCCTCACCTGGCAAGTGGCATATTGATCTTTGATTCCAGCTTGCAAGATCTGATGTCATAGGGCAGAGTTGAGGATACCACCCAGGTAGGTGGGAGGAGCTTAGCTTGAAGCCGTTCCGGATGGATTTAAAGGGAAAGAAGACTCCCAATGTGTGGATGTGCACCATATGCCACTCTTAGAACTATAGTTACAGGTGAGTAACCCTCATTTTTAGTTGCAGTCACCTCTACTTGAAGGATTTCTGGGTCTCAGGCTTTGCGTATGAGCCTTCTTATTTGATTTTCAGTCTCTTTATGTGTACAAATCCTACATTTTGTACCGAAGGTGGTATCTGAATTTACATTGAATCAAATGGTGCCCTTCCCTGTTCATTGCCCTGAGCATGCCAATTAGGGGTTGAGGCATTGCTCCATACTTTGGATGTACATAGATTGTTCAGATTGTCATAAGCCCAGCCCTGGGGGCATGGCAGGACCTCCTGTTTTCAGGAATGGCCCCTTTTGGGAACTTGTGAATAGTTATGGGGCTGGGAAGCATTACCAACCTTCCTTTTCTCAGTGGGAGGTGGAAACTGTAGTCTAGAGTTCCCCTGACTCTGTACTACGTTCAGGTTTGAATCCACCACTGGCAGCCTCCTGTCTACATAGTCTGTAGGCTAGCAAGCTGTCACTATCCTTATCAAGGCATACAGTCTTTACAAAACCCTTCTGTTTAAAATGTTAGATCACACAATCAGACCCCAGGCAGATTTGATAAGAATTATAATAAGTTTACTTAAATAAATAAAAAACAAAACAGTAATTTCTACAGTTTGGAAGCTTTTGAAATACAGACACATATAAAATAAATATTGAATGGTTATATAGAAACACTATATACTGTAAGTCTAAACTAGACCTTGTTTTGAGGTTTCAGAATCCAGAAATAACAAATGCCCTTTTTTTAAAGAAGAACTCTCTTTGTACAGTAGGTAAAGTTCTTTAAGCAATGGATTTTGTAGCAAGTTTGTGATCAAAGTCAGTTCTCTGAAGGTCCTTTTAGAGTCCAGGTGTGTTCTTGGTGAGAAGTCTTTGTTTCAGAATTCTGGCTTAAACTCAGAATTGTGTTCTGTATGAAAATACAGCTTCCACACACTCAGGTCTGGTTTAGAGGTTTTTCTAGGTCTATCATATACTTTTATTTAAAGGTTCTGTATATGCCAGCTTGGTAAGTTCTTCTTACCTCTGAGATTCTTCAAGTCCTCAGGCTTCACCTCCAAGCTAAAAGTGCACTGATTTTCAAAAATTTGTTTAGTTAAATATAGTCCAAGTGGCCATTTCAAGCCACACCCATCCCGTTTAGTTAAGGTGCAACAGTTTCACTTAGTCCTGCAGGTGTCACTGTGGTTCCATGTCTAACCCTGTAACATCTGGTTTTGCATGACCTGGTTCTAGTTTTCTGTTTATGACCTTCAGCTGGCCTCCTGCTTGCCTTTTCCTGGTAGTGGAGGCGAAGTGTCAGTTGACAATTCGATCCAAAAAGTTCGCCTGTTGTAGTGCGTAAAACCTGTCTGTTTTCTATCTAGATGATAGGGAGGCAGTATAAGCGTGATGGTTTAAGGGTCTGAGATGCAAACCTGGAGACCTGGGTTTGAGTCCCACAGCCCCCAATTGCATACTGTGACCCTGATTTAGTCACTTAACTTCCTTGTGCTCCCAGGTTGCACCTGGAAACAAGCTTCAGCTTAGCGTTCCTCTCCTGGTTAAACAAGTTCCTTCCCTAGATGAATGCCAGGCCTCAGCTGGCTTTTTTTTAACTTTATATTTATTAGGTTTTCTGCATTCAACATACAGAATAGTCATCACTTAGACTGGTTTACAGGATGGAATTATATAATTTTGACAACATGCAATACAGCAGTTATACAGTATAGAATTGATAAACCCCCAACATTTTGGTACAACAATTGAGGGGTAAACTAAAACAGCAGCTTAAGTTGTATCATATTTCTCTAAACAGACAATATGCAGCCATGAGCAGAGAGTGTTCACCACATCTTTTGAACCATACATCATGCATCCTATCATGTGGATAGATATATCTCTCTCAGCCACATTGTGAATTAGCATGTATTATCAGCTTACATCCCACTGAGTTCCAATGATTCCTAAAGCTATATATTCTTAACTTGTTTTAATAAAGAAAAAACATTAAACCATTTATTGTGTTTTGGTATTCTTACTCTTAAGTAGTCTACTAACTTATGCCAAGACCCGCCCCATGCAATCATATATTTCAGTGATCCTTGTAGTTACAGCATATAAAGCTGTTATTTTCCTCATGAGTTACATTTTACACCTACCAATACCAGCGTCCTGAATCTTGAGATAATAATCAACATTTCTAGGGACATGGATGTGTTGTTCATCCACACTTTTGGCAGGTATCCTTGCCGCTTTAATTCTTGCGGAAGGTCTTCAAGCTGGCTCCTCCACCCACCGGGTGGTAAAACTCTGGCTGTGCCCCATGGCCTTGATCTTCCTTACGCTTGGAAGCTCAGGTTCCCTCCTTAGCGCTCTGCGTTTAGACTGGATCCTAACTCTTGGTTCGTCCGAAATTGGTTTTGAAGTTTTCTAAACTTGGGTCTTCATCTTCCTTGCAGCTGCAATGGACAAATCTGTTCCGGCTTTCGGAGGTGCCCTTGCGGTGAAAATGTCAAGAACTGATCCGCACTCCACGTCGTCTACTGCTTAGGTCTAGATCCACGACCATGAGCTTGCGAGTTGTGCCTCCTTCGATAGCGTTCTGGACGATCGCGCTGCCGTTTGAGCTCGGGTGCAGAAACATTTCCGCCGGTAAAATCTAAAGAGGCTCGTTGGGCAGTGTCCGCAGTGGCTGGCTCGGCTGAGCAGCTCGAGCAGATGATAGCCCTCGAGGAGGAGGCGGCAGCCGCATCTTCCTCCTCCTCCTCGGCCAGCATTTATCCCACTCTCTGGGTTCCTCATATCCGGCTTCATTCAAGGAGCTTTGTCAGTCCCTTTCCACGAGAGGAGAGGGCCTTTGGGACATTCTTCTCGGCCCAAGAAAAGAGTCGAAAGGTAAGTCCACTGTCGGCATTCGTGGGGCCGGGAGGTCCCCTTCCCCAGGCAGCCGACCATCGACTTGGTTGAGGTTGCGGCTGAGGCCGCTGGCTTCATAGTGCCCCGTCAGGCCAGCCTGCTGAGACTCCCGTCGACAAAGTCGAGATTTTTCTCAATCCGTTAGGCGGGCTGTCGACTGGAAGCGACAACCCTCCTTCACGGTTCCCCGGTGGATACTGAGATCTGCCTCGCCTTCTGGGCGCAGTCGGTTAAAGTGCCCGAGCCGAGGGAAGGCGGGTGTCCCCACCCTTCCCAGACCCACCTCGGTCCCCGAAGGTCTCGGTCTCTGACCTCTTCTCGGTCCAGCCGTTCCGCCATCGGGATCTCAGTCTCGTTACCCGAGTAAGCGGCGATGCCGTTCTTCCTCGTCCTTCTTGGGTGAGGAGGCCGTGGCGCCAAGTTCGCCCGGCGCTCGAGGACCTTATGTGGCAGCAGTTGCTGTTGTCCGGGACTAAGCCGACCCGGCCATCAAGTGGCTGTCGCCTGAGCGCCCGAAGCAACCACTCGTTCCAGTTGAGTTGCCGCACCAGGAGCCAGTTGCTAGCGAAACCAGCTGATCCACTGATTGTGGTGGAACCTCCGCCTCCACTACCGAAGTCGGGGCACTGACCAAGAATTCTCGGTCGGTCTCGCCCTGCCCCCAGGTTGTCGGTCACCCTCACTCCCGACCGTCCTCGGCAGGTGGAGGGTGGCTCAGGAGCCGAGGCAGCTCTTAGCAGACTCTTCAGAATCTGATGGCGATTCCTCCCTGTTCTCCAGGCAGTTCGATCTGGAGTCCTCGGGGCCAGTCAGTGGGCGATAGCCCATCGTCCTTCTTGGCTGCTTTGACTCATCTCAGAGTCCACCGGGATGCAGCTTGAGCCCATGTCCAAGCGGGCCGTATCCCTGATGGAGATTCTGGACCGAGGATTCTCCACGGAGGTCTTTCCGATGAGCTGAGGCCATTGTCGGCCAACCTTGGAGCTTGGCAGCAGCCTGCTTCCTGTCCTCGCCCTCGGCCAGGATGACCAGGAAGTATGTGGTCCCTACCGTCTCTTTACCGGTTTCTCGAACACCCCTCTGCCGAAGGGTTAGTCACCGACAGCGTTTTCCGGCGTTCGGTAGCGCTCAGGGATATGGATAAGCCCCCCGACAAAGGTCCAAAAAGCTGGACTTTGCGGGCGCCAAGGTGTCGCTGCGTCCTCCCTTGGCCTTCGACAGGCCAGCTCGGCCATGCTGATGGCACACTTCTCCACGCCCTCATGGGCTCCCTGGATGAGGTTGTTCCTCATCTCGCCTGACCTGCAGACCACAGTCCGCCAGAGTGCGGGACCAGGGTAGGGTGGTGGCCGAAGCAGCAGCTCCAGATTGCTCTGGACATAGGTGATTCCTGTGCCAGGTCAGTAAGCGGCCGCCGGTGGCCATGTGGCGCGAGGGCGTGGCTGAGGATATCCACCTTCACGGTGGATACCCAACACTAAGATTGGCGGACGTCCCTTCTTGGGGACTGACCTCTTTGGCCCTGGGTGGAAGGACACCTCCAGCGGATCGAGAAGTCAATGCCACTCTGGACTCTGTCACCTCCGCCTAGAGGGACAAAGGCTGCCATCAGCAGCAGAAGTCCTTCGTCCTTGGTCCCTGCTTCTAGACCGGCCCAGCAGCACCAGCAACAGGGCCAGCAGGCTGGCGCTTGGCGTCCCAAACCCAAACCCGGCGAGCTTCCTCCAACAGGAAGCAAAGAGGCAAAGGCCCTGGAGGCCCCTCGGCGGTTCTTCCTCCAAGTCTGCCCAGTGACGGGTTGAGGGGTGCCGCCCCAACCTCGTCACTCCCTCCTGGGTTCCCCGTGGGGGCAGCTCCGCCACTTCCTTTCCTCCTGGTCCGCTATCACCACGGACGCTGGGTGTGGAGGTGGTAGGAAAAGGCCTTGCCTCTGGAGTTCGAGCAGGCCCCACCTTTTCGAGCTGTGCCCCTCGGGGGGAACCATGGGATCCATGGCCTAAGCAGCCGGCCCGCCCGAGCCGATATTGCACACTCCTCCAAAAGAGGTAATCAGGAAGGTGGCGGATCCTCCTCCAGACCGGGGTTTGTGTCCAGGCACCTCCTGGTCCCAAAGCGGATGGGGGCTGGCACCCCATTCTCGACCTGCACGACCTGAATAAGTTCCTAAGGTCTCGAACCTTCAGGATGGTCAGTCTGGCTCAGATAATCCCATCCTTGGAGCAGGCGTGTGGTTCTGCTCCCTGGACCTCCAGGGCCGCGTTCTTTCACGTCCCAATCGTCCGTCCCATCAGAGATTCCTCCACTTCAGAGCAGAGGATCCTATCTGGATTCAGGCCATGCTCTTCGGCCTCTCCTAGCTCCCAGGGTCTTCATCAAATGCATGGCAGTGGTGACAGCATTCCTCTGGCCGCGAGGGTCCGGTGTACCTTACCTGGATGATTGGCTGATAGCAGCCCCTCCAGACAGGAGGTGGAGTGTCAGAGATCTGGCCCTCAGGTTTGCTCTCAGGTTGGTCTCCTCATCAACGAGGCCAAGTCGGAACTCGTGCCAAAGCAGGTGATTCTGTTCATCGGGGCAGGCGACTCTGCGAGCCAGAGCATGGCTCAGCCGGACAGGGCCGAGGTCCTTTCCTCCTTTGCCCAATCATTTTGGTTGGGCAATTGTGCCCTACCTGGGACTTCCTCGCCTCCTGGGCCTCATGGCGGCCTGCACCGGCGTGGTCCGTTGGGCCCGTTGGTACATGTCCCGTCAATGGGGACTGGCCAGCCAGTGGTCACAACGCTCACGATCCGTTGGACTAGCCCGTGACAGTGACCCAGGAGATGTGGGGCTTCTCAATGGTGGATCGTTCAGTGCATCTGCAGGAGGGGTATCCCATTCATCTGCCCAAGGCAGACGGTCTCTCTCTACCGATGCTTCTCTGATGGGTTGGGGTGCCCATCTGGGGAACACAGCGCATGACCTCTGGTTCCCTCGGAGTCCGATTGCCACATCAACCTGCTGGAGCTCCGAGTGGTCTGTCTAGCTCTCACGCCTTCACTCCGTTTCTCACGGGGTCAAGTGGTTCAGGTCCAGACGGACAACACCACGACCATATACTATCTGAACCGCCAGGGCGGGGCCCGCTCCATGCTGTTATGCAAGGAAGCTCTCCGCATTTGGTCCTGGTCTGCGCAGCCTGGGCGGATCTCTAGCCATTCACGTGGCAGGGCCTCAGCACCTGGCCGATGCCTAAGCCGGATGGGGGCTGCGTCTCATGAGTGGTCTCTCTACTGGAGGTAGTACAAGATCTGTTCTCCACTGGAGCACGCCTCAGGTGGACCTGTTTGCCTCCAGGAGGAATGCGAGCTGAGTCTGTTCCATGCCCGCCCCCCTCAGCAGGGCTTGCTGCAGGGATGCCTTCTCGAGGCCGTGGACCCCGGGCCTCTTCTCGCCTTTCCCCGTTTCCCTTGATCACAAAATTGCTTCTCAAAGCGAGGAGGACAAGGCGCAGGTATTCAGTAGCCCAGACTGGTCCCTGCAGTTCTGGTATCCAGATCTCCTCAGCCTCGCTCCAGGCTCGGGCGGCTTCCAGCCCGCCCGGACCTGAACTCAGTCAATCAGGGAAGGTATTCCATCTGGACCTTCAATTCCTGCGCAGCGGCCTGGTTCTAGCGGCTGATTCCAGCTTTGGGTCTTTCAGCCCAGGTCCTCAACGTCGTTGAGGCGTCCCATAAGGAGTTGACCAGAAAATGCTCACGCCTTCAAATGGAAGAGGTTTTCCATTTTGGTGTCAGGAAGAGGCTTGGACCCTTCCAACTGTCCTTTGGCAAGCATTCTGGACTACCTGTGGTCCCTTTCTCAGCAAGGGCTTGATCGTGACCCTTAAGGTGCACCTGGCAGCCATCTCTGCTTACCAGGCGCGGGCGACAAGCAGTGGGTGGCGCAGGAGGAGAAGGTGGTCAGGCGCTTTTCAAAGGCCTTGACCACATTTCCCTCGGTCGAGAACCTTCACCTCTGTGGGATCTACTGCTGGTATTGGCCAAGCTCATGGGCAAGCCATTCAAACCAGTGCACAGGTGCGATATTTCACACCTGTCATGGAAGACCTCCTTCTTGGTGGCTATCCGTCAGCCAGAAGGATGGGAGAAACTCAGGTGCTTTCCATGAGTCTCTCTACCTGGTCTTCCACAGGGACAAAGGTTGTCCTCTTCCCACCAAATTCCTTCCGAAGGTGGTGTCGGAGTTTCTCCTTAACCAGGTGTTGACTCTGCGGTGTTCTACCTCAATCACACCTCGGAGGCAGTATAGGCTCCATACTTTGGACCCTAGATGGCTCGCTTACTATAAGGAGCCGGACGGCGAAGTTCGGGGAGAGGTTCACCAGCTGTTTGTCACCTACGCTGAAGCCGCACCTGGCAGACCTGCAGCAAAGCGGACGATAGGCAGGTGGATCACCTCCTGCATAGAGCTGTGCTACAGGTTGGTGGGCATGGAGCCTCCCAGATGGATAAGAGCTCATTCTACCGCCATACCGCTGCATCGGTAGCTGCTTCCAGGGCGTCCCTATCCAGGATGTCTGCAGGGCTGCTACCTGGAAGTCTGCACATACCTTTATTACCCACTACCACATCGACCTCGAGTCACGCCGGGATGCTGGTTTTGGGGCCTTGGTTCTCAGTCTCTCTTTCCCAAGTAAGTATCGGGGTGTGCTTGCCTCCCTCCTCCCGGAGAACTGCTAGGAGTCTGCCAGAAAGTGTGGATGAACAACATATCCATGTCCTACTAAATACAGGTTACTCACCTGTAACAGGAGTTCTAGGACTGGTATATGTTGTTCATCCACACGTACCTAACCTCCCGACTTCAACGCACAACATGAGCTTCCAGCGGGCCAGATCTTGGCGTCATGAGGCGGAGCCGGAGTTTTACCACCTGGGTGGGTGGGAGGAGCCAGCTTGAAGACCTTCTGACAAGAATTAAAGCGGCAAGGATACCTGCCAGAAAGTGTGGATGAACAACATATACCATTACTAGAACTCCTGTTACAGGTGAGTAACCTGTATTTTCAAAATACGCCACTGAAAGGCAAGTCATTTGTGCCGTTTGCCTCCACGATTAAACTCTGTCACAAAGGGAGTCTCTACAGATTTCTTACAGATAATACACTGTCCTCTGATTCACTGATGGCTTCATCCTCTTTAGATTGACATTCTTTCTCAATGCGGTCAGTCATTTTATCGGCCTCTTCTTGGGTCAACAAATTTGTATATTTTCCTTCCATAGAACATCTGTAGACTCATAGGCATTAGTAAAACATGCTGTACCCTAGCTGCCTCAATCTGGCCCAGGCACCATCAAAACCCTGTAAGGCGTTGTCTCGTGGTATAGCTCAAGTCTGGAAATATGTGGAGTTTGTTTTCATCCATTCTTTCAGTCCTTGCCTTTTGCATGTGCAGTTATCAGATCTTTGTCTCTGTCTGTCTCCAACTCCATTAGAAGAGTTCTTGGTGACAGTTGATTGGTGGCTGCCGTTGTCATGTATCACAAAGGTAATTCTGTAGGCCTTAATTATTGTTATATCCTCCTGGATAAGTACAGTCTCTTTAAATAAGTTTCTAAGAAAGTCCATACAGTCATCTCTTTCAGCCCCGGGAATGCCCAATATCCTAATGTGATTAGCTGTGGAGAGGTTCTCTTAAGTTTCTAGGCGCCTTCTTAGCTACGTTTTCCTTGATAAGGCCCGCCGAGACCGTCATTGCTGTTGTAGCCAACTTTGTTGCCACTTTCATTTCTTCCTGTAATGAAGCAACCTTAGTGTTAGTACCCTAAATTGGGCTGTAAATTCCTCCATCTTTTGATCCAGTTTCTGGATTGCCTTTAAACACAGCGTTAGATGAGTTGATTAAGCGTTTCCACTTCTGCTTCTGTGCTGGAGTTCTTACTGGTTCCAGTTTTGGCTTCTTTGGTCAGGCTCCTTCTCCAGCTGCTGCTGCCTTATTTGTCGACCAATAACTTCAAAAGCCTGTATATATTTCAGTATAATTTAAATTGTTATGTTCAGTATATAGTAAACTATTAAATACTTTTGTTTGTTCTTTTGATTTCCTAGTTTTTTCTAGGTAATTTCCTAAATTATTGCTGTTAGCAGAGCTACTGTGAAAGCTGCTGTGAGCTGAGCTGCTGGCTATGCCCTCCTCAGGCCTAAGCTGGCTTTAACAGAAATTCTCTTTTGTTCAACTCTTCCTGGCCTTTTAAAGGGACAGTGTCTTAACTCCAAATTACATTACAGCGCATACATAGGAACATTAATAAAGGATATGGTTCTGTCTTATCACACAGATACTATGTTACTTGCACCAAGGACTGAAGAAAATCCTCTCAGTTTTGTTTTGTTTGCTCCTGGGAAGAGGAACTCCTCTTGTCTAACAATGCTTGTCCAAATGGCTTGCTCATTGCATTACATTTTATGATAGGAAATACAATAAGGACATTCCTGGTGTGGTTCATGGGCACTCCACAAGGAGTATGGACACCTCTGCCTTTTTCTAAAACGTACCTGCTGCTGAAATTTTTGCCACAGCCACATGCAGCACTGTCCATATGTTCACGAAACATTACAGTCTGAACATAGTCTCTGTGGAGTGCTGACTTTGGACTTGCTGTACTGCAAGGCCTCCTGTCCTGAATATATATCAGACTACTATCCCCCAGTTTTTACTTGGGACTGCTTGGGAGTTGTTACAAAGATGTAGCCTAATGGAGAGATCTCCTCAAAGAAGATAGATCAGTTATGTAAGAACTACCGTAACAGTAGATCTTCAAGAGCATCTCTTCCACTGGGCCATGCCATCTCTCTCTCCTTCTCCTTAAGTGGTCAGCGAGGATACATCAGGTACTGTGTCTAAAACTTGCTCCACATTCTATATCCAGCTGAGTGCCTCTCCTTGTGTGCCTGGTGCTGGCCTTATATCCTGGTTCCCACGACTGGAGGCCCTCCGAGGCTAATCAGAGAACTGAGGAGTGATGGGCTTCCCATGCTTATATAGATGCAGTTGTGGGATGTTCTTTGGGTGGCCCTCCGCTAGCAAAGTGTGCTCCAGCGCTGACCTGTATAATTCCAAAGGTGTGGCCTAATGGAGGAGATTCTTTTGATGATCTTCTGTTATGGTAGGTTCTTATGTAATTGTTCTTTTTAAAATTGCAAATTCAGATGACCTTGATTCAAAGAGGAAATGGGTAATGTCATCAAACCCTAAGTAATCAAGATAATTTATAAAAATATGTAAATATATATTTTAAGATTTAAGATGGAATCGTGGACCTGGTAACTAGGGCAGAACAAAAGCCAATAATATCTGGAATATTGCCTAGATTGCATTGTAATGCCAAACAGAATCGTACAATTCAATGAGTAAATGCTAGAATCTTTAATAAATGCACTGCCAGAGGATAGCTTTTATAGACACATGGGAGAATTTTTTTTAAATGAAACACTATATGCGAAGGATGGCCTGCACTTAAATAAAATGGACAACCACCTTGGCCACTTGGATATAAAATGAAGTCAGTAAACATTTAAACTAGATAAGAAGGGTGGGAGAGCAGATTGGAGAAGGGCAAGTAAACCTGACAGAAACCTCAAAACTGTTAAAGGATATGCTAAGATGGATATTATAAAAACACACACCAGGGCAGCACTGAGGTGTCTATTGGCAAACACAAGAAGCATTCAAAATAAAAAAGCTGAGCCGAGGCACTATTAGCGGAACTAGTTACTATAGATAGTATTGAACTAGCGAAACATGGGGACAGATAAAGATATCTGGGGAAGGGATATAGTATATGTCTTCTGTTGGCACCTTTGCAAACTGTCACAGAGGCCTTTGAGCACCATGCAATTCTGCTTAAAGTTGGACCAGCATAACATTCTGTGGTGATTTGCATATGCAGCCCTGATGCTTTGCATTGTGGAGGCATGTGTGATTTTGTATTTTCTTGAAACTTGGCTTCCCAGCCAAATGCCCTTTAGGGTAACCCTTGCCTCAGTGTTTCGCACAGAGGTTCTATACCTGGATATGTCCTACATCATTTAAATAGGAGGGGAGAAGTAGCATTATGTATATATAACAAGTCAGCTAAAACAGCAGATATTTCACAAAGAAATTAAGCTGCAGAGGCTGAAACAGAGACTTTGGATAACAATGGAGGTACAAATAATACATTCATGGTACTCTGTATTATATATGACCACTGGGAGTAAATGAAGAGGTTAGTCAACTAATTTTTATTTTATTTATTTATTAGGTCTCTGATTAAAATACCTTTGAGCCAGGGCTCTTTACAAAGTTCACGTCAGGTTACAATTCAAAACATAAGTCGTGAAGTCAGATTACAAATTCAATACATAAGACAAGGTTACAAAAGTATAAGCTAAACAGAGTTACACAGCATCTGAGAAACAAAACATGTTTTGGAGGCTAGATTACAAGGAGATAGTGGATGAGGTGCAGAAGGATAGAGGACAGGAGAGAGGAAGAGTAGAGGGGCAGAGAGCTATAGAGGAGGAGGCGTGGCAGAGGCATTGTCATAGATATAACATGGGAAGTGTGTGCTAATAGAGAGAGAGAACTGCATAAGGTTAGGGAAATATTTATGGGGTTCAGCTAGTAGAGGCAGTCACAGGAGCTAGAGGCAGTGAGGAGGCGGAGCCTTGATTTTAAATACAAGGGTAGGCGTGGAGGCGATGTTACTGTTTAGACCATTTAGCCAGCTGGGCCCTGTAGGCAAGAGACCTTTGACCTTGTGAGTGCGACAACGTGGAACCTACAGGAGCTGTGATTCAGACCCCTGGTTGAGTGAGGTTGTTGCTAGGGTGCAGGAATGCACATACTCCAGAGCAAGGCCCATAGTTATTTTCTTCTCCATGGTGCAGGTTAGGTACGTTATCTGATTGATGAGTTGCAGCCATCCAGTTTGTGCATAGAGGTCGAGGTATGTGTGGAAGTGGTGGGATCCAGCGAGGTTGGCAGGCCTTATTGAGGGAGGTGGATATGCGCCTAAGAGCGTAGCGGGGGCAGAACCATAGATGATAAGTCCATAGTCAATAATGGAGGCAACAGAGCTCTGAACAGCGACAGTCAGGGCTTCTGGGTAAGATGTTGCCTATGCCGGAAGAGAAGGGCAAGGCAGTATTTGCTGCTTTGGCTACAGAGTCAGTGGGGCACTGTAAGTTAGATGAGGGTCTAGAGTGATCCCAAGGTACTTAAAGGCTTGAACCTGTTCCAGGGTGACTCCATGAATTATTTTGATGGATAGGGGCTGCAGCTTACGCATTATGAGAGCTGCCGAACATCATAAGCTTTGTTTTCTTATTATTGAGGACCAGATTGTGATTTGAGAACCAATTTTCAACAGATGTGAAGCCAAGCTGAAGGTTGTCTTGTAGAGGCTTAGGATCCTTGTGGGAGGCAAGAATTACAGCATCATCTGCATAGAGGATGATTATTTTGGAGCAAGAATTTGGAAAAGAGTTCAGGAACAAGCTGAATAGTGAGGGCCCAGAAAGGATCCCTGGGAACACCTAAGCGAACAGGCATGGTATCAGAGAGGCATCTGCAATTTTTACTCTTTGAGACCGGTTCTCAAGCAGATTTTGAACCAGGTAGTGGAGCTGGGAGAGGCCCAGTTTTCAGAAGTTGCACAAGCAGTAGGCGGTGCTGGACAGTGTTGAACGCTTAGTCAGATCGATAAGGATGGACCCAATTAACTGACCATTGTCCAGGAAGCTGTGAAGAATGCCAGAGAATTCCAATAGGGCAGATGAGCTGATATGTCCTTTCCTGAAGCCATGTTGTTACGAGCACAGGATATTGTATTTGTCCAGGAAATCCGTGAGCTGGTCTGCTGCACACGCTCAAGGGCCTTGAGAGGGGTGGCAATATAGAGATCGGACTGTAGTTTCCATGAGTGGCCCTGTCACCACTTTTATGGACAGGGTAGATTTCTATTTGTCAGGAACTGGCTGAGCCTAAGTGAGAGGTTGAAAATATATGTCAGTGGCTGAATCATCTCATCAAGGGTGAGAGACAGCAGTTTAAGGTCAAGTTTATCACTGCTGGATCTGGATTGGTGATGGCTTTGGTAATGTGTTGTGGGCATCATGCATCTTGACTGCTTTGAAATAAAAGCGGGTGGCTAGAGGAGGAGGGGCATTGGGGAGGAGAGGAGAGTCATAGTCCTTGAAAAGTCAGAAGGAGAGCACTGCTGTGATGGGTGAATGCAGTGTTGAAGGTATTTGTTATGATTTTAGGGTCAGCGTAGTAGACCCATTTATATTGAGCAAGGTAGGGGAGGTTTTGGCTGCTTCCCAGTGACCTCTTCAATATTGTTCCAAAATGCCCTTCTGTTACCCCAGGTATCCGTGAGGCGTTCTTGAAGTAGAGTAGATTTCATTTGCTGGATTGATTTGGTACAGTCATTTTCGTGTATGTTTATAGTTTTGGATGTCATTTTTTTTTTTTTTTCTCACCAGTGGTTCTGGCCAGCTTCGAGCTGATCTCTAGATTTTTGAGTCGTGAGATCGGCCGAGAGCCAGAGTTACAAGGGCTTTGACTCTGCGCTTTTAAAGGAAGGCGTGAGTCATAGGCTGCATTGAAAGTGTTGATGAAGTAATCCAGCGCAGTATTTACATCTGTTGCTTTGTAGGTAGGGAACCTGTCTTGGAGGTTGAGGCATGTTTTGGAGGTGTGACAACTGCCCCGTGGTAGGACTCTACTAGTGATGATATTAGGAGGGCTTGTGGAATTTGGTTGACTGTTCACAGAGGACAGGGAATGGTTGCTAAAGCGAGTCAGGGAGGACTGAGGTATTTATATATAAATAAAGAAATATGAAAAGCATGTGAAATGGGGACAGTGGTACTAATGGGTGATCTTAATTATGGTGATATACAATGGGAAAAACTTGAGGCATGCAAAATTCCATTAAAGACTTCCTGACTACCATGGACCAAGTGGGACTTAGTCAATGGGTTAAAGAACTCACAGAGGGATAGTTTAGAATATCATACAATCAACCAAGGAATTAAAATCATTTAATTCGACCTTCCCATAGGAAGTAGTGCTCATAACAGTGTGACCTTTTCCATTAATCAGTACATGCCCATAACAAAAGGATGTGGGAAGTTTATAATTTCAAAACTGCAAGTACAGACAATATAAAGGCTGACCTAGAAACCCTAAACTAGAGGATTATTTGCAGATAAAACAGTAAATGAGATGTGGGACTGCTTTAAGTCCCACGTGAGAGAGATATGTGACCAAGCATAAGAAAAGTAAGAAATACAACACAAGGTTAATAACGCCCAACTGGTTTTAATAAGTCCACAAACAGAATGATAAGGAAGAAACAGAAAATGTATGCAGAGCATAAAGCAATAAGAATGCAAGAAGCCTGGGGTGAATATGAAAGTGCAGAAACAATGTAAAATTAAGTAGGAAAAGTAAACAAAAAAATGGAGAAAAAAAATTGCAGGGTCTGTAGAAAGAATAATATGAGAGAATTTTATGGCTGTGTCAGTTCATGCGTAAATTAAATACTAGTTTATACACGGTTTTAGATGGGGACAAAATAGTAACTGACCCAAGCGAAATAGCAAATATATTCAATACCTATTTTGTATGGTCTTTTCACAAAAACCTAGCAAAGAACAAGGAGAACACTAATCCAAGAGCCTTGTATATATCGGAGGAAATAATTGAGGAAAAAAATAAAAGGACTAAAAATACAGTCAACAGGACCAGACAATATATCTAATACAGTGCTTAAACTGCTTTCCCAATATTTTGGTAAAACCAAGATCTCGCTTATATGCAGATGATGTGTTACAAACCGGAAGAGTCACTACCAAGGGTCTAGGAACTTTTAAATAAATTTGGAAGACTTTGAGGTTATGGCCTACTTCTAATATAAACGGCTCCTCCCTTTGAGATGGAATACCTCCAAAACTAAATACCTAGGAGCTTACATCCCCAAGAACTTAAGCCAGCTGTTACTTAAGTAACTTTGACCCTCTTCTTACAAATTAAGCAAGACATTAAAAATGAGAACTTTTAAATTTACTCTTATGTTCATGAATTGAAACAATATCTATGAATGTTCTCCCCAGGTTCCTGCACCTCTTTCAGAGCCTCCCTACCAAAATATCCGAGAACAATTCAAGAACTGGCAAAAAACAATTAAGTTTATCTGGGCCAACAAAAAAACAAGATGAAAACTTTGGTTTTACAATCTAATAAGAAATCTGGGGCAGGGCAGTACCCAACTTAGAGGATTATTACTTAGCCTCCCACCTACAGTGTGCCCTTCTGTGGTCGACACCTGATTACCAGGCACTCTGGAAAATCATAGAATGGGAAGTCACATAGGGTGCCCCCTGGAAGTGAGCCCATTCACTCCAAAACTTTTAGTTCAGGATGCAGGCCTCTCCTTATACTCCATCAGGAACACCCTAGCTGTGGTACATAGACTTTGGGAAGCATAAATGTCTTGGTGAACTATGGCCCCTTAGAAGGTTCACTTGGGACAGAGATTTTGAGCCTGCCAGACAGAACCTTACCTTCCAGAGATGGAACAGGCTGGGCCTGAACTCCTTGGGACAATTACTGAATGGAAGTATAATCGAGAGTCTGCAGATATTAAATGCAGTTCCAACTGAGGAACTCAGACCACTACAGATGCCTTCAACTCAGGACCCACATCCAGAACCTAAAAGAAATGTGGTCCCATGGTAGAGCAATCTGGGCTGTAGGTTATTATGGGAGAAATCATGAGCTCACAAACAGCACAAGCCAGATATCTGCCCTATATGGGGCTCTGGGATAAAGGAAAGAAATTCAGTCCCCTTAAGAGTAGATTGGAGAGAGAATTAGGGAGCAACCATCGGAGAGAGATTGGAAAACCATCTTTACCACAAAACCACATACTCACAGTTATTTCAAAATATTCCATACTTCCCATCTCAGTACTATTTCAAGTCATGGGATAACATGATGTCAAAATTTATTTGGAATAAACAGAAACCACGAATTCGCCTTTCCATATTAAAACTATCGCTGGCTTAGGGTGGTTCTTATCTCCTGGACCTAAAAAAAAAAAATATGCGAAGCCGCTTTTAAAAAATCGTATTATTGTGGCTCTCTGACCAGTTTGACTCCCAATGGAAGAAGTTGGAATTCCATTTGAACATGTACAACATAAAAAAAATAATCTTTTCCTCCTGGGAGGACCACTCCTTGAGAGATTTTACAGATATTACCTCACAGGTCTTAAAATTTGGTTTAAAATGTGAGGAAAAGAGCCAGTCCAATTAATCAATGAATATTGTAAGTTAATATCAGAAGACAATCTCTTCATTCCATCCAACAATGACTTAACTTTCTCCACTGGCGCAGATTGGGACTGGAGCAGGTCTTTCAGTTTCTGGGCCAAAGCGAATCCTATCATTTGAAGATCTAAAATTTAACCTCCCAAATGTTGACCATTTCAGATATTTCCAAATTAGAAACCATCTTCTACGTAATAGAGCTATTCAGGTTAAACTCAAGTCCCCCTCTCCTCTCTCTTAAAACTATTCACTGACCACTCTGGACAACATTGGAACCATTTAATTGGTAACTATACAAAATTATGCAAGACCAATCAAAAGAATCAACAAACTCAATCTTAGAAATTTGGAATAAAGATTTGAGACCTCGTTGTATCCAAAGAAGAATGTTCCTCTTCATCCCTGCGAGTGGTCAAAATCACCAGATCTCATGTATGAGGGAATGAATACTCCTGGAAATGTAGATCTAGATTTTTCAGGTCACTGGCAAGTCTGACTAAATACCTTCTGACTGGATACGGAGTTTGCTAGAGGAATGTGGAGCAGAATTAGCTGATCTAGCACACATTATGTGGCAGTGTCCACACTTAATGCCCTGCTGGTTAAGCATATAAAAGAAATCAGTGAGGGCCTAGGTGAATGTGTCAAGCTCACGGCTGAAGCGGTGCTCATAGCTGTGTACCCGGATCGCCCCCTTGGACAAAAGCCCTGCTTCCCATTCTGTTGTTGGCAGCAAAAAAATCCTTGACAAGGAAATGGATGACCAAAGTAGTACCAAGTATACAAGACTGGAGGCAAATTGTGAACTCTGTATACCAGATGGAAAACATCACAGCGAAACTAAACAACCAGACAGATGGATTTGCCACTCTTTGGCGAGATGGTCAATCCATCAGGCAATGGTTGATCCTGATTTCTGCCCATAATGGGTGGATTTTTGAGAGGAAAAAAAAAGAATGAGTGGGGGTCACAGAGTGGTGTGAATTTATTACAGAAAGGGTAGATCTGTTTTAGATTTCATCTGTAACCAATGTAAAAGATACTAATGCAATGTGTACTTGTAACTAATCTGAAGTAAACATAGAAAATCTACTGATTGTAAAATGTCTCCTGATATAAAAGTAAGATGTAAGATAAAATCTAATAAAATAAATAAAAAAAAAACATACAGAGATGGAAAGAGTTTGAGTGGAAAATAAGATCCACTACTTCATCACTCCAGTGATGAAAAATAAGCAGGGATAGAGGGCACAGCCTGTTGGAGAGTGCAGAGAGGAAAAGGCAGGCCACCTGCACGTTTTGGGAATTTTGCCCCAAATTAGCACAGTTTTGGTAGGCTCTAGGGTGAGGGCCCTGAAGCATATCTTCTATAGAAGAGTCCTCACTGCTAAACATCTGGTACTGGGGTTGATTCCTAAAGGGATAAAAGCAAAGAGCAGACTTACCTGTGGAATGTCCTAGTGACTGCTGCCCACAAAGCTGTAACTAAGAGGTGGCTATCATTGGACCCACCCTCACTAGAGAACTGGAGGGAAATAGTCCATGACACCCAGGATATGGAGGAAATGACACACAGAGTAAACCTTAGATCCTCATTTTTTATAAACAGATGGACTAGATGGATAGTGTGGCAAGGAGATAGGAGGGAAGAGATATGGAGAGAGAAATCTGTCAGGGGATGAAAGGGCAGGAACAGCTGATTTAATAGAACTCTTTTACTATCATACTGAGAACCTCAACCACTGTCCTACCCTCAAATAAAATGAGAAAGGAACTTTAAAGTTTACATCAAAGAGTATTGCTTAGAGAGAATAAGATCTATCAGTGAATCAGTTTAACCAAAGATTGCCTAAGCTGCTGTGTAATAGATAAGAAATGCCTGTACCCCTGAATGGGGAAATGTGCAAGTCCATGAGAATATGAATTTTGTATGTATGCCTGTAACCTTAATAAACTTGAATAAAAAAAAAAAGATACTATAAACCCACACCTGCAAACTACAGGCCAAGTAGACATGAATCAACATGGGTTTAGTTGGGAAGGTCCTTGTTCTGAACCTATGTTTTCATGAAAAAATAGCAGCAATGGATAGGGGACAGCCAATGGACTGCATATATCTGGATTAGATGGGCCTTCTATAAAGTACCACATGACGAAATCCATAAATGTCTAAAGAGAGAGCATTAATGTACAAATTATTGGACAGGTGGAGGCATAGGATGCAGAGAGTGACCATAAATGGGTTTTTGTACAAGGCTATATATCAGTTACAAGTGGGTGCCACAGGGATCGGGTGGCTGGGGCCCAGTACTATTTAAAAACTTTTATAGATAGTGTGCGGATGATGTAAAAAACTGGATGAGTACATATTTCGATGACACAAAATTAGCAGGCCTTGCAATAAATAAAGTGTTGGTTCTATGCAAACAGATTTGAACAAAATCAAGACTGGGAGCAAAAAGAGGGTGAGCTTTAACCAAGAGAAGTACTGTGTAATACATTTGGGTGAAAGGAGTGAAAAGTACAATTATCGTTAAATGGCCAAGTCTTAGAAAATCTGAGGAGGAGAAAGAGCTCGTATTATTATAGATAAGTTAACATTTTAGGCACATCGTAAAAACAGATAAAAGCAAATAATGTGTTATGGGCTATATGAAGAAACTTTAGAAGTAGAAGTGGGAGGTGATACTCCCATTGTATAAGGCATATGTTAGGCCACTGCTGGTCTATGGTAGTCAGATGTGGGGTCCCATATCAAGAAGGGAGGGGTGGGGTGCTCGAGGGTGCAGAGGCGGGCAACAAAGATCGTGGCACAGTCTAAGGCATGTCCTTATGAGGGAGACTAGACACCCGAGACTGATGTTTTGGACAAATCCCAGCCTGTTAGAAGAACTAAACATAACCATTAATAACCCAAACATTGGTGCCAGAAGACACCCATTGCAGATTAGGGAGGAAATTTAATACAAATAAAAGGAAGGTATATTTCACACAGAGAGTGGTGAACCTGTGGAATGGGTTACCAGGACAAGTGATAAGTAGCACTAGCACAGCACAGTTCAGATACAGACTAGATGAGTACATTTAAAAGGAAATAAAGTGGTATATTGTGGGTAAAGAGGTGCAACTGATGGGCTGATTGGCCTTATTTGCTCCTTTTCCTTAGTATGAACCTTAGTATAGCTGACTTGCACAGTATCTGTATCATAGCTAGGAACCCAGTTCTAGCACTGTCTGGCTGAGCTTGTTCTGCGTGTTGGCATTTATTTATTGATTGGTTGTTTATTCAATTCAGTTTTTACCTCTGGATCACCTGATTTAGGTATAGCATCTAGTTTGGAAGAGGGTCGCTAGGGTGGGCAACAGCAAATAGAAATATATATACCAATAAAAAGTGTTAAGAGCACAGAGCTGCAAATCTGGAGAACTGGGTTTGAATCCCACAGCCACCACTTGCATTCTGTGTGACCATGAGCAAGTCACTTAACTTCCCAGTACTACTGAGGATGCACCTGGAAATGAGCTTTGGCTTATTTCATCTTTTCTGCCCTAATTGTAAAACAAGAATACTACAGGAATATTTTAAGAAGATTGATGTAACAGACATGTCTGTACTACAGGTGTGTAATACAAAGGCCAACACTCTGACAGTGCTGTGTGCTGATTACTTGCCTCTTCCAGTAGCTGCATGCATATTTTCCAACAGGTAATCACTTGCTCAGATCTGCAGGCTCAGCTGAGATGCAGATTACTAACTGGAAACAGTGTCATCATTTTGACGTCAAGACAAAATTGAGCTGTGCCAAACAGAAGGCATTGAGATCAGCACCTGTAACGTGACCTGGCAGCTGATTCAGAAGTGTTTGTTGTGGGTCGGTGTGTATTAAATGTGCAGACACTACAGTTTGTCTCTTTTGCCCCCATATTAGGGGCTGCTGGAGAAAGCCCCACTTCTTTGGACACGAAGATGGGTGAGTGGCTGCACCTCATCCATTACCAGCACACATCCCTGACTGTCTGGCAAGAGTTGCTTTTATGCAGGGCAGTGCTTGTTCCCAGTCCCTCCACCTCATCTGAGGACGGGTGCCACAGCTCTGAAATACCAAATTATAGCTTTCTTACTAGTACTTTTGCATATCGTATTCTCTACTGACAAAATATGTTTTATTGATGCTGGTCCAAGCATTACAGGGCCATTTGGAGAAATTATTTTGATGCTGTTTCAGGTAGTCGTCCATGATAGGTTTTTCAGTACTGTTTCTGGTACTCCTGTGCTCAGGAGAGGTTTTATCTGTGTGGTTTCAGGTACTCTCAATGGTTGGGAGAGGTTTTATCTGTGCTGTTTCAGGTGTTATCCTGTAGTTGGAGAAAGTTTATTGATGTTTCAGGTACTCCACGTGGTCGAGAGGTTTATCGGTGCTGTCTGAGGTACTCCACCATGGTCAGGAGAGGTTTTATTGGTGCTCTCTGAGGTGCTTCCCGTGGTCAGGAGAGGTTTTATCAGTGCTGTCTCAGATACCTCCCCTTGGTCGGGAGAGGTTTTATCGGTGCTGTTTCAGATACTGTCCCAAGGTTGGGAGAGGTTTACTGATGCTGTTTCAGGTATTCTCCATGGTTGGGAGAGGTTTTACAGATGCTGTTCAGGTACTCCCTTGTAGTTGGGAGAGGTTTTACTGATGCTTGTTTCAGGTACTCTCCCATGGTTGGGAGAGGTTTTACTGTTGCTGTTCAGGTAACCCCATGGTTTGGAGAGGTTTTACTGATGTTGTTTCAGGTACTCCCCATGGCTGGGAGAGGTTTTACTGATGCTGCTGCATGTACTTCCTCAAGGCCAGGAGAAGGATTTAGTTTCAGGTACTCCATCGTAGTCGGGAGAGGTTTTACTGATGCTGTTTAGGTACTCCTCATGGTTGGGAGAGGTTTTACTGATGCTGTTTCAAGTACACCCCATTGTTGGGAGAGGGTTTTATAATGCTGTTTCTTGTTCCTCTCCTCCATGGTCAGGAGAGGTTTTATAACGCTGTTTCAGCACCCCCGATGGATTGGAGATCTTTTATTGATACTGTTTAAGATACTGTCCTTTAGTCAAGAGAGTTTTAATTATTGTGTTTCAGGTACTCTCTAGTGGCCAGGTGAAGATTTTCATTTCATGCACCCCTCCTGGCTGGGAGAAGTTTTATTGGTGCTGTTTTAAGTACTCCTTAAGGCTGGGAGAGGTTATAATGGTGTTGTTAAATATACTTTCATGGGTTGGAGAGGTCTTATTGTTGCTGTTATAGGTACTCCCATGGCTACTAGAAGTTTTATTGTTGTTTGGGCACTCTTCCTGTGGTGAGAGATGTTTTATTATTGCTGTTTAGTTACTCCTTTGTGGCTGGTAGAGGTTTCATTGCTGTTTCAGGTACTCTCCGGTGATCAAGAGATGTTTTATTGGTGCTGTTGTGGGTACTCCTCATGGCTGGTAAATGTTTTACTGCTGTTGTATCAGGTACTCACTTGTGGTTGATAGAGGTTTTATTGGTGTTTGAGATACTCCCTCGTGGCTGAGTGGTTTTAATTTCATTTTCTTTCATAGCTTGGGAGTGGTTTCATTGATGCTGTTTTAGATACTCATGGCTTGGAGAGGGTTTTGGTTTCAGGTACTCTGTTGTAGCTGGGAGATGTTTTATTGATGCTATTTCAGGTACTCCCGTGCTTGGGACTTGGGAGAGATTTTATTGTTTCGCAGTTACTTGCTTGTGACTGGTAGGGTTTTAGTTTCATGTACCCTTGTGGCTTGGAGAGATTTTATTGGTGCTGTTTTAGGTACTCTCATGTATTTGGAGAAGTTTATTGGTGCTGTGTTGGGTACTGTCATGCATTGGGAGAGGTTTATTGGTGTGGTTTTAGGTACTCTCATGTATTGGGAGATGTTTATTGGTGCTGTTTTATGGGCTCTCATATTGGGGAGATTTTATTGGTGTGATTTTAGGTACTGTGTATTGGGAGATATTTTATTGGCATGGGTTTAGGTACTCTTGTATTTGGAGAGGTTTATTGTGCTGTTTTAGGTACTTGTGTATTGGGAGAGGTTTATTGGTGCTGTGTTAGGTACTCATGTATTGGGAGAGATTTTATCGGTTTGGTTTTAGATACTCACATATTGGGAGATGTTTATTGGTGCTTTTAGGTACTCATGTATTGGGAGAGATGTTATTGGTATGGTTTTAGGTACTCTCATATTGGGAGAGATGTTATTGGTGTGGTGTTTGGTACTCATGTTTTGGGAAAGGTTTATTGGTGCTGTTTTAGGTACTCATGTATTGGGAAAGGTTTATTGGTGCTGTTTTAGGTACTTGTGCAGTAGGAGAGATTTTATTGTGGTTTTAGGTATTTATTGGGAGAGATTTTATTGGTGTGGTTTTAGGTATTCATGTATAGGGAGATTTTATTGGTGTGGTTTAAGGTACTCATGTATGGGGAGAAATGCTATTAGGCGTGGTTTTAGGTACTCGTGTATTGAGAGTTTTATTGGTGCTATTTTAGGTACTGATGTACTGGGAGATGTTTGGTGCTGTTTAGGTACTCATGTATTGTGAGAAGTTTATTGGTGCTGTTTTAGGTACTCTCATGTATTGGGAGATGTTTATTGGTGCTGTTTTAGGTACTCTGTACTGGGAGAGGTTTATTTGTCTGGTTTAGGTACTCATGTATTGGGAGAGGTTTATTGATGCGGTTTAGGTATTCGTGTATTGGGAGAGGTTTATTGGTGCTGTTTTAAGTACTCTTATTAGAGAGGTTTGTTGGTACTGTTTTAGGTACTCATTTATTGAGAGGTTTATTGGTGCTGTTTTAGGTACTCATGTATTGGAGAGGTTTATTGGTGCTATTTTAGGTACTCTGCATGTAGTGGGAGAGGTTTATTGGTGCTGTTTTAGGTACTCATGTATTGTGAGAAGTTTATTGGTATGGTTTAGGTACTCATGTATTGTGAGAAGTTTATTGGTATGGTTTAGGTACTCATGTATTTGGAGAGGTTTACTGGTGCTGTTTTAGGTACTCATGTATTGGGAGAGATTTTGTTTGTGTGGGTTTAGGTATACTCATGCATTAGGGAGTTTTTTTGGTGCTGTTTTATGTACTCCCTTGTGTCTGTGAGAGATTTTTATTGGTACTGTTTAGGTACTCCTGTGTGTCTGAGAGGGTTTTATAAATATTTTGTCATGTATTCCTTGTGGTTGGAGATATTTTATTAATGCTGTTTCAGGTACTCTGTGATGTGTCGGAAAATATTTTCAAACAACACTAAGTCTTGCTATATTATAGACATTAGCAGTTTGTTCCAGCTCTAGAACTGCCCCGTGCAATAGTTAAAACCATTCCAAAATAGAATTTAGCACAGAGCAGCTCTATCTGTGTCATTTCAAACTTGAACTGTCAGATTCTTTACTCCGCCTCAGTGAACAGTCGCTCGGAGATTTCTCCTTCTGCTCGGTTCATTTCTCGGTTTAAAAAGTGTTTTCTCGGTTGGATTTAACCAAGAATAGTTTTATTTTAACACATAAAACCGTTCGGTTAAGCTCTATCTGTGGTAACCGTAAGTAAATGAAGGTTTTGTCTGTGTGGAACTTGTAAGTTATCGGTTCGGTTTTGAACCGATCAGTGGATTAAAACTCATTTAAAACTAAAAGTTACTATTTTAGAGTGCGGTTCCGTTCTTATCAGTTCTAAAAACCCGGATTTATTACGTTTTTTCCAATACCGTGACACGGTTAGGAACCGATAAAGGGTGTCTTCCTAGCACTGCCGCGTAAAAGGGCAAGTTTTAGTTAGGCTGGCATTATGTCAGAAACCCAAAGAAAACCGGGCCACTGGGTTTCAACACTGTGATGTTTGTGGGGAAGTCTTTGCCAAGGCTGACCCACACACCATGTGTTTATTGTCTGGGGTTGACCACCTCAGTCAGACTGCCAGGTATGTAAGATTTCCCTGCAGCCACCCTGGAAAAAGATTGGGCAGGCTCAGGGAGCGAGAGACAAAAAGTCCGCTGACCGGATGGCCAGCCTGGTTAGTGCCAACCGAACCAGAGGGAGTGCCTCTGACCAGGGCCAGACTTCCTCGGGCAAAGAAA
The DNA here is from genome assembly GCA_016271365.2 of Neoceratodus forsteri. Taxonomy (NCBI): domain Eukaryota; kingdom Metazoa; phylum Chordata; order Ceratodontiformes; family Ceratodontidae; genus Neoceratodus; species Neoceratodus forsteri. Next base: position 333,557,618 of record CM057449.1, read on the forward strand.
AGCTGGTTCTGAGGAACCAATTCCAGTAAAGAAAACAAGAAAATCAGCAGGTCTGGAGTCCAAAATTCCTTCTCCAACTGCTGCAGAGATAACAAAGCCATACAGATTGTCCAGTCACTGTCTCAGGGTCCGTCGAACCACCACTATCTGGTAAAGGTCGGTTCGTCCGGTCCCAGTGGTTCAGGATTATGATATTGAGGAATTTTATGAACCAGAGGAGGGAGGAGGATTATGAACAGTATGAATGTGGCTGGGAAGGTCTGGGTGTGCCCATTGAACGGACATCTCCCCAGACAGACCTTTAGAATCCCCCTATGCTGTCTGAGTCCCCATCTCATTTATGTTTTATAAAAAAGTTGCTGAAACCCTCCAGCTTCCTTTAGAAGAGGCTGTGGATGAGCAAGAGGAGCCTGATTTTGTAGAAATGATGGATATTCCAGAGTCTAGGAGATTGTCTATTCCTTTACATAAGTCTTTAAGGAAACAATTAAAATTTTAAAGCTCCTAATTCTGTGCCTCCTGTAGATAAAAGATGGACAGAAGGTATACATTGTCAGGCCCTGATACAGAATTCCTTTCTCAGCAATACAGTCATGTTGGGGTAGTTCAGGCTGCTGCCTGTGATAAACTAATATTCCCTTGGCTTCACATCCTCCTGACAAGGATTCCAGGAAGATTGATGCCATGAAAAAAAAAAAAAAAAAACAGTATATGGCAGCCTCTCTGGGACTCAGGCAAGCAAATTATATGGCTTATGTAGCTAGGTATCAGAAATCTAGATGGGATACTGTTATGCAATTGGCCAAGCAGGCCCATGGCCAGCTGGCTAGTGAACTAGAACAGGTGGCTGCTGATGGCATTGAAGCCTCTAAGGTTCAGTTTCATGCTGCTGTGGATGTTAATGATGTTTCCTCTAGGGTCATGGCCACATCTGTAGCTTTTCGTAGGTTGGCCTGGCTCAGGTGTACTAGTTTGTCACAGGATACCCAGACTAAGGCTATGGATTTTCCTGTGGTGGGAAATTCTCTGTTTGGAGAGCAGACAGAGAATTACATGAAAGATGGATGAATATAGGACTACTTACAAGAGTGCCCAGGCTGGGCGGCAAGCCACTCCTCAAAAGCATGCCCCAGGGGTAGGGGTAGGCCTTTTCACAGGCCTTTCTACCAGACTCAGGCCTCCTCTGCCTATGCTCAGAGGGCTTCTTCAGAGGCAGGGGCAGATGGGGGTGGGCAGACCTGCTCCACCCCAGCCTAAAGCTCCTGCAAAACAGGCACCCTGATGGGGTGCCCAGGGCCGATTCTCCTGTACCAGTGGGGGCAGGCTGGCTTACTTCAGTCAGAATTGGGCTTCTTTAACCTCAGACAAGTGGGTTCTGGAAGTAGTAAGCCAGGGTCTGGTTCTCAGCTTCAAAAGTTTCCCAAGTTGAGAAGCAGACTTTTCTACCTGCAAGTGCTTCAGAGACCCTCGCTCTGGAAACAGAGGTCTCATCCCTGTTAGCTCTCAGAGCAGTAGAAAAGGTTCCTCCCTTGCATCAGGCAGGGGTCTGTATTCAGATAAAGTTCAAAATGGTAACTCTGGCAATGATTTTACCTTCCCTAAGGCCAGGGACTGGCTAGCCTCCCTGGACCTCAAGGATGCCTATTTCCATGTCCTAATCAGAAGATCCTATCAAGTACCTCAGATTGAACTGCCCTCAGGTCATTACCAGTTCAGAGCAATGCCCTCGGCCTTACCTCTGCTCTAGGGGTATTTACAAAGTGTCTAGCAGTGGCCCACTTAAGGAGGCAGAGGATTGCTGTTTTCCCTATCTAGACGACTGGCTCATTGTAGGCCAGTCTCCAGAACAGGTAAATCTCACCTGCAGGTCACCCAGCAGCTTCTCACCTCCCTGGGTTTTCTGCTAAACCTACCAAAGTCGGTTCTGGAACCAGTCCAGGTACTCACCTTTATAGGGGCAGAATTGGACACAAAGCTAGCCAGAGCCTTTCTTCCCCCAGAAAGGGTAAGGAATTTAGTGGCTCTGGCCTCTTCCTTCACTCTGCAGGTCTCTCGACCAGCAAGACACTTTCTGCAGCTCCTGGGGCACATGGCTGCATCCACAGCTGTTGTGCAGGGAGCCAGATTTCAGATGAGAGACATTCAGTTTCACTTGAAAACCTTTTGGTCTCAGAGAAGAGACCCCTTTCCAAGTTGGTCCCAGTGACTCGAACCTTGATCCTAGCTCTCCAGTGGTGGAAGGATCAGAGCAATTTAAGAGCGGGTCCCCTTCATTTCCTCTTCTCATGACTTGACTCTCACTACAGATGCTTCCCTTCTGGGTTGGGAGCCCACATGGGCGACCTTTCCACTCAGGGAGTTTGGTCCCCAGGAATCTCTGCTCCACATCAATTTGCTGGAACTCAGAGCTGTCTTTTTAGCTCTTCAAGCTTTTCTGCATCTGTCCGACAAGGTGATACAAGTCAGAACAGACAACACCACAACAATGTGGTACATCAACAAGCAGGGGGGCACTCGGTCTTGACCTTGTGCACGAGGCAATGAAGTTGTGGTCTCTGGTCTATTCCTGAACACTTTCCTCATAGCAGTTCATCTTCCAGGGAAGGACAATGTCCTAGCGGATGCCCTCAGCAGGATTTCCCAGGGCCATCACGAATGGTCCTGGATCCTCAAGTGCTGGGATAGTTTTTGCCAGGTGGGGCATCCCTCAGATAGATCTTTTGCAGCCCCAGACAATCACAAACTTCCTCTGTTCTGTTGCAGGCCTCCAGTGCTGGGCTCAGTTCCCTGGATGCCCTTCTTCTGGATTGGGAGGATGTTCCTCTATGCTTTCCCCCTTTCCTCTCCTATTCAAAGTACTAGTCAAAATCAGATCTCAGCCTTGCAGGGTGATTCTGATTGCCCCGGATTGGGCCAGGCAGCCCTGGTACCCACTCCTTCTGTCTCTGACAGTCCATCTTCCCCTGTGCCTCCCAGGAATCACAATCTGTTGACTTGTGCCCAGGAAGGGGTTGGTATCCAGACCTCAAATCCTGGCTCTTGAGGAGTTAGAGTTTGCTGATTTACACCTCTCTCAGGGTGTTCTTGAGATCCTAAAGGCTTCCAGAAAGCCTTCCACTAGAGCTACTTATAGTTCTAAATGGAAAGGTTTTCCATTTGGTGTGCTGGGAAAAATATTTCCCAGAATCTGCTGAATTGCCCATTTTGTTAGATTACATGGTACATCTTAATTCCTTGGGTCTCAGACCAGCTACCCTGAGAGTTCATTTGGCAGCTGTGTCCGCTTTGTGTCAGCAGGAAAGTCATCCTCTTTCCTCTCATCTTGTGTTTTCCAAGTTTTTAAGGATTACTCATACTAATCCTCCCTTTCGGGAACCGGCCCCTGCTTGGGACCTTAATGTTTGCATTGCCCAGTTAATGCAACCCCTTTTGAACCTCTGTCTTCTGCAGAGCTTAAGTACCTAACTTGGAAAACTGTTTTTCTAGTGGCTATCACTTCTGCCAGACACATAAGTGGATTGCAAGCCTTGTCAGTGGAGACTGACTTTATTTCTTTCCACAGGGATAAGGTAGTCCTTAGGACTAATAGGAAGTTTTGCCTAAGGTGGTTTCAGATTTCCATCTTAATCAATCTATCTCCCTTCCAGTATTTTCACTGATCACTCCTCTTGGTGAGAGGAGGTTGCACAACCTGGATGTTAAGAGGGCTCCTAGTAATTATATAGAAGCGTACCAAAGGTCACGGTTCGAATCCTCAACTTTTCCTTACCTATGGTGAAGTTGGGAAAGGCAAACCTGCCACTAAGAGATCAATAGCCAGGTGGATTGTCTCTTGTATCCAATTTTGTTATCAGAAAGTGGGCAGAGCCCCGGTTTGAGGGCTCATTCTACCAGGGGTACAGCTGCGTCTCTAGCTGCTGCCAGAGATATCCTTTATTAGAGATTTGCCAGGCTGCTACTTGGAAAGCGGTACACACTTTTACCAAGCATTACTCCCTGGATGTCCAGGCCAGGAGAGATGCTCGGTTTGGCACAGCTGTTCTTCAGAGCCTATTCCCTAAGTTGGTTCTGCCCTCCTCCATGGAGGTACTGCTGTGTATTCTGCTAATGTCTATAATATAGCAAGACTTCATGTTGTTTGAAGAAAAAATTACTCACCTTAGTAATGTTGTTTCTTCTAATGAGTCTTGCTATATTATAGACCTCCCCCAACCTGCCCCTCTCAGAACCTCTACTTGGTGGGGTGTGGGCAACTTAGTGTGGGCACTACTTATGTCCTGTTAGCATTTTGTCCCCTTTGGGAATTTGGGGTGTGTATGTGTACTGCTGAGTGTGTTTATTATACTTATGTTCCATTTTCATATTATTAGAATGGTGTTAGTATTTCTGGTCCCTGACTTGAGTCTTGGGTGTTGGGACCATCAATGGTTGTTATTATTTAGGTAGCCATTTGGCTAGTGTGAGTTACAGCTTCCACACAGACCTTAGTGAGTTTGGCTCGTAAAGATCTGACAGTTCAAGTTTGAAATGACACAGATAGAGGCTGCTCGTGCCAAAATTCTATTTTGGAATGGTTTTAACCATTGCACTCGGGAGCAGTTCTAGAGCTGGAACAAACTGCTAAGGTCTATAATATAGCAAGACTCCATTAGAAGAAACAACATTACTAAGGTGAGTATTTTTTCTTTGGTGCTGTCAGGTACTCCAGTCTCCTGTGGTTGGGAGAGGTTTATTTAAGTGTTTCAGGTACCCCTGTTGGGAGAGTTTTTTTAACTTACATTTTATTGATTTTGTACAATTCAACATAGCGTTACTTTCTGAAATGAATAGCAGAAAACAGCAGCTTTAAAATGCATCATATAATGGCAGGATTTACACACCCCAGAACTTTGTTATTACATATGGGGAGAATCCAATAAAGGGATCTAATGGAAGAGACAGGATACATTTCAAATAGCACCAACTGCCAAGAATGGGACCTATACCCAATTGAAAATATAAAGGATACTGGGAGTGTCCAATTCTTCAGGATTTTTGGCATTCAGTATACACTGAAATTCAAAATTTAACTGATATCTCCTTTCCTTTTTCCTTCCTGGATTTGGTCTTGGGTTTCCTGGCACTACTATCCTACAGCAGTGCTATTCAGAAGTTAGGCCAAATCCTACAAGTAGCAGCACTCAAGTGCATCACTCTGAATTGGCTGATCCCTAAGTCCCCTTCGCTGGTGAATGGTGGTCAGAGTAGTAGAAATAGAGAGAATGGAGCCTATTACCAGTAGTATTAATTTAAGTATGGACAAATTCAGTGATGTGTGTGAGCCGTGGCACCTACAGTAGCTGAAGTTGATCTGGAGGAGTAGCAAGGCGACTTTTAGATTCCTTAGGGACACACTGGGGCCTCTCTTTTTTTCTTGTTTATTAACATATTGTTGGTCTGGGGAAGGGTGCACCACCAGTAAATCTGTTTGTTTGGTTCCTGTTGTAACTATGTTGATTTAAAGATATCTTCGATGTGTGTGTTTCTTTGAAGGTTCACATCCTGGTTGGCTTTTTTTACATTATTTTATAGCTATAGCTGACTGGTTAGACAGAAGAAGACGTTGAATATAACATGAACTTTTATGAGCTACTGTTACTATTTTTTTATGCACAAGCTATTTAGTACCTTTACATACACAAGAAGCTTATTTAGTAATGATACTTATAGCCCATCTTGTTGGACTTTCTCGTATATTATTGTATTCATTTTAATCGTATAGCAATCTCAAGGATATGATTGTGTCAACGGCTGACATTTCTTTTTCTAAACTTTGTACTGCTTTGATTTATATGTTTGGATTTGCCTCTAGGTGAACCAATAAATCTGTATTTGAGTTAAAAAATATATATATATATATATATATATATATATATATACACACACACACACACATATATAAATGATACATTGTACATCCACCTGCCATGGCTTTAAAGGTCTCTGCAACAGTTAGTATACAACAGCCATAGGACACAGAGACATCCTGCACCTGTGCTCAGAAAAACGTGTCTTAAGTTTAATTATATAAACAGACTTTAACCTTTATAAAACTTAGAGAAACACATCAGGCTTCAGAAATTGCAGCAAGAATGTTAACAAATGCATTAAAGTGAAAAGGCTACCCTTATTAAAAGTAATGCAGCAAGCCAAAGGCAGTATTCTAGTCCATAACAAAACCGTTCCAAAATATGTCCTACAGACACCACAAAATCAGTTCTGTGGTGGCGGGAAGAACTAACATGACCAGAAATTCTGCTAACGAAACAAAAGAGGACTACAGTTTAACAGCATTGTGGCGGAGTCGCCATATTACAACATGAGGTCAAGCACTGAAACAGACTGCTTTTAGAACAGTTTAAACACTTTTGCAGTAGAACTTGTAGGTGTAAATCCAAACAAAACTGCCCCAGTTTTAATTCTTGTTGAAAACCCCACACGTTATCCAGTCTTGCCTCTGTTCTATCGGAGAAAATAAAGTAGCACATTATCCCAGTTAAGTCTCCGATTTAGAGTTGGTACCTTCTTGATAAGAAGCAGACTCCCTTGCGATTTTGGCTGCCAGTTTCTCGGCAGCTGTGGGGTCTGTGTGAACAAGTCTTGCCTCCTTACATGATTTTAATGCAAGCAGGCAGCATCAAGATGTGTTGCACTCCAAGGCTATGGAGCTGATCCCAAACACCATTGAATGCTTTGTGCTTAGATCTAGTGGCATAGCTGAAATCAGCGAATACTTTTATGGGCACTCTGTTCCAGTCCAGCTCTGCTGTCTTTTGTTGCCTGCAAAATGTTATCTGTCTCCGAAGAATCAGCTGAGATCACCATGATGGTTCTAGGTGGCGGATCTGTTCCAGTGTCATGGCGCAGGGTAATATGGTAGGCTTTCCAGACAGTGAACAAGTCCATCTGTAAGTTCTATTCCAGCCATTGTCTGATGCATGTTTAAGATCTCCTTCTTTATAACCATCAGGAAAGACAACTATTAGGATATGTTGTGCCCTGGCTTGATTTTCTAAGTGCTCCAGCCTCGGTCGGAGTGCCACATTCTCTTTAGTTAAGCCTGCAGCCATGGTGAGCACCCAGTTTGCTGTGTCTGTGGAGATCTGGCCTCTCTTGAACTCTAAGATTTTAGTGTCCAAAACAGTGATTTTGTTCACCAGGGATTCAATTTTAGTGTTCATACTCTGGATGGCCTTTAACAAAGCTGCATTTGTTGGTTGCGTGGGTTCTGTACACTGTTCTTGGGATTGCTGATCTCCACTGTCAGGTGGTTGTGGCATCTTCTGGTGTGCTCCTTATCCTGCTGTGGCTGCTCTAGTGTGCCGACCCATGATTGCGAATCCTAAGGTATGCACTAGATGTAAATTTCTCTGAGTTCAAATCTACAGCAAAAACTTCTTGTTCCCAGTAGGAAAAATCAGTTGTTTGACGTTTTGCTGCTCAGGCTGCAGACCTCTTTCTCCATGCATCTGCACCATTTAGCAGTTGCCCCCATTTGAGAGAGGTTTATTGCTGCTATTTCAGGTACACCCACTGTGGTCAGTAGAGTTTCATTGATGCTGTTTCAGGTACTCCTCTGTGGTCGGGTGACATGTAGTCATAGAAACTGAGATAATGTCTGCAGAAAGACCATTGATACATCCAATCTGCCCTGTTTTACCCTGTCTTAATCTGGGACTTAATGTCTAGTTAGGTTATTGCCTCCCCCTTGCCTGCTACCCTACTGCTTTACCACTGTGTAATTGTTTGGCCTTTTACCATTCCAGTTGTGTTTGAAACTGTTAATGGTTCTTGCACCCACCACCTCTGCTGGTAGGCTGTTCTTTGGCTCCATCTCGTCTCCGCTCTCTCTCTCTCTCTCTCTCTCTCTCTGTCAGTAAATGACACTTTCTGAGATCCTCCGAATCTCCTCCAGCCAACCTGCCAGCTTCCATTCATGTCCCCATATCTTTTTATGTTTAATATTCTTTATTTATAATATAAATACAGCAGGAATACAGTAGTACAGCAGGATCATATAAAATAAAAGCAATCACCTTAGGGAGAAATAAATTCCTTATACAACATTTTATTCAATCTCAAGTAGTTATATTCAAAATTTCTTATTCAGGAATAAATGAATCATCCAGCGGGGAGATAAAAAACACCCAGGGTCTCAGTATAACTCGAATTGGTGTAACGATCCCTCCTCGTGCAACATATCCCCATATCTTGATTTGCCAGTCCTGCTGAATATTTCCTCAGAATCTACCTTGTTCATTCCTTTTAGGAACTTGAAGGTCTCTTACCATGTCTTCCTTCTCCCTTCTCCTTCTGGTCTTCAGTGAGTGCTTGTGCAGGGGCCTAAGCCAATTCTACGTAGGATCTGCCTGTAGGCTCTGAATCATTGTGGATACCCTATGCTGTACTGTCTCCAGCGTGTTTTATTTTTTCTTAGGTGAGGGTTCCAGAACTGGGCACAAGTTTTCAGATGCAGCCTGAGCAGTGATCTGTAAAGGCAGCATCACTTCCTTCCTCCTGCTGTCGGACCTCCTCTCAATACACCCCAGCGTCCTAGTTGCTTTGCTGTAGAGACGTGTTACATTGGCTAGATTGTTTTAGGGAGTTGCTTATGATGACTTCCAGTTCCCTTTTCTCAGTGGTACTCTCCAACTTAATCCCTCCCATCCAGTATTCCGTCCTGGGGTTCTTTTTCCCTTTGTGCATCACCGTGAAGTTTTGGTGTTTAAGTTTAATGCCAAAGTATGGTGGGGTGATCCAGTTTCGGTCACACTCAGTGCTGATAGATGATGATCCTTGAGATAGAACTGCAAGAACAGCAGCATCAGAACAGCAGAGTGGTTCTGTGAACCAGTAAACCCTGCTTTAGACTGAGATTCAGCTTCACAAATGTCTCCTTTATTTTCATACTGGCCACAGAATTTGCTTGTCCCAATGGTTTGCTGACCTGCTGCCAGCTTCTTCAAGGGAGTGGTCCTGTGAATTAGCGTATGTACAGTATTTGTTTATATAACTGTTCAGTATGGAAAATACTTGTTGCAGTTTAAAAACATTTACAAGGAAATACTTAAATTGTTCTACATTTAAAAGTCTTAGACAGTGGCAGCTTCAAAACCAACCAGGAGGAGCCCACAGACAGATCCTGCATTGTGATGCTTTTGGCACTCTTAACAGCTACACACAAGCTGTGTGAGCTGCTAGGTAAAGATAAAAGCTAAAACTACATACTGCGTAGGTAAGCACCTTTGATGTCAGATTAAATGTTAAACAATGTAAATAATTCTGGTAATCTGTTGTTAAAGTGCAGCAGGTATTCACCATATTGAATTATCTGAACATATATTGTATATATTTTAATTCATACAGCCGCCCCTTGAAAAAGCTGGCAGGGGGCTAGTGAAACTATTGGCAAGCAAATTCAGTGGCCATTATGAAAATAAAGATGAATTTGTGAAACTGAATCAAGTCTAAAGTGTGGTTATCCGTGTAGTTTTAACCACCAAACTTTGAACCACCCTTCTAATCTTTGCAGGTCATTCTACAGCTCCCTAACCCTTTCCTCACTGTCTACCCTGCCACAGAGCTTAGTGTTATCTTTGAAGAGACATCTTGCCTTGTATTCCTTCTCAGTGGTCACCGATGAACATACTGAAGAGGACTGGCCCGGGACTGAACCCTGTGGCACCCACTTGTGACCTCTTTCTAAGACCTCATTAGTTACTCCCTAGCAGTCAGAAAAAGTTTTCTAATTGCTGTTTTGGGCACTTCCTAGCAGCTGAGAGTTTTTATCCGTACTGTTTTATTTATTTTACTAGGTAGGCGAACTGGAACCCTGGTCTGTTTTTGTGATGTCTGGGGTCAAGACATAAAGTATGTATACAAACAGCACAAAGAAACTTGTTTCATATCATAAAGCAGTAATACCCGGCAGGGTGGGCAGTATACCTTATAGCCCCCGAACGTCTGGTATGGCACATACCACCTGCAGTATTATGTATATTTGAAAAAACAAATATTTTATATGTTTAGATGTTAAAACTCTCTGATGTTTCATTTATTTTTAATAAAATAATACCTATGCCTGCATTTTGTTTTTGTGCGCTAGAGACTTTTGTCCCACTAGAGCGCCATACTTATGACTATGGAGCTGGTTATCAGTGCTTACCCTCCGCACATACACATCGGTTATAACATTTTTTTGTACTGTTTTTATTTATGGCTAAATTCCTAGGCATAACATCTGCTAATGCACTGCATTACCATAGGATAAAACCATTGAAATGCATCGTATACGGACTGCCTTGTAACTCGCACTTCACTTCATTTCATCTGATGATGTATTCAAGGCCATACTGTAAAGACATTTTAAACTGTCCTAAAACATTTGTAAGCCAGCAGGACTGATTAAACTTTAAATCAGAAGCAACATAACTGTTTAGTTGTATGTGTTAGAGTCTCTGAAGTCCTCATGGCAGTCAACAATGCAGTTGTACTACAGAACCTTCCATGGCTTCTGCACAGAGCAAAATATTTCCAAGTGGTGCCAAACAGCCTGAGGTAGAAAATACAAAATGTGGCTTGGCTGTAAAATAAACTTGAGTTGACCGAGAGAGAAGGCGGTAACCTTGGTAGCACTACTGTGTGTGAGAGGAGTGTTGCTTTCTTTGTTTCGATACCCAGACAGATACTAATCTGTGGCACGGAAAACAAAGTTCCGCTGCTGTCATACACAGTAGTGTTACTGGAGCTAAGCGCTCTCTGTCTTGCTCAGCTCATTTTCAGTTTGCAGCCAAGCTTCATTTTTCCACAACCGTGCAGACTTTTTAAATTTTAAGTGTGAATCTTGCGGGGGACAGGGGAGATTGGCTGCTAGTTCATGACTTGTTTAGCAAGCGAAAAAATTGCAGCTGGCCAGTTTGAAAATTTGTGGTGGACAGCAGGGTACCCCAAGTAATGGGGCACCCAAAGTGGCACTTGTTATTTAGCGGGCATTGTTAAAAATAAATGCATGCCTGGACAGGCTTTCATCCAATCAGCATGCTTTATTTTCAAGCCCATTTCTAAAGTCTTACCTACAACATAAAAAATATTTCAGCTAGTTGTACACCTTCAATTTCAACAATCTATAGCTAAAATTGAACTGAATTCAAAGGGCAGTCCATTCAGCATTCTTGCTCCATAGTAGTAGGTATAAGAAAGTTCATTCATTTGTTTTTCTGGATTTCTCCAGAAACCAAAAAAAAAAAATCCACTCTCAACCCGTATTTGAAATCACCAGAATAAGGCTACGTGTGACATACAAAATTTATTTTATTTTTGCTACATAGCAGTGAAATTAAAATTGATACTGCGAACATGACACAGACAACTCAAAGTTTGACATCTGTACACGGCACTTTATCAAGAGAGAAATAAAGCACCTTGTACTGGTGCAAAACATCAAGATGCTTGTGTCTCATTTGTGTTATCTATTTTTAACTTTCACTGCTATGCAGCAAAAATAAAACGAATTTTTCCATGTCACCTTAGCCTTATTCTGGTGATTTCAAGTGTGGGGCCTGAATTGAAGGTCGTTTGTGCTTGTATTCTGTGTTTTACCTGTGCACCAGTGCTTTTACCAGTCTTGAGCTGCTCTGTTTGCAGTTGGACTTTCTCCACAAACCACCTGGTAATGTAGTTCCATGTTTGATGTATGCCATCAGACATGGGCTCATATTGGATGCCATTTCTGGAAAAATTCAGTAAAACTAAAGTAGGTGAATTCTTTTTTCTCCTCCTGTGGCTTAATATTTCTAAGTGGTCTACCCAACAGAATTAAGGCCAGATGTATCAGTGTTTTGAGTTCTACCATACTAACTGCTGCAAGAGCTTTTAATTAGTTTTGTGTTCCTGGGTAAGTAAACTGGGTAATGGTACCAACTAAAGGAATGACCCAGGTAGCAAAAACTAAAACACCAACATCATAAGTTTGATGGTTTCAGGTATTGCACAGGTACTAAACAGCAGCCCAGGTTGGGAACTGCTTACAAGGGTAACATCAATGCAGTAGTATGGGTTTTAGTCTCTCTCAGCATTGCCTGGCCAAACTTACTAAACATTGCATTGGCCCTTTTCTGTAGACTGAGAATGTCCTCTTTTGTCATAAATCTCTAACAGAACGTAAATCATGAATAGAGTTGCCAGACAATTTGTGGCTACTCTGGTGTGGTCTGGTTAGTGCTGCTGTTTCTCTCCTCCTTTCTGATGCCTGTGTTTTCATTTCCTGAAGGCCGTGATGATATCCTGAATGGCTCTCACCCAGTCTCCTTTGACAAGGCCTGCAGTTTGCGGCTATCAGTGCCAGATCCAGTTTGGGCCCCTAGCGAGCAGAAACACAAACCTGGCTTCTTAGAGTGAGTGGCATTGCAACACTGTCTTGTCTTTCCGTTTTATTGTTATCAGAATTATTATAACTAAAAAGGGGCTTTGTCGTTTAGCAAAAGGAGCTCCATTTTAGTATCGGACTAACTCACAAGCCGTTCATTTCTTCCTTAGTTATTGAAACATAAGATAGTATTGGGATGTTGAAAGACTTTGGGTTCATTGTGTTCACCACTTGTGCCGTACCCAATATGAGACTGGACATGCATCCAGTCAGTTTGCATATTACCCTGTTCATGCTGTGTAACCCTCAGTCCTGTCCTCCCTCAGGTGTTTTTAAAGCCTGAATGCTCAGCCGACTCCATGGCGCCGAGCGAGGAGCATCGCTGTGGCACTCTGGTGACCTGGGTTTGCACCATGAGCCCGATTGACAGGAGCTGAAGCCAGCAGAGAGGGAGTTGGAGCATCTTTTGATGCTTACCTCCTGGGGGTGGGCGGTGTTGGTCTGCTTGACTGGCGGTTACTGGTGGTGGTTAGTGGAGCGATTTGGGCAGCGTGCAGCACCACCCACATTGCTGATTGTCCCTGCCCCCAGGACACGTTGCAACCACACAATGTGGGAGGTGAAGGGCCTCAGAAAGAGGAAACTTGCAAGCCCAACCACCAGGTGATGGCTGCTTTGTTCCCCAGTGCCGCATAGCCTTTTTCAGCCCGCGACCTTGATCCTTCTGTCTCTCATGCATGGTCAAGGTAGTGGAATAATCTCTACTCCTCTGGTGCCCGAGGGAAGTTGGGGGCCCCAGAAGGGTTACCCTGGGGCCTCTATAGAGGACAAACAGATGGGAACAGGGGCGGCTGGTGAGCAGAGGTGCAAATGCTGGCCCGAAGGAGTGGTGGGCAGGGGAACACGGGAAGGAGAGGAAAAAGCCAGAATGCTAATGAGTTCTGCTACTTTACCATGTGGGGTATCCTGTAGGCTGATAACCTGTGTGAGTTTATGCTTTGGACAGGCACTGCTTGTGAGTGCTGAATGCTTCACTCTTTTTTTTTTTTTTTTTTTTTTTTTTTGTTAAATCTACATTCTCCTTGCTCTTTATGATTCTGGTGCCTGTCCTCCTCAAGAACCACAAGGCACACAGAACCCCCTGTGTTTCTTCTCTGCTTTCACCTGCCTCTATAGCTCTCTGGGTATCCCCTAGATGGAGTCAGCGTTAGGGGATATACCCCTGACAGTGTCGGTGGAAGTCAATGGAAGCACAATATCGGATGTACTGGGGTCCATCATCCACAGGCAGTCAGGCTATCCCCCTTTGCTAGAATGGTGGCACTGTTGGCGACAGTGCAGGCATGCACACAGAGTGCACAGCTGTGCACTGTCCACCAGCAACCTTCCACCCAAGGCACATCCTGCCTATAGCCTCGCCTGTGGTCACCCAGTTGGTGCTGTGGTGGGGTGTTGCACAGGCTCCCTTATCCGAGAGGAGAGCATTCTCTGTGATGCTCCTTCTCTGCCACTGGCTGGCCCCAGAAACTGGAATCTACTCCTGAATCTAGTTGCTGGCATCTTCTGTCTTTTTACACTCTTCATCTCAATTTTTTATCTGATGATCTTGCTACCCCTCCCTCATACTGTACTTTAAACAAATGCCAGTCATGTAGCATCCAGACCCGCCCCCAGCAGCAGCTGGCGTCACTGACTTGAATCAGGCATACGCAGTTCATTTTAAAGTGTCTGTGTCATGGAGCTATGTAATTCTTCAACATACTGGTTGCCATTTCTGTGCTCCTTTGAGGCTAAATACAACTAGTGTTACCCATGCTTAGCCTCCATGAGTTGTGGAACCTGTGGCTAGCGTGTTGGAGCATTAGAATTATGCTCCACAGCACATCTTTCAGTTGACTCTCTCAGGCCTTGTTACCATCAGTAATGTCAGCGCAAGTGTTTCTGAGATGTCTGTAGGAGTGGCATTTGTTTGCATTATGGTAATGAAGAGAGGAGTCGTAGGGTCTCTGGATAGAACTTTATAAGTAAAGTAAACATAGATACAACTCTGTTAGCACTTACAGTGCTCATCAGAGCAATAGGAACGTTCTTTAATAACTACCCTTTCCCTCTCCCATTACTACTGAAGAACTGTAACCTGCTTTTTCCCCATCCTCTTCAGTTTGAAGGACTTCCTGCCAAAAGAATACATCAAACAGAAAGGAGAACGGAAGATCTTCCTGGTGAGTTGTTGGCAGGAAGGGAGCGGTCCACTGATTAGAATCGATAAGGAACATTTTAGTTACTTGTTTCTCTTGATTTTCAGGCTCACAAGAACTGTGGGGACATGAGTGAAATTGAGGCCAAGATGCGGTGCGTTAAGCTGGCCCTCTTGAAGACCTATGGCGTGTCATTCTTCCTGGTGAAGGTAAGGTGCTCAACCCTTCTCCCCCAAAAAAATAAATTTGTCACTTTCAGGTGGCAGGAATGGAGACAGAATTTTATTGAGATAACTGGACTGATGATTTAGGGGATGCTTTTCCTTTTCTATCCAGTATTCCACATTATGATCAATGAAAAACATTGAAACTGCTACTTGATAAAAGCAAAGGTCTGAGGAACACTGTTTCTTAGTCACCATGTAGTTTGTTTCAGAAATAATTTTCTCTGACAAAAACATCAATATACCCATTTTCTTTTTGTTTTCTTTTATCCCTAAATTGAAGATATGGGATTTTGAAGCATTTAAAAGTTCCTGTGCTCATGCCATGCCTACCATGAACAGATGAAATATCTTGGTACCATGTTAGGCTGTTTACCATTGGTTATATTTGGCAGCACCGTCCTAATACATCCACAATGCAGAATCTAGTACCTACATTCGAAAGTTTCCCAGACCTAGACGTGTGTTTAAAAACATGAGTTATTAAACACACAGCTATAAAGGTTACAAATCTCTGAGAAAATTAAAACACTGAAGATGAATCAAAGGATGTCACAATAAATTTCTGTGATTAGTTTGTTTATGCTGCTGTTCTCTGGTCACCCCATCTGCTTGGCTACTTCCTATCCTGTCACCCTGGCATCCCAGAACTTATCTTCACCTCTTGTGTGCCCTCAGAGCTTTCACCTTCTTGCGTGGGCAGCGGGGTACCTCAGCTACTAATGTAGAAAGCAATTGGTTATGTATGGTGGTGCCTGCAAGCAGCTGGTGCCAGCTAGCCAGTCAGGTTGTTATCCTGCTTTCTCCCATTACCCTCAGGGCGTCAGCAGCAGGGTGCACAAGTACACACATATGCAAACATGCGGTGCGACACCAGCTGACATCCCCCACCCACGAGCCGCTGCTGACCGTCGGCCACCTGTGGTCACCCAAGTGGCATTACAGAAGCAGAGCTAGTTGACCTCCCTCCCTGCAGGAGGAGAGCATCCTCTGGGATGGCCAGTGTACCCCCTCCAACTAGTCCCTGATGACCTGAGGTCATTCCCAAACTCGAGTTGTTGGGTGTTGCAAGCGTGCTAAAACAAACAAACAAAAAAGCTAAATAACAAAATGTTTTGCCGATTTATTTATTTATTTGAAGACTCATTTCGATTGTATTTCTATATATTTTTTCAGATAAACCCGTCTTTCTTTCTGGTTGTACAGATTAATATGAAAATAAGATCACTTTCCATGAGATTCCTGTCTGCTGTGGCTGCTTGCCTACACCTGCGTCATAATCCTCTTTTATGACATTAGAATCATTTCCTCAGCAACAGGTTATGTCACATGTGGAGGATTGTGACATCAGGGGTAGCAAAGCAGTCTGAACAGAGGAAGTCTAGTGAACAGTGATCATGTGTTTATGTTAATTTGCATGGTTATAAAAAAGTGAGGGGGGCTACATTTTAGAACATATATGAAATATAAGCTAGAATCAGACTGTCACCTTTTCCTGTTTTAAATAAAAACTTGAAAACAAAATAGTTTGGTTGTGCTATAATTTGTTGTTCTGTGAAGTGTGTAAAATGTATATCTAACAAAATAGTTTTCCTGTGAGTTCTAGTGTAATGGAACTCAATGATATCGTAGTTTTGTACAGATTTTAATTGTAACATTTCAGATGGCAGTTGGAAGTGAGCTTTAGCTCATTTGGCTGGTTGTCACCTGTTCTTGTTTTAAATAAAACATGAAACTTGCAAGTTATGTTTTTCCAAAGCTTCCTTTGCAGCATTAGTTTTTTTTTTTTTGTGTTGTGGTACATTGATTGTATGTCTAGTAAATATGTTTAAAATGGCATGATGAAAGTATACAGCAGCTGCATATGGAACAGTAGAATGCAGAGGCTTTTGGAGCTCTTTAGAAGATAGAGCTGATCGAGTACATGTTCTGTGCATTCATTTCTCCCAGTGTGACACTTTAAGCAGAATTATAATAAAATGGTAAGAAAAACGCTGCATTTGTGAGTGTTTACCTGTGCATCAAATATGTTTGATGCACAGTTAAAACAAGTTCTTAAAAGCAGGACCGCATTAAAAAAAAAAAAAAATCTACATGCTGTTAGAACTCTTTATTTTGAAATGCTGCCATTTTTTTTCTCTTGGTAACGTGGCTCATTCTGTACTAGTCACCAGTCAGCAAAACGCTGGTACCAGATGCTGTTAACATATTTACCCTTTCAGGCCAAAAGCCACTAGTGTAAAAGAAAAAGTCAGTCCTGCTGTCTCAATTTACTTCTGATTAAATGCCTTTTACCAGACCTGTACCTCACTTGCGAGGAATTACAGTGCTTCTCCTGCAGTCTCTGCCTGCAAACGCATTCCCAACCCGCCATAGTTCTCAATTCAGATAGTGTTGCACCAATTCTGTTTTTATTATTTTTGTTTTCTACTTAGGTAATCACAGGCTCACTGGTAGTATGTAATATGCGGCGCTGGGGACAGTTTTACTTTGGTTTACTGAGGACGCTGGTTAGCTCGGGTCATGGCACGCTGAGGGGCTGCTCAGTCTGGCACATCTCCTAGAATGCTCAGCTTCTGTAACTTGTGGTACAACTTTTTAATTTTAAATACTAGGCTAAATTGTGGTAGGCTGATATGCTCTTTCTCCTGTGATAAATACAGGGCTGCATCTCCTGATGTGCACCTAGCTTACAGTAAAAAAATATATATTTTCACCCTAGTCGCACTCCTATCCCACAATAATGATATTGCCTTCACTCTAGTTCACAGAGTTGATGGGGTGTTCCTGGCTGCACCAGTCTGAAAAGTGTGTAAAACATAGACGATAGTATAGGGAAACAATAACATAATGTTCTACTTGGCGGAAGGAATATTTTGTGTCAGTCTAATAAAATAATATCCTTTTATATATAAAATGTAGTTTTTTTTTTTTTACATTAAGTGAAAATAAAAAGGATAGCCCATTTATAAGCTCAGTAAGACACTCGGTGTGTGTGTGTGTGCACACTGAACAGATATTACCGCACTTCCAAGGGCTGAAGACACTTGGCCTGCGATCTTGTGCCTCACTACGCCCCTGGGCATGGGGTAATATCTGTTTAATGCAAGCCCCTCGTATTATTGCTTACTTCTTAGCCTACAGCATTGCTGAGTGCACTTTTAAAAGCACTTATACCTCCCATATTTACTATATTTACCTTCCCGTGAAAATTTCTTTTATCAGGACAGCAACGTGAAAATAAGATTCTTGTCATAGAAAAGTCATCTGCTTCTGCGGTCTGTCTACACATGATGTCATATTTTTCTTTTAAAATCACAGCTGGTAGCCTGGAAATAATTATGATGTCACGAACAGGAGATTATGACATCACATATGTGCAAGCAGCAGGAGCAGATGAAGCTTAAAGGATGAGGATCCCATGTCCATACATATTTCCTTAGTAATAGAAAAACAAAGGGAACATAGGAAATTCAGTTAATATTATGTATAATGTTATATAGTTTCCTGTGATGTGTTACGAGCTTTCTAAGGGAATAATAATTATAGGATCGTGGATATGATCTATCCACACTTATTGGCATGTCCTTTCCTTTAAGATTGTTGCCAGAAGGTCAAAAGCTGGCTTCTCCCACCCACTCTGGTTGTATATCCCTTGGCTCCACCCTTGCGCCAGATCTTCCTTTCCGCTGGAAGATTCAGGTTCCTCCTTATCACTCACGTGCTACTGTAGGCCCTGGCACTTAAATCTACAGATTTACCCAAACTCTGACTCATTAGAGTTTCTCCAATCGGTTGCAGTCTCAACCATGATGGAGGGCGCTCCTCACATGGTTTCCGTTTGCTGCCCGTGTGGGCAAAATATGTCTCGCACTGACCTGCATGGCTCATCTGTTTATTGCCTGGGTATCAGTCATGACACCCAGACATGCAAAATGTGTTGCACTTTTCATCCAAACATTTTGGACGATCGTCTCGCACGACTGCAACTGGTCAGACTGGAAAAATGGAATCCTCGGTCAAATCCAAGGAAGCCTGTTGGGTGGTCTCTGCGGCTGCAGGGTCCGACAAGCAGCTGAACAGATGAAGACCTTTGAAGAGGAGGCGGCTCGGGCTGCGGATTGATCCTCTTCCATGTCCATCTTGTCTCGCTGGAGTTGTCCAGTCCCTCCCTACCAAGGAGAGGGACCTTTGAGGCACACATCTCTCGGTCCCGTAAGAAGGACAAGGAGCCTAAGGAATCTTCATTTTGCTGATGATGCTCCTGGATCCGTCACGAGATCTCGGTCCGAGAAATCTGCTGCCTCAACTTCGGTCAAAGTTGCGGCCTTGGACGCTGCTTCATGGTGCCCTTGTCAGGCCAGCCAGCTAAGGCGCGGGGCGATGATCTGGTTGAGATTATCCTCGACCCTGTCGACTTGTCATTCGATGAGGCTGATAACTCCTTATTCAGGACCCGGTCCTGCCAGTTAGCGAGGAAGATACCCAGCCTGCTGTGAATCCTCCTATGGCCCAGATCCCTGACCAGGAAGAGCCACGGTTCTCCCTGGTGCCTTCTGAGTGACCCTGTATATTTCTCCCCGACGCTCCAGGTCAAGGTCTTGGACACCTCGACTGACAGGTCAAAGAAGGCAAAAATCTTAAGAGGTGGCGCCGCCACCACTCTTCTTCATCCTCCTCGGATAAGGGAGGCTTCAATGGAAACTCAGTCGATCCTACAAAGGATTTAATGTGTCAACAGCTCATTTTGTTGGGCCAGAAGTCGTCTTTGCCTTCTACACCAACCATTACTTGGCTATGGCCCTTGAGGCCGGCGCTACTCCTCAGGAGCCAGTCCGCACTATTCTTCCACCTGTGGAGTCGGTCAAGACCATTCCGGCTCAGCCACAACACGTCTCTCCACCAATTGTGGTGGAACTGCCACTGAAGCAGCCTCCTTAAGTGGGCTGCTTCTAAGGAAATCTCGGCCCATTCTGGGCCTACCACGTAGGCTGTCTGTTGCCCTCACTCCTGGCAGTCCCAGGCGGGTACAGGGTGACTCTGGTGACTGGCCGGTTGTCCAAACCCTTCGGAATCTGAGGACTCCGCCTATATTTTCGCCTTTGGACGAGGAATCCATTGGTAGTCTTTCTATGGAGGAAGGCCCTTCTTCCTTCATGGGCATCCCTCGCCTCATCTCCGAATCCATGGGAATGCCCTTAGAACCCGCTTCAGAAACCGCTGAATACCCCTCACTGGTATCCTTAAACAAGGACTTCACCAACGGAGGTCTTCCCAGTGGCCGAGACTGTTGTTGGCCCGGCTTTGGAGCTGTGGCAGCACCCTGCCTCCTGCCCGTGTCTTCCAGCCCTTTGGCCCCACAAGTATACGGTGCCCATTGGGTTCCTTTCGGGATTCACAGAACATCCCTCGGCTGAGGGACTGGTGACTGGGTCTGTGTTCAGGTGCTCGGGTAATGCCTAAGACACCAGTAGACCTGCGGACAAAGTGTCAAAACATCAGGCCATTTGGCCCGGAAAGTCTATGCTGCCTCTTCGCTGGTCTTCCGCCAGGCAAGCTTGCCATCATCATCATGGCACTTTTCTCATGCCCTACTGGGCTCTCTCAGTGAGCTTCTACCTCACTTCCCCACAGACCTCCAGACCAGGGTCGGCTGGTTGCGAAACAGCAGCTCCAGATGGCCTTGGACCGCTGAGATTCCTGTACCTGCTCAGTGGTGGCCACAGTTGCCTTGTGCCGCAGGACTTGGTTGTGGGTCTCCATCTTCATGGCAGATACCCAGCACACACTGATGGACGATCCTTTCCTGAGTACCAACCATTTCAGCCCAGGTGTGAATGGTCACTTCCAACACATTGAAAAGTCCAGTGCCACCTTGGACTCTGTGACTTCTGCTCAGAAGGAATCCCAGGGTTTCAAAAGCAGAAGAAGCCTTTTGGCTTTCTGCCCTGTGGCCAAGCAGCCCCATCTCCAGTTGAGGTAGCATTAGCAGCAGGCTCAACCTTAGTGCCCTCGGCTCAAGTCCAGGCCCCCAGCGGCCCATAAGCCCAGAGGCCAGGGTTCAGGTGGTCCCCAAGCTGGACCCTCCTCCTCCTCCTCCAAGCCTGCCCAGCGATGGGATGGGCGTGGCCACCCATCCAGCTCTGGATCCTCCCGTGGGGGCCGACTCCCCACTTCCTTTCTGCCTGGTCTGCTGTTACAACAGACAGGTGGGTTTTAGAAATGGTAGGCCAGGGACTACCTCTGGAATTTGAGCAGTACCCACCAAGCTGAACCCGTGTCCCACGGGAGGAAATGGTGTCCATACACAGTCACTCCGAGACATCGCCCAACTCCTCTGCAGGAGGAGGTGGCCAGTCATGGACCCCTGTCAGCCTGTGGTTCGTGATCCTGGTACGCCCTGGTCCCGAAATGGATGGTTAACTCTCTTGCAGATCATACCATCTCTCGAGCAAAACATGTGGTTTTGCTCTGTGGATCTCCAGGACGTGTTCTTTCACATCCCAATCCATCCATCTCACCAGAGGTTTCTTCGCTTCGGGCAGAGGGGCCTTTTCGAGTTCTGAGCCATGCCTTCGGCCTGTCATCAGCCTCCAGGGTCACCTAATGCATTGCAGTGGTGGCGGCCCATCTTCAACGTCGAGGGTCGGGTGCACCCTATCTCGATGACTGGCTCATAGCGGGTTCCTCCAGACAGGAGGTGGAGAGGTTCAGGGACCTGCATCGATCTTGGTCTCCTGGTCAATGAGACCAAGTCGAACTCATACCTTTGCAGGTTATCTGCTTCATCGGGCAGAGCATGACTCTTGCCAAGCCAGAGCCAGGCTCCCCATGGACAGGGCAGAGGTTCTCTCCTCCTTTGCCCATTCATTTCTGGTTGGGCACCTGCTCTGACCGACTACCTCCAACTTCGGGTACATGGCGGCCTGCACCGCCAGTGGCATATGTGCCCTCTCAATGGAACTGGCCAACCAGTGGACACAGCAACATGGTCATTTCGATCAGCTGGTCACAGTGACCCAGAAGATGTGGGAAGCTCTCCAGTTGCAGGAAAGGATCCGTTTGTCAGTCCTGAGCTGACAGTTGTTCACACGACCGATGCCTCTCTCACAGACTGAGGTGTACACATGTGGAATCAGAGTCCATGGGCTCTGGACCTCTGAGGGCTTCTGATGTTATATCAACCTGCTGGAGCTCAGAGCAGTCTGACTGGCACTGTCAGCATTCTCTCCACTCCTTGGGGTCAAGTAGTGCAAGTCCAGATAGACAGTACCACGACCATGTACTATCTCAGCAAGCAGGGCGGTATGCACTCCCAGCCTCTGTGCAGGAAGCACTCCACATCTGGACCCTCATGTGCCGACTGGAGGCAGATCTCCTAGCCATCCATGTGGCAGGAGCCTCAAATCAACTGGCGGACGCTCTGTCGTAGGCAGGGCATATTTTATTTAAAAGACACCCATCCCGGAGGCTCTTGGCGCCGAACATACTAAAATTTCATAAAAACTCAATCAATAGATTATAAATACACAGATAATACTATATGAAACATAGATAGACAATACAACAACAATTAAATAGAATTTATAAATACTACCCTCAATAATGGCTACTAAATCAGAAATAGCTGGGATAGTTAAGGCATTCAGGTTTGGAGTCGGGATATGGTTAAACAGCAGAATCCGGGAAGGTCTGACTGTACAAAAAGGCATTGAGGTGGGCTTTGAATACCTCTGCTGAAGGGCCTCTCTAACAGCTGGAGAAAGAGAATTCCACAGGGACGAGGGTGGTGCCACTAAATGCTCTGTTGCCTACTGTTTTAACTTCGTCCTGGGAGTTGTGAAGAGGCCCCTAGAGGAAGGGCAGAGAGAGGGGACTGAAACAGCAGGTGTAAGAAGGTCCTTCAGGTAACCAGGGCCCAGGCCATGTAGGGCCTTAAAGGTGAGCAAGCCCACCTTGAAGCAGACCCTCCACCTCACTGGCAGCCAGTGCAGTTCATGCAGCACCGGGGTGATATGACAGTACTTTGGCTGTCCTGTCAGCAGCCTAGCCACTGAGTTCTGCACCAGCTGCAGTTGGCGGAGGGTACCCGCTGAGACCCGAGATAGGCGCATTACTGTAGTCAAGCCTGAACGTCACTAAGGCATGAACCAAGGTGGGGAGGTCCAGGGCGGAACTTGGGGCTTTATCCTGGCGATATTCCTCAGATGACAAAAACTGGTACGCATAACGGATGACACCTGAAACTCAAGCATCAGTTCGCTGTCGAGAATAATGCCCAGATAACGCACCCTAGAGGAGGCCTTCAATGACACAGAGCCAGAAAAAGCCCTGTCTCTGCACTAGAAGTCAGGCTATCATGCCCTCTGTTTGACTCCACCACCAGTACCTCCGTCTTATCAGGGTTCAGTTGCAGCCAGATGGAGAAATCCAGTCATTGATCTCAGCAAGGCAACTGTTAAGCACTTCCACTGCGCAGGATACTCCTGGGGCAAAGGAAAAATACAGCAGGATATCATCAGCATAGCAATGAAAACCCAAGGTGTATTTCCTAATGAGCTTTCCCAGGGGCAGCAAGTACACAGCAAACAACATCAGTGACGAGACCAAACCGTGGAGAACTCCATGACAGGAGGCTAGAGGAGGAGGAGAATTCCCATTACTACCCTTTGCCTCCTTTTGGATAAAAGACTCGAACCAGGAGATGACAGTACTGGCGAGTCCAGCAGAATCCCTCAGACAGTCATGATAACACCACGATAGTCCACCGTGTCAAATGCTGAAGAGAGATCGAGGAGGGCAGTGCCCCCTCCCCGATCTCTTGCCCTGAGGAGGTCGTTATGCACCCAAACTAATGCAGTCTCTGTGCTGGTGCCCTCACACCAAAACCCAGACTGGAGTGGCTCAGATAGATCATGGGCCACAAGGTGCTCCTCAAACTGAAGCATCACCACCTTCTCCACAATCTTACCCAAGAATGAAAGATTGTCAGTAGGACTGTAATTTACCTTGACGTCAGGGTCCAGTGATGGTTTCTTCAGAAGGGTCCCACCGTGCCATCCTTCAAGACATTGGGAAAGACCTAATACGACAAGGAACACCGGACAATCGAGGCAAACATCGGGCCAACAGATTTGACATCCCATTAAGAAATGAGTCTGCACGGATCCACTTCACAAAGGTGTGTCGTAGCTTGGAAGCAACCTCAGTGATCTCTGCACCAGTCTAAACTCACCCCAACCTGGCAGTGTGCTCTCTGGATGCCCGTGGCAACCACTGTCGGCTGAACTATGGCTCACTGGTGAGATGTCCCATGAGTGGTCTCTCCATCCAGAGGTAGTACACAACCTGTTCTCCCACTGGGGCAAACCTCTGGTGGATTTGTTTGCCTCCAGGAGGCTCGCGAAGCTGAGGCTGTTTCATGCCCGCCCCCTCAGCAGGGCTCGCTCAGGTAGATGCCTTCTTGAGACTGTGGACCCCAGCTCTCTTCTGTGCCTTCCCTCACTTCCCTTGGTTCTCGGTGTAGTACTCAAGGTGAGGAGGGACAAGGCACAGGTGATCCTAGTAGCCCCAGACTGGCCTCACCAGTTCTGGTATCCAGATCTCCTCTGCCTCAGCTCCAGGCCTCCGAGGTGTCTTCCAGTACACCTGGTCCTGATCTCAGTCAATCAGGGAAGTTATTCCATCCAGACCTTCAATCCCTGAACCTGACAGCATGGTTCCTGGCGGCTAGAGTTCCAGGCTTTGGGTCTCTCTGAGGATGTACTCACAGTTGTGGAAGCATCCAGAAAGGAGTCAACCAGGTGGTGCTATGCCTTCAAATGGAAAAGATTTTCCATTTGGTGTCAGAGCAAGTGCTTTGACCCTTTGTCCTGTCCGGTGGCTAGTATCCTCGACTAGCTTTGGTCTCTGTCCAAAGGGGTCTTGGTCTACAACCCTTAGGTGCACCTGGCAGCCATCTTTGCTTACCGGGCACAGGCCGGTCAGCGAAAGCGGTGGCACAGGAGAAAGGTGGTCTGATGCGTCTTTAAAGGCCTCAACCATTTTTCCCTCTGGTACGTGAACCACCATCACTGTGGGATCTACTGCAGGTACTGGCAAAGCTCATGGGCAAGCCATTTGAACTGATGCACAGGTGTGAGATGTCACATCGATCATGGAAGACCACCTTCTTGGTAGCTGTCCGTCAGCCAGAAGGACTGGGAGCTACAGGCGGCGCTCTGTTGAGTCTCCTTACCTGGTCTTCCATAGGGACAAGGTTGACCTGCGCCGCACCGAAATTCCTTCGAAGGTGGTGTTGGAGTTTCACATTAACCAGGTGTTGACTCTGCCAGTGTACTTCCCCAATTACACCTTGGAGGCCAGTACAGGCTCCATACCTTGGACCTGAGACACTCTCTTATAAGGAGTGGACAGCTGAAGTTCGGGGAGAGGTTTACCAGTTGTTTGTCACCCTACGCTGAAGCCACACCTGCAGCCATGTAGATGATTAGCAGATGGATTACATCATACATTGCTCTCTGCTATAGGTTGGTAGGCAAGAAGCCTCCCATGGGGATAAGAGCTCACTCACCTGCCATACTGCTAGCGTCAGTGGCTGCTTCCCAGGGACATCCCTATCCAGGAAATGTGCAGGGCTGCCACCTGAAATCAGCAAACACTTTCATCACCACCACCACATCGAACTTGAGGCAAGCGGGATGCTGGTTTTGGGGCCTCAGTTCTCCAATCTCTGTTTCCTAAGTAGAGGCTATCGCCTTGCCTTCCTCCTCCCAGAGAACTGCTAGGAGTCTGCCAACAAGTGTGGATAGAACAACATATTCACGATCCTAGAAAACAGGTTACTCACCTGTAACAGTAGTTCTAGGAGTGGTATATGTTGTTCATCCACATGGATCCACCTGACCTCCCGGCTTCAGCACACAATCTAAGCTTCCAGTGGGCCAGATCTGGCGTCAGGGGTGGAGCAAGGCATATACCACCCAGGTGGGTTGGAGGAGCCAGCTTTAGACCTTCTGGCAAGAATCTTACAGGAAAGGACATGCCAACAAGTATGGATGAACAACATATACCACTCCTAGAACTACTGTTACAGGTGAGTAACCTGTTTTTACAAGCATCATTGGAAGAATGAGCAGAAGCAGACACATGTGCCTGCCATGATTGCTGGCCATTGCTCAGTGGCTAAAGCCAGTTATACTCAGTTTTAATAAATGTCCGATTTTGTTTTGAATGTATCCATAGTTCTACTCTTGACAGTATGACTTAGTAGGCTATTCCATAGTGAGAGATGACTCTTTGCATAAACCACTCCTACTTCTTACAGTTTTTAAATGTAATTTTTATTAAACAACAACAGGTTGTAGAACAGCAAGTCTGAACAACTTAGTGCAAACTATTCATGTAAGTGAGAATACGTTATTAGTACAGAAAAGTCCAGACCAGATGCAGTAACTAAGACCTCCAGCTAATCAGTCCGTGTCCTCAGTATCTAGACCATTCCAGGAGGTGACCCTTCTTCCTCCTAGTAGAGATCAGCAGCTTATAGTTCATAGCTAATAAATTGTACCTGCATAAACAGTGAAAACATACAATATGAAAATGTAGGGCATGTAGGTGGCAGAAACGTTAAGACCTGGGTTAACAGTTAAAGAGATAGTGGAGCCAAAACAGACAGACAGGAAAATAATAAAAATTTTAAGTAGTCAGTTGTAACCTTTTATTTCTGAAGTATTTTTCTTTTACATTTTCTCATCAGAAAGTATTCTATGGGATAATATTGTGCTGGATGTGTGGAACAGCTCTTAGCCTGGCAGCTAACAAATCTAACTCTACTGCAGATCCGCTCCCTCCCTACTGCCCCTCCGACCACTCCGATCCACCGGCGAGGATTGCTAGAGATTTCTAGGGTGCAACTTCAAACATGTGGGGCCCGTTCCTTTGCATTTATGGCCCCTACCCTGTGGAATTCTCTACCTCGTCGGATAAGGGATTGCTTGACCGTCAAAGTTTTATAACTGAACTTAAGACCGACCTCTTTAGCCTGGCTTTCCCAGAAGAAGTTTAATGCTTGGTTGGACTGTTATCCGTTTATAGATCTAACTGAAAATTTAAAGTTTTATGGTTTTATTATTGTATTACTATTGGTGGTTTGTTAGTTTTATGTACAGGCACCTTGATCGATGGAAAGGCGCCTTTAACAAGTAAAGTCTGATTTACATAGAAACATAGAAGTTGATGGCAGATAAGGACTGCAAGGCCCATCTAGTCTGCCCATTTCTTTTCAACCTTGTAAATGTGCCATCGGCCTTTCCTCTGTCAATGGCCTATCTATTCATACTCATCTGTATTGCTCCCTTATGCCTATCTGATGCCTGTTTGAAGCCCTGCACTGTATTCATATCCAACACTTCCTGAGGTAGGCTGTTCCACATCCACCACGCTTTCTGTGAAAAAACTTCCTCACATTACCCCTTAATCGGCTTCCTCTAATCTCATGCTGTGTCCTCTTGTCCTGCTATTTTCTTATATTGAAACATGTTAGACTCTTTCACCTTGTTAATGCCCTTAAGGTGTTTGATATTTCAATCATATCACCTCTCCTCCTTTGCTCTAGGGTATACATATTGAGCTCTGTTAATCTGTCCTCATGTTTTCTGATGCAATCCCTACACCATTTTGGTTGCCCTTCTCTGGACTGCCTCAATTTGGTTAATGTCCTCTGAAGGTGTGGCCTCCAGTACTGCACGCATCTCCAGATGGGGCCTAATCAGTGTCTTGTAAAGAGGGATTATTAACTCCCTCTTCCGGCCAGGATACCCTACTAATAAACCCCAACATCCCCTAGCCTTACCTACTGCTTTAATGGTCTGCTTGAATGATTTCAGGTTATCGGTGATGATGATGCCCAAGTCTGTTTCTTCCCTTGTGACTGTCAGCAACTCCTCCCAGCCTATAGGTGGCTTCAGGGTTTCTCTATCCTATGTGCATGATCTTGCACTTCTTTGCGTTAAACCCCAGTTGCCACTATTCCGATCATTTTGCTAGTTTATCCAGATCTCTTCTCATTCTGCTCACTCCTTCTGGATTATCTACTCTGTTGCAGATCTTGGTGTCATCTGCAAACAGACAAACCTACCCTCCAGTCCATCTGCAATGTCACTGATGAAGATATTGAAGAGGACTGCCCCAGGACTGATCCCTGAGGTACCCCACTTGTGACTTGCATCTCTTCTGACTGTATACCGTTTACCACCACTCTTTGTTTTCTGCCCGTCATCCAGTTGCCACCCAGTTGACCAACGTCTGACCCACCCGAGCCTACCCAGCTTATTAATCAATCTTCTGTATGGAACAGTATCTTGGATCCTGTGCCCTATGGATTCCAGGTGTTGCACTATCCTTTCCTTAAATAGTGCCTCCATAATCTTTCCCACTACTAAGGTAAGACTGACTGGTCTGTAGTTCCTTGCCTCCTCCCTGCTACCACTCTTGTGGAGCGTGATCACATGAGTCCTTCTCCATTCTTCTGGGACCTCTCCGTGCTCAGAGACTCACTAAACAGTTCTGCTAATGGCTCTGCTAGTTCCACCCTTAGCTCCTTTAGTACCCTGGGATGTATGCCATCAGGTCCCATTGCCATGTCCACCCTGAGCTTAACGAGCTCTTGTAGGACCCTTTCTTTATGAAGGGACTAGTGCATACCTCCTTCCCCTTTGTCCATGGTGCTGAGCTGTGGGCCCTGCCCTACCTTCTGTTCAGTAAATACTCAGCAGAAGTATCTATTTAGGATAGATGCTTTTACATGGTCCTCCTCCTCACACACACCCTTATCCCTTTGATCTTAAATACCCTATGGACTTTCTCCTTTCACTAATGTATCTATAGAAAGTCTTGTCACCTTCTTTACTGTTTGTCCTAGTGTTTCCTCGGTTTGGGCATTTGCCTGCCTTACTGCCGTCCCTGCTTCTCTCAGGAAGTTTGGTATGCCTTCCTATCTTCATCCTGCTGTTCCTTATATTTCCTGAAGGCCAGCCTTTGGCTCTGACCTTTTCTGCTACTGTTTTTGAGAACCAAAGTGGTTTCCTTCTTCTTTTGCACTTCCTTTCTCTCTAACACAATGGATGTTGCTTCAAGTATTGCATCCTTAATGCTTGCCCACTTATCCTGTACTCCCTCTCCTGTATTTCTTTTTGCCAGGGCTAGCTTAACTCTGTTGGCCATCTTATCAAAGTCCGCTCCTCTGAAGTCCCATATTTTGCATTGGAATGGGATGATTTAGTTCTAGTGCAAAATTAAACCATACCATGTGATGGTCACTGGCCCCAGGTGACCTTCTACCTGGAGATCTGTTATCCTTTTCCTATTAGTAGGTACTAGAGCTAAGATAGCCCTGTCTCTTGTAGGTTGTTGTACCAGTTGTTTGGAGCCCTCCCTGTAGGGAATCCACCATGTGTCTAGTTCTGGCAGATGTTCCTGCTGATATTGACCAATCTGTATCTGGCATGTTGAAGTCTCCCATTATCAGAACCTCCCTTTAGCTGTCATGTTTTGTATATCTTCTGATGGTAATGTGTCTGTGTCCTCCCCTGGTCTGGAGGCCTGTACACAACCCCATTCGTATAGCTGTCCCATTTCCTTTTTCCAGGGTGATCAACAGTTCTTTTGGCTTCTTATGTGTATTCTGAATTTCTGTAGCTTTGATATTTTCATTGACATAAAGGCCATTCACCCCCCCACCTTTTGCACCTCGGTCTCTTTTGAACAGTACATAGCCAGGTATTGAAGTCTCCCAAGTGTGGTTACTGGTAAATCACGCCTTGCTAATGGCTACTGTGTCCAGTTTAGCCTCTGTCATTATAGTCTGCAGGTCTGGGATCTTGTTTCCCAGACTGCGAGCATTAATACATGATTTTCCATTGGCCAGATTCGGTATGTTAGTTGTTGGGTGAGGTCTGGCGTTTCCCCTGCGTTATATGAGCAGCCTGACCTTTTTCTTACCTGGTGATGCAAATGAACTACAAACATGCTGAACTCCTGTTTGACCACTAGCTGAGGGGAGGGTGTTCTTCCCATTGACGATATGGGCGCTGCACCCTCTCCCCATTTGCTAGTTTAAATATTCTGCAAAATGTCAAACTTCGCTACATGCAGTGACTCCTCCTTAGTCAGATGCAGTCCATCAGATTTAAAGAACTTTGCTCCCAAAACTGTTGCCAGTTCCTAGAAATTTGTGTCCTTTTCCTGGCACCAGCCCTTGAGCCACATGTTTAGCTCCTCTATCTCCCCTTCTCTGACCTTCCGTCCATCTGCCCCCTCTCCAAGTCTGGCAGTATCTCAGAGAAGGAGATGCTGGATGAAATGGATGGTAGTTTGTCACCCAACCTGGTCAGGTGTTCTTTGGTCTCTACAGCTGATTGGCTGGCGAGAGCATTAGACCCTATGTGTATCAGGGACGTCAATGTTTTCTTGTGCTTCCTGAACAGTTTTAGCAGTGTGGTCAGTGCCTCTCCATGCTGATGTACCTGGGAGACATCTGACCATTACCCTGGCTGGAGATAGGTATCAGCTCCCGAATCATGGAGTTTCCTATGATCAGAAGTTTTTTGGATTTCCTTTACTTTTTTTGTTTTGGTTCCTGTTTGGGGCGAGTTTTGTTGTGCTAACTCCTGTGCTGCAGTGTCCAGCTCTGCAGTGTCCTCTGCCCTCTGTTTGATTTCGAGACAGAGGCAGATATCTGTTTGTAGTTTTGTATGGTTTGTGGAGGTGATAATGTTGGAGAGCACCGGTGATGGGGGCACCCTGTTTGCCCCTCCCAATCACCTGCAAACCTCCTGGACCAACTACCCTCTGCAGTCGAGGTGCTTCTGTTGGATGTTAGGGAAATGGCGGCGGTTCTTATAATATATTTCCTCTTGAGTATGCAATTTGGTGGCGCGCAGTCTCTGCCCATGCTGCCTGGAGCTGAGCCCTTAGATCTCCAGTGGCCCAGCATGTAGGACAGTGTCGTAAATCCTGTAAAACTGCCTTGATTTGATTTACTGCTCTACACTACATCAATCAGCATATGACCTCACTAACAGTGACATCACAGGTAAATGACCTGGCAGTCACTCACTTGCTGTTCTAAGTAGTAGTGATGTCACAGTCAGTGAGGTCACAGTGCTGAAAATGATGTGTGGGGCAGTAGAGCAAGATATGTCAACTGCCAGGCTAAAAGATGCTCTACACATCACACCTACTAACATAAAGTAAAAATCTTGTAATTAAATAAAGGGAAAAGAAAAATTAACTCAGATATAAAAGGTAATGTTGGCTACTTTTAAAATCTAATATTAGTTTTAGTCATTACACTGGCTCTTTAAGGGCCAAATGAGTTGCCATAGGGCATGATTTGTGATACCCAGCTTTGCAGTCTGGTCCGAAATTGGGGCAAGCAGCTCCTAAGTGAGGAATCAATTTCTACATGAGATAAATCGAGAATAAGGTCTTCTTCAGTGCTCTGTGTTTAACAGGTCTCCACTGTATTGATATCAGAAAATACTGCTGGCCAACAGCTTGCACAGGTGCAAGCTACAATCGAACAGCAGAAGATAAGAGACTGGTGCACAGTGCATCTGACCTATACGCTGCAGTTTAACCAGCTGTTGGGAGTGCTGCCCCCACAATGAAGGTTGATCAGGTGACAAAATACATACATAGTAACAGTTATTTAAAGCAGCAGTACTTGTTAGTGAAGAACCATTTCATCTTTTTTTTTTTTTTATTAGTAATACTGTATTTCTTGCAAAACAGCAATAGATCCATTTTCCTTTTCATTATATTTCTCTTCTAGGCTGAGAAATAAGTTTCAAAGTTTTAAAGTCATGATCTTACTTGAGAGGCTCTTGCAGTAGTAATTACATATAGGACTGATGCGGCCCGGTGGCTTGGGACCCCACGAAAAAATTTCTGGCTAACGGTCCCTGGCGAGGGACCGCCCCGTCAGGTGACCGGCATTTATCGGCGTTGGTATAAAGGGGCAGTCCCTAGGCGCCCGCCTTCCAGTTCTTTCGCCCGTTAGCTCGTTACCAATCATGCGGTAAAGTTCATGCTTAGTCAGCCCTGTCTTTCGTTGGTTTTACCGAATAATAGTTATTTCTTTTCAATGCGTCAGGTACATTGTCGGTGTGTGTTGTCCCCTACACCCTCCGAGCACAAAACAAAGTGCAACTCGTTGAGCGCTTAACTGCGACACAAGGGCCGGCCATTCCCTGTGCCTTTTCTGTCTAGGCCCGATCACCCGGTCGAGGAGTGCCAGCATTGCCTCAACTTCAGCGGCTACCCAAACGGTGCCAACAGTCCCTGGAAGCCCATCTCCTCAAGAAAAGATGTCTTCTATGGAAAGAGTTGAAAAGTTGAGGCAGGCGTCCACTCCCCGAAGGACATCAGAAAAGGACAAGGAGAGGCACCAGGAGAAGTCCTCTCTACTCGTCTCCTGCTGGAGGCGCGAGATAGGTAACATCCTCCGGGACTGTTTGGCCTCCTCCAAGGGTTTGGAGGAGGTGTCGGCCCGCCCGTCTGGCTCGCGCTCGGGCCTTGCGTGCGCCTCTGGGCGAATGGAGCCCTCCGCCCCGGTTCGGCTGCAGGCTTGCGGCCTGCTGGCGTTGGCGACTCCTAAGTCGCGTCAGCTCCTCCAGCGTCCGCATGGAGAGGGTCGATGAGGCGCCCGACCGCCGAGCTGCGCGACCACTTTCCCCACTGGACGGCGCTTCTCCCCGGCCCGCCTCTGGTGAGGGCTCCGTAAATTGGATGCCGGCTCCTCCGGTGCCGCCGGGAACTTGCCCCTAAACCGCCGCTGGCTCCTCCTCCAGACCTCCTCCCGTCCATCGCCGGTTCCCGCAGCCTTCGCTGGCGTCTGGGAGCCAGTCACCCCATCCTGACCCTGGTTTCTCTCCTCCATCCCGAGGCGTCGGGATCTTCCTCCTCGTCAGACCCTCCTCTGGCGGAACTGGATCTGACGTCGGGCCCCGAGGCGCTGGCCAGCGCCCGGTACCCCGATGCCAGCTGGAGATATTCCCCTCCTTTGGGCCTCCGAGCCCTAATGTGGACCGCCCATGGGGCTGCTGTCTGCTCCGGCAGCTCCCTGGCTCCCGGGTACCCGCCGTTATCCGGCGCCATCATACCCGGGTCCGCAGTATCCAGTGCACAGTACCTGGCTCCGGTCCTCCGCCGACGCAGTACCTGCCAGGGTTTCGGATACTGCATTATGGGTACAACCCGTACTTTTGTCCCCCTCCTTCCTCCTCCTCCTCCACGCCCCCCACGGCCGCCCGATGGATCTGCAGGAGACTCTGGCCTCTTGGTGAGCCGGGGCCAAGGCTGAACTCACCAAGAGGTAAGAGCAGCCTTACGATAATGGTGCTGCCCGGCCCCGTCGTCCGGCGGCACACCTCCCTCAACGCCTCTGGATTCCAGGGCTCTCCCTCTGGATCCAGAGAGGGGCAGGACACGCGTTGACGGGTACCTCCCAAGGAACCCGTTCCTCCCCTAGCCGAGTAAGGAGTCTTATTCTTCCTCTTCTTCTTCCCTCTCGGATTCCTCTGACTCTTCCTAGGGATGCTCGAGAGAGACGACAGGCCCCGCTCTCCGCCTAAGTCCTGGCCAAGGACCCCTCCGAAGTCTCCTCTGGAGGATCCATCTTTCACGGAGTTGCTTAGAAAAATCCAGGAAGTCCATCAGTGGCACTCTGGAACCAGATCCTCAGCGACTTAAACTCGCTGAACATCTGGACCTGCCCGTGACAGCTCCAACTTTAGTGCCACCCTGGATCGAGCCTCATGCTCACCTTGTTACCACAATCTAGAAACAACCGTCGGCATTAGCCTCACTTCCCAGAAGTCTAACAGGCTATACCAGGCTCCCGAGGTGTAGATTACCTGGACTCTTACCTCGTGCCGACTCTGTCGTAATTAGCGCCGCTCACAGCCGGTCGGCACATCCAAAACGTCTGAGCTCGTCTCCTCCGGATAAGGAATCTCTCCTCCTGGACCAGTATGGAAGAAAGATCTACGCCTCCTCCACACTGGAATTCGGGCCCTGATTATGTCGCCCATATCAGGGGTTACCAGAAGCCATCCTTACCCAGGCGGAATCAAGCTGGACTCCTTACCTGACTCCCAAGTCAAACAGGGAGTTAGCCGACCTCGTCCGTTCTGCTCGTTCGGCCAGTCGCCACATTTTGCGGGTGACGTGCATGCAGTGGACACTGCTGGTAGACTCAGCTTTGCCGTCAGTCCGGCGTCATGCCTGGCTCCGCGTGTCAGGTTTGGTCCCGGAGGTGCAATCCGCTATTCAGGAGGCACCTTTCAGGGGTCGGTACTTCTCGGCAGTGATGTCAAAGACATCATCACCGACTTGCAGGAGAAGGGACGGGCTTGAAATCAGTGGATTCCATGTACCATCCCCAACACCAGCAGCGCGTCCATTTCGCAGATGGAGTCTGCCACAAGCAAAACCCAGGAAGGCGGGCCACTAAGCGTCGGGCCCCGCGGCGCTGAGCCCCTCCACCAAAAAGCAGCAGGTGCCCCAGCGGCGCGCTGCCCACCACCCTGACTTCTTTGCTTTCCCTGCCTCCAGACCCTCCAGGAAACCGGTGGGAGGAGGTTTTCCTCCACCTGCCGGGATGGGAGCGATAACTTTGGATTCTTGGGTGCTCCAGCTTATAGCGGAAGGGCACTCCATAGAGTTTCTTCAGAAACCACCCCGACACCCCCTCAGAATCGTCTTATTCAAGGGAACACCTTCCTTTGGTCCAGGAAGAAATATCGACTCTTCTTACGAAGCAGGCGATATAACCCGTCCCCTCATCTTCAAAGGATGGGTTACTATTCCCATTTCTTCCTGGTCCCAAAGAGCAGGAGATCTCAGACCCATTCTGGATCTCAGTTCCCTGAATCTTTATGTGGAATACAAAGGTTCAGGATGCTCTCTCTGCGACCTTCTGCCCCTCCTTCAGCGGGTCAATGGCTTTGTGCCCTGGATATGCAGGATGCCTATCTGCACATGCCCATTCACCTTTCCCACATCAGTATCTTCATTTGCGTTTCAGGGGTCCAATACCAATTTAAGGGCTCCCCTTTGGTCTATCCTCGGCTCCCTGAGTATTTACTAAATGCCTGGCTGTGGTAGCAGCCCACCTGCATATAATGGAGTACAGGTGTTCCCTTATCTGGGCGACTGGCTCCTGGCTGGCCTCATCCAGGGAGGAACTCCCTACATTTCTCTCCTCACCCAGCAGGTTTCACCACCTGGGTATTACCATCAACCATTCCAGGTCTCATCTGGACCCTTCCCAGAGCTTCAGTTCATGGGGCTATCTTGATCGACTATGAGCAAGGCCTTCCTGCCTCTGGGCAGGCGCCTCTCTTCAATCCCAGATTTCCCTGCTATCGGAATGCAGGAGGATCTTGGCGGTCGGTCTTCGTCTTCTGGGGCTCATGGCAGCTGCTATTCTGCGGTCCCCGAGCTCGACTCCACATGAGGATCTCTCAGTGGACTCTTCGCTACCAGTGGGATCAACTTGTGGACAACCTAGATCAATTAGTTCTGATCTCATTGCCAGTGGTACAAGACTTGCAGTGGTGGATGGTTCGAGAGAACCTGTTCGAGGGTTCCCTTGTTCATCCTCCCCTCCCAGACTCTGACTACAGACGCATCAGTCGATGGTTGGGGAGCCCATCTAGGCCTCATCGGACCCAGGGCTTATGGTCCAGACTGGAACAAGCTCTCCCACATCAACGTGCTTGAGCTTGAGCTGTGCTATCACTCTCCAAGCCCTTCATCAATACATTCTTCCCGCCACCTAGCCGTCCAGACAGACAACATATGCGTGGTGGTACATCAACAAACGAGGAGGAACTCGGTCCTACCCTCTATGCAGGGAGGCAATGATGGTTTGGGACTGGGCAACTCAACACGACCTTCACCTCACGTCGATTCATATTCCAGGAGTCGACAACACTCTGGCAGACAAGCTAAGCCGCTCCTCTGCTCTGGCACATGAGTGGGAATTGGACCAAGGGGTACTAGACAATATCTGAACATACTGAAATTTGCCAGCAGATAAAGGCCTGGAGGTCTATCAAGTCTGCTCCGAATGTGCAGCTACACTCCTTATTCTGCAGCTGCCCTCCCTTCCACCCTTCCCTTCATTAACCCTCCCTTATCCTGTCCCATCCTCGTTTGAAGCAGTCCACTGTTCTACTGCATACCACTTCAGCAGGTAACATTCCACCCAGATACCACCTCTCTAAAAAAAAGTGTCTCCTCATCTCCCTCCTAAACCTTCCTCGCTCCAGTCTCATATTGTGGCCTCCTCCCTTACTTTGAACAGCCCTCTGTACCCGTCTTGTTTATTCCTTTCATGTATTTAAAGGTTTCAATCATGTCACCCCTGTCTTTCCTCTCCTCCAGTGAGTACATGTTCAACTCCTTCAACCTCCTCTCATATGATAAGTTCCCCAGCCCTTGATCATCTTTGTCGCTCTGCTACCCCCTCCAGTAACTTAATGTCTCTCTTCAGATATCGGGCGCCAGTACTGCACGCATACTCCAGGTGTGGTCTAACTAATGACCTATACAGTGGCAGAATCACCTCCTCCCTCCCCGAGGATAAACCCTTGCAATACAACCCAGCATTTTGTTGGCCTTTGCAGCTGCCTTCCTACATTGTGCGAGTTGTTCATTGACCCTGTAATAAGCACACCCAGATCCTTCTCCTCCTCTGTCTGGGCTAGCTGCACTCCCCTGTCTGGTAACTCCTCCTTGGGTTCTTCATCCCAAAATGTAGCACCTTGCACTTTTGGCATTAAAGCCAGTTGCCAGGTGTCTGACCAGGTTTCAAGCTTTGCCAGATCATCCTGCAACCCTGCCATCCCTCTAGGTCATCCACCACCGCGCCTACCTTGGTATCATCAGCAAACAGACTGATCTTGCTCTTGATGTCCCATGATATGTCTGCAATGAATATCCCAAACAATACTGGTCCCAACACTGAGCCCTGTGGAACACTGCTCGTCACTGCCCTTGGGTGTGAGAGCTCCCCACCCGCCACCACCCTCTGTTGCCTTCCCTGAAGCCAGTTTCCTACCCATCTCACCAGCTTTGCACCCACCCCTGTGCCTACTACTTCCTTCCAGCATTCCATGTGGCACTGAGTGAATGCCTTACTGAAGTCCAAATACAGGACATCCACTGCATGGCCCCTGTCCAGTTGCCTAGTTACCCAGTCATAGAGACTCGACCAGGTTGGTTTGGCGGGATCTGCCACGTATAAAGCCATGCTGTCTGCTGTCCTTTGGCCTCTAGGAGGCCACCAGCCTCTCCTTCAGGATAGTCTCCATTAGCTTACCCACGATGGATGCGAGGCTCATTGGTCTGTAGTTTCCGGTTCATCCTTGGGGCCACTCTTGTGGAGGGCACCACATGAGCCATCCTCCAGTCCTGAGGTACACAACTCCGAATGTAGTGAGGCATTAACAGGTCTGCAGGTCCTGCAGGACCTCTCCCAGCTCCTTCAGTACCCTGGGTGGATGCCATCTGGGCCTGGCGTTGTCCACCCTCAGTGCCTTCAAACCCTCTCGAACTTCTGCTCTCATGATTTCCCATCTGTCACCACTTCCCACCCTGCTTCTGCCATTTCTCCACCTTGGGTGTCACCCCTCTTCTCTTTAGTAAATACTGAGCAGAAGTACTCATTTAGTACTTCCGCCTTATCGCTCCCTGCTTCCACCCAACCCCTTCCTTCCTAATCCTTACTATGGGTCCTTACAGCTCCTTTTCTCCCTGATGTACTTAAAGAAGTCCTTCTCCCCTTCTTAATGCCTTGTGCCAGCCTGAGTCCAGTAGTGTTTTGGCTCCCCACTGGCCTTGTCACCTCCTCGATTCTGTCAAGTACTCCTCCTGTCCTCCCCTCCCTGTTTCTTGTACTTCCTAAAGGCAGCTCTTTCCTCCTTACCTTTTCCATGACCTCCTTGCTCAACCAGATCGGTTTCTTGCTCTGGGCTTTGCAGCAGGTTTTGGTTGTCTCCACTGTCCCCAGCGCTATGAGCTCCCACCTCTGGGTAGTGTCCATACTAGATTGAATTCTGGCCAGGTGCCCTTTCACCACTTCCCCATCCTCCAAAGTCGGCCCTCCTGAAGTCCAGCACTATTGTGCCAGATTCCTCCTTCCTTGCCCATATCCAATGTGAGCCATACTGAGCGGTGGTCACTCCCTGACAGCGGTTCCTCCACTGTAAGTTCTCTCACAAAGTCCCCATTTGCCAGCACAAGGTCAAGGGTATTTCCTAACCTGGTTGGTTCACTGACCATTTGCAGCAGGAAGCTGTCCTGGAAGGCATCCAGCAGTACCTGCTCCCTTCTGTTCCTGGTTGTTGAGTGCTCCAGTCCACTCCTGGCATGTTGAAGTCCCCCACAATCACCACACTACCCTTCTCTCAGGTCCTCCTGATCTGTCCCTTAGTTCCCTGTCTAACTCCTCCGTCTGAGATGGTGGCCTGTACACCACTCCCATTCTAAGAATCCTATTCTTGGAATCCTGGATTTGCATCCAAAGTGACTCCATACCACCCTCCTCCTTCCTCCCTTACACACTTCAGTCCTTCCTCACATGTAGTGCCTCCCCTCCTTTCCCAATCACTCTGTCCCTCCCGAAATAATCTGTCCCTGGTACAGACAGGTCCCAATCATAGTATTGGGTGGCCCATGTTTCGTGATGACTGCAATGTCCACCTCTCCTCTGCCATGAGAACCTGTAACTCTGCAGTTTTCCTCCCAAGGCCTCCTAGCATTAAGGGTAACCACCTTTCACCCTTCCCCCTCCCATTCTGCCCTCCTTTCCTAGCATCACCAACAGTACTTGCCATTTGTCCTTTGTCACTGTTATGGGGTAAGCTCATATGGTTTCCAACCTGTGGTCTCTGCATATCTCTTCCCCAACTGCCACCCCTCACTCCTAGTTTAAATTCCCAACTTCCTCTATGTACTCCTCCATCCTCTGTTGCAACACTTTCTTTCCCTCCTCACTCAAGTGTAGTCTGTCCTTGGCATAGAGACTACTGTCCTCCCAGGTCCTCCGCCCCCAACAGCCCATACCCTTTAGCACAACACCAGGTTCTTAGCCATCTGTTAAATTCCTCTATTCTCAGCTTTCTTGTTGTGCTTGCCTTAGCACAGGGAAGTATCTCTGAAAAAGTTACTGATCTTCCTGCCCCTCATAATTGTGCTAGTTCCTCAAACCTCCTCTGGACTTGTATCTACTGTCTTGTCAGCCAGGTCGTTTGTCCCAAGATGTATAATTAAATGAGGCTTGTCTCTACCCCTTCTAGCATATTTCAGAACAGACTGTCCCACCCATTCCACTGTCATTCCTGGCATGGCCTCCACCCAAATCGACTATGCCTCTCCCCTTGCTACCCCACTAACTCCTCTTTAGTATTGGAGTCCCCAGCACTAAGATTCCACCCCTCTACTCCTGCTTGCTTCCATTCATCTCCTCTCATTTCCAGCTCCTCTTCTTCCTCCTGCACATTATTCCCCTTTTACCCTGTTGCAATTCTCCAGCAGAACTTCCCCGCTCCAGTTTGGTCCAGGCATTTATCAATTACTCCTCTAATTTCATCATTTCCTCCTCTACCTTCTTCCTCTCTAGCAATGCACAACTATTTTCTGAAGGCCTTCACAAATGCCCCCTCTCTCTTCATAATAACCTGTTATCTCCTTTCCACTCCATGACTTTTACCACTTCTTTGCCTCCCTCACAAGTCCCTATCTCCTCCTTCCATTTGTCTTTTGTCTCCTGACCTGGTTCCCTGGCAATTGTTCTTTTGCCTGGGCCTTTGTCTCTGCTTCCTCTTCTGACCTCTCCTCACCACTGTTGGCTTAAATCGCCTCCCTCATCTCCCTTCTTCCTCCCTCCAGTACTGGCAAACCCACCCCCAATCTGCCTTGCCTGTCTTAGTTCCTCCTGCAGACCCTCAATCTCCTTTCTAAGTTTTCTCTGTGGTTGCACACTAAACATCCTCCACACTCCAGGCAATTTTAGAAAGATTGGTGCACCACAGTTGTTGCAGCCTACCTCCCTACCCATTGCTGTCGTTGCTCCCAGCGACCCCCCACCCTTCCAGATGCAGGATACCAAACACCCCCAAGTCTCCCTCTCCCTCCTCTATCAGTGCAAAACATTTTCTTTATTTCCCTTACCTCCTTTGTTGCAACGCTTAGATATATTGAGCAACTACTTTTTATATTTCTATCCTTCCTATCCACACTCAAAACAGACTTTAAGTAGCCATTGCACAGCCTTCTTCAAACTCCTACTCCTTCTTTCCCCAATGCAATATCAGTCTGAAGAAGTAATTATAAAGCTCCTAGATTTGCATTTACTTCCTTCCACTGAGAAGCAGTCACCTCTTCACTTGCTGCTGTTCCTTTCCTGGATGTCTGCTT
The DNA here is from genome assembly GCA_016271365.2 of Neoceratodus forsteri. NCBI lineage: Eukaryota > Metazoa > Chordata > Ceratodontiformes > Ceratodontidae > Neoceratodus > Neoceratodus forsteri. The sequence goes on from CM057449.1 coordinate 333,597,931, forward strand.
TTGCTATGACAGGTGCATATCCTTTGCCTGTTTGAGGAAGTGATCAGAACCCCTGGTATAAAGGAAATAATGGACCAATGGTGGGACCAGCCCAAGTCTTCCAGAAACAATCAGGTAGCTGAGGCCTCTGGTCAGACCATTAGCACCCTTCCCCACTCTGCACTCAAACTTTGCAGCTAGTGAAGCCAGCAACAATGAATCACAATTCTACTCAAAGCCCCCAAAATAAGTTTGCTACCCAAAGAAACAGGACTCCAATTCAAACAGCTTCACCAACAACACATCAAAATAGGCTTGGAATTAGAAGATATATGTCTGCAATTCAAAGAAACAGACCCAGTTAAATCCACACCAATTATGTTTTAAAACAGAAGAAATAGGTCTCTACAAATGCAGCCTGCCACACAGTGAATCAAAACAAATGAGTCCACTTATAGCTGCCAAAACAGGTTTCAAAATTCAACAGCCCCAAACAGTACCCTGCTAGCCCTTAGTAGTAAGAAAGAAAAGAAATAACCTTCTACCAAGCAGAATCCACAAGAAACAATGTAAAACAACAAGAAGCTACTGTACTGTAGATCTGATCTTGTCCCCTTCTAGTTCCTGCTGAGAAGCCAAAGCACGGAGTTCCAAACTCTGTGATTTCCTTAGTGCTGCTTTCAAAATCGGACAGTTCCAAACTCTGTGACTTCCCATGTGCTGCTTTCAAAATCAAAAAAAATATCAATATCAAAATCAATATCTTTCAGCTTTGGGGACTCCAGTGTAGACCTGTTCGCCTCTCCCCAAACGCAAAACTTCCCACCTTCTGCTGCTCGTTGCAGAGGCAGGCGCTTCTGGAGTGATGTTCTGTCTCTAGACTGGAAGGACAGATTCGTCTATGCTTTTCCCCAATTCCTCTGATCCCACTAGTATTGCAGAAACTATCCACAGAAGGAGCGAGAATGATTCTGATTGCTCCTTTCTGGCCCAGGCAAATCTGGTTCTCACTTCTACAACAATACTCAGAGGTTCCTCCTCTTCCTCTTCCTCTATCTCGAGGGCTTGCTGACCCAGGATCAGGGGACCCTGGTCACCCAGGCCTCAAATCCCTTCAACTTCATGCATGGCTCCTGCAGACCTAGTCCAATCACATTTGGCGTTTCTCAAAAGTGGCGGACATTTTAGTGGAGGCTAGGAAGCCTCCACCAGGTCCACTTATGCCATGAAGTGGAAGAGACTTCATTTGGGCAGCCTCCAAGAACGTGGAGCCTTTCTCCTGTTCAGTGACTTTTCTGCTGGAGTACTTGCGTCATCTCTTCAACTTGGGTCTCAGTCATTCCTCCTTGAAGGTTCACATGTCAGCTATCTCAGCCTACCATGTTCCTTCGCAGATAAAGCTTTCACTCAACTGGAGGTCTCTAAGACTTTTCTCAGAGGGTCCTTCATCTAAGGCCCCCATCCATTCCCTGCTCCCCTTGGGACTTGAATTTGTTCTTGAGAAACTTACTCTTCCTCCCTTCGAATCTGCAGCTTCTGCAGATCTGGAGTTTCTTTCATGGAAGACTCTCTTCTTGGTGGCCATTACTTCGGCTCAAAGAATTTACGGCTCCAGGCCCTTATGTGTAAAATTCCCTATTTGATTTTTCACAAAGAACGAGTTGCTCTTTGCACGAATCCTAAGTTTCTACCTAAAGTAGTAGCAGAGTCTACCTTAAATCAGTCCATAAAGATACCTGCCTTTTTATGCAGTACCTCTAATCAAGGGAATATTTACTTCATACCATGGATGTTCACCGAATTCTGAGATACTACACCAACAGGACGAAGGATCTCAGAAAGACTGATCAGTTGTTCATCTCTTTGCTCACAAAGGAAGGCAATGCTGATCTCTTCGAGTACAGCTCTTGCAGCAGGTTACACCATTAGGACTTAAGCCGGCAGGCTCAGGACCCCACCGAAAATTTTCTATCTAGCAGTCTTCAGCGGGACCGCCTCCCGACGCTGGTCCCGCCCCGATCGCCAGGCGAGTACATAAGGAGGTGGTCCCGCCAGAATCTCCAGTTCTTTCCCATCGCCTACTTGCATGTCTCAACCTCTTCGGGTTAGTACTAGCGCCGACAATCAGGAAATCCTTTCCGAATCAAAACTTTGGGAGAAATTCTTCAAGAACAACCTTTCTTCGTCTGATGTCCTCCCCAACTTCAGTGGAAGGCCATCCTTCTAAGTGTGCCTGTGGGAAGCAGATCCCATTTAAAGACCCTCATTCAGCCTGCGTTCGGTGCCTGGGCCTGGACCACGACACCCAGGCTTGTTCCTTCTGCCAGGGCTTTAACAGCGGTCCAGAATCCGCCGACAGAAGGTCTCCAGGCTTTCCTCCTAGAAGAAAAGCTCAAGGCCATGGAACCTTCCTCCTGGGGGAATCTTGGGAAATAGCACAGGCACCACGAGAAGCATCGGGAGAAGGTGAGACCTAGATTCCCTCTAGGGCCTCGGACCCCGCAGCTCCGGCTCCAGGTCAGACTGCTCCCGTCCAGAACCCATTCTCAGCCTCCCCGGTTGTGGTCAAATCAGCCAGCGGTTCTTCAACTCTGCGGCCTGCCAAGACCTCCAGGCCCTCTTCTTCTGCTAAGCCTCGCCCAGGTCAGGGAGCATCACAAGTCCTCCCCGGCACTTGGCCTCAGACATCCGGTCAGTCTCCTTGCCACCACCACCCAACGCATGACCAAGGAGCTGACCTCCCTAAGCAGATCGCCGGATCAGACGCCGGCTTCGCCCGACGCTGGTCAAGGTCCACAAGCACTCCCGTGAGCTGGCGGCAGTTCATCACCCGTCACCGGTCAGGCATTCACCACCCAGGACGCCGGCGGGGACCGCGCCAGATACCGTTAGGACAGAAGAACCACACCGCAGCCTACTGACGCCGGGTCAGGAGGCGTTGTCGAGGAGGAGTCCACTCTGCCCGAAGACCAGGCGGGCGATCCGGACACGCCGAGCTCCCACGGAACCCCCAGAACTGGAGACCCCCGAGATCCGACGCCCGGCCCCGACGACAGACCACGGCGCCCGCCCGTCGTCAGGCCTCAGTTTAGCAGATGTGAAGGGACTCTTCACTTTCTGGTGGGACACCATCAAAAAGATGTGGTCACCACGCCTCCTCCCGCATCCGGGCACCACCCGCCGACGCCTGCGCCCGCCAAAAGGCAGCAGACCAGCACATTCCTCCAGGAGCCAGTAGCACCTCCTAGGGGCAGATCTACAGAGAAGAGAAGGCCTCCGTTCAGATCTTCTTTCAGGGTCACCCAGCCCCAAGAGACCCAGAAGACGTTGGTATCACGCATCGACGGAGGACTCCAGATCTGACATCTCTGAATGCTCCAGGTCTCCTTCACTGATCAGCATCCCTTCTCTGGACCCACGCGACCTCCCTGAGTCTCCTCCGATGACCCCTTGTTCTCTGAGACAACGAGACACATCCAAGAGAACATGGGATGGATGTGGAGGAACCTCACCCGAAGAATACGCCTTGCCCGCTATCTTGGCAAAAGGATCCCAAGCCTGTAGTAGTACTGGACACCTTCGTGGACATCACCAAGGCAGCGAGAGCGCCCATTCGACCTCGGCTATGCCGAAGAGGCTGACTGCCTGTACAAGGCCCCAAGGAGGACCAGTACCTGGCTAACCATACTCTGGCCGACTCCTGGTCATTACAGCCTCTCATGACCGGGTCTCAGAAACATGAACATCTGAGCACACAGCCACTGGACTCGGAGTCCAAGCAACTGGACGTGCTGGGTAGGGGCACTTACGGCTGCAGCGTCGCCATTAGATCCTTGAATTACTTGGACCCACATGGTTCAGTTTCAGAACGTGCTGTGGGAACAGGGACAGGATCTGGCAGAGAAATTGCCAGACGGTGGCCCAAAGGAGGAACTTCTCCAGCTGCTCCGCACGGGTTCAGATGTGGGGACCAAGTGCTCCCGAGCCATGCGTCGACTCTGCAGGACTCTCGGCCAGAGTGGCAGCCTCAGGCGTATGTCTCCGAGACACCATGGCTCCGTGTCTCCGGTTTACCCCGACGCCCAGAAAACATTTTGATGCCCCTTCATGGCGAAGTTTTGTTTGGTGAAGCATCGGAAAAGTCATCACTAAATTAAAGGAAGTGGAAGGCTGTTAGATCTGTCCAGGCCATGTACAGATCTAGACCCAGTTCCTTTGTGTAGAACCAGAGTCGTTTCGCAGCCAGACTCAGAGGCAACAACCTTGTTCCGCTCAGCAACAGAGGGGCCCTTTCCCGGAAAGCCTAGGTCAAAGCGTCCTCAGGTAGGGGCCAACGTATACCAAGTCGGCCCAACCTGCAGTGACCCTCTGCTGCCACAGCATGACTCCTTCCCGCCCCCACCCCTCCTCAGGATCAACGAGAAACAAAGGTCGGGGTCGTGATCGCAGACCACCTGCCAGGGTGGCGTCGATCACCACCGACAGGTGGTTGCTACAGCTGGTCCCAAAAAGGCCACTTTATAGAATTCCTAGACAAGCCCCCACAAGGCCTCCTCTGCTCTCTCCCGTTGGACTGGTCAGCACGCCTGCTCATAAGCAGGAAGTGCTCACACTTGCAGAAAAGAAGCTGTGAGCACGCTCCAGGGAAACCAGATAGGAGCAGGCTATTATTCACACTTTTTCGTGGTTCCAAAGAAGACAGGAGACCTCCATCCAGTCTTGAGACCTCAGCCACCTCAACATATCGGTCGTTTACAGTGCCTTCCAGTGGTGATTCCTCCCGGACTAATCCCCATGCTGAAGAAGGATGCTTTCTTGCGCTCTCTAGAAAATGCAGGATGCCTACCAGAACATTTCTATAGCTCAGGCACACAGGAGTTTCCTGCGCTCGAGTTTCTGCTGCCACCACCAGTTCCCGAGCACTTCCTTCGGGCTGTCATCAGCACCAAGGTATTCACCAAGTGCATGGCAGTCGTGGCGGCGCCTCTGAGGAGACAGGGTCACTACCTTTCCTGCACCTGGATGACTGGCCTCATGGCCTCCTCCAAGGAGGCATTGCTGCTGGCCATTCAGCACACCCAGTCTCTCTCTTTCTAGTCTCTGGGCATCTTAATCAACTATGAGAAGTCTCTCCTGGGTACCGTCCCAGAAACTGCAGTTCATAGGCGCAGTTCTGACACAGTCAAGGGGAAAGCCTTTCTTCCTGAAGACAGAGCGGAATGCATACCATCCCTCATAGGACATGTCAGCGAAGAAACTGGCCCCAGCCAGGTTGGTCCCTTCGCCTGCCCGGATACATTTCTTCGCCATTCCAACGGTCCGATGGCAAGGCTCCACATGTGGGTAACCCAGTGGATGTTAAGGGTGCAGGGACCAAAGGCAAGACCATCTGCAGCAGCCAGTCAGAATCACGAAGACCGTGGTTCGGGACTGGCATGGTGGCTAGATCCGGAACCCTCTCAGTGGGGGTTCCTTCACAGCGCCTGCCCCGATGTTAACACCTCCACAGACGCCTCAGGGCTGGGGTGGGGAGGCCCTGAACGGGGTGTGGTCTCAGGGAACATGGACTACTCCAGGGAATCTCATCTCCATATTAACATATTGGAGATGAGGGCGATCCTTATGCCCTGCAAGCCTTCCAGTCGGAGATTCCACCCAGTACTCTCCTGTTACAAACAGACAATACTGCGGTGATGTATTATCTCAACAACAAGGAGGCACACACTCCTACCCTTTGCAGGAGGCCATGAGGTGTGGGAATGGGTCACAGACACCTCACTGCAGTTCACGCTCCCCGGGTGGATAACACTTCATGGACAGGCTGAGTTGTTCCCGGGCCAGAGTTCACGAGTGGGAACTTCTACAGGAGGTGGCAGAGGATCTGTTCAACAGATGGGGCACCCAGAATTGGATCTATTCACTCCCCATCCAACGCAAAACTGCCCAATTTTGCTCGCTAGATCCAGGGCCTGGTGTTTTCTGGCGCAGACGTCGTCCCTCTCCTGGGCGCAGATTCCTCTATGCCTTCCTCCTTTCCCGCTGATCCAGAGAGTCCTTCTCAAACTGCGAGGGAGCAGCGACGCTCTTATTTTGATAGTGCCTTTTGGCCCAGGCAGATTTGGTTCCCGCCACTGAATCAGTTGTCTCGGGAACCTCTGCTTGCTTTACCAATCAACTCCCACCTGTTGTCTCAGGAGGAGGGTTTACTAGCCCACCCGACCTGCTAGCTCACTGAACCTGCATGCTTGGCTCCTAGAGACATAGCCATGTTGCACACGGGTCTCACGCAAGAGGTGGCGGATGTACTTTCTGCCGCCAGAAAACTGGGCGATCACGCAAATATACGCCACAAAATGGCTGGTTTTGCCTGTGGTCTCAGGCACGCGGTTTCTCGCTTTGACTGCCCTGAGACTGGTCTGAGTACCTGCTCTCTTCCTCTTGAATCCGGGTTAGCTACTCCTCATCAAAGTGCACCTTTAGCAATCTTAGCTATCATGCCCCCATAGGCCATCGCATAGGTGGCCCAGCTGATACTACCCATGCCTTTTAAGAGGGGTCCTCCACCTTAGGCTGCCCATCAGGGATCCTGCCCTCCCTGGGTTACCTTTGTCCTGGAGCAGCTTATGCTGCCACCTTGAACCCGCCCAGATTGCGTAGCACGCTTTCTGTCATGGAAAATGTTGTTTTGGTTGCCGGTACTTGGCAAAAAGAATCTCCAATTACATGCTGTCATGTGCAAGGAGCCTTATTTAATTTTTCATCAGTACAGGGTGTCCCTGAGGATGAACCCTAAGTTCTAGGGACATGGATATGTTGCTCATCCACACTGTCTGGCAGGTATCCTTGCCGCTTTAAATCTTGCCGGAAGGTCTTCAAGCTGGCTCCTCCCACCCACCCGGTGGTAAACTCCTCGCTCCGCCCGACGCCAGATCTTCCTTACCGCTGGAAGCTCAGGTTCCCTCCTTAACGCCTGTGTATAAGACTGGTTCCCAATTCTTCGGTTTTCCCGAATTTAAAAGTTTTTGCATTATAGACTTCGGTCTTCTATCCTCGCGGCCGCGATGGACAAACCGACCCCAGTTTTGGGCGGTGCCCTTATGCGGCAGAAGATGTCTCGACTTGATCCGCACTCCACGGTGTCTACTGTTTAGGCCTTGAGCACGACCCGCAGGCTTTCATGACTTGTGCTCTTCCTTCTCAGCCTCTCATCCTCGAAGACCGCGGCTGCCCGCTTACTACTGGGGTGCACCGAGAAACGCTTTTCTCCAGTCAAGTCAAAAGAGGCCCGTCGGCGGTCTCCACGGCGGGCGGGCTCGGGCGGATCAGCTAGAGCAGATGATCGCCTCGAAGAGGAGGCGGCGCTGCCACATCTTCCACACCGCAAGGCATTTATCCCGCCCTCCCTGGGTTCCTCTACACAGCTTCCTTTAAGGAGCTTTGTCTGACCCTCTCCACTAGAGGAGAGGGCCAACGCCTGCTGGACCTTCTTCTCGGTCCAAAAGAAAGACAAGGTAAGTCCTCCGTTGACGCTCTTGGGAGCGGGAGGTCCCTCTCCTGAGTTGTCGGCCATCAACTTCGGGTCGACGCTCACGCCTGCCACTGGTCTCACGGTGTCCCCGTCAGGTCAGTTGACCGAGACTCCCGGCCGACGCAGTTGGAGATCTTTTCTAATCTGACGGGTTGCCGACCGGGCGGCTGCCAAAAATCCCTCTCCCCGTTCCCCGATGGGAGTTGAGGATCCGCTGGCTGCCCAGTGCCTCTCGGTTCCGAGCCCTCGGCGAACCCTCCGAGCCGAGGGAGGAGCGGTTCCCACCTGCCCCTCCCCGCAAACCGCCCCTCGGAAAGGCCGAGGTTCTTGGTCTCGACTTTCGCTGTCCAGCCGATTCCGCCATAGGCGATCTCAGTCTTGGGCGTGTAAGCGGCGCCTGCCCTCCTCCTGATGAGGGGAGGCTTCAACTCAGTTACGCTGACGATGCGAGGACCTCATGTGGCAACAGTTTCTTCTGACCGGGAACAAGCCGACGCCTCGCCTTCCCCGCCATTATGGCTGGTCACCGGAGCAGCCAAACAACCCTCGTTTTACCTGAGGAGCCTGTTCCCAGGCTGGTTGTTCGGCAAAACCAGTCTGCCCCACCACCCGTGGAACCTCCACCTCCACAGCCGCTGTTTGGGGCTCGACCAAGAACTCTCTGTCGGCTCAGGGTCTGCCCCATAGGCTGTCGGTCACCCCTCACTCCCGATTGCCCTCGGCAGGTGGAGGGGTGGCTCAGGCCCGAGGCAGCTCTTTTGCGGACTCTTCTGATCGGCCGCACGCATTCCTTCCCTTTTCTCCAAGCTAGTGGACTTGGAGTCCTCTGAGGTCAGTCACTGGACGACAGCCGCCGTCCTTCCTGGGTTTGCTCAGGCTCATCTCGGAGTCCACCGGGATGCAGCTCGAACCCGTACTTAGCGAGCCAAGTATCCCTCTCCGGAGATACTGGACCGAGGGGATTCCCCTACGGAGGCCTTTCCTGTGGCTGAGGCCATTGTGGGCCCGGCCTTGGAGCTCTGGCAGCGCCCTGCTTCCTGCCCCCAGCCTCGACCAGGATGGCCAGGAGTATCGCGGCGTCCCCTCCGTTCCTGTCCGGTTTCTCGGAACATCCCTCAGCTGAGGGGTTGTTACGACAGCGCCTGCGGGTGCCGGAAACGCTTAGGACGTGGACAAACCTCCGACAAGGAGTCCAAGAAATTGACTATGCCGGGCGTAAGTCCACGCCATGCCCCTCCCTTGGCCTTCGCCAGGCAAGCTCGCTTGGCACATTTCTCCCATGCCCTGTTGGGCCCCTGGACAAGGTAGTCCCTCATCTCCCGGCTGACCTGCAGACCATGGTTAGGCAGGTGCGGGACCAGGGCAGGCAGTGGCCAACAGCAACTTCAGACTGCTCTGGACATTGGAGACTCATGCGCCAGGTCAGTCGAGCGCAGTGGCTATGCGCTGTCGGGCATGGCTGAGGATATCCACCTTCACAGCGGATACCCAGCACAAATTGGCGAGATATCCCTTCCTGGGAACCGACCTCTTCGGCCCTGAAGTGGAAGGCCACCTCCAGAGGATCGAAAAGTCCAATGCTACCTTGACTCGGTCTCATCCGGGCCAGAGTGGACAAGGGCCACAGACCAACCTAAGCCTTTCGTCCTAGCCTGGGCGCCCGCACGTCCGGCCCAGCAACACCAGGGCCAGCAGGCCTCGCTCTTGGCATCCCAAACCCAAGCCAGCGGCTTCCTCCTCCAGGAAGCGGAGGTAAGGCCCAGGTGGTCCCTCGGCGGTCCCTCCTCCAAGCCTACACAGTGACGGGTTGAGGGGTGTCGCCCCAACCTCATCACCTCACCCCAGGTTCCCCGTGAGAGGACGGCTCAGTTCTTCCTTTCCGCCTGGTCTGCTATTACCACAGACCGGTGGGTGTTGAAAGTGGTATGAAAAGGGCCTGCCTCTGGAGTTCGAGCAGGCCCCACCCCTTCAGAGCCGCCACACCCTGGGGGCCTCGTCCAGCCCGCTGTCAGCTGCAGAGCCGACATCGCCTCCTCCTCGAGAAGGAGGTGATAAGAGAGGTGGCGGACCCTCCTCAAACCCGGGTTCGTGTCCAGGTACTTCCTGGTTCAACGGACGGGGCTGGCACCCATTCTCGACCTACCGACCTAAACAAGTTCCTAAGGTCTCGAACCTTCAAGATGGTCACTCTGGCTCAGATAATACCATCCTTGAACACGACGATGTGGTTCTGCTCTCTGGACCTACAGGACGCCGTTCTTTCACGTCCCTATCTGTCCGTCCCATCAAACTTCGCTTTAGTGGAAGGATCCCCTTTTAGAGTTCCAAGCCATGCCCTTGACTTATCTCCAGCTCCAGGGTCTTCACCAAATGCATGGCAGTGGTGACAGCATTCTCTGCGCCGAGGGGTCCAGGTTTACCTTACCTGACGATTGCATGATTGCAGCCCCTCCAGACAGGAGGTGGAGTGGTCCAGAGATCTGGCCCTCCAGGTTTGCTCTCAGGTCGGCCTCTTCATCAGCGAGGTCAAGTCGAACTTTCGAGCGAAGCAGGTGATTCATTCATGGGGGTAGCTCGACTCTCTTGAGCCAGAGCGCGGCCCCCGGCCGGACAGGGTCGAGGTTCTTTTCCTCCTTTGCCCAATCATTTCTGCTGGGCAATTGCGCCCCTGCCCGAGACTTCTTGCGCCTCCTGGGTCTCATGGAGGTCTGTACCAGCATGGTCCATTGGGCCCGTTGGAACATCGCCCCCTTCAGTGGGGCTGGCCAGCAGTGGTCCCAACGCTGCGATCCATTGGACCAGCTAGTGACAGTGACCCAGGGGATGTGGAACGCTCCAGTGGTGGACCGCTCCAGTTCATCTCTGGGAGGGCATCCCGCTTGTCCGCCCTGAGCCGACGGTCTCTCTGTCGATCGATGCCTCTCTGATGGGTTGGGGTGCCATCTGGGGAACACCGAGCGCCACGACCTCTGGTCCCCTCGGGGTCGATGCCACATCAACCTGCTGGAGCTCGGCGGTCCGTCAGCTCTCACCGCCTTTGCTCCGTTTCGCCGGGGTCAAGTGGTCCGGGTCAAGGCGGACAACACCACGATCTATGTACTATCTAAACCGCCAGGGCGGGACTCCATGCTTCTATGCAAGGAAGCTCTCGCATCTGGTCACTCATGCGCAGCCTGGAGGCGGATCTCCTAGCCATTCATGTGGCAGGAGCCTCCAACACCCTGGCCGATCCCGTAAGCGGATAGGGGCTGCGTCCCACGAGTGGTCTCTCCTGCTGGAGGTAGTACAAGACCTATTCTCCCATTGGGCACGCCTCAGGTGGACCTGTTTGCCTCCAGGGGAATGCAAAGCTGAGGCTGTTCCATGCCCGCCCCCTCAGCAGGGCTCGCTGCAGGAGATGCCTCTCGAGGCCGTGGACCCCGGCCTCTTATACGCCTTTCCCCCTGCTCCCTTGATGCACAAGGTGCTTCTCAAAGCAGAGGAGGACAAGGCGCAGGTGATCCTGATAGCCCCAGACTGGCCTCGCCAGTTCTGGTACCAGATCTCCTCAGCCTCAGCTCTAGGTCCCGAGGCAGCTTCCAGCTCGCCGGACCTGCCTCAGTTAATCAGGGAAGGTGTTCCATCCGCACCTTCAATCCTCACCTGACGGCCTGGTTCCTGTGAGCTGAGAGTTCCAGGCCTTGGGTCTTTCGACGAGGTCCTCAACGTAGTTGAGGCGTCCCATAAGGAGTCGACCAGAAAATGCTACACCTTCAAATGGAAGAGATTTTCCATTTGGTGCCAGGGCAAGGGCCTGGACCCTTCCTCCTGTTCCTTGGCGAGCATGGACTACCTTTGGTCCCTTTCTCAGCAAGGGCTTGAGGTCGTGACCCTTAAGGTGCACCTGGCAGCCATCTCTGCTTACCCGGGCGGGCCGGGAAGCAGTCGATGCGCAGGAGAGGTGGTCTGGCGCTTTTCAAAGGCCTTGATTACATTTCCTCCGTGCGAACTTCCACCTCCGTGGGATCTACTGCTGGTACTGGCAAAGCTCATGGGCAAGCTTACATTCAACCAATGCACAGTGTGAACTCTCTCACCTGTCATGGAAGACCGCCTTCTTGGTGGCTATCACGTCAGCCAGAAGGATGGGAGAGCTCCAGGTGCTTTGCATCAGTCTCCTTACCTGGTCTCCCACAGGACAAGGTTGTCGTGGCGCCCCACCCGAAATTCCTCCGAAGGTGGTGTCGGAGTTTCACCTTAACCAGGTGTTGACTGTGCCGTGTTCTACCCCAATCACACCTCGGAGGCGAATATAGGCTCCATACTCTGGACCCTAGAAGGCGCTCGCTTACTATAAGGGGCGCCGACGGCTGAAATGTCGGGAGAGGTTAGCCAGCTGTTTGTCACCTATGCTGAAGCTGCACCTGGCAGACCTGCAGCCAGGCGGACGATAGGCAGGTGGGTCACCTCCTGCATAGATCTCTGCTATAAGTTGGCAGGCATGGAGCCTCCAGAGGGATAAGAGCTCATTCTACCGCCATACTGCTGCATGGTGGCTGCTTCCAGGGACGCCCTATCCAGGAAATCTGCAGGGCTGCTACCTGGAAGTCAGACACACCTTCATCACCCATTACCACATCGACCTTGAGTCACGCCGGGATGCTGGTTTTGGGGCCTCGGGTCCTCCAGTCTCTATTCCCTAAGTAGGGGGTGTGCGCCTTGCCTCCCTCCTCCCGAGAACTGCTAGGAGTCTGCCAATAAGTGTGGATGAACAACATATCCATGTCCCTAGAAATACAGGTTACTCACCTGTAACAGGAGTTCTAGGAATGGTATATGTTGCATCCTACGACTCACCGACCTCCCGGCTTTGACGCGGCCTGAGCTTCCAGCGGGCCAGATCTGGCGCCATGGGGCGGAGCCGAGATTTTACCACCCGGTGGGTGGGAGAAGCCAGCTTGAAGACCTTCCGGCAAGATTTAAAGCGGCAAGGATACCTGCCAGACAGTGTGGATGAACAACATATACCATTCCTAGAACTCCTGTTACAGATGAGTAACCTGTATTTCCTGCCTAAGGTGGTTTCAGCCCTTACTCTTAACCAGGACATTGATTTACCAGTGACTTTCCTAAGTACGCCAACTGAGGGAAGCACTGCCACACAGTGGATGTTCACAGGTGTCTTAGATATTATTTGACCGAACCAGACAGCACCGGAAAGCGGAGTAGCTGTTCATTTATTCGCTGAGAGGACGAAGGGGCCCCAGTTTCAAAACAGACCCTTTCATGCTGGCTCATCCAATGTAATTCTTTTGTTATGACAAGCGTCAGAAACCCTTACCAGGAGTGGTCAAGGGCCTCCTTTGCAGCACTGAAGAATGTTTCGTCGGCCGCATATGTGCGCAGCCACCTGGAGCACACTTTTATCAGGCATTATAGCCTGGATATCGCCTCAAGGTGAAGAGCGGGCTTCAGCCTTGCTGTTCTTCAGGGCCTCCTGTCCTAGGCTCAGGACGGGTCTGAATCTCTGTATCGCCTCCTCCCGATGGCCTTTCAAGGCACCATTGCTTTGGAATCAGTCCTAATGGTGTAACCTGCTGCAAGAGCTGTACCTTGAAGAAGATAGTACAGTTACATAAGAACTTACCGTAACAGTAGATCTTCGAGAACAGCTCTTGCAGGTACTTTCCGCCCACCATTCCCCTTGGAGGAAGTAGGTTCCAGCCTACGCTATCTTTTAGGATTGGAAATGTCGGTTCTTAGTCTCGGCCATCTGATGGCGGGTCCTGGTCTCCTTTTCTGATGTCATCCAGCAACGGAAGTCTCCGCGGAAGAACTGGGATTCTGGCGGACCGCCTCCTTATGTACTCACGCCCCGACGCCGGGGTGGGACCACTGTCGGAGGGGCGTCCCCCGCTGAAGACTGCTAGCTAGAAAATTTTCTGGGTCCTGACGCCCGGGCCGGCTTCAGTCCCAATGGTGTAACCTGCTGCAAGAGCTGTTCTCGAAGATCTACTGTTATGGTAAGTTCTTACGTAACTGTACTTTTCCAAGCAATGCCTGTCAAGTGGTTAGCTCATTGCATCACTTTCTGTTATGACAGTACAACAAGACCCTTCCGGTCAGGTTAGAGGCCACTCCACAAGAGGAGTAGCGGCTTCTGCAGCTTGTTTCAAGAATGTGTCTGCGGCAGACATATGCGCTTGCCACCTGGACTTCCGCCCATACCTTTACGATACACTACAGTTTGACATTGCTCTCGCCGTAGAACAGGCTTCGGCTGGCTGTTTTGCAAGGCCATCCTGTCTTGAGGCTTGCAAGGCTAGTGCTACTTTGGAGTAGTTCCTCCTCCGGTGCCTTTTCTTTGTTCCAGACTGCTTGGATTCAGTCCTTATATGATACCTGCAAGAGCCCTCTCAAGTAAGATAGTACAGTTATGTAAGAACTTACCGTAACAGTAGATCTTCGAGAGGCTCTGCAGGTAATACCTCTCCGCCTCCATCCCCTAGGCTTTTTCAGCTCCTTTTCCATATAGAGAAGTATCCGCTTTCTTGTCTGGCCTCTTCGCCTGTGGAGGGAAAGAACTGGAGGCGGGCATCCGGACAGCCCTTTATACTGACGTCAGATGACGCCGGGTCACCTGATGTGAGGGCGGTCCTCACCAGGGACTGCTAGCTAGAAATTTTTCCTGGGGTCCTGCAGCTGGCCGCGTCAAGTCCTATATTTAATTACCTACTGCAAGAGCCATTCTCAAGATCTACTGTTACGATAAGTTCTTACATAACTGTACTTTCTCAGGCCATGCCCACTATGAATACATGACATATTTTGGTGTGGTACCATGCCATTTACCATCAGCAGTGTGTGCTAGCATCCTCCTAATAAAACCACAGTATGAGTCCAGTATGTAAAGTCCAAAGGTAACCTAGACGTAAGGGATATTTAGATATTGTTCTGGGAGCTTGGATATGTTGTTCATCCATACTTCTTATGTCCCCTTCCACTTTAAATCTTAAGGGAAGTCTTCAAGCTGGCTCCTCCCACCCACCCGGATGGTCTATACCTCGGCCCGCCCCATGATGCCAGATCTTCCTTTCTGTTGGAAGATGCAGGTTCCTCGTGCTCTCAGCATTTAATGAGCCCTGGCTTTCAAATTTCGGTTTTGCGAAAATCAAATGTGCTTTGAGTTAGCGATTGTGCTTTACGTCATCGACTGTGGAGGAAAAAATATTCCCAGGATTTCGCCAGTGCCCCTACGGCCAGAAGATTTATTTATTTATTTTTTTATTTAGTTGTTTAACCAGGTATAGCACACTAAGCTGAAAGCTTTTTACTGGAGCGACCTGGGAGCACAAGGAGGTTAAGTGACTTGCTCAGGGTCACACAGTATGCAAGTGGAAGCTGTGGGATTCAAACCCAGGTCTGGCCTGCTGGATGTCGCAAATTTGCAGCTCAGAGCCTTGAGACCACTCGCGCTATACTGCCTCCAAGATGTCGCACGGGATCCCTCACCTCACGCGTGGTTACTGCCTGGTGTCAGAAATTACACCTCGTCGGGCAGTTTTGTTTGACCTTCCATCCCAACGCCCTGGACGACCATGAAGACACGCCTGAAGCTGGGAGACCAGTGAAGAGAAACCCGCCGTGAAATTGAAGGAGACTAGGTGGGCGGTTTCAGAGCCGGCTCCACCAAACAGCTGGAACAGATGAAGGCATTCGAGGAGGAAGAAGCTCGCGCCTGGCCAGTCGAAGCTTCTTCATTCTGCTAAACCTAGGCTCCACCTTTATGGGCCCCTTCAGGGAGATGTGCCAGTATCTCCCCACTTGGGGTGAGGCAGCCCTGGGCTCCGCATTCCTCCTGCTCTTGGAAGAGTTAGAAGGACCCGGTGTCTTCGTTCGGCGGAGATGCTCTTTGGGACGGAGGGTCAGAGTCCCAGAACCGCCTCTGACCTTGAAGTCGAGATCGCAATCTGCACCACTGGCTTTTTGGACCTTTTTTCGGCCAGGGGACCCGAGGAAGTGTCCGACAAGGTGGAAGTATCCTTGACCCCATCGACACCCCGTGGCTGGCTGTGCCCGACGACTCGTGGAAAGGTCTCCGGTCCTGGTCTTAATGGACGAGGAGACCCAGCCTGTCAAGAACTGGGCCTCAATCCTCGGGTCTCACTGATCCTGGTTTCTCCTGATCGACCAAGTCAGCCTTCCGATCTCTGTCCAAGACCCCTCGGATGATCGATCGAGGAGGAGCCATAAGCGCTCAAAGTGGTGACGCCACAGGTCCTCATCCTCCTCGAATGAGGAGAGGCTTCATGGAAACTCCGTCGGCACTATGAAGAACCTTGTGGCAGCAGCTGATCTTGACTGGGCAGAAGCCGGCTCCAGCTTCCCGGCCATCACTTGACTCTTGCCTCCTAGGCCGAAGCCAACACCTCCGAACCGAAGCCTTTGATTCCTCCTCCTGTGGGCGAGGCTGTCTCCGGTTAGGCCTTGCTCTGGTCTCTCCACCGATTGGGTGGAACCACCGCTTAAACAGCCTGAGGAAGGGTGCCCTTGAAAGAGAACCGGCAGGACACGGGCTTCCCGGCGTCTGTCAATAAGTCACCCGGACCGCCTCGGCAGATCGAGAGGTGACTTAAGCGATAGACCACTGTATCACAACTCTTGGACTCGGACATCACCAGCTGCACTCACATCGGCGGGTGATGAGTGGTCGGTTAGCACAGGGATGGAGGAAGGCCCTTCCTGTTTCCAGGGATTCTCCGCCTCATCTCTGATTCTACTGGAATGCCCTGGAGCCTATCCAAAAAGGTGAGTACCCTCGCTGACATTCTTAAGAGGGGATACCCGGCAGAGGTTTTCCAGTGGCTGAGGCCATTGTTGGCTCAGCCTTAAACTTTGGCAGTGTGCCCCCTGCCCAGTACCATCTGCCGGCGTGGCCGCAAAGTACGCTGTGCCCATGGGGTCCCCATGGTGGTTCACGAGCACCCCCGGCTGAGAGCCTGTTGATCACCTATGTGTTCAGGTGTACTGGTAGTTCGGCTGACACTGACTGACCCCGGACAAACAGTCCAAGAATATGGACCACACTGCCCATAAGGTCTATGCAGCCTCTTCCTTGGGCCTTCGTAGTGCCAGCTCGGCTGTCACTATGGCACACTTCTCTCATGCTTTCTTTGGTCATTAGACGAGGTCCTCCTCATCTCCCATGGGACATACAGACCACGGTCAAGCAGGTCCGTGGCCAGGGCCATGCTGTTGCTAAACAGCAGCTTCAGACAGCCTTGGATATCGGGACTTGTGCCCACCACTGGCCTCTCATCACAGGGCTTGGCTGAGGCTTTCCCTCCTTCCTGGCAGATACTCACTATAAGCTTGCTGGACGTGCCCTTCCTGGGCACCGACTTGTTCAGTCCAGGTGGCGGTCACCTTCAGCGATAGAGCAGTCCAGTGCCACAATGGATGCCACTTCTGCTAAAGGTTCTTAGGCAAGATCCAGCAGAGAGAAAGAGGCCGCCATTTCTGCATTCTTCCCCTGTGGTCAGGCAGCCCACCCATCGAGGTCATCAGCAGCAGGCTCAAGCTTGGTGCCCGCGGCCCAAGCAGGGTCCCTCAACAGCCCCATAAAGGAGGCCAAGGTGCAGGTCTCGGAGCCTCCTCCTCCTCTAAGCCTGCTCAGTGACTGGTTGGAGTTGCACCTCTACACCCATCACGTCAGCTCTGGGTCCTTCCATGGGGTCGGCTCTGCCACTTCCTTTCCGCCTGGTCGCTATCGCCCGGACAGGTGGGTTCTCTGGTCAGTTGGGACTGTCTCTAGAATTTGAGCAGTACCCTCTCAGCTGAGCTCGCACCCCTTGGGAGGAACGGATCTCCTTGCACCCAGTCGGCTCTTCGAGATGACATAGCTCAGCTTCTCTGCAAGGAGGCAGTAGCTCCAGTGCCGGATCCACCGACAGACCCAGGCTTTGTTTCCAGGTACTTCCTGGTGCCCAGCGGATGGGGGTTGGCACCCATCCTAGATCTCGCGACCTGAATTAATATCTCAGGCCTTGCACATTCCAGTATGATCACTCTGACCCAGATCATACCATCCATGGAGCGAAACATGGTTCTGTTTACTGGATCTACAGGACGCATTCTTTCACATCCCAATCCATCCGTCCCATCAGCGGTTCCTCCACTTCAGGGTCGAGGGACACTGTATGAGTTCCGAGCCATGCCGTTTGGCCTGTCATCTGCCCCTCGGGTCTTCACCAAATGCATTGCAGTGGTGGCGGCCCCTGCTCGGTGTCCAGAAGTCAGAATCTACCCTTATCTCGATGACTGGCTCTTGGCAGGTTCCTCCCTTCAGGAGGTGGAGAGGTCCAGGGATCTGGCCCTTCAAACCTGCTCCCAACTAGGCCTCCTGATCAACGAGGCCAAGTTGGAACCTGTGCCCTCTCAGGTGATGGGCTTCATTGGGGCACAGTTTGACTCTTGTAAAGCCAAAGCTCGGCTCCCCTGCGGACAGGGCGGAGGTTCTCCCTTTGCCCAGTCATTTCTGGTTGGGCACTTGCCCTGCTCGTGACTTTCTACACCTTCTGGGTTATATGGCAGCGCACCTCAGTGGTCCGTTGGGCCTGGAGGCACATCGCCCCCTCCATTGGGAGCTGGCCCCCAGTGGACTCAGCAATATGGTCACTTCAACTAGCTGATCACTGTAACCCAGAAGATGTGGGACGCTGTCCAATGGTGGGACGGCCCCAGACGGTTGCAGGTAGTGATACCGTTTTTCCACCCGAGGTTAATGATCAGTCCTTATGACTGATGCCTCTCTCATGGCCTGGGGAGACCGTGATGGGGACAATAGGCCCACGGGTCCTAGACCCCAAAGGGGTCCCGATGCCACATCAACCTGTTGGAGCTCAGAGCAGTCAGACTGGCACTCTCAGTTTTCGCTCCTCAGCTCTGGGGTCAAGTGGTTCAAGTCCAGACAGACAATACCATGACCATGTACTACCTCAACAAACCGGGTGGCACACACTCCCATGTGCTGTGCAAGGAGGCGCCCTGATCTGGACCCTCTGAAGCTGTTTGGAGGTGGATTCTCCTAGTCGCCCATGTAGCAGGAGCCTCGAACCAGCTGGCAGATGCTGTCAGCCGCATAGGCCAGACATCCCACGAGTGGTCTCTCCATCCAGAGGTAGCTTACAGCCTGTTCTCCTGTTGGGGCAAACCCGAAAGTGGACCTGTTTGCTCCAGGAGAATACCGTTGAGGCTGTTTCATGCCCGCCCCTTCAGCGCAGGGCTCGCTGCAGGGGATGCCTTCTCGAGGCCGTGGATCCCAGGCCTCTCTCTTTCCTTCATTTCCCTTGATCCACAGGGTGTTACTCAAGGTGAGGAGAGACAAGGCGAAGGTGGTCCTGGGAGTGCCAGATTGGCCGCCCAGTTCTGGTTCCAGATCTCCTCAGCCTCAGCTGCAGGCCCTCAAGCAGCTTTGTACACGCCTGGACCTGATATCTCTCAACCAGGGGAAGGTATTCCATCCGGACCTTCAGTCCCTTCACCTCACAGCCTGGTTCCTGAGCAGCTAGAGTTCCAGGCTCTGGGTCTTTCCAAGATGTCTATACTGTGGTGGAGGCATCTAGAAAGAATCACCAGGAAATGTTATGCCTTCAAATAGAAACATTTTTCCATTTGGTGTCAGGGTAAGGGTCTAGGCCCTTATTCTGTTCTTTGGCTAACATTCTTGACTACCTCTAGTCTCCCCTCCAAAGGGGTCTCGGTCATCGACCCCAAGGTGCACCTGCCAGCCATTTCTACTTACTGGGTGTGGGCGGTCAGCCGACATTGGTGCAGGAGATGGTGGTTGGGTGCTTTTTCAAAGGCCTGGATCACATATCTCTCCTGTGCATGAACCTCACCTCCATGGGATATGTTGCGGGTTTGGCAAGGCTCATGGGCAAGCCATTCAACTCCGTGCACAAATGTGAGCTTTCACACTTGTCATGGAAGACTGCCTTTGTGGTGGCTATAATGTCTGCCAGAAGGACAGGGAGCTCCAGGCGCTTTTGGTGGATTCCCTTATCTGGTCTTTCACAGGGACAAAGTTGTCCTGCACCCCACCTGAAATTCCATCCGGTGGTGTCAGAGTTTCACCTTAAGCAGGTGTTGACTCTTCCAGGTGGAAGTAAAAGAACCCAAGGCACTTTTCGCAGTGAGTGGGAAGTTTCCCGTGTCCTGGCCAAACATTCCCCTTCCCATGAACCAGTTCATGCAATTATCCACGCTTGTGTGTGGGTGATGATGTGCTATATGGCCACCACTACACATTCAGTCACTTCACTACCAGTCTAGCATTGCTTGTAAAGCGCTTTGGATGTATGAAAAGTGCTGTATAAATGCTGATTATTATTCTTCTTCTTCCGGTTTACTGTCCTAATTGCACCGCCGACGCCGAGTACAGGCTCCATACCTTGGACTCTGAGATGTGCCTTCCTACACTACAAGGAGAGGATGGCAGAAATTCGTGGAGAGGTTTGCATGTTGCTTGTCACCTACGCTGAAGTTGCTTCTGGCAGACCTGCAGCCATGTGAACCATAGCAAGATGGATTACGCCATGCATAAGTCTGAGCACGATTGGCGGGCAAAGAGCCTCGCAGGAGGACAAGAGCTCATTCTACCTGCCATACTGCTTCATCCGTGTCTGCTTCCAGGGACATCCTTATCCAGGAAATCTGTCGGGCTGCTACCTGGAAGTCAGCAAACACCTTCATTACCCACAACCACATTGATCTTGAGTCATGCCGGATGCTGGTTTTGGGGCCTCAGTTCTCCAATCTTTATTTCCTAAGTAGGGTGTCGCCTTGCCTTCCTCCTCCCAGAGAACTGCTTGGGTTTGCCAAGAAGTGTGGATGAACAACTAGTCACGCTCCTAGAAGAACAGGTTACTCACCTGTAACAGGATTCTAGGAGTGGTATATGTTGTTCATCCACACACACCCACCCGACCTCCCCGCCTTTGGGCGCATAACCTTACTTCCAGTGGGCTAAGATCTGGTGTTATGGGTGGAGCCGAGGTAGTACCACCCGGTTGGGTGGGAGGAGCCAGCTTGAAGACTTCTGGCAAGATTTAAAGTGGAAGGGGACATGCCAAGAAGTGTGGATGAACAACATATACCACTCCTTGAACTACTTTTTACAGGTGAGTAACCTGTTCTAATTGCTGCCATCTTAATGACTTGAGTCATTATAAAATTAGTTACAAAAACTATTTCAGAAACACCTGAGATCAATGAAAATATACTGTTGTTGAGTCTAATTATGTCAGAAATATATTTGTGCTAAAAACCTATATGGTGAATTTTTTTTTTGCTAACAAATACTTCTGCTTAAAAGTCAAAAGTGACTCTGGTCCACCTTGACCCTCTCACTTCATAAGCAGGATGAATAATATACGTTGTAAACATTTACTAATTTATTGGAAAGTACTCCATGAATGTGTTATAACTAGTTAAACATAAGAGTCACACCAGCTGTCACAGCTGCAATGAGAGGACAGAGTTAAGGAACAAACCAATAACATCATAACAAGCTGCTCTGGTGACCCTGCTGGAATGAAACTAGGAGTATACTCTATCAGCTGAGATCAGAAATGAAGGGTTGGGATACAGATGAGTCGAGGGATATGGGCATAGGATTAGAGATGAGAGGCAGGAGTATGGGACTCCAGAGCTGGAGGAGGGAGGGTGAAAGCACAGAGCTAGAGTGAGCAGAGGAAAGGTGAGAACACATGCTACCATTTGTGGAGGGCGCTGAGACTGTAGGACAGAATTAGTGCATCACCAGCAGGCAAGGGAGGTCATAATTCCACTATACAAGACACTAGTGAGGCCCCACCTGAGTACAGTGTACAATGTCTGGAAACCTTACCTCACGTAAGGATATAGACAGGTAAAGAAGGTTCAGAGGAGGGCAACAAAGATAGTACATGGATTGCATCACAAGTCCTATGAGGTCAGGTTGAAGGACTTAAATATGTACTCTCTGGAGGAGAGAAGGGAGAGGGGATATGACAGAGACACACAAGTGTCTTACAGGAGGAACAGAGTGCAGGAATAAACTATTTTCAGCGAAAAAGATGTTCCAGGACTAGAGGGCATAGGATGTAGTTGGAGGGAGGTGATTCAGAGGAATCTTGAAGAAGAATTTCATCACAGAATGGGTGGTGGACAAGTGGAACACCCTGCCAGAGGAAGTAGTGGGGCTGAAACAATTATGAGATATAAGAATGCATGGATAGACAGAAGAGAATTCTGGAGGTCAGGGGTAAGGGACAGCAGACTTCTAGGAAAACATAAAGTGAACTTACAAGCTCAAATGGGCGAACTGGGTGAGCGAGGCCTTATCTGCTGTCATTGTCTATGTATAATGTATTTAAGGGGTTGGTAGCATTGTATTAGGACTTTGGTGTCCTGCCAAAATACCTGACTGTGTTTTCTCTCATTACTTTGTGGACTTTAGGAAAAATGAAAGGGAAGAACAAACTTGTTCCCCGATTGCTGGGGATTACAAAGAGTGTGTCATGAGGGTGGATGAGAAGACCAAGGAAGTGATCCAAGAGTGGAGTTTGACCAACATCAAGCGCTGGGCTGCCTCTCCAAAGAGCTTCACACTGTGCGTAGCAACTATCTATCTTAGGGTCAAGTAAAGAGCCATAACCTTGATCCCCATCACCAGCCTCTCATCCCTGCCTTTCACCCCAGGGTCAAGGAAACCGATAGAATACCCCACCCTAGCCTAGAGCCTTGTCCCACCATGTCAACCCAGGGACAAAGTGCCTAGACTTCCTGTCCCCTCGCACTCACCCCAATGGGAAGGAAACTGGTTCTCCTGTTACCCTAGACCCTGTTCTGTCTCATCTCATAGTGAAGGAAGCAACAGGCTCCCATCCCCCATGGCTTGGAACCCCATACCCACCCTTGGCATCCCAGAGAAGGAACCCAGTTCCTCCCTTTAATTTTGAATGTTGAATGATAGATAGAATTTATGTGGTTCTCTGCATTATGTTTTGAATTATGCCATGTATGGATTGTTTTAAATACTGTTAAGCGCATT
Source organism: Neoceratodus forsteri (assembly GCA_016271365.2). NCBI lineage: Eukaryota > Metazoa > Chordata > Ceratodontiformes > Ceratodontidae > Neoceratodus > Neoceratodus forsteri. The sequence goes on from CM057449.1 coordinate 333,620,511, forward strand.
GAGCCTCTGGGAAGAGGCGCTATATAAATAAAGTTTCTATCTATTTATCTTAGAGCCTCATCCCTGCCTCTCTCCCATGGTCAGAGACAGCAGTTCCCTTCACTCCCAGCCTAGAGCCCTGTCCCTCCCTCTCATACACGGTAAGAGAAACAACAGGTTCTCCCCAGCTTGACGCCATACACCTTTTCACCCCAGGGTGAAGTAAAAACAGGTTCTCTACAGCCTTGAGCCTCTATCCCTCCCTCTCACTGCAGGGTGAAGGGAACAACAGATTTCCTCCCAAAACCTAGATACCCATACCCTGTCACCCAAGGGTGAAGGAATCAACAGGTTCCATCCAGCCTAGGCTACCATCTCTTCCTTCTCATCCAACAGTGAAGAAAACTGGTCCTCCATGCAGCCTAGATCCCCTTCTTTGGACTGTGATGCCAAGATCAAGTAAAAAAAATGGTTCCCCTCACCAGCCTGGAGCCCAGTCCCTTCCTCTCAACCCAGGCCATGATCAAGGAAACCGCACATTTGCTGACAGCCTTAAACCCCATCCTCCTTTTCACACCAGAAAAAAACGCATTTTAACAGCCTTGAACTCCATCCACTCCCACCAACCCTGAGTGAAGAAAAAGGTTTCCCCTATAGCCTATACCCTCTTCTTGCTGCCTTATGCAGAAGTCAAGGAAACACAAGATCCCAATCCCAGGCCTAGAGCCCTTCTCCTCTGTCTCACCCCATAGGAAAGGTAACTGTCACCCCCACAGCCTGGACCCACATCTCCTCCTCCTCCTCCTCATCCAGAGTGTAGAAAACAGGTTCTCCCCACAGCATAGACCCCATCCTTTTCTCTTATCGGACAGTAGAAGAAAACGGGTTCACCCACAGCCTGAACCCCATACACCTCCTTCTCACACACATTGAAGAAAACATGTTTCCACAGCTCCATTCCCTGCCTCTGCCCTAAGGTCGGTGATCACCCCACCCCCACTGTCTAGAGTGCTGCCCACTCCTCTCATCAGACTTTGAAAGAAACAGCAGGTTCTCCTCAGCCTAAGACCCCATCCCTTCTCTCTTTTACCACAGGATAAAGGAAAGACAGCCCCTCCCCAAGCCTTGAGTCCCATCACTTGCTTGGTTCTAGAAAATAGGCCCTCCCACACATGCCTCAAACTTTTCTCTCATCTCATTGTAAAGGCTTCACAGCTAGAGCCCCATACCCTAACTGTCACTCTCACCCCACAGTGGTTGAACTGACAGATTCTGTTCTCCTATAGCCTAGAGCTCCATCCCCCCTCTCACTCCAGTGCTGAGGAAACAGGTTCCCCTCCAGCACACACACAGACACACACTGTACTCTGCTCTCACAACCTGTAGCTTCTTTGTCAATCACCTGATTCTCACCATACACACAGGAGAGATACCTGTAGGTCACAGTTTTAAGGACCATGAGTCAAATTCTCCTCACTGCTTTCTCCTTTCTTTCTCTAGCCCTTCCTCCCATACTGTGCCTGTCTTCTGTCTTGCTTGATGTCTTCCTCTGTAACTCTCTCTTTTTTTCTTTCTAGTATGTCTTTATCCGCTGGAGCCCTGTCAGGCGGCTTTTGCGCCTCCTGACAGAGGGACACTTCCTCTGGTCCCGTCGTTCCCGTACTTTTGCTGTTCCTGGTAGTTCCCCATGGATTGTCCCTGTGGCAGGGCCAGGAGGAGGTGCGGCTTACCCCTCTCCGGAACCCAATCCAGAATCTGGGATGGCCCGGAGCGGTGGACCATCACTGAGCCTGCCAAGCTTATTTTCCTCCATTTTGCCCACCCCTTCTCTCTGGTGTGAGGGACATTGGTGTGACAACTCACTCTCCTCTGGGCTGAAACAGCTTTTAGAGAGGCGTCTGTCCTCAGGTATTGCTGCCACCAGCCGGACTCTCTTCCTGCACCTCTTTCAAGCTTACAAACTTGAATAATCAAACGTGCAATTGCACAAGTTAAAGTCTGGTAGTGTGTCTCTCTCGGGTGGCGGATGCTACACAGAGTTTACCTCAGCCAGTGGAAACCAATCTTACCTTAGAAAATGACATCACAGTCACAACTGTTGAGCAAATAAATAGCTTTTACTTAACAGAAAGTGCACTGAGCATTTACAGGATATATATTTACAACACAAGAGAATAACACTCATACAGGAAAAGTAAACAAATGTTTTTAAATAACAGATGGCAAAGAAGAAAGGCTGTTACTGCACTATGCCAGCACTAAACTTACCCTTCCCTGTCTTTACAAGAGACACTAGATCCTGTTCTAACTGCCAGCTCCACGGACATAGCTCAAGGGTAGGCTCCAAACTTATGTTCCCCTGCAGCTTCCAGAGTACGAGAGTCCCTCTTCATGGTCTTTCAGCCTCTTATATATTCTCCTGGGAATAGGTAATGCCTATTCCGCTTTGAATCTCACCAACTGACTAACATATATGTATTTAACTGTCCCAATCAGATTGAACACCTATCAGTGACCAACTATATTCCATTTAACCTTCAGTTTATATTTGAATGACCCAATCCGTTCAAACTGGCCTGTATGTTCTCTACAGGTCTGTGTGCGTGTGTGTGGAGATGTCCACTCGAGTTTATAACCCAGGTCTTATCTAGCAGCTAGGAGGACTGAAAATTCCTCAAGCTGGATGCTGCTGGACAGTGGATTTTAGCCTGTGTATGTTTTTTCCAAACTGATAAAAACCCAGTTAGAGAATCTAAACCATTAACTCTTTCCTTCCCATTTCTGTCACAGTTGGATCAAGCCTCTGACCCATACTGCCTTCCAGCCATTGCCAGGGGCAGTCAATGAGTGGGATGACTAGTCTCCCTCCCGAGAGAGGAGGCAGTCCTCTGGACACTAAATCCTCCCCGCCGACCCCTTGCGGCCTGTGCTCGTTCCAAACCTGGGTCAGCGACGTGGCGCGAGGTGTAGCGTCAGCGCCGCAACCTGTAGTGCCACTGGGCGGCTTTCCTCTGTAACTCTCTGCAGTGATTTTCTCCATGATGTTTGATACATCCCCACCCTGTAAACCACTGTTGGTGATTTTAATTTTTTCCTATAGGATTTGAGGATTATCAAGATGGTTACTATTCAGTGCAGACAACTGAAGGAGAGTAGATCGCCCAGCTCATCGCTGGGTACATTGACATAATTCTGAAGAAGGTATGCAGACATGGGACAAACTGAAAGTACTTTTCATTATGGGAGACAGAAATGCAGTAGTTTTTCAGGGATGGATTATTTGTTAGGAAAATGGTGCTACTGAACTCAAGAGTGTAGTTCTGTGATCAGATTTTGGAACTGGTGTGCATTTTGCAAGGTCTGGTTCTTGGCATGTTCAATTTTATTTTCCCATAGTTGTTACTATCCTCCATTTTGATGTTAAATATAACCTGTCTCTCAACGTTTGTTGCTCACTGGAAACCTCTTGTGTATTTTGGAGATAATAGTGGCTTTAACGAGAGCTGCATTGCTTCATGGGAGGATGGGTGATCACACCCACTGGTTGACTTATAAACCTGGGACAGGCTGTTTGATGGTGTACCTGCAGAAATCATGCTGTTTGCCAACCACCCTGACACCACAGTGCACAAGCGTGTTAGTTATTGTAATGTCACTGGGATATGTTTCACAGACTCTGATATTAATTAAGCCTGAACCTGCCTGGGTTTTAATAAATTTAAACATTTGGCCCCTAGTGTTTGCATAGGACCATAGGGTGGTTTGCTACTCTGTGTAGCTCGACAGGAAAGCCCCAATGAAATTTTAGTGTCTGCAGAAGCACAGATAAGGACAGAAATAACTTCATGCATTCTTTCTTGGACATGTCCTTTTCTTGGGACGTGGATATGTTGTTCAGTCCACACTGTCTGGCAGGTTCCTTGCCGCTTTAAATCTTGCTGGAAGATCTTCAAGCTGGCTCCTCCAGCCACCTGGGTGGTAAAACCCTCGGCTTACGCCCTTGCTGCCAGATCTTCCTTACCGCTTGGAAGCTTAGGTTCCCTCCATAGTGCTCTGCGTTTTAGGCCTGGATCACACGCTGGATTTCAAACTTGTTTTAACATTTACAAGACTTCAGTCTTCGTCTTCCTCGCAGCTGCGATGGACAAATCGACTCCCGGATTCCATTGGTACCCGTGTGGGCAGAAGATGTCCCAGACCGATCCTCACTCCACATGCGTCTACTGTCTGGGGCTTGGTCTACTTCGCAGGCTTGCTTATGTGCAAGTCCTTTTTGGCTTCGGTCTTGAGGACCAGCTGCCAGACTTCTTCTTGGGCGACCAAACAGTATCCGCGGTCAAGTCTAAGGAGGCCCATTGGGCGGTGTCCGCTGTAGTGGGCTCCAGAGCAGTTGGAGCAGATGAGCCCTTGAGGAGGAGGCCGGCTGCTGCTTCTTCCTCCCTCGGCCGCATTTATCCCGCTCTCCTTGGGCTCCTCCTACATGGCTTTGTTTAAGGAGCTTTGCCAGTCCCTCTCCACCAAGGGAGAAGGCCATCGGGACATTCTAGTCGGTCCAAGAAGGGACTCTAAGGGTAAGTCCCACTATCGACGTTTGTGGGGGCGGAGAGAGCCCCTTCACGGACCGTCGATCTCGACTTTGGTGGAGGTTGCGGTCACTGGCTTCACGGTGCTCCCGCCAGGTCAACCGCCGAGATATCCGCCAGCTGTCGAGATTTTTCTTGACCTGTCGGACGGTTTGTCAACTGGAGAAGCCGACAACCCTGCTTCACCGTTTCCTGGTGGAAACAGAGGATTTGCCTGTGCCTCCTGTGCCGGAGTCCCGGTTAAGGTCCCTGTACCGAGGGGATTTCCCATCCCCTCTCTGAACCACCCTTGGAACCCCCAAAGGTCTCAGTCTTGGTCCTCTTCCATGTCCAGCGGTCCGCCGATGTCGTGGTCTTGATGTCGACACCATGGAGGCGACATCATCCTCATCCTTGTCGTTCTCTAAGGAGGATAGGCTCTGGTGCCAGTTGGGTCGGTGCTACGAGGAGTTAATGGGCAGAAGCTCTTATTGTCCGGGAATAAGCTGACTCCATCTCCTTATCTGGCCATTAAGTGGCTGTCCCTGGAGCAGCCGAATCAACCCTACGTAGTGGTCCAGGGCCGACCCCGGCATGGTTGTTCGGCCGATGCCAGCTGCTCCGCCACTGGTAGTGGAACCGTACTCCTGCCACAACGAAGACTGGGGCCCGACCAAGGATTCTCGGTCGGTCAGGGCTTCCTCACTGATTGTCGGTCACCCTCACTCGGCGACCTCGGCAGGTGGAGGGTGGCTCAGGCGCCTGGCAGCTGTTTGCAGACTCCCGGAGTCTGACGGCGACTCCTCCCTGTTCTCCAGGCCGCTTGACCTGGAGTCTGCGGGAGCCAGTCGGTGGACGAGATTCCATCCTCGTTTTTAGGTTACCGGCTCATCTCAGATTCCACTGGAATGCAGCTCGAACCTGTTTCAAAACTGGCCAGTATCCCTCACGGAGATACTGGACTGAAGATTCCTCGAGGCCTTTCCAGTAGCCAAAGCCATTGTTGGCTCGGCCCTGGGTTATGGCAACGGCCAGCCTTGTGTCCGCGCCTGCGTGGGATGGCTTGAAGTACGCCAGTCCCACCGGCTCTCTCCGGTTTCTCGGAGCACCCTCTGGCGGAGGGTTAGTGACCGATAGCGTTTTCCGGCGCTCGGAGCGCTCAGGGCGTGGACAAACCGCCCGATAAGGAATCCAAAAGATGGATTATGCGGGGCAGAAGGTTTACGCTGCTTCCTCCCTAGACCTTCGCCAGGCTAGCTCGGTCATTCTGATGGCACATTTCTCCACGCCCTTATGGGTTCCCTGGGTGAGGTGATTCCTCATCTCCGCTGACCTTCAGACGATGGTCAAACAGGTCTGGGATCAGGGAAGAGCAGTGGCAAAACAGCAGCTTCAAACTTCATTGGACATAGATGATTCTTGTGCCCGATCAGTAGCGGCCGCAGTGGCCATCGCCACAGAGCTTGGCTGCGGTCTCCACCTTCACGGTGGACACCCAGCACAAGCTGGCAGATGTTCCTTCCTGGGCACCGACTTGTTCAGGCCGAGGGTAGAAGGCCATCTCCAGAGGATCGAGAAGTCCAATGCCACCTTGATCTCTATCACGTTTACCCAGAAGGACAAAGGCTGCCAGCAGCAGCGTAGCCCTTGCCCTTCTGCCTCTGTGGCACGTCCGGCCCAGCAGCACCTGGGCCAGCAGGCACCTTGGTGCCCTAAGGCCAAGTCTGCTGCTTCCTCCAGTAGAAAGCCTGGAGGCAAGGGTCCAGGACGTCCCTCAGCAGGCTCTTCCTCTAATCCTGCCCAGTGACAGGTTGAGGGTGTCGCCCCAACCTCGTCACTCCTCCCTGGGTTTCCTCCTGGGGGACGGCTCCGCCACTTCTTTTCTGCCTGGTCCGCTATCACCACGGACCTCTGGGTGCTAGAAGTGGTAGGCAGGGGTCTGCCTCTGGAATTCGAGCAGTTCCTCCCTATCGAGCCATCGCCCCATAGGGGAGCAACAGGTTCCGCAGCCTCTCTGTCGGCTCATCGAACCGACATTACTCTGCTCCTCCAGAAGGAGGTGATCAGCGGTGGCGGACCCTCCTGCAGACCAGGGTTTGTGTCCAGGTACTTCCTGGTCCCAAACGGACAGGGGCTGGCGCCCATTCTCGACCTGCATGACTGGAACAAGTTCCTAAGGCAGCGCATCGTTCAGGATAGTCACGCTGGCTCAGATCATTCCATCCTTGGAACTAGGCATTTGGTTTTGTTGTCTGGACCTTCAGGACGCGTTCTTTCATGTCTCAATCCGTCCGTCTCATCAGTGATTCCTCTGCTTCCGAGCAGAGGATCTCTTATGAGTCCTGGGCCATGCCCTTCGGCCCTCTCCAGCTCCTAGGGTCTTCATCAAATGCATGGCAGTGGTGACAGCATTCCTGCGGTGCCAAGGGTCCAGGTGTACCCTTAACCTGGATGACTGGCTGATTGCAGCCCCTCCAGGTTGGAGGTGGAGGCGGTCCAGGGATCTGGCCCTTCAGGTCTGCTCTCAGATTGGCCTCCTCATCAGCGAGGCCAAGTTGGAACTTATGCCATCTGCAGTGATTCAGTTCATTGGGGCAGAACTCAACTCTCTTGAGCCAGAGCCAGGCTTCCTGCGGACAGGGCTGAGGTCCTTTCCTCCTTTGCCCAATCATTTCTGGTTGAGCAATTGCACCTGCCGGGACTTCCTGCACCTTCTGGGCCTCAGGGCAGCCTGCACCAGCGTGGTCCATTGGGCCAGCTGGCATATCATCCCTGCAATGAGGGCTGGCCTGTCAGTGATCCAGCGCTCCAGTCCTCTGGACCAGCCAGTGGCGGTGACCCAAGAGATGTGGGATGGCCTACAGTGGTGGCTCGTTCCAGCTCATCTGCAGGAGGGTATCCTGTTTGTCCGCCCGAGCCAGCCGGTTACTCTGACGACCGATGCCTCTCTGATGGGCTGGGGTGCCCATCTGGGGAGCTCAGGGCCCACGGCCTCTGGTCCCCTCGGGAGTCTCTGCCACATCAACCTGCTGGAGCTCCGAGCAGTGCATCTAGCCCTCACCGCCTTTGCTCCGTTTGTACAGGGGCAAGTGGTTCAGGTCAGGCGGACAATACCACGACCATGTACTACTTGAACCGACAGGGCAGGACTCATTCCTTGCCTCTGTGCAAGGAGGCTGTCCGCGCTTGGTCCTTCGTGATCAGCCTGGAGGCGGATCTCTTGGCCATCCATGTGGCAGGAACCTCCAACAATCTGGCTGATGCCCTCAGCCGGATAGGTGCTGCATCTCACGAGTTGTTTCTCCTACCGGAGGTAGTACAAGATCTGTTCTCCCATTGGGGCACCCTCAGGTGGACCTGTTTGCCTCCAGGAGAATGCGAAGCTGAGGGCTTTCATGCTTGCTGCAGGGGATGCCTTTTGAGGCCATGGACCCGGGCCTCTTCTGTGCCTTCCCTCTATTTCCCTTGATCCACAAGGTGCTTCTCAAGGCAAGAGGGACCAAGGCACAGGTGATTCTAGAAGCCAGCCCCAGACTGGCCCTGCCAGTTCTGGTACCCAGATCTCCTCAGCCTCAGCTCCAGGCTCCCGAGGTGGCTTTCAGCCTGCCGGACCTAATCTCGGTCAACAAGGGAAGGTTCTCCATTGGACCTTCAATCCCTGCACCTGACGGCCTGGTTCCTAAGCGGCTAGAATTCCAGGCCTTGGGTCTTTCCGACGAGGTCCTCAACGTTGTTGAGGTGTCCCATAAGGAGTCAACCAGGAAATGATATGCCTTCAAATGGAAGAGATTCTCCATTTGGTGTCAGGACAAGGGGTTGGACCCTTCTTCCTATTCCTTGGCTAGCATCCTGGACTACCTGTGGTCCCTTTCTCAGCTAGGGCTTGATCGTGACCCTTAAGGTGCACCTGGCAGCCATCTCTGCTTACTGGGCATGGGCTGGCAAGCAGTCAGTGGTGCAGGAGAAGGTGGTCAGGTGCTTTTTCAAAGACCTTGGTCACATATCCCCTCGGTGGGAGAACCTCCACCTCCATGGGATCTACTGCTGGTATTGGCTAAGCTCATGGGCAAGCCTTCGAACCGATGCACAGGTGCGATATCTCCCACCTGTCGTGAAGACCTTCTTCTTGGTGGCTATTCGTCAGCCAGAAGGATGGGAGAGCTCCAGGCACTGTCCATCAAGTCTCCTTATCTGGTCTTCCACAGGGACAAGGTTGTCCTGCACCCCACCAAAATTCCTTCCGAAGGTGGTGTCAGAGTTTCACCTTAACCAGGTGTTGACTCTGCGGTGTTCTCCAGTCACACCTTAGAGGCGAATATAGGCTCCATACTCTGGACCCTAGAAGCGCTCTCTTATTATAAGGAGCGGACGGCTGAAGTTTGGGGAGAGGTTCGCCAGCTGTTTGTCACCTACGCTAAAAGCCGCACCTGGCAGACCTGCAGCCAAGCGGACGATAGGCAGGTGGGTCACCTCCTACATAGACCTCTGCTATAGGTTGGCGGGCATGGAGCCTCCCAAAGGGATGAGAGCTCATTCTACCCGCCATACCGCTGCTTCCAGGACGCCCCTATCCAGGAAATCTGCAGGCCACTACCTGGAAGTCAGCACACACCTTCATTGCCCACTACCACATCGACCTTGAGTCACGCCGGGATGCTGGTTTTGGGGCCTCGGTTCTCCAGTCATTATTCCCCAAGTAGGGGGTGTGTGCCTTTCCTCCCTCCTCCCGGAGAACTGCTAGGAGTCTGCCAATAAGTGTGGATTGAACAACATATCCATGTCCCTGGAAATACAGGGTTACTCACCTTTAACAGGAGTTCTAGGAGTGATGTATGTTGTTCATCCACAAAGCCACCCAACCTCCCCAGCTTGACGCACAACCTGGCTTCCAGCCCAGGCTAGATCTGGTGTCATGGGGGGTGTGGGCAAGGGAGTTTTACCACGAGGGTGGGTGGGAGGAGCCAACGAAGACCTTCCGGCAAGATTTAAAGTGGCAAGGAACCTGCCACAAAGTGCGGATGAACAACATATACCACTCCTAGAACTCCTATTACAGGTGAATAACCTGTATTTATTGTCTTCAATATACTAAAACTACTGTTTTCTGTCACATAGTGGAAGTGCATTCATTATTAGTAGCATATCGATATAGTAAAGTGCATTTCCAGTATATCAATACATTGAAAGTGTGTCAGTGTGGTATGAACCTGTTGATCCGACTCCAAGCTTTCATTTAAAAGTCTTGCCTTTACAGTTCCAACATTCTTTTTGTTAACTAAGCTTATTATAATTGAGACTGCTGAGGAACTGGAGTGGAAGGGGTGTCTCTCTACAGATCACACAAAAATCTGCTGAGGGTGGACGTACAGGAGGGTGGAGATATAAAGAGATCTGGGGAAGCTGGAAGAGTGGTCTGTGGAGTGGCAGCTGGATACTGATACAACTTGTATCTGCCTGTGGCGTTGGCATCTTCCTGGCATGGAGACTTTGACACTTGCCATGATTAATCATAATACTTACAGGATAACTTAAACCTAAACAGTCGTGTCAGAACTTTTTGACTGAAACTAGATCTTTAGTAGTTTCATGTTATATCTACGATTATACTTAAATTAGAGCCTTATGCAGAGTAAGGATGGGATGTCCCCAAAGCAGAGTGCTTCCACCAAGCCACCGTCCTAATAACCAAGTAAAAGGTTGTCTTGTACTATTGTACACTATACCCTTGGGTCAGTAGCCATATAGGAGTTCCAGCGAGACCCCATTTTGTATGTTTTCTAAAGTTAACTTTAGGGTAGCAGTGATACCTTCCATGAGGTTGATTTCACCTACTTTTGGATCCAGCAGTTGATTGTGTTGTAGCCAGTATAAAGTCATTCATTTAATTGCAGCTATGCAGAACATTTTAGTAGCCCTTGTTGCTTAAGGTTGTCTACCTCCCTTGTCTTGGTCTTTAGGACAAAGTTCTGATACTCAAAGGGAATGGGCATACCTCATTTTTGATTCTTTTTTGTGTATATATGTTGGCAGTAATGTTGGATGTTGGAACCTGCCCAGATGATACAGTTATGGGTACCCACCTGTCCACATCCCCTCCTGCAAAGGTTTCCATAGTTAGTTCTTTTAAAGAAAGTAGCTCTAGAAAAGACTGTCTTAAGAATCAGGGCTAGAAACTGCATTTATTTATTTATTTTGAAAAATGAAAGCATGGAGTCAGGTTGATGTGTTTACACCACATCGATACATTTTAATGTATCAATTTACTGAAATGTGCTTTTACTGTAACTGCATACTAGTATTGCTGTTCCACTATAGTATATTGAGAGAAAGTAGTTTCATTATATCAACACTGTATTTCCAGGCACTTAAGCCACTCAGCTTTGTCTCATACCTCTGCACTCTGGGAGGTCTGTTAATTAACTCAGTGCACTCCCTGTTGTGTTATTGCTTACTTGCTGTGTATTATGGGTACACAGTAATGTTTTTCTTGGCTTAACCTTTTCCTCTTTATTTCTCGAACAGAAAAGAGCAAGGACCACTTTGGGATGGAGGAGAGGAGGAATCGACTATGCTGGAGGACTCTGTCTCACCAAAGTAGTGTGCTGAGAGGTCAAATCTAGTGGATCTGTGCATGGATCCTGAGTTGAGAAGCAAAGCCTTCTTCCTGACTGAGATTGTGAGGAGATCTCAGGGGTTTGGGGCATTACAGTCTGAGACAACCCCTCTATTTTGTCGTTGTAATTCAACCTAAACCGTCTGCATACTTGGCAGCCACACAGGCTTGATCTCAACTCTTACATATCAATTTTAGGAAACAAAAGATAGTCATTGGCCCATCAAGGTCTTTCCCTTCACCAGCTCAGTGGAAATACTGCACCCAGTCATCACTTAGAAGTACCTGTAAAGTCTGAGTTTCAAGGTGGTCCTTGTACCAGCTGATACCATCTGCTCTGTTTCAAATATCCACCACTTATTCCATGAATTAGTTCTTGAGGTTTGCCTTACCTAGGGAATTATCCTTTTCCATGGACCGTTAGCCCTTCACTTCCCTTTGGTGCATGAGCAGAATTCTAGGGATGTGAATATGGTGTACTTATCCCACACTTCTGGCAGTGTCCTTCCCTTTTTAAGGCCTGCTGACATTTCCTTGAGTCATCCCCATCTATTTTCAAATTGTGCCCCTTGTTCTTGCATATCTCTTTTCTGAAAGATGCTACCCTCTTGGACTTTGATTCCCTTGAGGTACTTGAAAGTTTCTATCATGTCCTCCCCTCTTCTTGAGGGTATACATATTAAGCTTGATTAGTCTCTCTTCATATGGTTTCTGGTGCAACCCCTGCACCATTTAATTGCCTTCCTCTGGACTGCCTCTATCCTGTCTATGTCCTTGCGGAGATGGGGACTCCAGGACTGCACACAATACTCCAGATGGGGTCTGCCAATGTCTGTACAGAGGGATAACATCTTCCTGTTTTCTACTGGTGGTGCCTCTCCTATGCATCCCAGTATCCTCCCAACCCTCCTTACTGCCTTCTCACATTGCCTGCCTACCTTTAGGTCATCTGATATGACTACCCCAGGTCCCTTTCCATTTTGTTGTTGTTACTATCTCCCACCCATTGTGTACTCTTCCTCTGGGTTTTGTTTCCCAGGTGCATTACTTTGCACTTTGCATTGAGTCTAAGCTGCCATACTTTTGACCATTCTTCTAACCTTGCTAAGTCCCTTCTCATCCTTTCCCCACCGCCCCTTATGTATCAACCCTGTTGTAGATCTTTGTGTCATCTGCAAAAAGCATACTTCTCCTTCCAATCCCTCTGCAGTGTCACGTATAAAGACAATAAAGAGATGGCCCGGTACTGAACCTGCGGTGCCCTTGTAACCCCCTTTCTTCAGAGTGGATTCCATTTACTATTACTCTCTGTGTCCTGTTGTCCAGTCAGTTTTTCACCCAGGTTACCATCCTGGGACCCACCCCAGGCTGGCTAACTTGTTTATTAATCTTTGTGTGAGTACACGTCAACGCTTTGCTAAAGTCTAGGTAGGCCAGTAAGTTCAGCAGGAACGAAAACTCAGGCTGGAATCTTTAAAAGACTGACCGACTTGGGAGAGGGGAATGTTTAAGAAATGACACACACAGACAGTCTGATGAGAACCCTGTACTGCTGTATTTATTTATTTCTTTAAAATTGGTAACGGGAAAGGGTTGCAGAAGACTTTATAGTGAGCACAACCTTCACGATAACATTTTAGTGTGCATCAGATCAAGGGCTCTTGTGTGCTGACCATCTTTACAAACTCATTTGAAACAATAACATCCGTTTTCAGTAAACTGCATAATTAATCTTCGTTTCCAAATGTGCTGATCTCATTTGGCACATATAGTATCAAAGTTAGTTGATTGCTGGATGTCTTCATTGAACTCATTATTGCAGTTGCTTAGAATAGGCGAAGCAAGCTTCTTCAAACTCTGCTGACTTAAAGGTGTACAGATTACCTTCTGGCAAACTTTGGATCCAAGATGGTCATCTGCGGACCAGCATTGTTAAATTTCTTGCAGCTTCTAACACTCCAGTATGACTGGTTTGAATGTCTTGCAGCTTTTGTGAACAAGCAATTGTCCTGTAGAGGTATGGGTTACATTTTGGTACACATTACCTGCAAAACGTCTCCTACAGAATCTTTTCCTGCTGTATTGGAGAAAGTGGCCATTATAATGAATAGATAAAGGGCTAATGGCATCACAGTTCCTTTGCAGGACTTAGGGTCCTACTTAAGACAATAATGAAAAGACGGATACCACTGTGCATCCGAGGTGAGCGCCTGTATTTTAGAGTGGGCTGTGGTGTCTTGAGGTAGTCAAGGGGAGGCACTGATAAGCAGCAGGAAATTCCCAGCCTCTCCTACAAAACAGGGTACTAAATGAGAAAAGACCGAGGTAGAAAGGTCAGTGGGGGATGCTGCAACAGAAGGTAAAGCCATCAAAAATGGAGAGCAATGAGTACTAATGCCCGTAGTCTGAGTAACAAGCTTCCTGAATTAGTGGCTTTGATGGAGGAGGAACATCTGGATATCGTGGCAGTCACAGAAACATGGTACACACAAAACCATGACTGGGACGTAAACATACCAGAATACACTATCTACAGGAGGGACAGGAGGGTAAAGAGGAGGAGAGCAGCTCTTTACATAAGGGAAGGAATCAAAGCAACAGAACATAAGGGTAAACAGGGAGGAGAAGAAGCACTGTGGGTAAATTTGGAGACAGGCAATGGCACCATAGTCCGCACAGGGTTAGATACAGACCCCTTCTCAGGGGAGGAAATGGACAAGAAATGATGAAAGTATACTTAGAATGGCAGAAAAGGGGAGATATTGCTGATGGGTGATCTGAATATGCAGATGGTAACTGGGTGCAGTTGCAGCAGCCACTTGAAGAGTGGGGTTATTCTAGATGCCCTAGAGGGCATGCCTTAGACAACTAGTATTGGAGCCCACTCGAGAGGGAGCAGTCTTAGACCTGGTTCTCTCAAATGGAGATGGAGAGAGGATCACAGATGTAGAAGTGGGTAGCCATCTGGATACTAGCAACCATCGAACAGTATGGTTCACAGTAAACACAGCAATAGAGTCAAGCCATACAAAGGCAAAAGTACTGGACTTTAGGAGGGCTGACTTTGCCAAAATGGGTGAGTGCCTAAGGAATGCACTAGCAAATGGGCAGGAAGGAGGGGTGGAAGAACAATGGGAATAATAAAACTGCCATCACAGAGGTAACAAGCCTTGTGTGAAGCAAATAAACAAAACAAAACGATGTAGAAACCACTATGGTTCTCTAAGGAAGTGGCAGTGAAGGTTCAAGAGAAAAGAAAGCATTCAGGAAGTACAAGGAATCACAGAAGGAGCAGGACAGAGAACTGTATCAGTTAAAGCAAAAGGAAGCTGGGAAGGCAGTCAGAACAGCAAAGGCCCAAACCGAGGAAAAGATAGCCAACTCAGTTAGAGGGGATAAAACCTTTTATAGGTACATCAGGCAGTGAAGGAAGACCAAGGGAGGGATAGTGGAGGCTAATAAAGTGGAGGAGAGTGGGCAGAGGGTGACTGTGAAAAAGGCAGAGATACTAAACAAATAGTTTTGCTCAGTTTTTACAAATGAAGAGGGGTACCTAAAACAAACAGTAGAAACATTCTGGATACAGAAGTTGATACCAGCCCATTTACAGAAGAAAGGGTTCTGAAAGAACTCTTAAAATTGAAGGTGGACAAAGCAATGGGGCCTGATGGGACCAGAATTCTAAAAGAACTAAGGGTAGAACTAGTGACACCACTGACTACCCTCTTTAACAAATCATGGGAGGGGAGGGTGGTACCCGAGGACTGGAGAAGGGCAGATGTGATACCCTTCACAAAAGTGGGAACAAGGCAGAAGCGAAACTACAGACCTGTTAGTTTAACCTCAGTGATAGGGAAAATGATGGAATCACTTCTGAAGGAAAGAATTGTTAAGTATCTAGAGGCCAGAGGGCACAGGACCCAAGGCAGCATGGATTCACAGCAGGTAGGTCATGCCAGATGAATCTGATAGATTTCTTTGACTGGGTGACCAAAGTAGTAGATCAGGGAGGGGCTGTGGACATGGCCTACCTAGACTTTAGCAAGGCATTTGACACAGTCCCACACAAAAGATTAATATACAAGTTAGCCAGCCTGGGAGTGGGTCCCAGATGACAGCCTGGGTAAAGAATTGGCTGGAGAATAGGACACAGAGGTAATAGTAAATGGAGTCCACTCTGAAGAAAGGGGGTTACTAGTAGGGTACTGCAGGGTTCAGTATTAGGGACCAGTCCTCTTCAATATCTTTATAAGTGACATTGCAGAGGGACTGGAAGGAGAAGTATGTCTCTTTGCAGATGACACAAAGATCTGCAACAGAGTTGATGCACAAGGCGGGTGGAAAGGATGAGAAGGGACTTGGCAAGGTTAGAGGAAAGGTCAGATGTGTGGCAGCTTAGATTCAATGCTAAGAAGTGCAAGGTAATGCACCTGGGAAACAAAACCCAGGGGAAGAGTACACAATAGGGAGTGAGATACTAACAACAACAAAATGGAAAGGGACCTGGGGATAGTCATATCAGATGACCTAAAGTTGGGCAAACAATGTGAGAGGCAGCAAGGAGGGCTGGGGTGATACTGGGATGCATGGGAGAGGCAGCACCAGTAGAAAACAGGAAGTTATTATCACTCTGTACAGACAGCTGGTGAGACCACATCTGAGTACTGTGTGCAGTTCTGGAGACCCAATCTCCACAAAGACATAGACAGGATGGAAGCTTTCCAGAGGAGGGCAACTAAAATGTGTGTAGGGTCTGCATCGGAAGACATATGAAGAGAGACTTAAGGAGCTTAATATGTATAGCCTCGAGGAAAGGAGAGAGAGAGGACATGATAGAAACTTTCAAGTACCTCAAGGGAATCAACAAGTCCAAGAGGGTAGCATCTTTCAAAAAAAGAGATGTGCAAGAACAAGGGGTACAATTTGAATATGGGGCGCTCAGAGGTAATGTAAGGAAGTATTTTTCACAGAGAGGGTTGTGGATGCATGGAACGGCCTTCTGGAGGAGGTTGTGGAGTCAAAACGGTGGAATTCAAGCATGCATGGGACAGTCATAAGGCAGTTCTAGGGGTGGGGTAGGAAGAAGTAGGCTGCTGGTTAACTGGGATCTGCAGCTTATCCATTAGGTAGAGAAATGGGCAGACTGGGTGGGCCAGCGTGTCCTTATCTGCCGTCAAATTCTATGTTTCTGTGTGAGCAGTGCAGTCAGAGGTGAGTGGTGCATTTGAGGTGAGCAGTTGGCAGCCAGTGGCAGTATTAAAACATGCATTGTCGATCTTCTTTGAGGATATCTTCTCCATAGAGTTGCTCATATAAGACTTGTGCAGACAGGCACTAGAACTCCCCTGAAATATTTATATAGCCATCCATGGCCTGCCCACCCTGTGTTGATTAGGACAGCCCCCCACTGGGTACTGTATACTTAAGGTGGGCTAACCCTGTATAACATCAGTTCTTTTCACCACCAGCTGATATAGTGCACGCAGCTGTTGTGGAGGGGGTCTGCTAGGGTATGCTTTTGGGGTGATGGCATCCTTCTTTGCTGTCCTGTCCTCCTTTCCACTGGCATTGTTTATTCCATTTTCCTGCTACTTGCAGTTTGGGCTAAAACTGTCCTGCTGAGTGTACCACCTTTGGCAGGGCCTGGGCTCTGTGACTTTTGTCCTTCCTTGGTTGCAGTCCTCCCAGGCAGTTCATTGTTCACTTCTTGGGACTTACCCCAAATGTGTGGCTCTAGGGAGATTTCCTTAACTTTCTAAATCTCTCCTCTGCACCGACCATTTCCTACCACTGGAAAACCACCACCATCAGACCCTTATTCAAGTCTGGGTCTAGAAAAAAGTTGGCAACTTCTGTCCGATTTCCCTCCTCGCTCCCTCTCAAAAATCATTGAGAAGGTTGTACTCACTCAACTTTCTGCCTATCTTGGATCTACAACCTGCTCTGTAGTGCCCAACACTGGTTCAGATCTGGGCACAGCACAGAGACAGCCGGGTCAGGTTACCAACAATGTCATGAAAGCCAGTGACAAAGGCCAGTATATTGGTTCCATATTTGTCTACCTGACCAAGTCGTCGAACTCGTGGACCACACCATCCTCCTAAACACACTAAAAGGGCTACATCCTTCAGAAAAGCTCATAAAATGGGTCAGAAGCTGCCTCTCTGGTAGATCCCACAAGATTGTAATTGAAGACCACTTCTCCTTGGAATGTATAAGTAAATATGGGTCCCCAGGATCGATCCTCGACCCTCCTCTTTCTCAGTCTTTATAAATAATCTCCCTCCATATGCCACTCCACCCAACTTTTCCTCTGTGCCGATGATGTGGCTCTTTTCAGCGACCATAACCCCACAAAGTTCCAGAATCTGCAGTCTGATTTCTTGAAGTTGCACTCCTGGTTTTCTGGAAATGGCTTGGTCTTCAATTCCAAGAAGACCAAGCTCCTGCTCTTCTTGGGACCCAGGAAAGCACCAGCCCCTGGGTTTGAACTACTCAACAATTCTGGCAACCTCATAGATCAAGTGTTTGAATTCAGGTACCTAGGTGTCCACCTTGACCCCCCACCTCTCCTTCAGTCTCCACATTAGTAACCTCATAAAGAAGGTCCATGTTAGGCTTGGTCTTCTCTACAGCATCAGGAAGTTCCTTATCCCAGCATCCAGACTTCACCTTGCTAGCACTCTACTCCTGCCACTTATTGACTATCGATCCACTGTCTTCTTCAAACTTAGAGCCACATACTACAGCATAGCTCGTTTGTCACTGGTCTCCCTGGAAACATACCACTGCTCGCTATATTCCACCCTCAGCTGGCCCACTCTTGAAGGAGGTTCTAGCTAAAGATGCTATCCTTCCTCCACAAGGTGCACTTCAGTATTTTCCCCTAGTGTCAACTCCTTATTCCCACTCGCAGCCCCGGGCGCCTGACCAGTGTACCTCTAGTCTAATTTTTGACCTCCCTTCTGCAGGACCAAGCAGGCCTGGAACACTGTCACCTTCAAGGGAACAAAGCTCTACAACAAACTACCCCTGAAATGCAGGCCTCTGGGGCCATGTACTCTTTCAGTTCTGCCCTCAAGGACCACCTCCTTTTATCGTCCAGCTGCTGCCCTGATAGAGCCTCCTCCCTGGCCAACTCGCTAAACACCAGCACTCTCTCCTCAACATGACCCACATCTCTGCCTACCTAGCACACTACAATCTTCTCTGGACCTGCTACAACAGCTGGCCTCCCACCGTCCCTGATTTGGAACCCTTTCACCCAGAGTGCATCGCCCCTAGCCTTTATTCCTTCTTTGCTCCTCCTGTCTCTGCTCAGTTAATCTCTTCAGCTACCAGGGCATGTAAACACCACTGTACTCTATCTGGCATCGGTTTACTCTTGTACATTTTCACTCCTTGAAATATGATATTTTTAGTTTGTACTTGTTAGCCCATTGTGCTTCTACCTCTGTAACTATTATGTATTTACAATGTTTGAACGTTCTTTGTATTCAGATGTTCTCTGTAATTGCTTATCTGTTATATTCCGACACTGGCGTTTGTGAAAACAGGTATTTTGCTCACATACTTTACAATGCATAAATAAAATTGATTAAGTATTGTCAAGTTACTAATCAACCACAGCAGATTTTCAAGAGAATCTCTCCCATAGAACCAGGGCTTCACGCCTCCTCCCCTCTTCCCAGTCTTCACAGTAGAGGGTGGAGGGATGGACCAACGTGCTGCAGTAAGCACCAGGGAGAGGAAGGAGTGGATACAAGTCCATTCTCGTGGAGAGGGTCCAAAAGGGTTGGAAGCCTTGAAGAATAAGGCATAGCCAGCCTGGTGGCGCTGAGGCACTGGACACCTTACCTCACCACACAGGCGACCCGGGTTTGGGGTGAGCCACTGTTGTCTGAGAGTTGGCGGGAGGGAAGCAGGATTGAGCAGCTGCAAGGTAGCTCTCCTATCAGATGAGGAACCCTGTCACCCACCGTAGTTCCACTGCCCCGGGTGGAGCTCAACAGGGCAGAGCAAGCGGGCGGCTAACAGAGGGAGGGTGCCATGCAGTGTTCCCATTAAGGCTGCAGATCTGGGGGTGCATTGCACCCTCTCCAGAAATTTCAGGGTACAAAATAAATTGTAAGGGTTCATTCTACCATTTTACAACATTTTTGTGGGGTACATATCACTTCAAACAGAACTTGGGGTACAGTGTGCCCCCTTCACACTAAAATGTCATACTTGAATTTAAGTAATTTGTACTTGAATCAAGTACAGATGGGGTAAATGGGAACACTGGTGCCATGGAACCACAGCTTTGCATGCCTCCACATGTGAGCAGGGGACAAAAGCCCATAAAATATAGAGTGGAAAAAAAGGAGAATGAGGTGATGGGGCTGGATGGAATTCATCCAAGTGTGCTAAAGAAGCTGAGCACGGTGCTGTTGTCATTCTCCTTCTCTGACCTACTACAGCCCCATTGACTTATACCCTGCCCTGTTCTTATCTTCCGCTGGTGCTTGACCACTCTCAGTCAGCTGCCCCAACTGCTCCTGACTGACTGTCCCTCTTATTTCCCCCCTTGTCTATCCTTTCTTTTGCCTGCTGCAACCTCTGGTGATGGCCTTCTCAGGTCCTCTTTTCCTTGGTGTTTCCCATCCCTGTCCTCCCATCTACCCAGCTCCTTCTTAGTCATCAGGCTCCTCCCTAAATTGTATCAACTGCCTACAACACCGTACACAGTCCCTGCCCTCCCATGCAATCCCCAAGAATGTGGCTCCCCGCATCCATTACAGCTTGCAGCTGCCCACAGACACCCTCCTCCCCCATGCCTGCTTACTGGTCCACTTCCTGGAACCCCCATCCTCTTTGGGCTTCTTGCCATATGGCATATTTCTGAGCTATACCTGGTCAGCCTCCCTTTAGAGCCTCCTCTCCCCTGTGCCTCTCTCCCTCTCCAGCGTGGCCTGCTGGCGCTACTCGAATCTACACTCCTGCTTTGTGGTACTCAAGCTTGGGTCGCTTGGTCCCCTTGTGAGATAAGTGGATCACAGCCCTGCTATTGGCTGGTCAGATCACATGACCCCCCCGTGTAGTCCCAGCCTCTCCATCAGCTTCCCCCTTCTTCCAGCCCAATACAGAATCATTTGTTTTGCAGTTGCACAGTTTAAATAATATATTCATAGACTTGTGATGGCAGAAAGACCTTCCTGGTCCATTGAGTCTGCCCATTCCCTCTCTCTACCTGTCACCCCCAACCAAGATTCCTTCATCCTCCAATTGACAACCTTCTGTGTTTGTCCCAGTCCCTCTTATATAGATACATAGACCGTGTCGGCAGATAGAGGTCTCGGCCCACCAGTATGCCCAGTTGAACTTGGAAGTTTGCTTTATGTTTTCCTAGAAGTCTGTTGCCCTTAACCCTGACCTCCAGAATTCCTTTATGTCTATCCATACATTCTTAAATCACTGATTATTTCAGCCCCACCACTTCCTCTGGCAGTGTGTTCCACTTGTCCACTACCCATTCTGTGAAGAATTCTTCCTCATGTTTCCTCTGATTGTCCTCCTCCAAATTTATCCCATTCCCTCTAGTCCTGGAACATCTTTTTGCTTAAAATAGTGGTTCCTGCACCCTGTTCCTCCTGTAAGATACTTGTATGTCTCTATCATATCCCCTCTCCTCCTCTCCTCCAGGAGTACATATTCAATTCCTTCAACTTGTCCTCATAGGACTTGTGATGCAATTCATGTACCATCTTTGTTGCCCTCCTCTGGACCTTCTCTACCCTGTCTATGTCCTTCACGTAGGTAAAGTCTCCAGAACTGTGCACTGTACTCCAAGTGGGGCCTCACTAGTGTCTTAGTGTATAGTGGAATCATGACCTCCCTTTCCTGCTGAAGATGCCTGCCTATGCATCCCAGCATCCTATTTACTTTACCTGCTGCCTTGTCACACTGTTTCAGCTACCTGAGGTCATCAGAGATGATAACCCCAAGATCCCTTTCTTGTGATGCATGTATCCTCACCCCAACAGATATATTGTGCCAGGGCTTTTGTGCTCCTTATGCATTATCTTGCACTTCTTTGCATTGAATTTCAGCTGCCAAACCCCTGACCATTCTTCAAGTTTCTGCAGGTCCTGTCTCATTCTGTCTACACCTCTGGTGTGTGTACTCTGTTACAGAGCTTTGTATCATCAGCGAACAGGAAATTCTGCCTTCTAGGTCCTCGCAATATCACTGATGAAGATGTTGAATAGGACCAGTCCCAGCACTGATCCCTGTGGTACCACTGGCCACTCTTCACTCTGTGGAGTGACAGCCATTACCACCACCCTCTGAGTCATGCCCACAGCCAGTTACCTACCCACCTGCACTACTGTCCTGCCCACGCCCATATTCCCCAGTTTGTGTAATAGTCTTCTATGTGGCACAGTGTCAAAGGCCTTGCTGAAGTCCAGATAGGCCATGTCCACTGCCCTCCCTGATCCACCTCCCTTGTCACCCAGTTGAAAAATTCAACGAGGTTGTCTGACATGATCTCCCTGGTGAAACCATGCTGCCTTGGGTCCTGTAGTCCATTGACAACCAGATGTTCACCAGTCTCTCCTTCAGTAGTGCTTCCTTGATCTTCCTCTCTTCTGAGGTGAGGCTGACTGGTCTGTAGTTCCCCGCTTACTCTTTGTTCCCGCTTTTGTATAAGGGGACTACATCTGCTGTCCTCCAGTCTTTGGGTACTTCCCTGTTTCCAGTGATCGGCTAAACAGGATTGCCAGAGGTTTATACCACCTCTCTAGTTCTTTAAGGACCTGGGTGCACCCATCTGGCCCCATTACTTTATTAACTCTTATTACTTCCAGTTCCTTCAGGACCCTTTCTTGTGTAAAGGGACTTGTGTCCATTTCTGCCATTCCATCCCTTGTACTCCCTTCAAACCCATTACCCTCCTCTTCCTCAGTAAAGACTGAGACAAAATACCTGTTCAGTATGTCAGCTTTACTGTTGTCGCCTCCACGCTGCCCCCATCCTCCCCTTCAGTCTCACTAGTCCTCCTTGTCAGTTCTTTTCTCTTATTTACCTGTAAAAGGTTTTGTCCCCTCTACTCATCGATTTGCAATGTGCTCTTCTGTCTGAGCTTTGGCTTCCCTTACTGACCTCCTGCCTCCCTTTCCCTTCTGCCTGTGTCTTTTTGTATTGCCTGAATGCAATCTTTTGGCTTTCACTTTCTCCGCTACCTCCTTGGAAAACCATAATGGCCTCCTCTTCCTTTTCCCTTGCTAACCTACTTAATGCATAATTTTGTTGTTCTTGTAAGCCCGTTTTAAATACACCCACTGTTCCTCAACTCCTGATTCCTGCCCATTCTTAATGCCTCTTTCAAACATCTCCCCATTGTCCCAAAGTCTGCCCCCTAAAATCCAGGATCGTGTTTTTGTGGTTTAGTTCTGCTCCTTCTGTGATTTCAAACCACAATGACTGGTGGTCACTGTTCCCAGGTGCCCCCCAATTGTTACCCCATCACAGTGTCCCAGTTTGTGAGCACAAGGTCTAGTATTACCTTCTGCCGAGTTGGTTCCATGGCCAGTTGCTTGAGAAAGGCACCCTGAAGGGGTCCAGGATAAATCTGCTCCTAGTTGATGCTGCTGCTGCTGGGATGCTCCAGTCCACATCTGGAATATTGAGGTCTCCAAGAGCACTACCTCACCCTTGTCTGTCATCCTTTGGATGGCTAGCATCAACTCCTATCTGTTTCTTCCTCTGGACTGGTGGTCTATAGACCACACATATGCAGATGGTGTTCCATTTCCTTTCCAGCTTAACCCACAGTATCTCCCCCATTTTGTTTCCTCCTGGATCTCTGTAGCCTTATGTCATTTTCACATACAGTGCCACTTCGTCCTCCCTTCCTACATGCCCTTTTTCTTCTGAGATATGTTGTAGCCAGGTATGGCCATCTCCCAGTCATGGTTATCATTGCACCAGGTTTCTGTGATGGCCACAATGTCCAGGTCTGACTGCACCATGACAGCCTCCAGATCCTCCATCTTGTTGCTAAGGCTTCTGGTATTGCACACATGGCTTTCCATGATTTGACCTCTCTAGACTGTTTAGCTATTCTCTCCAGCCCCTTCCCTGGTTGTCCTTTATCCTGATTCTCCTTGCTGTCTGCCCTTCTGTTGAATTTTGCCCCTTTCTGCCTATCCACCTCTTGGGCTGTCATCTCCATCTTTTTACACTGCTTTGTGAGATATCCATCCTTTGGTTCACTGGTTCCACTGCTACCTGTGGGGGTGGGCAATGTAGGTACCCTCCTTGCTGGCCTGCCACCCCCCTTGGCTAGTTTAAATGCTTGTCAATGTGAGCATTTGAACACTATCATTGAGTCTTGGATTCCCCTCCAGGATGGATGCAGGCCATCAGGCTTGAACAAGCCTCCATCCCTCCAGGTGGGTCCCCAGTCACCAATGAATCCAAACCCTTCCTCGCAGCACCAGTTCATCAACCATGAGTTAAAGTTCCTGTTGCATGCATCCTATGTCTCCCATGCCTCTCATAGTAGTACTTCCGATAAAGGTGAAAAAGTAGCTACTTGCTTGAGACCCCTCCCAATTCCTAAACTCTTCCCTGAACTTCCTTTGGCTCCCCATTTGCCAGGTCATTAGTACCTTGGTGGATGATGACATCCAGCTCACCCTCCGTCTTGCCTTCCCAGCGATCCCCAGGAGCTTCTTTGCATCCCTCCATGCTGTGGCACCTGGTAGGCACCTCACCTCCCTGTCCTCCCTCCTGTGTTCCTAGTCTGGATCCCTCTTATGATGGAGTCCCCCACCAGGATTCGCTTCCTCCTCCTCTGGGGTCGACTTCTCTCCCCACTGAGGTCACCTCCTTGGTTAACCACCACGTCCTTTCCTTCCACTTCTCTGGGTACCTCTATTTGGTTGTCCCCGATTGCCAGTGTGGAATAGGATCTGGGATGTGCCTCTGTGACCACCCTAACCCTCCTGAGCCCACTGTCGTCCAGGTGCTCCTTGTTCCGGCATCATTTGGGCAGCTGCGTTGAACTGGTGGTCTCTGGATAGGGTGATGGTAGTCCTGACCCAGTTTACTTCTGCTCTGAGTCTGGCTACCTCATCCTGCAGTCCAGAGAGATGCATGCAGATGGGGCAGCACCTCAGTGTCCAGAAGGTCTGCCTGAATATGGCTGCCCGCAGCCACTGCATTACACCAGTCCCCACATTATACTGCATTTATACTGCTATTCCAGTACATGTCTGTTATTGAGCTCTCCTAGTTACCTTTTTATTAATGTACTGTCCTAAAAATCCTGCCACTGATCCTCGGATACTTTCTTTAAAGAAAAAAAAGTCAAAACACATATAGGTGCTGAGGGCAAGCTGCTTCCCCTTATCCCTCTCCTCCACAACCCATACTATCCCTGTGCTTAGCTTCTGTCAGTCAGATTTAACATAGCATATAATTAAGAGTTTGGGACAGGGAGGAGGTGGTAAAATTTGCAGCAATTAAAGACAGCAAAGGAATACACCACCACTACAAGCACACCATTAAATTTTCAGCAGCCCAAAAACAATTGTAAGTAAAGACAGCAAAGAAATTACAGTGTTACTAAAAGCCCACAATCTAAGTTTAAAACAAAAATAGCAATGAACAGTTACAGTAAAGTACTGAAATTAATCTGTTTCCTTCCCTTCTGGCTTCTTCTCTTGAATCCCTCCACTGTACTGGCACTCACCACCTCCTCCAGAAGTCTGTTCAGGGCTCAGCCACTCTCTGTAAAATAATACTTCCTATCATTTCCTCTAAACCTTCCTCCCCTCCACCTTCAGTCCATCCCCTAGTTCTTGTATGTACCTTCCTGTAAATAAGCTCTTCCACACTTTATTGATCCTTTCACATACTGAGCGTTTCAGTCATGTCCCTCTTCCGTTCTTATCTCCAGAGGATACAGATCCAGTTCCCTCAACCTCTCCTCATATGCCATCCCTCTTAGCCCATGTACCATTTTAGGGTCCCTTCTCTGCACCCTTTCCATGCCATCTACATCCTTTCTTAGATGGGGCCTCCAGAACTGTACCCCTTACCCCAGGTGTGGCTTCACCATGGAGCTGTAGAATACCATCAGCAGCTCCCTCCTTCTGCTGGTTATCCCTGTCCCCTGCGCATGCCATCCTGTTAGCCTTGCCCACTGCTTTGCTGCACTGGGTCCCACCTTATATTGCCTTCTCAGTAAATGCTACCACAATACTGAAAGAAAACAAACAGCACAGGAAAGTACTTCCCTTTCAGCTCAGGTGCCTCTACAGGTCTTCAGTTCCATCTGAGAGCAAACAATTCAAGAAGAAGAAATCTTGGGAGGCTTTTCTGCTCTCACTCCAGTCCCAAAGCTGCATTCTCAGTCTTCTGTGGGCCAGAGGCGCCAATCCTGACTGGTGGTGCATATTCTGTGGAGTCAAAGGTAAGCTCCACCTTAGGTGGTGCACACATAACAGCAAAAGATAATGGTTACTGGCAGTAACTTGACTTTCTTCTTACCAAGCAGTGCAGTTGCAAGGTGGGCTGATCACATGTTAGGCGAGAATCAAGAATGGACTGCAAGTCTCCCAAAATTATGTGTTGGGAAAGGAGTGTGTGTTTGCTCCAAGGGCAATAGTATATATTCTAGTAGTTAGAGTCCATGGCTTTGAGCGTGAGGAACCCAAATGGGGTCCCACTACTAACACTCACGCAGTGTGGGACCATCAACAAGTAAGCTTATCCTTCTTGTACTTAACATCCTTGATTATACTCTTTCTCACTCTGTTCAAAACTCCCTTTGTTTTCATATCCTCCCTCAAACTCACTCAACCTCCCTGTCCTGCTTGATTCTATTGTCATCTGTTCATGGCTTGAAGTGCTTTGCAAAATTCCTTTCTTCTAGGATGTGGATATGATGTTCTATCCACACTTCTTAGCAGGTACCTTGCTGCTTTAAGATGTGCAGGAAAGTCTTCAGGCTGGCTCCTCCCACCCATCCGGGTGGTGTAACCTCGGTTCCGCCCCATGATGCCAGATCTTCCTTTCCACTGGAAGGTTCAGGTTCCCTCCCTATCGCTCCCATGTAGTAGGCCCTGGCTCCAGAATCTTCGGATTGCTTCCAAAACTCATTTAAAACTCTCGTGTTTCGTTTTAGCATTCTTCTCTGCTACCGTGATGGGGAGACAAATCGGTTCTGGGTTTCGCGCAGTGCCTCTGGCAGAAGATGTCTCACACTGATTCACACACCGTGCATGTCTACTGTCTGGGACATCGACTCACGATCCGCAGGCTTGCAATTTCTGTCGGTCCATTTCACCTTTGGTTCTGGTAGAACCGCTGCCCGACTTCAGCTGGGGCAACGGAGGAGCGTTCCCACCGGTTAAATCAAGGGATGCCAGTTGGGTGGTCTCAGTGGCTGCTGCGGGGTCTGTCGAGCAGCGGGAACAGCTTAAGGCGCCGAGGAGGAGGAGGCTGCTCAGGCCACGGCTGGCTGCTCTTCAGCTTGCCTTCATTCTGCTACAGCTGGGATCCTCCTATTAAAGGCTTCCTTCAAGGAGTTGTGCCAGTCTCTCTATCAAGGAGAGGGCCCTTGAGGTCACATGTTTTGCGCTCTTGGAAGGTGTCAAAGAAAAGGACAAATTTGCGTCGATGCTCTTGGGATCGGGGCCGGTCCCTTCATGAGAAACCCCTGTTTAGACTTTGGTCGAAGTTGCAGGCGGGCCGCTGGTTTCCATGATAACCCTGTCAGACCAGTCGGCTGAGGCGCCCGTCGTGGCCAGAATTTTCTTGAGCTGATTGGCGGATTGTTGCGATCCGGCCGACTCTTTATTTGGACGCGGTGCTTCCGGTGCCCTCAGGCAAGGTCAGCTCAGCCCACTGAGCAGGACCCATCCTCCAAGGAACCTAACCAGGAGGAGCCGTGGGTTTCCCCAACTCCTTTTGAGGTCCCCGTTGGCCCGCCCGATGGTGAGTCCCGATCTGGTTCCTCAACCGACATCAGACAAGACATGTCCTCATCGGCGATCTGCTCCCGATGCCATGGTAGCTAGCGCGCTCCTCGTCCTCCTCGGGTGAGGAGAAGCTGCGGCATAAGTTGCATCTGTGCTACGAAGATCTAATGTGGCAGCAGTTGGTCCTGTCGCGGGTTGAAACCAATTCCGGTTTCTACCCCAGCCATTAAATAGGCTTTTGCCTGAGTGACTGACATCGGCCACGGCCACCTTCACGAGGTGCAGGTTAAGGCCCGCTGGCTCAGCCAAGGTCAGCTACTCCACCGATCTGGGTGGAACTGCTGCCGAGAACCGCACTCGGGGCTCCGACCAAGGAATCTTGGTCAGCCCAGATCTGCCCCATCAGTTGTCGGTCCTCTTACTCCCCGACCGCCCAAAGGCGGGTTAGGTGACTTACAGGTGATACGCCCGCTTACGAGGACTCGCCAGAGTCGAAGATTCCTCCGTGGTTTCCCATCCTGTCGATGCAGAGCCTCTTGGGGGTCTGTTTGTTGACGAGTGCCGTATCTCGATGATGGGTATTTGTCAGTTCATTTCCAAGTCCACAGGAATGGAGCTCGATCCTGTGCAGAAAGCAGGCCAGGTATCCCTCACAGAGATTTTGGACAAAGGGAATATTCTGGTGGAGGCCTTTCCAGTGGCTGAGGCCATTGTGGGCCCAGCCTTGGAGCTGTGGCAGCATCCTGCGGCCTGCAGTTATGGGGTCCCTTCGGGGTTTTCAGAGCACCTCTCTCTGGTGGGGTTGGTGGCCGACTCCATCTTCCGGTGTTCAGGCAACAAAGGGATGTGGACAGACCCCTGGACAAGGACTCTAAACAACTGGACCATTCCAGGAAGAAGTTCTATGCAGCCTCCTCCCATGGCCTCCATCAGGCCAGTTCAGCCGTTATCATGGCACATTTCTCCCATGCCCACTTTGGCACCCTGGACAATGTGATCCTTCATCTCCCAGCGGACCTCCAGACCACGGTCAAGCAGGTCCCCGGACCAGAGTAGGGCTGTGGCGGTAACAACTCCAGACAGCTCTGGACATTGGTGACTCCTGTGCCTGTTCGGTAGCCCGCCGCAGTGGCCATGCGCCGCAGTGCTTGGCTGCACATCTTGACCTTTACGGCTGATCACGCCAGCACAAGCTGGCAGATGTACCCTTCTTGAGCACCGACCTGTTGGAGGGCCCGGCAGAGGCCACCTCCAGCGATATAGAAGTCAATTCACCTTGAACTCCTCCACATCTGCCCAGAAGGACAAGGGCCCCAGCGTCCATAACTGCAGACCCTTTCGTTAGTCCACTCCTGTGGCCAGCCGGCCCTGCAGCAGGCCAGCAGGCTCAATCTTGGTGTCCTCGGGCCAAGTCTGTGGCCTCCTTATTCAGGAAGCCGGGAAGGTCCCGGCGGCTCCTCCACTGGTCCCTCCTCCAAGCCTGCATGATCACGGGTTGGAGGTGCCTCCTCAACCCGTCACAACTCCCGGGACCTCCTGCTGCCAGGCCAGCTCAGCCACTTCTTTTCCGCCTGGTCCGCTATCACCATGGACCGTTGGGTTCTGGAAGTGGTCGATCGAGGCCTGCCTCTGGAATCGGCAGGCCCTTCCATTTCAAGCCCGCCCCATGGGGAATCTGGTGTTTGCAGCCTCTCAGTCGGGTCTCTGAGATGACTTGGCTCAGCTCCTTCTCAGCGAGGTGGTGCGCAGAGTGCGGACCCACCTTCAGACCCAGGGTTCTTTTCTAGGTACTTCCTGGTACTGAAGTGGATGGAGGCTGGCGCCCCATTCTAGATCGGCACAACCTGAGCAAGTTCCTCAGGTCCCGCATTCCGGATGGTAACTCTGGCTCAGATCATACCATTCCTGGAGCAAGGCATATGGTTCTGCTGCCTAGATCTTCAGGATGTGTTCTTTCATGTCCCGATCTGTCTGTTCCATCGGCGGTTCCTACACTTCTGAGCCAAGGGAACCCTTCACGAGTTCAAGCCATGCCCTCGGCCTGTCTTCAGCACCCAGAGTCTTCACCAAATGCATGGCAGTAGTGGCGGCTTACCTGAGGTGCCGAGTGGTCGGTGTACCCTTACCTGAATGACTGGCTGATAGCAGGTCCCTCCAGGTGGGAGGTGGAGAGGTCCAGGATCTGGCTCTCCAGACTTGCCTCGATCTTGGCCTCCTGATCAGCAGGCGATCAGACTCGTGCCATGGTGATTCAGTTCATCGGGCAAGTTTGGCTCCTGCCGAGCAGAGTTGGCTCGCGGCAGACAGTCGAGGTTCTCTCCTCTTTTGCCCAGTCTCATTTCTGGTTGGGCAATCGGCGCTCCTACCTGGGACTTCCTCGTCTTCTGGGCTACAAGGTGGCCTGCACCAGCGTGGTCCAATGGGCCCTTGGCATATCGTTCCCTCAGTGGGAACTGGCCAGCCAGTGGTCTCAGCGCTCAGGTCATCTCGACCAGCTGGTCTCTGTGACCCAGAGGATGTGGGACGACCTTCAGTGGTGGCTCGTCCCATCCCACCTGCAGGAAGGTATCCTGTTTGTCCACCCGAGCTGGCGGGCATCGTGAAGACTGACGCCTCCTGATGGATTGAGTGCCCATCTGGGGAGCACAGAGCCCACGGGCTCTGGTGTCCCCAATGGTTCGCTACATCACATCAACCTGCTGGAGCTTCAAGCGGTTTGGCTAGCCTGACCGCATTCACTCTGTTTGTTTAGGGTCAAGTGTTTCAGGTCCAGATGGGCGACACCATGACCATGTACTATCTCAACAGGCAGGGGCGGGACAGGCTGCTTGCCTTCTGCAGAAGCTCTCCGCATTTTGGTCCCTCATGCTCAGCCTGGCAGCAGATCCCTAGTCATTCATGTGGCAGGGGCCTTGAATCAGCTAGCTGATGCCTTCAGCCAGTGGGGCGGGGCATCTCATGAGTGGTCTGTCCACCAGGAAGTAGTACATGATCTGTTCTCCCACTGGGGCACCTCTCAGGTGAACCTGTTCACCTCAGGGAGAACACAAAGCTGAGGCTGTATCATGCCAGCCCCCTCAGCAGGGTTCGCTGCAGGGGATGCCTTCCGAGTCATGGACCCCAGGCCTCTTGACATCTTCCTTCCCTTCCCTTGATTCACAAAGTGCTCATCAAGGTCAGGAGGGACAAGGCAGGTGATTCTGGTAGCCCTAGACTGGCCCGCCAGTTCTGATATTCAGATCTCCTCAGCCTCAGCTCCAGGCTCCTGAGGCAGCTTCTATGCGCCTGGACCTGCTCTCCATCAGTCAGGGAAGGTACTC
Organism: Neoceratodus forsteri; assembly: GCA_016271365.2. Lineage (NCBI taxonomy): Eukaryota > Metazoa > Chordata > Ceratodontiformes > Ceratodontidae > Neoceratodus > Neoceratodus forsteri. The sequence goes on from CM057449.1 coordinate 333,650,959, forward strand.
CACCTGGACCTTCAATTCCTACACCTGATGTCCTGGTTCCTGAGCAGCTAGAGTTCCAGGCCTTGGGTCTCTCCGATGAGGTCCTCAGCATTGTTGAGGCTTCCTGTAAGAATCGACCAGAAAATGCTATGCCTTTAAATGGAAGAGATTCTCCATCTGTTGTCAGGGCAAAGGGTTGGACCCATCGTCCTGTCCAGTGGCTAGCATTTTGTACTATCTTTGGTTGCTCTCCCAGCAGGGACTTCGTCGGCGACCCTAAGGTGCACCTGGTAGCCATTCTGCTTACTGCGCGGGCCTTTCAGCAGTTGGTGGTGCAGGAAAAGGTAGTCTGATGCTTTTTCAAAGGCCTAGATCACATATCCTCCAGTGCGTGAACCTCCACCTCCTTGGGATCTACTGCTGGTATTGGCAAAGCTCATGGGCAAGCCATTTGAACAGATGCACAAATGTGACATCTCATATTTGTCATGGAAAAATGCCTTCTTGTTGTCTGTCATGTCAGCCAGAAGGAGTGGGAGTTAGAGGCACTCTCTGTTGAGTCTCTTACCTGGTCTTCTCCAGGGACAAGGCTGTCCTGCTTCACCCAAAATTCCTTCCGAAGGTGGTGTCAGAGTTTCACCTTAACCAGGTGATTACTCTGCTGGTGTTCTACCCAGTCATACCTCTGAGGCAGAGTACAGGCTCCATACCTTGGACCTGGGATGAAAGCTTGCCTACTACAAAGACGAATGGTGGAGTTCGGGCGAGGTTCACCAGCTGTTTGTCACCTGCTGGCAAGCTGCACCTGGCAGACTTGCAGCCAAGTAGACAATAGCTTCGATGGATTATATCTTGCATTGACCTCTGCTATAGGTTGGTGGGTAGGGAGCCTCCTGTAGGGTCTAAGGCTCATTCCACCTGCCATACCACTACGTCCCTATCCAGGAAATCTGCAGGGCTGCTACCTGGAAGTCAGCACCTCCTTCATTTCCTGTTACCACATCGACCTTGAGTCATGCCGGGATGCTGGTTTTGGAGCCTCGGTTCTCCAGTCCCTCTTTCCGTAAGTAGGGGTGTGCGTCTTGCTTCCTGGAGAACTGCTAGGAGTCTGCTAAGAAGTGTGGATAGAACAACATATCACGATCCTAGAAAAACAGATTACTCAACTGTGATTTGTTCTGGGAGTGGTATATGTTGTTCTTCCACACTGACCCTGACCTCCTCTGGACGCACACATGTGGCTTCCAGCGGGCCAAGATCTGGCATCATGGGGCGGAGCCGAGGTTATACCACCTGGGTGGGTGGGACGAGCCAGCTTACAGATTTTACGCACATCTTAAAGCGGCAAGGTACCTGCCAAAGTGTGGATGAAGAGCATATACCACTCTTAAAATTACTGTTACAGGTGAGTGACGTGTTTTTATCTCCCTCTCCTTCTGTATGTATGCCATTCAGTATACTACAGAAAAAGGAAACAATAAGCTCCCTTACATTCTTGTGTCTGGTTTGGAAACACTTTGGCCAGGAGTCTGAGGCAGCATGTGCCATCGTAGTACAGGAAAGTGTGCTCATACTGTATTGTACTAGTCGTGCTGTCCTTTTGCCACTAATCATATGTCTTTTTATTACTTAGAAACAGAAAATGTGTCAGCAGAAAAGGACCGTTGGACCCATCTAGTCTGTCTTATCTTCCTGCCTGACACTACGCCCTGGACTCATATTTGCTCACAGATGTCATTCCCTCCTCCTTTATTTTTATGTATTATGCCCACGTGCCTATCCCATGCATGTTTAAATCTCCCACTGTCTTTGGCCCTACCACCTCTTTTGGCAGGCTGTTCAGGTGTCCACCATCCTTTTGTGAAGAAGTATCCCTCCCTAAAGCTTCATAGCATGCCCAATGTTCTGATGCTCCTCCTCCTGTGAAAGACTCCTGTTGTGCACCTTGTTCCTCCTTTTGAGGTAGTTACATGTCTCAGAGATGTCCCTTATCTTACACTGCTTTCAGAGAAAGCAAGGAATATTAGGTTTGCTTTAGAGTGAGGAAATGTACAAAATGATGCAGAGCATAAGATGAATGAAAATTATGTTGCAAGCTGTACAGTTTTTCTTTCTTTTTTTACTTTTACTTTATATTTTGCTGTTGTTTTTCTGACAAGCTGCTAGATCCTCCTCCCCAATTGCCTGAGTCCTTCTGCCCACTGCAGGAGTCCTCAGATGGTCTGACCCACCCCCAGCCTCTGTGGAATCTCAACAGTAACTCACAGGTTGTCCCCTTGTTCCCCAATCCCCAAGTACTCCCTAAAGTACAGTGTCACCCCTCCCTCACTCCCATCCTTTCCAAATATTCCCTGATGTCTAGTGGCATCACTCCTCCTCTGTTCTCATGAAAGTTCTCCCTGTCATCCAGTGGCATCCACTCCATTTTCTGTTCCTTTTCAGTATTCCCTGATGTCCAGTGGTACCCCATCCTCTCTCCATCCCCCGAACATTCTCAGTGGCATCCACTGACAAACCTTTCCTCTCCTCATGCCCATGAAAGTTCTTTCTGGTGATTGATCAGTGCCACCCCTTCCTGCAGTGGTGGCCTGCAAAAACCCAGCACTCACCTCCTGGGTTTGCTGCCACTGTCATAAGACTCCTGCAGCTTATAAGAGCGATATATCAGCGGGCATATTAATGCCCTAGTTGTAGGAGACATGTTGCTACTACTTTGTTGAACTACCCACTATTACATTGATATTGCAGGTTGTGCAAGTTTGATGATGGCTGGCCTAGGATGGGAGAGGTGGGTTTTGCTGGCTCCTATCATGGAACCCAGTTGGGGTGTTCTGGTGGTAGAAGGTGCTACTGAACATCTGGAACAGCTGCAGATTTCTGTGCATTCTGTCAAATCGGCAGGGTGCTAGCTAAAAAGCAGGACTCTGGCACAGAAGAACACAAAAGCTGTACTAAAAAAAAAAAAAAAAAAAAGTTATACCAAATGCAAAATAGTAAAGACAGGTTTACACTTCATCAGGGTCATGTGATAGGCCTGACGTACCAGGGTTTAGTGCTAAACTTCCTTTCATTTGGAGTAAGTGAATAAACCATGAGTTTGTATCTTTTTTGCATTTGGTAGCAATTTTTGGAAGGCAGCTTTTTGTGTTTTGCTGCTGGACAACAGGAATCACTTTTGGGAATGGGGAGCAGAAGAGGGCACCACTGGACAGCAGGGAGAACTTGGAAAGAGATGGGGAGAGGCAAGGTGGAGGGATAAGTAAAACAAACAACCTCTGGTCCGAGCCGATATGGCTGCCCATACCAACGGTGGTGATTTTGTGCAGCGAGGCGAGTAAAAGCATACTCTGAGCTCTTGCTGCTGGAACCTGCTGTGTCGCAGGAGTTGGTGGCTCTGACAGATCTGTGCATGCGATACTTGTGCATATGCAGTTCGTGTCAGAGCGGCCATGTTCTGCAAAGGCGACCGCACTTGCAGTTGCAGAAAGTAGTGGGCTTGGGGGGAAGGAGGAGACTTCAGTGCTGAGGACAGGAGACCTGTATCACTGGAGGAGAACACTGAAATCAGTTCAGTTTTTTCCAGTGATGTGATCCCAAAATGACTGCAGGGCTCCACCCATGCAGCCGTAAAATTGTTTCTTTTTAACAAATGGTGAATTCTGATGATCAGTACATTTATTTGTTCTGGCTTAAACAGCTGAAAACTTCTGGCTAGCCATAAATCTTCTGTCTTGGTCTAGAAATATATTCCTGGATATAGAAGCCATGATTGACGGGCACATACTTTAATGGGGGTGAAAGTTAACATCACCCCTCCCCTCTGAGACTCACAGCAAGATACTGCCTACAGCAGTATTCACAGTCTTTACAACTGCCATCCACAGAGACAGAGTGGCTAGTGAGAGGTTGGGATGTTTTCTAATGTATTGCTAAACTCCTTTTCCAGGTCACTGGTGCTATGGCAGTAACAGCTGAGCTACATACTAACATAGTACTGTGATTATGGGAAGAATTGGGGTCCATATTTGTTCCTCCTACCGCATTACAGTGAAAATACCCAGTTTAAATATGGATACATTTTCAAGCTTATTAGCTAGAATGCTTCTGTCACACATACTCTGTAACCCTCAATGCAAATCTTCATGAGTCTGTCTAGTCCTACTTTGAAATCCTGAACAGTACTAGCTTTCATAACCTCACCAAGTAGCCCATTCCACTTGTTAACCACCCTCTGTGTGAAGTAATACTTTGTAATGTTTCCCTTATTTTGTCCCTCCTCTCCATCTCATGTAGGTGTTTACTTTCTGGTGGTTCTTGTACTCAGCAGGTCAAAACAGTTGTGTGTACTTATCCTGTCCATCCCTTTTAGTCTTGGGATCACCATGGTCATGTCCCCTTCAGCCTTCTGTTCTCTAGACTGAAACATAGAAACAGACAATGTCAGCAGAGAAAAGTCATTGGTCCATTCAGTCTGCCTGGTTTTACCCTTCATACCCTGTGACCTATTGTCTAGATAGGATTTTCACCCCGCCCTCGCTTCCTGCCTTACAGCAACATCTTTGAGTAACTGTTAAGCTCTTTACTCTGTCTTAGCTGTGCTTGAACCTATTAATGGTTGTTATGCCCACTACCTCTGCTGGTGGGTCATTTCATAGCTTAGCCACTCTATGTGAAGTAAAATCTTACATCTCCCTCGAATCCTCACACCAACTTCAACTTTCGTCCCCTTGTTTTCGATCCACCAATCACGCTTGAATAGCTCCTCACGGTTTACCTTATTCATTTTTCAGGAGCAAAAAGAAAGTGCCTTAGTTAGGATTTGAACCCAGTAGACCTGGAATACCATTGTATTTTGCCAGCAGCGCTCTGCCATCGAGGCAGCTGGAAACCTGGGCTCCCAGAAGCACCTTCCTCTTTAATGCACAGCCTGGTGCTGCTCAGATATTTACATTTTTATTCACAAGAATGTAACGTGTATAAGTATGGAACCCAAACTGAAGAGAGAACAAATAAGTGCCTTTGTTGGATTTGAACCCAGGCCTCTTGGAATACCATTCTGTTTCACTACCAGGTGCACCAGAATAAATTTAAGTATATCCAGTCTGTCCTTATAGCACTTGCCCTATTCTGTTAATCAGTTTGGCAGCCCATTACTAGGACCTCTTGATCTCCTCAGTGTCCCTTTTTACTGTGGTGACCAGAACTGGGTGCAGTGCTCCAGTAGTAGTCTACCCAAGGCCTTGTATAGGCAAACAATCTCTTCCTTTAGCCTAAGCCTTAACCCCTCCTGGTGCATCTCAAGATCGTGTTTGCTCTCTTGACTGTTGCACCACCACGGCATATGTCGGCTCCTGGTTCCTGTCCCTAAGTGCACGCCCCTGCATTTACCTATGTTACATCTAAGCCCTCATTTCTGTACCTACACCCCTAAGAGGACCTGCCTGTTCCTTTTGGAAACTGAGAAACTGGCTATACTGCAGAGAACAAACTAGAACGCATTTGAGGAACTGGTAACTTGGTAAAACATAATATTGTAGGGGACTAGGAAGGTAAGCTACACTTTCTACAGAAAGTTTCATTATTTTCTTATTGGCATTAAGAATTGCAGGATTCCATTAAAGTGTAGTAATTTTATAACTCAGAGGGGTTGTAATACAACTGAAGTTGCTTGATTTCTGTGCTAGACACATAGGATTTGGAAGGATATTTGTGCAATATTTTGGAAGTGTCCTGCTGGCTGAACAGTGAGTTTGTTTTATCCTGGACTCAGTAGAGTGGTTGTGTAGGAGCAGTGGTCTAGTACATTGTGGTGTTGGTTGACTTACTATAAAGGGCAGTACTCACCAGGGTGGTGGAGCAGTGGTGTAATTGATTGTTTCTAACAGTCACCAGTGGTTGTGGCATTTCCTTTATAGCCAAGGTTCTGACATCACTTCTCAACAGGTCTTGGAGCAGAACTGTCATATTCTTAATTACCCAGCACAGTGCATAAAGCGTAAGTATACACACACCAAAAAAAAAAATTTGTATATTACTCATTGTATATTATAAGGAAGAGGACATGTGGGGGAGTGGTGCAATGCACTGGCTGTAGGGCAGCAATTTTCCGGGAAACATTCTGGAACCTGCGGTTGCCTACCCTATTTGCAGGCAACTGTCAGCTCTGAGGGAGGAGGTTGCCCACCTCCAGGCTGAACTGGCAAGGACTAAGGAGGACTCCCCCACCCAAAGAGCACCAGTTCCACAACCACTGCCTCAGAGGTTGCCATGTGTGAAGAGCAGATGGACCACAGTAGGTTCTGGGAGGGTGAGGGTGGTGGAACAGAGGCGAGGCCCCCCGAGTTGCACCTCTACACATATTATATGACGTCTGGCAAATCAAGGTTCCTCTATGATGACACCCTCATTGGAGACCAAGAAGAATGCTGGGGACATCCACAAGGGAGACCCACAAAAGAGTAGCAAGGGACAACACAGGGAAAGAAACAGCTTCTGATAGGGACTCAATTGTTAGGGGTGTAGACCTGGGGAAGGGAGAGAGAGGGAAGTAAGGTGCCTGCCTGGTGCCATGGCTTGAGGGACAGGGCGAATCCTCAGGATTGCAGAAGCAGCATCACAGGAGAGGAAACTAGATATCATAGTCCACCTCGGGACAAATGACCTAGCTAGGCATGAGATCAGTGCAGTACAGGATGAATTTGTGGAGTTGGGGAGGGGTCTCAGACAGGTAGCAAGCACGGTAACCTTCTCAGAGGTGCTGCCAGTCCATGGCAGGGGTGAGGCTAGGGTACTGCACACCATGCGGTTTAATGAATGGTTGCAAAACTGGTGCAGAACACAGGGCTTTGCTTCATTGGGGACTGGGGTCCACCTGGAGAGATGAAGGTCTATACTGGCATGATGGTCTGCATCTGTCCAGGAAGGGAAACACGCTCCTAGGTGACAGGTTTAAAGGCTTCCTTGGCAAGCTTTTAAACTAGCCAAGGGGAGGTGCTGATAGAAACAGGAAAGTTCAAGCCCCCATGCAAAGCATGGCAGGTAGTAGGTAAACACTGAGGTACAGAGCTTGACAGAGGCAGGACAGGAGTAAATAGAAAATGGACAAGGGCAATAAGAGCAGGGATGGGGTAAAAAAGGATAAAGCCAACATTAAATGGAGGGCAATGAGTACCAGTGCTCGTGAGTCTGGGAAACAAGCTTCCAGAGCTAGTAGCCCTGATGGAAGTGGAACACTTGGATATTGTGGCAGTCACAGAAACATGGTACATGGAGAACCATGACTGGGATGTCAACATACCAGGGTACACAATCTACAGAAGGGACAGGGAGGGTAAAAGGAGGTGGAGTAGCTCTCACATAAGGGAAGGGATCAAAGTAACAGAACTAAAAGTAAAGGGGAGGACAAGAGGAACTCTGGGTCACATTGAGACAGGAATGGCATCACAATCCCAGGGGTTGTATACAGACCCCGCCTCAAGGGAGGAAATGGACAAGAAAATGATGAGGGCATTCTCAAATGGCTGAAAAAGGGGAGATACTGTTGATGGGGACCTGAATATGCCAGATGTTAACTGGGCAACATGGACTGCAGCCACTTCCAAGAGCAGGGTCATTCTCGATGCCCTACAGGGAGCATGCCTTAGACAGCCAGTGTGGTGGAACCCACTCTGGGAGGGAGCAATATTAGACCTGGTACTCTAAATGGAGAGAGGATCACAACTTAGAAGTCAGTAGACACCTGGGAACAAGCGACCACTGCACAGTGTGCTTCACAATAAACACAACCATGGAGACAAGCCATACAAATACAAGGATACTGGACTTTAGAAGGGCTGACTTTTGGCAAAATGGGTGAATACCATGAAGTGCATTAGCAAATGGCCAGAAAGGAGGGGTGGAAGAACAATGGAGAAAAATCAAACTGCCATCATGGAGGCAACAAGCCTTTGTGTGAAACAAAAAAAAGAAAACAAAAGCGGAATAAAAAACCACTATGTCTCCAAAAGAAGTGTCAGGAAGGTTAAGGAAAAGGCTGCATTCAAAAGTATAAGAATCACAGACAGAGTACTGACAGGGAACTCGTATCAATTAAAGCAGAAAGAAGTTTGAAGGCAGTCAGAAAAGCAAAGGCCCAAACCAAGGAAAGGATAGCCAACTCAGTTAAGAAGGGGCTAAAACCTTGTATAGGTACATTAGGGAACATAGAAAGGTTAAGGAGGATAGAGAAGATTAATAAGGAGAGGGAGGTGGGCAGAGAGACAGTGAAAAGGCAGAATAATGAATGAATACTTTTGCTCAGTATTCACAAAAGAAGAAGAGGAGGAGTTACCTAAACCAAACAGTAGAAGCACTCTGGATAGTGGGGTTGATACCAGTCCATTTAAAGAAGAAAGAGTACTGAAAGAACTTCTAAAACTCAAGGTGGGACAAAGCAATGGCCTGACGGGATTCACCTTAGAATCCTAAAAGAGCTAAGGGAGGACCTAGTGACACCACTAACCACACAACCAAATCATGGGAAGATGGGGTGGTACCTGAGGACTGGAGGAGGGCAGATGTGATTCCTTCAAAAAGTGGAGCAAGGCAGAAGCAGGAAACTACAGACCTGTTAGTTTGACCTCAGTGGTGGAAAATGATGGAATCACTTCTGAAAGAAAGAACTGTCAGTACCTAGAGAGCAGGGCACTGGACCCTAAGCAGCATGGATTCAGGAGCAGGAAGGTCATGTCAGACAAATCTAATCAATTTCTTTGACTGGGTGACCAAAGTAATAGACCAGGAGGGGCTGTGGATATGGCCTACCTAGACTTTAGCAAGGCATTTGACACAGTCTCGCACAAAGATTAATAATCAAGTTAGCCAGCCTGGGAGTAGGTCCCAGGGTGGTAGCCTGGTAGAAATCTGGCTGCACAACACGACACAGAAGGTAATAGTGAATGGAACACATTCTGAAGAAAGGGGGTTACTAGTGTGAGTACCTCAGGGCTCAGTACTGGGTCCAGTCCTCTTTAACATCTTTTATAGGTGACATTGCAGAGGGTCTGAAGGAAAGGTATGCCTTTCTGGATGACACAAAAGATCTGTAACAGAGTTGATACACAAGGGGGTAGAAAGGATGAGAAGGGACTTGGCAAGGTTGGAGGAATGGTCAGACATATGGCAACTTAGATTCAATGCAAAGAAGTGCAAAGTAATGCACCTGGGAAATAAAAATCCAGGAGAAGAGTACACAATAGCAGGGAGGTACTAACAACAACAATAATGGAAAGGGATCTGGGTGTAGTCATATCAGATGACCTAAAGGTGGGTATGCAATGTGAGAAGTCAGTAGGAAAGCCGGGGATACTGGGATGCATAGGAAGGGCATCACAAGTAGAAAAAGGAAGTGGTTATCCCTCTATACAGACAGTTGGTGAGACCCCATCTGAGTACTCGTGCAGTTTTGGAGACCCCATCTACGCAAGGACATAGACAGGATGGAAGCAGTCCAGAGGAGGGCAACTAAAATGGTGCATGGTCTACATCAGAAACCATATGAAGAGACTGAGAGAGCTTAATATGTATACCCTTGATGAAAGGAGGGACAGGAGGGACATGATAGAAACTTTTAAGTACCTCAGGGAATCAACAAAGTCCAGGAGGGTAGCATCTTTCAGAAAAAGATGTAAGAACAAGGGGCACAATTTAAAGTTAGAGGGGACGGCTCAGGGGTAATGTGAGGAAATCTTTTTCACGGAGAGTGGTGGACGCATGGAACCGCCTTCCTGAGAGGGTTGTGGGGTCTAAAACAGTGGAGGAATCTAAACATGCATGGACAGACATAAGGTAATTATAGTGGGGGTTGCAGAAATAGGCTGTTGGTTAACTAGAATCTTGCAGCTTATCCAGTAGGTAGGGAATGGGGACTGGGTGGCCAAGTGGGTCCTTATCTGCCGTCAAAGTCTATGTTTCTATGTTTAATGTATACAGGTCCATCTGTGGTGAATCCCTGTTTGTGATTTCCACTTTAAGTTGAAGGGATCTGGATTTTCCTAGTTTAATGTGCTATCCGATTCCTCTGAGATTGGTGGTTTTATGGCAGTAACAGAAAAACCTTAGGAGTTCCTATTTCAGGGGTTGGAGATACTTTCTAATTTATTACTGAACTACTTGTCATGGTGGGTAATGCTATATCAGTAACCGTTAGAAAGATAGATGGGACCACAGCAGCTACAAGCTGAGCCAACCTTTCCTCCGTTTCCATCTCCTATTTGTGGGCTCTGCATTTATTCCACATAAAAGTAATTACTCAACACCTTTGCACATTCGGTGACATTACATCAGTAACTGCTGAACTGTCCTGTTCCCCATGTAGAAGTCAGGACTGTGCCTAGTTATGTCCCTGTCGAGGGGAGGGTATATCTGTCAGCATGTTAGTTAATGTGCATTAAAACAATGTTCATCTCTATCAATAAAACTCCTTTCAGATTTGTTTCAGTAGCTACATAACCTGTATGGATGCAATTCAACCTATAGCCGCTACTCCCATGTGACTTGGCTGGAGAAAACCAGTAGTTCAAAATGTATATTCCTCCATTTTTTTTTTTTTTTAAGTACTATACCCTTGATTCTTTCCAGTGTCTTTTGTATACAGTACTTATGTAGTCCAACACATGCATGGGAAAACTGCAAACCTTCGACATTGTTTGTTTTCCTCATTACCCTTACCAGATTTCAGCTGATTCGTTTGGCTACCATGCTGTAATTTCACACTTAATATTATGAAACCAAGGTGGTATGTCAGTTTTCTTACTTGCTGAGCACTATTCATCTCTTTCCTTTCAGACTCTGGGTATGTCCCCTCTAAATTCTCCACACAAGATATTTTGAAGTCAGGATTAAATTTACAGTTTCTTTAATTTTGTAGGACATTGTGAATCCTTTCAAATATGGTGTGTGCCTTCCAGTAAGGGAGAGACACTCAAGATACAAGAGAAGGTCAATCTTAAAGGTCACATTTACATCATAGCATTGTCTTCTTAATCCTTTCAGACTTTGTGTATGTCTCTTCTAGGACTTTAACACAAGCTATTATGGAACAGAGGTGAACAGTCAAGTTTGTGTTACCTTCATTTTCTCGAACATACTTCCAGTCCCTTCTAGATTTTGTAAGAAGATGGGCTCATTTATAATTTGGGAGAGACGTATAATAATGTCAAAGACCTGTGACTTTTTATGCAGGTTTTTCTGTAGTTTCCAAATGATTTTGATACTTCTCCTTTGCTGAATGATTTTAAAAGACGTCGTGCAAAAAGTTTTATCTGGTTTAATTTCACTTGGTTGGCATCTGTACCCTTCCCACTCTCCGAGACGAGGCTGAAAATAGGCAGTATAGTCTAGCCATCCTTTCCTGGTCAACAAAACACAAATAAATAAAATAAATAAATATACTGTTGAACTCCTTTTCCAGGTCCACAGTGCACAACAGCAGTTTAACGAATTGGTAAGGTGGAGACCGGCTCTGGCCCTGCCAGCCATCATGCGTGTCTGGAGCCGGGGTCCTGAGAGTCGAGGTGGGGCCATGCCACAGGCCCAGCAGCAGGTCACCAGCGGACAGATGCACAGGGACACATGCCACCATTGGTAAGTCATGGCAAGTCCTCAGCTTTTCTCATCCACAGAGCAGTCTGTTTACTTTCTCTTAACCAAACATGGCTCACTAGATAACAGTGTCCAGTTAGTCTGTTGATAGAGCTGTAGGCCTGGCAGCTAAGCTAGTGAGTCTTGCATAAATTCACCTGGTACTTCCCCAGGATAATGAGGACAAGGGCTGCATGGCTGGCGATAATGGATTGCCCTTTACTCCACCAGTGTAGATTTTGGTTGGAATAATGTCACAAAAGAAATGCATTTTGTGCTGTCCTGTTTGGGGAAATTGGTAGTCCTTACTAAAACAGACAAGCTCCAATGAACTGGAGACCAAACTTCCCTCTTACTCCTGCAGAGGGCAGTGACTCCAGCTAAGGGTTCCAGTAAGCATGAAGACTGAATTTTGTACTTATCCCATGAGGGGCAGTCCTCCAGGTCAGGGTTTGATTGAACATGGAAACTTAAATTCCTCTCTCACCCCATGAGAGGGCAGTCCTCTCTCTATGTCAAGTTTTCAGAAAGCATAGAGGCTGAATTTCCCTCTCAACCCAGAAAGAGCAATCCCTCCAGGTCAGGGTTTCAGTTAACATGAAGACCGGGTTTCTTTTCACTGCAGGGAGAGAGGTCCCTCCAGTTCAGTATTTGAATGAACATGGATCATAATTCCCTCCTACGCCCCAGATCAGGGTAGGTCTTCATCAAGGATATCACCTCCATTAGGCCACGCATCTGGAACTGTAAGCCGTCAGCATCAAGACCACAAAGAAATGTTTGTGCTAGCCAAGGGCCGCCGCAGTGATCTGCTGCCTCACACACATAAAACTTGAATGGCCCAGTCAGTCCTCTGTTCTTTCTTCCACCATTGATTATCCTTGTTGTGCCTACTGAAGGAAACATCGACAAAGCTGTTGGAGCTGAAGTTGGCAAACCTTGGTATGCTTGACCTACGATGTCTCTGATGCTTCTATCTAGGGCTGCGGGCTCTGGCGCTTGCATCAGGTGGCACAGTACTATTCTGGCTCAGAGTGGCTGGCTTTGGCCACTAATATGAAACAGGGTAATTTTAATGCCCCTTTTGGGGCTCTAAACAGTTTGGTTGTGATGTTGAACAAGCGCTACATGGCCTTCAGACGCCTAAGATGAGTTTAAGATCCTGAGGGTTAGAGCAGATCAGTGCCTAAAGCCTTACCTTGCATCCTATTTCCAGTTCTATTCTCTCCTTGTTTGCTGGTGCTGATCTAATATCCTGGTTCCAGACGTTTATTTATTTAGTTTTTGTTTATTGGGTAGGGTGCACTAGCCATGGCAATGACTATTTTCAGGTACGACCCGAGGGTACAGAACATAAAAACTTATACAAGGCATCAGAGATAACATAACTCTGCATCATGACATTGCATTGATATGAACAGTTTTCAAGGATGGGAATACAGTGCACGAGGAGATGAATAGTAATCAAGGTAAAAATACAATTTAGAGTAATTCATCAGCTATGAGGGAAAAACAATACATTTACTAAAGGTACAGCTTAATCTGGTTCAAGGTCAGTTGGCATTCATCTGTATATCAGTGCCTGAAAATGGGCAGGATTTGTCTAGTGCACTTACCAGTCAACAAAAATAAATAAAAATAGGAGCAAGATCTCGACAGTTAGGTTAGGATAATGCAGAGAAGGCTGTAACACAAGCATGGACAATACAGGATAGATAAAGGAGAGTTTGGAGGTGGTAGTGAAGTTGGAATGAGGGATAGAAGGATAATATAGAAAAAGAAAAGTGCCTGGGGAAGAGGAGAGGACAGAGAGTGATTGTGAGTAGGCCAGAAACAGGTAGCAAGAAGAAGTAAGTGCTGATTGTTTATAGGGATACGACTGGAGCAAGTGGCTTGGGGTTGGCGTAAGTGGGGATAAACAGGCTAAGGGTTGAAGCAATGCAGAGGCCCCCGTGCTAATCTCCAGCGAGGAACTGAGGCGTGATGGGATGTTTCATGTTTTATGCACTTCAGCACTACACGTCATTATGGGCAGCTCCTTGCTAGCAAAAGTTTCCATGTGGTCTGATGGCTTACAGTTCCAAAGGTGTGGCCTAATGGAGGAGATTCTCTGGGAGATCTACTGTTAACGATAAGTTCTTCTGAAAACCATTCTTTTCTCAGGGTCAGGGTTTAAGCAGTGTCTGGATGTTTATTAGTTTTTTTGAGGAAGCAAGATGATTAATTGGCCTTCATTCATTGTGGAAGTCTAAATAATAGAGATCTGTGTTATAAAGACAGACTGTTATTCCGTGTAAAGCAAGCTGAGTTGGAATCTCAGCTGCTGCTGGCTGCTTCATGGCCCTGCATGGTCTGGGTCTGGGCTGCCTGAAAGACCTCCTGGTACTATGGGCTTTGGCTGTGCCCTCCCTTGATCGGTGGAGGTGGAGCTCTTGACCATCCCAAGATCTAAGTTAAAATCTTCGGTGATAAAGGTATAAGGCATTTGGTGTTGTGGCTCCAAACCTTTGAAACACCCTTCCTGGGAGGTGAGAGGTGCCCCTTGGCTGTCCGTTTAAAAGATCTTTAAAATCCTCACTTTTGTACTTAAGCTTTGGCCTGGCATCGTGATCTAATGTTTTGAAGTGTTATATATTGTTTTCAGTCTGATCTGTTTGTGCTTGTTATAAGGTGCCCAGAGCCATCGGAATAGGCGCCATATAAATAAAAGTGCCTTGCCTTCGGATGGAGCTTGTCTTCTTTCATTAATCCTGAACTTTTCCTGGTCCTGTACTTCTGACTCTCTCTCTTTCTCTTGTAGACATCAGCACAGCAGGCTCTGATGGGGACAATAAATTCCAGCATGCAGGCTGTCAATGCTCATGATCCACGCTGGATGAATTTGACACACTGCCTCCTATTGGGCAGGATGCTGTAAGTATTTGTGAATCTTGGCAATCTGTAAGTGACGCTCACAGTGAGCAAGTGGCCTGTAAGTCATGGTGGACTGGGTTTTGGAAGTCCTGCAAGATTTACTGCTCAATGGTAGGTCTGACTTAGCAAGGCCCTGCCTCGCACCATCTTGTGAGAGAGAAATTGCTTTGTATCAAAGATGTGAGCCTCCTTAGAGTTTTCAGGAAAAGGCAGGCTATGTTGCACAGAAAGGGTTGGAAGTTATCAATGAGAACCAAGTTAGGGAATTGACAGTCTGGGTGGAACATAGAGAACGCTTAGGCAACAGAAAGGCAGTTCCGTTATATTCCCGATTATATTAGGTCACATGATTGTTTTTCTCATAGAGAAATTTGCAGTATAACGTCATCCAGGAAGTAACCACATTTCTACAGGGGTCATTGCCGTACTACTCCCTAAGAGATCTACAGTGTAGAACAGCACTGCACTATGGAGATAATTAGAAATTATGGCATCCTTTTAGCCAGTCAGGATTGTTCATTTCTAGACATTCATGAGTGCCCTTTTTTTTTCAAGGAGTAATTTATCCTCTTGTTCCCAGGTCTGCCTAACAGCCCCATCCCATCACCACCCTTCTCATGAATTTAATGGTTATCCATCACTTGCAGGACCTATTTGGTGGCTGGCCAGCTATGTGCCAATCGTCACGGAGAGCCTGTTTTGGGGAGGGTACTGGCATCTATGCAGTCCGGCATTGTTCTCTGAATTGTTTTCCCTGAGCTGGAGCATAGGGATGTGTGCCAGCACATCACACTACAGCTTCATCCTACATTGTGCACTCATGCTGCCGCCTGGTCTCCATGAGGTTGGCAGTCCTGCAGCGGGAACTGGCGTCCTCCCTTCCTGAAGAAGGAGAGCTTCTGTCAGGCGCTCAATCCTTCCTACCCTACCAGCCACCAGACAAACCTGCTCGTTTCGAACCCGGTCACTGGCATTGGTGATGGAGGTACAGCTGCTCCCCTACTTGGCCAGCCATTCAGGAACTCTTATATGCTTAGTGGCCCTCTGAGGGGTGTCTCTTATGGTATAAGAGACTCCGACTATGAGATTTGGGTGAGAGGGACCATGAAGTGAAGTTGAGCATTTCTGTCTGCCCAGACCATTCCAAGAGAGTTCTTATACCATAGGAAATGAGAGGAATTTCTTATACCAGAGGGAAACGAGGGAGTTTCTTATACCATAGGAAACACCCTTCAGAGGTCCTTTTACTTTATTATAAATCACCTGAGTTTAGCTTGAGTGTGTTATAATAAGTTGAGACTTTTATTTTAAATTTTATTAAACCATCCTGCCTCTCCCAAAGTGTAGCACTCCTCCTTTCGCCTCCCACATGAGAGCATATTGTACCCAGAATGTGAGGTACAGTGGCCCAGCGCACTGATTGGCTGAAATCGCATTAGTGATTTATATTGAGCACAACTTTACTTCACTGAGAGAGTGGTTGAGCTGTGGAACAGCCTACCAGCAGAGGTGGTGGGCGAGAAACCATTAATGGGTCCATGCACAGCGGGACAGAGTAAAGGGCTTCATAGTTACTCGGTGGTAGCAGTGAGGCGGGAGAGGATGAAAACCCCATCTGGACAGTAGGGTAAAACTGGGCAGAATGGTTGGACCAGTGGCCTTATTCTGCTGACATTGTCTGTGTTTCTGTAAGAGGGTCTCTCATGCACATAGCTCTAAGATTCTGTAGTTCTAAATTTAGTTGATAAATGCCATTATCATAAGGTTCTCTTGATTTTCTATAAAGCAAAACATTTAAATTTTTATTTCCAAGTTCCATTTTTTAACAGAAAATTTTAACATGATTTTAGAATATATCTGGCATATTTTATGATTATTTGAATAACTTTTAAGTCCTTTGTATGCCACAATTGCTCATCTTTGCTTCATAGTTCTTTCACCCAGAGAACTGAAGAATACACTCATGTAAATATAAGAGATGCCAGGACTTGTACAGACATGCTTGTGTTACAGAAACATTAGAGACTGTCACGAGAATATTTTGTTTACTATGTCCCAGTTGCCATTTGCACAAGACCAGGGATCCCTGATTCAGATTATTGAATGGGTTGGAGGAAGTTCTTTTTTTTTAAACTTTATTTTTCATTATGCCTTGTACAAAACATGTATATAATGCGGTAGTTGACAGTCCAAAATAAGTACAACATTTACTTCTGGGGAAAAATAAAATTTCCTCCTTAATCTAAAGGATATCATGCATCAACTACATTGTGTTACATCATATGGGAAGTATCCTATATTCAACAAAGGAAGATTTATAAATCATCCTAGTGTGCTGCTTTAAATAGCCCACAGCACATGGCTTAGCATTATGTTAAGTAGTTGTCCAGCAATACAGTCCAAAAGTAATCAAGCAATGCCCTAGCATAAGGCAATTAGTGCCATGCTCTGCCCTAAATGAAAGTGAAAAATTCAGCTATAGATTAATTTACAGCAAATCTTTAAGCTAACACGGAAGGAGACCATTATACTATAAAGTGCCCACTTCTCGTTTCTTTGTCTTAAGTTTATTCCTGCTTCCTTTCCCACGTTAACTAAATATAGCAGGCCCGCTCTAATTCTTGCTACAAACCACCAATGAGGAAGAGAACTGAGACATGCCTACCTTCCAATTCTAACAAGTATACAGGCTTTATCGGTTTCCAAAATGTTAACTGGTGGGTAAAGATGTAAACATTACTAAAAGAGACAAGAGCATTAATGAGTCCAAAGTCCCCAAGACCTTCAAGATGTTGCCTCTTTGTCCGATCCCTCTGTTCTCTTTCTCAGTTCCGCGACCTTCTGTCTACCCTCTTACCGGCCTCAGTGGGATCTGAAAACAAGTAGACCTGCTCTGGTGCACTATCGAGTCTGGCTGGAAAGATAACGGTATGCGGTATTCCTAGCCCCTCAGGACTCGCCTGACCCCATTAAACTTTTTCCTCCGTTGCCTTGTTGCATAACTGATGTCGGGAAAAATATGAGCGTGGAATCCCTGAAATACTGGGGCAGCTTTACGGGCCAACCAGAGAATTTTATCTCTAGCCGCCACTCCCCGCGCGTGACCAACATTAAAGCGCGTGGGTCGCCTGAGTTCTGTGAACGCATCGCAGGTGTTATCCGGTAAACTTTTTGTATGTCCCAGGTATTTGCTGAGGCTTCTGAGTTCAGCTTCTCCGTTAGCCAGTCTTGCATGTTTAGGATCGCGGTCCCCCTCAGAGCCTTCTGGAAGTCCTAACCATCCGGATATTTGCCCCACGCTTTGATTTTCAAGAGCTTCCAGACGGCTCTAAGATGCTGGGACCTTTAATGAGCAGGGTGGTCGCCCGGTCGAGGTCTCGGCCTGTTTGCGAACCTCCTGAATGTCGTCTTTCAGCCCGCCCACTGCTTTCTACAATCAGTACTGGGTATTGAAATCGCTCGACCTTCTGGTTAGTGTAGCCATTGATGTTATCAGAGTCTGGAGTTTATGGCCCAAAGTGCTGATAGTTTCTTCACCAACAGGTCAGCCCTCGCCAACGCCATTTCCTCCGTTCTCCCAAGGCCCGCTGTTCCTTTAGCTTTCCCAGCCACTCCAGGCGTCCTGTCTTTCTTGGATTACCCATCCTGATGAACTTTGGGTCGCTCTTCACCTTGGAGAGGTCGAAGAAACTGTGGGGAGCTTCAAAATATGAGATTTAAAATGAAATTTTCAATCGATATGTGAGCTGTAAAATTTGCTGCACGCTGCTCGGCTCCACAGCCCCAGTTGGAGGAAGTTCTAACTGACATTGAATCTCATCAGTCAGAGTCACCCTTCCCTGAACCATGACACTTTTAGAGCAGACATGCCCATATAAAATGGTGGATTCTCATCCTCTATTGGACAAGGTGTCCTTGGCATGTGTCTGTGCTGCTCATGTGCAGTTTTATGCAATAAAATACCTTTGAAATTAAGCTACCACCTCAGGTGCTCTTGATGTATTAATAGTAAGTTCTAGGGACATGGATATGTTGTTCATCCACACTGTCTGGCAGGTTCCTTGCCACTTTAAATCTTGCCAGAACGTCTTCAAGCTGGCTCCTCCCCCACCGGTGGTAAAACCTCGGCTCCGCCCATGATGCCAGATCTTCCTTACCGCTTGAGCTCAGGTTCCCTCCTTAGCACTCTGCGTTTAGACTGGATCAAACTCTTGGTTCACCCGAAAATAATTTTAAAGTTTTCTAGACTTGGTCTACTTCTTCCTTTGCGGCTGCGATGGACAAATGACTCCTGGTTTCAAAAGCGGTGCCATGCGGGCGGAGAAGATGTCCTAGGACTGATCTGCACTCCGCGTCGTCTACTGCCTCGGTTTGACCACGACCCGCAGGCCTCGAGTTGTGCAGGTCTTTTTCGGCAAATGTCCTCGAAGACTCGCTGCTCGGCTCCAACTCGGTGCCCCAAGAAACGTTATCCGCTGGTGAGTCCAAGGAGGCTCGCTGGGCAGTTTCCGTGGCGGCTGGCTCGGTTGAGTAATTCCCGAGCAGATGATGCACCTCGAGGAGGCGGCCCAGGCTGCATCTTCTTCATCCTGGGTCGTGGCTTTTATCCCACTCTCCTTGAGATCCTCCTACACAGCTTCTTTAAGGAGCTTTGCCAATCCCTCTCCACGAAAGGCACGGGGCCATTGGGACCTCCTCTTGGTCCAAGAAGAAGGATTGAAGGGTAAGTCCCACTGTTGACGTTTGTGGGGCCAGGAGGGTCCCTCTCCGGACAGTCGACACTCTGACTTGGTCGAGGTTGCGGCTAAGGCCACTGGCTTCATGGTGTCCCCGTCAGGTCAGCTGGCCGAGGGCACCCGTCGACATAGTCGAGATTTTTTTCTCGACTCCGCCGGATTTGGCTGTCGAGTGAGAAGCCGACAACCCTTCTTCTACCGGTTCCCCAAAGGAAACCGAGGACTTACCTGGCGCCTCCTGTGCCGGAGTCCTGGTTAAGGCTTCCGAGCTGAGAGAGGAATGGGTTTCTCCCGCCCTCCCAGATCCGCCCTTGAAACACTGACGGTCTCGGACCTCCTATCGGTCCAGCCGATCCCACCGACACTGGCGGTCCCGGTCTCGGCACCGAGGAACGCGCGCGCCGCCCATCCTTGTCTTCCTCGAGGAGAGGCTTTTGGCGCAATTGGCAGCCGATGTTACGAGGGCTTAATGTGGCAGCAGTTTCTTCTGACCGGAACAAGCCGACACCGCCGCCTTTCCCCGCCATGAAGTGGTTGTCACCTGAAAGGCCGAAACAACCCTCACGGTAGTCGAGGTGCCCAAACCTGGGCCGGTTGTTTGGCCAAATCAGATGCCCCACCACTTGTAGGAAAACCCCAGCCTCCACAACCGGTTGGGGGCTCAACTATGATTCTCGGTCGGGTCAGGGACTGCCCCACTGGGTTGTCGGTCACCTCACTCCCACCATCCACCTGGGACCATCCTCGGCAGGTGGAGGGTGGCTGAGGCCTAGACAACTGATCCTGCAGACTCTCCGAGTCACTCCACGACTCCTCCCTGTTCTCCAGGCCCCTTGACCTGGAGTCCTCCAGGGACAGTCGGTGGACGAGCCCACCATTGTTCATGAGTCTGCTTGGCTCACTCGAGTCACCAGGATGCAGCTCGATCCCGTATCCAAGCGGGCAAGTATCCCTCACGGAGATACTGGACTGAGGGATTCTCCCATGGAGCCTTTTCCGTGGCTGAGCCATTGTTGGCCCAGCCGGAGTTGTGGCAGTGGATGGCTTCTTGTCCTGTTCCTTTGGCCAGGATGGCCAGGAGTACGCGGTCCCTACCAGGTCTCTGTCGGTTTCTGGAACACCCCTCTGGAGGGTTGGTTACCAGACAGTGTTTCTGGCGTTCCGGGGCAGCTAGGGACGTGGACAAGCCCCGACAGAGATCCAAAAGCTGGATTATGCCGGGCATAAAGTATATGCTACGCGTCCTCCTAATATCCGTCCAGGCCAGTTCAGCCGCATTGATGGCGCATTCTCCCACGCCTCTGGGCTCCTGGATGGTGATCCCTCATCTCCCGGCTGATCTGCAGGCTATGGTCAAGCAGGTGTGAATCAAGGAAGGGCAGTGGCGAAACAGCGGCTCAAATGAAACCTCATATTGGAGACTCCTGTGCCCGGTCAGTAGTGGCCGAGTGGCTATAAGGCTGCAGAGCTTGGCCATGCAGATCTCCACCTTTACAGCGGATACCCAGCACAAGTTGGCAGACGCCCTTCCTGGGCACCGACTTGATTCGGGCCTGGGGTGGAAGGCCACCCAGAGAACTGAAAAGTCCAGTGCCACCTTGGACTCGGTCATGTCTGCCCAGAAGGACAAGGCGCCGACAGCAGCATAAGTCCTTCGCCTCTTCTGCCCGCGCACGTCCGGCCCAGCAACACCAGCATCAGGGCCAGCAGGCTCGCACTTGGCACCACAAGCCAAGCCTGCAGCTTCCTCAACAGGAAGCTGGGAGGAAAAGGCCCAGGAGGTCCCTTGGCCGGTCCTTCCTCCAAGCCTGCCCAGTGGACGGGTTGAGGGTGTCACCCCCAGCCATGTCGCTTTCCCTGGGTTCCCCGTGGAGGACAGCTCCATCACTTTCTTTCCGCCTGGTCCGCTATCACCACAGACCGTTGGGTGTTGGAGATGGTAGGGAAATGGTCTGCCTCTGGAGTTGGAGCAGGCCCCACCCTTCCGAAGCCATCACCCCACGGGGGTTACAGGTCCGCAGCTCTCTGTCGGCCTGTTGAGCTGACATTGCCCTGCTCCTCCAAAAGGAGGTGATCAGGAAGGTGGCGGATCCCACACCAAACCCAGGGTTTGTGTCCAGGTACTTCCTGGTCCCGGAACGGACGGGGTCTGGTGCCTTCCAGACCGCTATGACCTGAACAGGTTACTAAGGTCTCGAACCTTCAGGATGGTCACTTGGCTCAGATCATTCCATCCTTGGAATGAGGTGTGGTTCTGTTCTCTGGACCTCCAGGACGCATTCTTTTCACGTCCCAATCCGTCCAAATCCCTCGCGATTCCTCTGCTTCAGAGCAGAGGGTTCCCTCTACAAGTTCGAGCCCATGCCCTTGAGCCTTCTCTAGCTCCCAGGGTCTTCACCAAATGCATGGCAGTGGTGACAGCATTCCCTCGGCGCTTCAAGGGTCCGGTGTACCCCTACCTGGACGACTGGCTGATTAGGCCTCCTTCAGACGGAGGTGGAGCGTCCAGGATCTGACCCTCCAGGTTTGCTCTCAGTTGGCCTCTCATCAACGCAGGCCAAGTCGGAACTTGTGTCAAAGCAGGTGATCCAATTCATCGAGGCAGAGCTCGACTCTCTACAAGCCAGAGCACAGCTCCCGGCGGACAGGGCTGACTTTCTGTCCTCCTTGCCCAATCATTTCAGGTTGGGCAATTGCCTACCCCCCAGGACTTCTTGCGCCTCCTGGGACTCATGGCCAGCCTGCACCAGTGTGGTCCATTGGGCCCGCTGGTACATGCGTCCTACAATGGGGACTGGCCAGCCAATGGTCACAGTGCTGCGTCCTTTGATCAGCCAGTGACAGTAACCCAGGAGATATGGAACGCTCTCCAGTGGTGGATCGCTCCAGCTCATCTGCAGGAAGGCATCCCGCTTGTCCGCCCGAGCAGTCGTTCTCTCTTCGACCGATGCCTCCTCTGATGGGTTGGGGTGCCCATCTGGGGAGCACAGAGCACATGGCCTCTGGTCCCTCGAGTCCTGATTCCACATCAACCTGCTTGAGCTTGACGCGTCTGCCTAGCCTCACCGCCTTTGCTCGTTTGTAAGGGGTCAAATGGTCCAGGTCCAGACAGACAATACCATGACCATGTACTACCCAAACATGAGGGCGGGACGCGCTCCATGCCTCTGTGCAAGTTCTCCGTGACTTGGTCCCTTGTGCAGCCTGGAGGCGGATCTCCTGCCATCCATGTGGCAGGAGCCTCCAACATTCTGGCCGATGCCCTAAGCCGGATAGGAGCTGCTTCCCACGATGGTCTCTCCTGCCGGAGGTAGTACAAGATCTGTTCTCCCACTGGTGCATGCCTCAGGTGGACCTGTTTTCCTCCAGGAGAATGCAAAGCTGAGGCTGTTTCATCGCCTCCCCTCAGCAGGACTCGCTGCAGGGGGATGCCTTCTCGAGGCTGTGGACCCCGGGCCTCTTCTCGCCTTTCCCCATTTCCTTGATCCACAAGGTGCTTCTCAAGGTGAGGAGGGACAAGGTGCAGGTGATTCTGATAGCCCCAGACTGGCCTCGCCAGTCCTGGTATCCAGATCTCCTCAGCCTCAGTTCGGACCTGATCTCAGTCAATCAGGGAAGGTATTCCATCCGACCTTCAATCTCTGCACTAATTTCCTGTTTCCTGAGCGGCTAGAGTTCCAGGCCTTGGGTCTTTCCGATGAGGTCCTCAGCGTCGTTGAGACGTCCGTATGGAGTCGACCAGAAATGCTATGCCTTTAAATGGAAAAGATTCTCCATTTGGTGTCAG
Organism: Neoceratodus forsteri; assembly: GCA_016271365.2. Classification (NCBI taxonomy): domain Eukaryota; kingdom Metazoa; phylum Chordata; order Ceratodontiformes; family Ceratodontidae; genus Neoceratodus; species Neoceratodus forsteri. The sequence goes on from CM057449.1 coordinate 333,673,993, forward strand.
GGCAAGGGCCTGGACCCTTCCTCCTGTTCCTTGACAAGCATTATGGACTACCTGTGGTCCCTTTCTCAGCTAGGGCTTGGTTGACGACTCTTAAGGTGCACCTGTCAGCCATCTCTGCTTCGGGCGTGGGCGCGGAAGCAGTCGGTGCGCAGGAGAAGGTGGTCGAGCGCTTTTCAAAGGCCTTGATCATATCCCTCCGGTGCGAGAACCTCCACCTCCTCGGATCTACTGTGGTGGCTAAGCTCATGGGCAAGCTATTCGAACCAATCCACAGGTGTGACATCTTCTCACCGTGCGTGGAAGACCGCCTTCTTGGTGGCTATCACATCAGCCAGAAGGATGGGAGAGCTCCAGGCGCTTTCTATCGAGTCTCCTTATCTGGTCTTCCACAGGGACAAGGTTGCCCTGCGCCCCCACCTGAAATTCCTTCCGAAAGTGGTGTCGGAGTTTCACCTTAACCAGGTGTTGACTGTACTGGTGTTCTACCCCAATCACACCTCGGAGGTCGAATATAGGCTCCATACTCTGGACCCTAGAAGAACGCTCGCCTATTACAAAGAGCGATGGCTGGAAATTGGGAGAGGTTCGCCAGCTGTTTGTCACCCACGCTGAAGCCGTGATCTGGCAGACCTGCAGCCAAGCGGACGATAAGCAGGTGGGTCACCTCCTGCATAGATCTCTGCTATAAGTTGACGGGCATGGAGCCTCCCAGAGGATAAGAGCTCATTCTACCCGCCATACTGCTGCATCGGTGGCTGCTTCCAGGGACGCCCTATCCAGGAAATCTGCAGGGCTGCTACCTGGAAGTCAGCAAACACCTTCATTACCCATTACCACATCGACCTTAAGTCACGCTGGGATGCTGGTTTTGGGGCCTCGGTTCTCCAGTCTCTCTTTCCCAAGTAAGTATTGGGGTGTGCGTCTTGCCTCCCTCCTCCCGGAGAACTGCTAGGAGTCTGCCAATAAGTGTGGATGAACAACATATCCATGTCCCTAGAAATACAGGTTACTCACCTGTAACAGGAGTTCTAGGAATGGTATATATGTTGTTCATCCCTACATTCCGACCTCCCGACCCGGCTCGCACAACCCGAGCTTCCAGCGGGCCAGATCTGGCGCCATGGGGCGGAGCCGAGAGTTATACCACCCGGTGGGTGGGAGGAGCCATCTTGAAGACCTTCCGCAAGATTTAAAGCGGCAAGGATACCTGCCAATAAGTGTGGATGAACAACATATACCATTCCTAGAACTCCTGTTACAGGTGAGTAACCTGTATTTCTGGCAGATATTTTCAAGCAGAGTAGCAGCATGGAGTGTTAAGTGCTGCAGTGTCTCATTTTGGAACTGATTTCTAACATTGGGAAAACTGAGATTTTTGTAGAAGGTGAATGATCTTTTCAGTTGACATTTTATTTTATAATAGCAATACGGCCTTTATCCAGCGAGATAGAGCGTTTAGATTTCAGTGGAAATGGTCTGAGAACGAAGTGTGCTGGCACAGGGTGTACTGCTTAATGTGGTCCCTTATAATTAAAGGGAATTATAGACTGGCTTCAGTAAATTTTTTTTTTTGGGGAGTTGAATTGGGTATATGGCCAACTCTAGTCATTTATGGGGTATATTGTGTCAGATACCAGTAGTTTTGGGGTGGGCTTGAGGGTGGAGGCTATATGACTTACACCATTATTTTGAGCAGTTGGATAAAGGGTTATTATGTGATTGACCCTGATAGTGTGAGGGTGTGATAAAGAGGTATGTGGCTGACCTCAGTAATTGAGAATAGTGAGTACTGAGGAGTACATAATCAAATCAACTACAGTGGTACCTCGTTGTAGTAACATCTGTGTAACCAGTTCCTGTAGTTAAATGTTCACAATAGAGTGGTGTTAATATGTAAGCAACAAGACATGGCAGGTCTTGGTTGTCATAGTTAATGCATGCAGGTATGGAGTGAGGCACAAGGCACTTGCACAGAGTTCCTTCAGCACCAGGAAGTGCATTAACCCATGACAACCACAGGGTCCTGAGTGTCTTGTTAACTTATAAAGGAGTCCTTGCTTTAAATTGCCCCCAAAAAAAAAATTAAACATACAAAAGATATTCATACTGTTTTACAGTTTAAAGCAAAATAGTCCCTGCAGTGGTATTCTTTGACTGGGTAACCAGGTTAGTGGATAAGGGCCATACTGGCGATTTACTATGCTTCTATTTTAGCAAGACTTTTGACACTGTGCCTCACAGAAGTTTGCTGAAGAAGCAGAGGATCTGGGTACAGCGAAGGACACAGATGGGCGAGAAACTGGTTGGAAGCAAGACAGCAGAGTGTTTTGGTTAAGAGTCATAGCAGAAGAGGAAGGTCACCAATGGGTTCCACAAGGATTGTGGTCCTGGATCCAGCCATTTTCAATATGTTCATTAGCGACATGGGAGGAGGGTCCAGTACAAGTTGTGTCTTTTGCAGATGACACTACGATCTCGGCAGGGTAGTGGAGGGGGGGTTAAGGAGATGCAGAGACTTACAAAAGCTGGAGAGGAGGTGTAAGGTTTGGCAGTTGAAATTCAGTGTCAAAAGTGTAAGTTAATGTACATAGGAACAAGAACCCAAGGACAGAGTACTGGATGGTGTGTGGGGTGGTGGTAAAGCTATGCATATTTCCTGAGGAAAGAGACTTGGGGATCATCATCAGTGACTCCTAAAACAATCAAACTAGCGTAACAAAGCCTATAGTAAGGCAGACAAGATGCTGGTTGTATATGAAGGGTTATTGACAGGAGAAAGGAGGAGGTATTACTACCTCTGTATAGATCACTGGTGAGGCCCCCTTGGTACTATATTACTACCTCTGTATAGATCACTGGTGAGGCCCCAGCTTGGGTACAGTATTACTACCTCTGTATAGATCACTGGTGAGGCCCCACCTTGGGTACTGTATTACTACCTCTGTATAGATCACTGGTGAGGCCCCACCTTGGGTACTGTATTACTACTTCTGTATAGATCACTGGTGAGGCCCCACCTTGAGTACTGTATTACTACCTCTCTATAGATCACTGGTGAGGCCCCACCTTGGGTACTGTATTACTACCTCTGTATAGATCACTGGTGAGGCCCATGCAGGTACTGTATTACTACCTCTGTATAGATCACTGGTGAGGCCCCACCTTGGGTACTGTATTACTACCTCTGTATAGATCACTGGTAGGTCCACCGTGGGTACTGTATTACTACCTCTGTATAGATCACTGGTGAGACCTCACCTTGGGTACTGCCCAGTTCTGAAGTTCTCATGTAAGGAAAGATATGAACAGGCTGTAGACAGTGCAATGTAGGGTGACTCAAAATGATTCAAGAGCCAGTAGGGCAGATCTTACCAGGATCAACTTGCAGAGAACTGTGTTTTAACCTGAAGCCATTTCCCCAGTAGCATCTGTTTTATAAGTACTGGTTAAAATTCTATTTATGTTTCCTCTGTACATGGCTTTTAGTAAACACGGCTGGGTGTTCTGATTTACGCTGTGATGTAAAGTGCCATTTTGTAACTGTATGATGTACCTTATGTCCCTCAGCTATAGAGTTCTATAGCATCTGGAATCGAGCAGTAGTCTGCTCAGCATGCCTTCCTGGTAAAATCTTTAAATAAATAAATAAAATAATAGAACATGGATGCAGTGTGCCGATAATAGAAGACTAGAACAGGAACATAAACTACATCACACAGTTCTAAATGGTATTTACTATTTGTGTGCATGTCAGAAACACCCACTAGGATAACTAAAAAGACTGTAGAGCTGGAACAGTACCAGAACTGAAAGTAGTATTTAAAAATAATCATTTACAGGGAAATGTCATATAGGTTCAGCGCAGTTCTTCTTTAATGTACTGACCATGTTCACATTGGAGGCCAGGCGAGAGAGGAGATATGATAAAGACCTACAAGTTCCTGAAAGGAATGAACAGGGTAAACTGTGGGGACCTGTTTAGTATAAGTAGTGGATCAAGAGCATGAGGGCACAAGTGGAAACTGACTTGGGGATTCCAAGAGGAATTGAGATCGTTTCATTTTATGAAAGGTGGTGGAGCCGAGAAACAGTTTGCTAGCTGATGTGGTGGATGCCAAAACTATCAGTGGTTTCAGTCATGGCTGGGACAGAGTGACGGCCTTAGTGGTTGCTTAGGATGATAGAGGTAGGGCGGGAGCATGGGGGCAGATACTGTGGGTTAGAACCCTGTATGGACAATAGGTCATGGATTTGTTGGGGGTTTATGGGGCAGGTTGGTTGGACCAGTGGTCTTTTCTGCTATCACTGTCTTATGTTTCTGTACAGTTCTATGTGGCCAATTGCAGATTTTACAACTATGTGGCACTGTTATAAGCATTTTCTGTTAATGTTTATTGATTAAGATCATTATTTTGTTTGGTTTATATATCGGCTGCATAGATTTTTATTTTAAAACTAGCAGCCAGTATCTTTCAGTCTGCTACCCCCCTCGAAAAATGCTTATTGGTGCCGTGGCAGTATTTCTGTTTTTGGAATGAGTAGTGATTTGGATGCTGGCAGAGTCGAAGGAAACTGTTAAATGAGAACTCGTTACAAAATGGTTCAAAGTGCTGCCTCTGAGTGCTGTACCAAGAAAGGAACTACTTTCATAGAGCAAGAGGAAGCTAGCAGCAATTAAATGGATGAGCCTGATGTGTCACGGTAACAGCATGGGACAGTGTGCGTGCAGGACACTCCGTAACACCAGTCGTGAGCAGCGCCCGACATTCAAAATAAAGTCAGTCTTCAGTTTTCTTTTATAACGAAGTGCTTAAAGCTGAGGGACTGGCATGTGGGGTACGACAGGGCGATACGAGGCCAGGCGCATGAGCTGGAGTGCCTGACACACACTGGCTACAACTTGACTCGAGAGAAGGCTTGGTGGGCCTATAAAGAAAAAGCTGTGATAGCAGAAGAAAGTTAAGTGAATGGGTTTGATTATTTTTAAACTTTAGGTATTTGTTACATGAGGGTTTGGGGGTGTGGAGCATCTAAAATGTTGTAATCGGTAGTTATTAACATCATACATGGCAAATCAGGGTTGTTAGAGGTTTAACTTTAGAACGTGTCTGCCAGAGATGGTTTTCAAAACATTTCTGGGAGGCATGGGTATTTAAGTCTGCTGTATCCTGGTTGCGAATGGGTTCCTGACATCGTTGTAGTCACTCTGTAAGGCACTGGATTCTGAGCCCTCTCGATGAATTAGGATGCAGGAAATTTCCTACCCATTTTTATAATCCTATTTAGGAAATACTAGGAGCCGTCACAGGTGATCACATTGGTTGTGGGATTGAAGGTGTGCTGTACAGTATGTGGATGATCCCAGTAATGAAGGGATTGGTGGACTGAGAAAGGTAGATGATAACCTTAGTAATAGGCAAGTGGGTTTGAGTTGTCTTATGGCAGTCCCCACTGATTTTTTTTGGGGGTGGGGTGTTGTGGTATTTGGCCAATCCTGAAAACTGGGGTGGGTTTGAATGGCCATCAGGCAGACCCCATTATTTAGGGAGTAGAACTGGGTGGCTGTTTGACCAACCATGGTAACTGGAGGTGGGGTTAAGTGGGCATATGGCTGATCCCTTGAATGTGGGGATGCTGGATAATATTTAGCCAGTCCTGATAAGTGGAGGGGTTGGCGGGCATCTGGCAGACCCATTTAATAGGGAAGCAGGACAGGGTGGGTATTTGACCAACCCATTACCTGGAGTTGAGGTTGAGTGGACATAAGGCTGATCCCATTAAGGGGTAGGTGGAATTGAGGAGCATGGTTCCAATGCCAGTAATTGTGTAAGTTCAGGAGGCATTTGGCTGACCACAGTAACAGAGGGCTCATATTAGGGGATATATGGGAGTGGGATTCAGGAGGTAATGGTGCTGAATCCAGTAACCGGAGGGAAACATTGAGATGGGCAGAATGCAGGCCCTGTAATTTAGAGATAAGTAGGGATGGGAGAGTTGAACCCTAAAATTGATGGAGAGTTTTGGTGGGGCATGCACTGCATCAGTTAAAGAAATGATATGTATTTTTGCTCCAGGCCTCCAAAGCATGGCGAAAGAACAAGATGGATGAGTCAAAACATGAGATCCACTCTCAGGTAGATGCCATCACTGCAGGAGCGGCTTCAGTTGTGAACCTCACTGCAGGTATGTTTATCTCCTTTTAGACATTCACAGGCTGCTGAGCACTTGAGACTCCAATGAGCTGGGAGTGTGTATGTGTGTCTATCTACCCTGTTCCTTGACACAGTCTTCTACTGTCATCGACCTCTGTGATATCGTGACAGAATTTACTATGGTTTTGGTCCTCCCGTTAGGCGCATATAGGACTACATCTCCTGCATCATCAACAGCACCATCGCCGCCGACTCCAACCTGGCCTTCGTAAGTCATCCCCTTGGGCTGTCATCAGTACCTCAGTCATTGGACCTGGAATTGGAACAGGTTGACATCTAAGAGTAGTACCATCCTGATCTTATTCTTCCGGATGAGGAAGAACCCCGTCTCCTTGGGCAGATGCACACCTCCTCAGTGAGTGAGGACTCTGTCAAACACACCTCTAGGTCTCCTCAGAGGACCCTACCTTCTTCAATATTATAAAGCAGATGTCAGCAATGGGCTTTCATACTGAGAGGTTGCCACCAGAAAAAATCTGGTGGATTTCCTGGGATCCCAGAGTCTCCCAAGATCATTCCTCTTATTTACCTGTTCTGAGAAATGCTGCTACATGGCATGGCACAGGCCTGACATGGTGCCAGCCATGCCCGACAGGGTTGTTAAACTTTGTTATGCCCCTCAGGGTTTTCCACATTATGCTGCCCAGCCTGAAACGGATTCAGTGGTAATAAAGGCAGCTCATGACTGGCCTAAGGTGCCTACACCTCCACTCCCCCCACAAAGAGTCATGCAGAATCGCCTCTGGGCAAGAGGGTTTATGCCTCCTCCTCCTTGGGCTGAGGATTGCCAGTTACCTTTCTCATATGGTTGAGTACCTGAATATGAATTGGAAGAAGAGGCAAGGCTGCTGCCATGCCTTTCAGATGGTACCCAGAAGCAGGAGTTTCTTTAAATGCTTGCAAACTGCTGAAGATGTTAGCAAGCACCTCTTATGGCCCTCTGTGATATCTTGATATATTGCCAGGGCTGCTGCCACTGGCATTTGCCTCTGTAGGCACTCCTGGCTGAGGGTCTCTGGCTTTACTGGGATGTCCAGATGAAGGTGCTGAATGCCCCTTCAGTGGCTCAAACTATTTAGGCCAGATGTCCAGGACATCATTAATGACTTACAGGCATCTGGCAGGGCTACTAAATCTGTCCATTCACTTTATCATACGCAACCAAAGAGAAGGCAGCATCCTCCCTTTCATAGGGACCCAACAGTCCAATGAGGCCTCTCAGCCTCAGGTTAAAGGCAGAGCCACTGCCGCCTTACCACTGCAGGGCCGCAGTCAAGCATCCTAGGGTGATGGACCAACCCTGGCAGCTGGATCTGCCTCCCTTGCCAGACCCCCCCCGCTCCGTCTACAACCAAGAGGTGGTAGTTGGAGGTCAGATCTCAATCGATGAAGAACCATCACATCAGGTGTCTGGATACTTCAAATCATAGAAAGGGACCGGCTTGGTGGCGCTGAGTTTCAGGTGCTGAGTTGCGCCGCCAGCGTCCCAGGTTCAGGAACAGGCCTGGGCCACGAGGGATCTGCAGGGGAGAGAGGATTGAGCATCCGGAGGACTGCTTTCCTCTCTCAGGGGAGGAGACTTGTTGTCCGCTCGTTGACTGCCCTCTGGTGGTGGCTGGAGGCAGTATGGGTCAGGAGTCTTGGTCTGACTTCCTTAAGTCGCTAGAGGACTGCTCGCTCATTCGACAAGACCGCCTGGACAAAAAGGGAGGTGTTGCCATGTACATCTCCTCTATCGCTAGTTCACCCAAGTACAGCTCTCCATGCCCACTCAGTCCATCAACTCCTTGCTAATCAAACTCACCTCCCTTTTCCATTCCACTATATATTGCAGGGTCCTACTGCACCCCTACACCTCCCTGCCCGACATGCTGGACACCTGGGCACCCTAAAGACTACCATCTCGGGGGCAAGTTATATATTCTAGAGTTTCACTTTCAACTGGCCATCAAACAACAACTCTAAATCATGCAGCCTAGTCACTGCCCTAAACATCACCCAACAAATTTCGATCCCACTGGCCTAAATCACAAATCTCAGAACCATTTCTCTTGGATTGGGCACTTGCCTTGCACTCCCATCAGATCATTGGAGCTGGACTACTCCCAGACTTCCTAAGTGATCTCCATATGATCTATCACGGTAAGAAAAATATTCGGACCCAAAAGCACTCCAACCACGGATGTTGCTCACTAGGTCGTACAAAGCCTCAGCCTAGATGCACTGCTAACGATCTGTCACAAGTTGATTGGTCCTTCATTCCTCAGGCATCTTCCCTTGATTCAGCCCTAGAATTCTTTAAGGATACTTTCCTCGCTGTATGGAACACCCATGCTCCCCTCAGAAGGACGCTGGTAAGGAAGCCCACCTGCCCTGGGTCTCTGCCAATCTCACTGACCAATTCCATGCTAGGGACCATGCCTGGAAAACATACAAGGCAGCTAGGCACCCAGGGCGCTCCAATTATACCAGACACTTCATAATTCCTGTACTAGGCAAATCCATCAGGACAAAGCTAACTATTTCAAGGCATCCTTCCACACATAGAAACATAGAAACATAGAATTTGACGGCAGATAAGGGACCGCTTGGCCCACCCAGTCTGCCCATTTCCCTACCTACTGGATAAGCTGCAGATCCTAGTTAACCAGCAGCCTACTTCTTCCTACCCCACCCCCAGAATTGCCTTATGACTATCCCATACATGCTTGAATTCCCCACTGATTTTGACTCCACAACCTCCTCCAGAAGGCGTTCCATGCATCCACAACCCTCTCTGTGAAAAATGCTTCCTTAAATTACCTCTGAGCACGCCCCATCTTCAAATTGTGCCGTCTTGTTCTTGCACACTCTTTTTGAAAGATGCTACCCTCTTGGACTTTGTTGATTCCCTTGAGGTACTTGAAAGTTTCTATCATGTCCCCTCTCTCTCCTTTCCTCGAGGCTATACATATTAAGCTCCTTAAGTCTCTCTTCATCGACTTCCGGTGCAGACACTGCACCATTTTAGTTCCCTCCTCTGGACAGCTTCCATCCTGTCTATGTCTTTGTGGAGATTGGGTCTCCAGAACTGCACACAGTACTCAGATGGGGTCTCACCAGCTGCCTGTACAGAGGATAATAACTTCCTGTTTTCTACTGGTGATGCCTCTCCTATGCATCCCAGTATCCCCCAGCCCTCCTTGCTGCCCTCTCACATTGCTTGCCCATCTTTAGGTCATCTGATATGACTACCCCAGGTCCCTTTCCATTCTTGTTGTTGTTAGTATCTCACCCCATTGTGTACTCTTCCCTGGGTTTTGTTTCCAGGTGCATTACCTTGCACTTCTTAGCATTGAATCTAAGCTGCCATACATTTGACCATTCCTCTAACCTTGCCAAGTCCTTCTCATCCTTTCCACCCCACCCTGTGCATCAACTCTGTTGCAGATCTTAGTGTCATCTGCAAAGAGACATATTTTCCTTCCAGTCCTTCTGCAATGTCGCTTATAAAGACATTGAAGAGACCGGTCCTAATACTGAACCCCTGCGGTACCCCACTAGTAACCCTCCTTTCTTCTGAGTGGACTCCATTTACTATAACTCTCTGTGTCCTATTCTCCAGCCAGTTCTTTACCCAGGCTGTCATCTTGGGACCCACCCCAGGCTGGCTAACTTGTATATTAATCTTTTGTGGGACTGTGTCAAATGCCTTGCTAAAGTCTAGGTAGGCCATGTCCACAGCCCTCCCTGATCTACTACTTTGGTCACCCAGTCAAGAAATCTATCAGATTCGTCTGGCATGACCTTCCCGCTGTAATCCATGCTGCCTAGGGTCCTGTGCCCTCTGGCCTCTAGATACTCGACGATTCTTTCCTTTAGAAGTGATTCCATCATTTTCCTATCACTGAGGTTAAACTAACAGGTCTATAGTTTCCTGCTTCTGCCTTGCTCCCACTTTTGTGAAGGGAATCACATCTGCCCTCCTCCAGTCCTCGGGTACACCCCATCCTCCCATGATTTGTTAAAAAGAGTAGTCAGTGGTGTCACTAGTTCTACCCTTAGTTCTTTTAGAATTCTGGGATGAATCCCATCAGGCCCCATTGCTTTGTCCACCTTCAGTTTTAAGAGTTCTTTCAGAACCCTTTCTTCTGTAAATGGGCGGTATCAACTTCTGTATCCAGAGTGTTACTACTGTTTGTTTTATGTATCTCCCCTCTTCCTTCGTAAATACTGAGCAAAAACATTTGTTTAGTATCTCTGCCCTTTCACAGTCTCCTCTGCCCACCCTCCTCCCCTTTATTAAGCCTCACTATCCTCCCTTGGTCTTCTTCGCCTCCTGATGTACCTATAAAAGGTTTTATCCCTTCTTAACTGAATTGGCTATCTTTTCCTCAGTTTGGGCCTTTGCTGTTCTGACTGCCTTCCCAGCCTCCTTTTGCTTTAACTGATACAGTTCTCTGTCCTGCTCCTTCTGCGATTCCTTGTACTTCCTGAATGCTTTTTTCTTGAACCTTCACTGCCACTTCCTTTGAGAACCATAGTGGTTTCTTACATCGTCTTGTTTTGTTTATTTGCTTCACAAAAGGCTTGTTACCTCTGTGATGGCAGTTTTATAATTCCCATTGTTCTTCCACCCTCCTTCCTGCCCATTTGCTAGTGCATTCCTAGGCACTCACCTATTATGGCAAAGTCAGCCCTCCTAAAGTCCAGTACTTTTGTCTTTATGGCTTGACTCTGTTACTGTGAACCATACTGTTAGATGGTCGCTGGTTCCCAGATGGCTACCCACTTCTACATCTGTGATCCTCTCCATCTCCATTTGAGAGTATCAAGTCTAATATTGCTCCCTCTCGAGTGGGCTCCAGTACTAGTTGTCTAAGGCATGCCCCTGAGGGCATCTAGAATAACTGCACTCTTGAAGTGGCAGCTGCAACTGCACTCCAGTTAACATCTGGCATATTCAGATCACCCATCAGCAGTATCTCCCTTTTTCTGCCATTCTAAGTATACTTTCCTGTCATTTCCTTGTCCATTTCCTCCCCTGAGAAGGGGGTCTGTAACAACCCCTGTGCAGATTGTGGTGCCATTGCCTGTCTCAAATTTACCCACAGTGCTTCTTCTCCTCCCTGTTTACCCTTTTGTTCTGTTGCTTTATTCCTTCCTTTATGTAGAACCACTCCTCCTCCTCTTTTTACCCTCCCTGTCCCTCCTGTAGATAGTGTATCCTGGTATGTTTACATCCCAGTCATGGTTGTGTGTGTACCATGTTTCTGTGACTCCACGATATCCAGATGTTCCTCCTCCATCAAGGCCACTAATTCAGGAGCTTGTTACCTAGACTAAGAGCATTGGTACTCATTGCTCTCCATTTTTGATGGCTTTACCTTCTGTTGCAGCATCCCCACTGACCGTTCTACCTTGGTCTTTTTCTCATTTAGTACCCTGTTGTGTAGGGAGAGGCTGGGATTTTTCTGCTGCTTGTCAGTGCCTCCCCTTTGACTAGTTTAAAAGCATCCAGTAAACATTTAAACCGATTGCTCAAAAGACTTGTTCCTTCCTGGACAGATGCAGACCATCCTGCCAGTATAGGCTGTTGTCCCTCCAGGTGGAACCCCAGTCCCCAGTGAAGCCAAAACCCTGTGCTCTGCACCATTTTTCAACCATTCATTAAACTGCATGGTGCCATTACCTCGCCTCACCCATGCCTTTGACAGGCAGCACCTCTGAGAAGGATACTGTGTGCTACTTTCTGGGCCCCTCCCAACTCTGCAATGTCCTCCTGCTGCTCTAACCTCATGATGAGCCAAGTCATTTGTCCCTAGGTGGACAATTACGTCCAGCTCAGAATCCTTGCAGCTGTTGTCGTGATCCTGAGGATCGCTTCCTGTCCCTCCAAGCCATGGCACCAGGCAGGCACCTTACTTCAGTTTTCCCAGCTCCTCCCAGTTCTATCCCCAACAATTGAGTCCCCACCAGGAGCTGCTTCCTTTCCTTGTGGTGTCCTCTGCCTCCTTCCTGTGGGCCTCCTTGTGACAGCTGTCCTCAGCCTCCTTAGTCTCCTCTGTGGGTGCATCCATGGGAGCTATGCTCCCCAGAATGGTGTATGGATTGTGGAGTGGAACAACTGACTGGGTGTGCCTCCGTTCCACCATCCTCACCCTTACCTGAACCCACTGTGGTCCAACTGCTGTGTTTTTCTTACGCAATCTCTGAGGTAGTGGTGGTGGCTGTGGTGCTCCCTGGATGGGGAGGTTCCTTCTACTGTCAGTGTGGCCTGGGGAAGGTCCCGTCTACTGTCAGTGTGGCCTGAGACAGGCAACTTCCTCCCTCAGGGCAGAGAGTTGTCTACAAATGAGACATCTCAGCCTCAGAAAGACTCCCGAAGACTGCCCACAGCCATTACATTGCACTATTCCCCACATTTGTTTTTTTTTTGTTTTTTGTGTGTGTGATTGGTTTGTAATGATAGAAATATATATTTATAATATACAATGTGTTTATATATTGTCAGTGCAGTGTGCTAGAGAGGATATGACAGTGACATGACCTTGCACTCTTGAGTAAATGATGTCAGAACCCCAGGTATAAAGGAACTATTTCCAGGGGTGGGTGGGGTGAGGGGTTGGAAGGGTTGGGCTAAACTGTGCCCTCCAAAGACAATCAGCTAAAAGCTGTGACCCACTGCTGCAATGAGTGCCTTCCTGTCAGCAAGATGCCCTACACAACAATTTGATAGAAATACCCTGCTAATCAAACAGAGAAAATCCACACATCCAAGTCAGCACAGGTAAACCTTCCCAGCCCCAAAACAGGCCTGGTGGTTTGTGCTCCGAGAGCTGTCAGCCCCAAAATAAGTCAGCTGTGCTTTAAACTCTTCCTGCACTTAAAATCTTAAAATTGTAACAAACAAGCGTAAACAATCAAGTCACCTTTCTCTCCGCTGCCCAACCTCCCACCTAAATGTGGAGGCTCCATTGTCTCTGAACCAGGTGAGTGGCCTCTGTTTTCAATACCTTCTTCATTAGCTGTGCATCCTCTCTTCTGGCTTCTCTACCGCACCCCAGTATGCACCCTCCCAATGCCAACATCCTCCCAGGCTACCGGCTTCTCTTTTAGCCAGGATACCCTGCCCGTTGTGCCAAAACCCTGCGGTCCTCAACCCCTCAAAGGCAAATGCCCTCAGGACTTGATTCCAAAATGCTACACATCTGCCCCGCCATTTGCCACTCCACTGGTTGCTCTTTTCAGTCTCTCGTTTTCACTTGCTGAATACCATCCGACTGGAGGCATGCCACTGTCCTCCCTCCCGAAGGGGTGACCCCTCGGTACTGGGAAACTGCTGCCATTTCCCTACTCCGATCCTAGCCAAATTACAGGAGCACCTTGTCCCAGCCCAACTCTCCTCCTTCCTTGACTCCCCCTCTTTCTTCACGCCCTACCAATTGGGATTCAAATCACACTCACCATTACCTCCCTGCTAAGGCTCACCGATGCCATCCTCACTGGCATGGATAAAGGCATACCACCTCAGCCATTTTCGTCGACCTCACAAAAGACTTTGACACCGTCTCCCACTCCTATTGCTCTCCAAACTCTCTAATGCTGGACTCTCAGGTGCTTCCACCAGATGGTTTCAGTCATACCTGGTTGGTAGATCAAAATCAGTAAGAATTGGACCTCACACCTCCACCCCGTCTCCGTCCTACTGCGGTCCACAAGGCTCGGTCCTTGGCCCAGTTACTCTCTATTTTTCTAAATGAACTACCCTCAGTCTTCCCACACACATCCACTCACCTGTACGCTGATGGCACTGTATTGTATTGTATGCATCAGGCCCCTCCCCACAGAAGTGGTTCTCTACTCCAGCAGGATTTCATCAGTGTGGTACAGCTTTCTCTAACTCCAAGAAAACAGTCTCCTAACTTTTGGGACAAGGCAAAGGCTCTCCTGGCTCCATTCTTCCCCTACTTTCCTCACTACTGAGGGGTCTCATTTAGAGACTTGCACCTCCTACAAGTACCACGGGGCTGGCTTGACCAGCACCTTGACTTTTCCTCACATTGACTCAGTCCACAAGAAACTGCTCCCAAAACTTGAGCCTTATATCGGAACAAGGGCAGCATCCTCTGGCAACCTGTAAAGAAATTGTTCAGAAGATGATCCTCCCTATACTTGACTATGGGGATATAGTCTACAGCACTGCTCCCAAATCAGCCCTAGCTAGCCTTGATCCTCTTTTCCACTCCTTCTGTCACTTTGCCCTTGACTGCCTCCCTTGACTCATCACTGCAACCTCTACAGGTCCCTTGATCTAACGTTGCTCCACGATCGTGAGACACGTCCATATCATCAGGACCACAGCAAACTTCTGGGTACAGTCCCTTCCCTTACCTCAAATCTGCCCTCTCAACCCTATCACAGCCCACCTACCCTCAGAAGTGGAAACTCCTGGCTTCTCCATGTTCCATGTATGTCCACATCCAAGGGCCAAGCTGCTTTCAAATACTTCATGCCAAATCTTTGGAATGCACCACCGGCAGGCATTCTGTGGCTTTACCAACACTTCGCATCTAAATCACCTCCCAAGGCACATTTTCTCCTCAACATGCTCTGCATGTAGGGCCACCAAAGGGCAGGTGCCCCAGGCTCCCTCTCGTATTTAGGGCCTCTAGCTGTGCAGCACCCGTGCTCCTTGCCTCAGTGCTCTCAGCACTCTGCCCCAGTCTAGAAATTACGCTTAGGTAGAGCAGAGGTAGGGTGACACATGCAGTCTCCACTTAGAAGTAATTCCTTCCCTACTGTGCTTTAAATTTCTATCATAAAACCAATTGTATTAATCCACCATACATTGCCATGCAAATACCCATATAGTTGCCCATATATTGTGCACCCTTCTTTGCTCCCAGACTGTTTTTTCCGCATCTGTATATATTGGCTTTATCCCTCATTGCCTTACATATCTATATGTATATTATATCTTTTACTATCTGTATATATCTGTATCTGTATGATGTACAACTTCCTTGTGACTATTATTTGTATGCTCCATTGTCCCTTTCCCCAGGATGCATCTGGAATCGGCTGACCCGCTCAGTATGCCTTTCTGGTAAAACTCTTAAATAAATAAGGGAGAGCGGGAAAAAATGGAGAAGAGAGCCCTGGCAGGCTCAGTGATGGTCCACAGCTCCTGAGGGCCGTCCCTGGATTCTGGATTGGGTCTTAAGGAGGGAGGAGAAGCCGCAACTTCCTTCCTGGCCTTGCCACAGAGGGGTAATCTGCGGGAACTACCTGGGATCGGGAGTGTGGGAGCGGTGGGACCAGAGAAATAGTCCCTCCACAGGAGGGCCGCTAGCTGCCTGTTAGGACTCTGGAGGATAAACACCTCTACAGAAGAAAAAAAAAGAAACTCCTAGAAAGGGGTCACACTCTGGAGCTCACCTGGCAACCCCAGAGACTCCTCCCTGCCCTCCCCCTACCCCGACCCACCTTTCTGTTCTCCAGGAGGGGTGCAGTCCTTCTGTGCAAACAGGCCATCGAGCCAGTGCTCTCGCCTGAGGTCCCAGACACTGCCATATCATTACTGGGCTTACACGGTCTTCAGGCAGGGTAGGCTAAAAATGGGGTGGTGGCTGTGCAGTCTTCCTAAAGGACACCTTACAGGACCTCATTTTTCTCTGCCCAGCACTAGCATAATATTCAAGTACTCGCTATAAAAGGTGCATCCTGGTGTGCACCATAAATCCCTCATGATTCTCTCAGTTTATATCCCACAGAAGCAATCCACAGTATGCCTTGACTCTCTTGGACTGTTTAAACAGCCTTAACCTCAACTCTGAAATAATTCTTATAGGAGACTTCAGTACAAACTAGCTCTCCCTGAAGCTAACTCCTTCAAAGATGCCACCTCTGCCATCCATTTCTCCCAGCCTGTCACTTCTCCAACCAGGACGAATTACAGAACTGGGTCCTGCACCTCCTTGATTTGGTTTTCTCGAACTGCCCTGAACATATCCTAGAAACTACTGTGTTACCTGACACTCTCATTGACCACTCCCCAGTTAAATGTGGCTGGTCCTACAAATTTTCCAAGCCACCCACCAGAAATATCACTGTTCGGGTCCTCCTGCGTGGACACCTTGAGCAACTGATATCTGGTCTTCGCCATCAGGACTGGTCGAAGTTATTCTCCTCTAAAGACGCTGATTATGCACTCGATATATTCATCAACCAGTTTAACGCCATCTATGATAAGCAGGCTCTTTTCAGGAAGCGAAAATCAAAGCCACCACCAATCCCTGGATCACCCCACACCTCACTGATCTCATGAAAACAAGGGACCACATCTGGCACAAGGCCTCGCTACCCGGAACCAAACTGATATCCAAAACTACAAAAGTACGGAAACGTGTGCACCAGAGCTATATATTCCGCCAAAAACAATACTTTAAAGATGCCCTCTCACTCTTGGAATGGAATTCTGAGGAACCTCAATGACCTGCTTGGGAAGGCCTCTACATCTGCCCCTACCATGCTCAGTATAGATGGTGCACCTCCCTAGGGTCCTAAAACCATTAGCTAATATGTTCAGCAATGCTTTTACTGATTTCAGCAGTGTTCTCCAGCCTGACTTTTCTCCCCGCTAAATTAGTGATCATAGAGCCTTGCTCAACCTATAGACAACCCGCCTTTCTATTTCAAGGTAATCACTGAAGCAGAAGCAAGAAAATACCTCCTTAAGTACTGCAAATCTAGAGCCAGTGGTGACAACCTTGACCTCAGATTTGTTACCCCACCTTAGAAGAAATCCTGCACCGTGACGGATGATTACTTTATCACTCCATTACTCCAAATTCCTGCATGTGTGGAAAGCCACCATCGTGACCCTGTTTTAAGACAGTAATAGCTTCTGACCAACTAATTGAGTACTAGGACAAATATCAATTACTGTGCCCTCAACAACATTGCTTTAGACCTGGGCATAGTACCACCTCTGCACCACCGGTTTCATCCGTAATACCCTCAATCAAGGACACCTAGCTGGCGCTGTCTTCATTGATTTAACCAAAGCCTTGACATGGTTAATCATGCTCTTCTGGTCACCCAACTAGCTGACATTGGACTTTCGGTGATACCGCTGCTTGGTTCAGGAACTGCCTCGATTGTCGCCCTCAGTACGTGAGAATTGGTGATACCCTCTCAGATGTAAGACCTGTCCACTGGTGGCCATCGGGTCCATACTTGGGCCACTCCTGTTCAGTATCTTTCTTAACCTATTCTTAAATCTTCAAAAGGCCACATTTTACTATATGCTGACGAATTCTGTCATTTTCTCTAGCAGCCCTGTCCCTTACTTCTTCTTGAGAGCCAACTACAACTTGATTTTACTAGTGTTGAGAGCTGGTTCGAGAACACAAGCTCATTTTAAACTATTAAAAAACTAAACGATGCTCTTTCAAGCTCACTATGTAGGCACAGAACCTACCCTCATTCCATTAAAAATGCTGTGGGCTCCCCTTAGAGCTGGTACAGCATTTCAAATACTTGGGGATTACAATCGATAGCTCATTGTCCTAGCTTTACCATATTGACAGCATTGCAAAACCTATGCTGCAAGGACTGCCACCAGGTGGCAAACAGGTGGTAATGCAGTGGAGTGAATGCAAGAACGGGCAGTGCTGCAGCTGATATGCTGGCTCACACATCCCAATGCTCCAGTCTAGAGGAGGAAAATGAGGAAAAGATGCCAGGCTGCTCTTAGTTAGCAATCCCCACCCCCGCAGGCTCTCAGACATGCTGGTCACCCACCCAGTGGGCCTGTGCAAGTGGTGGATAACCATGAAACCGTAATCTAGGCCTGACTTGGGGAGGGGGTAGGTTCCTCCAAAATCTTACTTTAAACCTTCTGCAGTAGCGGGGTCACCTGTGGGGAAACTGTTTATACCAAGCCTGTCCCAATAAGGGGTTTCATGTTTTTAAGACCTTCGCTTTTCATGCATCTCTGCTCTTGTTTTGGTTTGATCCAGTTTCTGTCGGGCCGACTCAAGCAGTTTTAAGCCAGAAAAGGAGGTTGCAGAGTCCCTCCTCTGTTCGTCTTTATACGAGGCTGCATTGTAGGACTGTGGTGCCTCAGCATTTTCCTAGGATCCCTTTGTCCCCATCCCGACCTGCCCCTGTGTTTAATGCTTAAAACAACCCAGTTAGCTTGCTGCTTCATGGTTGCAGGTCCAGCATCCTAGCTGCTCTGTTACCTTGCGTGATATTTCTGTTGTAAGAAACTTAGAGATTTTTCTATGGCTTCATTTAGCAAGGTTGACAGACCAGTCTTTTTCCTCTAGGTTGAGCCTTGACCATCTAATCTGCAAGATTTTATTCTAGGGACATGGATATGTTGTTCATCCACACTTATTGGCAGGTTGCTTGCCGCTTTAAATCTTGCGGAAGGTCTTCAAGCTGGCTCCTCCACCCACCCGGGTGGTAAAACTCGGCTCATATGGCGTAGATCTTCCTTACAGCTTGGAAGCTCAGGTTCCCTCCTTAGCGCTCTGCGTTTCGACTAGTTCCTGAAAATTTCGGTCTTTGAAATCATTGGAAGTGTCCTTTCTGAAACTTGATCTTTTCTTCTTCGCCGGCGATGGCTCAGTCCTTTTCCGGCCCCAGAGGCGCGTTAGTTCCTCAGGAGACTCGCATTCCCGCGTGCGTTTATTGCCTGGACTTGGATCACGATCCTCAGGCTTGCAATTTCTGTTCTGCCCTTTCGGTCAGCTCTCTGGAGGACCCGCGGCCCGTTCGAGCTCGGCGGACATCCAGTAGTTTTCAGCGCGAGATTCCTCGGACGGCGGGTGTCTGCTCACTGTTTCTCAGCAGTTTGATCCTGCGGGGAGGCGGTTCCCCCTCCCTTGGTTCTGGTCGCTTATCCCTCTCCTTGGATTCAACTCATGCAGCTTAGTTCAAGGTACGTCATTCCTCTCCTCCAAGGGAGGGACCTGAAACCCTGCCGCTCGGCCTAGGGCTAAAGGGGCGCAAGGGCTCTTGGGCGGTGGAGCGGGAACCTTCCTCCCTCATTGGCCGACGCCGACTTCGGTCGAGGATGCGGCTTGCCATTGGCCTCACAGTGTCCCCTGCCAGGTCAGCTGCCAGGTCCCCCATCGACGCTGTCGAGTCTCCGACCTGTCTTTTAGGGGGTCTTCTGGTGCCGCCATCCCTCCGGCGGAGGCTGAGGCTCTGTCCGTCCCTTGGTCGACCGCCTCGGTCCTTTCTTCCGAGCCGAGGAGGAGCGGGTGCACCCGCTCCTTCCCAGGCCCGCCTCGGTCTCCCGAGGATTTGGGTCTCGGCTCCAGCCACTATGCCGATCTCGGCGTTCTCGGTCGAGGCACGAGTTAAGTGGCTTTATATTCTTCCTCGCCCCTCCTCGGATGAGGAGCGGTTTCGATGCCGTCGGTGTTACGAGGAACTTATGTGGCGACAGCAGTTGTTGTCGGGTATCAATCGACTCCGATTCATTCTCCGGATAGCAAGCCGCCGCTCGAGTCGGCACCATTCGAATCAGTTGAGGAGCCTTCTCCAGGGCGGTTGCTCGTCCGACCCTCGCTGCCCCTCCGCCTTGACGTTCAAACCAGGCAATGACCTGTTCTTCAGGTCACTCGGTTCCCTCACTCTGCCCGCCCGGCCGAGCGAAGTGCCTCGGGCCTGCGGCAGCTTTTGCAGACCCTTCAGAGCCTGAAGCAGGCTCTGCTATGTTTCCTAGCAGGAGGACCTGGGTCTTCCCAGGAACATTCCGAGACGCACAGCCCATCGCCTTTGAAGGGTCTGCTTCAGCCATTTCAGAATTCACTGGGATGCAGCTTGAGCCCATTTCAAACGGGCACCTTACCCTTACGGAGATTCTGGAATGAGGGGTTCTCCTGGAGGCCTTCCCAGTGGCTGAGGCTATCGTGGCCCAGCCTTGAGCTATGGCGGCGACCTACTTCCTGCCCTGCGCCCGGCCAGGGTGGCTCGGAGGTACCCTGTCCCTGTCGATTCTCTGCCTGGTTTCTCGGAGCACCCTCGGCTGAAGGGGTAGTCGCCGATGACGTTTTCCAATGTCTTGGAAATGCTGGAGATGTGGATAGACCCCTGACAAAGAGTCCAGAAGGATGGACTACGTGGGCGCATAAGGTTTACGCCAGGCCCTCCCTAGGCCTCCGGCCAGGCCAGCTCGGTGGCTCTTATGGCACACTGTTCCCACACCCTTCTGGGCTCCCTGGACGAGGTTCTGCCTCATCTCCCGGCCGAACTGCGGACCACGGTCCGGCGGGTACGGGACCAGGGTAGGGCGGTGGCAATACAACAGCTCCAGATGGCTCTGGATCTGGGTGACTCCTGTGCCAGATCGGTGGCGGCCGCAGTGGCCAGTGCGCCGCAGGGCGTGCCTGAGGTTATCTTCTTTTCCTTGGAAACCCAGCACGAGTTGGCGGACATCCCTTCTTGGGACTGACCTTTCGGCCCTGGAGTGGAGGGACATATCCAAGGGCCCGAGAGTCCGATGCCACTCGGACTCGGTCACTCTCGCCTGGAGGGTCAAGGGCAGCCGCCAGCCTTTGCGTGAAGCCCTTGCCCCTGAGCCCTGGGGCTCAACCGCCCAGCATAAGGGCCAGCATGCATGCGCAGGGCAGCCTGTTGCCAGTCCAGCGTCTTCCTCCAAAAGGAAGCAGGAGGCAGGAAACCAAGAGTCCCTCGGCTCCTTCCCCTCAAGCCTGCTCAGTGACGGGCCAAGGGCACTGCCCTGCCCCTGCCGTCTCAGCCCGGGTTTCCCATGGGGACGGCCCGCACCTGCTCTGGAGGTATTTAAGGGTAGATCCCACGCAGGTTGCGAGCAGTTTCCTCTTTGAGCCGCTGCCCCATGGGGATCTTGGGTCCACTGCTCTGGTCAGTGCACTGACATGCCTGGCCCTCTAGTTAGAGGTGATCAGGAAGGCTGCTGACCCCCCTTCAACCCTGGGTTCGTGTCCAGGTATTCCTGGCCTCATACGGACGGGGCTGCCCATTCTCTCTCGCACTTGGATGGTCTCTCATTTAAGATATCCCATCCTCAGAATGTGGCGTGGCTGTTTCTGGTCTCCAGGATGTACCATGCCTCGCTCCATCCGCTTCTTGGGAGGCTCCACCCTTCTTTGCAGGGATCTCCTTACGAGTTCCTAGCCAGGCCCTTCTTTGCTCAGCAGTCTGCGGCACTGAAGGGTCCGATGTAACCCCACCCGAAGGCAGACTGGTCTCCCTGCTTCAGGAGCCAGTGGGAACTCGTGACTTAGCGGTGAAGCTTTTGGGACTAAGCTCGACTCTTGAGTCCGAGCTCGCCCGGGCGGACAGGGCTGAGGTTTTTCCTCCTTATTCGGTCGGGTTGGCCGGTAATTATGTCCTGCCAGGACTCTCCTGCTCCTCCTGGGCCTCAGGGCGGCCTTCCTTAGTGGGAGGCCAGCCAGAGGTCACAGCACTGGTCCTTTGGACCAGTTCGTGACTAACAGCCCAGGAGTTAAGAGAATGCTCCTTTGGGCCTTCCATCTTCGACGGGAGAGAACATTCTGTCTGTCGCCTGAGTTAGCGGTCTTCTCAGGCCGATGCTTCTTGGATGGGTGGAGTGCCCATCTAGGGAATACAGAGGCTCGCCTGGTCCTCTCGCGAGTCCCGATGTCCTTCCTGCTCGCTGGAGCACAGGCGGTCCGCCTAGCTTGCACCTGGGCTGGCCCGCTTGTATGGGGTCTAGAGGTCTAAGTCCAGTAGGACAACACCACACCATGTGCTACCTACCCCGCCAGGTTCGGCCGATCCCCTTGTCTTGGTGCAAGGAGGTTCTCTGATGGGTTGTTGCGAGTCGAGGGTTCCCAGCTCATTTGATGGCAGGAGCCCCAATTCCTGGCTGCTGCCCTAAGCGGGCATAGGCTGCGCCTCATGAGTGGTCTCCCCTGCCGGAGGTAGCACAGGATCTTCTCCTCCTCCTCCGGGAGAATACGAGGCCGAGACTGTTTTTGCCCGCCTCAGCAAGGTCTGCTGCAGGGATGCCATTGGGCCTCGGACCCGGCCCCTCCGTGCCTCTCCCCATTTCCTTGACCTACGGGCAAGGCGAGGAGGACTTGGCGAGGTGATGCTGGTAGCCCCAGACTGGATTGCCAGTTCTGGTATCCAGCTCTCCTTAGTCTCAGCCCCAGGCTCCCGAGGCGCCTATAGTCCGCCCGGTCCTGTCTTTCCTTTTCAGGGAAGGTTATCCATCTGGACCTTCAATCCCTGCACCTGTGGGCCGACCCCTGTGCGGCTAGGGGCCAGGCCTAGGGTCTTTCAGCAAGGTCCTCGACCTTGAGGCTCCTGCTAAGAAATCGCCAAGATGCTCTCGCCCTTGGGAGAAGTTCTCCTTTGATGATGGGATAGGGCCGTGCCTCCCCGGTCCCTGGGCAAGCATTCTGGACCATCTAGGTCCATCCTAAACCAGGGCTTCGGGCCGACACCTCTAGGTGCTTCTGATGGTCACCCCTGCCTCCGGGCGCGGCCGGGAGGCAGCTGGTGGTGCGGAGAAGGTGGTCTGGCACTTATAAGTCTCTCGATCACGCCCCTTTGGGGAGAGTATCCCTGCTTCTGTGGGATCCTTGCTGGTATGGGCTTAGCTCATGAGCAAGCCATCCGAACCTTTGCACTGGTGCGAAGCCTCCCACCTGTTGTGGAAGAACACCTTCTTGGGGCCACTCCGCCATCCAGAAGGTGGGAGAGTTCCAGGCTCTTTAACCTCCCTATCTGGTCTTCCACAGGGACTAGGTTGTCCTGCGCCCACCTCAGTCCTTCCGAAGGTGCTGGCAGAGTTTTCCTTGGGGTATTGCCTCTGCTGGGTTTATCCCCATTCACACCTCGGAAGTCATATACAGGTTCCATAGGAATGGTTTTACCGCCACCTACCTAGGGAGCGTAAAGCTAAAGTTCGGAGAGGTTCGCCAGCTGTTCATCATCTTCGCTGAAGCCACATCTGGCAGATTTGCAGCCCAGTGGACGACGAGCTGCTGGCTCACCCCTGCATAGGTTCCCCACTATAGGCGCGGGCATGGAGCCTCCCAGAGGGATAAGCGCCTCATTTTACCCATCCTTCCGCTGCATCGGTGGCTGCTTTCGAGATACTCCGGTCCAGGATATCCGCAGGGCTTCTGCCCAGAAGCAGGCTTTACTGCTCCTTCCACACTCGACCTTGGTCGCGCTTGGGTGCTGGTCGGGCCTTGGTTCTTCAGTCTTCTTCTACCTAAGTAGGGGTGTGCGCTTGCCTCCCTCCTCCCGGAGAACTGCTAGAGTCTGCCAATAAGTGTGGATGAACAAATATCCATGTCCCTAGAGAACAGTTACTCACCTGTAACAGGAATTCTAGGAATGGTATGTGTTGTTCATCCACACTCACCCACCTGGCCTCCCTGCTCACGCACAACCTGGCTTCCAGCTGGCTAGTTCTGGCGCCATGGAGCGGAGCCGAGAGTTTTACCACCGGGTGGTGGGAGGAGCCAGCTTGAAGACCTTCCGCAAGATTTAAAGTGCAAGGAACCTGCCAATAAGTGTGGATGAACAACATATACCATTCCTAGAACTCCTGTTACAGGTGAGTAACCTGTATTTTCAGCTTCCAGGCCAAAATCACCCTTTCCAAGTCCAAAATGCACTGTATCCATGCTTTTTGACCCTGGAAGCATACTAACGCATTTGCCCTTAGATAACTGCTTTCAGTCCCTCCGACACAAAGGCTGCCTCCCCTGCCCTAGGTTCTCTTTTAATTAATTTTCCCGCTGTAAGGTGATCCCGATAAACTGGATCATTCAGTAATCCTACATTTAGTCACCAGACCTAATTATGTTGTATTGGGAAGATTTCAGTGGTGAGGGTAATAGGAGCATAATCTGAAACTGTTAAGATTCTTGATGGTCCAGCCTTATGCTGCATGTAAGCAATCCGTCAACATAAAAGTAATGATCAAAGGGAATATGAGTTATACTTGGCTGAGTAACAAGTAGTCTGTTCATGAGAATGGAAAAACGCCACATCTCACTCAGGCCTAATTCCTGATTTGTCCTCCTCCCATCACCACTTCCTTCCTATCCAGTGGTCTGAAGAAGGTTGAGTTAAAGTCTCCTCCAGTCATATATAACCTAATAGGTGCGGTAACTGTGTCCAGGAGTAATTTCTTAAAGAAGAGAATTGTTTGTAGTCAGATTGGTACTTGTAATGAAAGATGAACAAAGTGAGTGATTTGATACCTTTTTGGCCAACAACAGATTTACAAAACACAAGATCTTACTTCGAGAGGGTTCCTGCAGTAGGTCTTCACATATAGGACTGTGCCCCTGGCATCAGGTCCGAGCGGCAAACTTGTAGATAGCAATCATCAGTGGGGACCGACGCTCTAGCGCCATGCCGCCAGCCCAAGATAAAGGAGGCGGTCCCGAGCCCGCTGTCCAGTTCTTTTCCTGCCGCCTCCAGTAAATATTCGGCACATGATAGAACAGCGATCAGACATCCGCCATTTTGTCAAAGTTTTCTTCACCTCATAACTAGTTTCAACTAATTTGTTTCACTCCATTTGATGTCTTCTAGACAGAAGAAGAAGTACTGGCGCGGGCGCCTAAATCCCGCAGACGGGACGGCACTCATTCCCACTGCCTCTGCCCCGGGTTCTAAGCACAACTCCCAGGAGTGCTCCATCTGCCAGGCCTTCAACCAGGCGACCCGAACCAGGTGCAAGCGGACCCTCAAGGCCCATTTTCTGACCTGACGACTGGCGTTGATGGAAAAGGAGCTCCAGGAACTGGGGATAGGTCGTCGCTGGGCACAAAAAGAAGAAAAGCAAAGAAAGCACCAGGAGAGGAGTCCGTCGCCACGCGGGAGGCCCTCCGAGACTGAGTACTTCTCAGTGTCCTGTCCACTTCTTTAGGCCGGGCACCTTCTCCCCTCCTGCCAAGGTGTACGGGCAGCCGGGGTCGCCTTTAGAGGTCTCTGTTTTGTCTTCCTGCCCTGCCCTGCCGATAAGACACCCATCGACTCTGTCAAAGGGCACACGGCCTCTGCCGATCAGTCTAGCGGCGGTCTTCGGACTGCCTCCAGCCCAGCCCGCGCAGTCAGATCAGTTGGACAACAGCTCCTCCGCCTCCTGGCCGGATGCTTCCACTCTCCCGCAGGCTCCAGTTTGGCCCTGACCTCGGACAGAGTGAGGGGCAGAGGACCTTTCATCCTCTAGGGTTTTGCACCCCAGGGACTTGCCACCTAATCCACTGATTTTTCTTCCAGCAAAACTCATTCTGATCTGCCGTGGGTTCTCCTTCCGACCTACTCCTTGCCAGGTCTTCCGTCGTCCCTGGACTTTTGTCTGACGCCAGCTGGGGATCTCTCTGTGAGCCACCTCCTGGGACCTTCGGGGCCCTTCCAGATCCCGCGCCTCCTGAGGTGCCATGGCACTGCCCTGGCAAGACCAGATCCTCCAGGTGGGTTTCCAGGCATCGGATCTCATTGTCCCGCCTCAGGTGGCCTGCTGTCGACCCCACATCTTCCCGATGCCGGGCTTTGTGCCCCGACTGGATACCATGTTGGATACCTTGGGTATTCCTACTATCCGCAGACGGTTATCATTGCCCCTCTTGGCCTCAGTACCCAGGGTATCCTCCCTACCAGCCTCGTCCTCCTCCACCACCACTGGTGTCAGAAAAAGCACCCACTGGTGGCAGGAGGCCAGAACACAGTTGCTGTCGGAACTCAGGCAGTCGGTAGGGGAACCTCCCCAACCCAGGGTCCCTCCACCGCCTCCTGTGGGCGGAACTCGGGTTCTCATACTGCAGGTACCGCGGGTGTGGACCCTTCCATCCCTAGTAGCTCAGAACTCTCTGACATGGAGTCTGACACTGATCCCTCGGATCCAAGATCTCGGTTGAGGTTCCACCAAAGGAGTCTCCTAAGTCCCTCCATAGGATCCATCCTTTGGAGACCTCTCGCGCATACAGGCAGCCAGAGGCTGGTCCACAAAAGAGGTTGATCCGTAACACAAAACGGCTTATGGAGCACCTGGACCTTACTACTGGATCCCATCCCCATACCCCGTGCATGGGACCCCATGAGGACTTGGTCGCCACTATATGGCAGCAACCGCCTCCATACCAGTGGTCTCCAGGAAAGCAGACTGACCTATTATCCTCGGAAGGATTATACATCTTAACTCCCATCCTAAGGCTGATTCCATGGTCATTACTGCTGCCCACGACTGGTCAGAAAGTCAAACACCTGAGTTCCTCACCTCAGATAAGGACTCTCGCCAGTTAGACCAGTTTGGGCTTAAAATTTATTATTCCTCCTGTGGCATAAGATCTCTCAACTATGTCTCATACATGGTTGCTTTCCAGAAAGCTACCCTTTGGAGCTGGAAAGGGATCTACTTGAGGTTCAAGATGAAACCCTTAAGAAGAAGCTCCTGGACAAGGCTGGGATGGGAAGTCCTCATTAATGGAATCCCTTTTTCTTGCTATGGCTAGAAATTGGACTCAGTAGCTAGGACAGCAGCCACGGAATCTGTCTCTGCCGGCTCGCCTGGCTTTGGATAGCCAGTCATGGAGGATGTACAATCTCCTCTTGACGCCCCTTTTAGAGGTTCCGCTTCTCTGGCGCGGCGCAAAAGATATCATGGGACTGCAGTAGTGTGGACGCCCTTAAGAGATGTACGCCTATGTACAAGACAGGTCAGAAAGCAGTCCTTCTACCACCAAAGAAGGTGGAACAAGAACCAGGCCAAGGCCGGCTAAAAGACATGCCCTGGCTCTGGAGCCCAAACCCCACAGGCTAAATTCTCAAACCAGCTTAGGAATAGCTCTTCTCCCCTCAGCATCCTGACTCCTTTCCCTCTTCCGCCCTCCCCTACTTCAGGAGGAACCGGTCGGGAGGAGATTCAACCTCCACCTGGAAGGTTGGAGGTTTGTCACTACAGAGTCTTGGGTGCTTCAGCTCATCCAGCGAGGTCACTGCTCGTCAAGATTCCCGCCTTTACATCCGAGATGGTCTTTCTATCCTCGGGATCAGGTTCCACTTGTCTCAAGAGATTTGGGCTCTCTTCTAAAGGGGCCATAGAACCCGCCCTCAAAACCAGACAGGAAGGGATTTTATTCCCACTTTTCCTAGTCCCAAAGAAAATGGGCTGCCTGAGATCGATCCTGGACCTCAGCACACTAAACATCTTTGTCAGTACAAGAAGTTTCGTGATGTTGACCCTTCAGGGCTCCTTCCCAGCTCCATCCCAACTATTGGCTGTGCTCCTGGATATGCAGGATGCCTACCTGCACATCCCCAACCTCCTACCCATCAGCCGCTTCCTCCATTTCACTTTGCGGAGGATCACATCCAGTTTCGCACTCCTTTGGCCTTTCTTTGGCCCCGGTGTTCATGAAGTGCCTAGCGGTGGTAGGGCATTTGTCTTCCGCACCTGGATGACTGGCTCCTTGCAACACCTTCTCCTACTAGCCTGAAAGAGTCTCTCTCTTCACTCCAAACTTGTTCTCCTTCTGGGATCACAGTCAACTTCCCTAGTCCCAGCTAGTACCATCTCAATGGTTCCAATTCATTGGAGATGTACTAGATACATTTTAGAGCAAGGCTTTTCTGCCATTAGATCGGGCCGAGACTTTGGTTGCTCAGGCCACTCTTGTGGCCCAGGGCTCGATGGATCCCAGCACATGCTGTCCTCCGACTTTTGGGACTGATGACGGCCGCCATTTCTACAATCTCCTGGAAAGACTTCACATGAGGGTCACCCAGTGGTCTCTCTGAGTCCAGTGGGATCAGGTGATGGACACATGAACCAAAAGTCATGATCTCCACTAACCTTCAGAGATCTTTGCTGATGGCAGGATCTCTCCAACCTATCGAGGGAACCCTTTTCATTCCCCGTGCCTACCCAAACCCTCACCACGGACACCTCAGACTTGGGCTGGGAGCCCATCCGGGGAACACAAGACTCAGGAGTCTTGGTCCAAACAGGAACGCATGCTCCACATCAGTGTTCTTGAGACCAGAGCGGTTCTTTACGCTCTCCAGGCGTTTCAGTCCCTTCTGGTACCGGATGTCTTCTGGTTCAGATGGACAATTTGTCCACAGTCTGGTACATCAACAAACAGGAGGAACTTGGTCATACCCTATTTGCTGGGAAGCAATGAGGGTGTGGTACTGGGTGATCCAACGCAGCCTTTATTTAACAGCAGTCCACGTACTCAGGAGAATGCAACGTCCTGGTGGACAGTCTGTCAATCAGTGGCCAGGGCCCACAGTGGGAGTTAGTCAGAGGTGGTCAAGAACTCTTTCTTTGATGGGTTCGCTCCAGACTTGGATCTGTTCGCCTTCCCATATAGTGCAGAACTACCCAACTTTTGGTCGCTTATTCCCAGGCATGGTGCTTTTTGGCGAGATACACTTCTCTCTCTTGGACAGGGAGGTTTCGATCTGCATTTCCTCCCTTCCTCTCATTCAGAAGGTTCTGGTGACACTTAAGCAGAAGGGAGCTCATAAGATCCTTATTGCTCCTCTATGGCCACGCGGTTTGGTTCCCTCTTCTGCAGCAGCTGGCACTGGAACCTTCAGTTCCTTTGCCACTTTCCCACGACCTTGTGACACAGGGCAGGGCACCCTGGTGATCGAGCCTTCAATCTCCCACCTTCATCGTGGCACCTGTGGACATAGCAGCTTCCCGCTATGGTGTCTCCTCGCAGGTTGCTCATATCTTAGTAGAGGCCAGAAAACCTCTACTAGATCGACTTACGCCATCAAGTGGAAAAGATTTTCAATCTGGGCCCAGCAAGGTGCTGGGATCCATTTTCATGTTCAGCGGCCCAGGTATTAGAGTACCTCACACTTTCTGAGACGGCCTTAGCTACTCCTCCATCAAGGTCCATCTCTTTGTGGTGTCAGTCTGCCACTTGTCGGTGGAGGGCAAACCTTGGCTCAGTTGGAGGTTGCCAAAACCTTTCTTAAAGGCATCCTTCATTTGAAACCTCTTATCCGAATCCCTGTCCCCGGGACCTGAATTTCATGCTGAAGAAGCTGACTTTACCCCGTTGAACCAGCTTCTGCTTATGACTCACACTTCCTTTCCTGGAAGACTTTATTTTTAGTCGCAGTCACTTCCACCAGAAGGGTCTCTGAGCTCCAGGCTTTTGTTTGTAAAGAACCCTATTTAATTTTTCACAGAGATAGAGTAGTCCTGTGGACTAACCATTCTTTCTAGGGATGTGGATATGTTGTTCAATCCACACTGTCTGGCAGGTTCTTGCCACTTTAAATCTTGCCGGAAGGCTTCAAGCTGGCTCCTCTCACCCACCCGGTGGTAAAATCTCGGCTCCGCCCCCTTGACGCCAGATCTTCCTACTGCTTGGAAGCTCAGGTTCCTCCTTAGCGCTCATGCGTTTAGGCCTGGATCCTAATTCGAAGTTCCAAAATAATTTTAAATTCTCTAGACTTATGTCTTCATCTTCCCTCGCAGCTGCGATAGATAAATCCACTCCCGGCTTCTGTCTGTGTTCTTGCAGGCAGAAATGTTCTGGACCGACCCACACTCCACGCAGTCTATTGCCTGGGTCTTGCTTCACGATCCGCAGGCCTGCGATCTCTGCAATCCTTCCATGGCTTCGATTTTGGAAGACTGCTGCCCAAATCCAGCTGGGGTGCTGCGAGAAACGTGGCACTGCCGTGAAGTCAAGGAGGCCCATTGGGCGATGTCCGCGAGCTGCAGGCTCTGCAGAGCAGCTGGAGCAGTTGATCGCCCTCGAGGAGGAGGTGGCCCAGGCCGCTGCTGCCTTCCTCCTCAGCCTCTGCTTTATCCCGCCTCCTTGGGCTCCTACTACACTGCTTCTTTCAAGGAGCTTTGTCAGTCCCTCTCCACCAAGGGAGAAGGACCTCAGGACACTCGAGTAGGTCAAAGAAAAGGAACCTAAAGGTAAGTCCCACCGCGACGCTCGGGGAGTGGGAGAGATCCCTTCACCGGACCGTCGGCTCTTGACTTTGGTCGAGGTTGCAGCTAGGCCGCTGGCTTCATGGTGTCCCCGCCAGGTCAGCCGTCCGAGACACCCGTCAATGCGGTCGAGATTTTTTCTACCGTTGGACGGGTTGTCGACTGGAGAAGCCGACAACCCTTCTTCACCGGTTCCCCGGTGCTGACTCAAGGAATTGCCCATGCCTCCTGTGCCGAAGTCCCCGGTCAAGGACCCTGAACCCCAGGGATGAGCGGGTTTCCTGCCTCTTTGACCCACTCGCGGCCCCAAGGTCTTGGTCTCGGTCCTCTTCCATGTTGGGTAGATCACACCGAAATCGGCAGATCTTGGTCCCAGCATCACGTAAAGGGCATGTTGCTTGTCCTCATCGTCCTCTTTGGAGATAGGCTCCGAGTACAGAATTCGTCATCGCTATGAGGACTTGATGTGGAACAACTCTTGTTAGCTGGTAATAAGCGACTCTGTCGCCTTCTCTGGTCATTAAGTGGTTGTCGCCGAACAACCGAAGCAACCCCTAGCTATAGTCGAGGCGCGCCCCGGCACTGGTTGCTCGGCAAACCAGCTGCTCTACCCATTGTGGTGGAACCACTGCCTCCTCAACCTAAGACTGGGCCCAGACCAAGGATTTTGGTCAGGTCAGGGCTTGCCCCACAGGTTGTCGGTTACCCTCACTCTCTATCGACCTTGACAGGTGGAGGGTAGCTCAAGTGCTCTGCAGCTGTTCGCGGACTCCTCGGAGTTCGGCGACTCCTTGTCTCCAGGCCCCTTGACCTGGAATCTGCAGAGGTCAGTCAGTGGACGAGAGCCCATCGTCATTCTTGGGAATCCTTCACTCATGTCAGAGTCCACTGGGATGCAGCTCGAACCTGTACAGAAACAGGCCAGGTATTCCCTCACAAAGATACTGGACTGAGGATTCCCCTGAGGCTCTCCAGTGGCCGAAGCCATTGTTGGCCCACTTTGAGTTGTGGCAGCTGCCTGTATCCTGTCCTGTACCTTCAGCCAGATGGCTCACAAGCACGCAGTACCCACCGGTTCCCTCCAGTTTTGGAGCACCCTCTGTGGAGGGCTGGTGACCGATAGCATTTTCCCGCATTCTGGGAACACTGGGACATGGACAAACCGCCCGACAAGGAGTCCAAAAGCTGGACTACTCTGGCCAGAAGGTTTATGCTGCTTGGCTAGCTTTGCCGTACTTATGGCACATTTTCACATGCCCTTATGGGTTCCTGGATGAGGTGATTCCTCATCTCCTGCTGACCTTCAGACAACGGTCAAGCAGTTGCGGGATCAGGGAAGGGTGGTGGCCAAACAACAGCTCAAACTGCTTTGGATATTGGTGACTCTTGTGCCTGGTCAGTAGCAGCCGCAGTAGCCATAGCCGCAGAGCTTGGCTGCGGATCTCCACCTTCACGGCGGATACCCAGCACAAGCTGGCAGACATTCCTTTCCTGGGCACTGACTTGTTCAGGCCGGGGTGGAAGGCCATCTCCAGTCAATCGAGAAGTCCAATGCCGCCTTGGACTCGGTCACATCTGCTCAGAAGTACAAAGGCTGCCAGCATCAGCGTAGCCTTTTGCCCCTGCCGCATATCTGGCCGAGCAACAGGGCCAGCAGGCTCACATTTGGCACCCTAAGGCCAAATCTGCCACTTCCTCTAGTAGGAAGCCTGGAGGAAAGGTCCAGGCGATCCCTCGGCTGGCCCTTTCTCCAAGTCTGCCCAGTGACAGGTTGAGGGTGTCGCCCAACCTCGCCGCCTCCCCAGGCCTCTGGGATTGCTCCGCCACTTCCTTTCCACCTGGTCTGCTATCACCACGAACCATTGGGTGTTGGAAGTGGTCGGCAGGGGTATGCCTTTGAATTTGAGCAGTTCCTCCCCATCGAGCTGTCGCCCACGGGGCTACGGGTTCAAGAGTTTCCTCTGTCGGCTCATTGAGCCGAATTGCTCTGCTCCTCCAGAAGGAGGTAATCAGCGAGGTGGCGGACCCTCCTCTAAACCCGGGTTTGTGTCCAGGTACTTCCTGGTCCCAAAGCAGATGGGGGGCTGGCGCCCATTCTTGATCTGCGTGATCTGAACAAGTTCTAAGGTGCACCTTCAGGATTGTCACTCTGGCTCAGATCATTCCATCCTTGGAACCAGGCATGTGGATTTGCTCTCTGGACCTCCAGGACGCTGCTTTCATGTCCCAATCCATCTGTCTCATCAGCGATTCCTCCTCTTCAGAGCAGAGGGATTACTTTATGAGTTCTGGGCCATGCCCTTTGGCTTTTCTCCAGCTCCCAGGGTCTTCACCAAATGCATGGCAGTCGTGAAGCGTTTCCATGGTGCCGAGAGTCTGGGTGTACCCTACCTAGACGACTGGCTGATAGCCCCTCAAGGTTGGAGGTGGAGCGGTCCAGGGATCTGGCCCTCCAGGTGTGCTCTCAAATTGGCCTCCTGGTCAACGAGGCCAAATTGAACTTGTGCCATCGCAGGTGATTCAGTTCACCGGGCAGAGCTCGACTGTCTTCGATCCAGAGCCTGGCTCCCGCGCATAGGGCTGAGGTCCTTCTCCTTTGCCCAGTTATTTTTGGTTGGGCAGTTGCGCCCTGCCCAGGACTTCCTGCGCCTTCTGGGTCTCATGGCAGCCTGCACCATCGTGGGTCCACTGGGCCTGTTGGCATAGGCCCCCTGCAATGGGGGTTGGTCGCCAGTGGTCACAGCGCCCAGTCCTTTGGAACAGCCGGTGACCGTGACCCAGAAGATGTGGGATGGCCTGCAGTTGTGGGGTCTTCCCAGCTCATCTGCAGGAGGGTATCCAGTTTGTCTGCTCCTGAGCCGATGGTCACTCTTCCGACCAACGCCTCTCTGATGGGTTGGGGTGCCCATCTGGGGATCTCTGGGCCCACGGCTCTGGTCCCCTCAGGAGTCTTGATGCCATATTAACCTGCTGGAACTTCAAGCGGTTCAACTAGCCCTCACCGCCTTCGCTCCATTTGTACGGGTCAGATGGTTCAGGTCCAGACGGACAACACCACGACTATGTACTATCTCAGCCTTCAGGGCGGACACACACTCCTTGACTTCTGTGCAAGGAAGCTTTCCACATTTGGTCGCCTGTGATCAGCCTGGAGGCAGATCGCCAGCCATCCATGTAGCAGGAGCCTCAACAGTCTGGCTGATGCCCTCAGCCGGATAGGTGCTACATCTCACAGCGGTCTGTCCTGCCGGAGGTAGTGCAAGACCTGTTCTCCCACTGGGGCACCCTCAGGTGGACCTGTTTGCCTCCAGGGAGAATGTGAATGAGGAGTTATCGCCTTCCCCTCAGCAGGGCTCGCTGCAGGGGATGCATTTTGGGGCTGTGGACCCTGGGCCTCTTTACGCCTTTCCTCCATTTCCTCGGTCCACAAGGTGCTTCTCAAGGCAAAGAGA
The DNA here is from genome assembly GCA_016271365.2 of Neoceratodus forsteri. Classification (NCBI taxonomy): domain Eukaryota; kingdom Metazoa; phylum Chordata; order Ceratodontiformes; family Ceratodontidae; genus Neoceratodus; species Neoceratodus forsteri. Next base: position 333,707,607 of record CM057449.1, read on the forward strand.
GACAAGGCGCAGGTGATTCTGGTAGCCCCAGACTGGCCTTGTCAGTTCTGGTACCCAGATCTCCTCAGCCTCAGCTCCAGGCTCCTGAGGTGGCTTCCAGCCTGTCCAGACCTGATCTCCGCCAACAAGAGAAGGTTCTCCACCTGTGCCTTCAATCCCTGCACCTGACGGCCTGGTTCCTGAGCGGATAGAGTTCCAGGCCTTGGGTCTTTCCGACGAGGTCCTCAGCGTCGTGAGGCATCCCGTAGGAGTCGACAGGAAAATGCTACACCTTCAAATGGAAGAGATTCTCCATTTGGTGTCAGGACAAGGGTTGGACCCTCTTCCTGTCCATTGGCTAGTATTTTGGACTACCTGTGGTCCCTTTCTCTGCTAGGGCTTCGTCGATGACCCTTAGGTGCACCTGGCAGCCATCTCTGCTTATCGGGATACTGGCTGGCAAGCAGTCAGTGGCGCAGGAGAAGGTGGTCAGGTGCTTTTCAAAGGCCTAGACTACATATCCTCCGGCAAGTAGAACCTTCACCTCCGTGGGATCTACTGCTGGTATTGGCTAAGCTGATGGGCAAACCATTCGAACCAATGCACAGGTGTGACATCTCACCTGTCATGGAAGACCTCCTTCTTGGTGGCTATATTGTCAGCCAGAAGGATGGGAGACTCAGGTGCTTTCCATTGAGCCTCCCTACTTGGTCTTCCACAGGGACAAGGTTGTCCTTGCCCCACCTGAGTTCCTTCCAAGGTGGTGTCAGAGTTTCACCTTAACCAGGTGTTGACTGTGCGGTGTTCTACCCCAGTCCTCCTCGGAGGTCGAATATAGGCTCCATTTCTTGATCTCTAGAAGGCGCCTACCTATTACAAGGAGCGGACGGCGGAAGTTCGGGAGAGATTCACCTAGCTGTTTGTCATCTGTGCTGAAGCTACACCTGGCAGACTCTGCAGCCAAGCGGATTTATAAGCAGGTGAGTCACCTCCTGCTTAGATTCTTCTATAGGTTGGCGGGCATGGAGCCTCCCAAAGGGATAAGAGCTCATTCTACCCGCCATACTGCTGCTTCGGTGGCTGCTTCTAGGACGTCCCTATCCAGGAAATCTGCAGGGCTGCTACCTGGAAGTCAGCACACACCTTTATTTCCCATTACCACATTGACCTAGAGTCATGCAGGGATGCTGGTTTTGGGACCTCAGTTCTCCAGTCCCTATTTCCTAAGTAGGGTGCACGCTTGCCTCCTCCTCCCAGAGAACTGCTAGAGTCTGCCAGACAGTTTGATTGAACAACATATCCACGTCCCTAGAAATACAGGTTACTCACCTGTAACAGGAGTTCTAGGAGGATATATGTTGTTCTTTCACATGACCCACCCGACCTCCCGGCTCGACGTGCAACCTGTCTTCCAGCGGGCTTGATCTGGCCATGTGGCAGAGCCGAGGGTTTTACCACCGGTGGGTGAAAGAAGCCAGCTTGAAGGCCTCCGCAAGATTTAAAGCTGCAAGGAACCTGCCAGACAGTGTGGATGAACAACATATACCACTCCTAGAACTCCTGTTACAGGTGAGCAACCTATATTTTCTTCCCAAAGTGGTATCAGAAACCACTCTGAATCAGAGTGTGGAATTGCCACTCTACTATCCCCAACATTCCAACAGGGGAATTTCTTGCTCACCCTAGATGTGCACTGGATGCTGAGGTACTACACGAACTGGACGGTTAGCCAACTGCATCTATTTTTCTTATTCGAAATATGGAAGTCCTTCCAGGGGCAGTTAAGGTCACTCCACCCGCAGTGTGGCTACCTCTACTGCCTTTTTAGTAATGTTTTACTGCAGAGATTTAGCGGCCAGTTGGTCGTCTGTTCACACTTTCACTAATCATTACAGTCTGGACATCGCTCTAGATGCAGAACAGGTTTTGGTCTCGCAGTTTTGCAAGGCCTCCTGTCATGATTCCCTATGGCGACTTCTCCTTCCCTGGATGCATCTCTGCATTATTATTTTGGGGACTGCTTGGCATTCAGTCCTATATGTGAAGACCTACTGCAAGAACCTCTCAAGTAAGATATTGCAGTTACTTAAGAACTTACCATAACGGTAGATCTTCGAGTGAGGTTACTGCAGTAGGTCTAGTTTCCCATTCTCCTTCCCCAGTTCCTGGATGTTATTTCCTTTATTTTCCATCCTACCTAGTCCTTGGGTCTAGAGAGGAAGCGGGATCCTAGGATTTTTACACTCTAGCTATTGTTTACCTTTCTTTAGTTCTCCAGTGGAAAACTGGAGAGTGGGCGCTTGACCGCCTCCTTTATAGCCGGGCTGGACGCCATGACGCCCGACGCCTGGGAGCGGTCCACCTGACGCCAGGGGCGAGCCCCTATATGCAGGAACCTCTCTCAAGATCTACTGTTACAGTAATTTCTTATGTAACTGCAGTTTTTAGGTTACACAGAGCCCTTTGTCAGGCGATCAGCCAGGTTCTACAGAAAACACATTTCTTAGGATAGAGAAGTCTACTGGTAAATAAACTTCTACACATGGGTATGAGTTATTTTAATAAGGAGTATGCAGACACAGACCCCCCACAATCCTTTTAATACTCGTGGTTGTAAATCAGATCAATGCTGTAGACTCCTCTTCATAAAATGGAATGTGACAGCAGGAGACCTATAAATTATAAGATGATAATAACGGAGGCGTTTCTCTCCCATAGGAAACCCAGTTATTATTTGCTGTTTACAATCTGCTGGTTGCAACAGCAAATCGCACAGTTTCCTTTGCTCCACCATGTACACACTGCCCCCATGCTTCAGCCAGACTGTGACTGCAGACACAGAGCTCAGTTTGTATTTATATATTTGCTGTGGTGAAAAACTGTTCCACAGCTATTTATTTAAAACAAGACATGGGGAGCAATGTGTAAAACTTGAATTATACACACACCCTCTGTGTTGATGCAAGCAATAATACCCAACAGGTTGGGTGGTATTGGGAAATACCAGGTCGCCTGACAGAGGGCCATAGCCTTTTGAAGGTCCGCATTGCTCATACCGGCCACCCTGGAGGGTATTATTGCACTTAGAAAATGGGCCAGAGGTAAAATTTATACAAAATAAAATGAATAAAAAGCAAATAAGAAGCAATGAGGTCACTTTTGTTGTAAAGTAGTTCCTGTAGTAGTGCCAGCAGAGGCACTGCTGCTGTTTAACTTTGGTAATGTTTTCCCCACTTTTCTTGTTTCCTAGTTTGTTAATGGACCCCAACACACACAAATACCAGTAACAAGTGAGAAAGTGGCCACTGTATTTTAGGGATTGTGGTCCTTGAATTAACTCGGCTATCAGTTTTGTACCCTCCCTACCCGGAGTTACTGTTAGGCTACATGGATTGTGCAGTACCATTCCAAAAGGAACGGACGTTAAGGAGCTGTTGCCCATTTTCAGTTGTAGCCCATCCACTGCTGAGGTATGAAAAATGGCAATTTGCCGATCACGGTAGGTTGTGTAATGCTGTATTGTTGTGGCAGGTTGGGAGAGGGTAGCGTGCGCTTGACAGGCGGTTTTGTGAAGCCGATTGGTTTGATGGCTTTCTTGTTACATGTTCCAACTACATAATGTTTATTTTAAATTATTAAAAAATAAGGGAGATTGAGGGGAGCACTTTTATGGACATAGAGACCAAGGAGGTTTTGTCTAAGGAAAGGGGCTGGCTTGCTCGGTCGTCTGCTACAAGCAGTTTTGTTTTTGAGGTGAGCGTGGTCGACTGGAGGAGGAATGAGAGAGTGTGGTCAACGGACGAGGAATGAGCGAGTAAAGTTTATTATTAAACAGTTCTTATATTGAATGTTAATAAGCAAGAAAGATGTTTGTGTTTACCATTAGTAGGTTGTTGTTTAATCCAGAACATTGTGTGCCATTATCTCTCGCTAAGCAAGACAAAAATGGTGGACATTTGAAAATTAAATGAGGGGTTTTAGCCAATTAGAGATTAGGCTGGGCAGAAGGATTCTAGTGATGGGGTTGGCTGTGCTGGTACTTTTAATAGCTGGGCATCTGTTGTCTGATAGATGCCCAGCTAGAGAAGTCCTCAGCCAGTCAGAAGCCTCAAATAGCTTTACCCATTTTCTAAGCATGTATAAACCCTTCACACTTCACTCTTGCGGTTTATGTAACATCTAGCACCTCAGGTGTGTGTAAAATTCTTGTTATGCACACTACCATTTGTATTATTCTGTATATAATAACTGGCTTCCCATTTTCCCATAGGAAATCGTGGTGTAATTGCCACTATAAAGGAGTGTTTATATCAGCAAACACGCACACGATTTCCTTGCTGTGCACATGCTCATGCAACAGCGCGACCAGTCAAGACGCTCACTGCTTCTGTGTCACCGAAACAGAACCGCCAGAAGAAGTCGGGCGGTAAGTTCTTTCTTTTTTTCCCCCATACAGTGAAACGCACAAAAGCTCGTCAAGCGGGGGAGCAGTTTTAAAATACAGCAAAATCTTGTCACTGGACTAAAATGAAATCGAACCGAATATACACTGGAAGCTCTTTGTTTTATATAATTGCTGAGGCAAAAGGAAACCCAGCATATATATAAAATAAAAATATGGGGTAGTGTGTTTAAACTGAAAGGACACACCGGGTTAGATGCTAACATAACCCTCGGGTGTGTGTAAACTACTCATTACATACACCACCCCATATATTATTCTATATATAATACACACCTTGTCATGGCTTATTATTTACCTATGCTCATGTAGTCACAAAAGCACAAATCGGAAAGGGCACTGGAACCACTGCAACTCACGGGCCCCACTCTTCCAAACCAAACAGCCCATTAGCTACTTATGAGCATGAAATTGCTGTGCCTAGAATTCTTTACCACATACATATACACATCTACACAACACTCATAAAAAATGTACCTAGTATCTTGCTAACCTATACCCCAAACACACTTCTTCAAAGAGGGCAACCCAGGCTCTTAGCGTGTTGTTGTCCATCATTTTGCAGCATCACCTGCATTGCTGGGGTCAGTTATTTTTCATCAGTCTTCACTTGCAGATAGATACTCGGTGTGTTCTTTGTTACAGGGGACCCTGCCGATACGGACTACACTGCTGTTGGCTGTGCAGTGACCACCATTTCTCAAACCTGACCGAGATGTCCAAGGGCGTGAAGCTACTGGCTGCACTGATGGAAGACGAAGGGGCCATGGACGCCAGCTCCTCCAGGCTGCCAAGAGTCTGGCGTGCGCAGTCTCTGACCTGCTCAAAACTGCTCAGCCTGCCAGCACAGAGGTAAGCAAGAAGTTTAGATCTCCCACACAAATACAGTTGGTCGGTTCCAGGGCCAGAGAGAAGCATTTCTGGTTTTCTGTAATGTGTCCACCAGCAAGGTTAGTGTGGCTGCTGAGGTCAATTGCCCTCAGTTAAAACTGAAGGCTTTAGCAGTTTTGTTTGCTGAACCTTGAAGAGCAATATTGTGGGAAAAATCACAACTTTAGTTCACTCTATGCTCTGTAAAGAGAGGGTGGATGAAGAAATAGAGTGCATCCATGAGGACATTGATGGATCTTACTTCAAGACACAGCTCTTGCAGCAGGTTACACCATTAGGACCCGAAGCCGCCAGGCGCCAGGACCCCACGGAAAATTCTAGCTAGCTAACTTACAGTGGGACCGCCTCGACATCGGTCCGCCTCCAGGTCCAGGCGTGGACAAAAGGGGCGATCCTACCAGATTCCTCAGTTCTTTTCCGTCACGACTTAGCTACCTGACCTCTCGAGTACCACAGTCTAGCGCGACGCCATGAATAGTTCTTTTTCGATAAAATTTTGAAAATCTTCAGAATCCTCTTCAAGCAAGATCTTGATGTCATCACCAACTTCGGGCCATCCTTCAAGTGCGCTTGTGGAAAGCAGATCCGTTCAAGGACCCCCACACGGCCTGCGTCCGGTGCCTAGGCCCAGACCACGATACCCGGCCTGTCCTTCTTGCCAAGGGTTCAATAGCCGTACCGGATCCAGCGTCAGAGGGCTTTGCAGGCGTTTCTTCTGGAGGGACAACTGAAGACCATGTCCTCCAAGGGGAAAGCTCCAGGGTCCCTTCTAGGGTTCGAGTCCCGTAGCCGTGCTCAAATCTCCCGGCTGCAATCAAGAAACCTTCATCTCAGGAGAAACTGCCAGGCCTTCCTCCCTTCCAGGGCCTTGCGAAGTCCGGGAACGACACCATCACCACCGCAGTCGGGTTCCCGCTCCCTCGGTACCCGACGTCAGGTCTTCGTCGGTGCCTCCACGCGAAGGCGTTGGAGCTCACGCCTTTAAAAGGCCTGTAGCCCAGGCGCCGGCTCGACAGCTGTCAGCCGTGCGCCTTCTTCCTGGAGCCCTGCCGCCCGGCCTAACGATGCCGCTCATTACATCCCAGCGACGCGGTAGGGGGACCGACGCCCGCCCTCCTGAAAAGAAGAAGGCCCTGTTGCCTCCGACCGACATCGGTCAGGAGCCTCTATCGAGGAGGTCCTAGAGCAGCCCGAGGACCAGACGGGCGACCCGGTCCCGTAGGGTACTCCCAGGGATCCTCGCCATTACCAGAGCCCCTGTGGAGCCGACGCGGGACCCGGACGACCCGCCCACCGCACCCGGGCTCGTCGGGCCTCTCTCTAGTGGAGGTGAAAGATCTGTTCACCTACTGGTGGATACCATTAAAAAGACATGGTTCCCCCTCCTCCTCCTCCTCCTCCTCCTCCTACTCCGTTCCTGCTCCCCCGCCATCGGGTTGGCAGGCGTGTTCCTCCTCCCGGGAGCCTAGAACCTCTCCCAGGGGAGACCTGATAAACGGAGACCTCCGTCAAATCCTCTTCTGGATCACCCAGCCCCAAGAGATCCAGGAGCGCCGGTCGCCTTCAACGGAGGACACGGGATCAGACTACTCCACCTCTAGATCCCCATCTCCACTTCCATCCCTTCTCCAGACCCACGTGAGATGCCTAGATCTCCTCCGGATGATCCCTCGTTCCTTGATATTATGAGACATATACAAGAGAACATGGGATGGGATGCTGAAGACTTAGACCCGAAAGAGTCGACTCACCAAATATCTTGACAAAGGACCCCAAGCCTGTGGTGGTACCACCCTTGGTTGACACTTCGTGGGCGTCACCAAGGCTGCGTGGAGCGTCCACACTCGCTCGGCCGAGACCGAAGAAAGCTGATCGCTTGTACAAGGCTCCTAAGGACGACCAGTACTTGACGAGCATCCTCAGGCCGATTCTCTGGTCATCACAGCCTCACATGACCGGGTCACAGAGGCCACAACATTTGAGCACCCTGCCACGGACCCAGAGTCCAAACAACTGGACGCATTGGGTAGGCGCACGATGCTTCCGCTACCTGAGCCATCAGATCCCTGAACTATTTAACCCACATGGTTCAGTTCCAGAACGCTTTGGAACAGGGTCTGGAGCGGCTGAAAAGATGCCAGTGAGCAGAAGGAGGAATCTTCAGCTCCTCCGTCGGGTTCAACGGCAATGGGGACCCAAGTGCTAAGGCAGCGTATGACTCCAGCGGACTCATCGGCCCGAGCAGCAGCTTCTGGCGTTTGCCTCGGAGACACTCTTGGTTGCGCCCTCCGTTTTACCTGACGTCCAAAAGAACATCTTGGACGCCCCTTTGAGGAGAAGTATTGTTTGGTAATCCTACAGAAAAGATCCTTACCAAACTCCAAGAGGCCGGGAAGGTGGTAAGATGGGTTCAGGCCATGTGCCGACCTAAGCTTGGTTCTTCGTAGGAACCAAAGCCGTTTCGTCTTGTGAGCATGAGGCAACAGACCCACTCGCTGCACCTCAGAGAGGGGCTCTGGTTTTCGTGAGAGCCCAGGGCAACACCCCGCCCAGCCGAGGCCAGCGTTCTCCTAGGCAGGCCCAGCCAGCGGGTCCATCTGCCGCCACAGCCTGACTCCTTGCCGGCCCCGCCCCTCAGGATCAGCGGAGTTTATAGTAGGAGTCGCATTGCGAACTTCCTGCCGGGATGGCAGGCCATTACCACCGACAGGTGGGTTCTTCAGTTGGTCAGTCTAGGCCACTTTATAAATTCAGGAAAGCCACCCTCGAGGCCTCCTTTGCTCTCCCGGTATCAGGGTCAGCACAAAGCCTTGATCTGGCAAGAAGTACTGCGCTACTACGAAGGGAAGCGATGAGTCGTCCCAGAGAACCAGAGGGACTAGGATACTATTCCACTTCTTCCTGGTTCCCAAGAAAACAGGGGACCTCCGTCCAATCTTGGACCTCAGCGACCTCAATGTGTCGGTCACTTACAAGAGATTCCGATGGTGACCCTTCCAGGTCTTATCCCCATGCTCAAACAGGACGCCTTTTAGCATCTCTAGACATGCAGGATGCCTACCTGCACATCCCTATGGCTCAGGCGCACAGGAGGTTCCTGCGCTCGAGTTTCTCGACCACCACCTTCAGTTCGAGCCCTTCCTTCGGACTGTCTTCCGCACCGAGGGTCTTTACCAAGTGCATGGCAGTCGTGGCAGCGCCTCTGAGGAGACAGGGCCACTACGTGTTCCCGCATCTGGACGACTGGCTTCTCATGGCCGCCTCCAGAGAGACGTTGCTTCTTGCAATCAAGAGCACCCAGGATCTGTTCCGATCCCTGGGCATCCTCATAAATTACGAGAAGTCTCTCCTGGTACCGTCGCAGAAACTGCAGTTCATAGGAGCAGTTCTGGACACTGTTCGGGAAGAGCCTTTCTTCCGGCCGACAGAGCGGAGCGCATCAGATCCCTCATAAGGGACCTATCACTAAGCAAGGTTGTACCTGCCAGGTCGGTCCTTTGCTTGCTCGGACACATGGCTGCGGCCATTCCTACTGTCCCTTTCCAAGACTCCACATGCGCATTACTCAGTGGATGCTCAAAGTGCAATGGGACCAAAGGCAAGACCACTTGCAGCATCCGGTCAGACTCACGATTCAGTGATTCAAGACTGGCAGTGGTGGACAGCCCAGGGTCGCTCTCATCAGGCGTCCCATTCATTGCGCCGTCCCGGAGGTCACCCTCACCACAGACGCTCCGGTCTTGGGTGGGGGCACCTGGCTGAATAAAGTCCCAGGGTATGTGGACCCAGATGGAAGCTCACCTTCACATCAACGTGCTGGAAATGAGAGCGGTCTCTGATGCCCTGCAGGCCTTTCAGTCAGTTATCCCACGTGTACTCTTCTACTTCAGACAGACAACACGGCGGTGATGTATTACCTCAACAAACAGAGGCGCACACTCTTACCCCTTTGCAGGAGGCCATGAGAGTGTGGGATTGGGTAATCAGACACGCGCGAATCTGATCACTGTGCACGCTCCCGGAGTGGACAACACGGTTGCAGACGGCCTGAGTCGCTTCTCAGGCCAGAGTCCACAATGGGAACTCCTTCAAGAGGTAGCAGAGGATCTGTTTCTTCGATGGGAACTCCAGATCTGGACTTGTTCGCCTCCCCATCCAAGCATAAAACTGCCCAATTTTTGCTCGCTAGATCCAGGGCCTGGTGTTTTCTGGCGGGCGTTATCCCTCTCCTGGGCCAACAGATTCTCTCGCTTTCCCTCCTTTCCCGTTGATCCAGAGGTTCTTCTCAAACTGCGCGGGAAGCACGCAATAATGATCCTAGTGGCCCCATTTTGCCCAGACAGATTTGGTTCCTTTGTTGATTCAGCTATCTCGGAACCCTGCTCCGCTGCGCTCAGCTCCCACTTACTGTCTCAGGAGAAGGGTTCACTTGTCCACCCGGACCTCGTTCCTTGAACCTGCATGCTTGGTTCCTAGAGACATAGCCATTTTAGATGCGGGGTCTCGCCAAGAGGTTGCAGAAGTCCTTTCTGCAGCCAGAAAGCCTGCAACGCATGCGACGTACGCCATGAAATGGCGCCTGCTTTGTGTATGGTCACGAGCACGCGACCTTTCCCTTTAGGTTGTCCTGTGGGAGTAATATTAGAATATTTGCTCTCCCTCTTTCATTCGGTCTAGCCTACTCCTCTATTAAAGTGCACCTCTGTGCCATTTAAGCACCACCTCCCGTGGGAAATCGTACAGTGGCTCAGGTGGACGCCTCTGGAATTTCTTAGGGAGTGTTGCACCTTAGGCCTCCTATTAGAGACCCTGTGCCTCCATGGGATTTGCTTTTTGTCCTTGAACAGCTCACGCTTTCCCTTTGAACCTGCCGGATTGAAGAGCTGCGTTTCTGTCGTGGAAAACGTTGTTTTAGTTGCTGTTACCTTGGCAAGAAGAATTTCTGAACTTCACGCTCTCATGTGCAAAGAGCCTTATTTAGTTTTCCACGGGACAGAGTATCCCTGAGGACGAACCCTAAATTCTTGCCTAAGGTGGTTTCTTCACTCACTCTGAACCAGGATATCGACCTTCGGTCTACTTCCGAACTACTCTAATAGAGGAGAGGCTCTGCTCCATACCCTGGATGTTCACGCAGCCTGAGGTTTTACCTCAACAGAACTCAGTCCTTTCGTAGTTCTGAGCAGCTTTTCATTCCTCTCTGAGAGAATGATGGGTCAATCAGTATCCAAACAGTCCCTTTCTGCTGGCTTGTCCAGTGTATTTCTCACTGTTATGGTATCAAACAAAAGCCCCTCCTGGTACAGTCCGGGTCATTCCACTAGAGGGTGGCTACTTCCTTTGCAGCGCTCAAAAATGTTTCTACTTCTGCTATATGCACTGCAGCCACTTGGAGTTCTGTATACCTTTATCAGGCATTATAGTTTGACACGCCTCGCAAGGGCTGGTTTTGGTTTGGCGCATTTAGGTCTCCTGTCCTAGGTTCAGGACCTGGTTTTATCCTTAATTTCCTCCTCCCGGATTTTCTGACAGCGTTACTGCTTGGGAATCAGTCCTAATGGTGTAACCTGCTGCAAGAGCTGTGTCTCGAGTAAGATAGTACAGTTACGTAAGAACTTACGTGAACAGTAGATCTTCGAGAACAGCTCTTGCAGCAGGTACCTTCCCGCCCACCTTCCCCTTGAGGGAGCATGGCTCAGTCTTTCTGAGCAGGAATTATCTTTCTGTCTTCTGACGCTAATCCTAGGTCTCCCATTTGATGTCAGCCTGCGGCAAGAAGTCTCCAGCGGAGAACTGGGAATCTGGTAGGACCCCCCTTTATACATCACGCCTGGCCGGAGGCGGGACCGACGTCGAGAGGGTCCCTCACAGTTAGCTAGCTAGAATTTTTCCTGGTGTCCTGGCGCCTGGCGGCTCGGTCCTAATGGTGTAACCTGCTGCAAGAGCTGTTCTCAAGATCTCACTGTTACGGTAAGTTCTTACGTAACTGCACTTTACACTTTCAGGCCACCATGTTTTCAGGTTAGCGAAATGTCTTGCCAATAATGATCAAACACCATACTAGGTAGCTTTTTGGGGTTATCTTATACAGGTGCTGCCTGGCGGCCTTGGTGCTGGGACTCACTGAGGGCTTCTTAACTACTGCTGCCCATCCTCTTTCATATTTTAGACTAGACATGCAAGAAGTTGGTTCTGTGGCACTAGTGTGTCATAGTGGCATAGGTCAGGATGCATAGGCATGCCAGAAGTTCTCAAATTGCATAAGTAACATTTTTATTATCATGAATAACCAAAAAAAAACAAATTGTATAAGATAGCTCTTCATACAGGCTGTCCAAACAAAAAATTCTCTTGAGTATTTTCTTTCTGGAAAAACATTGCTCTCATTATACAAGATATTTTTGTCAGGCAGTTCAAAGTCTGCATCCTGTTCTTGTAAGTTACAGCTCCTGTCTTTCACAAAATGTACCAAAACGTTATCCTTTTCCTTCCTCAAAACCAGCCTGAGGAGCACATCTAGACTTAAGAGGTGCAACAAAATACATTTTGTCCCGAGCTGTTTCCTGTTGACAGGTCTGTAAACAGGCTTGTGTTCCAAATATTTATCTTTTCTAATAAACCCAAATAGCTTTCTGCAGTCATTTCAGTAATATAATTATATTCATTCGCAAACCAAGGAATCCCAGTGTTCACATAAAGATTTGCACGCTTTCTAACCACAGAGAAGCAAGGGTGAAAGAAAGAATAGAAACAGCAAGATAAGGAAGGGATAACAAGGGGACATTGTGGAACCATCAGAGTGTCTAATTCCTAGGTGCCACAAGAAAAAATTGATTGTGCAATCAGACAGGCAAGTGACAGAATAGGAGAGGACAAATGGATCCTTGCTTTAACTTTGTTTGCATAGTGAATGGACAGGTTCTTACCCAACCCTGTGTGCTTATCTATTATCTTTAGACACTTTCGCAGCCTGTAATTGTGAGGAAGATTTGGCACTACTGGGTGGGGAGACTGAGAATGTTCACCGCACAATTTAAGTCATAAGATTAATGTTTATGGGTGTTACAGTGACATAGATCCTAATTAAATAATGGGAACTAATACCAAAATTCTGAAAAAGTGCAAAAGATTATTTTTTTAACTGTCATGAAATTTTCAGTGTCGATATTAAAAGTGTATCGATATACTTTGTTGTTACGGAAAAGTATATCAATAAAATTGATTATATTAAAAAGTCATGATTTAAATATACATTGCTATTGCTAGATAAAACTGCCTATTTCTGTATTGATAACAGAATTACAACTCTTACATGATAACAATATAATAGTGTCAGCATTTCCTAAGGGCTGGACTCAAGCTTTCATTTATATAAAAAAAAAAAAATCAAGCTCTAGGGCGTGGAATATGTTCATCCACACTCTTTGGCATGTCCCTTTCCCTTTAAATCTGGCGGAAGTCTTCAAGCTGGCTCCTCCTAACCAGCCGGGTGGCAATACCTCGGCTCTGCCCCATGACGCCAGATCTTCCTTTCCGCTGGAAGATTCAGGTTCCCTCGTGCTACTTTCTGCAGTATCGTAGGCCCTGGATACTAATCGACGGTTTTCACCGCAATCGCTTTCTTTGAAACTCAGATGAGTTTACGATTCGATCCGAGCGCATTGGACATGGAGAACTAATCATCCCTCGGTTTCGCTGTGTCCCTGCAGACAGAAAATGCACTGATGCCCACCTCTCATGTGTTTGTTTGGGTGTCGTGCATGACACCTCTTCATGCACCATCTGCTTGGACTTCCATCCTAATATTCTGGATTACGCAAGCGCGCTTAAGCTGGGGAGCCCGGAGCTCGTGATCCACCGTGAAATCGAAGGAGGCAAGGTGGGCGGTTATGGATCCGCCGAGCAGCTCGACCAGATGGTGGTATTTGAAAAAGAAGTTGCCCAAACCTCGGCCAGCTGGAGGTTTTTCATGCCGCTAAACCTTGGCTCTACCTTCACAGGATCCTTTGGAGCTGTGCCAGTCTCTCCCACCAGGGATGAGGCACCTCGGGCATGCACTCCTCCCGCCCTAGAAAACAGGACAAGGACCCTAAGTCGTCTTCTCAGAGAAGACGCTCCTGGGACTGAGAGAGGTCTGAATCCCAGGACCTTGTGGTCTCAGCCTCGGTCGAGATCGCTTCCTTGGCCGGCTTCTTGGACCTTCCGTCAGGCAAGGCACGAGGCAGAAGAAATGGCCCGAACCGGCGAGATATCTCTTGACCCGATTGAGCCATTATTGCCGACCCGGTCGGCGACTCATTGGAAGGACACCTATCCTTTCCTTCCCCGACATGGAGACCCAGCCCTCGGGTATCCCAGTCGGGGACAGAAGTCGGAACCTCGGTTTCACCGACTCGGCCTCTCCCGATCCGAACAAGCCGACCCTGTCGGTCTCGATCGAGGACCAGGACCCTTTGTTGAAAAAATGAAAAAGGTCACAAACACTCTTGGAAGGGCGTTGCCTCCATCCTCATCCTCCTCGGATGAGGAGAGACTTCAACAGAAGCTCCATCGGCGTTATGAGGACCTTATGTGGCAACAGCTAATTCTGACCGGTCATAAACCGCTCTGCCGCTACAGGCCATTACTTGGCCTCAGCCTCTTAGGCCGACGCGACCCCTCCGGAACCGAATACTCAGGTTCTTCCTCTGGTAGGACCGCACGCATTCCTGTTCGGCCTGTTCCAGTCTCCCACCAATTTTGGTGGAGCCACTGCCTAAGCAGCCTCAGGGAGGCTCCTCGAAGAGGACTGACAGATACGGGCCTGCCCTGCTGCCTGTCCATCACTGTTGTCCCCGATCGCCTCAGCATATTGAAGGGGACAGTGGGGAGACCCTTATATCCCATTCTTCGGACTCTGATACCACTGGTCTACACTCACACCCTGATGATGAGTTGTCAGTGACAGGCTTGGAGGAAGGTCCTTCCTCTTTCTAGGGCATCCTCCACCTTATTTCAGAGTCAACTGGTATGCCCTTGTAGCCTATCCAAAAGAAGGTGGAATATCTCTCATGGATATCCTTAAGAGGGGATACCCTGACGGAGGCCTTCCCAGTGGCCAAAGCCATTGTTGGCCCAGCCCTTGAGCTATGGCAGCACCCTGCCTCTGCTCTGCTCTGCCTGCTCGCAGATAGCTCGCAAGTACACTGTACCATGGGGTCCTTAGGGGTTTCACAGAGCATCTCGGCCGAGAGCCTTGTGACTGCCTCTGTGTTTAGACGCACGGGTAGCTCGGTGGATACTGACCACCCTCCGACAAGGAGTCCAAGAATATGGACCATTCTGCCCGAAGGTCTTGCCAGCTCATCCTTCGCCTTCGTGAACGCCAGATCGGCAGTGATCATGGCACACTTCTCTAGCGCCTCTTGGGGTCGCTAGATGAAGTCCTCCCTCATCTCCCAGTGGACATGCAGACCACGGTTAAGCAGGTCCTGACCGGGGCGTGCCGTTGCAAAACAGCAGCTCAGGCGGCCTTGGATATTGGAATTCCGTGCCCGCTCACTAGCACGCAGTGTTCCACTTGCCGCAGGAGCTTGGCTGAGGTTATCATCTTTCCGGGCGGATACTCAGAACAAGTTAGCTGGACGTCGTTTCCTTGGCACCGATCTCTTCGGTCCGGGAGTGGCAGGTCACCTCCAGCGACAGAGCAGTCCAATGCCACCTTGGATGCCACTTCTGCAAAGGGTTCTTCGGCATGAACCAGCAGGAAGCACAAGAAGAGCCTTTCGCTCTCTTCTCCTGCGGTTAGACAGCCCTCCTTCCAGGGAGGTCAGCAGCAACAGCAGGCTCAAGCTTGGCACCCCAGGCCCAAGCAGGGTCCCCAACAGCCCAAGCAAAGGAGGTTGAGGTGCCGGTCCAGGAGCCTCCTCCTCCTCCTCTAAGCCTGCTCAGTGACAGGTTGGGGTGGCCACCCCTACACCCGGCCACACCTGTTCTGGGTCCTCCCATAGGGGCCGGCTCCGCCACTTTCTTTCCGCCCTCGTCCGGTATCGCCGGACAGGTGGGTCCTGAAGTGGTTGGTCGGTGACTACCTCTAGAATTTGAGCAATACCCTCCCTGCTGAGCCCGTGCCCCTCTGGAGGAAAGGATCTCAGTTTGCACTCAGTCGGCCTTCGGGATGACATTGCTCAGCTCCTCCGCAGGGAGGCGGTAGCTCCAGTGCGGATCCTCCTACAGACCCAGGCTTTGTGTCCAGGTACTTCCTGGTGCCCAAGCGGACAGGGGGTGCCCATCCTAGATCTCCACGACCTGAATCAATATCTCAGGTCTCGCACCTTCGGATGGTAACTCTGAATCAGATCATACCATCGCTGGAGCGAAACATGCTCCAGTTCACTGGATCTACAGGATGCTTTTTTCATCCCAACTGCCCGTCCCACTAGCGGTTCCTCTGCTTCATGGTGGAAGAGACCCTGCACGAGTTCCAAGCCATGCCATTCAGCCAGTCATCGGCCCTCGGTTTTCACCAAGTGCATCGCAGTGGTGGCAGCCCATCTACAGCATCAAGGGGTTCAGATATAATGCCTACCATGATTGCTCTGGCGGGTTCCTCCTGCAGGAGGTGGAGAGGTCCAGGGGCCCGCCCTCTGAACCTGTTCCCACTAGGGCTTCCTGATCAACGAGGCCAAGTCGGAACTCATGCCCTCTCAGGTGATGGGCTTTATCGGGGCAGGTTCAGCTCCCAGCGGACAGGGTGGTGGTTCTTTCCTCCTTTGCCAAATCATTTCTGGTTGGGCACTTGCGCCCTGCCCGGGACTTCCTCGCCTTTGGGTTACATGCGGTGTGCACCTCAGTGGTCTGTTGGACCAGATTGCACATGCACCCCTCCAGTGGGAGCTGGCCGCCCAGTGGACTCCAGCGATATGGTCATTTCGACCAGCTGGTCACTGTCACCCAGAAGATGTGGGACGCTTTCAATGGTGGAGCTCCCCAGACCGGTGGGCCCCGGGTTCTGGACCCCGGTCCGATGCCACATCAACCTGTTGGAGCTCAGAGCAGTCAGACTGGCATTGTCGTTTTTGCTCCTCAGCTCTGGGTCAAGTGGTTCAAGTCCAGACAGACAATACCACGACCATGTACTACCTCAACAAACAGGGCAGCACACACCCCTGCCTGCTGTGCAAGGAGGTGCTCTGCATCTGGACCCTCGTAGCTGGTTGGAGGCAGATCTCCTAGCCATTCATGTGGCAGGAACCTCGGACCAGCTGGCGGATGCTCTCAGCTGCATAGGCCAGACATCCCATGAGTGGTCTCTCCATCCAAATGTAGCTTACAGCCTCTTCTTTCGTTGGGGCAAACCGATGGTGGACCTGTTTGCCTCCAGGAAAACAACAAGCTGAGGCTTATCATGCCCGCCTCAGCAGGGCTTGCTGCAGGGGATGCCTTCGAGGCCATGGACCCCAGGCCTCTCTGTGCCTTCCTTCCATTTCCCTTGATCCACAAGGTGTTACTCAAGGTGAAGAGAGACAAGGTGAAGGTGATTCTGGTAGCCCCAGATTGGCCACGCCAGTTCTGGTACCCAGATCTCTTCAGCCTCAACTGCAGGCCCCCAGAGCAGCTTTGTACACTCCCAGACCTGATATCTCTGAACCAGGGAAGGTATTCCATCAGGACCTTCAATCCCTGCACCTCACAGCCTGGTACCAGAGCTGCCAGAGTTCCAGGCTTTGGTCTTCCGAAGATGTCTACACCGTAGTGGGAGGCATCTAGAAAGGAATCAACCAGGAAATGTTATGCCTTCAAATGGAAACGGTTTTCCATTTGGTATCAGGGTAAGAGTCTTGACCCCCTATCCTGGTCTGTGGCTAACATTCTCAACTTCCTTGGTCTCTCTCTCCTAAGGGGTCTGGGTCATCGACTCTTAGGATGTACCTGGCAGCCATTTTTGCTTACCGGTGCGGGCGGGTCAGCTGATATTGGCGCAGGAGACAGTGGTCGGTCACTTTTTCAAAGGCCTAGATCACATTTCCTCTAATTGCTTGAATCTCCACCTCGTGGGATCTGTTGCTGGTTTGGCAGAGCTCATGGGCAAGCCATTCGAACCCGTGCACAAGTGTGAGCAGTCACAGTTGTCACGGAGAGCGATTCCTTCCTGGTGGCTGTCACTTCAGCCAGAAAGACAGGGGAGCTCCAGGTGCTTTGGTGGACTCCCCTTATCTGATCTTTCACAGGGACAAAGTTGTCCTGCGCCCCACCCGAAATTCCTTCGAAGGTGGTGTCTGAGTTTCACCTTAACCAGGTGTTGGCTTTGCTGGTTTACTACTCTAATTACACCTTGGATGCTGAGTACAGGCTCCATACTCTGGACCTGAGGCGTGCCTCTCCTACTACAAGGAGAGGATGGCGGAAATTCATGGAGAGGTTTGCCAGCTGTTTGTCACCTATGCTAATGCCGCTCTGGCAGACCTGCAGCTAAATGGACCATAACAAGGTGGATTACATCATGCATAGGTCTGTGCTATGAGTTGGCGGGCAAGCAGCCTCCCAGAGGGATAAGAGCTCATTCTGCCCATCATACTGCTGCATCGGTGGCTGCTTCCAGGGACATCCCTATCCAGGAAATCTGTTTGGCTGGTACCTGGAAGTAAGCAAACACCTTTATCACCCACTACCACATTGACGTTGAGTCACGCCGGGATGCTAGTTTTGAGGCCTCGGTTCCCCAATCTCTTGTTTCCTAAGTAGGGGTGTGCGCCTTGCCCCTCCTTCTGGAGAACTGCTTGGAGTCTGCCAAACTGTGTGGATGGACAACATATCCACGCTCTTAGAACAGGTTACTCACCTGTAACAGTAGTTCTAGGAGTGGTATATGTTATTCATCCACATGCACCCACCCGACCTCCCTGGCTTCGAGGCACAACCTTGCTTCTTGCAGGCTAAGATCTGGCGTCATGGGGCGGAGCCAAGGTATATACCACCTGGGTGGGTGGGAGGAGCCAGCTTGAAGGCTTCCAGCAAGATTTAAAGTGGAAGGGGACATGTCAAACAGTGTGGATGAACAACATATACCACTCCTAGAACTACTGTTACAGATGAGTAACCTGTTCTTATAAATCATTGCTGTAACTGTCCTCTACTGGACCCACTTAAAACTAGGCACTTCAGCCTAAATGTAGATTCCCAGTGTGCAAAATTGTAAATAAATACAGTGTGTTGCTTTCCAATATTGACTAATACATTTTCAGGAGGTGTCCTGGGGTAACGTAATAACACACAATTCATGCAGTGGTGCAGGTCAGACCTAAAAATTGGTATTCAGTAGAAGCATCTCTTCCTGTTTTAATGACTATTGATCATGTTTATTTATGTTTATCATAAGTTAGTTACATATTGTATAAATCCTTTTATTTATTGTATTTTTTTGTTCATTTTAGTCTGTGCTTGTCGCTTGTGCAAATAGGCATTCATGCTCATAAGCTTACAGGTACTGTGTGACAAATAAAATGATATGAAATGAAAACAGAAGTACAGACAAATCGCAAATTGGGGGTTTTACTAACGGGATAACACTGGCAAGGTATGTCTAGGTGTAAGAGAGGATCTTTCTTGTAGTTGTTGCTGTTTCTTGCTCTGACAAAGTGCCAGAATCATGAATAAAAGTGGCTAAACAATGACAACAAGCATTGCTTTGAGTTTGCAGTGGATTGCAGAAAACAAATCCCTTCTGTATCTTAATTTTTTTCTCCTTTCTTTTTTCTTGCAGCCTCGTCAAGTCCTGCTCAGGCACTGGGAATGTTGGTCAGGCGGCGAGAGTTGCTGCATCAGATTGGGGAGAGCGACACTGACCCCTAATCTCCAGGTAAGCCCTAAACAGGGCCAGCTCCATCTGCCAGTGTTTGGGGCTTGATCCTACTGAAAACCCAAAAGGTGGATGAAGAACCAGCTGGAGTCCTTCAGAGGCTGAACAGCAGTTCAGTGGGAATGGGTTACAGTAGTAAGGTGCTACAGTATAAACGGATGCAGACTCTTCATTTCTTAGGCAATTGTATTAACATATGTAATGGAAGATTAAGAAAAAGAAGATTTGATACCTTTATTGGACCAACATAGATGTTACAAAAGAAAATAAGTGCTCTAGCTTTTGGATTACACAGAATCCTTCATCAGAAAAATAACAGTTGGTTTGGAAGAATACACTTTCTTAAAGTCCAGATCATACATAAAAATAGATAACAAATTTTAAAAATCCCATTGGCTTAAACTGCTTTTGAAAATCAGCATGGAACCATATAAATATAACAGAGTTCCATCACAAGTAAGGTATGTCAAGGTCAAATGTCTCTTCAGGCTGTTCTCACCTCTCCTCCCCACCCCACACCATCAGGAGCAACGGGCAGAAATGGCCAGAAGCAGCAAGCCCAGGTATTGCCTCCTTTCTTTCTGTGGATTTATTTATATAGCTTTGTTAACCAGGTAAGTACACTAGGCAAGACATTTGCCTATTTTCAAGTATGATCCGGAGAGTATAGGTGTCGACATGGTATAACAAGATACACTTTAGGCAGTAACACAGAGTCAGGAAAACAGAAGCATAATGTAGTCAGCAGGTACAATGGTCACAACAAATACATCGAACAGCAAGCTGCAATGCAAGCAACGAGTATACACAAGTCATTATACAGTATGAATCCATTATATACAAAATTGTTATACAGTATAAATCCTCCGAGGGGGCGTAAATCGCCAGAGCAATACCCAATACCTGGGGTGTATAAATTGATCACAGTACAGAATCCATGCAGACAGGCAGAATATTAGGAGGGATGTTCAGTGCGGGGACCAAGTGAGACTACAGAGGCTTGGGACAACCACACACTGATGAGAGCTTCAGTTGTCTCCACATGGAGGTTCGGAGGCAGTCCTGAAGGGGAGGAGAGAACCTGGGCAGGAAGGGAGTTCCATAATCTGGGGGCACACTAGGCAAAATCTCTGTCCCCATTTGAGTGCGTGTGGCAGGAATCCTATAAGAGCAGCAGGGCCCAGGGATCTGAGGGAGTATTGGGGGCGATGGTACGAGGAGCTCCGGCCAACCAGGTGGGGTGCCAGTACCAAGGACCTTGCCCGTGAAGCAGCCAGGACAAAATTTAGGTAGTTGGATGGAGAGAGCCAGTTGAGCTTACTATATGCAGGTCATGATGGTGAGTGAGTCGGAGGCAGCAAGCGCAAAGTGGCAGATGTTGGCGGCGGTCACCTGGCGAGTGGGTTTGGATGTCGGTAAACAGGAGAGGCCATGTAGCAGAAGGAGGGGAGAAACACACCTCTGGCCAGCGCAAGGAGAGCTGCAGGAGTAAGATTTCTTAGCACGATATACCAGACCCAGTTTGCAGTTAACGGTCTGCAGACACTAAGGATATGGAGTCAAGGTCGACCTGAGGGGTCAAGTGTAACCCCCAGGTATTTGATGGAGTCGGTGATTAGGACTTGGTCTCCATCTATACCAGTAATATGCAAGGGGCAGGGAGGCCTTTATCTTGGCCAGGGACCCAGAGAGCATTGCCTGAGTTTTTGAGGTTGAGGACCAGCTTGTGGGTCGTTATCCAAGATTGGACTCTCCTAAAGTCCTTGCTCAACTGGTGGTTTATTCAATTCAGTTCAATTCAGTTTTATTTATAGAGGCCCTTTCAAAATCAAGGCGCTGTACAAACAGTAAAATTAATAAAATCCATGACCTTAAAGTCCCGGCATGGGTTAGAATAACCAGGTCATCTGCATATAGAATGGACTTGGAGTAGGAAGAGGTAGCAGGTAAATTGTTAACAAAAGATGGAAAAAGAGCAGGGCCCCAGGACTGAGCCTTGGGAACACCTGAGGACACAGCAGTGGTGTCTGAGAGCACCTTGCTGTATTTGATCAGCTGCTGCTGCCCTGTAGGTAGTTGGAGAACCAGCAGAGTACAGGGGGTGACAAAAAGCGACCTAAGCTGAGCGCAGAGTAGAGCATGGTCAACTAGATCAAGGCTTTTGATAGATCAATGAAAATGGCACCCGAGAGTTTACCCTGGTCCATAGCAGTTCTGATACCAGATGCGACAGTGACAAGGGCGGAGGATGTGCTCTGCCCTTTTACTAAAGCCATGCTGCTCAGGAGACTGAAGCTCATGAGACTGGATGTACTCAGGAGTTGCCCTGCCACAGCTTTCTAGGAGTTTGCTGATTGCTAACAGTATGGCTATCGATCGGTAGTTGTCCAGAATCTTAGGTTGCCCTCTTTAAGAATGGGGACAACCCTAGGCACCTTCCATATGTCAGGGATAACCCCAGAGGCTAGGGATAAGTTGAAGATATGGGCCACTGGGGAGGCAATATGAGAGGCCCCAAGACAGAGAGCTTAGGTTCCATGCCATCATGGTCAGCACTGGAGATGGGGGAGAGACCAGAGCAATCTCTGCATCTCTTGTGCTGTCAGCCTTGAATAGAATAACAGTCAAAGTGGGCGGTTGTGAAGCAGGTCCTGATCACAGCTGTCACCTCTACTGGGGAGAAGAGGAGGTGAATGCAGACAGATCCGAGAAGTGTGTGTTAAATGCGCTGGGATGGTAATTGGATTGTTGCACCTGGTATCATTGATGAGCATATCAGTGGCCTCGCCATTGGAGGAACCACTAACAATGTTTTTATGTTTCTCCAGAAAGTCCTTGGTATTTTGGTTGAATTTAGCAGTGCCACTTGCACAGTTCACTTTTAGCAGGCCCTGATCGCTTTCTACACTGCCCGGGCCTCCTGTACTGCTGAAATATGGCCTGGTCCATTGAGACCTTAAATTTGGCCCAGCACTTATCCCTAGCCCTCATGAGGGAGTAAGGAGGCTCCCGTGCAACCACTTGGTAGACCCCTTACTCTTAAGCCTAATGAGTGGGGTGTGCATATCCTGCAGCGCCCCAAGGCCCTGAAAGTGACTGGCTGCAGAGGCTGGATCCTGGGCATTCCAGACCGCAGGCTATTCAGTAAGCTGAAGGTCAGCCATGGAAAGACCCCAGGACGAACCGGAGAAGTCCCAAATTTGGATGACTTTATGTGGAATTTTCACGGAGGGACCTTCCATACACAGAACACAGGGAGTGGTCAGAGATGGAGTCGGGAGCGTCCAGAAGAGCTAATCCTCTCTGGCCTGTTGGACAGGACCCAGTACAGAAGGGAGCCTGAGCCACCAGCGGAAGACTACCTAGTGGGTTCCTTGATGAGTTGGGACAAGGAGAGCCCAGCCAGCAGGGGCTCGTACATCTTGGCACTACCACCAAGCCAGTTTAGGTTAAGAGCCCAGTATCATCAGCTTGTTATTCTGCCGGGTGACCCATCGGAGCTGCCACCGCGTTAGCCTGTCACTGCTATTACAGCAACTGCCTCACCCACCCCTCGCCTCCCCACCCCAAGGAAGCTTGCCTTTATTGGTAAGGCAGGTCACGTGACCAGTCACATGCTGCTCTGCTCCTAGTTTTATCTTCCCTGTTTTCCCTGCTGCAGGTTATATCCAATGCCCACAAGGAGCCACTGTTTCATTCACTGACACCTCTCAAACCTAATATAAAGTACTTTACTGTACTAGTAGATGTTCCAATCCTGCCACAGCTCTCTAATGAGTTCCACATCTAACTAATGTACCACTCCCCTCGCTCTTCAGACACTTCCCGATTTGAACCCCTGACCCTTTACACACAGTCAGTAACTTAACATCTAGGCTATCCCAGCGTAACAGTTTTACCCATTAACTTCCTTTGGATCCCCAGCACACCATCAGCCCCTCGAACCCTCTTGCACCGTATAGAATAGTAATTACACTGTATAAATGTGGGAAACAACAGCTGGTTAATGCTCAGTTTACACTAGGACAGATCATCTTTAAACCCACATTTTACCTAACACAAAATATTTTCTTGTTTAGAAGACTTTTAACATTATATACTATGTATTTCTGCAGTTATTTCATCTGTATGTTTTATGGCTGTTCTCAGGGAAGAAGCTTATCTATTCTGTGACATTTGACCTTGACATACCTTTCTTGTGATGGAACTCTGTTATATTTATATGGTTCCATGTTTATTTTTAAAAGCAGTTTAAGCCAATGGGATTTTTAACAATATTTTACCTGTTTCTTTTATGTATGATCTGAACTTTAAGAAAGTGTATTCTTCCAAACCAACTGTTGTTTTTTTGATGAAGGTTCTATGTAACCAGAAAGCACAAGCCAATTTATTTTTTTGTAACAACTATGTTGGTCCAGTAAAAGGTATCCAATCACCTCTTTTTTTCCTGAATCTTTTGTCACACGGACCAATACAGCAACATAACGTATTTTCTGTGTCATATGTAATGGATAAAGCTTGTCCATGTCTACTCTGGTTGGGAGTGACTATCTCCGCTCACTGATGAATAGAATCCTGTTGGCAGAAAAGGCCATTTGGCCCATTGAGTCTGCCCGTAGAGACAGCCCACCCCTCCCACCGCTTACCTATCACTTCACTGTCCCCTCACACCTCCCTTGTCTAGTCCCTTGTAGTTGTCCCATGCCCTTTGAATTTCTCTACCGATCCACTCCACTACCCATTCCGGTAACCTAGTCCATAGCCCTATAACCCTTTGTGAAAGTACCTCCCCTTACATCAACCACAAAATCTACCCCCATCCAACTTGAGTGCATGACCTCTGGTAGTTTTGTTTTGATCAGTCTGAAGATGCTGTCCCTTTAACCTTATTTATTCCATCATGTATTTGAAGGTTTCCACCATGTCCCCTCTCAGTTCTGGTCTCTAGTGTATACACCCAGCTCCTCCAGCCTCTCCCCATATGGTCTCCCTTGCATCTCCTGGATCATCTTGGTCGCCTCCTCTGACCCTCTCGAGCCTGTCCTTGTCACTTTACAAATGGGGCTTCCAGACTTGAACCCATATTCCAGCTGTGGTCTGACCAGTGTTTTGTATAGTGGCATGATCAGCTCCTCCTCCTCCTACTTCGAAGCCCTTCCAATGCACGCCAGCATTCTTGTTGCTTTCACCAGCTGCTCATTTGCACTGGTTCCTAACCTTAAAGTGCAACTGTCCAAGTTCCCAGGTCCTTTCTAGTTCCTGACCTGCAGTGCTTCCTCCTAGACAGTAATCAGCTCTTAAGTTATTGTGCCCTATGTGCATTATTTTACACTTTTTGCATTAAAATGCAGTTGCCACCTATCTGCCCACTCCATCCTGGCTAGTTCAGCCTCATTTTCACTACTCCACTGGCAACACCCACCCTGTTGTATAGCTTTGTGTAGTCCATGAACAGACACGCCTTTCCATTTAGACCCTTTACAACCCCCACGACACTTTGAACAATACAGGTCCCAACATTGATCCCTGGGGTACCCTGCTCATCACCTCTAGTTTCCTGGAGTGCTTCCCATTGACCACAACTCTCTGAGTCCCACCGCTAGCCAGTCCTCCACCCACTTTGTAAGCTCCCACACCCAAACTGCTCATCTTCTTTATCGATCTCTTATGGGGACAGAGTCAGACTCCTTCCCAAAATCCAGGTAGACCACATCCACTGCTCCCCCAATCATACACCTCCGCTATACAGTTAAAGAATCCTATCTAGTTGATCTGACAAGACCTACCACTTGTAGAACCCATGTTGGTTGTCATTGATTAACCCTTCCTCCTCCGTTGTCTTACCAGCCTTTCCTTTATGAGGGCTCCATTGAGCTTGCTTTACCACTGAGGGGAGACTGACTGGGTGGTAGTTGCCGGGTCATCCTTTCTTCCCCTCAGATAGCGGTACCACCTCTGCCCTCTTCCAGTCTCCCGGGACCTCTCCAGTTCTAGGGATAGATTAAACAGCTTTGCCAGAGGGCTCCACCAGTTCTCTCTCAACTCCCTGAGGACCCTTGGATGCACCTGATCCTGTCCCATAGCCTTGTCCATTTTATTTTTCCCAGCTCCTCCAACACCCTCTCCTCTGTGAAGGGACCTGTGTCCACCTCCTTTCCATCTCTGCCCCTTCTACCCAGTAATCGCCCACTACCTTCCTTCTCGGCTGTGAATACTGATGCAAAGTATTCATTAAGTAGGGTAACCTTGACCTCATTCCTTCTAGTATCTTACCCCCAAGTCTTGAAATCCCTTGCCTGCTTGTCCTTCTGTCACTCACATATCTATAAAATTTCTTGTCTCCTCTCTTCATCTCCCTTGCTATTTTCTCTTCTGTGCCTGCTTTTGCCTTCTTAATTGTCCTTCCCACTTCCCGAGTTTTTCATATAGACCTTCGTCTCCCTAACCCTTGTGACCTTTTGTAGGCTTTGAACATTTTTTCTTCTCTCTGATGGCTCTCCTAACCCCCATTGTGAACCACACGGGTTTTCTTCCATTTGCATTTGCTAATTTTCTGGATGCATTGTTCGTGGCCTTGGGATTCTTCCCTTTATTGCCCCCACATCTGCTGTACCTCCTCTAATTGGCGAATCCCTTCAAGTTCCCACCTTAAGATGTCCTTCATCCTTCCAAAATTTGTTCTCCTGAAGTCAAGCACCTTTGTGGTTGGCCTGCTGATTTTGACCTCTGCCCTGATGGAGAACCTGACCATTCGGTGGTCACTGTCTCCCAAGTATTCCCCCACTTCTACCTCTCCACGCTACTTTGACAAAACAGCTCTGCTGCAGGTTACACCATTAGGACTGAAGCTGGCAGGCACCAGGACCCCATGGAAAAATTCTAGCTAGCAATATCCATCAGGGGACAGGCCCTGACGTCGGCCCTGCCCCCAGCATCCGGCGTCATACGAAGGATTGCTCCCCAGCATCCCTCAGTTCTTTTCCCGCCATCGACTTCGCCAGCATCGGCCTCACGGACACCTCTAGCAGATGAGCGATGCTCAAAATCGCTATTTTAAATTTAAAAGCACCCGCATTTTCGTCTTCTCCGACTCCTTCCCCTCGAAGGACACGCCTCCAAGTGTGCTTTGGCAAACATATTCCTGCTTAAGGACTGCCACATGGCTTGTGTACAGTGCCTAGGCCCAGAGCATGATATTCAGGCCTGCTTCATTTGTCAACAGTTTAATAACAGGACCATGATCTGCCGCCAAAAGTCTTCTGGGGTTCCTTTAGAAGAGGAATCAAGGCAATGGAGAAAACCCATCCTCCAGGGGGAATCTTCCCAGCATAGAGCCGAGAAACACCACAAAAACACCGGGATAAGGATAGGACTGGATCCCCAAGTCGGTCCTCAGAGTCCAGAGCCAGCTCCATGAGGTCAGACAGGTCCCCTCCTGGGCTCGCTCTCAGCCCCTCCGTGAAGGTCGCCTGCTGGATGCTCTAGTACAGTCTCCCTTTAACCTATCAAGACTAAGAAAGATAGCTGGATGCAGGCTTGTCATCCGGCCCTGAGGCTTCGGACCAGCACAAATCGATCGGCCCAGAAACATTGCGCCGATGCATCCGACAGACGCGGGACTCTGACCAGTGTTCGGTTTCCCAACCTCCTAGAGGGCCGGATGCCCTCCAAGGAAGACACGGAGCTGACGTCCCTTAAGTGGACCTCTGAGCCCAAACGACGACTGACCCGATGCCCGCCTAAATGCCTCAAAGAACAGGACGCCAGCGCCACCTACGCTGGCTGATACCGTCACCAGGGGTCCTCGGAAGAGATTTCCAACATGCTTGATGACCAGACAGGCGATACTGAGGACGCCGCCTGCCTCTAGGCTCCCACGCCCAACTCTTCCAAGGCCCGACACCCAATCCCATCCACGGACAGGCACCCACACCCAGTCTGTCCCCAGCGTTAATCTACAAGAGGTGAAATACCTCTTTAATTTTTGGTGGGACACCATTAAGAAGGATGTGGTGCCCTACAAAACCTCCACAGCCTCCTCTGAAACTTCCAGCGACAAGGCAAGCACTACCCTAAGAGCCTACACCACCTCCTTGAGGCAGTCAAGAGAAAGAAGAAGATCCCTGTCCAGGTCTTCCTCAGGGTCCTTTAGCCCAAAATGCCCCAGAGGCAGACAGCCCACACCGGGGATGACTCTAGGCCGGATACTTCTGACATCTCCAGGTCCCTTCTCCGATTAGTCTCCCATCACTGACCCATGAGACCTACCTAGGTCACCACCGGATGATCCTCTTTTCTGATATCATGAGGCACATCCAGGAGAATTTGGGGTGGGAGATGGAAGATTTAGATCGACGACAACGCCTTGCCCGATACCTCAGGCAAAAGACCCTAAGCCTGTGGTGGTCCACCATTGGTGGATACCTTTACTGCGTTACTAAAGCCACGTGAGGCACCCACACTCCACTCCGGCAGTACCCAAGAAGGCTGGTCACCTCTATAGGGTGCCCATAGAAGCCCTATTTGGCACAGCAACCTTTGGCCGATTCTCTGGTCATTACAGCCTTGCATGACCGGTCCCAGAGACCTCAGCACTTGAGCACTCAGCCACCGGACCAGGAATATAAACAGCTAGATTCACTGGGGTGACGCATGTACTCTTCCACTACATGCTCAATAAGGTCTCTCAACTATCTGACGCACATGGTGCAGTTTCAGAACACCCTGTGGGAACAGGGCCAAGACCTTATCAAAGAATTTCCGGAGGACGAGAAAGGAGGAGCTCTTGAACCTCCTCTTTACTGGGTCAGATGTGGGAACCCAGGTTCTTGAGTCACTTATGATTCAGCGCCAGCGGCTACAGGCATTTGTCTCCAGAAACGCTCTTGACTGATAGTCTCCTGCTTTACCCTGGACGCCCAGAAGAACATCCTGGACATCCCGAATAATGGAGCGATCCTTTTGGTAAAGAATCTGAAAGAGTAATCACCAAATTACAGGACGCTGGGAAGGCAGTCAGGACCGTCATGCTATGTATAGGTTTAAGACTGGTTCCTTCAGAGGACCAGAATCATTTTCGCGGCCGCAACAACAGTAACAGCCACATTCCGGCCAGCAACCCAGGGGCAACTCTTTAACAAAGAGAATCAACCAAGATTCTCTGCAGGTCAGGGCCAAACACCAAAGATCTGCCCACCCGCTGGGTCTAATACCATCACAGCATGACTTTTCCGGCCCCTGCCCCTGCTCTGGATCCGAGGGAAGGAAGGAAGGGTCGGGGCCGATCTCTTACCTCTCAGAGTCGCAGAGGATAACCTCTGACAGGTGGGTTCTTCCAAAGTAGGTTGCGGACACTCTGTCTGAGTTCCCACCACCCACCATCAAGGCCTCCTGCTCTCCCGCTATTCGGTCAGCACACCTTGCTTATACAGCAAGAGATCTTGGCACTCCTGGACAAGGATACCATAGAACCAATTCCATCGAACCAGAGAGGAAGGGTATTATTCACACTTCTTCCTGGTTCCAAAAAAGAGAGACCTGCGCCCGATTCAGATCTCAGCGATCTCAACACCTTTCGTGTTGTACAAACGCTTTCATAAGGTCACCCTTCTGAGTCTCATCCCCATGCTCAAGCAGGGCGATGGCACACATCGCTGGACATGCAGGATGCATAGCTCCATCTCCCCCATAACTCGAGCACACCGGAAATTCCTCGCGCTCGAGTTCTTGGGACACCACTGCCAGTTCTCGCTCTCCCTTCGGACTGTCCTCAGCGCCTCACGTGTTCATGAAGTGTGTGGCAGTCGCAGTGGACTTTCAGGGAGACTGGGCCACTATATGTTCCCATACCTAGACGACTGTCTTCCTTATGGCCCCCTTTGGGAGTACAATGATAGCTGCGATTCAAGACACTTCATTCCCTCTTCGGATCGCTAGGCATTACATTGTCAACCAGGAGAAGTCGTACTATTCCTTCACAGAGGTTGCAGTTTATCGTTGCGGTTCTTGACACTGATCAAGGAAAGGCCTTCCTGCCTCAGGACAGGGTGGAACGGATTCGGTTCCTCATCAGGGACACGATGGAAAAGAAATCGGTCCCAGCCAGGACCATTCTTTGCCTGCTCGGACACGTGGCAGCAGCCATTGCAGTGGTCCCCTAGCTCGACTCCATATGCAGATTACCCAATGGATGCTAAGAGCCCAATGGGGCCAAAAGCAGGATCATCTGCAAGCTAATCCGGATCACTAACGCAGTCATCCAGGACTGGCAATGGTGGCTCATCCCAGAGCACCTTTCTGTATGAGTCCGCTCTTAGCGCCTGCTCCAACTCTGACCTCTCCATAGACACCTCGGGGTCCGGTTGGGGAGCCCATCTGGAAGGAGTCAGGACCCAGGGATCTTGTGCACCCTGGAGTCTCATCTCCACATCAACATTCTCGAATGAGAGCAGTCCTGTATGCTCTACAGGCCTTCCAGTCAGAGATCACGCCAGGTCTCCTGTTACTTCAAAACAGACAATACCTCAGTGATGTATTATATCAACAAGCAAGGAGGCACTCACTCCTACCATCTGTGTGCAGGGAAGCAAAGAGGTGTGGGATTGGGTACTACAGCATGCCGCAGAGATCACTGCAGTACACGCTCCCGGTGTGGACAACACCATCGCAGATTGTATGAGCAGGTCACAAGCCAAGGCTCATGAATGGGAACTGCTGCAAGAATTAGTAGAGGATTTGTTCCGCAGATGGGGGACACCAGATTTAGACCTATTCACGTCCCCATCCAATGCAGAACTGCCCAATTTCTGCTCGCTAGATCCAGGGCCTGGTGTTTTCTGGTGAGACGTGTTGTCCCTTTCTTGGACGGACAGGTTTCTCACGCTTTCTCACCCCTCCTTTGATCCAGAGGGTTTTACTGAAGCTCCGCAAGGAGAAGCTGTGATGATCTTAGTTGGTGCCTTTCTGGCCTGGGCAAATTTGGTTCCCACTCCTGCACCAGTTGACCTAGGACCCACTGCTTCTTTGCCGGTCAGCTCACACGTGTTGTCCCAGGAGGTCAGCTCCTGGTCCACCCAAACCTCAAGTCCTCAACCTGCAAGCCTGGCTCCTAAGGATGATGTAGTCCTTAGACACGGGGTTTCACAGGGAGTATGGATGTTGTAGTTGCGGCAAGAAAACCCTCCGCCTTGCCCTCAGCCATGAAATGGCCAGGTTTTGTCTGTCCCGAAGGTCAGTGTTGACTACCTCTATCCCTGTATGGATCCGGCTAGCTTATTCCTCTATAAAGGTACACCTGTGTGCCATTTCAGCATACCATTCCCTGGTAGGTCAGAGGTCACCAGCACAGCCAGAGGCCTGCTGTGCTTTTCTGCATGGTATCTTCCATGTGAGACCTCTATCAAGGATCCCATTCTACCTTGGGATCTTATTTTCATCCTAGAGCAGCTCACGCTTCCCCATTTGAAGCAGCCATGGACTGCAAGCTGCGTCCTCTCTCTTGGAAGACATTAATTTTTGGTTGCAGTTACTTCCGCCAGAAGAGTTTCTGAGCTTCATGCGCTCATGTGTAAGGAACCTTACTTGGTTTTCCCAAGGACAGAGTGTCTTAAGGACAAATCCTAAGTTTCTTCCCAAGGTGGTCTCAACCTTAACGCTCAGTCAGGATATTGACCTTCCGGTGTATTATCCCAACCACTCTAACTGGAGTGGAAGCTTCCTGCACATGTTAGATGTGCATGGATCCTCAGGTACTACCTCACCAGAACCAAGTCCCATTGCAAGTCAGATCAGCTTTTCTCTCATTTGCTCACAGGATGCAAGGAGCACCTATGTTTAAGCAAACGCTCTCCAAGTGGCTGATCAAATGCATCACGTTCTGTTACCAAAAGCGCAATAAGCCTTTACCGATCAGTGAAAGGATATTTCACGAGGGGTGGCTGCCTCTTTCAAGAAAGATTTAAGAACATCTCTACATTAGCCATCTCATGCAGCTGCCACTTGGAGCACAGTACATGCTTTATCAAGCATTACAGTCTGGACATCGCCTGTAGATGTAGAGCTGGTTTTAGCTTGGTAGTCCTTCAAGGACTTCTGTCTTAATTTTGGTTCACTCCAGGATCTCTCCTATCCTTCTCCCGATCAGGGTATTTTACTCCCATACTGCTGGGAATCAGTCCCCTAATGGTGTACCCTGCTGCAAGAGCGCTGTTTATCCAGTAAGATGGTACAGTTATGCTGGGGAGACTTACCGTAACAGTAGATCTTCGAGAACAGCTCTTGCAGCAGGTCATTTCCTCCCAACTCTCAGGAGGGGTTTGGTCTTCAGACCTGGTCTTCGGACTTGTATGCCTCTCGGACGCAATCAGAATATAATTATTTTGGTTTATCTCTTCCTTTGGAAGTGGATCTTCGATCTCCCCTTCAGAAGTTACCTTTATGCGGGAGAACTGAAGGATGCTGAGGACCGCCCCTTTTGTATAATGCGGACGTCAGGGGGCAGGGATGACGCCGAGGCCGGGTCCCCCGCTGGATATAGCTAGCTAGATTTTTCCATGGGGTCCTGGCACCTGCTGGCTTCTGTCCTAATGGTGTAACCTGCTGCAAGAGCTGTTCTTGAAGATCTGCTGTTACGGTAAGTTCTTACGAACTGTACTTTCTCCCCCAGGAGGTTCGATGACTAGCTGGGCCAGGAATGCTTCCAGCATTGATTCTAGCAAGTGTCTGCTTTTTTCTGATAGGGTTTGCCAGTCAATACCTGGTAGGTTCATATCCCCAACCACTAGGATCTCCCCTTTATGGCCTTTTCCCTATATGTCTCTGGCCATTTCTCTATCCACTTCTTCACTTTGATGTGGTGGTCTGTAGACTACTGCTATCATCCCACCCCCCTTTCTGTCCAAGATAACCCAGTGGATCTTGGCAGAACCCTTCTCCTTCGTACTCTCCCCTGCTGTTATCCTCTCGCACATACAGGGTTACCCTCTGCCCTTTTTTCCTGCCTGTCACTCCAAAAAGTGTACCCTTGGAACTCCACCTCCCAGCTATGGCAGTCTGTCCACCACATTCCGTTATTGGAGTCAGGTCCGGGTCATCCACACCCACCACGGCCTCTAAATCTGCCATTTTATTCCCCAGGCTTCTGGCTTGCTATTAGTCATAGAATCACAGAAGCTTGTGGTGAAAAAGGACCATACTGGCCCATCTAGTCTGTCCTTTTTCCTCACACCTCCCCTCCCTGCCAGCCCCGCCTCCCCGATACTCAGCCCCATATACTTGTCCGATGCCCTTTGAATTCTTCCACTGATTTAGCACCCACCACTCCGTGTGGCAATCTGTTCCAGGGCTGCACCACCGCCTCCATGAAGAAACACCTCTCCACATTGCCCCTGTATCTTTTCCTTTCAGTCTGAGGCTGTGCCCTCTAGTTTTGACTCCCTCCTTCCTCTTAAGTAAACCTTTTCTCCCACTTTATTGAGCCCCTTTACACATTTAAAAGTTTCAATCATGTCTCCCTTTCCTCCTTGTCTCCAGAGTGTATAGATCCAGCTCTTCATATCTCTGCTCGTATGACTTTCCTGCATACTCTGCACCATCTTGGTTGCCTTCTCTGAACCTCTCCAATGCATCTATATTCTCTTGGAGATGAGGCCTCCAGAACTGAACCACATACACCAGGTGCGGCCCCACCATGGCTTTGTAAAGGGCATTCTAGGGACATGGATATGTTGTTCATCCACACTGTCTGGCAGGTTCCTTGCCACTTTAAATCTTGCGGAAGGTCTTCAGCTGGCTCCTCCACCACCCGGTGGTAAAACTCTCAGCTCCGCCCCATGGCCAGATCTTCCTTACGCTTGAAGCTCAGGTTCCTCCTTAGCGCTCTGCGTATAAGACTGGTTCTAATTCTTAGAGTTTTGAAATTAAAAGTTTTGCTAAACAGACTTGGTCTTCTCTCCCTCGGCTGCGATGGACAAATCGACTCGGTTTCGGAGATGCCCTTGCGGGCAGAAGATGTCTCAGGCGGATCCGCACTCCGCGTCACGTTTACCTTGGTCCTTGAGCACGACCCGCGGGCCTGCGACCTGTGCTCTTCCTTTTCCGGCCTCGTCCTGAAGGCCGTGCTGCCCGTTACAACTAGGCGTCCGAGAAGAGATTTCCTCCGGTTAAGTCAAAAGAGGCCCTGTCGGCGGTGTCCATGGTGGCGGCTCGGCGGATCAGCTCGAGCAAATGATCGCCTCGAAGAGGAGGCGGCGCGGCCGCCTACCTCGGCTGTGGCATTTGTCCCGGTTTCTCTCGGTGCCTCTTATTCGGCTTCTTTTAGGAGCTTTGTCTGACCCTCTCGACAAAGGTGAGGTCCAACTTCTTCTGGACCGTTTTCTGGGTCCAAAGAAGACAAAGGAAGTCTCACTGTCGACGCTCTTGGGACGGGAAAGATCCCTCTCCCCTAGTTGTCGGCCATCGACTTCGGTCGACCCCTCGGCTTCAGCCACTGGTTTCATGGTGTCCTGCAGGCCAGTTGACTCAAGACTCCGGCTAGTGCGGTCGAGATTTTCTCGACCTGCTGGACGGTTGTCGGCTGGAGAAGCTGAGAATCCCTCTCCCGGTCTCCCGGGTGGGAGTTGAGGATCCCGCCGGCTCGCCTGTGCCTCCGGGTTCTGGAGCCTTCGTGGAATCGTCCAAACCGAGGGAGGCCGATTCCTGACACCTCCTCAGCGACCGGCCCTGCCCAGCCGAGGTTCTTGGTCTCGGTCTCGGACGTCTCAGGTCCAGCCGATCCCGCCCGGCATAGGCGTGTCCGGCCCGGCACCACGGCAAGCAGCGCCATCTTCTTTCCTCCTCCTCGGACGAGGGAGGCTTTGGCGCGCGAAGTTGCGCCGGAGGTATGAGGAACTCATGTGGCAACAGTTCTTCTGACCGGAATAAGCCGACGCCGCCGCCTTCCCCGCCATTAAGTGGCTGTCACCAGAGCGGCCGAGACAACCCCTGCTTTAGCCGAGGAGCCTGTTACCAGGCTGGTTGTTCCCAATTCCAGCTGCCCCACCGATTCCGTGGAACCTCCGCCTCCACAGCCGTTAGTTGGGGCTCCGACAAAATTCTCGGTCGGCTCAGGGACTACCCCATAGGGTGTCTGTCACCCTCACTCCCGATAGACCTCGGCAGGTGGAGGGTGGCTCAGGCCGAGGCAGCTCTTTGAGGACTCGTCCAAGGATGATTCCTCCCTTTTCTCCAAGCGAATGGACTTGGAGTCCTCAGGAGGACAGTGGTGGACGATAGCCCTTCATCCTTCCTAGGATTACTCGGCTCATCTCGGAGTCCACTGGGATGAAGCTTGAACCGTTTCTAACGGGCCAGGTATCCCCTCACGGAGATTCTGGACCGAGGGATCTCCCCGGAGGCCTTTCCGTGGCCGAGGCCATAGTGGGTCCAGCCTTGGAGCTCTCGCAGCGCCTGCTTCCTGTCCTGCGCCTGCCAGGATGGCTAACAAGTATGTGGTCCCTACCGGTTCCCTGTCCGTTTTTGGAACATCTCGGCTGAGGGGTTGGTTACCGACAGCGTTTTCCGATGGCCGGGAACGCTAGGGATGTGGACAAACCTCCTGACAAGGAGTCCAAGAAATTGACTATGCTGGGCAAAGTCTCATGCTGCGTCCCTCTCTCGGCCTTCGCCAGGCCAGTTCGGCCGCCCCTCATGGCACATTTTTCTCATGCCCTGTTGGGCTCCTGGATGAGGTCGTCCCTCATCTTCCCGCGGATCTGCAGACTACAGTCAGGCAGGTGGGGACCAGGGCAGGGCAGTGGCCAAACAGCAGCTCCAGACTGCTTTAGATACTGGGGACTCATGTGCCAGGTCTGTGGCGGCCGCAGTGGCTATGCGTCAGGGGGCTTGGTTGAGGATATCCACCTTTACTTTGGATACCCAGCACAAGTTGGCGGATGTTCCCTTTTTGGGGACTGACCTCTTCGGCCCTGGGGTGGAAGGTCACCTGCAGAGGATCGAGAAGTCCAGTGCTACCTTGGACTCTGTCTCTTCCGCTCAGAAGGACAAAGGCCGCAAGCCACAGCCTAAGCCCTTTCATCCTTCTGCGCCCGGCGTCCGCCCAGCAGCGTCAGGGCCAGCAGGCTGGCTTGGCATCCCAAACCCAAGCCTGGAGCCTCCAACAGGAAGCAGGAGGAAGGCCAGGAGGTCCTTGGCGGTCCCTCCTCCAAGCCTGCCCAGTGACGGGCTGAGGGGTGTCGCCCCTAACCCCGTCCGCCTCACCCCAGGTTCCCCTGTGGGGACGGCCCGCACTTCCTTTCCGCCTGGTCCATTATTACCATGGACAGGTGGGTACTGGAGGTGTGGGAAAAGGCCTGCCTCTAGAATTCGAGCAGGCCCCGCCCTTCAGAGCAGCCGCACTGGGGCCTCGGGTCTGCGTAGCCTCACTGTCGGCCTGCCGGGCCGACCTCGCCTCCTCCTCCAAAAGGAGGTGATCAGGGAGGTGGCGGACCCCCCCAGACCCGGGTTTGTGTCCAGGTACTTCCTAGTTCCGAACGGACGGGGGCTGGCGCCCATTCTCTACCTACACGACCTGGAACAAGTTCCTAAGGTCTCGAACCTTCAGGATGGTCACTCTGGCTCAGATAATACCATCCCTGGAACACGGCGTGGTTCTGCTCTCTGGACCTGCAGGACGCATTCTTTCACGTCCTATCCGTCCGTCTCATCGAGATTCCTTCGCTCGAGGGAGGGATCCTCTTCGAGTTCGAGCCATGCCCTTCGGCCTGTCTCCAGCTCCCAGGGTCTTCACCAAATGCATTGCAGTGGTGACAGCTTTCCCGGCACCTTGGGGTCCGGTGTACCCTTACCTGGACGATTATTGATAGCAGCCTCCAGACAGGAGGTGGAGCGGTCCAGAGATCTGGCCTCCAGGTTTGCTCTCAAGTCGGCCTTCTCATCAACGAGGCCAAGTCTGAACTCGAGCCGAAGCAGGTGATTCTGTTTATCGGGCAGAGCTCGACTCTCTGGAGCCAGAGCACGGCTCCCGCGGACAGGGCCGAGGTTCTTACCTCCTTTGCCCAGTCATTTCTGGTTGGCAATTCGCCTGCCGGGACTTCCTGCGCCTCCTGGGTCTCATGCAGCCTGTACCAGCGTGGTCCGTTGGGGCACGCTGGCACATGGCCCCTTCAGTGGGGACTGGCCAGCCAGTGGTCAGCAACGCTGCGATCCATTGGACCAGCGAGTGATGGTGACCCAGGAGATGTGGAACGCCTCCGGTGGTGGACCGTTCCATCTCATCTGCAGGAGGGCATCCCGTTTGTCCGCCTCGAGCTGGACGGTCTCTCTATCGACCGATGCCTCTCTGATGGGTTGGGGTGCCCATCTGGGGAACACCGAGCGACGACCTCTGGTCCCCGCGGGAGTCCCGATGCCACATCAACCTGCTGGAACTCCGGCGGTCCGCCAGCTCTCACCGCCTTTGCTCCGTTTCTCCGGGGCAGGTGGTCTGAGTTCAGACGGACAATACCATGACGCGCTCCATGCTTCTTTGCACGGAAGCCTCCGATTTGGTCACTGCGCGCAGCCTGGAGGCGGATCTCCTAGCCATTCATGTGGCAGGAGCCTCCAACACCCTGGCCGATGCCTGGCCGGATAGGGGCTGCATCTCACGAGTGGTCTCTCCTGCCGGAGGTAGTACAAGATCTGTTCTCCTACTGGGGCACACTTCAGGAGGACCTGTTTGCCTCCAGGGAGAACGCAAGCTGAGGCTGTTTCATGCCCGCCCCTCAGTAGGGGCTCCGCTGCAGGGGATGCCTTGTCGAGGCTGTGGACCCGGGCCTCTTCTCACGCCTTTCCCCCATTTCCCTTGATTCTGCAAGGTGCTTCTCAAAGCAGGAGGGACAAGGCGGCAGGTGATCCTGATAGCCCCAGACTGGCCCGCCAGTTCTGGTACCAGATCTCCTCAGCCTCAGCTTCTAGGCTCCCGAGGCAGCTTCCAGCTCGCCTGGACCTGCTCTCAGTTAATGAGGGAAGGTGTTCCATCCGGACCTTCAATCCCTGCACCTGAGCGGCAGAGTTCCAGGCTTTGGGTCTTTCCGACAAGGTCCTCAGTGTTGTTGAGGAGTCCCGTAGAGTCGACCAGGAATGCTATGCCTTCAAATGGAAGAGATTTTCCATTTGTGTCAGGCAAGGGCTTGGACCCTTCCTCCTGTCCTTTGGCAAGCATCTTGGACTATTTATGATCCCTTTCTAGTCAAGGGCTTAGGTCGATGTACCCCTAAGGGGTGCACTCTGGCAGCCATCTCTTGCTTACCGGGCGCGGCTGGGGAGCAGTCTGTGGCGCTGGAGAAGGTGGTCTGGCGCTTTTCAAAGGCCTTGATCACATTTCCTCCGTGCGAGAACCTCCACCTCTGTGGGATTTACTGCTGCTACTGGCTAAGCTCATGGGCAAGTCATTCAACCAATGCACAGGTGTGAACTCTCTCACCTGTCATGGAAGACCGCCTTCTTGGTGGCTATCCGTCAGCCAGAAGGATGGGAGAACTCCAGGCGCTTTGCATCGAGTCTCCTTACCTGGTCTTCCACAGGGACAAAGGTTGTCCTTCGCCCCACCGAAATTCCTTCCAAGGTGGTGTGAGTTTCATCTTAACCAGGTGTTGACTCTGCCGGTGTTCTACCCCAATCACACCTCGGAGGTCGAATACAGGCTCCATACTTTGGACCCTAGAAGGCGCTTGTTATTGTAGGAGCGACGCCTGAAATTGGGAGAGGTTCACCAGCTGTTTGTCACCTACGCTGAAGCCGCACCTGGCAGACCTGCAGCCAAGCGGACGATAAGCAGGTGGGTCACCTCCTGCATAGATCTCTGCTACAAGTTGGCGGGCATGGAGCCTCCCAGAGGGATGAGAGCTCATTCTACCCGTCATACTGCTGCATCGGTGGCTGCTTCCAGGGACGTCCCTATCCAGGATATCTGCAGGGCTGCTACCTGGAAGTCTGCACACACCTTCATCACCCATTACCACATCGACTTTGAGTCACGCCGGATGCTGGTTTTGGGCCCTCGGTTCTCCAGTCTCTATTCCCTAAGTAGGGGTGTGCGCTTGCCTCCCTCCTCCGGAGAACTGCTAGGAGTCTGCCAGACAGTGTGGATGAACAACATATCCATGTCCCTAGAAATACAGGTTACTCACCTGTAACAGGAGTTCTAAGAATGGTATATGTTGTTCATCCACACCTCCCACCTGACCTCCCGGCTTCAACGCACAACCTGAGCTTCCAGCGGCTAGATCTGGCCATGGGGGAGCCGAGAGTTTACCACCGGTGGGTGGGAGGAGCCAGCTTGAAGACCTTCCGGCAAGATTTAAGTGGCAAGGAACCTGCCAGACAGTGTGGATGAACAACATATACCATTCCTAGAACTCCTGTTACAGGTGAGTAACCTGTATTTATTACCTCCCTGTTTCTGCTAGTAATGCCCTGCCTATGCATGCCAACACTCCATTGGCCTTTCCTGCTGTCCTGCTACATTTTATTCCTACCTTAAGGTTTGAGGAGACTATGATCCCAGATCCCTTTCCCTTTTATGTTACTTTAATTTCCTTCCCACCGAGGGTGTAACCTGCTCTTCTGTTCCTACTCCCCAAGTGCATCAGAGCGCACCTCTTGGCAATAAATTTCTGCTGCCACATCCCAGACCATTTTTCAAGCATCTTTAAGTTCTCCTCATGTCCTCCACCCCCCACCCCAGTGTTCACCCTATTGCATATTTTCGTATCATCAGCAAATAGGCACACCCTCCCTTCAGACCCTCAGCAATATCACTGATGTAGATGTTGAAGACAAGCGGACCTAAACTGACCCCAGTGGCACTCCACTCTTCACCCTCACCGTGCCACAGTGCACCCCTGCTTAGCACCACCCTCTGAGTTCTTCCTGACAGCCAGGCATCCACCCAGCTTGTTATTTACCCACCCCAGGATTTCCATCTTGCTCACCAGCTCCTATGGGGATGGTGTCAAAGACCTACTGAAGTCCAGTTGGGCCATGTCCACCCTCCCCAGAAGGCCTCAGTCAGCTGAGTCACCAATCAAAGAACTGAATTAGGTTTGTCTGCAAGACTTCCCCTTTGTGAAGCCATGCTGTCTGCTGTTCTGCAAACCCTCCTCCGGTAATGCACCACCCTCTCCTTGATTACTGCCTTCATTACTTTCCCCACCATTGACGTGAGGCTGACAGGTTGATAGCTTCCTTCACCTCCTTACTACCTCCTTTGTGTAAAGGCACTATGTCTGCCCTCTTTCAGTCCCCTCCGCACTCTTCCTCGTATCCAGGGACAAGTTAAAGGCCTTGTCAAGGGGCAGCCAACTCCTCCTTCAATTCCCTGATCAGCCTGGGGTGTAACCCCTCAGGCCTCATTGCCTTGTCCACCCTCAATCTGTCTAGCTCTGCCCTAACCCTATACACAGTGAGTGGACTCTGATCCACCCATTTGCCCTCCTTCCTCTTCTGACTTTAGCTCAGGTCCCCCACTGCCTCCTCTCTGTGAATACCGAGCTAAAGTACTTATTTAGTAACTCTGCTTTTCACAGTCCTTTTCCAATTTATTTCTCCTCCCCAGCCTAGTAATCCCCTGCCTTGCCCTTCTCCCTCTCCCTCACATATCTGAAAAGGTTGTCTCTCCCTCCCCCGCCCTTTGGCCTTTTTGCTATTTTCTCCTCAGTATCTGCTTTGCCCTTCTGATCTGCTTCTCGCCATACTCCTCTTTTCCCTATACTCTTCCTTATCTTCCTCACTGAGTGTCCTCTTCAGTTTTGGAAAGCCTCCTCCTTTCCTGACTGCCCCTGCAACCTCCTTTGTAAACTAAAGCGTCTCATCCCCTTTGTTCTTCCTAACCTTTTTGATGCACATTTCCGCAACTTTCAGTACCCTCTCTTGATAGCTTGCCATAACCTCTTCACTGCCCCTATATTCTCTGTACACCCATTGTCTCCCTTACTATCCTTCTCATCTTGCCAAAGTTCGTCTGAAGTCCATGACTGTAGTACTTGTTTTACTTGTCTCCTCCTCCCTGCCCTGCCCTGACCCTAAACATTACTGTGCTGTGGTCGCTGTTGCCCAAGGCTTCTCCCACCTGCACCTCCTCTTCACTCTGACCATTGGTCAGAACCACATCCAGCAGGTTGCTGCCCTTGTTGGCTCCCCTGACTAGCTGTTGAAGGAATACCCCTAAAGTGCAGCTAGTATCTCCTGCTCCTTGACGATGTTGCATCCTGGATTTTCCAGTCTACTTCTGGGAGGTTTAGGTCCCCTACCAGCAGTAGCTCTCCTTTAGGGCCAGCCTTGTGATTGCCTGAGATTAGCTGTTGATCACCCTCCTCCTTGCGTAGGTGGCCTGTATAGCACCGCCAGTCGCAAGGATTCTCCTGTCCTCCTACCTAGCATTACCCATGGTAGCTCAGGCTCCCCATCCTTTTCTTGTCCTTTAGTTACACTTATGCCTTCCCTGATGTATAAAGCAACTCCACCCCCTTCTTACCCTCCCTGTCCCTTCTGAACAGTCTGTAACCTGGGATAGTTGTTTCCCAGGTGTGCAGCTTTGTCCTCCAGGTCTCGCTTACAGCTACTATATCTAGTCCTTCGTCCCCCATGAAGTCTACCATCTTATTTGCTAAGCTCCTGGAGTTGGCTGCTGAGCCCTTCCACCAGGTTCCTCTCCACCCCCCCTTCTCTGTTCTTCCTCATGCCCAGTATTTTAGCATTATCCTGGGGCTGTACCCCATTTCTCCTGCCTTGTGGTGCGTATTCCTCCTCTCACCCCAATCTAGTTTAAATTGTAGGTTTCTTCCATGAACTCTCCTAATTTTGCCCTATTCGGGTGCAGTCTGTCTGGAGCAAATAGACTGTCATCCCCCACGTGGATCCACAGTCCCCTACTAACCCATACCCCATTTGCTTGCACCACCCCACCAGTCACTCATTGAACTCCTTAATCCTCAGCCTCCTATCTGTACTTGCCTTTGGTACTGGCAACACCTCAGAGAAAACCACTGATTTGAACCCCAGACTACTGCAGTGTCTAGCAAGTGCTCTAAATCTTGCCTGCACCTCCAACAGGCTTTTTCCCCACCAGGTCATTTGTTCCCAGGTGGAACATCAAGTCTGTTTCTCATCCTGCCGTTTCCCATGGAGGGACTAGTGAATGACCTCCGCTGCTGTCATGCCTGGCAGACACTCAACCCCTACTGTGCTACTCTTGCCCCCATCTAAATTCTTTTATTATAGAGTCCCCAACAAGTAGGACCCTGTTCTCCATCACTTTCTGTTTGCATTTCCCTTCTGTCCTTCTCCCAACCCCTTCCATTACATTTCCCACCCTATTCTCCTATCCCTTTGCCCGTTTC
Organism: Neoceratodus forsteri; assembly: GCA_016271365.2. Classification (NCBI taxonomy): domain Eukaryota; kingdom Metazoa; phylum Chordata; order Ceratodontiformes; family Ceratodontidae; genus Neoceratodus; species Neoceratodus forsteri. The sequence goes on from CM057449.1 coordinate 333,749,152, forward strand.
ATCTCCCAGTGTGCTGTCTTCCCATGTGCTCCCTAGTTCCATGCTCCCACAGGCGCCTACTGCTGGGCTGCCCGTGATCTGCCCCACCTTCTGCAAGCTTTTTCCTTCCCTTGATTTGCCCCAAGCCCTGCCTTGCTTGAATTTCCTGGAGAAATGTCCCCTTTTCCAGCCCGTCTAGCCGTGGCCCTTGAGACCTGAGCTCCTACCCCCCCTTTTTGAGGTTGCCCTTTCTGGTGTATTCACCCCCACGCCCATCCTTATGTTTACTACTTTCCTTGTTCTTTCCCAAAAGGCATCCCATTTTCCAATTTTCCTTCTTCTTCCTTCGTGCTTGCTTCCCCTATGTCCCCAGAATACTCCGCTTCCTGATTTTCGCCCCCATTTATTACCCCTAGTAGAGCATATCTGTTTTTCTGCTACAAGCCCACTGCCTGTATCCTTCCACCCCACCCCGCCCTGTGATCCCTCCCTTCTGCTGTACCTTGTTACTTGCCTTGGGAAAGTGCAAGCTGTGTTATCTCCACTAGGCTGGGAATCTCCTTCCTCCCTAGTGCCACACTCTCCCTGCCTAGTTTAAATTTACGCCTATCCCCAGTCTCTCGTCAGTGTACTCCTGCAGTTTTGCTCTTAGTAGCCTTGCTACTGCATCACCTGTGTATAACCTGTCCCTTCTGTAGAGGTGTTCATCCGACCACGTATTCCCCAAATCATCTATACATGTGAAGCCCTCCTTCCTGCACCACTGCCTTAGCCAGTGGTTAAAGTCCCATATCCTGAGTTGCCTGGCCATGCTAGCACAATGTACTGGTAGACTTCCAAAATGTCAGGAACTGACCATCCCTCTACAACCATACGTAAGCTCCTAAACCTCTTTTGAACCAATTCCCACCTCTTTTCCTGCTAGTCATTCTGCACTTCAGATGCAGTACTAGGTGCGGCTTACATCCCACTAAATTGATGCAGTCCTTTATCCTGGGGAGCACCCATCTAGCTTCCATACTTGGGTGCAAAAGACCTCCCTTAAAGCTACTCTGCTTCTTTGCCAGTGAATCCCTTTGATGATTGAATCCCTACACACTGCAACGGCCACTGCATTTTCTGTCCTCAAGAGTGCCTTGTCTACCCTGTCCTGACCCTCCATCCTCCCTCCACCCAGTGCCGGTGCATTCCTCTGTTCTCTGATTGCCCCGACTTGACCCCCTCTTTTCTCCCATCCTTTCCTTGTTGCCAGCTATCCTCCCTGTCCACTTTGGCCATCTTCCCTGTCTGAGTACCAACTCTCTGATTCTGCCACCCCCAACACCCTACCTTCCTCCAAGCCCATCCCACCCTGCTTCCACGCACTGCACATCCTCCTTGATCCTCCATGATCGTGCCACTCGGCTTGGCCTCCTTAGTTCCCTCACGTCGCCATCCTCATTTCCCTTTCCTGACATGGCCCTCCTGCACTGCATACACCCCTCACTCCCTCCTTCTCTTAACTCAGCCAGGGCTAGAAATGGGTAGAACGTGGTTCATGCTGTTGATCAGAAGTCTAGCCTCCCTTGAACCACACTGGAAGGACTTCATAAAAGTATATTGAGGTTGTAGCCAGTTTGAGTCTCGTGACCAGCTCCTTAAATCAGTCCTTACCTCTCCCTGAGGCTGCCAGCTAAATTGATTGTCCTCTGGTGGATAGTTACGTTAGGTCTCGTCCCCTTTCCATCCCTGTGAAAATCCTTTCAATTCTGTGTGTATCCTTAACTGCTGATGCCTCTGGGGAGGCACCTGACAACCCTGTTCCCTGCATATGCTCTCCATCTTTCTTATGATGGCGTCCCCAACTACTAGCAGATTCATTGGTCTTCTTCCTGCCCGTGGGTCCCTCTGTCATCCCAGGTGTCACTGTGTGAAGAAGTCTGCCTCAAGGTAACAGGTACCTCTCCTTTGAGGGAATATTGGTGACTTGCTGCTCAGGGGAGCAAAAAGATTCCATTACTATCACTGGAGTCTTACCTCCCATGTGAGCCCCTCTACCCCCCATGACTGCTCAACACCTCTCTGATTTTGGACCTTAGCTGTCTGTTAGGGAAGTGGGGCAATAGCCACCTGCTCCAGCCTCACAAGTGGCCCAGCTAATGGAGAAGGCTTAAGTCAGCTCATAACAGCCAGTTCGCCATGTGTACTGCACACTGGGCAGTGTATTCCAGAGCTTTCCTTTGAAGATGGCTGTTCCACAGCCAGCAGCACACCAGGCTCCCTCCCGACTCCCCCCCAGCAGTTCTGCCACATTCTCACATTTTCATTCCACCCCCTGTTGCTGTACATTACCTTCCAGTTTACAGTAATCTTGTGGCCCCATCGGCCCCTCTAAAAAGGCTGTGATGCAGACACTTCCTCCACCATGTAAATGTGTTGAATTTATTAACACTGGGCATGAATGAATTAATTTGTTAGGTATTTCATTCTTTGCCGTCCTGGTAGGATAATCTTAGAAGCAAAAGTCTGATGATATCTTTCCATATAAAATGACATTTTAATGCAAATAAAATGTGCACATACTGATAATTTCACAACTTGACTGTGTAGGCCCAGTAGGATAGTGGCATTTACACTTCCCGTTAGTGAATAGGGTTTGCATGTGAGCCCTGAGTCTCACACTGGAGTTGACTGGGGACTGAGTGCATCATGGAGATGTGGCCATGACTGGGGGGTCAGATAGTCCGCCCAACATCACCCCTCTAGTGACTGACCATGGAATGGCATTGGCTCAGCTGTAAAACTCACCAGTTGTTCAGGGTGGGGGCCATACAAAACCCTTGCCTCACAAATCAGGGAAAATAATTTCAAAATCAGGGATAAATGATCTAAATTAGGCACACATCTGAAAAGTGGAAATATCAGTTATGGAAGCTGTTACAGGAGGTGGCTTCCTGTGAAAGGCATTTGTCTGACAGAAAACTAGATTGTAACATTGTTTGGTATTACTGTATTTCATGATTGGAATCAGTACTCCTCCGTCTGAAATTCCTAATTAGGAGGCATCAAGGAGTTATTTTCAGCAAAATTGGGGACATCCTTGAACATCAGGAGCACTTTAGATGTATTGGAGGTAGACTGTCCAGAAAAATGGGAAAACACAATTAATGAGAAAAATAAAGCACCTTCTAGAGACAGAATGGTCACTTCTAGATCTTACTTGAAACAGCTCTTGCAGCAAGTTACACCATTAGGACTAGGCCGGCGGGTGCCAGGACCCCACGGAAAAATTCTAGCTAGCAATATCCAGCGGGGACCGCCTCGGCGATGGCCCCTCCCGACATCAGGCATCCACATAAAAGGGGGGTGGTCCCCAGCATCCCCAGTTCTTTTCCACCGTCGACTCACAGTATCGGCCTCCACGGAAGCCTGCTCTACTCTACGACGCTTGAAACTTCAATTTAAATAAAACTTTACTCCATGTCTGCTTCTTCACTCCTTCTCCCGGCTGGATGTCCCTCTAAGAGCCTGCTGCAAGGAGATCCCATTTGCAGACCATCATTCTGCCTGTGTCAGGTGTCTGGGCCTGTAGCACACACCCAGACCTGCTCAATCTGCTAACAGTTTAATAGCAGGACCCTGGATCCGCCGCCAAAGGCTCCTTCAGAGATTCCTCCTCGAGGAGAAATTAAAAGATGAAGAAAAGACCTTCCTGTAAAGGGAATCTTCTCAAATCTGAGAAGCACCGGACAAGCATCAGGACTCAGACAGAGCAAAATCTCCAAGCAGGGCCTCAGAGTCCAGGACCAGCTCGAGCTCTGCCGGTTCAATAGATCTCCTTCCTGGGCTCGCTCTAGCCTCCCGTAAAGGTAAGGTCTTCAGGGGCTCCTCCACCTCCTGCACCTGCTCAAGACCTCTCGGCATCGGATGCCTCTAAGCCTGCTCCTTCAGACAGGCATAAAAAGACTTCCTCTAAATCACGAGGGCATCTGACTGACGCTGGGACATGACTTTAGCTTCGCCTCCCAACCTCCTAAGAAGACTTTGAGCTGATGTCCCTGGCGGATGACGGAGTCCAAGAAGGCATCCGACCCAGCACCTGAAAGGCGACCAGCTACTATACCAATACCAGTGGACACCAGAGCGTCAGAGGTCCTTAGGCGAAGAGGCTACCCGCACATGCAGACGACCAAGCAGGCGACACGGAGGATGCCGCTTGCACAGGGAGCCGGATCCAGTGCTTCCCCAGGACCTGACGCAACCCGAAGACAGGCTCCTCACCAACGCCGGGTCCGTCAGTCAGGTATGAACATCCAGGAGGTGCAGGATTTGTTCACCTTCTGGTGGGAAGCCATCAGAAGGACGTGGTTCCTCCTAAGCCTCAGCCTCCTCGTCCCACCTCACCTCCTCCTAGGGTGCCAAGATGACAGACCTCTGACCCCCAAGGAGCCTACTCCACCTCCTCAGGGCCGATCGAGAGACAAGAAACGCCTTCACATTTTCCTCAGGGTTCTCGGTCAAGCGACCCAGGGCAGATGTCGATCATTGGGAGATGACTCCAGACGGATATGTCTGACATCTCCATGTCTCTATCTCCCTCCGTCCCCCATCACTAGACCCATGGGACCTCCCTAGTCGCCCGGATGATCCCTCCTTTTCGGAAATCATAGAGGCACATCCGGACAATATGGGATGGGAGACTGAAGAGCTAGGCCCCGAGACAACGCCTTGCCCGTTAGCTCAAGCAGAAGACCCGAAGCCTGTGGTGGTCCTACCTTTGGTGGACATCTTATCGGATGTCACCAAGGCAGCTTGGAAGCATCCGTATTCCACACCGGCTGTTCCAGAAGGCTGAACGCTTTACAAGGATCCTCACGGAGGACCAGTATTTGGTGCAACCACCCTGGCCGGCTCTCTGGTTATTACTGCATCTCATGACCGGTCCCAGCTGCCTCAACATTTGAGCACCCAGCTCTGGACCAGGAATCTAAGCAATTAGATTCCATGGAACACGCATGGCGCGGCTGCTACATGCTCTGTTAGGTCTTTGAACCATCTGACGAGCATGGTGCACTTCAGAACGCCTCTGGGATCAGGGCCAAGACCTTATTAAAGATCTACTGGATGGCGAAAGAAGGAGGAGCTGCAAACTCCTCCAAACTGGGTCTGACATGGGGACCCAGGTTCTCCGAGCCGCTACGACTCAGGGACTCAGCAGCCAGGGGAGCAGCTACAGGCATTTGTCTCCGAGAGTCGTGGCTGAGGGTCTCCGAATTTTCCTGGATGTCCAGAAGTCTTTCCTGGACGTCCCTTATAATGGAGCGGTCCTCTTTGGTGAAGAGTTTGAAAGGTCATCACCAAATTGCAGGACACTGGGAAGGCAGTCAGGACTATACAAGCCATGTACAGAGACCAAAATCTGGTTCCTTTCGTAGGAACCAGAATCGCTTCGCAGGCCGCCAACAAAGGCAACAGCCACGATCTGGCCAGCAACCCAGGGGCAATTTCGCCATAAGAATCAAGCTAGGTTCCTCGGCCAGCCCAAACATTCAAAGCAGCCCAGCCCCTCGGGCCAACACCACCACAGCATGATTCCTTTCCCAGGCCTCGCCCTCCTCTGGATCACAGGTGCTCGAGAAGGTTGGGTGTCGCATCTCCATCACCTTTCAGGATAGCAGAGGATCACCTCTGACCAGTGGGTGTTGCAGTTGGCCTAACGAGGCCACTCTATAGAGTCCCTCGATCACCCAACATCCAGACCTCCCTGCTCTCCGCTATACTCAGGTCAGCATGCTCTGCTTATTCAGCAGGAGATCTTGGCCCTCCTACACAAGGAGGCCATAGAACATGTTCCACTGAACCAGAGAGGAACGGTTACTATTCCCACTTCTTCCTGATTCCAGAGAAATTGGGGACGTGCACCCATTTTGGATCTTAGTGATCTCAACAACTTTGTGTTGTACAACATTTCTGCATGGTGACCCTGCGGGTTTCATTCCCATGCTTAAAGAGGGCACATGTCTGGTGTCGCTGGACATGCAGGGCTGCACCTACATCTCCGATTGCTTGAGTGCACCACAGATTTCTGCGCTTGAGTTTCTGGGACACCACTACCAGTTCGAGCCCTCCCTTCGGACTGTCTTTGGTACCTCGGTGTTCATGCAGTGTGTGGCAGCAGCTCTCAGGAGAAGAGGCCACTGTGTGTTTCTGTACCTAGACGACTGGCTCCTCATGGTACCCTCACAGGAGGCCCTGATGTCCACAGTACAGGATACCTGTTCCTCTTCCTATCGCTGGGCATCACCATCAATCAGGAGGAGAAGTACCTTGTTCCGTCTCAGAACTTGCACTTTATAGAGCGGTTCTCGACACAATTCAGGGAAGGGCATTCCTTCCCCAGGACAGGACGGAACACATCAGACCCTCATAAGGGACATAAAGGAAAAGAGTCGTTATCAGCTCGCACCGTCCTTTACCTGCTCGGACACATGGCGGCCATTGCGACGGTTCCCCTAGCTCGACTCCATATGCGGCTTACTGAGTGGATGCTGAAGCACAATGGGACCAAAAGTAGGATCATCTGCAGCATCCAGTCTGGATCACGAACGCAGTCATCCAAGACTGGCATTGGTGGCTCGTCCCAGACTTCCTCTCGACGGGAGTCCTCTTCACTCGCGCCACCTCCTTCAGTGTCTCTACACACGGACACCCGGGTCTGGATGGGAAGCTCACCTCAACGGTGTCAGGACTCAAGGCTCCTGGACATCTCTGGAGTCCCATCTTCACATAAATATTCTGGAGATGAGAGCCATTCTATCGCCTTACAGGCATTCCAAACAGAGATTCCACCGGTACTCTTCTGATACAAACAGACAATACCGTGGTGATGTACTATCTCAACAAACAAGGAGGCAGTCATTCCTACCTCCTTTGCATGGAGGCTCAGAGGGTTTGGAACTGGTCATTGCAACACGGTGCACACATCATTGCAGTACATGTTCCCGTGTGGACAACACTATTGCAGACAGCCTAAGCTGATCACAGGACAGGGTCCACGAATGGAACTGCTTCAGGAAGACGCAGAGGACCTGTTCCACAGATAGGGGACACCAGAATTAGACCTCTTTAGTCCCCATTCAACGCAAAACTGCCCAATTTCTGCTCGCTAGGTCCAGGGCCTGGTGTTTTCTGGCGAGATGTGTTGTCCCTCTCTTGAACTGGCAGTTTCCTCTGCGCTTTTCCACCCTTTCCTTTGATCCAGAGGGTTCTATTGAAGTCTGCCAGAGCAAGCGTGCCTTATTCTAGTAGCATCCTTTTGTCCCAGGCAGATTTGGTTCCTCTCTTACATCAGCTGGCCCAGGAACCTCCGGTGCCTCTGCCATTTTGCTCACCTTCTATCCCAGTAGACAGGCTCCTTGGTCCATCCGGATCTTTGGTCTCTGAACCTGCATGCCTGGCTCCTAAGGGCACAGCAGTCCTGAGATACGGGTCTCTCAAGAAGTTGCGGACGCTCTGGTGGCAGCCAGAAAACCTCTACATGCTATTTACGCCATGAAGTTGTAGATTTTGTATTTGGGCTCAGGTTCGAGCATTGACCCCATGGAGTGTTCTGTAAGATCTGTTTTAGATTACCTCCTATCTCTCTATGAGGCAGGACTTGCCTATTCTCCATTAAGATCCATCTTTGTGCTATTTCACGCACCATTCTCCAATAGATCACAGGTCTGTAGCTCAACTAGAGGCTTCTTGCCTTTTTGCACGGCATCTGCACTTGAGATCTCCATCAAAGACCTGGTTCCACCTTGGGATCTTTCCTTTGTTCTAGAGCAGCTTATGCTGCTCCTTTGAATGAGTCGTGGATTGCGAGCTGCCTCTTCGCTTGGAAGACGCCACTTTTAGTTGCTGTTACTTCTGCCAGAAGAGTTTCTGAGTTCATGCACTCATGTGCAAGGATCCTTATTTGGTTTTTCACAAGGACAGGGTGTCCTTAAGAACAAATCTTAAGTTCCTTCCCAAGGTGGTCTCGGCTGTCACACTCAACCAGAATATAGACTTACCAGTGTATTACCCGAATCAACGGTAACAGGGGAAGCCTGTTGCACACTTTGGATGTGCATAGGTGCCTCAGATGTTATTCAATCAGAACCAATGCCCATCGGATCTGACCAGCTCTTTGTTTCCACGCACAGAGGATGATCGGTGCTCCTGTTTCCAAACAGTCGCTTTCTAGATGGCTGGTAAAGTGTATTATGTTTTGTTTTAACGTATAAACCCTTACTGGACCGTGAAGGGTCATTCTACCAAGGGGTGGCTACCTTGCTGTGCTTAAAATGTTTCACTTCAGCCATCTGTGCAGCAGTGAACTGGAGCACTGTACACAATTCATCAGGCACTACAGTGTGGATATTGCCTAGGTGCAGAGCTGGTTTCGGTTGGCGGTCATTCTGGGACTTTTGTCCGAAGCTTGGGGCTTTCCTCCTATCCTCGCCCCGATAACAACTTGGTCCCTTACTGCTTGGGAATCAGTCCTAATGATATAACGTGCTGCAAGAGCTGTTTCTCAAAGTAAGATAGTACAGTTACGTAAGAACTTACCGTAACAGTAGATCTTCAGAATGGCTCTTGCAGCAAGTAGTTTCTCCCACCTTCCCTCTGAGGTTGTGTCTCTGACCTAGTTTCTAGGCTACAGCATCTTTCAACGCCTTCTGCAACCTTCCTTTGAAGCGGATCCTCGTCTCCCTTCAGATGTCATTCTTGGGCCGGGAGTCTCCAGCAGGAGAACTGGGGATGCTGGGGACCGCCTCTTTTATGTGATGCCTGACGGGACAGTCCTCTGGATATTGCTAGCTAGAATTTTTCCGTGGGGTTCTGCCTGCTGGTTTCAGTCCTAATGGTGTAACCTGCTGCAAGAGCTGTTCTCAAGATCTACTGTTACGGTAAGTTCTTACGAAACTGTACTTTCATATGACCCATTGTTCTGGTGTGTCACCACCTAGCTTCCAGCTCCCTTAAGAGAAGAGAAATAGTCCTGTTTGGGAGAGAAATGTTGGTCTAAATCTGAATCCTCTGCCCTGTAAGAAACACATGATAGCGCTTAAGGGGATTACATCGAGGTGGCTCTAAACTAGGCTACACACTAGAGTTTATATGTAGCTGATGACGCCACAAAATTTCAAGAGTTTATAGATGAACTTTAAGATCTAGCTTTTCTTAGTTTTTATATTCAAATTGACATAGGTTTTCAACTAGAATCATATTTCCTCTTTTCTCATATGTTTCCTTTGCTTTTTAGAATAAAATACTAATGGCAGTTGTCAGTGAATGTTGGCTACTTATTAATCTAGTACAGTATTTGCCGGTATGATCTACATGCTGTCGACGCTCAATGAAAACTGATATCACTGTTTTCTGTTGGGCCACCAGTTGAGAGACCATGGGTCATGTTTGAATCCTGAATCCCAAATGGAAGCTGGCTGGGGGTCAAACGTGTTATGGAAGTGAGGCACAGTATTATGGAATTGTCACAGCAAATGCAACACATAATGATATTTTCATGGAAGATGCTACAAATCATGGAGTTGTCATGGAAAATGCCCACAATAGTGGAATTTTCATAAAAATAGGAATAGTTACGATAGTCATGATTTTCTTGTTTTCTGTAACAAAAGTAAAGCCTTAAACATAGTGTAGTATAGTGTGTGTATATGTAAAGTCTCGTTGACCAAAAGGTCAGGTGGATATTAAACCAAAAGATGAGTGGGTGCTTGTTTTATATTGAGAAGCTTGCTTACCAGTACAGATCAGAGGATAAAGAGCCAGGCAGGTCCAACATCTGGCTGAACATATACAGTGCCCAGAAAATCTGACTGGTAGCTGCAGGCAGTCCATGGCATTTTTTTCTTTTTAGTCTAGGTATTTTCTCCCGACCAGCCCCACGTCACTTTTTCTGGTCCTCTGGCGACCACCCAGCCTCACTGACCATAAACTACAACACTGATGCCATCTCCCATGGTTTTTCCCTCCATGGCAGGGGGCTTGTGGAGATGGTTGTCCAGTCCTCTGTGCCACAGTCAGGATCCAGAGGCAGGGAAGGGGCTGATCTGGGTAGACCTGAGTGTGCCAGCTTGCAGCTGCCATATGGATGTAGCCTGGCCTTTTCTCTCTGTAATGTTGCCCTCGCCCCATGGAGGCCTCAGAGGCACATCATCCCTGCAGCTGGAAGATGTCCTCTGGGCCCCAGCCTTATGGATGCTGATGCTGGAGAAGCAAGCCGCTGACCCACACAGTTGAGAGTACACTGCTGCTGTCAGTACTCCTTGATTCTCAGCCACCTGTTTGCCTTCTTGAGCACCGGCATGGGACCACAACATGCTACCCACATCGGGTGACCCCACCATGGCATTTCTGACTAGTTTTATAATGGAGGGATGATTTCTGTTGTTAATGTTTGTTTACTTTTATTGTGCAGTTTCTTGTAGGTAAAAACAACATCAAACTTGGCACCCAGAACTATGCTGCATTTAGCCAGATGACGGTAAAAACTACAGAAACAAAACCTGCAAAATGCAGGAGGGAATTTGACGATTTCTTTTCTTTTGAATCAGGGGTTTAGTTTGCTGCAAACACAAATCTTGGAGAAATCTCATGCCAGTGGCACCTCGTGATTGAGCCTCTCTGGCGCCTTGAGGTCTGCCCATACTCCAGCCCATCTTCAGACCCTGCAGGGTTCTTCCCCATCCAGTCTAGGGGCAGCCTGAGTCACTTTGCCTTGTGGTTGTTGGTTGAAATGTAGTCATTGGCATGGTGGAAAATCTGATCTGACATCTGAGACCAGCTGCTCATTTGGTGAAGTAAGGATCTGGGCTCAGGAGATGTGAACTGGAGTATGGTCACTGAACCAGGCCACATTAATCTCTTTCTCTGTCTTTCTCCTTCAGTGTCTCTGCTCTTTAATCTCCTGGTTACTGTACAGTGATACTATCCCTAGCAGGCCTCTAGGTGGAGAGTCCATCCTCATGGGAACCACACAGAGCCTGTGGTAACATTGGGATCCATCATATATTGTGGGCTTATAATAGCAGTTGGTCCCAAGTAATACTGTTGGGCAGCAGTCTCATTTGTTGTCTTGCATCTGTCAGAATCTAGCAATGACTGGGATTACATTAACTGAAAAAATGAACACTCATCCTGTCCGTAATCATGAATGTGGGTGTGCATGTAAAACACATACTGTAGATTTTGTCTCTCCCCTTACCATCACCACTATTTAATGCCAGATGGATCCCAAGCATGTTACGAAGACTTCCACTCCCATGCTGTGGTTCGAGCTCCTATAATAAATTTTGAGAGAGTGCTGCTGTGTATTAGGCTTTCAGTAGATTGACCACATATAAAAACTAATCAAGGGAGCCATCACTGAGCAATGCAGTTGGGTGAAAGCACTGACCTTTGAACTTGTAGAACAGGTGTTGGTCCAACTTGGCCTTGTGTAACACAAGCCTAGTCTCTTCCCACACCTCTTACACGGTACCTCACATTAAAAAAAACATTACATGGCTTGGCACATAGAACTTGTTTCTTCCCCAGTTGACAACAACATGGAGACAAATTCCTTCATACCTCCAGCACAGGACAGCCCCTGCAGGTCAGGGTTTAAATGAACATGGAGGCTGAATTCCCTTTACTCCAGGAGAGGGAAGTCTTTCCAGGTCAGGATATGAAACAACATAAAGTCTGAATTCTCTCACACCTCAGGATAAGGCAGTTACTCTAGGTCAGAGTTTGAATAAACTTGGTGACTAAATTTCCCTTTCATCCCATGAAACGGCAGTCATGCCAGGTCAGAATTTGAATAAACATGGAGCATGAAGTCCCTTCTCCAGGACAGGGTGACCCTCCAGGTCAGGGTTTGAATGAACATAAAGATGGAATTCTCTCGCTCCAGGAGATGGTGGCCCTCCAAGTCAGAGTTTGAATGAACATAGAGGGAATTCTGAATAAACATGGAGCATGAAGTCCCTTCTCCAGGATAGGGAAATCCTCCAGGTTAAAGTTTGAATGAATATGGAGACTAAATTCACCACTCATCCCAAGGAGAGAGGTGTCCCTCTAGGCTGTAGTTGGTGTTCATTATTATAGCATAAGGAAGCCTACACATACCCATCCAAACTGCCTGTCTGAAATGAGTTGTAATGGGGTTCGCCCTGCTTCTGTGACCATTGGTCCATACCACTCATCCAGCCAGATCAAGTGCCCTGGCCACGCAGGAAACACCAACAAATCCCCACTGTTGAAGCTGTGGATGAAGTGCCCTGCCTTAGAGCAGCACACCCATGCGCATGCCCCGGATCATTGGGTTTACCTGTGAAATTTGAGGTGTGAGTACCCTTCAGCAGCACCAGCAGATTAAAAGAAATGAAAATAAAGCTCTAGCCTTGCATTGCTGGGGATCGATGGTGTCAGCATGGCATGTGTCTTGTTAATCTTAAATTTTAAGGTGGTGGGGTTATAAACCTTCCCTCTAATTACAGAACCCTGCAGCCTCAGATTTACTTTTTTCTTGTACGATCTTTGACCACCACCAATTGACTTTCAATACTGTACTGTGTATATCCAGTGTATATAATGGGTGTACAGTGGGTTATTTTGGGATATATTTCTCAATCCTGTAAAACTCTCAGTCTGATGGAAATAATCTTGGTTAAGTTTGAAACCCAGGATGGTGCTGGCACAAGTGGTGCACACTTCAAACTAAAAGGACCTTAAAAGCCTCCGCTTTGTCTCTTGAAAAATAATTGAACTACAGTACTTGCATTCTGACACGTCAGAAGTTGGTGAGAACACTGGCTTATCAAGAATGCCAGATGTGTACCCAGAGTGGTGAGAGACATCGGGGTGGGGTATGTTAAACCAGAGGACCTACTCACTGTCACTTTGTTAGTGTTGGTGACTAGGCTCATTCTTAAGACCATTCATTTCTGTAATTTGGCCCTCAGGGACATCTCTTTGTCCTTCATACAGTAGCTGTTTGACCTCCGAGCAGTTACCTTTTCCTTTCTTGGTCTAATGTTGGCAACCTCCCAGCTCCATCTGCCCCCCAACCCTGCCCGTTGTTGCCAGCAAGGTCCTCAAGAAACTGAGCCCGCTAGTGTCAGTGACTGTCATTTAGACGGTTCGTGGTGCACAATTTTCTTCCCACTTTTCTCCTTTACATCCTTCCCGCCTTCTCATGGCAAGGGCAGTACTCAGTTCTTGGCCTTTGCACACACAATGTATTGAGGGGTGAACAAGCTCCCTGGGCCTTCCCAGAGATATCGCTGTGGTGCTGGACCCTGCCGCAAACCCTCCTGCTGAGCGACAGCTGTCTCAGCCGTGGCTTGCCCCCAGTGCGACTCCCCAGTCCCTCTGGTGCCTGGGTTGCCAGCAAGGCAGCACAACGCATTGCTGCTGGGGCATTGGGGTAGTCCCTCAGGGCCATCTGATGCAGCCATTTCCTTCCCTCACCATGTTTTTACTGCTTATAGTACAAGGTGGGAGTAAAGGGAAAGGAAGCAGTAGAGAGTAGAGCAGCTAAGCACTGAACTGGGAACAGGAAATCACAGGTTTGAATCTCATCCCAGCCACTGTTGCACCTTGATTAAACTACATGACCTCACTGTGCTTCAGTCCATTGGTTGTAAAATTAGGTCAAAGCAAGACGCTGTGAGTCAGTGAGGATATCCTATCCTTATATATAGATGGGGCCCTGAGTTCTGACGAGGGAAGGTTTGATAACTTGATTCTCTGGATCAGCTTTGCTGATGAATAATTCATGGGCTGTCTGGTGCCTGAAATAGCATGCCTGCTCTGTTGATTTATCTTCTGCTCTCCGCCTCCCTCCTTCTCATCTTGTTACAGGAGATGCTTATGCAGCTGGCCAAGGCTGTGGCCAGCGCTGCTGCTGCTCTGGTGTTGAAGGCCAAGAACGTTGCTCAGAAGACCGAGGACTCAGTTCTGCAGAACTAAGTTATCGCTGCCGCCACACAGTGTGCACTTTCCACTTCGCAGTTGGTTGCCTGCACAAAGGTAAGGGTTCCAGTGCGGTGCAGTGTCGAGGCTGGCTGGGTCAGAGGGCTCCAGGCTAATGCAGTGGTCAGTCTAGCTGTGGGATGCCATGGGAGACCAGCTAGGTTAAAAGGTTTCATTGGGGATGTGGGGTGCACTGGGGTGACAGACTGGTTAAGGGAGTGCCTGAGTAGTGTCATGTTGAAACTGGCTAGGCAAGAGGTTTCAGGGTGTCTGGCGGGAGGTTGGCTGGGTCAGAGGATTCCCTTGCCTTGCAATGGGAAGACTGGTTGGATGAAGGGTTCCGGCGTGGTGTAGTTGGGACAGGCTGGCTGACTGGGTTCCAGTGTGATGCACTGGGAGACTGACAGGCTTAGAGGAGTTTAATATGGTGCAGTGGGGAGACTGACTTAGGTATGAGGTTCCCGTGTGGTACTGTATTGAGACTAGTTAGACCAAGGCTTTCCATTGTGATGTATTGGGAAGACTCACTGGTCAGAGGGCTCCAGCGTAGTACATTGGGGAAGATTATCTGGGTCAGAAGACTCCATTTGGGAGACTGGTTAGGCCAGAGCTTCCAGTGTGGTCAGCAAGAAAAAGACACTGCAGAGTGCACGGTGCAGACATTGTATGTATCCAGCAGACAAAACAAAATGTAGCACTTGACTTACAAGGCAGAAGGATAGGATGACCAAAGATAAAGTCCACGCCACACCTGCGCCACGCCCGCCGACCCGGTTTGGGAACGAGCCTGGGCCATCAGGGGTCGGCAGGGAGGGACAGGATTGAGCCTCCAGAGGATAGCTGTCCTCTCCCGGGAGGGAGGGAGGCACAGTCTTGGCGCTGGCTGACCTGTGGTGGAAGCCAGAGGTATAGGCAAGTGTGCAGAGCAAACAGGCAGGTTTGGGAGTGGTGGACGTTGGCGGAACGCCTTGATGTCGGACGACACCACTCCCCAGGAAAAGAGGAAAATCACCTGCAGCGATGCCCAGAGACTGGCCCTGGCATCATAAGACCAGGACCGGAGAGGGTCATGAGTCCGCCAACACTTGGATGATGGATGGAGGCTTGGGTAGGCCTCCCACCCCACCTGGGATCTGAGGCGATGGCAGGCGCGATGCCTTGGGAGTCCTTGAGGAAGGTAGGCGCTGTGGTGGAGGGAGGATAAAATAGGAAGTAAAAAAAAGGTAAAGTCTAAAAGCTTTGTTGTAGCTTTTAATTAGTGACACACAGGGCGAGACCTCCAGTAACCAGCCACAGAACTGCATGCTTTTTGTTCTTGTTGGTCCTCGTCCTTCTGCCTGGTGAGTAAGTGCTATGTTTTTGTTTGTTTGTTTCTGTGTGGTGGAGTGTGGAGACTAGCTAGGCCAAAGGTTCCAGTGTTGTGCATTGGGGAAGTGGCTAGTCTGAGGGACAGTGTTCTGCAGTGGGAGAGACTGGCTGGTTAGAATGTTCCAGTGTGGTGTAGTGTGAAATCTGTCTAGGTCATTGGGTTTCAGTGTAGTTGAGGAGACAAGCTGGGACATAGGGACCAGTGTGGTGACTGGCTGGGTCACGGGTTCATGTGTGCTGGGTGGGAGAGACTGGCTGGGTTAGACTGTGACATTGTCTTGCAGTGGTAAGTCTAGATAGGCCAGAAGGTTTCGGTTAAGCAATAATGACTGAGAAGCCAGTATTCTAGGATTAATGACCGTTGGTGAGTCTTGGCCATACCTCCATCCAACCGGCATTAATCCAAGGAAATGACTGGCTTCGAGGTTCTTATTGTGATTATAAGTCTAATTGCACAACAATTTTCTTTTCTTCCCCATTTATTTTAAAGTTAATCAAGCTTTTAAGCAGAGTGTGGTGCGCGTCATGCGTTGCATACAGCGCCAGCTGGCAGCTGTATTGGTCATTTTTTTTAAACTCTGTTTATCTCCCACCTTCCGGGCATCTTGGGCTTCCCACACTCAGCCAGCAGCACCTACTGTCCACCTGAACCGCCTCCCAACAGCTGCATCGGTATCAGGACCCTCCCTTGGCTCCTCCGCCTCCTTGGAGAGGCTGAGGGTCCCCAGGGGTATGCTGTGGGCTGCGCCAGCAGTGGGCATGTGGGGCCTGGGCCCCAGAGGTTGCCATTGCCTCATCTGGCCGGTAAAGGATTTTTTGCTTTTTCTCTGTCCCCTGGAGCTCGGTCGCACGATGTCCATGGCACTGCGTGCCTGACATCTTCCGCAGCTCCACCCTGCAACAGCTTGCACCGCAGGTTCCATGGTGTGCCCCACTGCGCCACAGGCTGCTCAGGAGTGGAAACACCTCCCCCAACCCTTCCTGGGAAGGAGAGCAGTTCTCCCTATGCTCAGTCCCTCCTCCCGACTCTCGGCGGCCTGAGCTCGCTCTCAAACCTGGGTCACCGGCATGGCATGAGGTGTAGCGCCCAGTGCTCAACCTCAGTGCCACCGACTGGCCTAGATTGGTCATTTTAAGACATTAGTGACTGATCCAGGAGCCAATCAGGAACCTTGCTAGGCTCATGAATAATTAATTGGACGTGTAATGTAGTGTAATATGGAGACTTGCTGGGTCAGTGTTTCAGTGGTGTGCAATAGGAAAATAAGGTTAGAAGGCTCCACTCTAATATGTATGGTGAAAGGTTTGGTTAGGTTTTTCATTATGGTGCAGTGGGGAGACTGCTCAGGTTGAATGTGTAGTGGTGCAGGAGTGGCTAGGTTACAGGGTTCCAAATGTAGTATAATGTTGAAAATAATTGGGTTAGAGGGTTCTAGTGTGTGGTATAATGTAAAAAATAGGCTAGAGAGTTGTGGTGTGTAGCTAGTGTTGAGAACATTTGCTAGAGATTCTAGTGTGTGATGTTAGTGTTGAAAATAGTTAGGGTTAAGTGGGTTGGCTTGGAGGCTCGGTGGCCATGCTGTATTGGTGACAGTTCTCGGTTTATTCCCCTTTCAGGTTGTAGCTCCCACTATCAGCTCCCCAGTATGTCAGGAACAGCTCATCAAGCTGGAAAGCTGGTGGCCAAATCAGTCAAGGCGCGTGGAGGCTTCCCAGGCTGCCACTAATGATGAGCAATTACTAAAACAGGTGGGTGTGGCTGCCACAGTCACGCAGGCACTGAATGACCTCCTGCAGCACATCAAGCAGTACGCTACAGGCGGACAACCATTGGGACGTTACACCAGGCCACCATACTATCCTGAACGCCACAGAGAACATCTTCAGCTCCATGGGGATGCCGTGGTAACCCACTGGCTTCCTAACAATTCTCTACCAGATAATATCAGAAAGCTACTTAGTTAAGTGATTATATCCATTCGCTTAGACACTCACAGACAGCCCAGTGTTGTTACTTCTCTTCCACCAGTCTGTGATATCTGACCTGTTGGATAACATACCTACATGGTTGAAAGTAATTGTAAATTAGTTGACTGGCACAAGAGCTCCTCCGTAGTCTGCACTCCTGGTTCATTGCCTACAGTGATTCCTGCTGGTAAAGTCTGGCACTAACGTGATTATAAGCTTGCCCACAGTCAGCACTGCTATACCACCATCTTGCACATTGAGTCTTGCCAAGACTGGGACAAGGGAAGTGAGAGGCTCTTTCCAGGATATTGTGTCCATAGAGCCACACCTTTGAAATTGTAAGCCATCGGCATCAGGACCATTTGGAAACTTTTTCCTAGCTGGTGCCACTCAACGTTGATGTATGTCGGTGCCACCTATATAATGTGGGCAACCCTACACTTCCTTAGATTTTTAATTCCACTGTCAGCTGCTACCTAGATCATGGATTTTGTATAACTTTGGTATATTGAAGTTTAATTTCTGCCCTTTTCCAGCATGTTGTCGATGGCCACTATCTTGTCATTACTTTATCCATTCACTCTGCCAGGTGGCGCTCTTGACTCAACGCTGTTGTTTTGGCAACTTTCTGGGTTCTTTCATCAAATTTCGTCACCTCAGTTGTCAATGATTACTCTGTCATTTGTTGAGCCATTCTCGTAGCTTCTGTTGACGCTAGCTGTGGGTTCCCCTGGGACTGCAGTCCATGATGCTGCACTGCCCTGCTGCTGCCTCGGTTGCCCGTGGTCCCTCCTGCTTTTCCTCAGCCACAGAAAAAGGAGGATGAACATAATTTTGACTTTCTCGATGTGGAGGGTGGGGATGTTAAGAAGAAAAGCAATGGGATGTTAAGGAAGAGCAACCTGTTGTATGGGTTTAACTCTAGTTCCACTCTCTCTTCTGTAGTAAAAACACTGTGGTCTGTACACCCCAGGTCTCACTGCAGGATACCTCATTTCAGACTTTACTTTGCCTCATCCAGGACAAGCTAAGCCTTTCTGATGAGGAGAGAACTCCACTAAGAGGAATCTTTATGAATGTCTAGAGGTACACATCTCCTTCCTTGATCATTCCTCCCATTTACCCTAATTTGAAGGATATATCCATGGCTGAATGACACAGACTAAGCACATTACTGGCAGCCCTCTGCAATGCGGATAAACAGTAACTTTCCCCTCCACTAAGGTTTTATACCACCCAGCTTGAAGCTGACTTGGTGGTCTTCATGGCCGCTTGTGATTTGTTCTTTGCTCCCACCCGCACCCTCTGGCAAAGAATCCAGAAAATCAGACATTACAGGAAAACTGACTAATGCATCCATCTCACTGGACCTTTCTATTGTCAGTTACCAGGCTTATATGGTTAAATACCAAAATGGCCTGTGAAGTCTTCTGCTAAGGGGATAATTGCCTGAAGTCACTGCCAAGACTGAAATCCAGCAGTGTGTTGCACATAGATTAGAGTTCAGTAAGTATTTACTATGTTCTAATGCCTCTGGTCTTCCACTGCGAAGCTGCATCCGTCATCTGCCTTCACCGATATTCATGGCTGCTTGTTCCTGTTTTACTACCAATAATCAACGGTCAATCCTTCATTTTCCCTTTCGTGGCCAGAAATTATTTGTCCACAGTGTTGAGCTCACATTGAAGAGATACAGCCTTTAAAATTACTCTTCACTCATTGAAGGCCCTTGCTCCCCAGAATGCATGTGGGCATGGTGATGGTTCTTTCACAGAGGCTCCCGCCTCCTCCAGTGCTTAGAGTTTTGATCAGTTTGCCACTGGTGCCTCTGTCACCAAACCTCAGTTTTCAGATACCCATTTTGAGACACCCCCAATGATTTGGGTGCCCACAGTTCCCTAACTACCTCCTCCAACTTCTGACTCCTTCCACCCACCCTCTTCTGGGGAGAAGGCAGAATTTTCCTGTTTGTGAAAAATGGGAGGAAATACCATCAGATGGGTGTTTCTGATATTATTCAGGAGAGTCATATGTTGGAATTAATTGCACCCTCCTGTGCATCCTCCCAGCCCTAGATATTACTCATTAGAGCATGTAACAGTCCAGTTGTCTGCAGTCTGTTGGACAGAAGGGCTATTCAGCATAAGCTCCTGGCTGAGATGAATCAAGGTTTCTAGTCAAGATCTTTCTTAGTCCTGAAGAAGATGGGGACTTAGTTCATCCTGGACCTCAGAGGCCTGAACAAATAAATCGATATAAAAAATGTATAGTCTCTCTTAGTCCTCCTTCCATTTGCTCTTCAAGGGATTGGCTTTGGCCTCTGGACAAACATTATGCATATCGACACTACAGGATTTGGAGCAACCACCACCAATGCTTATGCTTCCTTTTGTGTCTTGCCATTTGGTCTGTCCTCGATGCCAGTTGTCTTCACCAAGTGCTTAGCCATGGTGGCTGTGGCTTTTTGCCAGGACACCCTATATATTCCTTATTTGGATGACTGGCTTTCAAAGCACAGTTCAGTACAGCAGCTGTACACACTTGTGTATGACTCACAGTTGTTTTTCCAACTGGGTATCCTGGTCAGTGAACCCATATCTGTTCTGACCACATGCCTGCATCTTCAGTTTGTCAGTGCTGTCTTGGACATGATTCAGGTACATGTATTCCTTCTTGATTCCTGCAGTTTCTTTTGATAGTTCAGGAATGCTGATCACCTCTAGTGCCTGGGTCCCTCGAGATCGATGGTTTGGCTCCTGGGCCACATGGCGACTACTCATGGTGACAATTTAATAAGATGTTTTCATGCATATTTCCCAATGAAGGCTTTGTTCCCACAGCACCCAGGTTTCCAGTCCCTGCTTCCTGTTCTGGGCACACACACCCTACTCACGACTCTGTTGGTAGCAAGACTGATCCCATTTGCATCAGGGTGCCCATTTTTCCGCCTCGCCATAGGAGGTCCTCACCACAGATGCCTCTGGATGTGTTGGGGTGCATCTAGGTACATTCGACCCAGGATGTGAGGCCCCTTTATCAGACTGCACTCCCTATCAACATTATGGAGATGAGAGCTGTTCTTTTGACCTGGGGACCTTCACCCTCCTATTCAGGGTTGTCCTCTGATGGTGCGGGCAGACAGCCTTTGTGTCTTGTATTACTCAACAAACAAGAAAGTATACCCACACACGCTGCAGAGAAGCCATGCAAGTATAGGAGTCAGCCCCTGCACATGACGCGGTACATCTTTGCATGTTACTTCCTAGTATCTGAATGTCCTGGCAGAATCTTTTAGCAGATTGGGTACTCCATCCCAAAGGTTAGAACTCTGGACTATGTGATCAAGTACCTCTTTTCCCAATTAGATCATCCAGGTATGAACATTTTTGCATCCTCACTTAGTGCAAAACTATGTTTTGCTGGCTTGCTCCTGGGCTACGTAGTTTTTGGCAAGATGCATTCTAGGAGCGTGGATATGTTGTTCATCCACACTGTCTGGCATTGTCCCTTTCCCTTTTAAATCTTGCCGGAAGTCTTCAAGCTGGCTCCTCCCATCCACCCAGGTGGTAAATACTGCCCGCCCATGACGCCAGATCTTCCTTTCCGCTGAAGATACAGGTTCCCCATGCTACTTTGCAGTAACAGAGGCCCTGGAGTCAAATTGACTGTTTTCGCCACACTTACCGCCTTTAAAACTTGTAAGAGTGTACGATCAGATCCGAACGCTCGGATATGGAGGACAAGTCATCCCCTCGGTTTCGCCAGTGTCCTTGTGGGCAAAATGTCTCGCACTGATCCCCACCTCTTGTGCGTATACTGCCTCGGCGCCGTGCATGATACCTTGGCGTGCACCATCTGTTCGACCTTCCATCCCACTGTTCTGGAGGACCGAAGGTGTGCGGGAGACCGGAGCCGCAATCCACCGGTGAAATCGAAGGAGGCCAGGTGGGGTTTCGCGGCTGCGGGATCCGTCGAGCAGATGGCGACGCTTAGAAGAAGCTGCCCAAGCCGCCAACCTAAGCTTCTTCGTGCCGCTCAACTCGGCCTCCATCTTCACGGGAACCTTCCGGAGATGTGCCAGTCTCTCCTTACTAAGGGTGAGGCGCCTCGGCTCGCACTCCTCCCGATCCAAGAAGAAGGATAAGGATCCTAAACCATCTTCTACCCAAGAAGAAGCTCCTGGAACCAGAGTGGTCCGACCTCAGGAGCAAGGGGTCTCGACCACGGTCGAGATCGGCCTCGGCCGCCGGCTTTTCGATCTTCCGCCAGGCCAGGGGCACCGGCCGAGGACACGGCAGAACTGGCCGAGGTTTCTCTTGACCCGATCGAGCCATTGTCGCCGACGCCTGTTGACCTACTCTCTGAGAGAACTCCTATCTCTCCTTCCCGATGAGGAGACCCGCTCTCGGACATCCCGATCAAGGGACAAGAGCCGAAACCCGGTTCTCACCGAATCCAGCTTCTCCCGACTGACAGAGCCGACGCCATCGGTCTCGATCGAGAGTAGGACCCAGTCGGACGAAACCGAGAAAGGGCCAAGCACTTTTGAAGAGTGCTACACCGCTCCTCATCCTCCTGGACGAGGAGAGACTTAGACGAAGCTCAGTCGACGTTATGAGGACCTCATGTGGCAGCAGCTTCTTTAACAGGTCAAAAGCTGGCTGCCCTAGCAGTGCCGCCATTTCTTGGCCTCAGCCTCTTTGGCGACACCAACTCCTCGGTGCCAAGGACTCCGTGCTCCTCCGTGGGTCCGGTGCGATTCGGCTCAGCCTGTTACAGGCTCCCACTAGTTTTGGTGGAACCACCACCAAACAGCCTCAGGGAGGGTTCCTCAGGAGGACCGACCGACTCACGGGCCTGCCCCATGGGTTGTCCATCACAGTCACTCCTGATCGCCCCAGGCGATCGAGGATTTAGGTGGAGACCCTTGTATCCGGACTCCTTGATCTCGGATACTACTGGCCTTCACTCTCATGATGAGCTGTCGGTGCCAGGCATGGAGGAAGAGCCTTCTTCCTTCCAGGGCATCCTTTGACTCATTTCAGAGTCCACAGGTATGCCTCTGCAGCCCATTCGAAGAAAGCAGAATATCCCCTCACGGATATTCTCAAGAGGGATACCCTGACTGAGGCTTCCCAGTGGCCGAGGCCACAGTTGGCCCTGCCTGTAACTTTGGCAGTGTCCAGCCTGTTGCCCGGCTCTCTGCCCGCATGGCCCGCAAGTACGCGTGCCCATGGGGTCCTTGGTGGGCTTCACTAAGCATCCCTCGGCAGAAAGCCTTGTGACTGCCTCAGTGTTTAGGTGAACAGGCAGCTCTACAGATACTGACCGCCTCCGGAAGGGAGAGTCCAAACTTATGGACCACTCGCCCGGAAGGTCTACGCTGCATCATCCTTAGCCTTCCAGTCTAGCTCAGCAGTGATCATGGCACACTTCTCTCACACCTTTGGGGTCGCTTGATGAAGTTCTCCTCATCTCCCAGCAGACATGCAAACCACGGTCAAGCAGGTCCGAGACCAGGGCTGGGCTGTTGTTAAACAACAGCTCCAGACAGCTCCGGACATTGGTGATTCCGTGCCTGCTCACTAGCTGCCGCGGTGGCCTCTCGCTGCAGGGGTTGGTTGAGGTTATCCACCTTACTCATGGATAGCCAGCACAAGCTAGCTGACATGCCCTTCCTTGTCACCGACCTCTTCAGTCCGGGAGTGGCAGGTTACCTTCAGCGATTGAGCAGTCTAATGCCTCCTAGATGCCATCTCTGCTAAAGGTTCTTCGGCAAAACCAGCAGAAGCTAAGAAGAAGTCCTTTCGGCATTCTTCCCCTGTGGTCAGACAGCCCTCCTTCCAGGGAGGTCAGCAACAGCAGCAGGCTGAAGCTTGGCGCTCTAAGCCCAAGCAAGGTCCTCAACAGCCCCGCAAAGGAGGCCGAGGTGCTGGTCCAGGTGTCTCCTCCTCCTCCAAGCCTGCACAGTGACGGGTCGGGGTGGCCTCCCTGCATCCGCCATGCCAGTTCTGGGTCCTCCTGGGGCAGGCTCCGACACTTTCTTTCCGCCTGGTCCGGTATCACTGGACAGGTGGGTTCTGGAAGTGGTTGGGCAGGGACTGCCTCTATAGTTCGAGCAGTAGCCCCCAGCCGGGCCCGTGCCCCACGGGAGGAAAGGATCTCAGTTGGCACTCAGTCGGCCCTTCGAGACATTACGCTCAGCTCCTCCTCAAGGAGGCTGTAGCTCCAGTGCCGGATCCTCCTTCAGACCCAGGCTTTGTCTCCAGGTACTTCCTGTGCCCAAGCGACGGGGATTGGCGCCCATTCTAGATCTCCATGACCTGAATCGGTTATCTCAGGTCTGCACCTTCCGGATGGTAACTCTGAACCAGATTATACCATCCCTGGAGCGAAATGTGGTTCTGTACACTGGATCTTCAGGACGCATTCTATCACGTCCCAATCCATCCGTCCCATCAGCGGTTCCTCCGCTTCAGGGTCGGCGGACCCTGTACGAGTTCAGGGCCATGCCGTTCGGCCTGTCATCGGCCCCAGGGTCTTCACCAAATGCATTGCAGTGGTGGCAGCCCATCTACGGCGCCAAGGGTCTGGATTACCACTATCTAGACGACTGGCTCCTGGCGGTTCCTTCCTTCAGGAGGAGAGAGGTTCAGGGACCTGACCCTCCCGAACCTGCTCCCCACCTGGGCCTCCTAGTCAATGAGGCCAAGTCAGAACTCGTGCCTCTCAGGTGATGGGCTTCATCGGGGTAGAGTTCGACTCTTGTCAAGCCAGAGCTCGGCTCCCAGCGGACAGGGCGGAGGTTCTTTCCTCCTTTGCCCAATCATTTCTGGTTGGGTACTTGCGTCCTGCCCGGACTTCCTGCGCCTCCTGGGTTACATGGTGGCGTGCACCTCAGTGGTCCGCTGGGCCAGATTGCCATGCCCTCTTCAATGGGAGCTGGCCGCTAGTGGTCTCAGCATCAGGGTCTCTTCGACCAGCTGGTCACGGTCACCCAGAGGATGTGGGACGCCTCCAATGGTGGACCGTCCCAAGTCACTTGCAGGAAGGAGTCCTGCTTGTCCGCCCGAGCCGACGGTAGTCCTTACGACCGACTTCTCTAATGGGCTGGGAGCCCACATAGGGGGACAACAGAGCTCACGGGTTCTGACCTCCGAGGAGTCCCGATGCAGCATCAACCTGTTGGAGCTCAGAGCAGTCAGACTGGCCCTGTCAGCTTTCGCCTCCTCAGCTCCGGGTCAAGTGGTTCAAGTCCAGACGGATAATACCACGATCATGTACTACCTCAACAAACAGGGCGGCACACACTCCGCCTGCTATGCAAGGAGGCGCCCGGATCTGGACCTTCGCCAGCCGGCTGGAGGCAGATCTTCCTAGCCATCCATGTGGCAGGGAGTCTCAACCAACTAGCAGATGCTCTCAGCCGCATAGGCCAGACATCCCATGAGTGGTGTCTCCATCCAGAGGTAGCTTATGATCTGTTCTTCCCGCTAGCAAACTGTTGGTGGACCTGTTTGCCTCCAGGGAGAACACCAAGCTGAGGCTGTACATGCCTGCCCCTCAGCAGGGTTCGCTGCAGGGGATGCCTCTCGAGGTCGTGGACCCCAGGCTCTCTCTCGCCTTTCCCTCCATTTTCCTTGATCCACAAGGTGTTACTCAAGGTGAGGAGGGACAAGGCGAGGTGATCCTGGTAGCCCCAGATTGGCCACGCCAGTTCTGGTATCCAGAGCTCCTCAACCTCAGCTGCAGGGCCCGGAGCGGCTTTGTACACGCCCAGACCTGATATCGTTGAACCAGGGGAAGATTTTCCACCAGCCCTTCAATCCCTGCACCTCACAGCCTGGTTCCTGAGCGTCAGAGTTCCAGGCTTTGGGTCTTTCTGAAGATGTCTACACAGTGGTGGAAGCATCTCGAAAAGAATCGACCAGGAAATGATAGGCCTTCAAATGGAAAAGATTTTCCATTTGGTGTCAGGAAAGAGCCTGGACCCCTTATCCTGCTCTGTGGCTAACATTCTAGACTACCTTGGTCCCTCTCAAAGGGGTCTTCGGTCATCGACCTTTGGTGCACCTGGCAGCCATCTCCGCTTATCGGGCGTGGGCCGTCAGCCAACGTTGGCACAGGAGATGGTGATTGGGTGCTTTTTCAAAGGCTCAGTGTCCATATCCCTCCGGTGCGTGAACTCACCCTGTGGGATCTCTTGCTGGTTTTGGCAAAGCTCATGGGCAAGCCATTCGAACCCATGCACAAGTGTGAGCTCGCACTTGTCGTGGAAGACTTCCTTCCTGGTGGCTATCACGTCAGCCAGAAGGACAGGGGAACTCAGGCGCTTTCAGTGGACTCCCTTATCTGGTCTTTCACAGGGACAAAGCTGTGCTGCACCCCACCCAAAATTCCTTCCGACGGTGGTGTCAGAGTTTCACCTCAACCAGGTGTTGACTCTGCCGTATATTACCCTAACTACACCTGGATGCCGAGTACAGGCTCCATACTCTGGACCTCAGGTGTACTGTCTCCTACTATAAGGAGGGACGGCGAAATTCGGGAGAGGTTCGCCAGCTGTTTGTCACTCACGCTGAAGCCTCTTCTGGCAGACCTGCAGCCAAATGGACCATTGCAAGGTGGATTACATCATGCATAGGTCTATGCTATGAGTTGGCGGGCAAGGTGCCTCCCAGAGGATAAGAGCTCATTCTACTCGCCATACTACTGCATCTGTGGCTGCTTCCAGGGACATACCTATCCAGGAAATCTGTCTGGCTGCTACCTGGAAGTCAGCGAACACCTTCATTACCCATTACCACATCGACCTTGAGTCACGACGTGATGCTGGTTTTGGGGCCTCGGTTCTCCAATCTCTGTTTCCTAAGTAGGGGTGTGCGCTTGCCTCTCCTCCCGGAGAACTGCTAGAGTCTGCCAGACAGTGTGGATGAACAACATATCCACGCTCCTAGAAAACAGGTTACTCACCTGTACAGTAGTTCTAGGAGTGGTATATGTTGTTCATCCACGCACCCACCCGACCTCCCGGCTTAAGGCGCACAACCTGGTTTCCGCGGCTAGATCTGGCGCCATGGGCGGAGCCGAGGTATTTACCATCCGGTGGGTGGGAGGAGCCAGCTTGAAGACTTCCGGCAAGATTTAAAAGGAAAGGGACAATGTCAGACAGTGTGGATGAACAACATATACCACTCCTAGAACTACTGTTATAGGTGAGTAACCTGTTTTATTGTCCTCCTGGAAGGGAAGTTTCTGTTAGTCATGCCCTTAATCCCTCTGATTCATTGGGTTTTGGTCAAGCTTTGGTGGATGTGACCATAAATTATACTGGTGCCCCTTCTGGCCCAGGCAAATTTGGTCCCTCTGCTCAGGCAGATTGCAGTGGAACCTCTTGTCCCATTCACTGTATGAGTTGATTTCTGTAACAGGACACTGGCAGTATATTGCACGCCTGCCCGACAGTCTTGGTCCTTGAAATGGAAATAACCCAATATCTGGTGAGCCTCTCACCCCTAGACACTTTTTCGTGTCCAGTGCTGCATGTCTTGGAGTTGCAGGAGTGTTGGGGCAGGTATTACATGGCTATTCTAATCCTACTCTCCTAGCATGAGTCACTGTGAGAAGTGATGTACAGTGATGTCTGCCAGGCTCAGACACAGTGTCACAATGTGTCAGTTTCCTGCATGACAGCTGCCATTACATTGCACTGTTTCTGCAGAATTTTGCAAAGTTGTAGGGTCTGATCCTGACTGACACAGCTATAGTAGCATTGGCTGTAGACCAGATTGCAGCTACTCTAGCATACTGCAGACAAGTTGAAGTAGGTGGGCTATCTGTAAAGGAGACTACAATTTCTCCAGTCACAGGAGTAATTATAGATATTGGTGTACCTGCACTAGCTGTAGGGGAGTCCAGTAGTGTACTCCTGAAACCTCAGCCTCTCTCATGTAGCCCAGTCCTTTGCTTTCCAGACAGGAATTACTATCTGTAATGGTGTAAGATTAATATATTGAAAGGGCTGAGATACCTCAGCCTAACACCACCAACAGCAGTCACTGTAGCCTATGTGTACAGGTACTAGCTGTAGATGTCGAGTAACAGCAGATCCTAGAGACAATCTCCTATATAGCACCACACTTTTGCATCTCTAAACCATCAGCATTAGGACCACTTGGAAAGTTTTGCCTAGTTCAGGCCACTATGTGTGTGTATGTCGACGCCACCTATATAACATGGGTGGAGCCATAACTTTAGTTTCCCACTGGAGACCAGCTCCAAGTTGTCTCCCATTGCTGTCGGTATAGTACAATAACTGTGACCAGGCTGACAGGAGAAGCAGAAGTCCCAGAAAGAAAAAGCCCATTTGAAAGGGTACCAAAGAGAGGAAGACCAAACGTGTAGTAACTGGTGCATCTTCCAGAGTATGCCACCTAATATACAGAAGGAGGGTAGATTGTGTCTCTGTGGAGGAGATTTTATTGAAGATCTAATGTTACTGTAACTATACTGTTATCTTTGAGGACGCCTTCCATTGAACCACACCTTTCTAATGATTTCCAAGCAGTGCAAAACAGCAGAGTGGGAGAAGGGCCAGAAGGCAGGGATGCAGAAGACCCTTGAGACAGCAGGCCTGGAGGATGGCAAGGCTAAAAGCCAGCCCATCTGCAGGACACCAGATCCAGACTATAGTGTTTAAAGTAGTAAAGCAGTATAGCGCAGTGGTCTAAGGCTCTGAGCTGCAAATCTGGTGACATCCAACAGACCACACCTGGGTTTGAATCCCACAGCTTCCACTTGCATACTGTGTGACCCTGAGCAAGTCACTTAACCTCCTTGTGCTCCCAGGTCGCTCCTGTAAAAACTTCCAGCTTAGTGTGCTATACCTGGTTAAACAACTAATTTAAAAAAATAAATAAATAAAAAAAGTATGAACATTTGTCTGCTGTCGACCTCACAAGAATTGTTTTTTCTGTTGCAATATCTGTTTTCGCTCTGGGAACCTGGCAGGTGGCTCTGGTCTCTCCCTTGGAGACTCAGTCTCTGACCCCCCGCTCCCCTGCACAACATCCCCTGTGATTCCCCACGGGTCTCCCTCCCGTGACAGGGCCAAGACGGGGCGAGGCTTTCCCCACCCCAAACAGAAATCCAGACATTTGGGGAGCCGGACTGGTGCAGGAAGGTCATCGCAAGCCTGCCAGCTCCATTTTACTCCATTTTCCTCCCTCCCACCCCCACTGGACGACGTGACGTTGGCTACGTGCCTCCCGCCCGCATCTCCTCCACTTTCCACTAGCGGAGATCGATGAGCAGGACAGAAAACCTCCCTCCTCCCCTGAGAGAGGAGCAGTCCTCTGATGATCAATCCTCTCTTCCCCTGCCGACCACCGCGGCCTCGGCTTGTTCCTGAACCTGGGTCACCGGCATGATATGTGGTGTCCGCGCCTCAACCCTCAGTGCCACCAGGCCGGCTACCCTCAAGAATTTGAAAGTTTCAATTATGTCCTTCCTTTCCTTCTGACCTCCAGTGAATACATGCTCAGACTGCTCAGCTGCTTCTTGTATGACTTTCTTTGCTGTCCCTTTATCATTTACGTTGCTCCTTGCAACAAGCCTTGTGTGAAGCAAATCAACAAAACAAATGAAGGAAAAAGCCACTGTGGTTCTTAAAAGAGATGGCAGGGAAGGTTAAGGAGAAAAGGATAGCATTCAGGAAATATAAGGAAACACAGAAGGAGCAGGACAGAGAACTCTGAGATGAAACAGAAGGCGGCAGGGAAGGCAGTCAGAATAGCAAAGGCCCAAACTGAGGAAAAGATAGCCAGCTCTGTTGAGAGGGGATACAACCTTTTATAGTTACATTACGGAGTGAAGAAAGACCAAGGAGGGATACTAAGGCTTAATAAAGGGACGGAATGTGGGCAGAGGGTGACAGTGAAAAGCAGAGATACTGAACAATACTTCTGTTCAGTATTCACAAAAGAAGAGGGGGAGGTACCTAAACCAAACAATAGAAACAGTCTGGGTAGGGGGGTCGATACCAGTCCATTCATAGAAGAAAGAGTTCTAAAAGAACTCTTAAAACTGAAGGTGGACAAAGCAATGGGGCCTGATGGGATTAACCCCAAAATTCTAAAATAACTAAGGGTAGAGCTAGTGACATCACTGACTACCCTCTTGACAAATCACGGGAGGATGGGGTGGTACTTGAGGACTGGAGGAGGGTGGATGTGATCCACTTCACAAAAGTGGGAGTAACGGCAGAGGCAGGAAACTACAGACCAGTTAGTTTCACCTCAGTGGTAGGGAAAATTATGGAATCACTTTGAAGGAAAGAATTGTTGAGTACTTAGAGGCCAGCAGGACACAGGACCCAAGGCAGCATGGATTCACAGCGGAAGGTCGTGTCAGACGAATCTAATAAATTTCTTTGACTAGATGACCAAAGTAGTAGACCAGAGAGGGGCTGTGACATGGCTTACCTAGACTTAGCAAGGCATTTGTTACAGTCCCACACAAAACATTAATATACATGTTCGCCAACCTTGGAGTGGGTCCCAAGTTAGTAGCCTGGGTAAAAAATTGGCTGGACAAGAGGACGAGAGGGTAGTAGTAAACGGAGTCCACTCTTGAAGAAAGGGTTATTACTAGTGGGTACCGCAGGATTTAGTGTTAGACTGGTCCTCTTTAATGTCTTTATAAGTGACATTGCAGAGGGACTGAAAGGAAAAGTAGGTTTCTTTGCTGATGACACAAAGATTTGCAACAGGGTTGATAACACAAGGTGGGTGGAAAGGATGAGAAAAGACTTGGCAAGGTTGGAGGAATGGTCAAATGTATTGCAGCTTAAATTCAATGCAAAGAAGTGCAGAGAAAGCAATCTGGAAACAAAATTCCAAGGAAGAATAAACAATGGGGTGAGATACTAACAACAAAAAAAATGGAAAGGGACCTGGGGATAGTCGATCAGGTGACCTAAAGGTGGGCTAGCAATGTGAGAAGGCAGTAAGGAGGGCTGTGGGGATACTGGGATGCATAGGGAGAGGCATCACCAGTAGAAAACAGGAAGTTCTTATCCATCTGTACAGACAGTTGGTGAGACCCCATCTGAGTACTCATGCAATTCTGGAGACCCCATCTCCATGAGTGACATAGACAGGATAGAGGCTGTCTAGAGGTGGGCAACTAAAATGGTGCGGGGTCTGCACCAGAAGACATAGGAAGAGAGACTAAAGAAGTTTAATATGTATACCCTCGAGGAAAGGAGGGACAGGGGAACATGATAGAAACTTTCAAGTACCACAAGGGAATCATCAAAGTCCAAGAGGGTAGCATCTTTCAGAAAAGAGATGTGCAAGAACAAGGAGACACAATTTGAAGATAGAGGGGGACAGCTCAGAGGTAATGGAGGAAGTGTTTTTCACAGAGAGGGTTGTGGTTGCATGGAATGGCCTTCCTGAGGAGGTCATGGAGTCAAAAATAGTGAGGGAATTCAAGAATGCATGGGACAGACATAAGGCAATTCTAGTGGGGGGTAGGAGGAAGTAGGCTGTTGGTTAACTAGGATCTGCAGCTTATCCATTAGGTAGGGAAATGGGCAAAGTAGGTGAGCCAAGTGGTTGTTATCTGCTGTCAGATTCTATGTTCTCTGCACTGGTACAAGCCTGTCTTCATTTTTTTTTTTTAAGGTGAATGTTCTAAAACTGCGACAGTACTCCAGATGCGGTCTCACCAGGGACCCGCACAGGGAAGGATGACCCTCTAAATTCTACTAGTGACCCCTGTCCTGATACAGTCCCAAGATTCTGCTTGCCTTCCCATATACCTTGTTACCTTGCACTTGCACTTCTAGGTTGGCTGTAATGGTCATGCCGAGGTTTTTTACATGTGTTTTCATTAGTCTTATTCTTACAGCCAGTATTCGGTCTTAAGTTGTTTTTGTCTATATGCGTAACTTTGCATTTTTGGGGTTAAATTTGAGTTGCCGGACCCCAACAATCTCTCCAGCTCTCCAGGTCTCTTACATATCCCTTGGTGTCATCTGTGAATAGGGTGATTTTGTCTTAAATACCTTCCCTGATATTACAGATAAGCTGGTCCCATGACAGACCCTGAGACACACCACTGGTGACAGCCTTTTCCTCCCACTGTTCTACTTGGCCACCACTCTCTGTGTCTTTCCCCAGCCAGTTCCTTGTCCATGTAGTTGTGCTGTCTCCAAACACTATGTCCCTAATTGTCTTCACCAAACGTCTGTGTTTGAGTTTTAGGCCTTGCTGAAGTGCAGGCAGAGGACATTAACTGACTGACCCTTGTCCGCCACCTTGTCACTTCACTGAAAAAAAAAAAATAGTGAGATTCAACTGGCATGACTTCCTTTTAAGAAAGCCATGCTGCCTTGGATCTTGTAATACATTTCCATCCAGAAATTCCACCGCCCCTCCTTCAAGATTCTCTCAGGTACTTGACCTACAATTGAGGTCAGGCTTACTGTTCTCTAGTTACCTGGGCATTTCTGCCCCTTACAAAGCAGAGATATGGCACAGAGTACAAGAAATGTGGTTGGATTCGGGTCCCCTGACTAATCTTGCCAAGGGTCCCTCCAAAATTTTTAATCCAGCTATGACTGACAGTGTCTCTGACCAGCTGCACACATGTTTGAGTCATTTTTGTTGCTGTGACCCAGTTGTGTCTGCATTTTTACCATAGGGATACGTGGATTAGGCTGCTAGGCCCTTAGTTTTCAAGGAAAAACAGAACTGGCTATGGGAGGTAAAAAGGAAACAGGTATTTTTAATGTTTGTGCTTTTTAGTGTTTTGCACTAGTTTGTAGGATAACCCTCATACACACTTAGTGCAAATTGTTTTCACAGCAGTGACACAAAACACACTCTCTCACTAACCCCTCCCCTGCCTGTCAATATTTCATGGAAAAACATGTGATGCCAAGTGTTGCACTGTCCTCCATGTTGCTGTATTTGCATAAGATGTGATGGTTTGCACTCCAATTTGTGGGGAGAAATGGATTTTAAGAATTGGCCAAACCAATTGCTATATTTTTCCACTTTGATGCTTATTGCCTTCACACCATTTCAGCACTTGCAGCCTCCCAGCCCTGTCCTAGCTCATCTACCATGCTTATTCCTCCACATCTTGCCCTTGTGGCAGGGTCCTTGAGCTGGGGCATCTCCTCCTTTCACTGGAGGTCCTTATCCGGTGCAGAGGCGGGGCTAAGCAGGATTAGCAGTCGCGACACCATTCACCATTGTGGCCATATTGGGAGGCATTTATCCCCTAAGACTGTCATACTCTTTTTTTTTTTTTTTTTTTTATTTATGTTTATTGGGTTTACAAATACAATAGAATATCCACCATATTACATTCTGTAATACAGTAGAATTTATAAGGTAGCTCCACCAGGTACATGTCTGTTAAGTAAAGGAGATGATTATAGTGAAAACAGCAATGATCCCTGACTAAGACGAGACAGCTAAACAGTTAAAGTACAGTTGGATTAAAGTTAGATAATATTGTAGAGCTAACACTCACTTTTTATACATCCCGCAGGATCTGTACCAATATTTCTGCCTGCAGGAGCTAAAATATGTATGGAGGGCTGGAAAGTCCTAAAAGGGAAGAGTATTTCTAGGAGCGTGGATATGTTGTTCATCTACACTGTCTGGCATTGTCCCTTTCCCTTTAAATCTTGCCGGAAGTCTTCAAGCTGGCTCCTCCCACCCACCTGCGTGGTAAATACCTCTGCTCCGCCCCATGACGCCAGATCTTCCTTTCCGCTGGAAGATACAGGTCCCTTGCTACCTTGCAGCAATAGAGGCCCTTGAGTCAAATCGACTGTTTTCGCCGCACTTACCGCCTTGGAAACCTCGTAAGAGGTACGTATTAGATCTGAACGCTCGGAAATGGAGGACAAGTCGTCCCCTGGTTTCACTGTGTCCTTGTGGACAAAAATGTCGCGCGACCGACCCCCACCTGTCGGCGTGATACTGCCTCGTGCCGTGTGCATGATACCTCAAGCGTGCACTCATTTCTTCTTCGGCCTTCCATCCCACCGCTCTAGAGGGCCATAAGGCGTGTCTTAAGCTGGGAGACCGAGCTTCGCAATCCACAGGTGAAATCGAAGGAGGCCAGGTGGGTGGTTTCTGCGGCTGCGGGATCCGCCCGAGCAGCTCGAGCAAATGGCGGCCTTGAGGAAGAAGCTGCCAAGCTCTGCCGACCAACTTCTTCATGTCAGCCAACTTGGCCTCCACCTCACAGGATCCTTCCGGGAGGTGTGCCAGTCTCCCTCACTAAGGGTGAGGCGACCTTGGGCTCGCACTCCTTCTGATCCAAAAGAAGGATAAGGATCTCTAAACCATCTTCTTCTACTCAAGAAGACGCTCCTGGGACCGAGAGCGGTCCGACTCTCAGGAGCAGGGGGTCCTGACTACGGTCGAGATCGCCTCCCGGCTGCCGGCTTTTTGTACCTCCCGTCAGGCCAGGGCACTGAAGCCGAGGGACACGGCTGAACCGGCGAGATCTCTCGACCCGATCGAGCCGTTGTCGACGATGCCTGTCTTCGACTCTCTTGAGAGGACCCCTATTCTCTCTTTCCCGCGAGGAGACCGCCCTCACGGGCATCCCGATCGAGGACAAGAGCGGAACCCGTTCTCACCGAACCCGCTTCTCCTGACTGGACAGAGCTGACGCTGTCGGTCTCGATCGAGGAGTAGGATCCTGCTAACGAGACCGGAGAAGGACCACAAACACTCCCAAAGAGGCGCCGCCACTGCTCCTCATCCTCCTTGGACGAGGAGAGACTTAGACGGAAACTCCGTCGACGTTATGAGGACCTTTTGTGCAGCAACTTCTTTGACAGGTCAAAAGCCGGCTGCCCGGCAGTACCGGCCATTACTTGGCCTCAGCCTCTTCGGCCGACACCGACCCTTGGTGCCGAGGACTCTGGTTCTCCTCCGTGGGTCCGGTGCGCATTTCGCTCGGCCTGTTAAAGGCTCCCCACCAATTTTGGTGGAACCACCACCAAAACAGCCTCAGGGAGGGTCCCTTTGAGGAGGACCGACCGACTTCAAGTCTGCCCACAGGCTGTCCATCATGGTCACTCCTGATCGCCCTAGGCATCGAGGGTATTTAGTGGGAGGCCTTTGTATCCGGACTCCTGGATTCGGATATCACTGGCCTTCACCTCATGATGAGTTGTCGGTGTCAGGCATGGAAGAAGGGCTGTCTTCCTTCTAGGGCATCCTTCGACTCATTTCAGAGTCCACGGGCATGCCTTTGCAGCCTATTCAGAAGAAAGCAGAATATCCTCTCACGGATATTCTCAAGAGGGGGATACCCACTGGAGGCCTTCCCAGTGGCGAAGTCATAGTTGGCCCGGCTCTGGAACTTTGGCAGCGTTCAGCCTCCTGCCCGGCTCCCTCTGCCCGCATGGCCTGCAAGTACGCGGTGCCCATGGGGTCCTTGGCGGCTTCACTGAGCACCCCTCGGGAAAGCCTGGCGACTGCCTCAGTGTTTAGGCGAACGGGCAGCTCTACAGATACTGACTGCCCTCCGGACAAGGAGTCCAAACTTATGGACCACTCGGCCTGGAAGGTGTACGTGGCATCTTCCTTAGGCCTTCATCAGGCTAGCTCAGCAGTGATCATGGCACACTTCTCTCACGCCTTTGGGGGTCGCTGGATGAAGTTCTTCCTCATCTCCCAGTAGACATGCAGACCACGGTCAAGCAGGTCCGGGACCAGGGCCAGGCTGTTGCTAAACAGCAGCTCCAGACGGCTCTGGACATTGGTGATTCCTGTGCCCGCTCACTGGCTGCCGTGGTCGCCTCGCCCGAGGGCTTGGCTGAGGTTATCCTCCTTTCCGGTGGATACCCAGCACAAGTTAGCCGACGTGCCCTTCCTTGGCACCGACCTCTTCAGTCCAGGAGTGGCAGGTCACCTTCAGCGCATTGAGCAGTCTAATGCCACCTTAGATGCCACCTCTGCAAGGTTCTTCGGGCAAGGACCAGCAGAAGCGCAAGAAGAAGTCCTTTGGCGTTCTTCCCCTGCGGTCAGGCAGCCCTCCTTCCAGGAGGTCAGCAGCAGGCTCAAGCTTGGCGCCCTAGGCCCAAACAGGTCCTCAACAGCCCGCAAAGGAGGCCGAGGTGCTGGTCCAGGTGTCCTCCTCCTCCAAGCCTGCACAGTGACGGGTCAGGGTGGCCCTCCACACCCGCCACGCCAGATCTTACCGTCGAGGGCTCTTGCAGTAGGTAATTACATATAGGACTGACGCCGCCGGCAGCAGGACCCCCGGAAAATTTCTAGCTAGCAGTCCCTGGCGAGGACCGCCCCGTCAGGTGACCGGCGTCATCGCGTCAGTATAAAGGGGTGGTCCCAGGCGCCCCTCCAGTTATTTCCGCCTGCCACGTGCAGCACCCGTGGTTAAGTTCCTATCGCTCAGTCCTGTTACTTCATCTGCTTTTTTCCGAAAAGTTTCAGTATTTTGTATTTTATATTTTCTATTGTCAGGTGAACGTCTGTATATGTCGTCCCTTCAAAAAAGTGAGACTCGTGCGGCGCAACTGCCTCACTAAAGACGGCCACTCCCTCTGCCTTTTCTGTTTAGGCCCCAATCGCGGGTCAACAAGTGTCCGAGACTGCCTACATTTCAGCTGCCACCCGAGACGACGCCAGCAGTTCAAGCCCATCTCCTCAAGAAGAAGATGTCCGCGACGGAGAAGGAGTTGAAGAAACTTCGGCAGGCGCCGACCTCCCTGAAGGGCACAAGAAGCGGGACAAGGAAAGGCACTGGGAGAAGGCCTCCTCCTCCGCGACTCTGGCCGGAGTCGCGAGCAAGGTAACATCCTTCGGGGATCGCCGACGGCAGCCTCCAAGGCTTTGGAGGAGGCGCCTGCCCACCCGTCGGGTTCGCGTTTGAGCCCGCCGGGTGCCTCGGCAAAAGGAGGCTCCAGCCCCCAATACCGCTGCAGGCTTGCAGCCTACTGGTGCGGGCGCCCCATAAGCCGGACGTCGGCTCTGACATCCGCCGGAGAAGGCGCTAAGATGCCTCGACCTGGGTGGCGCACGCAGTGTCCCGATCGACCGGCCTCTTCCCATCCTCGGCCCGTCTCTGGCGAGGGACCCCTGAAGTCGGACGCGGCTCCTCTGGCGTCCGCCCGGGATTCGGCCTGTAAGTCACATGTCGGCTCCTCCGGCGTGCGCCGGACCTCAGAGCCTATGGCAGACTCTGTTTCGTAGATCATCACCAGGTTCCTGCAGCTTCACTGCCGTCAGGGAGCCTGAGTCCCCTGACTGACCCTGGGATTTTTTCCTCCGCCCCGGACGAGGCTCGGGATCCTGGGCTACCGTCTGAGCCTCTTCCTAGGGTCGGATCTAACGCCGGCCCCTGACGCTGGCTCCGATGCCGGCCCCGACACCGGCCCGCTGACGCCGTTCCGACACCTGCCCTCCGGCGCCGCGGGATATTCCTCTTCCATTGGGCCCTCCACCCCACGGGCTTATCCCGGTTGATCCGCCCGTAGAGTACCCGGCTGGGCCGCCTGCTCCAGCAGCTCCTCCAGTGCTTGGGTATCCGCCGTCCTATCCGACACTGGTTTTCCCAGATCCACAGTATCCTGCACTGCAGTACTCGTTGCCGACTCCTCTGACGCCGCAGTACCCGGCTCCGGTCATTCCCAGCCGGGTTACGGATACTCTCCCACGGATTTCCCATCCGCATAACTATCCCTCCTCCTCTTCCACCGCCCCTAGGCCGCTGGTGGATCTCCAGGAGACTCTTGCTCTCTGCTGGGCTGAGGCGAAGGCTCAGCTCACCAAGGAAGTCGGAGCCATCTTACGGCAACGGTGCCATCCCGGCTCCCATACGCCCCAGACGGCACACTCCCTCTCCTCCTCGGATTCCTGGGCCCTTCCTCGGGACCCAGAGAGGGGAGGACACATGCTCAGGATTCCCCAAGAACCCGTTCCTCCCCTAGTCGAGTCAGGAGTCTTACTCTGCTTCAGATTCTTCTTCTTCTTCTTCTCTCGGACTCCTCGGAAGCCTCTGATGGGTGTTCCAAGAAAGCATGACGAGCGCCGCTCCATCCAAGCCCGGCCGAGACTCCTCCGTCTTCTCTGGAGGATCCTTCCTTCACGGAGTTGCTCAGAAGATCCAGAAAGTCCATCAGTGGCGCTTTAGAGCCAGATCCTCAACGGTTAAACTCACCGAACGCCTGGACTTGCCCTTACAGCTCCTACTCTAGTGCCACCCTGAATCGAGCCTCACGCCCACCTTGTTTCCACTATTTGGAAGCAACCGTCGGCTTTAGCCCCGCTTCCTAGGACGTCCAACAGGCTATACCAGGCTCCGGAGGGTGTAGACTTTTAGACTCTCACCCCTGCAGACTCTGTTGTGATTAGCGCCCCACGGCCGGTCAGCACACCCGAAACACTT
Organism: Neoceratodus forsteri; assembly: GCA_016271365.2. Taxonomy (NCBI): domain Eukaryota; kingdom Metazoa; phylum Chordata; order Ceratodontiformes; family Ceratodontidae; genus Neoceratodus; species Neoceratodus forsteri. Next base: position 333,786,901 of record CM057449.1, read on the forward strand.
GAGCTCGTCTCTCCGGATAAGGGATCTCGCCTTCTGGATCACTTTGGAAGGAAGATCTACGCTTCTTCCACATTGGGGATTAGGGCCCAAATTATGTAGCACATACGGGGATTACCAGAAGGCTGTCCTTACCCAGGCGGAATCTAAGATTGACCTTGCCTGACTCCCAAGTCAAGCAGGAGTTAGCCGACCTGGTCTGTTCTGCTCGGCTCGGCCAGTCATCCTATTCTGAGGGACGACCCTACGATGCAGTGGACACATGGGCGGACGGCTCTGCGTTCGCCGTAAGTCTTGGCATCATCCATGGCTCCGTGTGTCAGGTCTGGTCCCGGAGGGCAGTCAGCTATTCAAGAAGCACCTTTCAGGGGTTCTGTGCTGCGGTGATGTCAAGGACATCATCACTGACTTCAGGGAGAAGGACGGCCCTTAAATCTGTTGATTCAATGTACCGTCCCCATCCCCACAGTGCCGTCCCCTTTGCAGACGCAGCCAGCCTCAAGCGAAACCTCAGGAAGGCGGGCCACTAAACGCCGGGCCCCACAGCTGCCAGGCCCCGCCGCCCAAAAGCAACGGTGCCCCAGCTGCGGCGCTGCCTCACACCACCTGACTCCTTCCCTGTCCCACCGCCCGGACGCCGGAGGAACCGGTAGAGGGAGGTTCTCCTCCACCTTCCGGGTTGGGGAGATAACATCGGATTCATGGGTGCTTCAGATCATAGCAGAGGGGCACCCATAGAGTTTCTGCAGAAACCTCCACATCACCCCCTCTGAATTCTCTTACTCAAGGACCATCTTCCTTGGTCAGGAAGAAATCTCTGCTCTCCTAGCGAAGCAGGCTATAGAGCCCATCCCCCTCACCTCCACGGGACGGGTTACTATTCCCATTTCTTCCTCGTACCAAAGAGACAGGAGATCTCAGACCCATTCTCGATTCAGCTCCTGAACCTATATGTGGAATACAAGAGGTTCAGGATGCTCTCCTTCAAACCCTCTTGCCCTGCTTGCGCCCGGGCCAATGGCTTTGTGCACTGGATATGCAGGATGCGTACTGCACATCCCCATTCGCCCTTTGCACTGAAAGTACCTCAGGTTTGCATTCCAGGGGACCACTACCAATTCCGGGCGCCCTTTGGTCTTTCCTCGCTCCCCAGTCTTTACAAATGCCTGGCGGTGGTAGCGCCCACCCATGTACTTTGGGAGTTCAGGTTTTTCCTACCTGGACGACTGGCTCCTGGCGGCCCTGTCCAGGAGGAACTCCTGCATTTTGTCTCCTCACCCGCAGCCTTTCACTGGCCTGGTATCACCATCAACCATTCCAGTCTCACCTGGATCCTTCACAGAGGCTCCAGTTCATCAGGGCAATCCTCTACCGACAATGTGCAAGGCCTTCCTGCCTCCGGGCAGGGAGGTCTCCTCCAGTCCCAGGTTTCCCTCCTATCGCAATACATGAGGGTTCCGGCGAGGTCGGTGCTCCGCTCACTGAGGCTTATGGCGGGCGCCATCCTGATGGTTCTCGCTACGCCTCCACAGGAGAATCTCTCAGTGGACCTCCGATCTCAGTGGGATCAGCGGTAGAAGACCTAGATCATCTGGTTCTGATCTCCTCGCCGATGGTAAGAGACTTGCATGGTGGGTGGTTCAGAGAACCTATTCCGGGGTCCCTTTTCCATCCTCCCCGATCAGACTCTGACCACGGACGCTCCAGGCGAAGGTTGGGAGCCCATCTGGTCCTCACCAACCCAGGGCCTATGGTCAAAGTTGGAGTTAGTTCTCCACATCAACGTGTCTCGAGCTTCGAGCAGTGCTGTATGCTCTCCAGGCCCTTCACCAATACATCCTTCCCGGTCACTTAGCTGTCCAAACGGACAATTCCCTGTCACCTAGCTGTCCAAACGGACAACATGTGTGTGGTGTGGTACATCAACAAGCAGGGAGGGACTCGGTCCTACCCGCTGTGCAGGGAAGCGATGAGGGTTTGGGAATGGGCAGCGCTTCACAGCCTTCACCTCGCGGCAATCCATGTTCCGGGAGTCGACAGTGTCTGGCAGACAGACTAAGTCACTGTTGGCTCTTCCACACGAGTGGGAATTGACGAGAAAGTTCTAAAAGCTTCTTCCAGATTTGGGACTCTCAGATAGACCTGTTCGCCTCCTCCCAAACGCAAAGCTTCCAATCTTGCTTGCTCGCCCAGAGCGGGCGCTTTCTGGAGCGACGCTCATCTCTAAGCTGGAAGGACAGATTCGCTCACGCTTTTCCCCAGTTCCTCTGGTTCCTCGTGTGCTGCAGAAGCTTGCTTTGGAAGGAAGCGAATGATTCTGATCGCTCCTTTCTGGCCCAGGCAAATTTGGTTCTCTCTTCTACAACAATACTCAGAGGTTCCTCCTCTTCCTCTTCCTTTATCTCCAGGATTGCTGACCCAGGATCAGGGACTCTGGTCCATCCAGGACTCAAGTCCCTTCAACTTCATGCATGGCTCCTGCAGACCTAGCTCAATCTCGTTTTGGCGTTTCTTCTAAGGTGGCGAGATTCTGGTGGAGGCTAGAAAACCCTCCACTAGGTCCACCTACGCCATGAAATGGAAACAATTTTCCATCTGGGCTGCGTCCAGGAACATGGAGACTTTTTCTGTCCTGTGACCATTCTACTTGAGTACATGCATCATCTTTTCGACTAAGGTCTTGGTCACTCCTCTTTGAAAGTCCATATGGCGGCTATTTCAGCCTACCATGTCCCTTTCACTGATAAGCATTTGCCCAGCTGGAGGTATCCAAAACTTTCCTTAGAGGGTCCTTCATCTCAGGCCCCTGTCCGGACTCCAGCTGCCCTTGGGACTTAAACTTTGTCCTCGAAACTACCTTCCTCCTTTGAGCCTGTGGCTTCCGCGAGACTTGAAGTTTTTATCGTGGAAGACTCTCTTCTTGGTGGCCATTACTTCTGCTCTGCAGAATTTCCGAGCTCCAGGCCCTGATGCAAAATCCCTTATCTGATTTTTCACAAAGAGCAGGTAGCTCTTTGCACAATCCTAAGTTTTTCCGAGCTGGTAGCGGAATCTACCTTAAATCAGTCTGTTGAATTACCTGCCTCTTCACGCAGTACTCCAGTCAAGAATACCTGCTCCATACCATGGATGTTCACAGGATTCTGAGATACTACACCGATAGGACGAAGGATCTCAGAAAGACTGATCAGTTGTTTGTCTCTTTTGCTTACAAAGAGAAGGCAATGCTGTCTCTAAGCAATGCCTATCAAAATGGTTGGCCCATTGCATCACTTTCTGTTATGACAAGTACAACAAGACCCTACCGGGTCAAGTTAGAGGTCACTCCAATCGGGAGTAGCAGCTCTGTGGCTTGTTTCAAGAACGTGTCTGCAGCAGACATCTGTGCTGCCACTTGGACTTCCGTCCATACCTTTACTAAACATTACAGTTTGGACATTGCCTCTCGCCGTAGAGCAGGCTTCAGGTTAGCTGTCTTGCAAGGCCTTCTTTCTTGGAGGCTTGCAAGGTTTTCCTTGCTACTTCTTGGAATAGTACCTCCTCCCGGTGCCTTTTTCTTTGTTCCAGACTGCTTGGGATTCTGTCCTATATGTAATTACCTACTGCAAGAGCCTCTCGAAGTAAGATAGTACAGTTACGTAGAACTTACTGTAACAGTAGATCTTGAGAGGGTCTTACAGGTAACTATCTTCCCACCCTCCATCCCCGAGGCTTTTCAGCTCCTTTTCCATCGAGGAAATATCCGCTCTCTCGCCAGGCCTTCCGGCCTGTGGCGGAAAGAACTGAAGGCGGGCATCCGGGACCGCCTTTATACCGACGTCAGATGACGCCGGTCACCTGACATGGGGGCGGTCCCTCGCCAGGGACTGCTAGCTAGAAATCTTTCGTCGGGTCCTGCCGGCCGGCATCAGTCCTTATGTAATTACCTACTGCAAGAGCTCTCTCGAAGATCTACTGTTACGGTAAGTTCTTCTGTCTGTACTCTAGGTCCTCCGTGGGGGCGGCTCCACACTTCTTTGTGCCTGGTCCGGTATCACTTGGACAGGTGGGTTCTGGAAGTGGTCGGGCGGGTCTGCCCCTAGGGTTCGGGCAGTACCCTCCCAGCTGAGCCCGTGCCCCACGGGAGGAAAGTATCTCAGTTGGCACTCAGTTGGTCCTTCGGACGACATTGCACAGCTCCTCCTCAAGGAGGCGGTTGCTCCAGTGCGGATCCTCCTTCAGACCAGGCTTCGCCTCCAGGTATTTCTCGGTGCTCAAGCGGACGGGGGTTGCGCCCCATCCCTAGATCTCCACGACCTGAATCAATATCTCAGGTCTCGCACTCTTCCGATGGTAACTCTGAAACCAGATCATACCATCTCTGGAGCAAACATGTGGTTCTGTACACTGGATCTTCAGGACGGATTCTACCACGCCCCAATCCGTCCGGTCCAATCAGCGGTTCCTATGCTTCACGGCCTAAGGGTACCTGTACAAGTTCAGAGCCATGCCGTCTCGCATGTCATCGCCCCAAGGGTCTTCACCAAATGCATCGCAGTGGTGGCAGCCCATCTACAGCGCCTATCTAGATGACTGGCTCCCAGGGGTTCCTCCTTCAGGAGGTGGAGAGGTCCAGGACCTGACCTCCAACCTGCTCCCACTTGGGCCTTCTAATCAACGAGGCCAAGTCAGAACTCGTGGCCTTCTCAGGTGATGAGCTTCCACAGGCAGAGCTCGACTCTTGTCAAGCCAGAGCTCGGCTCCTGGCGGACAGGGTGAAGGTTCTTTCCTCCTTTGCCCAATCATTTCTGGTTGGGCACTTGCGCCTGCCCGGACTTCCTGCACCTCCTGGGTTACATGGCGGCATGCATCTCAGTGGTCCGCTGGGCCAGACTGCACATGCGCCCCTTCAATATGGAGTTGGCCGCCCAGTGGTCTCAGGTCAGGGTCTCTTCGACCAGCTGGTCATGGTCACCCAGAGGATGTGGGATGCTCTCCAATGGTGGACCGTCCCAAGTCATTTGCAGGAAGGAGTCCCGCTTGTCCGCCCGAGCCGACGGTCGCCCCACGACCGACGCCTCTCTATGGGCTGGTGAGCCCACATGGGGACAACAGAGCACACGGGTTCTGGATCCCGAGAGTCCCGATACATCAACCTGTTGGAGCTCAGAGCAGTCATACTGGCCCGGTCAGCTTTGCCCTCAGCTCCGGGTCAAGTGGTTCAAGTCCAGACGGACAATACCACGATCATGTACTACCTCAACAAACAGGGCGCACGCACTCCGCCTGCTGTGCAAGGAGGCACTCTGGATCTGGACCTTCATCAGCCGGCTGGAGGCGGATCTCCTAGCCATCCATGTGGCAGGAGTCTCGAACCAACTGGCAGATGCTCTCAGCCGCGTGGCCAGACATCCCCAGTGGTCACTCCATCCAGAGGTAGCTACATACCTGTTCTCCTGTTGGGGCAAACCATTGGTGGACCTGTTTGCCTCCAGGAGAACCTAGGTTGAGGCTGTACCATGCCCGCCTCAACAGGGTTCGCTGCAGGGGATGCCTTCGAGGCCGTGGACACCAGGTTTTCTATGCCTTCCTCCATTTCCCTTGATCCACAAGGTGTTACCAAGGTGAGGAGGGACAAGGAGAAGGTGATCCTGGTAGCCCCAGATTGGCCACGCCAGTTCTGGTATCCAGATCTCCTCAGCCTCAGCTGCAGGCCCCAGAGCTGCTTTGTACACGCCCAGACCTGATATCGTTGAACCAGGGAAGGTCTTCCACTGACCTTCAATCCCTGCACCTCACAGCCTGGTTCCTGAGCAGCTAGAGTTCCAGGCTTTGGGTCTTTCTGAGGATGTCTACACCGTGGTGGAAGCATCTCGAAAAGAATCGACCAGGAAAAGTTATGCCTTCAAATGGAAAAGATTTTCCATTTGGTGTCAGGGAATGAGCCTGGACCCTTATCCTGCTCTGTGGCTAACATTCTAGACTACCTTTGGTCCCTCTCCAAAGGGTCTTCGGTCATCGACCCTTAGGGTGCACGTGGCAGCCATCTCCGCTTACAGACACAGGCGGTCAGCTGACTTTGGCACAGGAGACGGTGATTGGGAGTTTTTCAAAGGCCTGAATCACATTTCCTCCGGCGTGAACCTCCACCTCGTGGTATCTCTTGCTGGTTTTGGCAAAGCTCATGGGCAAGCTATTCAAACCCATGCACAAGTGTGAGCTCTCACACTTGTCGTGGAAGACTGCCTTCCTGGTGGCTGTCACGTCAGCCAGAAGGACAAGGGAGCTCAGGCGCTTTCAGTGGACTCCCTTATCTGGTCTTTCACAGGGACAAAGTTGTCCTGCACCCCACCCAAATTCCTTCCGAAGGTGGTATCAGAGTTTCACCTCAATCAGGTGTTGACTCTGCCGGTATATTATCCTAACTACACCTCGGATGCTGAGTACAGGCTCCATACTCTGGACCTCAGGTGTACTCTCTCCTACTATAAGGAGAGGATGGCGGAAATTGGGAGAGGTTCGCCAGCTGTTTGTCACCCACGCTGAAGCCGCTTCTGGCAGACCTATACAGCCAAACAGACTATAGCAAGATGGATTACATCATGCATAAGTCTGTGTTATGAATTACGGGCAAGGAGCTGCTTCCAGGGACATCCCTATCCAGGAAATCTGTCGGCTGCTACCTGAAGTCAGCGAACACCTTCATTACCCATTACCACATCGACCTTGAGTCATGACGTGATGCTGGGTTTGGGGCCTCGGTTCTCAATCTCTGTTTCCTAAGTAGTGGGGTGTGTGCCTTGCCTCTCTCCTCCAGAACTGCTAGGAGTCTGTCAGACAGTGTGGATGAACAAATATATCCACGCCCTAGAAAAACAGGTTACTACCTGTACAGTAGTTCTAGGAGTGGTATGTTGTTCATCCACACGCACTCCACCCGACCTCCCTGGCTTAAAGTCAAAGTCAAATTTATTTAAAAAGACGCCTAATCCCAAAGGCTCTATGTCAGACAAAACTATACAGCATTTCACACCGTATAAATTAGTATATAACATACATATAAATTACTCCCCAAAAGCTTGAAAAATAGGAAGGTCTTTAGGCACCTTAAAGGCCATTATAGTGGGAGCCTCTAACTACAGATGGCAAAGAGTTCCAAAAGCGGAGCAGTGACACTAAAAGCCTCGGTCCCCCAAAGATTTTAATCTCGTTTTGAACTGTTAGGAGGCCACCACTAGAGGAGTGGAGATCACGGACAGAGGTGGAAAGTACCAGAAGATCAGACAGGTAACCAGGGCCCTGCCCTGTAGGGCCTTATAGGTGAGAAACCTACTTGAAGAGAACTCTCCATCTGAAGGGCAGCCAGTGCAATTCACGAGGCATGGGGAGTACATGACAAAATTGGTTTTGCCCGGACAGAAGCCAAGCAACAGTGTTTTGCTCTAGCTGCAGTCTACTTAAGAGAACTCCAGAGACCCCAGATAGAGGGCATTACAGTAGTCAAGCCTAGAAGTGACTAAGGCATGTATCAAGGTAGGGAGGTCCAGAGTCGGAACAAGGGGCTTAATCCTGGCAATGTTTCTAAGATGGAAAAACAGGAACAAACCACAGAGGATATTTGAGCCTCCATGGACAGGTTCCTGTCAAAATCACACCAAGATTTCGCGACCCATGGGGAGGCCATCAATGACACAGCTCCTAGCACAAGGCCGCCGCAGAATCAGAGGCCATCCCATCACGAACTCTGTTCGACCTCACTACCAATACCTCAGTCTTGTCGGGTTCAGTCGCAGCCAGCTGGAGGACATCCAGTCATTAATCTCAGCCAGACAGATATTTAGCACATCCACCGTTTGATGTTCCTGGGCAAAGGATAAGTATAGCTGAGTATCATCAGCATAGCAATGAAAACTCAGACCATACCTCCTAACGATCCCCCTAGGCAGCATGTATACCGCGAACAAACCTTGGGGCCACACCGAACTCCTGAGGGACTCACACGTAAAGGGAGGCAGGGGTGAGATGAGAAATTACCCATCACAAACCCGCCTCCTGTTAGTGAGAACTGACTCAAACCACTTGATGACAATGCCGGTGAGTCCACATAACTCCCTCAGGCGGAAAAGCAACACACAATGGTCCACAGTATCAAACGCTGAGGAGAGATCGAGGAGAACAAGAATTGTCTTGTCCCCTTGGTCTCTAGCCCTGAGGAGGTCATTCTGCACCCGAACTAATGCAGTTTCAGTGCTATGTCTGGCCCAAAAGCTGACTGGAAGGGATCATACAACTCGTGAGTCATGACATGTTCCCCAACTGAAGCGATACTCACCTGGCTTCCAGCGGGCTAGATCTGGCGCAGGGGGCGGAGCCGAGGTATTTACCACCTGGGTGGGTGGAGAGCCAGCTTGAAGACTTCCGCAAGATTTAAAAGGAAAGGGACAATGCCAGACAGTGTGGATGAACAACATATACCACTCCTAGAACTACTGTTGCAGGTGAGTAACCTGTTTTTCTGTGTGAATCACACCAGGAGCCTTAGCCCAATTAAGTTGCAGTGCACCCCACCGCCATGATCAGACCTGCTGACAGGTGGGAGACAGGAGCAGTATGAGGAGAGATTTTAAACGGTTCACAAATTGAGTGGGTATAATCAACTAACACAAACCCCTTAATAGGCAGGGAATTAACCATCATTATCTGCACCACAACCAACACGGTAACGGCTGAATAAAATGAGGAAAATGGTAAGGGTTCTTGTAAGTAAAGTTCCATTCACTTAATAAGTCAACAGCTCCATCAGAAGGTGTAGCTGGGATAAGAAGCAGAAAGTTTTTAGGAGACTGCAACAGGTCATAATAATGTCAGTCATTTGTGTCTGAACTCACTCAGGGTCTCCTCCTTGTGCTGCCAAAGCTGTCCGAGCCTCAATTAACTTAGATGCAAAGGCAGCCGAAGCATCTGGTCAGACAAAACATGGGTCTTACCCACGCATGAACCTGGAGCTGAGCCGGAAACAGAAGTTGGGCCGCTATTTCATTCTTTAACAGGTTTTTCTTAATTAACTATAGAGCCTTTTCCTGTTCTGCAATTGGGACAAAATGTCCAGGAAGAATGCTACCCTACTGCCTTCCTGTATAATCTCTCCTTGTTGCCTCGTGGCCGAAGCAGGAATTCATGCATCGGAGCTCGAAAGTGACTATTGCAGTCAGCGGTTGTGAGTTAGTAGAGTCTCGGGTTGTTGACACATAGGAAGTGCTAAGGCCTTAAGGACTGTAACTCCAGAGTCCCCAGGTAATAAAGCTAAGTCCAAAAATATCATTTTAGTGACTGCTGCAAGAGTTTCAGTGGTGTTGGCAAATCTAGGGGAAATCCAACAATACGAACATTGGGCTGCCTCTGAGCGCCTCTCTAGGACCTCAACCTTTGCTCTGAGAAAGTTAAGATCTTTTACGAATGTTGCATTCCAGTCCTGCTGCCGCCACCTTCTGCATGAATCTCATTTATGCTGATTGCATTAGCCTCGACTTTATGATCCAACTCTGCAAACCAAGCTTTCAATTGTCGCCATACGGCGTTTGTTTCTCCCCAGTCACTTGAATCCTCTGAAGAATAGCCATTATCTGGGGATTCGGGACCTCCGTCGTTGTTTCTACAGTAGATGTGGCTCCAACTTCTCCTAGGCCTTTGGTGAGGAAAGATAGGCATCCAGTTTATGTGCTGCTTGCTTGCTTGCTGCCAGCTTAGGGCTCATAATGTAGTCTCCAGATATTCCAATCACCTCCACAGCTTTTAAAAACTCTCTCGGTCCAAATTATTAGTGAAATACCAAGATTCTTATTAGAACACTGGAAAGGAGTAAATCCAGCTGCCGCTATGCTGGGTGCTCAACAGCCCCTGTCAACCTTGTTTTGCTCTGCATGCTGTATGTACCCTTACCCTCCTGCCTTACTGATGTTGCGTGGAGGCCTTCTTTGGTCTTGCCAGCAGGTTACTTCATATGTCCACCCTCTCAAGGGAGTAGGCTGTCAGCGTGTTGCAGGAGTTGCTGCTGCATCAGGTAGCAGCACCAACCCACTCTGGCTGGGAGATGCTGCGCTGCTGCCGTACTCCTCCGAACCTGGCTGTGAGAGCCAAAATCTGTTGTTGAACACAGGCCACCCACATGGAAGTGTGATGTGTGTCCTTATTGGTCATTGATCAAAATGGGAAATCTGTGGTTAGCAGCCACCAGACTTGTAAGTAATTATAGAACCTGTATGTTTGATTGGAAATTGTAGGAGGGTCTCTTTTAATTTCAGGTGAAATGGGGCCAGGCTCGTATCCTGGCCCAGGCAACCTCTGACTTAGTCAATGCAACAAAGGCCGGCGCGGAGGGAGAGTCAGACCTAGAGAATTCACGAAGCCCGCTGTCATGAAAGCTGCTTGCAGATTCCACAGCCAGGATGGTGGAAGCAGCAAAGGTATAGTATACATCAGTAGCAAGTGATTACTTATGTGAGGTCTCTTCTGAGGGTGGTATGTGTGACTACTGGCTTCTGGCTACTTGGATAGATGAGAACTGAGATCATCTTGCATAGTGTCTTGGACCGTAGTGTAATAAAAATTATTATTCTTGTTAACCAGGTAAGGCCCACTAGGCACCACTGTCTGTTTTCAGGGGTAACCTGGGAGCTTTAGGCTGGTTAAGTGACTTGCTCAGAGTCACACCATATGCAAGTGGAGGTTGAGGGAATCAAACCCAGGTCTGCTGAACCAAGGTCATTCTACAGCTTGCTACTCTAACCTGTAGTCTGTCCTGCCAACTAGATTGCGAAATGGCCTTGTGTTGCTGGCCCGCTAGTGCAGCAGTAGCGCTTACTGCTTGTGACACCAACGACCTGGGTTCGGGAATGAGTCTGGGCCATTGGTGGGCTGGCTGGGGAGGAGGATCGAGCATCCACAGGATGCTTTCTCTTCCGGAAGGGAGGGAGGATATTGCGCCCACTGCTGTACGCCCACCTGGGTGATCACAGGTGGTAGCAGGGGATACGCAGTGGGTAGGAGGGACCATTGAGGGTACCCGGAGTTGGCTCAGTCTGGTCTCAGTGGCAGCCAGTCCTGATGCACGCTCTGGTGGGGTGAAACCAGAACATTGTGCAGGATTGGGAGGATGAAGCCTTCACTGGCTCACCATGTCCCACACTTGACTTGAGCTACCACCTCCTTGGGATACTACCAGTCTCCACCTCCATTGTGGGCCTTCAGATTGAGATGTGGGGAACAAATGTGGAGCTGAAGGCATGCCCGATTCTGGGGTCAGAGCTGAGGGGCGATAGTGAGTCACCGTGGACTGAGGTCCCCGGAGGGTGGATGACAGAGTCTCAGTTGGACAGGAATAATGGAAGGAGGTCCTGTTTGTGACCAGGAGGATAAACAAAGCAGAAGAAAGAAAGAAATGTCCTTACATTCATGGTGAAATTAGGACTGAAGATTTCAGTAAACAGAGAAAAATACTGTATATGGAAGAGGACCAGCATGTTATAAAACAGGTGAAGGAATCTTAGTCATCTGATTGCCCAAGAGTTTCATGTGACTGTCACAGCACAACCAGTCATCTCAGATCTCAAGGCAGATTTTGCATTAAATATTTTGTTTTAAATAGGAAATTGTGACTTTTCTTTATCAGAAATAACACACTTCAGGGTGTCCCATTGTGCTTGATAGACATGTCTAGTGGTGGTAAGAACACGCCAGAAGTGTCTGTATATCCAAACACCCTGACATGTGATATTCCTTCACTAACCTGGGTGGGTTTCCACTAATGGCGCTGATTCAGAAACTGTCCTGTCACCTTTGACATCCATCTCACCTCTGGGATCATCGACAACTATCCATTTAGAACACTAAAGGCCATCAGATGTACCATAGAGGCACCTTGCCACCAAAGCTTAGTGTTGAGAGCATAATGCTGTAGGAATAAATTAGTTTCTAGGACGTGAATATGTTGTTCTAGCCACACTTGTTGGCTTGTCCTTTCCCTTTAAATCTTGCCGGAAAGTCTTAAAGCTGGCTCCTCCCACCCACCTGGGTGGTATATCCTCGGCTCGCCCCATGATGCCAGATCTTCCTTTCTGCTGGAAGAAGCAGGTTTCCTCCTTACTGCTCACGTGTTCAGTAGGCCCTGGCCAAATCTTTGGGTTTACTTCAAAACTTAAACTCATTAGAGTTTCGTCTTCAGTATGATCTTCGATTGCGACCGTGATGGATGAAAAATCCTCGCCCAGATTTCACGGTGCCCATAGAGCAGAAGATGTCGGCGTGCTGACCCTCACGCTATATGCGTTTACTGCCTGGGTCATGACAAGATCCCCAGGCTTGCAAATTTTGCCGGTCGTTTCATGCATTGGTCATTGAAGACCGCCTTACTCACCTGAAATTGGTTTGTCCAGAAAACTGAATCCTCTAATCAAATCCAAGGAAGCCCAGGGTGGTCTCCATGGCTACGGGTCCCCAGCAGTTGGAGCAGCTTAAGGCCTTAGATGATGAGGCAGCTCTGGCTGCTGAAGAGTCCTTTTGTTTTTTGCCTTTCTTCCACTGAAGCTGGGCTCCACTTTTCAGGCTCCTTCAAAGAGATGTGCCAATCTCTACCGACCAAGGAGAGGGTCCTCCAGGTTCGCACAGCTCGCATTCCAATAAGAAGGAGAAGGAGCCAAAGATAGAAGACTTATTGTTGCGCTCTTGGAATCTCCAGTTTTAACTATGGTCCAAACCACGGCCTTAGCCACTGGTCAGTAGCATCCCATCAGGTCAGATGGTTGAGAACTGGGCCGACGATCTGGCCGAGATTGTTCTCGACCCAGTCTACCCATTGTCTCTGGATGAGGCCATAGCGGTTCTCTGTTTAGGACTCAGTCCTACCAGTGACCACCGAAGAGTTGACAAAGTATGCTGAGTCTGACTGACCCAGTGGTCATCGACCGAGACCAGGAGGAGCCGTGGCATTCCCTGGCTCCCTCCGACGTCCTGTCGGTCCCCCGACATTCTGGGTCGAGGTCTTCCTCTTCCAACAGGTCGAGTAGATCCTGTCGGTGCCATTCCGGCGACACAGGAAGCGCCACCACCGCTTATTCATCTTTGTCCTTCTCAGCTGAGGAGAGGCTTGTGCAAGTTGTATCAATGCTACGAGGACCTTATGTGGCAACAGTTAGTGTTGGCTGGTCTGAAGCTGTCCACAGCCTCCACACTGGCTATCACATGGCTGTCACCCGACAGACTGATGCCGATCCTCGGGGCTGAGTCAGACAGCGCACCTTGCAGCCGGTGATGACCATTTGGCTTGGCCAAAGCTGGCCTCTCTGCGATTGTGGTGGAGCTGCCACCTCTGCAGTCTGACCGGAGCTCCGACCAAGAAATCTCGGCCAGCCCAGGGACTTCCCATAGTCTGTTGGTGACTGTCACGCCTGACTGTATGCGGCAGGTCAGGATAGACTTGGGTGGTCGGCTGCTTTATGAGGACTCTTCGGAGTTCAAGGCTCTTCCCTGCACTCCGTCCAGTTGATAAGGAGTCAAAGGAGTCTCTCAGTGGAGGAGGGACCCACGCCTTGATGGGCATCCTCTGAATCTACGAGGATGCCACTAGAGCCCATTCAGAAGCGGATCGCTATCCCTGCAGATATTCTGGATAAAGGGATTCTCCGACTGAGGGCCTTCCAAGTGACCGAAGTCATCGCCAGCCTGGACCTGGAGCTTTGGCAGCACCCTGCCTCTTGCCCTGTGCTTTCTGCCCGGATGGGCATAAAATATACTGTTTACATTGATTCCTCTAAGGGATTTGTAGAACACCCCTCGGCCGAGGCCTAGTGACCAGTCGGTATTTCCTTTCAGACACAAAGAGACACTGCTAGACCGCTGGACAAGGAGTCCAAGAAATTGGACCACTTGGCCATAAAGGTCTATGTTGCCTCCTTGATTGGTCTCCGCCAGGCACGCCCGACCGTCATTATGGCACACTTCTCCCACGCCCTTTGGGCTCTCTGGATGAGGTGCTTCTCATCTTCCTGTGGACCTTCAGACCACAGTCAAGCAGGTCCGGGACCAGGGTCAGGCTGGCCAAACAGCAACTTCAGATGGCTCTGGACTTGGTGAGTCTTAGACTCTTGTGCCTGCTCAGTGGCTGCAGTTGCCATGCGCCATCGGGCTTTGCTGAGGATCTCGACCTTCACGGCTGACACTCAGCATAAATTGGCTTGGGCACTGACCTGTCTGGACCCAGTGTGGGCCGGTCACCTTCAGTGTACGAGAAGTCCAGTGCCACCTTGGACTCTGTTACATCTGTCCAGAAGGATCCTAAGGGCTCCAAGCAGGAGAACCACAAGCCCTTTCGGCCTTCCACCCATGCGGCTAAACCAGCCCAGCACCAGTCTGGACAGCAGGCTCACTCTTGGCAGCTTTGGGCCAAGTCAGGGGCTTTGGCGCCCGCCTGGAGGAAAGGACCTGGTGGATCCTCTACAGCTCTTCTCGTCCAAGCTTGCCCAGTGACGGGATGGGGCTGTCTCCACCATGCCCGTCCGTCGCACCTCCCTGGGTCCTCCTGTGGGGGCCGGCTCCGCCACTTCCTTTCCGCCTGGTCCGCTGTTACCATGGACAGGTGGGTTCTGGAAGTGGTCGGCCAGGGTCTGCCTCTGGGATTTGAGCTACCTCCAAGCCGAGCCCGTGCCCCATGGAAGGACTTGTATCCGCAGACACGTGTTGGCTCTTTGAGACGACATAGCCTGCTGCTGCTTCTAATCGAGGTAGTGGTCAGGGTAGCGAACCTCCGCACACCCAGGGTTTGTCTCTGGTACTTTTAGTACTGAAACGGACGGGGGGCCTGGTGCTCCAATCTAGATCTGCATGACCTGAAAAATTTCTAAGGTCTCCACCTTCTGGATGGTAACTCTGTCCCAGATCATAACATCCCTAGAGCAGGACATGTGATTTTGCTCTCTGTATCTACAGGACGATTCTTTCACGTCCCGATCCATCCATCCCACCAACAGTTCCTCTGCTTTTGAGCTGAGGAACCCTCTACAAGTTCCAGGCCATGCCTTTTGGCCCTCCTCAACACCCAGGGTCTTCACCAAATGCATAGCAGTGGTGGCAGCTTACCTGAGGTGCCGAGGGACCCGGTGACCCCTACCTGGATGACTGGCTGATAGCAGGTTCCTCCAGATAGAGTGGTCCAGGGATCTGGCCCTCCAGACCTGCATCGACCTTGGCCTCCTAGTCAATGAGGCCAAGTCGGAATTCATGCCCATGCAGGTGATCAACTTCATTGGAGAAGAGTTCGACTCATGCCAAGCCAGAGCTAGGCTCCCGTGGACATGGCAGAGGTTCTCCTCCTTTGCCCAGTCATTTGTTGTTGGGCACTTGCGCCCTGCCTGGGACTTCATCTCCTGGGTTACATGGCGGCCTGCACCACCATGGTCCGATGGACCCAGTGGTTTTGCACTCCTGCAGTGGAGCTTGCCAGCCAGTGATCTCAGCGCAAAGATCATTTCGACTAGCTGGTCACTGTGACCCAGAGGATGTGGGGCGCTGTCCAGTGGTGGATCATCCCAGAACATCTTCAAGAAGGGATCCTGCTTGTCCGCCCTGAGCCAGCAGTCATACTGACGCCTCTCTCACGGACTGGGGTGCCGATCTGAGGAACACAGGGTCCACAGGCTCTGGACCACCGAGGAGTCCCAGTGCCACATCAACCTGCTGGAGCTCTAGGCATCCTGTCTGGCGCTGACTGCATTCACCGTGTTCGCTTGGGGTCAAGACGGACAACACCATGACCATGTACTACCTCAACAAACAGGGCGGGATGCACTCCGGTCCTTGTGCAAGGAATCTCTGCACGTGGACTCTCATGCACAGACTGGAGGCAGATCTCCTAGCCATCCACATGGCAGGAGCCTCCAATCCACTGGTGGGCACCCTCAGCCAGGTGGGCGAGGCTCACGAGTGGTCTCTCCATCCAGAGGTAGTTCACAGCCTGTTCCTCCAGTGTAGCACCCCTCAGGTGGACCTGTTTGCCTCCAGGGAGAACACAAGCTGAGGCTGTGTTGTGCCCGCCCCCAGTAGGGCTTGCTGCAGGGATGCCTTCTTGAGGACCCCAGGCCTTGCTATACCTTTCCTCCACTTCCCTTGATCCACAAGGTGCATACCAAGGTCAGGAGGACAAGGCACAGGTGATCCTGGCGGCTTCGGACTGGCCACACCAGTTTTGGTACCTGCTCTCCATCAATTAAGGGATGGTACTCCACCTGGACCTTTAATCCCTGCACCTGACAGCCTGGTTCCTGAGCAGCTAGAGTTCCAGGCTTTGGGTGTCTCCGAGATGTCTTCACTGTTGTGGAGGCTTCTTGGAAGAATGGACCAGAAAATACCATTCATTCAAGTGGAAGAGATTCTCCATTTGGTGTCATGCAAGGGGCTGGACCCCTTGATCTGTTCAGTGGCCAGCATTTTAGACTATCTGTGGTCTCTCTCCAAAGGGGACTTGATCGATGACCCTTAAAGGTACACCTGACAGCCATCTTTGTTTACCAGGTCGGGCGGTCAGTGGTTGGTGGCACAGGAGACAGTGGTCTGGCGCTTTTCAAAGGCTTAGGTCACATATTCCCTCCGTGCGTGAACCTTCACCTCCATGGGATCTACTGCTGATATTGGCTAAGCTCATGGGCAAGCTATTCAACCGATGTACAGATGTAAGATGTCACACCTGTCATGGAAGACTGCCTCTTGGTGGCTATTACACCAGCCAGAAGGACTGGAGAGCTCCAGGCACACACAGTCACATCTCCGTACCTGATCTTCCACAGGGACAAGGTTGTCCTTCGCCCCAACCCAAGTTCTTTCCGGTTGTGTCGGAGTTTCACCTGAACCATATGATGACTCTTCTGGTGTTCTACCCAAGTCACACCTCTGTACCGAATACAGGCTCCATATTTTGGACCTTAGGCGAGTGCTTGCTATTACAGAGAGCGATGGTCGGAGTTCGGTGAGGTTCACCAGCTGTTTGTCACCTATGCTGAAGTCGCACCTGGCAGACCTGCAGCCATTTGGACGGTTGACAGGTGAATCACATCCTGCATTGATCTCTGCTATAGATTGGCATGTAGGGAGCCCCTGTAGGGTTGGGGATCATTCCACCCATCTCTCCACTGTGTCGGTGGCTGCTTCTAGAAACGTCCCTATCCGGGAAATCTGCAGGCTGCTACCTGGAAGTCAGCACACACCTTCATTTCCCATTACCACATAGACCTAGAGTCACGCTGGGATGCTGGTTTTGGGCCTCACTTCTCCAGTCATTATTACCTAAGTAGGGGTGTGCGCTTTCCCTCCTCCGGAGAACTGCTAGAAGTCGTCCAACAAGTGTGGATAGAACAACATTTATTTTTATTTTTATTTATAATGCAATCAGTTTACAACCTTTGAGCCAGAGGCTCATTTCAAAGATACCTCGTCAACAATGGTAGGAAATACAGAATAATACAGATAAAACAGAAAAATACAGGTAATACAGAAAGAGGGTACATACAGAGCAGCGCATGATTAATAAAAACAGACACGCATTAATGGCACAAGGTAACAGCAACATTGGTAGTGTGGTATAGAGCAAAATATGGTATAATTGACAATTGAAGAATACAAGGTGTTTAGCAGCATAACGGTATGTCATGTGGGTGTGAATACAGCCAAACAGGTCTACTGTGCCAGATTACAGGAACATACTGCATGAGACAGTCGCAGTACAGGTAACTTGATAGAGCAGTCACACAGGTGACTTGATATCTGATTACACGAAGTGTAGTGCCTGGAACAGAAGTAGTACAGAAGACGGGGAACGAACCGAAAAGGGCTGGGTAGAACTAAGATAAGTATGAGGAGCATAGGAGTGCAACGTGGTTTGTTCCAGTCACTTATGATACAGTCGGTAGATGGAATCATGGGAATAGAAAAGTTGAATAGGAAATAAGGATAGGGATTTGAGCAGCCCAGAGGGCATTGTCAGAGAAGAGTGGGGGTTAGAGCATCCGTTAGCACAGGAGCAGCAGCGCCTGCTGGAATAGCTCGCTTTGAGGGCATTTTGAAGGTGGAGATGGTGGTGGTATCAGTGATGGCCCGAGGAAGAGAGTTGTACCAAGCGGGAGCCTGTGGCAGAAAGATCTCTGTCCAAGTGAAGTCCTGGCACGAGGGACCAGGAAGGTGACTTTGCTGGAGGTCCGGTGCTGACAAGGGGCTGTGCTGGGAGGAGGGCGGAAGTCAGCCTGGGGAGAAAGTCCTAGTAAGGTTTTTTTTGAAATGAGGCACGCTTGGTATAACAGGCGCTCACGAGGTCAAGCATTGCCGCAAGATCATAGAGTTGGCAGGTATGAGTGAGCTTAGGGCCCCAGTGATTAGCCTGCAAGCCTTATTTAGGAGGAGGCGGATTTTGCTGAGGGCGGTCATGTTGGCAGTCCCACAATAGGTAGCCCAGTCCACCAGGGAGAGTATGGAGGAAGTAACCACAGCCGGAGGCGCCGGGGAGACAGTTTTGTATGTACAGGATACCAAGTCGGATATTGGTAGCAGAAGCGGTGCATCGATGTGGTATGGTAGGAGAGGGCTGAGTCAAATTGGATCCCTAAGTACTTATAGGATTGGACTTGTTCCAGTTGTAGTTTAGAGCCGGAAAGGATACGGAGAGGGGTGTTCAAGGATTTATTTTGAGGATGGGTGAAGAGCATGGTTTTGGATTTTTAAGATTTATGACCAATCTATGCTCTTAAGCCAAGCTTCAGCGCCATAGGCCCTTTGTAGGGAAACCTGGAGGAGGGTACGGTGCCAGTGGCAAAGAGGTACGGTATCGCCTGCGCATAGCAGAATATTCCCAGGGCAAGCACTGGGCAGGTGTTAAGGTAAAGCGAGAAGAGAAGGGCCCCAGGATGGAGCCCTGTGGAACCCCAGAGTGGATTGGGCGAGGGTCAGAAAGAGTCCCACCAATTTTGACTCGCTGGGAGTGGGGGAAAGGTAGCTGGAGCACCAAGCCAGTGGTCCAGAGGCAAACCCAGCGTGACAGAGGGCTCCCAGAAGTAGGGGTGGGAGACAGTGTCAAAGGCCTTGATAGGTCAAGGAACACAGCCTGCTTAGAGCCAGTATCCAATGAGGAGGAAGGAAGGAGGCGACCAATAAGGGCAGTGTTAGTATTGTGTCCTGCACGGAAGCCGTGCTGTTCCGGCAGAGGATGTTGTATTTGGTCAGGTATTCAGATATTTGTGCGGCAACTAGTTTTTCCAGCGCCTTGGAAAGGAGGGAGAATGGAGATCGGTCGATAGTTCCCAGCTAAGGACCTGTCACCCCTTTATGGATTGGAGGACTGCTGCAGTTTTCCACGAGGAGGGAATTGACCCAGGCAGAGTGATTTGTTAAGAAGGCAGTGATTGGGGTGAGGACTTGATCCAGGACTAACCGAGAATTTTGTGATCTAGGGAGATGTCATTGGTACTGTTGCCTTTAGTGCAAGGGTCAGGTGCAGTCTGGCTTCCTGGGTAGTAACCCCACGAAGGTGGAAGCAAGGCTATGGGGGCTGGGGTAGGATGGGGGTGGCTGATCAAAGAAGTTACTGGGGAGGATGGGGCTAAGGTCTGTAAAGGCGGTGTTGAGGAGGTTTGCAATGTCGGGGGGTCTGTGATGGTGGTGTTGGTGGTAATCTGGGATGGGGAGGGGAGCGGGTGTTCCCATTCAGTTGTTTGACCTTATCCCAGAAGCTACGGGCGCCTCCAGGAGGCAGTGAGGGTGGCCTGATAGTGGTCGGCTTTGGCTTTCCTGATGGCCTATGTACACTTATTCCGCGAGCATTGTAGGTCTGTCTGTCAGCCGGGCGCCTAGTTTCGCTAAGTACGATACTCAAGGTTGTCCCTGTGCCTGAGCAACATAGAGAGTGCAGGTAATCCAGGGCAGGTTAGGGTCTTTTGAGCGGATGGCAGAGAGGAGAGCAAGAGATCGGAGGTTTTATTAAAGGTGGAGGTAAAGAAGACGAGAGCAGTATCTATATCTGGGGCATGGAGAATCGGGACCAGTCTTGCAGTTCGAGATATTGTTTTAGGTTTTTAGTCCATAAGGTCTGAAACGCCAGGGAATGCGCTTGAGCAGTAGGTCGGGGTAGGGTGGCCAACCAGCGGAAGAGCACAGGGAGTGGTCACTGAGTGTGTCCGGAGGACTTGGATGTCCAGGACTTTATGGGGCGGTTTGTGATGATGACATCAAGGAGGGTGCTAGTACCTCTCTTGGGGTTCACACGTGGGGTTGGGAGACTAGTTGGGTTAGATCCAGAGCTGTGAAGGAGTCCCGAGTGGGGAGGATGAGGACAAAGCCAGTTCACATTGAGGTCCCCAACTATGATTTTGTCAGCATTGTGGGGAAGGGTGGCAAGGTAGTCAGTGAGGGATAATAGCGCGGGTTTTGAGCTTGGGCGGAATGTAGGCAGTGGTGAGGTAAAGGGGATCTGGTGGGGTCCGGGTAAGCTTAATTGGTGAGGGCTTGGGCCCGTTTACAAGGACTGGTGCAGGGAGGCGATACCAGTGGGGAGCTCCTGGTGTAGATAGCGCAGCCTCCCCACGCTTGGTTACCCGATCCTCACATAGGGGTGTAGCCAGGAGGGTAACAAGGAGTCAGGGAGGAATTAGATAGCCATGTTTCCACCAGTGCAATGATGTCAGGTTTGTGCTGTGCGACCCAACATTGGAGGGAGTCGAATTTTTTCAGGATGCTTATATATTCATGGAGGCAATCAGCAGCCCGGGACGACCTCCTGCTGAGGCGGGCCTGGAGGGTCCGGGGTTAGGTGGATATTGCCAGATAGGAGTAGTAGGAGGATAATAGTTCTGGCCAGGCACGCGGTAGAGATTAAGTCTCACGGTTCGGGAGTTGGGGTGGGATCATAGAGGAGCAGGGATAGGTAGGGAATTAATGGCAGGGAGAGCAAGGATAGTGAGCTGTCCGAGTGGGGGGAGGGGGAAGAGGCAGGAGATGGGAGTTGTTGGTCCGTGAGCATGGGCATCGTGAGGGTGAGTAGGAACTAGTTGGTGGGAATTAAGGATAAGATAGCCTGTGGCCTAGGGAGATAAACGGCTGGAGGGAGTGGGGAACCAGAAGGAGGATGATGGGGAGGGAGTTTAATAGTAGGTGGGCTAGCATGGTAGACAGGTGGTAGAGGAGTAGGGAGTTAAGAAAGCTGCGCCTCCTAGGGAGTGTGGCTGCCACTTTAGATTAGTGGCAGTGACACGGACTCGGGTTGTAAGGGCACAGGGTTCAAGTCCCAACTAGGGCAGCACCGAATTTGCCAGGGAGAGGGTGGTGAGCCGTAGTCTGGGGACAACGGGCTGGGAAATGGGCTCCACAGGGTGGAATGTAGTGACTCCTAGTGGTCACTGGGGTAGGTACAGGGAGGAGGTGGGTCTAAGGTGGGTGGGTATTTGGAAGACAAGGGGAGGGTGATGATGGGGATTAGGCAGAGGAGGGAGTATTGGTAGGGTGGCAGGAGAGGAGAAGGAGGAGTCCTGGGTAGGCAGGCCTACAGGAAGAAGTGCATAGCAGTGGTGTCCTCTAGTGGTGAGCCAATATAATCTGCCAATGAGAAAGTGGGGAGATAGAAATATAGGCAGACAGGAAGTGATGTCAGGACCAGTGCCTATAAAGGAAATGCCGACCCAGGGTGGGTGGGTGGAGGGGGTGGGCAGTCGACACGCAAAGCGTGTCGACGGGCTAACCTCACAAACGCTGCTGCTGGTGAGGTACTTTAATTACCTCCGTGCAGCCGCTGGTACTCGAGCTCCTGGGGAGCGACTTAGAGTCCTCGGGGACCTGTTGCTTCTGCTGTGGTGGGAGGGCGAAAGCGGCCTAAAAGAAGGTGGAGAACAAAGGCCACAGATTAGTATGCAGCGGAGTCGCCATGTCCCGACTGAATGCAGGTAGAAACAAGTAATCCAGCACAGTACCCCACCCCCAAAATAGAAATCAGCGATGTAAAAATCTTTAAAAGTACAACAAAATTTCTCACAAACGTTGCTGCAGCTAAATTAAACAAGGAAGTAATTTCAAGAGCTAGGAACAATAACCCCCTCACAGGCGATTGATTGTAACCCCTCTAAGCGCTGCTATGGTGAGGTACTTGAATTACCTCTGTGCAGCTGTAATTCGAGCTCCCTGGGGAGCGAGACGCAGAGTCCTCGGGGACCTGTTGCTTCTGCTGTGGTGGGAGGGCGAAAAGGGCCCTGCAGCCGCTGTAATTCGAGCTCCCTGGGGGAGCGACGAGAGTCCTCGGGGACCTGTTGCTTCTGCTGTGGTGGGAGGGCGAGTAAGGCCTCCGTGCAGCCGCCTGTAATTCGAGCTCCTGGGGGAGCGACGAGAGTCCTCGGGGGACCTGTTGCTTCTGCTGTGGTGGGAGGGCGAGTGCGCCTCCGTGCAGCCGCCGGTAATTCGAGCCCCTGGGGAGCGACTAGTCCCGGGGACCTGTTGCTTCTGCTGTGGTGGGAGGGCGAAAAGGGGCTTCCGCAGCGCTGGTAATTCGAGCTCCTGGGGAGCGACGAGAGTCCTTTGGGGACCTGTTGCTCTGCTGTGGTGGGAGGGCGACGCGCCTCCGCAGCCGCTGTAATTCGAGCTCCTGGGGGGAGCGACGAGAGTCCTCGGGGACCTGTTGCTTCTGCTGTGGTGGGGAGGGCTATGTGGCCTGCAGCCGCTGTAATTCGAGCTCCCTGGGGAGCTACAGAGTCCTCGGGACCTGTTGCTTCTGCTGTGGTGGCAGGGTGAGTGCGGCTCTGTGCAGCCGGGCCGGTAATCTCGAGCTCCCCTGGGGAGCGACGAGAGTCCTCGGGGACCTGTTGCTCTGCATATCCATGTCCCGAGAAAACAGGTTACTCACCTGTGACAGCTGTTCTAGGAGTGGTATATGTTGTTCATACACACAAGCCCACCCGACCTTCCCAGCTTTGGTGCACACTCTGCTTTCCAGTGGGCAAGATCTGGCATCATGGGGCTGAACTGATGGATATACCATCTGGGTGAGTGGGAGGAGTCAGCTTGAAGACTTTCTGGCAAGATTTAAAGGAAAGGACATACCAACAAGTGCGGCTGAACAACATATACCACTCTTAGAACTACTATTACAGGTGAGTGACCTGCTTATATGTTTGCACTGCATGCAGCACTTGTTAATCCCTGCTTATTGGGGAGGGCTGGCATGACAGCTCTAAAGACTTTCTGGCCTTAAATTACCATGTAGTGTCAGAAATATATTAAGCGATTGGTTTGGTTTTCTGGGTAGTGTAGTCTACTTTTGAATTATCAGCTTCTTGTTTAGAAACATAAAGGGTAAAACTTCATTGTCTTTCAAAATAAACTGTAGGCACATGTAAGAATGATGTCAGTAGCTGGCCTGCCGGGTGCAATGGTAGCACCGCACTTGCGGTATAACGCTGACCTGGGTTTGGGAATGAACCTTTGTCATTGGGCAGCTGAAGGAGGAGGACTGAGCATTCCAGAGAACGCTTCCTCCTCGGGAAGGGAGGGCAGTGAGTTCGCCATGCTACTACCACTTGCACTTCCTTCCTTACTACCTTGGCAGTAAGTGAAGGCAGGAGCCACTAAAGAATGGGGTGCTCTCGACAGGAGACAACAGCATGCTTGCATGCCTGTGTCATGCCGCACTCTCCACGGTGTGTCAGGAGACTGGGAAGAAACAAAGGAAAAATCTCCGGCTGTTTGCAGGATGAAGTCAGCACCCCACCACCGCAGAGACCCCACACTGCCTACAGGGGCACTGGCCTGCCTTAACTGAGCATGGCATCCAATCCAGATTGGATTTGGAGAACTCCTGTCGGCCCCATCATAGTTGTGGATGAAAAAGGTAGGCTATTGTATGACTCTAGAGACTGCAGGATAGGTGTGGGAGGGTCACCAGAAAGTTGCAGAAGGATCAAGTACACTAAGTTTAAAAAATGTTGGTGGTCATCTGCAGCGATACTGATGTTATTTAAAATTCCTTTCTATAACCCATGATACTGTGCAGAGAGCCGTAGCAAATCCAGACAGTGAGGAACAACAGCAGAGACTGAGAGGCAGCTGAAGGGCTGAGGATGGCAACAATGCTGCAGCACAGAATGCTATCAAAAAGAAACTGGTCTGCAAGCTGGAGGTGAGTGCGCTACAGAGTAGTGCTAGTGTTAAAGTGAAACAGAAGTATTTGACACCGAGGTGAGTGGGAAACAACAGCGTTGGCACTGAAGTGAGTGGAAACAGCAGTGATGACACTGAGTTGAGTGTGAAATAGCAGTGTTGGCGTTGAGTGTGCAACAGCAGTGTTGACACCGAGGTGAGTGGGAGTGGTGAGGCTGGCACCTAAGTGAGTGTGAACAGCAGTGTTGGGCACTACAGTGAGTATGAAATTGCAGTGTGTTGGCACTGAGGTGTGTGTGAAACTGCAGAGTTGACACTGTGTGTGTGTGTGTGTGTGTGTGTGTATATATAACAGCAGTGTTGGCACTGAGGTGTGTTGTAACAGCAGTGTTGGCCTGTAGTGTTTGTGAAACAGCACTGTTGACTGGCACTGCAGTGAGTGTGAAACAGCAGTGTTGGCACCGAGGTGTGTGTGTGTGTGTGTAGCAGCAGTGTTGGCACTGAGGGTGTGTGTGTAACAGCAGCGTTGGCCCTGAGGTGTGTGTGGAAACAGCAGTGTTGGCACTGGAGTGAGTGAGAAACAGTAGTGCTGACACTGAGATGTGTGTGAAGCAGCAGTGCTGGCACTGAGGTGAGTGTGCAACGGCAGTGCTGGCACTGAGGTATGTGTGAACAGCACAGTTGGTTGGCTCTGGGGTGAGTGAAACTGCACTGTTGGCACTGAGGTGAGTGAAAGCGGCACTGAGGTGAGTGAAACTGCACTGTTGGCACTGAGGAGAGTGTGAAATGGCAGTGTTGGCACTGAGGTGGTGTGTGTGTGAAACAGCAGTGTTGGCACTGGGGTGAATGTGAAAGGCAGTGTTGGCAGTGAGGTGAGTGTGAAAGGCAGTGTTGGCACTGAGGTGAGTGTGAAGCGACAGTCTTGGCACTACAGTGAGTGCGAAATGACAGTCTTGGCACTACAGTGAGTGTGAAACTGCAGTGTTGACACTACAGTGAGTGTGAAACAATAGTCTTGGCACTGGGGTATGTGGAAGCAGCAGTGCTGGCACTGGAAGGGTGAAACAGCAGCGCTTGCTGGAACTGAGGTGAGTGTGAAACAGCAGTGTTGGCACTGAGGTGAGTGTGCAGCTGCAGTGTTGGCACTACAGTGAGTGTGAAACTGCAGTGTTGGCACTACAGTGAGTGAAACTGCAGTTGGCACCACAGTGAGTGTGAAACTGCAGTTGGCACTACAGTGAGTGTGAAACTGCTGTGTTGGCACTAATAATGAGTGAAACTGCAGTGTTGCACTACAATGTGTGTGAACTGCAGTGTTGGCACTACAGTGAGTGTGTAACAGCAGTGTTGGCTGGCATTGAGGTAAGTGTGAAATAGCAGTGTTGGCACTACAGTGAGTGTGGAACAGCAGTGTTGGCACTACAGTGAGTGTGAAACAGCAGTGTTGGCACTACTGTGAGTGTACAAGTTGTGTTTAATCTGATATACAGATAACAAAACTTAAATGACTTAGTGTTGGTATTGACAGATAAATACTAAATGATGGAGTTCCAGGAATGATCTTGCTCTTCTGCTCCTTGACTCCCCAGCTGCTCAACTTCCTTTGGTCGAGGGGCAAGGCAAGGTTTCTGCAGTAACTCTATTGAATCTCTCTCGACCTTGACCTCCAGTTGAGCAGCCGGCTGAGATTTTTAATTTTATTTGAGGTCAACGAGGGTCAATTTCACGGACCATGGTTCTCCTGGTCCTCACTCAGGGGACACAGCTTGGTCTGTACCCTAATGGAGCCATCTTCAGAGTTGTCTACCCCAGTGGTCATGCCTCCAAGACCCTGGTTGGTCTCATGTCTAGTGCATGTGGTCCATGAGGAGCCCCCAGAGATGTACCCCATGAACCCTCGAGCTGAGGTTGAGGTGCCATCGTGGTCATGATCCCACTCGACTGGAAGATGTTACTTGTGGTTTTGTTCGACTTCATCCTCCAGTGAGGATCGACGCCAATGGTGCCTACATAGACCCTATGATATGAAGACCTCATGTGGCACCAGTGGTCTCTTGCAGGAGGGGGTATGGCTCACTCGGCCAGTGATCCCTTGGTCTTCCAGCCATTCCCATGCTGACCCAGCAGACCACGGTATCAGCTTCTTCTTGACTGGTGGTGGAATCTTCTGCACCACAGCCATGGTATGAGGCCCCACTGAAGAATCCCACCTCGCTACAACCTGCCAGTCTGCCTCTCAGTGGAAATAGATTATCCAGGAGGATACCAGGGTGAAATGAGATCTGGGGCAGTTTTCGAGGAGTCACTGGACCATGAGGGTCGGCTCGATGACCTCGACTAGAACCTAGTCGCTTGTCTTGATGACTCTGGACTGTTGATCTGCTTTGTCGGGCTCGACTTCATTTGGAGCATTTCTCCAGCTGATGTTGGAGCGGGCAGAAACGGGCTAAATACTCTTTCACCAATATCCTTTATAGGAACGAAATGCAGGAGTATTTCCCATTGGCTAAGGCCATCTTGGGACCTGCTCTGAGCTTTGGCTGCATCCAGCATCCTGCCTGACACCTCCTATCCAGATGGTCCAGAAGCACGAGTCCCCATGGGCACCATTTTGGGGTTCTTGGAACCCTCCTTCAGAGGGCCTGGTCCCAGACTCTGCATTTCGAAGTCATAGGACCAAGGGAATACAGACAAGCTGCCCGACAAGGAGTCAGAAAAACAGGACAGGATTAAAGGGTCTCTGCATTTGCCTCCTTTGGTCTCCAGCAGGCCAGCTACTCTGTCATGATGGCTAACATTGGTCACTCCTTTTGGGATAGTTGGGCCTCCTCCTCTATTTCCTGGTGATAAGCAGCAGACTTCCCAAATGATCTGGGACCTAGGCACCCTACTGGCTAAGCACCATCTTCAGGTGGCCTTGGACATAGGTGACTCGTGCTTCTCTGCGATGACTATGGCTGTCTCCATGCACTGTAGGAACTGGCTGAGGCTATCCACCTTTATGGCGAACACCCAGCATAAGCTGGTGGATGTCCCATTCTAGGGCACCGACCTCTTGGCCCTAGGTGGATGGACATCTTACCCAAATAAGTCCATCACCACCTTGGACTTAGTGGTTTTGTCCCAGAAGGAACAGAAACTGTCCAAGTTTAAGGAAAAGAAATTTCATTTTCAGGGCTTTCAGCCATAGCACCCTCAGCAGCAGCCCCAGGAGAAGCAGCTTCAACGCTGGTGTCTGAAACTGATGTTTAGTGGCCAGGATCAGAAGAGGGTGATGCTGTTGTTGACTCCAGGACCCTGTCAACCAGAGCTTTCTCCAGGACTGCAAAGTGAAGGGTTGCCAGTGCAGTGGTCGGTTATGCCACTTCTTCCTGCAGTCCACTATTATTTTGGACAAGTGGTTCCTAGAAGTGGTGGGCAAGGTTGCCTCTGGACTTTGAGGCTCTCCCGCTGTACCAGCCCCAAGCTCCTAAGGATTTCCATTGAGAGGCAGCCAGGCAGGCTGGTAGCAAAGTGGCATTCCTGGTGGGGGCCTCATACCGTGGCACCCACCAAGGAATGCCACTCTGCTACCACGGAGAAGGAACAAGGTCCAGCATCCATGTCGCCAGGGTGCTGGAGGACATGCCATCCACACTGAGGAATGACCTGACTCGGCGCTGGGTGGGGTAATAAAATGGGTCCCAGACACTCTGGCCACACAGGGCTCGTGTCCAGGTACTTCCTGGTTCCAAACAGGTGGGTGACCGTGCCTCACACTGGATTTGAATGATATGAAAAAGTTCATGCAGAAGCGCAAGATCTTACTTCTAATTAGAGCTGTTGCAGCAGGCTGTAACCTATAGGACTCAGGCGCCAGGACCCACAGAAACCTTCTAGCTAGCAGTCTTCAATGGGGACCGCCCCGACATTAGCCAGTGGTACAAAGGGGTGGTCCCCATCCCACCTCAGTTCTTTTCCCACCATCGTCCAATTCACTTTGGCTCCTCAGATGCCTCTTGCTGCAGTTCGATCGCCTTCACGCTTTCAGCAATTTTTATTTTTTAAATTTCCTAAACGTTTGACTTTATTCCTGCATGTTGTCTTCCCATTGTTGTCCTTTTCGGAACGACAAAGATTGAAGTGTGCATGCGAGGCAGATACCGTCCAAGGACAGCCAATGCCTGCCTTTGCTGCCAAGGCCTGAACCATGACACTGTGGCTCAGAGCACTGCAAGCAGTTCAACCAGAGGACTCGATCCATTGTCAGAAGGCCCTTAAGGCTTACCTCCTAGAATAGCAGCTTGCTCGCAGCAGAAACATCCTCTGGGAAGAGTCCCTCTTCATCCTCCTTGGTTTCGACTGCTTCTTCTTTGAAGTCAGATACGGAAAAGGACGATGACTCCAGAAAGCACACGCCCCGGACAAAGATAGGGAGAAGGTCCGACTCTCCCGCCCAGGTCTCCCACCACAAGAAGAGTTCCTCAGGTTCTTCTTTCTCACGGGGGTCGGACCACTCATTCCAGTCTGCCCTTACCTGCTCCTGCCTGCATGGTCCCGACGATGGTCTCTGTCAAGTTTTTGGACACGCATACTGCCGGGGCAGGTGTCCTACTCCCAGGACCCAGCGACTCCTCCCTCGCCCCCGTGCTCACATGGGCTTCGACTGAGCCGGCAGCCACATTCTACCCCAGACCACTGCCAGACAACGCTACCCAGACATCAGCCACACTGACGTCGGACCCGTGACACCATCCTGCTGTTCGCACATTGGGCATCTCCAGCCGACGTGGATACCTCTTCAAAGGGAGGTTCCGCTGGCCAATTTGCAGTTCAACGAGGTGGCTGCTCGACCCACTCCAGCCCCTCTGAAGGCAGCTCCCGATGATGATTTTACCGATGCCAGGTACTCTGATGCTGGATAAGGTGGCGCCAGCCTGGCTGCCACTTCAGACACCTGCTGGTCCTTTGGGCCCCAGATACCCCTCAGCGGTGAAAGACTTGTTCGCTTTTGGTGGAACGAAATCAAGGGGATCTCCTTCCACCAGAACCGCAGAACCAGTGATTGTTGAGCCAGAACCGAGCCAGAGCCTAAACAGCAGACTCCAGAGCCACGGAGCTCTTCCCCAAATCCTAAATAATGGTGCAGTAGAAGGTCCAAGCACCAGGGATGGAGGCACAGACGCCCTCCTCCCTGCTCACAGGCTGTCACTGACGTAGGGTCCCATAGCTGATGTCTGCTTAGCTCCTCCCTCCTCCAGTAGTTCGGAGGATTCTGACCGGGCTCATCTCACTCTGGGTCAGACCATTCAGAGCCTAGAGACTATCTTTCCTCCCCAGATAGCAAAGACTCCTAGATCGCCTCCTGATGACCCATCATTTATGGATGTCATGAGACATATCCAGGCGCTAATGGATGGGAGATGGAGGACCTGATCCTGAAAGGCAGAGACTAGCCACATGCCTGAGGTGGAAGGAACCTAAGCCTTTAGTGGTTCCCCTTTGGTTGATATCTTCCAGGATTTGACAAGACTCACCTGGAAGCACCCATCCTCCACCTTGGCTGTCTCTAAAAATCGGACTGGCTCTGGGTGCCCAGAGATGAGTCATTCCTGGCTGAGCACCTAAAGCTGATTCGATAGTGATCACCCGTGCCCATGATAGATCTAAAGGGTCGAGCATTTAAGCAATCAGCCTCCTGATCAGGAATCCAGAATCACTGACCAGCTGGGCAAGAAAGTATATTCCTCCTCAACTTGCTCCATTAGATCACTTAATTTCCTCACCTACATGGTTCAGTACCAGAATGTCATGGGAGAAGGTTAGAAATTGTTCAGCTCTTCCAGACTCGGCCCAAAAGACCGAGCCCTGGACCTTCTGAAGTCTGGGCTGATGTGGGCACCCATGTCATGTGCCTCATATGACACTGCAGACACAGCAGCCAGAGTAGCTGCTGCAGGCATTAGTCTCCGGCGCCACACATGACTTGGGGTCTCTGCATTCACCCATGACCTGCAGGCTGGCATAATCGACCTTCCCTACAAAAGTCAGTCTTTTTCAGAGATGACAGAAAAGCTGATCACCCATCTCCAAGACTCGGCAAGGCCATGTGGTCCATACAAAAATGTATAAGGCTAACCAGAGACCTTTCAAGAAACAGCCCTTTGTAAGCTCTCAAGCCAGTAGCCCAGAAACCAGCCTCAGCAGAGAGGGACTACAAACATAAGGCAACCCCAGACCCCTGGAGGTTCCGCTTCCAGAGCCTCTAAGCCCTTCCAGGCCCCTCTGCCCACTTCTGGAGCCTCTTAGTGACTCCTTGCCTGACCCTCTCCTCCAGCAGAGTCTGTAGGGAAACGGTGGGGGAGTCTCCCTCGAGGGGTAGAGCAAGATCACGACAGACTTGTGGGTCCTCCAACTAATAGGGACATACCCAGAGTTCCTGGAGAGGCCACCAGAAAACCCTCCGTGTCCTCCCATTATCCTCCTTCTCACGTTTCCCTCATGCCGAGAGAAGTCCAGGCCTTAATGCAAAATGGGCCATAGAGCCGGTGCCCCCAGACCAAAGGAAGGATTTATTCACTTTTCCTTGTTCCAAAGAAGACGGGGCCCTTCGTCCCATCTTGGATCTCAGCCCTTCAACAAGTACATCAAGTACAAGTGGTTCAGGATGGTCACTCTTCCAGGATTGATCTCCTCCCACACCAGGGAGACTGGCTCTGCGCCTAGATATTCAGGACACGCATCTGCACATTCTAGTGTTCCCTCCACAGAAAGTACCTGCGCTTCCTCTTCCAGGGAGACACTATCCTCCGCACCCAGAGTCTTTACCAAGTGTCTAGCAGTGGTGGCTGCAGCCCTCAGAAGACAAGGCCACTTCATCTTTCCTTACCTAGACGACTGGCTTCTGACAGTAGTTTTCTATCCTCAAAGACACCTTTACCATTGTCTGAGAATTGGGGATCACCCTAAATCTTCCAAAGTCATCCCCATGGCCAGCCAGAGACCAGTCCATTGGGTGGTCCTCGACACAGTGCAGGCGAGGCCTTTCTCCCGAGGACAGGGCGGATCGCCAGTGAGACAGGCCCAAATGGTTGCTGCAGCTTCCACATCTCAGCTCAAGTCTTTTAAGGCTTCTTGGCTGTATGGCGGTGGCCATACCCACTGTTCCCCTGGCTCACCTCCACATGAGAGTCCTGCAGTGGATGCTCAGGGTTCAATGAGACCAACGGTCAGAGGACCTGGAACAGATGATTTGAGTCTTGGACCCAGTTGTCGGACTGTGACCTGGTGGATTGACCCAGACAGTCTGTCCAAAGGGTCCTCTTCTGACAAGAGCCCTCAAGGAGAGTCTTGATGACTGACACCTTGGGACTCAGTTGGGGTGCTTATCTGGGGACAGGCAGAGCCGGGGTTCCTGTTCCCCAGATGAGCAATTCCTGAATAGCAGTGTCCTTGAGATGAGCAGTTCTGAACGTTCTGCAATTGTTTCAGACCGATCTCCTACCGGGCCCTCTCCTCATCCAATCGGATAACATGTCTGTGGTGTTCTACATCAACAAGCAAGAGGGGAATGCTTTCCTACCCCTCTGTAGGGAGGCAATGAGGGTCTGGTATAGGCTCTGGAACACTGCCTAGAACTCACTGCTGTTCATGTTCCAGGTGTCCAAAACTTCTTGGCCGACAGCCTAAGCAGGTCTTTGTCCAAGGCCCACGAGTGGGAGCTCCTCCAGTCAGTGGCAGAGCAATTGTTCGACAGATGGGGTCGGCCAGAATTGGACCACTTTGTGTCCTCACTCGGTGCCAAACTGCCCAATTTCTGCTCGCTAGATCCATGGCCTGGAGTTTCCTGGTGAGATACGTTGTCCCTCTGTTGGACAGGGAGGTTTCTTTATGCCTTCCTCCCTTCCTCATTCTACAGAGGGTCTTCTCAAACTTCAAGCAGAAGGAGCAGAGATGATTCTCATCGCTCCTTCTGGCCCCGACAGATCTGGTTCCCTCTGATTCAACAGGTAGCCTCTGTACTCCCGATTCCTCTGCCTCTGTGCTTGCACTTGCTCTACCTGGACCATGTTGTCAAGGCACAGGTCAGGAAGCATAGGAAAACCAGGAACAGTTGTAGAATTCCCCAAAATATTTATTTACAGTAGCAGTAACATTAAAAAAAAAAAAAACTTGTTCAGAATAACTATGTACAGAGGAGAAATACAGTAGTTTTACTTCAGTCTGTGTCCCTTTTTCTTCCCCAGTAGTTGCAGCTTAGCTCCCTTATAAGTCATTTCAAACCCCACTCTTAATTCAAGCATCCTGTTTTGTAAATATCAGGCAGGAGCTTCTAGAACACAGTGTGCTTCTTGAGTTGAGGCCCCTTTGCACAGCTTTTGCAAAAGGCTTAAAAATTGAACTCTGGTAACCTCTAGCTTCCAACAGCTTTTTCAGTCATCTCAAATTATAATTGTATGCATTTTAACAGTAGTGCTATATATTTTCGAAACACGAGGGATCCCAATATCAGTTACAATTCCATGCAATGATTTGCACATAGTTTTATATTAGCAGATCTAGATATGTAAGAAAACTGAGAGACAGTGACAGGCAAAGAACTGCGAGCCTGTCGGGTTGATCAAGTCGAGAAGTCTCACAGGAAAATTTGTTAAGCAACCGATAGAGAAGAGACAGAAAAGGACAGATCCTTACATTTAAACACTTTCTCCATAACCAATGGGACAGGGCCTCTATTCTACCTTATCACAGGGCGACTAGTTCATCCAGATCTCAAGTCCCTGCATCTGCACGCTTTGCTCCTGTAGACCTGGCAGTCACTGTGTATGGGGTTTCACCCAGAGTGGCTAACATCTTAGTGGCGGCAAGAAAGCCATCCACTAGGTCCACCTATGCCATGAAATGGAAGAGGTTCTGTTTGTAGGTGGTCCCCACCTCAATCCCTTCTTCTGCATAGTGAACTCCATTCTTGAGTATCTCCTCCCTCTGTTTGACACAGGTATGAGCTACTACTCTATCAAGTGCATCTCTGCCATCTCTGCATTATGCACCAGTAGAGGGTAAACCCTTACTCAGCTTGATTTGTCCTGCATCTTCCTCCGGGCATTTTGCATATAAGACCTCCCATCAGGAACCCTGTTCCTCCATGGACCCTCCTCTTTATATTAGAAAACTCACACTCCCTTTGAATGAGCTGTGGATTGCAACTACACTTTCTCTCATGGAAAGTGTTATTTTTAGTTGCAATCATGTCTGCTTGAAGGAT
This sequence comes from Neoceratodus forsteri, assembly GCA_016271365.2. NCBI lineage: Eukaryota > Metazoa > Chordata > Ceratodontiformes > Ceratodontidae > Neoceratodus > Neoceratodus forsteri. The sequence continues at coordinate 333,820,286 of CM057449.1, forward strand.
TTCCGAGCTCCATGCTCTGATGTGTAAAGAGCCTATTTGGTTTCCATAAGGACGGTGTCTTCTACGGACCATTCCTACGCTTTTGCCAAGATGGTGTCCAAATTTACTTTGAACCAGGACAATTACTTACCTGTTTATTATCCAGAGTATTCTAATAGGGAGAAGCGTTATTGCATACTCAGGACGCCCACTGGATGCTTCATTTTATTTGAACTGTACTGGTCCTTTAAGGAAGACTGATCAGTTGTTTGTGTCTTTTGTTCCCAAGTCTCAGGGAGCACCAGTTACTAAACAGACTTTGTCTAAGTGGTTAGTTGACTGCATAGTTTACTGTTACCAGAGTACGATAAGCCTTACCGGGCCGGTTAAAGGCCATTCCACTAAAGGAGTTTCTACTTCCGCCTCTTGAAGAATGTTTCCACTGCTGACATTTATGCAGCTGCCACCTGGCACTCTGTTCACATGTTAGTCAAGCACTTCAGCTTGCGTGGCTTCCAGGCATAGGACTGGGTTCAACCTTGCAGTTCTCCAGTGCTTGCCTCCTAAACCTTGCTGGCTGACTTTTCTCACCTCCTCCCATGCTAGTCTGTTTTTCCCTTGATTGCTTGGGACTCAGTCCTAAGGTTATTGCCTGCTGCAAGAGCTCTAACTCGCAGTAAGATAGTACAGGTACGTAGGAAGTTGCTGTAAAGTAGATCTTCAAGAGAGAGCTTGCAGCAGGCGTTGCTTTCCTCCCTCCTTCCCCTGGTATTCTTATTTCTGCCTTCTTTGGGCAAGCACCTACCTGGTTCTCCTTCTGTCCTAGACTCGGGTCTCCGCAAGAGAACTGAGGTGGGGCTGGGACTACCCCTTTACACCATTAGCTGACGCTGGGCGGTCCCCTGCTGAAGACTGCTAGCTAGAAGGTTTCCATGTGGTCCTGGCACCTGGCAGCTTAACCCTTAAGGTTATTGCCTGCTGCAAGAGCTTGTCTCGAAATTCTACTGTTACGGTGAGTTCTTATGTAACTCTACTTTCCATATGGTCATACTGAATCAGATCATACTATCTCCGGAGCAGGGGTGTAGCTCTGCTCCTGGACCTCAGAATCGTTCATCTTTTGAGAATATGTCTTCCATTAGGCCACACCTTTTGAACTATAGCTGTCAGGCTTTAGGACCACACGGAAACTTTTGTTAGTCAGGGGCCCGCTGAAGGCTGCTAGCTAGAAGGTTTCCAGTGGTCCTGGCACCTGGCATCTTAGTCTTATGTTGCTCGGCTGCAAGAGCTCGCCTCAAGTTCTGCTGTTAGGGTAAGTTCTTTGTAACTGTACTCTAGAATCGTGGATATGTTGTTCATCCACACTTATTGGCATGTCCTTTCCCTTTAAGGATCGCCGTAAGTCTTCAAGCTAGCTCCTTCCACCCACCCGGTAGTATAACCTTGCTCCGCCCCATAATGCCAGATCTTCCTTTCCGCTGGAAGATTCAGGTTGCCTCCTTCATGCTTCTGCATTGTGTAGGCCCTGGCTTCTAAACATTCGGTTCTTCCAAAACTTTGTCTAGTTCACATTAGCGACCGTGACTCTCCTACTTGATTATGGAAGACAAGTCTTCCCTGGATTCGCTGGTGTTAGGTATGGCCCCAAAATGTTCTTTTTAGTCCCCACACCATCGCCTGCTGCTGGGTGTCGGTCATGACACCTCTAAGTGTGACTTGCTTTGCATTTCACCCTAACGCCCCGATGACTGTCTCGCACTCTGAAGTTGGGGAGGCCTGAAAATGGAACCCTCCGTGAAATCAAAGGAGGCTAGATGGTCGGCTTCCGTGGCTCGGGATCCACCGAGCAATTGAAATGTATGCAAATCTTCGAGGAGGAAGCGGCTCGGCCACAGAATCTTCCTCTTAGAGCTTCTTCATTCTGCTCAACCTGGGCTCCACCATCTCGGGTTCTTTCGAGAGTTGTGTCAGTCCTCCCAGCTAAGGAGAGAGTCCTGAGGGCACGCATTCTCTCGGTCCGTAAGCGGAAGAAGGACCGGGATTGTCTTCGCCTCGTGAAGACATTCTTGGGATCGGAGAGATTCTTGTCCCAGGAACCGGCAGTCTCGACTTGGATCGAGATTGCTACTTTGCCGCTGGCTTCTCTGCCTTTGCTGTTTGGCCAGTCGGGACCAACATGTGGCAACAAATAATTTTGTCGGGAACAAGCTGACCCTGGCTCCAGCCCAGCCGTTACCTGGCTTTCCTCTCCAGGCAGCTGACTCCGTCCGAGCGATTAAGTCAGTTCCCCTGCCTGCGGAGCCAGTGATTTCGGCCGAGATTGCCACTTTGGCCGCTGGCTTCTTCGCTTTGCCGCTTGGCCAGTCGACCGATAGTCGCTAACAAGGTCGAAATTGTCATCAACCCGATTGACCCATTGTTGCCGACTCGGTTGCCGACTCTCTGGATCGGACTCCAGTCCTTTCTTTCCTGACGAGGAGGCCCAGTCCACTGGGAATCCTGCCGAGAAGTGATCCCGACCCCAGGAAGACATTGGTCCTGCCGGGTAAGTGTCTTCTCGATCGATCGAGTTGGTCTGCCCACCGCGATTGAGGTCCAGAACCCTTCACTGGCAGGCCAAGGAAAAACCATAAGTGCTTTAACAAGAGGCAACGCTTATTGGTCGCCCTCCTCGGATGAGGAGAGGCTCCAGCGGAAACTCCGCGCTACGAGGGCGTCATATGGCAACAAATAATTTTGTCCTGGAACAAGCTGACCCCGGCTCCAACCCCAGCCCGTTACCTGGCTTTCGCCTCCCAGGCTGAAGCCGACTCTGTCGAGCCAATTAAGTCGGTTCCCCTCCTGCGAGCCGTGAAAGAGAAGAGTCTCAGCCAAGCCCTGCAATGAGAGAGGGTAGTCTGCCTCAACAAACAGGGCGGCACACACTCCCATCTGCTTGAAGGGAGGCGCCCGCATCTGGACTCTCGCCAGCCATCTGGAGGCAGATCTCCTAGCTATTCATGTGGCAGGAGCCTCGAACCATCTGGTGGATGCTCTCAGCCACTTAGGTAAGACATCCACAAGTGGTCTCTCCATCCAAGGTAGCTTACAGCCTGTTCTCCCACTGGGGCAAACCGATGGTGGACCTATTTGCCTCCGTGGACAACACCAAGCTGAGGCTTTTCATGCCCACCCCCTCAGCAGGGCTCACTGCAGGATGCCTTCGAGGCCATGGACCCCAGGCCTCTTCTACGCCTTCCTCCATTTCTCTTGATCCTCAAGGTGCTTCTCAAGGTGAGGAGGGACAAGGCGAGGTGATTCTGGTAACCCCAGACTGGCTGTGCCAGTTCTGATATCCAGATCTCCTCAGCTTCAGCTGCAGGCCCCTGGAGCGGTTTCAGCACACCCAGACCTGATCTCAGTCAACCAGGGAAGGTATTCCATCTGGACCTTCAGTCCCTGCACTTCACAGCCTGGTACCTGAGCAGCTAGACTTCCAGGCTTTGGGTCTTTCCAAGGATGTCCACAGTGTCAGGCATCCAGAAAGGAATCGACCAGGAAATGTTATGCCTTCAAATGGAAAAGATTTTCCATTTGGTGTCAGGGCAAGGGCCTGGACCCTCTGCCCTGTCTGGTGGCTAACATTCTTGACTACCTTTGGTTTTTGTCCAAGGGCATCTTCGTGCCATCGACCCTTGGGTGCACCTGACAGCCATCTCTGCTTACCGGTGTGGGCTGGTCAGATGAGACTGATGTAGGAGACAGTGTTCAGGTGCTTTTCAAAGGCCTGGATCACATATCCCTCCAGTGCGTGAACCTCCACCTCCATGGGATCTACAGCTGGTACTGGCAAAGCTCATGGGCAAGCTATTCGAACCAGTGCACAAATGTGCATTGTCATACTTGTGGAAGACTGCCTTCCTGGCGGCTATCACATCTGCCAGAAGGACAGGGAACTCAGGCGCCAGTGGACTCCTCTTATCTGGTCTTCCACAGGAAAAGGTTGTCCACGGCCCCACCCAAAATTCCTTCTGAAGGTGGTATCAGAGTTTCACCTTAACCAGGTGTTAACTCTGCCAGTATACTACCCTAATTACACCTCAGAGGCCGATTACAGGCTCCATACTTTAGACCTGAGACGAGCTCTTCCTATTATAAGGAGAGGACGGAGGAAATTGGGAGAGGTTTGCCAGCTATTTGTCACCTATGCCAAGCCGCTTCTGCAGACCTGCAGCAAAATGGACTATTGCAAGGTGGATTACATCTTGCATAAGTACCCGCCATACAGCTGCATAGGTGGCTGCTTCCAGGGCATCCTCACCCAGGAAATCTGTTGGGTTGCTACCTGAAGTCAGCAACATCATTACCCATTACCACATCAACCTTGAGTCACGCTGGGATGCTGGTTTTGGGGCCTCAGTTCTCCAATCTCTTTTCCCAAGTTAGTACTAGTAGGGTGTGCTTACCAGTGTAATCAGTCAAACACCAAGTCGCAACTCAGAAATACTTTTACATTGATACTAATATTCTTACTTATAATAATCTGCCCTCTTTCCCAACCTTCCTTCCCCCCGTCCTTCTTTCCTACTCCCTCCCCACCGCATTATGCTAAGGTCCTAAATCTATAAATTCTAACTTTCTAATATTATCACTGAGAGTCACATTTCCAGTCATAGAAATTATACTATAATCTCTACAGAAATGATCTATTCCCTATAACCATTCACATGATAGTCAGTAATGTGTGTAAGGGTGCCCATACTCTGATAATGATGTGGTCTTTAACCATTTGAGCAGTGATATTCTCTGCTTGAAGAGCAAACAATATCTCTCTCAACCATTCTGTAAAGAAGGAACAATCTGATCTAACCAGTGCCTTAAAATTACCTTTTTGCACATAGTGATATCAATGCCACGTGTTTTCGTTGATTTCCCATTAAATAATCACCATAATCTCCCAATATACATATTTCTGGTCTGAAAGCCTCGGTAAGTCCTAATAAAGGTCAGTTTTAGTTTTGATTGCCTCCAATAACTGTAGAGTTTTTTCACAGTCCACATGATATGTAATAGAGTCCCAGGGTGTTTGACATCTTGTACACAGGTCGGAAGAAAGTTTGCCCATTTTATACAATTTAGTTGGTGTATAATACAAATTATGCATAACATAAAATTGTAAAATTCGTATCTGGGCCATTTTATATCATGTTAGAGCTGGGTCCAGATCTTAGACCATGAGCGTGGCGTGGATGATGTCGATGGTAACATCTGATCCCAAATGTAATGTGGAGGGCCTCTTTATTCTCTATGCCATTCCTTAAGAGCCGGTAAAAATAAGAAATTAAGTGGGAAGAGGGTAAATTAGAAATAGTTGATAGAATGGGTCCAGCCATATTTTGATCCCATAGACCCGATCCAAAATGTTACGTAGCATGTGTGAGCTGTAAATATTTAAAACAGAAAGAGGTCGGTAGATTAAAATTAAGATGTGCTAACTGGAAGGGCATAAGTCTCTGTTCCATGAGTAAGCCAGCAACTCTAACATGTTTTCCCAAAGTCCAGAAAGAAGTGATAGGACTTTTACCAATCTTAAAGTTCGGGTTATAAAGAAGAGGTTGTGAGACGCCTGTTTTAGTGATATTTGGAACACATTACAGATCTGGGCATGTATTTGAAGTGTAGTCTTAATTGGAGTATTCTGAAGATTCTTAGGAATATATTTAGTAGGCACATAAACTAGAGCTTTAAGGTCACATTCAGAAGACCGACATAGAAATTCTTCTATTTGTAGCCATAAAGGAGAATATTGTGTTGCTTCGCTCATTCTATTTGTTAACAAATGTGTAATAACCGTATAGTAATAGAAAAGTAGTAAAGAAGAAAGTCGGAATTTGTAGACCACCTGCCTTTTTGGTACGCTGCATTTTGAATAGAGCCCTACATACATATTTCTTGAAATGGAAGCAATTCACTTTGTAGGCTGCTTCCAGTAATTTGAACCCTTCACATATCATGTAAATGCTGTGTTGGAATACTTGCTGTCCCTTCCCTATTGATGGTTGCCTAGTTAGAGGTGTACTGTGCTTTTCTGAGAGCTAGTTAACATACAAACTCTCCTGTTCGCAATCTGCTCCCACCTTGGGACCTGAATTTTGTGCCTGAAAACTGACTTTTGATTCCTTCTGAGCCTGCCATGAGTTGTATCTTACATTTCCTGTCACGGAAAATGCTATTTCTAGGGACATGGATATGTTGTTCATCCACACTGTCTGGCAGGTATCCTTGCCGCTTAAATCTTGCGGAAGGTCTTCAAGCTGGCTCCTCCCACCCACCCGGTGGTAAAACTCGCTCCGCCCCCATGACGCCAGATCTTCCTTACGCTTGGAAGCTCAGGTTCCTCCCGTACGCTCTGCGTATAAGACTGGTTCCTAATTCTTGGTTTTCCGAATTTAAAAGTTTTGCATTCTAGACTCGGTCTTCTATCCCTCATGACTCGCGATGGACAAATCGACTCGGTTTTGAGGTGCCCTTGCAGCAGAAGATGTCTCGGAATGATCCGCACTCCCGTGTCTACTGTTTAGGCCTTGAGCACGCACCTGTGGCTTGCGACTGTGCTCTTCCTTCTCAGCCCCGTCCTCGGAGACGTGCTGCCCGTTTACAGCTGGGCGCCCTGAGAAGCGTTTTCCTCGGTGAAGTCAAAGAGGTCGCTGGCGGTTGCCCCATGCGGCGGGCTCGGCGGATCAGCTAGAGCAGATGATCACCCTCAAGAGGAGGCGCGGCCGCATCTTCCTCAACCGCGCATTTATCCTGCTCTCCTGGGTTCCTCTTACACAGCTTCCTTTATGAGCTTTGTCTGTCCCTTCCACTAGAGGAGAGGACCAACGTCTGCTGGACCTTCTTCTCGGTCCAAGAAGAAAGACAAGGGTAAGTCCTTCCATCGACGCTCTTGGGAGCGGGAAAGGTCCCTCTCCCGAGTTGTTGGCCACGACTTGGTCGATCGCTCGCTTCGCCACTGGTCTCATGGTGTCCCCGTCAGGTCAGTTGACGAGACTCCGCCGATGCAGTCGAGATCTTTCTCACCCATTGACGGGTTGTCGATCGCTGCTGAAAAACCTCTCTCACCGTTCCCCGGTGGGAGTTGAGGATCCGCTGGCCAGTGCCTCCGGTTCCGGAGCCCTGGGTGAACCCTCCGAGCCGAGGAGGCCGTTCCACCGTCCCTCCCGCACCATCCTCGGAAAGGCCGAGGTTCTCGGTCTCGGACTTCTTGCGGTCCAGCCGATCCCGCCATCATAGGCGGTCTCGCTCCGCACCGCGGTAAGTGTCGCTGGCCCTCGGCCCTCCTCCTCGATGAGGGGAGGTTTCACGTAAGTTACGCCGACGATACGAGATTCATTTGGCAACAGCTCCTTCTGACCGGGAACAAGCTGACGCCGTCCTTCCCCGCCATTAAGTGTTGTCACCGAGCGCTGAAACAACCCCTCGTCTTACCCGAGGAGCCTGTTCCCAGGCCGTTGTTTGGCCAAGCCATCTGCTCCACCGATTCCGTGGAACCTCCGCCTCCACAGCCGCTGTTTGGGGCTCCACCAAGAACTCTCGGTTGGCTCAGGGTCTGCCCCATAGGCTGTTGGTCACCCTCACTCCCGATCGCCCTCGGCAGGTGGAGGGTGGCTCAGGCCGAGGCAGCTCTTTATGGATTCTTCTGAGTCTGACGACGATTCCTCCCTTTTCTCCAGGCGAGTGGACTTGGAGTCCTCTGGAGGTCAGTCGCTGGACGATAGCCCTTTGTCCTTCCTGGGTTCGCTAAGGCTCATCTTGGAGTCCACCAGGATGCAGCTCGAGCCCATATCCAAGTGGGCCAAGTATCCCTCACGGGAGATATTGGACCGAGGACCTCCATGGAGGCCTTTCCTGTGGCCGAGGCCATTGTGGGCCCGGCCTTGGAGCTCTGGCAGCGCCTGCTCCTGCCCTGCGCCTTCGGCCAGGATGGCCAGGAAGTATCGGTCCTACCGTTCCCTGTCTGGTTTCTGAACATCCCTCGGCCGAGGGTTAGTTACCGACAGCGTTTCCGGCGTGCTCGGAAATGCTAGGACGTGGACAAACCTCCGACAAGGAGTCCCAAGAAATTGGACTATGCCGGGCGAAAAGTCTCACGCCGTCCCTCCCTTGGCCTTCGGCCAGGCCAGCTCGGCCGTGCTTATGGCACATTTCTCCCATGCCCTGTTGGGCCCCTGGACGAGGTAGTCCTCATCTCCCGGCGGACCTGCAGACCACGGTTAGGCAGGTGCGGGACCAGGGCAGGCGGCTGCAGCAACTTCAGACTGCTCTGGACATTGGAGACTCATGTGCCAGGTCAGTCACGGCCACAGTGGCTATGCGCCCGGGCATGGCTGAGGATATCCACCTCACAGCGGATACCCAGCACAAATTGGCGGATGTCCCCTTCCTGGGGACCGACCTCTTCGGCCCTGGAGTGGAAGGCCACCTCCAGAGGATCGAAAAGTCCAGTGCCACTTTGGACTCTGTCTCATCCGCTAGAGGGACAAGGCCGCAGACCGCAACCCAAGCCCTTCGTCCGCTCCACGGCACGTGCGGCCCAGCAGCATCAGGGCCAGCAGGGTCACGCTGACGTCCCAAACCCAAGCCCGTGGCTTCCTCCTCCAGGAAGCAGGGAGGAAGGCCCTGGAGGTCCCTCGGCCGGTCCTTCCTCCAAGCCTGCCCAGTGATGGGTTGAGGGGTGTCGCCCAACCCCATCGCCTCACCCCAGGTGCCCCTGTGGGGCGGCTCCGCCCACTTCTTTCCGCCTGGTCCGTTATCACCACAGACCGGTGGGTGTTGGAGGTGGTGGGAAAGGGCTTGCTCTGGAGTTCGAGCAGGCCCCACCCTTCAGAGCCTGCACTGGGGCCTCGGGGTCCAAGTCGCTGTCAGCTCACCGAGCCGACGAGTTCTCCTCCCGAGAAGGAGGTGATAAGAGAGGTGGTGGACCCCCAAACCCGGGTTCGTGTCCAGGTACTTCCTGGTTCCGAACGGACGGGGGCTGGCACCCATTCTCGACCCACACGACCTAAACAAGTTCCTAAGGTCTCGAACCTTCAGGATGGTCACTCTGGCTCAGATAATACCATCCTTGGAACACGGCGTGTGGTTCTGCTCTCTGGACCTGCAGGACGCATTCTTTCACGTCCCTATCCATCTGTCACATCAGAGGTTCCTTCGCTCGAGCAGAGGGATCCCTTTTCGAGTTCAAGCCATGCCCTTGGCTTATCTCCAGCTCCCAGGGTCTTCACCAAATGCATGGCAGTGGTGACAGCATTCCTGTGGCGCTGAGGGGTCCGGGTTTACCCTTACCTGGACGATTGGCTGATGATAGCCCCTCCAGACAGGAGGTGGGCGGTCCAGAGATCTGGCCCTCCAGGTTTGCTCTCAGGTCAGCCTCCTCATCAACGAGGCCAAGTTGGAACTCGAGCGAAGCAGGTGATTCTTTTCATCGGGGCAGAGCTCGACTCTCTTCGAGCCAGGCACGGCTCCCGGAGACAGGGTCGAGGTTCTTTCCTCCTTTGCCCAATCATTTCTAGTTGGGCAATTGCGCCTGCCGGGACTTCCTCGCCTCCTGGGTCTCATGGCGGCCTGTACCAGCGTGGGTCTGTTGGGCCCGCTGGAACATGCGCCCCCTTCAGTGGGGCTGGCCAGCCAGTGGTCCCAACGCTGCGATCCATTGGACCAGCTAGTGACGGTGACCAGGGTATGTGGAACGCTCTCCAGTGGTGGACCGTTCCAGTTCATCTGCAGGAGGGCATCCGTTTGTCCGCCCCGAGCCGACGGTCTCTCTATCGACCGATGCCTCTCTGATGGGTTGGGGTGCCCATCTGGGGAACACCGAGCTCACGGCCTCTGGTCCCTGAGGAGTCCGATGCCACATCAACCTGCTGGAGCTCCGAGCGGTCCGCCTAGCTCTCACCGCCTTTTGCTCCGCTTTCGGGGTCAAGTGGTCCGGTCCAGACGACAACACCACCACCATGTACTCATCTAAACCGCCAGGGCGGGACGCCGCCCATGCTTCTATGCAAGGAAGCTCTCCACATCTGGTCACTAGTGCGCAGCCTGGAGGCGGATCTCCTAGCCATTCATGTGGCAGGAGCCTCCAACACCCTGGCCGATGCCCTAAGCCGGATAGGGGCTCGTCCACGACTGGTCTCTCCTGCTGGAGGTAGTACAAGATCTATTCTCCCATTGGGGCACACCTCAGGTGGACCTGTTTGCCTCCAGGAGAATGCGAAGCTGAGGCTGTTCCATGCCCCGCCTCAGCAGGGATCGCTGCAGGGGATGCCTTCTCGAGGCCGTGGACCCCGGCCTCTTCTACACCTTCCTCTTCCCCTTGATGCACAAGGTGCTGCTCAAAGCAAGGAGGGACAAGGCGAGGTGATTCTGATAGCCCCAGACTGGCCCCGCCAGTACTGGTACCCAGATCTCCTCAGCCTCAGCTCCAGGCTCCCGAGGCAGCTTCCAGCCTCGCCCGGACTTGCTCTCAGTCAATCAGGGAAGGTATTCCATCCGGACCTTCAATCCTTGCACCTGACGGCCTGGTTCCTGAGCGGCTAGAGTTCCAGGCCTTGGGTCTTTCCGGACGAGGTCCTCAGCGTAGTTGAGGCGTCCCGTAGAGTCGACCAGAAAATGCTCACTTCAAATGGAAAAGATTTTCCATTTGGTGTCAAGCAGGGCCTGGACCCTTTCTCCTGTTCCTTGGCGAGCATATTAGACTACCTTTGGTCCCTTTCTCAGCAAGAGCTTAGGTCGGCGACCCTTAAGGTGCACCTGGCAGCCATCTCTGCTTACCGGCGCGGGCGAGAAGCAGTCGGTCAACGCAGGAGAAGGTGGTCTGGCGCTTTTCAAAGGCTTTGATCACATTTCCCCTCCGGTGCTAGAACCTCCACCTCCGTGGGATCTACTGCTGGTACTGGCAAAGCTCATGGGCAAGCCATTCGAACCAATGCACAGGTGTGAACCCTCTCACCTGTCGTGGAAGACCTTCTGGTGGCTATCACATCAGCCAGAAGGATGGGAGAACTCCAGGCGCTCTGCATTGAGTCTCTTACCTGGTCTTCCACAGGGACAAGGTTGTCCTGCGCCCCCACCGAAATTCCTTCCAAGGTGGTGTCGGAGTTTCACCTTAACCAGGTGTTGACTCTGCCGGTGTTCTACTCTAATCACACCTTGGAGGCCGAATATAGGCTCCATACTCTGGACCCTAGAAGGCCGCTCAGCTTACTATAAGGGCGCGTGGCTGAACTTGGGAGAGGTTCAGCTGTTTGTCACCTACGCTGAAGCCGCACCTGGCAGACCTGCAGCCAAGCAGGCGATAGGCAGGTGGGTCACCTCCTGCATAGATCTCTGCTATAAGTTGGTGGGCATGGAGCCTCCCAGAGGGATAAGAGCTCATTCACCCGCCATGCTGCTGCATCGGTGGCTGCTTCCAGGACGTCCCTATCCAGGAAATCTGCAGGGCAGCTACCTGGAAGTCAGCACACACCTTCATCACCCATTACCACATCGACCTTGGAGTCACACCGATGCTGGTTTTGGGGCCTCTGTTCTCCAGTCTCTATTCCTAAGTAGGGAGTGTGCGCTTGCCTCCCTCCTCCCGGAGAACTGCTAGAATCTGCCAGACAGTGTGGATGAACAACATATCCATGTCCCTAGAATACAGGTTACTCACCTGTAACAGGAGCTCTAGGAATGGTATATGTTGTTCATCCACACGACCCACCCGACCTCCCAGCTCGACGCACAACCTGAGCTTCCAGCGGCCAGATCTGGCGCCATGGGGGCGAGCCGAGTTTTACCACCCAGGGGTGGGAGGAGCCAGCTTGAAGACCTTCCGCAAGATTTAAAGCGGCAAGGATACCTGCCAGACAGTGTGGATGAACAACATATACCATTCCTAGAACTCCTGTTACAGGTGAGTAACCTATATTTTTAGTTGCAGTCACTTCTTAGTGAAGGATTTCAGAGCTGCAGGCTCTAATGTGTGAGCCTCCTTATCTGATTTTACAGAGTTTCTTTGCGCACAAATCCTAACTTCCTATCAAGGTGGTGTCTGAATTTACTTTGAATCAAACAGTACACCTTTCTGTTTACTATCTTGAGCATGTCAATCAGGGTGAAGCATTGCTCCATACTTTTGATCTACATAGAATACTCAGCTACTCAGTCACTTGTACCAAGGACTGAAGAAAGTCTTAGCTTGTTGTTTCATTTTCCCTTAGGAAGAGAGTGCTCCTGTGTTCAAACAATGGCTGCCCAAATGGCTGCCGCATTGTATTACTTTCTGTTATATGAAGTATGGTAAAGAACTTTCTGGTGCAGTGTGTGGTCACTCTACAAGGGGTATGACCACTTCAGTTGTTTGTTTTAGAAATGTCTTTCCTGCTGACATTTGTGCTGCAGTCGCATGAAGCACTGCCCACACCTTCACTGAGCATTATAGCCTGGACATGGTCTGTTGTATGCGCGTGCTGGCCTTGAACTTGCTATGCTGCAAGTCCTACAGTCTTGAATACAGTATCAGACTGTACTAGCCTCCCCAGTTCATTTTGGGTCTGCTTGGGACTCATTCCAAGGTATGGGCTAATGGAAGAGATCTCCTCTAAGAAGGTAGAACAGTTACATACTTACCATAACAATAGATCTTTGATAGAATCTCTTCCATTAGGCCTTACCATCCCTCCCTCTGTCCCTTTCTGCTTCAGTGAAGGTAACATCAAATGTTGTGTATTACCTAACCCGTGTCTAACATGTACAGCACCTGATATCACCTTGTATGTTTGGTGCTGGTCTGCTCTCTTGGTTCCCCGTGGCTGGAGTTCTCAGGTATAATCTCTGGCCGGGGAAGTGAGGAGGAATGGGCCACCACATTTATATAGCTGCTGATGCATAACGCCGTTGCAGCCCTGGATAAAAGTTCCTGTGTAGTCCTAATGCCTGAGGCTATATTTCCCAAGGTGTGCCTAATGGAAGAGATTCTCCTGATGAGCAACTGTTATGGTAAGTACATAACTGTTCTTACACACGTGTCCATCTCTCCCACCACCGATACCTCCGTTCTGAGCAGAGGGGTGCTGTACCAGTTCCGTGTCATGCCTTTTGGCTACTGGTTCTCACCTTGGGTCTTTACCAAATGCACGGCAGTGATGTTGGCTTCTCTGTGACACAGTGGTGTCAGGGTATATCCTTACTAGGACAACTGTCTGCTTGCTGGTCTGTCCAAGGAGGCTGTGGGCTGGTCCATGATTTCTAGCAGCTGCTAGGGCTTATGGCAGCTTCTACCAGTATGGTCCATCTGGTCTGATGACAGATGCGCCGCTTTCAGTGGGAGTTGGCGCCAGTGATCCCACTGCCCACGCCACTTGGACCAGCTGGTTTTGGTAGCCCAGTTGATGTTGGATGCCATCCAGTGGTGGCTGTGTCCTGTTCTTCTGTTGGGAGCCATCTGTCATGCTCATGATGGGACGTGTCTCTGGCAGGGTGGGGTGCTTACCTGGGAGACCATAGGACCCATGGTTCTGGTCACCCTGGAGTCCTGATACCACAGGAACTTGCTGGAGCTTTGTATACTGCATCTGGCTCTGATGAAATTTGCAGTTCCATGTGAAAATTGCGACTGCTTTATAAGCCGTCAAATACAGTGAGTGTAACATGGAGTCGCAGTATCGCTACTACATAATCTAGCGATGTGCATTATCACTACTCTGCAATAATGGCGAATGCTGTAATGCTCAGCATTGAGTTTAAAAGGAGCCGGCATCAGCAAATTATGCTTCTATTGTAGTCGTAGTATCGCTACTACACAATCTAGCGATGTGCATTATCACTACTCTGCAATAATGGCGAATGCTGTAATGCTCAGCATTGAGTTTAAAGGAGCAGCATCAGCAAATTATGCTTCTATTGTTTTAAAAATATACAGCCAGGTAAATTACGTTAAGAAGAGAGTTCTGCATGCAGTGAGTGGTGAGGGTATAGACTGACTAATACCAAACCATACAAGTAACAACACCTTAGAAGCTTTACAGCAATTACTGTTAACTTGTACTAGTACAGATTTCATTCATAATTGATTTTCCAGAAAAGAGAGAAATATTTATATTTCTAGGGATATGGATATGTTGTTCATCCACACTTATTGGCAGGTCCCTTGCCGCTTTAAATCTTGCGGAAGGTCTTCAGGCTGGCTCCTCCCACCCACCGGATGGTAAAACTCTGCCTCCGCCCCATGGCGCAGATCTTCCTTACTGCTTGGAAGCTCAGGTTTCCTCCTTAGTGCTCTGCTTTCGACTGGTTCCTGAAAATTTCGGTCTTCGAATTTATTGAAGTGTCCTTTGAATCTTCGATCTTTTCTTCTTCGCCACGGCGATGGCTTTTCCGGCCCCGAGAGCGACGGTTAGTTCCTTCAGGAGGGACTCGCAGCCACGCATGCTTTTGCCTGGACTTGGATCACGATCCTCAGGCTTGCAATTTTGTTCTGCCCTTCGGTCAGCTCTCTGGAGGACCGCGCGCCCGTTCGGGCTCGGACATCCAGTAGTTTTTCCGCTCCAGAGATTCCATCGGACCGGGCGGGTGTCCGCTCGACTGTTTCTCTGCAGTTTGATCCTGCCGGGAAGGCGGTTCCCCCCTCGGTTGCGGCGCTATCCGCTCTCCTTGGATCCATCTCATGCAACCCGTTCAGGAGCTTCGTCATTCCCTCTCCTCCGAGAGGGACCTGAATCCCTGTCGCTCGGCCTATGGCTAAGGGGCCGCGGGGGTCTCTTCGTCGGCGGGGCGGGATCTCTCCCCTCCTCGTCGGCCAGCGCTCAACCCGATCGGGGATTCGGCTTCGCCACTGGCCTCACGGTATCCCGCCAGGTCAGCCGGCCAGGTTCCCGTCGACATTGTCGAGTCTCTCACCCGTCCTTTTGGGGGTCTTCTGGTGCCATCTTCCCTCCGCCGGTGGAGGCCGAGGTCTGTCCTCCCCTTCGGGTTGACAGCCCTCGGTCCTTTCTTCCGAAGCCAGGGAGGAGCGTGTCCTGGCCCTTCCCAGGCCCGCCTCGGTCCCCGAGGATTTGGGTCTCGGTCAACCTCTGGTCAGGCCACTCATGCCGATCTCGGCGTTCTCGGTCGAGGCACCGAGTTAAGTGGCTTGCCGTTCTTCCTCGGTCCCCTCCTCGGATGAGGCGGTTTCGATGCCGTTGGCGTCGGTGTTCTGAGGAACTTATGTGGCGACAGCAGTTGTTGTCTGTGTTTCAGTTGACCCGATTCATTCTTCGGATAGCAAGCAGCCCCCGCTCGGGTCGGCAGCCGCTCGATCGGTCGAGGAGCCCTCCAGGGCCGGGTTGTCGTCCGACCCTGCTCCTCTCGCCTCGAGCGGGTTCAGGCCAGGCCATGACCTGTTCTTCAGGTCACTCGGTCCCTCACTCCTGCCCGCCCCCAGCGGACAAAGAGTGCCTCGGGTCTGCGGCAACTTTTGCAGATCCTTCGGAGCCTGAAGCAGGCTCTGCTGTGTTTCCTAGCAGGAGGACCGGGGTCTTCCCAGGAACATTCAGTAGACGACAGCCCATCGTCTTCAAAGGGTCTGCTTCAGCTCATTTCAGAATTCACTGGGATGCAGCTTGAGCCCGTCTCCAATCAGGCACCTTACCCCTCACGGAGATTCTGGATTGAGGGGTTCTTCCTCGGAGGCCTTCCCAGTGGCTGAGGCTATCGTGGGCCCAGCCTTGGAGCTATGGTGGTGGCCTACTTCCTGCCCTGCGCCTGGCCAGGGTGGCTCGAGTACCCTGTCCTTGTCGGTTCTCTCCCGGTTTCGGAGCACCCTCGGCTGAAGGGGTAGTCACCCGGCAGCTTTCCAATGTCTTGGAAAGCGCTGGGGATGTGCACAGACCCCCCGACAAGGAGTCAGAAGGATGGACTCGTCGGGCGCAGGTTTCACGCGTCCCTCCTCGGCCTCCGTCAGGCCAGCTCGGTTGCACTGATGGCACATTTCTCCCACACCCTTTTGGGCTCCCTGGATGAGGTCCTCCCTCATCTCTGGCCGCCTCACGGACCACGGTTCGGCAGGTGCGGGACCAGGGTAGGGCGGTGGCGGTCAGCGGCTCCAGACGGCTCTGGATCTAGGCGACTCCTGTGCCAGATCGGTGGCGGCCGAGTGGCCATGCGCCGCAGGGCATGGCTGAGGTTATCCTCCTTCTCTTTGGAAACCCAGCACGAGTTGGCGGACATCCCTTCTTGGGGACTGACCTTTTCAGCCCTGGAGTGGAGGGATACATAAATGGGCCCGAGAAGTCCGATGCCACTCCAGACTCTGTCACTCTCGCCCGGAGGGTCAAGGGCAGCCGCTCATGTAAGCCCTTTGCCCCCTGAGCCCTGGTGCCCCACCGGCCCAGCATAAGGGCCAGCAGGCATGCGCTGGGCGGCCTGTTGCCAGTCCAGCATCTTCCTCCAAAGGGAAGCAGGGAGGCAGGAAACCGAGAGGCTCTCGGCTCCTTCCCCTCTAAGCCTGCTCAGTGGCGGGCCCAGGGCACTGCCGGCCCGTCGTCCCAGCCAGGTTTCCCCATGGGGGCGGCTCCGCACCTCATTCTGGAGGTATTTAAGGGTGGATCCTGTCGCGGTTGCGGCGGTTTCCCTTTTGAGCTGTTGCCCCATGGGGATCTTGAGTTCACTGCCTCTGTGTCGGTCGCACTGGCATGCCTGGCCCCTAGTTAGAGGTGATCAGGAAGGCTGCGACCCCCCAATTCAACCCTGGGTTCGTGTCCAGGTATTCCTGGCCTCAAGCGGACAGGGCTCGCGCCCATTCTCCCTGCGCCTGGATGGTCTCTCTACTTCAGATATCCCATCCTCAGACCGTGGCGTGTAGCTGTTTCCTGGGTCTCCAGGATGTACGTACTCCTCGTTCCGTCCGTTTCTTGGGAGGCTCCACCCTTCTTGCGGGGAATCTCCTTACGAGTTCCTAGCCAGGCCCTTCTTTGCTCAGCAGTCTCTGCGGCACTGAAGGGTCCGGATGTCACCCACCCGAAGGCAGACTGGTCTCCGTTTTCAGGAGCCAAGTGAGAACTCTGACCTTAGCGGTGAAGCTTCTTCGGGACTAAGCTCAACTCTTGAGTCCGAGCTCAGCTCCGGGCGGACAGGGCTGAGGTTCTTCCTCCTTTGCTGGTTGGGTTGGCCGAGAAATTATGTCCTGCCAGGGACCTCCTGCTCCTCCTGGGCCTCAGGCGGCCTTCCCTTAGTGGGAGGGGCCAACCAGAGGTCACAGCGCTGTGTCCCTTGGACCAGTTGTGACCTAACAGCCCAGGAGTTAAGAGCGCTCCTTGGACCGTTCCAACCCGGCAGGAGAACATCCTGTTAGTTCGCCCTGGTCGGCGGTCTTCTCCACCCGATGCTTCTCGGATGGGTGGGGTGCTCATCTTGGGGAATACAGAGTGCTTCGCCTCTGGTCCTCTCATGATCCTGATGTCCTTCCTGCTCGCTGGAGAACAGGCGGTCCGCTTAGCCTGCACCGCTCACTCCACTTATACGGGGTCTACAGGTCTAAGTCCAAGTGGGACAACACCAAGACCATGTGCTACCTACTCCGCCAGGTTGGTCCGATCCCTTGTCTCGGTGCAAGGAGGTTCTCCGCATTGGGTTGTTACGCAGTCGAGGGTTCCCAGCCATTTGATGGCAGGAGCCCTGATTCCTGGCTGCTGCCCTGAGCCGGGCATAGGCTGTGCCTCATGATTGGTCTCCCTGCCGGAGGTAGCACAGGATCTTCTCCCTCTTCCCTCCGGGAGAATCGAGGCCGAGACTGTTTTTGCCGCCCCTCAGCAAGGTCTGCTGCAGGGGATGCCATAGGGCCTCGGACCCTGGGTCCCTCCGTGCCTCTCCCCATTTCCCTTGACCTACGGGCAAGGCGAGGAGGACTTAGGCGAGGTGATGCTGGTAGCCCCAGACTGGATTGCCAGTTCTTGTATCCAGCTCTCCTCAGTCTCAGCCCAGGCTCCCGAGGCGGCCTCCAGTCCGCCCGGTCCTGTCTTTCCTTTTCAGGGAAGGTTATCCATCTGGACCTTCAATCCCCTGCACCTGTGGGCGACCCCTGTGCAGCTAGGGGCCAGGCCTAGGGTCTTTCGGCAAGGTCCTCGACCTTGAGCGTCCTGCCAAGAAGTCGGCCAAGATGCTCGTTCTCTGGGAGAAGTTCTCCTTTTGTTGATGGGATAGGGCCGTGCCCTCCCCGTCCCTGGGCGAGCATTCCGGACCATCTGCGGTCCATCCTTAAGCCAGGGCTTCCCAAGCGACCCTAAGTGCTTCTCCGGTCTCCCTGTCTTCTGGGCGCGGGCCGGGAGGCAGTTGGTGGTGCGGAGAAGGTGGTCTGGCACTTCTAAGCCTCGATCACACCTCCCTTTTGGGAGAGTATCCCGTTCTGTGGGATCCTTGCTGGTATTGGCTTAGCTCATGAGCAAACCATCCAAACCTTTGTACAGGTGCGTGATTTCCCCACCTGTTGTGGAAGAACACCTTCTTGGGGCCACTCCTGCCATCCAGAAGGCGGGGAGAGTTTCAGGCGCCTTTACCTCCCTATCCGGTCTTCCACAGGGACTAGGTTGTCCTGCGCCCCCACCGAAGTCCTTCGAGCGGTGGCGAGTCTTCCCTTGAGGGGGTATTGCCTCTGCGGGTTTATCCCCATTCACACCCTCGGAGGCCGTATACAGGTTCCACAGGAACCGGTTAGCAACTCACCTATCTAGGGAGCATAAAACTAAAGTTCGGAGAGGTTACTGTTCATCATCTTCGCTGAAGCCGCATCTGGCAGATTTGCAGCCCAGTGGACGACATAAGCGGCGGGTCACCCTGCATAGGTCTCCACTATAGGCGGGCGGGCATGGAGCCTCCCAGAGGATAAGCGCTCTTTTTACCCGTTCTTCCGCTGCATCAGTGGCTGCTTTTGAGGATACTCCGTCAGGATATCCATGGGCTTCTGCCTGGAAGCAGGCTTTACGTTCCCCTTCCACATCGACCTTGGGTCGCGCTGAGAGTGCTGGTCAGGGCCTCGGTTCTCCAGTCTTTCTACCTAAGTAGGGTGTGCGCCTTGCCTCCCTCCTCCCGGAGAACTGCTGGAGTCTGCCAATAAGTGTGGATGAACAACATATCCATGTCCCTAGAAATACAGGTTACTCACCTGTAACAGGAGTTCCTGGGAATGGTATATGTGTTCATCCACTATGTTTCTCAACCTCCGGCTTGACACATCAGCTGTGAGCTAGATCTGGCGTCATGGGGGCGGAGCTAAGAGTTTTACCACCCGGTGGGTTGGAGGAGCCAGCTTGAAGACCTTCCAGCAAGATTTAAAGCAGCAAGGGACCTGCCAATAAGTGTGGATGAACAACATATACCATTCCTAGAACTCCTGTTACAGGTGAGTAACCTGTATTTTCTGTGTAGGTTTGATTTTTTTCACTCATGCTCTCAAGCACACTTTAAAGACAGCATACTAGAACAGCATTCATACATTTGCCACTCTTTTCCTCTCCAGAATGCAGCAGCTCTTTTAGCAGTTTGCTTCCCCAATGCACATGGAAAACTCAGCAGTGAGATACTCCATGCACCATAAAACAACAAAACGTTTTCCATAATACTCGCACTTTCTCAAGAGTCTTTATAAAGCATGAGTATTCGCTGTGTACTGATCTATGATTGCTGGAAAAGCAGCTGTTTTTGTTTTTCTAAACAAAACCTCGCTATTTTAACACCATCGCTGCTGTTATTAACTATTTCTGCACTAAGTACATACGCTATTGTTGACTTTCGTTATTATGTATTGGTCGCTGAAGTCACACTTGCTAATTTTTATTCGCTATAGTTTAGTCACGATTTTTACCACGCTAATATCACGGGCACCAATTTGCTTGGTTGATTAGGGGTCAGGTCATTCATGTCCAGATGAACAACATGACCACCATGTTCTTCCTGAACAGGTAGGGTGGGACTCACACTCCCTTCCATTCTATCAGGAGGCCCTCTACACTTGTACTCTATTGCTGGCTTGCAAGCAGATCTCCTGGGGATCCATGTCGGGAGAGAACAGCCAAATGATGGAGTGTCTCAGCCAGGTCAGAGAGATGTCACATCAGTGGTCCATGAATCAGGAGGTGATAGACCACCTGTTCTCACAGTGTGGCACCCCTCAGTTGGAATCTGCTTGCCTTGTGGGAGAACAGGAAACTGAGGGTGTTCAGTGACTGCCCACCCCCTCCCTGTCTGTGATACTGCAGGGGATGCCTCTCAGGACCTGGACCCTGAACCTTGTATGTTTTCCTTCCTCGGTTCACAGGTAGTATTCAAGGCCCAGAAGGACAAGGCACAGATGATCCTGATAGCACCAAACTGGCCCAGCCAGTTCTAGTATCCAGATCTCTTCACTCTTCAGCAGGCCTCTGTGGTGGTTGTGTCTCCACCCTAACCTGCTGACAAGACACAAGGGACAGTCCGGCATGTGGACCTTCAGTCCCTGAACCTCTCGGACTGGTTTCTGAGTATGTAGAGTTCCAGGCCTTGTGCCTCTCAGAAGGTGTCCTTCATTTGGTGGAGGTGTCCCAAAAGAAGTCAACTTGCAAAATCTATGTGTCTGCATTGAAGAGATTCTCGCTTGGTGACTGGGGAAGGAGCTTGATCCCCTCAGCTACCCAGTGGCAACAATTCTTGACTACCTCTGGTCGCTGTCTCAATCAGGACTGCAGCCAAGGCCATAAGGTGGCCCTGACAGCCATCTCTGCATACAGAGTGTGGGCTGGTATGCCAGAGTGGCACAGGATGAGAAGGTGATCGGGCACTTTTTTCAAATGCCTGGATCACCTGTCGCCTCCAGCACGTGGACCTCAACCTCCATAGGACTTCCTGCTGGTTCTAGCAATGCTCATGGTCAAGAAATTTGAGTCAGTGCACAAGTGTGATGTCACACTTGTCGTGGAAAGCAACCTTCTTGGTGGCCACCACTGCAACCAGTAGGTGCATGATCTCCAAGCGTTCTTGGTGGAGCATCCCTGCCTGGTCTCCCAAAGACAATAATAATAATAAAATTTATTTAATTGAGCGCTTTCAAAATTTCAAAGGCTGTACAGCAAAACAAACATAAAACATATTCAATAAATTCAATAAAATCAAATATGAACATATATTCCAATACAACAGTATAAAATCAGAACAAAGAAGGAACGCCTTTTCCCATAAAAGGTCTTTAGTGCCTGCTTAAAACTCCCGCTGTCCTACACTCCTGGAGCTGATGGGGCAGAGAACTCCAGAGGGTAGGTGCATCAAATCCAAGCGCCGCGGGCACCAGATGACTTCAAATTTACCTCTGAATTTCCAGCAACCCTCGTCAGCCGAGCGGAGCTGTTGCAGAGGGGTGTAAGGCACCAGGAGTTCTTTCAAGTAGTCAGGACCCAGACCATTTAGGGCTTTGCAGGTCAAAAGACCCACTTTAAAGGTGATCCGCCACTGTATTGGCAGCTAGTGCAGGCGCAGTACAGGGGTAATATGAGAACTTCTAGAAGCCCCAGTCAATAAACGTGGCGCGCTCTGCAGTAGCTGCAAGCGGATATCAACCCCAGGAAGTCCTAGGTAAAGGGAGTTACAGTAATCAAGGTGAGATGTCACAAAGGCATGGACCAAGACCGGAGGTCACTGGGCGGAACAAGATGTCTAATCCTGGCAATGTTCCTAAGGTGGAAAAGGCCAGCTTGACAACTCATGGACACCTGATGACAGAGGGTCAAACCAGCCAAGCTCCACTCCCAGGTTCTGCACCGTTCAGAGGTGAGGATCTGGTCCACCCTCAAGATTAATCCAGAGGAGACCAGTCCTCAATCCTCTACCCCGCGACCTGGGTCCACAACCATAACCTGAGTCTTTCCTGGGTTCAACTTTAAACCGCTGGAATTCATCCAGTCTTGGATGTCTCAGAGCAGTTGTTCAGTACCGAGATAGCACTAACCTGGTCAGGGTGCAAAGACAGGTAAAGCTGGGTATCATCAGCATAGCAGTGAAACCTCAGCTCATACCATCTTACAATGTCTCTGAGGGGCAGCATATGTACTGCGAATAACTTGGGAAGTACCGAAGCCCTGAGGCACCCTGCAAGGCAGAGAGAAGGCCCAGAATGAAAACAAACCCGAGACCACTCTCTGCATTCTCCTTCGAGGAACGATGAAAACCATCTGAGGACTGTACTCATATAGCCCACAAATGGACCTCAGTATGCTCGAGCAGAACCCCATGATCCACAGTATCAAAAGCTGATGATAGATCAAGGAGAACAAGATAGAACGGTGTCTCTGATCTCTCGCCATCAGGAGATCATTGAACACTGCATACCAGAGCAGTCTCGCACTATGCCTCTTGCGAAAACCAGACTGGAGAGGTTCAATAAACTATGGATGGTCAAATGGTAATCCAATTGAGCCGCCACAACTTTCTCAATAACCTTCCCACAAAAGGAGGTTAGAGATTGGCCTGTAGTTTGCTAGGTCATCCGGTCTAAGGAAGCTTTCTTCAGAAGGAGTCACCACCCCTTCCTTCAGAGAGCTAGGAATAACTCCCATATCTAAAGAACACCGGATAATCCGAGCTAAGACTGGGCCGATGATCTCACTACAACCCAAAATCAGGGCGGTAGGGCCAGGGTCTAAACTACAGCATGTAGGATGCATCTCATGGACAGTCCTCATAGTGTCTACGAGATCCGGCAGGTCTAAGGCACTCCAGGAAACTATGGCCTCTGCGACAGGACACCGATCAACTGCAACATCCTTACAATGAGGTTGGAGGCACTCCTCCTGATGTCTTCAACCTTATTCGCAAAGAATCGAGCGATCTCCTCACAATCAGTTTGAGTAAAACTCGACGGATCTGCTGACAGGCTGGGTTGCACAGTCTGTCAACAGTTCTGAAGAGCTGAGCCGGTCGATTCTGTGTGACAGAAATTTCCTGGACAGGAATTCTGCCTTCTTATGGGAAATTGCTGTTTGGCAGAGTTTATAATGCTCTAGCAAAATAAGGTGGTCGGCATCAGTGGTGGTCTTCCTCCAACGATGCTCCAACCTCGCCCCATCCTCCAGGCCCGTCAAATCATGGGGCATCGGACGACGGAAGAAGCGGGAACATGGACTGGCGCGATCTGATCAAGTGCTACGTGATGGCTCATTATATGCTACTACCGCTGCTCAGGATCAGTGCAGAACTCGTCCAACGAGAGGTCAGTAACGCCATCAGGTCTTCAGGGACAACGTCCCGCAGTGGGTGGTACCTGACCAACTCCACAGGGCTGACCTACCCAGGGGGCCTCAAAATTGAACCCAACTGAGTAGTGATCGGACCAACCGACTGGTTCCACCACCAAATCGGAAGCCTCTATCCCCAGGAGAAGACCAGGTCAAGAGAGTGACCTCCCTGTGTGTAGTTGAGAAACAACCTGTGTAAAGCCCAGCGATGTCATCTCCTGGAGGAAATGTTGACCAAAAAGCGAAGATTTGTCGTTGATCTAAGATTGAAGTCGCCTAGAACCATCAGTCTGGGCGACTCCAAGGCCATGTTGCTGCAAAATCTGCTATTTCCTGCAGAAGAAGCTTCTCATCACCTGATGGACGATAAATGAGGGCAATCCTGCACACTACACCAGCTACCAAAATACACTCAAATGACCTGGCCTCCTAACTGGTACACCAGTTAGGCCCAATTCAGTCTTGAAACAGACCGCCACCCCATGATCCAATCTCGGGCGATGTATAACTGAGTATCAGGTGGGGACAGCGGCCTCTAAAAGAGGGCCGCATTCCCATCCAGCCAGGTCTTGGTAATGCAAGCCAGATCTGCCCTTACAATAAAATTTACAATAAGACCAGTCTTGTTGCAGACAGATCTGGCATTGCACAACAACGCCCGAGTTGAGCGAGGTTGGCGAGTTGTCCCAACCACTTGCCCTCCCAAACTGGAGGTGCCCTTGGGTATGGGAACCAGAACAGAGTCACAGCGTTCAAGCAGCCATTTCGCCCAGGCGCTTCTGGCCTGACCACCCCTATGGGAAGGCCCGCTCCTCGCTGTCCACAACCCCCACCACCCCGATTCCTCCCCACTTTGAGCATTCCCAATACCTGACAACGATGATAAACATAAACAGGCGGGAGGGTGAAGAGAGGGTGGAGGCATGGAGAGCGGAGGCCGAATAGCATAAGGCGGGGCAAGCAGGCACATCTAGCTGCTCAATTTAAAACAATAAATATAATAAAAACACGAGAACACCATCAATCCTAAACTACCCACAAACTTCCTGCAACTAAATTATACAACTACAAATTATAAGACCTACTAAAACAAAAATAAAACTAAACCAACTCTCTAACACAAAACCTAATTAATTGATTTAACCCACAGGTCCTCTCACAGCCTGGGGTCAACCAAATTAACCAAAACAATTTTAATTATTCCCAGGTCCTCTCACTACCTGGTACTTAAAACAAATTAAACACTCTCACAAAACAAACAAATAATGATAATTAAATCATAATAATAATAAAAATAATAAACAGAGGAAATAATTTAAAAGCCACCCTCCGGGACTCTCTCACAATACCGAAAACAGGTGGGATAAAAAGATATTATATAGCACTCTCACTGCTCATATTATTTCCACATAAACAAAATATAATTGCAGACAACAAGGATCCTGCCTATATGCAACAGGATACAAATATCAAATAACCACCAAACGTCAGTAGGAGCAGCAAACAATATAGGTCAGTCTTCAGAAACACAGGACTTCAAAATCTACTCTGATTTGAATCGTAGAGCAAAGGCAGGCGCAGGTCCAGCCCAGAAAGTCAGTGGCCCTACTTCCACTCCAAGAGTGAGCCGGCCCCCAGCTGGCTACCCCTGGAGTCTAGAGGAAGGAGTTAAGGACAAGCCCTCCAGCCTACCCCACTCCCCACCTCTGTGTGTGACACTAACCCGAGGCCCCAGGAGCTCTGCAAGCCCAACTATTAAGCCCAGGAATGTCAATCTCAAAAAATAGCGTTTAGTCCATCGAAATGTCACTAAGACTTCATATCCACTTATCTTAAAGGCTCTTCAAAACGACTCCACGGATCACTGCTCCCCACGATCCACTGGCCAAACATAAATAAATCCAGGGATATTCAAAGAACACAGCCACTGGTTCAAATCCACATACAGGGTAACAAGGTGCGTCCTTTGCCCCCAACAAGAAATTCCTCCTGAAGGTCATTTGGAGTTCCACCATAACCAGGTGATAAATCTCCCAGTGAACTTCACTAATCTGACCTTGGATGCCTATCATAGGCTCCATACTTCAGACTTGTGGAGGACTCTGTCCCACTATAAGGAGTGCACGGTGGGAGTTCATTGGAGAGGTTTGCCAAATGTTTGTCAACTATGCTGAAGCCTGTGCCTGGCAGACTGGCAGCAAAAGCAGGCAGTTGCCAGGTGGATTACGTACTGCATTGACCTCTGCTACAGGCTGTCTGGTAGGGAGTCGCCAAGGATTAAGGCTCATTCCACCAGACATATAGCTTCAGGGATATCCCCATTGAGGAGATATGCAGGCTGCAACCTGAGCAAAAGAATACATCTTCATCTACCACTACATCATTGATGTAATGAGTCATTGGGATGCCTTGACACCTCGGTCCTCCAGTCTCTTTTCACCAGATAGGTTTATGTGCCCTGCCCCTTCTTCTGCAGGACAGTTAGGAGTTTTTAATAGTGTGGATAGTTGAACTGTATCCACAACATTAGAAATGTAGGCTACTCACCTGTACCCATAGTTCTGTTAGTGGTATTCAGTCCACATCCACACAGCTCCCTGGTAAGTGGCACCTGGATCCCAGCAGACATGATCTGGCGTCACGAGGTGGAGCCAAAGGATGTACCACCCAGATGGTGGGAAGAGTTTAGCTTGAAGATATTCTGATGACTTTGCTGTATCCAGCAGAACTGCCACAGTGTGAATGTGAACTACATACCACTAAAGAACAATGATTACAGGTGAGTAACCTATATTTCATTGTATCAGGCATCATAAATAAGTTGTCTTTTCTAGGATATACGCCTTCTTGAATTAGTACTTTAAAATCTGTTTTATTTATTAATTGGAAAACACTGAAGGGAAGAAATATCACTGATGGAAAACACATAGATAAATGTGCCCTCAACACAGATTTGTTCCCAGGTAGCAGGTTGGTCTTCTTTGAGGATATCTCCTCTATTGAACCACATCATGGAACTGTAAGCTGTCAGCATCACGGCCACCCAGAAAATTTTGCTAGCTAGAGTCCCTTGTCACCCCTATATAATGTCCCCAGAATGCTTCAGTTCTTTCTTCTGCTGTCAACCACTTATCGGTCCACCGCTGCTGAAGAACACCGCCTAACTTTGCAACTATCTAACCCTACTACTTCTTTGTTATTTTAAACTTAAAACTTTTATGCTGCCATCAAATGAAAAGGTACTATTGTTCCGATATTGTTAATGCAGTGATGTTAAGATATACAATGACAACATCCACTCCATATGCATTTGCTGCTTGGTCCTGTCCCATACCGTGAAGGCCTGTAGCATTTGCCAGGGCTTTAACTCGGCCACTAGGAGATATTGCAGGAGGGCCTGGGAATTGTATTTATAAATCAAGACTGTGGAGGAAACAATATGTGTTGAATGCAACTTCACCATTGTCAACCATTCCCTTTCTGCCAGGTTAATCATTGATCCGCTCCCGCGTTGGCTGACGGTGACTGCCGCTGCTTATACAAAGAAATGGGACAAGTCTGCCAGGTTGGTGGAAAAGCACCACTACACAGCCAAGAAGAAGCACATGAAAAGGATGCCTCTCCAGCAAGGTCCCAGTCTCCTCTGAACAGACTTAAGTGAAGTGATAAAGGAGGAGCCCAGGCCAAGGCCTCCAGTTCTGTTGCCTCCCAGCTGTCCCTCAGACACTAAGGTTGGGGTCTGGCAAGGCTGTAATTCCCATCTGGAGATTTGCAGCCAGTTCCATCATTAGGCACTGCCCTGTCGACAGTTCTGTCTTGTCGACCCCATCTGGGCCTGTTGATGCACAGCTTCTATATCAGATGATGTATGAGCTGTTTCAAGGCTTATGCCTTTGCTTCTGTCATCAACACTATTGCGTCAATGCCTTCGTAGTTAACCGCCGTCAACTTCACGATGATGCAGGAGCTCTCTCCTGCAGCACTACCTGGCAAGGAGTGTTGCCCGTCGACGATAAGTCCGTCAGCATTTCCTCGGTCGAAGCCTCCTCTGCTCATTAACCCGATGCCAGTGCCTGGTGAGTAGGAGGAACTGGAATGCAGTCCAGAATATATGGATATATGGAGGAGGTCTTGGAAGAAAACATGGAGGAGGATTTGGATAATCTGGATGTAGTTTGTTCCAGCTCCACACCATCCTCCTGTAGTGAAGGAAGTGTAAAAACACTCCAAGGTAACCTCCTAGGGATGTCTGTTTTCAGATTTGCCTCAGGCAGGTCCAATCAAACTTGAATTTACATCTGAGGAGGAGTGCTCTTCCAAGAGAAATCTTTGAGTTCTATAATTGTGGATATGTTGTTCTATCCACACTTGTTGGCATGTTCTTTCCTTTAAGAATCTTGCGGAAGGTCTTGAAGCTGGCTCCTTCGGCCTCCCAGGTGGTATAACCCTCGGCTCTCCCGTGATGCCAGATCTTTCTGCTGGAAGATACAGGTTCCCTCCTTACCTCTCACATGTTCAGTAGGCCTGGCTTCAAAATCTTTGGATTTGCTTAAAGTAAACTCATCAGAGTTAATGATAATCGCTCATGATCTCAACCATCATAGAAGATGAATCTTCTCCAGTTTTCGTACGCTGCCCATGCGGGCAAAGATGTCTCGCACAGACCCAGCATGCCATGTGTGTGTATTGTCTGGGTGTCGCAATGACACCAGGCCAGTGAAATGTGTCGACAGGGCACGGGGGAGAATGACAATGTAAACTCTGTCTAATGGTTGTATTTAATTGGTACTGCTTCTTGTGGTTCATTCTCTGTATTGTAAACTTCAATAAAAGTTGAATTGAAAAAAAAAATGTGTCACGCATTCCCTCCTGAATGTCTTAGACGATCATCTTGCATGGCTGAAATTGGGCAGACCGAGAAACGGAATCCACTGGTCAAATCTAAGGAGGCCTGATGGGCGGTCCAGCAGCTGCGGGGTCCGGCCGAGCAGCTCGAACGGATGAAGGCCTTTGAGGAAGAGGTGGCTCGGGCCATGGATCATTCTTCTCAGACCTTTTGTGCCGCTCAACGGCTCCACTTTCTCTGGATCCTCTTGGAGATGTGCTAATCCTTCCCACCCAAGGGCGAGGGGCCTTGACACGCATGTCTCTCGGTCCCGTAAAGGACAAGGAACCAAGAGAATCCTCATTTCACCAACAGTGTTTCTAGGAGCATGAGAGATCTCGGACCCAGGAATCACCTGTCTCAACTTCGTCGAGGTTGTGGCCACGGCCGCTGGTTTCATGGTCCCTCCTTCAGGGCTAGCCAGCCCAGACATTGGACAATGATCCAGTTGAGATTGTTCTTGACCCAGTCGACCTGTTGTCGTCCGATGGGGCCAACAACTCTTTATTTAGGACCTCAGTCCTGGCTCTCCCGATGTGGAGACCCAGCCGCTGGGAATCCTGTTGGAGAACGGTCCCGACCCAGAAGCACCACCGATCTCTTGGTGCCTTCCAGTCAACCCCATTGGTCTACCCAGCGATCAAGGTCTTGGTCTCGGACCCATTTGACCGTCAGGCAAGAACGCACAAACACTCCAAAAGAGGCGTTGCGCCATTTTTCTTATCCTCCTCGGATGAGGAGAGGCTTTGTCGGAAACTCCGTCAATGCTGCGAAGATCTAATGTGGCAACAGCTGATTTTGTCTGGTCAAAGTCAGTTCCGGCTTCCACACTGGCCGTACTTGGCTTTTGCCTCCCAGGCGAAGCAGACTCCTTCAGAGCCTGCACGCACTGTTCCTCCTCCCATGGAGCCGGTCAAATGGTTTGTCCATAATCGACCTCTCCACTGATCTTGGTGGAGCCGCCACCTAAACAGCCTCCAGTGGGGTGCTACCAAAGAGTTTCTGCTTGTTCCGGGCCTCCTGCATAGGCTTTCTGTTACCCTCACTCCTGACCGTCCTAGGTGAGTGGAGGGACACGGGTGGCAGCTGATTTATCCGGACTCCTTGAAGTCCTGAACTTGGACCTTCATTCCTGTCTCTTGGACGAGGAATTGATTGGCAGTTCTTGATGGAGGAAGGCCTTCTTCCTTTATGGGCATCCCACCTTATCTCTGAATCAACAGAGATGCCTCTCGAACCTGTTCAAAATGGGCGAATATCCCCTCACAGATATCCTTAAATGGAGGATTCACCGTCAGAAGCCTTTCCGTGGCTGAGGCCATTGTCGGTCTGGCTTTGGAGCTATGGCAGCATCCTGCCTTCTGCCCCATGGCCAGCAGATGTGCGATGTATTGGGTCCCTTCAGGGTTCACAGAGCATCCCTTTGAGGAGGGTCTGGTGACGAATCTGTGTTCAGATGCTCAGGCAGCTTGGCAGATACTGATAGACCTCTGGACAAGGAGTCAAAAAAGCTGGACCACGCTGCCCATAAGGTCTATGCCGCCTCTGCACTGGTCCTCTGTCAGGCAAGTTTGGCACATTTCTCTCACGCCTTTTGGGCTCCTGGATGATTTTCTCCTCACCTCCCCACAGACCTTGGTCAAGCAGGTCCAGGACCAGGATCGGGCTGTTGAGAAACAGCAACTCCAGACAGCTCTGGATCTCGGGGATTCATCCGCCCATTCGATGGCAGCCGCGGTTGCCATGCACCGCAGGGCTTGGCTAAGGGTCTTCACCTTCACGACGGACACCAAACACAAGCTAACAGATGTCCTATTCCTAGGTACCGATCTCTTCGGCCCAGGTGTGGACGGTCACCTCAATGCATTGAGAAGTGCACTGCCACCTTGGACTCAGTAACTTCTACACAAGAGGACTCTCAGGGTTCAGAAAGCAACAGAAGAAGAAGAAGCCATTGTGGCAATCTGCCCCTGTTAAGTAGCCCCACTTCAAGCGGGGCAGCAACAACAACAGGCACAACCTTGGCTCTTGGCCCAAATCCGGGCCTCCATCCAGCCCACAAGCCCAGAGGAGAGCTCGGTGGTCTCCAGTCAGACCCTCTTCCTCCACGCCTGCCCAGTGCGGGATTGGGGTGGCCACCCCATTCCTGTCACACAAGCTCTGGGACCTCCCGTGGGGGTCGATTCCTCACTTCCTTTCCGCCTGGTCCGCTGTCACCACAGACAGGTAGATTCTAGAAGTGGTGGGTCAGGGACTGCCTCTGGAATTCAAGCAGTATCCTCCAAACCGAGCCTGCACCC
This sequence comes from Neoceratodus forsteri, assembly GCA_016271365.2. Lineage (NCBI taxonomy): Eukaryota > Metazoa > Chordata > Ceratodontiformes > Ceratodontidae > Neoceratodus > Neoceratodus forsteri. The sequence goes on from CM057449.1 coordinate 333,850,699, forward strand.
CACGGGATGATATGGTGTCCATACACTCAGTCGGCTCTTTGAGATGACATTGCCCAACTCCTCCACAAGGAGGTGGTGGCCAGAGTCACGGATCCCCGGTCAACCCAGGGTTCATATTGAGGTACTTCCGGTTCCAGCATGGACATGGGGTTGGCACCCCATTTTAGATCTGCATGACTTGAACCAGTTCCTCAGGTCATGCACCTTCAGGATGGTAACTCTGTCCCAGATCATACCATCTCTCGAGCAGAACATGTGGTTCTAGGGACATGGATATGTTGTTCATCCACACTGTCTGGCAGGTTCCTTGCTGCTTTAAATCTTGCTGGAAGGTCTTCAAGCTGGCTCCTCTCACCCACCGGTGGTAAAACTCTCGGCTCCAGCCCATGATGCCAGATCTTCCTTACCGCTTGGAAGCTCAGGTTCCCTCCTTAGCTTGTCTGCGTGTATACTGGATCTAATTCCTCGGTTAGCGAAACTCATTCTTAAATTTTTCAAGACTTTGGTCAAATTACTCCCTGGCTGCGATGGACAAATCGACTCGGTTTCGGCTGTGCCCATGTGGGCAGAAAATGTCCAGGACGGATCTGCACTCCACGTGCGTCTACTGCCTCAGCCTAGAACTATGACCCGAGGCCTGCGAGTTATGCCATTCATTTTAAGCCAATGTCCTGGAAGACGGCGCTGCCGGTTACAGCTTGTGCACCCAAGAAGCGCTACCCGCCAGTAAGTCAAAGGAGTCTGTTGGGTGGTGTATCGCTGGGCGGCTGGCTCGGGTTGAGCAACTCGAAGCAAATGATCGCCTATGAGGAGGAGGCGCCCAGGCCACATCTTCATCTTCCTCGGTTGCGGCATTTATCCCACTTTCTTTGGGTTCCTCCTACATAGCTTCCTTTAAGGGCTTTGCCCAATCCTTTCCGCGAAGGCAGAGGGGTCATCGGGACATTCTTCTTGGTCCAAAAGGACTTGAAAATTAAGTCCCACGATAGGCGTTCTTGGGAGCAGGAGAAGTCCCCTCCCAGACGTCGACACTCGACTTCAGTCGAGGTTGCTGACTAAGGCCGCTGGCTTCAAGGTGTCCCTGTCAGGTCAGCCGGCGAGACACCCATCGGCGTGGTCGAATTTTCTCGACCCGTTGGACTAGCTGTCGACTGGTGAAGCTGACAACCCTTCTTCACCAGTTCCCCGGTGGAGACCGAGGACTTGCCTGCGCCTCCCATGCCGGGTCCCGGTCAAGGCTTCTGAGCTGAGGGAAGAACAGGTGTCCCTGCCCTTCCCAGACCGGTCCTTGCAAACACCGAGGATCTCTGTCTTGGACATTGTCTCGGTCCAGCCGATCCTGCCAACATCAGCGGTCTCGGGTCTCGGCACAGAGGTAACGGCACCACCGCTTGTCCTCATCTTCCTCCTCGAAGAGGAGAGGCTTCGCGCAAATTGCGTTGACGCCATGAGGACCTAATGTGGCAGCAGTTACTTCTGTCTGGGAACAAGCCGACGCTGTCGCCTTCCCTGGCCATCAAGTGGCTGTCACCTGAACGGTCAAACAACCTCGTTGAGTCGAGGTGCCCAAGCCTGGGCCGGTTGTTCGCCGAAACCAGCTGCCCCACCGATTGTGGTGGAACCTCCACCTCCACAACTGAAGTCGCGGGCGCTGACCAGACTCTCGGTCGGGTCAGGGTCTGCCCTCAGGTGCCGGTCACCCTCACTCCTAACCGCCCTCGGCAGGTGGAGGGTGGCTCAGCCCCAGGCAGCTCTTCAGGACCTCGGAGTCCCGACTAACGACTCTCCCTGTTCTCCAGGCCCATTGACCTGAAGTCCTCCGGGGGCCAGTCGAGGGACGAGAGCCCATTGTCCTTTATGGGTCTGCTTCGCTCATCTCTGAGTCCACCGGGATGCCAGCTCGAGTCCGTATCCAAGCCGCCAAATATCCCCTAACGGAGATACTGGACCCAGGGATTCGCCACGGAGGCTTTCCGGTGGCTGAAGCCATTGTTGGCCCAGCCTTGAGCTTTGGCAGCAGCCGGCTTCATGTCCTGCACCTCGGTAAGGATGGCCAGGAAGTATGCAGTCCCTCCGGCTCTTTGTCCAGTTTTCGAAACCCCTCTGCTGAGGGGTTGGTCACAGATAGCGTTTCTGGCGTTCCCGGAAACGCGAGGGATGTGGATAAGCCCCGCACAAAGGAGTCCAGAAAGCTGGACTATGCCGGGCGCAAGGGTGTATGCGGCGCCCTCCCTTGGCCTCCGCCAGGCCAGCTCCGGCTGTGCTGATGGCGCACTTCTCCCACGCCCTCAAGGGCTCCCTGGATGAGGTGATCTCATCTCCCGGCCGATCTGCAGACCATGGTCAAGCAGGTATGGGACCAGGGAAGGGCAGTGGCAAAACAGCAGCTCCAAATGGCTCTGGACATTGGAGACTTCTGTGCCAGATCAGTTGCAGCTGCAGTGGCCATGCAGCGCAGAGCTATAGCGGATATCCACCTTCATGGCGGATACCCAGCATAAACTGGCAGATGTCCCCTTCCTGAGGACTGACCTCTTCGGCCCTGGAGTGGAAGGTCACCTCCAGCGGATCAAAAAGTCCAATGCCACTCTGGACTGGTCACCTCTGCCCAGAAGGACAAGGGCCGTCGACAACAACATAAGTCCTTTGCCCTTCTGTGCCTGCGGCATGTCCGGCCCAACAGCACCAGCATCAGGGCCAGCAGGCTCGCTGGCACCCCAAAGCCAAGCCCTGCGCTTGCTCTAACAGGAAGCAGGAGGAAAAGGCCCAGGAGGTCCCTCGGCTGATCCTTCTCCAAGCCTGCCCAGTGACGGGTTGAGGGTGTTGCCCCCAGCCTCGTCCTCCCCCCGTTCCCCTGTGGGGGACAGCTCCGCCACTTCCTTTCTGCCTGGTCCGCTGTCACCACTGACCACTGGGTGTTGGAGGTGGTAGGAAAGGAGCTACCCCTGGAGTTCCAGCAGGCCCTGCCCTTGGAGCCGTCAGCCCCTCAAGGGCGTAGGGGTCCCCAGCCTCTCTGTCAGCTCGCTGAGCCGAGTCACCCTGCTCCTTGAGAAAGAGGTGATCAGGAGGGTGGCGGATCCTCCACCAGACCGGAGTTTGTGTCCAGGTACTTTCTGGTACAAAAGCGGATGGGGCTGCGCCCCTCTTCTAGACCTGCACGACCTGAACAGGTTCCCTAAGGTCTCGGACCTTCAGGATGGTCACTCTGGCTCAGATAATCCCATCCTGTAGCGAGGCGTGTGGTTCTGTTCTCTGGACTTCCAGGAAGGGTTCTTTCATGTCCCAATCCGTCTGTCCCACAGAGATTCCTCTGCTTCAGGCAGAGGATCCCTCTCAGATTCGGGCCTTGCCCTTTGGCCTTCCCTAGCTCCCAGGGTCTTCACCAAATGCATGGCAGTGGTAAAGCATTTCTTGGCGCGAAGGGTCCGGTGCACCCTACCTGGGCGACTGGCTGATTGCAGCCTCCTCCAGAACGGAGGTGGGCAGTCCAGAGATCTGGCTCTCCAGGTTTACTCTCAGGTTGGCCCCTCATCAGTGAGGCCAAGTCGGAACTCGTGCCAAAGCAGATGATACAGTTCATCGGGCAGAGCTCGACTCTCACTAGCCAGAGCACAGCTCCCGCGGACAGGGCCGAGGTCCTTTTCCTTTGCCCAGTCATTTCAGGTTGGGCAGTTGCGCCTCTGCCTGGGACTTCCCTGCGCCTCCTGGGCCTCATGGCTGCCTGCACCAGCATGGTCCATTGGGCCTGTTGGTACATGCGTCTCCTTCAGTGGGGGCTGGCCAGCCAGTGGTCACAGCACTCCAATCCCTTGGATCAGCTAGTGACAGTGACCCAGGGATGTGGAACGCTCTCCAGTGGTGGACTGTTCCAGCACATCTGCAGGAGGGCATCCCATTTGTCCGCCTTGAGCCGACGGGTCTCTTTATCGACCGATGCCTCTCTGATGGGTTGGGGTGCCCATCTGGGGAGCACAGAGCGCATGGCCTCTGGTCCCCTTGGGAGTCCCGATGTCACATCAACCTGCTGGAGCTTGAACGGTTCATCTAGCCCTCACCGCCTCGCTTCCATTTGTAGCGGGTCAAGTGGTCCAGGTCCAGGCGGACAATACCACGACCATGTATTATCTAAACCGCCAGGGCGGGACACGCTCCATGCCTCTGTGCAAGGCTCTCCGCATTTGGCCACTCGTGCACAGCCTGGGCGGATCTCCTTGCCATCCATGTGGCCAGGAGCCTCCAACATTCTGGCGATGCCCTAAGCGGGATAGGGCTATGCCCCACGAGTGGTCTCTCCTGCCGGAGGTAGTACCAGTTCTGTTCTCCCACTGGGGCATTCCTCAGGTGGACCTGTTTGCCTCCAGGGAGAATGCGAAGCTGAGACTGTCTCATGCCCACCCTCAGCAGGGCTCGCTGCAGGATGCCTCTCGTGGCCAGTGGACCCCGGGCCTCTTCTGCCTTTTCTCCCATTTCCCTTGATCCACAAGGTGCTTCTCAAGGTGAGGAGGGACAATGGCAGGTGATTCTGGTAGCCCCAGACTGGTCCCACCAGTTCTGGTATCCAGATCTCCTCAGTCTCAGCTCCAGGCTCCCGAGGCGACTTCCAGCCCGCCTGTACCTGATCTCAGTCAGTCAGGGAAGGTATTCCATCCGGACCTTCAATCCCTGCACCTGGACGGCCTGGTTCCTGAGTGGCTAGAGTTCCAGGCCTTGGGTCTTTCCGACTAGGTCCTCAACGTTGTTGAGGTGTCCCGTGAATGAGTCGACCAGAAAATACTATGCCTTCAAATGGAAGAGATTCTCCATTTGGTGTCAGGGCAAGGGCCTTGACCCTTCCTCCTGTTCCTTGGCAAGCATTCTGGACTACCTGTGTCCCTTTCTCAGCAAGTGCTTGGTCGGCGACTCCTTAGGTGCACCTGGCAGCTATCCTTTCAAGCCATCGGGCAACGGTCGGGAAGCAGTCAGTGGCGCAGGAGAAGGTGGCCAGGTGCTTTTTCAAAGGCCTTGATCACATATCCCCTTCGATGCGTAGGAACCTCCACCTCTGTGGGATCTACTGCTGGTATTGGCTAAGCTCATGGGCAAGCTATTCAACCGATGCACAGGTGTGACCTCTCTCACCTGTCGTGGAAGACCACCTTCTTGTGGTGGCTATCCATTGTCAGTCAGAAGGGATGGGAGAGCTCCAGGCGCTTCCATTGAGTCTCCTTATCTGGTTTTTCACAGGGACAAGGTTGTCCTGCACCTCACCCAAAATTCCTTCGAAAGTTGGTGTAAGAGTTTCACTTTAACCAGGTGTTGACTCTGCTGGTGTTCTACCCCAGTCACACCTCAGAGACCGAATATAGGCTCCATACTTTGGACCCTAGAAGAGCTCACTTATTACAAGGAGCGGACGGCTGAAGTCTGGGAGAGGTTCAGCCAGCTGTTTGTCACCTACACTGAAGCCACACCTGGCAGACCTGAAGCCAAGCGGACGATAGGCAGGTGGGTCACCTCCTGCATAGATCTCTGTTATAGGCTAAGCGGGCATGGAGCCCTGAGGGATAAGAGCTCATTCTACCCACCATACCGCTGCATCGGTGGCTGCTTCCAGGGATGTCCCTATCCAGGAATCTGCAGGCTGCTACCTGGAAGTCGGCACACACCTTCATCACCCACTACCACATCGACCTTGAGTCACGCCGGGATGCTGGTTTCGGGGTCCCTTCCCAGTCTTTATTTCTCAAGTAGGGGTGTGCGCCTTGCCTCCCTCCTCCTGGAGAACTGCTAGAGTCTGCTAGACAGTGCTGATGAAAAACATATCCATGTCCCTAGAAATGCAGGTTTCTCACCTGTAACAGGAGTTCTAGGAATGATATATGTTGTTCATCCACATGACCCACCCAGCCTCACCGGCTTTGACGCACAACCTGGCTTCTAGCGGGCTGGATCTGGCGCCATGGGGTGGAGCTGAGAGTTTTACCACCCGGTGGGTGGGAAGCCAGCTGAAGACCTTCCGCAAGATTTAAAGTGCAAGGATCCTGCCAGACAGTGCTGATGAACAACATATACCATTCCTAGAACTCCTGTTACAGGTGAGTAACCTGTATTTTTGCTCCCTGGATCTTCAGGACGCTTTTTTTCACATCTCAATCTGTCAGTCCACCAGAGGTTCCTTCGCTCTGAGCAGAAGGAACCCTATTCAAGTTCTGAACCATGCCGCTTGGCCTGTTCTTCGACCCCTCAGGTCTTCACAAGGCACATTGCAGTGTTGGTGGCCCATCTTCGTGTCAAGGGGACAGAGTCTACCCATATCTTGACGACTGGTTCTTGGGCGGGTTCCACCAAGCAAGAGGTGGAGAGGTTCAGGGACCCGCCCTCCAGACCTGCACTGACCTTGGTATCCTGATCAACAAGGCCAAGTTGGAACTCATACGTCTCACAGGTGACATATTTCATCAGGGCAGAGCTTGACTGTTGCGAGTCAGAGCCTGGCTCCCAAGGACAGGGTGGAGGTTTGCCTCCTTTGCCCAATCATTTCTGGTTGGGCACTTGTGCCCTGCCTGGGACTTTCTGTGCTTTCTGGGTACATGGCCTGCACCACCGTGGTCTCGATGGGTCCGATGGCATATGCTGCCCCTTCAATGGGAGCTGGCCAGCTGGTCACTCTAACCTAGAGTTGTGGGACGCCTCTCCAGTGGTTGACCGTCCTGGATCACTTGCAGGAGGAAATCCCATTTGTCCTTCCCAACAGGTGGTTGTTCTTATGACCAGTGCCTCTCTCACGGGCTGGGGAGCCCACATGGGGAACCACAGAGCTCATGGGTTCTGGACCCCCAAGGAATCCGATATCATATCAACCTGCTGGAGCTCAGAGCAGTCAGACTAGCACTGTCAGCATTAGCCACTCCTTCGGGTCAAGTGGTGCAAGTCCAGACGGACAATACTACGACCATGTGTTACCTCAACAAACAGGGTGGCACGATTCCTGGCTGCTGTGCAGGGAAGCGCTCCGATCTGGACCCTTGTGAGCTGACTGGAGGCAGATCTCAGAGCCATCCATGTGGCAGGAGCCCAATCAACTGGTGGACGCCTCAGCCGGTAGGTGAGACGTCCCACAAGTGGTCTCTCCATCCAGAGGTAGTACACAGCCTGTTCTCCCACTGGAGCAAACCTCAGGTGGATCTGTTTGCCTTCAGGGAAAATGCGAGCTGAGGCTGTTTCATGCCTGTCTCTCCCCCACATCAGGGCTCGCTGCAGGGGATACCTTTTCAAGCTAGGACCCCAGGCCACTTTCATGCCTTCCCACACTTCCCGTGGTTCAAGGTGATCCTCAAGGTCAGGAAGGACAAGGCACAGGTGATCCTGGTAGCCCTAGACTGGCCTCGCCAGTTCTGGTATCCGGATCGCCTTCAGCTCTAGGCCACTGTTACGCCTTCCAGTACGCCCGCCAATTTTATCTGTCAATCAGGGAAGGTATTCCATCTGGACCTTCAGTCTCTGCACCTGACAGCCTGGTTCCTGAGCTGCTAGAGTTCCAGGCTTTGGGTACTCTCTGAGAATGTACTACAGTAGTGGAAGCATCCAGGAAGGAGTCAACCAGGAGGTGTTATGCCTTCAAATGGAAAAGGTTTTCCATTTGTCATCAGGGTAAGTGCTTGGACCCTTTAACCTATCAAGTGGCTAGTATCCTAGACTACCTTTGGTCTTTGTCCATAGGGGTCTTCAGTCTACTTAATTCTTAAGGTGCACCTGGCAGCCATCTCTGCTTACTGGACATGGCAGACAGCAGGATGGTACAGGAGGAGGTGGTCTGGCATTTCTTTAAAGGCCTTGATCACATATCCCTCTGGTGCGGAACCTTCACCTCCGTGAGATCTACTGCTGGTATTGGCAAAGCTCATGGGCAAGCTATTCAACCAGTGCACAAGTGTGAGATGTCACATTTGTCGTGGAAGACCGCTTCTGGTGGCTATGACATCAGCCAGAAGGACTGGGAGCTCCAGGCGCTTTGTGGAGTCTCCTTACCTGGTCTTCACAGGGACAAGGTTGTTCTGCGTCCCACCCGAAATTCCTTCTGAAGGCGGTGTCGGAGTTTCACCTTAACCAGGTGTTGACTCTGCTGGTGGACTACCCCAGTTACACCTCGGAGGCTAAGTACAGGCTCCATACTTTGACCTGAGATTAGCGCTCTTACTATAAGGAGCGGATGTTGTAATTCGGGAGCGGTTTCACAGCTGTTTGTTGCCTGTGGTGAAGCCGCGCCTGGCAGACCTGCAGCAAAGTGGACGATTGGCAGATGGATTACATCCTGCATTGAACTCTGCTATAGATTGGCGGGCAAGGTGCCTCCCAGAGGAGAAGAGCTCATTCCACCCGCCATACTGCTGTGTCGGTGGCTGCTTCCAGGACATCCCTATCCAGGAAATCTGCAGGACTACTACCTGAAGTCAGCAAACACCTTCATCAGCCACTACCACATCGACCTTTGAGTCACACTGGGATGCTTGTTTGGGGCCTCGGTTCTCCAATCTCTGTTCCCGGAGAACTGCTAGGAGTCTGCCAACAAGTGTGGCTAGAGCAACATATCCATGATCCTAGAAAGACGGGTTACTCACCTGTAACAGTAGATCTTACTGAGAAACAACTCTTGCAGCAGGTTACACCATTAGGACTGAAGCCGGCAGGCACCAGGACCCCACGGAAATTTTCTAAATAGCATTATCCAGCAGGGACCGCCCCGACGCCAGCCTCCCCCCTGACGCCAGGCATCATTCAAAAGGGACGGTCCCCAGAATCCCAGATCTTACTTCGAGAGGGCTCTTGCATTAGGTAATTACAAATAGGACTGACGCCTGCAGGCGGCAGGATCCCACGGAAAAATTACTAGCTAGCATTATCTGGCGAGGGACTGCCCCCACGCCAGGTGACTGGTATCAGGAGATGTCGGTATAAAGGGCGGTCCCTCATGCCCACCTTCCAGTTCTTTCCTGCCGTTAGTAGATGCTAGGCCTCGCAGTAAAATTCCTTTGCTCGTCAGGCTCTGTCGTCGGTATTTCACTGAGTATTTCGATTTTTTTCCTATCATGCATCAGGTATTCACCGGTGTATGTCGTTCCCTACACCCTCGGAGCACAAAAACAAGTGCGACTCATACGGCACCCCGCTCCCGCGACAAGGGCGGCCATTCCTGTGCGTTTTTGCCCAGGCCCCACCATCTGGTAGAGAAGTGCCAGCACTGCCTTAGTTTTAACGTGGCCACCGTGAGAAGGTGGCAGCAGTCCCTGGAGGCCCATATTTTGAAAAAGAAAATGAGCTCCATGGAGAAAGAATTGAAAAGCTTTGGCAGGCGTCAACTTCCCTGAAGTCCATCGCAAGAAAAGGATAAAGAAAAGCACCGGGACAAGGGCTCCTCACCCACCGCGACATCCTCGGGAGTCGCCGTGCAAAGGTAACATCCCACCCCACCCGGGGACCGCTCCACGACGGCCACCTTAGAGGCTTCTGAGGCGGTGTCAGCCTACCCGTCTGGCTCGCGCTCAGGCCCTTTGGGTGCCTCCAGGCTTTTAGGCCTCCACTCCCGGTAAGCTGTGGTTTCAAGAACTACTGGTGCGCGGCGGCTCCGATAAGCCAGACGCCGGCTCCTCCGGACGCCTGCACGGAGGAGGTCGGTAAGTCGCCGACCCTTCGGGTGAGACGCGGCCCCTATTCCACCTGACCAGACGCCCCTCCATCGCAGCCTACCTCCAGCGATGGGTGTGTTAAGTTGGATGCCGGCCCCTCTGGCGTCCTCCCGGATCCCGCTGCTAAGCCGCACGTCCGGTTCAGCCCGGCGTCCGCTGCGGAAGAGCCGACACTGGACCCTCCCTCGTCCGTCGTTCCTGGCTCCCCGCAGCCTTCGCTGCCCTCTGGGGACCCTGGGTCTTCTCAGCCCGACCCGAGGATTTCTCCCCCCATCCCCAGGTGACGCTGAGGTTCCTGTTCCACCCGCTGAGACCGCCCACACGCTGGTCCGACTGATCTGATGTTGGCTCCCGGATGCCGCCCGACGCCAGCACCTCGGCCGCCAGCTCTGATGCCTCTGTGAGCCGACTCCCGCGACATCCCACTCCTGGATGCTGCCCGACGCCGGGCCCTCCGGCCTTCTGCTCCAGATCCCCGTGGTGCCTCCGGCTGGGTCATCTGCTCTGGCAGCCGGTTCGGGTACCCGACCCTGTCATATCCAGCGCCGTCATACCCAGGACCGCGGTGTCCGATGCCTCAGTACCGGTGCCGACCTATCCGGCGCCTCATACCGGACGCTGGGCTTCTCGCCATCGGGTTACGGATACGCCCTTATGGGTATAGTCCATACCCGTATCTCCCTCCACCTCTCCCCCACCCCCAGCCACCGTGGATCTGCAGGAGACTTGGCCTCCTGGTGGGCTGAGGCCAAGGCTTAGCTCACCAGAGAGGTGGAGAGTCGCCTCTCTCGATGACAGTGCTGGTTTCATACGTCCACGACGACAAACTCCCTCCCACCTCCAGACACCTGGGCTAAACCCTCTGGGTCCAGAGAGGGGCAGGACACGCCTCGGGCTTCCTAAGGTACGCCCTCCTCGCCGGGAGAGGGAGTCTACTACTTTCATCTTCTTCTTCCTCGGATGCTTCCAACGGTTGTTCCGAGCAAGATGACGAGCCATGCTGTCCGTCCAAGCCCCTGCTAAGGACTCCTCCAAGTCGCCTGGAGGATCCTTCCTTCATGGAGTTGCTACACAAGATCCAGGAAGTACATAAGTGCTGAGTCCTGAGCCAGACCCCAAGCGTGAAAAAACTCACTGAGCATCTGCTTCTGCCCGTGACAGCTCCCACTTTGGTGCCACCCTGGATCGAGCCTCATGCCGACCTTATCACCACTATATGGAAACAGCCATCGGCTTTAGTCCCACTTCCCAGGAAGTCGAACAGGCTATACCAGGCTCCCGAGGGTGTTGACTATTTAGACTCCACCCTCGAGCTGACTCGGTTGTGATTAGCGCTGTTCATGGCCAGTCAGCTCATCCCAAACACCTCAGCTCGTCTCCACCTGACAAAGAATCCGCCTTCTGGACCAGTATGGCAAGAAGATTTTCGTTTCCACTCTGGGTATTAAGACCCTGAACTATGTCGGTCAGATGGGGGATTACCAGAAGGCGATTCTCAGTGAGGTGGAATCTAAATTGAACTCCCTTCCAGACTCTCAAGTCAAGCAGGAAGTAGCGACCTTGTCCACTCTGCACGTTTGGCCAGTTGGCACATCCTTTGTGCGACCTACGATGCAGTGAACACTGCTGGTAGGAGCTCAGCTTTCGCCGTAGACCCACGGTGTCATGCTTGGCTCAGAGTGTCAGGGTTGGTCCCAGAAGTGCAGTCCGCCATCCAGGAAGTGCCCTTCCGGGTTTGGTGCTGTTCAGGGTGATGTCAAGGACATCATCACCGACCTGCAGGAGATGGGGATGGCACTAAAGTCTGTGGACTCTATGTATCATCCCCATCAATTGCAGCGCCTTCCCTTTAGCAGATGGAATCGCCAAAGCAGACCACAGGGAAAGAGGGCCACTAACATCGGGGCCCCCAGCTGCCAAGCCCCCTGCCCAAAAAGCAGGGGAGCTTCAGCTGAAGGCGCTGCCCACACCACCTGACTCCTTCCCTCTCCCACAGCCTCCAGGCTTCCCGGAGGAACCAGTAGGAGGAGGTTTTCCCTCCACCTTCTGGGCTGGGAGAGGATAACATCAGATTCATGGGTGCTCCAGCTATTCGCAAAGGGAACTCAATAGAGTTTCTACAGAAACCACCTCGTCACCCTCCTCCAAGATCGATCGTATTCTAAGGAACATCCACGGACCAAGGCGTCGGCCAAGTGACCGATGTCAGCCTCGCATTCACCAGAGCCAAAGACCGCCCCCAGTCACGGTGGACACCGGTCACAGGGATTCCATGGAGGAGGACACGACACTGCCCGAAGACCAGCTGAGGCGACACTGAGGATGCCGGGCTCCCAAGGGAACCTTTGCCCTCCCGGAGACACCCACGGACCCGACTCGGTGCCACGCCTGCCGGGCATGAATCTACAAAAGTGAAGGATCTCTCTATTTTCTGGTGGGACACCATCCCAAAGGATGTGGTCCCCATAAACCTCCTCCTCCTCCTAGTCCTTACCTCTTACCCCCTCCTCCATCACAGGGGCCAACAGGGACGACCACCAACCCCTAAGGAGCAGACTCCACCTCTCAGTGGTAGATCCAAGGATCGGAGAAGGCCTCCCTCAAGATCTTCATCAGGGTCTCCCAGCCCAAGCGACCCAGGCGTCGGTGGTATACTCCGTCAGGGAGGACTCCAGATCGGATACCTCTGATTACTCCAGATCTCCTTCTCCACTCAGCATTCCATCACCTGACCCACATGACCTGCGCAGGTCTCCGGATGATCCCTCGTTCTCTGTGATCATGAGGCGCATCCAGGACAACATGGGATGGGACGCTGAAGACCTCAACCCGAAAGACAGCGCCTTGCCCGTTATCTTTGGCAGAAAGACCCAAAGCCTGTGGTAGTGCCACCCTTGGTGGACACCTTTGCAGAGCGTCACCAAGGCTGCATGGAAGCATCCACCTCCACCTCCTGCGGTGCGAAGAAGCTGACCGCCTGTACAAGCCGAGAGAGGACCAGTACTTGGCTCAACAACCTCTGGCAGATTCCCTGGTCATTATGGCCTCACATGACCGGTCCCAAAGACCACAACACATGAGCACACAGCCACGGACCAGGAATCCAAACAATTGGATGCCCTGGGGAGGCGCATGTATGCGGTTGCTACATGTTCCATCAGGTCCTTGAACTACCTAACCCACATGGTACAGTTTCAGAGCGCCCTGTGGGAACAGAGCCAGGACCTGATCGATAAGCTTCCGGATGGCGATCAGAGGCGGAGCTCCTAAACCTTCTCTGCACAGGATCTGATGTGGGTACTCAAGTACTCACGAGCGCATCGATTCTGCGGACTCGTCCGCCAGAGCTGTAACTTAGGCATCTGTCTCCGGCGACACTCTTGGCTCCATGTCTCTGGCTTCACCCCGGACGTAGAGAAGAATATTCTTGGCGTCCCCTAATAGCGAATACTCTTTGGTGAACCCTCGGAGAAGGTTATCACCAAATTCAGGGCCTCGGGAAGGCAGTCAGGTCTGTATAGGCCATGTACAGGTCCAGGCGCGGTTCTTCGAGGAACCAGAGCCATTTCGCAGCTGGCAACAAAGGCAGCAGCCACATTCCGGCCAGCAACAAAGGGCCACCTTTCAGCCGGAAAGCCAAGGCTAAGTCGTCCCCAGGCAGGCCAACGCTACACTTAACTGGCCCAGCCTGCAGGGACCAGTGCTGCCACAGGATGACTTCTTCCTGGCCTCCGCCCTCCTCTGGATCAGCGGGCACAAAGGTCGGAGTCGCGATCGTACGTCACCTTTTAAAGTGGCAGTCGATTACCACCGATCGTTGGGTTGTCCAGTTAGTTAAGAAAGGTCCTTTATAGAATTTCTCAACCACCCATCGGCAGGGACCTCCTGCTTTCCCGTTACTGGGTCAGCACACCCTGCTCATACAGCAGGAGGTGTGCTCAGCTCCTGGGAAAAGAAGCGATAGAGCTTGTGCCACGGAACCAGAGGAGTGCAAGGTATTATTCTCACTTCTTTCTGGTTCCCAAGAAAACAGGGACCTCCGTCCGATACTGGACCTCAGCGACCTCAATGAGTCGGTCCTGTACAAATGCTTCTGCATGGTGACCCTCCCAGATCTGATTCCCATGCTCAAGCAGGGCCTTTCTAGCATCCTTGGGCATGCAGGGCGCTTACCTGTATATACCCATTGCTCAAGCGCAGAAAGTTTCTGCGCTTCAAGTTCCAGGGCCACCATTATCAGTTCTGAGCCCTCCCTTCAGACTGTCATCAGCACCTCAGGTATTCACAAAGTGTATGGCGGTCGTAGTGCGACTCTGAGGAGACAAGGCCACTACATGTTCCCCACGTGGACAACTGGCTTCTCATGGCCCTCTCGGGAGGCCTTGATGTCCGCCATCCATTATACTTAGTCTGTGTTGAGATGCTGGGCATCTTGATCAATCAAGAGAAGTCATGCCTGGTTCCATCACAGACTCTGCAGTTCATAGGCAGTTCTGGACACTGTCCAGGGAAAAGCTTTTCTTCCCCAGGACAGAGCGGAACCGCTCAGATCCCTCATCAGGGACATTTCGCGAAGAAGACCATTCCTGTCAGATTGGTCCTTTGCCTGCTCGGACATTATGGCTGGCCATTGCAACAGTCCTGCTTGCTCGTCTCCACATCGGGTCACCCAGTGGATGTTCGGGTCCAATGGGATCAAAAGCAAGACCATCTGTCTTCCAATCTGGATCACGAAGACCGTAATCCGGGATTGGCAATGGTGGCTAGATCTGAAGAATCTGTTGACATGGGTCCCTTCATTCGCCGTCTCCAATTGTGACACTCTCCATAGGCGCTTCAGGGCTCAGATGGGGAGCACACCTCAATGGTGTCTGGTCTCAGGGCCTGTGGACAGCCCAAGAGACTCATCTCACATAAATATCCTGGAATAGAGAGCAGTTCTTACGCCCTGCAGACCTTCCAGTCGAATTCAACCCGGTACCCTTCTGTTGCAAACAGACAATTCCATGAGTGATGTATTACCTCAACAAACAAGAAGGCACCCATTCCTACCCGCTTTGCAAGGAGGCCATGAGGGTGTGGGATTGGGCTTTGCAACAAGGCAAACCTCATTGCTGTTCATGTCCCAGGAGTGGACAGCGTCATTACAGACAGCCTGAGCCGCTCTCAGGCCAGAGTCCATGAGTGGAGCTACTCCAGGAGGTAGTAGAGGATCTGTTTCACAGATGGGTTACACCAGAGTTAGACCTTTCACATCCCCATCCAGCAAAAACTGCCCAATTTTTGCTCGCTAGATCCAGAGCCTGGTGTTTTCTGGCGAGGCGTTGTCCCTCTCCTGGGTGGGAAGATTCCTCTATGGCTTCCCCCTTACGTTGATCCAGAGGTTGTTGGAAACCATGAGCAAGTGGCGCTGATACTCATCGTGCTGTTCTGGCTCAGGCAGATCTGATTCCCTCTACTACATCAGCTATCCGGAAACCTCGGTGCCTCTGCCAATCTGATCTCGCTTTTTGTCTCAGGAGGAGGCTCCTTGGTTCATCCAGGCCATCGTTCGCAGAGCCTGCATGCTTGGCTCCTAGAGATATAGCCATTTTGCGACAAGGGGTCTACTAAGAGGTAGCTGACGTTCTGGTGGCCTTGAGAAAACTGGCCAGTCATGCTACTTACACCATGAAATGGCGCCGTTTTGCCTGTGGGCTCAACGCAGGTTTTTGCCTCTAGACTGTCCAGAAAAGTCGGTCTTGGACTACCTCCTGTCTCTCTTTCAAACAGGCTTGGCCTACTCTCGATCAAAGTACACCTCTGTGCCATATCAGCCTATCATTGTCCTATAGGCCAATGCACCATATCTCAGTTGGACATGACACAAGCCTTCCTGAGAAGGTATTCTCCACCTTAGACCTTCTATAAGGATCCAGTTCCATCATGGGATCTACCTTTGCCCTGGAGCAGCTTATGCTGCCACCCTTTGAACCAGCCATGATTAAGAGCTATGTCTTCTTACTTGGAAGACGTTGTTTTTAGTTGCTGTTACCTTGGCAGAAGAATTTCTGAACTCATGCACTCCTGTGCAAAGAGCCTTATTTGGTTTTCACCAAGACAGGGTATCCTACAGACTAAATCCAAGTTTCTGTCTAAGGTGGTCTCGGCTCTCACCCTTAATCAGGACATCGATCTACCAGTGTACTTCCTAAATATTGAAATCGAGGAGGCCCTGTTGCACACCCTAGATGTGCATAGGTGTCTCGATACTACCTGACCAGAACCAAACACCACCAAAACTCGGACCAGCTTTTTGTCTCCTTTGCACGTGGGGTGATGGAGCTGCTGTTTCCAAGCAGTCGCTATCCAGGTGGCTCATTCAGTGTATTACGTTCTATTACCAGAAGAGCAGCAAACCCTTACGGAGTGCGATCAAGGGTCATTCCACAAGGAGGTGGCTACCTCCTTGCAGCCCTAAAGAATGTGTCCACCTTGGCCATCTGTGCTGCAGCTACTTGGCGGTCCGGTACACTTTCCTCAGGCATTATAGCCTGGATGTTGCATCGAGCGAAGAGCAGGTTTTAGTCTAGCAGTCCTTCAAGGACTTCTGTCCAGCTTTGGTTCCATTAAGGTTTCTACCTTCCCTCCTCCCAGTGGTGTGGGATTTCCATTATTGCTAGGAATCAGTCCTAATGGTGTAACCGGCTGCAAGAGCTGTTTCTCGAAATGCGCTAGTACACAGTTACAGAAGAACTTACGTAGCAGTAGATCTTGAGAACAGCTCATGCAGCAGGTACTTTCCCTCCCACCATCCCCGTTGGAAGTAGATTCTAGTTCCAACATCCTTCTCCTAGGATCAGGTGTTCTCAGCATTTCTCTGACTGCCATTTGATGGCGGATCCTCAGTCTCCTCTTCTGATGTCATCCAGTGGCGGGGAGTCTCCGGTAGGAGAACTAGGGATTCTGGGGACCGCCCCTTATGTACTATGCCTGGCCAGGCGGGACCGGCGTCGGGGCGGTCCCGCTTAATACTGTTAGCTAGAAAATTTCCATGGGGTCCTGGTGCCTGCCGGCTTTAGTCCTAATGGTGTAACCTGCTGCAAGAGCTGTTCTCAAAGATCTACTGTTCGTAAGTTCTTGCATAACTGTACTTTCTGTTGGTGGCTGGAAACCATCTGCTTACAAAACTGGAAGCGATTTACAGTATGGTGTGTTACCCATCAGCTAAACCCTTTACATGTTCTATCAGTCTAGTGATGGACTGTCTCCTGTCTCTTACAGACTCGGGCCTAATGTATTCCTCCATTACTGTCACTTGGCTGTGTGTTGGCTTTCCATGCCCTCAGTGATGGAAAGATGATGGCCCAGCGTGAGGGTTTCTTGCAGGTTCCTCAGAATATGCTACTTCTGCATCCTCTGACCAGTGACCCAGTTCAGTTGTGGGACTTCAGTTTGGTTCCGGAGACCCTTACTGTTCCTCCTTTGAGATTGCTGCTACCTGTGAGATGCGCTTACTCTTTTGGAAGACAGTGTTTCTAGTGGCTGTGACATCTGCTAGATGCAATTCTGATTTTTAGGCTCTGATTGCAGATCCTCCTTTACTTATTTTCCACAAGTATAGTGTTGCCTTGCGTACCAGTCCTCATTTTCTGCTGAAGGTAAAGTCTGAGCTAGCACTAAACCAGATGATTGACCTGGTTTAATTGTGAACTCCATGGATAGTTTGGAGCGTTGACTGCATATGCTTGACATCAGTCGGGTGTAGGCGTTGGTACCTGGATCATACTAAAGATTGCAGAAAATTCTCTCTGGTATGTGTGGCTTTCACCCACAGGATGCTGGGCTCCCTGTTTCTAAGCAGGGCCTTTCCAAATAGTTGCCCTGATGCATGTCCTTTTGCTAACTAGAAGTGCGTGCATGAGGTTCCTGGTCCTGTCTGTGCTCACTCCACCCATGGGGTAGCTACTTCCATGGCATATTTCCCAGTGTGTCCGCTGTTGACAAGCGTGCTGCTGCCACTTGAGTACTGCTCATATATTTACTAAACATTACAGTCTGGACATAGTCTTGTCATAGACTTGCTGGATTTAGCCTGTCTTGAAGGCCTCCTTATAGAGTCCATAGATCGATGCTTTGGTACTGCTTGGGAATACGTTCTATAGCGTATGTCTGTGAAGGAAGAGTTCCCTGAAGAAGATGGGCTAGTTATGTACCATAACAGTAGATCTTGAGAGAATTGAAGCCACAGCTCTCCTGCCCTCCCGCTTTGGGTTATGGGTGGTTATTCTGCCTGCTCACACATATTGGTTCTTCTCTCACTCCTGAATTCGGCATAGTTATACAGGTTTCCATATCCTCCCCTGTGTTCCTGGTTACTTTGATCCCTGCCAGTCCAGTGATCCTCCGAACTTGTCCTCAGTGGGAAATTAAAGCATGATGGGGCTGCCCACATCATATATGTGGCCCCAGCTAGCAGAATTTTATGGGAGATCCTGACACTGATTGCTTACAGTTCTGTGATGTGTCTCCATGGAGGAGATTCTCTTAAAGATCTACTGTTACAGTAAGTACTGTTCTTTAGCCTTGCAGTATGCTTCTATAAAAATTATTTTAATGCCAGCAGTTATGTTTGATGTGGCCTCTACAGGGCCGTTCAAGCGCTGTATCAGGAATATTTTATACAGTTGACAGCAGCAGCTATAGAGGTGTGACTTGTTAGGGAAAAATAATGCAGCTTTGAAAAAGTCTGGGCAACAACACTGCCTATATGAAGTCGTTTGGGTCCATTTAGCCCCTCCTGAAGCCCTGTTTTAAGACTGTTTCAGTTTTGTCCGTTTCTTCCAAACCCAACAGTGTTTTGTTTTATTTATTGCTTTTTATTATTAAACAAACTGCACAATGCTTATTTAGCCTCTCACAAGTCTGACCTTGTGTGCCACCTTAAATCGCCTAGCTTCCCCTTTCATTGATCGAGATGCAGTTGATTCAGCTCATTGACTGGAATCTGAGACTCACAGGTGAGACTTGCACAAAATCATGTGCTTCTTCCATGAAATGCTATATGCTGGACTGCAAGATTCAAGATAAGCGCTGGTAGTTTTTCATGTGAGACTACTGCATTCATGTGGCACAGAGAGTTGCGGTTCCTGGTGTAGAGGTAAACAGTTGATTCCATTGTGCCACAGAACATGAAAAAATAACCACAGAGGAAATGTTGGTCTATCTGGCTTCATGGCAGGCAGAAACGAGTTTTTGTTACAATGCAGTTTAGGTAGTGTACTGAGGCCTCTGACATTTCCCATTGCAAAGTTAACTGTTCTTGTCTCTGGTTTCCCTCCTAGAATGCAGCGAAGCAGCAGCTGCCTCAGCAACTCAGACCATAGCTGCGCACAGCAGCGCAGCCTCCTCAACAAGAACCCAGCTGCCCAGCAGCAACTGGTCCAGAGCTGCAAGGTAACCCACCCGCCTCCTTTATATTGTATTTTCTGTCAGGATATGGTAGGTCAAAGCTATGTCATCCTATATAAAAACAATACAGTAAAATGCAATACATTTTAGTTTTCGTTTTCCAATTAAGTGCCCTAGACAGAGTAATTGCCTGTTTTAGGCATGACCTGTGGCGTTACCAAAGGTCACCAACAACAGGATACAGACAGAGCTTGATCACAGTTAGTAACCTGTGGTTACAGTCATAATACAGATTACAAAATTGGCAAAATCAACAGTATATACAACAGTGGTATGATGTGTTTCACCCCTGTAGGCAGTCAGTTGGTATGGGCTGTCCTCCCGTTAGTTGGGACAGATTATAACAGTCTGAGAGAAGTTGTAGGATCGTCCCTTCACACACTGTCCTAGCTAGTAGACAGACCCCCTGCTCTGTAGGGATACTGTAGAATACTTTCCTTTCAGCAAGTGAATTTCTTCTGCAGTTTCCTTTGGTAGAGTTGCTGTTCTGCCAAATGTAATCTTCTCGGATCAGCAACACGGAAGGATCCTTTCAGGATTCTGCCACCTATCAAGGCTTCATGCAGGTTGAGATCCTAGGGCTGTGGTGCCTGGTAGGGCCACTGTAGTCCACACTCCTCTACTGGTGCCTGGTAGGGATGAATTTTCCTATCAAAGACATGGTAGGAGCAGATGTTATCATGATAAATAAATTGTATTCCCTGGGTTTCAGAATTCTCTACGAAAGACTGCACACACACTTTAGGTTCCGTGATGACATCCATGAATATAGACTGATGCCATCTTTGGAGGCATATTGTAAAGTTAATGCAGTGGCAGCCAACTTGGTATTGTCCTTCATACACATTGGTGCTCGGAGGCCACATTGGTACAGTTTGCACATGCATGCTGGAGCATGACAGCCAACTTGAGGTTCATTTCAGTGCAAAATTTCTGTTACAGGCCTTAAAGACACCAATGTCATGATTGTTTACCAAAATACCTCAATCACTCCTTAAAATTTTCTTTTCTGGCTAAACACAAGCTCCATCATCAGTTTTCATAACCTCACCGTGGAGTCCTCTATGTCTACGCCCAAGAAAACAAGATATGAGGCCCCTGAGGTGTAACAGGTGCAAGGCAGTTCTCCAGTTCACGGAGGCCAGGTCCTGTTATACAACCTGCGATAAGGCTTCTTCCTTTAAGCAAGTGAAGACTGAGAACTCTCCTCACTCCTTCATAGTGGTAGAGAAGCGGACAGATGCATATACTTCAGGCAAAAGTTACAGAAAAGGTGGTGCTTAGCCAAACTGCATCAGGAAACTTCAGCAAATAGGCAGCACTCACCAGACCGAAATCGAATAATGTTCTCTTTAACAGAATGCATTCACAGTCATAGCCTCCAACTTCTTTTACTGTGGTGCAAAAATCACTTGATAAATTTAAAAGCAGACAGTCCATTTAAAACCGAATGTGCAAACTTACAGGAAGGGCCCCCAGCCAAATGACTAAAGCCGTCTCGAACCCCCACCAAATGTTTCGCTCTGCCCACCAAAGCTTTGTCAGAGGTGTAAACAGCTATGTAGGGGCTAGTGGAAATACCATTCTTGGAGCGTGGATATGTTGTTCATCCACACTGTTTGACATTGTCCCTTCCACTTTAATCTGCTGGAAGTCTTCAAGCTGGCTCCTCCCACCCACTCGGGTGGTATATACCGGCTCCACCCATGGCTTAGATCTTCCTTTCAGCTGGAAAATACAGGTTGCCTCCCTCGTGCTCTCGATTTTGTAATCATTAGAGGAAGAAGCCACTCGCGCCTCGGCCAATGACTTCTTTGTTCCTCTCAACCTAGACTCCACCTTTACTGGTTCTTTAAAGAGTTGTGCCAGTCTCTCCCACCCGGGATGAGCGCCCTTGGGCTCACACTCCTCCTGCTCTCTTAAGAGAGAAAAGAACCTTTGTCTTCGTTCGACGAAGATGATCTTGGACGAGAGATCTGAGTCCCAAGAGCATGCGGTCTCGACCTCTGTCGAGATCACCTCCTCCCGCCGGCTTTCCAGATCTTCCGTCTGGCCAGGGACCGAGGAAGTAGCTGACAAGTTCGAGACGGTCCTCACCCAATCGACCTTTGTCGCCGGCCGTGGCCGCTGACTCCTTAGAACGGACTCGATCCAAGTATTTCCTGATGAGGAGACCCAGCCGCTGGCATCCCCATCAAGGACCGGTTCTGGACCCTCGGGTTTTACCAGTCCCTCTGGTGTCTCCCGATTGACGAGTTAGCCTGCCCGATCTGGGTCGAGGTCCAGGACCCCTCTTGAATGACCGAGGAAGAGCCATAAGTACTGTAAGAAGAGGCAACACCACAGGTCGTCCTCATCCTCCTCGGATGAGGAGAGGCTCCGCAGAAACTCCGCGCTATGTGGAACTTCTATGGTGACAGCTGATCCTGACGGGCAGAAGCCGGCTCCACTCGCCAGACCATTACTTGGCTTCGCCGCCCCAGGCCGGACCTACCCCTCCGGAACCCAAGCCTCTAGTTCCTCCATCGTGGGGCCGGCCTGTCCACCAGTTTGGCCTATTCGGTCTCACCACCTATTCGGGTGGAACCGCCACCTAAGCAACTTACAGGAGGAGCTCCCTCGAAGAGAGACCGACTAGACACTGGACTTCCCCCACGACGTATGTTGGTCACAGTCGCCCGGACCACCCTCGGTGGATCAAGGTGATTTAGGCGGCAGACCGCTGTATCACAACCTCGGACTCGGATGTCACTGGGCTCCATTCCCATCCTGGGGATGACGAGTCATCCGCTGGCACAGGGATGGAGGAAGGCCCTTCCTTCTTCAGGGGATTCTCCCATCTCATTTCTGACTCCACTGGAATGCCCCTGGAATCTATCCAGAAAAGGTGGAGTACCCTCTCACAGATATTCTAAAGAGGAGGATCCCCACGGAGGCCTTTCCAGTGGCGAAGCCATTGTTGCCTGGCTCTTGAACTTTGGCAGCACCCTGCCTCATGCCCAGCACCGTCTGCCGCATGGCCTGCAAGTACACGCGGTGCCCATGGGGTCCCTTGCGGGTTCACAGAGCACCCTTCGCCGAGAGCCTGATGACCGCCTCTGTGTTCAGGGTACTGGTAGTTCGGCCAACACTGACCGACATCCGGACAAAGAGTCCAAAATATGGACCACCTGCTGAAAGGTCTATGCGGCCTCTTCTTTGGGCCTTTGTCAGGCCAGCTCGGCTGTCATTATGGCACACTTCTCTCATGCACTTCTTGGGTCATTAGACAGAGTCCTCCTCATCTCCCCACGGACATGCAGACCACGGTCAAACAGGTCCGTGACCAGAACGGCTTTGGACATCAGGGATTCTTGTGCCTGCTCGATGGCCGCTGCAGTGTCCTCTCACTGCAGGGCTTGGCTGAGGCTCCTCCTTCCTGGCGGATACTCAGCATAAGCTTGCTGTATTGCCTTTCCTGGGGCCGACTTGTTTGGTCCAGGAGTGGCTAGTCACCTACAGCGCATAGAGCAGTCCAGTGCCACCTTGGATGACACTTCTGCCAAGGGTTCTTCGGCAAGAACCAGCAGAAGAAGAAGAAGAATCCTTTTCAGCACTCTTCCCTCTGGTCTGGCAGCCCTCCTATCAAGGAGGACAGCAACATCAGCAGCAGGCTCAAGCTTGGCACCCTCGGCCCAAGTCTGGACCCCAACAGACCATAAAGGAGTCCAAGGCTCAGGTTCTGGAGTCTCCTCCTCCAAGCCTGCCCAGTGGCCAGGATGGGGACCCTGTACGAGTTCGAGCCATGCCGTTCGCCTGTCATTGGCCCCATGGGTCTTCACCAAATGCATTGCAGTTGTGGCGGCCCATCTTCGGCGTCGAGGTCAGAATCTGCCCTTACCTCGGCGATTGGCTCCTGGCAGGTTCCACCCAGCAGGAGGTGGAGAGGTCCAGGATCTGGCCCTCCAGACCTGCTCCCAATTCTGCCTCCTGATCAACGAGGCCAAGTCGGAACTCGTGCCTTCCCAGGTGATGGGCTTCATCGGGCAGAGCTCGGCTGTTGTCAAGCCAGAGCTCGGCTCCCGCGGACAGGGCAGAGTCTCTCCTCCTTTGCCCAATCATTTCTGGTTGGGCACTTGCATCCTGCCTGGGACTTTCTCGCCTTCTGGGTTACATGGCAGCGTGCACTCGGTGGTCCATTGGGCCGGTTGCACATCGCCCCTTCCAATCGGAGCTGTCCGCCCAATGGACTCGGGTGATATGGTCATTTTGACCAGCTGACCACTGTAACCCAGAAGATGTGGGACACTCTCAATGGTGGACCTCCCAGACCCGGTTGCAGGAAGGGATCTTGTTTGTCCGCCCTGAGCCGACAGTTGTCCTTATGACTGATGCCTCGCTCCAGAGCAGTCAGACTGGCACTGTCAGCTTTCGCTCCTCAGCTCTGGGGTCAAGTGGTTCAAGTCCAGACGGACAATACCACAACCATGTACTACCTCAATAAACAGGCGGCATGCATTCTCGTCTGCTTTGCATGGAGGCGCCCACATCTGGACCCTTGTCCGCTATCTGGAGGCAGATCTCCTAGCCATTCATGTGGCAGGAGCCTCAAACCATCTGGCAGATGCTCTCAGCCGCTTAGGCGATACATCCCGCAGTGGTCTCTCCATCCAGAGGTGGCTTACTGCCTGTTCTCCCACTGGGCAAACCGATGGTGGACCTGTTTGCCTCAGGAAAACACCAAGCTGAGGCTGTTTCATGCCGTCCCCTCAGCAGGGCTCACACAGACCCCAGGCCTCTTCTACACTTCCCTCCATTTCCCTTGATCCTCAAGGTGAGGAGGGACAAGGTGAAGGTGATTCTGGTAGCCCCAGACTGGCCACGCCAGTTCTGGTATCCAGATCTCCTCAGCTTCAGCTGCAGGCCCGGGCGGCTTCCAGCACGCCTGGACCTGATCTCTCTCAGTCAGGAGAGGTATACCATCTGGACCTTCAATCCTGCACCTCACAGCCTGGTACCTGACGGCTAGGAGTTCCAGGTTTTGGGTCTTTCCGAGGATGTCCTCACCATGGTGGAGGCATCCAGAAAGAATTGACCAGAAATGTTATGCCTTCAAATGGAAAAGGTTTTCCATTTGGTGTCAAAACAAGGGCCTGGACCCTCTGTCCTGTTCAATGGCTAAGCGTTCTCGACTACCTTTGGTCTCTCTCAAAGGGGTCTTAGGTCATCGACCCTTAGGGTGCACCTGTCAGCCTTCTCTGCTTACTGAGTGCGGGCGGTCAGCTGACAGCACAGGAGACAGTGTGGTGCAGTGCTTTTCTAAGGCCTGGATCACATGTCCCTCCACCTCCACCTCCATGGGATCTACTGCTGGTACTGGCAAAGCTCATGGGCAAGCCATTGAACCAGTGCACGTGTGAGTTATGCATGCGTGTTGTGAAAGACGGCCTTCCTGGTTGCTATCAGTCTGCCAGAAGGACAGGAAGCTCAAGAGCTCTCAGTGGACTCCCTTATCTGGTCTTCAACAGGGACAAAGTCGTCCTCGCCCCACCTGAAATTCCTTCGAAGGTGTTGTCAGAGTTTCACCTTAACCAAGTGTTAGCTCTGCCGGTATGGTACCCTAATTACACCTCAGAGGCTGATACAGTCTCCATACCCTGGACCTGAGATGAGCCCTCTTATTATAAGGAGGGACGGCGGAAATTGGGGAGAGGTTCGCCAGCTGTTTGTCACCTACCGTGAAGCCACTTCTGGCAGACCTGCAGCAAAACAGACTATTGCAAGGTGGATTACATCTTGTATAAGTCTGTGCTATGAGTTGGCGGGCGTGGAGCCTCCCGGAGGATAAGAGCTCATTCTACCCACCATACCGCTGCATCGGTGGCTGCTTCCAGGGACATCCTATCCAGGAAATCTGTTGGGCTGCTACCTGGAAGTCAGCAAACACCTTCATTACCCATTACCACATCGACCTTGAGTACAGCTGGGATGCTGGTTTTGGGTCCTCAGTTCTCCAATCTCTTTTCCCCAAGTGAGTATCAGTGGGGGTGTGTGCCTGCCTCCTCCTCCTGGAAAACTGCTAGAGTTTGCCAAAGAGTGTGGATGAACAACATATCCACGATCCTAGAAAACAGGTTACTCACCTGTAACAGTAGTTCTAGGAGTAGTATATGTTGTTCATCCATACTGGTTTCCACCCGACCTCCCGGCTGCGGATGCACAAAATCTGGCTTATAGCAGGCTAAGATCTGGTGTCATGGGCGGAGCCAAGAGACATATACCACCGGGTGGGTGGGAGGAGCCAACTTGAAGACCTTCGGCCCGAGTCTTAAAGGGAAGGGCGATGCCAAATAGTATGGATGAACAACATATACCACTCCTAGAACTACTGTTACAGGTGAGTAACCTGTTTATTTTAGCCACACACCAGGTGCACCCTATAAACATTTAAAAAAAAATTAAAATGTATAAGAAATGTGGTAAAATCCCTGTGTATTAGCCAAGGTAGCGATTGCACCAACCTGTTCAGCTTAGGGACAGATGTTCCTCTCACCACACTAGAAGTCCATTTGAAACCTTTGCGATGTCTGCACAGCAGTCAAGCCCAAGCAACAGGACTCCTTTCAGAGTGCCTTTGGCAGGCTTAGATAACAGCAGCCTCAGCAGTAGAAGAGGCAGCAGTACCGACTGGCTTGATCCTACAACTCCTGCGGTCAGGGTCAGAAAGGGAGGGTTGATACTTTAGGGTCCAATCCTCTGGAGCCTTCCAGAGTAGGAAGTGATGAGCTGTGGGAGGCCTTTCACCCACCCGCATGAGCCCTGCTGCAGCTCCTGGTTGGGTGTTAATAGTCCCACTTCCTTCCACAGTGATCTACTAGCAAATCAGACTGATGGGTTCTGGAGATTGTGGTGTTGGGACTGGATCTGAAATTGAGACTATTCCTCTGTGTTGCCTCAGGCGCAGTTGGAGTCTGTGGTATCTGTGGACACTGTGGCTGCACTGCGAGCGAGGTTGCTCAGCTCTAACAGCATAATGCTATAGAGACTGTCCCAGGTGCCCTGGCTACTCAGGGGTTCATGTCTAGTTACTTTTGCTAGCAGAATGGGGTGGGGAGTTGACTGATGCCCTTCTCTTAATCTACATAGCCTGACCTGAACAAGTTTGTTTACAGGCAAGAATTCTGCATGTTCACCCTCAACCAGATCATGCTGTTCCTGGAATATGGGGCATGGTTCTGCTCCCTGGACCTCCAGGGCATGTATTTTTTTTTTATATTTATGTCCTTGCGGTTAGAGCCCAGCCCGTCCCGGAATTACTGGCGCACTTGCCTTTCGGCCCAGGCGGTGCCTGCGGGGAAGTCGGTCTTCATTCTGCTGACGGCATATTTTCCCCTCTGATTTTCTCCCAGGGTGCCAGGGTAATACGCGCATGCACATGGAGGGCATCGTGTGCTGTGCAGCCCGGTTCCGACCCCTTTCCCCACCCATGGCCTAATGCCTAGGCAGCCTCAGGTACCCTGCCACCCCCAGCCTCCACTGGGGTTGCCATCAACCGAGGATGCCATGCTTCCTCCGGAGAGGAGAGCTTGACTGCTGACAGCTCTATCCAGCTCCGCCCTTTCCCCCTGTGCCGATCTCTGGCGACCTGGGCTCTTTCGAACCTGGGCCGCGGCGTGGTCGAGGTAGCGGCACCAGCGCCTCAACCCCACGCCACCGGCCTGCATTAGGGCATGTATTTTAACTTTTGATCCATCAGTTCCTTGGTTTCAGGTGGAAGATATTCTGTACCAGTTCTGGGTGATGTCCATCAGCCTGTCATTGACACTCGGGGTTGACCAGGAACCTGTTGGTCATGATTGCCTTCCTGTGGTGCAGAGGCATCAATCTTCTGTACTTGAGTGTTGGCTCATTATGGGCCATACCAGAGAAGTTGTGGAATGGTCCAGTGAATCTGGCCAGGCAGGGTGAACTGTGAGGAACTATTTAACTTGAATAACAGCTCACAGTTACGTGGTCATGAGTGGATGTTAACAGGATGGAGGTTCAGGAGGGGCGTGAGGAAATACTGTTTTACAGAAAGGGTGGTGGAGCCATGGAACAGCCAGACAGCTGAGGTGGTGGGTGCAAAACAGGTAGTGGTTTTAAGCATAGCTGGGACAGAATGAAAAGTAGTTGTTGCTTGGGGCATCAGAATGGGTGAGGAGAATGGGGAGTGAGGAGGCCTAGGACCCTGGAGGAACAGTATGTCCCAGGGCTAAACAGAGTGCTCGGGCAGAATAGATGAACCTTTGGTCTTTTTCTGCCATCATTGTTTATGTTTCTGTATTTCTAAAATGGTTATTTAATCTGTTATTCAGTTGCAGTGGAAATACAATAATATATTATTTCCACCATCACTCATATTATTTCCACTACAGCCTAGTCACATGATATAAAATGACATTTATATTCCTACCAGGTAAGATGCACTAGGCAGGTACAACATACAGAGGGAAATAATATTTAGTATAAAAGATGGTACAAACCAGAGAAATTGAGCGGAAAGTGCAGCAGTTCTAGGGCAGCCAGTCCTGTGGTTTCTAGCAAGAGCTGGGAAGACACAGTGAGTCCTTTAGAGCCTTACAGGCGATCGGGTGGCTGGGAGAGGCATAATTATAGAAGGAGTTCCTGTAGATAGGGCTGCATAGGCTGCAAAAGCCCGTTTTCCCAGGCCAGTGGAGCTCTGATGCTCAATGAAAGTCTGGTACTCCACAGACCTTAGTGAGTATGTAGGGGAGGGGTGCTGCAGATACCTTGCTTGGGAAGATGGGAACCTGTTTGAAGGAGTTTGTCCACAAAATGGCTCAGAGCAAGAGATTTGTTGGCCAGCAGAGAAAGGCCAGCCAGCCCAGACTAGTGAGTGGGAAGGCAGTGATGTGTGAGCTGGAGAGGCTAGGCAAAGCGACACATGTTGTATGTAGTATCCCATCTAGAGAGAACAGCTGTTATAGAGCATCCAAGAATAAGCTTTTATTTACTTTGGAATGCTGCCAAATATGCAGCCTAGCACTCGTGGCTTCACTTAGCTGGGCCACTCGTTGCTAGGTGACATTGTTAGCACCATTTCCATATTGAATTGAAATGTATTCCTGGATGCCCTATGGAATATCCCCACTACATCAACTTAGTTTACTCCAAATTTCTATTAAAAGGTATCTAGCCATAATTGTTGTAAAGTTATCCCTTTTAAAAAATCATCTTCAGAAAGCTGTAACTTTGGAACTGTTGGGCTAGAAATAGAAACGGAGAAGCAGAATTTGTACCAGAAAAGACTGCTTGGCCCACCCAGTCTGCCCAGATGGTCCCTTCCTGCTTTCTCTCCACAGACCCTAACTGGTCTCCAGTAACCCTCCCTCTTCCCTGCCTGTTTAGTAATATTCCCTATGTCTATCCCATACATGCTTGAAGCCCCTGCTGTTTTTCACCTCTATCACTTCTGCTGGCATTCTGTTCCAGGCATCTGTCAAATGGGGATGGAGAGAGGATCTCTGATCTTGAAGTGGGTAGCCATCTGGGAACAAGTGACCACCAAACAGTGTGGTTCACGATAAACTTAGCTGTAGAGTCAAGCCACACAGAAGTGAAGGTACTTGACTTCAGGAGGGCTAATTTTGTCAAAATGGAGAGTGCCTCAGAAAAGCACTAGCAAACAGGCAAGAAGATGGGGTGGAGCCAACAATGGGAAAACATCAGAACCGCCATCACAGAGGCAACAAGCCTTTGTGTGAAGCAAATAAATCAAACGAAAGAAAAAACACTATGGTTCTCAAAAGAAGTGGCGGAAGGTAAGGAGAGAAAAGATAGCATTCAGGAAGTATAAGGAAACACAGAAGGCCAAGACCAAGAACTGTACCAGTTAAAGCAGAAGGAAGCGGTAAGGAAGTCAGAATAGTCAAGGCCCACACCGAGGAAAAAGATAGCCAACTTGGTTAAGAAGGGGATAAAACCTTTATAGGTACATTAGGGAGCAAAGAAAGACTAAGGCAGGATACTGAGGCTGAACAAAGAGGAAGGTGGTTGGGCAGAGGCGACAGTGAAAAGCAGGTATACTGACGAATACTTCTGCTCAGTAGTCACAATGGAAAAGCAGGGGAAATACGTAATCCGTCAATAGAAACACTCTGGATAAGGGGTTGATATTAGTCCTTTCACAGAAGAAAGGGTTCTGAAAGAACTCTTAAAACTGAAGGTGGATAAAGCAATAGGGCCTGATGGGATTCACCTCAGAATTTTAAAAGAACTAAGGGAAAAACTAGTAACACCACTGACTACCCTTTTAATAAATCATGGGAGGATGGTGTGGTACCTGAGGATTGGAGGAGGCGGATGTGATTCCCTTTCACAAAAGTGGGAGCAAGACAGAGACAGGAAACTACAGACCTGTCAGTTTGACCTCAGTGGTAGGGAAAATGGAGTCACTTCTGAAGGAAAGAATTGTTGAGTACCTAGAGGCCAGTGGGGCACAGGACCCAAGGCAGCATGGATTCACAGTGGGAAGGTCATGTCAGACAAATCTAATTGATTCCTTTGACTGGGTGACCAAAGCAGTAGACCAGGGAGGGCTGTGGACATGGCCTACCTAGACTTTAGCAAGGCATTTGACACAGTCCCACACAAAGATTAATAAACAAATTAGCCAGCCTGGAGTGGGTCCTAGGGTGGTAGCCTGGAATAAACACTGCTTGGACAACAGGGCACAGCGGGTAATAGTAAATGGAGTCCACAGTGAAGAAAGAAAGGTTACTAGTGGGGTACCGCAGGGTTCAGTACTGGGGACGATCCTTTTAATGTCTTATAAGTGACATTGCAGAGGGACTGGAAAGAAAAGTATGTCTCTTTGCAGATGAGACAAAGATCTGCAACAGGGTTGATACACAAGGTGGGGAGGAAAGGATGAAAAGGGACTTGGCAAGGTTGGAGGAATGGTCAAATGTATGTCAGCTTAGATTCAGTGCAAAGAAGTGCAAGTAATGCACCTGGGAAACAAAACCCAGGGAAGAGTACACAATGGCAGGTGAGATACTGACAACAACAAAATGGAAAGGGACCTGGGGTAGTCATATCAGGCGACCCTAAAGGTGGGCCAGCAATGTGAGAAGGCAGTAAGGAGGGCTGGGGGATATTGGGATGCATAGGGAGAGCATCACCAGTAGAAAACAGGAAGCTGTTGGCCCTCTGTACAGACAGTTGGTAAGACCACATCTGGAGTACTGTGTACAGTTCTGGAGACCCCATCTCTGCAAAGACATAGACAGGGTGGAGGCTGTCAGCGGAGGGCAACCAAAATGATGCAGGGTCTGCATCAGAAGACATATGAAGAAAGACTAAAGGAACTAAAGATGTATAGCCTCGAGGAAAGGAGGGAGAGGGACATGATATAAACTTTCAAATGCCTCAAGGGAATCAGCAAAGTCCAAGAGGATAGCATCTTTCAGAAAAACAGATGTGCAAAAACAAGGGGCACAATTTGAAGATAGAGGGGACGTCTCAGAGGTAATGTGAGGAAGTATTTCTTCACAGAGAGGGTTGTGGATACATGGAACAGCCTTCCTGAGGAGGTTGTGGAGTCAAAAACAGTGGGGAATACAAGAATGCATGGGAAAGACCTAAGGCAATTGTAGTGGGGTGGGGGTAGAAGGAAGTAGGCTGTTGGTTAACTAGGATCGCAGCTTATCCATTAGGTAGGAAATGGGCAGACTAGGTGGGCCAGCGGTACTTATCTGCGTCAAATTCTATGTTTCTTTGTTTCTATCTACAACACATTCAGTGAAATATTACTTCCTCACATCTCTCTTAAACTTCCGTCTCCAGCTTCATCACATACTCTGTGGTCCTGGTGCTCTTTCTCATTTGAAAGAGACTCCTCCAGCACCCTGGTTGCCCTTGTGAAGTACCTGTAGGTCTTTATCATGTCCCCTCTCTCTCTTTCATCTCTTCCAGGGTGTACATTTTGAGATCCCTCGTCTCTCCTCATAGGACTCTTGATACAGATGCTGCACCATTTTAGTTGCCCTCCCCAGACTGCCTGTATCCTGTCTATCTTTTCTGAGGTGTGGTCTCAAGAACTGGATGGAATACTCCAGGTGGGGTCTCACCAGTGAGCATAGTAGAAACACCACCTCTCCTTTTCTGCTTGCGATACATCTTCCTATGCATTCCACCATCCCACAGGCCCTACCTGCTTCTTTGTGACACTGACCTGACACATTGTAATCGTTAGATATATGTTAACCCCAAGGTCCCCATCTTGCTTACTGACTGTCAGTACACCCCTCTCCCCACATCCTGTACTCATCTCCTGGGTTCCTGTACCCTATAACCATGATTTTGCACTTTTGACATTGAACCCTAACATCTATGTTGGGTTTCCCAAGATCCCTAAGCATTTTCTGAATGCCCTCCTGAGTGTTCACCTTATTACAGATTTTAGTGTCATCTGCAAAGGCATACCTCCTCTTCCAGTTCTAATGCAGTGTCTGTTCACGAAGACATTGAAAAGGACTGGTCCCAGTACTGAGCTCTTCGCACCCTGTTGGTCATTCTCCCATCATTAGAGTGAATGCTGTTAACCACCACTCTGTCTCAAATTGATTAAATAGTTTCTAACCCAATTCACTACTTTGGATCCCATCCCTAGGCTGCTCAATTTATCAGTTTCTTGTGTGGCACAGGGTCAAAGGCCTTGCTAACGTCCAGATAGGTCATATTTACTGCCCTCCCCTGCTCACCCCGACAACGAAGTCAATCAGATTAATTTGGCATGACCCTCCTAATGAACCCTTGCTGCCTGTGGTCTTGTAGCCCATTGGATTCAAGATACTCTACCAACCTTTTCTTTAACAGGGTTTCCATAAATTTCTCCTCCACTGAGGTGAGACTGACTGGCCTATAGTTGCTAGCCTCCTCCCTGCTTTATGTAGAGGGACCATGTCTGCTCTTCTCCATTCCCGTAACGACGCCTGTTTCCAGAGAGCTGTGAATAAGGCAGTCAGTGGGTGCAACTAGCACCTCCCTGAGTCTCTTTAGTACACTTGGATGTATCCTGTCTGGTCCTATAGCCTTGTCCACCTTCAGAGCTGCAAGTCCTTCAGGACTCTTTCCTCTGAAAATGGACTTGTGTCCCGTCTTCCCTTTGCTACCGCTGCTTCCTGGTAGTCATCCTCCCCATGAAGACTGAGCAGAAGTACCTGCTGACGATGTCTGGATTTTCTTGGCCCTCTTGTGTAGTCCCTTGCATCCTACTAATCCTCACTATCCATTCCTTGCCTTTCTCTTCTCACTTACTGTATGTACCGGAAGAGTCTTATCCTCTTTAGCTGCCCTCTTGGCTATCCTTTCCTTTGTCTGTGCCATTGATCCCCTCACTGCCTTTGCTGCTTCCCTCTGTTTTACTTGGTCGCCTCTCTTCTTCCTCTGCATTTCCTTATACCTGCTGAATGCCACCTTTTTCCTTCACCACCTTGGCTACTTCCTAAAGTACCATAATTGTCTCTCTCTTTCTGCTTTTACTCAGATCTCCCATGCAGAGGCTGGATGCCTTCTTATTTTCCACCACTGTACCTCTACCCTCCCTGTCAATCCCTCCTGCCTACGAAGCAGTTTCCCATATCTTTAAAATCCACCCTCCTAAAATTCAAGACCCTTGTCCGCATGATTGCCTCTGCTCCTGTCTTAATGCTACAGCACGTTGCAGCGGTGATCACTAGTACCTAGGGACTACACACTGTGACGCCTGCAATGCCATCGCTGTTTGAAAGCACCAGATCCAGCACTACTGTGTCCCTAGTGGGTTCATTGATGAGCTGCATGAGAAAAGCTCCCTGTGGGGAGTCAGAGATGACCCTGCCCTTGCAGAAGCTGCATTTGTTGGGCTCCAGTCCACATCTGGTAGATTGAAGTCACCAAGTAGTAAGGACCTACCTTTTGTTTGCCATTCTGATGATGTCTTGCCCCGGAGACTCTCATCCAGTTGCTGCTGCTCACAGGGGTCCTGGTGGTGGCGTGGGGGTGGGTGAGGTGTGACGTGCACAGTGTCATGTGCATCTGCCCCGCCATCCATTTTCCTCTGCTTTTTATTTCTACCCTGTAGCTAGTGCGTACTCAGCGGTGGATGTGCATGAGAGCATACCGTGCTGCAGAGTCCTCCAGCTTTCTCTCTTCTTGCGCTCCAGACCTGCACTACCATTAGGCTCTAGCTGGTGGTAGTCTTGAGGCAGAGGTGACAAGCCCTTCCTCCCAGGAGAGGTGTAGTCCAGTGGGATGCTTAATTCCGCCCCCGTCAACCTCAGCTACCCAAGACTGCTCCAGATCTTGGGTCGCTAGTCCAGTGGTCAATGGCTCTACCACCGTGCCACTGATCGATTAAATTTTTTTTTTTTTAACTAAGCTTGGAGCCATGTTTTTAGAAGAAATTCAAAAGAAATTCACTTCTGTATTTTGGTAATACAACACATTATTTGACTGGGAACAGTGTAGTTTACAACCCACTATACAGTATATTTCTAGGGACATGGATATGTTGTTCATCCACACTTATTGGCAGGTATCCTTGCCGCTTTAAATCTTGCGGAAGGTCTTCAAACTGCTCTCCCACCCACCGGTGGTATAACTCTCGGCTCCGCCCATGTGAGATCTTCCTTACCGCTTGGAAGCTCAGGTTCC
Organism: Neoceratodus forsteri; assembly: GCA_016271365.2. NCBI lineage: Eukaryota > Metazoa > Chordata > Ceratodontiformes > Ceratodontidae > Neoceratodus > Neoceratodus forsteri. The sequence goes on from CM057449.1 coordinate 333,884,490, forward strand.
TCCTTAGCGCTCTGCGTTTGAGACTGTTCCTATTTCTCCGTTTGCATTTAAAAATAAATTTGCGAAAAAGACTTCAGTCTTCTATCCCTCACGGCTGCGATGGACAAATCGACTCGGATTTGGAGATGCCCATGCGGGCAGAAGATGTCTCAGACGGATCCACACTCCATGTGTGTCTACTGCTTAGGCCTTGAGCACGACCCGCCCGGGCTTACGACCTGTGCTCATCTTTCTCGGCCTCGTCCTCGAAGACCGTGCTGCCCGATTGCAACTGGGCCGTCCCGAGCGTTTCCCTCGGTGAAGTCCAAGGAGGCCCGGTTGGCGGTGTCCAGCGGCGGGCGGGCCTCGGCGGATCCAGCTCGGCGGATAGTGGCCCTCAGAGAGGAGGCGGCGCGGGCCGTCTTCCTCGGCGCCGGCATTTATCCCGCTCTCTCTGGGTTCTTCCTACGGCTTCTTTTAAGGAGCTTTGTCTGTCCCTCTCCACTAAGGGAGAAGGGCCTGCGTCTGCTGGACCTTATTCTCGGTCCAAAAGAGGGACAGGGTAAATCCCTCGTCGGCGCTCTTGGGAGTGGGAAAGGTCCCTCTCCCGGGCACGTCGACCCGTCGGCTCGGTCGACCGCTTAGCCTGACCACTGGCCTCCACGGTGTCCCGTCAGGTCAGTTGACGAGACTCCCACCGATGAAGTGAGATTTTCTCGACCCATTGACGAGCTGTCGCCTTTAACGGCGAATTCCCCTCTCCCGGTTCCCCGGGAGGAGTTGAGATCCGTGGGCTCGCCTGTGCCTCGGTTCCGGAGCCCTCGGATGGACCATCCGAGCGGAAGGAGTGCGGTTCCGGCCGACACCTCCCGCACCCGACCTCGGAAATTCCGGGACTCTCGGTCTCGGTCCCGGACCTCTTCGCGGTCCAGCCGATCCCACCGTCATAGGCGGTCTCGGTCTCGGCACCGCGATGGCGGCGTCGCCGCTCGTCCTCGTCCTCCTCCTCGGATGAGGCTCAGCGTAAAGTACGTCGGTGATGCGGACCTTATGTTGCAACAGCTCCTCTCTGGCCGGGGAGTAAGCCGACCCGTCGCCTTCCCGGCCATTAAGTGTGTCACCGGGCGGCCGACACAACCTCGACTTATCCGAGGAGCCTATACCCAGGCGGTTGTTGGTAACCAGCTGCTCCACGATTCGGTGGAACCTCCGCCTCCACAGCACGCCACAGGTGGGGCTCCGACCAAGGATTCTCGGTCGGCTAAGGGTCTACCCCATCGTTGTCAGTTACCCTCACTCCGACCGACCTCGGCAGGTGAAGGGTGGCTCAGGCCAGAGGCAGCTCTTCGAGGACTCTTCGAGTCCGAAGATGATTCCTCCTTTTCTCCAAGCGACTGGACTTGGAGTCTTCAGGAGGTCAGTCAATGGGCGATAGCCGTCGTCCTTCCTAGGACTGCTTGCTCATCTCGGAGTCCACGGGATGGAGCTCGAACCCGTTCCACCGGGCCAGGTATCCCCTCACGGAGATTCTGGACCGAGGGATTCTCCGACGGAGGCCTTTCCGGTGGCCGAGGCCATAGTGGGTCCGGCACTGGAGCTTTGGCAGCGCCCTGCTTCCTGCCCTCGCCTCGGCCAGGATGGCCAGGAAGTATCCGGTCCCACGGTTCCTTGTCCGGTTTTGAACACCCTCTGCTGAGGGGTTGGTTACCGACAGCGTTTTCGGCGGCGCCCGATAGCGCCAAGGGATGTGGACAAACCTCCTGACAAAGGAGTCCAAGAAATGGACTATGTCGGGCGAAAAGTCTCCCGTCGTCCTCTCTCGGCCGTCCGTCAGGCCAGTTCGGCCGTCCTCATGGCACATTTTTCTCATGCCCTGTTGGGCTCCTGGATGAGTCATCCTCATCTTCCCGCCGATCTGCAGACTACGGTTAAGCAGGTGCGGGACCAGGGCAGGCAGTGGCCAAACAGCAGCTCCAGACTGCTTTGGATATAGGGGACTCATGTGCCAGATCGGTGGCGGCCGGTGGCTATCGTCGGCCGGGCTTGGCTGAGGATATCCACCTTTACTCGGATACCCAGCACAAGTTGGCGGATGTTCCCTTTAGGGACTGACCTCTTCGCCCTGGGGTGGAAGGTCACCTGCAGAGGATCGAGAAGTCCAATGCTACCTTGGACTCTGTCTCTTCGCTCAGAAGGACAAAGGCCAAACCACAGCCTAAGCCCTTCGTCCTTCTGTGCCTCGCGCGCCTGCCCAGCAATGTCAGGGCCAGCAGGCTCGGCCTTGGCATCCCAAACCCAAGCCGCGGCTTCCTCTAACAGGAGGCAGGGAGGAAAAGGCCCAGGAGGTCCCTCGGCGGTCCCTCCTCCAAGCCTGCCCAGTGACGGGCTGAGGGTGTCGCCCCCATTCCCGTCACCTTACCCCTGGGTCCCCCGTGGGGGCAGCTCCGCACTTCCGTTCCGCCTGGTCCGCTGTTTCCACGGACAGGTGGGTCTTGGAGGTGGTGGGAAGAGGCCTGCCTCTGGAATTGAGCAGGCACCACCCTTCAGAGCCGTGCCCCTCGGGGCCGGGATCCCCAGCCTCACTGGCTCGTCGAGCCGACATCGCTCTCCTCCTCCAGAAGGAGGTGATAAGAGAGGTGGTGGACCCTCCTTCAGACCCAGGTTTGTGTCCAGGTACTTCCTGGTTCCAGGCGGACGGGGGCTGGCGCCCCATTCTCGACTCTACCGACCTAAACAAGTTCCTAAGGTCTCGAACCTTCAGGATGGTCACTCTGGCTCAGATAATACCATCCTTGGAGCAGCGGCAGTGGTTCTGCTCTCTGGACTTGCAGGGCGCGTTTTTCCGTCCCTATCCGTCCGTCTCACCAGAGATTCCTTCGCTTCCGGCGGAAGGATCCCTCTTCGAGTTCCAAGCCATGCCCTTGGCTTGTCTCCAGCTCCCAGGGTCTTCACCAAATGCATGGCAGTGGTGACAGCATTCCTGTGGGCCGAGGGTCGGTGTACCCTTACCTGGGCGACTGGCTGATAGCAGCTCCCTCCAGGAAGGAGGCGGAGTGGTCCAGAGATCTGGCCCTCAGGTCTGCTCTCAACTGGGCCTCCTTATCAGCGAGGCCAAGTCGGAACTCGAGCCGAAGCAGGTGATTCTATTCATCGGGCGCAGCTCGACTCTCTTCGAGCCAGGCGCGGCTCCGGAGGACAGGGCGAGGTTCTTTCCTCCTTTGCCCGATCATTTCTGGTTGGGCAATTGCGCCCTGCCGGGACTTCCTCGCCTCCTGGGTCTCATGGCGGCCTGCACCAGCGTGGTCTGTTGGGCCCGCTGGAACATCGTCCTTCAGTGGGGACTGGCCAGCCAGTGGTCTGCGCTGCGATCCTTTGGACCAGCTTGTGTCGGTGACACAGGGGATGTGGAATGCTCTCAGTGGTGGACCGTTCCAGATCATTTGCAGGAGGGCATCCCGTTACGTCCGCCCGAGCGGCGGTCTCTCTGTCGACCGATGCCTCTCTGATGGGTTGGGGTGCCCATCTGGGGAACACCGGGCTCATGGCCTCTGGTCCCAGCGGGAGTCCGATGCCACATCAACCTGCTGGAGCTCTCGGCGGTCCGCCTAGCTCTCACCGCCTTTGCTCCGTTCCTCCGGGGTCAAGTGGTCCGAGTCCAGGCGGACAATACCACGACCATGTACTATCTAAACTGCCAGGCGGGGACGCGCTCCATGCTTCTATGCAAGGAAGCTCTCCGCATTTGGTCACTCGTGCGCAGCCTGGAGGCGGATCTCCTAGCCATTCACGTGGCAGGAGCCTCCAACACCCTGGCCGATGCCCTGAGCCGGATAGGGGCTGCATCCCATGAGTGGTCTCTCCTGCGGAGTAGTACAGCATCTGTTCTCCCATTGGGGAACACCTCAGGTGGACCTGTTTGCCTCCAGGAGAGCGAAGCTGAGTCTGTTCCATGCCCGCCCCCTCAGCAGGGCTCGCTGCAGGGGATGCCTTCTCGAGGCAGTGGACCCGGGCCTCTTTTCGCCTTTCCCCATTTCCCTTGATCCACAAGGTGCTTCTCAAGGCGAGGAGGGACAAGGCGCAGGTGATTCTGATAGCCCCAGACTGGCCTCGCCAGTTCTGGTACCAGATCTCCTCAGTCTCAGCTCCAGGATTCTGACAGCTTCCAGCTCACCGGACCTGCTCTCAGTCAATCAGGGAAGGTGTTCCATCCGGACCTTCAATCCCTGCACCTGACGGCCTGGTTCCTAGCGGCTAGAGTTCCAGGCCTTGGGTCTTTCCGGCGAGGTCCTCAATGTAGTTGAGGCGTCCCGTAGAGTCGACCAGAAAATGCTATGCCTTCAAATGGAAAAGGTTTTCCATTTGGTGTCAGAAGCAAGGGCTTGGACCCTTCCTCCTGTTCCTTGGCAAGCATCTTGGACTATTATGGTCCCTTTCCAGTCAAGGGCTTAGGTGCGGCGACCCTAGGGTGCACCTGGCAGCCATCTCTGCTTGCAGGCAGGGGCAGGAAGCAGTCGGTATACGGAGAAGGTTGGTCTGGCGCTTTTCAAAGGCCTTGATCACATTTCCCCTCCATCTTGGGAACCCCCACCTCCGTAGGATCTACTGCTGGTACTGGCAAAGCTCATGGGCAAGCCATTGAACCTATGCACAGGTGTGCTCTCTCTCACCTGTCGTGAAGGCCGCCTTCTTGGTGGCTGTCACGTCAGCCAGAAGGATGGGAGAGCTCCAGGCTTTCCATGAGTCTCCTTACCTGGTCTTCCACAGGGACAAGGTTGTCCTGCGCCCACCGAATTCCTTCCGAAGGTGGTGTCGGAGTTTCACTTAACCAGGTGTTGACTCTGCGGTGTTCTACCCCAATCACACCTCGGACGCGAATATAGGCTCCATACTCTGGACCCTAGAAGAGCGCTCGCTTATTATAAGGGCGCCACGGCTGAAAGTCGAGAGAGGTTACGCCAGCTGTTTGTCACCTACGCTGAAGCCGCATCTGGCAGACCTGCAGCCAAGCGGACGATAAGCAGGTGGGTAACCTCCTGCATAGATCTCTGCTATAAGTTGGCGGGCATGGAGCCTTCCAGAGGATAAGAGCTCATTCTACCGCCATACTGCTTGCAACGTGGCTGCTTCCAGGGACATCCTATCCAGGAAATCTGCAGGGCTGCTACCTGGAAGTCAGCAAACACCTTATTACCCATTACCACATCGACCTTGAGTCGCACGGGATGCTGGTTTTGGGGCCTCAGTTCTCCAGTCTCTCTTTCCCAAGTAAGTATTGGGGTGTCGTCTTGCCTCCCTCCTCCCGGAGAACTGCTAGGAGTCTGCCAATAAGTGTGGATGAACAACATATCCATGTCCTAGAAATACAGGTTACTCACCTGTAACAGGAGTTCTAGGAATGGTATATGTTGTTCATCCGACTCCTGACCTCCGGCCCGGCAGCACAACCTGAGCTTCAGCGGGCAGATCTGGCGTCATGGGGCTGAGCCGAGAGTTATACCACCCGGTGGGTGGGAGGAGCAAGCTTGAAGACCTTCCGGCAAGATTTAAAGCGGCAAGGATACCTGCCAATAAGTGTGGATGAACAACATATACCATTCCTAGAACTCCTGTTACAGGTGAGTAACCTGTATTTATCTTATACCTTAAATTGCAGTGCAAACATTTTCAGTCCCATTCTGGTAACCTCTAATGCTCCACCAGTGAAAGCACTGAAAGATCATAGCTGGAATGTCACAGTCCCTGGCTTTGCCCAGTTCAGGAGGATAGGGAGAATAAAAGGGGAGGATAGATTTATATTTCAGGGATTCTGTTAGTGTAACAGAGGACAGTACCATCAGATACAGGAGGTGTAGAATCCTTGTGGTTGCTGGTTTTGGAGGTAGGAGTAGGATCATGAGAATTTATGTGGACTTTAGACGCCTCACCCAGTCTTGAGTGTTAGACCTACAGTTGGAGGAGAAATTACAAGGCAGCCAGAATGAGCAATATAGTATCTGTCAGTGACTTTACCCGATTGTATATCGATTTGGAATCACTGGAGGCCAAATGTCAAAATAGCCAGAGATTCTTGGAAACCCTGGACTGGTCCCTGAGTCACTGGGTGAGAGGGCAGCTAGGGGAATGCTATCCTGCACCTCATATTGTCTAATCAGGATATTATGAGAAGTTTGAGTATAGAGGACCTGAAAAAGCAAAGATGGCGCTCACACCGATGTAGCAAGTGAAAACAAAACTTCTGTTACTACAAAATAATGAAAAATTTGCCACATTGGTGTGTGCATCCATCTTTAGTTTTGAGTTTTATTGTGTGTAGAGTAGGTGTGGCATGGAACAGACTGGCCAATGTAAAACAAGGGGAGCAAAAAGGAGTTTGAGCTGATGCTTGAGTGATTGATAAGAAGATGATGATGAAGTGTGTGTAGGGAGTGGATTGTTCCAGATGGAGGGAAGATGAGAGAGAAAGCAGATTGCCCATTAGCAGATTTGGAGTAGGGAATGGAGAAGGTGCTAGAGTCCCTAGAGTGAAGTGCATAGGAGGTGGAGTGGAATGGATTGGAATGAGGAGTGGCAAGGAGGAGAGAGAGAACCACTATTAGAAGTGAAAGATGCATCATGAATAAGGCGGTGGGAGGCACTATGTGGTATAAAGAGGTCAGTGTAAAGGGAGCATTGATGGGTACAAGAGGGAGCATTAGAGGAAGAACGGCAGAGGCCTTGCATAGAGTGTTCATTCTGGCAAGGAGGAGATGGGGCAGCACATTAGACCACATCTGTATAGTCACACACGGAAGCACCATCACGGCAGATCAGGAGTGGTTGGCAATTCTTGTTGTAGTAGAGGGCACTGAGTTTGGGGTGGAACTTTCTGTGGATGGTGTCAGTGTGGGTGGAGAAGTTGAGTCTTCCATGCAGCCACACTCCTAGATGCTTGAAGTGGGAATGACTTCAAGGTGAGTGCCATCCAGGGTAGAAAAGACTGTTTGGGGGAGTGCTGTAAACTTTATGGCTGTGCCAGAGGTCATGTAAACCATCTTGTCAGCCCTGACCGAAGTTGGTGGGATTGTAACCAGTGTTGGACGTTCTTGAAGTCATGCTGAAGAGAAGTTTCAGGGCAGAGATTGAGACACTTGAGGCATAAAGAATAGTAACATCTGCATACATATGAATATGACACAGGCTGAGGGAGGTCATTGAGGAAGATAGACAGCTGGACCTAGTATGTAGCCTTGGGGAACCCTAGCCTGTATTCAGAGGCGGACAAGGCCACCAACTTGGACTGACTGGAGGCTGCAGAGAGGTAGGATCTGAACCATTTGACGGCTGGAGCAGAGACTCACAGCTCTCAGCTGATCCAGAAGGAGGAGTGGGTCAACTTGTCAAGCGTCTTTGCAGAGTTAATGAAGATGGCAGCAGCAGTTACGTGCCCTGGTCCATCCTGTTAGGGTGGAGTCATGTGACACAAAGAGTGAGGAAACAGTGGAGTGGTATTTGCGGATGCCAGCATGGAATGGAATGGAGAGAGAGTTGGTGGAGTAGAGGAACCCTGGAAGGTTGAGTGTAGACAAGCATTTTTCCAGCCTGGCAAGAATAGGAGAAAGGAGATGGGCTGAAAAGTTCCAGGAGAGATGAATTCACTGCCTTTGTGGAGAGGAAACTTCCAGGACTGAGGAACAGAGCGGAGGGAAAAAAGGCGTTAAGTACTGTAGCTGGATGAACAGGATAGCAATAGCAGGGGAAGAAAGGTGGAGTAGTTTTGGATCCAGCCCATCTGGGCTATGGCCTTCTAGAGGTTGGGGAGAAAGAGCACCTAGGATCTCAAGGAAAGAGATAGAGAAGTTGAAGCAGAGGTCAGGTGGTGATTGAAGTAGTAGACTGAGTCTGGGGTAAGAAGCAGAGGGCTGTGATGGAGGAGGGGCACAGGTTGTGAAGAATTTGTTAAGCGAGAAGCAGCCTGGGAGGGAGCAGATGGGGAACCATTCTCGATTAGGACAGAAAGGAGGACTGGGAGGAGGATCAAAGGGTGTATCATCTTCCAGAATCTGGAGGGGACTTAAGGTTTTCTGGAGGTAAGAGGCAAAATAGTTGCTTTGGCTGCCTTGGTGCGAATTTCTAAGTCTCCTGTAGCTAAGGAGGTCTGTTAGGTAGTGCAACAGTTTTAAATGAGACCAGGCAGTGTCACATATCCTTAAAGATCAGTGAGGGTGGCTGTAGTCTAGGAGAGGTGGGATCTCTCCATGAACATTTTTAAAGGGCATCTTTGCCCCACACATGCATGAATTCAGAGTGGAACAGTAAGAGGGCCGTGTCGATGTGATTGGCAGTAAGGATGGGTGACTTGTCCAGTAGAGGAGAGGTCGAGGAGGAGGAGTCAAGACTGAGTGACAAGCAGCCTTGACCAGATACATTTGGGAAGGGGTGGAGGGAGCTGAATTTTCCTGCGAAGACGGTCATATAAAGTAAATGAGAGATTTGGGGTAGAAGATAAACTGACTATGTGGATAGGGAACTAGTTGGAGGGCAGGACCCAGAGAGTAGTTCTGAATATTATGTTCTCTGCGGTAAAGGACGGCTTACCGTGGCATACCCTAGGGGTCTGTTCTGCACCTCTTCAACATGTACATTTGTGACATAGGTAAAGGTTACAGGTCAAGGTGTGTGAAACCAGACTTTGTGGTTGTGTGGATAACATGGAGAGTGTATGGAATTTTAAAGGAGATGTAGAGATGTTGGAAAATGGTCTACCAATTGAAATTTGATGCCAGGAAGTGCAAGGTCATGCACATTGATAACAGGAATCCAAAAGCAGTACTGCTTCAGTGGTGTGAAAGTGTAGCAATCAAGGGAAAAAAGGGACTTTTGGTTAATCATTACTGACAATATAAAGGCAACTTTCCAGCGCACCTCTCTGATAACCAGTTTTTGAAGCTTATGACTGCTGGGTCATTGCAGGTCCCTGGCTCTGTTTGTGTGAGGGGAGGGGATAGGGATGGGGTGGTGGTAGTTACAGGAGAAATGTGAAGTATATAAAAATATGTCATATAAATCACTGAAAATAACTGAGCAGTAACAAACAGAACAAACTCTTATGAATAATCTGACTGCAAAATGAAATTATTGATGGTGGTAAAGGTGTGAAAGAAAGTAGTAGTAGATGAATAACGTCTTACCAGTTCAGTATGACAAATAACCTTAAAATAAATATAAAATAAGTTGTAAATTCACATTTTATCTACTTCAAAGAAAACAGTAATAATTTCAAAGTCTGCAACAAACTGAGGTTTTAAAATATTCTGTCACTTTACTTAAAAGCCTGTGCTTCAGCTAAGGCTCCACAGCTGTGGTATGTTTATAGCATAGCACGTCAGAAGTGCTGTCTCAAGCTCAGTCTGTTCAAATCAAGCATTTTAAGTAAAAATAAAGAGGAAAGTCTGAAACATGTCACGACTGCTGTGAGGCAGAATATCTTTCCCTACTCCAGTCTTTTTTTTTTTGTACTTTATTTCTTTATCTCCGCCTTCCTGCTCTGGGGCCTCTCCTTCCTTCTCTCAACCTCCGTTTCCACCTCGGGGGGATCTGCCCTAGTGCCTCCTTCTCCCCTGCACAGTGGGGTCTGTCCCTCTTCTGGTGGTCCTGGATGGTTCCGAGGGCTATCATCTAGGGCTGCCAGAGGGTGTTTTTTCCTTTTCACCCTGGTTTCCCCCTACCCCGTCTGGGGTGCTCAGTAACTAGGGCGTCGTCCCGAGTGATCATGCCCCAGCAACATGAACCCTCTCATGCGCCGTTAGCGTCCCCCCTCCCTGACTCCGAGACGGAGCCACCTCCATCCCTTCAATTGTCAGTGCTTCCACGGCTACAAAGGTGATGGCAGAGCATGAATGCGTTCTTGGTTCCCCACCCTGAGGGAGGAGAGCATCCGTTTGGACTTTCAGTCCTCCCTCCCCTGCGACCCCGGCCACCCGAGTTAGTTCCCGAACTCGACCCGTGCGCAGCGCCAGGTGTGGCGTCCCAGCTCCTCAGCCCTCAGCGCCACGGGCCGGCTTCCTACTCCAGTCTTGATCTCTATTAGCTACCACACATCCTGCCCGACTGCAAACAGTTAACACTGTACAGTATAAATCTTGGGTTAAATACAAACTGACCGGTGTCTTGGCGGTGGCAACATAGGGCCAGTTTATAAATACAGTTCCATCCTAGAGTCACTGCCCTCCCTGACTGAACTGTTCATTGCTGCTGCTGCTGCTGGTGTGTGTGTGATTGCGTAGTGATAGAGGGCTGCTGCTTCTGAGAGAGAGAGAGAGAGAGATCACATTGTGTTGATCAAGCGTGTCAGGAGAGATGTTGGCAACAATGAGAACTTTTTTCCTCTGTGTTTACATGTTCTTGCCCCAACTCAACTTACCAGCTCGCATTCGCTTTCTGTAACTGAGCTAGGTAAGGAAGCAACAAAGCTGGGGCAAGGCAAGCAGAGTGTAGTTAGACAGCAGAAGCTGCAGGTTTAACATTTGCAATTCAGGAGGATTCAGTACTGGGTCTGAAATAAAATCCAGATACTATTCAGATGATATTATTTTAGTATTTTATTGCCTTGATGACTAATACAGTATCTTTCTCCTCCATTCTGGATCTCTAAATCAGCAACCACGTCCTGCCCAGCCCATAAACACAGTTAACAAAATATAGTATAAATCCTGGGTTAAAATACAAACTATCTGGTGTCTTGAGTGGTGGCGACATGGGGACTGTTTCTAAATACAGTACCAGCCTAGAGTCCTCCTCTCCCTAACCAACCTGTTTCAGTGCTGCTGGTGTGTGTGTGTGTACATATTTATCATGTAGCTCATGTAGTGACAGAGTGCTGCTGCTGACAGAGTGAGGAGGGAGGAAGTGATCGCATTGTGTTGGTGAAGGTCGGTAACTATGAGAACTTTCTTCCTCTGTGTTTACATGTTCTTGCTCCAACTCAACTTACCAACTTACAAATGCACCCAAACACAGTTAATACAGTACAGTGTAAATCCCAGTTTAAAATACAAACTGTCGGTGTCTTGAGTGGTGTAGCGTAGGGACGGACAAAATACAGTTCCATCCTAAGTCACTCCTCTGCATCACTGAACTTTCAGTGCTGCTGCTGATGGAGTTGGGGGTGGTGGTGAAGAGATCACATAAGCCCTGTCACACTCGCCTCTGTAGCGTTACAGATTGCCCAAACCGTTACCACGACGGTTTGTGTTTACACCTATAGCGTTACAGAAGGCATTTCCATAACCGTTTTGAAACCACATATGATGTGGTTTCAACATGATATATCCTGATCCTGCTTGGTAAGCGTCTTGCGGTAGTGTGGACGGCGGTAACAGCCCCTGCAGGGCACGGGCGCAGCGCGAGCTGCATTGTGGGATTGGGCGCCGCCGTAACGAGTAGCCCGGCTCCCGAAGTGTGGACTGCTGGTGTCGGTCCGTAATGGACACCGCCCGGCGGTGTGGGCGCACTGCACCGCTCCCGGCAGTAACAGATTGCATCCGTTACTGGGCGGGCGGTGTAGTGTGGACAGAACCATAGTGATATAGTGTTGCTGCTGACAGAGTGGAGAGAAAGAGCACCTTCATTCTGCAGTATTGTTTGCACGTCGCGGAGGTTACCTGGATTATAAGTTAAACTACCAAATTTGCAACAGTTTATTGTCCATATATTTAATGAAGGAGCCTGTTAATGAACCAGATTGAATTGTATATAAAAGCATTGGTCAAGCGTGAATAATTAAATGCAGTGAGTTTGATAGTTCTGATTTCTTTGCAGTGGTTTTAAAACCATTGGTTGAGTAATTACAAATGTAACTGCAGTAGCCATCAAAGTAAATAAATGCTGAGTGATAATTACGACTTCTTTGTGACAGTTTAAAACTGGCGGTTGAGTGGTTGGAAATCTTAACTGTGGCACCATATCAAAGCTGGACTACATAAATTCAATTGCGGGCAAGATAAACTGTGACAGTTTATTTTCCTGATGGTTTGAATGTATGTGTAACTTCTGTGGCGGAGAAGTGTGTCAGTCCTGAAGAGCAGCCTGTTGGAGGCAGTGGCGCCTCATAGACAAATACTGTATATTTGTGGAAGAGATACATTTGTCTTAAGAAAGAACTGAAGCTGCCATGCACCACACAGCTGTAAAACAAGTCCATACAACCTGTTCTCCAGGACACACCTGGAAACAAGCTGTGATAGTAGTCGTCTTTCCTGGTAACAAAAAATCACAAATGCTCTACTGTCTGTGGGAGTTCTCTTCTTGTTGCTGCATACAGGATAGATATGGCATTAAGTACTGGCCAGATGCTTTTCTTTGTGAAATACTGTCTGGACCTCCCTTGTTATTAAAAGTGACAACAGATAAACAGAAAAAGCGAAACATAGCAGCGTTGTGAGAGCTCGGAGCAACCCCTTTCATTTTCTTGTTAACAGAGTTTGCCAGTGGAGGTTTTGTGTTTTCTTGGTTTGTTTTTATTTGTGTGTATACAAGTATTTTCTTTAAAAGGGGCATGATCAGTATTCATTTATGTATAATCAGAGCACCGCCGGTCTGCTCCATTTTTCCAGGAGGAACTCAGCATGTGCACCACATAGCGGAGGTTACCTGGATTATAAATTTGGCTACCAAATTAGCAGCGGTTTATTGTCTGTGCATTATGTTTAATTAACAACCCTGTTAATTAACTGAACTGTCTGCAAAAATACTTGTAAAAGTGAACAATTAAATGCTGGTGTTTGATGGTTCTTATTTCTTTGCTGTAGTTTTAAAACTGAAGGCTCAGTGTTGCAGATTTAACTGTGGTGGCCATATCAAAGTAAATACAGCTGCTGTGCTGCTTTACAGTGACCATTTGCAGGCTCTGGAGTTCGTCAGGAGCAAGGAAGCAGTGCGGCTAGTGCAGTGGTGGGGGAGGGGACAAAGGAACAGCATTATGGAGGTAGAGATATGTGGCTCAGTTCTACTTGAAGCACTCTGTGGAAGGAGACAGTTTAGGTATCCGGTCACATGCTTCCAGAGTCCCTTCTCTCTCTTCTAGTCTTAGCAGTACATCAGCATGGTGTCATCACCATGCAGCTGTAAAAAGGCAGAAGTTGCTGTTTAGATCATGGAAAATTTGGTTTACTACATTAAAACAAATTGCAGGGTTGTGTTTGGTGGGGACCAACTGTATTTGTGTTTTTTTTTTTTTTTTTTAAGTCCATCACTTTTTGTTGCAGAAGCTGTCAATCACTGAGCAACACCAACACAGATGGCCAGTTGGATGAATAATGAGTGCCTTCTGTGGTTTTCCTTATGTCAGTCCTGACCTAAGTAGTGCAAGTGTTAACTTTTATCTGCACTGTTGCATACTGTACTAAGGGGTTCATGAAGGCCATATTAAAGGTTAGGAGTCAAGAAGCGATATGCCCATGTGAACTCCTACCGTTTACTCATAATAACATATCCTGTTTCCTGCAAGTATATAATTGTCTAGATTTTTCTTAAACTGCTTTTTATACTTATTATAATAGCTTACTGCAAACCATTCCAAGGGCTCACCACTCTCTGTGTGAAAAAGTACTTCCATTTGTGAAGAATCTTTTTGGTCTCAATTGCAAGGGTGTCCTCTGGTTCCTAATGTTGAATTCAAAGTCAGGTTCATTATGCAGATAACTATCCTGCATGATGTCATAACATAGGATCATACCTCCCTAATCCTTCTTACATATGGAATAATGAATGCATGAACCATGTGTAGTGAATTGTTTATACCCTGAGATTTGTGATGGCCAAGCAAAGCAAGAGAGCATAGTTTGAGTGCTTTGCAAGATCATTACAAACCGAGGGGTGTTAAAAACAAAAACTTATACACAGTGCTTCATATTGTGTTTCTTAGAATACCTGTTTTTTAAATTGCTATTTAAATTTGTGCTACTGTTGGCCTTGAGGCAAGTGTACAAACGACCAGTATAATACACGGGTATGACGTTATACTCCTATGTTATGGCAGCCTAGCTCCCTGAAATTGGGATACATTCAAAGCTTATACTTCTGCTTTTTGCTTTTCATGGACTGTCAGTAAAAATTTAATGAATGAAATAGAGTTCAGTCTCTTCTCTGTGTTCTTTTTTTTCTTTTCACTTGTGTGTTTTCTGGTGGTATGCCTAGTTGGTCAGATTTCCCATGCTGCAATGTCTCTGAGCTAGTACATTCCTGATGCTGCATGTCGGTATATGCCTTATTTACCTGTGCTGTTATTGTTTCCTAATTGCAGGTGGTGGCAGATCAGATCCCTCACTGGTGCAGGGTGTGCGTGGTAGCCAGTCCCAGCCGACAGCCCCAGCTCTCAGCTGGCTCTCCTCTTGTCAGTCAGAACTTCCTGCAGGTATGTATGCAGCAGACACATACAGTACTGATGCTCATGGAATGCTTTTAGATTTAGGTGTGACTTTCTGTACTAAAACCAGGCAAAACATATTCACTACAATTTATAAGGGAATAAGGGCAGAAGGTAACCAAGACCAAGGGGCGATTTGGGCCCCCCAACCACTCTCACAGTGGTAACAATTCACTTTATACCCAGAGAAATTAGTGAATCCAGTTTGTTTTTGAAGGCTGTCTTGTTACTACAGTCGGTTAAGGAATATGGTAGTCTATTCCACCTGCCCACAGTTTGCTGGTTAAAAACTGTTTTAGCTTGTTTGATTCACCCCTGGAATATGGTGCCATTTTAATATCAAATTAACTCTTGTCTATCTAGATTTTCAAGACAGCTTAAAACTCATGTATTCTTTGTTTTGTTTTTTAATCGTCAGAGTATAGCTATGGATTGGCCTAAATTGTTAATATTTCCAGTGTTCTAAATTGGTAATATGTTTGCGATGCTCGTCTGCACTTTTGCTTAGAAAGTACAATACAAATACAGCAAAGGCAAGATCACAGCAGGCTGTTGGCTTCTTCTGTGAAAGCAGTCACCCACTTATTGTCGTGGACAGAGGAGGGTACTGCCATGGTGGTCTCTAGGTTGGAAAAGGGGAAAAGTGGAAAAATAGATCAAACATCCCACAGAATATGCCACTGAAGCCAGTGTGGCTTGGGGGTGCAGAGAACTCCCACATACATTGATTTCTCCTCTCATCTTGGGATCGGAGTAGGAAACTGAGGTCTCCTCTCATCCCACTTTGGGAAATTCTCTTAAGACTAACTTCTCTCACTCAGGAAAGGGCATTGCCTCCTTGCCAGTACCAGACTATTATTTATTTATTTAAAAGTTTTACCAGGAAGGCATACCGAGCAGAGTAATGCTCGATTCAGATGCGACCTGGGGGTGAGGAAGAGGAGAATACATAAATACAGAATGCAGTAATTAGAGTGAAAAATTACAGAGGATGGAGAACAGGTACATAACTATTCTGCTACAGGGTAAAATGAGCAACCCAGCAGCAGACAGGGTGAGCATACACATTTACGGTGGCAGGTAGTTGTGTGGGCACCATCATATGTAAGTGCAGTACTGTGCATATGTAGCCAACTCGAGATGCTAGGCTTAGTGTTTATTTTATTTTTTATTATTTATTTAGTTGTTTAACCTGAGTAGCACACTGAGCTGAAAGCTTTTTACAGGAGCGACCTAGGAGTGACCTAGTGTAAAAAACAGTTTTTGTCACATGCGCAGGAAGGGGTAAAATGAGTTTTGAGGAGTGAGAAGAGGTGCTGAGTTGGGGCATGCTGAACATCCGCAGGAGTAAGTTCCATAGTTCAGGCATGCGATACTTAAAGCTCGTGGCCTGCCGTGGTGGACATGTGATGGACAGCCAAGAAGTGTGAGTTGTAGTTCTGAGTAGGTATAATGGGGCTGTTAGAATTGAGGAGAGGTATGGTGGCAAGGATTGGGTCCAGAATTTAGCCATTAGCCTAGCACAGTGGGATTGTCTCTGATCATGGAGTGAGGGGAGATAAAGGGTCTGGTAGAGGACGAGTGGTGAGTGGTGGGAGGGCAGTCAAGGGCAAGCGACAGAAGGAGTGAAAAAAGAGGTCAGTCTGGCTAGGGTGGACTTGGAAGTGGCACTGTAGACAACATCTCGTAGTCTAAAATAGGGAGGATCATTTTCTGCACAATTGCACAGCGGGCCAGCAGTGGGATGCATCCACAGTTGCGGTATAGGGCACCCAGCTTGGGGTGTAGCTTTTATGGATAGCATCGATATGTACAGAAGAGTCAAAGGTGCTGGTCAAGCCAGACCCTGAGGTATCTAAAGGAGATGCAAACCTCCAGTGGAGTCCTGTCCGGTGTGGAAGGTAGGGGTGGAGGGAAGTAGAAAGCCCTCTGCCTTGTGCGAAGGTCATCAAGACATTTTCTTGGCATTGAGGAAAAGTTGATTTGAGTGAAACCAGAGCGAACATCATTGAAGTGCCTGCTGGAGATGGTAAGCCACTTCAGCGGGTGTTGAGGGATCGGGAGCGCCACAGGCGCAGTGTCATCCGCATACATGTGGAAAGGATGTGTGAGGGCAGGTCATTAAGGAAAATGGAGAACAATACGGACCAAGGACCGAGCCTTGTGATACACCAGAGGTATTTGGGAGGGAGGCAGAGGTGGAGCCACCAATTCTGACAGATTGGGACCTGCCTACCAGGTAAGAGTGGAACCAGCTAGTGGCCTCACTAGAGAGCACTGCAAGAGAAAGCTCTGAAAGGAAGAATGAGTGAGAGACTGTGTCGAATACTTTGCCAGGTCAATGAAAATAGCTGAAGTGATATGGCCTTTGTCAATACCAGTATGAATGGAGTCTGAGAATCTGAGGAGGAAGTGGTGGTGGAGTGGGACTTCCTAAAATCAGACTGATAAGGTGAGAAGAAAGATGAGCAGTTGAGAAAGGCGGATAGTTGGTGAGGACTAGGTGATCTTACTTCAAGTGGGAGCTCTTGCAGCAGGCTATTACAATCAGGACTACGCCCGCAGCTCTAGGACCCTCGGTGAAACTTCTGCCAGCAATACACAGCAGGGATACGCCCCCAACGCCGGTCCTGCCCTGATGTTGGTTAGGGTACAAGAGGGATGGACCCAGCTCCACCTCAGTTCTTTCCGCGCCCGCGTCCTGCATGTGAAGAAGGAACAGCTTCTGCTTGCAGTTGCGGCTCAAACTTGTGAATTTTCATTCTACAATCAAGATTTTACACTCGTTTTTGACGGTTTTCTCGTCTGAAGGTACCCGACATCAGTCCGCTGCCCGTCAGTTGTTTTTCTGCCTTTTGAGCATTGTTTTCCTCGCTCTTATCTTAGTTACCGAGATCGGCGTCAGCGTTGCTCGGCTGAGATTGACGGATGTCTTCTCGGGCATCGGTATCTCCTGAACACTTAAATAAGCGTGAGTGTGGGAGGCAGATCCCAGCGAAGGACAGCCATCGGGTGTGCACTTTTGTCTAGGACCACACCACGACACCGCCTAACTGGCGCAGATTGCCAGGCCTTTACCAGACGGACACGCATATGCCGCCTCAAGGCCCTTAAAGCCTACCTGTTGGAGCAGAACATGGATCAGCACTCCTCAGAGGGAAGAAAAGAAAAAGCGCCATAGCAAGGACCGTAGTCGGTCCCAGCGCCGGTCACGGTCGCTCATGCCCTCTCTAAAAGGCCCATCCTCGGGTTCTGGAGAGCTGGCTAAGGCCGGCCTGTTGGGGAGAAGCCGCAAGCCAAAGGTGACCCACTAAGCCCTTAGAGGTGCCTGCTTGACCCCATCTGCTAAGCACCGCGCCCGCCTGCTAAAGGCGCTACCCGAGGCAAGGAGACTCTGGTGCCCCGGTGTACCCGTCGTGAGTACCTATACAGGCGCCGGTCGAGGAAGAAGAACGATGGGAGCGAGTCGCGGAAGAGCCGACATCCCCATGCCATAAGTCCTCCTCCTCCCCTGGGCCCTCAGGAGAGCTCTCCTTTGCGCCCGATGTTCCGAGACTTCCTTCCCGAAAGCAGCTGGCTGAAATATTCACCAAGGATGAGCTCAGGATCTTTTTCCTTCTGGTGGGGGCAGGTCCATAAGCGATCCTTCCTGTCACGGCCCAGACACGGTCCGGACCCAGCAGAAAAACCACAGCCGGGAGGTGAGTCTTCCCTGAGGAAGTCGCCGGGCGCCAGCTACCCTCCCTCCAGGACTTGTTCCCGCGCGGGTCTCAGGACCACTGGCGTCGCTTCCGGGACTCGGGTGACCGGCGTCGGTCTAGAGTCACGCTCAGGAGCCCTTCTCGCTGAGGCGAGAATGCTCCTGGCATCGATCACTGCTCCATTCGCGGTCCAGGGACCGGAGTCGGTCTTGGACCGACGTCGGTCCCCTAACTACCGGCGTCCAGCGAAGGCATGGTCACAGGACAGGGTCAGACTATTCCAAGTCGGATATCGATCCTCCTCACCGGCGTCTACCTCCTCTTCCTCTCTCAGTCTGGCGCTCCCGGGAGAGAAGGACCAGCCTCGCCTCGCCTCGCCTTTTATGGACATCATGAGGGCACATCCAGGCCTCCGAGTGGGATCGGAGGACCTGGATCGACGCTGGAGACTGGCCAAGTACCTGAGGCAAAGGGCCAAAGCCTCTGGTTATCCTCCTTTAGTCGATACATTCCAAGACCTTACCAGAACCACCTGGATGCTTCCGGCCTCAATCCGGGCAGTTCAAAAATGTCGGACAGGCTGTGTAAAGGCCCCAAGGGCAGAACCCTTTCTAAGCGGAACACCCTCAGGCGATTCTTCGGTGATCCACGGCTGCC
This sequence comes from Neoceratodus forsteri, assembly GCA_016271365.2. Taxonomy (NCBI): domain Eukaryota; kingdom Metazoa; phylum Chordata; order Ceratodontiformes; family Ceratodontidae; genus Neoceratodus; species Neoceratodus forsteri. Next base: position 333,903,228 of record CM057449.1, read on the forward strand.
CATGACAAGTCCAGGCAACTGAAGCACCTCAGCTCCCAGCTTCCCGACCCAGAGTCTCGCTACTTGGACCGAGTGAGCAAAATGTATATGCTGCTTCCACCTGTTCCATCCGTTCTCTCAACTTTCTGGCGCATAAGGTACAGTACCAGAATGCGCTTTGAGAGGGAACTAGAGCTGATGAACCATGCCAGACTCTGACCAAAAGGCAGGCTCCTGGCCCTCCTCAGTCGGGCTCAGGCGTAGGCTCCCATGTACCAAGGGCCTCGTGTGACCTGCAGATACGGCAGCCAGGGCAGCGCTTCCAGACTGTGCCTCCGGCGCCATGCCTGGCTGAGAGTCTCTGGCTTTCACCAGGATCTGCAGGCTGGTATCAAGGATCTGCCCTTCCAGGGTACCGTGCTGTTTGGGCAAGAGACTGAGGCCTTCATCTCCTGCCTCCAGGAGTCTGGCAAGTCATTCTGGTCGGTCCGCCAGATGTACCTTTGGCGACCAGCGGCGACAACACCATAACGGCCTTTTAGTAAGTCCTCAGGCAGTCAAGGTCCAGCCGTGGCAACCAACAGGGGCAGAGAGGAGGCTTTCACAGGAAATCTGGAAACCAGCAATCTGGTGGACCTCCTGCCCGTGGGCCCAAGTCCTCCAGGCCTCTCTCCCACTCCCGGCTCTGCCCAGTGACTCCCTTCATGGGAAGATCCAGGGGAGCCAGTTGGGGCAGCTTCTCCCTTCATTTGAAGGGTGGAAGTCAATCACCGCAGAACAGTGGGTCTTAGATATCATCAGGAGGGACACACGCTGGAGTTCACAGAGTTTCCACCGCACACTCCACAAGCTCTCCCGTTATCCTCCTTCTCACATCCCACTAATAGAAGGAGAGATCCAGACCCTCTTGAAGAGAGCAATAGAGAGGGTCCCTTGTGTCAGCAGGGGCAGGGTTCTATTCCCACTTCTTTCTAGTCCCAAAAGACTCAGGACCTTCGTCTCATTCTGGACCTCAGTCCTCTAAACATTTTCTCGAGTATAAAAGGTTCAAGATGGTGACTCTTCAAGGACTCCTTCCTTGCTGCACCAGGACTGGCTCTGCTCTCTCGACATGCAGGATGCATATATGCATAGTCAGGGTCTATCCTCCCACAGGAAGTTTGGAGGTTCCACTTCCAAGGGAGCACTTCAGTTCGAGTGCTTCCGTTTGGCCTCTCTTCCGCTCAGAATCTTTTACCAAGTGCCTAGCAGTGGTGGCTGTGGCTCTAAGGCACATGGGGCACTCGTGTTCCCCTACCTGGAGCGATTGGCTGCTTATGGCCCTGTCAAGAGTAAGCCTTCTCGAGCTCTAGAACACTTATACTCTGTTCCGAGCTGGGGATCACCCTAATTTTCAAAATCATCCCGGGCCCAGCCAAAAGCTTGCCTTCATAGGAGCAATCCTGGATTCCATCCAGGGCATGTCCTTCCTTCCCCAGGACAGGGAGTTCGCCTCGAGGTGTTAGAACAGATTTCCATGACTCCTCTAGTTCGCTCGGAACTTCCTCAGTTTACTGGGGCACATGGCGTGGGCCATTCCTGTCACTCCCTTGGCCCGCCTCCACATGAGGGTCTACAATGGGTGCTCAGGGTGCAGTGGGACCAAGCCATGACGATCTAGACTCCCCAGTCAAGATCTCTGGGCCAGTCAGGAGAACTCTGCTTTGGTGGATGGACCCCAGCAATCTAGAGAAGGGGTCAGTTTTTAGTCCGGGCCACCAGGTCAAACTCTTAACAACAGATGCCTCGGACCTGGGGTGGGGGCGCACCTGGGTGCTCATTGAACACAAGGGTTTGGTCACCGAGGCAGCCCCTTCACATCAATGTGCTGGAAATCGGCGGTCCTCTACACCCTACAGACTTTTCAGGAGGACCTGGTGCCAGGCTCTCTTCTAATTCAGACAGACAACATGGCGGTCATCTTTTACATCAACAAGCAAAGGGCACTCATTCGTATCCTCTTTACAGGAGGTAATGAGAGTCTGGTACTGGGCGCTGGGCGGGGCCTTCTGCTGTCCACAGTGCACGTTCCAGGCATCCTCAGCGATCTGGCCAACAGCCTCAGCAGGTCGGCGTTCCAGAGCGCCGCAGTGGGAGCTACTACAGTCCGTGGCGGACCAGCTCTTCGACAGGTGGGTCTTCCAGAGCTGGACCTCTTTGTGTCCTGCACACGGCGCCAAACTGCCAACGTTCTGCTTCGCGAGCACGCACCTGGAGTTTTCTAGCCAGGCGCGTTATCCCTTTGCTGGGCAGGAGGTTTCTCTGTGCCTTCCGCCCTTCCCTCTCATTCAGAGGGTGCTGCTCAAGATTACAGGCAGAAGGGCCCAAATGATCTTAGTGGCCCCAAATGGCCTTGGCAGATTTGGTTCCCTCTCCTGCAGTGGTTATCAACGGAATCTCCAGTTCCGCTGCCCATATGCTCGCAGTTGCTGTCCCAGGACCAAGGACGGTGGTCCATCCGGATCTTCGGTCCTTACAATTACATGCTTGGCTCCTTCCGGCCAGCTCAACATAGGGATACGGGGTTTCCCCAAGTGGCGGCGGTCTAGTGTCGGCAAGAAAGCCCTCTATTAGCTCCGCCTCGCTATGAAGTGGAAGCGTTTTTGTCTTTGGGGCATTGGCGCAGCGTTTGGATCCGTCACCTGCCCTGTGAACTCAGCTTTACAGTATCTCCTCTCCTTGTACAATAAGGGTCTGAGTTACTCCTCTGTCAAGGTGCACATGTGGGCAATCTCCACCTATCATGCTGTCGTGGGAGATAGAGCATTGGCACAACTGGATGTAGCCACACCTTTCTTAGGGAATTCTGCATATGAGATCTCCCATTCGGGACCCTATCCCACCCTAGGACCTCCTTTTTGTGTTGGAGAACTCACCCTCCCTCCTTTTGAACCAGCAGCGGATTGTGAGCTGTGCTACCTTTCTTGGAAGGTTTGTTTTTTGGTTGCTGTTAACTCAGCTCGAAGGGTTTCGAGCTTCAGGCTCTGATGTAAAGAGCCCTATTTAGTTTCCACAGGAAAGGGTTTCCCTCAGAGCGAATCTAAGTTTCTTCCAAAAGTGGTCTCAGAATTGACCCTCAACCAGTCGGTTGACCTTCCTGTTTATTTTCCTTCCTTCCAATAAAGAGAGGCTCTCCTCCCACACGTTGGATGTCCACAGGACTTTGAGGTATTACATCCAAGGACGCTCAGCACCGTCAATCGGAGCAACTCTTTGTGGCATTTGCACCACATTGCTAGGGTCGACTGGTGTCCAAGCAAACTATCTCTAAATGGATAGTTTGTTGTATCTCGTTTTGTTATGAGAAACACAATAAACCCCTACCGGGCCGGTTGAGGGGTCACTCCACCAGAGGAGTGTCAGCTTCTTTCACCTTCCCTCGAAATGTCGCCATAAAGGACATTTGTGCGGCCACAACCTGGAACTTGTGCACACCTGCCAGGCATTACAGCTTGGATATCATCTCCAGATGCGAGGCTGGCTTCGCCTAGCTGTGTTACAAGGGCTTCTGTCCTGAGGCCTCTGGAGTCAGCATATTCCACCTCAAAGGCTCATCTACCTCCTTGTTGTGGGACTGCTTGGGGCTCGGTCCTGATTGTAATAGCCTGCTGCAAGAGCTCCCATCGAAGTAAGATAGTACAGTCAAGTAAGAACTTACCGTAACGGTAGATCTTGAGAGGATTCTTGCAGCAGGCGCTACTTCCCAGCGTCTTCCCCTAGAAGTGTGCAGATCCATTTTCATTTTCTTCTCCAATTTTCTTCATAGTAGGCTTCGTCTCCTTCTCTTGTCAGGCCTTCTTCTGGGTCTTGGTGGGAGAACTGAGGTGGAGCTAGGTCCACCCTCTTGTACCCTGACCGATGGGGAGAAGCGGTCCTGCTGTGTTGCTGGCAGAAGTTTCACCGTAGGGTCCTAGTGCCTGCATGCGAGTCCTGATTGTAATAGCCTGCTGCAAGAGCCCTCTCGAAGATCTACTGTTACGGTAAGTTCTTACGTAACTGTACTTTCCTGAATTTTAGCTAGAATGGGAAGAAGGGAGATAGGGCAGTAGGTACCAGGGATGGATGGATCACCTCCTTTCGGGAGGAATGACAGTGACATGCTTCCAGGACGATGGGACAGAAGCAAGCGAAAGAGAAGTTGAAAAGTGTAGACTGGAAGACGATGGCCGGGCTGGACAGGTAAAGCATTTGCTGTCCAGCCCGAAGGGCATTTACCCTTGGAGGGATTTAGGGCGAGCAGGGCATTGAAAACTTCAGTCTGTGAAATCTGACAGAAAGAAAAGGAGGTGGTGGGAGGGCCTGATTGGGCTGAGAGGACTGGAGGAGGATTGTAAGGGTAGGTGGGAGGGTGGACAAAAGTGATGAGGTACAATTTGTGAAGGAGGAGTTAAATTCTGAAGCCACTGCGAGGTGCCATCATTGCCATGCCGCTAAACTTAGAGGAGGGGTGGGGGCTGAGAAGGAGGTGAAGAGCAAATTGACCACCTTCCAGAATTTTGCAGGGGTGATTCAAATTGGTTTGGAAGGAGGCTTTAAAGTAGTTAGCTTGGCCTGCGGAGTAACCTAGTGCAAGCATTTCGTAGAAGGCAGTACTTACGTGTGCCTCGTGTGAGCCAGTGGCTTTGAAGGACTTCCACACCTGGTCCCTGTCTCTGAGGTGGGCCAGGATGTCAACTGTGACCCAGGGCAGGTGGGCACCTCTCACCCGAGCCCGTTTGAGTGGGGCATAGTGATCCCAGATAGTGAGGAACCTGGAATTGAAGTACTCCAGAGCCAAGTCGATAGAGCTAGCCCGGGATGAAGGACCGATTTGTGTTAGCCAGGTCATTCAGAGAGAAACGAAAGGTCCAAGGAATTATAGGAGCATGTCAGAAGGGTTCTGGGAAGGTGGCTTGGGCCAAAAGACCTTCCTTACAGAGCAGATCATGTGGTGGTCATTTATGGAGTCTGTTGAGAGGCCTGAGGCAAGGTGTGCAGTCGGTGCAAGGTAAGGGACCGGTCTAGGAGAGAATGGTTCTGTGATTTGTGGTTCAGATGTGTGGGATCTGTGATCAGTTGCGACAGGTTTATGGCGGCCACCTGGTGGTGAAGCTTGAGCTAGCACTGGCTAGCCAGTTCCAGTTGAAGTCACCAAGGATATGGACCTCACTCCCGAGTTGTGTTTTTAGGATGCCCAAGAATCCAGGATAGTAGGCATAGGGGAGTCTGGAGGACAGTAGCATCCTGCTACAAATATAGGAACTGTGTGAGGAAGGAGAGTTTTATCAGCAGGGCATCAAAGGACTGCAAGGGCAGAGATAGCATTACTGGCGTAAACTGCAGGGAGGATGAGATGTACATTGCTATACCTCCATCCCTTTTTCTGCCTGGTTGATCATGCCTAATGACTGTGTACCCAGGGATAGAGATTTTCAGCATCCAGGATGTGTGGCTTCAACCAGGTCTCTGAAATAATCAGAATGTCAGGTCTTAGTAATAAGACTATTGGCTGCAACAGGGTTACTTTGTGTAGTAAACTGCAGATGTTTAGGTGGGCCAGTTTTAAGCCCCTAGGGAGTTGGAAGGGAGTGGGGGGTGGGACCAGGGTTTGACTCGACGTCTCCAGCTATTAGGAGCAGTAGTGTTAGCATTTGCTTGGCTTTATGCATGGCCCACTGAAGCTTGTGGGGGGCATATATATCCAAAAGTATGAGCTGGGGTGGTGTGAGCTGGAATTTCAGGGCTAGTAGCCAGTTGTGAAAGTTGGGTGGCAGGATTGAGAGCTGACTATCCATTTGCTTAGGTGACCTACGGAAATGGCCTGGAAGGGGCTGGGCCTGAGGGACAGACAGGGTGTTAATTACAAGTTGATAAGCCTGCATCTGTGAGTAGGAGGATGGTGGGAGATGCCCAAGGGATAAGAACAGAAATAATAGTCAGGAAAAGAGGCAGCATGGTAGGACTGAGTAGCTGGGTAGGTAACAGAATAAGAGCCATCTAGTGGAGGAAGATGATTAGCTGCAAATGGGAAAGTGGGCTGATAGGCTTAGCACAGCACTGACCTGCAACCTACACTATATAATTAAAGTTCACCAAGGATAGTGGTGGGGCGGCAGGGCTCTCCATGTGCCCATAAGCAGATTTGGATTGAATCAGGTGGTTCAGCTAGTACCTGTTGCTGAGACACAGCTCGACTCTTGCCGGGAGGGAAGGCTTGAGTGGCCCTCATGACCACCTAAGGATGTCCTGGGGAGAGCTGCAGAGAAAATCACAGGGACAGCAGGTTAAATACAGGTAAGGGAGGTGGGGCTAGGCAGGGAGGCAAAAGGGTTAGCCATGGCAAACAGGAGCAGGAGTTATTTTATTCAACCTGAAGCTATTCTCCTGAGGCTGGCCCAGTACATCGGCCTAGTACAACCGTGAAATTACCAATAAAATTACTGAGATAGATTCAGTAGTTTTACATGCGCTTCTTGGAATTATTTTATGAAGCTGTAACATTTAAATTACACAGCCTAAGTACAGATCATGCAGAATTAAATTAAGCACTCTGAAGAAAGCTGAGTTGCTCCTAGAATGAATAAACAATGTGGAGATTTAAATAAGCTAGGCACTGCACTGCAGTACGAATCTGTTTTAAAAGCACCATTGAGACTAAGTGTGACCCTGTTTAAAGCAAAGAAATTAACTTAAAGTATATTTGTAAACTGGAGAAAAACCCTAGAAACTGAGCAGTTGTGGTTAAAATAACTATCTGGAATGAGCAATTACGGGTGACACTGTTTAAAGCAGATTATTAACTTAAAGTACATTTGTAAATTGGAGAAACCCTAGAAACTGCTAACATAATCCGTCTGGACTGTTCTGCTGTTATAAATTAAGGGCAATTAGTCTGTGAGTATAAAGTCCAAGTTTAAACACTTTTTAAACATTTCTGGCACCAAGAGTGTAAAGTCTAATTTAAAAAGTGTTGGGCCAAGAAGCTCCAGCAGCTCTGGAATTTGCTCTCAGTGTGCCAGCAAGCAAATTTGGATTGAATCAAGTGGTCGGCTAGTACCTATTGCTAGGGACACAGCTCGACTCTTGCGGGGAGGGCAGACTTCTGAGTGGCCCCTCACTGCCACCTCTGGACATCCCAGGAGGCTGTTGCTGGGACACAGCTCGACTCTTGTGGGGAGGGCAGGCTATATTGGATGGCAGTGGTGAAATGCCTGGATTTGTCTTCCTGCCCAGTATCTTAATTATGGATAAACAGGGGAATCGGATTTGAGACTTAATGATTCTCTATTTTGTCATAACCTTTAAAATCTTTGTTCCCTTGGCCTGTGCTAGTCGTTCCCATGCTAGTCCATGCTTCTCATTAGTCCCCAGTATCTACCCCCATCGCAGTCCCTGTTTAGTGCACCAACCAAGGAATCCCAGCTGCAGCAAGCTTGCCCCCTGGCTCTCAGTAGAAATCACCCAGTTCTGATACTTGGTAGTCCACGGTGGCAAGCGGTTGAAGTGTGTCAAGGAATCCCCGATGACTCACGAATGCAAGTCTTCCATAGCCTTGATCAGAACTCACACGTTCGACCATGAATTAGTCGAGGAGTTGACCACAAGCTGTTGTCTTTGTGGCTTTGATTCAACTTACATCAGAGTCCATGAATGTGCCCTGGCAGCCATACCTGCAGCGGACTAAAACCATTTACTGACTTACTGGGCAGGATGATACCCCAGGTGTTGCTTCTCCTTTGTCTGAGGCCATCTTGGGACCAGCCCGGAGCTTTGGCAGAATCTAGCATCGTCTTGGCACCCTCCGCTCCACATGGTCTGCATGTACACAGTCCTAATGGTTCCCTTTTGGGTTCTCTGACCACTCCTCTGCTGATAACATGGAATTGGACTCTGCCTTCTGTAGATTGGGTGGTCAAGGGAACATGGATAAGATCCCTGAAAAGGAACCCAAGAAGAGTGACCAAACCGCTGAAATGGTATACGCTTCCACATCACTGGGTCTCCATCAGACCAGCTATGTTGTTATGATGACTAACTTTCTGAGTTCCTGCTGGAGCTGGCTCAGCAAATGCATTGCAGTGATGGCAGTCCATCTCGGGGGTCAGGATTTATCCCTACCTCGACGATTGGCTCTTAGCAGGTTCCCCCAACAGGAGGTGGAGAGTCCAGGGACCTGGCCTTCCAGACCTGCTCCCAACTTGGCCTCCTGATCAGCGAGGCCAATCGGATTTCGAATGCCTTCCCAGGTGATGTGCTACATCGGGCAGAGCTCGACTGTCATCAAGCCAGTGCTTGGCCTCTGATGGACAGGGCGGAGGTTCTCTCCTCCTTTGCCAGTTATTTCTGGTTGGGCACTTGCGCCCTGCCGGGACTTTCTGCATCTTCTGGATTACATGGCGGCGGCACCTTGGTGGTCTGTTAGACCCGGTTACACATGTGCCCTCTAATGGTAGCTGGCCACCCAGTGGACTCAGCATGACGGGTCATTTCCACAGCTGATCACTGTACCCTGGAAGATGTGGGATGCTCTCCAAGGGTGGACCGCCCCAGACCGGTTGCAGGAAGGGATCCATTTGTCCACCCGAGCTAACAGCCATCCTTACAGCGATACCCTCTCATGGGCTGGGGGAGCCCACATGAGGGACAGAAGGGCCCATGGGTTCTGGACCCGAGGAGTCCCGATACCACATCAACCTGTTGGAGCTCAGAGCAGTCAGACTGGCACTGTCAGCTTTTGCTCCTCAGCTCCAGGGTCAAGTGGTTCAAGTCCAGATTGACAATACTCGACCATGTACTACCTCAACAAACAGGGCAGCACGCTCTGCATCTGCTTTGCAGAGGCGCTGCTCCACATCTGGACCCTTGTCAGCTGTTTGGAGGCGGATCTCCTAGCCATCCATGTGGCAGGAGCCTCAAACTATCTGGCAGATGCTCTCAACCACTTAGGCCAGACATCCCACAAGTGGTCTCTCTTTCCAGAGGTAGCTTACAGTCTGTTCTCCCACTGGGACAAACCGATGGTGGACCTGTTTGCCTCCAGGAAAACACCAAGCTGAGGCTGATTCATGCCCGCCCCTCAGCAGGGCTGCACGGGATGCCTTCTGGGGCGTGGACCCCACGGCCTCCTCTCCCTTCCCTCCATTTCCTTGATCCACAAGGTGCTTCTCATGGTGAGGAGGAACAAAGGCGAGAAGGCGATTCTAGTAGCCCCAGACTGGCGCCAGTTCTGGCATCCAGATCGCCTCAGGCTCAGCTGCAGGCCCCGGAACGGCTTCCAGCATGCCCGGACCAGATCTCTCTCAATCAGGGAAGGTATACCATCCTGACCTTCAGTCCCTGCACCTCACAGCCTGGTACCTGAGCGCCTAGAGTTCCAGACTTTGGTCTTTCTGAGGATGTCCTTACTGTGGGAGGCTTCCAGAAAGGAATCGACCAGGAAATGTTATGCCTTCAGATTTGAAAGGTTTTCCATTTGGTGTCAGGGCAGGGCCCGGACCCTCTGTTTTCCCTAGTGGCTGACATTCTCGACTACCTTTGGTCTCTCTCCAAAGGGGTCTTCGATCATCGACCCTTAGGGTGCACCTGTCAGCCATCTCTGCTACCGGTGGCGGGCGGTTAGCCGACGTTAGCGTGAGAGACAGTGGTCAGGCGCTTTTTCAAAGGCCTGGATCTCATATCCCTCCGTGCGTGAACCTCCACCTCTGTGGGATCTACTGCTGGTACTGGCAAAGCTCATGGACAAGTCATTCAAACAGTGCACAAGTGTGCTATGTCACACTTGTCATGGAAGACAGCCTTCCTGGTTGCTATCACATGTGCCAGAAGGACAGAGGAGCTCCAGGTGCTTTCAGTGGACTCCCTTATCCGGTCTTCCACTGGGACAAGGTTGTCCTATGCCCTACCAAATTCCTTCCGAGGTGGTGTCAGAGTTTCACCTCAACCAGGTGTTAACTCTGCATTTTACTACCCTAATTACTCCTTGGAGGCAGAGTACAGGCTCCATACTTTGGCCCTAGGCAAGCTCTCTCCTATTACAAGGAGAAGACGGTGGAAATTTGGGGAGGGTTAGCGGCTGTTTTTCCCTTCGCTGAAGCCACTTCTGGCAGACCTGCAGCAAAGCGGACAGTTTAAAGTTGGATTACATCTTGCATCAGTCTGTTATGAGTTGGCGAGGATGGAGCCTCCCAAAGGGATAAGAGCTCATTCTACCCACCATACCGCTGCTTCCAGGGACATCCCTATCCTGGAGATCTCTCGGGCTGCTACCTGGAAGTCAGCAAACACCTTCATTACCCATTACCATATCAACCTTGAGTCACGCTGGGATGCTGGTTTTGGGGCCTCAGTTCTCCAGTCTCTGTTCCCTAAGTAGGGTGTGTGCCTTGCCTCCCCCTCACGGAGAACTGCTAGGAGTCTGCCAAAGTGTGGATGAACAACATATCCAGCGATCCTAGAAAAACAACTTATCTGTAACAGTAGTTCAGTGGTATATGTTGTTCATCCATGGACCCACCCAACCTACCGCGCTGCGGGACGCAGAACACCTGGCTTCCAGTGGGCTAAGATCTGGCGTCATGGGGTGGGCTGAGGGTTATACCACCCGGTGGGTGGGAAGAGCCAACTTGAAGACTTCAGGCAAGATTTAAAGGGAAAGGGACATGCCAAAGAGTGTAGATGAACAACATATACCACTCCCAGAACTACTGTTACAGGTGAGTAACCTGTTTTGCTCACCTGTAATCATAGTTCTGCTAGTGGTATACAGTTCACAGCCACGCAATCCGTCCAGCCTCCCTGGCAAGTGGCCTCAGATCTCTGCTTCCAACATACAAAAATCTGACGTCTACAGGATATACCACCAGGGTGGTGGGAGTAGCTTAGCTTGAAGACTTCGAGGATTCAGCTGTCTCCAGGAGACTGCCAGAGTATGGATGGGAACTATATACCACTAGTAGAAGCACGGCTACAGATGAGTACCCATATGTGGCAGATTATAATGCCGTAAGAGGTTAACATGGAGCTTTTGACCCAATACCCCCTGAACAAAGATTTGTTAGAGCTAACAAATTTAAATCTGTGCAAAAGTGGAAAAAAATCACTCACTGCTCCAGAAAATGCATAGAAAAATCCAAGAATCAATTTATTAATTTCTTTTTGCCTTAAGTGATTTTTTGGTTGTTTTCTTTGGTTACTTTATCTGTTAGTTGATTAATCCAGCAGTTGGTCGGTTGGTTAGTTAGTAAAGCTGGACATTAGGACTGCGGACAGGCTATCTGTTTGCGAGTGCGGATTCTAGATCTGACACCTCAGGGTGCTCCAGATCTCCTTCTACCATCAGCATTCCCTCTCCAGACCCCACGACCTACCCAGGTCTCCTCCGGATGATCCCTCTTTCACGGTGATCATGAGGTTCATTCAGGAGAACATAGGGTGGGATGCTGAAGAGCTCGACCCGAGAGACAGCGCCTTGCCCGCTACCTTTGGCAGAAAGACCCAAAGCCTGTGGTAGGTACCACCCTTGGTAGACACCTTCTGGGGCGTCACCAAGGCTGCGTGGAAGCGTCCGCATTCTACTCGGCAGTGCCGAAGAAGGCTGACCGCCTATACAAGGCCCCTAGGGAGGACCAGTATCTGGTGAACCATCCTTTGGCTGACTCCTGGTCATCAGTGCCTCGCATGACCGGTCTCAGAGACCTCAGCATTTGAGCACACAGCCACGGACCCGATCCAAGCAATTGGATGTCCTGGGTAGAGCACATGTCTGTGACTGCGACTTGCGCCATCAGGTCTTTGAATTACCTCACCCACATGGTTCAATTCCAGAATGCACTGTGGGAACAGGGACAGGACCTGGTTGAAGATGCCCGATGGTGGCCAAAGGAGAACTTCTGAACCTCCTCCGTCGGGTTCGGATGTGAGGACCCAGGTGCTCAGGCCTATCGACTCTGCGGACTCTTGACCAGAGCTGCAGCCTCAGGCGTGTGTCTCCGGAGACACTCTTGGCTACGTCTCGGGTTTACCGGACGTCAGAAGAACATCTTAGACATCCCATTATAACGGCGAGGTCCTATTTGGTGAAGCCTCCAAGAAGGTGATCACCAAACTTCAATACGCAGGAAGGCAGTCAGATCTGTCCAAGCCATGTACAGGTCCGGCCCAGTTCCTTCGTAGAAACCAGAGTCACTTTGGTGGCCAGACACAAAGGCAACAACCACGTCCGACCAACAGCAGAGGGGCACACCAAAGCCCAGGCCAAGTCACCCCTGGCAGAGGCCAACAAATCGCAAGGTGGCCCGGCCTGTGGGATCGAACGCTGCCACAGCATGACTCCTTCCTGGCCCCACCCTCCTCAGGATCAACGGGAAATGAAGGTCGGGGTTGCATCGCATGTCACCTGCCAGGGTGGCGGTCGATCACCACCAACAGGTTGGTGCTGCAACTGGTCGAAAAAGGCCACTATATAGAATTTGTAGGCAGCCCACCTACAAGACCTCCTCTGCTTTCCGCTACTCAGGTCAGCACGCCTTGCTTATACAGCAGGAGGTGCTCACGGCTCTGGAGAAAAGAAGCCTTAGAGCACGTTCCAGAGAACCAGAGAGGGCTAGGGTTATTATTCTCACTTCTTCCTGGTTCCAAAAGCGGATCTCCGTCCAATTCTGGACCTCAACGGCCTCAACCTGTCGGTCGTTTACAAACACTTCCGCATGGTGACCCTTCAGGCCTAATCCCCCATACTGAGCGGGGCGCCTTTCTGGCGTCTTTGGACATGCAGGATGCCTACTGCACATTCAATTGCTCAAGTGCACAGGAGGTTCCTGCGCTCGAGTTTCAGAGCCACCATTATCAGTTCAGAGCTCTTCCTTTCGAGGCTGTCATCGACACCGGCGTATTCACAAAGTGCATGGCGGTCGTGGCGTCTCTGAGGAGACAGGGCCACCCTGTTCCCATACCTGGACGATTGGCTTCTCATGGCCCCTCAGGGAGGCCTTGATGGCTGACTATTCACTGTACCCATCGCTTTTTCAATCACTGGGTATTCTCATCAACTTCTGAAGTCACTCCTGGTGCCGTCTCAGAAACTGCAGTTTATAGGGCAGTTCTGGACACCGTCGAGGAAAGCTTTTCTTCCCTCGGACAGGCCGGAACATCAGATCCTCATCAGGGGTTGTCGTGAGAAGACCGTCCCAGCCAGACTGGTCCTTTGCCTCTTCCGGACACATGGCTGTGGCCATTGCAACTGTCCCCTAGCCCGTCTCCACATGTGGGTAACCCAGTGGATGCTACGGCGCAATGGGACCAAAGGCAAGACCATCTGCAGCATCAAATTGAGATCTGAAGTCCGTAATTCGAGATTGGCAGTGGTGGCTAAATCAGAGAGAACCTCTCTGCGGGGTTCCCTTCACAGCGCCGTCTCCGACTGTAACCCTCTTCACAGGCGCCTCAGGGCTCGGGTGGGAGCACACCTAGGCAGTGTTCGGTCTCGGGCCTGTGGACAGCCCAGAGTCTCATCTCCACATTGACATCTTGGAAATAAGGGCAGTCCTTACGCTCAGCAAGCCTTCCAGTAGGAGAGCCCGCGGGTACACTTCTGTTACAAACAGACAATACCACGGTGATGTATTACCTCAACAAACAAGGAGGCACTCACTTCTACCGCTTTGCATGGAGGCCATGAGAGTGTAGGAGTGGGTAGTGCAACGAGCAAACCCTAATTGCAGTACACGTCCCGGGAGTGGACAACACCATCCATGAACAGTCTGAGTTGCTCTCAGGCCGAGGAGTCCAGAGTGGGAACTTCTACAGGAGGTGGCACAGGATCTTTTCAAAGATGGGGCACTCCAGAGTTAGACCTTTTAGCGTCCCCATCAATGCAAAACTGCCCAATTTTGCTCGCTAGATCCAGGGCCTGGTGTTTTCTGGCGAGAGCGTTGTCCTCTCCTGGGCGGGCAGATTCTCTCTATGTCTTCCCTCCTTTCACGTTGATCAGAGAGTTCTCTTAAAACTTCGCAGGGGCAGGCGGCGCTCATTTTGATCATGCCCTTTTGGCCCAGACAAATTTGGTTCCTCTTCTGCATCAGCTATCCCGAACCTCCAGTTCCTTTGCCAATCAGCTCCCATCTGTTGTCTCAGGAGGAGGGTTCATTAGTCCGTCCAGACTTACGTGCATTGAACCTGCAGCGCTTCTAGAGACATAGCCATGTTGCGATACAGGGTCTCGCAAGAAGTGGCAGATGTACTCTCTCCGCCAGAAACCGGCAACCCGCAGACATACGCCATGAAATGGCGTGAGTTCTAAGGACATGGATATGTTGTTCATCCACACTTATTGGCGGGTATCCTTGCCGCTTTAAATCTTGCGGAAGGTCTTAAGCTGGCTCCTCCCACCCACCGGTGGTAAACTCTCAGCTCGCCCATGACACCTGATCTTCCTTACTGCTGGAAGCTCCGGTTCCCTCTTTAATGCTCTGCGTATAAGACTGGTTCCTATTTCTTGGTTTCCGAAGTACTTTTAAGTTTTCAGACTTGGTCCTTATTTCCTCGTGGCTGCGATGGACAAATCGACTCCCAGTTTCCGGAGGTGCCCATGCGAACAGAAGATGTCTCGGACAGATCCGCACTCCGTGCGTCTACTGCTGGGCCTTGGGCACGACCCATGAGCTTGTGACCTTTTATGACCGATCACGGAAGTCCGTGCTGCCCGTCTACAACTTGGGCAACCCGAGCGTTATCCTCCGGTAAAAGTCGAAGAGGCCCGATTGGCGGTTTCCGTGGCGGCGGGCTCGGCGTGAACAACAGAGCAGATGATTGCCCTCGAGGAGGAGGTGGCTCAGCCGCATCTTCATCTTCCTCAGTCGCGGCATTTATCCCGCTCTCCCTGGGATCCTCCTATTCAGCTTCTACAAGGAGCTCTGTCTCTTCCTCTCCACTAAGAAGGACCAACATCTTCAGGACCTTCCTCTCGGTCCAAGAAGAAGGACCACAAAGTAAGTCCCTCCGTCCGGCTCTTGGGGCGGGAGGGTCCCTCTCTCTGAGTAGTCGACCATCGACTTGGTCGATCCTTCTGCTTTAGCCACTAGCTCACTGTGTCTCGTCAGGTCAGTTGACCCGAGACTCCCGTCGGCATGATCGAGATTTTCTTGACCCGTTGGACCGGGTTGTGGACGGTGAAGCCGAAAACCCTCACTCCCGGTTCCCGGCGGTGGTTGAGGTGTCCGTGTGGACTTGCCCGTGCCTCCGGTTCCGGAGTCCATGGTTGAGCCCTCCGAGCTGAGGGGAAGCGGGTTTCCCGCCCTACCTCCGTACCACTCCTCGGAAAAGCCGAGGTTCGTGGTCTTGATGCTCGGACTGCTTCTCGGTCCAACCCGATCCTGCCGCCAGGCGGTCTCGATCTCGGCACCAGTAGCAAGCGGCGCCGCCGCTGGCGTCCTCCTCCTCGGACGGTGGCTTCGACGCAAGTTGCGTCGATGATACGAGGACCTCATATGGCAGCAGCTAACTTCTGTCCGGGAGCAAGCCGACGCCGATCGCTTCCCGGCTATCAAGTAGCTGTCACGGGCGCGAGGCAACCCCTCGCCTTAGCGGCGCCTGCTTCCAGGCCTGTTGCTCGGCCGAAACCGGCTGCCCACCAATTCTGGTGGAACCTCCGCCTCCACAGCCGTTGTTTGGGGCTCCGACCAGGAATCTCCGGTCGGCCAAGGTCTGCCCATAGGCTGTCTGTCACCTCACTCCCGATCGCCCTCGGCGGGTGGAGGGTGGCTCCAGGCCAAGAGCAGCTCTTTCGGACTCCTCTGAGTCGGCGGCGATTCCTTCCTGTTCTCCAGGCAGGTCGGCTTGGAGTCCTCAGGAGGTCCAGTCACTGGATGATAGCCCTTCGTCCTTCATGGGTTTGCTTAGGCTTATCTCGGAGTCCTCCGGGATGTAGCTGACCCGTATCCGTCAAGTGGCCAGTATCCTCACGGAGATATTGGACCGAGGGATTCTCTACGGAGCCTTTCCAGTGGTCGAGGCCATTGTAGCCCGACCTTGGAGCTCTGGCAGCATCCTGCTTCCTGCCCCTGCGCTTCGGCCAGGATGGCAAAAGTATACGGTCCCTACCGGTTCCTGTCCGGTTTCTCGGAACACCCCTCAGCTGAGGGGTTGGTTACCGAAAGCGTCTTCCGGCGTGCTGGAAGCGCCAGGGGCGTGAACAAACCTCCCGACAAGGAGTCCAAAGTTGGACTATACCGAGAGGCGAAAAGTCTACGCTGCATCCTCCCTTGGCCTTCGTCAGGCCAGCTCGGCCGTGCTGATGGCACATTTCTCCACGCCCTGTTGGGCTCCCTGGGCGAGTAGTCCCTCATCTCGGCTGACCTGCAGACCACGGTTAATCAGGTGTGGGACCAGGGGCAGGGCAGTGGCCAAGCAGCAACTTCAGACTGCTTTGGACATCGGTGACTCATGCGCCAGGTCAGTAGCGGCCGCGAGTGGCTATGCGCTGTTGGGCATGGCTGAGGATATCCACCTTCACAGCGGATACCCAGCACAAATTGGCGGATGTCCCTTCCTGGGGACCAACCTCTTCGCCCTGGGTGGAAGGGTCTCCTCCAGAGGATCAAAAGTCCAATGCCACTCTGGACTCGGTCTCATCCACCCAGAGGGACAAGGGCCGCAGACATCGCACCAAGCCCTTTAAATCCGTCTGCACCAGCAGTCGTCTGGCCAGCAGCATCAGGGCCAGCAGGCTGCGTCTTGGCGTCCCATGCAAGCCCGCGGCTTCCTCTTCCAGGAAGCAGGGAGGTAAGGCCCAGGAGGTCCCTCGGCGGTCCCTCCTCAAGCCTGCCCAGTGACAGGTTGGGGGTGTCGCCCCCAACCTCGTCCCACCCACCCAGGTTCCCCGTGGGGGCGGCTCCTTCCTTCCTTTCCGCCTGGTCTGCTATAACCACAGACGGTGGGTGTTGGAGAGTGGTGGGAAGGAGCCTGCCTCTGGAGTTTGAGCAGAGGCCTGCCCTTCCGAACCGTCGCCCCCAGGGGACCTCGGAATCCACAACCTACGCTATCGGCTCGCCGAGCCAACATCGCTCTGCTCCTCGAGAAAGAGGTAATCAGAGAGGTGGTGGACCCTCCCTCGAGACCGGGGTTTGTGTCCAGGGTACTTCCTGGTCCAAACGGACGGGGCTGGCGCCCATTCTCGACCTGCATGACCTAAACAAGTTCCTAAGGTCTCAGACCTTCAGGATGATCACTCTGGCTCAGATAATACCATCCTTGGAGCAGCGGCGTGGTTCTGCTCTCTGGACCTACAGGACACGTTTTTCACGTCCCTATCCGTCCGTCTCACCAGAGATTCCTTCGCTTCGGCGGAAGTATCACTTTCAAGTTCGAGCCATGCCCTTCGGCCTGTCTCTTGCACCCAGGGTCTTCACCAAGTGCATGGCAGTGGTGACAGCATTCCTACAGCGTCGAGGGTCGTCGGTGTACCCTTACTTGGATGATTGGCTGATAGCAGCCCCTCCAGACAGGAGGTGGAGGCGGTCCAGAGATCTGCCCTCCAGGTTTGCTCTCAGGTCGGCACTCCTCATCAACGAGGCCAAGTCGAACTCGAACCAAGCAGGTGATTCTCTTCATCGGGCAGAGCTCGACTCTCTTGACCAGAGCACGGCTCCTGGTGGACAGGGCCGAGGTTCTTTCCTCCTTTGCCAGATCATTTCTAGTTGGGCAGTCGCGCCTGCCGGGACTTTCTGCGCCTCCTGGGTCTCATGCGCGGCCTGCACCAGTGGTCCGTTGAGCCCGCTGGAACATGCACCCCTTCAGTGGGGCTGGCCAGCCAGTGGTCTCAACGCTGCGATCCATTGGACCAGCTAGTGACGGTGACCAGGGATGTGGAGCGCTCTCCAGTGGTGGATCGTTCCAGCTCATCTGCAGGAGGGCATCCCGTTTGTCCGCCCGAGCCGGCGGTCTCTCATGACGATGCCTCTCTGATGGGTTGGGGTGCCCATCTGAGGAACACCGGCGCTGGCCTCTGGTCCCCGCGGGAGTCGATGCCACATCAACCTGCTGGAGCTCAGTGGTCCGCCTGGCTCTCACCGCCTTTGCTCCGTTTCTTGAGGGTCAAGTGGTCCGGGTCCAGACTGACAATACCCACGACCATGTGTACTATCTAAACCGCCAGGGCGGGAGCTCGGCCCATGCTTCTATGCAAGGAAGCTCTCCACATCTGGTCACTGTGGCGCAGCCTGGAGGCGGATCTCCAGCCATTCATGTGGCAGGGCCTCCAACACCCTGGCCGATGCCTAAGCCGGATAGGGCTGCGTCCCACGACTGGTCTCTCCTGCCAGAGGTAGTACAAGATCTATTCTCCCATTGGGGCACACCGCAGGTGACCTGTTGCCTCCAGGGAGAATGCGAGCTGAGGCTGTTCCATGCCCGCCCCCTCAGCAGGGCTCTCTGCAGGGGATGCCTTCTCGAGGCCGTGGACCCGGGCCTCTTCCTTTCCCCGTTCCCCTTGATGCACAAGGTGCTGCTCAAGCAAGGAGGGACAAGGCGGGTGATTCTGATAGCCCCAGACCGGCCCGCCAGTACTGGTACCCAGATCTCCTCAGCCTCAGCTCCAGGCTTCCGAGGCAGCTTCCAGCTCGCCCGGACCTGCTCTCAGTCAATCAGGGAAGGTATTCCATCCAGACCTTCAATCCCTGCACCTGACGGCCTGGTTCCTGAGCTGGCTAGAGTTCCAGGCCTTGGGTCTTTCCGACGAGGTCCTCAACGTGAGTTGAGGCGTCCCGAAGGAGTCGTCCAGAAAATGCTACGCCTTCAAATGGAAAGGGTTTCCATTTGGTGTCAGAACAAGGCCTGGACCCTTCCTCCTGTTCCTCGGTGAGGCATATTGGACTACCTGTGGTCCCTTTCTTAGCAAGGGCTTGGGTCGGCGACCCTTAGGTGCACCTGGCAGCCATCTCTGCTTACGAGTGCGGGCCGGAAGCAGTCGGTGGCGCAGGAGAAGGTGGTCTGGTGCTTTTCAAAGGCCTTGATCACATTTCCTCCGGTCGAGAACCTCCACCTCCCGTGGGATCTACTGCTGGTACTGGCAAAGCTCATGGGCAAGCCATTCGAACCAATGCACAGGTGTGAACTCTCACCTGTTGTGGAAGACCGCCTTCTTGGTGGCTGTCACGTCAGCCAGAAGGATGGGAGAGCTCCAGGCACTCTGCATCGAGTCTTCTTGCCTGGTCTTCCACAGGGACAAGGTTGTCCTCGCCCCCACCGAAATTCCTTCGAAGGTGGTGTCGGAGTTTCACCTTAACTAGGTGTTGACTCTGCGGTGTTCTACCCCAATCACACTCGGAGGCCGAATATAGGCTCCATGCTTTGGACCCTAGAAGGCGGCGACACTATAAGGAGCACACGGCTGAAATTCGGGAGAGGTTCGCCAGCTGTTTGTCACCTACGCTGAAGCCGCACCTGGCAGGCCTGCAGCCAAGGGGACGATAGGCAGGTGGGTCACCTCCTGCATAGATCTCGCTGTAGTTGGCGGGCATGGAGCCTCCCAGAGGATAAGAGCTCATTCTACCCGCCATACTGCTGCATCGGTGGCTGCTTCCAGGGACGCCCCTATCCAGGAAATCTGCAGGGCTGCTACCTGGAAGTCAGCACACACCTTCCATCACCCATTACCACATCGACTTTGAGTCACGCCGGGATGTTGGTTTTGGGGCCTCGGTTCTCAGTCTCTCTTTCCCAAGTAAGTATGGGGGTGTGCGCTTGCCCCTCCCTCCCGGAGAACTGCTAGGAGTCTGCCAGACAGTGTGGATGAACAACATATCCATGTCCCTAGAAATACAGGTTACTCACCTGTACAGGAGTTCTAGGAATGGTATATGTTGTTCATCCACACTACCCACCCGACCTCCCCGGCTCGATGCACAACCTGAGCTTCCAGCGGGCCAGATCTAGCGCATGGGGCAGAGCCGAGAGTTTTACCACCCGGGTGGGTGGGAGGAGCCAGCTTGAAGACCTTCCGGCAAGATTTAAAGCAGCAAGGATACCTGCCAGACAGTGTGGATGAACAACATGTACCATTCCTAGAACTCCTGTTACAGGTGAGTAACCTGTATATTTTGTTTGTGGGCTCAAGCGTACGGTTTCTCGCTGTTAGAATGCCCAGCTGGTTTGGATTACCTGCTTTCCCTTTTTCATTCCGGGCTGGCGTACTCCTCGATTAAGGTGCACCTTTGTGCAGTTTCTGCTTACCATGCCCCATAGACCATTGGACGGTGGCCCAGTTGGACACTACGGCGTGCCTTTTAAGGGAGTCCTCCACCTTAGGCCGCCCATCAAGAATCCAATTCCTCCTTGGGACTTACCCTTCGTCCTGGAGCAGCTTACGCTGCCACCTTTTGAACCAGCCATGGATTGCAAGCTACGTTTTCTGTCGTGGAAGCGTTATTTTAGTTGCGGTTACTTGCAAGAAGGATCTCTTGAATTGCATGCCTTATTTAGTTTTCCATCAGGACAGGGTATCCCTGAGGACAAACCCAAAGTGTTTGCCTAAGGTGGTTTCAGCCCTCACCCTTCATCAGGATATTGACTTACCAGTGTATTTCCGAGGTACACCAACCGAGGAGAAGCCCTTCTGCACACCCTTGACATGCATCGATGCCTCAGATATTATCTGACCAGAACCAAACAGTTTCGAAGGCGGATCAACTGTTTGTCTCCTTTGCTTTCAGAATGAAAGGAGCTGCTGTCTCTAAACAGTCCTTTTCGGTGGCTCATCCAGTGCATCACTTTCTGTTATGATAAGCAATAAACCCTTACTGGGTATGGTCAAGGGTCATTCCATGAGAGGGTGGCTACTTCCTTCACGAGCGTTAAAGAACGTCTCCACCTCAGCTATTTGCGCTGCAGCCACTTGGAGCTCTGTGCATACCTTTATAGACATTACAGCCTGGACATTGCATCGGTAGAGAGCAGGGGTTGGCCTCAGCCTTCCTTCAGGGACTTCTGTCCTAGGCTCGAGTTGTATTGAGACTTCTACCTTTCCTCCTCCCTGTATGTAAGATCGCCACTATTGTTTGGAAATCAGTCCTAATGGTGGGACCTGCAAGAGCTGTATCTCAGAGTAAGATAGTACAGTTATGTAAGAAGTTACCGTGAACAGTAGATCTTTTGAGAACAGCTCTTGCAGCAGGTACCGTCCTGCCCACCATCCCAGTTTTGGAGGTAGGTCGTAGTCAAACACTCATCTTAGAGGTTGGTTCATTCCTGTTAACTAGTCTTTGCCATCTGGTGGTGGATCTCGGTCTCCTCTTCTGATGTCATCCAGCGGCTGAGAGTCTCCGGCGGAGAACTGAGGATTGTGGGACGCCTCCTATGTACTAACGCCTGATGTCGGGCGGGACCGATGTCTGAGGCAGTTCCGCTGAAGACTGCTAGCTGAAAAATTTCCGTGGGGTCCTGGCGCCTGACGACTTCAGTCCTAATGGTGTAACCTGCTGCAAGAGCTGTTCTCGAAGATCTACTGTTACGGTAAGTTCTTACGTAACTGTACTTTATTCTGTCTCTGCCCTCCTTGGGTACGCCATCATCTGATTACATGAGTAGACTACTTTATACTGTGAAACCTGCACCTTCCTCAACCCGCTTTAAGAGCTCAGCTGGACTGGCTGCATTTTCTGCCTCCCATTCCTCTGGAATAGCTTCCCTTATGACCCATGGAGGTGGCATGTACTACCTCACAAGGCAGGTTGGATAGAGTGCAAGGCCTTCTTCTGCTAGCAGCTTTCTAGGTTTCCCTTTTTTTCTGTCAAGTTTGTGCTCTGTGAATTCACCTCACATACCTGCTCATACAGTTAGCCCTCCCTTCACCTTGTTCAGCTCCAGTATCTGTGAAACTGGTATATCTCAATTTTTCCTGTAACTGAAGTCTAATTACCACCTTATCATCATCTGTTGTTATGCTATAGTGTATTGTGTTGCTCTTATTTGCCCTTTTAGTTTAACACCCACCACCAGTCACACCTAGAATCCAGTGTCCGCTCAGTGTGCCTTCCTTGGCAAAACTTATAAATAAATAAATGGTTGCTTAATTTGAGGATGATTGACTAACAATCTCTCTGTTGGTTTTCCTCTAGCCTGGTGCAAAGATGGTGACTGCTGCTAAAGCCACTGTTCCTACCATCACAGACCAGGCCTCTGCCATGCAGCTCAGTCAGTGTTTCAAGAATCTGGCCACGGCATTGGCTGAGCTTCGCACTGCTGCCAGAAGGTAAGGATTCACTACAGTAGTCAACAATTGGGTGTGGACTGACGGGAGTCATCAGTAAAACATTACACACTTTGAAGCCTCTCCTTCTGTGTAAACTTGGTTTTGCAAGGGCTCTGAATCTCTTTTAAATTAACCCCAGGGTCATAGAAAGATCAGTAAGTGAGGAGAGCACCACAGAGGATATTCAGTATTTTAGTTCAGTGTATAAGACATTAGGACTGCATCTGATAGTAATGAGCAGTACTTATGCAAAACGGATCCATGACAGTCGGTCGACAATTGGTGTTGACCAGTGTTACAGCGACTCCTTTATGTTGACGCATTTGGGTCGGCATAAAAGTCTGAACACAATGTTCTTCTTAGGGGCTGTGCCCCCACTACTAAAATAATCAACTCTGAGTCTGAGTTGTTTCGGGAAGGGTGCAGTACCCCAGAAAGCAGTGCCAGGGTCCGATGTTGACACTACAGCGACCTGTCGCTGTAGTGTGGGCGAGGTAAAATTGTCGTTAGTGTCAGTATACCAGCAAGACAAAGTGATGAGATTTATTAAAGTGAGCTTTGCACATTTGAGAAATCTTAAAAAAAAAAAAAATGTAATCTTTGGACAAAGTTCAGCTTATAGTTTATAGATTTTCTGCATTTCTATTCATTTTATTCTTCATAACCAGGCATATATACATGGAAACGGATCTGTGTTGCTTACAGTTGATCTCGCTTGCTGTTTAACTCTCTGCTGAAGTCACACAATACTCACTTTGTGGCATCGTGATTCCCTTTGCCTCTGTGCTTTTGTGCAGAGGTTTTTGTTTTCTTATTTTGGGCTCACCATGATCCAAACCTGTAAGATCATCATAGACCTGGTTCGCCCTTCCTGTGGGTTGAGATAAAGATGAGGCACACCGATGAATCCTGAAAAGGAAGAAACTTGCATCTGTGTCTTTTGTTTTCAGCCACTGCAGTGTGTGTGAGGGTTATTCGGAAGCATATACTCCTGCCTTAAGCAGAACTAGTCTGTAAGTTTTCATGCATATACTTCCCATAATGCATTGCATTATTGGTGTATGTGTGATTTTGTATTTCATCATAATCACTTCCTCATGAACGTACTGATATTATAAAAATAGGTCACGAAAATCATGTTACCTGATTGGTCAAAACATTCTGCATGATCGTTGTATGTTCATTTTATTTGAACATAATTTATTTTTTATTTTTTATACAGATTAATTTTATAATTGTAGTAATACTCTTCAGGGTGTGTGTAACACTGAATTTATCCACTAGTGTGGTTAAAGTCATTGGCTGCACCACATGACACACCACACAAGGCTTGGGTAAATCCCACAACAACATACACCCTGTTGTGCTTTATTGCTTAATCTAGAACAGCATGACTTCAGCAAAGGAGCAGGCAGCAGAAATGTATATTTCAATCACTTTCCCAGTTCTTGTTGTCTATATACTCAAGTTGGCCTAGCTTACTAGCTCTTCTGGTCAGGTCATGAATTCTCATGTATTTTTGGTATCTTGTTTTTATCTTTCTATTTCACAACATGCTTTGTTGTATCAGTTAATTTTCTGCATTGGTCCTTATTGACATTGTACTGTACCTTGCTTGTCGTTATTGTACTGATTGTCTTACAACCTCCAGGGTTGTACCTGTAAATAGGTGCTACTGTGCCTAGTGTACTCACCGGTGAATAAAAGCTAAGGAATAAATAATGTCCCGTTAGTATAAAACCAAGAGAGCAGCTGCTGAAATCTCAGGAAAGAATAATTCAATGTAGTGACAAAGGCAATAAAAATGATTATTTAACCAAAAGGATCCAAAACATATCAGAATACAGGACAGACACGAGATGGAAAAGACAAGAAGATATAAATGGTATCATCAGCAGTACAAGACGACACTAAACATGCAGAGTGGAAAGTTAGGTTAATTCACTGCTAACTGTGTTAACAGCCATTCTTTACACCTTCCAGATTGATTACTTTTACAAAACTGGATGACCAGATGGGGACCATAAAATTCGATTGTGATCCAAAACAGGACAGGTGGCAACCCAGTCACAATTCTGTTTCTAGATTGTTTGCATTTCCCTTCCTTTGTTCTGTATTACTGAGTGATGTCCATAGAAACAAGATCACTGTCTTTCAGAATCCATCATTTCCATGACATTAGTTACACAGTTCTGAACCATATATAGAGAATAAAGCATATGTAGGGAATTAATATGGAGTTTTTCACACATCCTAGTTGTATGATATGTAAAACCTTGAGAGCTAAGCTTGAGAGGTTTTACTATTATCACACAACAAGGTGTGAAAAACAGGCTTACTCACCTGTAACAGGAGTTCTAGGAATGGTATATGTAGTTCATCCACACTTATTGCAGGTATCCTTGCTGCTTTAAATCTTGCCGGAAGGTCTTCAAGCTGGCTCCTCCCACCCACCGGGTGGTAAAACTCGGCTCCGCCCCATGACGCCAGATCTGCCCGCTGGAAGCTCGGGTTGTGCGTAGGCTTGAGGTGTGGTGGGTCGTGGAAGAACAACATATACCATTCCTAGAACTCCTGTTACAGGTGAGTAACCTTTATTTCTAGGGATATGGATATGTTGTTCATCCACACTTATTGGCAGACTCCTAGCAGTTCTCCGGGAGGAGGGAGGCAAGGTGCACACTCCCTACTTAGGAATAGAGACTGGAGAACCAAGGCCCAAAACCAGCATCCCAGCGTGACTCAAGGTCGATGTGGTAGTGGTGATGAAGGTGTGCTGACTTCCAGGTAGCAGCCCTGCAGATTTCCTGGATAGGGACGTCCCTGGAAGCAGCCACCGATGCAGCAGTATGGCGGGTAGAATGAGCTCTTATCCCTCTGGGAGGCTTCATGCCCGCCAACCCATAACGAGAGATCTATGCAGGAGGTGACCCACCTGCTTATATCCGCTGGCTGCAGGTCTGCCAGGTGTGGCTTCAGCGTAGGTGACAAACAGCTGGCGAACCTCTCCGAATTTCAGCCGTCGCTCCTTGTAGTAAACGAAAGTGCCCTTCTAGGATCCAGAGTATGGAGCCTATATTCGGCCTCCCGAGGTGTGATTGGGTAGAACACCGGCAGAGTCAACACCTAGTTAAGGTGAAACTCCGACACCACCTTCGGAAGGAATTTCGGGGGGCGCAGGACAACCTTGTCCCTGTGGAAGACCAGGTAAGGAGACTCGATGGAAAGCACCTGGAGCTCTTCCATCCTTCTGGCTGATTAATAGCCACCAAGAAGGTGGTCTTCCACGACAGGTGAGAGAGATCACACCTGTGCATTGGTTCGAATGGCTTGCCCTTGAGCTTTGCCAGCCAGTGCAGTAGATCCACGGAGGTGGAGGGTTCTTTCACCAGCGTGGAAATATGATCAAGGCCTTTGAAAAGTGCCAAACCACCTTCTCCTGCGCCACCGACTGCTTCCCGGCCTGCACCTGGTATGAAGAGATGGCTGCCAGGTGCACCCTTAGGTCGCCGACCTAAGCCCTTGCTGAGAAAGGGACCATAAATAGTCCAAGATGCTTGCAAGGAACAGGAGGAAAGGTCCAGGCCCTTGCCCTGACACCAGATGGAAAACCTCTTCCATTTGAAGGCATAGCATTTCCTGGTCGACTATCACGGGACGCTCAACTACATTGAGGACCCTCATCGGAAGACCCAAGGCCTGGAACTCTAGTCGCCAGAACCAGGCCGTCAGGTGCAGGGATTGAAGGTCCGGATGGAACACTTTCCCTGATTGATTGAAAGCAGGTCCGGGCGAGCTGGAAGCTGCCTCGGGAGCCTGGAGCTGAGGCTGAGGAGATCTGATACCAGCATTGGCGGGGCCAGTCTGGGGCTACCAGAATCACCTGCGCCTTGTCCTTCCTCACCTTGAGAAGCACTTTGTGGATCAAGGAAAATGGGAAAGGCGAAGAGGCCCGGGGTCCACGGCCTCGAGAAGGCATCCCCTGCAGCGCAGCCCTGCTGGAAGGGGCAGGCATGGAACAGCCTCAGCTTCACGCTCTCCTCTGGAGGCAAACAGATCCACCTGAGGTGTGCCCCAATGGGAGAACAGATGTTGTACTTCAGTCCGGCAGGAGAGACCACTCGTGGGACACAGCACCTATCCGGCTTAGGGCTCGGCCAGGGTGTTGAAGGCTCCTGCCACATGAATGGCTAGGAGATCCGCCTCCAGGCTGCGCACAGTGACCAAATGCGGAGAGCTTCCTTGCACAGAGGCATGGAACACGTCCCTGCCCTGGCGGTTTAGATAGTACATGGTCGTGGTATTGTCCGTCTGTACCTGAACCACTTGACCCCGTAGAAACAGGAAGGCGGTGAGAGCTAAGCGGACCGCCGAGCTCCAGCAGGCTGATATGGCATCGGGACTCCCGTGGACCAGAGGCCGTGCACTCTGTGCCTCCCAGATGGGCACCCCAACCCATCAGAGAGGCGTCGGTCGACAGAGAGACCCGGCTCGGGCGACAAACGGGATTTCCTCCTGCAGATGAACTGGAACGGTCCACCACTGAGAGGCCCTCATCCCCGGTCACCATCACTAGCTGGTCCAGTGGATTGCAGCGTTGAGACCACTGGCTGGCCAACCCCATTGAAGGGGCGTATGTTCCAGTGGGCCCAACGGACCATGCTGGTGCAGGCCGCCATGAGACCCAGGAGGCACAGGAAGTCCCGGCAGGCGCAATTGCCCAACCAGAAATGATCAGGCAAAGGAGGAAAGAACCTTGGCCCTGTCCACTGGGAGCCATGCTCTGGCTGAAAGAGAGTCGAGCTCTGCCCCGATGAAGAGAATCACCTGCTTGGTTCGAGTTCGACTTGGCCTCGTTGATGAGGAGGCCGATCTGAGAGCAAACCTGGAGGGCCAGATCTCTGGACCGCTCCACCTCTTGTCTGGAGGGGTTGCTATCAGCCAATCGTCCAGGTAGGGTACACCCGGACCCTCGGCGCCCAAGAGAGGAATGCTGTCACCACTGCCACGCATTTGGTGAAGACCCTGGGAGCAAGAGACAGACCAAGGGCATGGCTCGAACTCGTAAAGGGATCCTTCCACTCGAAGCGAAAGGAATCTCTGGTGAGACGGATGGATAGGGACGTGAAAACCGCATCCTGCAGGTCCAGAGAGCAGAACCACACTCGCGTTCCAAGGATGGTATTATCTGAGCCAGAGTGACCATCCTGAAGGTCCGAGACCTTAGGAACTTGTTTAGTCGTGCAGGTAGAGAATGGGGCGCCAGCCCCTCTGTCCATTTTGGAACCAGGAAGTACCTGGACACAAACCGTGGTCTGAGCGAGGGTCCGCCACCTCTCTGATCACCCCTCTCGAGGAGAAGAGCGATGTCGGCTCGCGAACACGTGAGGGGGCTGCGGACCCCCGAGGCCCCCCGGGTGCGACGGTCTGAAAGGCAGGGCCTGCTCGAACTCCCAGGCAGGCCCTTCCCCACCACTTCCAACACCCACTGGTCTGTGGTGATAGCGGACCAGTCGGAAAGAAAGTGGCGAGCCGTCCCCACGGGGAACCTGGGGTGGAGGAGAGTTGGGCGGCACCCTCAACCCGCCACTGAGCAGGCTCGAGGAGGGACTGGCTGAGGGACCACCTGGGCCTTACCTCCCTGCTTCCTGGAGGAGGAAGCCGGGCTTGGGTTTGGGATGCCAAGTGCGAGCCTGCTGGCCCTGATGCTGCTGGGCGGACGTGCTGGCTGCAGACGGATGAAAGGGCTTAGGTTGCGGTCTGCGCCCTTGTCCTCTGGAGCGGATGAGACTGAGTCCAGAGTGGCATTGGACTTTTCGATCCTCTGGAGGTGACCTTCCACTCCAGGGCGGAAGAGGTCGGTCCCAGGAAGGGACATCCGCCAACTTGTGCTGGGTATCCGCTGTGAAGGTGGATATCCTCAGCCATGCTCGATGGCGCATAGCCACTGCGGCGCGACTTTCCTGGCGCATGAGTCACCAATGTCCAAAGCAGTCTGAAGTTGCTGCTTGGCCACTGCCTGCCCTGGTCCCGCACCTGCTTAACCGTGGTCTGCAGGTCAGCCAGGAGATGAGGACTACCTCGTCGGAGCCCAACAGGGTGAGAGAAATGTGCCATCAGCACGGCCGAGCTGGCCTGGCGAAGGCCTGGGAGGGACCGCGTGGAACTTAGCCCGGCGTGAGTCAACTTCTTGGACTCCTTGTCGGAGGTTTGTCTACGTCCCTGGCGTTTCTGGCACACGGAAGATGCTGTCGGTAACCAGCCCCTCGGCTGGGGGTGTTCCGAGAAACGGACAGGGAACGGTAGGACGCGTACTTCCTCGCCATCCTGGCCGAAGGCACAGGGCAGGAAGCAGGATGCTGCCAGAGCTCAAGGCCGGCCTACAATGGCATCGGCCACCGGAAAGCCTCCGTGAGGAGAATCCCTCGTCCAGTATCTCCGTGAGGATACTTGGCCTGCTGGATACGGGCTCGAGCTGCATCCTGGTGGACTCCAAGATGAGCCTAAGCAAACCCATGAAGGACGAAGGGCTATCATCCAGTGACTGACCTCCTGAGGACTCCAAGTCGACCCGCCTGGAGAACAGGGAGGAATAGTAAGTCGGGACTCAGAGGAGTCCATGAAGCTGCCGCCAGGCCTGAGCCACCCTCCACCTGCCGAGGGCGATCGGGAGTGAGGATGACAGACAGCCTATGGGGCAGACCCTGGGCTGACCGAGAATTCTTGGTCGGGCCCCAAACAGCGGCTGTGGGCGGAGGTTCCACGAATCGGTGGGGCAGCCGGTTTAGGCCGAGCAACAGGCCTGGAAACAGGCGCCTCAGCTAAGGCGAGGGGTTGCTTTGGCTGCTCTGGTGACAGCCACTTGATAGCCGGGAAGGCAATGACGTCAGCTTGTTCCCGGACAGAAGAAGCTGTTGTCACATGAGATCCTCGTATTGTTGACGCAAGTTGCGTCAAGCTTCCTCGTCCCGAGGAGGAGGATGAGTGCACGCTGCTTGCCACGGTGCTGAGACCGAGACCGCCTATGACGTGGGATCGGCTGGACCGAGAAGAAGTCCAAGACCAAGACCGCGAACCTCAGCTTTTCCGAGGAGGGTTCAGAGGTAGGGTGGGAAACCTATTCTCCCTCGGCTCGGAGGGCTCAACCGTGGACTCAGAACCGGTGGCGCGGGCAAGTCCACGGACACCTCAACCACTGCCTGGGGAACCAGGAGTGAGGGTTTTCTGCTTCACGGTCGACAGCCCGTCCGGCCAGGTCGAGAAAAGTCTTGACTGCGTCGGAGGAGTCTCGGTCAGCTGACCTGATGGGGATGCCGTGAAGCCAGTGGCGAAGCCGAAGGATCGCCGAAGTTGATGGTCGACTACTCGGTGAGAGGACCTCTCCTGCTCCCAAGAGCGTGAGCGGAGGGACTTACCTTTGTGGTCCTTCTTCTTGGACCGAGAGGAAGGCGCTGAAGATGTTGGTCCCTCTCCTTAGTGAGAGGGACAGACAGAGCTCCTAAAAGAAGCTGAATAGGAGGATCCCAGGAGAGCGGGATAAAGGCGCGACCGTGGAAGAAACGTGCCTGCGCCCGCATCCTCCCGAGGGCGATCATCTGCTCAAACTGTTCTGCCGAGCCCGCCGCCGTGAATCGCTAACTGGGCCTCCTTCACTTCACCGGAGGATAACGTTGGGCGCCAAGTTGCAAACGGGCGGCACGGTCTTCCAGGACGAGGCCGAGACATCTTCACCGCATGGGCACCTCCAAAACCGGGAGTCGACTCAGTCATCGCAGCCGAGAGGAAATAAATGACCAAGTCTTGAAACCTTAAAAGTAATTTTGGGTAACCAAGAAGTAGGAACCAGTCTTATACGCAGAGCATTAAGGAGGAACCTGAGCTTCAAGCGGTAAGGAAGATCTGGCATCATGGGGTGGGCCGAGGTTTTACCACCGGGTGGGTGGAGGAGCCAGCTGAAGACCTCCGGCAAGATTTAAAGTGGCAGGGATACCTGCCAATAAGTGGGATGAACAACATATCCATGTCCTAGAAAACTCCATGTCTAGAGACATGGATATGTTGTTCATCCACACTTTCACAAATGACTAGCAAACCGAATTGGATAAAAGAACAATGTCTGTGCAGTATTCCTGGACCTGAGCAAAGCATTCGATACTGTGGACCTTGAACTGCTACTCTCATCCCTACACTCCATTGGCCTAAATCCACCCTCCCTTAAGTGGTTCAGATGCTACCTCTCCGGTAGGTCACAGCAGGTAAAGCTGAAGGTGACCTATCCCTTTAAGACCACTGTCAAGAGAGTTCCCAAGGCTCTATTCTGGGTCCTATCCTTTTGCCATTTATGTAAATACAATTGATTCAGCCCTTACCAAGTCCTCAGTACACTTCTTTGCTGATGACACTGTTCTGTATGTCAGCAACCCTTAGCCTACAGTGGCTCATGAAATCCTACAAACAGAATTCTCCTTGTTACAATATCAGCTACTCAAGAAAAAGCTTCTGCTAAATGCAAAGAAAACTAAAGCAATGATGTTCACAACTCAGAACTCCACCAACATATCCTCTTCAATCAGTCTCCCCAGCTATGCACTATACTTGGAGAAAATCTGGAGTATGTTGAAAATTTCAAATACCTAGGTGTGTGGATTTACAACAGACTTGACTTCACTCAGCATCTAGAACAACTGTTAAAAAAGCTTTGCCTAAGGCTTGGCCTTCTCTATAGATTAAAACCCTTCCTTAACAGAGACTCAAAGATGAGGTTAGTCAGGCCATCTTTCTATCAGTCATTGACTATGCAGACTTCCTCTAGTCACTGCCCCATCTCCTACCTTCAAAGTTGGATACCTTATATCATAGAGCAATAAGGTTCATTACAGACCTGCCATATAATACCACCATTGTTCTCTCTATGGACTAGTTGGATGGGTTTCCCTTCATGTCAGGAGGAGCAGAAATGCAGCTCTATGGATCTACAGAGCTTTATCAGAAAAACTCCCAAGCTATATCCTGGATTGCTTCAACCAGACCACTCCTAGCTCCTATGCCCTAAGAAGCAACAGTATCATCCTGCTCAAATTGCCCAAAGTCAGCACCAAACTAGGGAGGGTAGCAATCAGCTATTCTCTAGCTATAGCAAGGAGCACCCTACAAAATCCCTAAAACTGTCCATTATCATTCCATTTACATCCTTTAAGCAGCACTGTACAGCCTTCTTCACAAAGAAATGCAGTTGCTACTGCTAGAGATAGAATAGTCATCCCACAAACCTATATTCCAATTATATATGACATATTCCTTCCAGTCAGACACCCCAGTTTATGGCACCCAATATTTCCTTCACCATCCTTGTACTCATTATTGTGTGACTGTCCTGACCCTCATTGGGATATCTATGTACTGTACATATTGTAGATATTAGTTTAACCTTCTCTTAACCGAGTTTAGCATGTGAATTCACTGTATATCATTGTGTTATAAACATCATTTTTTCTGTATGTATAACGGTCTTATAAGTGTGTGATGTAATTGCTGTGTATCAACTTCGAAACTTGACCTTATCAGGTCCATCTTGCAAATGAGCCTTGTTCAATGATGATCGCCTGAATAAATAAATAAAATAAAGATTTGATTGATTGATCCCGCTCTCTCTGAGTTCCTCGTATCACGGCCTGTTCAAGGAGCTTTGTCAGTCCTTTCCACGAAGGAGAGGGGCCTTCGGGACATTCTTCACGGCCCAAGAAAAGGTCGAAGGTAAGTCCCACCATTGGCGTTCGTGGGGCGGAGGGTCCCCTTCCCGGGCGGCCGATGAGTCGACTTCAGTCGAGAGTTGCGGCTGAGGCCGCTGGCTTCCGGTGCCCCCATCAGGCCAGCCTGCCGAGACTCCGTCGATGAAGTCGAGATTTTCTCGATCCGTTAGATGGGCTGTCGACTGGAGAAGCCGACAACCCTCCTTCACCAGTTCCCCTGGTGGATACCGAGGATCTGCCTCGCCTTCTGGGCGCAGTCCCGGTTAAAGTGCCTGAGCCGAGGGAAGGCAGGTGTCCCCCTCCCTTCCCAGACCCACCCTCGGTCCCCGGTCTCGGTCTGGGACCTCTTCTCGGTCAAGCCGTTCCTGCCCGACATCGGCGGTCTCCGGTCTCGTGCAAGTAAGCGGTGGCGCCGTTCTTCTCGTCATCCTCCTCGGGTGAGGAGAGGCTGCGGCGCCAAGTTGCGCCCGGCGCTACGAGAACTTATGTGGCGAGAAGTTGCTGTTGTCCGGCCCTGGCCGACCCACCAAGACCCGCCATTAGTGGCTGTCACCTGAACGATCAAGCAACCACTGCTCCAGTCGAGTTGCCGCCCAGGGCGGTTGTCGGCCGAAACCAGCTGCTCCACCAATTGTGGTGGAACCTCCGCCTCCACAACCGAAGTCGGGGCACTGACCAAGAATTCTCGGTCGGGTCACGGCCTGCCCCAGAGGTTGTCGGTCACCCTCACTCCGATCGTCCTCGGCAGGTGGAGGGGTGGCTCAGGCCGAGCAGCTCTTTGCAGACTCTTCAGAATCCGGCGACGATTCCTCCCTGTTCTCCAGGCAGTTCGATCTGTTTTCCTCCGGGGCAGTCAGTGGACGATAGCCCATCGTCCTTCTTCGGTCTGCTTGACTCATCTCGGAGTCCACCGGGATGCAGCTCGAGCCGTGCCCAAAGCAGGGCCAAGTATCCCTGACGGAGATTCTGGACCGAGGGATTCTGCCATGGAGGCCTTTCTGGTGGCTGAGGCCATTGTCGGCCCAGCCTGGAGCTTTGGCAGCGGCCTGCTTCCTGCCCTGCGCCCTGGCCAGGATAGGCCAGGAAGTATCGGTCCCTACAGCTCTTTGCCGGTTTCTCGGGCACCCTCTGCCGAGGGTTGGTCACCGACTGGCGTTTTCAGGCGTTCGGTAGCGCTCGGGATATGGATAAGCCCCGACAAAGAGTCCAAAAGCTGGACTTTGCGGCGCAAGGTGTACCTCGTCCTCCCTCGGCCTCCAACAGGCCAGCTCGGCCGTGCTGATGGCACACTTCTCCCACGCCCTCATGGGCTCCCTGGATGAGGTTGTTCCTCATCTCCCGCCTGACCTGGAGACCACGGTCCGCCAGGTGCGGACCAGGGTAGGAGCAGTGGCGAGCAGCTTCAGACTGCTCTGGACATAGGTGATTCCTGTGCCAGGTCAGTAGCGGCCACGGTGGCCATGCGACGCTGGGCGTGGCTGAGGATATCCACCTTCACGGCAAATACCCAGCACAGTTGGCGGATGTCCCTTCTTGGGACTGACCTCTCGACCCTGGGTGGAGGGACACCTCAGCGGATCGAGAAGTCCAATGCCACCCTGGACTCGGTCACCTCCGCCCAGAGGGACAAAGGTTGCAGTCAGCAGCAGAAGTCTTTCGTCCTTGGTCCCTGCTTCTTGACCAGCCCAGCAGCACCAGCAACAGGGCCAGCAGGCTCGGCTTGAGCGTCCCAAACACAAGCCGGCTTCCTCCAACAGGAAGCAAGGAGGTAAAGGCCCAGGAGGTCCCTCGGCGGTCCTTCCTCAAGCCTGCCCAGTGACTGGTTGAGGGGTGCCACCCCAGCCTCGTCCTCTCCCTGGGTTCCCCATTGGAGGCCGGCTCCGCCACTTCCTTTCCGCCTGGTCGCTATCACCACGGACCGCTGGGTGTGGAGGTGGTAGGAAAAGGCCTGCCTCTGGAGTTGGAGCAGGTCCCACTTCGAGCCGTTGTCCTCGGGGCCATCGGGTCCGCAGCTCGCTGTCAGTCCGCCGAGCTGATATTGCCCTGCTCCTTGAAAAGAGGTAATCAGGAAGGTGGCGGATCCTCCTCAGACCCGGGGTTTGTGTCCAGGTACTTCCTGGTTCCAAAGCGGATGGGGGGCTGGCGCCCCATTCTCGACCTGCACGACCTGAACAAGTTCCTAAGGTCTCGAACCTTCAGGATGGTCACTCTGGCTCAGATAATCCCATCCTTGGAATGAGGCGTGTGGTTCTGTTCCCTGGACCTCAGGGCCTTGTTCTTTCCGTCCCTATCCGTCCGTCCACCAGAGATTCCTCCGCTTCAGAGTGGAGGGATCCCTTCTGAGTCTCGGGCCATGCCCTTGGCCTCTCCCTAGCTCCCAAGGTCTACACCAAATGCATGGCAGTGGTGACAGCATTCCTATGCATCGAGGACGGTGTACCTTACCTGGACGATTGGCTGATAGCAGCCCTCCAGACAGGAGGTGGAGTGGTCCAGAGATCTGGCCCTCAGGTTTGCTCTCAAGTTGGCCTCCTCATCAGCGAGGCCAAGTCGAGACTTCGTGCCAAAGCAGGTGATACTGTTCATCGGGGCAGAGCTCAACTCTCTGCGAGCCAGAGCATGGCTCGGCGGACAGGGCCGAGGTTCTTTCCTCCTTTGCCCAATCATTTCTGGTTGGGCAATTTGCCTAGCCTGGGAATTCCTCGCCTCCTGGGCCTCATGGCGGCCTGCACCACCGTGGTCCATTGGTACATCGTCCCCTTCAATGGGGACTAGACAGCCAATGGTCACAATGCTGCGATCCGTTGGACCAGCCCGTGACAGTGACCCAGGAGATGTGGAGCAGCTCTCCAATGGTGGATCGTTCCGGCACATCTGCAGGAGGGCATCCGTTCGATCCGCCCGAGCCGGCGGTCTCTCTTTCGACCGATGCATCTGTGATGGGTTGGGGTGCCCATCTGGGGAACACCGGCGCACAGCCTCTGGTCCCCTAGGAGTCCCGTTGCCACATCAACCTGCTGGAGCTCAGAGCGGTCCATCTAGCTCTCACTGCCTTTGCTCCATTTCTCACGGGGTCAAGTGGTTCAGGTCCAGACGGACAACACCACGACCATGTACTGTCTGAACCCGGCGGGGGAGGCGGGCCAGCTCCATGCTGTTATGCAAAGAAGCTCTCCAGATATGGTCCTCGTACAGCCTGAGGCGGATCTCTCCCAGCTATCTACATGGCAGGAGCCTCCAACACCCTGGCCGATGCCCTAACCCGGATAGGGTCTGCGTCTCACAGTGGTCTCTCCTGCTGGAGGTAGTACAAGATCTGTTCTCCCACTAGGGCCGCCTCAGGTGGACCTGTTCAATTCCAGCCGGTACTGTGATGCACCGCGAGATTCGCCGTGGGGGGTTTATGTCTGTTTTAAGACCGAACTAAACTTCTAGTGTACTAGTTGAGGAGGCAGAGTCATTCGAGTGTACTGTAGTAGCAGGTGTAGGTTGTCTGATTGCCCTCATCTACCGTCCACCCGGTGATGGGAAGCGTTTCCTTCAGAAAGTGGCAGACTTCGTTGTTGACATGGCGTTGGAGTCACCAGACTGATGGTTCTGGGTGACTTTAATGCTGGATCAATGCGAACTCTCGCAATTTCTCCTAGATCTTCCCATATTACACCGGTGTTATGCCAAGTTCAGTGGCGGATCACCTTCAAAGTCGGACTACTGACTTTACAACCCTGCATGAACTGGGCCCTGATTACCTGAAGAACTCCTGATCCCTTACCATCCTGTGAGATCGCTCCGGCTTAGCGATGAGGGGTTGCTAGAATTCCAAGGGTGACCTTAAAATCTGCTGGGGCCCATGCCTTTATGTTTGCGGCCCTTCCTTTGGAATTCTCTACCCGTTGGATTAGAATGTACCGCGACCGTGGGAGTTTTAAACAGGCTTTGAAATCTTTCCTTTGGGAAAAAGCCTGTGGCTGTATTGTTTACTAATCGGACTCTGTTTTGATTTTATAATGTTGACTTTATTGTACTTGTATTGCGCCTTGATGCCTGAAAGGCGCACAACAAATAAAGTATTATTATTATTAATTTGGACAGCACTTCCTCCAGTTAATGACATCTCTGGGCCTCGCACAGGTGGTTACCACTGCTACTCATAAACTTGGTCACTCCATTGGCCTGATTTTCCTCCTAGGGATCGAGGCCTCCAGTTTGGGGTGGAACCTGTTGTGTGGTCCGATCACTACACTTGGGGGTTTAGTTTACTTTCCCAGTAGGCCTCCCCTGTGGAGATGGTCAGTGCGCCCTTTACAAGACATAAGTTCTCATATCTATCTACGGCATGACCTATCGTCCCTCTCTGTGGCAAGCAGTGACCCAGAGACCCTCATGCTGGCCTTAATATAGCCATCTCGGGGACACTGGATGTGATTGCTCCGTCCAAGTTCTTCCTCTCTCCCCTCGATCCCCTTGGTTTGATGGGATCTTAAGGAGATGCAGTGACGAGGATGAAGGCTAGAACGCCGCTGACGGAAATCTGCCCTTGATGCCTAATCGGCCTTAGATTGATGGACCATTATCAACGGTATCAATCCACAGTCACCCAAGAAGTGCAGAGTTCCTGTTCAGGGAGATTGTGGCAGCACAGAACCGACCAGCTCAGCTATTCATTGCTGGACAGACTGTGCAGCCAGCCTGTCTCAGGTTGGGAAAACGTTTTCACAGATAAGTGTGATGACCTTGCCGTTTCTTTACTGATAAGGTGGCTGACATCAGGGCAGGGCTCCAACCAGCGCATTCTCTGGGTGTTGCTTATGATCAGCATAAGGTCACTGTCCCTCGGTTTTCCGGTACCTTCAACCACCCGGATGTCATGCGGATCATCCAGGATGCACGCCCTACATGCTGTAGTTTGGACCCTGGACCAACTTCCCTGATATTGGTTGTCTTGATATCAGTCGAGTCCTAGCACGATAGTTTGGTGCTCCTTGAATCTGGGGAGTTTCAAACTCGCTGAAAGAGGCGGTAGTGATACCACTCTGAAGAAAGCTACTTTGGATCCAAACTGCCACGCTAACTACAGGCCAAACTCAAACCTCCTCTTTAGGAAGGTGATTGAGAAAGTAGTGGTGCAACCGAGGACCATTTAACCATCCATGACATCTGTGAACCCTCCAGTCCGGTTTTCGGAAGAGACCTAGTACCGAGACAGCGCTGGTTCGGGTGTTCAATGATCTCTTGATGGATAGGATCAGAAGAACCGCTCCATCTTGGTTCTTCTGGATCTATCATCGGCATTTGACACCGTGGACCATGGGCTGTTACTTAACCGTCTGAGGTACATCTGTGGGTAACTGGATCTGTTCACAGGTGGTTTACATCGCTCCTCACTGGAAGAGCACAGAGAGTGATATCTGGAGTGTTTTCTTCAGATCCAGTGTCTCTGTCTTGTGGGGTTCCTCAAGGTTTGGTTTTGTCACCCATGTTGTTTGCGGTGTCGTGCTACCACTTGGAGACATTGTAGGGTGGTATGGGCTGAGGTTTCATTGTTATACTGATGATACCCAGCTCTACCTTTCTTTGCACCCTGACCAGGTAGTGCTCTCTCGGTCTTTAATAACTGTCTCAAAGAAATCCAGGAGTGGATGGATATGAGCTGGCTGAAGTTGAACTCTGGTAAGACTGAAGTGATGGTTGTGGAACCTGGTTGCTGGACAGGAGGTCTGGGTAGTGGATCGCCCTCTGGACTTGTTCTCGAGGAGTCCCGCCCCACTTCTGACCAGGTGCTAAACCTGGGGTGATTTTTGATGAAGGGTTGATCCTGCAACGCAGGTGTCAGCTGTCGTCAGATCTTCCTTTACCATCTAAGGAATATCACCAGGATTAAGCATCTGGTTCCGTCCAGCGACCTTCTTGTTTTGAGTTCACGCCTTTGTGTCCTCTCGCTTAGATTACTGCAATTCCCTATACCTAGGGCTTCGGGGATGGAAATCTGCCACCCGAGCTGGTGCGAAGCAGCAGCCCGGTTATTGATGGGGCGTCTCAGACTTGTCATATTACACCGTGCTGCCTTAATTGCACTGGCTGCCAGTTCATGGTGGATCTCCTTTAAAGTTGGTTTGCTGACTTTTAAGACCCTACGGACTGGGCCCGACTACTTGAAGAGCTGCTGGTCCCTACTGCCTGGGTGATCGCTTCAGCTCGGCGCGCGAGGGCTGATAGAGACTGCTAAGGTGCTTGAAATCTTCGGAGCCAGATCTTTATATTCGTGGCTCTCTACATTATGGAATTTTCTACCTCGTCTGTTATGGGAGTGCACAATTGGAAAGTTTTAAATCGACTTTAAAGACCTATTTAGGCCTATGGAAGTGATTAGTTGACTGTAACAGTATATCGTTGTTGGTTTGGTTTAAATTGTTTCTTTTCATCTGTTTGATTTTATCTTGTACCATGCCTTGGTTTTGAAAGGCGCTTCAAAATAAAATATTATTTATTATTATTATCTGTCAGTGAGGTCGAAATCATGATCGATCCCATCGATCAGATATCGCCGACTCGATCGACAACCCCTCGATCAAACCCCTAATCTGGTCTTTCCAGATGGCGAGACCCAGCCTGCTGGGACTCCAATCAGAGATGTGGTCCTGATCTGGAAATCACCAGTCCTGCTGGTCTCTCGAGCGACCGAGTCGACCTGCCGAATCTCGATTGAGGTCTCCTGACCCGTCATCTGACAGGCGAGGAAAGAGCATAAGCACTCTAAAAGAGGCAGCGCATCGGTGCGTCCTCGTCCTCCTTGGATGAGGAGAGGATCCGCGGAGCTCCATCAGCATTACGAGGGGCCTCGTGGCAACAGCCTCATTTTGACCGGGCACAAGCCCACTCTGGCTTCTACACTAGCCATTACCTAGCTTTCACCCTCTTAGGCCAAAGCCGACTGCTTCCGAGCCATTAAATCGTTCCTCAGCCTGCAGGACTGGCAAAACCATCTGTTAGGCTCAAAGCGGTCTCTCCACCGATTGTGGTGGAACCACCGCCCAAACAGCCTGTGGGAGGGGCTCCTTCCAAGGAAGACAGACCAGACACGGGCTTCCCCAGCGTTGTCGGTCACAGTCAACCTGGACGCCCTTGGTGGGTGAAAGTGACCTGGGTTGTGAGGCCTTTATATCCGGATTCCTGGATTCGGACGTCACCAGCTTGCATTCACATCCAGGTGATGATGAATTGACCACTGGCCTGAGACGGACCTTGTCTTTTCAAGGGATCCTCGTCATCTCTGAATCTACAGGATACCCTAGAACCAATCCAGAAAAGGCAGACTACATTCTTAAGGACATCCTTAAGAGAGGGATACCCGATGGAGGCCTTTCCTGTGGCTGAGGCTATTGTCAGCCTGACCCTAGAACTTTAGCAGCACCCTGCCTCTTGTCCAGCTCCATCTGCCCACATGGCCTGGAAGTATGCAGTCCCATGGGGTTCCTTGCGGGGTTCACAGAGCACCCTTGACCAAGAGCCTGGTGACCGCCTCTGTATTCAGGCGTACTGGCAGTTCTGCCGACACTGACCGACCTCCTGATAGAGTCCAAGCTTTTGAACCATTCAGCCAGGAAGGTCTGCTCGGCTTCCTCCTTGGGCCTCCGTCAGGCAAGTTCGGCTGTCGTCATGGCACACTTCTCTCACGCCATTCTTTAGCTGCTAGATGAAGTCCTCCCGTCTCCCGCAGACATGCAGACCACGGTCAAGCAGGTCCGGGGCAGGGCTGAGCTGCTGCCATACAGCAGCTTCAGGCGGCCCTGGACATTGAGGATTCTTGTGTCTGCTTGATGGCTGCCACAGTTGCCTCTCATCGCAGGGGCTTGACTGAGGCTCTCCTCTTTTCTGGCGGATACCCAGCAAGAACTAGCTGATGTGCCCTTCTCCGGGACTGACTTGTTCAGCCCTGGAGTGGCCGGTCACCTTCAGCAAATTGAGTAGTCCAATGCCACCTTGGACACTACTTCTGCCAAGTTCTTTGGGCAAGAAAAGCAGAAGAAAAGAAGAAGCCTTTCTAGGGTGTGGATATGTTGTTCATCCATACTCTCTGGCATGTCCCTTCCCTTTAAATCTGGCGGAAGTCTTCAAGCTGGCTCCTCCCACCCACCCGGTGGTAAATACAGGCTCCGCCATGACACTAGATCTTCCTTTCCGCTGGGAGATTCATGTTCCCTCGTGCTACTTTAGCAATTCATAGGCCCTGGATTTGCAGCGTCCAGTTTCCTGCAAATTACTCTAAAACTCTTCAGAGTTAACGACTCCTATTACAGTGCATCGGACATGGAGGGCGATACGTCCCCAGATTTTGCTGGTGTACCTGTGGCCAGAACATGCTGCGCGCAATCCTCCACCTCTCGTGTGTCTATTGCCTGGGTGTGAACATGACTTCCCGTCTTGTACCTTTTGTCTGGCCTTCCATCCCAACGTTCTGGATGACCATGGCGTACCTAAAATTGGGAGACCAGAGCTTAGAAACCCACAGGTAAAATTGAAAGAGCCGAGGTGGGCGTTTTCACTGCCGCGTGATCCACCGAGCAGCGTGATCCGAGCAGTGGGCCGGATGAAGGCTTTCAAGGAGAGCGGCTCAGGCCTGGCAGTCGAAGCTTTTCGTTCCGCCAACCTTGGCTCTACTTTTACGGGCTCCTTCGAGGAGTTGTGCCAGTCTCTCTCCACCAGGGTGGCGCCCCTCGGGCTCGCCTCCTCCGCCCTCGTAAGAGGATAAGGACCCCAAGTCGTCTTCTAAAGGAGATGCTTCTGGGACCGGAGAGGTCCAAATCCCAGAACACATGGTCTCGACTTCAGTCGAGATCGCTTCCTTAGCCCGCCCGGCTTTGCGGACCTTCCGTCTGGCCAGGGACCCGAGACCAAAGAAATGGCAGAACCGGCTGAGTTACTCTCTCCCAATCGAGCCTTTATCGCCGACTCTGGTCAAGATTCCTTAGAAAGGACCCTGTCCTTTCCTTTCCCGATGAGGAGACACTGCCCTCGGGTGTCCGATCGGGAAAATGTCGGAACCTCTGTTTTTACCGACTCCAGTGTCTCCTGATCGACCGAACTGACCCTGTCAGCCTCGTCGAGACCAGGACTCCTTGATCGAATGGCGAAGGAGCCTACAAACACTTCGAAGAAGCGAAGCACAGATCCTCATCCTCCTCGGACGAGCAGAGGCTTCGACGGAAACTCATTCGACACTATGAGGATCTGATGTGGCAAGAGCTGATTTTGACTGGGCAGAACGGCTCCACCGCCGCCCGCCATCACTTGTTCCCACCTCCTAGGCCGACCCCACCCCTCTGGAACCAAAGGCCTCGGTTCCACTGCCCGTGGGGCCGGCCCATATCCTGGCTCTGCCTATTCCAGTCTCTCCACTGATTTTGGTGGAGCCACCGCATAAGCAGCCTCAGGGAGGGCTCCCTCAAAAAGAGGACCTCCAGACACCGGGCTTCCTAGGCGTCTGTCGATCACGGTCGTCCCCATCGCCTCGGCGATCAAGGGAGACCTAGGTGGGAGACTCATTGTACACCGACTCTTCGGACTCGGATGACACTGGATTACACTCTCATCTGAGGATGGCATCCATGGCAAGATTGGAGGAAGGTCCTTCCTCCTTTCAGGACATTCTCCGCCTGATCTCCGAATCCACCGGAATGCCCTGGAGCCCATCCAGAAAGGCGGAGTGCCTCCTTACGGATACCCTCAAGGGGGACACCCTGAGGCCCTTTCCAGTGGCGAAGCCATTGTTGGCCTGGCCCTTGAGCTTTGGCAACGTCCTACTTCCTGCCCAGCTCCATCTGCCTGCATGGCCCTGCAAGTATATGGTGCCCATGGAGTCCTGCGTGCTTCACAGAGCATCCTTCGGCCGAAAGCCAGTGACTGCTTCTGTGTTCAGACGAGTGGTAGTTCAGCTGACACTGACCAACCCCCAGACAAGGAGTCCAAGAATATGGACCATTCTGCTGCCGTAGGGTCATCGACCTCCTCCAGGCCTTTCTCAGGCCAGTTCGGCTGTTATCATGGCACACTTCTTTCATGCCCTCCTAGGGTCATTGGATGAAGTCCTTCCTCATCTCCCAGCGGACATGCAGACCACAGTGAAGCTGGTCCGTGATCAGGGCCGTGCTGTTGCAAAACAGCAGCTCCAGATGGCCCTGGACATTGGAGATTCCTGTGCCCGCTCTTTGGCAGCCGCAGTGGCCACTCACTGCAGGAGCTTGGCTGAGGCTATCCTCCTTTCGGCGGATACCCAGCACAAGTAAGCTGATGTGCCTTCCGAGACACCGGCGTCTTCGGTCCAGGAGTGGCTGGTTACCTCCAGCACATAGAGCAGTCCACTGCCACCTTGATGCTACCTCTGCAAGCGATTCTTGCGGCAAGAACCAGCAGAAGCGCAGAAGAAGCCTTTCGGCACTCTTCCCTGCAGTTAGGCAGCCTTCCTATCAAGGAAGCCAGCAACAAAGCAGCAACAGCAGGCTCAAGCTTGCGCCCAGGCCCAAGCAGGGTCCTCAGCAGCCCCGTTGAGGAGGCCAAGGTGCGGTCCAGGAGCCTCCTCCTCCTCCTCCTCCTCCTTCTCTAAGCCTGCTCAGTGATGGGCTGGGGTTTGCTACCCTACACCCGTCACGCCAGCTCTGGAGTTCTCCTGTGGGGGCGGCTCTGCCACTTTCTTTCCGCCTGGTCGATATCACCTCGGACAGGTGGGTTCTAAGATGGTCGGCCAGGGAGTGCCTCGAATTGAGCAGTACCCTCCCAGCCCAGCCCGTGCCCTCGGAGGAAAAGATCTCAGCTTGCACTATGTTGACTCTTCAGACAACATTGCCCAGCTCCTCCACAAGGAGGCGGTAGCTCCAGTGCCGGATCCTCCTACAGACCCAGGCTTTGTGTCCAGGTATTTCCTGGTGCCCAAGCGGACGGGGTTGGCGCCCATCCTAGATCTCCAGGACCTGAATCAGTATCTCAGATTTGCACCTTCTGGATGGTAACTCTGAACCAGATCATACCACCCTGGAGCGAAACATGTGGTCCTGTTCACTGGATCTGCAGGGACGTGTTCTTCCACGTCCCAATCCGTCCATCCCATCAGCGGTTCCTCCGGCTTCTGGGTCATGGGGACCATGTACGATTTCGAGCCATGCCATTCGGCCTGTCCTGAACCCGAGGGTCTTCACCAAGTGCATCGCAGTGGTGGAGCCTTCTCTGGTGTCGAGGAGTTCAAATTTACCCTATCTCTACAACTGGCTCTGGCAGGTTCCTCCCTCCAGGAGGTGAGAGATCCAGGCATCTGGCTCTTCAACCTGCTTCCAACTAGGCCTCCTGATCAAAGAGGCCAAGTGATTCGTGCCCTCTCAGATGATCCGGCTTCCTCGGGGCAGAGCATGACTCGTCCAGCCAGAGCTGGCTCCCG
Organism: Neoceratodus forsteri; assembly: GCA_016271365.2. NCBI lineage: Eukaryota > Metazoa > Chordata > Ceratodontiformes > Ceratodontidae > Neoceratodus > Neoceratodus forsteri. Next base: position 333,946,639 of record CM057449.1, read on the forward strand.
GTGAGACAGGGTGGAGGTTCTTTCCTCATTTGCCCAATCATTTCTGGTTGGCACTTGCACCCTGCCTGGGATTTCCTGCCTTCTTGGTTACATGGCGGTGTGCCCTCAGTGGTCTGTTGGGCCAGATGGCATATCGCCCCTCCTGTGGGAGCTGGCCACTTAGGGAACTCAGCGCCACGGTCATTTTGACCAACTGATCACTGTGACCCAGAAGATGTGGGATGCTCCCCAATGGTGGACCGCCCCAGACCGGTTGCAGGAAGGATCCGTTGTCCGCTCCAAGCCGGCGGTCGTTCTTCGACCGATGCATCACTCATTGGCTGGGAGCCCACATGGGGACAGCAGGGCCACGGGTTCTGGACCCCAAGGAGTCCCGATGCCACATCAACCTGTTGGAGCTCAGAGCAGTCAGACTGGCACTGTCAGCTTTTGCTCCTCAGCTCCGGGGTCATGTGGTTCAAGTCCAGACGGACAGTACCACAACCTTCACAGAGGCTCCAGTTCATCGGGGCAATTCTCGACATCACTGTGCAAGGCCTTTCTGCCTCTGGACAGGGGCCTCCCTCCAGTCTGCAGATTTCCTCCTATCGGACGCAGGAGGTCCCGCGAGTCAGTGCTTCGCCTGGGGCTTATGGCGCGGCCATCCCAACGATTCTCACACAGCGCCCACATGAGAATCTCTCAGTGGACTCTCCGATCTCAGTGGGATCAGCGGGTAGACGATCTGTTCTGATCTCTCTGCCGATGGCAAGAGACTTGCAGTGGTGGATGGTTGAGAAAATATTCGGGGGCCCTTTTTCATCCTCCCCGATCAGACTCTGACCACTGACGCTCAGGCTAAGGTTGGGAGCCCATCTGGGTCCTCACCAACCCAGGGCCTATGGTCAAAGAGGGAGAAGTTCTCCATATCAACGTGCTCAAGCTTGAGTAGTGCTGTATGCTCTCAGGCCCTTCACCAATTATCCTTCCTGGTCACCTAGCTATCCAAATGGACAACATGTGTGTGGTGTGGCACATCAACAAGCAGGGAGGGACTGGGTCCTACCAGCTGTGCAGGGAAGCGATGAGGGTTTGGGATTGGGCAGGCTTCACAACCTTCATCTCTTGGCGATCCATGTTCGGGAGTCGACAATGTCTGGCAGACAGACTAAGTCGTTCGTCGGCTCTACCACCACGCAGTGGGAATTGGACAAAAGTTCTAAAAGCATCTTCCAGATTTGGGGACTCCTCAGATAGACCTGTTCGCTTCCTCCCAAAGCAAAAGCTTCCAGTCTTTGCTCGCTTGCTCCAGAGCGAGACGCTTTCTGGAACGACGCTGTATCTCTAAGCTGGAAGGACAGATTCGTCTATGCTTTTCCCCACCCTCTGGTCCTCGTGTGTTACAGAAGTTGGCTTTAGAAGGAGCGAGAATGATTCTGATTGCTCCTTTCTGCAGGCAAATTTGGTTCTCTCTTCTACAACAATGCTCAGAGGTTCCTCCTCTTCCTCTTCCTTTATCTCCAGGATTGCTGACCCAGGATCAGGGACCCTGGTCCATCCGGGACTCAAGTCCCTTCATCTTCATGCATGGCTCCTGCAGTGCCAGCTTAATCTGGTTTTAGCGTTTCTCATAAGGTGGCTGAGATTCTGGTGGAGGCTAGAAAACCCTCCACTAGGTCCACCTACGCCATGAAATGGAAAAAGATTTTCTATCTGGGCTGTGGCCAGGAGCGTGGAACCCTTTTCCTGCCCTGTGACCATTCTGCTTGAGTACATGCGTCATCTTTTGACCTGGGTCTCAGTCACTCCCCTTTGAAGTCCATATGATTTATTTCAGCCTACCATGTCCTTTCACTGACAAGGCATTTGCCCAGCTGGAGGTATCCAAACTTTCCTCAGAGGGTCCTTCATCTCAGGCCCCTGTCCGGATTCAACTCCCCATGTGACTTGAACTTTGTCATCGAGAACTTACCTTCCTCCTTTCGAGCCTGCGGCTTCCGAGACTTGAAGTTTTTATCGTGGAAGACGCTATTCTTGGTGGCCATTACTTCGCTCACAGAATTTCCGAGCTCTAGGCCCTGATGTGCAAAACTTATCTGATTTTTTCTACAAAGAGCGAGTAGCTCTTCGCATCTAACCCTAAGTTTTTCCCGAAGGTGGTAGCGAATCTACCTGAATCAGTCTATTGAATCACCTGCCTCTTCACGAGTACCCAATCAGTAGAATACCTGGTTCCATACCATGGATGTTCACAGGATCCTGAGATACTACACCAATAGGACGAAGGATCTCAGAAAGACTGATCAGTTGTTTGTCTCTTTTGCTCACAAAAAGAAAGGCAATGCTTCTGTAAGCAATGCCTATCAAAATGGTTGGTCCATTGCATCACTTTCTGTTATGACAGTACAAGAAGACCCTACCGGTCAAGTCAGAGAGTCACTCCACTCGTGGAGTAGCAGCCTCTGCGGACTTGTTTCAGAACGTGTCTGCGGCAGACATCTGTGCTGCCGCCAGTCGGACTTCAGTCCATACCTTTACTAAACATTACAGTTTGACATTGCCTCTCGCCGAGAGCAGGCTTGGGTTAGTTGTCTTGCAAGGCCTCCTTCTTGAGACCTGCTAGATTATTGGCTACTTTTGAGTAGTTCCTCCTCGGTGCCTTTCATTTGTTCCAGACTGCTTGGGATTCTGTCCTATAGTAATTACCTACTGCAAGAGCCCTCTCAGTAAGATAGTACAGTTACGTAAGAACTTACCGTAACAGTAGATCTTCGAGAGAGGCTCTGCATAGGTAATACCTTCCCGCCTCCATCCCCTAGGCTTTTTCTGCTCCTTTTCCATTGAGGGAAATGTTGGCTTCTCTCTTCCGGCCTGTGGCGGAAAGAACTGGAAGGCGAGCGCCTGGGACCGCCTTTATACCGACGTCAGATGACACCAGTCACCTGACGGGGCGGCCTGGCCAGGGACTGCTAGCTAGAAATTTTTCCATGGGGTCCTGCCACCGGCCGCATCAGTCCTATATGTAATTACCTACTGCAAGAGCCTCTCTCGAAGATCTACTGTTACGGTAAGTTCTTACGTAACTGTACTTTCTAAGAGTGGTATATGTTGTTCATCCACATGGACCCACCCGACCTCCCAGGCTGCAGACGCACACAACCTGGCTTCCAGTGGGCTAGGATCTGACATCATGGGGTGGAGCCGAGGTATATACCACCCGGTGGGTGGGGAGCCAGCTTGAAGACTTCCAGCAAGTTTTAAAGGGAAAGGAACATGCCAAAGAGTGTGTGGATGAAGAACATATGCCACTCCTAGAACCACTGTTACAGGTGAGTAACCTGTTTTTACGCTTGAGTACGTAGCTGTACTTTTGAGTCCCCTTGACTGTACTACGCTTGGGTTTGAATCCCACCACAGCCACTGGCAGCCTCTTGCCTAAGTAGTTTGTAGGATAGCCGAGCGGTCACTATCTTTATTAACAAAGGTACAGTCTTTACAAAACCCTTCTGTTTAAAATGTTAGATTGCACAATGAGACCCCAGGCAGAGTTGATAAGAAAATTATGAAAGTTTATTTAAATAAAACAACACAGTAAATTCTACAATTTGGAAGAATTTTGAGTGCAGACAATACCAAAAATAACACTGGGTGGTTTACAGAAAACACTTTATAGTGTTGTTCTAAACTATACCTTGTTCTGAGGTTTTTAGTCTAGAAAAGTATCATTTTTGAGAATAACCTTCTCTCAGTGTAGGCGAAAAAGTATTTTAGAAACACAAGATTTGCGAAATTGAAAATCCATTTCTGAATTTCCTACTGTAGCAAAACTCCAGTTTTATCTTCAAAAGAGAAGTCCTTGTTCCCAAATAATGACTTAATTTCTGTTTTGCATGTGAAAATCAGTTTTCCATAGAAACACAGGTCTTGTCCTAAGGGTAGTCCAAGACCCTATATACTTAAACCAAAGTATATACTGTAACAGCTTAAGTTCTTCTCAGCTCTGAGATGTCCCAGCAAGGGTCCTTCTCTAGGGTGTTACTTTAGCTAGTGCGCTGTTTCCAAAATGTGTGTCTATTAAATACAAGCTGAATGATTGCCTGACCCTACCCTTAGCTAAGGATGCAACAGTTTCACTGGTCCTGCAGGTGTCACTGAGGTTCCCTGTCATATTTGGTTTCTGCATAACCTGATTCTGTTTTTATAGTATATGATCTTAAGCTGGCCTTCTCCTGTTATGAAAAGGCTAAGGGTCTAGTTTGACCATTCAATCCAAGATTGTATGACTGTTATGGTACATAAACCTGTTGATTCCTTAATCTAGATAAAAGCCAGGCCCACCCTGGCTTTTAACAGAAATTCTTGTTATTTTGTTCAACTCTTCTGGCCTTTTAAAGGGACAGTGTCTCAACTCTAAAGTACATTACAGCACATACAATAAGAACATTAATAAAGGATGTCCAGGGAAATCGCTGTTGCATGAGATCAACTGGCTCAACTCTTCCGAACTGTCGACCAGGCTGTGCAGCAGCCTGTTAGCAGGTCCGTCGAGTTTTTCACAAAGTTAATGCTAAGCGTCCCCTTGACTGTACTCACGCTTGGGTTTGAATCCCACCACAGCCACTGGCAGCCTCTTGCCTAAGTAGTTTGTAGGATAGCCGAGCGGTCACTATCTTTATTAACAAGGCGTATAGTCTTTACAAAACCCTTCTGTTTAAAATGTTAGATTGCACAATGAGCCTGACGCTACCTGCACATCCAGTAGTGATAAGATTGCTCGATCTTACCGAGACACAGCTCTTGCAGCAGGTTACACACTAGGACTGAAGCGGCAGGCATCAGGACCCCATGGAAAATATAGCTAGCTATCTTCAAGCGGGGACCTTGCGTCGAGTCCGCCTCCGGCGTCAGGCGTGGTACATAAGGGCAGTCCATAGATTCCCCAGTTCTTTCCGCCGTCGACTTGCATGTCTCGACCCTTCCGGTTCAGTTCTAGGCGCAATGCGTGGTAAAGTGTTTTCCCTCACGGAAGTCGTTCTCTACAATCAAGTTTCTTCTCAGATGTCTCTCCGACCTCCGGTCACTCCTAGAAGTATGCTCAACAAAGGGCCCGGCTTTTCGCAGAGCAGAAACAACCCTGACCAAAGCCAGCGTGCCTCTAAGCCGGTCCAGCCAGCGGACCCTCAGCCGCCACAGCCTGACTCCTTCCCGGCCCCTGCCCCTCAGGATCAACGGGATGTCATGGTCGGGGGTCGCATTGCGAACTTTCTGCCAGGATGGCAGACTATAACCACCGACAGGTGGGTTTCTATAGCTGGTCGGGAAGAGGCCACTTTATAGAATTCGCGGAAAAGCCACCCCGAGGCCTCCTTTGCTCCCGGTACCCGGGTCAGCACAAGTCACTGATCAGGCAAGAAGTACTCAGGGCTTCTACAAAAGGGGCGATAGAGCACGTCCCAGAGAACCAGAGAGACAAGGATACTATTCCCACTTCTTCCTGGTTCCAAAGAAGACAGGGGACCTCCGTCCGATTCTGGACCTCAGCGACCTTAATTTTTCGGTTTGCATACAAAGATTCCATGGTAACTCTTCGGGTCTTATTCCCATGCTGAAGCAGAGCGCTTTTAGCGTCTCTAGATATGCAGGGCGCTTACCTGCACATCCCCATAGCTCAAATGCACAAGAGGTTTCTGCGCTGAGTTTCTCGCCATCATCTTCAGTTCGAGCCCTTCCATTCGGCTGTCATCGGCACCCAGTGTTTTTACCAAGTGCATGGCAGTAGTGGCAGCGCCTCCAAGGAGACAGGGCCATTATGTGTTCCCATACCTAGACGATTGGCTTTCATGGCCGCCTCAGAGAGGCGTTGTTATGGCGATCCAGAGCACCCAGGACCTGTTCCGATCTCTGGGTATCCTAATCAACCACGAGAAGTCTCTCCTGGTACCGCCAGAAGCTGCAGTTCATTGGCGCAGTACTGGACACCGTTCAGGAAGAGCATTTCTTCCAGGCGACAGAGCGGAGCGCATCAGATCCCTCATCAGGGAGCTTTGTCGAACAAGACTGTCCCAGCCAGGTCGGTCCTTAGCTTGCTTTCGGACACGTGGCTGCAGCCATTCCTACCGTCCTTTAGCAAGGCTCCACATGCGGGTAACTCAGTGGATGCTCAAGGTGCAATGGGACCAAGGTCGGTCAGAATCACGAACACCGTGAGTCGAGACTGGCAGTGGTGGCTAGACCCAGGGGCGCTGCAATGGGTGTCCGTTTATAGCACCGTCCCGGAGGTAACCCTCACCACAGACACCTTAGGTCTAGGGTGGGAGCACACCTGGACGGGGTGAAGTCCCAGGAACGTGGACCCTCTGGAGCCCACCTCCATATCAACGTCCTAGAGATGAGGGCGGTCTTTATGCCCTGCAGGCATTTCAGTCAGAGATCCCGCCGAGTACTCTCCTGCTTCAGACAGACAACACGGCGGTGATGTATTACCTCAACAAACAGGAGGCGCCTCTTACCCCTTTGCAGGAGGCCATGAGGTGTGGGATTGGTAATCCGACATGGCGCGAACCTGATCGCAGTACATGTTCCGGGGTGGACAACACAATTGCAGGCGGCCGAGTCGCTCCCAGGCCAGAGTCCACGAGTGGAACTTCTTCAGGAGGTAGCAGAGGATCTGTTTCTTGATGGGAACTCCAGAATTGGACTTGTTGCTTCCCCATCCAGCCAAAACTGCCCAATTTTGCTCGCTAGATCCGGGCCTGGTGTTTTCTGGCGGAGCATGTTGTCCCTCTCCTGGGCGGGACAGATTCCTCACGCTTTCCCTCCCTTCCCGTTGATCCAGAGTTCTTCTCAAACTGCGCGGGGGCATGCAACAATGATCCTGGTGGCCCCTTCTGGCCCAGACAGATCTGGTTCCCTTGCTAATTCAGCTGTCTCGGAACCTCCGCTCCCGTTGCCGTTCAGCTCCATCTCTTGTCTCAGGAGGAAGGTTCACTGGTCCACCTGGACTTGCGCTCACTGAACCTGCGTGCATGGCTCCTAGAACATAGCCATCTTGCGTCACGGGTCTCGCAAGAGGTTGCGGAAGTTCTTTCTGCAGCCAGAAAGCCGGCAACGCATGTGGCGTGACGCCATGAAATGGCGCTTTTTGTTTATGGCTCCAGCACGCCGACCTTTCCCTTTAGGTTGCTGGTGAAAGCGGTGTTAGAGTACCTGCTCTCCCTTTTTCCACTTGGGTCTCGCCTCTCCTCTATTAGGTGCATCTCTGTGCCATTTCAGCTTATCACCTCCTGGGAGGACATCGACAGTGGCACAATTAGATGCCTGTCGAGAGTTCTTGAGAGGTGTTACATCTTGAGCCGCCCATTAAGGACCCATGCCTCCATGGGGTTGCTCTTTGTCCTGGAGCAACTACATCCCTTTGGCCTGCCAGCGGATTGCGAGCTACGTTTTCTGTCGATGGAAAGCGTTGTTTTGGTTGCTGTTACATCAGCGAGAAGAGTTTCTGAGCTTCATGCTCTCATGTGCAAAGAGCCCTATTTAATTTTCCACGGGACAGAGTATCCCTGAGGATGAATCCTAAATTCTGCTCAAGGTGGTTTCCACTCACTCTCAATCAGGACATTGACCTGCCGTCTACTTCCTAATTATTCCAATAGAGGAGAGGTGCTGCCACACCCTGGATGTTCACCACCGCTTCAGGTACTACCTGAGCAGAACTAAGCAACTCGCTCTTTGGAGCAACTTTTCATTTCCTTTACCGAAGGATGATGGGCCAACCAGTATCCAAACAGTCCCTGTCTCGCTGGCTTGTCCAGTGCATCTCGTACTGTTATGATATCAAACGAAAGCCCCTCCAGGAGCAGTCCGGGGTCATTTCACTAGGGTGTGGCCACCTCCTTTGCAGCACTTGAAGCGTCTCCCCTTCAGCCATTTGCTGCAGCCGTGGAGCTCTGTACAGCCTTTATCAGGCATTATAGCCTGGACATTGCTTCAGTCGCCAGCGCGAGCTTGGCTTGGCGATGTGCTACAGGTCTCCTGTCCTAGATTCAGGACCTGGAGCGTTCCTTCAATTTCCTCCTCCTCCCAGAGTTTGCAAGCGCTACTGCTTGGGAATCAGTCTAATGGTGTAACCTGCTGCAAGAGCTGTGTCTCGGTAAGATAGTACAGTTACGTAAGAACTTACCGTAACAGTAGATCTTGAGAACAGCTCTTGAGCAGTACCCTCCGCCCACCTTCCCCCTTGGAGGAGGCATGACTTTAGCCTTTGTTAAGCAGGGATTTTTCCCTTTTGTCTTCTGCCGTGGATCCTCGGTCTCCCATTTCAAGGTCGGTCTGCGGCGAAGTCTCCGGCCGGAGAACTGGGAATCTGGCGGGACCGCTTTATGTACTACGCCTGACGCCGGAGCGGGACCGATGTCGAGGCGGTCCCCGCTGAAGATAGCTAGCTAGAATTTTTCCGTGGGGTCCTGATGCCTGCGGATTCAGTCCTAATGGTGTAACCTGCTGCAAGAGCTGTTCTCGAAGATCTACTGTCACGGTAAGTTCTGTGTAACTGTACTTTTCTTTGCAAATAAGGTGGCCGACATCAGGCAGGAGTGTCAGCTTTACTCTATGGGGATGCTGTTAGTCAGCGCCTGGTCACAGAGCCTGGAGTTTCCTGGAGTACCTTTGATCTGCCAGGTTCGTCGAATTATGAGGCTTGTCCAGGGATGCGCCCCACTTGCTGCAGTTTAGACCTGGGCCCTACTTCCTGATTTTGGTTGTAGTGATATCATTGGCCGGTCTTAGCCTCGGATTGTCTGGTGCTCTTTGGACTCGGGTGAGTTTCCCAGCTTTCTGAAGGAGGTGGTAGGATACCTCCTGAAGAAAGCTTCTCTAGAGCCGGAGAACCTAGCAACTACAGGCCTATCTCTGACCTTCCTTTTGTGGGAAAGGTTATTGAGAAAGTTGTGGCAGCTCAACTGAAGACCATTTAACCATCCATAGTTTGTACAAACCTCTTCAATCAGGTTTTTGTAAGAGGCATAGTACTGAGACTGCTCTGGTCGGGTGCTCTGTGATCTTCTGATGGTGAGAGATCGGAGAAACTGTTCCATCTTGGTATTCCTTGTTTTGTCATCAGCTTTTGGCACTGTGGATCATGGGTTCTGCTCAAGCATTTGAGGTTCATTTGTGAGCTGTTGGGACAGTTCTCAGATGGTTTACATCTTTCCTCGCTGGTAGATCTCAGAGATTGTTGCAGGAATATTTTCTTCGAGTCTTTCTCTCTCTGCCTTTAGGGGTACCTCAGAAGGCATGATGCTGTCGCCCATGTTAGTTGCACTGTATATGCTGCCCGTCAGAAACACTGTAAGGCGGTATGGGCTGAGGTTTCACTGCTATGCTGATGATACCCAGCTCACCTGTCTTTTGCTCCTGACCAGGTTAGTGCTATCTTAGTATTGAACAGCTGCCTTGTAGAAATCCAAGATTGGATGAGTTCCAGCGGTTTAAAGTTGAACCCAGGAAAGACTGAGGTTTTGTTGTGGACCCAGGTCATAGAACAGGGGCTGGAGGACTGATCTCCCTCTGGTTTAGTCCTGGGGCGCCAGATTCTTACTTCTGAGTGGGTGCGCTACCTGGGAGTGGTGCTGATGATGGTCTGACCTCCAACATCAGGTGTCTGCAGTCATCAGGCTGGTGTTTTACCATCTTAGGAACATTGCCAGGATCAAGCACCTTGTTCCATCCAACAGTCTGCCTGTTTTGGTCCACGCCTTTGTGACATCGCGCCTTGACTACTGCAACTCCTTTACCTAGGGCTTCCTGGGTTGATATCTGCCGTCACAGCTACGAGAACGCTATGTCTGCCATTGACTACTGGGGTATCAAGAAGAACCCATATTACCTCAGTGCTGCACGATCTACACTGGCTACCTATTCAGTGACGGATCATGTTTAAGGTAGGTTTATTAACTTACAGAGCCCTGCGGACAAGGTCCTGATTACCTGAAAAGAGCTCCTGGTTCTACACCCTTTGCGACAGTTTCGCTCGGCTGATGGGTTGCTGGAGATCCGTGGGTTTTGTTTAAAGAGTAAGTCTGGTGCTTTCGTGCCTTTGGGTTTATTGCTCCTACATGCAGATTCTCTGCCTTACGTAGCTACGTGAGTGCAGGACAGTGGGTGCTTTAAGCAGGCACTGAAGACCTTTCTGTGGGGTAAAGCTTACTCCAAACTTCTGTGATTTTATCTGTATTTATTGTAATTTGTTTTTATGTGACTATGCAGCACCTTGATTTGTGAAAGGCGCTATATTAAATAAAATTTATTATTATTTTATTATATAGGCCTATCTTGCCACACCCATCACTGTCACTGATGTCTTAAAATGTTTTGCAGGCTCAAGAAGCATGTGGACCTTTGGAGATTGATGCAGCTCTGAGCCTCATCAGGAATCTTGAGAAGAACATGCAGGAGGCTAAGTCTGCCGCCGCTGAGGGTAAACTACTGCCGTTACCTGGTGAGACGGTAAGGCCTGCCCTCATTTATAGTATAGCTTTTACCTTGAACTCCAGTGCCATTCTTCTCTGTACAGTAAAGAATTCATCTGTGCACCAATGATTTTTTTTTTTTGGGTGGGAGTTGTTTGGTAACTGTGCAAGGCGTAACGCACAACGCCTTTTTCAGGGGTGACCTGGTAGCACTGGGGAGGTGAAGTGACTTGCTCAGGGTCACACAGTATGCAAGTGGAGGCTGGGAATTAAACCTAGGTTTGCTGGATGTACGAGGCTCATTCATAGCTTGTTACTCTAACCTCTAGGCTATACTACCAGCTTTCACCATGAACATACCCGTGCATACAGTAATACATCAGAATTGGCCAGGTGAGATGATCCAAGTCTAGGAACATGAGCTGTGGACTGCTGGTGACTAAGCTGAACTGGTTGAAGACCCATATTATCTAATGAAAGCAGGGCTTGTTCCATTCCAAATTGACCTTCCCTGGGGAAAAAAAAAACTTGTTCCAGACTCAGGCCTCTCCCAGTCTGATGTAAAGCAGTAATAGATCCAAACCCCTCTTCCAGTTTGAATCAAAGTAATCCAGACCCCACTCTCCAATCTGACATAAGCAATTACTGGCTCAACCTTACCCCCATCTGAGGTGAGAAGTACCAGACCTTGGGCTGGTCTTTCAGCGCAGGGTTGCAGTACTAGAGGCTCTGGAACCGCAGTGAGGAGGGCAGATGCCTCCAACTGCCACCTCATGCCCCTTGCAGTTTCTGTCCATGATGCTTCCAGGGATGGGGCCAGAGAAGAACAGGAAAAAACACTGCCGGGTGAGAGGATGAACTGACATTCTCCCACAGTCCTACACCGCCAACTGGGCTGCTTGCCAAGCAGCTCAGCTAAACTCCTCTCAGGGCCTGGGGAACCCCAGAAGGCTTCTCCACAGGTAGCAAACTGGGGCACTGAATTGGCAGCAGGTATGTCTCAGAGATGGTGGTGACAGAGCTGGAGGGGTACATCGGCAAAGGGGTCAACCTGGCAGAGTAAGGGATTTAAATAACAGAAAAAGAGAAGTGCCAGACCCTGTCCCCCAGCTAATGAATGATGAATTTTAGGGACGTGGATATGTTCTATCCACACTTACTGGCAGTGTACTTTACCTTTAATATGTGCCGAAAGTCTTCAGGTTGGCTCCTCCCACCCACCTGGGTGGTATATCCCTTGGCTCTGCCCCATGATGCCAGATTTTCCTTTTGCTGGAAGAAGCAGGTTCCTCCTACCGCTCCCGTGTTGAGTAGGCCCTAGCGCTGAAATGTCCAGATTTACTTCCAAAACTGTAAATTCTTACAGGTTTCTGTCTTCAGCTTGATCTTAGATTATGACCGCAATGGATGACAAGTCCGTTGCCCAGATTTCGCTGGTGCCCATGAAGGCAGAAGATGTTCTGGACCTACCATCACGCCACACGTCGTCTACTGCTGGGGCCATGATCATGATACCCAGGCTCATGACATTTGCTGGTCATTGCATGCAGTGGTCCTCGAGGACTGCCTCGCCTGCTTTAAGTTGGGCCGCCTGGAAAAACTACGTTTGCCGGTCAAATCTAAAGATGCCCTGTTGGTGGTCTGCAGCTTTGTGGTCCACTGAGCATTTGGAACAGTTTACGGCTTTTAAGCGGAGACGACTCTGGTCAGCTGTGGCAGTGTCTCGGCTATTGCCTTCTTTCCACTCCAGTTGGGCTCCACTTTTCTGGCTCCTTAAGGAGCTGAGCTGAGTCCTCCGAACTAAGAAGCAGGGCTCTTCTGGTTCGCAAAGCTCCCACTTTGTAAGAAGGAGTTGAAGAAAGAAAAGAGAAGACTCACTGTCGGTGTTCCTGGGACTGGGAATGTTCTCAGCTCTGACTCCAGGTTTTGACTACGATCAAAACCATGGCCTTGGCCATTGGCTTCATGGAGACTCTGTCAAGCCAGTTGGTCGAGATGCTGGTCAATGATGCAGCTGAGATTTTTCACCTATCAACCGGTTGTCATCTGAAGAGGCTAACAATTCTCTTTCAGGACTCGGTCCTGCCCATGACCTCAGAAGGCTGCTAGTCTGCTGAGCATTACCCTCCGGTCACCGACCCAGACCAGGAGCGTGCATTCTCTGGCTCCACCTAGATCAACCCCGTCGGCACCCCCAGCGGATGAGGTCTAAGTCTTGGTCCTCCTCCAGTGGGTTGAACAGCTTCCACTGTCATCGGCGCCCTCTCTCAATGCCACGGGAAGCGGGCGCCACCACTATTCTTCATTCCCCTATCTCTCCTGTGAGGAGACTCTGGCGTGTTGTGTCGATGCTATGAAGACCTCTATATGGCAACAGTTGGTGCTGGCCAGTCCAGTCGGCCCTGGCTCCCACCAGCCATCATGTGGCTGTTGCCCGACAGGCCAACACCGACTCCCCTGTGGTTGGTTGAGACCGTCCCTCCCCACCATGGAGCCGGTCGAGACTATGTGGATGAGCCAAAGCCAGCCTCTCCACTGATCGTGATTGAGCCCGCCAGCCAGCAGCTGACCGGCACTTTGACTAAGGAGTCTCGGCTGACCAAGGTCTTCCCATCGACTGTCTGTCACTCTCTCACCTGACCACACATGGGGGTGAGGGTGACTCGGATGGTCGGCCGCTTTATGCGGACTCTTCTGATCCGAGAATTCTCACTGCACTCCTGTCCAGTCGACATGGAGTCCGTGAGGATCTCTCAATGGAGGAAGGGCCCACTTCCTTCATGGGCATCCTCCGCCTCATCTCTGAATCCACTGGATGAAACTGGAGCCCGTCCAGAAGCGGGCCCACTATCCCTCACAGAGATTCTGGACAAGGGGACTCTCCGATGAAGGCATTCCCAGTGGCCGAGGCCATTGTCGGCCCCGCCCTGGAGCTTTGGCAGTGCCCTCGTCCTGCAATATGCCCTCTGCTCAGAAGGCTTGCAAATGTGGTGCCCACCAGTACCCTCTTGGTTTCATGGAGCACCCCGCTGAGGGGTTGAGGCCGACTCTGTGTTTCCAGTGCTCAGCAGTACCGGGATGTCGACAAGTTGCTGGACAAAGAGTCCAAGAAATTGGACCATGCGTACAAAATATGCTGCCTCCTCGCTCGGCCTCCACCAGACGAGCTTGGCCGTCATGACTGCACACTTTGCCCATGCCCTCTTGGGCTCTTTGGATGAGGTGATTCCTTGCCTATCTGCGGATCTCCAGACCACAGTGAAGCAGGTCCGAGATCAGGGCCATACTGCGCCAAGCAGCAACTTCAGATAGCTCTGGATCTGGGGATTCTTGTGCCCACTCGGTGGTAGCTGCAGTTGCTATGTGTCGTATGGCTTGCTGCAGATTTCAATCTTTACGCAGACACTAGCACAAACTTGTGGATGTTCCATTCCTGGGCAACTAACCTGTTTGTGCCCCATATGGAGGTCACCTCCAGTGTATCGAGAAGTCCATTGCCACCTTGGACTCCGTTACATCAGCAGAAGGATCCCAAGGGCTTGAGGCAGCAGAAGTGAAAGCCCTTTGGTCCTCCATTTCTGCAGCAAAACCACCCAGCATGAGCCAGGCCAGCAAGCTCAATCCTGGCGACTCAGGCCCAAGACAGTGGCCTTGGTGATCCATAAGCCCGGAGGCCCTCAGCCAGTCTTCCTCCTCCTCCAAGCCTGCTCAGTGATGGGATGGGAGTGCCATCCTCATATCCGTCCACGCGTCCCTGGATCCTCCTCTGTGGGGCTGGCTCCACCACTTCCTTTCTACCTGGTCCGCTGTTACCATGGGACAGGTGGGTTCTGGAGGTGGTTGGTCAGGGTTTGCCGCTGTGATTCGGTGTAGTATCCTCCAAGCCAAGCTCGCTCCATGGGAGGACTTGCTTTCCGCAGACACTTGGTTGCCTCTTCAGACCCATATGCCCAGCTGCCCACAAGGAGGTCGTGGTCAGTGTAGCGGATCCTCCAACACCAAGGGTTTGTATCCAGGTACTTCCTGGTGCCAAAGTGGATGGGGGCTGGCACCCCATTCTAGATCTGTATGATCTGAACATGTTCTCAGGTCGTGCACCTTCAGGATGGTTACTCTATCTCAGATCATACCATCTCTAGAGCAAGACATATGGTTTTGCTCCTGGATCTTCAAGATCTTTTCACGTCCCTCTCAGTCAGTAGCACGTAAGGTTCCTCTGCTTTTGAGCCGAGGAACCTCTGTAAGTTCAAGCCATAGCAGTGGTAGCTTACCTGAGGCCGAGGGGTCTGGGGTGTACCCCTCACTGGGATGACTGGCTGATTGCTGGTCCTTCCAGCTAGGAGGTGGAGTGTTCCAGGACCTGGCCCTCCAGATCTGCACTTGCCCTGCCTTCTGGTCAATGATGCCAAGTCTGAACTCATGCCCTTGCAGGTGATCAGTTTCATCGAGGCAGAGCTCAACTTGTACCAAGGCAGAGCCCAGCTCCCGGCAGACAGGGCAGAGGTTCTCTCCTCCTTGCCTGATCATTTTGGGTTGGACAGTTTGCCCTGCCTGGGACTTCCTGCTTCTTAAGGTTACATGGCAGCCTGCACCAGCGTGGGTCCATTGGGCTCATGAATATGCACTCTGAAATGGGAATTGTCCAGCGAGTGGTCTCGAGTGCAAAGGTCACTTCCACCAACTGGTCACTGTGACCCAGAAGATAGGGATGCTCTCCAGTGGTGGCTAGTCCCAGAGCATCTGCAGGAAGAGAATGCATTTGTCCGCCCGAGCCAACGATTATTCTGTCAAGCAATGCCTCTCTCATGGGCTGAGTGCACACCTGGGGTGACAGAGTCAATGACTGTGGACACCAAGGTCCTGATGCCATATCAACCTGCTGGAGTTCCGAGCAGTTCATCTGGCGCTGACTACGTTCCGCCTCACATTCGAGGTCAGGTGGTTGAAGTCCCAGATGGACAATACGACCATGCTATTTCAACAAACAGGGCAGGATGCACTCCCTGCCTCTGTGTAAGGAAGCTATCTGTGTCTGGACCTTCATGCGCAGCCTGGGCCAATGATCTAGCCATCCATGTAGCAGGGGCCTCCAGTTAGCTGGCGGACACTCTCAGCTGGATCGGTGAGGTGTCTCATGAGTGGTCTCTCCACCAGAGGTAGTACACAGTCTGTTCTCTCAATGAGGCACCTCAGGTGGACCTGTTCACCTCCAGGGAGAACAGGTTTTGTGTCCGCCCTGTGGCAGGTAACGCTGCAGGGGATGCCTCTCGAGGTCCTGGACCCCATGCCTCTTCTATGGCTTCCTCCGCTTCCTTGATCCACATGGTGCATCTCAAGGCCAGGAGGACAAGGCAAGGTGATCCTGGTGTCTCAGACTGGCCACGCCAGTTTGGTACCGCAATCTCCTCAGCCTCCACAGCAGGCTCCAAAGCGTCTTCTCTGCCTGGACCTGCTTTCCATCAGTCGGGAAGGTTCTCCACCCTGATCTTCAGTCTCTCTTCCTGACAGCATGGTTCCTGAGCAGCTAGAGTTCCAGGCTTTCGGTCTCTCTGAAGATGTCCTCACTGTTGTGGAGGCATCTAGGAAGGAGCTGATCAGGAAATGCTGTGCCTTCAATTGGAAGAGGTTCTCCATTTGGTGTAAGGGCAAGGGTTGGACCCTTTGTTTTGTGCAGTGGCTACATCCTTGACTACCTGTGGTCCTCTCTCTAAGTCGGGCCTCGGTCAACAACCCATAGTTGCATCTGGCAGCCATCGCTGCTTACGGGCATGGGCCAGTCAGCAGTCGGTGGTGCAAGCAAATCTGATCTGGTGCTTTTTAAGAGTCTTGACCACATTTCCTCTGTGCATGAACCACCACCCCCACCTTGGTATTTGCTGCTGGTTTTGGCAGAGCTCATGGGCAAACCATTTGAACCTATGCACAGGTGTAATGTGTCTTACCTGTCGGTGGAAGACCGCCTTCTTGGTGGCTATCATGTCAGCCAGAAAGATCAGTGAGCTTCAGGCACTCTAGGTGGAGTCTTCTTACCTGGTCTTTCACAGAGACAAGGTTACAATGCATCTCAACCTGAAGTTCCACCGAAGGTTGTGTCGGATTTTACCTTAGACAGGTGATTAATCTGCTATTGTATTTTACCAACCTAGACTCGGAGGCCGAGCACAGGCTCCATACTTTACCTGAGGTGAGTGTTCACTTATTGCAAAGCGTGTATGACTGAGTTCGGGAGAGTTTGCCAGCTGTTTGTCACCACGCTGAAGCCATACCTGGCAGACCTGCAGCCATGTGGATGATTGGCGGGTGGATTGTATCCTGCATTGATCTCTCTACAGGTTGGCGGTTAGGAGCCTCCCATGGGCTTAGGGCTCATTCCACCTGTCATACTGCTGCATTGGTGGCTGCATCCAGGATGTCCCTCTCCAGGAAGTCTGCAGGGTTGCTACCTGGAGGTCAGCACACACCTTCATTTCCCATTACCACACTGACCTCGAGTCACGATGGATGCTGGTTTGGGGCCTCAGTTCTCCAGTCTGTGTTCGCTAAGGGTGCACTCCTTGCCTCTCCTCCTGGAGAACTGCTAGAGCCTGCCAGAAAGTGGGATAGAACATCATATTTTAGGTAATCTCTGCAGCAGGTCATAGCACATGTGATTACAGCCACAGGCATCATTTTCTTTGGATGACTTCTCATTTGACCCTGGGACCTCCCACCCAGCAGTACCACGTGGTGCCTACCTGGCAGGTATAAAAGTGGGATGTCCCAGCTATTCCTCAGTTCCTTTCAACCGTGACCTACATGAAACAAGTCCTCCTTGAGCTCTGCTTTCCTGTTGTCGACAAAGAGTTCTACTGAACAAAATTTACTGTAAAGTTCATATACTAATATCTTCAGATCCCTTATTCTTAAGGTGTTCCTGTGGCACATAATCGCTAAGGAAGACCTCCCAAAGTCTGTGTTCGTTGCTTGGTCCAGAACATGTCTTCAGGGAATTTGTCTTCTTCAACAGGTTCAACACAGCCACAAAATGTTAAGGGTTCAGCAGCTCATGAGGTCCTCATGTGGGCAAGGTTGCTCTCCTGGAGCAGCAGCAATGCTCCACAACCAGAGAATCCTTGCTGTCCTCCTCAGGGTCTCACCGCTTCTATGGGGACCCCTCCATGTTGATGGCAATAGGCTCTGGTAAGAAACACATGCATCATAGACTAAGCATGTTTCTACCCATTCCTTCATCATCGATGAAGGCTTCACACAAAGTGAGTATAGATAAGGTTGCCCATTTTACATCTTCCTCTACACCTTCAATGATTGTGGGCTCTCTCTTCCTCTTGATGGCTCCTCCATCGACAGTGGGTTCCGGGTTATTCTTCAGCTTTAGGCTGACCCCTTCAGTGCTGTCTGGCCATCGTCTGTCAATGATGGCTTCCAGCCCATCGACAGTACCATCGTCGCCGACATTGCCTTTCAGCCATTGATGATCCTATCGCCGTCTGTGATACCTTGCAGTCAATCGGCGGCGGGGGCTTCAGGCCGTCGGCGATACCGTCATCGATGACCAGCCTTGCCTCACGGGGCTAATGCTTTGCCTCGCCAAAGATCCTGGGGTCATATACGCACCCCTCATTGACGGCTTCATATTTGGTTTCTCTGCCTTGTGTCCATCAGTGGTCCCAATTTGCTCTGTCCAGTCTGCCCTGGCTACTTCCACAAAGCAGATGGCCATGATTGATGTCCAGGCTCTAGTGAATACTATCCTGGACTTGACTCAGACCCCGTGACCTCCTAAAAGGGTCCGCCTGTGGTCTCGCTCCCTCTCTGCCTGATTCGGACTTGGATGGCCAGCTCTTCCTCTGCCTCCCCGGTGTATACACTCAGGCCACAGACATGGAGAACCCTTTACTGCAGGACTGGGTTCTGGCTGACCTGAAGATGAGGATGGCATGGATCAGGGCATTTCTCTCATTCCTTCTCTGCCAGCTCTTCTATTCAAGGGGAACCTACCCTGAGCTCCCTTGTTTTCCGTCAGATGACCCAACATTTTCGGACATTATGAGCCACCTCCAGAAAACGTTTTGATTCCATGGTACTGAGCAGGATGCTTCTAGAAAGAAATCGTCTCAGTACTTGGGTATGCCAGAATACCCCACTCTGGTCATCCCCTTGGTGGACATCTTTGAAGAGGCTATCTTGGCTGCATGAAAGCAGCCTGTCAAGATTCCTCCAACCCACGTGAGGCTGATAGGATTTATCAGGCTCTGGTCGATCACCCGTTTCATGTCTCTGCCTCAGGCGGTCTCAGTGGTAATCAGTGCTACACATGATAGGTTCTCTAGGACTCAACACATGAGTGCTTAGCACCTGGATTCTGAATCCAAGAAATTGGATGTTATGGGAAAGGGATTTTCTCGGCCGCCTTGTCTCGGTATACTTAATTACATGGGACACCTCCTGCAATATGAGGAGGAAATTCTAATGGCCTCCCAGTCACGACAGTCCAGTCCTCCTGGTGGGTTCTGTCCAGGAAGAGCTGACAGTGAAAATGTCTACTGCAGCAGCTGTATGCTGCCACCTGCTAAAGGCCACTTATGATGCCATTGACACTATGGCTCATACGTCCTCTGCAGGAGTGTGTCTCCATGACACATCTGACTCAGGGTGTCAGGATTTTGCAGGACGATAGCAGTTAATTCTGAATGCTCCTTTTAAAGCTGTTCAGCTGTTCAGTCCACAGGCCCAAGACATATTGAAACACTTACAAGACTCTGGTCAAACCCTTCAATTGGTATGAACACTACCATCTGAAAGCTAAACGGCCTTCAGGGGCTGCCTACAGGGGCCATCTCACGACTCTGAGACAACCTGCCAATAAGAGAAAATCTCAGTTATAATTGCCAGGTTCTAGAAATGCTCTGAAACCCCGTTACATCCCTGCTGCCCTCAGCATGACCAGCCTAATGCCAAATGGTCTTCCTCCAGTCATGGGCCTAGAGACCTTACCCACAGCTGTTGGGGCAGGTTTTCCCTCATCTGCAAAGATGGCAAGCCATCTCCTCTGATCATTGGTTCCTGCAATTGATCATGACAGGGCACACACTGGAATTCATGGAGTTGCCTCTTCCTTTGCCATGCAGGGTCTCACTAGCCCCAGACCAAGCATTGGTCTTACGGACCAAGATAGATGGTTCGGGAGTTGTGCCAGTCTCTCCCTACCTGGGAGAGAAGCTTGTGATCTCGCACTCCTCTCGGCCAGATCACGGTCCTGGGACGGGAGAGGTCTCAGTCCTAGGACATGCGGTCTCGACTTGGTTGAGATAGCTTTCTTGGCTGCAGGCTTTTCGGACTTACTGTCCAGGCAGCTGACCAAGGGTTTGGTGGACGACGTGGAGATCATCCTCGACCCTCTTGACCCTTTGTCGCTGACTCCTGTCGATGACTCCTTGGAGAGGACTCCGGTCCTTGTTTTCCCTGATGGGAGGCCCAGACTGCTGGAGTCCCATCGAGGAACTGGTCCCGGACTCTGGAAGTCACCGGTCCCACCAGTGTCTCCCGAGGCAGATCTACCTGCCTGATCTCGATTGAGGTCTAGGACCGACTCGACCCGACAGGCCGAGGAAGAGCCATAAGCACTCTGAGAAAAGGCAACACTATCGGTCGTCCTTGTCCTCCTTGGATGAGGAGAGGCTTCGTGGAAACTCTGTCAGCGCCACCTGGACCTCATCTGGCAGCAGTTAATTCTGTCTGGGCATAAGCCGACCATGGCTTCCACCCCAGCCATTACTTGGCTGCCTCCCAGGCTGAAGCTGACTCTAGAGCCAACCAAATCAGTTCCCCAGCCCGCAGAGCCGGTAAGACCCCCTCTTCGGCCCAAACCGATGTGTCCACCTATTGTGGGTGGAACCACGGCCCAAGCAGCCTATTGGAGGGCTCTTCCAAGGAAGATAGACCGACACTGGGCTTCCCTGGGGTTTATCGGTCACGGTCACCCCAGCCGCCTTGGCGATTCGAAGGTGACATGGGCGGTAGGCCGTTGTATCCGGATTCCTCCTGTTTGGACGTCAATGTCCAGTCTACATTCACATCCAGGGGATGACTAATACACTGCTGGACTAGAGGAGGAAGGTCCCTCGTCCTTTCAAGGGATCCTCTGCCTCATCTCTGAGTCTATGGGATGCCCCTAGAGCCAATCCAGAAAAGGCAGAGTACCCTCTTAAGGATATCCTTAAGAGAGGGATACACCGACGGAAGCCTTTCCTGTGGCAGAGGCCATTGTTGAGCCAGCCCTAGAACTCTGGCAGCGTCCTGCCTCTTGTCCAGCTCTGTCTGCCTGCAT
Organism: Neoceratodus forsteri; assembly: GCA_016271365.2. Taxonomy (NCBI): domain Eukaryota; kingdom Metazoa; phylum Chordata; order Ceratodontiformes; family Ceratodontidae; genus Neoceratodus; species Neoceratodus forsteri. The sequence goes on from CM057449.1 coordinate 333,967,411, forward strand.
GGCATGCAACATCATAATGCCCATGGCAGACAGAGCACCTTCGAGAGCCTGGTGACCACCCTGTGTCTAGGCTAGTTGGCAGTCTCCTGCTGAAGCACTGAGTAACCTCCTAGCGGCTTCCTCCTTGGGCCTTCATCAGGCAAGTTTGGCTGTCATCATGGCACACTTCTCTCACACCCTTCTGGGGTTGCTGGATGAAGTCCTCCCACATCTCCTGCGGAAATGCAGACCACGGTCAAGCAGGTCCAGGATCAGGGCAGAGCTGTTGCCAAACAGCAGCTTGAGATGGCCCTGGACATTGAGATTCTTGTGCCCGTTCGCGGCTGCCGCGGTTGCCTCGTTGCAAGGCTTGGCTGAGGCTCTCCTCCTTCCCAGCGGATACCCAGCACAAACTAGCTGACGTGTTCTTCCTAGGGACTCAACCTGTTCGGCCCCGGAGTGGCCGATCACCTTCAGCGCATTGAGCAGTTCAGTGCCACCTTGATGCTACTCTGCCAAGAGTTCCTCGGCAAGAACCAGCAGAGGAAAAGAAAAAGCATTTTGGCAATCTGCCCTGTAACTCAGCAGTCCTTCTTCCAAGGTGAACAGCAGAGGCTCAAGCATTGCGCCTCAGCCCAAGCAGGGTCCTCAGCAGGCCCGTAAAGGAGGCCGAGGTTCCGGCCTTGGATCCTCCTCCTCCCTCATCCTCCAAGCCTGCTCAGTGACGGGCGGGGCTGCCAACCCGGCTTCCATCACACTAGCTCTGGGTCCTCCTGTGGGGCTGGCTCTGCCACTTTCTGCCTGCTCCGTTATCACCATGGACAGGTGGCTTCTGGAAGTGGTCGGTCAGGGACTGCCTCTGGAATTGAGCAGTATCCTCCAAGCCGAGCCCCGCCCTCAGGAGGAACAAGTATCCGCCAGACCCAGTTGGCTCTTCGAGATGACATCGCCAGCTCCTCCTCAAGGAGGCAGTAGCTCCAGTGGCGGATCCTCCAACAGACCTAGGCTTTGTCTCCAGGTACTTCCTGGTGCCCAGGTGGACGGGGGCTGCGCCCATTCTAGATCTGCATGACCTGAATCAGTATCTCAGGTCACGCACCTTTCGGATGGTCACTCTGTTCCAGATCATACCATCCTTAGAGCACAACATGTGGTTCTGTTCACTGGATCTGCAGGACGTTTCTTTCATATCCAATCCGTCCGTCCCATCAGCGGTTCCTCCGCCCAGGGTCGAACGGACCCTGTATGAGTTTAGAGCAATGCCGCTTGCCTGTCATCGCCCCTTGGGTCTTCATCAAATGCATTGCAGTGGTGGTGGCCCATCTCAGGCATCGAGGGATCAGGATTTATCCTTACCTTGACAGTTGGCTCCTAGCAGGACCCACCTGACAGGAGGTGGAGAGGTCCAGGGACCTGGCCCTACAGACCTGCTTCCAACTCGGTCTCCTGATACAAGGCCAAGTTGGAACTCATGCTGTCTCAGGTGATGGGCTTCATTGGGGCAGAGCTCGACTCTTGTCAAGCCAGAGCTCAGCTCTCAGAGGACAGGGCGGAGGTTCTTTCCTCCTTGTCCAATCATTTCTGGTTGGGCACTTGCACCTTGCCGGGATTTTCTGTGCCTTCTGGGTTACATGGCAGCGTGCACCTCAGTGGTCCATTGGGCCCGATTACATGTGCCCTCTCCAATGGGAGCTGGCCACCCAGTAGGCGCAGTGCCATGGTCATTTCGACCAGTTGGTCACTCTGTAACCCAGAAGATGTGGGACGTCTCCAATGGTGGACCGCCCCCCAGAGCAGTTGCAGAAAAGGATCCCGTTTATCGCCCCAAGCTGGCGGTCGTCCTCATGACCGATGCGTCTCTCATGGGCTGGGGAGCCCACATGGTGGGCCAGAAAGGGCCCACAGGCTGTGGACCCCGGAAGAGTCCTGATGCCACATCAACCTGTTGGAGCTCAGGAGCAGTCAGACTGGCACTGTCAGCTTTAGTTCCTCAGCTCCAGGGTCAAGTGGTTCAAGTCCAGATGGACAATACCACGACCATGAACTACCCAAGAACAAACAGGGAGGCACGCATCTCTGTTTACAGCGAGGAGACGCCCACATCTGGACCTCGTGAGCCGGGTTGGAGGCAGATCTCCTAACTTTCATGTGGCAGGAGCCTCAAACCACCTGGCGGATGCTCTCAGCCGCCCAGGCCAGACATCCCATGAGTGGTCTCCCATCCAGCGGTTGCTTACAGTCTGTTCTCCCATTGGGGCAAACTGATGATGGACCTCTTTGCCTTCAGGAAAACATCAAGCTGAGTTCTTTTCATGCCGCCCCTCTGCAGGACTCGCTGCATGGGGTGCCTTCTCGAGGCGCGTGGACCCCAGACCTCCTCTCGCCTTCCCTCGATCTACAAGGTGCTCCTCAAGTTGAGGAGGGACAAGGCAAAGGTGATCCTGGTAGCCCCAGACTGGTCGCTCCAGTTCTGGTATCCAGATCTCCCCAGCCCTCAACTGCAGGCCCTCAGAGTGTTTGCACATGCCCGACCTGATATCTCTCAGTCAGGGGAAGGTCTTCCATCTGTACTTTCAGTCCCTGCTCCTCACAGCCTGGTACCTGAGCGCCTAGAGTTCCAGGCTTTTGGTCTTTCTGAAGATGTCTACACTGTGGTGGAGGCATCCAGAAAGGAATCAACCAGGAAATGTTATGCCTTCAAGTGGAAGAGGTTTTCTATTTGGTGTCAGGTAAGGGCCTCTCCCTTTATCCTGTTCAGTGACCAACATTCTTGACTATGTTTGGTCTCTCAAAGTGGGTCTCCGGTCATTGACCATTAGGGTGCACCTAGCAGCTATCTCTGCTTGCAGGCGGACCAGTTAGCTGATGTTGGTGCAGGAGACAGTAGTCTGGCGCTTTCAAGGCCTGGAACACAGATCCCCTCCAGTGCGTGAACCTGCACCTCCACCTTCTATGTTTCTATGTTTCCATGGTGTCTACTGCTGTTACTGGCAAAGCTCATGGGCAAGCTATTCGAACCAATGCACAAGTGTGCTTTGTCACATTTGTTGTGGAAGACTGCCTTCCTGGTGGCTATCACTTCTACCAGAAGGACAGGGGCTGCAGGCCCTAGGTGGACTCCCTTAACTGGTCTTCCACAGGGGACAAGGTTGTCCTCGCCTCAACCCAAATTCCTTCCGGTTGGTGTCAGAGTTTCACCCAACCAGGTGTTAACTCTGCTGGTATACTACCCTAATTACATTTTGGAGGCCGAGTAAGGCTCCATATTTTCGGACCTGAGATGTGCTCTCTCCTGTTACAAGGAGAAGCAGCGGAAATTGGGAGAGGTTTGCCAGCTGTCTGTCACCTACGCGAAGCCGCTTCTGGAAGACCTCAGCAAAAGCGGACTGTTGCAAGATGGATTACATCATGCATATGACTGTATTATGAGTTGGCAGGAAAGGAACTCTCGGAGGGATAAGAGCTCATTCTAGCCCCCATATTGCTGCATCGGTGGCTGCTTCCAGGGACATCCCTTCCAGGAAGTCTTTTGGGCTGCTACCTGGAAGTCAGCAAACACCTTCATTACCCATTACCACATCGACCTTGAGTCACGCCCGGGATGCTGGTTTTGGGGCCTCAGTTCTCCAATCTCTGTTTCCTAAGTAGGGTGTGCATCTTGCCTTCCTCCTCCCGGAGAACTGCTAGAGTCTGCCAAAGAGTGTGGATGAACAACATATTCACGATCCTAGAAAACAGGTTACTCACCTGTAACAGTAGATCTTACTCGAGAGGGCTTTTACAGTAGGTAATTACATATGGGACTGCAGGTGGCAGGACCCCGGAAAAATTTCTAACTAGCAGTCCCCATGTCAGGTGACGGCATCAGGAGACTTTGGTATAAAGGCGGGTCCCTGACACCGCCTCCCAGTTCTTCCCCGTTACCGCGTAGCGCCTTTGATGAAAAAGTTTGTGCCGTCAGTCCTATCTTCGCTGTTTACCGCAATAATTGCCTTTTTGACTGACCGCCAGTACCATCGTCGGTGTATGTCGCCCTCACACCCTCCGAGCACAAAAATAAGTGCGATTCAGGCAGCGCCTAACTACCACACAAGCACGGCTATTCCTGTGCCTGTTCTGCCTAGGCCCTGATCACCCGTTGAGAAGTGCCAGCACTGCCTTAGCTTCAACGCGACTACCCGGAAAAGGCGGCAGCAATCCTGGAAGCCCATATTCTGAAGAAGAGGATGAGTTCAATGGAAAAGGAGCTCAAAAATTGAGGCAGGTGTCCACTTCCCCGAGCTTCTGGAAGGAGAGGAGAGGTCGGGACAAGGGCTCCTCTACTGCGTCTCCCGGAGTCACTGAGACACAGGTAACGCTCCTCCGGGGACTGCCTTGACGGCCGCCTCGGAGGTTTCCGAGGAGGGTCGGCCCACCTGTCTGGCTTGTGCCGGGCCTTGCGGGCGCCTCCGGCAATTGGAGGCCTCCACCTGGTTCGGCTGCAGGCTTGCGCCTACCACTGCAGGCGACTCCAGTAAGTCGGGCTGCCTGCCTCCGACGTCCCGCCCAGAGAGGGCCGGTAAGACGCCTGACCCTTCGGGGTGGCGCGGCCTCCACTCCACTGGACCAGGCCAATCCATCTACTCGATCTGCCTCCAGTGATGGCTCATAAGTTGGACGCCGGCTTCTCCAGGCGCCACGCTGAAAGTTCGCCTTAAGCCATGATCTGCTCGTCCAACATCCGGTTGGTGAAGGAACCGACGACGGACCCTCCCGTCCGTGGTACCTGGTTCCCCACAGCCTTCTCTGCTGTCTGGGGACCCAGAGTCTCACCATCGACCCGGAGATTTCTCTCCTTCATCCCGGGCAAAGCTGGGGATCTTCCTCCTCCGTCAGTCCTTCCGCCACCTGGTGCACCGGATCTGACGTCGGCTCCGGACGCCGGCTCCAACGCCGGCCCCTTGACATTGGTACCTCCGACGCCAGGGCCTCCAACGCCGGCCCTGACGCTGGCCCTATCGACTCCGGGAGACATTTTGCTCCTGCCAGGCCTCCAATGTGGACCCGCCTGTGAGGCCACCAGCCGGGCTGTCTTCTCCAGCAGCCACCCTGGCTCCTGGGTACCCTCCGTCCTATCCGACATCGGCATCTGGACTGCAGTATCTGGTGCCCCAGTACTCAACGCTGGGCTCCCGATGCCACAGTACCCGATGTCACAATACCCGACGCTGGCTACCGCAGCCGGGTTTTGGATACGCCCATACGGGTTATAACCCGTATCCTTATCCCCTGCCTCCTCCTCCTCCTCCTCCTCCACCGCCTCGCCGCTGTGGACCTTCAGGAGACTCTGGCCTCCTGGTGGGCTGAGGCCAAGGCTCGCTCACCAAAGAGGCCGAGAGCCGCCTACGACGATGGTGCCGCCCCAGGCTCCCGTACGCCTGAGGCGGCACATTTCCTCACCACCTCCGATTCCAGGGTTCTTCCTTCTGGATCCAGAGATGGGCAGGACATGCTTCCCAGGGACTTCCCAGGGGTCCGTTCCTCCCGGTCAGGAAAGGAGTCTTTTCCTCTTCATCCTTCTTTTCACTCTTGGACCTCGGATTCTTCCGACGGTTGCTCAAGAGAGATGACTGAGCCACGCCCATCGAAGCACAGGCCAAGGACTCCTCCAGTCTCCACCGAGGATCCTTCTTTTATGGAGTTGCTTAGGAAAATCCAGGAGGTTCATCAGTGGCACTCCTGGAACCAGATCCTCAGCGCCTGAAACTCACTGAACATCTGGATCTGCCCGTGACTGCTCCTACCTTGGTACCACCCTGGATAGAACCTCACGCCAACCTCGATACACAATATGGAAACAGCCGGGGGCCAGTCCTATATGTAATTGGCCTTCTGCAAGAGCCTCTCTCGAAGATCTACTGTTACGTAAGTTCTTACGTAACTGTACTTTCTAGGAGTGGTATATGTTGTTCATCCACACAGACCCACTCAACCTCCCTGGCTGTGTACGCACAAAACCTGGCTTCCAGCAGGCTAAGATCTGGCGTCATGGGTGGAGCGGTATATACCACCCAGATGGGTGGGAGGAGCCAGCTTGAAGACTTGGTCAAGATTGAAAGTGGAAGGGACATGCCAAAGAGTGTGGATGACACATATACCACTCCTAGAACTACTGCTACAGGTGAGTAACCTGTTTTTTCTTACGCATCCGCATTATCCACATCCCTAGAGAAACTGCTTACTCAGTTGTAACAGTAGTTCTAGGAATGGTATATAATGTTCATCTACATGGACTCACTCGACCTTCCCAGGCTTCGAGCACAACACTGCTTCAGTGGGCAGAATCTGGCATCATGGGGGGCGGAGTCTAGGGTGTTACAATACCTGGTGGAGGAGAGCTAGCTTGAAGATGTTTCCGGGTAGTCTTAAAGGAAAGGCACTGATAGAAAGTGTGGATGAACATCATATACCACTCCTAGAACTACTGTTACAGATGAGTAACCTGTTTTTCTAGGATCGTGGATGTGTTGTTTATCCACACTCTTGGCATGTCTTTCCTTGCCGGAAGTCTTAAAGCTGGCTCCTCCCACCCACCCGGTGGTATATACCTCAGCTCCGCCCGTGATGACAGATCTTCCTTTCCGCTGGAAGATACAGGTTGCCTCCCTCGGGTGCTCACAAGGCCCTGGCTTTCAATACTTCAGTTTTAGCAAAATTAAAATCGTCCAAGTTAGCGATCGTGCTTTTGCATCCTCGATCATGGAAGAGAAATCTTCTCCAGGATTTCGCCAGTGTCCTTGCGACAGAAGATGTCACGCACCGATCCCCATCTCACGCGAGTCTACTGCCCAGGTGTCGGCCATGACACCTCATCTTCCAGCTTTGCTTGGCCTTCCATCCCAATGTCCAGGACGACTGCCTGGCATGTTTAAAGTTGGGGAGACTGGAGAAAGGAATCTTCTGGTGAAGTCCAAGGAGGCTAGGTGGGCGGTTTACACTGCCATGGGTTCCACCAAGCAGCTGGAGCACATGAAGGTGTTAGAAGAAGAAGCCGCCCGCGCGGACACTTGAACCTTCTTTGTTCCACTCAACCTGGGCTCCACCTTCTCATGTTCCTTCAAGGAGTTGTGCCAGTCGCTTCCCGACCCAGGGAGAGGTGCCCACAGGCTCGCACTCCTCCCAGTCTCGTAAAGAGATCAGGAACCGAGCACATCTTCGCTCAGCGAAGACCTTGGACTGAGAGAGGTCTCAGTCCCAGGAGCATGCAGTCTCACCTCAGTCGTGTTGCTTCCTCGGCCGCAGGCTTAACGGACTCTGCCGTCGGGCCAGCCGACCGAGGATGCGCGGCGAGGTTTCCGAGATCGCCTCTCATCCCACCAACCCACTGTCACTGCCCCGGTCGATGACTCTTGGAAAGGACTCCGGTCCTGGTCTTCCCGATGAGGAGACCCAGCCTACTGGTGTCCCATTGAGGACTCTGTTCCGGATCCCGGGTATCACGGTCCGCTGTTGTCTCCCGGCGCACCGAGTTGGTCTGTCCAATCTTGATCGAGGTCTAGAACCCCCTCATCCGGATGGCCGAGGAAGAGCCACAAGCACTCCAAAAAGAGGCGACACCACGTTGTCCTCATCCTCTTTGGATGAGGAGAGGCTCCAACAGAAACACCGTCGGAGCTACGAGGACCCCATGTGGCAACAACTGATTTTGTCTGGGCACGAGCCAATCTCGACTCCTACCCTGCCATTACTTGCTTTCACCTCCCAGGCCAGAGCCGACCCCCTCAGAACCAAGCCTTTGGTTCCTCTGCCTCGAGGTCCTTCCGATTCGCCAGCGATAGTGGTGGAGCTGCTGCCTGAGCAGCCTGTGGGGGGCTGCTTCCAAAGAGGACCAACCAGATACTGGGTTTCCCGATGTCTTCGGTCACGGTCGCCCCGGACTTCCCTTGGCGGGTCGAGGGTGATTTAGGTGTGGCCGCTGTACCCGACTCTTCGGACTCTGATGTCTCTGGGATCCACTTTCCTCCTGGGGATGATGAGTTGTCTTTTGGCACAGGGATGGAGGAAGGTCCTTCCTCTTTCAAGGAATCCTCCGTCTCATCTCTGATTCTACAGGGATACCCTTGGAACCCATCCAGAAAAGGTGGAGTACCCTCTCACGGACATCCTCAAGAGAGGGATACCCGACGGAGGCCTTTCCTGCGCCGAGGACATTGTTGGTCCAGCACTCGAACTGTGGCAGCATCCTGCCTCATGTCCAGCACCATCTGCCTGCATGGCCTGCAAGTGCGGTGCCTGGGGTCCCTTGCTTGGTTCACAGAGCACCCTTCGCTGAGAGCCACTGTGTTCAGGGGCGCATTGGCATTTCTTGCCAACGCTGACCGACTCTCCCAAAAGGAGTCCAAGTATTTGGATCATTCAGGCAGAAGGTCTACACGGCATCTTCCTTGGGCCTTCATCAGGCAAGTTCGGCCATCATCATTGCACAATTCTCCCATGCCCTTCTCGGTCATTGCATGAAGTCCCCTCATCTCCCTGCGGACATGCAAACCACGGTTAAGCAGGTTCGAGATCAGGCCATGCTGTTGCCAAACAGCAGCTCCAGACCGGCGCTGGACATCTGGGACTCTTGTGCCCACTAGATGGACACCGCAGTTTCCTCATCAGCAGGGCTTGGCTGAGGCTCTCCTCCTTCCCAGCAGATACTCAGCCCAAGTTAGCTGATGTGCCTTTCCTTGGGACCGACTTGTTCGGCCCAGGAGTGGCCAATCACCTACAGCGATAGAGCAGTCCGTGCCACCATGGACGCCACTTCTGCCAAGAGTTCCAAGAACCAGCAGAAGAAAAGAAGAAGCCCTTTCGGCACTCTTGCCCTGTGGTTCAGCAGTCCTCCTACCAGGGAGGACATCAGCATCAGCATTAGCAGCAGGCTCAAGCTTGGCACCCCGGCCAAGCCTGGACCCTAACAGGCCCATAGAGGAAGCCGAGGCTCAGGTCCTGGAGCATCCTCCTCCTCCAGGCCTGCTCAGTGACGGACTGGGGTTTGCCACCCTATTCCCATCACGCCAGCTCTGGGTCTTCCCATGGGGGGCCAGCTCTGCCACTTTCTTTCCCGCTTGGTCCGCTATCACCACGGACAGGTGGGTTCTTAAAGTGCTCGGCCAGGGACTGCCTCTAGAATTCGAATAGTACCCTCCCAGCTGAGCCAGCTTATTCTACCCACCATACTGCTGCATCTGTGGCTGTTTCCAGGACACCCTTATCCAGGAAATCTGCCGGGCTGATACCTGGAAGTCAGCAAACATCTTCATCACCCACTACCACATCGACCTTGAGTCACGCCGGGATGCTGGTTTTGGGGCCTCAGTTCTCCAATCTCTGTTCCCTAGGTAGTGGCTGTGCCCCTGCCTCCCTCTTCCCAGAGAACTCCTAGGAATCTGCCAATAAGTGTGGGTGAACAACATATCCACGATCATGTAAGAACAGGTTACTCACCTGTAACCAGTTGTTCTCTGAGTTCATTATGTGTTCATCCACACAGACCCCTACAACCTCCCTGGCTGCGGATGCACACAACCTGGCTTCCGCAGGCTAAGATCTGGCATCACGGGCAGAGTATACACCACCCGGTGGGTGGAGGAGCCAGCTTGAAGACTTCTGGCAAGATTTAAAGGGAAAGGCACATGCCAGTAAGTGTGATGAACAACATATACCACTCCTAGAACTACTGTTACAGGTGAGTAACCTGTTCTTCTCAGACCCCTCAGTCCTAGAGGGTGCAGCGCTTTTGGTTCCTCTTTGGTGGAGATAACCCTTTTTTTATTAAAGTTTGTTAATGAATGGATGTAGCAAATAATTTTTATTGTATATGCAGTAACTAGGCATTGAGCGATTGTAGCAGTTGAGGTGGGTGGGAAACTCAGTTCAGAGAAGCTAGAAGAGGCAAAATTACATGCGCAGTTGGGCAACTAGGTGGGCCAAGGCCCTTATCTGCCGTCAGTATCTATGTATCTACTGTACATCAGGGATAGCCTGAGTAACTTTGGTGTGCAGTTGCTGCGAGACATACGCTTATGTATGAAATGATGAAATAAAGAAGTAATCAGCACTTTATTTGGAGTCTCGACAAAATTTTTATTACTTAAATGATGTGTGTATATATGTGCAGTATCGAGTCACCTCCACTAAGTACATCGCAAACTTTTGGGAAACAGAATTTCTACTTTAAGGGTCAGCCTACCATTTTCGATGTTCAGATTGTAATTTTAAAGATGTTATAGTGGAGTTACAGTACTAATGGCAAACTGATTTGGACGCCCAGTGACAGTCCCTGAGTCTGTTGATTTGTCCATACTTCTGTGCCCACTTCTGTTGTGTATTCTACATCATTATTGGCTGTTATTCTAAGTTACTTTTTCTTTTGGGGTAGATGGAGAAGTGCCCAGGACCTGGGAACAAGCACAAAGGCAGTGAGCGCTGCAATCGCCAAGCTGCTGAGTGAGGTGACACAGGGAACAAGAATTACACAGGTAAGTAGAGAGATGAGAGAAGGCCAGCCCATCACACTGTAGACATGGGACTGCAGAGAAATTATTTATTTACCAGTGCTTACTAAATATACAACCATAGCATATGTACAGGCAACGCCTAGATTGCTTGATGGTGCACCCTTACAACCATATGAATCTTTTGAATACTTTTAACAGCTTGCATCCATTATGATTATCTGGTTGCCCTATGAGATGAAGTCTCTCATATTGATGCAGATCCTGAGTTAACGGAGCTTACAGCCATTCACTTAATTGTAAATTTTGTTTCCATGTCAACAAACAACTCTTTTTGTATAACCTTCGGCCTCGTGCCTTATTTAGCCCTGGTCATGGCGTGTAGAATGTGTTCCACGCACACCCCATCATGCCTTATTGCTCACCTCATTGTCCCTGAGAGCTGCATTAGCTTAGAAGAACATGATGTGAATCGCCTTTAGGCTCCACAGCATGCCTGTCTGCTTAATTAGACTTGATGAAACAAGCTGCAGGAAGGTGTGAAATACCACATTTACCTTCAGTCAGCTTTTCAAACCATCTAGTGGTGATGCAGGGTTTTCCCTTTAAACTGCATTCATTTTTCGTGTTTACAAGTATGTGCAAGGCATTTGTTCTTTCATCTTGGAGATGCATGGTATACATAGGTGGTGTGGTACCATGTTCTCGTGTCTCTAAGCTCTCATGGACAATGAGATTTCAACAGCCACAAAATGGAGACCTCCAGGGTAGTCACAGTGGGGTTGCCATGAACAGCTAAACAACTAAAGCAAACACGTATAGTCCTAACAGCTACAGGAAAAGAGTTGTCTGCTGACATGGAAACCAAGTTTACATGATATGAGGGTGTAGTTTTCCTTTAAAAATGGTTGTTATTAACTGTGACCGGCCCCTCTCCTTGGGCGCTGCTCCCTTCTACAGTGCAAGGTATGTATAACAAAGTCAGGGCACAAGTTCTTGTTTAATCTATAGCTAATATTATAATGTCTCTCCTCCACACTGTACCTGAGGAGGTAGAGAACTCAAATACTTTGTGCTTCCTGGGCAAGCTGGCTGCAGAATGCTTTATAATCATACAAAACTGCACAATCCAGAATGTATTTATATTTTGCTGAATGGACTGCTGACTTGTAAAAAAAGTTTCACTACAGATTATATTTAAAAAAAGGTTACATTTTAATTTTGGATTCTTCACATTCATAACAATTGAAACGGGTACAGATTTAAAGGTTTTTTTTTTTTTTTTTTTTAATGCATTTTCTTTCATCTGTTCATGTGGCCAGGTGAATACATGCATGGGATTATTATTTGGGATCAATGGACCAGTCTGCTCAAAATGAGCCCCCAAATGCAACACTGGCAGACTTGTAGATCTAGATTTTTCAGCTGAAATCTTGTACCTGGACAGCCTCTTTTCTCCAGTCACTTGGTGCTGTATTAAAAAGAAACAAAAGTTTTCAAATCTCATCTCCCATCTGCCAGGATATCGCCATGACCCCAGAAAATTCCCAGTTAGAAAACACTGTTTACTTCAGTCTATCGAGGTGCTCCATCATTGATAGAAACATAGACTTTGATGCCCATGCTTGCACTAGCTCTTCTTAATTAACCCATCAATTCCTCCGTGCACAGGCTTGTAGCGCTTCTATATGAGGATCAGAATCCTTTATTGTACAGCTCTACATCAGTAGTTAAAAACTGCAGTTATTTGAAACATTCACATACAAGTATGGATGTGAACTTGTGTACCAGTCCTAGAACTGTGGTTACAGGGGGATAACCTATATTTTCATGGGTGTAACTTAGTCTTTCCTCGGATATGAAGCTATTTATGAGACAGTGACTCATGGGAAGCTTGTCCATTGACTTATCCAGCACCACCTCTTGCAGCAGCCCTAGAATAAGTAAGCATTATATTCCTATGGCATTGACTATGTTTTATATTATATGAGTATGTGTCTGTGAAAGTGCCAAGGCTCGTCTGTAATAGTTCTCTTAAAATTCACATTGGCAATCCTGGTTAAACTTTAAAAACAAAATTTGCAAAAACATTGTTAATGCACTAGTTAGGTTCAGATTAAACCAAAAGTAAGGAAATCTGGTGTTGGGGTTCCAACCCTAATGCCCCTCACTCTTCAGGCACAACAGGAAAATAATTAGGGTTTCCTCTCCTGAGTCTTGCAAATCAGGGCTGGGTTCTTCCTTAGGATTGTCAGCCCTAATACTCATCCACTCCTCAGCAAATAAGCTGAGATGTGCGAGACTGTATGAGAATGGGGTGAGCATATGGGTTGATGACCCCAAGGAAGACCCCAGCCCTGATTTGTGAAGACTCAGGAGAGGTAAACCCTAATGTTTTTTCCTTGTGCTGCCTTCCGGTGGGGTGGGGTATTAGGACTGGAAACCCTACACTATATTTCCGCATTTTGTCGGTTTAATCTGAACTCTAACTGGGTGCATTAAATGTTTTTGCAAAGAATTTTCACTTTTGAGATCGTGATAACGTATCCTCATTCATGCAGGTCCCAAAGTCCATTTGTCTAGGGAAGCACAAGGCCTGTATCCCTCCATAGATGCAGTCCAAAAGGATATGCCCCACATGTGGTGACACCAACACAGCGACGTACTCGCTGTCGGCAAAATCAACACTTTGCCAACACGTTGCTGTGTTGGTGTGCCAGACAGGGGCACACTGTCTCCTGGTCCTGCACCCCTCCCTGAATGAACTCCAACTTGGAGTTGACAGTCATTAGTACGGGGTGCGGGGGGCAGAGTCCCTGCATGGGGGTTCTGGGGGGCAAAGCCTCCTGATACAGAACCAGGACCCAGAGACATTTGAGATTTATATCTACTGCAACTTACTGTTGACATAAATATCGTCGCTGAAATGGCATTTGACAAAAGTGTTGTTGAACCTGCATCGAGAGCCCCAAAAAGCAATAAAGTTGCAGTGTTATCCTGTGGTAATTTTCATTTTAATTTGTATGGTTTTGTGTATGGCCTCTAAATTTTTTTTGGGAGGGTAGTCTCATAGTATTCATTAAGACCTTGTTTTGCTATATGGATTGTTCCTTGTTTCCAAATATTGATGGAGTAATGCCTTGTTAAATTTGAAATGTGATATAAAAATGAGTACAAATTATTTATTCATATGATGGTTTATTTTTGTGAGAACAATGCAGCCTCATGAAAAAGAATCCTTCATCCGAAAAAGAATGTGAAAAACACCAACTCCAAATTCTTTTTCATACGAAGGCATCTTTTTGGGTATGACACAATCGCTTGAAAAAAGACGACTTCACAAGAAAACAAAAGGTGAATGAAACTAACACAGATTCTTTTTTCATGAAGGCAGTCTTTTTCATACGGTCGATTCTTCTTTCATGTAGCCATATAAAAAAAAAAAAAATTGCCTCACTAAAACAGATCTTAAAATGTGTTGAACACAAATTTCTGGATATTTTTCCAAAACTTCATGCAACATCCACCTAACAGGGTCCTGATTAGCAAGACGTGTGTTGTGTTTGTATAATACCATTTTAATGGGTTTTGAAATAAAACAAAAGATGGCGGCTATATGAAAACATATTTTTCTCACAAAAAGGGTCCCCCACAAATATGAAACAGCATGTTTTTTTGTATGGGCAAATTCTTTCTTCATACCAAACAACTTTCCAGAAGACTATACTGAGCGTGCTTAGAACCAAAACTTCAAATCCTCATAACTTTGGAACAGATTAACATTTTTCACCAAACCAGCGAAAGCACCATGCTGGGCCAAGCCTTTCTACCCCAAAATTTTCAGAGCAAAATTCCAAACTGCCTGGGTGCTTAGCGATGACAAAAAAAAAACAGCAAAACCCTGATTATTTCTTTATTTCTTTATTTATTTCCACTTTATTTGCTATCTGGATCTTGAATCGCACATCTGACCAGAATGAAACTTGGCTCATCAATAGACCTTTCCCTGAGACCGAGCATGCAAAATATCATGCCAATCCATTGAACAGTCATAAAGTTATTGCAGTGCAAATTTAGGGGTTTAACATTAAACAGCCTACTCAGCCTTAACTATAGTGGCTACCATGTCCCTTTAATAAAAACATCGTAAGCAAGTGAGAGGGGACAGCAATGTGGTTTGTGTTTACAGTCTAGCCTGGGTCTGAGAGACAGAGCTGTTAATTAAAATAACTCTGAATCAGCAGTATCCAATCAGATGAGTTTGTTTCTAGGAGGCCAGTCACTTGAATTTCCTGGAGGAGGATGTAGTTATGTATTTAAAATTGTTGACACAGGCCAGGCCTGCTGAGTTGTGACACCTCATTTTCTGCATCATCCTGTTAGTGACATCTGTTTAAAAGAACACACTGACATGCATCTCACTTACTTACCAAGCATATGATCCCATAAAGAGGTTTGGTTACTTATGTTTCAGTGCAGTAGGAGAAAGTACAGTTACGTAAGAACTTACCATAACAGTAGATCTTCGAGAGAGGCTCTTGCAGTAGGTAATTACATATAGGACTGACATTCGCAAGCGGCAGGACCTCACGGAAAATTTCTAGATAGCATGTCCCTGGCGAGGGACCACCCCACACAGGTGACCGACGCCGTATAAAGGGCAATCCCTGACGCCCACCTTCCAGTTCTTTCCCGCCACAGGCCAGAAGAGGCTGGACGAAAGAGGAGCGGACATTTCCTTAATGGAAAAGGAGCTGAAAAGCTTAGGGTGATGGAGGGGGGAAGGTAGTTACTGCAAGAGCCTCTCTCAAGATCTACTGTTACGGTAAGTTCTTGCGTAACTGTACTATCTGACTTCGAGGGCTCTGTGTAGGTAATTACATATAGGACTGAGTCCCAAGCAGTCTGGAACAAGGAGAAGCACCGAGGGGGAAATCTACTCAAGTAGGAGCTCTAGCTGTGCAAGCCTTAAGATAAGAGGCCTTGCAGGACAGCCAGCCCGAAGCCTGCTCTACGGCGAGAGGCAATATCCAAACTGTAGTGTTTTGTAAAAGTATGGACGGAGGTCCAGGTGGCAGCAGCACAGATATCTGCCGCTGACACATCTTGAAACAAGTCGCTGAGGCAGCGACTCCTCTGGTGGAGTGGCCTTTACTTGACCCGCAGAGTCTTGTTGTACTTTGCATCACTTTCTGTTATGACATGAGCCAGCCATTTAGATAGGCATTGCTTAGAAACAGCATTGCCTTCTCTTTGGGTACAAAGGAGACAAACAATTGATCGGTCTTCCTGAGATCTTTTGTTCTGTTGGTGTAGTATCTCAGAATCCGTGAACATCCATAGTATGGAGTAAATACTCCCCTGATTGGAGTACTGCCTAAAAAGGTGGGTAACTCTATGGACTGGTTTAGAGTAGACTCGCTATTACCTTAGGGAGAAACTTAGGGTTAGTGCGAGAGCAACACGCCTTGTGAAAATCAAGTATGGAATTTTACACCTCTGGGCCTGAGCTCAGAAATTCTCCAAGCGAAATAATGGCCACCAGGAAGAGAGTCTTCCATGAAAGGAACTTCAAGTCTGCTGAAGCTGCCGGTTCAAAAGGAGGCAGAGTAAGTTTCTCAAGAACAAAGTTCAAGTCGCAAGGGGGAGCAGGAGTACGATAGGAGGTCTCAGATGGAGGACTCCTCTAAGAAAAATCTTAGAGACCTCCAGTTGAGCAAATGTCTTGTCTGCAAATGGGACATGATAGGCTGAGATGGCCGCCATGTGGACTTTCAGAGAAGAATGACTAAGACCCAGGTCAAAAGATGGCATAGATACTCCAGCAGAAGCAGCACTGAACAGGAAAAAGGGTTCCACGCCCTTAGAGGCAGCCCAGATAGTGAACCTTTTCCACTTCATGGCGAGGTAGCTCTAGTAGAGGGTTTTCTAGTCTCCACTAAAATCTCCTCGCCACTTGGGGAGAAACCCCAAAGCGGGATTGAGCTAAGTCTGCAGGAGCCATGTGTGCAGCTGAAGAGATCTGAGGCCTGGATGGACCTGGGTCCCTGATCCTGGGTCAGCAAAACTCGTGATAGAGCAAGAGGAAGAGGATGTCCTCTGAGTATTGTTGTAGAAGAGAGAACCAAACTTGCCTGGGCCAGAAGGAAGCAATCAGAATAATTCGTGCTTCTTCTGAAGCTAGTTTCTGTAAGACTCGTGATAAGTGGAATTGGGGAAAGGCATAGATGAATCTGTCCTTCCAGTCTAGAGGCAGAGCCGCTCTCCAGAAAATGCCTCGCTTCTGGAACATGCGAGCAGAAGACAGGAAGCTTTACATTTAGAGGGATATGAACAGGTCTACCTGTGGTGTTCCCCAAAGTCGGAAGATACTGTCAAAGCAGACGAGCGACTTAGCCTGTCTGCCAAGGTGTTGACTCCGAACATGAATTGCCGTGAGGCTAAGGTCATGTTGTGTTGCCCAATCCCAAACCCTCATTGCTTCCCTGCAAAAGGGTAGGACCAAGTCCCCCATTTGTTGATGTACCAAACCACGCACATGTTGTCCGGTCTGGATGGCTAGGTGGCCGGGATGGATGTGGGTGAAGGGTTGAGAGCTCATAACACTGCCCGAAGCTCGAGCACACTGATGTGGAGTGTCTGTTCAAGCTTGGACCAAGAGCCCTGGGTCCGAGGATGACCAGATGGGCTCCCCAACATTCGCCCGAGGCATCTGTGGTTAGAGTCTGGGAGGAGGGAGAACGAAGAAAGGAACTCTCAAGCAGGTTCTCTCGAATCATCCACCATTGCAAGTCTCAGAGCATCGGTGAGGAGACTAGAACTGGGTGATCTGAGTCGCCCACTAACTGATCCCATTGGGAGCGGAGAGTCCACTGAGAAACTCTCATGTGAAGCCGAGCACGAGGAACTGTTGGGATAGCAGCCGCCATGAGCCAGAGAAGGCTAAGGACCGACTTTGCACTGACCTGCCTATGGCCGGATAACAGACTTATTTGAGTCTGGCGGTGGACGCCGCTTGGTGGCAAGAAGGCCCTGCCAATGGTTGTGTCTAGAATCGCCCAGATAAACTGTAGTCTCTGAGATGGGATCAAATGAGACTTGGAATGGTTGATGGTAATACCCACACAGGCAAAACCTGTTTGGTAAGGGTGAGGCAGTGCAGGGGTTCCTCCTGGATGAGGCTGCCAGGGCCAATCGTCCAGAATGTGAGAAAACCTGCAAACCCCCGTGCCTTGGTAGGCCGCCACCACCGCTAGGCATTTGGTAAATACTTGGGGAGCCGAGGATAGGCCAAACGGAAGTGCCTTGAACTAGTAGTGGTCCCCTGGAATGCAAAATGAAGATATTTATGGTGAGACGGGTGAATGGAAATGTACAGGTAAGCATCCTGCATATACAGGGCACATAGCCTTTGACCCCGACCGGAGGAGGGGCAGAAGGCTCTGCAATGAGAGCATTCTGAACCTTTTGTATTCCACACAAAAGATTCAAGGAACTGAGATCTCCTGTCTTCTTTGGGACCAGGAAGAAATGGATATTAACCCGTCCCTTGAAGATAAGGGGACGGGTTCTATTGCTTCTTTCAGAAGCAGAGCTGAAATCTCTTCCTGGACCAAGAGAAGATGTTCCTTGAATATGACTTTTTTGGGGTGGCGAGGTGGTTTCTGTAGAAACTCTGAGTGTCCTTCTGCGATCAGCTGGAGCACCCAAGAATCTGATGTTATCCTCTCCCATCCCGGAAGGTGGAGGAAAATCTCCTCCACCGCTTCCTCTGGGGAGTCCAGAGGCTGTGGGACAGGAGAGAGTCAGGTGGTGTGGGCAGCACCACAGCTGAAGCACCTGCTGCTTTTTTTGTGGGGGTGGCTTAGCAGCTGTGGGGCCCAAGTTTTGTGGCCCACCTTCCCTGGGGTTTCGCTCTGGGCTGATTTCGCTCAGAAAGGGACGGCGCTGTGGCTGGTGGGGCGGTACATGGAGTCAACGAACTTCAGTGCCATCCCTCTTCCTGAATCGGTGATGATGTCCTTGACATCACCACCGAAAGCACCGACCCCCGGAATGGTGCTTCCTGGATAGCGGACTGCACTTCCGGGAGCAACCTCACACACGGAGCCAAGCATGATGACGTAGGCCTATGGCGAAAGCTGAGTTCGCCCAGCAGTGTCCACTGCATCGTAGGTCGTATAAAGCATGTGTCGACTGGCCGAACGTGCACAGCGGACAAGATCAGCTAACTCCTGCTTGACCTGAGAGTCCAGCAGGGAGTCCAGTTTGGTTTCCACCTGAGTAAGAATGGCCTTCTGGTAGTCCCCCATATGGCTGACATAGTTCAGGGTTCTAATCCCCAGCATGGAGGAAGTGAAGATCTTCTTTCCATACTGGTCCAGTAGGCGGATTCTTTGTCAGGTGGCGACGAGCTGAGATGTTTTGGGTTAGCCGACCGCCGTGAGCCGGCGCTAATCACGACTGAGTCAGCACGAGGGTGAGAATCTAAAAAATCAACACCCTCGGAGCCTGGTATGACCTATTCGACTTCCACAGAAGCGGGCTAGAGCCGATGGCTGCTTCCAGATGGTGGTAACAAGGTCTGCGTGAGGCTCTATCCAGGGTGGCACCAGAGCAGGAACTGTCATGGGCAGATCCAGATGCTCTGAGTTTCAGCCACGGAGGGTCTGGTTCTAAAGTGCCACTGATGAACCTCCTGGATTTTTGTAGCAGCTCCGTGAAAGAAGGATCTTCCATAGGAGACTTCGGAGGAGTCCTGGCCTGGGCTTCATGGAGAGGTGGCCTGGCCATCCCTTTTCGAGCAACTGTCGGAGGAATCCAAGGTGTCCGAGGGTGAAGAGGAAGAGGAAAAGACTCCTTTTCCCGACCCAGGGAGGAACGGATCCCTTGGAAGCACCTGAGGAAGCGTATCCTGCCCTCTCTGGACCCAGATGGGAGAGCCCTGAGTCCGGAGGTGGTGAGGGAGTGCCGCCATGGATGTACGGAACCGAGATGGCACTGTTGTCGTAGGCGGCCTCCCACCTCGGTGAGCTGAGCCTTGGCCTCAGCCCACCAGGAGGCCAGAGTCTTCTGCAATCCACCGCGACTGTGGGGGCGGTGGAGGAGGAGGAGGAGGGGATAAGGGTATGGGTTGTACCCATACGGAGAGTATCCAAAACCCGGCATTGGAAAGACCAGTGTCAGGTACTGTGGTCCCGGATACGCGCATCGGATAGGATGGAGGGTATCCGGAGCCGGAGGAGCTGCTGGAGCAGAAGGCCTGGCCGTGGCCTCACTGGTGGATCCAGGTTGAGGGCCCGGCGGCGGGTGACATCCGGAAGCAGGATGCCGGCTGGAGTCGGTAAAACTGGCGCCGGAAGTACCGGCGTCCGGGAGCCGACATCAGATCCGTGCACCTAGAGGAGAACGGTCCGGACGGAGGAGGAACCCCAGCATCGCCCGGGATGGAGGGAAAACTCCCGGTCAGGCTGGGGACTCAAGTCCCCGGAGAACCGGGGACGACAGACGGGTAGGTCCGCATCAGTTCTTTCGTCGACCGGATGTTGGACGAACCTATTACGCGGTTTTACAGCGAAGCTCCTGACAGGCGCCGGAGGAGCTGGCATCCGACTTATGAGAGCCTTCGCCGGAGGCTGAACCCAGAGGAAGAATTGGCCTGGTCCCGTGGAGAGGAGCCACCACCGGGCGGTCATGCGCCTTACCGCTTTCTCTGCGCTGACATCGAGGAGCCGACGTCCGCTTACGAGTCGCCCATGCCATTAGGCCACAAAGCTACGGCCGAACCAGGGTTGGAGGCCTTTCAGCTGTAATGTAGGGCACCGAACATGAGCCAGACTGGTGGTCAAGCCCTCAAAACCTCCGAGGCGGCAGTTGAGGAGCCGGTCTCCCGGAGGGACGTTATTTGAGTCCCGGCGACTCTCGGGAGACGCGTGGAGGAGCCCTTGTCCCGTGCCTCTCCTTGTCTTTCTTCTTCCGATGGCCTTCGGGGAAGTGGACGCCTGCCTCAGTTTTTGAGCTCCTTCTCCATCAAACTCATCTTTTCTTCAAGATGGGCTTCCAGGATTGCTGCCGCCTTTTCCGAGTAGCCGCATTGAAGCTGAGGCAGTGCTGGCACTTCTCGACTGGGTGATCGGGCCTAGACAGAACAGGCACAGGAATGGCCGCCCTTGTGCGGGAGTTACGCCACACGAGTCGCACTTATTTTTGTGCTTGAGGGTGCCGGGATGACATACACTTACTTATAACCTGATGAATGTCTAAAAGTCAAAATTATTCGCAAAACCGGCGAAGGGAGGCTGACTGAAGCAACAAAATTTTCCGGAGGTGCTGCTCGAGCTAACGCGCAAAGAACTGGAAGGCGGCATCAGGGACTGCCCTTATAACAACGCCTCCTGACGCTGGTCACCTGACGTGGGGCGTCCTTGCCAGGACTGCTAGCTAGAAATTTTTCCGTGGGGTCCTGCTGCCTGTTGACGTCAGTCCTATTGGTAATTACCTACTGCAGGAGCCCTCGCAAGTAAGATCTGGTGTTCTGAAGGGTGGGGAGTCATATATTTTAAAAGTGACTGCAGTTCAAGCAGGTATAGCACTCGGTAGAGTTTACCTTTGGCAGCAGTTAATCATCTGTTATGGATATTGCCTGCTGTGTGGTTCTTACGATGATGTTTGTCCTGAGCTGGGGTGCAGGACATCTTCATAGGATCTTGATTCTTAAAGGAGAACTGCGCTGAGTCCGTAGTAGTTTTCCCACTAGAAGCTGTTTCTTAATACTAGTTCAAATTCTGTTACTGCTGTAGCTATCAAAGCTTTTAGTTATTTTAGTGGTGTTTCTAATCTGCATGCTGCTGGTAAGAACCATTTTAGAATTGTATGATGTAGTTTATGTCCCTGTTCTACACTTCTATTGTTGGCACAATGCATTTTGTTCTATTATGGAGTCTGAGGGTTGTTTGGGACATCATCAGTTCTAAAATTATACTTACCACCAGACTGTAAAGCAGAAACTCCCACTAAGGTTACTAAAAGGCCTGCATAGATGGAACAGTAACAGAATTTAACCAGTGTTTAGAAAAAGGCTTCTATTGGGGAAAAATGACTTAGAGGTTCAGTGCAGTTGTCCTTTAATGCCATCAAAGCAATGGCTATCAAGGCATTCAACAGAATATTGATGTCATAGTTTTAAGGTGGTGGCTAAGATGCTGGCCTGATGACATGGCAGTGGGCTCAGCTTTCAGTGACAGTGATCTGGGTTCATGCCCAGAGCCGGGGCCACCAGGAGGGCTGGCTGTAGGGGTTGAACATACCAGAGCACTGGGGTGGGTAGAGACACCTGCTGCAAGATCGCTAACTGAATGACCACAGTCTAGGTGTAGTGCTCATGTGTGCTGGGGATACATGAATGGTGTGTCAGCCTGCTGATGCATCTGCATGCTTCTGGATCCTCAAGGTCTGGTTGAGCTGAAATGTTGTAAAGGGGCTCCCAACAGATGATGATGCTGCCATGCCCACCCAGTTAAAACACCCAGACTCCGAGACCCTCCTTCTCTAACCTTGACTCTAGGGGAGTCGCCAAGGAGTTTGAAGGAAGCCCCTTGATCAGAGATCAAAGGCTCTGCTTTGGGGAAGGGATATACCCAGGGTTCTGAGAAGAGAGGTGCAGTGTCTCGGCCTAGTGGCAACTCCTACAGCACTTCTGTCAGCTTAGGCCACCAGTAGATCAGCTGAAGAAGGTACTAGAAACATAAAGAAGGGAAAATATGATGGTAGCATACAGCACAGATCTGGAGTATATGTTCAACACTGTATCTAATTTGGACAGAACCGAGGACATCTAAAATAAATATATATATATATATATATATATATGTGTGTGTGTGTTTGTTGTGTATATATATATATATATATATATATAACACACACACACACACAGACACATACATACACATATATATATTTTTTTTTTTTATTTTATTTAGTTGTTTAACCAGGTATAGCACACTAAGCTGAAAGCTTTTTACAGGAGCGACCTGGGAGCACAAGGAGGTTAAGTGACTTGCTCAGGGTCACACAGTATGCAAGTGGAAGCTGTGGATTCAAACCCAGGTCTGGTCTGCTGGATGTCACCAGATTTGCAGCTCAGAGCCTTAGACCACTGCACTATACTGCCTCCTGCCTACTTCCATATATATATATAGTGGCACGGTAGTGCCACTATAGTTAGGGTTGAGTACCCCATTTAAGGTTAAACTATGAAATTTGGCAGCTTAATAACTTTGCATTGTATGACGGATTTGCCTGAAATTTGGCATGCACATAGCGGTACCATAGATCACTAGATCTGCCAAGTTTCGTGAATACCGGATATACGTTATGGAGCTACATAGCTACCAAAAGAATGTGTAATTACATTTTCACATTCTTGCTCGCGCTCACAGGTTGCACGGTCTCCACGACTGGTCCCAAACCTTCAGGGAAGATGCTGCCATGGTCTCACGATGTACCTTTCCAAGATTTTGTGAAAAAATTAAACGGTTCAAAAGTTATTCAAAAACAAGTTTCCCATTATAGTCAATGGAAAAGTTAACAAAAAGTTTGACAGTGTCACAAATGCACATTTTTAGTGTCACAGATAACCCTTGTAGTGGCAAGACCTGGTCCCACTGATGTTCTTTTTCCTGCTGTTGTACTCACGATACTTAAGGATTACAAACTTACACGGTTTCATAATTGAGCAATTTGCCATAGACTAACATTGCAGCACCCATGACGCCTTCGCCTACTCATATGTTGAAAAAGTACAGGTACACCATTTCCGCTACTCCAGCTTGGTTCACCTTTATGTGAACTAATCTCAAGAACAACTTTGTAAATAATCTATGATATCTCAAGTTGGATTTCTCCACTTCCTACAGTAACACAGGTATACACCTTATGCTGGATGTGTATGATTGGTTGTGTTGCCTTGGTCCTTCCCCTACTTGCATGTATGTTTGGGGATGGGGGAGGGATGCGAGTTAAGGTTTTCAACCCTAACACCGATTTCTCACTTTTGTTCCTGTGGAACAACCCTAACTGATGCATTAAATATGTTTTTTCCATGAATATGGAATATATATATGTATATTTAAATGCAAATATTTAAATAGGGGTGCTATTAAGCAGCAATTTTCAGGAGCTCCATCTCATTATTATTCTAAAGTTCTTAAATGTAAGTATTTCAGATCGCCTTTCCCGATTTTCTGCTAATAGAAACTCACTGTTCCTCACTGACAAGTGCCATGGGGAAAACCAAGGGATCAGCTTCCACTTGACTGATTTTTTCCACCTACACGAGGCAGAAGGGAAGGTGGGCCTGCAAGTGGTGGTGTGGCCAGGACTTCTCACCAGGATGAACTGAGTGTCTCTCAGCCACGGTGAATGTTACCTGCTGCAACTGGTGCATACAGTCCAGAAATTGATCAGAATTTGACCAGCTTACGCCAAGGGTCACAGCCTTGGAAACGCAATGGGGTGATTCAACAGACGGTGGCTAAACTGGAAGGAAGCCTAAGTTAAACTATGGATGTTTCCACAAAGCTGATTGGGGACAATACCTGGTTACGCCAGCGGATGGAGGTTCTGGAAAATCAGGTGAGAGAGAGAGGTATAAGAATTTTGGGTCTCCTGAGTTGGCGGGGGGACCCTTTGGACTTTGTTTGCACCTTTCTCCCAGATCTACTTGGCTGGACTGAGGTGGAACTGTCGCTGTCCTGAGAAGGCTTACAGGCTTACCCCATGCAGAGTACCAACTGGAGCCAAGGACCTCGTACACTAATCATGGTGTGCACTGGTGTGGGGACAGGGATTGATTAATGACCACAGCACAACAAAGAAGACGTCTGAAATATGGAGAATCAGACCTGTTTACTTTTCCGATCTGTCTTATGGTACTAGGCAACGCGCAAGTCGCTCGATGGAATCCGGCACGCTTGAGACAATTAAAATCCAACATCAACTTCTGTTGCCAGATAGATTGTGGGTTTTGTGAAAGAGAAAACGTACTTATTCAATGATCCGAGGGATGCTGAGAAAGTACTGAACATTATGGAGCAGGAGGTAGTTCAAGAATCTGATGAGACTGAAGTAGAAGGAGAATGACTGTATATTCTATCATCAGGACTAGTAATGTATTAAATTGGTGTTTTTGCTGCTCCAGTATAGAGGAGCTATAGTCTAATTTTGCAGTTGATTTAAGGTGGGTTACTTATCGGATAGGACTGGTACTATAATAGTGGAGGGAAATACTGTTGAGTGTTTCTATAGGAGGTCCATACATAGCCTTGCTTACATTATAAAGAACTCTGATGGGACCTGCTATCCATGAACTTAAATAATTTTCAACAAGTGATGGGGCATTTACAAGACTGTGCCTGCTTTTTGTTTTTTTTCCTTGTTTTCTCCTTACTATGTAACCAACTATAGGAGCATTACTTCACTGTTGCCTTCTTTTACAGGGAGTCCTGAGGTATAGATCAAGGGTTCTGCTTTCAGTGTGGTATTGTAATATGGAGAGGGAGACTGGGGAAATGTTTATGCTAAAGGAGGTATATACTGATCTAAATCAGAGCTGATACATGATGTATTTTCAAGTGGGAGATGTGGGTTTTCCCACACCTAGTTGGCTTCTAATGAGGGACTGACTAGGGATCTCTGTGGGTTCTCTTTAAGCTCTGGACTAATGAAGTCATATCCTGTAATGCTTAGTAGCTAATTCCCTTGTGTGGGTAACTAAAAGATGTGACAATTGCTAATCATATAGTATTTAACATCTTTGTAACCTGTGTGTTAGACTACTCTGCTTGCCTTTGTTTTTTGTAAGTGAACATGTGAAAAGCTTAATAAAAATATAATGAAAAATGCTTTACAAATGAAAGAAAATGATACTGGAGGCCAGGTAAGCAATGAAAACACAGTCTCTCAGTCAAATGTACTTCAGTTGTGTGTTAATGACCCAGTACATATGCAACAGATTCAGCCCCTGAATTATAAACTAGTTGCTAAGTCAGTGGTCAGTCTCTCTCCCACTCTCTCTCTCTGTTCCTCTCTTCACCTATTGCTCTGACTTTTCTACTTGTTCATGTGATATCACTTGTTTCAGGAATTGCTGCAAGGGATGTGGCTCAGGCCTTGCGAGCCCTTGGGTCTGCTGCCCGGGGAGTAGCTGCCAACACCACGGACCCCCAGGAAAGAAATGCCACACTGGACTGTGCCAGCGACATCATGGATAAGTCGGCTAATCTCATTGAAGAGACCAAGAAGGCAGTGGCGAAGCCTGGAGACCCGGTATCCCAACAGAGACTGGCCCAGGTGAGTGGCTTCTTCATAAAGTTAAATTCTGTAAGTTGGCCTGGTGATGCTGAGGGTTGAGGCACTGAAGCCACACTCGCGCCATGTTGGCGGCCCAGGTTTGGGAATGAGCTTGGTTTGGTGGTGGGGGGGATTGAGCAGCTGTAAGGCAGCTCTCCTCCCAGGTGCGGACCCAGCCATGCCTGCTGTAGGGCTGCTCCGGGCGGAGGCCTGAGGTGGGCAGTCAGGAGGGTGCCGTGGGTTGCGTGCATGTGCCTCCACACGTGAGCAAGCAACCTTGGCAAGGGCAGGAGAAAAAATGGAGCCAACAGGCACCATGATGGCCCTGCATCCTTGGAGTCTAGATGTTGGTCTCCCAGGGGTGGGGGAGTAGACACCCTTCACCGGCCCTGTCATGGGGGGCGGAGGCATTACTGGAAGGGTCGGGCGGAAGAAGTGGTGGTCCAGAGACTGAGCCCTCCAAGTGGGGACGGACTGAGCAGCCTGCCAGCTTCACCATGTACCCCTTGCAAAGTAGGTTGGAGGTATGGCGGGGTCAAAAGCTAGATCAAAGAAAAAGAAAGTTAAATTCTAACCTCCCTCATTGTCGTTGTCTCAAGCATCTGGGCTGAACCATGGTCACTGACGTGAAGTTCAGGGCTCCACTGATCCAGGTATATTGTTCAGTTCCTGTCAGGACCACCCATCTTATGTGGTGGAGGGGGCTCCTTTCTGAGCTCATTCTGTTGTTTAAAGATGTAAATTAACAGAGACTAGTTGGCACTGAGGAACCTACTCATGGCTATCCCACTGTAGGTCAGTGGTATGAATCCTGGCTAAGGTCACAAATGGTGTAGGTGAATGCACTGGTCACAGGGGCTATTTTCAGGCACGACCCAAGCCATGAAGATGTCAACAACATAGAATGCCAGTAGAACTACAATACAGAGAAATTATCAGACATATGTAAGCAAAATATAATAACTACAGTTAAGATCCAGCAGTCCTGCAAAATGAAATTACATAATAAACACAGTGGTAACAGCAGAAAGATTTGATACACAAACAATAAATACTATAAATACAGTACCTTTAGGAGAAACCATCCCTGGACCAGGCGGTGTGGCAAATTCTCTGGCCTTCCCTTTCTGGGAAAGGTTACTGAGAAGGTTGTTGTGCATCAGCTTGAGGCACACCTCGCAGCCTTTAACATCTTTTGAGCTCTTCAGTCTGGATTTACATCCAGGTATAGCATGGAGACAGTTCTAGTAGGGGCACGTGACTCCAGGCGAGGGATAAATGAGAACGGTCCGTTCTGTCCTAGATCTCTCATCAGCATATGATACCTTGGCGATAGGCTGCTTTTGCATTGGCCCAGGGAGTATTCAGGGCTGACTGGCAAGGTCATCAGCTGGTTTGAGTCTTATCTCTGGGATAGAACCCAGAGGGTAGTGTTAGGAAGATTTTCTTCACACCCTGTGGTTCCGCTTCTATGGTATACCCCAGGGCAGGGTTGTCGCTGATGTTGTTTGAGTCTACATCTTATCCCTGGCAAGGTCTTTAGGCATTATGGGCTTGGGTTTCATTGCTACACAGATGATACCCAGCTCTCTATGTCTTTGCCCCGGACACCAGGTGCTGTTGACATGCTTAATAGATGCCTCACGACATCTAAAACTGGATTTTATCGAACTGGCTGAGAGCTAACCCAGAGAAAACTGTAGCCCTAGTGATTGAGTAGGGCCATGGGAGGAGTGGCAGCAACTAGAGAGAGACTGGCTTCATTTGGACCCTCGGCCTCAGCTGCTACTAAGGTGAAGAATCTGGGAGTCATACTGGGCCAAGGGTCTGACAGTGGTGGCTCAATTGTTGGCAGTAGTCTGGAATGGCTTTTTCCATCTGCAGAATATCTACCAGAATAAATCCCTTATTCCTCCTGGTGACCTGGCCACACTGTTAGATGGATTCACAACCTCCAGGCTAGACTACTATTAACACTGGTTCACCTTTGGGTTAGTGGAAGTATGTTTCAGTGCCTGCATCTGATGCTGAATGCAGCTGCCCACTCACGGACCTTTCTAGATCATGCCTCTGTCAAAGGTTGCCTGGTGTGCCTGGTCTGCAGAAATGCACAGCATTGCATGCCACAAAGAAAACACTATGGCCCCAGACATCAAGCTCCACAGCTTCTGTGACTCTGGGCCTACACTGGGTGCCTATGCCCAGTGGGGGTATCCAAGAGCTGATCCCAGAAGAGGGACATGGCATAGCTCCTGAAGACCCCATGGGTTTTCAGTATCTACGAGGGATGTCCCTTGGGTCTGAAAGGGAGGCAGCCAGACATCCCTGGTTGTTCCATAAAAGGCCTAGGGTCATGGAGGGATGACTGTCATGTTATGGCTGCAATCCCCAAGGAATGGCAGCACCAGATTTGCAAGATTGTGGCCTTTGAAGTGGTTAGTTCCAAGCCCTCTCATCATTTCTGTGAGGAACTGCTGGTATTGGGTATACTCAGCATCAGAGGAGAGGTGCAGGAAGCATCCTGCTTAGGGCAAACCCTGCTGCTGAGTGAAATGCTGCCATTCTGCTCAGAGTACAGAGGGAAAAGAACCCTAAGACAGAGTACTGGATGGGAAGAGAGAGACTTAGCACTACAGCTGAGGAATGGGATCTGGGAGTTATCATTTGCAACTCACTTAAGCAATCGAGTCAGCACAACAAGGCCTATAGCAAGGCTAACAGGATGCTGGGATGTATCGAGAGGGGTACTGATAGCAGAAGAAAAGAGGTAATACTTTCTTCTACAGATCCCTGGTGAGGCCTCATCTAGAGTACTGTGCTCAGTTCTGGAGTCCTGACCTTGGAAAGGATAAGATAGGTTGGAGACAGTGCAGCACAGGGTAACAAAAATGATAATGAGGTCAGCAGGGCATATCTTATGAGAGGCATCTCAAGGCACGAAATATGTGCTCACTGAAACCAGAAGGGAGAGGGGGCTAGGTAGAGACCTTCAAGTTCCTTAAAGGAATTAAAGTGATCTTGGGAACTATTTAGCCTGAATACCAATTCATGGTCACATGGACAAATGGAAATTAACAGGAGGTAGCTTAAGGAGAGATGTGAGGAAGTATCATTTTATGGAAAGGGTAGTATAACCTGGAACAGTCTGTCAGCTGAGGTGGTGGGTGTGAAAACAGGGATTCAAGCAGGGCTGGGACATAATGAAGGGAATAGTGGCTACCAGGGTGACAAGACCAAGCAAAAGAATAGATAGAGGGTGGGGAGGATTAGTAACCAGGGAACAGTAGGTTCCAGAAATTATAGGGAACTTGGGCAGACTGGATAGACCTCTGGTCTTTTTCTGCCGTCACTGTCTCTTTCTATGCCCAGTTTCTCCAGTGTTGCAAGATCTGCACTGGCCACCAGTGAAGTGACGATCCCTTTAAAGCAGGACTGTTAATCTATAAAGCCCTACATGGCAGGGCATGGACTGCCTGGTTGAGCTCCTGCTCCACTTCGCCAGGAAGGCATTCTGGTGGTTCCGAGGGCCAGGTTAAAGACTTCAGAGGACCAGGCTGTTGAGGTAGTGGGCCCGGTCCTCTGGAATTCCTGTCCAGAGCCTTTAAGAGGGGCTTGAAAACGATTTATTTCAACAAGCATTTGGGGATTATTAGTAACTTTACCCCTGATCACATCCCAAATTGTTTTATTGTTTCGTATAATTTATGTATATTTATTTATTTGTTATATGTATTCCTGTGGATTTAAAGTGGATGGGTTCTATGTATTGCCCGGTTGTTTTGCCATGGCACCCTGAGCCTCCAGGAGCGTGCCATAAATAAAGACTGCTGCCACCAGCACTTGTACACTGTACAGCTGGGAAATCCAAGGTATGGGGAAACATATGCAGGCAGAGCTGGTCAGCAGGCAGTCCCTATAAAGAAGCTTTAATAGGCAGTTGGATATGAGGGAGTATAGCGATAAGGGAGGATGTTTGAGATGCTGGAAGCAGCAATAGAAAAGGTCTTGAGGCTCATACTAGTAGAGGCAGGGGTTCTCAAGAAGTAGTCAGGTGAGGTTACAGTGGTGTAGTTTAGGGACTTAAGGTTACAGGGTGTAGTTTAAGTCTTGGTCTGTTAAAGGGGAATGTTCTTTATTCTGCAGTGATCTGTCATTTGGAATCTGTACTAAATCCCAACAACACAAAATACTGACATATCAAAATCCCGACATTACAGTTGCCTGTATTCACATAGTCCCGACATGTGGATAATAGCTGCTTGTATTACAGCGGGGATTATCATGTGTGTCCACTGCCCACTGCTTGATGGTCGACATTGCCTCTGCAGTAGGGGTGTATGTAGTGTCTGGGGAGTGATTATGATCCGCGTGACTACCAAAAGATGCTCCCCACCTTGAAAAATAGTGGTAGCACGCCCTTGACAGTGTATTGATTTGCAGCTCTGGCAACACCAGTAGTGCCACTCCCCATGATTTCTCTGCTTCACCAGCAAATATCCCCTGATGCAAAGTTTGTCCTGACTTTTCTGGGAGGGGACAACATGGCACGTTGGTGCAGCTTCAGTCATAATAGCAAAGTTAGCAGGTCAAAATCACCATGATCGGTAACCAGTCTTGCAACTGCGCAGTAAAATTGACACCAGTCTCATTACCCTCCCTCCCTGCGTGATTGAGTGTCAAACCTCCTCCGGGCAGCTCCTTCTGCCTCAATGCTGTCCGACTGTGAATGCGCTCCTCCCCACCCTGCACCGCCAGTTTAAATGCAGCAACAAGTGTTAGCAGCTCCATTCTCCCTTCTGCATGACTCACCAGAAGATGCTCCCCACTCCTTCTGCTGAAATGCCGCAGTGGGATTTTAACAAATTCAGCAACAAGTGTTAAAGCTCCTTCCTGAATTGCGACAGTTTGCAGTTTGCACTATGTCCATTCTCCCATCTGCTGAAATGCTGCCATCACAACTGCAATTCAAGTACACTGATGGGATTTCAAGTGTCAGGATTGTAAATTATCGGAATGCTGGAGAAGGGATTGAATGTGGTCAGGCATTGCAACACTTGGCATTTGGTGCAGGGATTATTATTGTCGGGCATATATGACGGATTTAGCAATATGTTAATTTCTTGTTTTTCACTTGGTCAGATTGGTCAGTAACAGAGATTCTAGGGGTGGATATGATAAGCTATCCACACTTCGGCAGTTGCTCTGGAACGGTCTGATTGGCCAGACTTGTTTAACTAAGCTCCTCCCATCACCCAGTCAGTAAATCCCCGACTCTGCCCGTGGCGTCAGATCATTCTTTCTGCTGCAAGAACAGGTCACCTCCTTCATGGCTTCTGCTTAAGTGCTAGTGGACTTCTGAAGGAAAGAATTGTTGAGTACTTAGAGGCCAGTGGGGCACAGGACCCAAGGCAGCATGGATTCACAGCAGGAAGGTCATGTCAGATGAATCTAATCGATTTCTTTGACTGGGTGACCAAAGTAGTAGACCAGGGAGGGGCTGTGGGCATGGCCTACCTAGACTTTAGCAAGGCATTTGACAAAGTCCCACACAAAAGATTAATACACAAATTAGCCAGCCTGGGAGTGGGTCCTGGGGTGGTAGCTTGGGTAAAACATTGACTGGACAACAGGACGCAGAGGGTAATAGTAAACTGAGTCCACTCTGAAGAAACCGGGGTTACTAGTGGGGTACCGCGAGGGTTCAGTACTGGGTCGGTCTTTTAATACATTTATAAGGGACATTGCAGAGGGACTGGAAGGAAAGTATGCCCCTTGCAGACGACACAAAGATCTGCAACAGGGTTAATACAAGGTGGGGTGGAAAGGATGAGAGGAGACTTGGTGAGGTTGGAGGAATGGTCAGAAGAATGGCAGCTTAGATTCAGTGTAAAGAAGTGCAAAGTAATGCACCTGGGAAACAAAACCCGGGAAGTAGTAACAACAAAAGACTTTAGATTTTGGGGTAGTCGTATCAGATGACCTAAAGGTTAGCAAGCAATGTGAGAAGGCAGTAAGGATGGCTGGGAGGATATTGGGATGTATAGGGAGGCATCACCAGTAGTAAACAGAAAGTTATCACTCTGTACAGACAGTTGGTGAGACCCTATCTGGAGTACTGCGTGCAGTTCTGGAGACCCCATCTCATAAGGACACAGACAGGATGGAGGCAGTCTACAGAAGGGCAACTAAAATGGTGCATTGTCTGCAACAGAAGCCATTCAAGAGAGATTAAAGGAGCTTAATATGTATACCCTTGAGGAAGTGGGGAGGGGGACAAGATAGAAATTTTGAAGTACCTCAAGGAATCAACAAAGTCCAAGAGGTAACATCTTTCAGAAAAAGAGATGTACGACAAGGGGACACAATTTGAAGATAGAGGGGTGCTGGCTCAGGGGCAATGTGAGGAAGTAATTTTTCACAGAGAGGTTGTGGACACATGGAACGGCCTTCTTGAGGAGGTTGTGGGATGAAATACAGTGGGAGAATTCAAGAATGCATGGGACAGACATAAGGCAAATCGGGAGGATAGGCTGTTGGTTAATTAGGATCTGCAGCTTGTCCAGTAGGTAGGAAATGGGCAGACTAGGTGGGCCAAGCGGTCCTTATCTGACATCAAAGTCTGTGTTTCTGTGTTCGTGCACCAGAGGCAAACTTTCTTTTGAAGTTTTCAAAGTTGAATTACATTTTTTCTTGGTTCCTTTGACTCCCTCGATGACCAGCAATGGAGCTTTGGAAGCTGGGATTCAAGTTCAGTGCTTGGTGCCACCAGATGTTGGTCACACACCTGCATGACACATAAGTGTATTGCCTAGGTAGGAAACACAATGTGGCTGGGTGCAGCCTGTGTCTGAGTATGCTTCCTGAGTCCCTCGAGGTCAGAAGGCTCCTGCTCTCTCGGGTTGGCTTTTGGAATGAGCTACACAGGACCACCGGGCGGCAAGAACGTTTGGCTGCTTTGGGTCTGCCCAACAGCTTGTAGCTCTTGAGGAGGAAGCAGCAGGCACCTCCTCTGTCTCAGAGCTGTTTCCTGGGGTCAGCATTGCAGAATCATTCAATGGAGGTTTCCAGGAAATGGGTTTGGCCCTCCAGAGCTTGGAGAGAGCCCTACCCATTGTGGTAGCAAGCACAGTCTGTGCTGATCATAAAACTGGCAGCGATTGAGGTCCTCCCAGTCCCTCGACTTGTACGACCGCTCAACAGCTGCCAAGTGCCCCTCAGCCATGGTGCAGGTTGGGCAGGTCAAGGGCTCTTCTGTTTCCCATCAAGCCAGTCGATCTAGACTCTGGTTGAGCAGGCTGTGGAAATCTTCCTTGAACCTGTCGACCAGTTTTCAGACAAGGTCAAGTATTCAATCTCAAAGACTGCTATGCTCCCAGTCCTCACCCAGCTGAACACGGGTCGGGCGTTGTCTCCGTGCGGCCTTTGGGGATAGTAGCCTCCACTGGCAGTTCAGTTTACCAGGCCCATGCTTCTTAATGTGGCCAGCATGTGGATTACCACAGTCGGCCAGACTGCTCCTCGTCGTCCGGTCGAGGATCGCTGTAGAGTTCTTGATCGAGGAGTTCCCACTCAACCAGGGCGTTGCCATTGACACTTCCCAACTTCCTTGCCTTTGGATGTGAAGAGACACTGTCACAAGATGCACTGGTGTTACAAGGAGCTCCTTTGGCATCAGTGGGCAATTCGGGGCAGGATAGGATTCTACCCTCTGCACATTGCTGACCTGGCAGTTGCTATTGATATCCTTGCAGGTCCCAACCATGCCGGTGCCCCGCGCTTGCTTCTCCACCTCTTTGGGTGGAGCTGCCACCACTTCATCCAAAAGTGAGCACTCCAGCCAAAGGATACCCATCTGGCTACCAGCTTTGACAGGCCAGTTGTCTATGAGGATCACCCTGGGTGAAGGTACCTGGGAGGTCTGTGGTGAGAAACTGTAGAGGGTTATTTTTAAAGAATCCTAGAATGATTCCGATCATGAATCCATGGCCTCCTCAGGACCCCTCCCTTCTTGACGGGATCGGTCAGGGAGCTGTCCGAGCATGGGCTGGTGTCCTTTGGGGCACACCTCCACCTCATCTCTGAGTCTGTGTCACTCCTGCGGAACCAGTCCTGGTAAGCACCCCTTCACAGACATTTGCAGCTGCAACAAATCCTCCGGGAGTTGCCTTCCTGGTGGTGGAAGCCGCTCTGAGACTGTCCCTGCAACTTTGTCAGCATCCAGCATCCTGTCCAGCACCCTCTGCTTGAATGATTCACAAATCGCCATCCCTATAGGATCCCTTCCAGTATTTTGGAACCCCAGAAGCGTGGTCTAGATTCAGTATTCCACAAGTATGAACATCAGGGAAGTGTTTGCAAGCGTCCAGACGAGTCCCATAAGATTACCCATGCCACTAAAATGGTGCTTGCTACAGCATCTTTGGGTCTCTGTCAGGCTAGTTATGTACTAATGATGGAAAACTTTAATTACTCCCTGATGGGAGTCTTTTGATACAATCCTCCACCACCTCCCTGTTGATCTACAGTTGACAGTGACTGTAATCAGAGACCATCGTCAGTTGCTGGCTAAGCACCAGCTTCAGACAGCCTTGGACATTGAAGATGTGTTTGCCTGTGCCATGGCAGCAGCTGTCTCTGTGCTTTGCAGGGTCTGGCTGCATATGTCCACCTTACAGTGGACACCCAGCACAAACTGGCTGATGTCTCCTTCTTGAGCACCAACCTATTTGGCCTCCGTGAAAGGACATGTCACCTGTATCTAGAAATCCAGTGCCACCCTGGATTCTGTGATGCTATCCCAAAACGCCAGAAAAGAAACCTGAAAAGCAGGCTTTCCAGCTCCAGTCCTTTCAGTCAGAGCCTCCTCAGCAGTAGCCCCAGCATGGCAGTCCCATGCCTGGCACCCCAGGTCCAGGGGCCAGGACCCTAAGAGAGGGGAGCAGCTAGTAGTGGTCCCCTCCGGACACAGTCTTAGGTGCCCCAGTTGAAGTTGCTCAGTGACGGATCGAGGGCGCCATTCCTCTACCCATCCTTTCCTTTCTGCACTCCTGCCAGAGATCTGCTGCATTATTTCTTGCCACATTGGTCTGCTATCAGAATGGATAAGTGAGTGTTGGAAGTAGCGGGCAGAGGTTGCCTTTAGACTTTGAAACTGTCCCGCCCTACTGCCTCCACGTGCCTCATGAGGCCAGGGTGTCACAGGACATGCTGTCTGCCCTTCAGGAGGACATTGCCCAGTTTCTTGCAGAAGGGTCAGTAGCCCGTGTCGTGGATGCCGTGTCCAGTCAGGGTTATGTGTCCAGGTACCTCCTGGTATGAAATGCATGGAGGCTGGCACCCCATACTGTACTGCATGATCTGAACAAGTTCATCTGGAAGCACGAGTTCTGGATGGTCACTCTGATTCAGGTTATTCTATCGCTGCAGCAGAATATGTGGTTCTCCTCCCTAGACTTCCAGGATGCATTTTTCCACATTCCGTCCATCCCTCCACACTTTCGTACCTCCAGTTCTAGGCAGAAGGGGTCCAGTACCAGTTCATACCCTTTGGCATTTCCTCAGTGCCCAGGGTCTCCTCCAAATGCATAGCAGTGGTGACGGCCCACCTGCAGCACCTTGGGGTCAGAATGTCCCTCAGCCTATACAAATGGCTGTTAGCCAGTGTATCCAGAGCTTTGGCTGTCCTGCGTTGCTGAGTCATGGGCCTTTTGTCAACCTGGCCAAGTCTGTATTGGTACCAGAGCAGCTGATTAAGTTCATCGGGTCAGAATTAGGCTCCCTGTGGGCCAGGCACTGCATCTTTCCTCTTTGCCTGATTACTTTATGTTGGGCTCTAATATGCTGCTCGGCATTTCCTGAATCTGCTGGGGTACATGGGATCTCATACCTGCATAGTCCATTGGGCACGCTGGCAAATGCACCACTTCATGTGGAGTTGGGCCATCTTGACTAGCCGGACACAGTGACCCAGCCAGTATGGCCATCCAGTGGTTGATGATCCCAGAACACCTGGAGGAAGAAATCCTGTTGGCCCAAAGCTCACCATCATGCTCACGACAAACACATCTTTGGTGGGTTGAGGAGTGCACCTGTTGACCACAGAACACACGGTTCTGGTCACTCCTGGAGCCCTGTCACCAGATAAGCCTGCTGAAGCTCTGTGCATTACATCCTTCTTTGACATCTGCTGTAGACTGGCTGATAGGAAGCCTGCTGTAGGGCTTAGAGCTTATTCCACATGACATATCATTGCTTTGGTGGTTGCATCCAGGGATGTCTCTGTCCTGAAATCTGCAGGGCCACTACCTGGAAGTCCGCACACCTTGATTTTCC
The DNA here is from genome assembly GCA_016271365.2 of Neoceratodus forsteri. Lineage (NCBI taxonomy): Eukaryota > Metazoa > Chordata > Ceratodontiformes > Ceratodontidae > Neoceratodus > Neoceratodus forsteri. The sequence goes on from CM057449.1 coordinate 334,003,551, forward strand.
ATCACCACATCAACCTTGAGTCATGCCAGGATGCAGTTTTGGGATCTCTTTTCTCTAATTCATGTTCACCAAGTAGGGTGCACGCCTTGCTCCTGCTCCCAGATTTGAACCATATATCACCCCTGAACTATGATTACAGGTGAGTAACCTATTTTTAAGCTTGTTAAATAGAAATTCAACTGTTGTTTGGCTACCATTTTTGGTAGCCGTGTAGAACACTGCTCAGCTTCCAGTACTGATCCACCCAAAACCCTCCCCAATAATAATTCAGATATTGCAGTATGTGGTAAGTCGAGGTTGTACCCCACGCAGTAAACCAGGCCTGTGGATAAATAGAGGATTTAGTTTCCAGTGCAGACTATCTAACCCATCACTAGCATCAAATCTGTGGCTGTGCAGAGAAGCCTAGGGTGTGCCAGAAACAAGCGTTCTAGGATCGTGGATATGTTGTTCATCCACACTCTTTGGCATGTCCTTTCCACTTCAGATCTTGATAGAAGTCTTCAAGCTGGCTCCTCCCACCCACCCAGGTGGTATAACCCTCAGTTCTGCCCCATGACGCCAGATCTTCCTTTCCGCTGGAAGATTCAGGTTGCCTCCCTCGTGTCTACGCATTTTGTAGGCCCTGGCTCTAAACCTTTCGGTTATTCTGAAAATCCGTCTAGTTCTCATTCGCGACTGATTCTTCGACTGTGGAAGACAAGTCTTCCCCGGATTTCATCGGTGCCCTCTGCGCCAGAAAATGTCCACCAGTCCCCACACCGCATCGCTTATTGCCTCAATGTCACCATGGCACCCCTCGAAATGCCATATGTGTCCGCCCATCCTAATGTCCTCGACCCACTGCCTCAGTATGCTTGGAGTTGGGGAGGCCGAGAAATGGAACCCTCCGTGAAATCCAAGGAGGCTTGATGGGCAGTTTCCATGGCTGCTGATCCGCCAAGAAATTGGAACGCATGCAAGCATTCGAAGAGGAAGCGGCTCGAGCTGCAGAAACTACTCTGAGCTTCTTCATTCCGCTCAACCTGGGCTCCACCTTCTCGAGTTCCTTCTGAGAGTTATGCCAGTTTCTCAACCAAGGGAGAGGGTCCCATGGGCACGCACTCCTCTCAATCCCGTAAGCAGGAGATGGATCCAGTATTGTCTTAATCCCAACAGAGGCGCTCTTGGGAGCGGGAGATATCTCAGTCCAGGAACATCGGTCTCGACTTGATCGAGATTGCTTCTTCAGCCACTGGCTTCTTGGCTTTGCCATTTCCAGATGACCAAACTGTTGATCAATGATGTAGAAATAGTCATCGACCCTATCGATCCTTTATCGTCACGACTCCGTCGGATTTACTCTCTCGCCGAATCTCCCAATTCTTACTTCCTCCGACAAGGAGACCCAGCCTGCTGGAACTCCCATCGAGGAAGTGGTCCCCACCTCGGAAATCACCGTCCCGCTGAAGTCTCCCGAGCCATCAAGGTCTCGGACCCACATGACCTAAAGGGCCAAGCAAGAACCATAAACGCTTAAACAGAAGCAGCACCATCAGTTGTTGGCGCTACGAAAACCTCATGTGGCAGCAGCTGATTTTGACTGGGCAGAAGCTGACTCCAGCTTCTACCTGGCCATTCCAGGCTTTTCGCCTCCTAGGCGAAGCAGACTCCTTGGAGCCAATCAAGTTGGTTCTTTGCCCGTGGAGCTGGCAAACCTCCGTTCGGCCTAAACGGTCTCTCCATCGATCATGGTGGAGCCACCGCCCAAGCAGCCTGTGGGAGGGCCTTCCAAAGAAGATAAGCCAGACACCGGGCTTTCCTGGTGTCTGTTGGTCACTGTCACCCCGGACCTCCCTTGGCGGGTCAAGGTGACATGGCGGTCGACCGCTATATCCGGATTCCTCAGATTCGGATGTCACAGGCCTGCATTTTCTTCCTTGGGATGACGAATCAGCTGGTGGGGTAGAGATGGAGTAAGGTCCCCGTCTTTTCTGGGCATTCTCCGCCTCACCTCTGAGTCAACAGGGATGCCCCTGGAGCCAATCCAGGAAAGGGCAGTGTACCCTTTCGGACATCCTCAAGAGAAGGGATACCCCATGGAGGCTTTGTCGGCCCGGCCTTAGAACTCTGGCAGTGCCCTACCTCTTGTCCAGCCCTTTCTGCCCGCATGGCCACAAGTATGCAGTTCCCATGTGGTCCCTTGCAGGGTTCACAGAGCACCCTTCAGCCGAGAGCCTGGTGACCGCTTCTGTATTCAGGCATACTGGCAGTTCTGCTGACACTGACTGACCTCCTGAAAGAGTCCAAGCTGCTGGACCATTCAGCCAGGAAGGTCTATGCAGCTTCTTCCTTGGGCCTTCATCAGGCAAATTCAGCCGTCATCATGGCACACTTCTCCCACACTCTCCTAGCGTCTCTGGATGAAGTCCTCTACATCTCCCAGTAGACATTCAGACCATGGTCAAGCAGGTCTGAGACCAGGGCCGAGCTGTTGCCAAACAGCAGCTTCAGACAGTCCTGGACATTGAGTATTCTTGTGCCCTTTCGATGGCAGCCACAGTTGCCTCTTGTCGCAGGGCTTGGCTGAGGACTCCTCCTTCCGGCGGATACTTAGCACAAACTAGCTGACATGCCTTTCCTAGGGACCGATCTGTTCGGCCCAGGAGTGGCTGCTCACCTTCAGCGCATTGAGCAGTCCAGTGCTATCTAGGGGCTGATGCCCCATTCTAGATCTGCATGACCTGAATCAATATCTCAGGTCACACATCTTCGGATGGTCACTCTGTCTCAGATCATACCATACTTGGGTAAACGTGTGGTTCTGTTCACTGGATCTGCGGGAGCGTTCTTTCATGTCCCAATCTATCTGTCCCATCAGCAGTTCCTCTGCTTCAGGGTCGAAGGGACCCAGTATGAGTTCCAAGCCATGCCATTCGACCTGTCCTTGCCCCACGGGTCTTCACCAAATGCATTGCAGTGTGGTGCCCATCTCAGGCGCCAGGGGTCAGGAGTTATCCTTACCTTGACGATTGGCTCCTAGCAGATTCCACCCAGCAGGAGGTGGTAGGTCCAGGGACCTTGCCTTCCAGACCTGCTCCAAACTCGGCCTCCTGATCAACGAGGCTAAGTCGGAACTTATGCCTTCTCAGGTGATAGGCTTTATCGGGCAGAGCTCGACTCTTGTCAAGCGGAGCTTGGCTCCTGGCAGACAGGGTGGAGGTTCTGTCCTCCTTTGCCAGTCATTTCTGGTTGGGCAGTTGTGCCATGCCGGGACCTTCTGCACCTTCTGGGTTACATGGCGGCATGCACCTCAGTGGTCCATTAGGCCTGGTTGCACATGCGCCCCTCCAATGGGAGCTGGCCACCCAGTGGACTCAGCCTATGGTCATTTCACCAGTTGATCACTGTAACCTAGAAGTTGTTTGACGCTCTCCACTGGTGGACTGCCCCAGACCGGTTGCAGGAAGGGATCCCATTTGACGCCCCGAGCCGACAGTCGTCCTTTTGACCGATGTGCCTTCTCGGGCTGGGAGCCCACATGGGGACAAAGGTCCCATGGGCTCTGGACCTCGATGCCACATCAACGTGTTGGAGCTCAGAGAGACAGACTGGCACTGTCAGCTTTCCCCCTCAGCCCGGGGTCAAGTGGTTCAAGTCCAGACAGACAATACCATGACCATGTGCTACCTCAACAAACAGGGTGGCACACTCCCGTCTGCTGTGCAGGGAGGCGCGCCACATCTGGACCCTCGTGAGCCGTTTGGAGGCAGATCTCTAGCCATCCATGTGGCAGGAGCCTCAAACTGTCTGGCGGATGCTCTCAGGCGCTTAGGCAAGACATCCCACAAGTGGTCTCTCCATCCAGAGGTAGCTTACAGCCTGTTCTCCCACTGGGTCAAACTGGTAGTGGACCTGTTTGCCTCTAGGGACAACACCAAGCTGAGGCTGTTACATGCCCGCCCCTCAGCAGGGCTCACTGCAGGGGATGCTTTCTTGAGGCCATGGACCCTAGGGCTCCTCTATGTCTTCCTTCATTTCCCTTGATCCACATAGTGCTTCTCAAGATGAGGAGTGACAAGACGAAGGTGATCCTGGTAGCCCCAGACTGGCCATGCCAGTTCTGGTATCCAGATCTCCTCAGCCTCAGCTGCAGGCCCCAAGAGCAGCTTCCGCACGCCCGGACGTGATATCATTCAATCAGGGAAGGTATTCCATCTGGACCGTCAGTCCCTGCACCTTACAGCCTGATACGTGAGCGCTAGAGTTCCAGGCTTTGGGTCTTTCAAGATGTCTTCACTGTGGTGTAGGTTTCCAGAAAGGAATAGACCAGGAAATGTTATGTCTTCAAATGGAAAAGGTTTTCCATTTGGTGTCAGAGCAAGGCCTGGACCCTCTGTGCTTTCAGTGTCTAACATTCTGAACTAGCTTTGGTCTCTCTCCAAAGGGGCCTGTGGTCTTCAACCCTTAGGGTGCACCTGGCAGTCATCTCATGTCATAAGTCAGCTGGCGTTGGCACAGAGACTGTGGTCGGTGCTTGTTCAAAGGCCTGGATCACATATCCCTCTGGTACGTGAACCTCCACCTCCAGTGGGATCTTCTCCTGGCACTGGCAAAGCTCATGGGCAAGCCAATCGAACCAGTGCACAAGTGTGCTTTGTCACACTTGTGGAAGACGGCCTTCTGGTGACTACCGTGTCTGCCAGAAGGACAGGGAAGCTCCAGGAGCTTGGTGGACTCCCCATATCTGGTCTTTCACAGGGATAAGATTGTCCTATGCCCCACCAAATTCCTTCCGTAGGTGATGTCAGAGTTTCACCTCAACCAGGTGTTAATGCTGCGGTTTACTACCCAGCTACACCTTGGAGGCCAGTACAGGCCCCATACTTTGGACCTGAGGACGTGCTCTCTCCATTTATAAGAAGAGGACAGTGGAAATTGAGGAGAGGTTCGCCAGCTGTTCATCACCTATGCTGAAGCCGCTTCTTGAGACCTGCAGCAAAGCAGATGATTGCAAGATGGATTATAATCATGCATTAGTCTATGCTACGTGTGGGTGGCAAGAAGCCTCCCAGAGGGATAAGAGCTCATTCTTACCGCCATACTGCTGCATTGGTGGCTGCTTCCAGGGACATCCCTATCCAGGAAATCTGCCGGGCTGCTACCTGGAAATCAGCAAATGCCTTCATCACCCACTACCCCATCGACCTTGAGTCACGCTGAGATGCTGGTTTGGGGTCTCAGTTCTCCAATCTCTGTTCCTAAGTAGGGAGTGTGGGCCTTGCCTCCTTCCTCCTGGAGAACTGCTAGAGTCTGCCAAACAGTCTGGATGAACAGCATATCCACGGTCCTAGAAAAACAGGTTATTCACCTGTAACAGTAGATCTTACCTGAGAGGGCTCTTATAGTAGGTAATTACATATAGGACTGATGTCGGCAGGCGGCAGGACCCCACGGAAAAATTTATAGCTAGCTGGTCCCTGGCGTAGGAGCGCCACATCAGGAGACCGCGGCCTACACGCCGGTATAAAAGGCGGTCCTGACGCCTCACCTCCCAGTTCTTTCCGCTGTCAGCTCGTGCACAAAAGGGAAGGCAATGTTGTTTCCAAGCAATGCCTGTCAAGTGGTTGGCTTATTGCTTCACTTTCTGTTATGACAAGTACAAGAAGACCCTTCCGGGTCAAGTCAGAAGTCACTCCACTCGTGGAGTAGCAGCCTCTGCAGCTTGTTTCAAGAATGTGTCTGCGGCAGACATCTGTGTTGCTGCCACCTGACCTCCGTCCATACCTTTACTAAACATTACAGTTTGGACATTGCCTCTCGTAGAGAGCAGGTCTTGGCTAGCAGTCTTGCAAGGCTCTTGTCTTGAGGTTTGCAAGGCTTTTGCTTCTTCTTGAGTAGTTCCTCCTCCCGTGCCTTTCATTTATTCCAGACTGCTTGGGATTCTGTCCTATATGTAATTACCTACTGCAAGAGCTCTCTCTGAGTAAGATAGTACAATTACGTAAGAACTTACCATAACAGTAGATCTTGAGAGAGGCTCTTCAGGTAATATCTTCCGCCCTCCATCCCCTAGGCTTTTTCAGCTCCTTTTCCATTGAGGAAATATCTGCTTCTCTCTCGTCCGGGCCTGTGGCGGGAAAGAACTGGAAATGGGCGTCCGGGACCGCCCTTTATACTGACGTCGTATGATGCGGTCTCCTGATGGGGGCGGTCCTTGCCAGGGACTGCTAGCTAGAAACTTTTCCGTGGGGTCCTGCCGCCTGCTGACGCCAGTTCTATAATTACCTACTGCAAGAGCCTTCTCGAAGATCTACTGTTACGGTAAGTTCTTACGTAACTGTACTTTCTAGGAGTGGTAAATGTGTTGTTCATCAACACAGACCCACCCGACCTCCCAGCTGCAGACGCAGAACACCTGGCTTCCAGCAGGCTAAGATCTGGCGCCATGGGTCAGAGCTGAGGGTTATACCACCCGGTGGGTGAGGAGCCAGCTTGAAGACTTCCGGCAAGATTTAAAGTGGAAGGGACATGCCAAAATGTGTGGATGAACAACATATGCAACTCGTAGAACTACTGTTACAGGTGAGTAACCTGTTTTTCCAGTCTCCATGGTTTGCTCTGCTGAAATGGTCAAACCCAGCTCCACTGCAACCGAGGTCTGCTGATTTTCACTATAATCTTTGCAGGTTGCCAAGGCCGTCTCTCAGGCTCTGAACAGATGTGTGAACTGCCTTCCTGGACAGAGGGAGTTTGATGCAGCCATCCGGACTGTAAGCCGAGGCCAGCAAGAAGCTGCTTGCTGAATCGGTAAGTGAATTTGTGAGAAATGAGCAGAACAAAATTCATGATGGCTCTGATTTGTGACAAAATTAGGAATATATGTGATCAATTGTTCTCAGGTTTGCCAAATTGCAAGATATTCTGACTTGAGAACAAAAAAAATGTGATACTCTTCTACAGATTACTGAGTTGTGCAGAATAGGTCACAGGCTGAATCTTGGAACAGATTAAATGGACTTTTCATGCCCTTTTCTTTCAATTTTGTTTATGTTTTATAACCTGATCAAAACGGACTTTCAATGTATATTGTCAAATCCTAGCTACAAGAGAATAACAGCCGATGACATGGCTGCAGCCAGTGAAGGGACCTCTGTGACCCCACCAGCTCATATACTAAAACATCCTTGTACAGTATATAAAAGGAGTGGTTAGTGTAGTTAAGATTAGAATGCTAGGTTGGGAACCAGAAGGTCACAGGTTCAAACCAACTATACATATTTATTTATTTAGCTGTTTGTGTGCTTAGTTTGTTGACCTAGTGAGCTGACTGGAGCATTGTCCCATTTACAGTAATGAACCAGAAGCTGAGGTACTAATATTAAGGAACTCAGGATAATGAAACAAAGTAAAGAGTAGATGAGGTACACTGACTGTCAGAAACAATTACAGGCAATGTCCACCAAGATCAATTCCTTAAACCTTGATTAGAATGTAACCTGGGATTTTATAGTCCCATGGGAGGAGGTGAGGAGTTCCACATTTTGAGGCTTTCATACCAAAAGCACTGCCCCATGGCTGTCTCAGCCTGTGGAACATTTTAGCAGATTAGCATCCACGAAATAAAGAGTTGGAATTCTGCCAAGGGTGTCAACTAGGTGGCTTTGTACCATGTGGCCCAGGTGATATTGCCATGTTGGCAGGAGAGCAGACACTAAGAGCCTCTTTGTTGTCCAGTGATAGCGACAGATCCACTGTGCCACTTGATGCCGGATCAGTTCTGCCCCTCTCCTGGGCCCCACCCCAGCTTTAGGAAGAGGTGGAACACCTTTTAGTACAGTCTGAGAGATGCTATCTCTCTTAGAGAACAACACTCCTCTCTGTGTGGGTTAGACAAACCCGTTCAGGACAAACTGTTCTGCTAAAGCAGGTATCAAACTTTTGCTTTTCAAGTAAGCCATTTGTTTGTATGCATATTTAAAACTTACCCAACCTTATGGTTTCTGTTTGCAGATCCAGCTGACACATGCACAGTCAGTATACAGGTGCCAGGCTTCAGGTGGTGATTCCTGAATTTTCATTTCCAATCCAACACACAGCACTTTGGGCACAAACATGACCATGCCGAAAACTTAATCCCAAATTCAAACTTCTTTCAGGAGATAAATTACTAGAGATTAAGATGGAAGACACCCTGTTGCTCCCAGGGTGAGTCATATCATGCATGCAGGCAGTGATGTTATGGTGGAAATCACCCGCCTTTGTAGTCTGAAGAAGGCAGGGTTATGTTTACCTAAATGTCACTGCTCCGTGCTGCAGACGCGCTTACCTTGGGGAGCAACAGGGTGTCATCCTGTCTTCATCCCGAGTCATTAATCTCCCAAAAGGAGTTTGAATTGGGAGTAAGTTTTGTATGGCCGTGTTTGTACCCAAAATGCTGGTGTATGTGGATAGGAAATGAAAATTCAGGAATCACCACTTGAAGCCTGGGACCTGTATACTGAATGTGCATGTGTGAGCTGGTTCTGGAAATAAACCAGACGATCGGGTAAGCTTTGAATATGCATACAAACAAATTACTTACTTTAAAATCAAAAGTTTGGTAACCTGTTTAGCAGCACAGATTGTCCTAAACAGCTTGTCTAACCACACAGCGAGGAGTGCCATTCACCAAGAGAGCTAATAACTCTTGGCCTGTACTAGTGTTTTCCCATTTCAGAATTAAACACCTTGCATACTCTGCCTTTTAACCTAACTACTGGTGAGCACAATCTCCTTCTTAGTTCTCTTAAGATGGAGAATATGTTGCCAAGTGCCATGTACTTGGGCAATACAGTGGGCATGCCACCAGTTAGGTCCGTAGCATAGGGGAGCATATATGAGGCCATCATCGAGACAACCTTGTTGTGGTTCTCACACATCCTTTGCAGAGAATGTTCTTATCAGCCTCTTGATGGTGGGACACTTTGGCATATGGCCACCCAGAAAATGCCAGCAGTGACTCCACACTTCCTCCAGATGCCTCTCAAGCAGTGCATGTTGTCTTCCTCCCCATGAGAAGAGTGTCCGTACAGATGCTCTTTTCACCCTCCCTCGAGTCTCTGCTTCTGACATCCCAAGTGCGGGCACAAACTCAGACTGCCAGCATACCAGAGTGTCCCTCACCACATAGTGCCACAGCGCCTGCTCTACTCTGGCTGTTTTTATCTACACCTTATATCATACTCCTTTGTTTTTGGTATAATTATTTCTTCTGCAACAGAATGTAATTTCATAAATACAGTGTTGATGTTGGGTATAGATAAGCAGCTTCATGAGAGAATCATAGAAACATAAAAATTATCAGAAAATGACCGCTAGGCCCACACAGTGTTCAAAGGGTTCCCTTCCTGTTGTACCTCCGCAGACCCTAACTGCTCTCTGGGGACCTTCCACCTCCCTGTTTCTGTAATATGCCCCTTTGTTTATCCCATGCATGCTCAAGCCTTCTACCATTCTAGCCTCCACAGCTTCAACTGGCAGTCGGTTCTGTGCTTCTGCCACCCTTTCTGTTGAAGAAGTATTTCCAACTCCCTTCTTGAAATGCCACCCCCTTCCAATTTCATTGCACTGGAGCTTAGTGGTTCACACTGCAAAAATGTGTGAGATGATGCTCTTACAGGGATGATTGTGGAGTGTGCACAGTGCATTATGGAGACATCCATGCAGGCAGCTAGTTGGCATGAAGAACCAGTAGTACCTAGAGTGAGAGAACTAGTCGAACCTTGAGTGAAGCAGATTTTTTTTTACCCATCAAAGAGTGTTGAGTGTTTTGAAAGATGGTCACATTAGTGTGATTGACCCTATTACATGAAACAGGTCAGTGCCTCTGTTGACTCATTATAAATTACAGACCAATGTAAAAGAACACACTTTTACTTAAAAATGAAAAATAAAAATTGTACCTAAAATAATATATCAAATTATTTAAATCCACCCTCATTTAGTGGTGTAGGATGAAACTGCACAACAGTCTACACAAGAGCACAACTGTAAACAGTGTAAGAGACCAGAACCATCTCTCAAATACCATGCTTTGACTGGCCGATAGACCAAAAGTGATTAATAATATTAAAAATACAGCAAATTGTTATCTGTCTAGATAACTGGTTAGTTGCTGAAATTTATACTTCTAGGGGCATGGGTACAGTTCACTATCCACACTCTGGTAAATGCTGATTCGTTGGACGTATCTAAGCTAAGCTCCTCCCACTAACCTGGTGGTATATCCTCTGGCTCAGCCCCATGACGTCAGTTCTTTCTTTCTTCTAGAAGGGACAAGTCTCCATCACAGCTCTACAGTGTTCCGGGTTTCCAATTAGCGCTTGGTGATCTTCTTTTCAAAACTTCTGCAAGATCGAGTTCTCCAATTCAACACCATCCTCCTTCATCCCAGCTGTGCCTCATTGACAGAAGATGGACACGGAGGAAGCAGAGCTGTTCTGTGGCTTCAAGTTCTGTGCCACGTGTCAGCAGACAATGTTGAACACAGACCCGTACGTGTCTTACCTCTACTGCCTGGGGGTCCAACTTGATGTTGATGGCTGTGGTCTGTGCCAGGTGATGCTTCCATTATCTTTTGTGATTGCATGGCCCGACTTCTTCTTGGTTGGCCAGTCAGTAGGGATTCAAAGCTTCAAACAAAGGGTCGCAGAAGGCCTTGGTTGTGGTGGGGTCGGCTGCACAGCTTAAGGCCCTGGAAGAATTGGTGGTGGCTGCTGCAGTGGGTGCTTCATTGGCCTTGGCGCTATTCCCAGCTGGGGCCATCATCATAGGGTTCTTCTCAGACAGGTTCCTGGACATGTGTCAGGCCCTCCAAGAATTGGGAGAACCCTGTCCTCCATGGTAAGAAGCACAAGCGCTGCTGGCACCAGTTGTGAGATCAGATGAGATTGCAGTCCTCAAGTTCCCTTGACTGCCCCAATCACATGACTCGTGTCGAGCATTTGACTCTGGGTGAGGTACCCTTGGCTGAGGAGTTGGTCGACAGATCCATGGTACCCTATTGGGCTTGTTGACTCGACACTGGAGACTTTTTCTCAACCAGTTAGGTGTCAGAGGAGATCAAGAAGAGTCAATCTCCTTTACCCGGTTCTCCCAGTCCTCTCTCAGGAGGTTTTAGGCTGGTCAGTATCCCTGACCAGTTCCACTCGGACCAGCCTCCACCGGTAGTCTTACTGCCAATGCTGATGCTGGTAAATGTGTCGCAGCCCGTGGTCTAAACTGACCTCTAGTGGCCTCTCCTCAATGTCGGCCCTTAGATCAAGGTTGAGGTGCTGTTTGCATTCCCATCCTAGTAGACTGGAGGCACCGCTGTTGGTGTTCCTTGACCTCCTCATCCTCTGGTGAAGAGAAGCACCACCATAGAATGTGGCTGCACTATGAGGAACTCCTCTGGCAGCAGTGGACCATTGCATTGCGGGTAGGACTCTGCCCCTTGGACCTATGGTTAACTGTCAGGCGCTGGTGTTGCCCACCCCAATCCACTCTTGGTAAATGCCACCAGTCCAAAATGGAGTAAAAAAGCTTAGCCATGCAGCCAAAGAAGGTCTATGCCACTTCATCCTTGTCTGCATCAGGTCAGCTATGCTGTCCTGATTGCCAAATTTGATCACTCCCTGTTAGCAGTGTTGGGAGAAATCCTCCCTCTTCTCTGTGCCAATAAGCAGTTGCCAGTGAATTTGGTCAAGGACTAGGGTTAAGCACTGGCAAACATGACCTCCAGATGGCCTTGGACATTGATGATTCCTGCACCCATGCCATGGCAGCAGCCATCATGATGTGATGCAGGGTGTGGCTGAGGATCTGTACCTTCGTGGCAGACACTCAGTACAAGTTGGTCAATGTCTCCTTCTTAGGCACAGACCTCTTTCGCCTATGAGTAGATGGAAATCTTAAAAGGATTGAGAAGTCCAGCACCATCCTAGGTTCTGTGGCTAGACCCAAAAGACCCTAAGGTTCAGAAGCCTAAAAAGACCTTTCAGTGTAGGTCCTTTCAGCAACAGCAGCCTTAGCAGTAGCCCAGCAGGGCAAAACCAAGCCTGGTATCCTGTTACAAATTCCTCTGGCCAGGGGCCCTAAAAGAGATGCAAGTAGGGAAGTGGTGCCCCTCCAGCCGAAAGTGGCAAGTACCCCTTCCAAACCTGCCCAGTGACTGCTTGAGATGTCGCCTCCTGCCTGTCCAGTCCCTGACCCAGCTACCTGTGGGGGTCGGCTAAATACTTCTGACCACATTGATCCTACATCATTGTGGACTGGAGGAACTGGAGGTGGTAGGCAGAGGATTGCCTCTCAGTTTCGAGACTCTTCTGTCTGGATGACCTCAAGCTCTTTGAGAGTCCTTGGTGTCGCAAGACACTCTTTCTGCCCTAAGGTAGGACATCGCTCAGGTCCTTGTGAAAAGAGCAATAGCCTATGTCGCAGACCCCTGCCAAGCCAGTGGTATGTGTCCAGGTACTTCCTGGTCCTGAAATGAATGGGGACTGGCACCCTACACTGGATCTGCACGATCTGAGCCAGTTCATGCAGCAGCGCAGGTTCTGCATGGTCACACTGAGCCAGATCATAGCATCCCTGGAGCAGAGCATGTGGTTCTGCTCCCCGGATCCCCAGAATGCATTCTTCCATATCCCAGTCCATCTGTCCCACTGGCGTACTTTCAGATCTTACTTCAAGAAACAGCTCTTGCAGCAGGTTACACCATTAGGACTGGAAGCTGGCAGGTGCCAGGACCCCACGGAAAAATTCTAGCTAGCAGTATCCAGCAGGGGAACGCCTCGACGCCGGCCCTCCCCACATCAGGCATCACATTATAGGGGTGGTCCCCAGCATCCCCAGTTCTTTTCCTGCCATCGGCTCGCCAGCATCGGCCTCACAGAAGCCTGCCTACTGTTACAACGCATGAAATCTTTAATTTAAGTAAACTTTAATCCATGTCTGCTTTTCTACCCTTCTCCGAAGGACATCCTCTAAGTGCGCCTGCAGCAAGCAGATCCCTTGCAGACCATCATTCTGCCTGTGTCAGGTGTCTGGGTCCGAGGCACGACACCCAGGCCTGCTCAATTTGCCAACAATTTATAGCAGGACCCTGAACCGCCGCCAGAAGGCTCTTCAGGGATTCCTCCTCAAGGAGAAATTAAAAAGATGGGAATCTTGTCATAAATCTGAAAAGCATCGGACTCTGACAGGGCAAAATCCCCAAGCAGGGTCTCAGAGTCCAGGACCAGCTCCAGCTCTACCCAGTCCGATAGATCTCCTTCCCAGGCTCGCCTCCCAGCCTTCTCCGTAAAGTTAAGGTCTTCAGGGGCTCTTCCGCCTCCCTGCACCCGCCAAAGACCTCTCGGTGTCGGATGCCTCCAATCCTGTTCCTTTGACAGGCACAAAAAGTCTTCCTCCAAATTGCGAGGTGCGCCTGATTGACACCGGGACACCGCTTCAGGTCTGTCTCCCAACCTCCTAATGCACCTGAAAGGAAGACTTCAAGCTGACGCCCTTGAGCGGACGACGGATTCCAAGAAGGTGTCCACCCAGCACCAAAAATGGCCGACTACTACACCGACGCCAGTGGACACCGGACGCCAAGGGTCCTCAGGTGAAGAGGCTACTGCGCCTGCCAGACGACCAGACGGGTGACACAGAGGACGCCGGCTTGCCCAGGAGCGGATCCAGTGCTTCCTCGGGACCCAACGCCCAACCCCGGCAACAGGCCCACACCTACGCCTGGTCTATCGTCCGTATGAACATCCAGGAGGTGAAGGATTTGTTCACCTTCTGGTGGGAAACCATCAAGAAGGACGTGGTTCTCCTAAGCTTCAGCCTCTCCACCACCTCCACCTCCTCCCAGGGGCGCCGAAGGTGACAGATCCCCGACCCCAGGAGCCAACTCCGCCTCCTTGGGGCCGATCGAGAGACAGGAAGCGCCCATCATGCTCCTCCTCAGGGTCCCCGAGTCGGCGACTCAGGGGCAGACGCCAATCATTGGGAGATGTCTCCAGACCGGATACGTCCGACATCTCCAGCTCTCCATCTCCTTTCAGTCCCCCATCACCAGACCCACGGGACGCTCCAAGGTCACCTCTGGATGATCCTCCTTTTCGGAAATCATGAGGCACGCCCAGGACAACATGGGATGGGAGACTGAAGAACTAGACCCCGAGAGACAACGCCTTGCTCGTTACCTCAGGCAGAAAGACACGGAGCCTGTGGTGGTCCCACCTTGGTGGACACCTTTACTGACGCCACCAAGGCAGCTTGGAAGCATCTGCATTCCACACCGCTGTTCCAAAGAAGGCTGACCACCTTTACAGGGTTCCTACGGAGGACCAGTATTTGGCGAACAACACCTGGCCGACTCCTGGTCATTACTGCATTTCATGACAGGTCCCAGCGGCCTCAATATTTGAGCACCCAGTTTCAGACCAGGAATCTAAGCAATTAGATTCCATGGAAGATGTATGTGGCTGCTACATGCTCTATTAGGTCTTTGAACCATCTGATGCACATGGTAATTTCAGAACGCCTCTGGGATCAGGGCCAAGACCTTTTAAAGATTTACCGGATGATCTAAAAGAAGGAGGAGCTGCTAAACTTCCTCCAAACTGAATCTGACGGGGAACTCTGGTTTCTGAGCTGCTTACGACTCATGACTCTGCAGCCAGGGAGCAGCTACAGCATTTGTCTCCGAGATACTCGTGGCTGAGGGTCTCCGGATTTACCCTTACATCCCTTATAATGGAGCGGTCCTCTTTGGTGAGGAGTCCGAGAAGGTCATCACCAAATTGCAGGATGCTGGGAAAGCAGTCAGGACTGTACAAGCCATGTACAGACAAAATCTGGTTCCTTCGTAGGAGCCAGAATCCTTTTCACGGCTGCCAACAAAGGCAACAGTCACGCTCCGCCAGCAACTCAGGGCAACTTTGGCCGTAAGAATCTGCCAGGTTCCCTCGGCCAGGGCCCAAGCATTCAAAGCAGCCCAGCCCGTGGGGCCAACACCACCACAGCATGATTTTTTCGCGCCCCCGCCTCCTCTCTGGATCAAAGGGTCGAGAAGGTCGGGTCAGATCTCTCATCACCTTTCAGGATAGCAGAGAATCACCTCCAACCTGTGGGTGTTGCAGTTGGTCAAACAAGGTCACTTATAGAGTTCCTCGATCGCCCGCCATCCAGCCTCCCTGCTTTCCTTACTCAGGTCAGCATGCTCTGCTTATTCAGCAGGAGATCTTGGCTCTCCTACACAAGGAGGCCATAGAACATGTTCCACTGAACCAGAGAGGAAAGGGTTACTATTCCCACTTCTTCCTGGTCCCAAAGAAATCAGGGATTTAGCGCCGATTTTGGATCTCTGCGATCTCAACAACTTTGTGCTGTACAAGCATTTCGGATGGTGACCCTGCCGGGTCTCATTCCCATGCTCAAAGAGGCGCATGGCTGTGCTTGCTGGAGATGCAGGACCCTTACCTACATCTCACAATTGCTTGAGCGCACTGCAGATTTCTGCACTTCGCTTCTGGGAAGCCACTACCACTCCGAGCCTCCCCTTCGGACTATCTTCAGCACCTAGGGTGTTCACTAAGGATGGCAGTCGGCAGCAGCTCTTAGGAGAGGGGCCACTACGTGTTTCTGTACCCAGACGACTGGCTCCTTATGGCACCCTCACGGAGGCCCTGATGTCCACAATACAGATACCTGTTCCCTCTTCCTATCGCTAGGCATCACCATCAATCAGGAGAGGTCATACCTGTTCCATCTCAGAACTTGCACTTTACAGGAATGGTTCTGGACACAATTAGGAAGGGCATTCCTTCCCAGGACAGGGCGGAATGCATCAGATCCCCATGAGGACATAAAGGAAAAGAAGATGGTACCGCCCGAACGCTCTTTTGCCTGCTCGGCACATGGCAGCTGCCATTGCAACAGTTTCTCTAGCTCTACTCCATATGCGGGTCACCCAGTGGATGTTGCGGCTAATGGAACCAGAAGCAACATCATCTGCAGCATCCAGTCCAGATCACGAATGCTGTCATCCGAGAGTGGAATTGGTGGCTCGTCCCAGACCACCTTTCGACGGGAGTCTCCTTCATTGCGCCAACTCCTTCAGCGATTCTCTTCACAGACGCCTGGGTCCGGATGGGGAGCTCACCTAAACGGGTCAGGACTCAGGGCTCCTGGTCGCCTCTAGAGTCCCAACTTCACATAAGCATTCTGGAGATGAGAGCTACAGGCATTCCAGATGGAGATTCCACCAGGTACTCTTCTGGTACAAACAGACAATACCGCAGTGATGTACTATCTCAACAAACAAGGAGGCACTCATGCCTACCCCCTTTCAGGGAGGCACAAAGGGTTTGGAATTGGGTATTGCAGCACGGCGACACATCATTGCAGTACGCTCCCGTGTGGACAGCACTATCGCGGACAGCCTAAGCCAATCACAGGCCAGGGTCCACGAATGGAACTGCTTCAGAAAGTCGCAGAGTACCTGTTCCACAGATGGGGACACCAGAATTAGACCTCTTCGCATCCCCATTCAACGAAAACTGCCCAATTTCTGCATGCTAGATCCAGGGCCTGGTGTTTTCTGGCATCCTTCTCTTGGACAGGCAGGTTCCTCCACGCTTCCCACCCTTTCCTTTGATCCAGAGGGTTCTATTGAAGCTCCATCAGAGCAAGCGCTTCTATTCTAGTAGCACCCTTTGGCCCAGGCAGATTTGGTTCCTCTCTTACATCAGCTGGCCCAGGAACCTCCGGTGCCTCTACCATTTTACTCACATTCTATCCCAAGAGACAGGCCCTGGTCCACCCAGATCTTCGCTCTCTGAACCTGCATGCCTAGCTCCTATGGACATAGCAGTCCTGAGATACGGGGTCTCAGGAAGTTGTGGACGTTCTGATGGGGCCAGAAAACCCTCTACTCATGCTACTTACGCCATGAAGTGGCGAGATTTTGTGTTTGGGCTCAGGCTCAAACATTGACCCCACTGGAGTGTTCTGTAAGGTCTGTTTTAGACTACCTCCTATCCTCTATGAGGCAGGACTTGCCTATTCGTCCATTAAGGTCAATCTGTGCGCTCCTTCAGTGTACCATTCTCCGATAGGTCACAGGTCTCTAGCTCAATCCAGAGGCTCTCGTGCCTTTTGCGCGGCATCCTGCACTTGAGACCTCCTATCAAAGACCCGGTTCCACCTTGGGATCTTCCTTTGTTCTAGAGCAGCTTACGCTACCTGCTTTTGAACCAGCCGCAGAGTGCGAGCTGCATCTCCTCACATTGAAAGACACTCCTTTTAGTTGCTGTTACTTCTGCCAGAAGAGTTTCTGAACTTCATGCACTCGCAAGGATCCTTGTTTGGTTTTTCAAGGACAGGGTATCCTTAAGAACAAGTCCTAAGTTCTAGGGACATGGATATGTTGTTCATCCACACTGTCTGGTAGGTTCCTTGCCACTTTAAATCTTGCCAGAAGGTCTTCAAGCTGGCTCCTCCCACCCACCCGGTGGTAAAACTCATGCTCGGCCCATGATGCCTGATCTTCCTTACCGCTTGGAAGCTCAGGTTCCCTCCTTAGCGCCTGTGTTTAGACTGGATCCTAACTCTTCAGTTCACCTGAAAATAATTTAAAAGTTTTATAGACTTCGGTCTACTTCTTCCTTTAGGCTGCGGCGGACAAATCGACTCCTGGTTTTCAGCGGTGCCTATGTGGGCAGAAGATGTCCAAGACCGATCCGCATTCCATGTGCGTCTACTGCCTCGGGCTTGACCACGATCCACAGGGCTCTGAGTTGTGCAAGCCTTTTGGCAAACGTCCTCGAAGACCGTGCTGCCCAGCTCCAACTTGGGCACCCCGAGAAATATTATCCACCGTGAAGTCCAAGGAGGCCCATTGGGTGGTTTCTATGTGGCTGGCTTGGCTGAGCAACTTGAGCAGATGCTCACCCTTAGAGGAGGAGGGGCGCCCAGGCCGCATCTTCTTCATCCTTGGTCGCTGCATTTATCCTACTCTGCTTGGCATCCTCCTACACAGCTTCTTTTAAGGAGCTTTGCTAATCCCTCTCCACTAAAGGTGAGGGTCTTCGGACACTCTTCTCGGTCCAAGAAGAAGGACTCAAAGGGTAAGTCCCACCGTCGTCGTTCAGGGAGCGGGAAGGTCCCCTCCCCGACAGTCGACACTCGACTTCGATCGAGGTTGCGGCTAAGGTCGCTGGCTTCATGGTGTCTCCGCCAGGTCAGTCGGCCGAGACACCTGCCGACGCGTCGAGATTTTTCTCGACCAGGATGGGCTGTCAGCTGGAGAAGCCGACAACCCTTCTTCA
This sequence comes from Neoceratodus forsteri, assembly GCA_016271365.2. NCBI lineage: Eukaryota > Metazoa > Chordata > Ceratodontiformes > Ceratodontidae > Neoceratodus > Neoceratodus forsteri. The sequence goes on from CM057449.1 coordinate 334,021,874, forward strand.
CGTCCCCCCGTGGAAGCCGAGGACTTGCCTGCGCCCCCAGCCGGAGTCCCTGGTTAAGGCTCCTAGTCGAGGAGGAGCGGGTTTCCCGCCCCCTTCCAGACCCACTCGAAACACCGATAGTCTCGGGTCTCGACCTCTTCTCGGTCCAGCCGATCCCACCGGGCGGTCTCGGTCTCAGCATCGGGGAAAGCGGCACGGCGCTTGTCCTCGCCTCTCTCCTCCTCAGAGGAGAGGCTTCGTGCAGATTTGCGCCTATGCTACGAGGACTTAATGTGGCAGCAGCTCCTTCTGACTGGCAACGTCGACGCCATCGCCTTCCCCGCCATTAAGTGGCTGTCACCCGAAAAGGCGAAACAACCCTCGCTGTGGTCGAGGGCCTAAACCGTGCCGGTTGTTTGGCGGAAACCAGCTGCCCCACTGATTGTGGTGGAACCACCGCCTCCACAACCGAAATCGGGGCTTCGAATAAGGATTCTCGGTCGGGTCAGGGACTGCCCCACTGCTTGTCGGTCACCTCACTCCCGACTGCACTCGCAGTTGGAGGGTGGCTCAGGCCCTAGGTAGCTGTTCGCAGACTCCTTGAGTCTGACGACTCACTCCTCCTGTTCTCCAGGCCCTTGACCTGGAGTCCTCCGGGGCAGTCGATGGACGAGAACCCATCATCGCTCATGGGTCTGCTCGGCTCATCTCGGAGTCCACTGGGATGCAGCTCGAGCCAGTATCAAGCGGCCAAGTATCCCCTCACAGAGATACTGGACCAAGGGGTTCTCCCATCGAGGTTTTCTCCGGTGGTGAGCCATTGTTGGCCCAGCCTGGAGTCGTGGCAGCGTCGCTTCTTGTCTTGCTCCTTCGGCCAGGATGGCCAGGAAATATGCAGTCCCTACCGGTCTCTGTCCGGTTTCTGGAACACCCCTTCTGGAGGGGCTGTTTACCGACAGCCTTTCTGGCATTCTGGGAATGCTAGGACATGGACAAACCCCACGACAGAGAGTCCAAAAGCTGGACTATGCTGGGTGAAGTATATGCTGCGTCCTCCCTAGGCCTCCATCAGGCCGGTTCGGCCGCACTGATAGCGCACTTCTCCTACACCCTTATGGGCCCCTGGATGAGGTGATCCCACATCTCCCAGCTGATCTGCAGACTACGGTCAAGCAGGTGCGGGATCAGGAAGGGCAGTGGCAAAACAGCAGCTCCAAATGGCTCTTGATATTGGAGACCTGTGTCGGTCAGTAGCGCCGCAGAGTGGCCATGCACCGAGAGCTACGCTGGATCTCCACCTTTACGTGCGATACCCAGCACAGTTGGAAGATGTCCCTCCTGGGTACTGACTTGTTCTGGGCCTGGGGTGGATGGCACCTCCAGAGAATTGAAAAGTCCAATGCCACCTTGGACTCTGCCACGCCTGCCCAGAAGGACAAATGCCAGACAGCAGCATAAGTCCTTCACCCTTCTTACCCTGCGGCACGCCTGGCCAAGCAACACCAGCATCAGGGCCAGCAGGCTTGCACTTGGCACCCCAAAGCCAAGCCTTGCAGCTTCTCCAACAGGCAGCCGGGAGGAAAGGCCCAGGAGGTCCCTCAGCTGGTCCTTCCTCCAAGCCTGCCCAGTGACAGGTTGAGGGGTGTCGCTCAACCTCGTAGCTTCCCCTGGTTCCCCATGGGGACGGCTCCACCTGTTCCGCTATCACCACTGACCGCTGGGTGTTGGAGATGGCAGGAAAGGGTCTGCCTCTGGAGTTCGAGCAGGCCCGCCTCTTCCGAGCTGCCGCCCCACGGGGGTTACGGGTCCGCAGCCTCTGTCGGCCCATCGAGCTGACATTGCCCTGCTCCTCCAAAAGGAGGTGATCAGGAAGGTGGTGGATCCTCCACCAGACCCAGGTTTGTGTCCAGGTACTTCCTGGTCCCAAACGGACGGGGCTGGCGCCCATTCTAGATCTGCACGACCTGAACAGGTTCCTAAGGTCTTGAACCTTCAGGATTGTCACTCTGACTCAGATCATTCCATCCTTGGAACGAGGCGGTGGTTCTGTTCTCTGGACCTCCAGGACAAGTTCTTTCACGTCCCAATCCGACCCGTCCCACCACCGATTCCTCTGCTTCAGAGCAGAGGTGTCCTTTACGAGTTCCGGGCCATGCCTCTTCGCCTTCTCTAGCTCCCAGGGTCTTCACCAGATGCTTGGCAGTGGTGACAGCATTCCTGCGACTGAAGTCCGCGGTGTATCCTTCTACCTGGACGACTCAGTTGATTGTGGCCTCCTCCAGACCGGAGGTGGAGCGGTCCAGGATCTGTCCCTCCAGGTCTGCTCTCGTTGGCCTTCTCATCAACGAGGCCAAGTCGGAACTCGTGCCAAAGCAGGTGATCCAGTTCATCGGGCAGAGCTCGACTCTGCAAGCCAGAGCACGGCTCCTGGCGGACAGGGCCAAGGTTCTTCCTCCTTGCCCAGTCATTTCAGGTTGGGCACCGCGCCTGCCCGGGACTTCCCACGCCCTGGCACTCATGGCGGCCTGCACCAGCGTGGTCCATTGGGCCCTGCTGGCACATGCGCCCCTTCAGTGGGACTGGCCAGCCAGTGGTCACAGCGCTCCGTCCTTTGGACCAGCCAGTGGCAGTGACCCAGGAGATGTGGAGCGCTCTCCAGTGGTGGATCGTTCCAGCTCATCTGCAGGAGAGCATCCCGTTTGTCCGCCTGAGCCGTGGCGGTCTCTTCGACCGATGCCTCTCTGATGGGTTGGGGTGCCCATCTTGGGAGCACAGAACCATGGCCTGTGTTCCCTCTGGAGTCCCGATGCCACATCAGCCTGCTGGAGCTTCAGCGTGTCTGCTCAGCCCTCACCGCTTCACTCTGTTTCTACGGGGTCAAGTGGTCCAGGTCCAGACGGACAATACCACGACCATGTACTACCTAAACCGCCAGGGCGGATGCACTCCATGCCTCTGTGCAGGGAAGCTCTCCACTTCGGCCCTCATGCGTAGCCTGGAGGTGGATCTCCTTGCCATCCATGTGGCAGGAGCCTCCAGCATTCTGGCGATGCCCTAAGCCAGATAGGAGCTGCATCCCACGAGTGGTCTCTCCTGCCGGAGGTAGTACAAGATCTGTTCTCCCACTGGGGCATGCCTCAGGTGGACCTGTTTGCTCCAGGAGAATGCAAAGCTGAGGCTGTTTCATGCCCGCCCACCTCAACAGGGCTCGCTGCAGGGGATGCCTTCGAGGCCATGGACCCCGGGCCTCTTCTGCGCCTTTCCCCCATTTCCCTTGATCCACAAGGTGCTTCTCAAGGCGAGGGAGGACAAGGCGCAGGTGATTCTAGCCCCAGACTGGCCCCCCATGTTCTGGTATCCAGATCTCTCAGCCTCAGCTCCAGGCTCCTGAGTTGGCTTCCAGCCCGCCTGGACCTGATTTCAGTCAATCAGGGAAGGTATTCCATCTGGACCTTCAGTCCCTGCACCTGACGGCCTGGTTCCTGAGCGGCTAGAGTTCCAGGCCTTGGGTCTTTCGACGAGGTCCTCAACGTTGTTGAGGCTTCCTGTAAGGAGTCGACCAGAAATGCTGTGCCTTCAAATGGAAGAGATTCTCCATTTGGTGTCAGGGCAAGGGTTGGACCCTTCCTCCTGTTCCTTGGCAAGCATTCTGGACTACCTGTGGTCCCTTTCTCAGCTGGGGCTTGGTCGGCGACCTTAAGGTGCCTGGCAGCCATCTCTGCTTACGGGTGCGGGCGGGAGCAGTGGGTGGTGCAGGAGAAGGTGGGTTGGGCTTCAGGCCCTTGATCACATATCCTCCAGTGCGAGAACCTCCTCTCTGTGGGATCTACTGCTGGTATTGGCTAGCTCATGGGCAAACCATTCGAACCGATGCACAGGTGTGACATCTCTCACCTGTCGTGGAAGACCGCCTTCTTGGTGGCTATCACGTCAGTCAGAAGAATGGGAGAGTTCCAGGTGCTTTCCATCGAGTCTCCTTATCTGGTCTTCCACAGGGACAGCAGTTGTCCTGCGCCCCCATCAAATTCCTTCCAAGGTGGTGCTTGAGTTTCACCATAACCAGGTGTTGATTCTGCCGGTGTTCTACCCCAGTCACACCTCTGAGGCTCGAATATAGGCTCCATACTCTGGACCCTAGAAGAGCGCTTTATTATAAGGATTGGACAGCTGAAGTTCGGGAGAGGTTTGCCAGCTGTTTGTAACCTACGCTGAAGTCACACCTGGCAGACCTGCAGCCAAGCAGATGATAGGCAGGTGAGTCACCTTCTGCATAGATCTCTGCTGTAGGTTGGCAGGCGGAGCCTCCCAGAGAGATAAGAGCTCATTCTACCCACCATACCGCTGCATCGGTGGCTGCTTCCAGGGTGTCCTATCCAGGAAATCTGCAGGGCTGCTACCTGGAAGTCGGCACACACCTTCATTACCCATTACCATATCGACCTTGAGTCACGCCCGGGATGCTGGTTTTGGGACCTCGGTTCTCCAGTCATTATTCCCTAAGTAGGGTGTGCGCTTGCCTCCTCCTCCCAGAGAACTGCTAGGAGTCTGCCAGACAGTGTAGATGAACAACATATCCATGTTCCTAGAAATACAGGTTACTCACCTGTAACAGGAGTTCTAGGAATGGTATGTGTTTTTAAATCCACATGACCAACCAGCCTCCCGGCTTCGGCGCACAACCTGGCTTCCAGCGGGCTAGATCTGGCGTCATGGGGCGGAACCGAGTTTTACCACCCGGTGGTGGGAGGAGCCAGCTGAAGACCTTCCGGCAAGATTTAAAGCTTCAAGGAACCTGCCAGACAGTGGATGAACAACATATACCATTCCTAGAACTCCTGTTACAGGTGGGTAACCTGTAGTTCCTTCCCAAGGTGGTCTCGGCTGTCACACTCAACCAGGATATAGACCTACCGTGTATTACCCAATCACGTAACAGGAGGGAAGCCCTGTTGCACACTTTGGATGCATAGGTGCCTCAGATATTATCTAAACAGAACCAAAGCCCATCGTAAATTGGACCAGCTGTTTGTTTCTTTACGCTCAGAGGATGATCGGTGCTCCTGTTTCTAAACAGTCACTTTCTAGATGGCTGGTAAAGTGCATCATGTTATGTTATCAGAAGTGCAATAAACTCTTACCGGGGCGGTGAAGGGTCATTCTGCTAGGGGGTGGCTACCTCGCGCTTAAGAAAGTCTCCACTTCAGCCATCTCGTGCAGCAGTTAACTGGAGCACTGTACACACATTCATCAGGCACTACAGTTTGGATATTGCCTCTAGGCGCAGAGCTGGTTTCGCTTGGGAGTCCTTCAGGGACTTTTGTCCTGAGGTTGAGCATTCTCCTGTCCTCCTCCCGTAACAACTTGGTCCTTATTGCTTGGGAATCAGCCCCAATGGTGTAACCTGCTGCAAGAGCTGTTTCAAGTAGGATAGTATAGTTAAGTAAGAACTTACAGTAACAGTAGATCTTCAAGAACAGCTCTTGCATCAGGTAGTTTCCTCCCACCTTCCCTCTGGAGGTTGAGTCTTCTGACCTAATTCTTCGCTACAGCGTCTTTTGACGCCTTCTATGAACCTTCCTTTGGAGCGGATCCTCGGTCTCCCTTCAGATATCACACTTGAGCCAGGAGTCTCGGTGGGAGAACTGGGGAGCTGGGGACCGCCTTTTTATGTGATGCCTGACGTCAGAGGGCCAATGTTGGGACGGTCCCCACTGGATACTGCCAGCTAGAATTTTCCATGGGGTCCTGGCGCCCACCGGCTTCAGTCCTAATGGTGTAACCTGCTGCAAGAGCTGTTCTCAAAGATCTACTGTTATGGTAAGTTCTACGTAACTGTACTGTCCATGCAGAAGGGTTCTCTACCAGTTCCATGTCCTGCTCTTTGGCCTCTTCTCTGCGCCCAGTCTTCACCAAGTGCATGACAGTGGTGGCAGCCTTCCTGTAGTACAAGGGCATCAGGGTGCATCTCTGTTTGGATGACTGACAGTTAGCGGGCTGTCCTAGGAGGCCATGGGCGGTGCAGAGATCAGGCCCTCCAAACCTGCCGAGACTTGGGCATGTTGGTCAACCTGGACAAGTCCAAACTGATCCCTTGCAGGTCATCAGGTTAATCGGGGCAGAGCTAGACTCATGGGCCAGGCCCTTCCCTTTCAGACCAGGCTCAGGACCTTACCTCCCTTTGGCTGATCATTTCCAGGTTGGGTGCTTGCCCCCTGCCCAGGATTTCCTGTGGCTGCTGGGGTACATGGCATCCACCACTGGTGTGGTCCATGTGGCATGCTGGTGGATTCGTCACCTGCAGTGGGATTTGGTCACATGGACCAACCAGTCTCAGACTCCAGCTGATGAGGGATGCCATCCAATGGTGGCTGGTCCCTCAATATCTGGATGAAGGAAACCTATTTGTCTGCTATGAACTGACCATCACTGTTAGGATGGACATGTCTCTGATGAGGTGGGTGCACACTTGGGGAATCACAGAGCCCACTGCTCTGGTCACCCAGGAGTCCTGTTACCACATCTAACTGCTGAGTTCCATGGGAGTGACTAACACTGATGGAATTTGCTCCTCTGGTCAGGGGTCAGGTTGTGCTGGTGTAGATGGGCAACACCACAACCATGTTTTACCCAAACAGGCAGCTTAGAACTCACTCCTTTCCTGTCCTTCTGTACCCTTATGCGAGCTTTGGTGCATATCTCCTGGTGATAAATTGCACAGGAGTGAACAGCCAGCTAAGCGGACCATCTCAGCCAGGTGGGAGAGACGCCACGTAATGGTCCTTTTCATCAGGAGGTGGTACACCACCTGTTCTCCCACTGTGGCACCTCTCAGTGAATCTGTTTGCCTCCTGGGGGAACAGAAAACTGAGGCTGTTTTGTGCCTGCCCTCACACAGTCTAGGACACTGTTAGAGGATTCCTTCACAAGGCCCTGGGCCCCAGGCCTTTGTGTGCCTTCCTTCTCCCTTGATCCAGAAAGGAATCAACTCACCAGTGCTATGCCTTTAAATGGAAGAGATTTTCCATGTGATGTCACATAAGCAGTTGATCCCCTTGCCTGCCCTGTGGCAAACATCCTAAAGTACCTTGGTCCCTTTCTGAGTTGGGGCTGCAAGCAAGGATCTTTAAGGTGTACCTGACAGCCATCTCCGCATACTGGGCATGGGCTGGTGTGCTAGCAGTGGCCCAGGAGAAAGGTTGTTGGGTGCTTTTTCAAGGGCCTTGACCATCTGTTCCCTCTGGCATAAATCTCCAACCATGGGGCCTACTGCTGATGCCGACTCTGCTCTTGGACAAAACATTTGAGCCTATGCACAGGGTGTGAGATGTCATACATGTCATGGAAGACTGCCTTCTTGGTTGTCATTACATCACCTAGATTAGTGAGCTCCAGGCACCCTCAGTGGAGTCTGCTTATCTGGACTTACACGAGGACAAGGTCGTACTGCCCCTACCTGAAGTTCCTCCCAAAGGTAGTATCGGAGTTTCACTTTAACCAGGTGATTAACCTTCCAGTGTATTTTACCAGTCCATCTTCAGAGGCAGACTGTTGGCTCCAGTCCTATAGAGGCTAATCTCTTATTGCAAGGAGTGCATGGTTGGAAGTTGAGGTTTTAAGGCTTTCCAGCTGTTCATAACGGACGTTGAAGCCACACCTGGCAGACCGGCGAGCAAATGAATGATTGGCAGGTGGATAACATCATGCATCAAGCTCTGCTATTGGCTGGCTGCTGGAGACCCTCCCTTAGGGCTTAGGCTCATTCCACCAGACAAACTACAGCGTCGATGACTGCTTACAGAGACCTCCCCATGCAGGAGATCTGTAGGGCTGCCATCTGGAATTCAGCACAAATCTTCATTTCCCATTACAGCATCAACCTTGAGTCTCATTCTTATGCTGCTTTTGAGATCTTGGTTCTCCAGTCCGTTTGCCAAATAGTGGTTTGCGCCTTGCCCCTTCTCCTGGAGAACTGCTAGGAATCGACCAAAGTGTGGATCTGTATCCACTCATCTATAACTGTTGCTCTAGGAGTGGTATATAGTTCACATCTACACAACCCACATGGCACATGGATCCCTGCTTCCAGCATGCAAAGATCTGACATCAGGGGTGGAGCCAGAGGATATACCATCCAGATTTTGGATGAATTTGCACTTCAGTGGAACTGCCAGAGTGTAGACGTGAACTCTATCACTCCTAGAACAATGGCTACAGGTGAATAACCTATCTTTCTAGGGGTGTGGATATGGTGTACTATCCACACTTCTGGCAGAATTCCTTTCCCTTTAAACTTGCCACAAAATCTTTAAGCTGGCTCCTCCCACCCACCTCAGGTGGTATCCTCCTCTGCACTACCCCTGACATGAGATCTTCCTTTCTGCTGGAAGTGACCGGTTCCCTCCACTCGCACTATGTTTTGTTGGCCCTATCTTCGTTTCAACAAAAATCCAAAACTTTTTGGTCTTCAGGCTGCTTCGCAGTTTTCCGTGTTCGCACCATGAACTCCTGTGCTCTCAGTTGTTGCCCAGTTTCAAGCTTTGTCCTCACGGACCGAAAATGTCCTGCACAGACACTCATGCCTCGTGTGTATTGCCTGGGCCAGGACCATGACTCCTAGGTTTGTGGCTGTGCCCCACTCTGCATCCTTCCACTCTGGAGGACCGCTATGCTCGACTTTTACTAGGTCACCCAGATGAGCAGGATCCTCCCGCTTGATCAAGGGCACCCATAAGGTGCAGGGTCTGCTGAACAAATGGCGGTTTTGAGGAAGCTGACACCCAGGCTGTTCCTCAGTGTCTGCGCTTGGTCCTGCTGGGCTTTGGCATCTCCTTTACTAGGGCATTCTGGGACTAATGCCAGTCCTTCCAACCCTCTGGGAGGGCTCTTCTCATGGGTCCAAATCCAGGAAGGATTCTAAGGCAAAGTTAAAAGTCCCATTGCACGTCTGGGGATTTGCGGTGCTCTCGGGCTTTGGATTCCCCGGCTCCTACTTTGCCGACGTTCCTCAATGATTTGGCTTTGGCCAAGGTTTCTATCCAGGACACTGGCTCCTCGGTGTCCCCACCCAGCCTGTTGGCCCAGATGTGGGCTGACCAGCTGGTTGAGATTTTCTCGACCCAATCAACATGGTGTCGCAGGACAAGGTGGATAAATCACCTTGCAGTTCATTCTCCTTCAGAATTTACTCAGTGACCTATCGACTGTACTGCCTCTACTGACCATAGCCCTCCTAGGTGCTAGTTCTCATACTTTCCTTCCCTACTCTCTCCCCTTTTCCCTAGCCTTTACACTTCCCTTGCAGGGTTCTCAGCATCCAGAAGGGATCCTACAATGCCTAGGCTTGCCACCTTTCTACCCCCATCTACCTATCCTTGGTCTTCCAGGTCCCCTTGCAGGGTCCCCAGTAGCCTGGTGGGTTCTGTGGATCAGGCCTCATCCCCTCCCAGGTGTTACTTCTCATTTCTGCCCTCTCACTATCCCTCAATAATTACAGTGCCTAACTGCAGGAGGGTTTACAATCGCCTAAACTTTCCTGCCCCTTGCACAGTTCATCGATCCTGAAGGGTTCTCTTTGGGTCAGGCCTTATTTTCCCTCCTAGGTGTTAATCACTCCCTCTCGCTCTCCCTCTGTAATCCCTACTCCATCTCCCTGTCCCTTGCAGGGTTCCCCATCCTGAAGGGGTCTCTCCGGGACACGACTCTGCACTATCTGTCATCTCATCCTCTCTCTCCTTCACCCTTTATTTCACGATAGCACTTGTTCACTTATTACCATTGTACTTATTAATTGTTCTCACAGCTTACATATGCGCAACACTGATTGTAACAACTGCTTTAATTAATTACATGCTATGTTGATCTTTGTAACTTGAATGTAAATGTCTCATCCCTATTGTTCCCTTCCCTAGGTCGCACCGAGACGAACAACCTGTTGCTCAGTGTGCCTTCCTGGTGAAACATTACAATAAAATAAACCCCACTCCAGGAATCTGGTCCTGACTTTGCAGTCCCAGTGTGCGTCGGATCTGCCCTCTGATCCGTCCCTAACCCACAGGACATAGAGTTTAAGGGGGCACCAGGCATCCTCGCCAATTCCTGCCTCTCCCTGTTGTCCAGTCCACTGGCAGTTGAGGTCTTGAACCTGTAGCTTGAGGTCAAATAACCCTTGCCGTAGTCAGCATTCTCACTCTTTGGCATTAGGGCAAGCAGCGTTGTCGCTATTTCTCCACTTTCTTCTCTTTGGGGAGGAACGGCTCGACTGTAGATTGTGATGGTGCTGCGAGGAGCTTATGTGGCAGCAGCTCCTGCTGGGTGCTGAGCCTAAGCCAGTGCTAGCTCCTCCCCAGCACTCCCTTGGTTGCCGCCATCTCAGCCCAAACCAGTTCCAGTTCAGCGAGTTCTGGCTCTCTGCTCATCTGGGTGGAACCCCACCAGTTCAACCGAAGGATGGTCTTCCATCCCAGGATGTCCGTACTGCCCTAGGCTTTCTCAGTGGCTGTCAGTCACAGTCTCTCGAGCCGATGAGCCTCAGAAGGTTAGCGGGACTCTGTGGGGGTGATTGGACAGTCTTCTACTACTTCTCAGAGTTGGGGGTTCCTCCATGCATTCCATGCTGGTTGACCTGGAGTCAGGAGAGGATTTATCCACGGAATCTGTAAGCTGCGCCCAGTTTTGATGGAACCTGCTGACTTGGGAATTGATGTGCTTGGAGAAGGTGAGAGAGGGTCACGATGACTCTTAAGTATTTGAAAGTGTTTATGGCCTCCAGGGCTGTTTCATCGGGGAGAGAATGCGAGGTGGCAGTGACTGTGGATTTTGCAAGGAAGGGCTTTAATCCGAACAACATGGATTTGGTTTTTTTTGGCATTTACCAAGAGGAAATTCTCTGAGAACCAGTTGTGAGCCGAGTGTAGTTTTGAGGAGAGCTGTGGAAATGCTGGTAGTGGATTTGTCACTGTGGAAGAGTACGAGGTCATCAGCATAGAGGAGATAGTGGCAGCTTAGACTGTCTGAAGGAAGAGAGTTTACAAAAGGGAGAATAGAAGGGCCCAGAATAGAGCCTGGAGAACCCCTGTGGAGATGGGCAGGGTAGGGGAGCAGGTCTGACTAATACTCACAAATTGGGCTTGGTGCGTGAGGTAGTTCCCGAACCAGTCTGTTACCTCCTGGGAAACAGCCTAGGCAACTTAGCTTTGAGAGGAGGAGGCATGGTTGACCATATTGAAGGCCTTGAGAGGTCCACAAAAACAGCACCGTGGCATTACCAGTGTCCATGTTCATGAGGATGGTCAGTCAGAAGTGCCAGGGCAGTGGCAGTGGAATGTTTTTACGGAAACCTTGTTGCTGGCTACATGGGAGATTGTATTTGCCGACGTGTTCAGCTAGTTGAGTGTGGATCGCTTTCTCCAAGCAGTTTACTTAGATGGGGAGGATGGAGATTGGGCGGTAGTTGTCGGAGGATTGAGGGTCACTGGCTTTGTAAATGGGGATCACCTTAGCTACCTTCCAGGGGTTTGGGCATGGAGGAGGTAGAGGGCAATGTTAAAACAAAGGTGAGAGATTTGGCTATGGCAGGTACGATCAGCCTGAGGGAAGACAGGTGTTAGGCCATTGGCTCCAGCAGATCCGTGAGTTGGTAGGCTTTTGAGGAGCTTGGTGGTATCAGTGTGGAGCGCTTTGAAGTAAAATGGTGGGATTGGAGGGTGGGTCGAGAGCTAGTAGCGGATGCCAGTGGGTTATGATGGGTGGCTGAGTTGCTTGGTATGCCGCTGGGGAGTTTATTTAGGTAGCTGGATAGATTGGTGAACGTGTTATTGTACTGGCCACTTCCATAGGATCTGAAACCAGGCCACCTGCTGAGTTTAGGTGTAGTGCAGCCTTGCTAGAGGAGGGTTTAGGGAGGAACCAATGGATTCACAAAATTTCTTGGGGTCACCAAGGTTAGCTCTTAGTTTGTTACGGAAATGGGTTTGTTTCAGTGGTTTGGCCAGGAGCTTACAGTGGTTTCTCTAACACCTGTAGTCTTCCTAGAGGACTAGTTAGGGGATGCTTTGTAGGTGGACCAAGCATGATCCCTGTCCTTCCGAGGGCTAGGAGGTCTCTGGAGACCCAAAGCAGCCACCTCTGACCCTTCTTGTGGTTAGAGAAAAGAACCTGTCCTGTATTGACAGTAGAGTCTGCATAAGAAAGTTAGCTGCTGAGGCCACATCAGTAAATGAGTAGAGGAAGGACCAGTCCAGTGCCCAGGTCTCTGCCAGGAGGTTGGAGGTGTTGGGGTTTCTGAAATTACGGAACAATATGTATTTTGGAGGAGAGTGCTTGAGTTTGGAAGACCATAGGGATAGGTTGGGGAATGGTCACTAATGGAGTCAGCCATGGTTCCAGCGTGCAATACATGGTCATCCAAGATGGTCTGGGTGCCAGTACTGGGGTTTAGTCTGGCTGGAAGAGTGATAGTCTGTGTCAGATTGTGTTGTTTAAGCAGGAAGCATAGTCCAGTTGGTGGTTGTTGGCTAGTTTAGATTGAAGTCCCGGTAGGATAGAGTCCTGTGGGGGATAAGGACTGAGGCCAGAAGGAGGCTGTTCAGACCCCGTTCCTGCAGAAAGGGGTTATAGCAACGTATGTCAGCGGTGGAGCAGGAGAAGGTGGTCGGGCACTTCTTTAGGGGCCTTGACCACATTTTCCCTCGTTGCATAAACCACCACCACCTTGGGACCTGTTGTTGGTGTTGGCAGTGCTCATGGACAAGCCATTTGAACCAGTTCACAGGTGTGAGATGTCACCTGCTGTGGAGGACCGCCTTCTTGGGGTCATTACATCACCAGAAGGATCAGTGAGCTGCAGGTGCACTCGATGAAGTCTCCTTACCTTGTCTTCCACAGGGACAAGGTTGTCCATCGCCTCAACCTGAAATTCCTCCTAGGGTTGTCTCAGAGTTTCACCTTAACCAGGTGATCAGTCTCCCAGTGTACTTCATTCACACCTCGAAGGCCAAGTACAGGCTCCATACTCTGGACCTGAGGCAAGCACTTGCCTACTAAAAGAAGTGCAGCTGGAGTTTGGGGAGAGGCTCACCAGCTGTTTGTCACCTATGCTAAACCGCACCTGGCAGATCGGTGGCAAAGCTGTTGATTGACAGGTGGATTGTATCCTGTATTGACCTCTGCTATAGATTGGCTGGTTGGGAGCCTCCTCTAGGGCTCAGGGCTCATTCCACGAGACATATCACTGCCTTGGTGGCTGCTTCCAGGGATGTCCCTATCCAGGAAATCTGCAGTGCTGCTTCCTGGAAGTCAGCACACACATTCATCTGCCATTACCACATCAACCTTTAGTCAAGCTGGGATGCTGGTTTGGGTCCTTGGTTCTCCAGTCTGTCTTCCCTAAATAGGTGGTGTCGCCTTGCCCCTCCTCCGGGAACTGCTAGGAGTCTGCCAGAAGTGTGCATAGTACACCATATCCACGCCCCTAGAAAAGCGGTTCTGTAGTCCGTCTTGGCAGTTGCCATGTCGGACGCTTCCGACGCTGATGTCCGGCTAAGGGACATCAGCGCTGAGGTCTTCCTTTCTAGGGCTTTTTGAAGGTTGGTGAGATGGACCTGAGGTCACTGTCCTGGCATCGGTCTGACACCCCACTGGATTTGGAGGAAGACTTAGTCTTATACCAGTCTGAGGCTTCCGGACGGTGGAGTCGGGCTCCCGAGAAGTCTTGAGGGGTGCAGAGAGGCTGCGGAGCCCCCTGAAGACCTTACCTTAACGGGAGCGACCCTGTAAAGGCGATCGATCAGACCGCAGTGGAGCTGGCCCTAGACTCTGAGGCCTGGCTCGATCTTGACCTACCCAAGTCCTGATGCTTGTCCGTGTTTCCCAAATTTATGGGAGGGTTCCCCTTTGGAGGAAGGTCTTTTTCCATTTCTTAAGTTTCTCCTTGAGAAGAAACCCTGAAGGGTCTTTTGGCGGTGGCTCCAGGTCCTGCTATTAAATTGCTGGCAGATTGAATAGGCCTGGGTATCGTGCTCGGCCCAGACACCTCACGCAGGCTGAATGATGATCGGCAAAGGGGATCTGTTTGCCGCAGGTACTTGAGGGTGTCCTTTGAGAGAAGGAGTAGGAGAAGTAGACACAGAGTAATTGTTGAAAAGGATTTTAAAGATCTCACGCGTCGTTTGTCTGTTCAAGCGTCCATGAGGCCGATGGTGGCGAGTCGTTGGTGGGAAAAGAACTGGGATGCTGAGGACTGCCCTTTTATGTGATGCCTGGCGTGGGGAGGGCCAACGTGGGGCTGTCCCTGCTGGATACTGCTAGCTAGAATTTTCTGTGGGGTCCTGGAGCCTGCCGGTTTCAGTCCTAATGGTGTAACCTACTGCAAGAGCTATTTTCAAGATCTGCTGTTATGGTAAGTTCTAACGTAACTGTATTTTTCTAGGAGCGTGGATATGTTGTTCATCCACACTCATTGGCATTGTCCCTTTCCTCTTTAAATCTGCTGGAAGTCTTCAAACTGTCTCCTCCCACCCACCTGGTGTATATACCTCGGTCTGCCCCAGATCTTCCTTTCCGCTGGAAGATACAGGTTGCCTCCCTCGTGCTCTCGCATTTCATAGGCCCTGGCTTTCAAATGTTTGGTTTACCAAAATTAAAACCGCTTTGAGTTAGCGATCGTGCATTTGCGTCTTGATCATGGAGGAGAAATCTTCCCGGAGTTTAAGCCAGTGTCCTTCTGCGGCCAAAAGATGTTGCTACCCGATTCCCATCTCATCGTCTACTGCCTGGGTGTCGGCCATGACACCTCGACCTGCAGATACTGCTTGCCTTTCCATCCCAATGTCCTGGACGACCGCATGGCATGCCGAAATTGGGGAGACTGAAGAAAGAACACTCGGTGAAGTCCAAGGGGCTAGGTGGGCAGTTTCTGCAGCCGCCGACTCTGAACGTAACTGGAACGCATGCAAGCGCTCAAGGAAGAGCTGCTCATGCTCAAGCACGGGTGATTCTTCGTCCCACTGAACCTAGGCTCCACCTTTACAGGTTCATTTAAGGAGTTGTGCTAATTCTCCCCACCCGGTTGAGGCACCAACAGGCTCGAACTCCTCCCACTCTCGGAAGAGGGAAAAGAACCTTCTTCGCTCTTCATCTCAACAAAGGTGATCTTGGGACCGAGAGAGGTCTGAGTCCCAGGAGCATGCGGTCTCGACCTCTGTCGAGATCACCTCCTCAGCCGCAGGCTTTATGGACCTTTTGTCTGGCCAGAGGACCGAGGAAGTGGCGATGAGGTCGAGATAATTCTCGACCCAGTTGACTCTTTGTCACCAACCATGATCAAAGACTCATAGAAAGGACTCGGTCCTAGTGTTTGGTTCCAGACCTTCTGGTTTCACCGATTCTCGATGTCTCCCAGTCGACCTAGTCGCCTGCCCAGTCTTGGTCGAGGTCCAGAACCCCTCAGCTGAACGACTGTGGAAGAACCATAAGGTTTAAGAAGAGGGCGATACACAGGTCGCCCTCATCCTCCTCAGACGAGAGAGGTTCGGGATGGAAACTCCGGGCGCTATGAGGACCCTCATGGCAACAGCTGTTCTAGGAGCGTGGATATGTTGTTCATCCACACTCTCTGGCATGTCCCTTTCCCTTTAAATCTGGCCAGAAGTCTTCAAAAGCTCCTCCCACCCATCTGGGTGGTAAATACCTGCTCTGCCCCATGACACCAGATCTTCCTTTCCGCTGGAAGATTCAGGTTCCCTTGTGCTACTTTAGCAATTTGTAGGCCCTGGATTCGCAACGTCGGTTTTCACCGAAATTACCTTGAAACTCATCAGAGTTTATGACTCCATTACAGCGCATCGGACATGGAGGACAAATCATCCCCGGATTTTGCTGTGTCCCTACTGCTAGAAAATGTCACGCACCAATCCCTACTTCTCGTGTGTCTATTTCCTAGGTGTCGGACATGACACCAGGTCTTGTACCTTCTGTTTGACCTTCCATCCCAACGTTCTGGATGACCGCAAAGCGACCTAAAATTGGGGAGACCGGAGCTTAGAAACCCGCGGTGAAATCTAAGGAGGCAAGGTGGACGGTTTCTGCAGCCGTGGGATCCGCTTGAGCAGCTTGAGCAGATGGCTGCTTTGAGGAGGAAGCTGCCTCAGGCTTCGCCAGTCACAGTTTTTCATTCCTCTCAACCTTGGCTTCACCTTTTCAGGCTCCTTTAGGAATTGTGCCAGTCTCTCCCAACCAGGGTGAGGCACCCTCGGCTCGCACTCCTCCCGCTCTTGGAAGAGGGACAAGGACCCCAAGTCTTCTCTTTCCAGAAGGAGACTCTCCTGGGACTGAGAGAGGTCCGAGTCCCAGGAACATGCGGTCTTGACTTTGGTCGAGATCGCTTCCTCGGCCACCGGCTTTACGGACCTTCCATCTGGCCAAGGCACTGAGACAGAGGAAACGCTCTACCGGCCGAGATTACTCTTGACCCAAGCGAGCCTCTGTTGCTGACTCCTTAGAAAGGACGCCTGTCCTTTCCCTTCCCGTGAGGAGACACTGTCCTCGGTGTCCCGATCAAGGAAAAAGGTGCCGAACCTCGGTTTTCACGGCTCTGGTGTCCCCGATCGAACAAACCGACCCGCCGGTCTCGATCGAGGACCAGGACCCCTTTGGTCAAACGGCTGAAAAGGCCACAAACATTTCAAAAAGAGGCACTGCAGCTGGTCCGCATCCTCCTCGGACGAGGAGAGGCTTCGACGGAAACTCTGTGGACGCTACAAGGATTTGATGTGGCAACAGCTGATTTGACGGGCAGAAGCCGGCTCCACCGCCGCCTCTGGCCATTACTTGGCTTCTGCCTCCTAAGCTGAACCCGACCCTCCAGAACTGAAGGCCTCTGTTCCACCTCCTGTGATGTTGCATACCTGCTCAACTTATTCTAGTTTCTCCACCAATTTTGGTGGAGCCACCACCTAAACAGCCTCAGGGTGGGGCTCCCTCGAGGACCCGACAGATGCCGGGCTTCCCATCTGTCCATTATGGTCACCTCAACCGCCTCTCTGGCGGATCGAAGAGGATTTAAGTGGTATGCCACTGCACCCTGACTCTCGGACTCCGATGACATGGGGTTACACTCTCATCCAGGGGATGATGAGTCATCTGTGGCTGGACTGGAGAAGGCTCTTCCTCCTTTCAGGGCATTCTCTGCCTGATCTCCGAGTCCACCGGAATGCCCCTGGAGCCCATCCAGAAGAAGACGGAGTACCCTTATGGATATCCTCAAAAGGGGATACCCGAGGAGGCCTTTCCAGTGGTGGAAGCCATCGTGACCCGGCCCTTGAGCTTTGGCAGCATCCTGCTTCTTGCTCAGCCCCATTTGCCTGCATGGCCCGCAAGTATACGGTGCCCATGGAGTCCCGTAGGGTTCACAGAGCATCCTTCGGCCGGAAGCCTAGTGACTGCTCCTGTGTTCAGAGGTACTGGTAGCTGAGCCAACACTGACCGACCTCGACAAAGAGTCCAAGAATATGGACCACTCTACCCGTAAGGTCTATGATGCCTCTCCTTAGGCTCTTCGCAGGCCAGCTCAGCTGTCATCATGGCACACTTATCTCGTGTCCTCCTTGGGTCATTGGATGAAGTCCCTTCATCTCACAGTGGACATGCAGACCACAGTGAAGCAGGTTCATGATCAGGGCCATGCTGTTGCAAAACAGCAGCTCCAGATAGCCCTGAAATTGAGATTCCTGTGCCCGCTCTTTGGCAGCCGCAGTGGCCACTGCTGCAGGCTTGGCTGAGGCTGTCCTCCTTCCCGTGGATACCCAGCAAAGTTAGCTGATCGCCATTCCTAGGCACTGACCTCTTCGGTCCAGGAGTGGCTGGTCACCTCCAGCGATAGAGCAGTCCAGTGTCACCTTGATGCTACCTCTGTGAAGGGTTCTTCGGCAAGAACCAGCAGAAGTGCAAGAAGAAGCCTTTTGGCACTCTTCCCCTGCAGTTAGGCAACCCTCTTATCAGGGCGCAGCAGCAACAGCAGGCTCAAGCTTGGCACCCAAGGACCAAGCAGGGTCCTCAACAGCCCGTAAGGAGGCCGAGGTGCCGGTCCAGGAGCTTCCTCCTTCCAAGCCTGTACAGTAAAGGGTTAGGAGTTGCCACCCCTGCACCTGTCACACCAGCTCTGGGTCTTCCCATAGGGGCTCCTCCACTTTCTTTCTGCCTGGTCCGATATCACCTCGGACAGGTGGGTCGAGAAGTGGTCGGCCAGGGATTGCCTCTGGAATTGAGCAGTACCCTCCCAGCCGCCACCGGAGGAAAGGATCCCAGCTCAGACTCAGTTGGCTCTTCGAGACGACATTGCTCAGCTCCTCTGCAAAGAGGCAGTAGCTCCAGTGCTGGATCCTCCTACAGACCCAGGCTTCATGTCCAGGTACTTCCTGGTGCCCAAGCGGATGGGGGTTGGTGCCCCATCCTAGAGCTCCATGATCTGAATCAATATATTAGGTCTCACACCGATGAGTTCTGAACCAGATCACACCATCCCTGGAGCGAACATGTGATTCTGTTCACTGGATCTGCAGGACGCGTTCTTCCACATCCCAATCTGTCCATCCCATCAGCAGTTCCTCTGCTTCACGGTCGCAGGCACCCTGTATGAGTTCGAGCCATGCCATTTGGTCTGTCAGCGGCCCGAGGGTCTTCACCAAGTACATCGCAGTGGCGGCGCCCATCTCCGGCGCCGAGGAGTTTGAATTTACTCCTTATCTCGATGACTGGCTCTTGGCAGGTTCGTCCCTCAAGGAGGTAAGAGATCCAGGGATCTGGCTCTTCAACCTGCTCCCAACTAGGCCTCCTGATCAATGAGGCCAAGTCGGAACTCGTGCCTCCTCAGGTGATGGGGTTCATAGGGCAGAGCTTGACTCTTGTCAAGCCAGAGCTCGCTCCTGGCGGATACAGCAGAGGTTCCTTCCTTCTTGCCCAATCATTTCTGGTTGGGCACTTGCTCCTGCCTGGGACTTCCTCGCCTTCTGGGTTACATGGCGCGGCACCTCAGTGGTCCGTTGGGCCAGATGGCATATGCACCCCTCCAGTGGGAGCTGGCGCCCAGTGGACTCAGCGCCACGGTCACTTCGACCAGCTGATCACTTGTGACCCAGAAGATGTGGGACCCTCTCCCATGGTGGACCGCCCCAGACCCGGTTGCTGGAAGGATCCCGTTTGGCTGCCTCGAGCTGGCGGTCGTTCTCATGACCAATGCCTCTCTCATGGGCTGGGGAGCCCACATGGGGACAACAGAGCCCATGGGTACTGGACCCCGAGGAGTCCCGATGCCACATCAACCTGTCGGAGCTCAGAGCAGTCAGACTGGCACTGTCAGCTTTCGCTCCTCAGCTCCGGGTCAAGTGGGTCAAGTCCAGACGGACAATACCACGACTATGTACTACCAACAAACAGGGCGGCACACACACCCGCCTGCTGTGCAAGGAAGCGCCGCATCTGGAGCCTCGTAGCGGTTGGAAGTGGATCTCCAGCCATTCATGTGGCAGGAGTCTCGAACCAGCTGATGGATGCTCTTGGCCACATAGGCCAGACATCCCACGAGTGGTGTCTCCATCCAGAGGTAGCTTACAGTCTGTTCTCCCATTGGGGCAAACTGGTGGTGGACTTGTTTGCCTCCAGGGAAACCACCAAGCTGAGGCTGTATCATGCCCTGCCCTCAGCAGGGCTCCGCTGCAGGGGATGCCTTCTCGAGGCTGTGGACCTCAGGCCTCTTTCTGCACCTTCCTCCATTTCCTTGATCCACAAGCTGTTACTCAAGGTGAGGAGGGACAAGGGGTTGATTCTGGTAGCCACAGACTGCTGCAGCCAGTTCTGGTATCCAGATCTTCTCAGCCTCAGCTGCAGGCCACCGGAGTGACTTTGCACATGCCCAGACCTGATATCTTCAACCAGGGAAGGTCTTCCATCTGGACCTTCAGTCCTGCACCTCACAGCCTGGTACCCAGTGGCTAGAGTTCCAGGGTTTGTGTCTTTCCGAAGATGTCTTCACTGTGGTGGAGTCATCTAGAAAGGAATCGACAAGGAAATGTTATGCCTTCAAATTGAAAAGATTTTCCATTTGTTGCCAGGTAAGAGTCTGGACCCCTTACCCTGCTCTGTGGCTAACATTCTCGACTACCTTTGATCTCTCTCTCAAGGGGTCTACAGCAGGGCCCCAGTTTTCTGCGAATTCCACGGGTCGAGGCAAACATGGAAATATCACCGGAATTTGCTATCACCCAGCGAACGCGCCCACGGAGCAAACGTGGCCTTTCAAATGTTAGTATGCCACGCTGGGAGCCCACCCCAGCATGGCAACGCTCATTTACAACGGGGTGCCTAATCCCCGCCTGTTCACTGCCCCCCAAATGTTTCTATGCCATGCTGGGAGCCCACCCCAGCATTGCAAAACTTCTTTGCCGATGGGGTGCCCAATCCCCTGTCAGCTTCACCGACCCCCTAAGCTGCCTGGTGCTACACTGGGAGCCCACCCCAGCGTGGCAAAAGTCCCTCCTTGTGTGTGTGGGGGACCTGAAACAAAAAACTTCCATCGGTGATTCTTTGCCCCTCCCCAACCCGCACCCACCTCTGCTTACCCCCCCCCCACCTCAACCCATACTTACCTCCGGAGCCCAGCGCCAAGATCTTCTGTGGACGGGAACACGCTTGCACTCTTCAAAGCCGACTGCAAACTGAAAAAATGCCAGTAAGCTGTATAATGGCATAAATGGATTTTTCAACTTTAGTGCATATCTCAGCCATTTCTGGGAATTTTTCACCAAATTGTCAACATGGGGTTTGGGGCCCCACCTCATGTTCATGACACTGTTGTTTAGGTTAATCGGTCCCGAAGGTGGTTCGCGGTCCTGCGGCGGAACCACCTTTCCGAATGATTAATGAAATGACAGTGTCACAGTTCATGAGGTAGGCTCTAAAACCCTATGTTGAAAATTTGGTAAAATATTCCCAAAACGACTGTTTTACTTTAGTGCAGATATGCAGTTCCTACGCACGCCAGAATTTACAGCATTTTTATTATTTTCACTCCAGATTTTCAGTATTGCCATTTTACCATACCTCCTTATGAACAGTACAACTGTCATTTTTCACATTTCACCTAAAATGTGTTTCTCAAGATAGTAGCTTAGTGGTGCGGTCGTGTGCAAATCAATGTTCCGGACAAATTAATAAAATCACAGTGATACTGTTCATGAGCAGAGGTCTTAAACTGGCTATGTTGAAAATTTGGTGACAAACGCCCATAAAGTGACTGTGTTACGGGCGTGTGTTGCCAGTTCCTACACCGCTCGAAACTTCAAGCATTTTAATAGTTTCACTCCAGATTTTCAGTACTGCCATTTTACCACACCTCCTTATGAACAGTACAACTCTCACTTTTCACATTTCACCGAAATGTGTTTTCGCACATGTAGCGCATAAATGGTGAAATCAATGTTCGGACAGATTAATAAAATCACAGTGATACTGTTTATGAGCAGAGGTCTTAAACTGGCTATGTTGAAAATTTGGTGACAAACGCCCATAAAATGACTGTGTTACGAGCGGCATTGTGTCAGATTTGGCAAAAACAAAAAGGAAAAAATGAAGGTAAAATGTGCAGCAGAATTGCTGCAGAAATTGGTGCTGAGTGCAACAGAAGTTCTGCGGCAAATGTGAACCCTGCCGCAGAAAAATCGGGGCCCTGGTCTATGGTCATCATCCTTAGGGTGCACCTGGCGTTGGCGGTCAGGAGACAGTGGTGAGCGTTTTCAAAGGCCTGGATCACATATCCCGCGGGCGTGGACCTCCACCTCTGTGGGATCTGCTGCTGATTTGGCAAAGCTCATGGGCAAGCCATTCGAACCAATGCACAAGTGTGAGCTGTCACACTTGTCGTGGAAGACTGCCTTCCTGGTGGCTATCACGTCAGCAAGAATGACGGGGAGCTCCAGGCGCTTTTGGTGAACTCCCTTATCTGGTCTTTCACAGGGACAAAGTTGTCCTGCCCCCCACCTGAAATTCCTTCCGAGGGTGGTGTCAGAGTTTCACCTTAACCAGGTGTTGTCTCTGCTAGTATAATACCTTAATTACACCTCGGACACCGAGTACAGGCTCCATGCTTTGGAACTGAGACGTGCTTTCTCCTATTATAAGGAGAGGACAGCAGAATTTGCAGAGAGGTTTGCCAGCTGTTTGTCACCTACGCTGAAGCCGCTTCTGGCAGACCTCAGCCAAATGGATCATTGCAAGATGTATTACATTATGCATTAGTCTGTGCTATGAGTTGGTGGGCAAGGAGGCTCCTAGAGGGATAAGAGCTCATTCTACCCGCCATACTGCTGCATCGGTGGCTGCTTCCAGGGACATCCCTATCCAGGAAATCTACTAGGCTGCTACCTGAAAGTCAGCAAACACCTTCATTACCCATTACCACATCAACCTTGAGTCATGCCAGGATGCTGGTTTTGGGGCCTCAGTTCTGCAGTCTCTGTTTCCCAAGTAAGCGTGTGCACATTGCCTCCTCCTTCTGGAGAACTGCTAGGAGTCTGCCAAAGAGTGTGGTTGAACAACATATCCGTGCTCCTAGAAGAACCGGTTACTCACCTGTAACAGTAGTTCTAAAGTGGTATATGTTGTTCATACACATGGACCCACTGAACATCCCCAGCTGCGGATGCACACAACCTGGCTTCCAGCGGGCTAAGATCTGGCGTCATGGGGCGAGGCCAAGGTATATACCACCGGATGGAGTGGGAGGACCAACTTGAAGACTTGAGCTGATTTAAAGAGGAAAGAGACAATGCCAATTAGTGTGGATGAACAACATATACCACCCTAGAACTATTGTTACAGGTGAGTAACCTGTTCTTACTCACCTGTAACTGTAGTTCTTGGATCGTGGATATGTTGTTCATCCACACTCTTTGCATGTCCTTCCACTTTAAATCTTGCTGTAAGTCTTCAGCTGGCTCCTCCCACCCACCTGGGTGGTGTAAACCGGCTCTGCCCCATGACGCTTATATCTCCCTTTCCACTGGAAGATTCAGGTTGGCCCCTCGTGCTCATGCATTTGTTGACCTTGGCTTCAAAACCTTAGGTTATTCCGAATATCCTTCTAGTTACGCATTAGCAATCAGCGACTCTATACCTTCTATTATGGAAGACAAGTCTTCCCCAGATTCCGCAGTGTTCTTGCGGCCAGAAGATGTTGCGCACTGATCCCTACACCGAGTGTTTACTGTCTCGGTGTCGACCATGACACCCCTCGAAATGCGATCTTTGTCCTACTTTCCATCCTAATGTCCCCGACGACTATCTTGCATGCCTGAAGTTGGGGAGGCCGGAGAAATGGAACCCTCCGGTGAAATCCATGGAGGCTAGGTGGGCTGTTTCTGCAGCTGTGGGATCCATGAGCAATTCGAATACATGCAAACATTCGAGAGGACACGGCTCGAGCTGCAGAAACTACTCGTAGCTTCTTGTTCCCGTCAACCTGGGCTCCACCATCTCGGGTTCCTTCTGAGAGTTGTGCCAGTTTCTCCTGACCAAGGGAGAGGGTCTTGCGTGCACGCACTCCTCTCGATCCTGTAAGTGGGAGAAGGATCCAGGATCGTCTTTGTCCTGACGGAGACGCTCTTGGGAGTGGGAGAGATCTCGGTCCCAGGAACATGCAGTCTCGACTTCGGTCGAGATTGCTTTCGACCGCTGGCTTCTCAGCTTGCCATCTAGCCAGTCAACTGAACTGTCGCTCGGCATGTGGAAATCGCCATTGACCCGATCGATCCATTATCGCTGACTCCAGTCAGCGATTCCCTGATTGAACTCTAGTCTTGACTTTCCCGACGAGGAGACCGAGCCTGCTGGGACTCCCATCGAGGAAGTGGTCCCAACCCCAAGAAATCACTGGTCCCGCCGGTGTTTCCCGAGCGATTGAATCGACCTGTCTGATCTCGATCAAGATCCAGGACCCCTCGACCGAAAGGCCAGAAGGAGCCATAAACACTCTAAATAGAGGCAATACCATCGGTTGTCTTCATCCTCCTCGGATGAGTAGAGGCTCTGTCGGAAACTAAGGCGCTACAAGGACTTCATGTAGCAGCAGCTGATTTTGACCGTGGCACGAGCCGACCCTGGCTTCCACCCCGCCATTACTTGCTTTTGCCTCCTAGGGTCAACCGACTCCTTTGGAGCCAGTCAAGTTGGTTCCCCGCCATGGAGCTGGTGAAACCTCTAATTCGCTTAAACTGGTCTCCCACCGTAATGGTGGAACCACCCCCAAGCAGCCTGTAGGAGGGCTCCTTCCAAAGAAGATAGGCCAGGCTTCCCGCATCTTTTGGTCACTGTCACCCCGGACTGCCCTTGGCGGTCAAAGATGACCTGGGTGGTCGACTATTGTATCCGGATTCCTCGGATTCGATGTGACTGCCTGCATTCTCATCCCGGGATGACGAATCGGCCGGTGGGTTGGAGATGGAGGAAGGTCCTTTGTCCTTTCAGGGTATTCTTTGTCTCATCTCTGAGTCCACAGGATGGCCCTGGAGCCAGTCCAGAAAAAGGCAAGTACCCTGTCATGGACATCCTCAATAGAGGATACCCTGACGGATGCTTTTGCTGTGGCGAGGCCATTGTTGTCCTGGCCTTAGAACTCTGGCAGCGCCCTGCCTCTTGTCCAGCACAATCTGCCGCATGGCCCGCAAGTATGGGGACCCATGGGTTCACAGAGCACCCTTTGGCTGAGAGCCTGGTGACCACCTCTGTTTTCAGGCATTCTTGCAGTTTTGCTCATACTGACTGACCTCCTGAGAAAGAGTCCAAGCTCTTGGGCCAATCGACCAGAAAGGTCTATGCGGCTTCTTCCTTGGGCCTTCATCAGGCAAGTTTGTCCGTCGTCATCGCATGCTTCTCCCACGCCTCTTGGCTTTAGATGAAGTCTTCCCACATCTCCCCGCAGACGGCAGACTATGGTCAAGCAGGTCAAGATCAGGGCCGAGCTGTTGCTAAACAGCAGCTCCAGACAGCCCTGGACATTGGGGATTCTTGTGCCTGTTCGATGGCAGCCGCAGTTGCTTCTCATCTTAGGGCTTGGCTGAGACTCTCCTCCTTCTCAGCAGATACTCAGCACAACCAGCCGACGTGCCTTTCAAAGGGACTGACCTTTTGGCCCAGGTGTGGCTGGTCACCTTCAGTGCATTGAGCAGTCCAGTGCCACCTTGACGCTTCTCGCCAAGGGTTCTTTGGGCAAGAACCAGCATAAAAAAAGAAGCTGCCTTTTCAGCAGTCTTCCCTGCAGCACAGCAGCCCTCCTTTCAAGGAGGACAGCAGCATCAACAACAGCAGTAGGCTCAAGCTTGGCACCCCAGCCCAAGCCCGGCCATCCCAGGCCCATAAAGGAGGCCGAGGTTCAGTTCCTGGATCCTTCTCCTGCAAGCCTGCTCAGTGACTGAGCAGGGGCTGCCTAACCCCTCTACCATCACGCCAGCTCTGGGTCCTCCGTGGGGGCTGGCTCCGCCACTTCCTTTCCGCCTGGTCCGCTGATACTTTGGACAGGTGGGTTCTGAAAGTGGTCGGTCAGGACTGCCTCTGGAATTCGAGCAGTACCCTCCAAGTCGAGCCTCGCCCCTCGGGAGGAAAGAGTATCCGCCAGACTCGGTTGGCTGTCCAAGATGACATCGCCAGCTCCTCCTCAAGGGGAGCTAAGGCACTTTCAGTGGACTCCCTATCTGGTCTTCCACAGGGACAAGGTTGTCCCACGCCCACCTGAAATTCCTTCTGAAGGTGGTGTCAGAGTTTCACCTTAACCAGCTGTTAACTCTGCTGGTTCACTACCCCAGCTACACTTCGGTGGCGAGTACAGGCTCCATAACCCGGACCTGAGACATGCTCTCCTATTACAAGGAGAGGCCGGCAGAAATTGGGAGAGGTTCACCAGCTGTTTGTCACCTATGCTGAAGCTGCTGCTAGTCAGACCTGCAGCAAAATGGTCTATGGCAAGGTGGATTACATCATGCATAGATCTGTGCTATGAGTTGGTGGGCAAGGAGCTTCCCAGAGGGATAAGAGCTCAGTCTGCCCTCCATACCGCTAGATCGGTGGCTGCTTCCAGGGACATCCCTATCCAGGAAATCTGGCAGGCTGCTACCTGGAAGTCAGCAAACACCTTCATTGTCCATTACCACATCGATCTTGAGTCACGCTGGGATGCTGGTTTGGGGCCTCAGTTCTGCAATCTCTGTTTCCCAAGTAGGGCGTTTGCGCCTTGCCTCCTCCTCCTGGAGAACTGCTAGGAGTCTGCCAAAGAGTGTGGAAGAGCAACATATCCACGATCCTAGAAAATAGGTTACTCACCTGTAACAGTAGCTCTAGGAGTGGTATATGTTGTTCATCCACACAGACCCGCTAAGGTCTGGCATCATGGGGCAGAGCCGAGGTTTATGCCACCTGGGTGGGTCTGAGGAGCCAGCTTGAAGACTTCCTGCAACATGCCAAAGAGTATGGATGAACAACCTGTACCACTCCTAGAACTACTGTTACAGGTGGGTAACCTGTTTTTCTGTGAGTGGTTTATGGTGTACACCACACAACCCTCCTGAACTCCCTGGCAAGTGGCACACTGGTCTGGCTTCCAGCAGATCAGAGCTGACATCACGGGGCTGTATGAGGAGGATACCAGCCAGGTGGGTGGGAGGAGCCAACTTCAAGACCTTCCGGCAAGGCTTAAAGGGATAGGAATTCTGCCAGAAATGTGTATGTACACCATATACCACTCCTAGAGTTACAGTTACAGGTGAGTAACTTGTTTTATTCCTTTAATATGTGGATGGATTGACCTACAGATGGATGGCACTGCCTGCTCAATGATATGTCAACTTGTGAAAATAGTACTTGAGTTGCAGACTCATTGGCTATAAATGAATAAACAGTAACATAGTATATGGTGTGCTCTTAAGGCTCTTCCACAGCAAACCTTGTGTCTGTGTCTAAATTTCCTGTTTTCCTTTTCAGTTCCTCCAAGCAAGAAGAACTTCCAGGAGGCCCAGGGCAACCTGAACCAGGCTGCGGCTGTCTTAAACCAATCAGCCAATGAGTTGGTGCAAGCTTCTCATGGCACACAGCAGGACCTGGCGAAGGCATCTGGGAAATTCGGACAGGACTTTAATGAGTTCCTCCATGCAGGGGTAGAGATGGCGGGCAGTCTCAGGTAAGGAACTGATGCAGTTTTCATGTTTTCAAGACTCAGGATGTTTACCTTTAACTTTGGGATGTGGCTTCCTCTATTTCTGGCTATAGGTGAACTCAGATTATCTTGCTTGTGGTGGGGGCAAGTCATTTCTGAGAACTACCAGGCATGATTGACAAAGGGTCAGTCTTTGCCCTAAAAGGTGGACTACATTCCCATCTCACCCTGTCGGTCTTATTTGCACATCACAACTGAGAGGTGGGCCAAAGGATGTACAGGGAATCTTGCATTGCACCCTCCACCTCTGTATCTGGACTTGGGATAAACAGCTTTCTGTTTCTAGCGCTTTCAGTGCCTCACTGCTTACCAACATTAGAGTCATCACAACATGTGAAAAGTCTTAAGTGCGCCTTCCTCCACTGTATCTGGCCTATGGACCAACTACAGTCCAACCCTGATTATCTGAACCCCGATTGTCCAGGACTCCTATCTAAAGAACCAGGACCCTGATTGCCACTGTCCCTGAGTGTTAGACTATATAATGTAATAGAATGGGAAGGATAATCTGGGGATAATCAGGGTTGTACTGCTTTGTTACCACCACAAGAGGTCACAAGTCCTGTCCTGTACTTTACAGAACTTCGTTCAGCATGGAGTTGTTTGATCCTCCTGCTGGATAAGTTGTTTTGTACTGTGTGCTAACTGTGGTCCGGTGGAGTCCTGCTACAGTGCTCCACTGAATGTGCAGAGGAAACTGCTCCTGAGACTGCTGTTTTTAAACCCCACACTTGCGGTTTTGCACTTTTGCTGATTCTTGCAGTTTTCTTTTGTTTTAAAACTCTTACACCTATGGGAAAGAAAACCACGTGGTTGGGCAAAAAGACAGGGCTGCAATTCACTACCCTCGACTAAGATTGTGTTTTCTTTTTGGGAGGGTGGGGTGAGCTGATTACTGTACTGCCCTTATTGTGCTCACTGTCCCCCACTATAAGTCCTGAAGGAGCTTATTGGGCTAAGTCTGACTGTCAGACCATGGGTCATACAGGTCTAGCTACCCAGGCTGCAGTGGAAAGTAACCAGGAGGAAGAACTGTAATGGTGGACAGAAATTCATGTGTGGACAGGGCCTGCCTTCATGACCATGAGTAAGTCTTTGATTTGGGGTAGGGGGTCTTAATTTCAGGTTCTGCATACACAGTTTCAGATTTGATTGCTGGCTGCCACTGTTTGGCACCGAGTTCTTTGATCCTTCAGTGGGCTTTTGTAGTTCTTTTGTAGTACAGTATGCCAGCCGTGGGTTGGAATCCTGCTACAATGGACCACCAAACTATGTAGGACTTAAGTTAGTGACAGTACCGGATCAAATGGGAGCCACTGCTATTAACATGCCTGTTCCTCTGTTTTAAGTAATGGAGCACAGTTGGTACAGTATTTTGTGATCCTGTTAAATGTAATGGAACCCGACCATCTGAACTCCCGATTATCCAGACTGATCTGATGTCTCCCAGGTAGTTCGGATAATTGGGGTTGGACTGTATGTGTTTGTGCCAGTGCTGTCAGTCCTTCGCCTTTCACCAGCACTAGAGGCAAACTGCACCCAGCTACAGTGAACTGTGAATAGAGGGTTTCACTCTACATTGCTGTCAATCCTTCACCAACACTAGATTCACACTGCACTCACTAGTACCGTGTCCGAAATGTGGTTAAAGAGAGGGTATCACACTGTTTGTCAGTCCTTCACCAGCACTAGAATCTCCCTGCACCTAGCAGTACTGTTTCAGAACTATGGATGAACAGAAGGGTTCACTCTGCAGTGCTGTCAGTCCTTCACTTTTCACCAACAGTAGATTCACACTGCATGCACTGGTACTCTGTCAGAAATGTAACTGAGAGGGTTTCACTCTGTTGATTTCAGTCCTTCTCCTTTCACCAACAACAGATTCACACAGCACCCAACAGTACTGTCTCTGACCTGTGCATAAACAGGGGTTTCACTTTCCAGTGCTATCACTCCTTCACCTTTTGCCTGCTCTAAATTTATTAGTGTAGAGGCTCCTACACTGCTTCCCAACACTAAACAAATTGTTGATAAACAGAAGGCTTCCCTGTCTATTGCGTCACCCTCTAACCTTTGTCTACCTTACATTTGCCGCCTGTAGGGGCTCCTATGCTGTTTCACACTGACTGTGGAGCAGCAGAGATCTTCAGTCTCCATTGTTGGTAGTCCCTCACCTTTCAGCTGCACCAAATACATCATAAATAGGATTTTAAAGTAGACTTAGAGAGAAAACAAGGTCTTCTATGCTTTGAACTCAGTTCCTAGACCAGTTCTGAATGCTCCTATGCCCAAACCTGCCTTGAATTATGTGCCAATTTCTTGGAACTTTCAAGTTATTTTAAAGGAACTTAATAAGATTTACACTTGTTTTTCTGTGTTTGAATGCTTATGTCGTGTAATGTCTTTTGGCAGCATTTTTTAAATGTTTTCTTTTCTGCACTGGGTGGGAAGGGACTGTATTTTTGGCTCCAACAAAGGTAGCCAGTTGATCCCTTCACTTTCCTGACCTGTGCTGCCCTGCACTCTGGCACATAATAGCGTGTTCCAGGAAGAGTGTGTGGCATGCCCATTAAAGTCAATAGGGCTCGGAATTAATTACCTTTTTATGCATAATGATGGTCGCTGTATGATTAATCATGCCCCATTTGACTGACAAGGACTTTGGTCTTGAGTAAAACAGAGTGGCCATCATTATGCATAAAACATAATTAATGCCAAGCTACATTGACTTTAATGGAGCACGCCTCGCCTCTTCCTGGGCACATGTCATTACATGCCTGAGCAGGGGCACAAAACAATAGGGAAGTGGAAGGATCACTGGTACCTTGTCGGAGCCAAAATATAGTCCCTTTCCACCCTATGCAGACTGGAAGAAATGTTAAAACTGATGGGAAAAGGTTTTCGCCAGCATAAGCACTTAAATGCAAGAAGTGTTACACTGCACAAGGAAGCTTCGAGAAAACACTTTAATTATGTAGTTTGACTTGTTTTTGTATTTTTAACTGTGGTGTGGGACTTTCCTGCTCAACTTCGCTCCATAAGGAACTCACCTGTCCTGTTTTGTGCTGCTTTTTTGATTCACTATTTGCACACTTTGTACAGTATTTTGTGTTGTTGGGATGGTTTGTTGCATTTTACTATGATTCTGTCCCCTGGAATGTTTCTGGAAATGAGCTGTTCACAGCTTAGTAGGTCTTGCCTGGTAAAACCTTTTAATATTTACCTATGTTATGATCTGGATATGAATTTTGCATTGTGGGGCTGAGGCCATTGCTTGTCAAGGTACTTGAATGAACTCAGCTTCGCAAAAGATGTTTTTTTTTGGGGTTGTCTCATGTAAACCACTAATTCTTGGTGTCTTTGCTGCCCTCCATTGCTGTTCAGAGAAAGGAGGATCAGGCAAGTAGTCGGAAACCTGAAGAGCATCTCCATGTCATCCAGCAAACTGCTGCTAGCAGCCAAAGCCCTGTCAGCGGACTCCACAGCTCCCAATCTAAAGAACCAGCTGGCTGCTGCAGCCCGGTAAGATGTGCCAATATTGTTGAAGAGGAACTATCTGTATTATTTCATACAGGGCAGTTACTTGAAGGTAAACTGCGCTGAACCTGTAAGTCATTTTTCCCTGTAGAGGCTGTTTTGTAAGTACTGGTTCAAATTTTGTTGTTATTCCATTTACACAGACCATGTAGTAACCTCAGTGGGTGTTTATGCTTTGCAGTCTGTTGGTAAGTACCATTTTAGAACTGTATGATGTAGTTTCTAGGATCATGGATATGTTGTTCTGTCCACACTGTTTGGCATGTCTTATCCCTTTAAGAATCTTGCCAGAAGGCCTAAAAGATGGCTCCTCCCACCCACTTGGGTGGTATATGCCTCGGCTCCACCCCTTGACGCCAGATCTTCCTTTCTGCTGGAAGATTTAGGTTCCCTCCTTATCGCCTCCCGCATTGAGTAGGCCCTGGCGAATAAATCTTCGGATTTACCTAGAATTAAACTCATTTGAGTTTCTCCATATCGCTTTGCAATCGTGACCACGATGGAGGACAAGTCCTCACCGGGTTCCACCGGTGCCCTTTTGGGCAGAAGATGTCTTGCACCGACCCTTATGCCTCGTGCATGTACTGGCTGGGCCATGCCCATGACACCCAGGCCTCGACTTGTGTCATGCATTACAACCTAATGTCCTGGACGATTCTCACACAACTGCAGCTTGGCAGACCGGAGAAACGGAACCTGCTGGTCAAATCAAAAGAGACCCATTTGGCACCCTCCCCGCTGGAGGTCCGCTGACCAACTAGAGCAGATGAAGGCCTTCGAGGAGGAGGCGGTTTGGGGCTTATCGGTCCTCTTCCATGTCTGTCTTCGTCCCTGCTCAATTTGGGCTACACCTTTCAGGATCCTTCAAGGAGATGTGACCGTCTCTCCTGATCAAGGGGAGGGCCTTTGGGCATGCAGGTTTCCGCCCTGTAAAAGGACAAGGAGTCTAGAGAAGGTTCGTCTTTGTCGACGACTTTCTTGGAATCGAGAGAGGTCTTGGTCCCAGGAATCTGCTGTTTCAACTCGGTCAAGATTGCGACTTTGGCCGCTGGCTTCATGTTTTCCCGTCAGGCCAGCCGGCTAAGATGCGGGATGACCACCGGTCAAGATTGTTTTCACCCCGTCGACCCATTGTCGCCGATGAGGCTGACAGTTCCTTATTCAGGACCTCTGTCCTCACTGAACCCACTGAAGAGGAGAACCAGCCTGCTGGTAACCTCTTTACGGTCCCTGTCCCTGACCTGGAGGAGCCGCAGTTCTCCTGGCCCTTCTCAGCACCCCGCTGGTCCCCCGACAGTCAAAGTCGAGGTCTCGGACACCTTCGACTGACAGGCTGAAGAAATTGCATAAGTGTTCTAAAAGTGGCGCCTCCGCCATTCATCCTCATCCTCCTCTCTGAGGAGAGGCTTCACGCAAGCTGCGTCGACGCTGCAAGGACTTAATGTGGCAACAGTTGATTATGGCTGGTCCAAGTCACCAGCTTCCTCACCAGCCATCACTTAGCTGTCGCCTCCAGGCTGATGCCGACCTCAGGAGCCGGTTGACACTGTCCCTCCACCCTGGAGCCAGTGAAGACCCTCCCGGCTCGGCCAGAACCAGCCTCTCCACTAATTCTAGTGGTGCCGCCAACTAAGCAGCCTCCTCCGGGCTCCCGCCAAGGAGTCTTGGCTCAGAGGCCTTCCGCATAGGCTGTCTGTCACCTTCACTCCTGACCGTCCCCGTGGGTCAAGGTGACATGGGTGATCAGCCGATCTATCCGGACTCCTCTGAGTCCGAGGACTCTGACTTGCATTCCCATCCCTTGGATGAAGAATCCATTGGGAGTCTCTCGACAGAGGAAAGTCCCACATTCTTCATGGGCATCCTCCATCTCATCTCCGAATCCACGGGACGCCTTGGAGCTAGTTCAGAAACAGGCCGAATATCCAGTCACTGATATTCTCAAAAGAGGGATTCTCTGACTGAGGCCTTCCCTTTGGCTGAAGCCATCGTTGGCCTGACTTTGGAGCTGTGGCAGCACCCGCCTCCTGTCATGTGCCCTCAGCCTGGGTGGCCCACAGATATGCAGTTCCCTTCGGCTCCCTTTCGATTCACAGAACACCCTCGGCCAAGGGGTTGGTGACTGAGTCTGTGTTTTGGCACTTAGGTAATTCGGGAGACACCAGTAGACCCCCAGACAAAGAGTTCAGGAAACTGGACCATTCTGCCCAGAAAGTCTGTGCTGCCTCTTCGCTTGACCTTCGCTCAGGCTGAGCTTGCCATCATCATGGCACATTTTTCTCATGCCCTCTTGGGCTGTCTGGATGAGGTTCTTCCTCATCTCCCCGAGACCTCCAGACCACGATCAAGCAGGTCTGCAATCAGGGTCGGAGGTTGCCAGACAGCAACTCCAAATGGCTGTGGACTTGTGGATTCTTGCACCCACTCGTGGAATTCACCATACGCTGCAGGGCCTGGCTGAGGGTCTCGACCTTTAAAGCAGACACTCAGCACAGATTGTCGGATGTTCCTTCCTGTGCACCAATTTATTCAGTCCAGGAATGGACGATCACCTCCAGGTCATAGAGAAGTCCAGTGCCACCTTGACTCCGTTATTTCTGCCCAGAAGGAATTCCAGGGTTCCAGAAAGCAGAAGAGAAAGCCCTTTCTGCCTTTTGCCCCTGCCAAGCAGACCCATTTTCATTCTGGACAGCAGCAGCAGGCTCAATCTTGGCACCCTTGGCCCAAGCAAGGGCCCTTGGTGTCTGTTAGCCCGGAGGGAAAGGTCCCGGTGGCCCCAAGCTGGATCCTGCACAGTGACGGGATGGGGTTGCCAATCCTATACCCATCATACCACTCTGGGTCTTTCCTGGGCCGGCTCCGCCACTTCCTTTCCGCCTGGTCAGCTGTTACAGTTGTGGCTAAAATATTGGTGCCCTTGCACTTTTTCAAATAACTCACAATTCCTCTAAACATAAGTTGAAA
Source organism: Neoceratodus forsteri (assembly GCA_016271365.2). Taxonomy (NCBI): domain Eukaryota; kingdom Metazoa; phylum Chordata; order Ceratodontiformes; family Ceratodontidae; genus Neoceratodus; species Neoceratodus forsteri. The sequence continues at coordinate 334,055,601 of CM057449.1, forward strand.
TTAACAACAGTACAGTATTTGGTCTCCACAATTCTTTATTTCTCTGTTAATATTACAGAACCTTTGTTTTTGATTCAGAATTTAATATATACTTTTAAATCAGAAAATGAAAAGAAATGGTATTGACAAAATCATTGACACCCTAGACTTAATATTTGGTACACAGCCTTTGGTCAAAATAACTGCAATATACCGCTTCCTTAGCCATGGATGAGCTTTCTGCACCCCTCTACTGGCAGTTTGGCCCACTGTTCTTGTGCAAACTGCTCCAGTTCTCCCAGATTTGAAGGGTGCCTTCTGCCAACTGCTGTTTTCAGATCTCCACAGGTTTTCAATGGGATTTAGATCTGGACTCATTGCTGGCCACTTCAGAACAGTCCAGCATCTTGTCTTGAACCATTCCTGGGTGCTTTTTGAAGTGTGTTTGGGGTCATTGTCCTGCTGGAAGGCCCACGACCTTGACGGAGACCCAGCTTTCTGACACTGGGTTCAACACTGAGCTTCACAATGGCCTGGTAATCTCCAGATTTCATGATGCCATGCACCTGCTCAAGGCACCCAGTGCCAGAGGCAGCACAGCAACCCCAAAACATCACTGAGCCTCCTCCATGTTTGACTGTAGGGAAGGTGTTCTTTTCTTTGAAGGCTTCATTTTGTTTTCTGTAAGCAGAGATGATGTGCTTTACCAAAAGCTCTAATTTGGTCTCATCTGTCCACAGGACATTCTCCCAGAAGGATTTTGGCTTGTTCAGGTGTGTTTGGCAAACCCCAGTCGGGCTTTCTTATGTCTCTGTCTCAGCAGTGGGGTCCTCCTGGGCCTCCTACCATATAACCCTTTCATTGAATTGGCGACGGATGGTGCGAGTTGAAACTGTCGTATCTTATGTCTGAGGGTCAGCTTGATTCTGTTTGGCAGTTGATCGAGGTGCTTTCTTCACCATTTTAACAATCCTGCACTGCAATCTTCGATCAAGTTTTCTTGGGCCACGCCCAGGAGGTTGGCTACAGTGCCATGGGCCTTAAACATCCTGATAACATTACGTATGGTGGAAACGGGAACATCAAGGTCTCTGGAGATTGATTTCTAGCCTTGAGATTGTCCATGCTTGCTACAATCTTTTGTCTGACCTCCTCAGACAATTCTCTGGTTGTCTTTCTTTTCTCCATGCTCATTGCGGTACACACAGTGACACAAAACAGGAGAATGAGTGCTTTTCTCTATTCAAACTGGTTGAATGAGTGATTTTTATATTGCAGGCACCTGCAGCTCACCACAGGTGAGTTCATTTCAAAGTGAAGGAGAATCACCTGCTTGAAATCTAATTATTTCTAACTACTTCTAAAAAGGTGCCAATAATTTTGTCTGGGCCATTTAAGGATTTCTCAGTGGAATAAGCTAAGACTTAGGAAATTTTTCTGCTTTTTGTGTTTTATTCCATTGCAAACCAAAGAAATACGTATGTGGATACCAAAATATTTTTAATTTCAACAATTTTCTGGAAGGAATGGTGCATTATTAGAAAACTGCAAGGCGCCAATATTTTTGTACGACTGTTACAACGGACAGGTGGGTCTTGGAAGTCGTCGGCCAGGGACTGCCTCTGGAATTCGAGCAGTACCCACCAAGCCGAGCCCACACCCCATGGGAGGAAATAGTTTCTGTGAACACTCAGTCGGCTGTCTGAGACTACACCAACTCCTCTGCAAGGAGGTAGTGGTCAGAATCGCAGATCCCCTGTCAAACCAGTGTTCATTTCCAGGTACTTCCTGGTCCCAAAACGGACGGGGCTGGTGTCCCATTCTAGATCTGCACACCCTGAACCAATTTCTCAGGTCTTGCACCTTCAGGATGTTAACTGGGGGAAGGGGCTTATTTATCAGAAGATGGCGGTATGAGTGAGCTGCCTGAGCGTGAGCTCTATCTAAATTTTGTATTCCTGAGCTCCAAATCTGTTTTATTTTGTTTTTAGTTTTTAATAGTTCTGTTCTTGTACGGTTGCCCGTTGCGCCTGTATTGAGCGTGAAACTAATACTGAGTCGCTGTCTGACAACCACTTGATAACTGCAGAGACAGAGTGTTTTTCCAGTCGGGTTTATGGGTCGGATTTTTAGCACAATACGGGCATTGAAATCTTTGTAAGCCCATTAAGAGGAATCAACTTTATGGGCAGCCCTGGCTTCTGTAAGACAAGGATAGAACTTTATGCGGTCTGTGTCGATCAGCCTGTCACGCCTGGGAAAACTTCTAGGGGTTGGAGCGGAGAGTCTTCAAGGAATGTAAAACCCTGGACCTTTGTGCTTGCTAGACTGTCGTGGGTATATTTCTTGGGCTTTTTGGATACTTTCCATGAGTTTTGGGGACAAACACTTTGAAGTCGCAAGAGGAGGTCTATTGGCTGGAGTACCATGACTTAAACAGCATCTTTCCTGAAGCTAAAACTGGGCTTGCAAGTTCGTGAGTGGAGACCTCCTTTATTTTCATCCAAACTTGTAGTGGGAGCATTTGAGTTGCTATTCTAAAGGTGGATTCTGCTTGACTGCTAATTGCCTGTAAATATTGGTCTGGTGGTGAGAGCACCAGGGCCTGGGGGCATTAGATAAAACCCTCTCCCTGTTTTGGAGTCTGAAACTTTCATGGAGTACTGTGGACATAGGGAAATCTTCCTTTTCTGACTGTTTGGTGGATGCCCGTGTGGATGATTCCCGGAGATTTTGGGCTGCTTTGGGAGGAATCACGGGATTTGGGCCAGAGGGCTGTTCTCTCTGTGGTTGTTGGCTGGGGGTCCCGCCACTGTGGACAGCAGGGATCTCAGGTTCCCTCCCAGGGTGACCTGCTTTTCCTGGGTTTATTTCTATGGGAGTGGGGGTTTTGCATTCTGCTTTGGGCCTTGGCTCCTGGGTGTTGGATTGTGGCTATCTGGCTGTTCTGAGGGAACTCCAGGGTTTGTTGGTGGTGTAGATCTTCCCTGGGGTTCCTATGATGTCTCTGTGTTGGGAGTTATTACTGTCATCTCAGGGCCCTATTTCAGATTATAGTCCTCCAGATCCTAGCTTAGGTGTCGCGACCTGGGTTCTGAGAATACAGTCTATTAGAAAAGAGTTGGTTTTCCTAAGGAACTTTTTCAGTGATCGGATTAAGAGGGGTGGAGCCCTCCTGTTGTCATCTGGATTCTGTGTATAGTTACTATTCTGCCCTTTGACATTGACTTTTAGAGAGTGTTAATTGATTTGTATTTATGATTTGTTTTAGAATTTAAGGAGGGTGAGAACCTTTGGATTTTTGGTTATTAATTTTAGTTATTTGGATATTTTATTTTGATTGATTTGATTTAATTTTGTTTTGTTTGTTTATTTTATTTATTTATCTTATTTTGGGTTTTGTTTTGGTTTGGTTTGGTTTTTATTATGTGTAGAGGGTCTGCCACGATGTTGTGGCTATTCGCCTTCCACTCTCCATTCTCCGCCCTTCTCCCTGTGTCTTTACAGTTGTCAACCTACCAGCACTGTAGAGCACTGGAAATTGCAATGGAGGGGAAGGAGGAGCTCTTGGGGTGCGATATGGAGCTCAATGAGCGGCGACATTGATTGTGGTAGTAGGGACCAGAAGACACCCCTGGGCTTAAATAGATTCGAGAGCGAGGTCTTCCTTGTCTGGTTTCCATACCCAAGGGCATCTCTGCTATTAATGGTATTGGGCAAGTAGTCTGTTCCACTCAGTGACCAGTCCAACCAGAGTGGTGGTGTGCAATGCCAGATCCATTAGGAACAAGACTGCAGTCATCGCAGATCTGGTGGAGTCTGTGGATCTGGCTTGCATTACGAGACCTGGCTGGATGGTAATGCTGGTCCCATTTTGGAGGCAGCAATTCCAGCTGGGTACCGGTGTTGCACTGCTCGAGGTTGGACCGCTGGGGTGTTGTCTGTTTCAAGACTGAACTAGGACTCGCAAGTGTACCAGTTGAAGAGCGGAGTCCTTTGACTGTACTGTCGTGGCAGGTGTGGGATGTAGAATAGATCTCATCTACCATCCACCAGGGATGAAAACGCTTTCTACAGGAAATAGCCGATTTCATCATCGACATGGCATTTGAGTCTCCCAGGCTGATGGTCCTGGGTGACTTCAGTGCCTGGTCAATGATGAATATTCACAGTTTGGACAACACTTCCTCCAATTAATGACATCTTTGGGTCTCACACAAAGTGGTTACTTCTGCCACACATAAGAGCGGTCATTCCTTGACTTAGTCTTCCTCCTGGGATTGAGGCCACTGATGTGGGGTGGAACCCTCAGTTTGTCCGATCATTACACTGTGGGCTTCAGTTTTTGCACCCCTCTTGTAGGCCTAACCCGTGGAGATGGTTAGTGCCACTCTTACAAGATATTAGCTCTGTGGGCAAGGTAGCGCACTTGATCTATCGGAGTTATCTAAGTGAGCAATGATCCTGAGGTTTTGGTTCTGGCCTATAATAAGGCCATTTCCTCAGCTTTGGATCAAATTGCTTCTGTCCGTGTTCATCCTCTCCCATTCAACCTTGGTCTCTGTGGTTTGATGAGGCCTTGAGGGAGATGTGGTGAGAAGGACAAAATTAGAGCATTGTTGGCAGAAAACTGCCCTTGATGCCGACCATCTTAGACTGATGAAACATTATCAACTTGTCGCTCCACAATCTCTCGTTAGAAGGCAGAGTTCCTATCCAGAGAGATTGTGGCTGCTCAGAACTGACCAGCTCAGCTTTTCCAAACTGTTGACAGACCGTCAACACAACTTGTCTCAGGGTCGGAAAGCCTTTTCACAATTGGAGTGTGATGAGCTAGCTCGCTTCTTTGCAGATAAGGTGGCGACATTAGGCAACACTCTGACCAGCTCCTCTATTGGAGATATTGTTGATCGTGCTTGTTGCTCCTCCGGTCTCTCTTGGAGTTCCTTTGACCGACCTGAGTTCATTGATGTCATGAAGATTGTCCAGATTATGCGCCCTATGTGCTGTAGTTTAGACCCGGCCCGACTTTCCTGATAAAGGATTGTCTTGAGACTATCGGCTTGGTTCTTGCACGGATAGTTTGGTACTCCTTGGATATGGGAGAGTTTCCTAGCTCCTGAAGGTGGTGGTGGTGGTGGTGACACCCTTCTGAAGAAAGCTACCTTGGGTCCTCACTGCCATGCTAACTACAGGTTGATCTCTAATCTTCCCTTTGTTGGGAAGATTATTAAGAAAGTGGTGGCAGCACAATGAACCCTCCAATCTGGTTTTCAAAAGAGGCATAGTACCGAGAAAGTGCTGGTTCAGGTGCTCAATGATCTCCTGATGGCTAGAGATCAGGAGAAATGTTCCATTCTTGTTCTTCTTGATCTCTCATCAGCTTTTAACACTGTGGACTATGGGTACTGCTCGTGCCTGAGTTTATCTGTGGTCTGTCAGGACAGTCCTCAGTTGGTTTAGATCTTTCCTCACTGACAGGACTCAGAGAGTGGTGTCTGGATTAAATTCTTCCAGCCCACTCTCACTGTCATTTGGGGTACCCTAGGGCTCGGTGTTGTTCCCCATGTTGTTCGTGAGTGTATCTGCTGCCCTCGGAGACATTGTAAGAAGGTATGGGCTGAAGTTTCACTGTTATGCAGATGATACTCAGCTTTACCTGTCATTTGCACCGATCAGGATGGAGCTTTCTCGATTATTAATAGCTGCCTCACCGAAATCAAGGCTGGATGAGTTCAAGCTGGCTAAAGTTGAACTCTGAGAAGACGGAGGTATTAGTTGTGACCCAGGTCATCGGGTAGAGGGAATGAGAGCTGGTCTATCCTCAGGTTTATTTCTGGGAGGTATCCAGCTCCCTACCTCTGAACGGGTGCTTATCCTGGGGTGATTTTGACAACGAACTGACACTACGTTTGCAGGTGTTGGCGGTTGTCAAACTTTCCTTTTATCATCTTAGGAACATCGCCAGGATCAAGTACCTTGTTCCGCCCATGACCTTCCTACAGTGGTCCACGCTTTTGTGACCTCACGCCTGGATTATTGCAACTCCATTTATCTTGGGCTTCCTGGGGTTAATATCCACGGCCTGCAGCTGGTGCAGAATGCTGTGGCTCGGCTATTGACGGTACTTCTTGACCTGTCATATCTAGCTGGTACTACTTAATCTGCACTGGCCGCCGATTCAGTGACGGATCACCTTTAAAGTTGGTCTTTTGACCTACAAAGCCCTACACGGACAGGGTCCAGACTGCTTGCAAGAGCTTTTGGTTCTAGGGACATGGATATGTTGTTCATCCACACTCATTGGCAGGTATCCTTGCCGCTTTAAATCTTGCCGAAGGTCTTCAAGCTTGCTCCTCCCACCCACCCGGTGGTATAACTCGGCTCCGCCCCATGACGCCAGATCTTCCTTACCACTTGGAAGCTCAGGTTCCCTCCTTAACGCTCGTGTTTGAGACTGGTTCCTATTTCTCCGCTTATGGATTTAAAATAAATTTTAATGAAAAGACTTCAGTCTTCATCCTCGTTGCGATGGACAAACGACTCCGGAGTTCGGAGATGCCCATGCGGCAGAAGATGTCTCGGACGGATCCACACTCCACGGTGTCTACTGCTTAGGCCTTGAGCACGACCACTCCAGGCTTGCGACCTGTGCTCATCTTTCTCGGCCTCGTCCTCGAAGCCGTGCTGCCCGATTGCAACTGGGCCGTCCCGAGCGTTTCCCTCGGTGAAGTCCAAGGAGGCCGGTTAGGCGGTGTCGGGCGGCGACGTCGTGGATCAGCTCGAGCGGATGATCGCCTCGAAGAGGAGGCGGCAAGGTCTTCCTCGGCCGCGTGCATTTATCCCGCCTTCTGGGTTCTTCCTCACGGCTTCTTTTAAGGAGCTTTGTCTGTCCCTCTCCACTAAGGGAGAAGGGCTACGCCTGTGGACCTTATTCTCGGTCCAAAAAGAAGGACAGGGGTGGTGTCCTCCGTCGACGCTCTTGGGAGCTGGAAAGGTCCCTCTCCCCGAGTCGTCGACCGTCGGCTCGTCGACCGCCGGCTCGCCACTGGCCTCACGTGTGTCCCGTCAGGTCAGTTGACTGAGACTCCCACCGATCGAAGTCGAGATTTTTCTCGACCGTTGGGACGGGCTGTCGCCTTTAGCAGCCGAGATTCCCTCTCCGGTTCCCGGGAGGAGTTGAGGATCCCGTGGCTTGCCTGTGCCTCCGTTCTGGAGCCTCGGATGGACCATCCGGGCCGAAGGGCGCTGGTTCCGGCGCCGACACCTCCCGCAGCCGACCTCGGAAATTCCGGACTCGTCTCGGTTCTCGGACCTCTTCGGGTCCAGCCGATCCCACCGTCAGGCGGTCTCGGTCCGGCATCTGGGTAGCGGGAAGCGTGCCGCCGCCGCCCTCTCGGACGCAGGGGAGGCTTGTTTAAATTACGGGCCGACGGTACGAGGACCTTATGTTGAAATAGCTCCTCCTGGCCGGGAGTAAGCAGACCCCCGTCGCTTTCCCCGCCATTAAGTGGCTGTCACCGAGCGGCCGACAACCCCCGACTTATCCGAGGGCTATACCCAGGCGGTTGTTCGGCCAAAACCAGCTGCTCCACCGATTCGGTGGAACCTCCGCCTCCACAGCCACCAATTGGGGCTCCGACCAAAAGATTCTCGGTCGTGAGGGTCTACCCCATCGGTTGTCAGTTACCCTCACTCCCGACCCACCTCGGCAGGTGAAGGGTGGCTCAGGCCAGAGCAGCCTTCGAGGACTCTTCCGAGTCCGAAGATGATTCCTCCTTTTCTCCAAGCGACTGGACTTGGAGTCTTCAGGAGGTCAGTCAATGGACGATAGCCCGTCGTCCTTCCTAGGACTGCTTCGGCTCATCTCGGAGTCCACCGATGGAGCTCGAACCCGTTTCAAACGGCCAGGTATCCCTCACGGAGATTCTGGACCGAGGATTCTCCGACGGAGGCCTTTCCGGTGGCGAGGCCACAGTGGGTCCGGCACTGGAGCTTTGGCAGCCCTGCTTCCTGCCCTGCGCCTTCGGCCAGGATGGCCGGAAGTATGTGGTCCTACCGGTTCCTTGTCCGGTTTTGGAACACCCCTCTGCTGAGGGTTGTTAGTTCCGACAAGCGTTTTCCGTGCGCCCGGCAACGCCAGGGATGTGGACAAACCTCCTGACAAGGAGTCCAAGAAATTGGACTATGTCGGGCAAGTAGTCTACGCTGATGCCCTCTCTCGGCGTCCAGGCCAGTCGCCGCCCTCATGGCACATTTTCTCATGCCCTGTTGGGCTCCCTGGATGAGGTCATCCTCATCTTCCCGATCTGCAGACTACGGTTAAGCAGGTGCGGGACCAGGGCAGGGCAGTGGCCAAACAGCAGCTCCAGACTGCTTTGGATATAGGGGACTCATGTGCCAGATCGGTGGCCGACATGATGGCTGTCGTCCCGGTGCTTGGCTGAGGATATCCACCTTTGCCGGATACAGCTCAAGTTGGCGGATGTTCCTTTTGGGACTGACCTCTTGCCCTGGGGTGGAAGGTCACCTGCAGAGGATCGAGAAGTCCAATGCTACCTTGGACTCGGTCTCTTCGGCCAGAAGGACAAAGGCCGCAAACCACAGCGTAAGCCCTTTCGTCCTTCTGTGCCCACGCCCGGCCCAGCACCGTCCAGGGCCAGCAGGCTCGACCTTGGCATCCCAAACCCAAGCATGCTTCCTCTAACAGGAGGCAGGGAGGAAAAGGCCCAGGAGGTCCCTCGGCCGGTCCCTCCTCCAAGCCTGCCCAGTGGGCTGAGGGGTGTCGCCCCATTCCCGTCACCTTACCCTGGGTCCCCGGGGGCGGCTCCAGCACTCCGTTCCGCCTGGTCCGCTGTTACCACGGACAGGTGGGTCTTGAGGTGGTGGAGAGGCCTGCCTCTGGAATTCAAGCAGGCACCACCCTTCAGGGCTGTCGCCCCTCGGGGGCTCCGGGATCCCCAGCCTCACTGGCGGCTCGTCGAGCCGGCATGGTTCTCCTCCTCCAGAAGGAGGTGATAAGAGGTGGCGGACCCTCCTTCAGACCCAGGGTTTGTGTCCAGGTACTTCCTGGTTCCGAAGCGGACGGGGCTGGCGCCTCATTCTGACCCAACGACCTAAACAAGTTCCTAAGGTCTCGAACCTTCAGGATGGTCACTCTGGCTCAGATAATACCATCCTTGGAGCGGCGTGTGGTTCTGCTCTCTGGACTTGCAGGGCGCGTTTTTCCCGTCCCTATCCGTCCGTCTCACCAGAGATTCCTTCGCTTCGGCGGAAGGATCCTTTTCGAGTTCCAAGCCATGCCCTTCGGCTTGTCTCCAGCTCCCAGGGTCTTCACCAAATGCATGGCAGTGGTGACAGCATTCTCTCTGGCGCGCCGAGGGTCCGGTGTACCTTACCTGGACGACTGGCTGATAGCAGCTCCCTCCAGGAAGGAGGCGGGTGGTCCAGAGATCTGGCCCTCCAGGTCTGCTCTCAACTGGGCCTCCTTGTCAACGAGGCCAAGTCAGACTCGAGCCAAAGCAGGTGATTCTATTCATCGGGCGCCTTTCGACTCTCTTGAGCCAGGCGCGGCTCGGCGGACAGGGCCGGGTTCTTTCCTCCTTTGCCCGATCATTTCTGGTTGGGCAATTGCATCCTGCCGGGACTTCCTGCGCCTCCTGGGTCTCATGGCGGCCTGCACCAGCGTGGTCCGTTGGGCCCGCTGGAACATCACGTCCCCTTCAGTGGGGACTGGCCAGCCAGTGGTCCTGGCGCTGCGATCCTTTGGACCAGCTTGTGTCGGTGACACGGGATGGAGCGCCCTCCAGTGGTGGACCGTTCCAGATCATTTGCAGGAGGGCATCCCGTTCGTCCGCCCGAGCCGGCCGGTCTCTCTATCGACCGATGCCTCTCTGATGGGTTGGGATGCCCATCTGGGGAACACCGGCTCATGGCCTCTGGTCCCCACGGAGTCCCGATACCACATCAACCTGCTGGAGCTCCGGCGGTCCGCCTAGCTCTCACCGCCTTTGTCTCGTTCCTCCGGGGTCAAGTGGTCCGAGTCAGGCGGACAATACCACGACCATGTTCTATCTAAACCGCCAGGGCGGGACGCCTCCATGCTTCTATGCAAGGAAGCTCTCGCATTTGGTCACTCGTCGCAGCCTGGAGGCGGATCTCCTAGCCATTCATGTGGCAGGAGCCTCCAACACCCTGGCCCGATGCCCTGAGCCGGATAGGGGCTGCATCCCACAGTGGTCTCTCCTGCCGGAGGTAGTACAGCATCTGTTCTCCCATTGGGGCACACCTCAGGTGGACCTGTTCGCCTCAGGAGAACGAAGCTGAGACTGTTCCATGCCGCCCCCTCAGCAGGGCTCGCTGCAGGGATGCCTTCGAGGCAGTGGACCCGGGCCTCTTTACGCCTTTCCCCATTTCTCTTGATCCACAAGGTGCTTCTCAAGGCGAGGAGGGACAAGGCGCAGGTGATTCTGATAGCCCCAGACTGGCCTCGCCAGTTCTGGTACCAGATCTCCTCAGTCTCAGCTCCAGGACTCATGGCAGCTTCCAGCTCGCCCGGACCTGCTCTCGGTCAATCAGGGAAGGTGTTCCATCGGACCTTCAATCCCTGCACGCGGCCTGGTTCCTGAGCTGCAGAGTTCCAGGCCTTGGGTCTTTCCGACGAGGTCCTCAATGTAGTTGGGCGTCCGTAGGAGTGAACAGAAATGCTATGCCTTCAAATGGAAAAGGTTTTCCATTTGATGTCAGACAAGGCTTGGACCCTTCCTCCTGTTCCTTGGCAAGCATCTTGGACTATTTATGGTCCCTTTCTAATCAAGGGCTTAGGTCGGCGACCCTAAGGGTGCACCTGGCAGCCATCTCTGCTTACAGGCGCGGGCCGGGAAGCAGTCGGTGGCGCAGGAGAAGGTGGTCTGGCGCTTTTCAAAGGCCTTGATCACATTTCCCCTGCAGTCGGGAACCCCCACCTCCGTGGGATCTACTGCTGGTACTGGCAAAGCTCATGGGCAAGCCATTCGAACCTATGCACAGGTGTGCTCTCTCTCACCTGTCGTGGAAGACCGCCTTCTTGGTGGCTGTCACGTCAGCCAGAAGGATGGGAGAGCTCCAGGCGCTTTCCATCGAGTCTCCTTACCTGGTCTTCCACAGGGACAAGGTTGTCCTCTGCGCCCCACCCGAATTCCTTCCGAAGGTGGTGTGGAGTTTCACCTTAACCAGGTGTTGACTCTGCCGGTGTTCTACCCCAATCACACCTCGGAGGCCGAATATAGGCTCCATGCTGTGGACCCTAGAGAGCTCGCCTGTGCAAAGAGCGCACGGCTGAGATTCGGGGAGAGGTTAGCCCAGCTGTTTGTCACCTACGCTGAAGCCGCGATCTTGGCAGACCTGCAGCCAAGCGGACGATAAGCAGGTGGGTCACTTCCTGCATAGATCTCTGTATAGTTTGCGGGCATGGAGCCTCCCAGAGGATAAGAGCTCATTCTACCCGCCATACTGCTGCAGCAGTGCTGCTTCCAGGGCGTCCCTATCCAGGAAATCTGCAGGGCTGCTACCTGGAAGTCAGCAAACACCTTCATTACCCATTACCACATCGACCTTGAGTCACGCCGGATGCTGGTTTTGGGACCTCGGTTCTCAGTCTCTTTTCCCAAGTAAGTATTGGGGGTGTCGTCTTGCCTCCCTCCTCCCGGAGAACTGCTAGGAGTCTGCCAATGGTGTGGATGAACAACATATCCATGTCCCTAGAAATACAGGTTACTCACCTGTAACAGGGAGTTCTAGGAATGGTATATGTTGTTCATCCTCCTGACCTCGACTTCTCCGGCCCGACGCTAACCCTGAGCTTCAGCAGGGCCAGATCTGGCGTCATGGGGGCGGGCGAGGTTATACCACCCAGGTGGGTGGGAGGAGCAAGCTTGAAGACCTTCCGGCAAGATTTAAAGCGGCAAGGATACCTGCCAATGAGTGTGGATGAACAACATATACCATTCCTAGAACTCCTGTTACAGGTGAGTAACCTGTATTTCCTACTGCCCCATCACGATCTCTTTGGTGGTGAGGAAGGGTTGCTAGAATTCTGAGGGTTTCTCTGAAGTCATCAGGTGCTCGTGTTTTATGTTTGTTGCTCCAGCCCTCTGGAATTCTCTACCCGTCGTCCGTCAGTGGAGGAGTTTAAAAGGCCCTTAAGACCTATTTATGGTCAAAGATCAATTTTAATTAAATAATTATGAATTGGACTCAGATTTATTGTTTTACAAAGTATTTATGAATCTGTGTTTGTTTATTGTATATTTTTTAATTATTGTAAAGCGCCTTGGTTTAAGAAAGAGCCATATAAATAAAGTTTCATTCATTCATTCATTAACTCTGTCTCAGATCATACCATCTCTCGAGCAGAACATGTGGTTTTGCTCATTGGATCTACAAGATCGTTTTTCACGTCGATCTGTCCGTCACGCCCGAGGTTCCTCTGCTTTCGAGCAGAGGGCACTCTTCGAGTTCAAGCTGTGCCATCTGCCTGTCATCATCCCCTGGGTCTTCACCAAATGCATTGCAGTGGTGCGGCTCATCTTCGGTGTCGGGGGGCAGCGTGTACCCCATTTCAATGATTGGCTCATAGCGAATCCCTCCAAACTGAAGGTGCAGAGGTCTAGGGACCTGGCCCTTCAGACCTGCATCGGACTTGGTCTCCTCCTCATCAGCGAGACCAAGTTGGAACTCGTGCCTTCACAGGTGATCTGCTTCATCGGGGCAGAGCTCGACTGTTGCCGAGCCAGAGCCAGCCTCCCAGTGGACAGGGTGGAGGTTCTCTCCTCCTTTGCCCAGTCATTTCGGTTGGGCACTTGTGCCTGCCTGGGACTTCCTCGCATTCTGGGTTGCATGGTGGCCTGTACCTCGGTGGTCCAAGGGGCCCGGTGGCATATCGCCCCTTCAGTGGAAGCTGGCCAGCCAGTGGACTCAGCATCACGGTCATTTCGACCAGCTGGTCACTGTGACCCAGAAGATGTGGGACACTCTTCAATGGTGGATCATCCTAGAACATCTGCAGGAGGGATCCCATTTGTCCGCCTACGAGCCATGAGTCATTCTTACGACTGATGCCTCTCTCATGGGCTGGGGTGCCCGTGGGGAATCAGGAGAGTCCATGGGCTCTGGACCTCCGAGGAATCCCGTCAAGTGGTGCAGGTCCAGACGGACAATACCACGACCATATACTATCTTAACAAACAGAGCGGCATGCACTACTGGCCTCTGTGCAGGAAGCAATCCACATTTGGACCCTAATGAGCTGACTGGAGGCAGATCTAGCCATCCATGTGGCAGGAGCCTCAAATCAACTGGCCGGATGTCCTCAGGTGTGTGGACGAGGCGTCCCATGAGTGGTCTCTCCATCTGGAGGTAGTACACAGCTTGTTCTCCTGTGGTGCACCCCTCAGGTGGACCTGTTTGCCCCAGGAGGAGAACACAAATCTGAGGCTGTTTCATGTCTGCGCCTCCTCAGCAGGGCACACTGCAGGGGATGCCTTCTCGAGGCCGTGGACTCCAGGCCTCTTCTTTGCCTTCCTCCACTTCTCTTGATCCACAGGGTGCTTCTCAAGGTCAGGAGGGACAAGGCACAGGTGATCCTGGTGGCACGGACTGATCTTGCCAGTTTGATACCCGATCTCCTCAGCCTCAGCAACAGGCTCCGAGGTGTCTTCTAGCACACCTGGACCTGATCTCAGTCAGTCGGGGAAGGTCCTCCACCGGACCTTCAGTTCTGCACCTGACAGCCTGGTTCCTAATCAGCTAGAGTTCCAGGCTTTGGGTCTCTCTGAAGATGTTCTCACCGTGGTTGAGGCATCCAGGAAGGAATCGACCAGGAGGTGCCATGCCTTCAAATGGAATATAAATATATATGTCAGTGCAAGGACATGGGCCATCTGTCCTGTCTGGTGGCTAGCATCCTTGACTACCTTTGGTCTCTCTCTCTCAAAGGAGGTCTTGATCTATGACCCTTAAGTGCACCTGTCAGCCATCTCTGCTTACTGGGCATGGGCGTCACAGGAGAAGGTGGTCTGGCATTTCTTCAGAGGCCTCGACCATATTTCCCTCCGTGCGTGAACCACCACCATTGTGGGATCTACTGCTGTACTGGCAAAGCTCATGGGCAAGTCATTTGAACTGATGCACAGGTGTGAGGTGTCACATCTGTTGTGGAAGAGCGCCTTCTTGGAGGCTATCATGTCAGCCAGAAAGACTGGGGAGTTACAGGTGCTCTCTGTTGAGTCTACCTGTGTAGTCTTCCACAGGGACAAGGTTGTCCTGCGCCCAACCCGAAGTTCTTTCAGTGTTGGAGTTTCACCTGAGCAGGTGATGACTCTGCCAGTGTGCTACCCCAGTTACACCTGGGAGGGACAGTACAGGCTCCATACTTTGGACCTGAGACAAGCACTCTCTTATTACAAGAAGTGTACGGCTGAAGTTTGGGAGAGGTTCGCCAGCTGTTTGTCACCTATGCTGAAGCTGCATCTGGCAGACCTGCAGCAAAGCAGATGAATGGCAGATGGATTACATCTTGCATTGAGCTCTTCTATCAGTTGGTGGGCAAGGAGCCAGGGTTAAAAGCTCATTCCACCTGCCATGCTGCTGCGTCAGTGGCTGCTTCTAGGGCGTCCCTATCCAGGATATCTGCAGGACTGCTACCTGGAGATCAGCACACACACCTTCATTTCCCATTACCACATTGACCTTGAGTCACGCCAGGATGCTGGTTTTGGGGCCTCAATTCTCCAATCTCTGTTCCCTAAGTAGGGGTGTGCTCTTTGCCTCCCTCCTCCTGGAGAACTGCAAGGAGACTGCCAAACAGTGTGGATGGAACAACATATCCACGATCCTAGAAAACAGGTTACTCACCTGTAACAGTAGTTCTAGGAGTGGTATACAGTATGTTCATCCACCCAAACCACCTGACCTCCCAGCTTGATGCACAACCCTCTGCTTGCAAAAGGCAAGATCTGTCGTCATGGGGCGGAGCTGAGGCAGATACCACCGGTGGGTGGGAGGAGTCAGATTTTAGATCTTCCGCAAAATTCTTAAAGGGAAAGGACATGCCAAACAGTGTAGATGAACAACATATACCACTCTTAGAACTACTGTTACAGGTGAGTAACCTGTTTTCATGTCCCTCTCAGCCTCTGAGTTCTGCAGTTGTACCAACATTAGAAGTGTAGAACAGGACATACACTATATCATCCAGTTCTAAAATGGTTCTTACCTGCAACATAGCAATCAGAAACAACCACTAGGATAAATGAAAAACCTGTATAGCTAGAGAAATAATAGAATTTGATCCAGCATTTAAAAAGTGTCTACTGTAAAAATTACTTATAGATTCAGCGCAGTTCTCCTTTAAAGTTCTTTGTAATCCTGAGGAGGCCTGGTTCCAGTGGGATGGCATTATGTAGAATCAAGACCTGATCATCGACCTAAAGCAGCCTGCAGCTCGCACACACCACTCTAGACAGGGAAGTCTGTTAAGAAAGTGCTCCATCAAGCTTGACAAAGATCATTTTATTTAGTTAGTTGATTTCGGCACTAGGATGGCCTTCTGTAGATGTATGGCCCTAGTTTCCAAGTGGGTCTCATCTTGGGAGGGGACAGAAAACTGCAACAGTTGTACAAGAAGTTACAAAAGTAAATTATAACTTTTTCCGACTGGTCAAATGGGATAGCTATAAAAGGTGCTAAGATTGTGGGGATAACATTCTGGCAATTAAAGATCACTGGAAATTTAAGCAGCAGTGCATGTTGTGGTGGAAAATCTGATCTACAATTTTTCATTTTATTTTACATTGTCCTTGTTCTCCTGTGACGCCTTTTTCCCCAATTTTGACTCTGCTTTAGCATATTGTTTCTAACCAACACTTCAGTATCTCCTTTGGCCTGTCCAAATGGCCTCATCTGGACTGGTCCCCTAAGTCCAGTCATCCAGCTTCTATGGGGCTTAACTTACTCAGTTGGGTCTTCTACCACAGGATTTGTGGAGGAACCCAGTTGTCTGTACTGAGGCCAGTAAGGGACCAGGCAGTCAACATGCTGTGGTCAGAGGTTTTCCTTCTCCTTCATTTATCACCCTTGGGGACCCATGCATGTGCAGTGAAGCAATCGCATTCTCCGCCTCTGTGGAGATGCCCCTGGGATCCAGGTGTACGGTCCCTCCCTTCTTGTGGTCTCTGCGGTGCTACCACGTGGATTCTTCCCTGCAGGACCTGCAGTCCATCTTCCTTGAGGGAGGAAAGCTGTCCTTCAGACACTTAATCCTCCCTCCTCAGACCAGCCCTGAGTGACATTAGGCAGCTTCCGAACCTGGGTCGCTGGTGCAGCAGGCAGCTAGGCAAGCAGTGCCTCAGCCCACCATGGCACTGCTTCAGCACATTTTGACATTTGAAATTATTAAAGGAGTGCTCTTTTATGTAGCTGTCCCCTGGTTTTCATTATTTTCGGTTGTTTTGAACACCCATTGTTTGACATCACATTTATTGTGATGAGGTGATTTAGGATGCTACAGACATTGTTCCCTGACTTCATAGGACAATGAGTGCTTGAAAACAGCAGAGAGTAATGATAAAAAGCTGAGTCTTCCTTGGCCCTCCCCATGACTAACACCCACCCCCTATCCCATCCTGACTGTAAAGCATGGAAGTTCCTTAGAATTTGTTTGTCTTGCATTTGGAACAAATGAGGCTGCAAACTGGCTTCTCCAGAGCTCCGTGCCCTTAAACTTTGCAGTTTTGAGCTGTCGATTCGCTGGTGTGTGTGTGTGTGTGTGTTGATCTATTAATAAGTAGAACGTTGTACAGTGAAATGATCTGCTCGATAGGCTGATTACAGTGTCAGACCCCAAAAGTAGTTCATGAGTAACCAGGTATGTATATGTGCAGACAGCTCTAGTATGCCTCCAAAGAGGCTTTGGTATATTCAAAACATGGACACAAATTTGGGAAAAACAAGAGCAGTAATATTAATAAACATTTATATTGAATATCAACTATGGCAGTAATGGATCTAAAATATAAATGTAATTGTACTATTGTAGATACCAGCCCTGTAGAGTGACATGACTGAGCAATTTCTTGTAATCTACTGAACTGTGATAAATACTGAAGAACTATGCAGTGTAGCTGTGTTGATAATGCAGTAGTACAAAAGAATGGCAGTTAACCGTGGCTGTTTTGTAATGATTTTATAGACTGCAGCATTTTCCAGACCTATCTTTGTCTTACATGTATTTGTATTTAATAACTGGTCAGCAATTTATCCCATTGCTTGATTCAATTATAATTTGCCATTATAACCCTCGGTTATAACAACAAACATGCTCCACGTCAATCAAATAAGAGCCGCATCCTGATTAGCTCTGCACCCTCATAGGCGGGCAAAACAGTTCAACAAACATCGCAGCTTCTCATCTCGTGAGCGAGGAGCCGCCAGACGGATGCCTGTTCATTTTGCTGTTTTTTTCTACAAAAGAAAACCGCATTTTCGCATTTTAAAACATATCTGGTTGATCCTACCATTCCAAAACTGCACAGCACAACTCGCATGAAGAACAGCCACAAAGTCTCCAATGAAGGTAGGGCGAAGTTACGATTGCACACGTAACCTAAATACATACTGTATATACAGTGCTCCACAAAAGTAAATGTACGATTTTGGCTGTAAAAAGAAGTGTGTCTCTTACAAAGAGTGTTTGTGTGACAGCACCAAATCAATGATGGGGAAAATTGCTGACCAGCAATTATGAAAAATAAAAGATGGGGAAGTGTGCTTTAAACTCGAATGTAATGGTTGCCCAAGGTGTAGGATGCTTTTTATGTTGGATCCCACACCTCGCCAACCATTAAAATTCTCGTTAACACTTCCCCATCCATTATTCTATTTGTAATGAATTTATTTTGCAAATGGCTAAGGCTGAATGCAGTAAACTCAAGTGATAGTCGGAGGAACGGCTAACAGCATGGACGGAGGAGCTCTGTGACGGATGTTCAGCGTTGTGCAATAATCTGGGGTTTTGTTTTCTGTGTAGAGCTGTGACTGAGAGTATCAACCAGCTGATCACCATGTGCACCCAGCAGGCTCCAGGGCAGAAGGAGTGTGACAATACCCTCCGGGGAGCTAGAGGTAAGGAATCCTGACGACACTTGTAGCACTTTGGATCGTTAACTTGGGGATTAATGTCTGGCCACTTACACAGTACACACATACCTGTCTGTCTGTCCATCCGATACCAGTTTATTCTGTATGCTTGCATATTTGTGATATTTTTTAATTGTATTTATTTATAGTCTGGCATTCTAGCTGTGGAACGAAACAGTCAGACATCTCAGCAAATGTCCTATTTACCCCTCTCTAGCTTTAGACCATCAATTTTCTGGTCCTAGACTAGAACAGAGTCCTCTCCAGATATGGGATACAAGTTCAGCAAACAGTTCAGTAGACAGCAGCGGAGTTTAACATTGTGACCTTTGCATATAGGTTCATCAGGCAGTTGGGAGTTTAATGTTGTGATTGCATTGCTGCCTGGTGTACAGCATGTTTGCAGCCCTTCTGTGGTAAAGACAGAACTTAGCTTTCTCTGGCAGGGCTGAGGGGAGCTGGTGCAAGTACCCACTACTCAGGGTCCAGACTAGGGAGTTTTCAGTAGTCAGCAGAGAGGAGGGGGAATAAGGCTGCACTTGGAATGGGGTGGACTCAGAGGGACAACAGTGAACTGTAATTCTCCCTTGAGCAGCACAGTTTGTCTAGTCTCCTCACTAAAGGTGTCAGAACTTGTTATACTCCTAAGGTAACCAAGACTGCCCCATAGGGTGGCACCTCACGACAAGCTCGGAGTCCAAGAGCAAGGTTAGGACTAAGCCAATACTAGGAGTGGTGGGACTCCATTGTCAAGAGATAGAGGTAAAGTAGTGTGTGGAGAACCAGGAAGCAGGATGGTTAGATGCTTTTGGGGATTTCGGATGGAGGGAGTACTCATAGGATTACGATTATCGCCAAGAGCAAGGGGGCTGGATATCATTGTCCATCAGGGAGAAATGACCTGGCTGGTAGACCTTTAAGGAGATGGAGGGCAGCTTTAGGGAGCTGGGTATGAAGCTCAGGCTGGTAGCATCCACGATATCTTTCTGTGAGGTCCTGCCAGTTTAGTTCAAGGGAGAGGTAGGTTTTCCTGATCAGGTTCATACTAAGACACAAAGGAGTGAGGAGGCAGTGATGCCCATATATGCCTATACTAGTAAGAATATTTCAAGTTCCCCCAGATAAAATGAAACCATCCAATCTTCTCTTGAATTCTCTTGGCTGAAGGTCATGCAGGGAAAAGGGTTTGGGTTTGTGGAAGACTGTTGGCATGTCTGGTGGAATGAAAGGCTATACAAGGAGATGGCCTGCACCCCAATGAGGAGGACACCAGAGTATTGTTGTCGAGGCTTGTAGTGCACATCATGGCACATTTAAAACTAGGATTGAGGGAGACGTGTAGTTGGAGATGGATACATGTGCACAATGGAGAGAGGCCAAGTAGGCCTCGCCTCAGCACTAGCATCACAGAGGGATGACAGTACAGAAATAATTGGGTGAGGGGGGAAGCAGAAAAAGAAATCAAGAAGGTGGGAATAGAGGCACAGGGGATGGAGTATGGCAGGGTCAGGACAGGGAGGAAGGTGGGAAGGAAACATTCTGAGGAAAGGAGGAAGTAGGGACCTGGATGGCTCCATACACAAATGCCTGTAGAATATGACCGTGACCTGCATGCAGTGGTAGAAAAAGCCCAGTTGGACTTTGTGGCAGTCATGGAGACAGGAGCAAAACAGCACCATGACTGGGGCCTGACCATTCGAGGTTATGCAGTATGCAGAAGTAGGGTTGCTTGGATGTCTTGAAATCCATTCCATCAACGGATATTGGATTTCAGACCATACTAGTCAAAAGTACCCTGCACTTAATTCCCCCACCAACCATTCTCTCCCCTCAAGCCACTGAGTAAGACATCAGTGATGTCACATTGTCCTCCAACTTTTCCTATAATTAAAAGTAAAGCCTCCTATAAAAAAATACACGCCTCTTCCTGCATTTTATTAGTTTGCCTCAACAACTCCTCCTTTCTGTTGCACAACAGACACCACCAGTTTAATAGAGCTTTCACAAATCAATCTTCACCATTAATTCCACTTATGGGTCTAAACCCGGAGACATTAGGACCCAGCTGGAGCAGCGTCTTTGCAGCCTAAGGGACCAACATTGTTGCTAGCGGTGCTCACAAGGTGGGCGTAGTGACATCATGCTTGTAGATTGGCCCAGTAACTGGCCTTGACCCTCCCTCCCTCTGTTTTGTTTTCCTACATCAAATGTATGCCATGGGAGCTACGTTCATCTAACTGCATCACACTTCCTGTTTGTTGCTGTCTAGTTCAACACCATTTTAATACAGTTTCGGGTATCTTGATTGCAGCTTTATTTTGAATGTCTAGTTTGGCACCAAACTCTCTTCTATTCTGCATTGTTTTTCCATGTCACCATGTCTGTTCCTGAGGAGTATAGTGGCAAGAAGGCCAGGAAGTAATGCAGCGCCCCCTATGCATTCGTGCTACTGTGGGGGTCATATTACTGTTCAGGACCAGCATGACAACTGTTGGGCCTGCCTTGGCCCCAGCAGTGATATGGATAGGTGCAACACCTGCTTCTTCATGGACTATTGCACCCTTGAACTCTGTGCATTGAAGTGGGGTTGTAAGCTCCCCACCTCTGGAGAAGACATCACACCAGGGATGCCAAGGTAATGTCCCTTGGCTCTTTTCTGAGCCCTTCAGTATTATATGTACTGAGGAAGACCAGGGCACTCCTGCGCTCACCTTGCTGAGACGCCGGAGGTCCTGGGGGATGGGTTGGGAGAACAACCGGCCTTCTCCAGGGGCTGACTGAGCATCCTCCCAGTCTGTCTCGCATCAGGGCAGCGGACAACCCTGGTGTTGGGGCCGAAGATATATGCTTAGTCTACACTGGTTGGCACTGTGGCATTGTGGCTGGTGCCGCCTTGGCTCCTGGCCGGTACTGGTGGTGGGGTGGTACCAGCCACAAGACCAGAGGCCCCTTCTGGCACCTTTCATGTTGCTAGAAGAGGGAAGGGTTCTGAAGCCAGTCCCACAATAGACCTGGAGGTTATTGTTTCTTCCCCAAGAGGTCAGATGAACGGGGAGGATGATGACACTGACCTTGGGCCTGTGGACAGGGCTGGCATGGATGGAGGTTTTCTGGGCCTGGTTCCAAGCCTGTCTTGGGGTCAGGGGCCTCATCAGGAGTTGCTTCTCAAGCTGTTGCCAGAGGTGGCACCAGGAACACTTCTGGCTACGTTCCTAACACTGGTTCAGGTTCCGTTGCCATTCCTGGTGTTGGATCTTGTTCCATCACTGTGCGTGAGGATGGGTATGGTGCTGAGTCCAGGCCTTTTCTGGCAGAGGCTCTGGCCTAGAGCCTTAGCTTGGTCCCAGGGAGGGAAGAGGTCAGTACTGGTGAGGAAATGAGGCAGAGCACTGGGTCTAAGGCTTACCCTTGTTCAGAGGTGGTGGAAACTCTGGCAGGTGTAACAGCAGTAGTCTGGGGCAGCTACTGTATGGAACTTCCTGGTGGGCATTGGGGCCACCCTGTGGGCTGCATATGGCTCCGCTGTCCCCACCTCGGGGTTTCCATAAAGGTACCATCTGGACCAGTCCACAGATGTTGGTCATTTCACAGATGGGTGAAATTTGCCAGGCCCTCCCTCTGGGCAGTGCCCCTGAGCTTTCTTGCAGCCCTGGCAGAGGACCTGGTCTAGTCATTCATGGCCCTCCTCTCCCTCCCCCTCACCCCTCTTTTCTTCTATATAGATTTTTGTGTTTTCCCTTTTTCTCTCGTCCCTGTGTCCTGGGCATGTGCACACGTGTGGAGGCGTGCACACCATGTGTGTCAAGGTGCCCTCTACACTGCCGCCTCTCCCACCTAAGCTACCCACTGGACCTCCAACCGGGTGGAGTAGAACTATTGGGGGCACAGCCACCCTAGCAGAGGAGAATTGCCTTTCAGCTGCTCAATCCTGCTCCCCTCTCCTCACCCCTTGAGGTCGTTCCCGAACATGGGTTGTCATGTAGTGAGGTAAGGCATCCAGCACCTCAACCCTCAGTGCTACCTGGTCGGCTCCTCTCTGTCTCCTCAGGTATTTCTGGGGCTCGTGACCTGGAACCAGTTCAGATCAGCGGTTGGTGTGTTTTCCCTCCGAGCTGATTAGGCTGTTTTAGGCCTGAGGGTCCCTGCTGTGCTGCTATCTGAAGCCAGGTCCTACCCTCTCACTGCCTCCTGTGATGAGGAAGATTTTTGTCCATCTCTCCTCTGCTCGGAGTACTCTGGGTACCAACAAGTCCATTCAGAGATGCTGCAGGGCTGAGTTTTCACCATTTTGTAAGTCGCAATACTGCTACCTGCCACTGTCATTCCTTGCAGAATGCTGTAGTGGCAATACTGTCATCCCTCTGTGGCCCCAGCAGTTTACAGAAGTGTCCAGGAATGTCTGGCTACATCCCTTTGCCCTTATCCAGCCCCTACAGATGTCCAGCATGTATTGTGCTCCTGCAGGGTCTCCAGGCCCTGTCTGTCACTTCCCCTCTGGGATTTTGGTGCTGCAGACCCCTTTGGGCCCTAGATATCTGTCTCCACCTCCCACACCCCCAGCTGACACTGACTCTATGCTTGGGGCAAGAGGTTTTGTGGCAGCACACACCATGATGTGCATTTCTGCACTCCAGGCAGCTATGGCAAGCACCTGTAGCTATGCTGAACCAACTTTCAGCATCCATGCTGGATGCGAGGCAGCCAGGCAGGCTATCGCCTTTCACTCGGGGTCTGGAGCTGGTGAGGCAGCAAGCAGGACATCTTAATGATGCCAGCAGTTAGCATCCAAGCTGGTCGAACTGCAGACTGCATTTGGCAGACAACATAGCTTCACCTCTCCCAGTTGGCAGCCCTGACCTGGTGTAGGGTGCTCAACTTACACTACCAAGTGACTAATTTCTTCTCCCTCAGAGTCAGGCGTGGGCTGTTGGGGCACCATCCTGCTCCCATGCTATGGGAGTTTCTACTGCCACTAGTGATCGACCCATAAGGGTCCCTGCCCCCAGTGGTTATCCCCATGAGAGCTAAGGAAATATAATTTTTCCATCAGGAGAGCCAGCTCCTCTCTTGTTTGAGAAGCTTGGTACTCTAACCCATAAGTGGTAATGAATGGTGAGGATTGATTCTTGGAAGACATGAAAATTAAATACTCATCATAAGTGATGGATCTTGGTCGGCTGCGGTGCAGCAGTAGCACTACTGCTTGCGGCTGATGACAGGTGTGGGAATGAGCATGGGGCATCGGAGGGCCAGGCTGGGAGGAGGCTTGAGTGTCTGAGGGACTGCTCATCTCCTCCAGGGGTGGGGAGTGTAGACTTGATGCATGCCTGGCCTCTGGCAGTGGCCACAGACACAGCTTGCTTGAGTCTTTTGGGGAGATGACAGATGTCAGCATCGCATGTGACGTCGCGCCTCCAGGGGAGTGTACAGAGAAAAGTTCAGCCCTGGCGCGACACCAACAGAGTCCAGGTATTGGCGGCGCTGTGACCCGTGATGATCGATGAGATTTAGGTATGGAGGGGCCCTTCATCCCACCTGGGGGGTAAGCCAGAGGCTCGGGCGCATAGGGTCAGTTGGGGAAGTCGGGTGACAGTGCCAGTGACTTGAGGGGACATAAAAAAGAAATTAAAAAGTGTTGATCTTCAAAATAGTTTAACCATTAATTCACATGCCACCTCCATCCCCGCTCATGTAAGAGTCAGGGCCTCTGGCAGCTCACCCAGTGTAGTGGACACATGACATCTTCTTGCCAGTCCTTCAAAGAGCTCCCTCCCTTGTGGAGTAGTCCTGTCAATCCTTGTTAGATTGCACCCTCTTGCCCTTTCCACTCTCCTGGATTTTATTTGTTTAAAAAGGAGGGGAACAAGGTTCCCCTTTTTCAAAAAATAAACAAGAAAAAATAATTTAACAAAAAAAAGTCAAGTTTTCTGTGCCTCTCTTCCTCAAAGGCGGTAGTGTTACCCCTTGAAGCTGTAGTGCCTCAGTTTCCACCCTGGCAAATACCTCCAGCCTCTGCCAACTGGTAGCATAATCTCACTACAGGGCTCAGCCTTCGTCTTGGTGCTGGAAGGGGAAGATGCTAGGCAGCTTTGGAATAATTTTCTGTATGCTCGTGCCTGTCAAGCTGCATACTACCTCACACCTAGGTGCTAGGTCTCCTTCTTTCCTGTCTTCTTTCTCTTCACTGTCTGGAGTGGCAAGAGGATGATAGCACTGCTCTTGGTATGCTCCATCCTAGCTGCTATCTTTAAGGATTTTGTTTTAACCCTTGGTTCTTGTCTCTGTGAGCATAAGACCTTACCCATAAATTGACTTCTGCCATCCTATCTTCAGGATTCCTCTGGAGATCTCTCTCTAGATACATAGAGCAGTGTCGGCAGATAAGGGCCTATAGCCCCACCCAGTCTCCCATTTGAGCTTGTAAGTTCAGTTTATGTTTTCCTAGAAGTCTGTTGCTTGCCCCTTACCCCTGACCTCCAGAATTCTTTTATGTCTATCCATGCATTCTTAAATCCCGTGATTGTTTCAGCCCCCACTATTTCCTCTAGCAGGGTGTTCCACTTGTCCACCACCCGTTCTGTGAAGAAATTCTTCTCATGTTTCCTCTGAATCCTCCCTCCCAACTTCATCCATGCCCTCTAGTCCTGGAACATCTTTGTTGCTTAAAATAGTGTATTCCTGCACCTGTTCCTCCCTGTAAGATACTTGTATGTCTCTGTCATATCCCCTCTCTCCCTCCTCTCCTCCAGGAGTACATGTTCAGTTCCTTCAATCTGTCCTCATAAGACTTGTGATGCAATCATGCACCATCTTTGTTGCCCTCCTCTGAACCTTCTCTACCCTGTCTATGTCCTTACGTAGGTAAGGTCTCCAGAATCCATACACTGTACTCAGGTGGGGCCTCACTAGTGTCTTGTATAGTGGAATTATGACCTCCCTTTCCTGCTGGTGATGCCCCTACCTATGCATCCCAGCATCCTATTTGCTTTTCCTGCTGCCTTGTCACACTGTTTCCCTACCTGAGGTCATCAGAGATGATAACCCCAAGATCCTTTTCTGCTTGGTGCATGCTATATCCTCACCCCCCACCAAACTGATATACAGTATCAGCCTCGTATGCATTATCTTGCACTTCTTTGCATTGAATTTCAACTGCCAAACCCCTGACCATTCTTCAAGTTTCTGCAGGTCCTTCTCATTCTGTCTACACCCTCTGGTGTGTTTGCTGTTACAGAGCTTTGTGTCATCAGCGAACAGTGAAATTCTGCTGATGACTGATGAAAGATGTTGAATAGGACCAGTCTCAGCACTGTCCCTGTGGTACCCCACTGGTCACTCTTCACTATGTGGAGTGACAGCCATTTACCACCACCCTCTGTGTCCTGCCTGCCAGCCAGTATCTACCTACCACACTACTGTCCTGCCCACACCCTTATTCCCCAGTTTGTGTAATAGTCTTCTATGTGGCACAGTGTCAAAGGCCTTGCTGAAGTCCAGATAGGCCATGTCCACTGCCCTCCTGATCCACCTCCCTAGTCACCCAGTCAAAAACCAAACTTGAGATTGGTCTGACATGACCTCCCATGGTGAAATCATGCTGCCTTGGGTCCTGTAGTCCACTGACAACCAGATGTTCCACCAGTCTCTCCTTCAGTAGTACTTCCATGACCTTGCCCACTACTGAGGTGAGGCTGACTGAGTCTGTAGTTCCCGCTTCCTCTTTGTTCCCACTTTTGTATAGGGACTATATCTGCTATCCTCCAGTCTTTGGGTACCTCCCTGTTTCCAGTGATCAGCTAAACAGGATAGCCAGAGGTTCAGCCACCACCTCTAAGTAGTTCTTTAAGGACCCTGGGGTGCATCCCGTCTGGCCCCATTGCTTTATCAACTCTTATTCTTCCAGTTCCTTCAGGATCCTTTCTCATGTAAAGGGACTTGTGTCCATTTCTGCACCAGTCTCACCTTGTACTCCCTTCAGACCCATTGCCTCCTCTTCCTCAGTAAAGACTGAGCAGAAATACCTGTTCAGTATGTCAGCTTTACTGTTGTCATCCTCCATGCGCCCCCATCCTCCCCTTCAGTCTCACTATCCCTCTCTTTACCTTTCTTTTTCACTTATGTACATGTAAAAGGTTTCCCCCTCTACCCACTGATTTTGCAGTGTGTTCTGTCTGAGCTTTGGCTTCTCTTACTGACCTCCCTGCCTCCCTTTGCTTCTCCTGGTACTTCTCCCTATCCCCTTCTGCCTGTGTCTTTTTGTATTGCCTGAATGCAATCTTTTTGGCTTTCACTTTTTGCTACCTCTTTGGAAACTATAATGGTCTCCTCTTCCTTTTCCTCTTGTTAACCTGCTTAATGCATAATTCTGTTGCTCTTGTAATCCCATTTTAAATACCTTACTGTTCTCAACCCCTGATTCCTGCCCATTCCCTTAATGCCTCTTTCAAGTATCTCCCCATTTTCCCAAAGTCTGCTCCCCTAAATCCAGGATACATGTTTTGTGTGGTTTGGTTCTGCTCCTTCTGTGATTTCAAACCCAATGACTGGTGGTCACTGTTCCCCAGGTGCTCCCACTGTTACCCCATCACACTGTCCCTGTTTGTGGCGATAAAGTCCAGTATTGCCTTCTGCTGAGTTGGTTCCATGACCATTTGCTAGGAAGGCACCCTGAAGGTCTCAGGATAAATCTGCTCCTAGTTGATGCTGCTGCTGGGATGCTCCAGTCCACGTCTTGAATATTGAAGTCTCCAACCAGTACTACCTCACCCTTGTCTGCCATCCTTTGGATGGCTAGCATCAACTCTATCTGTTTCTTCCTCCTGGGCTGATGGTCTATAGACCACACCTGTGCGGATGGCTAGCCCATTTTCCTTTCCAGCTTAACCCACAGTATCTCTCTCCCATTTTGTTCCTCCAGGATCTCTGTGGCCCTTATGTCATTTTTCACATACAGTGCCCTCCTTCTCCTTCCTCTGCCCTGTCTCTTTCTAGATATGTTGTAGCCAGGTATGGCCATCTCCCAGTCGTGGTTATCATTACACCAGGTTTCAGTGATGTCCACAATGTCCAGGTCTGACTGCACCATGACAGCCTCCAGATCTTCCATCTTGTTGCTAAGGCTCCTGGCATTTGCACATGGCTTTCCATGATTTGCCCTCCCTAGACTGTTTAGCTGTTCTCCAGCCCCTTCCTTGGTTGTCCTTTATCCCTGGTTCTCCTTTCTGTCTGCCATTCTGCTGAATTTTGCCCTTTTCTGCCTATCCACCTCTTGGGCGCTAATCTCCATCTTTTGCACACTGCTTTGTAGAGATAGCCACTCCTCCGGTTCACTGGTTCCACTGCTAGCTGTGGGGGTGAGCAAGTAGGTACCCTCCTTGCTGGCCTGCCACCCCCTTTGCTAGTTTAAATGCTTGTCAATGTAGCATTTAAACTTTTCCTTGAGTGCTTGGATTTCCCTCCAGGATGGAGGCCGTCAAGCTTGAACAAACCTCCATCACTCCAGGTGGGTCCCAGTCACTAATGAATCCAAACCCCTCCTCACAGCACCAGTTCTTCAGCCATGAGTTGAAGTTCCTGGTGCATGCACTATGCTCTCCCTTGCCTCTGAGGTAGTACTTCTGAGAAAGTGACAGAAGTAGCTACTTGTTGAGACCCCTCCCAATTTCCTAAACTCTTCCTGAACTTCCTTTGGCTTCCCATTTGCCAGGTCATTAGTGCCTAGGTGGATAATGACATCCAGCTCACCCTCCGTCTTGCCTTCCCAGTGATCCCCAGGATCTTCCTTCCATCCCTCCATGCAGTGGCACCTGGTAGATACCTCACCTCCCTGTTCCCCCTCCTGTGTTCCTAGCTGGATCCCTCTTATGATGGAGTCCCCACCAGGATTCGCTTCCTCCTCCTCTGGGGTCCACCGCTTTCCCTCTGAGGTCACCTCCTTGGCTAACCTCCACATCCTTTCCTTCACGTCTCTGGGTACCTCTGTTTGGTTGCCCCATTTGCCAGTGTGGCATATGAGTTCTTGAGTGGAATAGGATCTGGGATATGCCTCTGCTTGCCCGCTCTAACCCTCCCTGAGCCCACTGTCATCCTAGTGCTCCTCGTTCTCGGCATCCTTTGAGGCAGTTGCATTGGACTGGGTGGTCTCTGGATAGGGGTGATGGTATTCCTGACCCAGTTTACTTGCGCTCTGGGTCTGGCTACCTCATCCGCAGTCCAGAGAGATGCATGCAGATAGGGCAGCACCTCAGTGTCCAGAAGGTCTGCCTGAATATGGCTGCCCTACAGCTACTGCATTGCACTACTCCCACATTATACTGCAATTATACTGCTATTCCACTACTTGTCTGCTACTGAAGCTCTCCTAGTTCCCTTTTATTAATTTACTTCCTAAAAATCCTGCCATTGATCCTCAGATACTTTTCTTTAAAAAAAAAAAACAGAGAAATAAATAAATGAATCAAAATACTTGTCATCCTGAGGGTGGGCTTCTTCACCCATATGCCCCTCCTACTCCACACCCCTTACTATCCCTGTGTTTAGCTCCTGTCAATCAGATTTAACAGGGCATATAATTAAGAGTTGGGGAAGGGGTGAAAATGCAAGCAATTAAAGACAGCAAAGAAATACACCACCACTACGTTTTAAGTTTTAAATAGCCCACAAACAATTCTAAGTAAAGACAACAAAGAAAGTACAATGTCACTAAAAGCCCACAATCTAAGTTTAAAAAATAGCAATTACCAGTTACTGTAAAGCACTGAATTGAATATGTTTCCTTCCCTTCTGGCTTCTTCTGAGAAAATAAAACTCACTTGCCACCTCAACTCTGACTAAGCCCCACCTCCAGTTATCACGTAGCTGAGGTCAGAGGCCAGACAATTAACACCCTCACCCAAACTACAGGGCAAATCAGACAAGCCAAGACTAAATTTGCAGCAATTAAAGACAGCAAAGAAATACACCACCACTAAGTTTTAAATTTTCAACAGCCCAAAAACAATTCTAAGTAAAGACAACAAAGAAAGTACAGTGTCACTAAAGCCCACAATCTTAAGTTTAAAGAAAAATAGCAATTACCAGTTACTGTAAAGCACTGAATTGAATATGTTTCCTTCCCTTCTGGCTTCTTCTGAGAAAATAAAACTCACTTGCTACCTCAACTCTCTAGGACGAGCAAGGCTGCTGCCCTCTGTCCACTTACCTGTCCAAGTTGTATTAGGCTCTGGCTCTTATACCCGCTGCCTCGAGCCACTTAGGCCCATCTCTTACTTTCTCTAAGTTGGTATCGGGTTGTACTGTTGTTATGATTTTATATCCTGTATCCTTTTCCTAATCCTTTTGGTCTGGAGTCTGTAACCTCTTGCTTTTTCTGTCCCGTTAATTTCTCTCTGACAAACAGAACTGAGGAGGAGAGGGGCTGGTGTTGATTACTGGCCAACCCATGCCTGCCTCATGAATAGCGTGGCACTGACATTGGTCCCTCGGCTCAAAATGCTTTTCTCCCACTGGGTCCTAGCACCTCCAGCTTTAACACACAAGTGTGAATGAATGGTGAAGATTTTCTGGAAGATCAGCAGTTACGGTGAGTACATAATTTCATTCTCACCCACCCAACACACCTCTAGCCCCACTTCCCTCCCCTCCTCGTATAGCACCCATATAGTTACCAAAGTCCATTTGGGTGAGTAGCCAAGCAGTAGGAGCTCATTTCTATTATGGAGCTGCTTGCACTTTTCTGACTTGGGAATGAATGCTGACATCCTTTAGTAACACCAGTTGGTCAGTCAGGTGTTACTATAGAAGTCGGAGGATATCGACATTCATTGACAGGAAGTCGAAAACAAGCGCGAACAGCTCCAGTGTGGGACTACTGGCCGGATGGTATCCACCCCAGGGTGCTGAGGGAGATCGAGAGGTGTTGGTGGAGCCACTGGCGGATCTGTACAGCACCTCACTGGAGTCGGATGTGTGCCACTGGACTGGAGGATGGCACATATAGTACTATTACACAAGAGCAGGCCAAGGGATGAACTGGGTTAATATCATCCGATAAGTCTCACCTCCATAGTGTGCAAACTCATGGAAATGATACTAAAGGAAAGACTAGTGTTGTACCTGGAGGACAATGGCCTCCAGGATGCGAGACAGCATGGGTTTGTTTCAGGAAGTCTTGTCAGACCAACTTGATACAGTGTTATGACTGGGTGACAGATGAACTGGATAAGGGTCATGCGGTGGATATTCTTTAGTTGGACTTCAGCAAGTCCTTGATTTGGTGCCTCATGGGTGGCTTGGGGAAGCTAACTGGTGTAGGGTGTAGGTGAAAAATGATGAACTATATTACAAGCTGGCTGGTGGGAGACTGCAAAGGGTGGTGGTGAGAGGGAGCTCTCAACTCCAAGGCCGGAAATGAGTGGGTGCCACAGGGCTTTGTGCTGGGGCCAATATTATTGGGCTCTTCATATCAGATATTGCACATGGGGTGGTGAGCAAGGTAAGTCTGTTCGCTGATGACACCAAAATCGGAGTGGTGGATGGAAGGGAGGGATGGAAGCAGCTGCAGGGGACCAAGCAAGCTAGAGGAGTGGTCAGAAAGGTGGCAGCTGGGGGTTCAGTGCAAATAAAGTGTAAGGTTATGCACTTTGGGGTGAAGAACCAAGGAGAGAGTACTGTCTGGGGGGTTAAACTGGGATCACTGAGAGAAAGGACCTTGAGGACCTTGGTGTAATGATAACAGGGATCATGAACAACACTGCCCAGTGCAGGAGAGCAGCTGCAAAAGCAACAAAATGCTGGGGTACATAAGCGAGGTATTTTCGTCCAGGCGAAGAGAGGTGATCTTGCCTCTCTACAGGTCGCTGGTAAAGCCACACTTAGAGTATTGTGTGCAGTTTTGGAGGCCATACCAGCGTGATATCAGGCTACTGGAGGGGTGCAGAGGAGGGCAACAAAGATGATATGTGGTATGGAGGAGAGACTGTGAGAGCAGGCTGGGAGACCTGAATATGTACACTCAGTCTGGAGGATAGAAGGGACAGTGGGACATGATAGACATTCAGGTGTCTGAGGGAATCAGTAAGGATGGGGCAGACAGGGTCTTTAAGCTGAGGAGGCGAGGGACACCATGGGCATGGTCTAAGAATAGAGGGGAAGATTTAGGAGGGAAATGAGGAGACACTATTTCACAGAGAGATAGTAGCAAAATGGAACACACTACCAGAATGGGTTATATCGTGTAAATCTGTGAACAGCTTCAAAGGCATGGGACAGGGAACAAGGGAGAGTGAGGGTGAGGTGGGGAAGGTGGGGGGTGGCAGTGGGATGACAAAGGGGAAGGGGGTGGAGCAGTTTTAAACTAGAGGTGCTAGCTGCACACTCGAGCTGACTTAGATAGACCGGATGGTCTGTTTCTGCTAGCACACTCCTATGTTCGTATGGAGGTAAAACAAAATATAGAGGATTTCAATAGATGGCTGGCAGATTGGTGTGCTTAGGGGGATATGGAGTGGTAGGAGATTGGGGTTCAACATGGGCGACAACAGCCTCTACACCCCAGATAGGCTGCACCTAAATGGGAGGGAAAAGCAGTGCTCAAATGTAAGCTGGATGATTATGTTGAAAAAAGCTACTATTTGAACTAAATTTGGGGGAAGATCTGTTGACGGGACAAGAGGCATGGGGGGCTAAAGGCGCTACCCACACAACCAGGGGCAAGGGGACAGAATATAAGGCGGGTGGAAAGAGGGGATGGAGAGTCATGTGCAAAGGCCAGAATCAGGCTAGGAAGATCCCAGATCTAACAGCAAAATGGTGGGAGGAGCCTAGACATTGTGGGGGTAACAGAGACATGGTGCCATCAGGGCAGAAATGGGACATGGAGATACTGGGGTACAAACTGTTTAGGAAGGACAAGGTGGAAAGAGAGGGAGGGTTGCCTTTATGTAACGGAGGTATCAGGGCAAGTGAGGGGAGGCCGAAGGACTCTGGGTCTCTTCGAGGCGGGAAGGGGAAGTGGTGCATATGGGGTGGTTTACAGGCCCCAGCACAGCAGGAATCCGTGAATAGAAGCATGGCTGATGAGTTCGTGAGAATGGTAACAAGGTGGGAGGTGGTGCTGATGGGGGACCTGAACCTATCAGATGTGGGAGTGGGACACCCTCTCGGCTGCTTCAACCTGCAGCAGGGACATATTGGACTCCTGCAAATAGCCCTCCTAAAACAACTGGTCAGGGAGCCAGCCAGGGCAGAAGCTGCTCTCGATCTAGTCCTGACAAATGGGGCTAGGGTAGGAGAGGTATCAGTGGGTGAACACCTTGGTAAGGGGTGACCACAACACAGTCAGGTTTAAAATAAGGAACATTGCAGAGGTTCACTGGTCTAGGCTGAGGGTGCTGGATTTTAAGAGAGTGGAGTTTGGGAAAATAAGGAGGTAGTGGAAGGGCTTTGGAGGGTGTGGAGGAAATGTGGGGAAGGATAAAGGAAGCTATTGGGGAGGCAACTGACCTCTGCCCCAAGAGAGCAAGTAAAATAAGAGAGTAAACCTCTGTGGTACACTAGGGAGGTAGAAAAAAGGTAAAGACAAAAGAAAAGCCTTCAGAAAGTTCAAGAAACACAGGCAGAAGTAGAGTCCCAGGACCACCTTGAAATGAGCTTGCTCAATGGTGTTTATGCCTGGTTAAATAAAGTGATTGATTGATTGATTGAGAAGTGGACTGGGAAGATACCAGGTTAGCCAGAGAGAAGCAGGGGTGGAGGTAAGGAGGGCAAAGGCACAAGCGGAGGCGCATAGCTAAAGGGATCAAAAAGGGATAAGACTTTTACGATGCGTCAGTGAAAGTGGAAAGACTAGACAGGGAATACTCCAG
Source organism: Neoceratodus forsteri (assembly GCA_016271365.2). Lineage (NCBI taxonomy): Eukaryota > Metazoa > Chordata > Ceratodontiformes > Ceratodontidae > Neoceratodus > Neoceratodus forsteri. Next base: position 334,088,618 of record CM057449.1, read on the forward strand.
TTAAAACAAATGAGGAGTTGATACAAGGGACGAGAGAAAGTGGACATGTCGAACAGCTATTTTTTGCTCTGTGTTTACTAGGGAGGAGGTGGAAGATGTAGGCAGCAAAGTAGGCAAAGCAATGGCAGGGGAAGGGAAGTGGACTTAAGGAAGCAGTATAGCAGTGGTTTAAGGCTCTGAGCTGCAAAACTGGAGACCTGGGTTTGAATCCCACAGCCCCCACTTGCATACTGTGTGACCCTGAGCAAGTCACTTAACTTCCCTGTGCTCCCAGGTCGCACCTGTAAACAAGCTTTCAGCCTAGTATGCTACTCCTGGTTAAACAATTGGATACGAGTCCATTCCAGGCGGAGGAAATTTTGGGAGAACTAGGCTGCGTGAAGGTGGACAAGCGATGGGGCTGGATGGGATGTACCCGAGGATGTTAGGGAACTAAAGGAGATGCTGGCGACACTATTGACTGCACTCTTCAATAAGTCCCTGGTGTCTGGGGTGGTACCAGAAGACTGGAGGAAGGCAAATGTGGCCCCACTGCATAAGGGGAGGGAGGAGGAGGTGGGAAATTACAGGCCCGTGAGCTCGACATCGGTGGTAGGCAAGCTCATGGAGAAACTAATGAGGGCAGGATCACCAGCTACCTGGAGGAAGAGGCCTGATGAATCCAGGGCAACGTGGTTTCACAAGAGGCAGATCATGTCAAACAAATTTGATAGAGTGTCTTGACATGGTCATTAAAGAACTAGATCAGGAAGGGCAGTAGATGTTGCTTATCTGTATTTCAAAAGGCATCTGACTCCGTGCCCCATAGGGAGACTGCTGGATAAAATGTCATGCCTGGGGCTGGGGCAGAGAGTGGTTAAATGGGTGGGAAGCTGGCTGGGGAAAAGAGGCAGAGAGTCATAATAAATTGGGTGGCATCTGAGAGGGCATGGTCACAAGTGGGGTTCCTCAGGGATTGGTGTTGGGGCCCTACTGTTCAGTCTGTTTGTTGGGGACATTGTGGAGTGCCTTGAAGGTGGTTTGAGCCTGTTTGCAGTTGATATCAGGATATGCAGTGGGGTAGACACTCAGGAAGGGGTAGAAAAATGCAGAGACCTGGGGAGGCTAGAGGCATGGTCAAAGAGGTGACAGCTTTCATTCAACACAGAAAAGTGTAAAATCGTGCATCTTGGTTTCAGGAACCAGAGGGCAGGGTACTGTGTCAGGGCAGAGATCTGAAGGTAACAGAACAAGAAAGGGACCTGGGTATCACTATATCAAGGGACCTGAAGGTGGAAAGGCACTCGGGAGAGCAGTGGCTAGGGGCAGTGGAATGCTGGGGTGCATCGGAAGAGGGATCACCACTAGAAATAGGAGGTCATAGTACCCTTGTACACCCATCTGGTTAGACCACATTTGGAATATGAAGTCCAGTTCTGGAGGCCATACCTCAAAAAGGATGTGGGAGGCTGGAGTGAGTTCAGAGGAGAGAAACGAAGATGGTAAGAGGACTTAGCAACCTATCCAATGAAGAAAGGTTGAGAGATTTAAACATTATGTATGTAAACCACTGTTTTGTTCTAAACACATTATGTATGTTTGTTCTGATTGTATCATGTTCCACTGTAACCCCTTAACCCCAGGGCATCTGGAATCGAGCGGTACTCTGCTTAGCATGCCTTCCTGGTAAATCTCTTAAATAAATAAATATGTACTCTCTGGAACAGAGGAGGAGATGGGGACATGATTGAGACCTTCAAGTACTTTAAGGGTATAAACTGGGTGCCAGCAGAAAGTATCTTCCAGTTGAAAGGTAATCAGAGGACGAGGGGCATGGCATGCAGGTGGGGGTGGGGAGGGCAGTTCAGGGGTAACATTAGGAAGTACTATTTCACAGAGAGGGTGGTGGATAAGTGGAATAGGCTCCCGGAGGCAGTGATTGATGAGGAGACAGTGGAGGGATTCAGAAGGGCATGGGACAGACACAGGGAGTGTGGAGGATGGGGAGGGCATGTCCTAGCAGATAGCTGCACAAATGGGCAGACTGGGTGGGCCTGTCAGTCCTTTTCTGCGCCACACTTCTATGATTCTGTGAACAGCCTACTTCTTCCTACTCCCCACTGGAATTGCCTTATGTCTGTCCCATGCATTCTTGAATCACCCCCCACCCCGGTTTGACCCCACAACCTCAGGAAGGCCGTTCCATGCATCCACCACCCTCTCTGTGAACAAAAGTCTCACATTGCCCCTGAGCTGTCCCCACCTATCTTCAGATTGTGCCCTTCTTCTTGCACATCTTTTTCTGAAAGATGCTACCCTCTTGGACTTTGTTGATTCCTTGAGGTACTTGAAAGTTTCTATAATGTCCCCTCTCCCTCCTTTCCTCGAGGTATACATATTAAGCCCTTTAGTCAGTCTTTGTATGGCTTCTGTTGCTGACCCTGCACCATTTTAGTTGCCGTCCTCTGGACTGCCTCCATCCTGTCTGTCTTTAGGAGATGGGATCTCTAGTCTAGAACTGCATGCAGTACTCAGATGGGGTCTCGCCAACTGTCTGTACAGAGGGAAAACAACTTCCTGTTTTCTACTGGTGATGCTTCTCCTATACATCCCAGTATCCCCCAGCCCTCTTCGCTGCCTTCTCACATTGCTTGCTTACCTTTAGGTCATCTGATATGACTACCCACAGGTCCCTTTCCATTTTGTGGCTGTTAGTACCTCCCCTCCACAATTGTGTACTCTCCCCTGGGTTTTGTTTCCCAGGTGCATTACTTGCACTTCTTTGCATTGAATCTAAGCTGCCTTACTTTTGACCATTTCTTCTACCTTGCTAAGTCCCATCTCATCCTTTCCACCCCTTTGTGTATCAACCCTGTTGCAGATCTTTGTGATCGTCTGCAAGAGGCATACATTTCCTTCAGTCCCTCTGCAATGTCACTTGTAAAGACATTAAAATGGACCGGACCTAGTACTGAACCCTGCGGTACCCCAATAGTAACCTCTTCTTCGGAGTGACTCCATTTATTGTTACCCTCTGTGTCCTGTTGTCCAGCCAATTTTTTACCTAAGCTACCACCCTGAGACCGACTCCCAGGCTGGCTAATTTGTTCTTAGTCTTTGTCAGAGAGGATGAAGAATGGGGTACAAAGTATTATTGTGTTACGTGTGGAGAAACACAAATCCAAGGAGGCAATAATCAGACTGGGGCGGGGGTGAGCTGGACAAAGGAAAGGCAGACATACTGTGAAAAACCTGTATCTTTATGAACATAAGCCAGTGACACATGAAACTAGTTTTTAAGTTTTCTGTGAACTTTGTAGTTGTGTAACAGCTATCAGCTACGTGTCAATTCAGTAGAGAGTGGTATGGTGTGGCATACTGTAGTATAATCTGCAGGTAATCCTCCTCATTTAATGCCAGTCAAGCTGTTCTGTGGGGCTGCTTTGATTGTAGGGAGGAGATAGTCTCAAGGTATGTGTATTCGAGCTGCAATCCCCTGTACATGTGTCCTGATGGAGATATTTGTTTCCTATTATCTCGTTTCCCATTTAATGTCTTTGATATTATTCTCAAGTTCATGATTAACTCACTCAGTTCAACGTACTGCTGACGCCTCTCTCTTTCTAGGCCCTTGACAGAATCTGATGATCAGACTGTTAATGTACTTTACACTCGGGAACTCTATTCACCTCCCATCCAGTAATATTATGTGGATTCTGTTTGCCCAAGTGTTGATTGGTTTTGAATACATGTTGTCTAGTTTGTGTGGGTGGGGAGGGGCACTGTCTTATGTATAAGCAGTTCAAATTACTGTCCATCACTGACAGGAAGGTGTTTCACAATGTTCAGTTGTCCCTAAAATGTCCAGGAGTAACACATCAGAATCCTTGAGATACAGTTTTCATTTTCAGCCAGCTAGATAGGACCTGAGGTCATCTGAAAGTCTGGGCCTGATAATCAAAACTTTATAACTTTCTTAAGAGCCTTTAGTTTCCTTGGCCTACCCTTGTACATGAGGTGGTACTACTTCAGTAGATCTTGCCTTGAAATCAAAGGGTGTATTCAAATTACCTACTCGTTCTCATTTGCCTTGTGTTGCAGGCTGCTCTGTTGGCGCTGCAGCGATGCCAGCTCCTTTTACACCTCAGCCCTCTACTCGTGCACTGCCCTTTCAGCGTTTGGTGAACGTTTGGAGTGGGGCGGGGCGCTGCTGGCAGTATGCAGTTTGAATGTGGATAACCTGCTGCTGTCATTTTAATAAATGTAAATAGATCTGCATGTCTTTCGGCATCTGGAGTAGCTGTCAGGGCTGCTTCCTCTATGCGTGTTATGTGGTGAAAATGTCTGCTGGCATGTCGGAAAAGTAGAGACTTGCTGAATATGTTGTAGCAGTCCCAGACTCTACCTGCAACCCAAAATGTGATCTATTATATGTATTTAAAAATTAGAGCAGCAGGGGAGCCAGGGCAGACTGGGTGGGTCCAGCTGATTGGAGGTTTAGCATGGGTGCTGCAGGGCTGTTACGGTGCAGGCAGAGCTACGTGTTCACATGCTTGCAAAAACACCTGCACCAGTCACAATCCCACCAAAACAGGGATCGCAGTTCACCACAGCGGAGTGATGTACAATGCTCCGCTAGTCATTTACATGACCTGATGTTCACCACTGCAACTCATCTGCACTGCTCGTAATGGTGCTAATCAGGTTGTGTGAACGTGGGCTTAGTGACTCTTTGACAGTGGGCTGGAGCCTAAATCACACTGTACTGGGTATTCTGTTTTGTTTGTTGCACATTGTGCATTGTGCCTTGTGCATTGTTGTTTATGTACTATGAGAGATGCTGCACCATATTACATGATGTACTTCATCTCTGTGTTTGTAGCCACCCTTAATACCCAGGTCGCTCCTGTAAAGGAGGATCTTCATCTCCATTGACTTTTCACATGTTTAACAAATATCATTTACATCAGCATTTGTAATACTGTTGCAGTGTGTTCAGCTGTTTTTATGGTGAATTTTTGTCATCTTATGTAACCTATGAATTTCAGGAGGTCATATAAACACTTTTTATGTAACTTGAATGTAAACTGCTGATGCCTCCTGAAGCAGCACTGTAAATAAGCCCTGACCCAGTGATAATGTTCCTAGACAAATGAAACTGAATTATCAAGCAATAATATACAACAAAGTAGTATATTGTGGGATATACTCATACCTTGGGTGATATTTGGATGGCCTTTAACCACCTGAGAAGTGAATATATCCTATGTAGGACTGTGCTTTTGGCATGAGATATACCACATCCCTACAGTGCATTATTGCTATTATAACCCACAACAGGGCATGGGTCGTCAGGCATTAATAGCGTTTCTGTATTTTATCTACCCATTTTCTGACATGAGATATAATATGATCATGTTCACAGTTTTCACCAAGCATGTTACAGCATTTTCAGGGTTCCTATCCCATTTTATTATTTATAATAAACACTGGGTACTGTCATGTGTAATTCCTTCTGATGCACACCAGTGGTCCAGTGTCCTGTCCTTTCAAGAAATTGCCTGCAGCTTATGACATAATAGCCTCAACATCACTAGGTTATTTATTTAATAAACAACCAGGTGAACGTTAAGTCCCAGAATGCTCTCATCTCTGCCTGGGTTGGGAAAGGGTTCAGTCTTTACCAGTCATTTGGTTCTTATAAGCTGTCAGTCATCCATTGTTTTGCTACCACATTTTAGGTTCCATACCTTATTTTAGAATTAGTCCTGTTCTGGGGTTCCTTTCTAAATGTGTAAAATTGAACAAGCTTAGCAGCAGATGAGAGTGGGATGTTGTTTCCCTGACAGCTTGCTGTCTGGTGTTGAAATCAACACTGGCCCCGCCCCAATTGCAAGACTTAATCAGCAAAGCTCTCTGTTTCCTCTTGTTGAAATATTCATTAGCCAGACTGGCATCAGAGAGCCTAACGAGATCTCATTACAGCCCAGATTGATGCTGGCAGGGAGGACCATTAAAAGACAGCGTGATAGGAGTGAGAAACCATACACAGACTAAGGCAGGAGAGAGTGTAACAGAGAAAAGCAGAGTCTGTACTAGAGAATGATAGTATTTTACTATTGAAAGACAGTGGTTACACTGAGAGAGAGTTGCATCTGAACTGGAGTTTATACTAGTGAGTGCAAGTTAGTGTGTGTGTTGTTCATGTACATACTGGTAAAACAGAGTAAGTGTGTGTGTGCATGTGCACAGTTGAAAGAGTGTACGGGAGTAGAGGCAGTGACAGGGCTGAGAAGACAGGCTTTGAGATCTTTTCCTCAGGGAACCACTTCAGATTGTGGAGCAATCACCATGTGTCAGGACGAGTCAGGCCAAGCTGCATGCTTTGCTATGAGATGCTTTTCATGAACTGTCGAGTCAATCTCAATGTTGCCTTCCTGCAGACTGTCCGGGAGATGCTGGAGAACCCCACAGAGGCCGCCAGTGACCAGTCATCAATGCTTGGACAGCCCATGGAGAACTCCAAGGTGAGTCACTGAAGAGGGAATGGCCTTTTACCTAACTTGGTGTTGATTCAAGAATAGTCAAATTTAGCATGGTCTGTGATCCAAGCGGTACTGATATCTGAATTTTAGAGCTGTGGTCCATTTACAGGTGAGACTGGGAGAGAGAGAGAGGGGTTTACTCGGGGGAGGTGGTGCAGTAAAGAGCGATTACAGAATGGATCAGAAGCCAGAAGTAAATACAAAATGAGCTGCAGGGACCTGTAGTATGTCAAATATAGTGTGGATTATAAACATTCAAAATATTGAACTATAAATATATAATATGTACAGTAATTAACATTTGAGACGGTGAACACAAGTCGAACAGAGAGGATTTAGAGTGTGGACACACGTCAGTAAGATTTTAGCTGTCCTTTAGAGGAACAGTAAAATTAACAAAACATGGTATTCCATAATTGAGGCAGGTAGCAGTCACATAAAGAGCCACTTAGGTGCAGATGCATTTTTAGAGAGCAGTAAAGACAGGCAAAGTTTGTCTTGGGCTCTGTGAATGTCCGTAGCCTTGATTACCTCAGGCATGGTACTGAGGTTGGGTCCAAAACCAGACGGATTCTCAAACGAAAGTGAAATTGAATACAAGATAGCATATTAACTGTTGAATAATCCCATTAAGGGCTTTAGACAATATTGACAAACATAAAATCGATACATGGTTGTTAAGGTTTCAGTTATCACTGCATTTGAACTAGAAGATTGATCAATTAATGCTGATTTCCAGACTCAGAGAATAGTGTTGGTCTGTAGAGTTAGGTTACATGCGTATGTACTGTAAGGAGTTCAGGGATATATACAGCAGCCAGCCTGGCACGAAGATTGCCTGGAGTAGGTGAGCAGTTTTAGGTTTCTGGTTGATGCCAGCAACTAGCTCTGTTTTCAGAAATTAACCTTAAATGTAACTAAATGCCAATTGGAGAAACTCTGAGAATAGTATCTAACCATGCCAGCTTTCTTACACATGGAATGGGTGAGAGATAGGGCGGATTTACGACTCCAAGGCACACCACATTGCCTGTTTGTTGGTGGGGGTGGGGTGGGGTAACCAGTATCCAGATTCTCCTCAGTCTGCAGTTATTGAGTTGGGGTAGATAAAGCAGATGAGCCATTTGATGCGTTTCTGATTTTACAACATTTCATACGGCTTCTCCAGTCTCAGTAGTCATTTCAGCGATAATCACAACAGGGTGTGGTGCATCATAGGATATTGCCGCTCCTCTGAGTGCGTTGCAAACCTTCAACCACCTGGGAAGCAACAATATGCCATAATATACCACACACTGGAGCATATTATTTTAATTATAGAATACACATCAAGTGTTTGGATATGGGCTGATCTTGGTAATTAATTACCCATGATGATAAACTGAGATATCACAGCTTGGATATTGCCTCAGCCAATCAGCTTTCAAGCTTTGTGCCGTCTATTGTACAATTTAGAGTACTAGATTTTAGTACGCTTAGAGAAATGTGATGCATTTATTTCTCCATACTCTGAATCAAGTCTGGCATTGGGAGAGCAGACTACATGTGCCTTAGCCAAGAAAGTTTCTTTCTTTTACAAGCTAATTCCTGGTGACCAAGGATGTTGCCTGCATTTAATTCTCTACTTTTTTTCATCTTCTGTTTACCCTCTGTGGGCCCACAGGCAGGGTCCTCCGCTCCCACCAGCTACCCTCTGTCTACCTCCGCTCCCTCTGGTACCCTGTGCCCCATTTCCCCATGGATTTCTCCTCATGGTAGAGTGGGAAGGGAGGTCTGCCCCAAGTACACAGTCCAGATTGGAGTAATCGCAGCAGTCTGGAGACAAAGCAGAACGTTGGGCGGTCAGCAGAGCTTCACGAGTTGCGTGTAGCCCCTCCTTTTTCTGCTTTTCTGGTCCTATCCCTCAGTGGCCGTGAATGTGCACATGTGGAGGCTCACGCATCACATAGCTGCGCCTTGTATACTGTTCTCCCATGTTACCGCCTGACCTCCACTCGGGCAGGCATGAGTGGACGACATCCTCCTAACCCGGAGAGGAGAGCTGTCGTCTGACACTAGATCCTTTTCCACCCCTGCTGACCTCCAGCAACCCAAGGTTGCTTCCGACCTCAGGTCACCGGCATGGCATGAGGTATGGCGTCCCAGCGCCTCAACCCTCAGTGCCACCGGCTGGCTATAATTTTCTGCCTTTTACCACATCTGTGAAGTTTTAGAAAACTGTATCTGGGCATCCCCAACTGTTAGAATAATAGCTATCCGGGTCCAATCTGTTTCATGTACGATGGCTCAAAAGGCCAGCTCCTCAAAATGTTTTAAACATAAGTGACATTAGCAAGTTGGTACATTTAAGGATTTGAATAATAGAACCATAGAAGGGCACAAGCAGATAAAGACTTGAGGAGGCCATCTATACCTCTCAACCGCTCAGTATTAATATTCATGGCACTGGCCTTCAAAATTCATAGCAACTGGCCAGAATGTTGCACTTTCCTATTTTAGATAGAAAATAATGAATAGACTGTGTTTTTGAAGTTTTTTACACGAGGTGTGTGATGACCCGTAAACCTCAAGAGCAAAGCTCGAAGGTTTATTAGGTCATCACACACCAAGGGAATGTATAAAACAAAAACAGAAAAACTTCATGGACACACAGTCACCTATTCTTTAATTTTATAATTACTCGTGCAAGGAGTCAGTTGCTTGCTCAGCCTTTCCACTCTCTGCAGGGGTCCATCACCACCTCTGTCCCCCTTCTTTTTGCCCCAGCCACGAGCGTGGGCTGTGAATGCCAGTGCTGAAACTGCCCTGCTGGTGCTGTGCTGAGGTGTTGTGGCTGAAAGGACCAACATTGAAAGGCCTTCTTTTAAGTTTCTTGGATGAAGCCACAGAATCAAGGGTAGTACTGGGCTTCTCAGTCCATGTGAGATGCCATTCCACCAGGGCTAAAGAGGTCAGTGCCCAAGAAGGAGACATCGGATAGTTTTGCTTAGTATTCACTGTAAAAGTGGAAATCCTTAGCCATGCCTTATAACACATGGCGACAGCCATGGCCATAGCAGGGCACAGACATCACCTATGTCCAAAGCTGTCTGGAGCTGCTGTTTAGCCAGCAACAGTCCCTGGTGTGTGATTGTCTTTACGGCTGCTGCTTGTTGGCAGGAAGATGGAGAAGGAGTTTCCTAACACTCCAGCAGGGAATGGCCAGCGTTTGCCGTCATGATAGCATAGCTGGCCTGACAGAGACCAGCAACAGCAGCATACATCTTTTAGCTGCATGGTCAGTCATCTTGGGACTCTTTGTCCAGAGTCTTGTCCAGGTTCCTTTGGCCCCTTGATTTACTAAAGCAAGTCGAAACCAAGTCCTCAGCAGAAAGGTGGTCAAACCCAGAAGGGAAGCCCATTGGAGCCATCTACTTGCAGAACATACAAGTTGAAGTCCAAATAGATGACATCCACAGGCTTCCCTCATCCAGAGCCTTGCTGACCTTCCCGTAGAACTCTAAGAGATTGGTCTGACAGGACCTCCCTTTACAAAGCTATGTTGTGTTGGGTCCACATTACCCAAAGTATATTGGATTTGGATAATATAATCTTTAAGAAGGATTCCAACACTTTCCCCAATACCGAGGTCAGACTAATCAGCCTATAGTTAGCAACCTCATGCCTCAAACCCTGTTTGAAAATGGGGATGACCTCGGCCAATTTCTATACCTTGGGGACCACGCCATCATTTAATGATTGCTGAAAAGATGTGCTACTGGTTCTGCCAACTCCTCTGCCAGTTCCTTAAGCACTCTGATGTATCAAATCAGGGCCTTGTGCCTTGTTTTGATCCAACTGCATTAGTTTTTCTTAACATCCCTTTTAATATAATAATGCTTGGATCGTGGTCCTTATGATTTTTAGTGATACTAGTAGTATTCTGGTTAAAAACAGATGAGAAGTACTTATTGCATTCTGCTGCCATTTCAGTGATATTAATGATTAATCTCTTATTTTGATCTACAAGTGGGCCAAATGATCGGTTGGTTCCCTTTTTATTGTTACTATATGTGTAGAAGGACTTGTAATTATCTTTAACCTTTACAGCCAATTTGAGTTCTTATTTTCTTTTGGCTTGCTCTATCTTCTTTGGTGGGCCCTAAGGCAGCTTTTATAATTATCCAACTTTGTTCATCCCTGTTTTGGTTGGCCATTCTAAACAACCTATTCTTGTTTTAATGGCCTTCTTAACTGCTACAGTTAACCAGGAGATAGTTTTATTTTTGATCCTCTGTATTTATTTTTATGGGCACATACCTCTGAACCAGATTTATTATTTTAGAACTTAGTAGTTCCCACATACTAAGTAGGGACAAGCTAATTAAATCAGTGTCCCAGTCCCACGTGGATAGCTTGCTTCTCATAGCATCAAAATCTGCTAAATTGTACCTGTATATCTGGGTTTCCCTAGTGCTTTATTTATAAGTCCTGTGTATGTAAACTTAACCATTAGATGGTCGCTTGTTGCCAATGGGGATAAGACTGTACAGTTTTGAATAAGAGGTCCCATATTGCTTAGGTCTACATCCAAAATATGACTATTTCTAGTGTTGTCCCGAACATATTGGTCCATAGCTGCTAGATTAAATAACTCAAGGTATTCCCTTTCAATGCTGGTGCTGGATTTAAGACTTTCCCAATCTATTCCAGGAGATTTAAATCTCCCAGAATAATAACATTCTTTCTTTGCACCAAATGTTTAATAAAATCCATCAATCTGGTATACTCCAATGGGGTGATAGCTTGAGGTCTATATATCGGACCTATATATCTACTCTGTTGCAGATCTTGGTATCATCTGCAAACAGACAAACCTAACCTCCAGTAAGAGCCATAAGATGCTCCTAGCAGTCATCTCTGCATAGCGGGCTTCAGCTGGTATGCCAGCAGTGGCCCAGGGAAGGTGGTCAGGTGCTTTTTAAAGATTCGGATGACTTGTCCCTCCGGTATGTGAACCTCTGCCTCCATGGGGCCTACTGCTGGTGTTGGCAGTGCTCATGTTCAAGCCATTTGAGCCATTGCACAGGTTTAAGATGTCACATCTGTTGTAAAAGACTGCCTTCCTGGTGGCCATCATGTCAACCTAGAAGGATCATTGATCTTCAGGTGCTCTTGGTGGAGTCTCCTTATCTGGTCTTCTGCAAGGACTAGGTTGTCCTTTGCCCCTCCTGAAGGTCATATCGAGTTTCACCTAACCAGGTGGAGGCTGATCACAGGCTCCATACTCTGGACCTGGAGGGTGCTGTCATATTACAAAGCGCACATGGCTGGAGTACAGGGTGAGGCTCGCCAGATGTTTGTGATATACTCTGAAGCCACGCCAGGCAGACCTGCAGCAGAGCAGACAGTTATCAAGTAGCTTATATCCTGCATTGAACTCTGCTATAGGTTGGTTAGTGGGGAGTCGCCCAAGGGCTTAAGATTATGTCCTCTGGACATACCACTACCTCAGTGGCTGCTTCCAGGGACATCCTCATTGCTGAGATAAGCAAGGCTGCAACCTGGAGTAAAATACACCTTTGTCTCCCATATAGCATAGATATCAAGAGTCATGGAGATGCTGCTTTTGGGTCCTCAGTTTCCAGTCTCCATTCACCTAATATGGGTGTGTGCCTTGCCCCCTGCTCTGGAGGATGACTTGGAGTCTGCCAGAGTGTGGAAGTGAACTGTATCAATGTTGTTAGAAATATGGTTATTACCTGTAGTAGTTCTACTAGTTGTATGCAGTTCACATTCATCTAACCATAGGACCTCACCTGGCAAGTGGCATCCGGTTCCTGCTTCCAGCATGCAAAGATCTGACATCATGGGATGGATCTGGAGAATACACCTCCCAGTTGGTGTAGAAGCCTAGCTTGAAAACGCCTGATGACTCTGTTGTCTCTGAGAAGACTGCTAGAGTGTGGATATGAACTGAATATCACTAGTAGAACTATAGTTAAATGTGAGTAACCCATATTTCTAGGAGCATGGACATGTTGTTCTATCCACACTAATTGTCATGTCCCTTTCAATCTTGCCGGATGGTCTAAAAGCCGGCTCCTCCCAGCCACCTGGGTGGTATAAGCCTCGGCTCTGCCCCTTGATGCCAGATCTTCATTTCTGCTTGGAAGATTCAGGTTCCCTCCTTACTGCTCCGCGTTGAGTAGGCCCTGGCGCTTAATCCTTCAGATGGTGTATCGAAAATTAAACTCATTAGAGTTTTCTCGTAAATCCATGATAGTGACCACGTGGAGGCAAGTCCTCGCCTGGGTCCCGCCAGTGTCCCTGCGAGCAAAAGATGACCCGACACGCCATCGTCTTACTGCCTGGGTCATACGCATGATCCAGACCTGCGCGTATCTTGTCGCTACTTTCATCATGCAGTTCTGGATGATCGCTTTGCGCTTGCAACTCAGATGACCAGAAAAGCGGGACCTGATGGTCAAATTCAAAGATGCCTGTTGCGTGGGTCTCCCTGGCCACGGGATCCGCCAACCAACTGGAACAGATGAAGGCCTTCGAGGAGGAGGTGCTTGCGCCGCCGAGCAATCCTTCTCAGTCTCGGTCTTTGTTCCACTGAAACTGAGCACTTTCTCCTCCGGATCCTTCAAGGAGATGTGCCATTTTCTCCCAACGAAAGGAGAGGGCCTGTCCGGTTTGCACATCTACTGGTCCCTCAAGAAGGACAAAGGATCAAAGAAGGTTCTTCACATCGTTGACACTCTTGGAACAGAGACAGATCTCGATCCCAGAGTCTCCCATCTCAACTTTGGTCAGAATTGCGACCTTGGCCACTAGCTTCACGGTACCCCATCAGGCCACCGGCTCAGACATGGGATTACGACCAGGTCGAAATCATAATCGACCCGTCGACCCATTGTCGACTGATGAGGCCGAGAATTCTTTATTTAGGACTCCGGTCCTACCAGCCACTGAAGGGGAGACCCAGCTCACTGGTGCTCCACCTGTGGTCTCTGTCCCTGACCTGGAGGAGCAGCGGTTCTCCCCAGTTCCTTCAGAGCTCCCCATCGGTCCCCCGCCGGTTGGGGTCTGCGACACCCTGAACTGACAGGCCAAGGAAGGCTCTGGCGGCGCTCAAGAAGCGAAAACACCGCCATTCATCCTGCTCGGATGAGGAGAGGCTTCCACGCAAGCTGCACCATTGCTGTGAGGACCTCATGTGGCAACAGCTCATGCTGTCTGGTCCAGAAGTTCGACCCGCTTCCCTCCGGCCATCACTTGAGCTGTCGGCCTCTAGGTGAAGCACTGACTTCTCAGAGCTGGTCGACACCATATCTCTGCCCGCGAGCCCAGTGAAGACCCTCCCAGCTCGACTGAAGCTGGCCCTCCACCTGTCTTGGTGGAGCCGCCACCTAAGCAGCCTCCATCAGGGCTTCTGCTAAGGAGTCTAGGCCCATTCAGGGCCTCCCGCACAGGCTGTCCATCACCCTTACTCCTGACCATTCGCGGTGGGATGAGAGTGACTCTGGTGGTTGACCACTCTACCCAGACTCTGAGTCTGAGGATTCGGACCTGAATTTGCATCCTTCTGACGACTCCATGAGTCTTTCGATGGAGGAAGGTCCCACGTCCTTTCTGGGCATCCACGTCTCATTTCTGAATCAATGGGATGACCTTGGAACCTGTTGAAAATGGGCGAATATCCCTGATATCCTCAGAAAGGGGATTCTCAATCTGAGGCCATCCCAGTGGACAAAGCCATAGTTGGCTCGCTCTTGGAGCTCTGGCAGCACCCAGCCTCCTGCCCTGCTCCTTCAGCCCATAATACATGGATTTATGGCTCCCCTTAAAGGTTCACACAGTGTCCTCGGCTGAGAGATTGGTGACCGAGTCTGTGTTTCGGTGCTCAGGCAACTCAAGAGACACGGATAGACCTCTGAACAAAGAGCCCAAGAGATTGGATAATTCGCCAGAAAGGTCTATGCTGCCTCCTCACTTGATCTCAGACAGGCGAGTTCCGCTGTCATTATGGCACACTTCTCCCATGCCCTCTGGGCTCTCTGAATGAGGTGCTTCCTCATCTCCCATGGACCTTCAGACCACGGTCAAGCAGGTCCGTGACCAGGCTGGGCTATTGCTAGCAGCAACTTCAAACGGCTTTGGACATCGGGATTCATGTGCCTGCTCAGTGGCGACTGCAGGGCCTGGTTGAGAGTCTTGACCCTTATGGCAGGCACCCAGCACAAACTGGCAGATGTTCCTTTTCTGTGTACTGACTTGTTTGGTCCAGGAGTCGAAGGCACCTCCAGCGTATCGAGAAGTCCAGTGCCACCTTGGACTCAGTTACTTCTGCGCAGAAAGAACCCAGGGTTTGAAGAAGCAGAAAAGGAAGCCTTTTCGGTCTTCTGCCCCTGCGCCAAACAGCCCCAGTACCAATCTGGGCAGCAGCAGGCTTAGTCCTGGCGCCCAAGTCAGGGGCCTTGGCAGCCCGTAAGCCTGGAGGAAGGGCCCCTGTGGTCCCACTGATGGATCCTCCTCCTCCAAGCCTGCACAGTCACGGGATGGGGTAGCCACCCCATGCCCATCGACTCCTCTGGGTCCTCCCGTGGGGCCGGTTCTGCCACTTTCTCTGCCTGGTCCACTGTCACAATGGACAGGTGGGTCTTGAAGTGGTCAGCCAGGACTGCCTCTGGAATGTGAGTAGTACCCTCCAAGTCGAGCCTGTGCTTACGGAGAGAGGTATCTGCCCATACTTGGTCGGCTCTTAGGGCGACATTGCCCAACTCCTCTGCAAGCAGGTAGTGGTCAGAGTCGAGATTCCCCTGTCAACCATGGTTTGTTTCCAGGCCTGGTCCAAAACGGATGAGGGGCTGGTGCACCATTCTAGATCAGCACGACCGAATCAGTTTCTCAAGTCTTGCACCTTTTGGATGGTAACTCTATCTCAGATTATGCCATCTCTCGAGTAGAACATGTGATTCTGCTTCCTGGATCTACAGGACATGTTATTTCCGTCCCGATCCGTCTGTCCCACGAAGATTCCTCCACTTCAGGGTGGAGGGAGCCCACTATGAATTCCAAGTCATGTCGTCAGCCCCAGGGTCTTCACCAAATGCATTGCAGTGGTGGCGCCATCTTCAGTGTCGAGGGGTTAGGGTGTACCCCTATCTCGACAGTTGGCTCATAGTGGGTCCTTCCAGACTGGAGGTGGAAAGCTCCAGGATCTGGCCTCTAAACCTGCCTCAGCCTTGTCCTCCTGATCAGTGTGGCCAAGTCGGAAATCGTGCCCTCGCGGGTGATTTGCTTCATTGAGACAGAGCTCGACTCTTGCCGAGCCAGAGCCAGGCACCCAGTGGACAAGGTGGAGGTTCTCCTCCTTTGCCCAATCATTTTTGGTTGGGCAACTCGCCTGCCTGGGACTTCTGGGTTATATGGCAGCCTGCACTCCCTGGTCCGATGGGCCGGTGGCATATGTGCCACCTTCAATGGGAGCTGGCCAGCCAGTAGTGTCAGCAACATGGTCATTTCGACCAGCTGGTCACTGTGACCCAGAAGAAGTCAGATGCTTCCAATGGTGGACCATCCTAGAACATCTGCAGGAAGGGATCCCGTTTGTCCGCCCGAGCAGGCAGTTGTGCTGACAACTGATGCCTCTCTCACAGGCTGGGGTGCCCACATGGAATCACAGAGTCCGCGGACTCTGGACCCCGAGAATCCGATGCCATATCAACCTGCTGGAGCTCCAAGCAGTTCGGCTGGCACTGGCTGCATTCACTCCGTTCCTTCAGGGTAAGGGGTTCCAGTCAGATGGACAACACCTCGACCATGTTCTATCCACAACAAACAGGCGTACGCACTCCCGGCCTCTGTGCGGGGAAGCGCTCCGTGTCTGGACCCTCGTGAGCCGACAGGGGCAGATCTCCTAGCCATCCTTGTGGCAGGAGCTCAATCAGCTTGGCGGACGCCCTCAGCCGCTTGGGCGAGGCATCCCACGAGTGCTCTCTCCATCCAGAGGTAGTACACAGCCTGTTCTCCCAGTGGGGCACCCTCAGGTGGACCTGTTCGCCTCAGGGAGAACAGCAAGCTGAGGCGGTTCCATGCTGGCCCTCCTCTGCGGGAGATGCCTTCTCGAGGCCATGGACCCACTCTTCTGTTCCTTCCCTCCACTTCCGCAGGCCACAAAGTGCTCCTCAAGGTCAGGAGGGACAAGGCACAGGGATTCTGATTGCCCCAGACTGGCCCCACCAGTTCTGGTATCCAGATCTCCTCAGCCTCAGCACCAGGCTCCTGAGGTGTCTTCCAGCATGCCGGACATGCTGTTGATCAATCAGGAAGGTATTCCACCCAGACTTTCAATCTCTGCACCTGACAGCCTGGTTTCTGAGCAGCTAACGTTCCAGGCTTTGGGTCTCTGATGATGTCCTCAGTGTAGTTGGAGGCATCTAGGGAGTTGATCAGGAGGTGCTATGCCTTCAAATGGAAGAGATTTTCCATTTGGTGTCAGGGCAAGGGCCTGGACCCTTCATGCTGTCCGGTGGCAAGCATTCTCGACTACCTTGGTCTCTCTCTCAAAGGAGATCTTGGTCTATGACCCTTAAGGTTCATCGGCAGCCATCTCTGCTTACTGACGTGGGCTGGTCAGCAGATGCTGGCACAGAAGGTGGTCTGGCGTTTCTTAAAAGGTCTTGACCACATTTCCCCTCCGTGCGTGAACCACCACCACCGTGGGATCTACTGCTGGTACTGGCAAAGCTCATGGGCAAGCCTTTCGAACCATTACGCACAGTTGTGAGATGTCACATCTGTTGTGGAAGACTGCCTTCTTAATGGCTATCACGTCAGTCAGAAGGATGTGGGAGCTCCAAGTGCTCTCGGTGGAGTTTCCTTATCTGGTTTTCCACAAGGACAAGGGTATCCTGTGCCTCAACCTGAAGTTCCTTCCAAGGTGGTGTCGGAGTTTCACCTGAATAGGGTGTTGATTGTGCGTGTACTACCCAATTAAACCTTGGAGACTTGAGTACGGACTCTATACTTTGGACCCGAGATAGCGCTTTCTTATCACAAAGAATGTACAGCTGAAGTTCAGGGAAAGGTTCGCCAGCTGTTTGTCACCACGCTGAAGCCGCACCTGGCAGACCTGCAGCAGAGTAGGCGACTGGCAGATGGATTACATCATGCATTGATCTCTACTATAGGTTGATGGGCAAGGAGCCTCCTGTAGGAGAGAAGAGCTCACTCTACCGCCATACTGCTGCGTCCAGTGGCTGCTTCTAGGGGCGTCCTATCCAGGATATCTGCAAGGCTGCTACCTGGAGGTCAGCCAACACCTTCATGTCCTATTACCACATCGACCTAGAGTCACGCTGGGATGCTGGTTTTGGGGCCTCGGGTTCTCCAATCTCTGTTCCTAAGTAGGAATTGTGCCTTGCCTCCCTCCTCCCGGAGAACTGCTAGAGTCTGCAAGAAGTGTGGATAGAACAACATATCTATGCTCCTAGAAAAACAGAATCTAGGAGCGTGGATATGTTGTTCATCCACACTCCATGTCCCTTTCCCTTTAAATCTGGCTGGAAAGCCTTTAGCTGGCTGCTCCCACCCACCTGGGTGGTAAATACCTCTGCTCCGCCCCATGACACCAGATCTTCTTTTCCCCTCGAAGATTCAGGTTCCCTCGTGCTACTTCTGCAGTTCGTAGGCCCTGGATTCTCAACAATGGTTTTCACCATAATCACTTTCTTTAAAACTCATCAGAGTTTACGATACCGATCCGGCGCATCGGACATGGAGGGCAAGTCATCCCCAGATTTCGCCGGTGTCCCTGTGGACAGAAAATGTTGCGCACCAATCCCCACCTCTCGTGTGTCTACTGCTTGGGTGTCGTACATGACATCACCTCTTGCACCATTTGCCTGGCTTTCCGTCCCAATGTCCTGGACAACCCAAGGCGTACCTAAAACTGGGGAGGCTGGAGCTTCTGATCCACTGGTGAAATCGAAGGAGGCAAGGTGGGTGGTTTCCGCAGCTGCAGGATCCACCAAGCAGCTTGACAGATGGCGGCTTTCGAAGAGGAAGCTGCTCAAGCTTCCGGCCAGCGGAGTTTTTATTGACGATTAACCTTGGCTCTACCTTCACTGGGTCCTTTCGGGAGCTGTGCCAGTCTCCCACCACGGGTGAGGTGCCCTTGGGCCGCACTCCTCCCGCCTAGGAAAAGGGACAAGGACCCTAAGTCTTCTTCATCCCGAAGAAGGCGTTCCTGGGACCAAGAGAGGTCTGATTCTCAGGATCTTGCCGGTCTGGAAGCCTCGGTCGAGATCGCTTCCTCGGCTCGCCCGGCTTCTCAGACCTTCCATGAGGCCAAGGCACCGAGGCTGAGGAACGCTGAACCGGCCGAGATTTCTCTCGACCCAATCGAGCCGTATCGCAGACTCTGGCTGACAACCCTGGAAAGAACACCTATCCGCTCCTTCCCGATGAGGAGACCCAGCCCTGGGTGTCCCGATCGTGGGAAAGGTGCTGGAACCATGGTTCTTCCGACTCCAGCTTCTCCCAATGGAACGAGGCTGACCCGAAAGTCTCAATCGAAGACTAGGACCCCTTCGTCCGAAAAACCAAAGAAAGGTCACAAGCACTCCAGGAAGAGGTGTAGCCACCGATCCTTATCCTCCTCGGATGAGGAGAGACTTAGATGGAAGCTCCATCATCCTTATGAGGATCTCGTGTGGCAACAGCTGATTCTGACTGGTCAGAAGCCGGCCGCCCGGCAACACCGGCCATTACTTGACCTCAGCCTCTTAGGCCGACGCGACCCTTCCAGAACCGAAGATCCTGGTTCCTCCACCGAGAGCCGGCATGCATTCCAGATTGGCCTGTTTCGGTCTCCCCACCAATTTTGGTGGAACCACTGCCTAAGCAGCCTCCAGGGAGGCTCCTCGAAAGAGGATAGGGAAGACACTGGCCTGTCCCATCGCCTGTCCATTACTGTTGTCCCCGATCGCCTTGGCATATCAAGGAGACATAGGCGGAGATCTTTATATCCCGACTCTTCGGACTCGGATGCCACTGGTTTGCACTCGCATCCCGGGATGATGTCATCAGTGGCAGGCTTGGAGGAAGGTCCTTCCTCTTCCAGGGCATCCTCCGCCTTATTTCTGAATCGACCGGAATGCCTTGGAGCCTATCCAAAGAGGCGGAATATCCTCACAGATATCCTCAAGAGGGGATTCTCGATGGAGCCCTTCCAGTAGCCGAGCCATTGTTGGCTCGGCCCTTGAGCTATGGCAACGCCCTGCCTCCTGCCCAGCTCCATCTGCCCACATGGCTCGCAGCACACGTACCCATGGGGTCCCTGGTGGTTTCACGGAGCATCCCGGCTGAGAGCCTTGCGACTGCTTCTGTGTTTAGATGCACGGGTAGCTCAGCTGATGCTGACCGCCCTCCGGACAAGGAGTTCAAGAATATGGACCATTTCTGCCCAGAAGGTTTATGCGGCCTCATCTTTGGGCCTTCATCAGGCCAGCTTGGCTGTAATCATGGCACACTTTTCTCATGCCCTCTGGGGTCCTTAGATGAAGTCCTCCTAATCTCCCAGTGGACATGCAGACCACGGTGAAGCAGGTCGTGACCAGGGCCGTGCTGTTGTGAAACAGCAGCTCTAGACGGCCCTGGACATTTGAGATTCCTGTGCCCGCTCATTAGCAGCCGCAGTTGCCACTGCCACAGGGTCTGGCTGAGGTTATCCTCCTTCCGGTGGATACTCAGCACAAGTTAGCTGACATGCCCTTCCTGGCACCGACCTCTTCGGTCCGGGAGTGGCAGATCACCTCCAGCGAATAGAGCAGTCCAGTGCCACCATGGATGCTACCTCTGCAAAGGGTTCTTTGGGCAAGAACCAGCAGAAGTGCAGAAGAAGCCCTTCGGACTCTTCCCCTGGGTTAGACAGCCCTTCTATCAGGAGGTCAGCAGCAACAGCAGGCTCAAGCTTGGCATCCCAGGTCCAAGCACCGTCCTCAACAGCCCAAAAGGAGGTCAAGGTTCCGGTCCAGCCTCCTCCTCCTCTAAGTCTGCTCAGTGACGGGTCAGGTGTTGCCACCCTACACCTGTCACGCCAGCTCTGGGTCCTCCTGGGGGTCCGGCTCCGTCACTTTCTTTCCGCCTGGTCGGTATCACTTGGACTGGTGGGTTCTGGAAGTGGTCATCAGGGACTGCCTCTAGAATTTGAGCAGTACCCTCCAGCCGAAGCCCACACCCTCGGGAGGAAAGGATCTCAGTTCGCGACTCAGTCAGCCCTTGGGACGACATTGCTCAGCTCCTCCGCAAGGAGGCGGTAGCTCCAGTGCCAGATCCTCCTACAGACCCAGGCTTCATGTCCACGTACTTCCTGGTGCCCAAGCGGATGGGGGTTGGCCCCCATCCTATATCTCCATGACCTGAATCAGTATCTCAGGTCTCGCACCTTCGGATGGTAACTCTGAACCAGATCATACCATCTCTGGAGCGAAACATGTGGTTCTGTTCACTGGATCTACAGGACGCTTTTTCACGCCCCAATCCGTCCGTCCCACCAGCGGGTCCTCCGCTCAGGGCTCTAAGGGACCCTGTACGAAGTTCATGAGCCATGTCATTCAGCCTGTCATCAGCCCCGAGTCTTCATCAAGTGCATTGCAGTGGTGGCAGCCCATCTGGCGTCGGGGTTCGGATATACTCCTATCTCGATGACTGGCTCCTGGGTTCCTCCTTCAGGAGGTGGAGAGGTCCAGGATCTGGCCTCCCGAATCTGCTCCCCAACTAGGCTAAGTCAAACTCGTGCCCTCTCAGGTGACGGGCTTTATCGGGCAGAGCCCAGCTCTCGTCAAGACAGAGCTCGGCTCCCTGTGGACAGGGCAGATGTTCTCTCTTCCTTTGCCCAATTATTTCTGGTTGGGCACTTGCACCCTCGGGACTTCCTGCGCCTTCTGGGTTACATGGTGGCGTGCACCTTGGTAGTCCATTGGGCCAGATGGCACATCGCCCCCTCAATGGGAGCTTGCCGCTCAGTGGTCTCAGCGCCTCGATCATTTTGACCAGCTGATCACTGTGACCCAGAAGATGTGGGATGCTCTCCAATGGTGGACCGCCCCAGACCGGTTGCAGGAAGGATCCCGTTTATCCGCCTCAAGCTGACGGTCATTGACGACCGATGCCTCTCGTGGCTTGAGGAGCCCACATGGGAATAACTGCCCACGGGTTCTGGAACCTGAGGAGTCCTGATGCCACGTCAACCTGTTGGAGCTCAGAGCAGTCAGACTGGCGCTGTCAGCTTTTGCTCCTCAGCTCCGGGGTCAAGTGGTTCAAGTCCAGACAGACAATACCACAACCATGTACTACCTCAACAAACAGGGCGACCGCACTCCTGTCTGCTATGCAAGGATGCGCTTCAGGTCTGGACCTCGTCATCTGGTTGGAGGCGGATCTCCTTGCCATCCATGTGGCAGGAGTCTCAAACCAACTGGCGGATGCTCTCAGCCGCATAGGCCAGACATCCCACTAGTGGTCTCTCCATCCAGAGGTAACTTACAGTCTGTTTTCCTGTTGGTGCAAACAGTTTGTGGACCTGTTTGCCTCAGGGAGAACACCAAGCTAAAGACTGTACCATGCCCGCCCCCTCAGCAGGGCTAGCTGCGGGGAAGCCTTCTCCAGGCCATGGACCCCAGGCCTCCTCTCGCCCTTCCTCCATTTCTCTTGATCCACAGGGTGCTTCTCAAGGTGAGGAGGACAAGGCGACAGTGATTCTGGTAGCCCCAGATTGGCCCTGCCAGTTCTGGTATCCAGATCTCCTCAGCCTCAGCTGCAGGGCACCGGAGCTTTGTATGCGCCTAGACCTGATATCATTGAACCAGGGGAAGGTATTCCATCCTGACCTTCAATCCTGCACCTCACAGCCTGGTACCTGAGTGGCTAGAGTTCCAGGCTCTGGGTCTTTCGAGGATGTCTACATGGTGGTGGAGGCATCTCGTAAGGAATCGACCTGGAAATGTTATGCCTTCAAATGGAAAAGGTTTTCCATTTGGTGTCAGGTAAGTCTGGACCCCTTATCCTGCTCTGTGGCTAACATTTTAGACTGCCTTTGGTTCCTCTCCAAAGGGGGTCTTCGGTCATCGACCCCTAGGGTGCACCTGGAAGCCATTTCCTAACGAACGGCACAGGCGGTCAGTCGACATAGGCACAGGAGACAGTGGTCGGGTGCTTTTTCAAAGGACTGGATCACATATCCCTCTGTGTGTGAACCTCCACCTCCGTGGGATCTCTTTCTAGTTTTGGCAAAGCTCATGGGCAAACTATTTGAACCCATGCACAAGTGTAGCTCTCACACTTGTCGTGAAAGACAGCCTTCCTGGTGGCTATCATGTCAGCCAGAAGGACAGGGGAGCTCAGGCGCTTTCAGTGGACTCCCTTCTCTGTCTTTCACAGGGACAAAGTTGTCCTGAGCCCCACCCAAATTCCTTCGAAGGTGGTGTCAGAGTTTCACCTTAACCAGGTGTTGACTCTGCCGCTATATTACCCTAACTACACCTCGACGCCAGCACAGGCTCCATACTTTGGACGTGCTCTTCCTATTATAAGGAGCGAAATGTGGGGAGAGGTTCGCCAGCTATTTGTCACCTACGCTGAAGCCGCTTCTGGCAGACCTGCAGCTAAACGGACCATTGCGAGATGGATTACATCATGCATAGGTCTGTGCTATGAGTTGGTGGGCAAAGAGCCTCCCAGAGGATAAGAGCTCAATCTACCCGCCACACTGCTGCATTGGTGGCTGCTTCCTGGGACATCCCTATCCAGGAAATCTGTTGGGCTGCTACCTGGAAGTTAGCAAACACTTTCATTACCCACTACCACATTGACCTTGAGTCATGCTGGGATGCTGGTTTTGGGGCCTCGGTTCTCCAATCTCTGTTTCCTAAATAGGGGTGTCGGCTTGCCTCCTCCTCTGGAGAACTGCTTGGAGTCTGCCAGAGAGTGTGGATGAACAACATATCCACGCTCCTAGAAGAACAGGTTACTCACCTGTAACAGTAGTTCTAGGAGTGGTATGTTCCGTTTCCCACGCACCCACCCGACCTCCCGGCTTTAGGTGCACTACCTTTCTTCCAGCGGGCTAAGATCTGGCGGCTTGGGGTGGAGCCGAGGTATTTATCACCCGGATGGGTGGGTGGAGCCAGCTTGAAGACTTTTCGCCAGATTTAAAGGGAAAGGGACATGCCAGAGAGTGTGGATGAACAACATATACCACTCCTAGAACTACTGTTACAGGTGAGTAGCCTGTTCTTACTCCCTGTAAGAGTAGCTCTTCCACAAGTGGTCTCTTGCAGCAGGTAATACACTTGGGTCATCGCCGAGGTCACTGTGGTGCACGGCAGCTCTTCTAGCAGACTGTTCCAGGGCAGCCCACATATGACATCATCAGTCTGCTACCTATATAACAGTGGGTGGTCCTGGTATCCTCAGTTCATTTCCCACCATCTTCAGCTTGCGCGCAGCAAGCTAGAGCAACTTCAAACAGCAGTCATCGATGAGAATTTGAGCAAACAACAAATGTCAAAGAATCTCCAAGCAAGATAAGCTATTTCGTTCCTGCATTGCGGTAGAAAGATCTACCACTGACAACCTCACCACTTGTGTAAGGTGTCTGGGACCCGCATGTCACCAGTTCCTGCATACATTGCCAAGACTTTAACCAGGCAACCTGTAGACAATGGCTGCAGGAATCAAAATCATTTAATGGAGCTGAAATTGTCTCATGGAGAATCAGGGGCTCTTCCCAAGAGCTCCCTCCACTGATTGTCATAAACGGCACAAAAAGGAGAAAGAGAAGTCCTCAACCTCCATGCCTAGCGTTTCATCGATGGCCACCATCACAGGTGCCCCACCGTCGACGATGCGCTCTCAGACTGCCCCTCATCAACGGGAGGTTATACCCTCTCGCCGATGGCACTTTCAACATTTTGACTGCAGTCTATGATGAACCTCTGTTGGGTTCCTTCAGCGTCCCATCGACGGGGCTCCCCTCCAGTCGACAGGGACGTCATTTTCACTTCATAATACAATTTCCTAAGTGGCTCCGTCGATGAAGAGCCGTATTCCACTGGGGAAACCGACTGCATTTGCCATACATACTGCCCCTCCACCTTCACAGGTGTACACTGATAAGAGCCTGGTGTTTACCACCCAGGGGCAAGACCTGCACAAACTCACATCCAATCCCTTCACAATCCTTCTGGTTTCCCAGACACCCCCACACACACACACATTCCCAACTGGACGTTATTTCAGTAGTTAGCACATCTTGCATGCCATGTGGCATGCTCAGCCCTCCGATCCAGGAGTGCCGAGCTACCCATCCCATTCCCCTACTCCTCAGCCTAAACGCTTCCAGGGTGACACAGACACTTCACCACCCTGGTTACCTCCCTAGCGTGGATGGCTACCTATCAGATGAGGCTGAGTTTCTGGTAGATTTTACGGAGATCTGGAGGATAAGGAATTCCAGGACATGAATTTCCAGCCCCAGTCTCCCCTATTGGAGATTTCCTCTCTAAATGAGGTTTATCCAGGCAGCCGGCTACCTCTCCTCCAGGTCATCTATCCTTCCATGAGATGATGGTCCAAATCCAGAAAGTCATGGATTCTGTACTACCGAACATGACAAACAACGTAAGGATATGGCAGATTATCTTGAGTTACCAGAGGATCTGGTCTTAGTGGCACCCACTAATCCAAATCTACCAAAATGCTGTGCTTGCAACCTTGTTCCAGCCTTGCAATGTTCTGGCCATTCCCATAGGCGGATCGCATCTACCAGGCTCCTCTGGATCATCCTTTCTATCCACCATTCCTGAAGCGGGTTTAGTGGTGATTGCTGCCTGTCATGATCATACTGAATGACCGAAACACATGAGCTCCTTACCTCTGGATTAAGATTCTAGGATAGACTATCTGGGAAAAAGGTATTCCAAGCAGTTACCATGAATCTCAGTTTCCTAAATTATATGGGACACATGGTCAGATGCCAGCGTGACGCTGTGATCCTCAGCCATTGAATTAGTCAATAAACTCCCTCCTTCACAGGAAAGGAACAATTCCTGGCTACAGTATCTACTGGCAGCTCTATTTTCTGACACCTACTTCGTTCGGGATATGATGCGATCATGTGACCTGCATGTCAATACGGCGTACCTTGCGTCGCTATGCTTAGCTCGCATCTCAGGTTTACACCTGATGTACAGCATAGGGTGGTCAACGCCCCTTTAATGGATCCAAACTATTCGGTCCAGGTACCTAAACACTAATAGATGCTCTCCATTCCTCAGGAAGAACTCTACACTTGGTGCATGGCATGTACAATACATCCCAGCCATCATACAGAGTCCTCAATCCTCCTTTTATTCCAAAGAGGTGCAAAATACAGAGGCTCAGCGTGAGGATTCTGAGGTCATTCCCAGTCTACCAGAACCAACACCTCTACGCCAAGGCCCCGCTCCCACCCTCCTGGTGGGGCTGGCCACTCCCGCCTCACAGTGACCAACTGGACTCTGTCACGCTTCCTCGACCAGGCCTCGGACGCTTGTGGGCGTTCGTTTTTCCCTCCACTCGGAGGCCTGGAAAACAATTTCATTGGACCAGTGGGTACTCAGATTATTCAGAGGGGTCACACTTTGAAACTACTTTCCATGCTCCTTCAACCCCCCTCCATTATCCACCCGACCATATTCCTTTTTTTTTTTTTATTAAAAGGTTTTTGTTATAATTGGTGAAGAGTACATTTCAGACATTTCTAATATTGCCATATATCTCCAGTCAGTTTATATGATTGACAGTTTATATAATTTACGAAAAGGGTTGAATGTTTAGTGTGATAAGTATACAACGTTCTAGTCAGAGATCATTCAAAGGTAAAGCTCCAGCTCCGTTTCATCTAAATTTTACCTTATTTACCCCTTATGTTTTATTTATTCCTTATTATCTTTATATTTGGGTGAGCGATTCTCTCTCACCGACCTTATTCCTATTCTCCAGGAGGAACTGGGCTCTTCTAACCAAGAGCCATTTACCCAACACCCTGCAGAACACCAAAGGATTTTACTTCCGCTTCTTCCTGGTACCCAAACAAACTGGAGATCTCAGACCAATACTGGATCTCAGACAATTTAACTATATGTTCAGTACAAAAGGTTCCTCATGGTCACCTAAATTCCATCATGCCAATTTTGAAACAAGAGGATTGGCTATGTGCCCTGGATATGAAGGATGCCTACCACATATCTCTATCCATCTAGCCCATCACAGGTTCCTTTGATTTCATGTGTTGGGTCAACACTAAAATTTTGAGCACTTCGTTTGGCCTGTCATCTGCCCGGAGTGTTTACCAACTGCCTAGCGGTAGAAGCAGCAGCCCTACAACAGGACTGGCACTTTGCCTTCCTTACAGGACACAAGGCAAGTGAACCAGTTCCATCCCTCATCCCCACATCAATCTCCTGGCGCTGAGGGCGGTTCGCTTAGCCCTCCAGGCTTCTTCAACTCACTTGTCTCTGGGACCATTGCTGATTCAGTCAGACAACACCGCAGTAGCATTCTACCTCAACAAACAAGGAGGTACGAACTCCCAAACTCTGTGCAAAGAGACGCTTGCAGTCTGGCAGGAGGCCATTCGGCAACACCTTGTACTGACATCGTCCATCTACCAGGATGTTACAACCTCCTGGCTGACCTTCTCAGTCGCCAGTCATCCGCACACGAATGGATACTTCATAACGGCGTGCTTCAGAAAATCTTTCATCTGTGGGGGCCCTGCAACAGGATCTGTTTGCCTCCCCAGTCAACCACCATCTTCCCCAGATACTATTCCATTATCACGAGCAAAAGAGGCGGTCTGTAGATGCCCTGTCCCAAGCATGGACAGGGCTCTTCTTATATGCCCCGGTCCCACTCCTGCAGCAGACTCTACTGAAATTACAGCTTGAACCTACCACCATGATCTTCATAGCTCCTCTGTGGCCTCGGCAGGTGCGGTTCCCCTTCTTCAGTAGTTCTCAGTGGAGGAACCCATTCCATTGCCAATCAGACCAGATCTGTTGACTCAGAATCAAGGACCTTTCTACATCCCAACCTGAAGGTACTACACCTTCACGCGTGCCTCCTGAGGACACTTTCATAGCACATTTACAAGTGTCCTCCCTTGTTGCCAATATATTAATGGCCTCACATAAACCAGCAACTAGGAAACATATAATGCCAAATGGAAACACTTTTCCATCTGGGCTGCTTCGATCATTGGATCCCTATTCCTGTCCACTGGACGAAAGTCTTGGATTACCTAGCCTCGATTGCTGAGACAGGGTTAGCTATTCCTCCATCAAAGTCCATTTGGCCTCTATCTGGCCTTCCACAAACCTCTGGATGGCAGATTACTGTATCAACATCATCTAGCCAAAAGTTTCTAAGAGAAATGCTACATATTAAGCCACCTATCAGAAGACCCACTCCTCCGTTGGATCTCACTTTTCTAATAGAGAAATTAACTCTTGAGTCCTTTGAACCAGCAGCCACTTGTGACCTCCGCTTTCTTTCTTGGAAAACAATATTCTTAGTGGCTGTCACTTCAGCTCGACACATTTCTGAGCTCCATGCTCTCATGTGTAGAGAACCTGACTTGATTTTCCACAAAGGCAGAGTGGCATCAGTACCAACCCTTCCTTCCTACCTAAGGTAGTGTCAGAACACACCTTAAGTCGGTCTCTGGAGTTACCAGTATATTATCCTGAACACTCCAATTGAGCCATGTCGTTCAGCCTGTCATCAGCCCTCGAGTCTTCACCAAGTGCATTGCAGTGGTGGCAGCCCATCTTCGCATCCAGGGGTCTGATATACTCTATCTCAATGACTGTCTCCGGCTGGGTTCCTCCCTTCAGGAGGTGGAGAGGTCCAGGGATCTGGCCCTCCGAACCTGCTCCCCAACCTAGGCCAAGTCAGAACTCGTGCCCTCTCAGGTGACGGGCTTTATCGGGCAGAGCTCGACTCGCCAAGACAGAGCTTGGCTCCCGTGGACAGGGCAGAGGTTCTCTCTTCCTTTGCCCAATTATTTCTGGTTGAGCACTTGCACCCTGCCGGGACTTCCTCGCCTTCTGGGTTACATGGTGGCGTGCAATAGTGGTCTGTTGGGCCAGATGGCACATCGCCCCCTCCAATGGGAGCTGGCCACTCCAGTGGTCCCAGCGCCTCGATCATTTTGACCAGCTGATCACTGTGACCCAGAGATGTAGATGCTCTCCAATGGTGGACCGCCCAGACGGTTGCAGGAAGGGATCCCGTTTATCACTTGCCACGGTCGCTCGCACGATCGATGCCTCTCCTGCTGGCTGAGGAGCCCACATGGGAATAACTGCCCAATGGATTCTGGAACCTGAGGAGTCCTGAGACCAGATCTGTTGACTCAGAATCAAGGGACCTTTCTACATCCCAACCTGAAGGTACTACACCTTCACGCGCATTACCTCCTGAGGGGCGCTTTCATAGCATGTTTACAAGTGTCCTCCTTGTTGCCAATATATTAATGGCCTCACATAAACCAGCGACCTGGGAAACATATAATGCCAAATGGAAACACTTTTCCATCTGGGCTGCTTCCGATCATTGGATCCCTATTCCTGTCCACTGCGAAAGTCTTGGATTACCTAGCCTCGATTGCTGAGACAGGGTTAAGCTATTCCTTCATCAAAGTCCATTTGGCCTCTATCTCGGCCTTCCACAAACCTCTGGATGGCAGATTACTGTATCAACATCATCTAGCCAAAATGTTTCTAAGAGAAATGCTACATATTAAGCCACCTATCAGAAGACCCGTCCTCCGTGGGATCTCACTTTTCTAATAGAGAAATTAACTCTTGAGCCCTTTGAACCAGCAGCCACTTTTGACCTCCGTTTTCTTTCTTGGAAAACACTATTCTTAGTGGCTGTCACTTCCAGCTCGACACATTTCTGAGCTCCATGCTCTCATGTGTAAAGAACCTTACTTGATTTTCCTAAAGGCAGAGTGGCACTTGTACCAACCCTTCCTTCCTACCTAAGGTGGTGTCAGAACACACCTTAAGTTGGTGTCTGGAGTTACCTGTATATTATCTTGAATACTCCAATCGAGGTGAACACCTCCTACATACTCTAGATGTACATTGTGTGTTATGATACTATACTAATCAAGCTAAATTGATTAGGAATACTTCTCAACATTTTCTTACCTTTGTCTCAAGCAAGGAAGGTCTTCCAGTCCGCAAACGGACCCTCTCCAATTGGCTAGCACACTGTATTACATTTTGTTACACAAAATACAACAAGCCATTACAGGACCTATCCAAGCCCATTCTACTAGAGCTATGGCCATCTCTGCAGTCTGCTTTAATGGGGCTCTATCATAGATATCTCGCAACGCAGCTACCTGGTCCACGATTCATACTTTCACAAAGCATTACAACTTAGACGTTGCTTTCACTGTAGGACTGCCTTTGGCCGAGCTGTCCTAAAGGCCTTCTGTCGTAATGACCACCCTTCTTGGTTTACTGTTGGGATTCATCCCAAGTGTATTACCTGTTGCAAGAGACCATCTCGTGGAAGATGGTACAGTTACATAAGACCTTACCATAACAGTAGATGTTTGAGGAGTGTCTCTTGCAGCAGGTGCGATCCTGCCCTCCGCCCTCCTTCAGTAGGTGAACAAATTCTGGTCAAGTAACTTATCGGTTGGGATACCTATGGTACCTGCTTCCCCTCAGTCCTCGCTTAGCGAGCCTGAATCCAACAGGGGAAACTAAGGATACCAGGGACCACCCACACTTGTATAGGAAATGGGGAAGCTGATGTCATGTGTAGGCCCCTGAAAAAGACTGCTAGAAGAGCTGCCATGTGCCACAGTGACCTCTGGTGACCTCAAGTATATTACTCTGCAAGAGAGATGCTCCTCAAAGATCTACTGTTGCAGTAAGGCTCATATAATTGTACTTTCTAGGAGTGGTATATGTTGTTCATCCACAAGAACCCACCTGACCTCCTTGGTTCACAAGACAACCATCTGCTTCCAGCGGGCAGGATCTGGCATCGAGCTGTAGAGCCAAGGCTTATACCACCTGGGTGTGTGTGGTGAGGAGCCAGCTTTTAGACCGTCGGCAAGATTTAAAGGCAAAGGACATGCCAACCAGTGTGGATGAACAACTATATACCACTTCTAGAACTACTGTTACAGGTGAGTAACCTGTTTTTGTTGTACTCATTTACTATTTTGTGTGTGCATTTTTGAACATTGTACTTTGTATTTGCACTGTTCTTGCCTTCTCCTCTTCCCACTGGAGTGCATCTGAAACAAACTTACACCAGCCCAGTATGACTTTCCTGGCAAAATATCTGAAATAATAAATCATCTTATTAGAGGTATGACATATGATATCTGATTTGCAGTGGGATCCTGCTTCTACCCGGCTTTGCAGCTGGGAGAACTAAAAGCACAAGGAGACTGAATGACTTAAGGTCACGGGTGAGGCAGTAGCTGTTGCAGTATTTGAACCCAGGTCTTTACTGTAGGTCCCAGTGTCCTGCTGTAACACTGGCTCACACTACCATTTCAAAGTACGTCTGCTGTCCCAAGTACTTCCACTCTACTTTGGAAACTATGGTGCGTTTATATTTTACCTGTGGAATTTTCTGGTGAAAGATGTGAATGTTGACAAACAAAATATCCAATCATTGTGTCCAAAGGAGCAGTGTTCACATGTTCTGTTTCCCTGTTTCTGCAGGTTCTAGGCGAGCGATGGGCGGGTATCTCCCAAAATGCCAAGAACAGTAACCTGCCGAGTTTGAGGACTCTGTCAGCTCTGCCTCCAAGGCTTTGTGTGGACTTACTGAGGCAGCAGCACAGGTGGCCTCTGTCGCCTGACCAGAGACAAGAGGGAAGTGTTACTGGGTGTTTGGTTTATGGTGATAGTGTGAGGAGGGTTCCTGCTTTCCTTTAAAAGAAAGCAGCATTGAAGATCCAAGTCTGTATTTTCTATAGAAGCTATGTTTAGTGATATTTACATTAAGGTGCTGTACTTACATTGTAATTACTGTATAGTTAACATGATTACTGCTGAGTTAACTGCTTTATAATATGTAGATGGGAACTTTTCCTGATGAAAAGGCCATCATTTATTTCCGTGTATACCTGTAACTGTTCTATTAATTAAAAGTACCTGCTTAAACAAGCAATTACAGCTATATACCTGCATTAGATAAAGCTATATACCTACAGTAATCAGGCAATCAGTGGGACAATACTGATAACACAATTAACACATAATTAGGAAGCTAGCCAAACCAATTATGAAGCTGCAAAGAACCTGGAAAAAAACACACAAAACCCTACTAAGCCCAGAAATCCCCAAACTCCTACTCTGCACTCACACGCACGCCATTTCCTTCTTGCTGCAAGAGACCTTAAGGTGCCATAATGTGATCTGAAATGTGATTCCATAACAGTAACCATCCTAATGTATCATATTCTTTTTTACGTTATTTTGTTTTTCTTCTTCGGTCCCTACTAGTCGGCACACATCTGCAGCCACCCACCCAGCCCTACTCCCGACATCAGGCAGGCTGTCCCCATCTTCCCCATGTTTTCCTCCATGGCAGGGTGGTGAGGATCCCCAGCTCAACTCACCTCGAATAGGATCCAGCATCAGGGAGCGCCACTCAGGGTCCAGGGCCTGCGTGGCTGCTCACTGCGCTTCAACCTGGGACCATTTTTCCTAGTTTTGATTGGTCCCCGGAGATGTGGCATGCAGTGACGCCGACAGGGGGAGCGCATGCTCCCTTCAGGCATCTGCCCATCTCCTTTCTGCAGCGTCGGCACGCTGCTCTCCAGCCTCCACTAAGGGCCAGTCTAGAACCGACCACTGGCATCCCTCCCGGAGAGAGCAGTCCCTTGGATGCTAGATCCATCACCACCACTGCTAACTCCCAGTGGCCCATGCTCATTCCTGAACACGGGTCGCCAGCGTAGTGTGAGATAAGGCATCCAGCGCCTCAGTCCTCAGCGCCACCTGGCCAACTGTAATATATTATATTCAACAAACAATGGGTAAAGGTGGAACACTCAGAAGTATACCCATTTCAGGGGTAATTAGGGCAGTAAAGCCACTCGCCCTTTGGGCTCATGGTCTTATAGCCCTTATTAGCCCCCTGATGGGTATGCATCCTTGTATACCACTCTTACCCGTTGTTTATTCTATGTATACTTACCAAATCAGATGTGTAACTACACCATTTTAATGTACTCACACTTTTACAGCGTATTTATACTATTTTTGTTACCCTTGATTGCACATTGGAATCTGCATGCGTCATTCTCAGTTACATATGAGTGTAACATCATCCTCGTGTACAGTGGAGTGTACTGTCTTGGTCTTTGCTTCCTGCTGTTGGACTGCTTGTGAGCCACGAACGCATGAAAAGTAAAACCAATAATTTTAGGGATGTGGAAATGATGATCTGTCCACACTTGTTGACAGTGCCGTTCCCTTTAAGACTTCACTGGAATGTCTTCAAGCTGGCTGCTCCCATCCGGTGGAAACTCCTTGGCTCTGCCCCGTGATGCCAGATCTTCCATTCTGCTGGAAGAAGCAGATCTTACTTCAAGATACAGCTCTTGCAGCAGGTTACACCATAAGGACTGAAGCTGGCAGGCAGCAGGACCCCACGGAAAACTTCTAGCTAGCTATACCAAGCGGGGGACCGCCCGACATCGGCCCTGCCCCTGACGTTGGATATATCGTAAAGGGATGGTCCCCAGCATACCCCAGTTCTTTTCTAAATCGAGCTCACAGCATTGGCTCACGGACACCTTCAGCAGATGAGCGACGACAGAAAGAATTTTCTTAGTTTTCACCCGATTTCACAGCAAACACCGTCAAGTACATGTCTTCTTCCCTGGGTCCTTCTGCAGAAGGACACCCTCTAAGTGCACTTGTGCCAAGCAGATCCTTCAAAGACAGGCATTCAGCCTGTGGAGGTGCCTAGGCCCGGACCACGATACTCGGCCTGCTTCATCTACCAGCAGTTCAATATTAGAACCAGGATCCGCCACGGAAAGCACTCCAGAGTTTTCTCTTGGAAGAGAAACTTAAAAAGACCCATCCTCTCGAGGGGAACCTTCACATAAATTAGGGAAGCACAAGGATAAGCACCGGGACAAGGATAGGGATGAGCCCCCAACTGGGCCAGCTCCAACTCCGCCCGGCCCGACCGGACCGATCTCCATCCGGACTAGGTCTCAGTGCCCCCCCAAAGTTTAGATTAGATTAGGACCTCTGGGGTCTCCTGCTCTGTTTCCATGCAACCACTGAGAGCCAAGTCTAAGGACCGCCGTCCCTCAGGGTCAGCCGACAGGTTGGAGGCTTGACCACCACAAGCACAATTCGTGACTAGGCCTAGCACCAACACCAAGGACCGATGACTGGACACTGAACATTCAGTCTCCCAACCTCCAAAGACCTCGGACATACCTCCAAGAAAAACTTCAGAGCTCATGTCTCTTAAGCGGACGTCGGAGGCTAACGGACACCAGATCCTTCATCCACTAAATGCCCCAGGAACCTGGACAGCACCCCTGCCTCCACCACGGACACGGTCACAGGGGACATCAGAGCTTACGCCACGAAGACCAGGCGTTGGGAGAAGCGGAAGACGCCTGCCGCCTGACGTCAGTCTACCAAATGATCCGATGCCAGACCCGACGACGCCATAACGCGGCGCCCACCCCTAACGACGGGCAAGCACTGACACCAGGCCCTTCACCCGGCCGTAATTTACAAGAAGTCAAAGATCTTTTCACCTTTGGGTGGGACACCATCAAAAAAATGTGGTACCCACCAAACCTCCCAGAGGAACCCCAACACCCGTGGCACCTCCCAGAGCAGTAACGCCTGAACCTGAAGGACTCTACACCGCCTCCAGGGGTAGGTCCAGGACAGAAAGGCAAAGGCCAAGAGACCTTCACGCCCAGGACTCCTTCATGGTCCCCTAATGATCATGGGTGCAAGAGACCCCGACGAGATCCCGCTCTTCATCGGGCGACTACTCGTGCCTGATACCTCGGATACCTCCAGATATCCTCCCTTTGGTACCCCATCCCCAGATCCTCATGACCTTCCTAGGTCACCACCTGATGACCCAATTGCTCTCCGACATTATGAAGCACATTCAGGAGAACATGGGATGGGAGATGGAGGATTTAGACCCGAATGGCAATGCCTGGCACGCTACTTGAGGCAGAAAGACCCCAAGCCTGTGGTGGTTCCACCTTGGAGGATACTTTTCTGACGCTACCAAAGCTGCATGGAAGCGCCCACATTCAACCCCAGTGGTCCCCAAGAAGGCTGACAGACTTTACAGGGCCCCGCTGGATGCCTATTTGGCTCAGCAACTTGTGGCAGACTGATCGTCATTACAGCCTGCACGACCGCTTCAGAGGCCTCAGCACCCAGCACCGGACCAGGAATCCAAACAATTGGATTCTTGGGTCGCCATATCTATAGTGGCTTCCACGTGCTCTCTCAGGTCCCTCAATATTTGATGCACATGGTGCAATTCTCAGAATACACTGTGGGACCAAGGGCAAGCCCTATTAAAGGACTTTCGATGGCGAGGAGAGGAGGAGGAGCTACTTAACCTCCATCGTCACGGGCTCGGATGTTGGGAGCTCAAGTCCTCCAAGCTGCTTATGACTTGCGGACTCAGCAGCAAGTGGTGTCTCAGCAGGCGTTTGCCTCAGAGACACTCCTGGTTGAGGGTCTCGGATTTACCTGCAGACGTCCAGAAAGGATCCTGACGTCCCTACAATGCTCTTGTGTTATTTGATGAAGACTCTGAGAGGGTCATCATCAGACTCCCAAGATGCTGGGAAGGCAGTCAGAAGAGTTTAGGCCATGTATAAATCAAGGCCTGGTTCTTTTGCAGATCACAGAACCGTTTTGTGGCGACAGAGCAAACCACCGCCCTGGTCAGGCCAGCAGCAACACAGGGACAACTTTGTCCGTAAAAATCAGCAGAGATTCTCCGGAGGTCAGGGTCAGAGACGCACCAAACCTACCCAAGCTACCAGAGCCAGTACCACCACAGCATGACTCCTTCCCGGCCCTCACCCTCCCTCACCTCTGGATCAAAGGGAAGAAGGGTCAGGGGTTGACTCACTTACCACCTGGCAGGGTGGCAGAGGATCACCTCCGACCGGTGGGTTCTTCAGCTTACCAGTCAAGGACACTCTGTAGAGTTCCTCAACCACCCACCGTCACGACCTCCTCTGCATTCCAGTTACTCGGGACAGCATGCCCTGCTCATCCAGTGGTAGATCTTGGCACTTCTCTCCAAGAATGCCATTGCTGTTGTACCGAGGAGCCAGAGAAGGAGGATACTGTTCCCACTTCTTCCTGGTTCCAAAGAAACTGAGGACTTACGCCCAATCCTAGACCTCAGCAACCTAAACATCTTCATGATGTACAAGCGCTTTCACATGGTTACCCTTCCGGGTCTCATTCCCATGCTCAAGCAAGATGCATGACTCGCGTCCCTGGACATGCAGGCGCATATCTTCACCTTCCATCACCCGTGCTAGAAAATTTCTGCACTTGAGTTTCTGGGATGCCATTACCAGTTCGAACACTCCCTTTGACTTGTCCTCGGTACCACGCATTTTACCAAGCGCATGGCAGTCGAGCAGCAGCCCTCGGGAGACACGGCCATTATGTCATCCCACTTTGACAATGGGTCCTGATGGCCTACTCCCCAGCTGCATTGGAGAAGGCCATTCATACACCTGCTCCCTATTTCACTCTCTAGGGATCACCATCAACCAAAAGAAGTCATCTCTTACTCACAGAGACTACAATTCATTGGTGCGGTTCTGGATACCTGTCAAGGGAGAGTCTTCCTGCCCGCGAACAGGCGGAATGCATCAGGTCAATGATTAGGACTATCACGGCACAAAATCTGGTCTCCGTGTGGACCATACTTTCTTGCCTCTCACATATGGCGGCTGCCATCGCCATGGTACCCCATGCTCGCCTCCACATGAGTTACTCAGTGGACGCTGAGAACCCAATGGGACCAGAGGCAGGATCACTTAGACCAGCCGATCAGACTCAAACAGCCAGTTATTCAAGACTTGCAGTGGTGGCTGGTCCGAACATCTTTCTGTGGGAGTCCCTTCGTGGTGCCATTACCATCTCTGACCCTCACCACAGACGCTTTGGGGTCTGGCTGGGCAGCTCATTTGAGAGCACCAGAACCCTAGGGAACCTGGTTGCCCCTGTAGACTCACCTCCATATCAGTGTCCTGGAGATGAGGGCAGTCCTGTCGCCTTACAGTCAGAGATTCCACTGGGTCATGTGTTGGTCCAAGCGGACAACACCTCGGTGATGTATAACATCAACAAACAAGGAGGCACTCACTCCTACCTTTGCAGAGAGGCAAAGCGGGTGTGGGTATGGGCAGTACAGCACAACATCACACTCACCGCAGTGCACGTTTTCGCGTGTGGACAACACTGTGCAGGCGTCTTTAGCGGTCGAAGGCCAGGGCTCATGAATGGGAACTGATACAAAAGGTCGCTGAGGACCTGTTCCGACAATAAGGGACACCAGGCGTCGACTTATTTGCCAATCCTCATACAGCATAAAACTGCCAATTTCTGCTTGCTAGATCCAGGGCCTGGTGTTTTCTGGCAAGATCGTTGTCCCTCTCTTGGACAGGCAGGTTCCTATGCTTTCCGCCTTCCTTTGATCCAGAGGGTTCTTCTCAAGCTCCAATCGGAACTGGCATCAATGATCTTGATAGCGCTTTGGCCCAGACAGATCTGGTTTCCGCTGCTTCACCAGTTGTCTCAGAAGCCTCACTTACCAGTCAGCTCTCTTGCTGTCCCAGGAGGCGGCTCTAGTCCATCCGAACCTCAAATCCTGAACCTGCATGCCTGGCTCCTAAAGACTTAGCCATTCTTAGGCATGGGGTCTTCAGGGTTGCCGATATCCTGGTGGCAGCTAGAAACCTTCGACTACGCACTTATGCTCTGAAATGGCAGAGGTTTTGTCTATGGGCTCAGGCCCGCGATCTCGATCCTCTTCGATGCCTTGAGAAGTCCATTTTAGACTACCTCCTATCCCTTTACAGTAAGGACTGGCATATTCCTCTCTAAGATAATCTCTGTTGCCATTTCGGTGTACCACACACCCGGTTGGTCCGTTCATTAGCCCAGTTAGGGGCTTCCAGCTTTCTGCGTGGTGTCTTGCATCTGAGACCCCATTAAGGATACAATTCCTCCTTGGGACCTTCTTTTCGTTTTAGAGCAGCTTACGCTGCCTCCTTTTGAATCAGCCACAAATTGCGAGCTTCACTTTCTCTCCTGGATGGCGTTATTTTTAGTTGCTGTTACTTCGCCATGGAGGATTTCTGAGCTCAGGCGCCACGTGTAAAGAGCCTTACTTGATTTTCCAAAGGACGGTGTCCTTAGGACCAATCCTAAGTTCCTTCCCAAGGTGGTTTCAGCCTTAACCTTAAACCAGGACATTGACCTTCTGGTATACTTCACCAACTATACGAACAGTGGGAAGTCCTCTTGCACACTTTAAATGTGCATAGGATTTGAGGTTCTACTTGGCTAGAACCCGTTCACACAGACAATCTGACCAACTGATCTTCCTGGACATTAAGTCTCCACCACTCATTCGCACTAATGGGATCTACACGAGGCGCAAGGACCAGCGGAGCAAACTCTTTGCAGGAGGGCCAGTACCAGAGATGGAGCCGCAAGCCTCTGCTCGTGTGGCAATGACTATCTCGGCGTCGACCCTCCAACTGTCTTGGTTCCTTTTTTCCCGCCAGTGCGCTTCAGTGGCGTCACTGCTTTCGCTGCGGAGTCAAACTTCAAACTAGCAGCATAGTTTTCATTTTTTTTTTATTTTGTAGTATTTTTCGAATAAAGTACCGCTTACGATAATTTATTCTGCCTACATTGAGGAGTCGACCATGAGTGGGTCAGGTGATGGTAGGGAGACTTCATATGAAAGCTGTTCGATCAGCCAGGCTGGGTCAGGTCCGCCAGCTTCTCCGGAGGGTCTGACAGCGGGCCGGTCCAGTGCCCGAGGAAGGCGAGCCTCCCGGAATCATAAAGAAAATGGTGCGATGCTTGGCACCGTTTGGCCTCAAGCTCTTCTTCGCCCATAGGTCAAGAAAGAAGGCATCACTCGAGGTCACCTTCTGATATGTCTCAGCGCCGACGGTCGGGTCATTGGTCAGTTGCGGTCTCTCTCATTCGAGTCGCGTTTCTTGTTTCTGGTCACCGACCTCTTCAACATCAGAGCTCTTCCCGCCTTTGGTAGGGCTTCCAATGAGCAGTTTCATCAGTGGGCTGCTCTTATGGAGCAATGGGCTCGGAGGTTGGTCCAGCTGCCCTGACCCAGTCACTCCGGGGCCTTCGGGTTCTTCAGAGATCGGAGCGATGCGATTGGGCCTTCCTGGTTGTGCGGCTCCTCTTCGGTGCTGTCGACTCCGTGCACAGGTATTTTCCCCTCACATGGCTGCGGCGCAGGGGGCCACACTGGACGCCTCTGTCTCCTGATATTCTTTCTTCTTTCCCTCAAATCCGATTTCCGGGGCCCTGTGTTGGTGTCAGCACCTTTGGCGTTGGTGGGTGGCTCGGCACCTATTTACGGCACTGATGTGCCTGTCGAGCGCCGTCCTCTGCACCGTTCAGCGCTGTCTGCTTTGTTGGCGTTAGTGCGGCCTTTGGTAGCGTGGTCGGGCGTTTCATCAGCCAATCTTCAGGGCTTCTCCTCTGAATTCTTTTCCTTCCTCTTTTCCTGCTGATTTTTCATTCCTTTCCTGTCCATACAGTCCCTCCTGGACTGTCAGGAGATGATATTGAACCTGACCTAGATCTTAGACTGAGAGATGATGTGGAAGGAGCAGGACCTAATCCTGTTACAGAGCCTGTGGTTGAGGACTTGACTTTCAGGTCTCTGTTGAGAAATTTGAATTCCACTTTTCTCTCCAGACTGTGGACATCGCTTTGTGAAGCTTTTAAGACTCCAGTACCTTCATGTTCGGACATCCCTATGGATTTAACTCCCGGTACAACCTCCCTTGAGACGCTTTCTCAAATGGTATGGAATAATCCTGCTCTCAGTCCTTCTGTGGCTAAGTCCATAGATAGGAAGTATGCTGCTCCCAAGGATCAACCTATTTTGTCCTCCCAAGCCTTTGCGGATCCTATTGTAGTCTTGGCAGAGAATGATAAGGTCGCTTCCTCAGACTACTACAGTTCGACCTATAAACAAAGAATCTCAGAAGAGAGTCTTTGCTGCATCCATCCTGGGTATGTGTATCGCCAGCTACCAGGGCTGTTTCTCTCAATAGAGTATATTCTTTGGCATTCGCTCAAACAATGGTTGAAGCTCACCGGTCTCGGACGCTAATTCAGAGGTTCTTCAAGCCATAACCAGGGGTATCGAGTCCAACAACCAGCAGGCTAAAAGCAGCTATGGGCGCTTTCGATACATCCTCACGAGCGTGGCAGCGGGCATTTGTACCGCCGCCATTCCTGGCTGCACACTTCAGGTTTCACGAATGATGCCCAGCAACAGGTCATGGCGCTGTCTCGATGGTGTGATCTCTTCGGCCCTCAAGTAGAACAGGCTCTAGAGGCCCACAAAAGACTAGGTCAGCCATCCCGCCTCCTCGAGGAGGAGCAAAAATGCCAGTTTCATAACCGTCCGTCCTTTTAAGGCAAAGGCAGG
Organism: Neoceratodus forsteri; assembly: GCA_016271365.2. Taxonomy (NCBI): domain Eukaryota; kingdom Metazoa; phylum Chordata; order Ceratodontiformes; family Ceratodontidae; genus Neoceratodus; species Neoceratodus forsteri. The sequence continues at coordinate 334,128,967 of CM057449.1, forward strand.
GAGGTTTCAATAAAACCAAGCCCTCAGCCTCAAAAGAAAAGCGCAACAGAAGGCGCAAGGACCCAAAGCGCCCAGTGCTGTCTTCTGAGTTGTTGGCCCAAGTCCCACCTCAGCTGCCCGAGGGACTCTTCCTCAGTGGTGGGAGGTCACCTGACTCAATTCTGCAATGGTGGAAGTCCATAACATCGGACAAATGGGTCCTCTGGATAATCCACGAGAGTATTCTCTCAATCTTTGAGACCCCTCTGATCGTCTCTACCAAACGACAGCCCAGGCTGTCAGTACTTCAGTCAGAACTTCCGCCCCGAGATGCAAGGCCTTCTGAGCAATAAGGCTGTGGAAGTAGTTCCGTTGGATCAACAGAACACAGGGTTCTACTCCCATAACTTTCTGGTTCCAAGAAAATCGGGGCATGCACCCCATTTTGGACCTTAGAAAATTAAACACATTTCTTCCCAAAGAGAAATGCAAAATATCATCGCTAGGAACCCTGTTACCTTTGCTTCATCAGCACGACTGGTTAGCCTCCCTGGACATGCAGGACGCCACCAGCATATCCCTATTCACCCAAGGCATCACAAATATCTGAGGTTGTGGCTTTGGGCCAGCATTATCAGTTCAGAGTCCTGCCCTTTGGGCTGTCCTCGCGCCGTAAGTTTTAGAAGTGTTGTGCAATACTCAGAGCAATCTCAGAAAATCGAATATAAGTGTTCCATATCTGGACGACTGGCTTCTAGCAAGCCCTTCCAGGCAGGGAACCCTCAACGTCGTTGCCACAGTCTCAGACTTTCTCACATCCATGGGAGTCCTGCTAAACCTTAAGAAATCACAGCTGCAGCCCTCCCAGAGGCTCCTTTCATAGGAACCTTCTGGACACCTCCTGTGCGAAGCTTTTCTACCAATGGACAGAAGGAATGATATTCTGCATGGCCCGATACATCAGAGAGAACAGCTTGGTAAGAGCTATCTCGATGCAGCGGATGCTAGGTCTCATGGCATCCTCAGTGTTCACTGTACCCCTAGCACGCCTGCACATGAGAACCTCTCAATGGATGCTCAGTACTCAGTGGTTTCTACCACTCACCCTCAGTCCTTTATCATCAAGGTGACAGAACCTCTGAAGAAGTCACTCACCTGGTGGTCGCAGAGGACAACCTTCTGAAAGGGTATCCCTTGCTCCTCTCAAACATCAGATTTCTATTACCACGGACGTGCCCCTGATGGGGTGGGAGCTCACTGTCAGACTCTCCACACTCAGGTTATATGGACTCAGGAAGAGTTCCAGCTTCACATAAATGTCCTAGAAATGAGGGCATCCTTTATGCAGTCTGGGCTTTGAAGGACATTCTCTGTCACAGGAACATTCTCCTTCAAACTGACCACAAAGCAGTGATGTATTACATCAACAAGCAGGGCATGCTCACTCTTACCGCTATATGCAGGGAAGCAAATGAGTGTGGGAATGGTGCTTGGAGCATAAGGCTCTAATTTAGGTAGTCTACCTGCCGGGAGTGCAGAACTAATGGCAGACCGTCTCAACAGAACAGAGACTAGATCCTGCTAATGGTCTCGACTCAACCGTAGTTCAGTCACCATTCACAGAGTGGGAACTCCAGACCTGGACCTTTTGCATCCAAACTCAACACAAAACTCCTCTTCTGCTCCAGAAATCCAGGGCCTGGCATTTTCTGTCAGGATGCATTCAGGCTGCAGTGGACAAAATGCTTTCTATCGCCTTTCCGCCTCTTCCTCTAATTCAGAGGGTACTTCTCAGTTTTGAGTCCCAGGGGGACAGAATGATCCTCATTGCCCTTCTGGCCTCGAACAATATGGTCTCCGATACTCAACAGTATGTCGGTAACCCTCCGAAAGTGCTTCCCTTCAAACGAACCTTCTGACTCAGGGGCCTGTGGTCCATCCCAATATGAGGTTGCTTTACCTTCATGCTTGGTTCCTGAAGAGAGAGAAGTGAACAGGTTCAATGTCTCTCACAGAGTTTCACATATCCTTCTGGATGCGTGCAAGCCAGCCACTAAGAAAACTTACACAGCCAAATGGAGCTTTTTTGCTCTGATGTGCAAAATCCTCTTTGAATCCCTTTTCCTGCCCACCAAATAAAGTTCTAGAGTACCTTTTAGACCTCTCAAGTTCAGGTCTGCAATACTGTACAGTCAAGGTTCATCTTTGTGCTGTTTCAGCTTATCATGAGCTAGTACTTTCTCGTCACTGGCTCAGTTACCTGTGGTTAAGAGGTTTCTTAAGGGTATTCTGCATACCAGACCTCCTGTCAGACATCCAGTCGCAGCCTGGGACATTAATCTTGTGCTAGACATGCTCACTGAAACCTTTCGAGCCTCTAGCTACCTGTGAGTTGAAATTTCCCACTTGAAACGGCCTTCCTGGTGGCCATTACCTCGGCCCACAGGGTCTCTGAGACATACCCTGGTCACAGACCCACTGTATACTGTGTTTCATAAAGACAAAGTAGTTCTTAGGATCCATCCTAAGTTTCTCCCTAAGGTTGTTCAGAATTCCATCTACACTAACCTTTGTTCCTTCCTACTTACTTTTGAACTTCCAAATTGAAGGGAGCATTCTCTTCATTCTTTAGACATCAGAAGAGCTTTGTGTTTCTATTTAGATAGAACGAAAGAATTTTCGCAAAGCTCAAAAACTGTTTCCTTCAGCGAGACCGGCTGGGTCAACCTGTCGCTGTCAGATGCATTCAGCATGGCTGGTGGCATGCCTTCGCCACTGTTATTCCATGGCGCGGTTAGCTGGAAGGCAGAGTGTACGCTCACTCTACTAGGCGGTCATGGCATCCCTGGCGGAATCCGCAATGTGCCCATTGCAGATATTTGCAATGCGGCCACCTGGAGCTCAGTGCATACTTTACAAACACTATGCCCTGGATGTCCATGCCAGACGTCATATTTAGTTTGGCAGATCCATCTTTAACGGACTTCTGTCCTAAATTTGTGAGCTCTTGGTCTCTTCTGCCACCCTCTCAGGGGATTATTAGCTCGATACTCTCCCATCAGTGTGAATGAGTGGTGGAGACTTAATGTCCAGGAAGATATCGATTACATACCTACTGTAATTCTTGATCTTCTTGACTCAAGTCTCTCCACTCATTCACACACCCACTCACCATCTCCCGAGCTCACCTTCTGTTATTGGTCTTCACTGCCTCAACCTTTAGGCTGTGAAGACTTCTTTCTGGACACTTTGTCGTGGGTCTTCCGGACTATCTTATGTCCGGTTTTGTTAGCTATCCTTCTATGTTAGTTACGCTGCACCTCCTCAGGGAAAAAAGGTACTGAGGCGGTTCGAGGGTTGACACTGAGATAGTCATTGCCGCATGAGCAGAGGCTCAGGCGCCACTCCTCGCGGCTGCATCTCTAGTGCCGCCCTCCTGCAAAAGTTTGCTCCACTGGGTCCTAGCGCCTCTGGCATAGATCCCATTAATGTGAATGAGTGGTGGAGACTTGTCCAAGAAGATCAAGAATTATGGTAGGTACGTATTTCCATTTCTTATCCTTCGTCAAGGATGTTGGTGTACCCATATCAAAACAAACTCTCTCCAAGTGGCTTGTTAACTGCATTGTCTTCTGTTACCAGAAATGCAATAAACCCTTGCTGGGACTGGTAGAGCCATTCTACAAGGGGTTGGTTACCTCTTCGCTGCCTTGAAAATGTAGCGACATTAGCCATCTGTGCGGCCGCTACTTGGAGTTCAGTGTGCACTTTTGAGACACTACAGCTTGAAATTGCCTCCAGGCATAGAGCGGGCTTTGGCCTGGCAGTCCTCCAGGGACTTTTGTCCTGAGAGGTTCCTTTCTACCTCGATCTCTCCTGTCCTCCTCCCGACTGGGTTAGCATTACACCCTACTGCTTGGGAATCAGTCCTTCTGGTGTAACCTGCTGCAAGAGCTGTGTCTCAAGTAAGATGGTGCAGTTACGTAAGAACTTACCGTAACAGTAGATCTTCGAACAGCTCTTGCAGCAGGTAGTTTCCTCCCACCTTCCCCTCAGGAGGTTTGGTTCTATTTCATATCGCTCCGACACATCAGAATTATTAGTCTTCCTCTGGAAGCAGATCCTCGGTCTCCCTTCTGAATCACATCATTGCGCGGAGTCTCCGGCAGGAGAACTGGTATGCTTTTATGATGTATCTGGCGTCGGTGAGGCCGACATCGGAAGTGGTCCCCGTCTGGTATAGCTAGATAGAAGTTTTCCATGGCTCCTGCTGCCTGCCGCTTTAGTCCTTATGGTGTAACCTGCTGCAAGAACTGTTCTCGAAGATCTACTGTTATGGTAAGTACTTACGAAGTGTACTTTTTCCTTCTTATCGCCTCGCTGAGTAGGCCCTTTGCTGTTAAATCTTGATTTCCTTCCAAACATTAAAAAACTTGTGTTTCTAGGGACATGGATATGTTGTTCATCCACACTCATTGGCAGTATCCTTGCCGCTTTAAATCTTGCGGAAGGTCTTCAAGCTTCTCCTCCCACCCACCGGGTGGTATAACTCGGCTCCGCCCCATGACGTCAGATCTTCCTTACCGCTTGACTCGGGTTCCCTCCTTAACGCTCTGCGTTTGCGACTAGTTCTTATTTCTCCGTTTTGGTTTAAAAATAAAAATTGCAAAAGACTTCAGTCTTCGATCCCTCGCTACTGCGATGGACCGATCGACTCGGTTTGGAGATGCCCATGCGGGCAGAAGATGTCTCGGACGGATCCACACTCCACGTATGTCTACTGCTTAGGCCTTGAGCACGCCCGCGGGCTTGCGACCTGTGCTCATCTTTCTCGGCCTCGTCCTCGAGAGCCGTGCTGCCCGATTGCAACTGGGCCGTCGAAGCGTTCCCTCGGTGAAGTCCAAGGAGGCCTGTTGCTGTAACCAGGCGCGGGACTCGGCGGATCGCTTCGACAGGATGGTCGCCTCAAGAGGAAGGCGGACCGTATCAGACCGGCCGCGGCATTTATCCCGCTCTCTGGGTTCTTCCTACACGGCTTCTTTTAAGGAGCTTTCTGTGTTCCTCTCCACTAAAGGAGAAGGGCTCATGCCTGCTGGACCTTATTCTCGGTCCAAAAGAGGACAAAGGTAAGTCCCTCGTCGGACGCTCTGGGAGGCGGGAAAGGTCCTCTCTCGGGCCGTCGTCCGTCGGCTTGACCGATCGCTCGGCTTCGCCACTGGCCTCACGGTGTCCCCGTCAGGTCAGTTGACCGAGACTCCCACTGATGAAGTCGAGATTTTCTCGACCCATTGGACGGGCTGTCGCCTTTAGCAGCCAATTCCCCTCTCCCGGTTCCCCGGGAGGAGTTGAGATCCGTGGGCTCGTCTGTGCCTCGGTTCGAGCCCTCGGATGGACCTTCCGGCGAAGGAGTGCCGGTTCCGCCGACACCTCCCGCACCTGACCCGGAAATTCCGGGACTCTCGTCTCGGTCTCGGACCTCTTCGCGTCCAGCTGTTCCACTGTCTTAGGCGGTCGTTCGGCTCTGCTGATGGCGGCGTCGCCGCTTCGTCCTCGTCCTCCTCCTCGGATGAGGAGGTCGGCGTAAGAGATGCGTCGGCCAGTCACGGAGACCTTATGTTGCTCAACTCCTCCTGGCGGGGAATAAGCCGACTCCGGCGCTTCCCGGCCATTAAACGGAACGGTCACGGGCGGCCACACAACCCTCGACTTGTCCGAGGGCGTTTCATCCCAGGCGGTTGTTCGGCCAAAACCAGCTGCTCCACCGATTCCGGTGGAACCTCCGCCCACAGCCACCAATTGGGGCTCCGACCAAGGATTCTCGGTTCTTGCAAGGTTTACCATCGCTGTCAGTTACCTCACTCGACCCGACCTCGGCAGGTGAAGGGTGGCTCAGGCCAGAGGCAGCTCTTCGAGGACTCTTCCGAGTCGAAGATAATTCCTCCTTCTTCTCCAAGCGACTGGACTTGGAGTCTTCAGGAGGTCAGTCAATGGACGATAGCCCGTCGTCCTTCCTAGGACTGCTTCGACTCATCTCGGAGTCTACGGGATGGAGCTCGAACCCGTTCCAAACGGGCCAGGTATCCCTCACGGAGATTCTGGACGGGGGATTCTCCGGAGGCCTTTCCGGTGGCGAGGCCATAGTGGGTCCGCACTGGAACTTTGGCAGCGCCCTGCTTCCTGCCCTGCGCTTGGCCAGGATGGCCAGGAAGTATCAGCGGTCCCTACTGTCCTTGTCCGGTTTGGAACACCCTCTGCTGAGGGGTTGGTTACCGACAGCGTTTCGCTGGCCGGCAACGCCAGGGATGTGGACAAACCTCCTGACAAGGAGTCCAGAAATTGGACTACGTGCATGTAGAAAGTTCACGCTATGTCTCTCTCGGCCTTTCACAGGCTAGATCGGCCTCCCATGCATATTTTTCTCATGCCCTGTTGGGCTCCTGATGAGGTCATCCTCATCTTCCGCCCGATCTGCAGACTACGGTTAAGCAGGTGCGGGACCAGGTCAGAGCAGTGGCCAAACAGCAGCTCCAGACTGCTTTTGATAAGGGGACTCATGTGCTAGATCGGTGGCGGCGCGCAGTGGCTATGCGTCAGGCTTGTTGAGGATATCCACCTTACTTCCGGATACCCAGCACAAGTTGGCGGATGTTCCTTTTGGGGACTGACCTCTTCGGCCCTGGGGTGGAAGGTCACCTGCAGAGGATCGAGAAGTCCAATGCCACCTTGGACTCGGTCCTCTTCCGCTCAGAAGGACAAAGGCCGCAAACCACAGCCTAAGCCCTTTAGTTCGTCCCAGCCTTTGCGCCGGCCACGCGTCAGGGCCAGCAGGCTCAGAACCTTGGCATCCCAAACCCAAGCCGCGGCTTCCTCTAACAGAGCAGGGAGGAAGGGCCCCGGAGGTCCCTCGGCGGTCCCTCCTCCAAGCCTGCCAGTGGCCGGGCTGAGGGGTGTCATCTCCCATCCCGTCACCTTACCCCTGGGTCCCCGTGGGGGCGGCTCCCGGCACTTCGTTCCACCTGGTCGCTGTTACCACGGACAGGTGGGTCTTGAAGGTGGTGGGAGAGGCCTGCCTCTGGAATTCGAGCAGGCACCACCCTTGAGGCCGGCCTTCGAGAGCTTCGGGATCCCTAGCCTCACTGGCGGCTCGTCGAGCCGTGTCACTCTCCTCACTCAGAAGGAGGTGGTAAGAGGTGGTGGACCCCTTCAGACCCAGGTTTGTGTCCAGGTACTTCCTGGTTCCGAAGCAGACGGGGGCTGGCGCCCCATTCCGACCTACGGCCTAAACAAGTTCCCTGGGTCTCGACCTTCAGGATGGTCACTCTGGCTCAGATAATACCATCCTTGGAGCGCGGCGTGTGTTCTGCTCTCTGACTTGCAGGACTTTTTCACGTCCCTATCCGTCCGTCTCACCAGAGATTCCTTCGCTTCCGGAGGAAGGATCTCTCTCAGTTCAAAGCCATGCCCTTCGGCTTGTCTCCAGCTCCAGGGTCTTCACCAAATGCATGGCAGTGGTGACAGCATTCCTCTGGGCGCCGAGGGTCCGGTGTACCCTTACCTGGACGACTGGCTGATAGCAGCTCCTCCAGGAAGGAGGCGAGTGGTCCAGAGATCTGGCTCCTCCAGGTCTGCTCTCAACTGGGCCTCCTTATCAGCGAGCCAGAGTGGGAACTCGAGCCGAGCTTGGGTGATTCTATTCATGGCATGGCTCGACTCTCTTGAGCCAGGCGCGGCTCCCGCGGACAGGGCGAGGTTCTTTCCTCCTTTGCCCGATCATTTCTGGTTGGGCAATTCGCCTGCCCGGGACTTCTCGCGCCTCCTGGGTCTCATGGCGGCCTGTACCAGCGTGGTCCGTTGGGCCCGCTGGAACATGCGTCCCCTTCAGTGGGGACTGGCCAGCCAGTGGTCACAACGTCTGCGATCCTTGGACCAGCTTGTGTCGGTGACACAGGGGATGTGGGCGCTCTCCAGTGTTGGACGTTCCCGATCATTTGCAGGAGGGCATCCCGTTCAATCACTGAGCGACGGTCCTCTCAATAAAACCGATGCCTCTCTGATGGGTTGGGTGCCCATCTGGGAACACGGGCTCATGGCCTCTGGTCCCGCGGAGTCCCGATGCCACATCAACCTGCTGGAGCTCCGAGCGGTCCGCCTAGCTCTCACCGCCTTTGCTCCGTTCCTCCAGGGGTCAGTGGTCCGAGTCAGGCGGACAATACCACGACATGTACTATCTAAACCGCCAGGCGGGGCGGCTCCATGCTTCTATGCAAGGCAAGCTCCGATTTGGTCACTTTCGTGCAGCCTGGAGGCGGATCTCCTAGCCATTCACGTGGCAGGAGCCTCCAACACCTGGCCGATGCCCTGAGCCGATAGGGCTGCATCCACGAGAGTGGTTCTCCTGCCGGAGGTAGTACAGCATCTGTTCTCCTTTGGGGCACACCTCAGGTGGACCTGTTTGCCTCCATGGAGAACGCTGTTGAGTCTGTTCCATGCCCGCCCTCAGCAGGGCTCGCTGCAGGGGATGCCTTCTCGAGGCAATGGACCCGGGCCTCTTTACGCCTTTCCCCATTTCCCTTGATCCACAAGGTGCTTCTCAAGGCGAGGAGGACAAGGCGAGGTGATTCTGATAGCCCCAGACTGGCCTCGCCAGTTCTGGTACCCAGATCTCCTCAGTCTCAGCTCCAGGACTCCGGCAGCTTCCAGCTCGCCTGGACCTGCTCTCAGTCAATCAGGGAAGGTGTTCCATCCGGACCTTCAATCCCTGCACCTGGCGGCCTGGTTCCTGGCGGCTAGAGTTCCAGGCCTTGGGTCTTTCCGCGAGGTCCTCAATGTAGTTGAGGCGTCCCGTAGAGTCGACCAGAAAATGCTATGCCTTCAAATGGAAAAGGTTTTCATTTGGTGTCAGGACAGAGGCTTGGACCCTTCCTCCTGTTCTTGGCAAGCATCTTGGACTATTTATGGTCCCTTTCTGGTCAAGGGTTAGGTCGGCGACCTAAGGGTGCACCTGGCAGCCATCTCTGCTTACGGGGCGGGCGGGAAGCAGTCGATGGCGCAGGAGAAGGTGGTCTGGCGGCTTTTTCAAAGGCGCTGTCACTTCCCCCTCAGTGCGGGAACCCCCACCTCCGTGGGATCTACTGCTGGTACTGGCAAAGCTCATGGGCAAGCCTATTTGAACCTATGCACAGGTGTGCTCTCTCACCTGTCGTGGAAGACCTTCTTGGTGGCTATCACGTCAGCCAGAAGGATGGGAGAGCTCCAGGCGCTTTCCATCGAGTCTCCTTACCTGGTCTTCCACAGGGACAAGGTTGTCCGCGCCCCCCACCGAAATTCCTTCGAAGGTGGTGTCGGAGTTTCACCTTAACCAGGTGTTGACTCTGCCGGTGTTCTACCCCAATCACACCTCGGAGGCCGAATATAGGCTCCATACTCTGGACCCTAGAAGGCGCAGCTTATTATAAGGCGCGCGGCTGAAATCGGGGAGAGGTTCGCCAGCTGTCTTGTCACCTCACGCTGAAGCCGCATCTGGCAGACCTGTACAGCGGACGATAAGCAGGTGGGTAACCTCCTGCATAGATCTCAGCTATGTGTTGGCGGGCATGGAGCCTCCCAGAGGATAAGAGCTCATTCTACCGCCATACTGCCTTGCATCGGTGGCTGCTTCCAGGGCGTCCCTATCCAGGAAATCTGCAGGGCTGCTACCTGGAAGTCAGCAACACCTTCGTACCCATTACCATCGACCTTGAGTCACGCCGGGATGCTGGTTTTGGGCCTCGGTTCTCCAGTCTCTCTTTCCCAGTAAGCTATATGTGGGGGGGTGTGCGTCTTGCCTCCCTCCTCCCGGAGAACTGCTAGAGTCTGCCAATGGTGTGGATGAACAACATATCCATGTCCTAGAATAGGTTACTCACCTGTAACAGGAGTTCTAGGAATGGTATATCGTTGTTCATCTCTATCTGACCCACCGACGCTCCGCTTCGACGACAACCGAGCTTCCAGCGGGCCAGATCTGGCGTCATGGGGCGGAGCGAGAGTTATACCACCGGGTGGGTGGGAGGAGCAAGCTTGAAGACCTTCCGCAAGATTTAAAGCGGCAAGGATACTGCCAATGAGTGTGGATGAACAACATATACCATTCCTAGAACTCCTGTTGGGGTGAGTAACCTGTATTTTCGAGGCTTTCAGGCTCATTCTTCATGATCGGCATAGATAACGATCGTTGGTTCGGGAGTTCTGGAGATGTCTTGGCGGACAGTAGATGTCCTGGATGGATTCGCACACTGCGTGCGTGTATTGTCTGGCCACAAGCACGATCCCCATGCCAGCAACATTTGTCATACCTTCCATCCATCTATCCTTGAGGATCGTCATGCCCACTTTCTTTTGGGCCATCTGAGTGAAACGGCATCTGCCGGTCAAGTCAAAGGATGCCTGTTGTGTGATCTCCACGGCTGTGGGTTTGCCAAACAGCTAGCGACTTTTAGGGAGGCGGCAGCTCAGGCCGCAGGGCAGTTCTCGTCGACTTTGGCCTTTTGCCACTCTCTTTGGGCTCTTCCTTCACGGGGGCATTTAAGGACTTGTGCCACGCTCTTCCGACTCATGGTCAGGGCCCTCTTGGCTTAGGTCAAAATCTTAAAAGAGTCCAAGAAACAGTCTTGTCATCCATCTTGGGATAGAGAATGTTGTCGGGCGTCAATTCCGATGCCTCTCCTGATCTGGCCTCGGTCAGATCTTCAGCCAGGCCGCTGGCTGTATGTAACCCTGTTGGGCCAATTGGCCAAGATGCAGGTCAAGATTTTTCTCTACCTGGTTGACCCATTGTCACCCAAAGGGGACGATATTACTTTGTCTAGGACTCTGATCCTGACTACGCACCAGGAGGATGGATCAGTCCGCTGACCTGCCGCCTCTGAATTGACCAGGACCTGTGGTGCCCAGGCTCTTGCCAGCACCTCTTGTTGAATCTGGAGCTCTGGCCAAAGCACTTGATTCCCTAGGTTCTTTAAGACAGAGGTTAAATCAAACTAACAGTCAAATATTTAAAGGTTATGGAGCAAGTTTTATTTTCTAATCCTATGACAAGATAGATTTCCTACTCAAGTATAGAATTAAAAGCAGTCCTAATTTACCTGACACAGGTGTTGATCACTCACCATATGCAGGCTATGACACACAGGTTATGGCTTTACACTTCTTCCTTCTCTCTCTCTCTTCCTCCCTTCTCCCTTCTCTTCTCTTCTCTTCTTCTATTCTATTCTATTCTCTTCTCTTCTCTTCTCTACCAACCCAGCACAAATGTGCGGCTTTTATATTCTAGCTGACCTTACTCTTTCAGTGACCACTAGGTCCTTGGACCAATCATGATATTAGAGTATAAGGTTTTACCAAATTTGGCATGTGTCTTAAACTTTAAATTGCTGGCCAATTCGTTAGTTACTGCTAATTACTGCATAGTTATGTCATAGCTAAGGTGTTACAGCCTCCATAATTGGCGAGTGATCACACTGGCCATTAGATGGCAACAGCGCTCCATCTACAATAATAGCTAGTGTCTTTTTTGGCACAGTATGGTTTGTCTTGCATTGAAACATATAATACATTGAATATTATGCCTTATCCTACACAATTAAGTTAAACATACATTTTTCACTTGAATAATTCAATCTGTGTATATATGTATACACACACATAAAAGCATACAGGCGTAATCACAATTTGTACAAAACATTTACACATTGGGTAAACAACATTGACAGACATAAGGTTTTAACTTTTCAGTGGAATTGAGAACAGTCAATTTAGAATAAATGCCTACAGTGTTTAAAGTACCAGAACTATGACTTCTTTTCAGAGCATTTGCATTTATTTGTACAGAGCATCAAGACTTGGCTGTAGTTAAACAGTTTAGTAACAGAAATGGACATCGCCTACATTTATACAGGCGTTAAATTGATTTTACTAAAAGACATTGCATTTATAGTGGTAGCCAGATTTATACAGAGACAATTGAGAGTAATGAAGCTCAACACCATGTACTATATCTCAGAAACACCACAAACACAGACATTAGTTGGTCTAAACATTTGGTTATTAACACATAATCCCAGAAATGACATTTACATGACCAGAAGAAATCAGTGGACCCTGTACTGTTTACTCAACAAACACTGAGAATTGGAATGTTGGGCAGTGATTTCAATTGAGATGTTTCTTAGATATACATTATTGTAAGTAATGCTAAACCTTTGTGATGATTATAGGGTCAGTATTTGCTTGGCATGGACGAAGAAACAGCAGCCATAAAATAACATTTATGAGTAACATCACCTGCTTGTTAATTATACAGGACCCCTCAATCTTTGGTTTTGATCAAAGACATATGTTTACAGATGGGTCCTGTAATTTGGGAAAACAGTCAGTTGCTGATAAAGCTGCTTAACTGGTCCATTCAAAACATTCCTTGACCCCAGATGTTTTCTCCACAGTGAGATTTTGAAAGGTCAGGTATAGTTTATCATCTACCCTGAATATAAGTAAATATAAGCTTTTAGTTTTTACCAGAAAAACAATATGTCGGCAAACACCTTTTATTGGTTTAAACTGAACTGCTGATTAATCCAGCACTCTGAGGCCACCTCACCTGTCCCCCAGCAGTCAAGGTCGAGGTCCTGGTCTTACTTCTGCGGTTGGACGGCTCGCACTGATGTCAGTGCTCCTGGCGCTTTGGGAACCGGGCGCCACCAATGTTCTTTCATCCTTGTCCTCCGTGGGTGAGGAGAGGTTTCAGCGCAAGTTGCCCTGACACTAGGAGGACTTGATGTGGCAACAGTTGGTATTCGCTGGTATGAAGCTTCTGCCCGGCCATTACCTGGCTTTCACTGCAGAGGCTGATACCTTCTCCGACTCTGCAGGAACCCACCATGAAAGCGGTCCTGGCTCGGCCTCTCCCAGCATCTCTGCTGATCCCGGTGGAGATGCCACCAAAACAGCCGAAATCCGGAGCTCTGACCAAGTAGTCTTGGCCAGCCTCAGGTCTCCCCTTGGCTGTCAGTCACTGTCCACGGAGGGTGAGCGGGGATCAGCAGTTGACCCTCTTTGATGACTACTTGAGTCGGAAGGTTCCTCCTTACACTCCTGTCCGTGGAGATGAAGTCGGTTAGGCTCTCTCAGTGGATGAAGGCTATACCTCCTTCACTGGTTTTCTCTGCCTGATCTCAGAATCCACGGGTCTTAATATGGAGCCCATTCAGAAAAGAGATTGGTACCTTCTCACTGAGATCTTGGACCAGGATGACTCCCTGGGAAAGCCTTTCCGGTAACAGAAGCCATTCTTGGCCCTACCTTAGAGCTTTGGCAGCAACCCACCTCCTGCCCAGCACTGTCAGCTCGGATGGCCCTGCAAGTATGGCGTTCCCACCAGGTCCTTTCGGGGTTCAAAGAACATCCTCAGCAATTCTGTGTTCAGGCACTCCAGCAACGTGGGGATGTCAACAAACTGCCTGATAAGGAGTCCAAGAAACTGGACCATTCGGTGAAAAAGGTCTATGCTGCCTCTTCACTCGCCTTCTCCAGGCAAGCTTGGCCTCCTGATGGCCCACTTCTATCACACTCTGTTGGGCACTCTGGTTGAGGTGCTCCCTCATCTTTCAGTGGACCTCCATACTATGGGTAGACAGGTCTGATATCAGGGTCAGGTTGTGGCTAAGCAGCAGCTCCAGACAGCCATGGACATGGGAACTCCTGTGCCCTCTCCATGGCAGCCACAGTCAGACGGCCGCTGGGCTTGGCTGCAGATCTCGACCTTCACAGGCGGACACCCAGCACAAGCTGGTGGATATCCCTTTCCGGCACTGACCTGTTCAGACCCGGGTCGAAAGCACTTCACCCACATTGAGAAGTCCAGTGCTACCCTGAACTCTGTGACATGGGCTCAAAACAGCAGAAAAAGAAGTCCTTTCAGTCTACCTCCACTCCTGCGACCAAACCCATCCTGCCCCAAGTTGGACAGCAGGGTCAGACCTGGTGACCTCAGCGAAGTCAGTGGCCATGGTCATCCATGAAGCCTAGAGGATGAGGCCTTGGTGGTTCTTCAGCTGGACCGCCTTCTCCTCCAAGCCTGCCCAGTGATGGGATGAGGGCATCTCCCTCATGCCTATCACGACAGCCAAGGGTCCTCCTGGGGGCCAGCTCCACCACTTCCTTTCTGCCTGTTTGGCTGTCACCATGGATAGGTGGGTTCTCGGTGGTAAGTCAGGGTCTGCCTCTGAAGTTCAAGCAGTACCCACATTGCTGAGCCCATGCCCCATGAGAGAACACGGTATCTGCAGACACATTCTGTCAGCCCTTCAGGATGACATTGCACAACCCTCCGCAAGCAGGTCGTGGTTCATGTTGTGGACCCTCTGGAGCGCCCAGGGTTTGTCTCCGGTACTTCCTGGTGTCGGAACGTGGACGGGAGCTGGTTCCATCTTAGATCTGTATGACTGAACAAGTTCCTCAAGCCTTGCACCTTCAGGATGGTCACTCTCTCTCAGATCATACCATCACTAGAGCAAAACATGCTAGGGATGTGGTTATGATGTTCTAGCCACACTTACTGGCAGTGTCCTTTCCCTTTAAGATGATGCCAGAAAGTGTTCAAGCTGGCTCCGCCCACCCACCCAGGTGGTAACTTCCCTGCCTGCCCCATGACCAGATCTTCCTTTCCGCTGGAAGAAGCAGGTCCTCCTTTATGCTCCCACGCTGAGTAGGCGGATTTACTTCCAAAACCTTTACAAAACTCTTATGAGTTTGTCTTCAGCTTGATCTCGATCAAGATCGCCATGGATGATAAGTCCGTTCCTCGGTTCCGCCGATGCCCTTGTGAACAGATGATGTCCAGGACTGGACCCAGATGCCATATGCGACTACTAGCTGGGGCACAATCACGACACCCAGGCTTGCAACTTTGTAGTTCTTTTCACCCGAACGCTCTGGAGGACTGTCTCATCGCCTTACAGTGGGCTACTTGGCACATCAGAACCCATCTATCAACTCTAAGGATGCCTGTTGGGTGGTCTCTTTGGCCACAGGGGTCTGCCGAGCAGTCCACGGCCCTTGAAGAGGAGAAGTCCCAGGCCACATCTCACTCCTCTTTGGCCTCCACCTTCATGGCACTTCAGTTGAGCTCGACATTCATGGGCTGCTACAGGGACCCTCAGGGCACAAAGCCAAATCTAAAAAGAGTCCAAAAGGAGCAAGCGAGGACTCTTCAATAATGGGATCAGGAGTGCTTCGGTCAAGGGCCTTGATTCCATGCTCTTCTCAATTTGACTTTGGTAGAATCCATGACCATGGCCACGGCTCCATAGTAACCCCGTTGGGCTTGCTGGCGAGATGCTGGTTGAGGTCCTGGTCGAGATTTTTCTAGCCAACTGACCAGTTGTTGACTGAAGAGGCTGACACTTCCTTGTCCGGGATTCTGGTCCTGACACAGACCATTGGAGGGCCGGATCAGTCCGCTGGCCTGCCGCCTCTGGTCCAGGACCCTGGCCAGGAGGAGCCTTGGAGCTCACCCACTCCCTCCGAGCCCGCGCCTCTCTCCCTGGTGGTCAAAGTCGAGGTCCTCCTCCCATGAGTCAAGCCTGTCCGTACCAACATCGCGCTGTGGCTCTCTGCACCATGGGAAGTGGTGCTGCTACTCATTCTTAATCCTCGACAGCTGAAATCTGGCACTCCAACCAAGGAGTCTCAGCCGGTCTCGGGCTTCCCCATCAGCTCTTGGTCATCATCCTCCTGACCGTCAGCGGGATTCTGGTGGTTGACCACTCTTCAACTCCTCGAGTCAGAGGTTCCTACATACACTTCCGTCAGGTGGTCATGGAGTCAGTCAGGGGTCTATTGATGGATGAAGGCTCTACCTCTTTCACTGTCCTCCTCCACCTGATCTAGGAATCCACGGGTCATAAGATGGAGCCTGTTCAAAACAGGCTTGGTACCCGCTAACCAGATTTTAGACCGGGGAGACTCCCTGGTGAACCTTCCTGGTGGCAGAGGCCATCCTTGGTCCTGCATTGAGCTTTGGCAGCACCCTGCTTCTTGTCCAGCACCATCTGCCCAGATGGCCCATGAGTCTCGGTCCTTAATGGGTCCCTCTTGGGATTCACAGAACACCCTCGGCTGTGAGCTGTGTTGCTGGTTCTGTGCAATGTGGGGGATGTTGACAAGTTGCCTGACAGACAGTCCAAGAAGCTGGACAATGCGGCCAAGAAAGTCTACACTGCCTCTTTCGCTGGCCTCCGCCAGGTGAGCCTTGCCCCCTGTTGGCCCATTTCTCCCATGCCCTGTTGGGCACTTTGGATGAGGTTCTCCTCATTTTCCTGCAGACCACGGCCAAGCAGGTCCTGGACCTTGGGCTGGGCTGTGGCTAACAACAGCTCCAGACAGCCATGGACATTGGGTACTCCTGTGCTCGCTCTGGGCGGCAGCAGTGGCCATGCACCACAGGGTTTGCCTGTGGATCTCAATCTTCACAGCAGATACCCAGCACAAGCTGGTGGATGTCCCCTTCCTAGGCATCGACCTGTTCTGGCCTGGGGTCAGGGTCACCTTACCCACATTGGGAAGTCCAGTGTTACTTTGGACTCTGTGACATCTACCCAGAGGGAACCCAAGGCTCCAAGCAGCAGAAAAGAAGCCCTTTCAGTCCACCTCTGCTCCCCTGCTTCCATGTCCACCCAGGCTGGGCAGCAGGCTCAGGCTCAGGCCTGGTGACCTCGGACGAAGCTTGTGGCCTCAGTCATCCACAGGCCTGGAGGAAGAGGCCCTGGTGGTTCCTCAGCCAGGTCTCCTCCACTTCCAAGTCTGCCCAGTGACGGATGAGGGTGCTTCCATCATGCCCTTCATGCCACCCCTGGGTCATCTCATGGGGCCAGCTCACACGTCCTTTCTGCCTGGTCTGCAGTCACCATGGCCAGGTGGGTTCTCAAGTGGTTGGTTGAGGTCTGCCTCTGGAATTCGAGCAGTACCTGCCTTGCTGAGCCTGTGCCCCATGGGATGACATGGTATCTGCAGACATTCTGTCAGCACTTTGGGACAGCAGTGCCCAGCTCCTCTGCAAGGAGGTCATGGTTCCTGTCGTGGACCCTTTGGAACACCCAGGGTTTGTCTCCAGGTACTTCCTGGTGCTGAAACGTATGGGGTGGGGGTGGGGGCTGGTTCCTCATCTTAGATCTGCATGACCTGAACAAGTTCCTAAAGTCTTGCACCTTCAGGATGGTCACCCTCTTTCAGATCATACCATCACTAGCGTGAAACATTGGTTTTGCTCCCTGGATCTACAGGACACAATCTTTTATGTCCCGATCAGTCCGTCTCGCAGATGGTTCTTTTGTTTCTGAGCAGAGGAACCTCTGCAAGTTCCAGGCCATGCCATTCGGCCTGTCCTCAGCACCCAGGGATTTCAAGTGCATTGCAGTGGTGGCAGCTTACTTGAGGCACCGAGGGGTCCTGGTCTACACCTACCTGGATGACTGACTGGTCAGGTCCCTCAGACAGGAGTTGGAGGCGGTCCAGAGACCTGGCCCTCAGACCTGTGTCTCTCTTGGCCTCCTGATAGCGAGGCCAAGTTGGAATTCATGCCCTTGCAGGTGATTCGCTTCATCGAGGCAGAGCTGACTCTTGCAGAGCAGGGCTTGGCTTCTGGCGTACAGAACGGCTTCGCTCCTCCTTGCCTGTTCATTTCTGGTTGGGCACTTGCGCCCTGCCCGGGACTTCCTGCGCCTGCTGGGTTACCTGGTGGCCTGCACCAGCATGGTCTGATGGGCCCTGCTGAGAATGCACTCTGCAGTGGAGCCAGCCAGCCAGTGATCTCAGCTCAGGGTCACTTCACCAACTGGTCACTGCGACCCAGCAGATGTCGGATGCTCCAGTGGTGGTTAGCTCTCGGAACATCTGCAGGAAGGGATTCCATTTGTCTGCCCAGAGCCGACAGTCGCCCTGACGTCCAATGCCTCTTTCATGGGCTAGGGGTTCCCATCTGGGAACACAGAGTCCACAGGCTCTGGGCTCCTGGGAGTCCCGATGCCACATCAACCTGCTGGAGCTCCGAGCAGTTTGGCTGGTGCTGACTGCCTTTGCTCCATACACTCGGTGTCAGGTTGTCCACGTCCAGATGGACAACACCACGACTATGTACCTCAACAAGCAGGGTGGGGACGACTCCCTACCTTTATGCAAGGAAGCCCATGTGTGGACCCTGTGTGCAGCTTGGAGGCCGATCTCCTGGCCATCCATGTTGCCAGTGTCTCCAACCAGCTGGCGGACACCCCCAGTCATGTGGTGAGGCATCTCACTAGTGGTCTCCTCCACCCAGAGGTTTGCCTCCAGGGAGAATGACAAGCTGAGGCTGTATTGTGCCCACCCCTCAGCAGGGAATGCTGCAGAGGGATGCCATTTGAGGCCATTGACCCCAGGCCTCTTCTATGCCTTTCCTCCACTCCCGTTGATCCAAAAGTGTTGGTCAAGGCCAGGAGGAAAAGCACAGGTGATCCTAGTGGCTCTGGACTGGCCATGCCATTTCTGGTACCCCAGTCTCCTCAGCCTCAGCAGCAGGCTCTTGAGGTGTCTTCTTCCAACTGGACCTGCTGTCCCAGGGAAGGTACTCCATCCAGACCTTCAACCCCTGCACCTGACAGCCTGGTTCCTGAGTGGCTAGAGTTCCGGCTTTGGGTCTCTCCAAAGATGGTTCTCATTGTTATTGAGGCATCTCAGAAGGAGTTGACCAGGAAATGCTATGCCTTCAAATGGAAGAGGTTCTCCATTTGGTGTCGGGGCAAGGGTTGGACCCTCTGTCCTGTCCAGTGGCTAGTATCCTTGACTACTTGCAGTCCTCTCTCAGGCCTTCAGTCGACGATCCTCAAGGTGCACCTGGCAGCCATCTCTGCTTACCAGGCGCAGGCTGGTCAACAGTTGGTGGCGCAGGAGAAGGTGGTCTGGTGCTTTTAAAGGCCTTGACCACATTTCCCTCCAGTGCGTGAACCACCACCACCTTGGAACTTGTTGCTAGTGTGACAAAGCTCATGGGCAAGCCATTCAAACCGATGCAATGTGATGTGTCTCGAGGACTTCCGTTGAGCCGCCTAGAGGAATGCAGCCTTGAGAGATGTTCCGCTGGGCCTCACTAACAGACCCTCAAAATCAGAGCAATACGATAAAACTTAAAAATCATTAAGAGGAGTCGAGAAGTGAATGGGAGACAGAAAAAAGAGAAAACCCCTTTAGCAGCAGCTAAACAGTCTAAACAGCCAATGACTCACTGGCTGCTACTTCGCCTGGTAGACATGGCGGAATCCCTCACCGATCCCAGTGGACAGCCCAGCAATGCAGCAATCCTGGCTGAACTTAAAGGCTTCAGAGATGAAATACTGAATTGACCACAGAATTAAATCAAATTAGCCAGAAAGTAACAGACCTGGAGACAGCACATACGGAA
Organism: Neoceratodus forsteri; assembly: GCA_016271365.2. Taxonomy (NCBI): domain Eukaryota; kingdom Metazoa; phylum Chordata; order Ceratodontiformes; family Ceratodontidae; genus Neoceratodus; species Neoceratodus forsteri. The sequence continues at coordinate 334,148,411 of CM057449.1, forward strand.
TTGATGCCAGAACTGATAGTTTAGAAAGAGTGGTGGTACACTTGTTAAACAAACAAAAATGTTAAATGACAAATGTGAAGACCTTGAAAATAATCTGCATATCTATGGTGTTCCGGAGGACGAATGGAGAGATATGCTACATTTCTGGATACTTTGCTCAGAGAAGTTCTCCAACTTGACCTCTACTAAATTGAAATTGAGAGAGCTCATAGAGCCCCTCACCTCAAGCCACAGCAGTCCAACCAGAGGCTGTGCTCTATAGTGCTTAGGTTGCTGAACTATGCTGTAAACAGCAGCTACTGACATGAGCGTGATAATGAGAGATGTACAGTACAAGGAAATGGCACCTGTATTTTGATAATGATTACTCCCCACAGATAGCAGCCAGAAGGAGAGCATATGCACCGCTTCTTAGAGTTTTAAACAGCAGCAATTGAAGTTCTTACACCTTATCCTGCAAAACTCACCATCATGTTCCCTGATGGCCCGTAGACATTCAAACTCCAAATGAAGCAGCAAAGCTATGTAAATCAAGAACATTATGGTGGCTCAGACATTTACAACAGATCCACAGGACCAGGAGCTGCAAATTCAAGGAACTTTGGGATATGGCACAGGCAGCACAATCCAGAAAAAGGCAAGGTCTTTCAACATTACAAGATGTAAAAAAACTACTCCACAAGTTTCCCGAACTGCTCCAGACTGACTGCTCAACTAAGGACACTGGTAACTAAGGCTATCCTAGAGGAGAGCCATTGTCTACTTTTGAACTTGGGGACTTTGATTGTGAGAAAAAGCAGACTGGCCTGGGGAAATGTGGGGACATGACATAGATGTTGAGGTCACAAATAATGTTTTATTTCTTACACCTTCTTCAGAACAGGTCTGTAAGTGTTTATGGGGATGAAAGGGATAAAAGAAACAACTGAGACAGCAAAGTAAGGGTTGAGGTAATATAAACCCTCCCTCCCTGTATTCACCCCCCAACTCCACCAGGCACACTTTTTATTTAATATTAAGCTCCCTTTCCTATCAGGAAGTCTCTCCAATGTTTCGGGACCCAGGGAGATAAAACACAAGGAGCATAACCCCATATATGAGGCAATAGAATAACATGCCTTACTCTAGGCAGTGGCAATGTGCAGATCCCCTGTACGCAGCACTCAGAGCAAAGACATCTTCGCTGGGCGCATGCTGTTCGCAGCCGTGGACACTGTTGTATTTTCATGGCGCTGGGGCCCACGCTGATCTGTGAGCCACCCCACAGGAAAACAACATTCTTTCCTCACAGGAGGGAGTAGAGATCCCTCCCTACTTTGGGAGCCATTATCCTGTTTAATAGTTTTTGCTGTAAATAGTTGGTTATGCTGATGTGACATGGGAGATTTGTAATGGAGGAACAGCTGAAACTATCTTCCCACTGTTGTCATGCTCAGATAGCTTGGTTATATTTTCTGTACTAGTCATTAATATGGCTTTATCTACCTCACCATATGCTTTGGACTATTGAACCAGGACACTTAGTAGTCAGCAATTATTATCTTCAGCGGGCAGTTTTGTTTGAAATGTTAATGGTTGTAAGTTGTCATACTGCCCTGCCTTATGGGTATGCAATATTATTTGAATTTCCATACTTATTGGAAATAATGGGCGCTGAGGATCTAGTGGTACAAGAAGTTGAGGAATTACTAGTAATACTGAGGCACTTTGTGAATTTATCAAATGTGTTGAGGGTCATTGAAAGCAAATAACACAGATTGAAGAGAGGGGAGGAATTCCTAGAATTTTAGGATTACATTATCAAATAGATAAGATTTTATATAGTCCTCATGGGTAAACTGCCTTTATTTTTATCACTAAATATTAATGGGATTCATAGTCCTGTTAAACGGTCTCGATTGTTACAGTTTATTAAGAGCATAATCCGGAAATTATTTTCTTCCAAGAAACACACTTGTCGGCCTCAGAACATGAAAATTCACAAAGTTGGGATTTCCACAGTAATAGCCTCTTCACATAGCTCAGGTCTTAGAAGGGGAGCGTTATCCTAATTAGGAGGGGGGACCTTTTGACCGGCAAGATGTAGTTATTGATCCAGAAGGAAGGTATGCCATTGCCAATGGCAAACTATATGGACACCCAGTAACCATGGTTTCTGTGCACTTCCCACCAGGGACAACAAAGAATCTATCGCAGGAAATTTTTTCCCAGCTTCTAGAGTCCTCCAGGGACAGCGACTTAAATACCACTCTGAATCCTGCAAAGGATATTTCACCACCTCCTCACTGAACTAATCCTTTCCAAACTATCTAAAGGAACACTTGCTTCCTTGGGCATAGTAGATGTCTGGCGCTTGTTTCCCATCCCAAAGAGAGTACACTTACATGGCCCTGGGAACAGGGGTGGCATCAAGACTCAAATATACATTCACAACTACAGAGCATTTAGAGACATTAAAAGATGTCTGGCATGGAGTGACTTTTGTCAGACCATGCTCCAATATATATACATATATATGTAGGAGGTGGATCAGGGAGGGCAGTGGACATGGCCTATCTGGACTTCAGGCCTTGACACTGTGCCACATAGAAGACTATTACACAAACTGGGGAATATGGGTGTGGGCAGGACAGTAGTGTGGTGGGTAGGTAACTGGCTGGGTGGCAGGACACAGAGGGTGGTGGTAAATGGCTGTCACCCACAGAGGGAAGAGTGACCAGTGGGGTACCACAGGGATCAGTGCTGGGACCGTCCTATTCAACATCTTCATCAGTGACATTGCACAGGATATAGAAGGCAGAATTTCACTGTTCGCTGATGACACAAAGCTCTGTAACAGAGTAGACACACCAGAGGGTGTAGACAGAATGAGAAGGACCTGCAGAAACTTGAAGAATGGTCAAGGGTTTGGCAGTTGAAATTCAATGCAAAGAAGTGCAAGATAATGCATATGGGGCACAAAACCCTGGCACAATATATCAGTTGGGGGTGAGGATATAGCATGCACCAAGCAGGAAAGGGATCTTGGGGTTGTCATCTCTGATGACCTCAAGGTAGGAAACAGTGTGACAAGGCATCAGGTAAAGCAAATAGGATGCTGGGATGTATAGGCAGGGGCATCACCAGCAGGAAAAGGAGGTCATAATTCCGCTATACAAGACACTAGTGAAGCCCCACCTGGAGTACAGTGTACAGTTCTGGAGACCATACTCACGTAAGGACATAGACAGAGTAGAGAAGGTTCAGAGGAGGGCAACAAAGATGGTGCATGGGTTGCATCACAAGTCCTATGAAGACAGGTTGAAGGAACTGAACATGTACTCCCTGGAGGAGAGGAGGAGAGAGGGATATGATAGAGACATACAAGTATCTTACAGGGAGGAACAGGGTGCAGGAAACACTATTTTAAGCAAAAAGATGTTTCAGGACTAGAGGGCATGGGATGAAGTTGGAGGGAGGGACTATTCAGAGGAAACATGAGAAAGAATTTCTTCACAGAACGGGTGGTGGACAAGTGGAACACCCTGCCAGAGGAAGTGGTGGGGCTGAAACAATCACGGGATTTAAGAATGCATGGATAGACATAAAGGAATTCTAGAGGTGGTAAGGGAAATAGACTTCTAGGAAAACAAACTGAACTTACAAGCTCAAATGGGCAGACTAGGTGGCCATAGGCCCTTATCTGCCGACACTGTCTATGTATCTATGTATATACAGAATTTGAATTAAGAGGGGACATAAGACATCATTTTGGTGCCTCAACCTGATGTACCTCAGAGACCCGGGTTCTGTCAGCTAGTCAAAGATGGGGTCCCGTATCCTCAGGAAAATTCCAGCTCGGTTGTTCCTGCAGTGATTATGTGGACACCCTCAAGAATGTACTGGAGGAAAGTCATTGCCTATTCTTCTAAAACAAAAACATAGGGAGAGGGAGGCCAAAATGACTTTACTCCAGGCAGAATTAAAAGAAAACAGGCCCTATGTGCCCAGGGAGACAAAACAGTAAAGCCACAGCTCCTGCTTCTAAAACAGAAAATACAGAAGCATATAGATCAAGCAATTGAACAGCAGTGGTTTTACTTGAGACTATTAGCACACAAGGAGGCCCAAAGGGAGCAAGAAATTTAGCTTTTAAACTTAGGATGCAGAAGGCTAGAACCTGTGTTACAGCCATGCAAAACCCGATAACAGGAATTGAAAACCACCCATCGGCAGTCCGACAAATCATGGCAGCATATTACCAAACCTTATATAAGGCAGACCCACCTATCCCGACTGGTCAGATAAAGAACTATTTAAATAGATTAAACCTTCCAAAACTGACCCCATCCCATGTGCAGGCTCTTAAAGCCCCTATCATTTTACCAGAGATTGAGAGAGTACTACAGAAAGCTAAAACACAGAAAGCACCAGGACCGATGGTTATCCATTAGAGTTTTGTAAAAAATATTTTAAGAGGAACTAGTGCCACCACTTTTGAAAGCCATGCATGAGGTACAGGCTGGGGACCCCCCTCCGCCCTCTTGACAATATGCAGTAATTTCTGCAATTTTAAAGCCAGATAAAGACCCCAAATACCCCTCATCTTATAGACCGATTTCAATGCTACAGTACATTTTGATTACAAAGTATATATGTCCATCTTAGCCTCCCGCCTGAAAAATATCCTCCTTCAGTGATTGACCCTGATCAGGTGGGCTTTATTAAAAGCCGACAAGCTCATGATGTCCACCGCACATATCTCCTTAAAGAATATGCTGCCAAAAGATCTATCCCAATAGCATTAATTGGATTAGATGCTGAAAGGCATTTGACAGGTTGCCTGGCCCTTTTATGGGCAACCCTGTCCTGCTTTGGATTTCACAGGAATTAATCCAACAATTACAAAATATATATAAAACCCCAAAGCATACTTAAAATTGGATGGCTCTTTATCAGACCCTTTTTTCTTTCTTTCAGAGAGGTACTCACCAGGGATGCTCTTTGCCCCCTTATTATTTATGCTTTTACCTTGAGCCATTAGCTCAGGCAATTAGACAACTCCCAGAGATTCAGGGAATACCCATGGGAGGCAAAAGGTATCAAATTTCATTATTTGCAGACAACATTCTCCTATCCCTGTCATCCCCAGAAAATCAATCCCGAAACTCTGGGAGCAGCTGAAATTTTGGGAGATGTCCGGATATAAAATTAATCAACAAAAACAGAAGTATTACTATGTGATTATACTCTCCAGTAAAAAAAGAGCCTACCTTTTAAGTGGTACAAACAATCGATGCATTATCTAGGAATACGTTTAACTAAAAATCCAATTCATTTGGACATGGCTAATTTTGAACCCTTAACTCAGAACCTCACAGAAGATCTTACAAAATGGTCCCATATCCCACTAAGCTTCTTGGCATATATAGAAACTATAAAGCAAAACACATTTCCGTATATTATTTTTCTTGCAGACCTTCCCCATCATGCCTACCTCAGTTTATTTTCAGTCTTGGAACAGACTAATATCTCAGTTTATTTGGCAAGGTAAGCCCCAGAATTCGCTACACTTTGTTGCAGTTGCCCAGAGACGAGGGAGGCTTGAACTTGCCAAACCTCGAATATGCCTGGGCTTCTTATCTGAGATTGCTTCTTCCTGGCTTAATCCCACTTATGGTATGCCCTGGAAACAATTTGGCAACGACCTGGAGTGATATCTTTGATTTAACAGATTATTTGTTTGGCTGTCCTCCTGGTTGTCTTCCCTGTCAAGTCAAATTTCCCTCAATGTACTGCAGAGGTCTTTAAACAGTGGGCGAGATAGTCAGTAAAAACTCACCCCCATGGAGGCATTATACCTCAGATCTCTGGCGGTTAACAGCTCATTCCCCCCGAATGCTGTTGATAAATCAGTGTTACAATGGTATAAATATAATCTTAAATATGTATCACAGTTAATAAGCCCAGGAGGCATACATTCCTTTGCCCAACTCCAGTCATTATATAAACTTCCACATGGCCAATAACATAAATATCTTCAGTTAAAATCATATCTGCAGCCTTTTGAAGAGGCCCTTGTGGCAGTTGCAGAGAATCCCCACAAATAATAAAATTACTCCATTCCCAAATAAGGGAACCAGTATGGAGCACCTCATAAGTGCTGCCTGTACAGCCTTGGGTGAGAAACCTAAGGAATCCACAGAAACCATCCGACTTCATTGGTCACAGGAACTGGGGCAGATGTCCCGAAGTCAGTTGGAGGACCGCCTCTGAGCTGATGCTGAAGGCTTTGAGATCTCCTATTGGAGGAATATGCAGGAAGTTGAGATATATATATATATATTTCCGTACTCCCACAGTCGTAGCTAAATTTACAGGGGACCCCGAGGAAAGTGTTGTGGAACTGTGGGGCCACCCAGGCAGATCAAACCCATATAATGTGGGAATGCGAATTGTTGGGCCCTTACTGAGGGAAGTTATCCAGGAACTTGTGGCAATCTACATATTCCAGATCTTTTCACACCTGGGTTCATTTTAATGGCCACAACTCCATTTGGGTTAAAAGTAGATAATCCACATATCTGCAAATCACCTTGATGATATTGGCAGCAAAAGGTAATAACCAGACTCTGGGGAACGGAATAATTACCAACCAAAGGGGCATGGCTGGCTCAGGTGAGAGAAATATATGGTCTGAGAGGATGGCGGCCAGAATGAGGATAGAGTAGAAAATTTTGATCTCAGGTGGAGAAATGGGTTTCACACCAAGTAACCACATACTCTTTATACTTTGAATGTAATTAACTTGGGTAACTAAAAGATTGTGCACTGTTTTCTGAAACCCTCTGAACATAAATGTATCCTACAAAATGTGATATCTACTGAATTTTAATTTAAGCTGAATAACTTGCCGCTGTATTAACTCTGTCTATGGAAATGTACATGATCCTCGAGCCTAATACATTTTTTTTTATTATTGTAAACAGTTGTGATGCATCTCACCTGTCCTGGAAGACCGCCTTCTTGGTGGCTATCATGTCAGCTAGAAGGATCGGTGAGATCCAGGTGTGCTCGTGCAGTCTCCATACCTGATCTTCGTAGGACAAGGTTGTCCTTCACCCCAACCTCAAGTTCCTCCCGAAGGTTGTGTCTGAGTTTCACCTGAACCAGGTGATTAATCTCCTGGTGTACTTACCAGCCACACTCTCAGAGGCTGAGCACAGGCTCCATACATTTGACCTGCAGTGAGCACTCTGCTGGAGCTCGGGAGAGGTTCATCAGCTGTTTGTCACCTACGCTGAAGCTTCATCTGGCAGACCAGCAGCTAAGCTGATGATTGGCAGGTGGATTGTATCCTGCATCGACCTCTGCTAAAGGTTGGCAAATAGGAGCCTCCCGTAGGGTTAAGGGCTCATTCTACCCTTTATACCGCTGCTTCAGTGGCTGCTTCCAGGGATGTCCCTATCCATGAAATCTGCAGGGCTGCTACCTGGAAGTCGCACACACCTTCATTTCCACTACCACATCAACCCTGAGTGGACGCTGGGATGCTGGTTTTGGGGCCTTAGTTCTCCAATCTCTGTCCCCTAAATAGGGGTGTGTGCCTTGCCCCTCCTCCCAGAGAACTGCTAAGTCTGCCAGCAAGTGTGGATAGAACATCATATCCTCGCCTCAGAAAAACAGGTTACTCACCTGTAACAGTAGTTCTAGGAGTGGTATAGGATGTTCAACCACACTTGTTGGTATCTGCTTCTTCTTTAAGAATTCACCAGAATGTCTTCAAGCTGACTCCTCCCACACACCCGGTGGTAACTCCTCAGCTCCACCTTGTGACGCTAGATCTTGCCTGCTGGAAGCAAAAGGTGCGCCACAGCCAGGGAGGTTGGTGGGTTTGTGTGGATGAACATCATATACCACTCCTAGAACTACTGATTTTACTTGAGAAACAGCTCTTGCAGCAGATTACACCATTAGGACTAAAGCCGCAGGCGCCAGGACCCCACGGAAATTTTCTAGCTAGCACTATCCAGCGGGACTGCCCCAGCGTCAGCCCTTCCCCGACATCAGGCATCATATAAAAGGGCGGTCCCCAGAATCACCAGCATCAGCCTCACGGTCCCACTCTAGCGAACGACGCCTAGAACTTTCAAAGTTTTACCTCTAAATGTCAGCATCTCCAACTCCTTCCTCAGAAGGACGCCCTCCAGGTGTGCCTGTGGCAAACAGATCCCTTTCGAGATCTACACTCATCCTGTCTGTGGTGCTTAGACCGGAACACAACACCAAAGGCCTGCTCCTTTTGCCAGCGGTTCAATAGTCGCACCCGGATCCACCGCCAGAAGACACTTCAGGGGTTCCTCTTGAAGAAAAGTTGAAAGCATGGACAAAGACCCTGCCTCCAGAGGTGAGTGTACCTCTAAGTCCCATAAGCACCTGGACAAGCATCGGGAGAAGGCCAGGTCCAGATCCCTAACCGGCCTCGGACTCGCACACCAGCTCAGGCTCCACGACTCAGACCGCTGTCCCTCAGGGCTCGCTCTCAGCCCCCTCCAGTAAAGGTTAAGTCTTCAGGCAGCACTTGGCTTCTCTGCATCCCATCAAGACTTCCAGGCCTTGGCTTCCTCAACACCTCCCGGCCTCCTCGAGTCTTCAGACCATCACCAGTCCAAGTCCTCTTCAAAACAAGTTTCCTCAGAGAGACGCTGGACTCGACACCAGATTGGCCTCCCAACCTCCTAGGGTCCGGATCCCTTCCCAGGAAGACTAGGACCTGACGTCCCTAAACGGACGATGGACCCAAGCGGGCTACCGACTTTCATCGGTTAAACGCCCATCGGACCAGACGCCAGCTACACCCAACATCGGCTAAGCACCCGACATCAGTGAGACGCTCACCGAGCTGAAGACTGCCTCCCGCCACCGTAGACAGCGGTCACTGGGACTCTACAGAGGAGAACCTGACGTTGCCTGATGACCAGGCAGGCGACAGTGAGGACGCGGGCTTCACAGGAGCCTTCGCCAACCCGCGACGCTTCTTGACCCAACGCCGATACCGCGACAGACCACCGATGCCAGGTCCGTCGTCCGCAAGGAATATTCAGGAGGTCAAAGATCTCTTCACCTTTGGTGGGACACAATAAAGAAGGACGTGATCCCAGAAAAACCTCCTCTACTCCCCTCCTCCTCCTCCACCGCAGGGGCCAGCAGGAAGACCACCGACCCCAAGGAATCTACTCCACCTCCTAGGGAAGATCCAAAGAAGGCCCCTTCAAGATCTCCCTCAGGGTCTCCCAGTCCTAAGTGACCCAGACATCGACTGTTCACTCCGCAGGGGATGATTCTAGACCTGACACCTCAGATACCTCCAGGTCTCCGTCTCCAATCAGCATCCCATCATCTGACCCACAAGGCCTGCCCAGGTCACCTCGGATGATCCTCTTTTTCCGAAATCATGAGGCATATCCAGGAGAACATGGGATGGGATTCGGAGATCTCGACCCGAGAGACAGCGCCTATTTCGTACCTTGACCAGAAGGACCCTAAGCCTATGGTGGTACCACCCTTGGTAGACACCTTCGGGCGTCACCAGGCTTTGTGGAGGCGTCTGCACTCCACCCCCACGGTGCGAAGAAAGCTGACCACCTGTACAGGGCCCTGTACTTGGCGCAACAACCCCTGGCTGATTCCTTGGTCATTATGGCCTCCCATGATAGGTCTCAATGACCACAGCATCTGAGTACACAGCCACGGACCAGGAATCCAAGCAGTTGGATGCCCTGGGAGGTGCATGCATGCAGCTGCTACATGCTCAATCAGGTCACTGAATTGTCTGACTCATATGGTTCAGTTTCAGAATGCCCTGTGGGAACAGGGTCAGGACCTGGTTGACAAACTACCGGATGGCGAGCAGAAGGTGGAGCTCTTGAACCTCCTCTGCACAGGGTCAGACGTGGGGACCCAAGTGTTAAGAGTCAGATGTGATTCTGCAGACCTGGCTGCCAGGGGTGTAGCTTCAGGCATCTGTCTCCAGAGACACCCTGGCTCTGTCTCTGGATTTACACCGACATACAGAAGAGTATCCTGGACGTCCCTTATAATGGATAGGTCCTGTTTGGTGAACCCTCTGAAAGGTCATCACCAAGCTTCAGGACACTGGGAAGGCAGTAAGGACTGTACAGGCCATGTACAGACCCAGAACTGTTTCGCGGCCAACAACGATAGCAGCCACATTCCGGCCAGCAGCAAAGGGCACCTTCCACCGTAAGGGCCAACCTAAGTCTTCCCCAGGCCAAGGTCACGGTATACCAAACCAGCCCAGCCTGCAGGAGGTAATGCTGCCACAGCATGACTCCTTCCCGCCCCGCCCCTCCCTAGATCAACGGGTAGAAAGGCCGGGTCGCATCGCCGCGACTTTTCAGGGTGGCAGTCGATTACCGCCAACCGTGGGTCCTTCAACTGGTCGAGAGGTCACTTTATAGAATTCCTCGACCACCCACTGTCAAGACCTCCCCTGCTTTCCCGCTATTCGGGTCAGCATGCACTGCTCATACAGCAGGAGGTGCTCACGCTCTGGGAAAGAAAGCTATAGAGCACATACCAAGGAACCAGAGAGGTGCAGGTTACTATTACCACTTCTTTTCTGGTTTCCAAAAGACAGGGGTCCTCCGTTCGATACTGGATCTCAGCCATTTCAACGCTTCGGTCCTTTACAAATGCTTCCACATGGCGACCCTTCCGGTTTGATACCCATGCTCAAGCAGGCGCCTTCCTAGCATCCTTGGACATGCAGGATGCCTACCTGCACATACCCATAGCTCGAGTGCACAGGAAGTTCTTGCGCTTCAAATTTCTAGGTCGCCATTATCAGTTCCAGCCCTCCCTTCGGACTGTCACTCGCACCTCGAGTGTTTATGAAGTGCATGGCAGTCGTAGCAGCGGCTCTAAGGAGACAAAGCCACTCGTGTTCCCCTACCTGGACGACTGGCCCTCATGGTACCATCTCGGAGGCTCTGATGTCCGAATTCACTGTACTTAGTCCCTGTTCGACGCTGGGCATCATTATCAATCAGGAGAAGTCACACCTGGTTCCGTCCACAGAATCTGCAGTTCATAGGTGCAGTTCTGGACACCATCCAGGGAGAGCTTTTCTGCCCCAGGACCGAGCAGAACACATCAGATCCTCATCAGGGACATCTTGGCAAAAAGACTGTCCCAGCCAGACTGGTCCTTTGCCTGCTCGGACACATGGCTGCAGCCATTGCAACAGTCCCGCTTAGCCCGCCTTCAGATGTGGGTAACCCAGTGGATGTTATGGGTTCAATGGGATCAGAAGCAAGACCATTTGCAACTTCCAATTCAGATCACGAATGCGTAATCCGGGATTGGCACTGGTGGCTAGATTTAAAGCACCTGTCAGCGGGGGTCCCCTTCATTCGCTGTCTCTGATTGTGACACTCTCCACAGATGCCTCAGGGTTCGGTTGGGAGCACACCTCGATGGGGTCAGGTCTCGGGGCTCGTGGACACCCCAGGAAGCTCATGTCCACATAAATATTTTGGAAATGAGAGCAGTTCTTTATGCCCTGCAGGCCTTCCAGTCGGAGATCCCACCGGTACTCTCCTGTTACAAACAGACAATACCGCGTGATGTATTACCTCAACAAACAAGGAGGCACCCATTTCTACCTGCTTTGCAGGGAGGCCATGAGGGTGGGATTGGGTCCTACAACATGGCGCAAACCTTATTGCTGTTCATGTCCCAGGAGTGGACAACATCATCACAGACAGCCTCTGCCGCCTCAGGCCAGAGTCCACGAGTGGGAACTGCTCCAGGAGGGTAGTAGAGGATCTGTTTCACAGATGGGGCACACTAGAGTTTGACCTTTGTGTCCCCATCCAATGCAAAACTGCCCAATTTCTGCTCGCTAGATCCAGGGCCTGGTGTTTTCTGGCAAGATGCGTTGTCCCTCTCCCTGACGGGCAGATTCCTCTATGCTTCCTCCTTCCCGTTGATCCAGAGGGTCCTTTTGAAACTCCGAGAGAGCAGGTGATGTTGATATTTATCGCGCTTTTGGCCCAGAAAGATTTGGTTCCTCTACTACACCAGCTGTCCCAGGAACCTCCGGTGCCTCTGCCAATCAGCTCTCACTTATTGTCCCAGGAGGCAGGTTCTTTGGTCCATACGACCTTCGCCTCTGAACCTGCACGCCTGTCTCCTACAGACGTAGCTATCATGCGGTATTGAGGTCTTGCAAGAGGTAGCAGATGTTCTAGCGGCTGCTAGAAAACCGCCACTATGCTACATACGCCATGAAATGGCGAGACTTTGCCTCTGGGCTCAAGCATGAGGACTTTCCCGATGGATTGTCTGGAAAAGTCGGTCCTGGACTACCTCCTGTCTCTCTTCCAGGCAAGCTTGGCCTATCCTCTATTAAAGTACACCTTTGTGCCATCTCAGCCTATCATACACCTATAGGCCGATGTCCCATAACTCAGTTGGACACAGCACGAGCCTTCCTGAGAGGTGTTCTCACTTTAGACCTCCGATTAAGGATCCTATTCCTACATGGGATTTACCCTTTGTCCTGGAGCAGCTCATGCTGCCACCTTTTGAACCAGCCGTGATTGAGAGCCACGCCTCCTAACATGGAAGACGTTATTTTTAGTTGCCGCTACTTCAGCCAGAAGGATTTCTGAACTTCACGCACTGATGTGCAAAGAACCTTATTTGGTTTTTCACCAGGACAGGGTGTCCCTAAGGACAAATCCAAAGTTTCTACCTAAGGTGGTCTCAGCTCTCACCCTCAATCAGGACATCGACTTACCAGTGTATTTTCCTAAATACTCTAATAGAGAAGAGGCCCTGTTGCACACTCTTGATGTGCATAGGTGTCTGATACTACCTGACCAGAACCAGGCACCACCGTGAAATCTGATCAGCTTTTCTGCCTCCTTCGCCCATAGGATGATGGGAGCTCCGTTTCTAAACAATCGCTGTCCAGGTGGCTCATCCACTGTATCATGTTCTGTTACCAGAAGCGTAACAAACCTTTACCAGGCACCGTTAAGGGTCATTCCACAAGGGGTGCTACCTCCTTTGTGGCCATGAAGACATGTCCACTTCAGCCATCTGCGAGCAGCTACTTGGAGCACTGTGCACACCTTTATCAGGCATTATAGCCTAGATGTTGCATCACGCCTAAGAGTTGGTTTTGGTCTAGCAGTCCTTCAAGGACTCCTATCCTAGGCTTCAGTCCAACTCGCGATCTCTACCTAGCCTCCTCCCACTCAAGTAGGGATTTCAGTATTGCTTGGGAATCAGTCCTAATGGTGTTACCTGCTGCAAGAGCTGTTTTTGAAGTAAGATAGTACAGTTATGTAAGAACTTACTGTAACAGTAGATCTTCGAGAACAGCTCTTGCAGCAGGTAGTTTCCTCCCACTATCCCCTCTAGAGCAGGGGTTCTCAAATGGTGAGGCCAGCCTCCTGGGAGGCCCCAGCCTGTTCAGGGAGGCTCAAGCAAGTCTGAAAAGTACTGTATTTAAATTTAGAGTTTTATGTATTTTGTGTGAAGATATGAAGCAAACTGAAAGAGGATAATAGTAGGTGAATTGTATGTATTTATTTACTAATAGGTGGCAAGGGAAGGTGAATGAAAGGCTCATTTCAGGTGTACCTAGGAAGGGTAGAGAGTGAATACATTTCAAAAGGCAACTGTAAAACAATCAAGAAATACACAACAAACAATAGTGCAAACAAATATGAACAATAAACTAATAATGAGTGGTGGTAATTAATCAATTTGTAGCCTAATGGCAGACCAGCCCAATATAAGGGTTGAGCACAGAAGTGCTAAGAGCAATAGCAGGAAGGAGCAAAGTAATCCCTAAGAAGTTACTTAGGAGCAGGGAAGGATGGGGAGAGGCGAAGTATGTAGGAAGGTTATTTCATATAGAGATGAAACAGAGAAAGCAGTCTGACCCATGACAGTACTGCAACAAGGAGTAACAATGGTTCAAGAATTAAAATAGCAGAGTATGTAGGTTGGCCTTGGGGTGGGGGTTACAAGCTGAATAATAATATTTGTTTATTTTTTGTTATTCAGATAACACCTTTGATCACAGGTGCTCTTTTCAAAGGTTCCACATCATTATAAGACAAAGAACTGAATGTGAGCCAAGTACTCAAAGGGATTTCAATTTATTCATGGTGTACTGCAGTACAGTATGTTAGTTTTCTTTGGGAGGCCCAAGATTATTTCAATTTTGGGGAGGCTCAAAATCTTTTCCATGGATTTGGGAGGCTCACTGTGACAAAGTCTGAGAACTATTGCTCTAGAGGTAGAGTTGTTCTGATATCTCTTTTCTAGGATTAGGTGTTTCTAACACCGCCTGAATACCTTTTGATGGCGGATCCTCAGTCTCCACTTCTGATGTCATCTAGCGGCCGGAGTCTCGTGGAGAACTGGGGATTCTGGAGGACCGCCTCTTTATATGATGCCTGACATCGGTGGAGGGCCGACGTCAGGGGCAGTCCCCACTGGATACTGCTAGCTGAAGTATCCTCTTGGGGTCCTGGCGCCGCCGGCTTCAGTCCTAATGGTGTAACATGCTGCAATAGCTGTTCTCGAAGATCTGCTGTTATGGTAAGTTCTTACATAACTGTACTTTACAGGCGAGTAACCTGTTTTTTGTGCTGTTGGTAGCAGGCCTATTTTCAGCTCTCACGAGTAGTCCCAAGCAGTTTTAACAAATGAACAGTTGAATCTGAAAGAACCTTAAAACTGAAGGTGGACAAAGCAATGGGCCTGATGGATTCATCCCAGAATTCTAAAAGAACTAAGGGAGGAATTAGTGACACCACTGACTACCCTGTTTAACAAATCATGGAGGATGGGGTGGTACCCGAGGACTGGAGGAGGGCAGATGTGATCTCTTCACAAAAGTGGGAGCAAGGGTAGAAGCAGGAAACTACAGACCTGTTAGTTTAACCTCAGTGGTAGGAAAAATGATGGAATCACTTCTGAAGGAAAGAATTGTCGAGCATCTAGAGGCCGGAGGGGCACAGGACCCAAGGCAGCACGTTTCACACATGGGAAGGTCATGCCAGACAAATCTGATAGATTTCTTTGACTGGGTGACCAAAGTAGTAGATCAGGCAGGGCTGTGGACATGGTCTACCTAGACTTTAGCAAGGCATTTGACACAGTCCCACACAAAGATTAATATACAAGTTAGCTAGCCTGGGAGTGGTCCCAAGATGACAGCCTGGGTAAAAATTGGCTGGAGAATAGGACACAGAGAGTAATAGTAAATGGAGTCCACTCTGAAGAAAGGGGTTACTAGTGAGGTACCACAGGGTTCAGTATTAGGGACCGGTCCTCTTCAGTGTCTTTATAAGTGACATTGCAGAGGGACTGGAAGGAAAAGTATGTCTCTTTGCAGATGACACAAAGATCTGCAACAGAGTTGATGCACAAGGTGGGGTGGAAAGGATGAAAAGGGACTTGGCAAGGTTAGAGGAATGGTCAAATGTATGGCAGCTTAGATTCAAAGCTAAGAAGTGCAAGGTAATGCACCTGGGAAACAAAACCCAAGGGAAGAGTACACAATGGGGGAGATACTAACAACAACAAAATGGAAAGGGACCTGGGGGTAGTCTATCAGATGACCTAAAGGTGGGCAAGCAATTGAGAGGGGCAGCAAGGAGGGTTGGGGATACTGGGATGCATAGGGAGAGGCATCACCAGTAGAAAACAGGAAGTTATTATCCCTCTGTACAGACAGCTGGTCAGACCCCATCTGGAGTACTGTGTGCAGTTCTGGAGACCCAGTCTTCGAAAGACATAGACAGGATGGAAGCTGTCCAGAGGAGGGCAACTAAAATAGTGCAGGGTCTGCACCAGAAGACATATGAAGAGAGACTTAATGAGCTTAATATGTATAGCCTCGAGGAAAGGAGGGAGAGGGGGGACATGATAGAAACTTTCAGGTACCTCAAGGGAATCAACAAAGTCCAAGAGGGTAGCATCTTTCAAAAAAAGAGGTGCAAGAGCAGCGAAGCAATTTGAAGATAGAGGGGCGGCTCAGAGATAATTTAAGGAAGTATTTTTTCATAGAGAGGGTTGTGGATGCATGGAATGGCTCTTCCGGAGGAGGTCGTGGAGTCAAAAACAGTGTGGAATTCAAGTATGCATGGGACTGTCATAAGGCAATTCTAGGGGTGGGGGTAGAAAGAAGTAGGCTGCTGGTTAACTAGGATCTGCAGCTTATCCAGTAGGCAGGGAAATGGGCAGACTGGGTGGGCCAAGGTCCTTATCTGCCATCAAATTCTATGTTTCTATGAATCCTAGTACCTGTGCATTACATCCAGAATGGGGAGAATAACCTCACAGTACGGGACACCATATAGTAATCTTTATACCAAAGGGCCATAAACCCTGTGGTCACGACCCTGTGCAGTTACCTCACATATTGGACTAGGAAGCCCATTAACACCACTGTTAAGTGGGATCCTTTCTAGTAACGTTATATATCAGACAGAGAAGGTCATTAACTTCACTTTCCTTATTCTTATCCAGTAATCATGAGGACAGAGACTGGTCTTAACTTCATGCTTACTGGGAGCCTGCTCAGAACACACATATACAAGCAAGAGGGTGGGTACTATTAACCCCACAGTCACCGAGAGCCTTCCCAGTACCCATGTATACAGGAAAGGGAGGAAGGCATAACCCACTCAGGCATACGGACCATAATGTACAGTAATGCTATGTGCATAACAGCCAGAAACTTTAATCCTTAAACATTTCATCCTTTTTCCCTTCCAGGCTGCCTATCTGGTGGGAGTTTCTGATCCCAACAGCCACGCCGACAGCAAGGACTGGTGGATCCTGCATTTGCCAGAGCCAATCAGGCAATCCAGATGGCTTGTGTGAACCTGGTTGATCCAGCCTGCACCCAGTCTCAGGTGAGTGAGAAAGAGAGAGATTAAGCAGTGTTCCTAGCTTGGTCATTACAGGGTACTAAATTTCTTCTACTGAGGACCAAAGTATCTGCATATCCATGAAGGAAAGGTATGGAATAGCGGTGCCATGTGTATATGGCATTTCTAAGTCATGGAGTAGTGCATGGCTGCTGGGACTCACTAGAACAATGAAGGCCTGATATAGACACTGTGGGATGGATTTAAAGCCCCTGAGAATGCAGCAAGCCACTGGTGCACCAATTGTACAGCGACGGGCTTTTTGGTATTCTCCCAGCTGGCGATTGGGATTTTTCACCCAGTGCACCAAGTACGACAAGTTAGACACTTCTGCTTAGCTTGCAGCATTCAGGGGCTCTTAAGCAGTAGACTGAGGAAATAAATGGCTAATGAAAATAAAGTGAACTTAGTATAGTGATCGAGATGCTTCCTTTATTCTTGAGTATAAAGGCATTAGGAGCATCCATGTTTTGTTTCCTTAAGGAATCACTTAAAGCAGCAGTGAAATGTAATTGGGCAAAATATTTGAGACTACCTCTTTTTAGACTGTAAAAATTTTATGATCTTCTGGTTTTATTTGCTGGTACCATTTTCTAGTTCCACCAAAATTTGAGTATTTTATAAATGTTTTAATTTAGTTTTTTTCTCAAGAAAAGATGGCTGCCACATTTGGCTTGAAAAAAGCATTGTAGATCTGGTAAGGGTTAGCATCGAGAAAAAAAAACTTAATGTGTGCAGCATTGGAAATACTTAGAGTTCATTTAGCAGGTGTGCTAATATTGCTGTTTGGAAAACATTGTTCCTGGCACTGCTGCTTTAAAACATTTTTTAGAAAGTAATTCATAAAACACTGGTAGAGCTGGGTAAGAATACGAGCAAAAAGAGGTCTTGAATCTTTGACAGTAACAAAAAGCAAGTCGTTTTTTTACTCCAGAATAAATAATTCACTGCTTTTAATTTCTGTTCTGAATGTGTAAATCAGGAATTTCATCGAGATCTCATATTGTTCTTAGAACAGTTTCCTGACCCTTTCATTGACTTACTCTGTGTCATATCTGAGTCTTGGGTCTTGAGTTAGTGGGCAGACTGGTGGTCCAAGCGGTCCTTACCTGCTCTCAAATTCTATGTTGCTGTGTCGTTTGTCGATGGTCTTGAACCCATGGGACCTAGCCTTCCTGAAATGACTGAGAGATTTGTTCTTGTGGGTAAGCATTATACTCACAGTACAGTACTTGTTTTCATTTGGAGGATCCAGGGTTACAATACATGTAGAGATACTACTAATTTCTGCAGATTAATTTACTGACAGATTCCAGGAAAGTTAGCAGCAGCAGAGCCTGCAACAAGACCCTTTCATTCTCACAGTACTCTGTTAGTCTACCTGTTGACCTCAGTGCCGCATCTGTCTGTCTGAACAAATGAGGAAATGTGATTCTCCAGATCAGACAATGCTAAGAAAACAGTAGTCCCTATCAAGGACCTTTCTGCTGCAATGATCCTACCTGAATGAATGATCTAGAGTGTGGCAGCTGAGATCCAATGCGAAAAGGGCAAAATCATGCATTTGGGGAGCAAGAACCCACGGGGATTACATGATTTTTTTTGGGGATACTGACAATCATCAAGCAGGAAAGGGATTTGGGGGTAATCCTATCTGAAGACTTAAAAGCAGCCAGGGCTGTGGGAGAGCTAGTGAATTGCTGGAGTGTATAGGGAGAGTGTAACACCAGCAGAAGAAAAGAGGAGGTGGTGATGCCACTTGAACAGATCACTGTAGAGGCCTCATTTGGAGTACTGTGTCCAATTCTGGAGGCCACATCCATAAGGACATAGACAGGAGAAGGCAGTTCAGTGAAGGGCAACAAAGATGGTGCAGGGCCTGCACCGAAAGTCATATGAGGAGAAACTAGGAGATCTCAATATGTATACCGTGGAGGAGGAGAGACGGAGATATGATAGTAACCAACAGATAGCTAAAGGGCATAAATAGGGTACCTGAGGGTAGCATCTTTCAGAAAAGGAGATGTTCAGGAACGAGGGGCATGACATGAAGTTGAAGGGGTAGACTAAGGGGTAACATGAGGAAGTATTTCTTCATGGAAAGGATGGTGGATGCATGGAATAGACTCTCAGCAGAGGTGGTGGGGCAAACACAGTGGGAGAATTCAAAATGCATGGGACAGGCATAGGAGAACCCTAACGATAGGAAGTAGAAGGTAAAGCTGGAGATCAACTAGGATCTGCAGCTTTTGTAGTAGGAAAATGGCAGACTGGAATGGCCTAGCATTCCTTATCTGCCATCAGTTTCTGTTTCTCACGCTTCTGTTACCTGTAACTCCTTGTTTGTGTTTTGTTTTTTTCCTCTAGGTTCTGTCTGCTGCCACCATCGTGGCCAAACACACCTCAGCACTCTGCAATGCCTGTCGCCTGGCCTCATCCAAAACAGCAACCCTGTTGCCAAGCGCAGTTCCGTCCAGTCAGCAAAGGAGTGGCCAACAGTACTGCTAACCTTGTTAAACTATCAAGGTGAGACTAGACATCCATTTAAAAGTGCACTGAAAGCAGCTATCTGAAAAACCCTCAGTAACTTCTATCCACACTGGGCATGGCAAAGCCACCAGCACCAGTAAACGTAGGGAAGGTTAATACAGATAATGTCTGTGTCCTTCAGCTGACCATTTCGGCGTTTGAGAGAAGTATTTGAAGTGTGTTCAGTCAGGCAAACACATAGAATAGGGATGCATAGTATGTATATTTGAGCATTAATACAGGACAATATCATGGAATATCCTTCTCTCCTCAGGTGCTGCTAGGTCACGGCTGTAGTCAGAGTGCATTCAACTACCAGAGAAGGATGGTATCCAATGATATTGCATACCTCAGAGTGTATTGTTGTTGTTATAAAATGTACTTTATCCATATTTGCATTAATTAAAAACAATGTAGAAATATTAATGTGAATGTGGGCATTGTTAAAAAAAAGTAGTTCTTGTCTTGTCAGGAGGTAGCACTGTTGTAGTGGAAGGCAGTCTAGCAGAAGTTACTTTCTAGGACGTGATATGTTCATCCACACTTCTTGGCATGTCCCTTTCCCTTTAAGGTCGCGGAAGGTCTTCAAGCTGGCTTCTCCCACTCACCCGGATGGTATAGCCCTTGGCTGTGCCCTATGATGCAGATCTTCTTTCCGCTGCAAGATTCAGGTTGCTCTCTTTGCTGTCGCTTTTGTAGGCCCTGGCTTCAAAACCTTTGGTTATTCCAAAACTTCGACTCATTCAGTTAACGACGGTGATTCTTATCATTCCATCACGGAAGATAAATCTTCCCAGATTTCGCTGCTCGCAAGGCCAAAAATGTCATGCACTGATCCCCATACCATGTACGCTTATTGTCTGTGTCTCGCCATAGGACTAAGACTTACTTAGATGTATCTCTGGCTTTCACCCGAACATCCTTTGACGTGCTCGTCTGCGACACCTCAAATTGGGCAGGCCTAAAAACTGAATCCTCCAGTGAAGTCTGAAGAGGTCCGTGGGCAGTCTCCATGGCTGCGGATGCGCCAAACAGATGGAGCTAATGCAGGCCTTGAAGAAGAAGCTGTGCCGGCCACAGAGTCTTCCTCTCCGCTGCTTTTTCTTTCCTCTCAACTTGGACTCTACATTTTCAGGTTCCTTCCAAGAGTTGTGCCACTCTCTCCCCACTAAGGGTGAGGGACCTGCAGGCTCTCACCTCTTGTTCCCGTAATAGGGCTGAGGATCCAATCAGTTTCGTCTCAGTGAAGAAGCTCTTGGGATCATGAGTGATCTCAGTCCCAGGAGCCAGCAGTATCGACTTCGGTCTAAATTGCCTCCTCAGCCGCTGGCTTCCCGGCCTTGCCGTCTGCTAGTCGACCGAGGTCTCGATTGAATGAGGTTAAGAACATTCTTGATCCCATCTATCCATTGTCACCTGCTCTGGTCAACGACTTCACTAAGACTCCGTCCTGTCTTTTCCCAATGAGGAGACCCAGCCAGCTGGGAATCTCGTCCAGGGAACCAGTCCCTGATCCCAGGCAGTCACTGGTCCAACCGGTGTCTCCTGAGCAGCCAACTGAGCCAGTCCGATCCAGGTTGAGATCTTAGACCCCTCAACGAGTGGGCCGAGGAAGGCACACAAGCGCTCCAAAAGAGGCGATGCCATCAGTCGTCCTCATCTTCCTTGGATGAGGAGAGGCTTCATGAAGCCTGCCGACGCTCAAGCATCTGATGTGGTAGCAGCTGATCCTGTCCGGGCAGAAGCTGACCACAGTCTCTGTTTCAGCCATCACTTGATCTTTGCCTCCTAGGCCGGCCAACTCCTCTGGAACCGTGAAATCGGTTCCTCCTCCCATGGAGCCAGCTAAACCTTCTCCGTTCGGCCGATATCGGGTCTCTCCACCGATTGTGATGGAGCCACCGCCTAAACAGTCTTTGGGAGGGCTCCTACGAAGAAAACTTAGCAATCGAGCCTGGGGTTCCTCACAGATCTCAGTCACCCTCACACCTGAGCGCCCCAGGCACTTTGAGGGTGACCTTGACGCCACCATTATATCCAGATACGCCGGATTCAGACGACACTGACCTTCACTCACCCGCGAGATAAGTCAGCCAGTGAACTGTTAACGGAGGAAGGCCTTTGTCATATCAAGGTATTCTCCATCTTGTCTCCGAATTCACGGGATGCCCTTGGAACCAGTCTAGAACGGGCGGAGTACCCTCTCACTGACATTCTCAAGAGAGGATACCCTGTTAGAAGCCTTTCCTGTGGCCGAAGCCATTGTTGGGTCTGCCTTGGAGCTGTGGCAGTATCCTGCCTCCTGCCCAGTGCCATTTGCCCGGATGGCCCGCAACTATGCGGTGCCCATTGGGTCCCTCTCAGGGTTCATAGAACATCCCTCAGCCGCAAGCCCTGTGACCGCCTCTGTGTTCAGATGTACAGGCAGTTCTTGCCGACACCAGTAGACCCCTGGAAGAGTTCAAGAAACTGGACCACTCTGCCAGGAGTTCTATGTGGCCTCCTCTTTAGGCCTCTCTCAGGCAAGCTCAGCCATCATTATGGTACACTTCTCCCATGCCCTTCTAAGGTCCTTGGATGAAGTTCTCCCATATCTGCCCACAGACCTTCAGACTACGGTCAGGCAGGTCCGGGACCAAGGCCATGCCATTGCCAAGCAGCAGCTTCAGATGGCTCTGGACATTGGGACTCATGCCCTGCTCGGTGGCAGCTGTGGTTGCCTCGCCACAGGGCTTGGCTGCGGTTTTCCACCTTCATGGCGGATAACCAGCACAAACTTGCTGATGTTCCTTCCCTTGGCACCGATCTCTTCAATTAAGGGTGGATGGTCACATTCAGCTAATCTGTCCAGTGCCATCTTGGACTAGGCTACTTCTGCTCAAAGCGCTCTGGCCCTAAGAAGCAGAAGAAGAAGCCTTTTTGGTACTCTGCTCCTGCGGTTTAGCAGTCCTCCTTTCAGGGAGGATAGCATCAGCAGGCACAGGCTTGGCGCCCCAGGCCCAAGCCCAGACCTCCCAGGCCAGCAGAGGTGGTTGGGGTTCAGGCCCTGGATCCTCTCTCCTCCAAGCTGCCCAGTGACGGGAATAGGGTGGCCACCCCATTCCCATCACGCCAGCTCTGGGTCCTCCCATGGGGCTCAGCTCCGCTACTTCCTTTCCGCCTGGTCCACTGTTACCACAGACAGGTGGGTCTTGGAAGTGGTTGGCAAGGGTCTGTCTCTAGAATTCGAGCAGTATCCACCCAGCCGAGCCGCCCCATGGGAGGAGAGAGTATCAACCAACAGTCAGTCAGCTCTGAGAGACGACATAGCCCAGCTCCTCCTCAGGGAGGCAGTGGTCCAAGTGGCAGATCCGCCAGTCAACCCATGGTCCGTTACAGGTACTTCCGGTCCTCAAGCGGATGAGGGCTGGCGCTCCATTCTAGATCTGCATGACCTGAATCAGTATCTCAGGCCATGCACCTTTCAGATGGTAACTGTCCTAGATCATACCATCCCTGGAGCAAAACATGTGGTTCTGCTCACTGGATCTTCAGGATCGTTCTTCGCGTCCCAACTGGTCCATCTCACCAGCGATTCCTCCACTTCAGAGCAGAGGAAACCCTTTACAAGTTCCGAGGCATGCCATTCAGTCTGTCATCAGCCCCACGGTCTTCACTAAATGCATTGCAGTGGTGGCAGCCCACCCGGGCATCGAGGGGTCAGGATATACCTCACCTTGACTCTTAGCAAGTTCCACCCAGCAAGAGGTGGAGAGGTCCAGGACCCAGCCCTCAGACCTCGCTTTCAACTTGGCCTCTGATCAACAAGACCAAGTCGGAGCTCATGCCTTTTCAGTTGATGTGCTTCATTGGGGCAGAGCTTGGCTCCCGCCGACAAGACGGAGGTTCTTCCTCCTTGCCCAATCATTTCTGGTTGGGCAACCGCGCCTGCGCCTGGGACTTCTGTGCCTCTGGGTTACATGGTGGCCTGCACCACCATGGTCCATTGGGCCAGGTGGCATATGCGCCCCCTTCAGTGGGAGCTGGCCCCAGTGGACTCAGCGCCAGGTCATTTCAACCAGCTGATTACTGTGACCCAGAAGATGTGGGACGCTCAATGGTGGACCGTCCTAGACCGGTTGCAGGAAGGGATCCCATTTGTCCACCCAACCGAATGGGGTCGCCCCTCATGACCGATGCCTCCCATGGGCTGTTGAGCCCACAGGGGGACAAAAGGCCCACGGGTTCTGGACCCCGAGGAGTCCTGCTACACATCAACCTGTTGGGAGTTCAGAGCGGTTAGACTGGCACTGACAGCATTTGCTTAGCAGCTTCAGGGTCAAGTGGTTCAAGTCCAGATGGACAATACCACGACCATGTACTACCTCAACAAGCAGGGCGGCATGCACTCCAGGCTGCTGTGCAGGGAAGCACTCCACATATGGACCCTCGTGAGCTGAATGGAGGCAGATCTCCTAGCCATCCATGTGGCAGGAGCCTCAAATCAACTGGTGGATGCCCTCACCCGTGTAGGATAGACATCCCTGAGTGGTGTCTCCATCCAGCAGTAGCTTACAGCCTGTTCTCCTACTGGGGCAGACCAATGGTAGACCTGTTTGCCTCCAGGAAAACACCAAGCTGGGTCTGTTTCACACCCATCCCCTCAGCAGGGATTGCTGCAGGGGATGCTTCTCAAGGTCAGACCCCAGGCCTCTTCTGTGCCTTCCTTCCATTTTGCTTGATTCACAGTGTGCTCCTCGAGTGAGGAGAGGACAGATGATCCTCGTAGCCCCAGACTGGCTATGCCAGTTCTGGTGTCCAGATCTCTTCAGCCTCAGCAAGACTCCCGAGGCATCTCTCAGCATGTCCGGACCTGATATCTGTCAATCAGGGGACGGTCCTCCATCCGGACCTTCAGTCCCTGCACGTGACAACCTGGTACCTGAGCAGCTAGAGTTCCAGGCTTTGGGTTTCCCGAGGATGTACTCGCAGTAATGGAAGCATACAGGAAGGAGTCAACCAGAAAGTGCTATGCCTTCAAATGGAAAATATTTTCCATTTGGTGTCAGAAACAAGAGCCTGGACCTTCTGTCCTGCGACTAGCATTTTAGACTACCTTTGGTCTCTGTCCAAAGGGTCTTGACCCTTAAGGTGCACCTGGCAGCCATCTCTGCTTACGGGTGCAGTCCGGTCAGCAGACAGTGGCACAGGAGAAGGTGGTCTGGCACTTTTTCAAAGGCCTTGATCACATATCCTCTCTGATGCGGAACCTCCACCTCCATGGGATTTACTGCTCGTCTTGGCAAAGCTCATGGGCAAGCCATTTCAACTGATGCACAAGTGTGAGATGTCACACTTGTCATGGAAGACTGCCTTTCTGGTGGCTGTCACATCTGTCAGAAAGACAGGGAGCACCATGCTCGCTCGGTGGACTCCCATGATCTGGTCTTCCAAAGGACAAGATTGTCCTGCGCCCCACCCAAAATTCCTCCCGAAGGTGGTATCAGAGTTTCACCTTAACCAGGTGTTGACTCTGCCTGTGTTCTATCCGAACTACACCTCGGATGCTGAGCACAGGCTCCATACTCTGGACCTGAGACCAGCCTCCTATTATAAGGAAAGGACAGTGGAAATTGGGGCAAGGTTCACTAGCTGTTTGTCACCTACGCTGAAGCCTCTTCTGGCAGACCTGCAGCAAAGTGGATGATCACAAGATGGATTACATCTTGCATTGATCTCTAATAGGTTGGTGGGCAAGGAGCCTCCACAGGGATAAGAGCTTATTCTACCTGCCATGTCACAGAGTGGTGGTTGCTTCCAGGGACATCCCTATCCAGGAAATCTGTCGGGCTGCCACCTGGAAGACAGCAAACAACTTCATCACCCATTACCACATCTACCTTGAGTCACGCCTGGATGCTGGTTTTGGGGCCCCGTTCTCCAGTCTGTGTTCCCAAAGTAGGGTGCACCTTGCCCCTTCTCCTGGAGAACTGCTAGGAGTCTGCCAAGAAGTGTGGATGAACAACATATCCATGTCCCTACAAAACAGGTTACTCCCTGTAACTGTAGTTCTAGGAGTGGTACATGTTGTTCATCCATACAGACCCACCCGACCTCCCTGCTGCGATGCACAAACCTATTTCCAGCAGGCTAAGATCTGGTGTCATGGGGCGGAGCTGAGGGCTATACCACCCTGGTGGGTGAGAGGAGCCAGCTTGAAGACCTTCCGCGATCCTTAAAGGGAAAGGATATGCCAAGAAGTGTGGATGAACAACATATACCACTCCTAGAACTACTGTTACAGAAGAGTAACTTGTTTCTTCTCAGCGTGTCCCCCGCCCCTCATTAACCCCCAGTCATGACTGGGCGATATTATGGATGTGTAACAAGCTATGCAGTGAAAGGATCTTTATTCAGATTTTCTATGCATTACAGGATTGGTGAAGTTATTGCAATGGCTGTGTGATTGTTTAAATGAGGAGTAGCAGAGCACACGCATGAGTGGCTTGTCTTGGTTGTGCATTACTGCCCAACTGGGGCTTGTTGTGTGCACCACGGGTGGCAGCTTGGATGGTAGGATCAGACCTTTGTTGTTAAGTGATGTGATTTATGGCAATTATGCTGGCCCGATCATGCCATTGTTTTAAGTGCCTCAGTTGGAGAAGGGCATATTTTCTTGCTTGACCTGCTTTGTGTAAAGTACTTTGGTAGCACAAGTGGCTGGGAGAAAGTTTGCTGTAGATGAATGAGCAAATCTTAACAGCTCTCTGAAATGTGTAGGAAGAGAGGGCTGTTTTAAAATTAGTTAATGCCTAGTAGACTGAGGGCATAATGCCTTGTTGCTAACTTGATGTGATGTTGCAGGATTTAAGCAGATTCAATAGGTGCTACTATTAGTGAAGCCAAGGTAGCCTTGAATTTGTGGGCAAAGTGTGGACAGATGTGTGCAGGAATCTTAAGGATAGTTAAATGTCTGATGGTAGGACTACTTTCATCTCAGGATTATGTACTGAGAAACAGTCCCAGCTGAGTGTCGCCTTAGCCAGTCAGCTCTGAGAATTATTTGCAATCCATGTCATAATAAAACTAAAGTCTTGCACTTGGGCTGGCTCAGCAACGTGGCAGCAGAGGCTCCTTGCCCGGCTGCCTGGAAACCAGTTTGCTTTGCATGCCCTGGAATCCCATACTGGGACCCAGTAGTTGTCTCTGCCCATCTCACAGAGATAAGGCAGTGGGCTCTATGGAAGAGAGGGTACAGTCTACCCAACATTCACACATCCATGCCAACTGACAATGGATCAAGGCTTATCTGTTACGAGGGCAGCTGTTGGCCCACCTTACTACAGGTCAAGGAAGGTGTGGCCAAGGCTGCCTCTGTTGTAATGTTTTTGGGAGAATGTCAGAAAGGAAGCAGTGTGGGGTAGAAACATTTTACTTTTTTTTTTTTTTTTTTTATTTTGAATCTTGTCAGATAGTGTTTTAGAATCCCCCACAGAATTATTCCCCTGCCAGTACATATAGAACACCATTTTAAAAGTGCAAATCACACTCCTATGTTCCAGGGAGTGTAGCTTTGGCCGACAGCTGATGTGCTGCGCTTGAGGTGGGCAAGGAATTTGGCTTTTCCCAGGAGGAGAGTAAGTGAGAGAGGAAACTGCTAATTAGGAAAAGGGTGAGATCATGAGATGATAACCACTGTATCCTCCTTGTCCAACAGAGCTTCTTCCTCCTGTCCCACTAGGGTAGCTTGCCTTCTGCCTCAACAGATGCCTGTCTTGGCAAGAGACCAAGGACTACCAGGGGCTTGGTGTTGGATGGTGGGGAATGGTGTGACTGGAAGCCTGCAGGGCTGGAATGAGTGTCAGTGGAGGCCTCTGGATGGAGAAAGTTACCCAGGACAGGAGTAGACACAGTTGGGTGTCGGGAGTGCCCAGCTACCTTGATGTAGGAGGCAGAGACGGTCTTTGAAATGAGAAGGGTTCTTATCAGGTTGACACTGTGAGGGTGCAATACTGGTTGTAAATAAGAAAGGCATCCTATAGGACTGAGCCCCTAAGGAGCCATGACACAAACAGCGACTTAAGAAAGGGTTTCTAATGGACTATTTTTTTTTTTTTTTTTTTTTTTTTTGTATTTGAAAGTTTGTGACCAGGAGAGGCACACTGAGCCGTGGCTCATTTCCACGTCGCACTCGGGGCAAGGGAAGGGAATATTCAGACAGAACCCTTTCCAAGAACACTCGGTCCTCACACTTCCCGATGCTGGTTCTGCCCAAGACTCGCCTAGCTGTTAGAAGAAGATTCTTCTCCTTTGCAGCACCACAAAAGTGGAATGACCTCCATACTCACTACTCTCATAGGCAAGACCACATTTCTTCAAAAGACAATATAGGGAAATATTTTACAAGCCTCCTGTCTGTAATTGGAACTGTACCTAATCTTCTCTAAACTTCTCCACCTGCTTGCCTATACTCTCCTGGTGTTTATGATCAGTGTCTAGGGTTATGAGCCTGTACATGGCCAATGGTCTGTACTCTGCATTTATGTACTAATTGACTCTGTTATGATTATATTGTATGCTCGTATCAACCTTACTGTTTGTTCACCTATGTTGCAATTTACGGTGTAATTTGTACTCTCTCCCAATGAATGGGATGGCTAGTCTAGTTCATGAAAGTATGTAACTGTCCAATGACATTTGTACATAATTATCTGTATCTGTATTGTTTTCTTATGCTTGGAACATTTGGTTCTCCTGTCGCCTCTGAAAAGGGACTTGACTGTCTCAGAGGGTCCATCCAGTCATCAAGATTTAAATAAAAGTAAATAAAATAGATGTAAATTGACATACAGAACCAGATTAAGCTGTTCGTGGAATTTTTAGTGAATGGGGGAATTTGGCCAGGACACCAGGAAATTCCTCACTCTGGGTTGCAGGGGCACTGTCCCACCTGAGGAAGCCATGGAGCAGAACAGTGATAGATTAATGATGGTGGAAGATGGACGCCAGGAGCACCGCTAAATGGTGCAGAAAACACAATAGCAGATAATGTTATGGACACAACAGAACCCATAAATGAAAATGGAGCCAGCAATAACACAGAGCAGGTTCCAGTAGAGGAAGATATGGAGTTTGTGGAGGCTGAACAAACGCTGCAACAAGCATTAAAAGAAGAGGTACCTATATCATGAACATTTGTGGCAAGCTGAATGGGAGTTCACAGAGGTTAAATCCAGAGTGGAGGAAGAAAAGAATAGGAAGAAACGATCAGCTGGTTCACCCATTACATACACGCCAGTAAGCACAAAGATTTTCGTTTCATCCTGGGGAGCAGTGACCGGATCAACAGCAAGACCCCAGCATGGGAGTATCAGCTACAGAAACGCCTGCCGGTGCTGGTAGTTGGTCTCAGAGTGGGCATTGAAAAAGCGGGTGGGTACAAACCCAGGAGGGTCAGTGAGTACCGGACCCAATATACCACTTCCAGGAGGGCCGACAGAGAGACTCCAGTGATCGCGGAGCTACAGTGGGATCCCAGTAACACTGGAGGTGGAAGTCGGGCAAACTCAGTGGATTGGTCGGATACTGCTGAGGAAACATACACAATTTATTTTTTCTGATAGACATTGCACCAGAAGTACATTGCGATGCTCAGCCAGGTGTTTTAAACACAGCTGCCAGATCTGAAGAACAAGAGATGATGGGGGATACAGACACAGGAAAAGATAAAGAACCTAATACTGCTCCCACTTAAGCTAGACTCTCAAAAACCAATAGAACTAGCAAAAGAAGAAATGCAGTTTGACTCGGTACCTGGGAGTGTTAGTCACCCGAGATGGGCAGTATGTGGGGAAAAACGCTAATTAAGCAATCCCTTGGATTTCCCCCTGCTGATGTGTATGCGCTCATTCCACGCACCTGGCAAGCATACATTTTAATATCCGGTTTAAATAAATTGCCTTATTAGAAAGATTCTGGGCTAAACACATGGCTTTAAAAACTAATCCACTCTGGGTGCGATTCCAGGTAGTCCCTTTAATCAGCAAACATTCCAATCATTACAGTACTTTTCGAATGAGGGGGCGATATCACAGATATTCTGTACTGGCTTGAGAAGCAGTGTGACATTCAGGGCACACCTGAACCGATTCTGGATGGGGAGGGTTTCTGGAATGGGGGATGGAAATGAGAAAGGAAAATGTGAGCGCACCGGATTTGAACTCCGTACCTCTGGTATGCTGTTCCAGAAGTCCAAAGTTTAAATCCCGGTGCATTTTCCTTTCTCATTTCCATCCTTGGTTTAAAACTATATACATTGCAGGGGTTAAACTGCACTGTGAGTAGTGGTATTTCTAAATTGGAAAGGGGATGGATGATCAAGATTAAACTGCACCAG
The DNA here is from genome assembly GCA_016271365.2 of Neoceratodus forsteri. Lineage (NCBI taxonomy): Eukaryota > Metazoa > Chordata > Ceratodontiformes > Ceratodontidae > Neoceratodus > Neoceratodus forsteri. The sequence goes on from CM057449.1 coordinate 334,178,279, forward strand.
GATGACAAAGAACTTAAAACACCTACTGAACTGTTTTTGTATAGGAGAGACAAATGATTTATAGTCTACTCTGGGCAACCCAGGCGCTGCTATAAGTATGGGTCATCGCAGAATATTGGTACGAACTATGAGGCTATAAAATGTGTCGAATGTGGAGAATTGGGACACTTCAGGTATCACTGTACTAATACCCCAAATGTAAACTTTGTGAGGCAGAGGGCACTCCTTCACTGATTGCCCCTGGGCATCTACATCACAGAAAATGCAGACTATGGGGTCCAGGACTTTACATCTACAGAGCTGATTTGGGGGATACAGAGCCCCAGCAAGGCCACCAACAAGCAACACACCTGCAGTAACTCACCCAACACCACAAATCCAGGTAATTCTGACCCCGACTGAGGTGGTGCCCTTCCAGAGCCACAGCCTGGTGCAAGAGCCAACTCTACAGGCCATGCCTCCACCCCCACCGAGTGTGACAAGAACAGAGCCCCGACTTCCAAATGGTTCTAATCAGAGATAAAGGTCCCAAACCACCCTATTAACTGGTTGACTCCACAGAAACTGTTCCGTTAGGAAGGAAATTTACAGTGTTGCAAAGTTGCAGTTGGAGGAGGAAGGTGACTTGCATACGTGTTGCCTAACATCCTCCCAGATGGATGTGTTGTCCAATAAGGAACAGATGAAGGATTTTCCTCCTAAGGACAATTTAAAAAAAAAAAAAAAAAAAGGAAAACAGAGAATGAGAGTGAGGTCTGGCTTATGGCAGAGTAACAGAACTCAAGTACTTGATCACCATGTTCCAGGGGTTCAACAGTATGATCTTGCTATTAGCGAGTTTAAATGCCAATGTCATAAAATCAGAAAGAAATTGTTTGGCTGCATTTGACATGTTTTGCGAATAACACCTATGATTTAGTGTTTTTCAGGACACCAGTCTGCACCTCTAGAAGAAAACAGGTTGCATTGGAAGGTTAGATCTGGGGCCCAAGTTATTGGTTCAAGGGCTGAGGCAGTCTGCTGTGGAGTGGAATTGTTTTACAGCTCTCTCCATTAAAATAACGCACATGGTGAATATTTCACTGGGAAGAGCTTTATTATTGGACATAAGGATTAACAATGTGTATTTTAGGTTAATAAATATTTCTAGGGACATGGATATGTTGTTCATCCACACTTCTTGGCAGGTTCCTTGCCGCTTTAAATCTTCCAGGAAGGTCTTCAATGGCTCCTCCACCCCCGGTGGTAAAACTCGGCTCCGCCCCATGGCGCCAGATCTTCCTTACGCTTGGAAGCTCAGGTTCCCTCCTTAGCAGCGTTGCGATTAAGGACTGGTTCCTAATTCTTGAAAGTTCGAAATTAAAAGTTTTTGCTAAAGACTGGTCTTCTCCTATGACTCCGATGGACAAATCAACTCCCGGTTTTGGAGGTGCCCTTGCGGGCAGAAGATGTCTAGGATGGATCCGCACTCCGCGTGCGTCTACTGCCTGGGCCTTGAGCGACCGCGGGCCGACTTGTGCTCTTCCTTTTCACCTCGTCCTTGAAGACGTGCTGCCCGATTACAACTGGGGCGGCCGAGAAAAGAATTCCACTGGTGAAATCTAAAGAGGCCCGATTGGCGGTGTCTGCGGCGGGCTCGGCGGATCAGCTCGAGCAGATGATCGCCCTCAAAGAGGAGGAAGTGCGGGCCGCTTCTACCTTGGCTGCGGCATTTGTCCCTGCTTCTCTCTCGTGCCTCGCATCGGCTTCTTTTAGGAGCTTTGTCTGACCCTCTCGACAAAAGGTCAGGGTCCAACTTCTTCGGACCTTTTCCAGGTCCAAAAGAGCAAAGTAAGTCTCCGTCGACGCCTTTGGGAGCGGGAAGATCCCTCCCCTTGTCGACAGTCGACTTCGGTCGACCCTCAGCTCGCCACTGGCTTCCACGGTGTCCCCTCAGGCCAGTTGACCGAGACTCCTGGCCGCGGTGTGAGATTTTTCTCACCCGTTAGACGGGTTGTCGGCTGGAGAAGCTGAAATCCCTCCCCGTTCCCCGGTGGGAGTTGAGGATCCTGTCTGGCCGTCCTGTGCCTCCGGTTCCGGAGCCTTTGGTGGGATCGTCCGAGCCGAGGGAGTGGCGATTTTCGACACTTCTCCTCGCCTCCCTCGGCCTAGTCGAGACTCTCCAGTCTCGGTCTCGGACATCCTCGCGGTCAACCGATCCCGCCACCTTAGCGGTCTCGGTCTCGGCACCGCGCCGCGGCGCCGCCACTCTTCCTCGGACGAGGAGGCTTCGCGCAAAGTTGGGCGCCGGAGGTATGAGGGAACTTATGTGGCAATAGCTTCTTTGATCGGGAATAAGCCGACCCAGTCGCCTTCCCCGCCATTAAGTGGTTGTCACCGAGCAGTCAAACAACCCCTGCTGTAGTCGAGGAGCTGTTCTCAGGCGGTTGTTCGACCAATTCCAGCTGCCCCACGATTCTGGTGGAACCTCCGCCTCCACAGCCATTAGTTGGGGCTCCGACCAAAAATTCTCGGTCGGCTTTGGGTTTGCCCCATAGGCTGTCTGTCACCCTCATCCCGATAAACCTCGGCAGGTGGAGGGTGGCTCAGGCCGAGGCAGCTTTTGAGGACTCTTCTGAGTCCGATGATGGTTTCTCCTCTTCTCCAAGCGCATGGACTTGGAGTCCTCGGAGGGCAGTCAATGGACGATAGCCCTTCGTCCTTCTTAGGGGTTGCTTCGACTCATCTCGGAGTCCACCGGGATGAAGCTCGAACCAGTTTCTAAATGGGCCATGTATCCTCACGGAGATTCTGGACTGAGGGATTCTTCCAGAGTCTTTCTGGTGGCGAAGCCATAGTGGGTCCGGCCTTGGAACTTTGGCAGCGTCCTGCTTCCTGCCCTGCGCCTTCCAAGTTGGCCAGAAGTATCACGGTCCCTACCGGTTCCTTGTCCGTTTTGGAACACCCCTCGGCCAAGGGTTGGTTACCGACAACGTTCTCGCGTGCCCTGAACGCCAGGGATGTGGACAAAGCTCTCGACAAGGAATCCAAGAAATTGGATTATGCTGCTGCCCTCTCTCGCCTTCTGCCAGGCCAGTTGGCCGCCCTCATGGCACATTTTTCTCACGCCTGTTGGGCTCCCTGGATGAGGTTGTCCTCATCTTCCCGCAGATCTGCAGACTACGGTCAGGCAGGTGCGGGACCAGAGCAGGGCAGTGGCTAAACAGCACCTCCAGACTGCGTTAGACATCGGGGACTCATGTGCCAGGGTCTGTGGCGGCCACAGTGGCCATGGCCGTCGGGCTTGGCTGAGGATATCCACCTTACCTCGGATACCCAGCACAAGTTGGCAGATGTTCCTTTTGGGACTGACCTCTTCGGCCCTGGGGTGGAAGGTCACCTGCAGAGGATCGAGAAGTCCAATGCTACCTTGGACTCGTCTCTTCCGCTCAGAAGGACAAAGGCGCAAGCCACAGCCTAAGCCCTTTCATCCTTCTGCGCCCTGCACGCCGGCCCAGCAACGTCAGGGCCAGCAGGCTCGACCTTGGTATCCCAAGCCTAAGCCATCGGCTTCCTCCAACAGGAAGCAGGGTAGTAAAGGCCCAGGAGGTCCCTCGGCCGGTCCCTCCTCCAAGCCTGCCCAGTGACGGGCTGAGGGTGTTGCCCCATCCCTGTCACTCATTCCTGGTTCCTCCGTGGGGACGGCTCAGACACCTTCCTTCTTGGTCCACTGTTACCACGGACAGGTGGGTACTGGAGGTGGTGGGAAAAGGCCTACCTCTGGAATTCGAGGCAGGCCCCACCCTTCAGAGCCGCCGCACCTCGGGGGCCTCAGGGTCCGTAGCCTCACTGGCGGCTCCGCCGAGCCGACATCGCCTCCTCCTCCAAAGGAGGTGATCACGGAGGTAGAGGACCCCTTCAGACCCGGGTTCGTGTCCAGGTATTTCCTGGTTCAACGACGGGGCTGCGCCCATTCTCGACCTCCACACGACCTGAACAAGTTCCTAAGGTCTCGAACCTTCAAGATGGTCACTCTGGCACAGATAATACCATCTCTGAACACGGCGTGTGGTTCTGCTCTCTGGACCTACAGGACGTGTTCTTTCACGTCCCTATCAGTCCGTCACATTGGAGATTCCTCCGCTTAAGCGGAGGGATCCTCTTCGAGTTCCGAGCCATGCCCTTCGGTTATCTCCAGCTCCCAGGGTCTTCACCAAATGCATGGCAGTGGTGACAGCATTCCTGCGGTGCCGAGGGGTCCGGTGTACCCTTAACCTGGACGAGCATGATAGCAGCCCTCCAGACGGAGGTGGAGCGCTCCAGAGATCTGGCCTCCAGGTTTGTTCTCAAGTCGGCCTTCTCATCAACGAGGCCAAGTCGGAACTCGAGCCGAAGCAGGTGATCCTGTTCATCAGGCAGAGCTCGACTCTTGGAGCCAGAGCACGGCTCCCGTGGACAGGGCTGAGGTTCTCACCTCCTTGCCCAGTCATTTCTGGTTGGGCAATCGCGCCTGTCCGGGACTTCCTGCCTTCTTGGTCTCATGGCGGCCTGTACCAGCGTGGTCCGTTGGGCCCGCTGGCACATGCTCCTCCTTCAGTGGGACTGGCCAGCCAGTGGTCACAACTCTGCATCCTTTGGACCAGCTAGTGATAGTGACCGGAGATGTGGAACGCTCCAGTGGTGGACCGTTCCATTTCATCTGCAGGAGGGCATCCCGTTTGTCCGCCCGAGCCGACGGTCTCTCTATCGACCGATGCCTCTCTGATGGGTTGGGGTGCCCATCTGGGGAACACCGAGTGCACAGCCTCTGGTCCCGCGGAGTCCCGATGCCACATCAACCTGCTGGAGCTCCGAGCGGTCCGCCCAGCTCTCACCGCCTTTGCTCTGTTTCTCCGGGGTCAAGTGGTCTGACTCCAGACCGACAATACCACGACCATGTACTATCTAAACCGCCAGGGCGGATGCGCCCATGCTTCTATGCAAGGAAGCTGTCCGCATTTGGTCACTCATGCGCAGCCTGGAGGTGGATCTCCTAGCCATTCATGTGGCAGGAGCCTCCAACACCCTGGCCTATGCCCTGAGCCGGATAGCTGCATTTCACGAGTGGTCTCTCCTGCCGGAGGTAGTACAAGATCTGTTCTCCCACTGGGGCACACTTCAGGTGGACCTGTTTGCCTCCAGGAGAACGCCGGGCTGAGGCTGTTTCATGCCTGCCCCTCAGCAGGGCTTGCTGCAGGGGTTGCCTTCTCGAGGCTGTGGACCCCGGCCTCTTTACGCCTTTCCCCCATTTCCTTGATTTACAAGGTGCTTCTCAAGACAAGGAGGACAAGGCACAGGTGATTCTGATAGCCCCAGACTGGCCCGCCAGTTCTGGTACCCAGATCTCCTCAGCCCTCAGCTCCAGGCTCCCGAGGCAGCTTCCAGCTCGCCCGGACCTGCTCTCAGTCAATCAGGGAAGGTGTTCCATCTGGACCTTCAATCCCTGCACCTGACGCCTGGTTCCTGAGCTGTTAGAGTTCCAGGCCTTGGTCTTTCCGACGAGGTCCTCAATGTTGTTGAGGCGTCTCGTAGAGTCGACTACAGAATGTTACGCCTTCAAATGGAAGAGATTTCATTTGGTGTCAGGGCAAGGGCTTGGACCCTTCCTCCTGTTCTGTGGCAAGCATTTTGGACTATTTATGGTCCCTTTCTAGTCAAGGGCTTAGGTCGGCCGACCTAAAGGTGCACCTAGCAGCCATCTCTGCTTAGCAGGCGCGGGCAGGGGGCAGTCGGTGGCGCAAGAAAGGTGGTCGGTCGCTTTTTCAAAGGCCTGATCACATTTCCTCCTGACGTAGAACCTCCACCCTCCGGATTTACTGCTGGTACGGCAAAGCTCATGGGCAAGCTATTCGAACCAATGCACAGGTGTGATCTCTCTCACCTGTCGTGGAAGACCGCCTTCTTGGTGGCTATCACGCCAGCCAGAAGGATGGGAGAGCTCCAGGCGCTTTGCATCGAGTCTCCTTACCTGGTCTTCCACAGGGACAGGTTGTCCTGCTTCCACCCAAATTCCTTCCTAAGGTGGTGTCGGAGTTTCACCTTAACCAGGTGCTGACTCTGCCGGTGTTCTACCCCAATCACACCGGAGGTCAATACAGGCTCCATACTCTGACCCTAGAAGGGTCATTATTATAAGGAGCGCACGGCTGAAATTGGGAGAGGTTCGCCAGCTGTTTGTCACCTCACGCTGAAGCCGCACCTGGCAGACCTGCAGCAGCCGGACGATAGGCAGCTGGGTCACCTCCTGCATAGATCGCTGCTATAAGTTGGTGGGCATGGAGCCCTCAGAGGATAAGAGCTCATTCTATCCGTCATACTGCTGCATCAGTGGCTGCTTCCAGGACATCCCTATCCAGGAAATCTGCAGGCTGCTACCTGGAAGTCAGCACACACCTTTATTACCCATTACCACATCGACCTTGAGTCACGCCGGGATGCTGGTTTTGGGGCCTCGGTTCTCAGTCTTTATTCCCTAAGTAGGAGTTGTGCCTTGCCTCCTTCTCCCTGAGAACTGCTAGGAGTCTGCCAATAAGTGTGGATGAACAACATATCCAGTGTCCCTAGAAATACAGGTTACTCACCTGTAACAGGAGTTCTAGGAATGGTATATGTTGTTCATCCACACGACCCACCCGACCCTCCCCGGCTCGACGCACAACCTGAGCTTCCAGTGGCCAGATCTGGTGTCATGGGCGGAGTCGAGAGTTTACCACCCGGTGGGTGGGAGGAGCCAGCTTGAAGACCTCCGCAAGATTTAAAGCGCAAGGAACCTGCCAATAAGTGTAGATGAACAACATATACCATTCCTAGAACTCCTGTTACAGGTGAGTAACCTGTATTTTGGGTGGGATTTTAATGTTAGTAGACAAAACATGATAGAGGTCTAAAAATCTCAAAAATCTACTGTGACTTTTTAAATCAGGTCCTGACCAGACAGGGCTGAAAGATTATTTATTTATTTATTCTTTTAGAGCAACCAAAGGGCCCCACACATGTATTTTAGGGGACTATTATCGATCTAAAATCGATTATTGGATAGATACATTTCCAGTTATTTAAACAAGATAATGCTATATCAGATGATAGGTGGATGAGTGGTTGGCATCATGTGAGTTGTCTAAATTACTACCAGAGTATCAAAATTAGCCCTAGTTAGTAGCATTACTGAGGAAGAACTTTACCGCTATTAATAACCTATATTCCGGAAGGCACCCGACAGAATGGGATGCCCAACAAACTGTACAAAATTTGATTTCCAAAACTGTCTAAGGAATTTGTACAGGTTTTTAATTAGACAGCAACTGACAGATGGTATGCACTGTACAAAGGGTTAGTACTGTTATTATATAAATATGGAGGAAATACATTCTTTCCAACTTTAGGCCTATAACATTGCTGAATTCAGACTGAAAATTTTAACAAGAATTATTAGTAATTGTTTAGCCCTGGTATTAGAAGATGTTATTCATCCCGCCAGTTTTGCAGTGTTACGGTAGGAAAATTACTGACGGGCTGGTCTTTCTTACAGAATTAATGGAAAAGGGGAACTCAGAACAAGTCATGGGGCTTTTAATTAGTCTGGATCAGGCTAAAGCCTTTGACAGTGTGGCACTTACTTATTTATGGAAATGTTTGGAGGAACTAGGCTTCCCAGAGGTAATGATTAGTGATGTTGTAACATGCAATGGTGGCTCCTATGTGAATGGATAGGTGAGTGAGGAATGTGAGGTTGGCAGGGGGTTTGACAGGGTGCCCTTTAAGTTCTCTACTGTATATCATCACATTGGAACCCTAAGTTAGGAGAATACAAGAGGAAGAGAGTATAAGAGGATTCTCGTGGCTAGTGAAGATCTTGAATTAAGGCTATGGCTTATGCGGATGACGTATGTCTGACATTGGTGGACATATCATCTAGTGAAAGGATAGAAGAGATTCTGCTGGAATTTGCAAGAGGGACAGGGTTGGACATAAATTTCACTAAAAGTCAAGCCATGCCCATTGGGAAGAATTTAGGAAGATGCAAGAAATTATTGAGAATTCCACTTCAAGACACCCCATGTTAAATTTTCGGATTTTTGGGGGAAAGGGTTATAGGATTTTATAACTGGTATAGGCTAATAACTGAAGCAGAAGGAAAGTGGGTTGTTGGAATGCATGGAGAAAGCAAAAGCGGATGTATGTGGAAAAATTTCTTCTAGGGACATGGATATGTTGTTCATCCACACTGTCTGGCAGGTTCCTTGCCACTTTAAATCTTGCCGGAAGGTCTTCAGGTTGGCTCCTTCCACCCACTCGGTGGTAAACCTCGCCCCCCCCAAGACGCCAGATCTTCCTTACCGCGTGCTCAGGTTACCTCCTTAACGCCTGGCGATCAGATTAGATCCCACCTCTCAGTTCGCCTGAAAATAATTCTAAAGTTTTCAAGACTTCAGTCTAATTACTCCCTCACGGCTGCGATGGACAAATCGACTCCCAGACTGGTGCCCATGCGGAGACAGAGAAGATGTCCAGGATGGCCCACACTCACGTCGTCTACTGCCTCGGCCTTGATCACCCCCGGCCTGCGAGTTATGTCGATCATTTTCGCCAATGTCCTAGAAGACCGTGTTGCCGGTTACAGCTTGGGTGCCCGAGAAGGCCACCACGGTGAAGTCGGGAGGCCATTGGGCGGTGTCCAGCGGTTGGCTTAGCTGAGTAACTCGAGCAGATGATCGCCTCGAGGAGGAGGTGGTCCAGGCTGCATCGTATCTTCCTCGTCGCAGCATGTGTCCCGCACTCTCTGGGATCCTCCTGCACAGCTTCTTTAAGGAGCTTTGCCAGTCCATTTCCACGAAGGGGAGGGGCCATCGGACACTTCTGTCCAAAAGAAGGACTCGAAAGGTAAGTCCCACCGTCGGCGTTTGTGGGAGCGGGAGGGTCCCTTCCCGGACAGTCAACACTCTCGACTGTCACTGGCTTCACGGTGTCCTCGTCCGTCAGCTGGCCGAGACACCACAACGCGGTCGAGATTTTTCTCGACCGTCAGACAGGCTGTCAACTGGTGAAGCCGATAACCCTTCTTCACTGGTTCCCCGGTGGAGACCGAGGACTTGCCTGCACCTCTTGTGCCGGAGTCCGGTCAAGGCTCCGAGCCAAGGGAAGAGCGGGTGTCCCCCGCCCTTCCCAGACCCGCCGGAACACTGAGGGTCTCGGCCCTGACCCCGCCTCGTCAAGCCAATCCCGCCGACATCGGGCAGTCTCAGCACCGACGCAAGCAGCGGCACCGCTTGTCCTTGTCTTCCCTCTTCGGGGAGGAGAGGCTCGATGCCGCCGCCTTTCCCCGGCCATCAAGTGGCTGTCACCAAAGGCCGCAACAACCCTCACTGTAGTTGAGGTGCCCAAGCCTGGGCCGGTTGTTCGGCCGAAACCAGCTACCCCACCGATTGTGTGGAACCTCCGCCTCCCACAGCCGAAATCGGGGCGCTGACCAAGGACTCTCGGTCAGGTCAGGGTCTGCCCCACAGGTTGTCTGTCAACCTCACTCCCGACTGTTCTCTGCAGGTGGAGGGTGACTCAGGCCCCAGGCAGCTCTTCTGGACTCCTCGGAGTCTGGACGCACGACTCCTTCCTGTTTTCCAGGCCCCTTGACCTGGAGTCCTCCGGGAGTCAGGGACGAGAGCCCGTCGTCGTTTATGGGTCTGCTTCTGCTCATCTCGGAGTCCACTGGGATGCAGCTCGAGCCCATATCCAGCGGGCCAAGTATCCCTGACGGAGATACTGGACCGAGGGATCGGCCCACGAAGGATTCTCTCCGGTGGCTGAAGCCATTGTTGGCCCAGCCTTGAGCTCTGGCAGGGCCGGCTTCCTGCCCTGCGCCTGGCCAGGATGACCAGGAAGTATGCGGTCCCTACTGGCTCTTTGTCCGTTTTTCGGAACACACCTCTGCGGAGGGTTGGTCACTGATGGCGTTTTCCGGCATTCCGGAATGCTCGGGATGTGGATAAGCCCTGACAAGGAGTCCAAAAGCTGGACTATGCTGGGCGCAAGGTGTCGCTGTATCCTCCTAGGCCTCCATGAGCCAGCTCGGCCGTGCTGATGGCACACTTCTCCCACGCCCTCATGGGCTCCCTGGATGAGGTGATCCCTCATCTCCCGGCCGACCTACAGACCACGGTCAAGCAGGTGCGGATCAGGGAAGGCGGTGGCAAAACAGCAGCTCAAACGGCTCTAGACATTGGAGACTGCTGTGCCAGATCAGTAGCGGCTGCAGTGGCCATGCGCCGAGAGCATGGTTGAGGATATCCACCTTCCGGGCGGATACCCAGCATAAATTGGCGGACGTTCCTTCTTGGGGACTGACCTGTTCGGCCCTGGAGTGGAAGGCCACCTCCAGCGGATTGAAAAGTCCAACGCTACCCTGGACTTGGTCACCTCCGCCCAGAAGGTCAAGTCCTTTCGCCTTCTGGCCTAGTGCACGTCCGGCCCAGCAACACCAGCATCAGGACCAGCAGGCTTGCACTTGGCATCCCAAAGCTAAGCCTGCAGCTTCCTCTAACAGGAAGCAGGAGGAAAAGGCCCAGGAGGTCCCTCGGCCGCCCCTTCTCCAAGCCTGCCCAGTGACGGGTTGAGGGGTGTCACCCCAGCCTCACAGATTCCCCTGGGTTCCCCTTGGGGGATGGCTCCACCACTTCCTTTCTGCCTGGTCGCCATCACCACGGACTGCTGGGTGTTGGAGGTGGTAGGAAAGGGCCTGCATCTGGAGTTCGAGCAGGCCCCGCCTTCAGAGCTGTCGCCCGGGGCCTACGGGTCCGCAGCCTCTCTGTCGGCTCGCCGAGACTCACATTGCCCTGCTCCCGAAAAAGAGGTGATCAGGAAGGTGTCGGATCCTCCACCAGACCCAGGGTTTGTGTCCAGGTACTTCCTGGTCCCAAAGCGGACGGGGCTGGTGCCCCATTCTAGACCTGCACGACCTGAACAGGTTCCTAAGGTCTCGAACCTTCAGGATGGTCACTCTGGCTCAGATAATTCCATCCTTGGAACAAGGCATGTGGTTCTGTTCTCTGGACCTCCAGGGCCGTTCTTTCACGTCCCAGTCCGTCCGTCCCACCAGAGATTCCTCCACTTCAGGGCAGAGGGATCCCTCTACAGTTCGGGCCATGCCCTTTGGCCTTTCCTAGCTCCCAGGGTCTTCACCAAATGCATGGCAGTGGTGACAGCATTCCTGTACGCCAAGGGTCTGGGTATACCCCTACCTGGACGACTGGCTGATTGTAGCCTCCAGAATGGAGGTAGAGCGTCCAGGATCTGGCCCTCCAGGTTTGCTCTCAGGTTGGCCTCCTCATCAACGAGGCCAAGTCAGAACTCGTACAAAGCAGGTGATACAGTTCATCGAGGCAGAGCTCGACTCTCACGAGCCAGACCACGGCTCCCGCGGACATGGGCCGAGGTTCTTTCCTCCTTTGCCCAATCATTTCAGGTTGGGCAATCGCGCCTGCCCGGGACTTCCTGCACCTCCTGGGCCTCATGGCAGCCTGCACCAGCGTGGTCCATTGAGCCCGTTATACATGCGCCTTCAATGGGGCTGGCCAGCCAATGGTCACAGCACTCGATCCCTTGGATCAGCTAGTGACAGTGACCCAGGGATGTGGAGCGCCCTCAGTGGTGGACGTTCCATCACATCTGCAGAGGGCATCCTGTTAAATCCTCGAGCCAGCGGTCTCTATCGACCGATGCCTCTCTGATGGGTTGGGGTGCCTATCTGGGGAGCACAGGCGCATGCGGACTCTGGTCCCCTCAGAGTACCGATGCCACATCAACTTGCTGGAGCTTCGAGCGGTTTGTCTAGGTTTCACCGCCTTCGCCTGCTTTCTCGACAATACTACTCACCATGTACTACATAAACCGCCAGGGCGGATGCGCCCATGCCTCTGTGCAGGGAAGCTGTCTGCATTTGGTCCTCGTGTGCAGCCTGGAGGCGATCTCTTGCCATCCATGGCAGGAGCTCCAACATTCTGGCGCGATGCCTTAAGCTGGATAGGGGCTGCGTCCCACGCGGTGGTCTCTCCTGCCGGAGGTAGTACAAGATCTGTTCTCCCACTGGGGCATGCCTCAGGTGGACCTGTTTGCCTCCAGGAGGATGCGAGCTGAGACTGCTTCATGCCCGCTCTTCAGCAGGGCTTACTGCATGGGATGCCTTCTCGAGGCCGTAAAATCTCAGCCTCTTTCTCCCATTTACCTTGATCCACAAGGTGCTTCCTCAAGGCGAGGAGGGATGTCAAGGCACAGGTGATTCTGGTAGTCCCAGACTGGCCTCGCCAGTTCTGGTATCCAGATCTCCTCAGTCTCCGCCTCCAGGCTCCCGAGGCGGTTTCCAGCCCGCCCGGACCTGATCTCAGTCAATCAGGGAAGGTATTCCATACAGACCTTCAATCCCTCGCACCTGACGGCCAAGTTCTTGAGCGGCTAGAGTTCCAGGCCTTGGGTCTTCCTGATGAGGTCCTCAGCATTGTTGAGGCGTCTCTGAGGAGTCAACCAGGAAATGCTACGCCTTTAAATGGAAGAGATTCTCCATTTGTGTCAGGGCAAGGGTCTGACCCTTGCCCTGTTCCTGGCTAGCAATCTGACTACCTGTGGTCCCTTTCTCAGCAAGGGCTTCGCTCGGACGACCCTTAAAGTGCACCTGGCAGCCATCTCTGCTTACCAGGCGGGCCGGGAAGCAGTCGGTGCTACAGGAGAAGGTGATCGGGTGCTTTCAAAGGCCTTGATCACATATCCCGTGCAAGAACCTCCACCTCCATGGGATTTATCAAGGAAGACAAGCTCATAAGCTATTCAACCGATGCACAGGTGTGATGTCTCTCACCTGTCGTGGAAGACCGCCTTCTTGTGACTATCGTCAGCCAGAAGGATGGGAGAGACTCCAGGTGTTTTCCATGGGTCTCCTTATCTGGTCTTCCGCAAGGACAAGGTTGTCCTGCGCCTCACTCAAATTCCTTCCGGGCGGTGTCGTGGAGTTTCACTTTAACCAGGTGTTGACTCTGCCACTGTTCTACCTCAGTCACACTGGAGGCTTCTAATAGAGGCTCCATACTTTGACCCTAGAAGAGTGCTCACTTATTACAGGGAGCGGACAGCTGAGTTCGGGAGAGGTCTCGCCAGCTGTTTGTCACCTAGGCGTCAAGCTTACCTGGCAGACCTGCAGCCAAGTGGACGATAGGCAGGTGGGTCACATCCTGCATAGATCTCTGCTATAGGTTTGTGGGCATGGAGCCTCCCAGAAGGATAAGAGCTCATTCTACCCGCCATACCACTGCATCAGTGGCTGCTTCCAGGGACGTCCCTATCCAGGAAACCTGCAGGGCTGCTACTTGGAAGTCAGCACATACCTTCATTACCCACTACCACATCGACCTTGAGTCACACCGGATGCTGGTTTTGGGGCTCTAGGTTCTGCAGTTATTATTCCCTAAGTAGGAGGTGTGCCTGCCTCCCTCCTCCCAGAGAACTGCTAGAAGTCTGCCAGACAGTGTGGATGAATAACATAACACATATAACATATAGGTTGAAGGAACTGAACGTGTACTCCTGGAGGAAAGGAGAGAGAGAGGATATGATAGAGACATACAAGTATCTTACAGGGAGGAACAGGGTGCAGGAATACACTATTTTTAAGCGAAAAGATGTTCCAGGATTAGAGGCATGGGATGAAGTTGGAGGGAGGACGATTCAGAGGAAATGTGGAGGAAGAATTTCTTCACAGAACGGGTGGTGGACAAGTGGAACACCCTGCCAGAGGAAGTGGTGGGGCTGAAACAATCACGGATTTAAGAATGCATGGGATAGACATAAAGGAATTCTGGAGGTCAGGGGTAAGGGGCAACAGACTTCTAGGAAAACATAAAAACTTAGACACAAGCTTAAATGGGCAGACTGGGTGGGCCATAGGCCCTTATCTGCCGACACTGTCTCTGTATCTATGTATATCCATGTCCTTTGAATATATCATTTCAACAGAGTTCTAGGAATGGTATATGTTGTTTATCCACACGACCCACCCGGCCTCCCGGCTTTTACACACAACCAGGCTTCCAGCTGGGCTAGATCTGGCGCCATGGGGCGGAGCCAAGAGTTTTACCACCGGATGGGTAGGAGGAGCCAGCTTGAAGACCTTCCAGCAAGATTTAAAGCGGCAAGGAACCTGCCAGACAGTGGATGAATATCACATACCATTCCTAGAACTCCTGGTTACAGGTGAGCAACCTGTATTTACAGTTGTACCAGAAATGGTAGAGACATTGTTTATTTTTTTTTTTTTATTTTAGTCTTTGGTAACTGGGTAAAGCCACTAGACACAAGTGCCTGTTTTCAGGGGTGACCTGGTGCACTACGGTTAAGGACTTGCCTCAGAGTCACACAGTATACAAGTGGTGGTTGTGAGAATCAAACTCGGTCTGGTCTGCTGGATGTATCAAGCTCATTCATACCTCGCTCCTCTAACCTCTAGGCTATACTGCCAGACCAGTTGGTTTATATGAAACCTAAGGGTAGGAACAAGGAGGAGATTAGAGGAACAGTCCTTTAAAACGTATTTGAAAAGATAGTTTGGTATAACCTTTATGGGGGCAGATTTGCTTTCCTAGAAAGATCAGAACAATTGGATCAAGGATGCAGTAATACTTAGTAGTTTTAATGTTTATGTTTTTCTGATTTAATTCACATATCAGATAAAGTATGTTTTTATGATGTTCATGAAAGTATGAATCGCATTCAGTTAAGTTTAGCATTTCCTTTTCAGTAGGGATTTGTATGCAATAATACTTATTTGCATTAGGTTTTTTTTAATTTAGTAACAACCCTATATTGTATTATAAGGTTTATTGAAGTATGAATACCATATTTCTTTGCTCAGTACAGTTGTGGGAGGGTGGGAAGAGGGTATGCTGTAATACTTATTTGTGGTTTTATTTTGTACATTACTTTATTGTGAATTTAACATGTTTTGTATTATTATTTGATTTTGACAGTTTTATTAAAAAGTTCCCTTACTCTTTATCAAGAAGTGCCATTGAATCTTTAACGTCCACCTGAACTATCACCAGAACAGGCAGACAGGACATCCCACATTCCCGTGTGGGCTAGAACCCACCACCTTCGATCTTCAAATCAAATCAAATCATCTTTATTCTTATAGCGCCTTTCAAAATTAAGGTGCTGTACATAAAACCAGATACGTGAAATAGAATTTAAAGCACAACATTAAAACAAGTCATCCATAGCTGGGGAAACCTAAACTAAATAAATACGCTTTTAACTCTATTTTAAATCTGTCGACAGTTGGGCATTCTCTCAGCCAACAAGGTAGAGAATTCCACAGGGTAGGTGCTGAAAAAGCGAGCCACGAGATCCTGATGTCTTCAGTCATGCCCTGGGAATCTCCAGCAATCCTCGATTGGCGGAGGCGGAGAGGGACGGAGGGGGCAGTAGGGTACCAGAGATCTTGCAGGTAACCGGGTCCCTGGTGATCTGCCACCGCCACCATCTTCTGGCCTTAGAGGTAGTGTGCTACCTGCTGAGCCACTGAGACTAGACTGTGAGGGTATAACATAAGCTGTGAAACAAGAAGGGCTTTCTGTATGACTGAGACCATGGACATACAGCACATGCTGTGAAATGAGAAGGATGCCTAGACCATGGTAGATTTAACAAGAGCTGTGAAATGAGAAAGTGTTCTTTTTTGCCTGATGCTGTGGAGGATATAATACAGGTTGTGAAATAATGAGAAGTGTTGCCTAGTAAATGGAAGTGGTGGGAGTGTAACAAAAACTGAAATGAGAAAAGTTTCTGTGAGACTAAGACAATAGAGGACATAACACAAGCTGTGTTTCTGTTCAATTGTAGGCCCTGGATGGAGCTTTCAGCAAGGAGAACATTGAGAAGTGCCAAGCTGCCACAGTGCCGTTAATCGAAGCAGTTGACAACCTGACTGCATTTGTTTCCAACCCCGAGTTTGCCAGTATTCTCGCCCAGATCAGCCCTGAGGTAAGTGCAAATGAGAGAAGCTTCATGGCAGTTTAGCAGGACTCTTTAAGCCCTTCTGGAACTGGGTTTGGGGGGTGTAGAAGTACTTGATTAATTAAGATAATATTTTATGTAGAGGAGGTGCTTCATTTTGCAGTGGGTATATGCATGTTTGTTAATGTTCCTTTATTTATGGTTACGACATTTCATACAATTTTTTTATCCCAGGGTGTCCAGGCGATGGAGCCAATTGTCATTTCCGCCAAGACTATGCTGGAAAGCTCAGCTGGTCTGATCCAGACCGCCTGCTCTCTGGCTGTCAACCCCAAGGATCCTCCCAAGTGGTCAGTCTTGGCTGGACACTCACGAACTGTCTCCGACTCCATCAAGAAGCTCATCACCAACATGAGGTACTCAAGCTTGTGGCAGGGGCCCAGAGCCTTGAAAACAAACTCAGATCTGTGAGAGGACCGAGCCCTCTGACATTGTCCCATAGTGTTTGGTGTGAGGAGAGAAGTCTAGTACAGAAGGAAATTGAACTTGCTGTGTCATCTGGAGAGTAGGACATGCTGTTAAACATGTCAAATTCTATACAAGCCATGCATGTCCATATAGTCTAATTTGCATACCTGTATAACTAGACATTTATACTCACACATACTCACACTGGTACTGTATTAACCCTCTGCATGTGCACTGGCATACTGACTGAACATCTCAAATTGTACACGGTAGCCCCACGACATATAGGCGCTTCTGGATTGGGTGCCTACAATAACAGCAACCCAATCTCCAGTGCATGTCCAGGGCTACCGGAGGGTAGGGAGACGGATTGGGCAGGATGTCACCATACGACGCTGCTGGGGGGGAGCACTACAATGGGAGGTGCCACTGTGGGTTGCCAAATCAACCTCTGGCATGGTGGGTGGGTTGGTGGCAGGTACTGGGTTCGGGTCTGGGCGCTGGTGCTTTTTGTTGTGCCTGGCCCAAACCTTTTTTTTTTTTTTTTGTGTTTTCTCACACACACCACCCATCTGACATGCACCCCTGAAGTTGAGAATCCTTAAGTAGTTTGGTGAGGGCAGAGCCCCTCTACATAAAACATTAAAAAAGTAAGTCCCCGGTGCCGCTTTGCTGTGCACTGGGGTGTCAGGAGGCTGGAAAATGTTTTCGGCAGTCTTGACTTCTGGATAACAGTGACCACCTTTAGTCTTTCGCCGTTATCACATAAACCCATCGTGACACTGGGGGCAGCCACACTGTAGTAATGCTACACTTATTACACTAGAGACACACACACACTGTGTTGGAAGTGCAGTAGGCTACTGAGGGCAGAGGAGTCCAGCTTCATGGAACTCCAAAAAAAAAAAACTGAAGGCTTTAGCTATGTTAAAATATTTTATTTATAAAACCAGATACAGATTATGGCATCAGCACTTACCTGAGCTTGCTGATGTTTGCACAATGATGTTTGCTTTTCTCAAGGCCTTGAAAGGCAGTCATTATTGTATCAAACGCCAGCTAGTTTGGTAAGGCTGCTGCCATCGTCTAAAGTGGTTTCGCGCTGGCCTAAGAAACATTGACCGGATCCGCCCTGGTACCACCTGATGACCTTGCTCTGATACATGCCTTGCCTGCGTCAAGGTTGGAATAACTGTAATGCCTTGTACCTAGGACTGTCATGGGGAGGCAGTCTCCGCTGTCTGCAGCTGGTGCAGAATGTGTGGTCCAGGCTCCTGATGGGTGTATCAAGATCTGAACATATTACTCTGGTTCTCTGGGGCTGTACTGGCTGCAGATAAGGTGGAAGATTGCCTTTAGGGTCAGATTACTGACCTATAAAGCCCTGCATGGTCAGGGACCTCCTGGTTCCACACTGCCCGGCTCGCCCTCTTCATTCCTCCAAGGGTGGCCTCCTGATGGTTCCGAGGACAAGGCTGTGGCTTTCAGGAGATTGTGCCTTCTCCGTGGCTGCACCTGCTCTGTGGATCTCTGCTCCCGGGCACCTTGGGGAGGCCACCTGGTGGAAGCCTTTAAGAGGGGCTCAAGATGTTTTTATTTGAACAAGCATTTAATTTGTTATAGCGTGAAATACACGTGCATTATAGACTGTCATTTTATTTATTTATTAATATTGTGGCTTCAATATAACATGTCTATGCTCTATAAATGGGCTGGCAGTATAGCCTAGAGGTTAGAGTAACAAACTGTGAATGAGCTTGGTACATCCAGCAGACCAGACCTGGGTTTGATTCTCACAGCCTCCACTTGCATACTATGTGACCTTGAGTAAGTCACTTAACTGCCCAGTGCTCCTAGGTCGCCTGTGAAAACAGGCACTTGTGCCTAGTGGGCCTTACCTGGTTACCAAAGACAAAATAAATAAATAAAATAAATGTGCTGATTTTTATGTTATGATGAATGTTTTTATTTGTGTTAGATTTTATGTATTGTACAGCACTCCCAAGTCCATGGGTAAGGGCACTTCATAAATAGTTTATCTATCTATCATGATTTTTATCTGGTTTTATAAACAAAACATTTTAATGTAACTAAAACATTTCATTTTTTTTCCTAGTTTTGTGAAGCCCGACACCTCTGCTCTCACTTGCTGTACATTGAGACTTCAGTTTAGTTCTTGCATCCACCTCTTTCCTCTGTAAGAGCTGTGGGCTGTTGCTCAGCTGCATGTGACACTTTAGTATATAGCATGCCAGTGATACATGGCTAATGGTGACTGGGCACAGAGGTACCAGGAGTCCCTCAGAGAGAGGAGCTTCAAGGAGGTATAGGAAGAGTAACTTTAAATTTACTGGACATGGAGATTCAGGACAGAATTAGCATGATCCAAGGCCTTTGCAATTCCTCTTGAAGAAGAGTAAAAATGTTAGATTTCGGTTGTGCTCTAGTTTTTAATCTTCCTGTTTGCTGGTGTCAGTACAGAAGGCGGGGACAATGACGGTTCAGTGGGTATCATCCTGAAGGTTTCATGCTGTTCCTTGGTTTCACAGAGAGAAGGCACCTGGACAGCGGGAGTGTGATGATGCCATCGAGGTCCTGAACAACTGTATCCGAGACGTGGATAGTGCCTCACTAGCTGCTGTGAGTCAGAACTTGACACCAAGGGACCACATTCTCTCAGGAGGTCAGTGAGTGGCACACTTTTGTGCAAACCCTGTCAAACAGGCAGGCACATACTTAACCTGTGTGTGTGTGTGTGTGTGTTAGAGAGCTGTCCATACAAAATTTGTGAAATAGGTTTGTGATCTACGCTAATTGGTGCAGCACGGCAGTAGTCTTCAGCTCTTTCAGCCCACAGTAATGGATATATATAGGTGCAGGAGATCCACTATAGAGAGAGAGTGAGCTGATACCTGGATCAGTGAATGCTGGGTAATAGGTGTGTATATATATCTGTAAGAGATCCGCTGTAGCGAGGAAGTGAGCTGATATTTGGATCATTGCATGTTGGTAAACTATGTGTATGTCTGCAGGACATTCACTATGGAGAGGGAGTGAGATGATACTTGGATTAGTGCATGCTGGGTAATGGTAGTGTATGCACTGGAGAGCTGCTGCAGAGAGGGAGTAAGATCTCTGTATTAATGCATGCTGGGTAATGGGAGTGTATGCACTGGAGAACTGCTTTAGAGAGGGGAGTATGTAGACTCTGGATTAGTGCATGCAGGGTAATGGGAGTTTATGTGCAGGAGATCCACTATAGAAAGTTAATGTTTAACCTAGATCAGTGCATGCTAGATAATTGGTGTGTATTCATAGAGATCCACTGTAGAGGACCAGTGTGTTGATACCTGGATCATTGTATAGTGGGTAATGTGTGTATGTGCAGGAGAGTTGCTAAAGAGAGGAGTGCTGATACATGGATAAGTGCATGCTGGGTAAAGGTGTATATCCAAGAGATCAGCTATAGAGAGGCAGTATGCAGATGTCTGGATGAGTGCCTTTTGTGTAACTGTGTGTATGTGCAGGAGATCTGCTATATAAGTGAATGTGCTAATACTTGGATTAGTGTATGCTGGGTAATGTGTATGCCCAGGAGATCCACTATAGAGAGGGAGTGTGCCAGTACCGGAATCAGAGCATGTTGTGTAATGGGTGTCTATATGCAGGCGATCAGCTGTAGAGAAGACAAAAGAGATACCTGGATCAGAGCAAGCTGTGTGATGGGTGTCTATGTGCAAGCGATCAGCTATAGAGGTGAGTGTGTTGATACCTGGATCAGTGCATGTTGGTTTATGGGTCTGTATGCAGGAGATCTGATATATAAAGGAATGTGTTGATACTTGGATTAGTGAATGCTGGGAAACGGGTGTGTATGCCCAGGAGATGCACTATGGAGACAGAGTGTGCCGATACCTGAATCAGTGCATGCTGAGTAATGGGTGTGCATGTGCGGTAGATCCGCTTTAGAAAGAGTGTGCTGATAACTTTGATCAGTGCATACTGGGTAGTGGTTACATGTGTGCAGGAGATCCACTGTAGAGCAATAGTAAATTAATGCCTAGATCAGTGCATGTTGGGTAATGGGTGTGTATGTATCTGCAGGAGATCCGCTATAGAGAGGGAGTGAAGTTGGTATCTGGAACAATACATGTTGGTAATGTGTATCTACAGGAGATCCAGTGTAGAGAGGAGTGAGCTGATATTTGAATCATTGCATGCTGGGTAATAGATGTTTATGCACGAGAGGTCAGCTGTCAAGAGGCAGCATATTGATACCTGGATCAGCGATGCCGGTGTGTGCATGTGAATGTGCATGACTGTGTGTGTGTGTGCGCTGGAGATCTGCTATAAAGAGAGAGGTGCTGCAAGGCAGATTTACAGTATCAGCTTCAGTTATTGTATTCTGAAATCTCGGAGCCAAGCTGTAGTCTGAAATGAAAAGTTTGTTTGTTTCTGATTAGGCTCTGCTTGACCAGATGTCAGCAGCTGTGCAAGAGATCAGTCATCTGATTGATCCAGTGGCTGTAGCTGTCAAGCAGGCCTCTCAGCTTGGACACAAGGTAAGCTCCAGATGCTGGAAGAAAAGTTTGGTGATTTTTAAAGTGTTTTTTCAGGATTTAGGAAAACATTTTAACTTACAATAATGGGATACAGTTCAGCTGATGTTTAATTAAATATCAGTGTTTGATCTCTCCTTGTTCTTTATTACTGAGGATATTTGCATGAAAACTGGATTTGTGTCTTCTGGACTTTATCTGTTCCACCTGCGTGACAGCATAAGTCACAGTCCACTATTTTGTAGCATCACGTATGACTTTAGGAACATTTACTTGGACAAAATTACATAATTCATTATTTTCACAGCTAAAAAAAAAACATGAGTTAGAGGGACAGGGAAAAAGTGGGTAGCAATAAAAGGGACAGTATTAGCAGCCACCCAAGGCAAAGAAACATAGGAAACCACTATGGCTAGACTGATAAAGAGTTGTGCAATCCAGGCAACAATGGAGCTTTTAGCTACTACATAGGGGAGCAAAATAGGGTAAACAGCAGAGAGGTGTGTGTAAGAAAAGCTAGAGACTAGAATATGCAGCTTATCCAATAGGTAGGAAATGGGCAGACTGGGTGGGCCAAGTGGTCCTTATCTGCTGTCAAAATCTATGTTTCTATGTTAATAAACAGCTAATTAGGAGGGCAAAAGCAAGCATAGGGCTAAGGCTAGTGGAAGAGGTCAAAGAAATACTGTAATGGTAGGTCTTTGAGAGAATCTCCTCCATTAGGCCATGCCATCCTTCCCTCTTTTCCTTTGATTTTGGTGAGGGCTGCATCAGATGCTGTGCCTAAATCCAACTCCATGCATCCTGTATCCTGCCCCATACCTTTCCTTGTATGCCTGGTGCTGGTCTCCTCTCCTGCTTCCCCATGGTTGGAAGTCCTCTGAGGCTAATCTCCGGCATGGGACTGAGGAGTGATGAGGCTGCCCATGTTTATATACATGTAGACAAGGCATGTCATTGTGGGTGGTCCCCAGCTAGTAGAAGTTTCAAGTGGTTCTAACACTGACGCTTTTAGTTCCAAAGAGTTGGCCTAAAGGAGGAGATTCTGCTGAAGATTTACTGTTAGGGTAAGTTCTTATGTAACTGTTATTTTCTAGGGCATGGATACAGTTCGCAAATCCACACACTGGCAGTTCCACTGAATGGTCTGAGCTGTGGACACCTTCAAGCTGAGCTCCTCCCACCACCTGGGCAGTATATCTTCAGGGTCTACCCCATGATATCAGATCTTTCTTCCTGCTGGAAGGGACAGGTCTCCTCCTTGGCAGTCCTGCAGCGTTCAAGGGTTCTACATAGTTATTGCTTCTGATTAAAATTTTTCTTCTCAGAAACTCCTAAAATTCTTCGCCTTCCACTTGTTCCATCTCTACCTTCAACATTGATCTTGGCATGGAACAGAGGATGCCGCCACATGGTTTTATGTTCTACATAACCTGTCAACAGAAAGTGTGAGTCCTCAGAGACACCACGGATGACCCATTAGAATCATCCAAGGATTCCTCGAAAATAGCTCTTGACTGTTTCCATCATGAATCACCCAAGTGTCCTTGGACTGTGTGATCTTCACTGGCAGCTGACTTGGCAAGCCGGTCGGAAGATGGGAGTTCTTAGTAAGGGCCCCAAACCAAGGGCAGCGAGTTATGGTGACTCCACCATCAGGAGAAGCAGATGCTGAGACATCTGCAGAGGATGGACTAGCGTGAATAACTGGCAGCCACCTGGTGACTGAGGCCTGGTGGGTAATACCACTCCTTGTAATGTTCCACTGTTACAAAGGAGCCCTTGTAGTACCTTTTCATCTTGCAGTGGTGCCTGTACCTCGCCTGAGGATGAGGAGGTCAAGGAGTGTCAGTGGCGGCGATCCTGCTAGAGTCGGATCGAGAGCGATGCAGCATCTTAATCTCAACAGTTAACCCGGAACTGACTTCAAGGGAAGCCTTTCAGAAGGTCATGATAGACCACGCCAAGCTAGGTTCAGCATCATCGGCTTAAGAGGCATGACTACATGCTGAGGCTGATCCAGAAGAGAACTGGTTGGGGACACCGATCGAGCCATGTCCTCCTGATTGAGCACTGAAGCACCAGGGTCTGAGAGGACAGCTCATCATTGAGCTCCTTCGACAGCCGGTCCTCAGGCTTGAGAAAATTTTGATTGCCTGCTCGGCTGGCATCATGCTCAACAAGCTCAAAGTGAGTACCAAGGAGCTCTCAACTATCCCCACGACTTAAGGCAGCTCAACCACCGCCAAGCACATGACCAGCACTGAGCAGTCGGGAGTCAACAGAGCAAGCAGATCGTGATCTCCCAGACCCGCGCAGGTGGGCTTATGCTTCTGTCCCAGTGAGATGGGCTTTCCAAAGGTCTGCTGGCCTGACACATCTCACTGAAATCCTCCGTAGCGACACTCTGATGCTAGCACCAGCCAGAGCAGTGCCAAGACTCGACGAGATATTTCCCGCAGCAGCCATCACCTCCTCTTCAGGAGCCATGAGCTGAGCAGTGGACCTGGCAGCTGCTGAAGCATTCTTGCAGCTTGCTATGTCGATCCTTAGGATCGTATTCCGAAACCACCAGGACCCAGTCTGGCCAGTTGATCCTCCAGCAATGCTGAAAGCATTACATGATAAAGGCCACAACCTTTCACATCATCATGCTGCCCTCCAAGGCAGTACGGGCAGGAAACTTGGGGTTTGATGTTTGACTTAATCCCCTGGGATTGCCTTCCTGATGGCCGAGTAACTGGCCACGGACTGGCACTGGAGCTTGGCAGTACCCAGCATTCTGTTCAGCACCCTTTGCCCACATGGTACTCAAATATGTGGTCCCTATTGGCAGGGCCCTGTGTTTACTGCAGCAAAGCGGACTCACATTTTGTGGCAGGACCTCGATTTTCTGAGGCAGAAAACTGCTGGTTCTGCAGGCATTCTGCAGCAGATCAATTATGTTAAACAGCATACCTTCAAGGGATTAAGTCTAAGTTTACCTTTGATTGCCTTTCAGGCAATAACTCTGCTACACTGAAATGGAACAGCAGGCCATTTAACAGTATGTAGTCTTCTTATCACAAATATTAAACTGCAACAACTCAAACCTGGTGTTCTCTTTTAATGACTTTTCCTCCCACCCTGAATTTGAAGGCTCATCTGTTCTTCTTCTTCTGGAAATTGGTGGCTTTTGCTGTTCTCCTAGGTTATAGTTGGGGAGGACATAAACACTTAGCTAAAACTACACAGAAGGCAAAACCTGCTTAGATTTCTTCTGGTTTATATTTACAGTTAGCAGACATAAAGAGAGACTCCAACTTGAAAGCCGTTTTATTTTATTTCTGATTTTGATCAACATTCTTTTAGATTATAATTTTTTAAACTAGAATACCCCAACTGTCTTGCAACAAACATGTTAGTGCAGTGTGCAAATCTGTGTGTGTGTGGTGGGGAGTGTCTTCCTATAATAGTGATGGAGGTGTAACTTGCAGTGTCTGTAGGATTTTCTGACTCCTGATTTTTCTTTTGGGAACACACTAAAAATGCAAGCGAGTCATTCTTATTAAGCTGGAGTAACCTTGGTTAGCATATGTTTTCTCCCAGCAGCTCGGGGGTGCTGGTGTTCTTCAGTCAGTGATCCTCATTTCACTTATGTATAACAGCAATCAATACAATTCTCCATTCTGATTTCTTTCCTTATCTTCTCGCTCCAGTTCTAGTATTCCCTGGTCTCCAACTCTACTGCAGCTGGGCAACTTGACCTTCCTTAAGAATTGAGCTTGATGCCACCACTTAGGCTGCAGGTTCAAATCTGCCAAGAAATTACTCTCACGCTTGCAGGTACAGATCTGCAGCCCACAGATCAAAACTGTGATCAATGTCCATCAGTGGGGACCGAGTCCTCTGCTCAGTCTGCTGCCAGCCACATGTTTCTGCAGTCAGCTTCTCCTCCGATACCTGCCATCACATGAGATCGATTTCACCTCCACGGACACTACTCAATCTTGTCACTTCTTGACTACTGCTCGCCTACCAGTTCTTCCTTCCAAATTCATCTTCCAGGGATCTCATGCACTGTGTGCAGCCTCACAGTGAAAATTAACATGGCTGGAGCTACCTGCACTTACACGCAGCAGATCATAACTGCTATGGACCTAATCAAGCTCTGGCTACTTTTTGTGTCAGTCTCTCACCTACAATACTGGCTGGACGGAGTTATGTAACAAGAGCCAGCACAAGTGAAGATGCTATCGCCACTAAGCTTTTCAGCTTTGAGCAGGTGGCATCAGTTTGTTGCCTCTTCTAATAAGTATGTATGCCATGGCATACTTAACATATCAGTAGCTATGCGTTGCCTTGTGTCATCATATACCACAGTTAGTATTTCTGTGGCCATATGATAGTTTCTGTTTGTGGCAGTACTGATTTCTGGTCAGCCCTGATTTCTGCGGCTACTGCTGCAACCGCAGAATTGCAGAAAATATAGGGGCCCTGGCCTCGTCGGCACCTTGTCCAGATTATAAGACCACCCATCGGTCAAGGTGTGATTACCAACTCTGTCTTTCAGAACTGGGAGTACTGGGGATGTGTACAAACCTCCCAGTCAGGAGTCCAAAAGCTTGACACACAGCAAAGGTGGTCTGTAGTGCCTTCCTTGGTCTCTGAGGCGAGCTAAGCTCAGATGATGGCCCATTTAGGTCACTCCCTGTTGGGATTTCTTGAGCATGCCCTCTCACACCTCCCTTGCCAATAAGCAGCTGGAGGTGAAATGGTCCAAGACTAAGGTCAAGCACTGGCTAAACACCAGCTTCAGACGGCCTTGAATGTGAGCGATTCCTGTGCCTGAGCTTATAGCAGCAGCTGCCACAATGCGCTGGTAGGCCTGGCTGACAATTTCCACCTTTACAGTGGACACCCAGCACAAGTTGGCAAATGCCCTTTCCTGGCACCATCTTCTTTGGCTCTTGGGTGGAGGGCCATCTTTCCAGGATAGAGAAATCCAGTGTCACCCTGGATTCTGTGACTTCATCACAGAAGGATTCTGAAGGGCAGAAGATCAAGAAGAAGACTTTTCAGATTCTGCCCTTTCCAGCACAGCACCAGCAGGGGCTTCGACAGACTTGGTGCCCTAAGACCAAGTTCCCCAGTCAGGGGCCCCCAAAAGGCAGGTGTGTATAGTGGTGCCCCTCTGGCAGTAGGTGCTGATGCCCTCGTCAAAGCTTCAGGAGGCGTCTGCCTCCCACCTGTCCAGTCCCTGCTGAAGATGGCTGTGCCACTTCTGGCACACTTGGCCCATAATTACCTCGGACGAGTGGGTCCTAGAGGTGGTGGGTAGAAGGTTGACTCAACTTCAAGGCTCTTCCACCTTACTGCCCCCACCGCCAAGGAGTCCATCGTGGTGTCAGGGCATAATACTCCAGAACTGGCAGCACTCAGCAGGCAGGTAAACTATGGTACTTTCAAATGCCAAACTTAATTCAGAAATAAAGTCACAAGCAAACAAAACTGCCAGTGTATGAAATCAGACCAGAGTCCAAAGCACAAACCCCAGTGCTTTGGGTCTATTCGGACCCTTTCTCGGCATTTGAAAGTACCATAGTTTTCTTTGCTGCCGAGTAGCTGTCTGTCCTGGTGTATTTCTGTTTGTTTTGTTTTGCAAGCACCCTCTCTGTGTTTCAGGATGTGGCTCCACCTGTTTGTTTTCTGTCACAGGGCATTTTATTCTCCCTCAGGGAGAAGGTTGCTCAGCTCCTCGAGAAAGGAGCCACAGCCCATATCCCAGACTCCAGTGCAGATAAGGGCTTTGTGTCCAGATATTTCCGGTCCCAAAACAGATGGGGTGTTGGTGCCCATACTGGATCTCCATGATCTGTACTGCTTCTCCAAAAGTGCAAGTTCGGGATGGTCACGCTGAACCAGATTATTCCATCTCTGGAGCATGGCATATAGTTCTGCTCCCTGGACCTCCAGGAAGTGTTCTTCCACATTCCTGTCTGTCTATCTCACTGGCAGTGCTTCAGTTCCACACAGAAGGAGTTCTCTGTCAGTTCCAGGTCATGTCATTTGGCCTTTCCTTGGCACCCAGGGTCTTCACTTAGTGCATGGCAGTGGTGGCAGCATTCCTGCAGCACTGGGGGTCAGGGATACCCTATCTGGATGACTGTGTTATAGCCAGACTGTCCAAGGAGGCACTGAAGTGGTCCTGGGACCTGGCCATCCAGTCCTGGGAGCCTTGGGCCTTCTGGTCAGTTTGACCAAGTCCCAGCTGAACTCCTCTCAGGTGATTCACTTTATTGGGGCAGAGCTAGACTCTGTCCAGGCCAAGGTCTAACTCCCCTGCGGACTGGGGCACTAGATCTTACCTCTCTTGTCCAGTCATTTCAGGTTGGGTGCTCACACCTTGCCTGGGACTTCCTGAGACTTCCTGAGATTGCTGGGGTACATGGCATCCTGCATCAGCATAGTCTAGTGGGCCCACTGGTGGATGCATCACCATCTGTGGGAGCTGGGCTGTCAGTTGTCCCAGAACATCTTGAGGAAGGAGTCCCATTAGTCTACCCAGATCCACCTGTCACTCTTGACTGATGGAATTCGCCCAATGGTTGGGGTCAGGTTGTGCAAGTCCAGAGGCAGCACACACCACCTTCCTTTGTGTTGGGAGGCCCTACAACCTGGGCCCACATGCACAGCAGGGTTCAGATCTCCTGGCAATCCATGTCATGGTGGCTAACAACCAGCTGGCAGATGCCCTCAACCGGTGGCTGAGACATCGCACAAGTGGTCTCTGCATCAGGAAGTGGTGAACCACCTGTTCTCCTGGGGCACTCCTGTGGTGGACCTCTTTGTCTCCAGAGAGAATGCAAACTGGTGCTGTTGTGTGCCCACCCCCTCAATCTGGAACGCTGCTGGGGATGCTTTTATGGGGTCCTGACCCCTGCCCTCCTGTTCACCTTCCTCCTTTTCCTTGATCCACAAGGTGGTGGTCAATTTACAAAGAGAAAAGGCACAGATGTTCCTAATGGCCTCACAGTGGAGTCACCAGTTCTGGTACCTGGATCTCCTCAGCCTCAGCAGCAGACCTCTTTGGCTGTTGCCCTGCACCTGGATCTGCTGTATTTTCTTGGGAAGGTCCTGCATCTGCATCTTCAGTCCCTGCACCTCACAGCCTTGTTTCTGAGTGGTTAGAGTTCTAGGCTCTGGGACTTTTAGACAATATGCTCCATGTAGTGGAGGCGTCCCAAGGAATCGAACCATCAATGCCATACCTTTAAATGGAAGAGATTTTACATTTGGTGCCGGACAAGCAGCTTGAGCCCTTGCCTGCTCTTAGACTAGTATCCTTGACTATCTGTGGTCCCTTTGCCAGCTGGGGCTGAGGTTGACAACCTTCAAGGCTCACCTGGCAGCCATCTCTGCATACCAGGGTGAAGACTGGTATGCTGATGGTGGCACAGGAGAAGGTGGTTGGGCACTTTTGCAAGGGCCTTGACCACATGAACTCACCAATGTGAACCACCACCACCTTAGGATCTGTTGCTAATTCTGAGATATCACACCTGTTGTGAAAAACACCACCTTGGTGGCTATCACCTCTACCAGAAGGATTAGTGACTTCCAGGCACTCACAGTGGAGGCACCTTACTTGGTCTTCTTACAGTGACACGGTCATCCTTTGCCCCACACGAAATTCCTTCACAGAGTAGTTTCAAAGTTTCACCTTAACCAGGTTATTAACCTCGCAGTATACTTTACCAGCTGATGTTCGGAGGCTGACCAAAGCTTCAAACCCTGGACCTACAGCGGCGCTTCTTATTATAAGGAGTGTACAACTGGAGTTTGGGGGTGAGGATCACCAGCTGTTTGTAACATACCCTGAAGGCCGCATCTGGCAGACCGCAGCTAAGAGGACGATTGGCAGGTGGATTGGCTCCTGTATCAACCTCTGCTATAAGTTGGCTTAGGGCTCATTTCTACCAGACATACTGCTGCTTTGGTGGCTGCTTTCAGGTCATCCCCATACAGGAGATCTCAGAGTAGCTACCTGGGAGTCGACACACCTTCATCTCCCCTACAACATCGGCCTTGAGTCATGCTGAATGCTGCTTTTTGGGACCTCAGTTCTCAGTCTCTGTTCACCAAATAAGGGTGCATGCTTGCTCCCTCTTCCTGGAGGACTGTTGAAAGTCTGCCAGAAGTGGGTAAGTGAACCATATCCACAACCCTAGAAAAGTGGGTTACCCAACTGTAACCGCAGTTCTAGGAGTGGTATATGGTTCACATCCACACAACCCACCTGGCCTCCCCTGGCAAGTGGCACAGGGATCCCTGCTTCCAGTGTCCAAGATATGACTTCACAGGGTGGAGCTGAGGGATATACCACCTGGGTGGTGGAGAAGCTTCAATTAAAGACTGTCTGATAAGAACTGTTCTTGAAGGGAGACTGTTTAAGTGTGGATGTGAACCATATACCACTCCTAGAACTACAGTTGCAGGTGAGTAACCTGTTTTTAGGGGTCATCATGAGCTTTGTTTCTTGTAAATGTTACCTGGAATGCATTGCATTAGGGAGATATATGTAATTCTGTGCTTCTCTAAAGCTATGTATGTGCTTTTACATAGCCCCTGCTGTGAAGCTTTACCACAAGTGTCTTTCTTTATAGACCTAAGATATGCGAGCTGCTATCTCTGTTGCTTTGTTTGATGGAATGTCACTCACTCTGGAAAAGTAGAATGTATAGTACTGCTGGAATGGACCACCACTGGGTTCAAAAATCTGGGTGCTTGGGTGGGGTGGTGGGTTGGGGGTGCTGCAGGTCACAAGAGGGCCTGGTGGCTACATATGCTGTCATGGAAGACCCAGCCTTGGTACAAGGAATGATAGGTGAAGAGGACCAGCCTCAGTGCACTGAATTGTGTGAGAATAGGCACAACCACAGTACAGAAAACAGTTGGTAAACAGGCCAGGCCTCTGTACACAGAACAGTTTGTAAACAGGCTTACCTTCCCTACATAGAACAGTTTGTGAACAGGCCCAGTTTCCTTTTATAGAGCAGTTTGACCCAACTAAGGTATACAGTTTGTGAAGCAGTCTGTCCTCTATACAGAATAGCTTGCTAAGAGACCTAGCCTCCTACACACAACAGTGTGTGAACAGGCCCAGCCTCCTTAAGCAGAAGATTGTAAATACTCCTATGCTAAAAGGTTTGTGAAGAGGCCTGGGGAAGTACACAGTATATTACAAAATAGTTTGAGACCTAGCATCAGTACATGGAGCAATCTTATGCCCAGCCTCATTTCACGAACAGTTTGCTAAGAGGCCTGACATTTCTAAGTGCTATTTTAAACTGTTTATTCTAGGAGCATGG
The DNA here is from genome assembly GCA_016271365.2 of Neoceratodus forsteri. Lineage (NCBI taxonomy): Eukaryota > Metazoa > Chordata > Ceratodontiformes > Ceratodontidae > Neoceratodus > Neoceratodus forsteri. The sequence continues at coordinate 334,208,664 of CM057449.1, forward strand.
ATATGTTGTTCATCCACACTCTCTGGCATGTCCCTTTCCCTTTAAACTTGCCGGAAGTCTTCGTTGGCTCCTCCCACCCACCTGGGTGGTATAAACCTCGGCCCGCCCGTGGACGGCAGATCTTCCTTTCCACTGGAAGATACAGGTCCCTGGTGTTACTTCTGTACTGCAGGCCCTGGATTCAAAACGCCGGTTTTACTGAATCTGCTATCAAACTCGTTGGAGTTCACAATTCTGATTCAGATATGGAGGACAGATCGCCCTCGGATTTCGCCAGAGTCCCTGCTGCCAGAAAATGTCACGCAGCAGTCCCCACCTAGCATGCGTGTACTGCCTTGGCATCGGACATGACACTGCCATGTACAGTTTGTTTGGCTTTCCATCCCAACGTTTGGATAACCACAAGGTGCGCCTTCAACTGGGGAGACCGAGAAAAGGAACCAGCCGGTGAAATCCAAAGAGGGAGGTGGGCGGTTTCCGTGGCCGTGGGCTCCGCCCGAGCAGTTGGAACAGATGAAGGCATTCGAGGGAGGCAGCTCAGCTTCTTCTCGGTGAAGCTTCGTTCCCTCAACCTCGCTCGACCTTTTATGGGCACCTTTAGGAGTTGTGCCAGTCCTGCCACCAGGGGTGAGGCGCCTCGGCTCGCACTCCTCCAGTCCTCGGAAGAGGGACAGGACCCCAAGTCTTCTTCCTCCAGAAGAAGACGCCTGGGGCCGAGAGAGGTCCGAGTCCCAGGAACACACAGTCTCGACTCGGTTGAGATTGCATCCTTGGCCGCCGGTTTACGGATCTTCCGTCGGCCAAGGCACCGAGATCAAGAACGGCTGAACCGCCAAGATTACGCCGATCCCATTGAGCTCTTGTCAAGATTCCTAGAAGGGACCCCAGTTCTTTCTTTTCCTGACGAGGAGACAGTAACTTTGGGTAACCTCATCGAGGAAACTGTTCCGAGCCTCGGTTTTCACCGACTCCAGCGCCCCCGATCGAACCAGCCGACCCTGTCAGTCTCAATCGAGGACCAGGACCCTTCGGTCTAAAACCAAGAAAGGTCACAAACACTCCAGAAAGAGGTGTCGCCATCAATCCTCATCCTCCTCGGATGAGGAGAGACTTCGACGGAACTCCGCCGACGTTATGAGGATCTCATGTGGCAATAGCCGATTCTGACTAGTCAAAACCAGCTCCGGCCATTACGTGGCTCCGCCCCCAGGCGCACACCGACCCTCCGGAAACCAAGGCTTCGTTCCCCACCGTGGGCTGGGTCTACCTGCTCTGCGTATTTCGGGTCTCCCCACCTATTTTGGTGGAGCCACTGCCTAAGCAGCCTCAGGGAGGGCTCCTTGAAAGAGGACCGGACAGATACAGGACTGCCCCGTCGTCTGTTCATCACTGTTGTCCCCAATCACCCTCGGCGCATCGAGGGAGACATAGAGTGGAGGCCGTATATCCCAACTCTTCGACTCAGATGCCACTGGTTTTGCACTTGCATCCGAGGATGACGAGTCATCAGTGGCAGGTTTGGAGGAAGGTCCTTCCTCTTTTCAGGGCATCCTCCACCTGATTTCGAATCTACAGGAATGCCCCTGGAGCCTATCGAAAAGAAGGTGGCATACCCCTTACAGACATCCTCAGAAAGGGGATACCCCTGACTGAGGCCTTTCCAGTGGCCAGCCATTGCTGGTTCGCCCTTGAGCTTTGGCAGCGCCCCCTCCCTGTCCAGCTCTGTCTTCCCAAATGGCCCACAAGTATCGGAGGGATCTCTGGCGGGGTTCACAGAGCATCCCTCAGCCGAAAGCCTTTTGACTGCTTCTGCCGACACTGACCGCACCTCGGACAGGAGTCCAAGAATATGGACCATTCTGCCTGGAAGGTCTATGCGCCTCCTCCTTAGGACTTCATCAGGCCAGTTCGGCTGTTATCATGGCACACTTTCTCACGCCCTCTTAGGTCATTAGATAAAGTCCTCCCTCATCTCCTGTGAAGCAAGTCCGTGACCAGGCCGCGTAAGTTGCAAAACAGCAGTTCCAGACGGCACTGGCCAGAGGGCATGGCTGCAGTTATCCTCCTTTCCGCAGATACTAGCACATGTTGGCTGACGTGCCCTTCCTAGGTACCAATCTCTTCAGTCCAGGAGTGGCTGGTCATCTCCAGCGCATAGAGCAGTCCAGTGCCACCTTGATGCTACTCTCTGTGAAGGGTTCTTCGGCAAGAACCTAGCAGAAGCACAAGAAGAAGCCTTTTCGCACTCTTCTCCTGGGTGTTAGGCAGCCCTCCTTTCAAGGGAGGCCAGCAGCAGCAGCAGGTTCAACCTTGGCGCCCAGGCCCAAGCAGGGTCCCTAAATAGCCCGTAAGGAGGCCGAGGTGCTGGTCCAGGAGCCTCCTCCTTCCGCTGCCAGTGGCTGGTCGGGGTTGCCATGCCTACACCTGTCACGCCAGCTCTGGGTCCTCCTGGGGGGGGCGTCAGCCACTTTCTTTCCGCCTGGTCCGATATCACTTCTGCTAGGTGGGTTCTGGAAGTGGTCAGCCAGGGACTGCCTCGAAACTCAAGCAGTACCTCCCATCCGAGCCCGCGCCTCAGGAGGAAAAGATCTCACCGCACTCAGTCGGCCCTTCGAGATGACATCGCCAGCCTCCGCAAGGGAGGCAGTAGTTGCAGTGACAGATCCTCCTACAGACCAGGCTTCGTGTCCAGGTATTTCCTGGTGCCCAAGCAGACGGGGTTGGCGCCCATCCTAGATCTCCGTGACCTGAATCAGTATCTCAGGTCTCGCGACCTTCCGATGGTAACTGTGAACCAGATCATACCATCTCTGGAGCTAAACATGTTCTGTTCACTGGATCTACAGGACACATTCTTTCACATCCCAATCCGTCCATCCCACCAGCGGTTCCTCCGCTTCAGGGTCGAGGGACCCTGTTCAATTAACAAGCCGTGCCGTTCAGCCTGTCATCAGCCCCTCGGTCTCTACCAGAGTGCATTGCAGTTGTGGCGGCCCATCTTATGCTTGAGGAGTTCGGATATACCCTTATCTCGACAACTGGCTCTTTGCAGGTTCCTCCCTTCAGGAGGTGGAGGTCCCGGGATCTGGCCCTCCGAACCTGCTCCCAGCTCGGCCTCTTGATCAACGAGGCCAAGTTCCTCTCTCAGGTGATGGGCTTCATCGGGCAGAGCTTGACTGCCAAGCCACAAGCTAGGCTCAACTCCCAGCAGACAGGCGGAGGTTCTTTCCTCCTTTGCCTGTTCATTTCTAGTTGGGCACTTGCACCCTGCCTGGGACTTTCTGTGCCTTCTGGATTACATGGCGCATGCACCTCAGTGGTCAGTTGGGCCAGGTTGCACATGCCCCTCCAGTGGGAGCTGGCCGCTCAGTGGACTCAGCACCATGGTCAATTCGACCAGCTGATCACTGTAACTCAGAAGATGTGGTCGCTCTCCAATGGTGGACTGCCCCAGTACGGTTGCAGGAAGGTATCCCATTTGTCCGCCCAGAGCCGACGGGCGTCCCTAACGACCGATGCCTCTCTCATGGGCTGGGAGCCCACATGGGGAACAGCAGGGCCCACAGGTTTTGGACCCCAAGGAGTCCCGATGTCACATCAACCTTTTTGAGCTCAGAGCAGTCAAACTGGCACTGTCAGCTCGCTTCCAGCTCCCGGGTCAAGTGGTTCAAGTCCAGATGGACAATACCACGATCATGTACTACCTGAGCAAACAGGGCAGCACACACTCCCATCTGCTGTGCAAGGAGGCGCTCCACATCTGGACTCTCAAAGTCAGTTGGAGGCGGATCTCCTAGCCATCCATGTGGCAGGAGTCTTGAACCAACTGGCGGATGCTCTCTGCTGCATAGGCCAGATGTCCCACAGTGGTCACTCCATCCATGGGTAGCTTACAGTCTGTTCTCCCATTGAGGCAAACCGTTGGTGGACCTGTTTGCCTCCAGGAAAACACCAAGCTGAGGCTGTACTATGCCCACTCCCTCAGCAGGCTCGCTGCAGGGGATGCTCTCTCGAGGCCGTGGACCCCAGGCCTCCTCTATGCCTTTCTCCATTTCCTTGATCCACAAGGTATTACTCAAGGTGAGGAGGGACAAGGTGAAGGTGATCCTGTTAGCCCCAGATTGGTCGCGCCAGTTCTGGTACCCAGATCTCCTCAGCCTCAGCTGCAGGCCGCCGGAGCGACTTTGTACATGCCTGGACCTAATGTCATTGAACCAGGGAAGGTGTTCCATCTGGACCTTCAATCCTGCACCTCACAGCCTGGTACCTGAGCGGCTAAGATCAATGTTTTGGTCTTTCTGAGGATGTCATCACACGTGGAGGCATCTCGTAAGGAATCAACAGGGGAACTCCAGGTGCTTTCGCTGGACTCCCTATCTGGTCTTCCACAGGGACAAAGTTGTTCTGCCCCCACCCGAAATTCCTTCCGAAGGTGGTTTCAGAGTGTCACCTTAACCAGGTGTTGACTCTGCCGGCATACTACCTTAACTACACCTCCGGACACCAGTGCACAGGCTCCATACTCTGGACCACAGACGGTTTCTCCCATTATAAGGTGAGGACGGCGTGGAAGTTCGAGGAGAGGTTCACCAGCTGTTTGTCACCTATGCTGAAGCCGCTCTGGCAGACCTGCAGCCAAATGGACCATTGCGAGATGGATTACATCATACATAGGTCTGTGCTATGAGTTGGCAGGCAAGGAGCCTCCCAGAGGATAAGAGCTCATTCTACCCGCTTATACTGCTGTGATCGTGGCTGCTTCCAGGGACATCCCTATCCAGGAAATCTGTCGGGCTGCTACCTGGAAGTCAGCAAACACCTTCATTACCCACAACCACATCGCCTTGAGTCACGCCAGGATGCTGGTTTTGGGGCTTTGTTCTTCAATCTCTCTTTCCTAAGTAGGGGTGTGTGCCTTGGCTCCCTTCTCCTGGAGAACTGCTTGGAGTCTGCCAGAGTGTGTGGATGAACAACATATCCACGCTCCTAGAAGAACAGGTTACTCACCTGTAACAGTAGTTCTAGGAATGGTATGTTGTTCATCCACATGCACCCACTCAACCTCCCTGGCTTTAGGCACAACCTTGCTTCCAGCGGGCTAAGATCTGGCGTCAGGCGGAGCCGAGGTTTATACCACCTGGGTGGGTGGGAGGAGCCAGCTTGCAGACTTCCGGCAAGTTTAAAAGGGAAAGGGACATGCCAGAGAGTGTGGATGAACAACATATACCACTCTAGAACTAGTGATCTTACCAGACACAGCTCTTGCAGCAGGTTACACCATTAGGACCCGAAGCCGCCAGGCGCTAGGACCCTGAGGAAAAATTCTAGCTAGCTAACTACAGCGGGGACGCTCGACGTCGGTCCCGCCTCCAGCGTCAGGCGTGGTACAAAAGGGCGGTCCCGCCAGATTCCCCAGTTCTTTTCCGCCGTCGACTTAGCTACCTGATCTCGGCCATTAGTCCAGCACGCGACTATGAATAGTTCTTTTTTCGATAAAATTTTGAAAATCCTCAGAATCCTCTTCAAGCAAGATCTTGATGTCATCACCAACTTCTGGCCATCCATCAAGTGTGCTTGTGGGAAGCAGATCCGTTCAGGACCCCCACACGGCCTGCGTCCGTGCCTAGCCCAGACCACGAGACCTGGCCTGTCCTTCTGCCAAGGGTTCAACAGCCGCATCTGGATCTGGCGTCAGAAGGCTTTGCAGGTGTTTCTTCTGGAGGAACAACTGAAGACCATGTCCTCCAAGAAAGCTCCAGGGTCCACAAGCAGCGGAGAAGAGAAGGAGAAGGCCACTTCCAGGTCCCCTTCCAGGGGTTAGTCCAGTAGCTCCGTTCGAAATCTCCCCGTACAATCAAAGAAACCTTCATCTCAGGAGAAATCCATGAGCCTTCCTCCTTCAGGGCCTTGGCGAAGTCGAGGAACGACACCATCACCACCGCACAGTCGGGTTCCGCTCCCTCGGTACCCGGCGTCAGGTCTTCGTCCGGTGCCTCCACGCAAGACGCTGGAGCTCACGCCTTTAAAAGGCCTGTAGCCCAGACGCCGGCTCGACAGCCGTCAGCCGTGCGCCTTCTCCTGGAGCCGCCGTCGGCCCGGACGACCGACGCCGCCATTACATCCCAGCGGACGCCGGTAGGGGACCAACGCCCTCCTGAAAAGAAGAAGGCCCTGTTGCCTCCGACCGACATCGGTCAGGAGCCTCTATCGGAGGAGGACCAGAGCAGCCCGAGGAGCAGACGGGCGACCCGGTCCGTCGGTACTCCCAGGGAACCTCGCCATTACCAGAGCCCACTGTGGAGACGACGCTGACCCGGCGACCGCCCACCGCACCCGGCCGCTCGCCGGCCTCTCTCTAGTGGAGGTGAAAGATCTGTTCACCTACTGGTGGGATACCATTAAAAGGACATGGTTCCCCCTCCTCCTCCTCCTACTCCTCCTCCTCCTCCTCCTACTCCGGTTCCTGCCCCCCGCCATCGGGGTCGGCAGGCCGTGTTCCTCCCTCGGGCCTAGAACCCTCCCAGGGGAGACCTGATAAACGGAGACCTCCGTCAAATCCTCTTCTGGATCACCCAGCCCCAAGAGATCCAGGAGACGCCGACGATCGCCTTAACGGAGGACACGGGATCAGACTACTCGCCCCCAGATCCCCATCTCCACTCTCCATCCCTTCTCCGGACCCACGTGAGATGCCTAGATCTCCTCCGATGATCCTCGCCTTGATATTATGAGACATATACAAGAGAACATGGGATGGGATGCTGAAGACTTAGACCCGAAAGAGTCGACTCGCCAAATATTCTGACAAAGGACCCCAAGCCTGTGGTGGTACCACCCTTGGTTGACACTTCCGTGGACGTCACCAAGGCGCGTGGAAGGGCCCACACTCGCCTCCCGGCGAGACCAAGAAAGCTGATCGCTTGTACAAGGCTCCTAAGGATGACCAGTACTTGACGCAGCACCCTCAGGCCGATTCTCTGGTCATCACAGCCTCACATGACCGGGTCACAGAGGCCACAACATTTGAGCACCCTGCCACCGGACCCAGAGTCCAAACAACTGGACGATTGGTAGATGACTAAGCTTCGCTTACCTGCGCCATCAGATCCCTGAACTATTTAACCCACATGGTTCAGTTCCAGAACGCTTTGAGGAACAGGGTCTGGGGCGGCTGAAAAGATGCCGAAGGTGAGCAGAAGGAGGAGATGCTTCAGCTCCTCCGTACGGAGTTCAGGCGTAGGGACCCAAGTGCTAAGAGCAGCAGTGACTCCAGCGGACTCATCGGCCCGAGCAGCAGCTTCTGGCATTTGCCTCTGGAGACACTCTTGGTTGCTGCGTCTCGTTTTAACCTCGACGTCCAAAAGAACATCTTGGATGCCCTTTGAGGAGAAGATTGTTTGGTAATCCTACAGAAAAGATCCTTACCAAACTCCAAGAGGCCGGAAGGCGGTAAGGTCGGTTCAGGCCATGTATCGATCCTAAGCTTGGTTCTTTTAGGAACCAAAGCCGCTGCGCGCGATGGCGAGAGGCAACAGACCCACTCCGGCTGCACCTCAGAGGGGCTCTGGTTTCGGAGAGCCCAGGGCAAACACCCGCCAGCCGAGGCCAGCGTTCTCCTAGGCAGGCCCAGCCAGCGGGTCCATCTGCCGCCACAGCCTGACTCCTTTCGGCCCCGCCCCTCAGGATCAACGGAGTTTATAGTCGGGGTCGCGATTGCGAACTTCCTGCCGGGATGGCAGGCCATTACCACCCACAGGTGGGTTCTTCAGTTGGTCAGTCTAGGCCACTTTATAGAATTCGTGAGGAAAGCCACCCCGAGGCCTCCTTTGCTCTCCCGTATCAGGGTCAGCACAAAGCCTTGATCTGGCAAGAAGTACTCAAGCTACTGTACGAAGGGAGCATAGGAGTACGTCCCAGAGAACCAGAGAGGACTAGGATACTATTCCACTTCTTCCTGGTTCCCAAGAAAACAGGGGACCTCCGTCCAATCTTGGACCTCAGCGATCCCCAATGTGTCAGTCACTTACAAGAGATTCCGTGGTGACCCTTCCGGGTCTTATCCCCATGCTCAAACAGGACGCCTTTTTAGCTGCCTCTAGACATGCAGGATGCCTACCTGCACATCCCTATGGCTCAGGCGCACAGGAGGTTCCTGCGCTTGAAGCTCGACCACCACCTTCAGTTCCGAGCCCTTCCTTTCGGACTGTCTTCCGCACCAAGGGTCTTTACCAAGTGCATGGCAGTCGTGGCAGCGCCTCTGAGGAGACAGGGCCACTACGTGTTCCCGCACCTGGACGACTGGCTTCTCATGGTCGTCTCCAGAGGCGCTGCTTTTGCAATCAAGAGCACCCAGGATCTGTTCCGATCCCTGGGCATCCTCATAAATTACGAGAAGTCTCTCCTGGTACCGTCCGCAGAAACTGCAGTTCATAGGAGCAGTTCTGGACACTGTTCGGGAAGAGCCTTTCTTCCGCCGACAGAGCGGAGCGCATCAGATCCCTCATAAGGGACCTATCATTAAGCAAGGTTGTACCTGCCAGGTCGGTCCTTTGCTTGCTCGGACACATGGCTGCGGCCATTCCTACTGTCCCTTTCGAAGACTCCACATGCGCATTACTCAGTGGATGCTCAAGTGCAATGGGACCAAAGGCAAGACCACTTGCAGCATCCGGTCAGACTCACGAATTCAGTGATTCAAGACTGGCAGTGGTGGCTAGCCCCAGGGTCGCTCTCATCAGGCGTCCTGTTCATTGCGCCGGCCCCGAGGTCACCCTCACCACAGACGCTCCGGTCTTGGGTGGGGCACACCTGGACGGGTAAAGTCCCAGGGTACGTGGACCCAGATGGAAGCTCACCTTCACATCAACGTGCTGGAAATGAGAGCGGTCCTCTATGCCCTGCAGGCCTTTCAGTCAGTTATCCCACCTGTACTTCTTCACTTCAGACAGACAACACGGCGTGATGTATTACCTCAACAAACAAGGAGGCGCACTCTACCTTTGCAGGGAGGCCATGAGAGTGTGATTGGGTAATCAGACACTGCGCTAATCTGATCACTGTGCACGCTCCCCGGAGTGGGACAATACGTTGCAGACGGCCTGAGTCGTTCTCAGGCCAGAGTCCACGAATGGGAACTCCTTCAAGAGGTAGCAGAGGATCTGTTTCTTCGATGGGAACTCCAGATCTAGACTTGTTCGCCTCCCCATCCAATGCAAAACTGCCCAATTTTGCTCGCTAGATCCAGGGCCTGGTGTTTTCTGGCGAGACGCGTTATCCTCTCCTGGGCCAACAGATTCCTCTACGCTTTCCTCCTTTCCCGTTGATCCAGAGAGTTCTTCTCAAACTGCGCAGGGAGCACGCAATAATGATCCTGGTGGCCCCATTTTGCCCAGACAGATTTGGTTCCCTTTGTTGATTCAACTATCTCGAACCTCCGCTCCCGCTGCCGCTCAGCTCCCACTTACTGTCTCAGGAGAAGGGTTCACTTGTCCACCCGGACCTACGTTCCTTGAACCTGCATGCTTGGCTCCTAGAGACATAGCCATTTTGCGTCACGGGTCTCGCAAGAGGTTGCAGAAGTCCTTTCTGCAGCCAGAAAGCCGGCAACGTGATGCGACGCAGACGCCATGAAATGGCGCTGCTTTTTGTGTATGGTCGCCAGCACGCGACCTTTCCCCCTTTAGGTTGTCCTGTGGGAGTAATATTAGAATATTTGCTCTCCCTCTTTCATTCGGGTCTAGCCTACTCCTCTATTAAAGTGCACCTCTGTGCCTATTTCGCCTTACTACCTCCGTGGAAATCGAGTGGCTCAGGTGTGACGCCCGGGAATTTCTTAGGGAGTGTTGCACCTTAGGCCTCCTATTAGAGACCCTGTGCCTCCATGGGATTTGCCTTTGTCCTTGAACAGCTCACGCCCCCTTTGAACCTGCCGCGATTGCAGAGCCACGCTTTCGTCATGGAAAACGTTGTTTTTAGTTGCTGTTACCTCGCAAGAAGAATTTCTGAACTTCACGCCTCATGTGCAAAGAGCCTTATTTAGTTTTCCACCGGGACAGAGTATCCCTGAGGACTAACCCCAAATTCTTGCCTAAGGTGGTTTCTTCACTCACTCTGAACCAGGATATCGACCTTCCGGTCTACTTCCCGAACTACTCTAATAGAGGAGAGGCTCTGCTCCATACCCTGGATGTTCACCGCAGCCTGAGGTTTTACCTCAACAGAACTCAGTCCTTTCGTAGTTCTGAGCAGCTTTTCATTTCCTCTCTGAGAGAATGATGGGCCAATCAGTATCCAAACAGTCCCTTTCTCGCTGGCTTGTCCAGTGTATTTCTCACTGTTATGGTATCAAACAAAGCCCCTCCCGGTACAGTCCGGGTCATTCCACTAGAGTGGTGGCTACTTCCTTTGCAGCGCCTAAAAATGTTTCCACTTCTGCTATATGCGCTGCAGCCACTTGGAGTTCTGTGCATACCTTTATCAGGCATTATAGCCTGGACATCGCCTCTCGGCGAAGGGCTGGTTTTGGTTTGGCCGTACTTCAGGTCTCCTGTCCTAGGTTCAGGACCTGGTATTTACCCTTTATTTTCCTCCTCCCGGATTTTCTGACAGCGTTACTGCTTGGGAATCAGTCTAATGGTGTAACCTGCTGCAAGAGCTGTGTCTCGGAAGTAAGATAGTACAGTTACGTAAGAACTTACCGTAACAGTAGATCTTCGAGAACAGCTCTTGCAGCAGGTACCTTCCCACCCACCTTCCCCTTGGAGGAAGCATGGCTCAGTCTTTCTGAGCAGGAATTGTTATCTTTCTGTCTTCTGAGCCAGTAGATCTAGGTCTCCCATTTTGATGTCAGCCTGCGGCAGAAGTCTCCAGCGGAGAACTGGGGTCTAGCGGGACCATATTGCCTGTACCACGCCTGACGCCGGAGGCGGGACCGACGTGGGCGGGTCCCGCTGTAGTTAGCTAGCTAGAATTTTTCCGTAGTCCTAGCGCCTGGCGGCTTCGGTCCTAATGGTGTAACCTGCTGCAAGAGCTGTTCTCGAAGATCTACTGTTACGGTAAGTTCTTACGTAACTGTACTTTACAGGTGAGTAACCTGTTCTCATTGGTGTTTGATTAACTTAAAACCTGTGAAAGCTCTTAATACATTTTAAATCAATAAATAACTTTGTGAAGTGGCTGACTATGGTATACAAAACAATGAAGAGGCCAGATGTCCCTGCACAGAACAGTTTGTGAAGTGGCCTGTAGGAGTTAGCAAAGAGGTCTGGTGTCCCTACACAGAACAGTTTGTGAAGAGGCCTGACTGTGGTACTCAGATTGTGCACAGACCTGATCTACCTACACAGAAGATTTTCTAAACCAGCCTGATCCTCAAGCTTCCTGTATTAGACTAGCATGTGCAACCTTGTCTTGTGTTCTTGTTCTGCAGGTCTCTCAGATGGCAAGTTACTTTGAGCCCCTCATCAAGGCAGCTATAGGTGCGGCCTCCAAGACCCTGAACCACCAGCAGCAGATGAACCTGCTAGATCAGACCAAGACGCTGACAGAGTCTGCACTGCAGATGCTCTATACATCCAAAGAGGCAGGAGGCAATCCCAAGGTAAACCGAATACAACTAAACTGGATTTGATGGACCAAGGGTCTTTTCTGCCTGAAAAAGTCTGTTTCTATGTAAAACTATGTTAAAGTCATTCTGCAAGGGACTGCCGCTTTGAAATACCTGTATGAATGCAAGGCTACAAGAATTCCACCTGGCAGAGATCATTTAGGCCCCTAAACTTTCCTTGTGGTGATCTCTTGTGTATGCAGGTATGTAGTCTTTGCTGAGCAGTGTATACAGATGTGTGAGCCACAGTGATCACAGGGTTCAGGTATGTAGCACTGTGAGATCTCTCAATGTAGCAATGGGGCCGTCTAATCTTTGGCTGCAGTTACGTGGCTCCATTTTTGATATATTTGTGCAGATAGTTGGGCTGCATTTATTTATTTATTTGCTTTTGGTAACTCGGTAAGTGCACTAGCATAGCAATGCCGATTTTCAGGCACCTAATCACGAGGATACAGGGTACAGAGATAACAAAACAGTTTGTGGAGAACAACATAGTGGGTGGAAGAACAATGGCTACAGATTGGTACGTATCAAGCAAGCTTATGTACATCCAAGTCAACAAATAGATAATACTGAGTAAAACATAAACAGTAAACATCATAACAAGTGCAGGTTAATCCATCTAGGATACAGACTGGGAGAGACAGCTCTGCTAGGCACAGATGTGAAGTCAACACACAGAATAGACAGTCTGCTTCAATTGAGGGTGAGTGCCTTTTTTTTTTTGAAGGAAGGTAAGAGCTGGAGAAAGAGGGAATTAGAGAGAGAGGAAAAGGGGAGGTGGTGGAGAGAGTATGGAGACATGGGTAGGTGGAAAGTAGAGATGGGAGAAAGTGGAGAAAGTAAATGGAGGTGAAGCAGAAAAATAAAATGTGGAGGTGAAGCAGCCAGGAGGAGGGTAGAGGTTCTATGGCAGTTGGAAGCAAAGCAGGGGTAGAGCCAAGTAGATGATAAGTGGTCAACCTCTTGAAAGGCATGAGATGGAGCAAAACGAATTGCTTGTGGAAGCAGTTCCAGTATTTTGGGCGCAATATGTGAAAAAGCTCGTGTCCCCATTGGTGTTTTGCATCTGGGATGTGGAGAGGTGCTTGTTCAGTGGATCAAGCTCATAGGAGCCAGTTTGTTTATGCAAATAGAGGCAAGGGACTGGGGAAGACAGGACGGTTAATGCTATCAGTGAGAGATTGGGTGACTGGAGCTGATGGGCAGAGGGAGAGCCATTTAAGGTCAGCATAGAGCTGGCAGTGGTGTTTGTGTGATGGGACGTAGAAGCATATTACAGATATTATTATAGGTGGTGTCCCACTTGAGAAGAGAGGTTGTTGAGGCTCCAAGGTAGGTAACTGACCCATAGGATAGTGCCGGAAGAAGAATGCCCTGTGCAATAGCGAGTCTGGCTGATGAGGTAAGGGCATAGCTAGTCTAGAGAGGCACCACCGAGTTTAAGCTGCTAACGGCTTTGCAGGTAGTATTGATGTGCTGGTCAAAAGCCAGAGATTCATCAAGCAGAATGCCCAGGTATTTGAAGGAGCTAGTGTTGACCAGTAGTGAGCTGTCAGAGCAGGAGATTTTGAGAGGGGTTTGGTTGGTTTGGAGTCTGGCTGGGGAGCTGAAGAGCACTGCATGCATCTTATCTGCATTTAGAACAAGGTTGTTTTGATGAGCCAGGACTGGAGTTTGATAAAGTTTGAGGCGAGAGCAGTTTATGTCAGAGGTGTTTCTTGCAGTGCAATATAGAACAAGGTCATCAGCATATAGCAGAGACAAGCAGTCAGGGGAGAGAGTGGGAGGTCATTAACAAAGAGAGAGAAAAGTAGGGTCCCAGAATGATCCCTGGGAACACCAATATTGGTGGTAGAGAGTTCGGACAGGACGGAGTTGTAATTTACAGCCTGTCTCCTGTCTGACAGGTAGCTATTGAACCAGGCCACTGTCTCTGTGGAGAAACCAAGGTGCAAGAGTTTGTTGAGAGACGGGGTGGTTTACCAGATCAAAAGCCTTAGTTAAGTCAGTATAAATTGCGCCGTGGTGAGGCCTTTGTCCGTTGCAGTATAGATATCATTTGTAAAATTTTAGAAGAGGGTGACAGTGCTGTGGCCTTTATGGAAGCCATGCTGGGAGCTGGAGGGAAGACTGTGTTTTGGTAGATAAGCAATGGTTTGAGTGGCTACTAGTTTTTCCTGTATTTTCTAGTATGGAGATGGCTATGGGCTGGTAGTTGGCCATATTTGTGGGTCTCCCTTTTTAGTATGGGAGTGACTTTTGCCATTTTCTGGATGTCGGGGACATAGCCGTAGGCATAGTGATAGGTTGAGAATTCTGGCTATGGGAGAGGCAGTCATAGGGACGCCAAGTTTCAAAAGTTTGGGCACAAGACCATCCGAGCCCGTAGCAGTATTATCGGGATGCCTAGTAGCATTTTTAGGACTTTCTGTCTAGTGATAGTTCTAAAACAGAAAGTGGGGTGGTTATATTGGGATCCACTGTCCACGGGGTAGAGAACTCACATGGAGGCGGTAGGAGGGAAGACAGATATTTTGATAGTTCAGAGAATTGCAGGTTGAATGAGTTTGCAATGGTGGCTGGATTGTTGCAGTGGACACCATTTATAATCATATTGTTGGAGATTTTGTTTTGTTTGGCTCCTAGAGAGTTTTGATGGTGGCCCAGAATTTTCTGGAGTCTCCTGCTGCATTTATCAACGTGCCTTTGCAGAACGAGCTCTTTGCATGGCGGATGTTTCATTTACATGAGTTTCTTTGAGTTCTGTAGTCATTATAGTCAGATGGGAGGCCGAGATCTTGAACGCTGCCCGCTCTTGTCCTGGCTCTGATTTTGGCGAGTAGGTCCTTGTTGAGTCATTTGGTGTGGATACCACTTACATGAGCGTGTGGTAAGTGGCATGGGTATTTTGGAGGGACCCAGAAAGGGTAAGGAAGTGGTCTAGGGCTGTTTGGGCTTTGGTGGTTGAGTAGATGAGGCTCCAGTCGAGCAAGGTGAGATCACTCTGAAACTGGGCTATGTCAAGGTTGGCTAGGTTTCAAAGGTTATGAGTCGTGGTTGGAGTGCAGGTTGTCTAATCGGCAGCCAGACACAGTATATTGGGGTGTGGTCACTTATAGCATCAGCAAGGGTACCTGCCGAGTATACAGTCAGTGCGATTGGTCCGAGCCCAGTCGATTAGAGTACTGGGCCTTGGGAGGCATAATCTTAGTGGGGTCAGTGATAATTTGATGGAGGTTGTGACCTTGTACTGTGGTGTGGAGGGATTTTTTTTTCCAGTCCAATTTAGGTTAAGATCTCCAAGGATAAGGACTTTGTTGTGACCCACTACTGCGTCGGCCGATGCAAGAGGAGTCCTCGAGACCAGCAGTGCCACCTAGTGGTGGGTTGTAAGTACATACAATGTGAATTTTTTGGGGCCAAGCTGTAGGGTGGTGAGGATGGATTCACAGTGTGGGAGGTCAGGTGTGGTGATGTTAGAGAGATTAAGGGTGTTTTGTAGAAAATGGTGACTCACCACCCTGTTTAGAGGTAGGCCTGTCTCGCCTGGTGAGGTGATAGAGATAGTGAGCATGCGAGTCGGGAGTAGAGGGTTTGAGCCATGTCTCAGACAGACAAATGATATCTGGGTCATATTGTAGGACCCAGGCTTCAGTTCCATCCGGTTGTGGAGGAGGCTTCTTATATTCATGTGAGCAAGGCGAAGACCCTTTAAGTCCTTCCATGATGAATCCAAGTGGGAGTGGACGAGAGGGCCAGGGTTGGGTTCAGTATCCCGAGAGTATCAGTGCAAGCAGGAGGAGATACCATAGTTTGCGATGGATGATTGGTGAAGACAGGGTTGAGAGACAGAGAAGGCCCTTTTTAAGGAGACGGTTACGTGATAGAGGTAGTTGTGAGGATCAGTAACGGTGAGTTATCCCTGGAAGTATTGGTGAGTATCAACATATTTGAGAAAAAGAAGTTGTTTAGGTTGGTGGTGAAAACCTCCAATGGGGGTGGGGGTACCAACCTATTGGGGAGCCTTAGGAAGAGACCTAGTATGAGACCAGGCAGCAGTAGTGAGTATAGTGTAGGAACCATCTGATATAAAGTGGATGAGTGAAGAGTGTCACTGGATAAATAAGCTAAGATAGGTGAAAAAGACAGTTTAGGACAGGCTGCGTCAGTAGGTGACAGGAGAGTAAAGGCGGAGTTTACGCTGGGTTGTAGTGGAGAATAGTCAAAAGATCAACTGCTTAGGAGAGTGCGAAGCTTTATCAGACGCTCTATGGGCGAGTGTCTATAGGCTGCAAATGGTAAAATCGGGAGTTAGTTAAAAAGTCAGGTGACTCGCTCACGGCTATATAAGACAAGCTTCACAAGGGTGGGAGTGTGGGTGGTAGGCAGCAGACAGTGGCTGTGGGAGGAGAGCACTGCATTCAGCAGAGACAGAGAGCGAGAGATGAGTTTACTACCATGCAGCTCAGGGTAACTTGCAGGTAAGCCGACCCGAATTGAGTACAGTTGCACAGCAGGGGACACTGAGCTTAAGTTTACACCCTGCGGCTTAGTATAGCTTTTACTGTGAATCTGGTGCGAGCACAAATTAGGAATAGATTCGGTTCTGGTTTGGGGATGGTGAGATACCCTCCGTGCACATCTGAACATGAAATGATTTGAATTTAAACAAAAGCTGCGCCAGAGGTAATGCTCATGGCTGCTGGTCGGCTACATGAGCACCACGAGGAAACAACAGTTTAAGCTGCTGGCACGCTGTCACCGATCATGGAGGAAAGGTGCCAAAATTAAAAAAAAAATAAAACGCTGAGAGGGGTCCTGTGGTGCAGTTCAGGACGGCGCTAGGAAGGCTGTACCTTTGGCTTTGTGTCCTTTGCGTGGTGGGGTAGTTGCTACGAGGGCAGGGCGATGCCTCTTTGTAGCCAGGGCTAAGGAGAGAGGGAAAAGGGTTTGCAGAGTTAGAAATAGGTTCTGGGACAAAGAAAACATTTGCAGTAGGAGGAGTAAGCAGTGGGGAGTAGAGAGGAGGGGCAGAGAAGAAGGGAGGAGTTACAGGAGAGAACAGCAGAAGAGAGACTGGAAGAGTTCAGAATAAAACAAAGGAGGTTTTAAAGTAAATGCAGGAAAGAGAAAATATTAGGCAGGGCAGTATAGATTAAACAGTCTAAACTACTCATTTAAACACTCTAAACTACTCATGCAAACAGGTAAATAAACTTAGCAGAAAAACAAGTATCAGGTTCACTGCAGCAAGCATTGAAATTAACACTTTAGATTGATCTGAGGGCTACAGAGAACACACTGCTGAGACAGGCTCTACACATTCGAGGAGCTAGCTGACTTCTAACAGTAATTCTCAAGTTCAGTAACAAGATATGGCGCTCAGTACATGAGCACCTGCGCTCAGCAGGAGACAGAGCGAGAGACAAGTTTACCACCGCGCAGCTCAGGATAACTTGGTGGTGTCGACTCCAAAGTGAGTACAGTTGCACAGCAGGGGACACTGAGCTTAAGTTTACACACCCTGTGGCTGAGTATAGCTTTACTGTGAATCTGTGTGAGCACAAATTAGGAATAGATTCGGTTCCGGTTTGGGATGTTGAGATACCCTCCAGTGCTCGTCTGAACATGAAATTATTTGAATTTAAACAAAAGCTGCATCAGAGGTAATGCTCTCCGCTGCTGGTCGGCTACATGAGCACCACGAGGAAACAGTTTAATTGCTAGCACCTTGTCTCGGATCATGGAGGAAAGGCGCCCAAATTAAAAAAAATAAAATGCTGAGAGGGGTCCTGTGGTGCAGTTCAGGATGGTGCTAGGAAGGCTGTACCTTTCGGCTGTGTCTCTCTGGGTGGGTGGGGTAGCTGCTCCTGAGGGCAGGGTGATGCCTCCTTGTAGCCAGGGCATTCGGCTGTGTCCTCTGGACGGTGGGGTAGTTGCTCCCGAGGGCAGGGCGATGCCTCCCTGTACCGGGGCTGGCTGTGTGTCCTCTATGCTGGTGGGGTAGCTGCCCAGAGGGCAGGGCGATGCCTCCTTGTAGCCGGACTCCGCTGTGTGTCCTCTGGGCGGTGAGGTAGCTGTCCCGAGGGCAGCTGATGCCCTCCTTGTAGCCAGGGCTAAGTATGATCTCTGGCTGCAGATCTTAGCCCTTAGTAATCTCTGGGTATGTGTATTTGTACCTGTGATCTCTGGTGTAGATGTCTGGCCCTCAGAAATCTTTGGGCTATTTTAGCTATGTGATCTCTAGGTGTAGCTGGTTGGGGTTTGTGATCTGTGGGTGCTAATGTTTAGCCCTCTGTAATCGAGGTACATATGTTTGACCCTATGTGATCTCTGGGTGTAAATGTCTGGCCCTCAGTAATCTTTTGTGTGCAATTGTTTGGCCTTATGATCCCTGGGTGTACATGTTTGGCCACATTGGGTACAGATGTTTGGCCCGTGATCTCTGGGTATGTATGTTAAGCCTCAGTAATCTTTATGCATAGATGTTTGGCCCTGTGTGATCTCTGGGTGTAGTTGTTTGCCTTTCCTTGTAGATCACTGGTAAGATGCCACCTAGAATACTGTGTCCAGGTCTGGAGACCACATCTCAGAGAGGATTTAGACAGAGTGGAAGTGGTCCAGAGGAAGGCAACTAATATAGTGAAGGATCTGCACCAAACGCCCTACAGGAGGAGACTAAAGGGCCTAATAAGTAACCCCTGGAAGGAGGGATATGACAGAGACATTTAAATACCTCATGGTGGTAAACAAGGTACAAAAAGGAAGTATTTTTCAGAAAAAAGGTGCTCAAGGACAAGGGGCATGATAAGCTGGAGGGGGTAGATTTAGGAGCTATGTGAGGAAGTACTTCTTCAGAGAGAAGATTCCTGGAATAGTCTTCCAGCGGAGGTGTTAGGGACATAAACAGTAGTGGGGTTTAAGAATGCATGGGATAGGCATAAGGGAATCCTAGAGAAAGGGAGGGGTTGTTGAATGGGCCGATGATCAAGTAAGATCTGCGGTGATACAGTAAATGGAAAAATGTGCAGTGTGGATTGGACAATTAATCCTTATCTGTCTGCAAATTCTGTGTCAGCCGGCGAGTAACGCTTGAGGGTTGAGGTGTTGGACGCCACACTCACACTGGCGCCGGTGACCCGGGTTCGGAATGAGCCCAGGTTGTCGGGTCAGCCGAGATAGGGAGAGCGAGGAGCAAGACTGAGCCACCGCAAGGCAGCTCTTCTTCCTAGGAGGGACTGAGGCTCCCTGGCCACTGGCCGCCACCTGGTGGAGGATGGATGACGGCGCTGATCTGAGGGCGCTTCAGTGATAGCCATGGGAGGGTGGAAGGGCTGAGCCTGCATCACATAGTGTGTGCGCCTCCACGCACGCATGACGCCTCTGTGTGCTGGGGCCTCAGGGAACGCGGAGAAAATGGGGCAAAACCCAGAAAACATAAATTAAAATAAAAAATTCTATGTGTCCTCTCTGTAATCTTTGGGTGCAGATGTTTGGGCTGTGTGATCTCTGGGTGCAGATGTTTAGCCCTCAGTAATCTCTAGGTGCAAGTGTTTGGCCCTGTGTGATCTCTGGGTGCAGATGTTTAGCCCTCAGTAATCTCTAGGTGCAAATGTTTGGCCCTGTGTGATCTCTGGGTGCAGATGTTTAGCCCTCAGTAATCTCTTGGTGCCAATGTTTGGCCCTCTGTGATTTATGGGTGCAGAGTTTTGGCCTCCAATAATCCTCAGCTGTACTTATGTTTCCTAAATGATCACTGGGTGCAGTTTTGTTGCCCCAATGATCACTGGGAGCAGATATGTGACCCATAGTGACTATTGTATACAGGACAGTGATATATCACTCTTCTAGGGACATGGATATGTTGTTCATCCACACTTTCTGGCAGGTATCCTTGCCGCTTTAAATCTTGCGGAAGGTCTTCAAGATGGCTCCTCCCACCCACGGGGTAGTAAAACTCTCGGCTCCGCCCCCATGGCCAGATCTTCTTACCTTGGAAGCTCAGGTTCCCTCCTTAACGCTCCGCGTATAAGACTGGTTCCTAATTCTTCGTTTTCCGAATTTAAAAGTTTTTGCTTAATAGACTTCAGTCTTCTATCCCTCGCGCTGCGATGGACAAATTGACTCGGAGCCAGCGGTGCTCTTTGCGGCAGAAGATGTCTCGACGGATCCGCGACCACGTGTGTGTACTGTTTAGGCCCTTGAGCACGACCCGCGGGCTTGCGACCTGTGCTCTTCCTTCTCAGCCTTCGTCCTCGAAGACGTGCTGCCCGTTTACAACTAGGGGCGCCCGAAGCGTTTCCTCTGGTAAAGTCAAAAGATGCCTGGTCGGCGGTTTCTGCGGCGGGGCTCGGTGGATCAGCTAGAGCAGATGTTCGCCTCAAGAGGAGGTGGCGCGGGCCGATCTTCTTCGACCGCGGCATTTATCCTGCTCTCCCTGGGTTCCTCTTACACAGCTTCCTTTAAGGAGTGGTCTGTCCCTTCCACTAGGGAGAGGACCAACGCCTGCTGGACCTTCTTCGGTCCAAGAAGAAAGACAAAGGTAAATCTGTTAGAGTCGGCGCTCTTGGGAGGCGGGAAAGGTCCCTCTCCCGGGTTGTCGGCCAGCCGACTTGGGTCGATCGTTCGGCTTAGCCACTGGTCTCACGGTGTCCCGTCAGGTCAGTTGATGGAGACTTCCGTCGGCCAGTGATCGAGATCTTTCTCGACCGTTGGATGGGTTGTCGAGCCGGTGACAAAATCCCCTCTCCCGGTTCCCCAGTGGGAGTTGGGGATCCTGTGGCTTGCCAGTGCCTCCGTTCTGGAGCCCTTGCTGTCCCCTCCGAGCCGAGGGAGGAGCCGGTTCCACCGTCCCTCCCCGCACCATCCTCGGGAAAGCCGAGGTTCTCGGTCTCGGACTTCTTCGCGGTCCAGCTGATCCTGCCCGTCATAGGCGGTCTCGGCACCTGCTGTAAGTGGCGCTGCCGCCGTCCTCGTCCCTCCTCGGATGAGGGGAGTCTTTGACGCAAGTTGCGCCGACGACATGAGACCTCATGTGGCAACAGCTCCTTCTGACCGGGAACAAGTCAAGCTGTCGCTTTCCCAGCCATTAAGTGGCTGTCACCGAGCGGCCGAAACAACCCCTGCTTTCCCGAGGAGCCTGTTATCAGGCCGGTTGTTCGCCAAACCAGCTGCCCCACCGATTCGGTGGAACCTCAGCCTCCACAGCCGTGGTTTGGGGTTCACCAAGAACTCTCGGTCGGCTCAGGGTCTGCCCATAGGCTGTTGGTCACCCTCACTCCTGATTGCCCTCGGCAGGTGGAGGATGGCTCAGGCCCAGGCAGCTCTTTGCTGGACTCTTCTGAGTCCGACGACGATTCTCCTTTTCTCCAAGCGAGTGGACTTGGAGTCCTCTGAGGTCAGTCACTGGACGACAGCCCTCGTCCTTCCTGGGTTTGCTCAGACTCATCTCGAATCCACCGGGATGCAGATCGAGCCCAGATCCAAGCGGGCCAAGTCATCCCTCACGGAGATATTGGACCGAGGGGATTCCCCACGGAGGCCTTCCCTGTGGCTGAGGCCATTGTGGGCCCGGCCTTGGAGCCTGGCAGCGCCTGCTTCCTGCCCCGCGCCTTCGGCCAGGATGGCCAGGAAGTATGCGGTCCCTACCGGTTCCCTGTCCGTTTCGGAACATCCTCGGCCGAGGGGTTAGTTACCGACAGCGTTTTTCTGGCGTGCCGAAAATGCTAGGGACGTGGACAAACCTCCCGACAAGGAGTCCAAGAAATTGACTATGCCGGGTGAAAAGTCTACGCTGAGGCCTCCCTTGGCCTTCGGCCAGCCAGCTCGGCCGCATTGATGGCATATTTTTCTCACGCCTGTTGGGCTTCCTGGACGAGGTGGTCCCTCATCTCCCGGCTGACCTGCAGACCACGGTTAAGCAGGTGCGGACCAGGGCAGGGCAGTGGCCAAGCAGCAACTTCAGACTGCTTTGGACATCAGTGATTCATGCGCCAGGTCAGTCGCGCCGCAGTGGCTATGCGCCGTCGGGCATGGCTGAGGATATCCACCTTCACAGCGGATACCCAGCACAAATTGGCGGATGTCCCCTTCCTGGGGACCGACTCTTTGGTCCTGGAGTGAAGGCCACCTCCAGAAGATCGAAAAGTCCAATGCCACCTTGGACTCGGTCTCATCGTCCTCAGAGGGACAAGGGCCACAGACCGCAACCCAAGCCCTTCGTCCGCCTGCGCCCTGCACGTCCGGCCCAGCAACACCAGGGCCCAGCAAGCTCGTGGTTGGCATCCCAAACCCAGCCTGCGGCTTCCTCCTCCAGGAAGCAGGAGGTAAAGGCCCAGGTGGTCCCTCGGCGGTCCCTCCTCCAAGCCTGCACAGTGACGGGTTGAGGGTGTCGCCCCCAACCTCGTCACCTCACCCCAGGTTCCCCCGTGTGGAGCGGCTCAGTACTTCCTTTCCGCCTGGTCTGCTATTACCACAGACAGGTGGGTGTTGGAGTTGGTAGAAAGGGCCTGCCTCTGGAGTTCGAGCTGGCCCCACCCTTCAGAGCCGCCGCACTCGGGGCCTCGTCCGAGCCTCGCTGTCAGCTCGCTGAGCCGACATCGCCTCCTCCTCGAGAAGGAGGTGATAGAGAGGTGGCGGACCCTCCCTCAAACCCGGGTTCGTGTCCAGGTACTTCCTGGTTCCAAACGGACGGGGCTGGCCCCATTCTCGACCCACACGACTCAGACAAGTTCCTAAGGTCTCAAACCTTCAGGATGGTCACTCTGGCTCAGATAATACCATCCTTGGAACAGCGCGTGGTTCTGCTCTCTGGACCTACAGGACGCGTTCTTTCATGTACCCATCCGTCCGTCCCATCAAAGGTTCCTTTACTTCAAGCGGAGGGATCCTTTTCGAGTTCCAAGCCATGCCCTTCGGCTTATCTCCAGCTCCCAGGGTCTTCACCAAATGCATGGCAGTGGTGACAGCATTTCTGCGGCGCCGAGGGTCTGGGTTTACCCTTACCTGGACGATTGGTTGATAGCAGCCCTCCAGACAGGAGGTGGAACAGTCCAGAGATCTGGCCCTCAGGTTTGCTCTCAGGTCGGCCTCCTCATCAACGAGGCCAAGTCGGAACTCGAGCCAAAGCAGGTGATTCTTTTCATCGGGGCAGAGCTCGACTCTCTTCGAGCCAGAGCACGGCTCCCGGCGGACAGGGCCAGGTTCTTTCCTCCTTTGCCCAATCATTTCTGGTTGGGCAGTTGCGCCTGCCCGGGACTTCCTGCGCCTCCTGGGTCTCATGGCAGCCTGTACCAGCGTGGTCCGTTGGGCCCGCTGGAACATGTGCCCTCTTCAGTGGGGGCTGGCCAGCCAGTGGTCCCCACGCTCACGATCCTTTGACCAGCTAGTGACGGTGACCCAGGGGATGTGGAGCGCTCTCCAGTGGTGGACCGTTCCAGTTCATCTGCAGGAGGGCATCCCGTTTGTCCGCCCGAGCTGACGGTCTCTCTATCGACCGATGCCTCTCTGATGGGTTGGGGTGCCCATCTGGGGAACACCGAGCGCCGCGCCTCTGGTCCCCGGGAGTCCCCATGCCACATCAACCTGCTGGAGCTCCGAGCGGTCCGCCTAGCTCTCACCGCCTTTGCTCCGTTTCTTGAGGTCAAGTGGTCTGGGTCCACACGGACAATACCACGACCATGTACTATCTAAACCGTTAGGGCGGGACGCGCTCCATGCTTCTATGCAAGGAAGCTCTCCGCATCTGGTCACTCGTGCGCAGCCTGGAGGCGGATCTCCAGCCATTCATGTGGCAGGAGCCTCCAACACCCTGGCCGATGCCCTAAGCCGGATAGGGGCTGCGTCCCACGAGTGGTCTCTCCTACTGGAGGTAGTACAGATCTATTCTCCCATTGGGGCACACCTCAGGTGGACCTGTTTGCCTCCAGGGAGAATGCGGCTGAGGCTGTTCCATGCCCCGCCTCAGCAGGGCTCTCTGCAGGGGATGCCTTCTTGAGGCCGTGGACCCCAGGCCTCTTCTACGCCTTTCCCGTGCTCCCTTGATGCACAAGGTGCTGCTAAAGCAAGGAGGGACAGGCGCAGGTGATTCTGATAGCCCCAGACTGGCCCCCGCCAGTACTGGTACCCAGATCTCCTCAGCCTCAGCTCCAGGCTTCGAGGCAGCTTCCAGCTCGCCGGACCTGCTCTCAGTCAATCAGGGAAGGTATTCCATCCGGACCTTCAATCCCTGCACCTGCGGCCTGGTTCCTGAGTGGCTAGAGTTCCAGGCCTTGGGTCTTTCCGCGAGGTCCTCAAGCGTAGTTGAGGCGTCCCGTAAGAGTCGACCAGAAAATGCTCGCCTTCAAATGGAAAAGATTTTCCATTTGGTGTCAGGACAGGGCCTGGACCCTTCCTCCTGTTCCTTGGCGAGCATATTGGACTACCTGTGGTCCCTTTCTCAGCAAGGGCTTGGGTCGGCGACCCTTAAGGTGCACCAGCAGCCATCTCTGCTTACGGGCGCTTGCGGAAAGCAGTCGTGGCACAGGAGAAGGTGGTCTGACGCTTTTCAAGGGCCTGATCACATTTCCCTCCGGTGCGAGAACCTCCACCTCCGTGGGATCTACTGCTGGTACTGGCAAAGCTCATGGGCAAGCCATTCGAACCAATGCACAGGTGTGAACTCTCTCACCTGTCGTGGAAGACCGCCTTCTTGGTGTCTATCACGTCAGCCAGAAGGATGGGAGAGCTCCAGGCACTCTGCATCGAGTCTCCTTACCTGGTCTTCCACAGGGACAAGGTTTTCCTGCACCCCACCGAAATTCCTTCCGGTGGTGGTGTCGGAGTTTCACCTTAACCAGGTGTTGACTCTGCTGGTGTTCTACCCCAATCACACTCGGAGGTCGAATATAGGCTCCATACTCTGGACCCTAGAAGGCGCTGCCACTATAAGGAGCGAATGGCTGAAATTGGGAGAGGTTCGCCAGCTGTTTGTCACCTACGCTGAAGCCGGACCTGGCAGACCTGCAGCAAAGCGGACGATAGGCAGATGGGTCACCTCCTGCATAGATCTCTGCTATAAGTTGGCGGGCATGGAGCCTCCCAGAGGATGAGAGTTCATTCTACCTGCCATACTGCTGCATCGGTGGCTGCTTCCAGGGACGTCCCTATCCAGGAAATCTGCAGGGCTGCTACCTGGAGTCAGCACACACCTTTATTACCCATTACCACATCGACCTTGAGTCACGCCGGATGCTGGTTTTGGGGCCTCGGTTCTCGAGTCCTTATTTCCCAGGTAAGTATTGGGGTGTGCGCTTTGCCTCCTCCTCCCGGAGAACTGCTAGGAGTCTGCCAATAGTGTGGATGAACAACATATCCATGTCCCTAGAAATACAGGTTACTCACCTGTAACAGGAGTTCTAGAATGGTATATGTTGTTCATCCACCACCCACCCGATCTCCCGGCTTCGGACGCACAACCTGAGCTTCCAGCGGCCAGATCTGGCATCGCGGGGCGGAGCTAAGAGTTTTACCACCGGTGGGTGGGAGGAGCCAGCTTGAGACCTTCCGCAAGATTTAAAGCGGCAAGGATACCTGCCAGAAAGTGTGGATGAACAACATATACCATTCCTAGAACTCCTGTTACAGGTGAGTAACCTGTATTTTTTGTGCTCTGAGTCCATTTTGGATCTGAAACCTTTGGGACCCAGTAGAGTCAGGATAACAGAGAGGTGCACTTCACCCTGAGTGATTGTTTCTCACAGGGTAGTTATACCACGTAAAGTTTGTCAAGAATAGCCATGGAGCATCATCTTGTATTCCTGGTTGTATCTAAGCAGTAGGAAAGGGTGCTTGGGTTACACGGGTCAGCGATACCCCATGGAGTTGTCAGGAATTGCCATGGTAGAATATGAGTGAGAAGAGAACTAGCATGTGTATCACATATTCAGTGCTATCTTATTGTTTACTGCTGTAATAGAAAAAATATACATATATAGATATACTGTGTATATATATATATATATGTATATATACATACATGTACATATCGTATAAGGGATATGCAGTGGCGGACAGTTAGATAACCAGTTTATCTATACGAGTGCAACTTGGTTAACCTCCACGAGGCAGGTGTCCGAGGGCAACCTGCACAGTATAGACAAATCAGTTGTCTGACTGTCCCGCATTGCATATTCCATTAATGGAGTAGGTGACCTTATGGCAGTGCATGTTTATTTTAAAACATTTATTATACTTTTCAATGTAGACATTTTGTAAAACTTTGTATTAGGAGCCTAGTATTAGTGTGCTGGTTTCAGTGTTTTCTAGAGGTTACTAGAGGCGACAGCGTGGGTTTGACATAATGATATCCAGGCGTCGTCTTTCTTTAGCTGACTGCGACTGAGCTGGAAAATTGTCAGCTCAAGATGGCGTGTACTGTTAGCGAGAGAGAGTTCGAATGGAGTCTCGCGCCAGCTTTGTATCAAGTATAGCTGGCATCAGGGACTTGTAGGGGATTTTTGTATTAAATGTAAAGGTCGGTATTCGAGTGGCGTATACAGAAGTGTGAGTGGGCGGTGTGCAAGTGGCGGTGGCTGAGCAGAAAGCTGTGTTCTAAAGGTAAGCAGATTTTTTTATAAATACTATGGTTTGTTTCTGCAGAGTAGTGAAGGTTTTACAAGATGAGGCACAGAAGAATGGATAGCATCCTTGTGAGGTGATTGCCAGAATGTGGCACAGAAGTAGTGCGGGGTTGATGCGGCACCAGTTGCATAAAGTCAGTTATATCCAGGGACCAACTGCTATTTAGAGCATTGCAGGATTGTGGTATATTTTGGCCCTGGTGGTAACTGAATCAGTCCGTGCTTTAAACTTTAATCCTGTAAAATACTTATGTGCATTAAATGCTGCACCACAGTTTTCCAGGATAAGAATGTTTGTGTCTCACAGGGTAGTGCAGTTGTACGAGATCTCGAGAGCTATGGTAAGCCTGGAGATAGTGTGAGGGGAGTCGGGTTGCAGATGAAACCCCTTACACCACAAGGAGTGCAGGAAAACGAGATTTGACCATTCAAAACCCTTTTCTTGTGGGTAGCTCATGTTAACAAAAAAGATGTCAGGTAATTGTTTGGTGCTGATGGCGCACGCATTAACACGAGAGCTTGGCATACTGCAGGAGACTAGTAATTGTGGATGCATGTCTTAATGCTGTGATGTTTGCTTTTTTCCCAGCAAGCTGCACAGACGCAGGATGCACTGCAGGAATCGGTGCAAATGATGAAGGAGGCGGTGGATGATCTGACCGCCACTCTGAATGAAGCAGCCAGTGCAGCAGGTGTGGTCAGCGGGATGGTGGACTCCATTACACAGGCTATCAACACGGTAAGAACAATTGGGGTTGATTTTCATGTGGGGACGTTTGTGTGGTTGGGGCTTTGACAGAAACCCTCAGAAAAGATTTCGTAAATAGTTCCCCAGTAATGCTCTACCATTCTCTTGTCTTGAAAAGCAGACTGTTCTTGGCCCAGGGAGGAGCACCAGGTTTACTGGGGCAGTGTCTGTGAGCTGAGCATGCTAGTCATTTCATCCCTGTAGATGCTGTTAAAATACAAGGGTCTGAAAGTGATTCGTTGCCTTGGCGTGAGACAATGGGACCCAAATCTGGCTGTTTGTGAAGGCATGAGAACTTCAAGAATTTGACGCTGAAATTAAGTGTGGTGTGCTGTACAGAAGCACCATCAGAAACAGAATAAAAATCTGCCTGCAGTCTGCTGGAGGTGCATATTTCAAATTAGTTACAAAAGAACATATGCAGAAGTTTTTTCCTGTGCAATAAGAACAAAGCGAACTGAGGAGAGCTCCTGTGGACCAGTACCACAGCGCTTTGAATCTTAGCAGTTGAGGCATGGGCAGATTTTCATTTGTTTGAGCACACTGCCCAGTTTGCGCACATTGGAAGAAATTGGGGTGTCCTCATGTTTGCCATTTCAGAGGAACAGTGTGTACCTGTAAACACACGTGCATTCACACAGGTTCAGTCCCTGCAAGCTGGGTATTTTGCTAATGTGCTTGCAGGATCAGTCAGATATTCACATCTTTGGGAACTCTGTTGACTTAACTAACCAAGAGGTTGGTCATGATAAGACGTAATCTTGGGGACAACTATTTTAGCTCCAGGCAGACTAGATGGCACTCTGGTCTTTTATTTTTTTTTTTTGCCATTATTGTCTAGTTTCTGTTCAATTTTTATTTTTCTATTTATACTTTTGGTGCCACCTACCACAGTTACCTCAGCTTGGTCACGGACCCCTTCAGCTGCCACTCCACATGAGCCGCGACTCCTGACATTCCCTGGCTTACCCCCACCCCCAGGGCGGGTTGTGCAGCCGACCCCTCTTAAGGTGCCGCAATCAACGGGATAGGTCGGAGTTGCCTGAGAGCTGATCACAGCCAAGGGGCGCGCCATCTCGCAGGTAGGTGGCAGTTTTCTCCTCTATTTTTGCGGGGTGGGACATGCAATGCTGACCAGCATCTGCCCTGCCCTCTGAATGTGTTGTCATCGGCTAAGCGGTACACCCAGCCTCCGCTGAGTGTCCGTAATGCCGGCACAATCCCAACCCTACCCACTGGAGAAGGAGAGCATTCCTTGGACGTGCAATCCTTTCCCGCTGGCCTCCGACATCCCAGGTTAGTTTCTGAACCTGTGTCGAGGTCGGCGCCTGCCCCCGCGACAACGAGCTGGCTGTCTGTTTCAGTTTTTTAAATATGGCTTCAAGTCTTACATCTTTCTTTTTGTGTGTTCATCTATTTTTTGAGTAGATTTGACTTCCTAACAAGACATTTAAAGATCAGACAGAGCTAAATGAAAGAGTTGATGTTTAGCAAAATTAGAAGTCCTTTGGCCTTCAAATTTAGTGCAGCTGGACACAGATCACCATGATTTACATTGGCATTAGTGGGTGTGGAGGGCACATCCCTTAGCTTAAAAGGGCATTAATTGATGAGGGTACACATAAATCTCCACAACTTGCATGAGCATTGGTGGATTGGGAGACACTGATCATCACAACTTATATGGGTACTGGTGAACAAGGGATACACCCACAGATTGTCATGACTTGTATGGGCACTGATTCATGTGGGGACACATACAGATGTTGCATGGGCATTGTTGTATGAAGGAAAACACACAGATCATCTTGGCTTGTATGGACGTTGATGGATAATGGAACACACAGATTGTCAAGACTTTTATGGACATTGTTGGATATTGAACACACACACACAGATCGTCAGGACTTGTATGGTCATCTGTGGATGAGGGGAGTGCACAGATTGTCATGGCATTTATGAACATTGATGGATAATGAAATGTACACAGATCGTCATCACTTTTGAGGCACTGATAGAAGAGGAGACACACAGAGAGCACCAGGACTTGTATGGGCATTGAGCATTGGTGGATCGCGAGGCACACAGACTGCCATGACATGCATGGGCATTGGTGGATAAAGGACACACACGTATCACCATGACTTGAAAGACCATGATTGGGGAGACACACTAATTGCCACAGCTTTGTAACAGTATTGGTGGATAATGGGACTCTTTCACCACGGCTTGCAAGAGCATTGGTCGATATGAGGACACACACAGATCATCACTACGATCTGGTTGGTGGACGATGGGATGCGTAGATCATCGTGACTTGTATGTGTATAATGGGTCATACACAGATTGTCGTAATGTATGTGCAGTGGTAGATGGATACACACACACACAGATCACCACAAATTATATGGGCATTTACAGATAAGAAAACACATACAGAACATCATGACTTACAAGGGCATTAGTAGTTAAGGAACACATGTATATACACACACGCAGCATGCCGTATCATCATATCCTGTATGAGTACTGGTTGCTAAGGGACACACATCACTATATATCATCTGGGAATTGGTAGATGAGGGTCACACATCACCATGACTTGTTTGGCCCTCGGTGGATGTGGTGACACACATTGATACCACAGTTTATATGGGAAGTGATGGATGTGAGGGACAAGCAGATTTCACCATGATCTGTAAGGGCACTCTTGGATAAGGGGACATACAGGTCATCATGAGTTCTATTGACTGATTGATGAGGGACATACACAAATGATCATGACTTGTATAAGCATTGGGGAATGAGGGAAACATTGCCTTGCCTTGTATGAGCATTGAGGGATGACTGGACATGATTTGCATGTACATTCATGGATGAGGGGCACATACAGTGCTATCTGTCAGCACTCTTATCAAAGTGTTTGCTGTGATGTCTTGCAGCATACTGTAGGAGTGCAGTGTACTCCAGTGTTCTAGGACGTAGACTTGGTTCACTTATCCACACATTGGCAGTCTCCCTTAAGAGCTGATTTGCTGGACAGCCTTTAAGTGAAGCTTCTCCAGCCACCCAGGTGGATATACCCGGCTCTGCCCTATGACATCGGATCTTCCTTTCTGCTGGAAGAGTCGGATCTTCGTTGAGAAATGTCTCTTGCATCAGGTCACATCTATGGAACTATAAGCCGTCAAGCTCTAGGACCACACAGAAACTTTTGCTAGCAAGTTCAACAGGGGCCACCCACAACTATGTCTGACGTTGTTCTCCTTACATACGTGTGGGTGCCCCTCCTCAGTTCTTTTCCTGTCACCAACCAATGCTCGTTGGACTGCTGCGGAAACTGTGAAGCTATGTTTCACTACTCTTGATATTACTTTCTGGATCTTATTTATTTTCCTCTCTGTTTTCCAGTGGCTTCCTTCCTGCCCATTGTTCCCCGCGCTCCAGTTTCATCAGTACTTGCATGTGGGATGTTATGCAGCTGGGCTCCTTCCGCCAGCACCTGGAGATTCAGCCTTGTCTCTGCTAGTCTGCAGACAGCTTTCTCTGGGTGGGAGTTTGCCCAGTGATTGGGCACCAAGAAAATGTTACCTCCTGTGCCCCCCATACTGCAGTTTATACTGGAGTGGTATTGGGGTGGCCCACTGAGGAAGATGACATTTGCTTGGCCTTCCGCAATTCCTGAAGAGTGGCCGAGGGAAGATCTTCTGTCTCCAAGAGAGTTGTCGCTTCACTGTTGTGAAACTTCTGAATGTGCACCTAGCGGGTTTGCTTCATGGGTGCCCTTCTGAGGACACCAACCGCCTCTGGCGTCCTGTTTATCCGGAGGGCCCAGTGCAGGCTGCCACAACCCCATTAGGTTGGCGCCTACAGACAGTGACACCAGTGCTGTCCCATCCCCATTGTCCTTGCAGGTGGGGTTTGGCCTTCTTCTTCTCAGTTTCTGGCCCACGCCTGGCAATGGTGGCACCTTTGCCTCCCGCTGCCATTTTTCCCCATTGCTCCACGATGGCTGGGACTTTTCACCTGACGCTGGTGCCTTTGGCCACCCCTGTCGGCGATGTTTCTTTTGCCGGCTGCCTTTTGACTTAGGCTCCTCGACTACAGGGGTCAGCCATCTCTCTTCACCCGTCGGCAGCCAGAACATCGATGTTGGGTAGCCCTGTTGCCGCAGTCCACCCCATGTGGGCCCAGCTTCCTTTCCTCCGAGCCAAATTGTCTTCTCGACCCGGCCATTGGTGTCATTGGGTGCAGCACTCAGGCACTGGATCTTACCTCTTTGACTGACAATTTCAGGTTGTGTGCTCGTGCCTGCTTAGGACTTCCTGTAGCTGCTGGGGTACATGGCATCCTGTGCCACTGCGATCCGGTGGACCCACAATCAGATGCATCACCTTCAGTGGGAGCTGGGTCATCTGTGGTCTCAGTGCCTAGGTTACTTGGACCAGCTGGGACATTGTGACCCAGCTGATGTGGGACAACATCCAGTGATGCCTAGTCCCACAGCAACTGGAGGAAGGATTCCCGCTTGTTCACCCAGAGCCGCCTGTCATTCTGAATACAGATGCATCCCTGATGGAGTGGGGAGCCCACCTGGGGACCACAGAGCCCAAGGCTCTAGACCTCCCAGGGAGTCCTGTCACCACATCAACCTGCTGGAGTTCCATACAGTGCACTGAACTCTGACTGAATTCGCTCCTTTTGTTCAGGGTCAGGTTGTGCAAGTTCAGATGGACAACAGCATGACCATATTCTCCTGAACAAGCAGGGCAGTACACCTCCCTTCTCTTGTGCGGGAGGCCGCCACACCTGGACCCTTGTCGCAGCTTGGCTGCGAGATCTCCTGGCAATTCATATCTCATGGCCGACAGCCAGTTGGTGGACACCCTCAGCCGGGTGAGCTAGATGTCACACAAGTGGTCTCTGAATCATAAGATAATGAACTACCTGTTCTCACTGTGGGGCATTCTTCTGGTTGACCAGTTTGCCTACAGGAGGAATGCGAAACAGGCTGATCTTACTGAGGAAGGCACTTGCAGCAGTCCACACCGGTAGGGCTATGTCACCAGACACTAGGACCACACGGAAAACTTCTAGCTAGTAGTCTGCCACGGGATCGCCCCTGCTGTCAGTCATCTGACATCAGTATAGGTTATATAGGAGGGCAGTGCCCCACACCACCTCAGTTCTTTTCCCACCGTCGATCCATGCATGTCGGACCACAGTGAACGCCGCAGCTACAGTCAACCGCCTTTCCTCAATTATTTTGTTTCTTCTAGAGTAAAACATTGAATTTTTCGGTGTTTTTCTGATGGGTTTATGTCTTCTAGGATTGTGGATATGTTATTCATCCACACTTATTGGCATGTCCTTTTCCCTTTAAGAATCGCTGGAAGTCTTCAAGTTGGCTTTTCCCACCACTCGGGCGGTATATATCTCTGCTCCACTCGTGATGCCAGATCTTCCTTTCCGCTGGAAGATGCAGGTTGCCTCCCTTGTGCTCACGCATTTGTAGGCCGTAGCTTTCAAAACTTCAGTTTTACCGAGATTAAAATCATTTGAGTTAGCGATCGCCTTTTCGCATCATTAATCATGGAGGAGAAATCCTCCCAGGATTTTGCCAGTGTCCTTATGGCCAAAAAATGTCGCACACCTATCCCACCTCATGTGCATCTACTGCCTCAGTGTCAGCCGTGACATCTCGCCCCACAGCTTCTGTTTGGCTTTCCATCCCAGCGTCCTGACGACCATCGTGCACATCTAAAACTGGGGAGACTGGAGAAGAGGAACCTCCGTGAAGTCCAAGGAGGTTATGTGGGCAGTTTCCACGGCCTCGGTTCCGCAAGCAATTGGAACGCATGCAGGCATTCAAGGAAGAAGCTGCAAGCTTCAGACTCTTGAAACTTCTTTGTTTCATCTCAACCTGGGCTCCACCTTCTCGGCTCCTTCAGGAGTTGTGCTAGTCTCTTCCCACCTTGGGAGAGGCGATGTGGCTCACATCCTCCTGATCCCATAAGCAGGAGAAGGAACTGAGCAAGTCTTCGTTTTGATGAAGGCGCTCTTGGGACCGAGAGGTCTTAGTCCCAGGAGCATGCGGTCTCAGTTGCGATTACTTCCTCAGCCGAGACTTCACAGACCTTCCGTCGGGCCAGCCAACCGAGGATATGGCCGGTGAGGTCGAGATTGTTCTCAACCCAATAGACCCATTGTCAGCTCCCAGTCAATGACTCTTAAGAAAAAGACCCTGTCCTGTCTTCCCGATGAGGAGAGCCAGCCTGCTGGAGTCCCCATCGAGGAACCGGATCTGGACCCCTGGGTATCACCGGTCCCGCCCGGTGTCTCCTGAGTGACCGAGACAGCCCGCCCGATCTCATCGAGGTCTAGAACCCCTCATCTGGAAGGCTGAAGAAGGAGCCATAAGTGCACTAAAAGAGGCAAGCCTATTGGTTGTCCTCGTCCCTCCTCTGATGCGGGAGAGGCTCCGGTGGAAACTCCGCGCTTCTGAGGACCTCATGTAACAACAGCTGATCTTGTCCAGGCATAAGCCGACTTGACTCCTACCCCAGTCTCCTAAGCCAAAGCCCACCCCCTTGGAGCCGAAGCCGGGTTCCCCAGAACCAAGGGGCTGGAGTGTCTGCCTGTTCGTCCCAAGACTTGCCCTCCAATCGATCATGGTGGGAACCACCGCCTAAGCAGCCTGTGGGAGGGGCTTCTTCTGATTCCACCAGACACTGGGCTTCCTGACATTTGTCGGTCACAGTCACCCCAGACCGCCTCGAGAGTTGAGAGTGATTTCGGCAGGCCACTGTATCCCAACTCCTCGGACTCTGATGTCACCAGGCTTCACTCATCCTGTGAATGATGAGTTGTCCATTGGCCTAGGGATGGAGGAAGGTCCTTCCTCCTTCCAAGGGATCCTTCGCCTCATCTCTAAGTCCTCAGGCATGCCGCTGGAACCCATCCAGAAAAGGCGGAGTACCCTCTACGGACATCCTTAAAAGAGGGAATACCCCACTGAGGCTTTTCCTGTGGCCGAGGCCATTGTTGGTCCGCACTCGAACTGTGGCAGTGTCCTCCGCCTTGTTCTGCACCATCTGCCCGCATGGCTCGCAGTACACTGTTCCCATGGGTGCCTTGCGGGGTTCAGAGAGCACCCTTCTGCGAGACCCTGGTGACCGCCTCTGTGTTCAGGCATACTGGCAGTTCTGCCGACACTGACCGACCTCCCGACAAAGAGTCCAAGCTCTTGGACCATTTGGCAAGGAAGGTCTATGCGGCTTACTCCTTGGGCCTTCATCAGGCAAGTTCGGCTGTCATCGTGGCACACTTGTCTCATGCCCTTCTCGGGTCATTAGATAGTCCTCCCACATCTCCCGCAGACATGCAGACCACGGTCAAGCAGGTCCGAAACCAGGACCGAGCAGTTGCCAAACAGCAGCTCCAGACGGCCCTGGACATTCGGGACTCTTATGCCTGCTCGGTGGTGCTGCAGTTGCCTTCGCTGCAGAGCTTGGCTCAGGCTCTCCTCCTTCCTGGCGATACTCAGTACAAGTTAGCTAATGTGCCCTTCCTGGGACTCCACTTGTTCGGCCCCAGAGTGGCCGTCACCTCAAGTGCATAGAGCTGTCCAGTGCCACTCTGGACACTGCTTCTGCTAAGAGTTCTTCGGCAGAATCAGCAGAAGAAGAAGAAACCTTTTGGCACTCTTCCCCTGCGGTTCAGCAGTCCTCCTTTCAAGGGGACAGCAGCATCAGCAGAAGGCTCAAGCTTGGCACCCCGGCCAAAGCCTGGACCCCAACAGGCCCGTGAGGAGGCCGAGGCTCAGGTCCTGAAGTTTCCTCCTCCAAGCCTGCTCAGTGACTGGGTGGGGTTGCCACCCCTACTCCCATCATGCCAGCTCTTGGTCTTTCCATGGTGGGCCGGCTCTGCCACTTTCTTCCACCTGGTCCATGGTTACCACGGACAGGTGGGTTCTCAAATTAGTTGGTCAAGGACTGCCTCTAGATTTCAAGCAGTACCTCCAAGCCTAGCCAAGTCCCTCGGGAGGAAAGAGTGTCCGCTCAGACTCGGTCTGCTCATTGAGATGACATCACCAGCTCTTCCTCAAGAAGGCTGTAGCTCCAGTAGTGAATCCTTCAGCAGACCCAGGCCTTGTCTCAAGGTACTCGGTCTTGGTGGACAGGGCGGAAGTTCTCTCCTCCTTTGCCCAATCATTTCTGGTTGGGCACTTGCACCCTGCTCCGGGACTTTCTGCGCCTTCTGGGTTAAATAGCTGCATGTACCTCAGTGGTCTGTTGGGCCAGGTGGCACATACACCCCTTCAATGGGAGCTGGCCGTCCCAGTGGACTCAGTGCCATGGTCAGTTTGACCAGCTGGTCACTGTGACCCAGAAGATGTGGGACGCCTCCAGTGGTGGACCACCCCAGACCAGTTGCAGGAAGGGATCCTGTTTGTCTGCTCCTGAGCCAGTGGTCGCTCACGACCGATGCCTCTCTCATGGGCTGGGAGCCCACATGGAGGACAAAGGGCACACAGGCTCTGGACCCCGAGGAGTCCCGATGCCACATCAACCTGTTGGAGCTCAGAGCAGTCAGACTGGCACTGTCTGCTTTTGCTCCTCCACTCCGGGGTCAAGTCCAGATGGACAATACCACGACTATGTACTACCTCAACAAACAGGGCGACATGCACTCCCATCTACTGTGCAAGGAGGCACTCTGCATCCGGACCCTCGACTGATTGGAGGTGAATCTCTAGTCATCCAAGTGGCAGGAGCCTCAAGCCATCTGGCGGTTGCTCTCAGCCATCTAGGCCAGACATCCACAGTGGTCTGTTCATCCAGAGGTAGCTTACAATCTGTTCTCCGTTGGGGCAAACCGATGGTGGACCTGTTTGCCTCCAGGGAAACACCAAGCTGAGGCTGTTTCATGCCCACCCCTCAGCAGGGCTCACTGCAGGGGATGCCTTCTTGAGGCCGTGGACCCTAGGCCTTCTCTCGCCTTCCTCCATTTCCTTGTTCCACAAGGTGCTCCTCAAGGTGAGGCAGGACAAGGTGAAGGTGATCCTGGTAGCCACAGAATGGCTGTGCCAGTTCTGGTATCCAGATCTCCTCAGCCTCAGCTGCAGGCCCCGGAGCGGCTTTGCACATGCCCGACCTGACCCTCTCAGTCAGGGGAAGGTATTCCATCTAGATCTTCAATCCCTGTACCTCACAGCCTTGTACCTGGTGGCTAAAATTCCAGGCTTTGAGTCTTTCCGAAGATGTCTACTGCGTGGTGGCAGCATCTAGAAAGGAATCGACCATGAAATGTTATGCCTTCAAATGGAAAAAGGTTTTCCATTTGGTGTCAGGGTAAGGGCCTAGACCTTTAGCCTGTTCAGTGGCTGACATTCTTGACTACCTTGGTCTCTACAAAGGGGCCTGCAGTCATCGACCCTTAGGGTGCACCTGGCAGCCATCTCTGCTTACTGGGCGTGGCCAGTCATTGACACTAGCACAGGAGACAGTGGTCGGGTGCTTTTCAAAGGCCTGTATCACATATCTCCTCCGGTGCGTGAACCTCCACCTCCATGGGATCTGCTGCTGGTACTGGCAAGCCATTCAACCTATGCACCAGTGTGAGTTGTCGCACTTGTCGTGAAGATGGCCTGCCTGGTGGCTATCACATCTGCCAGAAGCACAGGGAGATCCAGGCGCTTTAGGTGGACTTCCTTATCTGGTCTTCCACAGGATAAAGCTGTCTTGCGCCCCACCGAAATTCCTTCGAGGGTGGTGTCAGAGTTTCACCTTAACCAGGTGTTGACTCTGCTGGTATACTACCTAATTACACCTCGGAGGTCCGTACAGGCTCCATACTTTGGACCTGAGACGCACTGTCTCCTATTATAAGGAGAGGGACGGCTGACATTTGTGGAGAGGTTCGCCAGCTGTTTTTCACTTATGCTGAAGCTGCTTCTGGCAGATCTGCAGCAAAGCGGCTGTTGCAAGATGGGTACGCCATGCATAGGTCTGTGCTAAGAGTTGGCCGACAAGGAGCCTCCCAGAGGGGTAAGAGGTCATTCTACCTGCCATACTGCTTGCATCGGTGGCTGCTTCCAGGGACATCCCTATCCAGGAAATCTGTCGGCTGCTACCTGGAAGTCAGCAAACACCTTCATCAACCACTTTCACATTGACCTTGAGTCACGCTGTGATGCTGGTTTTGGGGCTTCAGTTCTCCAATCTCTGTTCCCTAAGTAGGTGGTGTGCGTCCTTGCCTCCTCCCGGAGAACTGCTGGGAGTCTGCCAAAGAGTGTATATGAACAACATATCCACGATCCTAGAAGAACAGGTTACTCACTTGTAGCAGTAGTTTTAGGAGTGGTATATGTTGTTCATCCACACGGACCCACCCGACCTCCCGGCTGCGGATGCACAGCACCTGGCTGTCAGCGGGCTAAGATCTGGGGTCACGGGCGGAGCTGAGGTATATATCACCTGGGTGGGTGGGAGGAGTCAGTTTAAAGACTTCCAGTGATTCTTAAAGGGAAAGGGACATGCCAATAAGTGTGGGTGAATAACATATACCACTCCTAGAACTACTGTTACAGGTGAATAACCTGTTTTTACACCAGCCTCATCTTCTGACTTCTCCACCAAGTGTGCTTATGGCAAACAGATTCCTGAGAAGGATTGTCATCCTTCATGCCTGATCTGCTTAGGCCCCAGCCATGACGCCAGAGCCTGTCAGTTTTGCCAGAAATTCAACCAGGCCCTCAAAATGTTAATGAAAACTACTGAGAGCTATCTTCTTAAGCAGAAGCTGCTTGCCATAGAAAAGGAGCTGCAGGCCAGGAGCTCTTCTGCCTCGCCGCACAGTCCTCTGGGGCCTCCTCTCTTCCCACAAGGAGAAATTGGGAAGCATAAACACCAGGATAAGCATGGTCAGCTTCCTAGTCGCCTTTAAATCTTCGACCATGATGGCAACGTCCTCCCGTGGGGATCGGTGCCTCTGCCCTTACTTTCCGGGCTTCCGGTGGCTCTGCCACCGCCTCATCTCCATTTCATGTGGAGGCTCTCCAGGGCAGGGACTTTGTTTTCTGCTCACCAGCCACTGACGCCAGGCCCATTTCCTCCTCAGGCTCTCAGCCAGTTGGCTTGGCCGGTTCTGGACTGTCGGTGGCGATTCTCGCCAGTTGCCCTCCTGGCCATGGCTCTGCCTTGAGTTGGCTCCCACCTCAGGCACCGACCCAGTTCCAGTAGGCAGTGCTGCAGCAGGCTATCACCGTCTCATCTTCTCAGACATCTCCTCTGCCTTTGCCTTGGGATCCTCCTCCCTCATGCACCAGACTCCTGTGGGACCGGTGTCAGTAAACCATTCACCAGGTGTTTCTAGGGTTTTGCTCACCAGGTCGCTGTCGTACCACCAATGCCCCAGCTAGTGGGTCAGGCGCCATCATCGCCCCTGCCGAACCTCTTCGCCGCAGCTGAAGTCTGCTGGCCCATCGCCTGATCATTTACCGTCACTGCCTTGACATACGCCGGGTTACCCAACCCGGCACCAAGTTTGCCCTTCCTACCTGTGTACAGTATTGCTCCACAGATGGACTACACCACCCTATTTTCAGCGTGGTAGTCATTTATGCAATTGCAGACCCCCACCATCGGGCCCACCTCTGGCTTATCCTTTACACCTCCCCGGGACACCCGCCCTGAATATGAATAGGGCTGGGCCAAGCGAGCCCAGTACGCCGGTGGTCCTCTGGGGCCTGACCTGATGGTACATGCTCCAGGTGGGACGATCACCGCCTCTGATGTTGGTTCCAGATAAGTCCTCTGAGGATGACTATGAATTCTCAGGATCTTCCTCTTCCCAGGGGAGTCTTCAGGAGGCAAGGACCTGCCTAAGGAAGTGTCCAAATCCCTCCCCTTCGATGATCCATCCTTCACGGATGTTACATGCCACATACAGGCGGTTATGGGGTGGGAGGCGGAGAAGCAAGATCCTGAAAAGGTGCCTCCTAGCCATTTTCCTTTGGCAGAAGGATGCCTTGCCAGTGATGGTAGTGCTACCCTGGATTGACTCGTATGAGGATGTTACCAAGGTGCTTCGGCTCACCCTTCCACCATTCCTCCTCTCCCTAAAAGGTGCATCATTTCTGTCGTGGTCCTGGCTAACAAGCCCTTTCTGGGAGTCACCCAAGGCAGATACGTGGGTCATAACACCACCCACTACCACTCTAAGAAGCCCAAGCACCTTATTGCTCTCCCCAGAACGTGAATCCTGGCAGCTGTACCAGATAGGCAGACGGGTCTTTGGCTCTGCTGCTTTGGCTATTAGGGCCATTAATTATCTGACCCATATAGTACAGTGCCAAAATGCCATCTGGGACCAGGCCATGGACCTTATTCAGACTCTGCCCGAGGACTCCAGAAAATACAGCTTGCCCAGCTCATGAAATCTGGGCTGATGTGGGCAGCCATGTTCTCTGGGCCTTACAGTGCTGTTGATGCCTCTGAGTGTGGGGCTGCTGCTGGCGTTGCCTCCAGCGCCATTCTTGGCTCCAGGTCTTAGGATTTTCCTAGATGTTCAGGTCATCATTTTAGATGCCCCCTTCCGGGCTTGGTCCTTTTGGGGTGATGTCCAGGACATCATTTCTAATTTGCAGGAGTCTGGCAAAGCCCTCAAATCGGTCCATTTTCTCTACCATACCCAGCCTAGGTGAACCAATGCAAGTACTTTCACTTGGTCCTCCTGCAAGCAGGCTCAGACCAACCGACCCAGGGCCAGCAATGGCTAAGGCCACCAAAGCCCTGCAGGGGTCCCACAGCCCCCACCTGTTCCCACCCCATCTCCTGACTCCTTAGCTGACCCTCCCAAAACCGAGAGCCCAGAGGGAGGCGGTCAGGGGTCGATTCTCTCCCACCTGGCGGGTGGTGAGCAGTGACCACAAGCAACTGAGTGCTCGAGCTCATAGCTCAAGGTCAGACTCTGGAGTTCCTGGAGTGGCCACCCGAGACCCCTCCCGTCCACTCTACTTGCCCTCCCATGCCCCTGGTTCGGGAAGAAGTTTAGGCTGTCCTCCAAAAAGAGACATAGAGCCTGTCCCTCCGGCTCAGTGGGGAAGGGAATTTTACTCTCGCTTTTCCTCATCCTCAAAACACCAAGGCTCTTCGTCCCATCTGTCATGCACCCCAGGGCTCCAAACTTCAGGCAGCCGGTGGGACCTCCTGTTTGCAGAGACAATCCCCTATTCAGGAACTTGTGAGCAGGAGTAAGGGTTTCAGGAAGACTTCCACTAAACCTTCCTTTTCCCAGTGGGAAGGTGGATTCTGTAGTTTCAAGTTCCCTTGACTTTCCACTACTTTCAGCATTTGAATCCCACCATGGCCACTAGCTATGTCTTGCCCAAGTAGTTTTCATACGATAGCCGAGTGGTTCTATCTTACAAGGCTCACGGGTCTTTTCAAAACCCTTCTATTAAAATGTTTAATCACACAGTCAGACCCCAGGAAGAGTTGATAAGAAAATCATAAACGTTTACTTAAAATAAAAGCAATACAGAAATGTCTGCAGTTTGGAAGAACTTTGAAATGCAGACAATAACAAAAAGTAAAACTGGCTGGTTTACAGAAAACACTAGATACTGTATTCTAAACTATACCTTGTTTTGATGTTAAAGTTCAGACAAAGTTTTAAATGTCCTTATAGAGATGAGTCCTTAAGTAACAATTCTTGTAGTCCAAGTCAGTTCCTCTGAAATGTCCTTTTAAAAAGAAATCTTCAGGTTCTCTCCTTGGTGAAAAGTCTGTTTCCAGAATTCTGACTTACAGACAGAATTTTCTGTTCAGTATGGGACAAGTCAAACTTTCCACACACTTAGGTCTGGTTTTAGAGATTTTTCCAGGCCTACACATATACTTCTGGTCTACAAGTATATGCCAGCTGGAACAGGCGATCTGACCCCCAGCTAAATTGTTTCTAGGGACATGGATATGTTGTTCATCCACACTGTCTGGCAGCTTCCTTGCCGCTTAAAATCTTCGGAAGGTCTTCAAGCTGGCTCCTCCCACCCCACCGGGTGGTAAAACTCGGCTCCGACCCATGACGCCAGATCTTCCTTACCGCTTGGAAGCTCAGGTTCCTCCTTAACACTCTGCGTGAGACTGCATCCTAATTCTTCGGTTCACGAAACTTATTCTAAAATTTTCAAGACTTAG
Source organism: Neoceratodus forsteri (assembly GCA_016271365.2). Classification (NCBI taxonomy): domain Eukaryota; kingdom Metazoa; phylum Chordata; order Ceratodontiformes; family Ceratodontidae; genus Neoceratodus; species Neoceratodus forsteri. Next base: position 334,249,842 of record CM057449.1, read on the forward strand.
GTCAAGTTGCTCCTCGCGACTGCGATGGACAATCGATTCCCAGTTTGGTAGTGCCCATGTGGCAGAAAATGTCCAGGATGGATCCACACTCCACGATGCGTCTACTACCTCGGCCTAGACCATGACCCATGAGCCCTGCGAGTTATGCCGTTCGTTTTTGGCCAACGTCCCTGAAGACCTGTTCTGCCCAGTTACAGCTTGGGTTCCCGAGAGCGCTAACCACCAGTGAAGTCGAAAGAGGCCCATTGGGCGGTTACAGGCGGCTGGCTCGGTGAGCAACTCGAGCAGATGATCGCCCTCGAGGAGGAGGCGCATAGGCATCATCCTCTTCCTCGGTCGCAGTATTTATCCCACTCTCTGGGAATTTCATATTCAGCTTCTTTAAAGAGCTTTGCCAATCCCTTTCCACAAAGGGAGAGTGGCCATCGGGACATTCTTCTCGGTCCAAAAGAAGGACTCGAAGGTAAGTCCCACCGTCGGTAGGAGTGGAGAGGTCCCCTTCCCCGGACATTCAACTCGGTCGAGGTTGCGGCTAGGCGCTGGCTTCATGGTGTCCCCATCAGGTCAGCCGGCGAGACACCTGCTCGACGTTGGATTTTTCTCAACCTGTTGGATGGGCTGGCGACTGGTGAAGCAGACAACCCTTCTTCACTGGTTCCTCGGTGGAGACGAGGACTTGCCCGCACCTCCGGTGCGGAGTCCCCGATCAAGGCTTCCGAGCATGAGGGAAGGCGGGTGTCCTCCGCCTTCCCAGACCGTCCTCGGAAACACCAAGGATCTCGATCTCGGACATCCTCTTGGTCCAGCGATCCCACTGACATCGGCAGTCTTGGTCTTGGAACCGAAGTAAGCCGGCGCGCCGCTCGTCCTCGTCTTCCTCCTCAGAAGAGGAGAGGCTTGATGCAAGTGATGTCGATGCTACGAGGACCTGATGTGGCAGCAGTTACTTCTGTCCAGGAACAAGCCGACGCCATTGCTCTCCCCGCCATCAAGTGTCTGTCACCTGAGCGTCGAAACAACCCTCGCTGTAGTCGAGGTGCCCAAGCCTGGGCCAGTTGTTTGGCCGAAACCAGCTGCCCACCGATTGTGGTGGAACCTCCGCCTCCACAACTGAAATCGGGCGACCTAGGACTCTTGGTCAGTCAGGGCCTGCCCTCAGATTGTTGGTCACCCTCACTTCTGATCGTCCTCGGCAGGTGGAGGGTGGCTCAGGCCCAGGCAGCTCTTAGCGGACTCCTTGGAGTCCGGCAGCGTGCTCTCCCTGTTCTCAGGCCCATTGACCTGGAGTCCTCCGGGGGCCAGTCGATGGACAAAGCCTTTCGTCCTTCACGAGTCTGCTTCGGCTCATCTCCAGAGTACACCAGGATGCAGTTCGAGCCCGTATCCAGCGGGCCAAGTATCTCTAACAGAGATACTGGACGAGGTTCACCCACAGAGGCCTTTCCGGTGGCTGAAGCCATTGTTGGCCCAGCCTTGGAGCTCTGGCGGCCTGCTTCCTGTCCTGCGCCTTTGGCCAGGAAGTATCATGGTCCCTACCGGCTCTTTGTCCGTTTTTGGAACACCCCTCCCGAGGGTTGGTCACCGATAGCATTTTCCGGCATTCCGGGAACGCTAGGGATATGGATAAGCCCCGACAAGGAGTCCAAAAGCTGGACTATGCGGATGCAGGTATCGCTGCGTCCTTCCTTGGCCTCCATGAGCCAAGCAGCGTGCTGATGGCACACTTCTCCCACGCTTTCATGGGCTCCCCAGATGAGTTGATCCCTCATCTCGGCCCGACCTGCAGACCACGGTCCAGCGATGCAGGACCAGGGATAGGGCGGTGGCAAAACAGCAGCTCCAAGCGGCTCTGGACATTGGAGACTTCTGTGCCAGATCAATTCTGGGCGCAGTGGCAATGCGCTGCAGAGCATGGCTGAGGATATCCACCTTCATGGCGGATACCCAGCATAAACTGGCGGATGTCCCCTTCTTTGGGACCGACCTCTTTGGCCCTGGGTGGAAGGTCACTTCCAGCGGATCGAAAAGTCAGTGCCACTCTGGACTTGGTCATCTTGCCCAGAAGGACAAGGGCGAGAACAACAGCAACATAAGTCCTATCGACCTTCTGCGCCTGCGGCACGTCTGAGCCACCAGCACCAGGGCCAGCAGGCTCACGCCAGGCATCCCAAACCCAAGCCTCGGCTTCCTCCAATAGGAAGCAGGGAGGTAAAGGCCAGAAGGTCCCTCGGCGGTCCCTCCTTTAAGCCTGCCCAGTGACGGGTTGAAGGGTGTCGCCCCAGCCTCGTCACTCCCCTGAGTTCCCCAGCGGAGGGCAGCTCCACCACTTCCTTTTTGCCTGGTCCGTTATCACCACGGACCATTGGGTGTTGGAGGTGGTAGGAAAGGGCCTGCCCCTGGCATTCAAGTAGGCCCGCCCTTCCGAGGCAATCGCCCCTCGGGGGAGCCTCTGAGTCCGCAGCCTCTCGTCGGCTCTCCCGAGCCGATATGACCCTGCTCCTCGAAAAGAGGTGATCAGGAAGGTGGCGGATCCTCCTCCAGACCGGGTTTGTGTTCAGGTACTTCCTGGTCCCAAAGCGGACGGGGACTGGCACCCCATTCTCAACCTGCCGACCTGAACAGGTTCCTAAGGTCTCAGACCTTCAGGATGGTCACTCTGGCTCAGATAATCCCATCCCTGAATGAGGCGTGTGGTTCTGTTCTCTAGACCTTCAGGGCGCATTCTTTCATGTCCCAATCCGTCCGTCCCACCAGAATTCCTCCGCTTCAGGGCAGAGGGATCCCTCTACAGTTCGGGCCATGCCCTTCAGCCTTTCCCTAGCTCCCAGGGTCTTCACCAAATGCATGGCAATGGTGACAGCATTCCTCTTGGCGCTGAAGGGTCCGGTGTACCCTACCTGGATAACTGGCTGATTGCAGCCCCTCCAGAAACGGTGGGGCGGTCCAGAGATCTGGCCCTCAAGTTTGCTCTCAGGTTGGCCTCCTCATCAAGCAGGCCAAGTTGGAACTTGTGCCAAAGTAGGTGATCCAATTCATCGAGGCAGGCTCGACTCTCTACGAAGCTGAACACAGCTCCGGCAGACAGGGCCGAGGTTCTTTCCTCCTTTGCCCAATCATTTCAGGTTGGGCAATTGCACCCTGCCGGGACTTCCTCGCCTCCTGGGCCTCATGGCAGCCTGCACCAGCGTGGTCCGTTGGGCCTGTTGGTATATCGTCCCCTTCAGTGGGGTTGGCCAGCCAATGGTCGCAGCCCGATCCCCTGGATCAGCTGAGTGACAGTGACCCAGGGGATGTAAAGCGCTCTCCAGTGGTGGACCGTTCCAACACATCTGCAGGAGGCATCCCATTTGTCCGCCCAGGCCGGGTCTCTCTATCGACCGATGCCTCTTTAATGGGTCGGAGTGCCCATCTGGGGAGCACAGAGCGCCACGGCCTCTGGTCCCCTCAAGAGTCCGATGCCACATCAACCTGCTGGAGCTTGAGCAGTTCGTCTAGCCCTCACGCCTGCTCTCCGTTTCTATGGGGTCAAGTGGTTTCCAGGTCCAGGCGGACAATACCACGACCCATGTATTACCTAAACCGCCAGGGTGTGAAGTGCTCCATGCCTCTGTGCGGGGAAGCTGTCCACATTTGGTCACTGTGCATAGCCTGGGCGGATCTCCTTGTCGTCCATGTGGCAGGGCCTCCAACACCCTGGCCGTGCTCGAAGCCAGATAGGGGCTGCATCCCACAGTGGTCTCTCCTGCGGAGGTAGTACAAGATCTGTTCTCCCACTGGGGCACGCCTCAGGTGGACCTGTTTGCCTCCAGGAGAATGCGAGCTGAGACTGTTTCATGCCTGCCCCTCAGCAGGGCTCGCTGCAGGGGATGCCTTCTCGAGGCCATGGACCCCGGGCCTCTTCTGCCTTACCCCCATTTCCCTTGATCCACAAGGTGCTTCTCAAGCGAGGAGGGACAAAGGCGCAGGTGATTCCGTAGCCAGACTGGCCCCGAGTTCTGTTATCAGATCTCCTCAGTCTTGGCTCCAGGCTCCCAAGGTGGCTTCCAGCTCGCCCGGACTTGATCTCAGTCAATCAGGGAAGGCATTCCATCCAGACCTTCAATCCCTGCACCTGACAGCCTGGTTCCTGGTGGCTAGAGTTCCAGGCCTTGGGTCTTTCCAACGAGGTCCTCAACGTCGTTGAGGTGTCCCATAAGTCGATCAGAAAATGCTACACCTTCAAATGGAAGAGATTCTCCATTTGGTGTCAGGGCAAGGGCCTGGACCATTCCTCCTGTTCCTTGGCAAGCATTCTGGACTACCTGTGGTCCCTTTCTCAGCAAGGACTTCAGTTGACAACCCTTAAGGCGCACCTGGCAGCCATCTCTGCTTACAGGCGGGCCGGGAAGCAGTCTGTGGCGCAGGAGAAGGTGGTCTGGCACTTTTTCAAAGGCCTTGATCACATATCCCTCCGATGCGAGAACCTCCACCTCCGTGGGATCTACTGCTGGTATTGGCTAAGCCATTCGAACTGATGCACAGGTGTGACATCTCACCTGTAGTGGATGACCGCCTTCTTGGTGGCTATCCGTCAGCCAGAAGGATGGGAGAGCTCCAGGCGCTTTCCATCAAGTCTCTCTATCTGGTCTTCCACAAGGACAAGGTTGTCCTGCACCCCACCCAAAATTCCTTCCGAAGGTGTTGTCGGAGTTTCCCTTAACCAGGTGTTGACTCTGCCAGTGTTCTACCCCAGTCACACCTCAGAGGCTGAATATGAGGCTTCATACTTTGGACCCTAGAAGAGCACTTCGCTTATTACTAGGAGCAGGCGGCTGAGGTTTGGGAGAGGTTTGCCAGCTGTTTGTCACCTACAGCTGAAGCCGCACCTGGCAGACCTGCAGCCAGCGGACGGATGAGGCAGGTGGGTCACCTCCTGCATAGATCTTGCTATAAGTTGGCGGGCATGAAGCCTCCCAGAGGATAAGAGCTCATTCTACCCGCCATACCGCTGCATCAGTGGCTGCTTCCAGGATGTCCCTATCCAGGAAATCTGCAGGGCTGCTACCTGAAGTCAGCAGAGACCTTCATCACCCACTACCACACCGACCTTGAGTCACGCCGGGATGCTGATTTTGGGGCCTCGGTTCTCTAGTCTTTATTTCCCAAGTAGGGTGTGTGCCTTGCCTCCCTCCTCCCGGAGAACTGCTAGGAGTCTGCCAGACAGTGTGGATGAACAACATATACATGTCCCTAGATATACAGGTTACTCACCTGTAATAGGAGTTCTAGGAATGGTATATCAGTTCATCCACATGGACACCAACCTCCCGGCGACGCACAACCTGGCTTCCAGCGTGCTAGATCTGGCGTCATGGGGCGGAGCCGAGTTTTTACACCGGGTGGGTGGGTGGGAGGAGCCAGCTTGAAGACCTTCGGCAAGATTTAAAATGGCAAGGAACCTGCCAGACAGTGTGGATGAACAACATATACCATTCCTAGAACTCCTTTTACAGGTGAGTAACCTGTATTTTTCAACTGCTCTGAGTTCAGAGAATGTGTGTCTTATACATACAGGCTGGTCATCTTCAAGCCCCACCCACAGTGTGATGGGATGCAACAGTTTACCTTTCCTTGTAGGTGTCACTGTGGTTCCATGCCAATCCAGTGACATCTGGTCCACGCATTTGGCTCAACCCCTGACCCCTAGGTCACTACATTACCTTTCCTGTCATGGAAGCTACAGTGGCATATTGTGTGCCTCCCTGGGCTATATACCTCTCTCCATTATCTGGAGATGTACCAGCTCTACTCCTAGCTATTAGAACAATTATGACTAGCTGGTATTTTATTCCTAAAAGCCTTTTAAAGAGACAGTGTCTTAATTCTAAAGTATATTACAGAATATACAATATAAACCCACATAAGTGGATATAGGCCTATCATGCGACACCATCCTAGACCTGAGCAACATGAACCTTTACATAGAGTACAGATGCTTCAGGTTGTGATCCTTCAGGGGCTGCTGCCCTGTTGCACCAGGGTGACTGGCTCTGCTTGCTTCGACATGCAGGATGCTTACCTAAACATCCAGGTATTTCCTGCTCATTGTCGTTTCCTCTGCTTCCACTTTCAGGGTGCCCACTTCTGATTTTGGGCCTCCTCTTTTGGCTTTCCTCTGCCCCTTAGGTATTTGCCAAATGCTTGGCTGTGGTGGCAGTGGCATTGAGGAGGCAGGGCTTTATGTTTTCCCTACCTGGATGACTGTTAAGCCCCTCCAGGGATCTCTTGGTTCAGACCCTGGACTGCACCTCTCACCTTTTCAGGACCTGGGGATCACGGTAAATCTGCAAGTCCTGCCTCTCCCCTTGCCAAGTGCCTCCAATATGTAGGAGCAGTCCTGGACACCTGCCAGGGCAAGGCTTTCTTGCCCGAGGACAGTATGGCCCGCCTGATTGATCAGGCCCATCTAGTTTCTTTCAGCTGACAGGTTCCTGCTAGAGTCTTCCTCGCCTCCTGGGCCATATGGTGGTGGCTATTGCCGTGGTCCCTGACCCGTCTACACATGCGGGTGCCACAGTGGACCCCTGGGTCCGATGAGACCAGCGCACAGACAGCCTCAGCCAGTTGGTCCTGTTCTCCAGAGGTTCTGGCCTGTTGGATGGACCTAGCCTTTCTATTGGGGGGCCCATTTCAGATTCCGATTTCCTGGCAGGTTCTTATGATGGATGCCTTTGGCGTGGGATGTTGCGCCCATCTAACGACCACCAGACTCTGGGTACCTGGTGGGACTTGATAAGCTCTTTATATCGATGTCCTTGAGATGCAGGCAGTTTTATTTGCCCTACAGGCCTTTCAGACTCATCTTCTCCCATGTCCATTACTGGTTCAGATGGACAATACGTGTATAGTTTTCTACATCAACAAGCAGGTGGAACTTACTCTTACCCCTGTGTTAAGAGGGATGAGGTGTGGTATTGGGCCATAGAGCACAATCTGGGCTCTTGGACGGTCATGTTCCCGGCATTCATGTCTTGGCAGACTGTCTCAGCCACCCAGGTCACGGCTCACGGGTGAGCTTCTAACCTCAGTGGTCAGAGACCTCTTCAACAGGTAGGGTTGTCCAGAGTTGGACCTCTTTGCATCCCTACTCAGTGCAAAACTGCTACTTTTCTACTCAGTCAGGCGAGATGCATTGTCCCTCTTCTGGAAGAGGAAGTTTCTGATCACATTGCCTCCCTTCCCGCTCCTGCAGGGTTCTGTTCAAGCCCCAGTTGGGGGGGTGAAGATGATTCTCATAGCTCCCTTCTGGCCATGCCAGATTTGTTTTCCCCTGCTGCAACAACTAGCTGTGGACCCACGGTGCCCCTGCGCTGAGGCTTGCTGTCCCAGGACCAGAGCACTTTAGTCCATCTGGACCTCAAGTCCCTGCGTCTCCATGCATGGCTCCTGGACTTAGCTATTGCCTGCTTTGGGTTGTCCTCTAGAGTCGCTGACGTCCCAGTGGCGGCCAGGAAACCATCCACCAGGGCCACTTATTCTGTGAAATGGAAGTGCTTTTCCATTTGGGCGCTGCTGCCATTTGGATCCCTTAACCCAGCTGGTGAATCAGGTGTTGGAGTACCTCATTTTCCCTTACAGATTCAAGCCTGGGGTATTCCTCCCTTAAGGTGCACCTTTCGCCATCTCTGTGTACCATGCACCTATTGAGGGCAAAGCTGTTGCCCAGCTTGATGTGTCCTGACAGTCCTGTGGTGCATTTTGCATCTGAAACCACCATTTGGGACCTGGCCCCTCCATGGGACCTCAGGTTTAAGTTGGAGAAACTTACTTTACCTTTCTTTGAACTGGCCACGAGCTGCACTTTCTGTCATGGAAATCGCTCTTTTTAGTTGCCGTCATTTCTGCTTCAAGGATTTCTGAGCTACAGGCTCTGATCTGTAAAGAAGCCTTATTTAGTTTTTCACAAAGACAGGGTGTCTTTGCGTACTAATCCTAAGTTCTAGGATCGTGGCTATGTTGTTCATTCACACTTCTGTCACGTCCCTTTCCCTTTAAGGATCGCGGAAGGTCTTTCAAGCTGGCTCCTCCCACCCACCCAGGTGGTATATATCTCGGCTCCGCCCCATGATGTCAGATCTTCCTTTCTATGGGAAGATTCAAGTTGCCTTCTTCGTGCTCCCGCATTTTGTAGGCCTTGACTTCAAAACCTTCGGTTATTCTGAAAATTCATCTAGTTCGCATTAGCGATTGTGCTGTTTGTCTTCAATTATGGAAAACAAGTCTTCCCCAGATGTTGCCAGTGTTTGTGCGGTCAGAAGATGTTGTGCACCATTCCCCACACAGCGTGTGTCTGTTGTTTTAGGTGTAAACCATGACACCTTGAAGTCTGATTATGTCTCGCGTTTCACCCTAACGTCCTCAACGACTGTCTCGCATGCATGAAGTTGGGGAGGCGGAAAAACGGAATCCTCCGGTGAAATCAAAGGAGGCTTGGTGGGTGGTTTCTAGACCTCGGGATCCACCGAGCAATTGGAAGCGATATGCAAGCCGTCGAGGAGGAAGCCCGGCTCGGCGCCCGTGGCATCTTTCTTTTGGAGCTTCTTCGTTCCTCTCAACCTGTGCTCCAGTTTCTCAGGTTCTTTCGAGAGTTGTGCCAGTCTCTCGACTAAGGCAGAGGGTCATGCAGGCGTGCACTCCTCTCGGTCCCGTAAAGTGGGAAAAGGACCGGATCGTCTTTATCTTGGTGAAGATGTTCTTGGGATCGGGAGATCTCGGTCCCAGGAACCGGCAGTCTCGACCTCGGTCGAAATTGTTTCTTCAACCGCTGGCGTCTCGGCTGTGCCGATCAGCCAGTCAACCAAAAGTTTGTCAGTCGGCGAGGTTGAAATAATCCTTGATCCGATCGACTCCTTGTCGGTGACTCTGGTCACTGACTCTCCACTCGGACTCCAGTCCTTTCTTTCCCCAATGAGGAAGACCCAGCCGCTGGGAATCCTGTCAGTGGTCCCGACCCTGAAATCACCGATCCACCAGTGTCTCCTGAGTAACCGAATCGGCCTGGCTGATCTGATTGAGGTCCAGGATCCCTCAACCAACAGGCCGAGGAAAAGCCAAGCGCCGAAAAGAGGCAGTGCCATCGGTCGTCCTTGTCCTCCTCAGATGAGAGGCTCCAGCAAAACTCCGTTGGCGGCTACGAGGACCTCATGTGGCAATAGCTGATTTTGACCAGTCACAAGCCTTGGCGGCTACCTAGGCCATTACTTGGCTTTCTCCTCCCAGGCTGAAGCTGAAACTTTCAGAGCCGATTAAGTCGGTTCCCCACCCCGTGGAGCCAGCGAAACCTCCACCTCGGCCTAAATCAGTCTCTCCACCGATCGTGGCTGAACCACTGCCCGTCGGCTCAACTCAAACACCTTAGCTCGTCTCCACCTGACAAGGAATCCTGCCTTCTGGACCAGTATGGCAAGAAGATTTTGCTTCTGCCACTCTGGGCATTAGGCCCCTGAACTATAGGCCACATGGGGATTACCAGAAGGCAATTCTTAGTGAGGTGGAATCTAAATGGACTCCCTTCCGGACTCTCAGGTCATACAGGAAGTGGCTGACCTTGTTCACTCTGCCGTTTGGCCAGTCGACACATTCTTCATCGACCTACGATGCAGTGGACACTGCTGGTAGGAGCTCAGCTTTCGCCGTATTCACGGCGCCATGCTTGGTAGTCTGATGGCGGCGGTGTGAGCTGCATTAGTTTAATTCATAGTAGTGCTGTAGCAGTCATTGTTGTTTTGTTGATCCTGTGGATTATTAACTGCTACAGCTAACTTATTTTATTGTTCTATTTTAAATTCACAGTATTGTCAAGTTGTGCGAAGTCGAAAGCGATCAACTACGATCGCGTTTTTGTTTGATCGACGGTCCCTGGAAATGTGAAACTGCTTTTAATGCCAGTATTGGATGTTTTTGAAGCATTCAAATGTGGACAGAGGATAGAGGTTTGGTGAAGGATTGCGAAATCGGGCTGGGTGCAGATGCAGGTGCCTTGGGAGTAACTGTTTTTAGCGGCGTTGATGTTTTGACTGAACTGGCTCCAGCTGGAAAGTGGAAGAATAATGCGAGTTGTGGAAAGAGTTGCCGCATCAGTGAAAAGTCAGGATACCTGCAGTCATTTGAGCATGCTGAGAAGGATAATTTTCTATCGTCCTTGGTGGATTGGTGAGTCAGACCGGCTTGCACTGAAGTGGGTACTGGGTCTAGGGAACTCTTCTGTGGAGGCTGGGGGTGTTGACCGAAGGGTGGGCATCTGGCTAGTTCCTTTGAGCTACCGTGTGCTGTCGGTCTATAGTCGGGCAGCTCTGGTGGTTTAGGTGGAGGTGTTTCTTTTGACTCTCTGTCTGCCTCAGGGTAGGTTGGGGTTGGCAGAAAGACCCTTTGATCTGTTCCTCAGGATTGACTGTGTCGGAAGACTTTACAGTAATCGTGAACTGTGGCAAGCCTCGTTCTTCATGTTTTTGGTTGTTCTGCAATCTGGACTGGGTGGTGCGAGTACCCTGAATTTTATTTATTTGTTATCCAACCTGCATTATTGAACTGTGGTTGGGAAAGCATTTTTTAATCAGTATAAACTGGGTTATGGCTCTAGGTGTGAGAGACTCTAGGCCAAAAATATTTCCTTTTGGGACTCAAGAACTGAATCAAGTGAGAGCTGATTCTGTTTTCATCTTAGTTTAAAAAGGAAAAGAGATTCTGGGGACTGTTCTTTGGACTTCTGCTATTTCGACTTTATTGTTCTTTGATTTCTGCAATTTCAACTTTATTACTGTTTGTTAAATGTGTAGTTGATTTTGTTTGAAGTTTTAGTTTGGATTTATCATTTTAAAATTGTTGGTAATTATTGAAATTGTTTTATTGTTATTTTGGGGTTATATTTTGGGTTGGGATTTTATTTTACTTTTTCTTTTATGTGTAATAGTGTTTTTGTTTGACTTCTTCCTCTGTGAGAGAGAGTGAAGGAGTGATTTATTATTTTTGGTTATTTAATATTTATAGGTTTATTTTTATTATCTTTTGTTTTCCTTTTTGTTATATTGTTTATAATGTGTTGGGAGGTTTAGCGATGGTTGGCGTTATTCCTCCACCAGGCTCAGGGAATTGTCATCTGACACCTATTTTAGGTGTCGTGTGTTGAGCATTCTCAGGAAAAGTAGTAGAAGGTAGAAGCTGGGCCTGTTGGGGACAGGAAGGGAGTGGCGGATTAGGGTTTTGGGGTTCAGGAGATTCCCTGGGGCGAAATGGGGTCAGGATAGGGGTTGTTCCTGTCTTGTCCCCATGCCCAAGGGTTCCGATGTTAATGGACAGATGCGAGGTCTTCCTCGACAGCTCATCCTGCCTTAGCGGTGTTGTGCAATGCCAGCTCTATAAAAAAAAAAAAATGACAGCTATTATAGCTGATCTTGTTGGATCAACTGATCTGGCTTGCATCACTGAGACCTGGCTGGATGAAAATCCAGGCCCTATATTGGCCTTGGCAGTACCAGCTGAGTTTTCGTGATACACCATCTAAGGTTGGGACGGGGTGTGGCCATTATGTTTAAGACTGAGCTCGGCCTTGTGGATGTGCCATTGGGAGATACCAGATCCTTTGAATATATCCTGGGATAGGGTGTAGGTTGTGGGATTCTCTCGCTTACTGTCCACCAGGTGACGGTGGAGATTTCCTGTGGAGATAGCAGACTTCATCGTCAACTTGGTTTTGAGGTTCCCCAGACTGATAGTTCTGGGTGACTTCAGTGCCTGGTCGACGATGAACTCTCGCATTTTGGTCAAAATCTCCTCCAGCTGATGACAATGCTGGCCTACTACAGGTGATTACCTCCTCGACCCACGTGAGGGGGTCATTCATTGGATCTGATCTTTCTTTTGGGTATGGAGATCGCTGATCTGGGGTGGAACCAGTCAGCTGGTCTGACCATCACACCATAAGGTTCAGCTTCAGGGGCACCCCAATAGGTCTGCCCCTCACGGAGATGGTTCAGTACCGCCCTTTAAGGGGTCTTAACCCCAGTGACCTAGACGGTACTGGATCTATCGGGTTTGTCGGTGAATGCATGAGTCCAGATGATCTCGTACTAGCCTATAATAAGGCTGTGGGAGATGCTCTGGACAAAATTCTCCTGTTTGTGTTTGGCCTCTCGCCCTCCATCCAAGGAGCCCCTGGTTTGATGGCTCCTTGAAGGAGTTAAGGCGAATGTGGTCAAGGTTGGAGAGAGTCTGGTGGAAGTCCGCAGTGATGTTGACAGGCTTAGGTTGATGGCACAATATGATGGCTATCAATCAGAAATCACCAAAGAAGGCAGAATTCATGTCAGGGAAATTTCTGCTGCACAGAACCTACGGCTCAGCTTTTGGACTGTGGACAGATTGTGCAACAATCTGTCTCCAGCCCAGAGAAGCTTTTCTTAGCTAAGATGCGAAGTTCACTCAGTTTTTGCAGATAAGGTTGCCAGCATCAGGTCTGGCACTGGTCTGACCTCTCCTGCGGGATTGCGGTGATCGATGGAAGTGGCATGTACTCGGTCTGTCTGGTCAGACTTTCACGGCTGAAGTTCAGTGACATTGTAAAGATCATCCAGATATTGTGACCAACTAGTTGTAGTTGGATCTGGGCCCTACACCCCTCTTAGTAGGATGTAGAAGTTATCTTCCCAATCCTTGCTGACATTGTCTGGAAGTCCTTGGAGAGGGGTTCTTTCCGACACCCTCAAGGAGGCGGTCGTTTGACCACTCCTTTAAAAACCTCCTTGGATCCAGATTGTCTAGCTAACTACCGACCTATCTCTAACCTGCCATTTGTTGGTAAGGTTATTGAAAAAGCGGTTAACGGCAACTGGATGATCATCTTATGACTCACAATGTCTATGATACTCTCCAGTCTGGTTTTAGGAAGAAGCACAGCACGGAGACTGCCCCTGTCCAGGTATTGAGTGATCTCTAATGGCTAGAGATCGAAAGGCATGTACCATTCTTGTCCTTCTCGATCTCGTGCTGCATTTGACACTGTAGACCATGGTGTGCTGCTGGAACACCTGCAGGTTTATTGCGAGCTGTCTGGTACAGTCCTCAAATGGTTTCATTCTTGCCTCACAGACAGGTCTCAGAGAGTTGCCACCGAATTTATTATGTCTGGCTCATTCCCTGCCTTGTGGGGTACATGAAGGCTCCATTTTAGCTCCCCATGTTGTTTGCAGTGTATATACTGCCATTGGGAGAAATTATCAAGCGACACAGTCTGGGTTTTCACTGCTATGTAGATGATACCCAGCTGTATCTGTCCCTTTCTCCCCAGCCAGGATGATGCACTCTCCATGCTAAACAACTGCCTTGCTGAGATCAGGCTTTGGATGAGTTCCAGCTGGCTGAGACTGAATCCAGATAAGACTGGGTATTGGTAGTGGACCCAGGTTGTCTGGGAGGCGGGTTTGGGAGTTGGACAACCCTCAAGTTTGTTCGGTGGTATGCCGCCCTACCTCCAGTCAGGTGCATAATCTAGGCGTTATTTTTTGATGAGGGACTGACCTAAAATCCCAGGTATCAGCTAGTCATAAATCCTCTTTTACCATCTGAGAATATCGCCCAGGTGAAACACCTGGTTCCATCGAGTTGATCTTCCAACACTGGTCCATGCCTTTGTCACTACCGTCTTGATTACTGCAATTCCCTTTACCTAGGGCTACCTGGGTTGATATCCGCCTGCAGCTGGTGCAAACGTGACCAGGCTTTTGACTAGGATGTCTAGAACCAGTCATATTACACCTGTGCTCCATGAACTGCACTGGCTGCCTGTTAGGTGGCGGATCACCTTTAAGGTTGGTTTACTAACCTTTAAAGCCCCTACATGACCAGGGACCTGGTTACCTGAAGATCATCTGATTCCCTACTGCCCCCCTCCGTCCTCTCCGTTCTGCCAATGAGAGTTGCTAGAGATTCCCAGGTTCGATTGAAAACATCAGTTCACGTGCTTTTGCTTTTCATTTCCAACCCTGGGAATTCTCTACCTCGCTAGTTGAGAGAATGCCCAACCGTTGATAGTTTAAAATTGGTTTAGAAACAAATTTGTTTAGCCTTTATTTAAATATGGTTGCCATATTTTAATGCTATTTTAATCTATTTTATGTATATGTTCTTATGTACAGTGCCTTGGCTCTGAAAACTACTATAAATAAAGTTAATTTGATTTGATTTGGCTCAGAGTGTCTGGGTTGGTCCCAGTAGTGCAGTCCGCCATCCAGGAAGTGCCCTTCCGGGTTCGGTGCTGTTTGGGGGTGATGTCAAGGACATCATCACATGCAAGAGAGGATGGCACTAAAGTCTGTGGACTCTTTGTATCATCCCACCAATGTGGCGCCGTCCCTTTCACAGGCGGAATCGGCCCCAAGCGAGACCACAGGAAGAGGGCACTAAGCGTTGGACCCCCAGCTGCAAACACTTCCCCGGCCCAAAAAGCAGTAGCTTCAGCTGTGGCGCTGCCACACACCACTGACTTCTTCCCTCCCACAGCCTCCGGGCTTCCCAGAGGAACCGGTGGGAGGAGGTTTCCCTCCACCTTCGGGGGTTGGGAGGGGATAACATCAATTCATGGGTGCTCAGCTAATGCAGAAGGACACTCAATGAGTTTCTGCAAACCACCTCGTCACCCTCCGCCAATGTCGTTTGTACTCTAGAACATCTTCTTCTGGTCCAGGAAGAAATTTCAGCACTTTGGCTGAAAGGTAGCTAGAACCTGTCCCCTTCCACTGCAAGGAGAGGTTACTATTCCACTTCTTCCTGGTCCGAAAGAGACAGGAGATGTAAGACCTATTCTAGCTCTCAATTCCCTGAACATTTTCGTGGCGTACAAGAGGTTCATGATGCTCTCACTGAAGAGCCTCCTGCCCCTCCATGCTCGGGCCAGTGGCTGTGCACTCTGGATATGCAGGACACTTAACTGCTGCATATCCTCCCCGTCGCACATAATATCTCTGTTTTGCTTTCCAGGACCACTACCAGTTCAAAGCACCTCCATTTGGCCTCTCCCTTGGCTTCCGGTATTACCAAATGCCGTGCTTGGTGGTGGCAGCCTACTACATTCCGGGGGTACAGGTTTTCCTGTACCTGGACAATTAACTCCTGGCGGCCTCGTCCAGAGGATCTCCTGTACTGCTTTTCCTCACCCAGCAGGTCTTTGCCTGCTTGGGTAATACCATCAACCATTCCAAGTCTCCTTGATCCCATCCCAGAGGCTCTAGTTTGTTGGGCGATGCTGGACATGACCCTAGGCAGGGCCTTCCTGCCACTGGACAGGCGACCACACTCCAGGCTCGGGTAAGCCTGTTGTCCGGCCGCTGGTGGTCAGTGCCAGGTGGTTCTTCCGCCTCTTGGGCTCATGGCAGCTGCTATCCCAACAGTCCCACGCGTCGGCTCCACATGAGGTCTCTCAGTGGATGCTCAGCTCTCAGTGGGATCAGTTAGTGAGCGACTTGGACCAGTTGGTCCTAGTCTCCTCTCCCATGATTCGGGATGTGCAGTGGTGGATGGTTCAAGAACCTTCTTTAGGAGTTCCATTCTTCCTTCCTCACCCCTCCCATACTCTGACCACAGATGCCTTGGGCAAAGGTTGGGAGCCAATCTCGGTCCACATCGGACCCAGGGCTGTTGGTCCAAGCTCGAACAATCCCTACATCTCAATATGCTCAAGCTTCAAGCGGTGCTCTTTGCTCTCAGGCTCTCCACCCATCTTATTCCAGGCCACCTAGCCGTCCAGACGGACAATATGTGTGTGGTATGGTACATCAACAAACAGGGTTGGGACTACGGTCCTACCTCTTTGCAGGAAACAATGAGAGTCTGGGATTGGGCAACACAACATGACCTTCACCTCATGGCAATTCATGTTCGGGGTGAGAACTCCTTAGCAGACAAACTAAGTTGCTTGTCCGCTCAAGCTCATGAGTGGAAACTGGATCAGGGGTCTAGGCGATATCTTCCCTCGTTGGGGAACACCTCAGGTGGACCTGTTCTCTTCACCTCTAAGCATAAAGCTTCCCGACTTCTGCGCTCGTACAAAGGCGAGGCATTTTCAGGAGAGGCGCTCTGTCTCTAATTGGAGGACAGATTCATCTATGCCTCCCCTCCACTCCCAAGTCCTCTGATCCTGCGTGTCTTGCAAACTCTGCTCAGAAGGGACATGAATGATTCTGATCGCTCCTTTCTTGCCCAGGCAAGTTTGGTTCTCTCTTCTGCAACAATACTCAGAGGAACCTCCTTTCCTCTTCCGCTGTCCACGAATTTTATTGACCCAGGATCAGGGACACTGGTCCATCCAGATCTCAAGACCCTTCATCTACGCGTGGCTCCTGCAGGCATAGCTCAAGCCCGCTTTGGGGTTTCTCCCAGGTAGCTGAGATCTTGATGGAGGCTGAAACCCTCCACTAGATCTACTTATGCCATGAAGTGGAAGCGGGTTCCTCATTCTGGGGTGCTTCAAAGGCTTTGAGCCTTTCGTGCTCGGTTGGGCGACTGCTGAATTACCTGCCATCTCTTTGACCCTAGGTCTTAGTCACTCGTCTCTGAAGGTACACATGGTGGCCATTCAGTTTCCATGTTCCTCCATAGATAGAGACGTTGCTCAACTGGAAGTCTCTAAGACTTTCCTCAGAGGGTTCTTCACTTGAGACCCTATCCAAGTTCCGCCCTCCTTGGGATTTGAACTTCGTTCTTAGAAACTTACTTTGCCTCCTTTTGGAGTCGGTGACCTCAGCAAACATGAAGTTCCTTTAATGGAGGCAGCTCTTCCTAGTGGCCATTATCTCTGCTCTGAGGATTTCAAGCTCCAGGCCCTGATGTGAAAATCACATACTTGATTTTCACAAGGAGCGTGACTCTGTGCACCAATTCTAGTTTCTCCCCAAGGTTGGTAATGGAATCTACATTGAACCAGTCCATGAGTTACCCACTTTCTTTCACGATACTTCAGTCAGGGTATCTACTTCACACTATGGGCGTTCACCAGATCCTGAGATATTACGCTAACAGAACAAAGGATCTCAGAAAGACTGATCAACTGTTTGTCTCTTTTGCCCCAAAGAAAGGCAGTGTTATTCCAAGCAGTGCCTGTCTAAATGATTGGCTCATTGCATCACCTTCTGTTATGACAAGTACAACAAGACCCTTCCGGGTCAAGTAGAGGACACTCCACCAGAGGGTTGCTGCCTCAGCAGCATGTTTGAGAACATGTCAGCAGCAGACATCTGTGCTGCCGCCACTTGGACTTCTGTCCATACATTTACAAAACATTACAGTTTGGATATTGCTTCTCGCGTGAAAGCAGGCTTGGGCTCAGCTGTTCTGCAAGGCCTCCTTTCTTAAAGGCCTTCACAGCTAAGAGTATCTGTTTTGAGTAGCTTTCTTCCTCCCGTGTGCTGCTTCTTGTTCTAGACTGCTTGGGACTTAATTCTATGTGTAATTACCACCTGCTGCAAGAACCCTCTCGGTAAGATAGTACAGTTACGCAATAACTTACCGTAACAGTAGGTCTTAGAGCGGCTCTTCGGTAGATAACTCTACTCCAACCTCCATCCCTAAGCTTTTCAGCTCCTTTTCCAGTGAGGAAATATCCACTTCTAGGGACATGGCATGGATATGTTGTTCATCCACACTGTCTGGCAGGTTCCTTGCCGCTTTAAATCTTGCTGGAAGATCTTCAAGCTGGCTCCTCCACCACCGGGTGGTAAAACTCTCGGCTCTGCCCATGACGCAGATCTTCCTTACCCGTGGAAGCTCAGGTTCCTCCTTAACACTCTGCGTGATAGACTGGATCCTAACTCTTCAGTTCATCGAAACTAGTTTAAAATTTTCAAGACTTCCATCTTCCTTTTCCTCGCGGCTGCATGGACCGTCGACTCCGGTTTGGCGGTGCCCTTGTGGGCAGAAGATGTCAGGGCGGATCGCGCTCCGGCGTCTACTGCCTCGGCCTAGAACACGACCATGAGCATCGCGAGTCATGCTGTTCGTTCTTAGCCCAACATCTTGGAGACCACACTGCCGGTTGAGCTTGGTTGCCCGAGCGTATCCACGGTAAAGTCGAAGAGGCCCGTTGGCGGTTACTGTGGCGACTGGCTCGGCTGAGCAGCTCGAGCAGATGATAGCCCTCAAGGAGGAGGCCCAGGCCGCATCTTCCTCCTCCTCGATCGCGACATTTATCCCGCTCTCTTTGGGTACCTCGTGTTCTGCTTCGTTCAGGGCTTTGCCAATCCCTTTCCGAAGGAGAGGGCCATCGGGACATTCCTCTTGGTCCAAAAGAAGGATTCAAGGTAAGTCCATCGTCGGCGTTCGGTGGGGAGCAGGGGTCCCCTTCCCGGACAGCTGACCGTCGACTTGGTCAAGGTTGCGGCTAAGGCTGCTGGCTTCCGCGCGTCCCTGTCAGGTCAGCGGCCGAGACTCCCGTTGGCGCGGTGATTTTCTGACCCATCGGACGGGTTGTCGACTGGTGAAGCCGACAACCGCTTGGCGGTTCCCCGGTGGAGACGAGGATCTGCCTGTGCCCTCGGTGCAGCAGTCCCCAGTTAAGGTGTCTGAGCGAGGAGGCGGGTGTCCCCGCTCCTTCCCAGGCCACGTCTCGGACACACCGAGATCTCGGTCTCTGACCTCTTCTCGGTCCAGCGATCCGCCCGAGTTGGCAGTCGGCACCAAGGTAAACTGGCGGCGCCACTGGTCCTCTCGTCTTCCTCCTCGGAAGGAGGGCTTCTGGCACAAGTGCGTCATTTTCACGAGGAACTGATGTGGCAACAGTTACTTTTGTCCGGGAGCAAATTGACACCGGCCTTCCCGCCATCAAAGTGGCTGTCACCAGTGGCGAAACAACCTCGCTGCAGTCGAGATGCCCAAGCCTGGGCGGTTGTTGGCTGAAACCTGCTGCCCCACCGTTGTGGTGGAACCTCCGCCTCCACAACCCGAAGTTGGAGGCGCCGACCAGGACTGTCGGCTGGGTCAAGGCCTGCCCACAGGTTGTTGGTCACCCTCACTTCCGACCATCCCTCGGCGGGTGGAGGTGGCTCAGGCCCTAGACAGCTCTTCGCGGACTCCCTCGGAGTCCGGCGGCGACTCCTCCCTGTTCTCCAGGCGGTTGACCTGGAGTCCTCCGAGGGCCAGTCACTGGCTGGCCCATCATTCTTTATGGGTCTGCTTCCAGCTCATCTCGAGTCCACTGGGATGCATGGCGAGCCCGTATCTAAGCGGCCCAAGTATCCCCTAGCGGAGATACTGGACCAGGATTCTCCACGGAGACCTTTCGGTAGCTGAGGCCATTGTCGGCCCAGCCTTGGAGCTTAAGCAGCCTGCTTCCTGTCCTGTGCCCTTGGCCAGGATGGCCAGAAAACTATCACGGTCCCCTACCGGCTCTTTGCCAGGTTTGAACACCCCTCTGCTGAGGGTTGGTCACCGACAGCATTTTCAGCGTTCCAGGAGCGCTAAGGGCGTCGGACAAGCCCCGACAAGGAGTCCAAAAGCTGGACTATGCAGGCGCAAGGTGTACGCTCACGTCCCTCCCTCGGCTTCCGCCAGGCCAGCTCAGCTATTCTGATGGCACACTTCTCCCACGCCCTCATGGGCTCCCTGGATGAGGTGATCCCTCATCTCCCAGCTGACCTGCAGACCCACGGTCCGGCAGGTTCGGGACCAGGTGAGGCGGTGGCAAGCAGCAGCTCCAAACAGCTCTGGACATGGGGACTCCTGTGCCAGATCGGTTGTAGCGCGGTGGCCATGGCTGAGGATATCCACCTTCACGGCGGATACCCATCACAGATTGAGCGGACTCCCTTCTTGGGACCGATCTCGGCCCTGGGTGGAAAATCACCTCCAGCGGATCAAAAGTCCAATGCCACTCTGGACTCAGTCACCTCCGCCCAGAAGGAAAAGGCCGCCGATAGCAGCAGCACAAGCCCTTTCATCCTTCTGCGCCTGCGTACATGGTGGCCCAACAGCACCAGCATCAGGCCAGCAGGCTCGTGCTTGGCATCCCAAACCCAAGCCCGCGGCTTCCTCCAACAGGAAGCGGAGGTAAGGCCCAGGAGGTCCTCGGCCAGTCCCTCCTCCAAGCCTGCCCAGTGACGGGTTGAGGGTGTCGGCCAACCCGTCACTCCCCTGGGGTTCCCCGTGGAGGCAGCTCCGCCACTTCCTTTCCGCCTGGTCCGCTATCACCACGGACCGCTGGGTGTTGAAGTGGTCGGAAAGAGCCTGCCTCTGGAGTTGAGCAGGGTGCACCCTTTAGAGCCGTCGCCCTCAGTGGGCCACGGGGTCCACAGCCTTGCTGTCGGTCCGCCAAGCCGATATTGCCCTGCTCCTCGAAAAGAGGTGATCAGGAAGGTGGCGGATCCTCCTCCAGACCGGGGTTTGTGTCCAGGGTCCTGTTCCCAAAACGGATGGGGGCTGGTGCCCCACCCGCGACCTGCACGTCCTGAACAGGTTCCTAGGTCTTGGACCTTCAGGATGGTCACTCTGGCTCAGATAATCCCATCCTAGGAACAGGCGTGTGGTTCTGTTCCTGGACCTCCAGGATCGGTTCTTTCACGTCCCAATCCGTCCGTCTCATCAGAGATTCCTCCGCTTCAGAGCAGAGGATCCCTTCTAATGCGGGCCATGCCCTTGACCTCCCTAGCTCCCAGGGTCTTCACCAAATGCATGGTAGTGGTGACAGCATTCCTGCGGTGCCAAAGGGTCGGTGTACCCCTACCTGGACAACTGGCTGATTGCAGCCCCTCCAGAGCGGAGGTGGAGGCCCCAGGACCTGGCCCTCCAGGTTTGCTCTCAGATTGGCTTCCTCATCAAGAGGCCAAGTCAGAACTCGTGCCAAAGCAGGTGATACATTTCATCTGGGCAGAGCTCGACTCTCTTGAGGCAGAAGCACGGCTCCCCAGCGGACAGGGCCGAGGTTCTTTCCTCCTTTACCCAGTCATTTCAGGTTGGGCAGTCGCGCCCTGCCGGGACTTCCTCGCCTCCTGGGGCTCATGGCGGCCTGCTCAAGCGTGGTTCGTGTGGCCCGCTGGTACATCGTCCCCTTCAATGGGGACTGGCCAGCCAGTGGTCACAGCGCTTCAATCCGTTGGATCAACTAGTGACAGTGACCCAGGAGATGTGGGCGCTCTCCAGTGGTGGACCGTTCTGGCACATCTGCAGGAGGGCATCCCATTTGTCCCTCGAGCCGATGGTCTCTCTATTGACTGATGCCTCTCTGATGGGTTGGGGTGCCCAGCTGGGGGCACAGGCGCCGACCTCTGGTCCCTCGGAGTCCCGATACCACATCAACCTGCTGGAGCTTTGAGTGGTTCATCTAGCCTCTCACCTCGCGCTCCATTTATGCGGGGTCAAGTGGTTCAGGTCCAGACGGACAATACCATGACCATGTACTACCTACACCGCCAGGGCGGACGCGCCATGCCTGTGTGTAGGAAGCTCTCCACATTTGGTCACTCGTCGCAGCCTGGAGCGGATCTCCTCGCCATTTACGTGGCAGGAGCCTCCAACACCCTGGCCAATGCCCTAAGTCGGATAGGGGCTGCACCTCACAAGTGGTCTCTCCTGCCAGAGGTAGTACAAGATCTCTTCTCCCACTGGGGCACACCTCAGGCGGACCTGTTTGCCTCCAGGAGAATGCGAAGCTGAGACTGTTTCATGCCCACCCTTCTCAGCAGGGCTCGCTGCAGGGATGCCTTCTCGAGGCTGTGGACCCGGGCCTCTTCGCCTTTCCCCATTTCCCTTGATCCACAAGGTGCTTCTCAAGCGAGGAGGGACAAGGCGCAGGTGATTCTGGTAGCCTCAGACTGACCCCGTCAGTTCTAGTATCCAGATCTCCTCAGCTTCAGCTCCAGGCTCGGCGGCTTCCAGCCCACCCAAACCTGATCTCATTCAATCAGGGAAGGTATTCCATCCGGACCTTCAGTCCTGCACCTGACAGCCTGGTTCCTGAGCAGCTAGAGTTCCAGCCTTGGGTCTTTCTGACGAGGTCCTCAACATTGTTCGGCGTCCCATAAGGAGTCGACCAGAAAATGCTATGCCTTCAAATGGAAGAGATTCTCCATTTGGTGTCAGGGCAAGGGCCTGGACCCTTCCTCCTGTTCCTTAGCAAGCATACTGGACTACCTTTGGTCCTTTCTCAGCTAGGGCTTGATCGATGACCCTTAAGGTGCACCTGGCAGCCATCTCTGCTTACGGAGCGGGCCAGGAAGCAGTCAGTGGCGCAGGAGAGAGGTGGTTGGGCGCTTTTCAAAGGCCTTGATCACATATCCACTCCGGTGCAGAACCTCCACCTCCGTGGGATCTGCTGGTATTGGCTAAGCTCATGGGCAAGCCATTCGAACCGATGCACAGGTGAGTGGAAGACCACCTTCTTGGTGACTATCACGTCAGCCAGAAGGATGGGAGAGCTCCAGGTGCTTTCATAGAGTCTCCTTATCTGGTCTTCCATAGGACAAGGTTGTCCTCGCCTCCCCACCGAAATTCCTTCCGAAGGTGGTGTCGGAGTTTCACCTTAACCAGGTGTTGACTCTGCCGGTGTTCTACCCCAATCACACCTCGGAAGCCGAATATAGGCTCCATACTTTGGACCCTAGAAGCGCTCGCCTGTTACAAGAGCAGGCACGGCTGAAGTTCGGGAGAGGTTCGCCAGCTGTTTGTCTCCCACGCTGAAGCTACACCTGGCAGACCTGCAGCCAAGCGGATCGATAGGTAGGTGGGTCTCTCCTGCATAGATCTCGCTATAGGTTGCGGGCGTGGAGCCTCCCAAGGGATAAGATCTCATTCTACCGCCATACCGCTGCATCGGTGGCTGCATCCAGGGACGTTCCTATCCATGAAATCTGCAGGGCTGCTACCTGGAAGTCAGCAGAGACCTTCATCACCCACTACCACATCGACCTTGGGTCACGCCCGGGATGCTGGTTTGGGGCCCTCGGTTCTCCAGTCTCTATTCCTAAGTAGGGGATGTATGCCTCCTCCTCTCCCAGAGAACTGCTAGGAGTCTGCCAGACAGTGTGGATGAACAACATATCCATGTCCCTAAAATACAGGTTACTCACCTGTAACAGGGTTCTAGGAATGGTATATGTTTTCACCCTCAACCCATCCGACCTCCCGGCTTGACGCACAACCTGGCTTCCAGCGGGCTAGATCTGGCGTCATGGGGCGGAGCCGAGAGTTTTACCACCTGGGTGGGTGGGAGGAGCCAGCTTGAAGACCTTCGCGCAAGATTTAAAGCGGCAAGGAACCTGCCAGACAGTGTGGATGAACCACATGTACCATTCCTAGAACTCCTGTTACAGGTGAGTAACCTGTATTTTTCTCTTGTCCAGCCTATTGTGACCTGTGGCGGAGAAGAACTGGAAGGTGGGCATGAGGGACCTCCCTTTATACTGACGTCGATCACCTGATATGAGGCGGTCCTAGCCAGAGACTGCTGGCTAGAAATTTTTCCGTGGGGTCCTGCCGCCTGCCGATGTCAGTCTATATGTAATTACCTGCAAGAGCCTCTCTTGAAGATCTACTGTTACGTAAGTTATCACGTAACTGTACTTTCTAGAGTGGTATATGTTGTTCATCCACCGCACCCACCTGACCTCCCTGGCTTTTAGGCGACAGCCTTGCTTCCAGCGGCTAAGATCTGGCATCATGGGCGGAGCGGGTATTTACCAACGGGTGGGTGGGAGGAGCCAGCTTGAAGATTTCTGGCCATATTTAAAGGGAAAGGACATGCCAGAGAGTGTGGATGAACAACATATACCACTCCTAGAACTACTGTTACAGGTGAGTAACCTGTTCTTTTGTTTACAGGGTAGGTGCGCCTAAACAATAAAATTCCCTACTTTAAGCGCGACCGGAGGTTACAGACATGTGACAGAAGTTACATGGCACAGTATCGCTATAGAGGGCAGAGCAAGTGAGGCAGCTATTAAGATACAGTGATCTCAAGAATGTTGAGACGGAGCATTTAACTATGATACAGCAGTGCTATAGCAATACAATACAGAGCATTTGCATACTCCTGTAGTTACCAGAGTGCTAAACAAAGGAGATTATGGCAGGAGTAGAAGATACCGTAACAGATGATCTACGCATGAACAGGAGCAGACCCTCACAAATGTCGTTCACAGAGGATATGGTTTCATCCTTTTTGATGACTGGTGCATGCTGGACATGGACCTTTTTCATCCCACCACAGGGTAAAAACACTGTGCTTCTATTCCAGAAATTGAGCATGGTGCTTTTGCCAGGATATGTTCAGGCTGCTGTGGACAGATCATTTTATTTACGCAGAGGGTACTCCTCAGCTGGAGTCCAGCAGAAAATCAGATACTGATAACCCTTTGCTGACTGAGGAAGATGTGGTACCGAACACCAAAT
Source organism: Neoceratodus forsteri (assembly GCA_016271365.2). NCBI lineage: Eukaryota > Metazoa > Chordata > Ceratodontiformes > Ceratodontidae > Neoceratodus > Neoceratodus forsteri. The sequence continues at coordinate 334,274,244 of CM057449.1, forward strand.
GGCGATTTGGCAGCCACAGACTTAACCTCAAGGATGAATCTTCTCACCCAGTTTCAGGGTCAGCTAGTACATCCTGACCTCTAATCCTTGCATCTGCAAGCATGATTCCTGAAGATCAAAAAGTGGGAGGTTTCAGGTGTCGTCTCCTAAGTCCCTACTGCAGCCTGAAAGTCTTCCACCAGCAAAACATACGTGCAAAGTAGAAGGGTTGTTTCATTTGGTGTTCTGAGGACTCCAAAGATCCTTTCCACTCAGAGACCAGACCAGGGTTCCACTCACCATCACAGAACACCTCGCCATAGCACTCCAGGAAACCTGGAGGTTTGGATTAGCTGTATTTCAAGGTCTGCTCTCCTAATGACTCCTAGATCTCCAGTCTCCTTAGTCTGGAGGACTTTTCTAAAGGCATACTAATCGAGACCAAAGTCTGTACTCTGTGGAGAAGGTTCATTCTTGGACGATAGAAAAAGTTTCTTACCATAACTCTAGATTTTCAAAAATGTCTTTTCCATGGAGTAACACTTACCCACCTGCCATCCCTGGGCTCACTTCATTTCTCATTTAAAGTGTCTTCCCTCTCCTTGGATTTGTGCGGGCTGTGAAGACTCTTTTTAGTGTAAGTCCCTTCTATGCACCTTATTCTTTATTAGTTGTCAGATGGAGAGGTATCTATTCCTTCTTGAAAAAAGGTACTGAGGTGATTAGTGCTGGCACCACTACATACCTTGTGGGTGCTCAGAAGACCCCATGCTCCAGTGCTAGCACCGCAACCAAACCTAAATACTGTGGTTCTCATGGGATCCTGTCACCTCCAGCTCAAAGAGTGTTATGCAATAAAGACGATATTCTTGAAGATCTAGTTACGGTAAGAAACTGTTCTTTCTCCATCCTTTGTACAGCTGAGCGTGATTGTGTTTATTGCTACCTCTGTGTAAATGCAGCGTTATTCTCCCTTCTGTGCAAAGCTGGTGCAGTGGCATTTATTACTCCTTCTGTACAGATGTGGTAGTTGTCTCCCTGCTTGCTGGTAGTGACTTCTCTTTGCTTCTCTGTTTCCAGTTGGATGAGGCGGCACTGTGGGCGAGCCAGAAGGAACATTTGTTGATTACCAGACCACCATGGTGAAGACAGCCAAAGCAATCGCTGTGACAGTGCAAGAAATGGTGAGTCATATAATGTCCAAATGGCAAAGATGCCATGCTTACTGTTTATGACTTTCTTTATGTGTTGGCCATTTTGATGCTCAGAATAAAGGTAATGTGTATTGGCTGCAGGATATTGTACTGTAATCAGCAGTATATTATTATTCACAGAAGAGTTTTTCATGATCTCGCTCATGGTAATATTAACAAAAACATAAACAGCAGCAGGGTCCCACTGAAAATGAGATGTTACATCTCAGCTGGGCTACCTAGGTTAAATGACATTTAAAATACATACATCTGTCTATCTCTGGGAAGGCATAACTCTGTCCAGGTATTTTTTGTTAAAGAGTGTTTATGCTCCTTTGGCGGGCTTCTGCTGCCGTCCACCACCCTACCAGTCTCCGGGGTGGTTCAGGGTCTTGTTACACTGTCGTGCCTGGCAGACTCAGGAGCCAACCTGGGCATCATCCTCTGGCAGCCCCTAAATTTTCCTGTTTTTCTCCCAACCACCCCACACCCAGACAGAGAAGCACATGTGCCTGGAGGCATGCGTGCGCCCTCTTGTTCGGTGACAGCCCCATCCTCCCACGCCATTGGCCTAGTGTCCCTGGCTTTCTCAACTGCACTGCCCCGGCCTCCACGTGAGACAGCCAAGAGCGAGGAGCTTAGGCTCCCTCCCAGAGGAGATCTGCCCGAGGCAGCTCATCCAGCTCTATACCCTCCTCTCCCAGTGCCGACCTCCGAAGCCCACGCTCGCTTCGAACATGGGTCATTGGCGTGGTGAGGGTAAGGCATCCAGCACCTCACCCCTCTATGCCACTGGGCCGCTTTCCATGGCATGCTGGCAGGCCATCATTTGTCATTGCTGCTGTTCTAGTGTGCCAGTATTGTCCAGTGAGTAGTACATCAACCTATGAACCAGGGGATCCCAGGTTCATTTCCCACCACAGTACCTTGCTCACTGTATGACCCGAGCTGTCCCCTGCCCCCATGATTTAGTACATCCAGCTGTAAAATTGGGTAGAAGTAAGACTGCGCTGTAAACAAGATGTTGCTTCTCATTGTGGCTGTCTTGTATATATAAACTGCAGCAGTAGATTCTCGTATGCTGTTTCAGGGCCCCTGCTTTGTAATGCCATTTGGCTTGGAACCACCATGCAAGAATGAGTGTAGATACATGGGTGGTGTGTGGAGGTCCAACTGCTTATTTACTTATAAGGATTTATTGTACCATGCAGCCCCTTTCCTCCATACATTATTCCTCTCGGATAGGGCAGATAGCATGAGAGGAAGAGGTCGTCTAATGAACTTGTTTTTCCTTTCTAACTGTTGCACTTCATTTTATTGGTGCATGAGAAAACTACCAAATACACAGCACTGTAGTCCTTTATTTATCCACATAATAGATGCAGCACAGGCAGAATGCTGACATCAGGAGGCGTATATAGTGCTACTGATTTAAGGCTTTAAGCTGGAGACCTGGGTTTGAATCCACAGCTCCTACTTGCATGCTGTGAGATCCGAGGAAGTCACTAACTTCCTTGTGCTCCCAGTCGCACCTAGAATCAAGCTCTGGCTTAGTGTGCCTCTCCTGGTTAAATTTCCCTTTCCTTTCCTTTCCCTATCCTCACACTGCCCCATCAGTGTGCCTTAACACGATCTTAAAATAACCACCTCTAGTGATGGCTGGAATTATTTAGAGGTTACTTGAGGGTATCTCTTGCAGCAGGCCACACTGGTGAGAACTAAGCTGCTAGGCATGAGGACCACATGGAGACTTTCTAGCTAGCAGTCTACCAGAAGGAGCACCCACCACTGACGCCACCCTCTGATGTCGGCCTACCCTATAAGAGTAGGCAGCCCCACACCCTCAGTTCTAGGGACACGGATATGTTGTTCATCCACACTGTCTGGCAGGTTCCTTGCCACTTTAAATCTTGCGGGAAGGTCTTCAAGCTGGCTCCTCCCACCCACCTGGATGGTAAAACTCGGCTCCATGCGCCAGCGCCAGATCTTTTTACCTTGGGCTCAGGTTCCCTCCTTAACACTCTGCGTGATAGACTGGATCCTAATTCTTGGTATGTCGAGAAACTCGTTTAAAAATTTTCAAGACTGGTCATCCTTTTCCCTGCATATTCGATGGACAGAATCGACTTCGGTTTGCGGTGCCCTTGCGGGTAAAAGATGTCCAGGACGGATCCGCACTCCACGTGCATCTACTACCTCGGCCTAGAACACGACCCATAGGCCTGCGAGTCATGCTGTTTGTTCTCGCCAGCGTCCTGGAGGACGATGCGCGGTTGAAGCTTGGGTGCCCGAGAGCGCTATCCGCTGGCAAAGTCGAAGAGGCCCATTGGCGGTGTCTGCGGCGGCTGGCTCGCTGAGCAGCTCAAGCAGATGATCAACCTCGAGGAGGCGGCCCAGGCCGCATCTTCCCTCCTCCTCGGTTGTGGCATTTATCCGCTCTCTTTGGGTACCTCGTGTTCTGCCTCGTTCAAGAAGCTTTGCCAATCCCTTTCCACGAGGAGAGAGGCCATCGGCACATTCCTCTCGGTCCAAAAGAAGGATTCTAAGGGTAAGTCCCACCGATGTGGCATTCGTGGGAGTGGGAGAGGTCCCCTTCCGGACAGCCGACTATCGGCTTCAGTCGAGGTTCTTGCTAAGCCGCTGGCTTCCTGGCGTCCCAGTCAGGTCAGCTGGCGAGACTCCCGTCGACACGGTCAGATTTTTCTCGACCCATCGGACGGGTTGTTGACTGGTGAAGCCGACAACCCTTCTTTGCGGTTTCCCGGTGGAGACCGAGATCTGCCTGCACCCTGGTGCAGCAGTCCCCAGATAAGGTGTCCAAGTCGAGGGAAGAGCAGGTGTCCCCGCTCCTTCCCAGGCCCGTCCTCGGAAACACTGAGGGTCTCGGTCTCGGACTTCTTCTCGGTCCAGCCGATCCTGCCGACATCGCGGTCTCGGGTCTCGACACCGAGGTAAGTAACACCACTCGTCCTCTTCTTCCTCCTCAGAAGAGAAGAGGCCTGGCACAAGTGCGCCGATGCTACAAGGACCTGATGTGGCAGCAGTTACTTTTGTCCGGGAGCAAGTCGACCCTTGGCGCCTTCTCCAGCCATCAATGGCTGTCACCCGGCGGCCAAACAACCTCTCGCTGCAGTCGAGATGCCCAAACCTGGGCGGTTGTTTGACTGAAACCTGCTGTCCCACCGATTGTGGTGGAACCTCCGCTCCACAGCCCGAAATCGAGGCGCAACCAAGGACTCTGTCGGTCAAGGTCTGCCCACAGGTTGTTGGTCACCCTCACTCCGACCATCCTCGGCAGGTGGAGGTGGCTCAGGCCCTAGGCAGCTCTTAGCGGACTCCTCGGAGTCCAACGACGACTCCTCCCTGTTCTCCAGGCCGGTTGACCTGGAGTCCTCCGGGGCCAGTCAGTGGACGAAGCCCATCGTCCTTTATGGGTCTGCTTCAGCTCATCTTGGAGTCCACCGGGATGCAGCTCGAGCCCGATCCAATGTGCCAAGTATCCTGACGGAGATACTGGACCGAGGGATTCACCCACGGAGGCCTTTCCGGTGGCTGAGGCCATTGTAGGCCCAGCCTTGGAGCTTTGGCAGTGGCCTGCTTCCTGTCCTGCGCCCTGGCCAGGGTGGCCAGGAAGTATGCGGTCCCTACCAGCTCTTTGCCCGGGTTTGGAGCACCTCTGCCAAGGGTTGGTCATGCGTTCCGCGTTCCGGGAATGCTAGGGACATGGACAAGCCCCTGACAAGGAGTCCAAAAGCTGGACTCGCCAGGCACAAGGTGTACACTGCGTCCTCCCTTGACCTCTGCCAGGACAGCTCAGCGTGCTGATGACACACTTCTCCCACGCCCTCTGGGCTCCTGGATGAGGTGATCCCTAATCTCCCAGCTGACCTGCAGACCACGGTCCAGCAGGTTCGGGACCAGGGTAGGGTGGTGGCAAGCAGCAGCTCCAAACAGCTCTGGACATAGGGGCTCCTGTGCCAGATCCGTTGCGACGTGAGGCCATGCGCCAGAGCATGGCTGAGGATATCCACCTTCCGGCGGATACCCAGCACAAGTTGGCGGATCGTCCCCTTCTTGGGGACCGACCTCTTCAGCCCTGGGTGGAAGGTCACCTCCAGCGGATTGAAAAGTCCAGTGCCACTCTGCTCGGTCACCTCCCCCAGAGGACAAAGCCGCCAACAGCAGCAGCACAAGCCCTTTCATCCTTCTGTGCCTCGGCATGTTCTCCCCCCACAAGAAGGACAAAGGCCACCAACAGCAGCAGCACAAGCCCTTTCATCCTTCTGAGCCTGCAGCACGTCCGGCCCAACAGCAGCACAGGGCCAGCAGGCTCAGCGCTTAGCATCCCAAACCTAAGCCCATGGCTTCCGCCAACAGGAAGCAGGAGGTAAAGGCCAGGAGGTCCCTCGGCGGTCCCTCCTCCAAGCCTGCCCAGTGATGGGATGAGGGGTGCGCCCCCAGCCTGCGTCACACCCCTGGGTTCCCCTTGGGGATGCTCCGCCACTTCTTCGCCTGGTCCGCTATCAACACGGACCGCTGGGTGATGGAGGTGGTAGGAAAGGGCCTGCCTCTGGAGTTCGAGCAGGCTCCACCCTTTCGAGCTGTCCACTGGGGGCCACGGGGTCCCAGCCTTGCTGTCGCCCGCCGAGCCGATATTGCCCTACTCCTCAAGGAGGTGATCAGGAAGGTGGCGGATCCTCCTCCAGACCCGGGTTTGTGTCCAGGTATTTCCTGTTCCCAAAGCGGACGGGGCTGGCGCCCCATTCTCAACCTGCATGACCTGAACAGGATCCTAAGGTCTCGGACCTTCAGGATGGTCACTCTGGCTCAGATAAACCCATCCTTGGAGCAGGCGTGTGGTTCTGGTCCTGGACCTCCAGGGCGCATTCTATCCGTCCCAAGCCGTCCGTCTCATCAGAGATTCCTCCGCTGAGGCGGAGGATCCTTCAGTTCGGGCCATGCCTTTGGCCTCCTAGCTCCCAGGGTCTTCACCAAATGCATGGCAGTGGTGACAGCATTCCCTCTTGGCGCCGAAGGGTCGGGTGTACCCCTACCTGGATGTCTGGCTGATTGCAGCCTCCAGAGCAGAGGTGGCGCGGTCCAGGGATCTGGCCCTCGGGTTTGCTCTCAGATTGGCCTCCTCATCAGCGAGGCCAAGTCGGAACTCGTGCCAAAGCAGGTGATACATTTCATCGGGGCAGAGCTCGACTCTCTTTGAGGTGAAACCACGGCTCCCCGCAGACAGGGCCAAGGTTCTTTCCTCCTTTGCCTAATCATTTCAGGTAGGGCAGTAGCCTGCCTGGGACTTCCTGTGCCTCCTGGGCCTCATGGCTGCCTGCACCAGCATGGTCCATTGGGCCCGCTGGTATCGTCCCCTTCAGTGGGGACTGGCCGGCCAGTGGTCACAGCGCCGATCCGTTGGATCAGCTAGTGACAGTGACCCAGGAGATGTGGAACAGTCTCCAGTGGTGGACCGTTCCGGCACATCTGCAGGAGGGCATCCCATTTGTCCGCCCTGAGCCGATGGTCTCTCTATTGACCGATGCTTCTCTAATGGATTAGGGTGTGCGGCTGGAGACCTAGGCGCCTCGGCCTCTGGTCCCCTCGGAGTCCCGATGCCACATCAACCTGCTGGAGCTTCAAGCGGTTCGTTTAGCCCTCACCGCCTTCACTCCGTTTCTATGGGGTCAAGTGGTTTCGAGGTCCAGGCGGACAATACCCGCGACCATGTACTATCTAAACTGCCAGGGTGGGACGCTCCATGCCTCTGTGCAAGAAGCTCTCCGCATTTGGTCTCTCATGCACAGCTTGGAGGTGGATCTCCTCGCCATTCATGTGGCAGGAGCCTCCCAACACCCTGGCTGATGCTCTAAGCCGGATAGGGGCTGCGTCTCATGAGTGATCTCTCCTGCCGGAGGTAGTACAAGATCTCTTCTCCCACTGGGACACGCCTCAGGCAGACCTGTTTGCCTCCAGGGAGAATCTGAAGCTGAGACTGTTTCATGCCCACCCCCTCAGCAGGGCTCGCTGCAGAGGATGCCTTCTCGAGGCCCGTGGACCCTGGGCCTCTTCTCGCCTTTCCCCATTTCCCTTGATCCATAAGGTGCTTCTCCAGGCGAGGAGGGACAAGGTGCAGGTGATTCTGGTAGCCCCAGACTGGCCCGTCAGTTCTGTTATCAGATCTCCTGAGTCTCAGCTCCAGGCTCCGAGGCGGCTTCCAGCCACCGGACCTGATCTCCAGTCAATCAGGGAAGGTATTCCATCGGACCTTCAATCCTGCACCTGATGGCCTGGTTCCTGAGTGGCTAGAGTTCCAGGCCTTGGGTCTTTCCGATGAGGTCCTCAACGTCATTGAGGTGTCCGTAGAGTCAACCAGAAAATGCTATGCCTTCAAATGGAGGAGATTCTCCATTTGGTGTCAGAACAAGGGCCTGGACCCTTCCTCCTGTTCCTTGGCAAGCATTCTGGACTACCTGTGGTCCCTTTCTCAGCTAGGGTTTCGGTCCAGTGACCTTAAGGTGCACCTGGCAGCCATCTCTGCTACGGGTGCGGTCCGGGAAGCAGTCGGTGGTGCAGGAGAAGGTGGTCGGACGCTTTTCCAAGGCCTTGATCACATATCCCCTCGGTCGAGAACCTCCACCTCTGTGGGATCTACTGCTGGTATTGGCTAAGCTCATGGGCAAGCCATTTGAACACGATGCAGGTGTGACATCTTTCACCTGTCGTGGAAGACCACCTTCTTGGTGGCTATCACGTCAGCCAGAAGGATAGGAGGCTCCAGGCGCTTTCCATTGAGTCTCCTTATCTGGTCTTCCACAGGGGACAAGGTTGTCCTGCACCCCACCAGATTCCTTCTGAAGGTGGTGTCGGGTTTCACCTTAACCAGGTGTTGACTCTGCTGCTGTTCTACCCATTCACACCTCAGAGGCCGAATATAGGCTCCATAGTTTGGACCCTAAAGAGCTCACTTATTATAAGGGTGGATGGCTGAAGTTCGGGAGAGGTTCGCCAGCTGTTTGTCACCTACGCTGAAGCCGCACCTGGCAGACCTGCAGCCAAGTGGACGATAGGCAGGTGGGTCACCTCCTGCATAGATCGCTGCTATAGGTTATTGGGCATGGAGCCTCTCAGAGGATAGAGCTCATTCTACCCGCTATACGCTGCTTCGGTGGCTGCTTCCAGGGACATCCCTATCCAGGAAATTGCAGGGCTGCTACCTGGAAGTCAGTACATACCTTCATCACCCATTACCACATCGACCTTGAGTCACGCCGGGATGCTGGTTTGGGGCCTCGGTTCTCAGTCTTTATTCCCTAAGTAGGGGTGTGCCTTGCCTTCCTCCTCCGGAGAACTGCTAGGAGTCTGCCAGATAGTGTGGATGAACAACATATCCATGTTCTAAATACAGGTTACTCACCTGTAACAGGAGTTCTAAGATGGCATATGTTGATTCATTACGACCCATAACCTCCCGGCTCGACTCACACCTGGCTTCCAGCGGGCTGGATCTGGTGTCATGGGGTGGAGCCGAGAGTTTACCACCGGGTGGGTGGGAGAAGCCAACTTGAAGACCTTTCGGCAAGATTTAAGCGGCAAGGAACCTGCCAGATAGTGTGGATGAACAACATATACCATTCCTAGAACTCCTGTTACAGGTGAGTTACCTGTATTTTTATCATGACATTATTTATACCACCTCCATGAAGCTGGCAGGGCTCGACCCCCGAGATATGTTGTCTGGCCCATTGGGGCCATTATGGGTCCTGCCGGGTCCCTGTATTTTCCTCCATTTTCTTCCCCTGCCTTGCCCGTGCAATGGCGCGAGCAGCTGTCTCCACCTCTGCAGAGGCAGCCAAGCACCCTTGGCGCAGGCCAAACCCCTCTTGTTGTGCTGACACATGCAGCACAAACCCTCCCACCCGTGGAAGGAGAGCAGTCCTCTGGACGCTCAATCCTTACCTCCCGGTGACCCTTGAATGACCGAGGTCCATTTCTGAACTGGGTCACCGCATCGTAACTAGGTGTTTCGTCCAGTGCTTCAGCCCTTAGGCGCCACTGGGCCGGGCTTCCATGGGGATCTCTCAATGGAGAAAGGGCCCACTTCCTTCCTGTGCATCCTCTGCCTCATCTTGGAGTCCATGGGGATGAAAATGGAGCCAGTCCGAGCGGGCTCGCTATCCTACAGAAATTCTGGATAAGGGGACTCCAACTAAGGCTTTTCAGTGGCCGAGGCCATTGTTGGCCTCGCCCTGGAACTGTTGCAGCACCAGCGTTCTGCCCTGTGCCAACTGCCCAGATAGCTGCTGGTGTGTGATGCCCTTTGATACCCTCTCGGGTTTCGGAGCACACCTCGGCCGAGGGGCTGGTGGTCGACTCTGTGTTTCGGCACTCAGGCAATATCGAGGGGCGGTGGCAAGCCACTGCGGATGTAAAAGTCTATGCTGCCTCCTCGCTCAGCCATCTTGATGGCACACTTCTTCCATGCCCTCTTGGGCTCTTTGTATAGGTGATTCCTCACCTGCTGCAGACCTCCAGACCACGGTCAAGCAGGCCCGGGATCAGGGCGGGCTGTGCCACGCAGCAGCTGCAAATGGCTCTAGATCTGGGAGATTCCTGTGCCCGCTTGGTGGCAGCCACAGTAGCCATGCACCGTTGGGCTTAGTTGTGGATCTCGAACATCATGGCAGACACTCGGCACAAGCTGGCGGATGTTCTTTTCTTGAGCACCGACCTGTTTGGGCCCGGTGTGGAAGGTCACCTCCAGCGCATTAAGAGTCCAGTGCCACCTTGGACTCTGTAACATCCGCACAGAAAGATCCCAAGAGCTCCAGGCAACAGGCGCAAGCCCTTCCGGTCCTCCACTCCTGTGGCAAAACCAGACCAGCATCAGGCTGGCCATCAGGCTCAGTCTTGGCAACCCAGGCCCAAGTCAGTGGCCTCAGTGGTCCATAAGCCTGGAGGAAGGGACCCAGTTTTGCCTCAGCTGGGTCCTCATCCTCCAAGCCTGCTCAGTGACGGGATGGGGATGCCACCCTCATGCCCGTCCCACCTACCCTGGGTCCTCCTGTGGGGCGGCTCTGCCACTTCCTTTCCGCCTGGTCCACTGTCAGCACAGACAGGTGGGTTCTAGAAGTGGTCGGTCAGGATGTGCCTCTAGAATTCGAGCAGTACCCTCCAAGCCGAGCCCACACACCATGGGAGGACTTGGTATCTGCAGACACTCTGTCAGCTCTTCGAGATGACATAGCCCAACTCCTCCACAGAGAGGTCGTGCTCAGAGTGGCAATCCACGAAACACCCAGGGTTTGTCTCAGGTACTTCCTGGCACCAAAGTGAATGGAGGGCTGGCGCCCCATTCTAGATCTGCACAACCTGAACAAGTTCCAAGGTTCCGCACCTTCAGGATGGTAACTCTGTCTCAGATCACACCATCTCTAGAGCAAAACATGTGGTTTTGCTCCCTGGATCTTCAGGCGTGTTTTTCATGTACCAATCCGTTTGTCCCACAAAGGTTGCTCTGCTTTCAAGCTGAGGGACCCTGTACTAGTTCTGGGCCATGCCATTTGGCTTCTCCTCAGCCCCCAGGATCTTACTTGAGATACAGCTCTTGCAGCAGGTTATATCATTTAGACTGAAGCCGTCCAGGCGTCAAGGACCTGGAAATTTCTAGCTAGCAGTCTTCAACGGGGACACTTGCCTCCGGCGTCGGGCGTGTAGTACATAAGGGCGGTCCCACCACAATCCCAGTTCTTTCCGCCGTCGACATACGCAGCATCAGCCTCTCGGTCAGTTTCTAGCGACTAGGAAGATTTCAACTATTTTTTCTCAGCAGTTTAGTCTGATGTCCTCCCCAACTTCTTTGGAGGCCACTCATTGAAGTGTGCCTCGGCAAACAGATCCTTTTAAGGATCCCCACTCGGCCTGTGTTTGCTGCCTGGGCCCAGACAGCGACACCCAGGCCTGCTCCTTCTGCCAGGGCTTCAACAGCCGTACAAGGATCCACCAGAAGGCCTTCCAGCTTTCCTCCTCGAGGAAGAACTCAAAGCAATGGATCGAGACCCTTCCTCCAAAGGGGAGTCTTCCGGAAGTCCCATAAGCACCATAAAAATCACGGGAAGGAGGACCCAGATCCCCTTCCAGGGCTTCGGACTCCCGCAGCTCCGGCTCCAGGTCAGACGCTCTCCTTGAGGGCTCACTCTCAGCTTCCCCGTTCTCGTCAGATCGGCTAGTGGTTCCTCCTCTCTGCAGCCTGTCAAGACCTCCAGGCTTGCATCTTCGTCCACTCTGTCTAAGGTCTTGTCCAGGTCTGGGAGCACCACAAGTCTTCCTCCGTCATCCAGCCTCCGATGTCAGGTCTGTCTCCCAACCACCCCAGCGCAAAACTAAGGAGCTGACCTCTCTGAAGCCGGACGTTGGACCGGCCCGATGACCCACCCGACCTGGCCAAGATACATAGGCACTCGGGGAACTGGCTACTGTTCGTCACCTGTCGCCGGTCAGACATTTGCCCCGAGGGCGCGGTGGGGAGACCAGCGTCGGCTGTCGCCGGCAGGACCACACCACCACCTACTGATGTTGGGCCGGAAGGCGTTGTCGGAGGAGGAGACTCTGCAGCCCGAAGACCAGGCGGGAGAACCCGATCCCGTCCGAGCTCCCATGGGATCCCTTCCCGAGCGGGAGACCCCGGGGCCCGGCGACAGGCCACACCGGCGCCCGGTCCGTCGTCGGGCCTAAATTGGCAGAGGTGAAGGAGCTCTTAACCTTCTGGTGGGACACCATGAAGAAGGATATGGTCACCACACAACCTGCTCCTGCCCCCTCTTCCACCCAGGGGGTCAGCAGGACGGGCATCGACCCCCAAGGAGCCAGCATCCCTCCTAGGGGCAGATCTTTAGAGAGGAGAAGGCCTCCGCCAAGATCCACTTCAAGGTCACCCAGCCCCAAGAGACCCAGAAGGTCGGTATACCCCATCCGCAGAGGACTTCAGATCTGACACCTCCGCGTGCTCCAGATCCCTTTCTCCAATCAGCGTCCCCTCTCTGGACCCGCGACCTTCCCAGGTCCCCTCCGGATTACCCTCGTTCGCGGTAATGAGGCATATTCAGGAGAACATGGGGTGGGGCGCTGAAGAGCTGGACCCGAGAGACTACGCCTTGCTAGCTACCTTCAGCAAAAGACCCAAAGCCTGTGGTAGTGCCACCCTTGGTGGACACCTTTGTGGAGCGTCACCAAGGTGGACGTGGAGCCCACATTCAACCCCGGCAATGCTGAAGAAGGCTGACCCCTGTACAAGGCCCCAAGGGAGGACCAGTACCTGGCGAACCATCCTCTGGCCGACTCCCTTGCCATTACACCCTCACATGACCAGTCTCAGAAACCACAGCACTTGAGCACGCAGCCACGGACCCGGAGTCCAAGCAGTTGGGCGTCCTGGGCGAAGCGCGCGTCTGTGGCTGCGACTTGCGCCATTAGGTTGTTAAATTACCTCACCCACATGGTTCAGTTCCAAACGCATTGTGGGAACAGGGACAAGATCTAGTAGAAAAATTGCCAGATGGTGGCCAGAAGGAGGAGCTGTTGCAACTCCTCCATATGAGTTGGACGTGGTGACCCAGGTGCTTAGAGCGCATCGATTCTGCGGACTCTTTGGCTAGAGCTGCAGCCTCAGGCATGTGTCTCCAGAGACACTCATGGCTCCATGTCTCCGGGTTTACGGACGTCCAGAAAGAACATCATGGGCGCCCCTTATCATGCCGAAGTTCTGTTTGGTGAAGCCTCAGAAGGTGATCACCAAATTGCAGGAAGCCAGGAAGGCGATTAGATCTGTCCATGCTATGTACAGGTCTTGGCTTAGTTTGTTTCGCAGGAACCAGAGTCGCAGCTGGATCCAAAGGCAACAACCTCGTTCCGCCAGCAACAGAGGGCTCCTTCACCGAAAAGCCCAGGCCAAGACATCCTCAGGCAGAGGCCAACGAGCCACAAAGGCGGCCCAACCTGCAGGATCCAATGCTGCCACAGCATGACTCCTTCCCAGCTCCCCAGGATCAGCGGGAAATGAAGGTCGGCAGGTCGCATTGCGGACCACCTGCCAGGGTGGCAGTCGATCACCACCGACAGGTGGGTGATACGGATAGGTCGAAAAGGCCATTATATGGAGTTTGTGACAACCCGCCCACAAGGCTTCCTTTGCTTTCCTGCTATTCGGTCAAGCACGCCCTGCTTATACAGCAGGAGGTGCTCACGCTTCTAGAGGAGGAAGCTTTGGAGCATGTTTCAGGGAACCAGAAAGGGCAGGATACTATTCGCACTTCTTCCTGGTTCCAAAAGAACAGGGGACCTCCGTCCAGTCTTGGAACTCAGCGACCTCAATCTGTCGATGCGTCTATAGCGCTTCCGCATGGTGACCCTTCGGGGCTAATCCATGCTGAAGAAACGCTTTCTTGGCGTCCCTGGACATGCAGGCCGCTTACCTGCACATTCCTATTGCTCAGGCGCACAGGAGGTTCCTGCGCTTCAAGTTTCCGGCTGCCATTATCAGTTCGGGCATTTCCCTTCGGACTGTCATCAGCACACAGGTTTTACCAAGTGCATGGCAGTCGTGGCAGCATCCCTGAGAGCCGGCCACTACATGTTCCCGTACCTGGACGATTGGCTTCTCATGGCCCCTTCAGGGAGGCACTACTGATAGCCATCAATGTACCAGACCCTTTTCAGTCTCCTGGGCATCCTCATCAACTCGGAGAGTCTCTTCTGGTTACCGTCCAGAAACTTGTGTTCATAGGGCAGTTCTGGACACCGTCAGGAAAGCCTTTCTTCCGAAGACAGGCCTGAGCCCATTCGATCCCTCATAAGGGATCTGTTAGCGAAGACCGTCCCAGCCAGGTTGGTCCCCAGACTGCTGGGACACATGGCTGTGGCCATTCCTACAGTCCCGATGGTAAGACTCCACATGCGGGTAACCCAGTGGATGTTAAGGGTGCAATGGGACCAGCGGCAAGACCATCTGCAGCATCCAGTCAGAATCACGAAGGCCGTGGTTCGGGACTGGCAATGGTGGCTAGATTCGGGAACCCTCTCAGTTCTGCAGTCTTCGCTATTGCCGCTTTGGAGTCTCTTCCCGGATGGCAGATGTCTTGGTGGCTGCTGAAACCTTCCACCAGAGCCACCTCGCCATGAAGTGGTAATGGTTCTCCACTTCGGCCACCACTCAGCACTCGGATCCCTTCCTCTGTTCAGTGAATCTCATCCTGGAGTACCTCCTATCCTTTTGGATTCATGTCTGTGTTACTCCTCGCTCAGGTGCACCTTTCACCATTTCTGGATACCATGCACCTGTTGAGTGCAAAACCATTGCCCAACTGGACCTTTCCTGCACCTTTTGTGGGTATGTTGCATTTGAAACCTCCCATTAAGGACCCTGTCCTGCCATGGGACCTTTTGTTCATTTTGGAAAAGCTTCGTTACCTCCTTTTGAACCAGCCAGGTTGCGAGCTACACTTCCTTTCTTGGAAAGCATTATTTCTAGGGCGTGGATATGTTGTTCATCCACACTTCTTGGCATGTCCCTTCCGACTTTAAATCTTGCCAGAAGTTTTCAAGCTGGCACCTCCCACCCACCGGGTGGTATATACCTCGGCTCCACCCCATGATGTCAGATCTTCCTTTCCGCTGAAAGATGCAGGTTCCCTCATGTTCTCAGCATATAGTAAACCCTGGATTCTAGCCGTCGGGTTTTTACCGGAAATTAAACTCGTTCGAGTTAAGCGATCATACTTCGTCGCATCTAATACCACAACCATGTACTACCTCAACAAACAGGATGGCACCACTCCATCTGCTACATGAGGAGTGTTCGCATCTGGACCCTCATAAGCCGGTTGGGAGGATCTCCTAGCCATCCATGTGGCAGGAGCCTCGAACCAGCTGGCGGATGCTCTCGGCCACATAGGCCAGACATCCCACGATGGTCTCTCCATCCAGAAGTAGCTTACAATCTGTTCTCCTGTTGGGGCAAACCGATGGTGGACCTATTTGCCTCCAGGAGAACACCAAGCTGAGGCTGTTTCATGCCCACCCCCTCAGCAGGGCTCACTGTGAGGGGTGCCTTCTCGAGGCCATGGACCCCAGGCCTCCTCTATGCCTTCCCTCCATTTCCTTTGATCCACAAGGTGTTTACTCAAGGTGAGGAGGGACAAGCGAAGGTGATCCTGTAGCCCCAGATTGTCTGCCAGTTCTGGTACCCAGATCTCTCCTCAGCCTCAGCTGCAGGCCCCGGAGCGGCTTTGTACACACCCGGACCTGATATCTCTGAACCAGGGAAGGTATTCCATCCGGACCTTCAAGCCCTGCATCTCACAGCCTGGTACCTGAGCAGCTAGAGTTCCAGGCTCTGGGTCTTTCTGAAGATGGGTACACCGTGGTGGAGGCATCCAGAAAGGAATAGACCAGGAAATGTTATGCCTTCAAGCGGAAACGTTTTTCATTTGGTGTCAGAGTAAGGGTCTGGACCCTTATCCTATTCTGAGGCTAACATTCGACTACCTTTGGTCTCTCTAAAGGAGGTCTGTGGTCATTGATGTTTAGGGTGCACCTGACAGCCTTTTCTGCTTACCGAGCACGGGCGGTTCGCCGACATTGGTGCAGGAGACAGTGGTCAGTGCTTTTTCAAGGCCTGGATCACAAATCCCTCCAGTCGTGAACCTCCACCTCCATGGGATCTGTTGCTGGTTTGGCAAAGTTCATGGGCAAGCCATTGAACCCATGCACTAATGTGAGCTTTCACACTTGTGGAAGACTGCCTTCCTGGTGGCTATCACATCTACCAGAAGGACAAGGGCACTCCAGGCACTTTCGGTGGACTCCCCTTTCTGGTCTTTCACAGTGACAAACTTGTCCTGCACCCCACCTGAAATTCCTTCCGAAGGTGGTGTCAGAGTTTCACCTTAACCAGGTGTTGACTCTTCCAGTTTACTACCCTGATTACACCTCGGATGCAGTACAGACTCCATACCTTGGACCTGGGGCGTGCTGTCTCCTACTACAAGGAGAGGATGGCAGAAATTCATGGAGAGGTTCCCCAGCTGTCACCTCGCTGAAGCCACTTCTGCCAGACCTGCAGCCAAGCGGACCATAGCAAGATGGATTAGATCATGCATAGGTCTGTGCTGAGTTGGCGGGCAAGGATCCCACCAGAGGATGAGAGCTCATTCTACCCGCCATACTGCTGCATCGGTGGCTGCTTCCAGGGACATCGCTATCCAGGAAATCTGCCAGGCTGCTACCTGGAAGTCAGCAAACACCTTCATTACCCACTACCACATTGACCTTGAGTCACGCCGGGATGCTTGTTTTGGGGCCTCGGTTCTCCAATCTTTATTTCCTTTGTAGGGGTGTCGCCTTGCCTCCCTCCTCTGAAGAACTGCTTGGAATCTGCCAAAAGTGTGGATGAACAACATATCCACGCTCCAAGAAAGAACAGGTTACTCACCTGTAACAGTAGTTGTAGGAGTGGTATATGTTGTTCATCACACACACCACCAACCTCCGGCTTTAGGCGCACAACCTTGCTTCCAGCGACAATGCTGGCAGAGCCAGGTGTATATACCACCGGGTGGGTGGAGGAGCCAGCTTGAACACTTCTGGCAAGATTTAAAGTGGAAGGATATGCCAAGAAGTGTGGATGAACAACATATACCATTCCTAGAACTACTGTTACAGGTGAGTAACCTGTTCTTTTAGTTGCCATTGCTTCTGCCTAGAAGTTTCCAAGATACAGGCTCTGATGTGTATAGATCCTTATTTAGTTTTTCGCAAACACAGGGTGTCTTTGCGAACTAATCCTAAGCTTCTTCCTATGGTGGTGACTGAGTTCACGCTAAATCAATCCATCTGCCTGCCTGTGTGTTTTCCTGTGTAGTCAAATCGGGAGGCTTTACTTCATACTCAGATGCTCACTGGGTGCTCAGGTATTATTTGGATCGCACCGTGCAATCAGAAGGCCCGATCGGTTGTTTTCATTTGCTCCTCAAAGAGAAGGCCGTTTCCAATACAGTGTTTGTCTAAGTGGTTAGCCAGTTGTATTGTTTACTGCTATCACAGGTATGACAAGCCCTTACAGGGCCCGGTCAATAGCCATTCTACCAGAGGTATGGCTGCCTCAGTTGCTTCCTTCAAGAATATGTCCACTGCAGACATCTGTGCAGCCACCATGTTAGTTGTGTCCATACCTTCATCAGCTATTACAGTTTGGGCATTACCTCTAGGCGTGGGGCCAGCTTTGGCCTTGCCACCCTTCAGGGCCTTCTTTCTTAATGCCCCGTGCCTATTATTTCCTCCTTTCTGCTGACGGTTCAGTTACTGCATGGGACTCAGTCCTACGGTGTTGCCTGCTGCAAGGCCGCCTTGAGTAAGATGGTACAGTTATGTAAGAACTCCATAACAGTAGATCTTTGACAGGAGCTCTTGCAGCAGGTGCTACTTCCCTCCTTCTACCCCTTGAGGGCTGCTTCTCCATTCTACGGCTTCTCTGCTTTCCTCTGTGTGAGGAATCACCTCGGATCTCTTTTCTGAGTCTGCGGCGTTTCCGGTGGGAGAACTGAAGTGGAGCAGGGGACCACCCTTTTATACATCACGCGGTCCCAACACTGAAGACTGCTAGCTAGAAGTTTTCCATGTGGTCCTAGTGCCTGGCGGCTTAGTCCACCGGTCGGTGTTGTCTGGTGCAAAAAGCTCCTCTCGGAAGACCTGCTGTTATGGTAAGTTCTTACATAACTGTACTTTTTCTGGGTGACCTACAGTAATCACAGATGGTAGGCTCTATAATCATCCTGTTCAACAGAGGTGGGGTTTAACAGAGAAAAATGCTTGCCAAGAATTTACAGGGGCATCACGGAACTTCTGACTATGGTTAAATCTGGCGATGTCCTCATAAATTCTACCCATTTTTCTGCCCAGGTGTTATCAGATTTGCTGGATTGTGGATATCTCCCAGATCATTAAAATACTTTTATTTTCATTTTCTTTCCTGAGGTATGCAGTGCATTTTAGCTACCCTGTCCATGAACTGTGTATAAATGTGCACAGAGCAATTTCTGATTTGGAGTATGTTTGTAGTACTTTCTGTGACAAATGAAAAAATGGTGCATCACAGGTGGGCTTGTCAGTGTAAATGAAACAGCAAAAAAAAAGATTGTTACTTACAAATAGAGCAACTGTTAGGTCAGTTTGGATTGCAAAGGATTTATGAAAGACAAAGAGGAAGCCCATCCCAGTGGTGCTCAGGTTTGAGGGTGCTGGATGCCACACCTTGCGCCATACAGGCGACCCAGATTCAGGAGCAGGCCCAGGTCTGGCCAGGAAACATAGAAATTATTAGAACAGATAAGACTGCTTGGCCCACCTAGTCTGCCCATTTCCTACCTAATGGATAAGCTGCAGATCTTAGTTAACCAGCAGCTTACTTCTTCCTACCCCACCCCTAAATTGCCTTATGACTGTCCCATGCATGCTAGATTCCACCACTGTTTTTGACTCCACAACCTCCTCCGGAAGAGCCATTCCATGCATCCACAACCCTCTCTGTGAAAAATACTTCCATAAATTACCTCTGAGCCGCCCCCCCATCTTCAAGTGTGCCCTCTTGTTCTTGCACACTCTCTTTTTGAAAGATGCTACCCTCTTGGACTTTGTTGATTCCTTGAGGTACTTGAAAGTTTCTATCATGTCCCCCTCTCCCTCCTTTCCTCGAGGCTATACATATTAAGCTCCTTAAGTCTCTCTTCATAAATCTGTGAATTTTTTCCCAAAGCATTCTCTTAAACTCATTAGGTTAGGTCTTTGTCACCTACTCTCGCCTGCGATGGAAGACAAGTCTGTTCCGGGTTCCATCGGTGCCCTTGCGGCAGAAGATGTCTCGCGACCGACCTACACACACGTGCATTTACTGCCTTGGGCATAACCACGATCCACAGGCTTGCAATCTCTGTCCTTTTCTCTATCGGGTGCTTGAAGACCGCTGCCCAACTCCAGCTAGGCGACAGGAGAAATGGTACCCGCCGATCAAATCGAAGGAGTCCCATTGGGTGGTGGTAGTGGCAGTGGGCTCTGTGGAACAGCTTGAACAGCTCCACGGCCCTCGAGGTGACAGGCCATAACAGCTCTTCTTCGACTGGCCTTTTTCCACTCAACTGGGCATGTCTTCACGGCTTCCTTTCAGGAGCTGTGCCAGTCCCTCCTGACCAAATGGCAGCGTCCTTTTGGGTCTCACACCCTCTGTCCAGAAGAAAGATCCGGAAAAAGGTAAGCACACTGTTGGCAGCTCTTGGGGCGAGGAGATCTCGTTCTCCAAACCCGTTGGCTTCTGGCTTCAGTTGAAGTTACAGCCGGACGCTGGTTTCATGGTGTCCCGTCAGACCGGTCAGCTCAGATGCCTGTCGACATGGCGGAGATTTTCTTGAGCCCATAGACAGGTTGTCGACCGAGGAGGCTGACATCTGTCTCTCTCTCTCGGACACCGGTGCTTCCGGTGCCTTATGAGACTTGCATCAGACCATTGAGCTGAAGTCCCTGGCCGGGACCCTGAACTGGAGGGGCAGTGGGTTTCCCGCTCCTTCCTTGACCCGCTGCCAGCAGTACCACCAGTCTCGGTCTCAGTCCTCCTCCACTTCAGGAAATCCCACCAGCGTTGGTGGTCTTGGTCTAACATAGCTGAAGCGGCCCTGCCGCTCTTCTTCCTCATCCTTCTCTGCTGAGGAGACTCGCTCAGGCCCAAGTTACGTCGGCGCTATGAGGCTCTGATGTGGCAACAGCTCCTTTTGGCGGCAGCAAGCCAGCGGCAGCTTTCACACTGGCAGTTAAGTGGCTGTTGCCTAAACATCAAAGCTGACTCCCGCCCGGTTCCTTGTCGGACCGGTCGGGTGCTGCCCGGCTCCCTCAGATCTAGCTACTCCCGCCAATTGTGGTGGAACCACCGCCTCCTCATGGGGCACCGACCAAGGATTCTCAGCTGGCTCATGGTTTACCCCATCGGTTCGGTCACTCACCCGCAATCACCCTCGGCAAGTGGAGAGTGGCTCAGGTGGTCACCAGCTGTACGTGGACTCTTCAAGTCCGAAGACCTCATTGCATTTCCGTCCAGTCAACCTGGAATCTTGAGGTGCTTTCTGTGGATGAGAGCCCCACCTCGTTCCTCGGTATTCTTCAGCTCATCTCTGAGTCCACCAGGATGCCGCTCGAACCCATGTAGAAACAGGCCAGATATCCCCTTACAGTGATTCTGGACAAGGGGACTCCCACAGAGGCCTTCCAGTAGCTGAGGCCATTGTGGGCCCGGCATTAGAGCTCTGGCGGCGTAGCCTCTGCCCAGTGCCATCAACCAAGATGGCCCTGATGTCACGGTTCCTACTGGCTCTCTTCCTGGCTTCGGAGCACTCCTCGGCCGAGGGGTTGGTGGCAGACTCTGTCTTCAGGCACTTGGGCAACACGAGTGATGTGGACAAGCCCCAGATAAGGAGTCCAAGAAACTGGACTATTCAGGAGAAAGATGTCGCTGCCTCCTCTTTGGGCCTTCATCAGGCCAGCTCGGCTGTTATGATGGCACACTTCTCTCACACTCTTTTGGGCTCTTTGGATGAGGTGCTCCCTCTCTCGCCGACCTCCAGGCAATGGTCAAACAGGTCCTGGATCAGGGAAGGCGGTGGCAAAACAGTAGCTCCAGACAGCTCTGGACATTTGGAACTGTTGTGCCTGTTCGATGAGTGGCGGCCATGCCCGCAGGCGCAGTTCGCGGATCTCGACGACTTACAGCGGATACCCAACACAAGCTGCAGATGTTCCTTTCTGGGCACCTACCTGTTCAGACCCGGTCTAGGGGCCACCTCCAGCACATTGAAAAATCCAATGCTACCCTAGTTCAGTCACATCTGCACAGAAGGCAAATGCCGCCATCAGCAGCGTAAGCCCTTTCGTCCCTCCACCCCTGCGGCAAGATCTGCCCAGCAGCAGAGCCAACAGGCTGAAGCTTGATGCCCCTAAGTATGGCGCTTCCTCTGTCCAGGAAGCCCAGGGGAAGAGATAGGTCGCTCCATGACTGGTCCCTCTCTTCCAAGCCTGCCCTGTGACGTGTTGCAGGGTGCCACCCCAACCCGTCCACACTTCCCTGGGTCCCCGCATTGGGGCCTGCTCAGCCACTTCCTTTCTGCCTGGTCCACTATCACCATGGACTGCTGGGTGCTGGAAGTGGTCAGTAGGAGCCTGCCTCTGGAGTTCGAGCAGGTCCTCCCTTTCTGACCTGCACCTGCAGGGCTTCTGGGTCTGCAGCCTCCCAGTCGGCTGTCCGAGACTGCATCGACCAGCTCCTCCCACAAGAGGTAGTCAGCAAGGTGGCAGATCCTCCTCCATGCCCAGGGTTTGTTTCCAGGTACTTCCTGGTTCCAAAATGGACGGAGGGCTGGCGCCCCATTCTCGATCTGCACAACCTGAACAAGTTCCTAAGGCACACACATTTCGGATGGTAACCCTGGCCCAGATAATACCATCCCTGGAGCAGGGCATGGTTCTGTGCCTCCAGAAAACTTTCTTTTACATCCCAGTTCATCCGTCTCATCAGCGGTTCCTCCACTTTCAGGCAGAGGGAACCTGTACCATGCCTTCGACCTCTCATCAGCTCCCAGGGTCTTCACCAAATGCATCGCAGTGGTGGTAGCATTCCTACGTGTCAAGGTTTCCAGGTCTACCCTTACCTGGAGGACAGGCGGATAGCAGGCCCTCCAGGCAGGAGGCAGAGCAGCCCAGAGATCTGGTCCTCCAGGCTTGCTCTCAACTCGGCCTCCTCATCATGAGGCCAAGGCGAACTCATGCCCTTGCAGGTGATTCAGTTCACCGGGTGGAGCTCGACTTTCTCGAAGCCAGAGACGGCTCCCCACTAACAGGGTCACAGTCCTTTCCTCCTTTGCCCAATCATTTCTGGTTGGGTAGTTACGCTCTGCCAGGGCTTCCTGCCCCTTCTGAGTCTCATGGTGGTCTGCATCAGCGTGGTCCATTGGGCCTGCTGGCATATGCATCCCCTGCAGTGGAGGCTGGCCACCAGTGGTCTCAGCTCAGGTCTTCTAGACCAGCCAGTGACAGTGACCCAGAAGATGTGGGAAGACCTGCAGTGGTGGCTCGTCCCAGCTCATCAGCAGGAGGAATCCCGTTTGTCGCCCGTGCCAACAGTCATTCTGACGACCGATGCCTCTCTTGGTTGTGGTGCCCATGTGGGAACACAGAGTCCCTGGACTCTGGTCCCTCAGAAGTCCCCATGCTACTTCAACCTGCTGGATCTCGAGTGGTCCGGCTAGCCTGACTGCCTTCGCTCCATCTGTTGGGGTAAAGTGGTCCAGGTCAGGCCGGACAACACCACGACTCATGTACTATCTCAACAGACAGGGTGGGGCCTCCTTGCCCTTTGTACAAGGAAGCTCTCCGCATTTGGTCTCTTGTGCTCAGCCAGGAGGCGAATCTCTTAGCCATTCATGTGGCAGGAGCCTTGAACAGTCTGGCCGATGCCTCAGCCAGATGGGCAGTGCATCTCACGCAGTGGTCTCACCTGTTGGAGGTAGTTCAAGACCTGTTCTCCTACTCTGGGGCACACCTCAGGTGGACCTGTTTGCCAGGGAGAAGCGCCAAGCTGAGCTGTATCATGCCCACCCTCTCAGCAGGGCTGGCTCGCTGCAGGGGTGCCTTCTCCAGCCCGTGGACCCGGGCCTCTTCTATGCTTTCCTCCTCTGCCCTTGATCCACAAGGTGCTTCTCAAGGTTAGGAGTGACAAGGCGCAGGTGATCCTGGTAGCTCCTGACTGGCTCCTGACTGGCTCCGCCAGTTTTGGTATCAGATCTCCTCAGCCTCAGTTCCAGGCTCCCGAGGGTGGCTTCTAGCCCGCCTGGACCTGCTCTCTGTCAATCGGGGGTAGGTGCTCCATCCAGGCGTTCAATCCCTGTGCCTCACGGCCTGATTCCTGAGCGGCTAGAGTTCCAGGCCTTGGGTCTTTCCAATGAGGTCCTCAACGTGCGTTGAGGGCTTCCCGTGGAGTCGACAGAAATGCTATGCCTTCAAGTGGAAGAGATTCTGGTGTCGGGGAAGGGTTAGACCCTCGTCCTGCCCGCCAGCTAGCATTCTTGACTTCTTGTGGTCCTTTCCCAAAGGGTTTCGGTGAGCGACCCTCATGGTGCACCTGCAGCCATTTCTGCTTACAGGCGTGGGCGGCAAGCAGTCAGTGGTGCTGCAGAGAAGGTGGTCTGGCGCTTTCAAGGGCCTAGATCACATATCCCTCCGGTGCGTGAACCACCACCTCCATGGGATTTACTGTTGGTATTGGCCAAGCTCATGGGCAAGCAGTTCAAACCAGTGCACCGGTGTGGCATCTCTCACCTGTCGTGGAAGACCACCCTCTTAGTGGCTATCACATCAGCCAGAAGAATTGGGAGCTCCAGGCATTTTCCATTGAACCTCCTACCTGGTCTTCCACAGGGACAAGGTTGTCCTGTGCCCCCACAATTTCTTCCAAAGGTGGTGTTGAGTTTCACCTGAACCAGGTGTTGACTCTGCTGGTGTTCTACCCTAATCACACCTCGGAGGTTGCATACAGGCTCCATACTTTGGACCCTGAGAAGAGCTCACCTACTACATAGATGCGTGGGGGAAGTTCGAGGGAGGTTCACCAGCTGCTTATCACCTATGCTGAAGCAGCACCTGGCAGACCTGCAGCCAAGCAGGCGACTGGCAGGTGGATCACTTTCTGCATTGATTTCTGCTATAGCTTGGGTAGGGAGCCTCCCATAAGGCTCATTCCACCTGTCCTACTGCTCGTCGGTGGCTGCTTCTAGGGATGTCCCTATCCAGGAAATCTGCAGAGCTGCCACCTGGAAGTCAGCAGACACCTTCATTCCCATTACCACATCGACCTTGAGTCACGCCAGGATGCTGGTTTTGGGGTCTCAGTTCTCCAGTCCCTGTTCCCTAAGTAGGGGTGTGCACTAGCCTCCCTCTTGCCGGAGAACTGCTAGGAGTCTGCAAGATAGGGTGGATTGAACAACATATCCATGTCCTAGAAAACGGTTATTCACCTGTAACAGTAGATCGTCTACGGACTGGTCTCTTGCAGTAAGTCATTACTTCTGGGAGGTTCCACCAGATGTTGCTGTCACGACGGCAGCTTCTTCTAACAGTCGTTCATGACGGCCGTCCACACGACATCACTTCCTGTGGATGTGTATAAGAGTGGGCAGCCCCATTACCCTGTGTTCATTTTCTTGCTGGCTTCTACTCGCACAGTCCGCCTCCTGACCTCCTGGTTGCAGTCTTCAACTCGAACTTCAACTGAATTTCTTCCTTGGATCCGGGACTTGGGACTTGCTCTCAGCACCTCTGGACTCCCATTGCAAGCCTGTGACCCTCTACAGTATCCCTGCTGCTCCCAGACTGGGCCTTCTGGCTGGGTCTGGAGCTTCTCTTAACAAGGCATGTTTCTCCTGTTCTCTCGTCAATGGGCCCTTTTCTTCATCGACGAGCAGCCTCTCTGTCAATGGGACAGCATGCATTGCATGCCCTGCGTCGACGGAATGGCTTCTCCCGTCGATGGAAAACTCCTTTGCTCCCTACATTCGCGGGGATGCTACCATGTCCGGCGGTGGAGCCTCTCCTCATTCCCTGAAATCGGCGTTCTGGGCTTCCCACCCGGACTCCCCTGCAAGGCCCTCCTTCTGTGCCCCCGCCCGTGTGTCCCGGCATTGGGTGGCATCCTGGGGTTCCCCGCCCTTTGTGCCTTTGGGCACATCTGTTTCAGGCCTCGCCCGCTGCATGGCCCTTTATGATGATTCCGGGAGGAGGATCCCTTCTTGGAGGATGTTCCTGATGGGGATCCTCGGCCTTGCTTTTCCCTCGCCCACGCCCTCCTGTCTGAAGGTCACCCCGCTTGACCATCCTCAGTCCTCCCTACCCCGATCCATCCTTCACGGAGCTCATGCTGCACATCTAGCATGCTTTTGCTTTCCCTGCTGTGAAGCAGGACTCCTTTCATCAGGGCGTGGCTGCCTACCTCGCGTTCCCGAGGAGCCTTCCATGGTGGTCCCCACTTTGATTACTGCGTATTTTAATGCACTCTCTCATACTTGGTCTCATCCTGCTTCCGCCCAGCCTGCCCCTTGTGGCTCGATCTGCTCTACGTGCCTCCTGACCACCCTACTTGTCCACCACCTGTGTCGGACTTGGCTGTTAGGGCGGCAGCCCACGACCGGACCGCCCGACCTGCCATACCAGTTCCGGTACACCGGATGCTGATTCCCAGTGCATGGATTTATTTGGCATTTGGGTTTATTCCTCCAGTACTTTGCTACTCGTATTCTTAATTATCTGGATCATATGATCCGTACCTTCGCACTCTTGGTGCTTTGGCTTTGGACCTCCTGTCGATTTGCCTCCTTCCCCAGAGTGGATCAGGCTGGCTCAGCCGCTCTCTGTCATGCCCTCATTTGCCTGTTACCTGCTCCGTGCATGCTTCAATGTAGTTCACACATTCTCCCACCTTCGCCACCGGCTATTGCCCTTCAGTCCTTCACCTGGCTGCGGGTTTCAGGTTTGCCCCCGATGTCCAGCTGTCAGCCGCCAGCACTCCTCTTTCTGGGAACCTGCTGTCTGGCCCTGGTGCTCAGGCCATCCTGGATTCCCTTTTCACTTTGGGACATGCTCCCGGTCTCTTCAAGACCTCTATCCCTTCCCTCAGGTACCATCCCTATGCCCCATGAATGGGGCCGTCTTGTTAACCTGCCCCCCTCTCGGGTGCCTCTAGGACCATGGTAGGGCCTCCAGAGGGCGGCTCAATCTGCCCCTCCAGAGCATTCCCATCCTCACTGGGCTGAGACCCACTGCCGTCCTAACATGCTTTCACGGTATCCCCACCTCCTCTTGAGGCACCAGGATCTCTTTCAATTTCTTGGAAGCTTGCTTCTGGACTGGACGCTTCATTCCTCCCTCCGGATCTGTTTGGAACTCCTGCTTCTTTCCCTCCTGGAGCCTTTAGTTGTTCCTTCCTCTGACCATCTGGGATGTATTTTCCCAGTGCACCTTTTCTGCTTTCTGATCCACTCTACTTGTATGTTTCTGAATTTGACTCTGTGCCAGGGCCTGTCAACCTCTGTCTCATCAGGATACATCACTGTGCCTGGCCGTCTACAGTTCTGTTTGTCATGCTACCTGTCTTCACCTACGGGTTTGAGTCAGGACATGGTGGTTGATTGGTCCTTACCCCACCCCACCTCTAGGAGTGCGGTTCAAGTTGATCTCTCCAGTGGCTCACGTGTCTTCACCCTACTGGGTTTGAGATGGAACATCATGGTTGCTTTGGTCCTTACCCACCTCGGCCTATCTGTCGCTGGGGTGCGGTTCAGGTTGACCTTTCTTGTGCCTTTGCTTATGTGGCTTTGCCTTCCCTCCCATTTGGATTTTATCGCTTGGGAATCTCCCAGAAGTAATGACTTACTGCAGAGAACCAGTCCGAGAAGATAGTATGGTTACATAAGAACTTACCATAACAGTAGATCTTCTGAGGACTGTCTCTTGCAGTAAGTATCCGCCCTCATCCCCTGCCTTCTTGTCTGAATCTGCAACTAGGACATTGGGTGGGATCCGCTGTTCTCCGTTTTTCTGGCCCTTGTTTACCTGGTTCCGGTCAGGTTTCACTGGCCGGTGGTGAACGGAGCTGGGGGCCGTCCACTCTAGACACATCCACAGGAAGTGATGTCGTGGTGGACGGCCCCCATGGAAGAGTGCTAGAAGAAGCTGCCGATGAACAGCGACACCTGGTGGAACCTCCCAGAAGTAATGACTTACTGCAAGAGACAGTCCTCGGAAGATCTACTGTTATGGTAAGTTCTTACGTAACTGTACTTTCTAGGAGTGGTATATGTTGTTCATCCACACAAACCACCCGACCGACCTTACTGCCACGATGTGCCACCTGGCTAGATCTGGCGCCAAGGGCAGAGCCAAGGGTTTTACCACGTGGGTGGGTGGAGGAGCCAGCTTGAAGACCTTCCGCCCATCTTAAAGCAGCAAGGCACCTGCCCGAGAGTGTGGATGAACAACATATACCACCTCTTACAACTACTGTTACAGGTGAGTAACCTGTTTTCATGTGACAGCATGTGAGCAGGGACATCAGAGCACTGCTGTTCTAGTCCTTATAATTTTGTATGTTGAAGAGGCTTGATCTGGGTGTGAGTTTGTATCCATTATTACTTCCTGTGGGGCTTGATCATCCCTCTAAGGAAACGTTACTGAGTCTGTCTCCACAGATCTGCTGGGCCATCTCTGATTTTTGCTTTGTCTGTGAATAAACCTTTTGGCAGTTATCTCCCTTTACTCCTACCTTTGTTATTTTGTGCCAGGGCTCGATCACACCTTCAAGTCTTATATAGTTTTTAGAGTTGTGTGTTGTTGTGATAGGCATTTCTTGTTCATCTGCAAAATGAACCACACAGCTAGAGACTTCATCCAGGGAGCTTTGTTTACTCTCACTGTAGGTCACTAAATCTACAACCAATCCAGATGAACTGGGCACTCTGGCGAATCAGCTGACTAGCGACTTTGGACAACTGGCACAAGAGGCTAAACCGGCAGCGATGGTGGCGGAGAATGAGGAGGTAAGTTTATCCTTGTTCTCTTAAAAGCATCTTTGTAGCTGTTAACGAGTGACTGGTAGGTAGCACACTGCCTCTGAGGCCAGGAGATCAGAGGGCTGTGTGGCTGTGTTCCCACTTCTGGCACTTGGGTTAATATCCCAGTACTCGACACTGTAGTGCAGCATGAGGGGTGCTGCACTTCTGAGGTGCCGTCTTCGGATGAGATGTTAAACCGAGGTCCCATCTGCCTGGATTGGTGGTAGTTCAGGTGGATGTTAAAGATCCCATGGCACTTATCGAAAAGTGTAGAGGAATTTTTATTACCATAACAGCAAACCAAAATGAATACAAACAGTGTTAAGTCACACAAAATAATAGACAAATCATATAGAAAATAAAAACAAATAATTATTGCAATCATACATTATCAAAACAATGTAAAAGAGTAATGTGAAAATAGTCCCCCATCCCCACTAAAAGTGTAGGGAATTTTTTTTGTTAGTAACACTTGCAAAAATGCATACAGACATAATAGTGTTACTCCACACTAATTCATAAGCTAGAAAAAAGATAAACATATCAATAACCTAAAGAAATAAAAGGAGGTAGGGTCATACCTGTGCTATGATACTTACAAATAATAATGAGAATATAAAGTAAATCAGAACAGTGGCCTCTCCTCCCTACCACCAGAAACAGAGTAAGGAAATTTCATTGGAACACAACACAAAGTATACAAGACTAGAGGGCATCATACTAAAAGTTAATGCTTCATCCTACTTAGGACCATACTGAAACAAAAGAAAAAGAAATGTGGAAAAAAAACAATTGAGCAAAGAGAGCCAATCGATCTCCATCTAGAGTGGAAAAGGGAGGCTGAAATGTTAACAGAGAGTCTTGACTCTTGAGATTACTAATCAAAGTCTCAATCATATAAAATAATTCCTCAGGTGTAAAATGAAGTTGTTGGATTGTCAATCTACAGCGGACATACCAAATATAAAATTTAAAACAAACCAAGAATAACTATATAGTTGTTTTATCATGCTTAGTCCATAGGAAAAGCAAAATACCTAAACACAAAATTTCCAGCGTCATAGGAAAAATGGGAATGTAGGCCATCTATTTTTCAAAATCCCAGAATCTCTGTATAAGGGACAATTAAGAAACAAATGGTCCATTGTTTCAGTTGTGGTAGGCATGACTCCCTGGTACAAATTTGTTCAGTAATCTGTTTATGTTTAAGATTACCTCTCCCATTTAATTTACCATGTAGAGACAACCATAATACATCCAACATAAAAGGCGGGTGAAGTCAACATATTACCTAAGGAAAGCTGATGCTGGGGAGAATAGGTATCCTAATATGCTGAAACATGAAAATATTTCTGGATTAAAAGCTGTACAGTTATTTCGGATGAAGCTGGAAATATGTTCTTTAGCTATGCTCCATAATTTAATCTTCCCAAAACAAAGTCTCAGGGAATCAGGTAACTGCACAATATCGTCTGTTGGAAATAGCCATCTGTGTAGGCCAGGCTGTGAGGCATTACCCAATGAATCCAAAACTCAAGATGTCTATTGTGTATTACACAGGGATGTAAATTTGAATAAAGAAACATTGTAAAAAGACAATAGGTTGTACCATCTTCAAACTTCCCATTTCCTATCCCTCAATAATAAGCATATTTTATCAGATTTAACCTACTGCCCCATATACAGGAAAATAAACAACCATACATCTGTGTTTCCAGATGTGGCAGACTAAACACTGTACTAAGATAAAAGAAAATGGGTAACAGGAAAGTTTTTACCATGAGTACTGTGGGATCAAACATGAACTTCAGGTTTAATAATCTCTGTGTGATGTTTATTCAAAATACAAGAAATAACCTTTGCAAAGGCATATGTCTTCTTCAGTATGTCAGTTTGCAGCAACAGACTAAGAATGTATTTTTCCTGCACTTAGCCAGTACCTACTGATCTCTGATCCAAACTAGTAGTTAAGATTTAGCTTCTTCTATGCAGGCCTTGTCTGTACTTACGTGGGGGTTCAAAAGAAGAAAAACAAATCAAGCTATAAACAAAGAACCTCAATGCAGAATCACTGAAAGAACAGTTACCCCAAAAGACAGTGGCAAGAAATCAAGTTTCAAAGAAATACAACATCATGCATAATTCCATAATGCAGTGCATCATGGGATATATGCAAATCACCATGACATTTAGACTTTTTCAGTTTACATCAATTTCCCTGCATTTTAAATAGCACAACTAGCTTAATTTCTATAATAGACACCTGGTACTTTTACGTTATCAAAAACACCAAGTGCCATGGTATTTAACATTTACAGGTTTCATAAACATGAGGTATATACATTAAGGTATTTTATAACATAGTGCTATTACATACTAAATCCAACAACAATAAACACAGCCTTTTTACATACATCTGGAGGTCACCACAATAACCTTCCTGTACGAGGATCTGAGAGGGAAAAAGGAAAATTAAAGAGGACGCTATAGCATATTCAAGAGAGAGGGAGAAGGGCCCCAGGTGGCCAACCTTATGGACTAGAAATAGTAAAGGATAGATGAGGCTTAGAAACAGAAGAACTGTTGCAACAGATTTAAGAAAGGTTGGTCCTCAAGAGTGGCAGGAGCTCCCAGTCACAAGTACCCTCTTCATTTTAGACAACCACCAGGTATTGCATAACCAACTTTAATCTGAGCTTCTTTATGCTTTACCGACCAATTCAATGAAGCCAAATCCCCAGCTCCAAATAGTAACTCCAAAATAGTGCGTTCTATTACAACAGGTATACCTATTATATGTGTAGCTTGTACATCCACACTTAAGTGGGGACCCAATTACATTTTCTCCATAGTTAATCGGCGCTCCTGTATGCCCCATAAAATCCTGTAAAACTTGCTGTAAATCCTTAGCAGAGGGCAAATCGGCCATAATGAAAACAGGTGTCATCCGCATAAGCTACACATTTTATTTCTGGATCAGTACTCGAAAAGGAAATTCTGCTTATATCTGTCGTGTTGAATTCGTCTGATTAGTGGATCTATAGTAAATCGATACAAAAGTGCACTCAACTGACAAATTGCCTAACCCACCGCTGAATCTTACAGCGCTGTCTATCCAGCCATTACTGTTTGCCTGAGCAGTTCCCTTATCATAACAAGTTTTGATCCATCGAATAAAGAGCGTGTATTCCATAGTGCTCCACACAGTCCCAAAGGTATGCATGACTGCATTATCAAAGGCCTTAGCCTGATCTAGACTAAAAGTAGTCCTGTAATCTCCCGGTAGGCCCTCTGTGCATTATTTCTCAGAGAAGAATAAGACTATCTGTTATCTTCCTACCAGGAATAGAACCTGTATGTGCCTTATGAAGTAAAAAGTCTGCATTAAGTAACAATCTGTTATTCGGTAATTTAGTCATCGGTTTAAAATCCGCATTAAGTAATGTAAGTGGGCGCAGTTTACTAAGTCTTCACAATTCCCTTTTTATACATAAAAACCACTAAACCCTCATTCATACTATCAGATAATATCCCAGAATCCAAAATCTCATTCAGAACCCCGTATATTCTTTATAAAGAGCCTGAAAGATAGTTTTATATAATTCGTATGGGATCCCATCCTTCTCTGGAGCAGTACCCTTTTAGTTTGTGAAACAGCCAAAACTTCAAAAGGCGTGATTTGAGCCACTAGCATATCTTTATATCAAGCAGAAAGTTGAGGAAATATACTCTGGCCAGCCAAGAGTGGCGTGCATCAACTGAGACATCTATCGGACAAACAGCTTACATATATGCTTATCTACCACCGCATAATATTTTTTTTTTTTTTTTTTTTTACCAGTACACGTCTCCTGTCTGGTCTCATATGCCCCATATATTTCTGTTGTCTTTGGTATGCACAAAATTGATAGGGATTCATAAAGGCTTTACTTCCTGTGAACCAAACCTACGTTCTGTATCTAAAGATTTAAAGTGAGTATACTGAGCCGTATTCATCAGTTTTCTCATAATATCTAATTCGAAGTACATCTTTATTACTTTGAGCAGCTAGGAAGTGTAAGTCTAAGAATTTCATTCTATACTCCTGGTATATGTTTGATTTATGTTTCCCATTAATTTTACCTATAATTTGAAAATATCTCCTTATATCAATTTTAGAACCCCACCACCAGGCCCTGTGGGTATCATAGAGGTATAAAACAGATTTCTTAGCTTCTAAAAGAGCCATAAAGCCCTCATCCACTGATGGGAGGGATAAGAGTGCTAAGTTTAATCTCCAAAACCCTGGTCCTCGGTGCATAATATCATGACTAGAAACCGTAAGTTCTATAATAGCATGGTCAGAAGGAGCTACCGGTGTAGTTTCGAGAAGCTACCTTCAGAGAGCCAGACAGAAACCAAAATCAATCCTAGTAGCATGAGTGCCATGAAAAAAGTGTTTTTGGGAGTCCCTGTGAGGGCCATAACATCAATCAGCCCTGTCTGTAAAGTAGATCATTAAGACAATTAGCATCACAAAACATTTTCTGTGTTCTAAGTCCCCTATCAGTTCTATATCGACTACAATTAAAATCACCCCCAAGAAGACGTGTCTAGAGCGTAAACAAAAATGGTTGGATTGCCCGAAAGACATCTATTCTAGCAGATTTCAATTGTGGTGCATATACATTAATAAAGCGATAATGTAAATTCTAGGGACATGGATATGTTGTTCATCCACACTTATTGGCAGGTTCCTTGCCGCTTTAAATCTTGCCAGAAGGTCTTCAAGCTGGCTCCTCCCACCCACCGGGTGGTAAAACTCTCGGCTCCGCCCCATGCCAGATCTTCCTTACCACTTGGAAGCTCAGGTTCCCTCCTTAACGCTCTGCGTATAGACTGGTTCCTAATTCTTGAATTTTAGAATCAGTTTTTGCAAAAGACTTCAGTCTCTTCTCTCCCTCATGACTGCGATGGACAATCGACTCGGTTTCCGGAGATGCCCTTGTGGGCAGAAGATGTCTTGGGCGGATCTGCACTCCGCGTGCGTCTACTGCTTAGGCCTTGACACGACCGCTTGCGGGCTTGCGACCTGTGCTTTTCTTTTTCGACCTCGTCCTCGAAGACCGTGCTGCCCGTTTACAGCTGGGGCGTCCGAAAAGATTTCCTCGGTTAAGTCTAAAGAGGCCCGGTTGGCGGTGTCCGGCCGGGCTCGGCGGATCAGCTCGAGCAGATGATCACCCTCGAAGAAGAAGGCGGCCAGGCGCTTCTACCTCGGCTGCTGCATTTGTCCCGCTCTCTCTCAGTGCCTCGTATTTGGCTTCTTTTAAGGAGCTTTGTCTGACCCTCTCGGCGAAGGTGAGGGTCCAACTTCTCTGGACCTTTTCTCGGTCCAAAAGAGCAAAAGTAAGTCTCACCGTCGGCGCTCTTGGGAGCGGGAAGATCCCCCCCCAGTTGTCAACAGTCGACTTAGCCACTGGCTTCACGGTGTTCCCATCAGGCCAGTTGGCCGAGACTCCCGTCGGCGGTCGAGATTTCTCCGACCTGTTGGACGGGTTGTTGGCTGGAGAAGCTGGAATCCCCTCTCCCAGTTCCCCAGTGGGAGTTGAGGGTCCGTCGGCTCGTCTGTGCCTCCGGTTCCGAGCCTGGTGGAATCGTCCGAGCTGAGGAGTGCGATTCCGACACCTCCCGCACCATCCTCAGCCTAGCCAAGGTTCTCGGTCTCGGGCGTCTTGGCGGTCCAGCCGATCCGCCCGTCATGGCGGTCGGCACCAGCGGCAAGTGCGCCGCCGCTCTTCCTCCTCCTCGGACGAGGGAGACTTGGCGCAAGTTGCGTCGGTATGTAAGAGAACTCATGTGGCAACAACTCCTTCTGACCGGGAATAAGTCGACCAGTCGTCTTCCCGGCCATTAAGTGGCTGTCACGGGCGGCGAAACAACCCCTCGTTGGCGAGAGCCTGTTCCCCAGGCGGTTGTTTGGCAATTCCAGCTGCCCACCGATTCGGTGGAACCTCCGCCTCCACAGCCGTTATTTGGGGCTCCGACCAAAATTCTCGGTCAGCTCAGGGACTGCCCCACAGGCTGTCTGTCACCCTCACTCCCGATAAACCTCGGCAGGTGGAGGTGGCTCAGGCCAGTCAGCTCTTTGAGGACTCTTCGAGTCGAGGATGATTCCTCCTTTTCTCCAAGTGAATGGACTTGGAGTCCTCAGGAAGGACAGTCGGTGGACGATAGCCCCGTCCTTCCTAGGATTGCCCGGCTCATCTCGAGTCCACGGGATGGCTTCGAACCGTTCTAGCGGGCCAGGTATCCCCTCACGGAGATTCTGGACCGAGGGATTCCTCGGAGGCCTTTCGGTGGCCGAGGCCATAGTGGAGTCGGCCTTGGAGCTTTGGCAGCGCCCTGCTTCCTGCCCTGCGCTTCGGCCAGGATGGCCAGGAGTATCGGTCCCTACCGGTTCCTTGTCGGTTTTGAACACCCTCTGCTGAGGGTTGGTTACCGACAGCGTTTTCCGGCGCACGGAGCTGCCAGGATATCAGACAAACCTCCGACAAGGAATCCAAGAAATTGGATTATGCGGCGAAAAGTCTATGCTCGCGTCCTCTCTCGGCCTTCATCAGGCCAGTTCGGCCGTCCTCATGGCACATTTTCTCATGCCCGTGGGCTCCTTGGATGAGGTCGTCCCTCATCTTCCCGTGGATCTGCAGACTACGGTCAGGCAGGTGCGGGAACGGGAGTGGCCAAACAGCAGCTCCAGACTGCTTTAGACATTGAGGACTCATGTACCAGGTCTGTGGCGGCCGCGGTGGCCATGCGTCGTCGGGCTTGGCTGAGGATATCCACCTTTAGCGGATACCCAGCACAAGTTGGCAGATGTTCCCTTTTGGGGACTGACCTCTTCGACCCTGGGGTGGAAGGTCACCTGCAGAGGATCGAGAGGTCCAATGCTACCCTGGACTCGGTCTCTTCCGCTCAGAAGGACAAAGGCGCAAGCCACAGCCTAAGCCCTTTCGTCCTTCTCCGCCCGCAGCGCCCTGGCCCAGCAACGTCAGGGCCAGCAGGCTCGGCTTGGCATCCCAAACCCAAGCCGTCGGCTTCCTCAACAGGAAGCAGGGAGGTAAAGGCCAGGAGGTCCCTCGGCGGTCCTTCCTCCAAGCCTGCCCTGTGACGGGCTGAGGGTGTCGCCCCATCCCGTCACCTCACCCTAGTTCCCCCGTGGGGAGCGGCTCCGACACTTCCTTTTCCACCTGGTCCGTTATTACCCACGGACAGGTGGGTACTGAAGTGGTGGGAAAGGCCTGCCTCTAGAATTCGAGCAGGTCCGCCCGCTGAGCCGTCGCACCTCGGGAGGCCTCGAGGTCACCCAGCCTCACTGTCGACTCGTTGAGCCGACATCATCTCCTCCTCCAAAGGAGGTGATCAGGGGAGTAGCGGACCCCCTCAGGCTTCAGGGTTGTGTCCAGTGCTTCCTGGTTCCGAGAACAGACGGGGCTGGCGCCCATTCCTGCACCTACACGACCTGAACAATTTCCAAGGTCTCGAACCTTCAGGATGGTCACTCTGGCGCGAATAATACCATCTTTGGAACACGGTGTGGTTCTGCTCACTGGACCCGCGGGGCGTGTTCTTTCACGTCCTATCCGTCCGTCACAGCCGGAGATTCCTTGCTTTCGGCGGAGGGATCCCTCTTCGAGTTCGAGCCATGCCCTTCGACCTGTCTTTAGCTCCCAGGGTCTTCACCAAATGCATTGCAGTGGTGACAGCTTTCCTACGGCGCCAGAGGGTCGGGTGTACCCTTACCTGGGCGATTGGCTGATAGCAGCCCCTCCAGACAGGAGGTGGAGGCGGTCCAGAAATCTAGCCCTCAGGTTTGCTCTCAAGTCGGCCTTCTCATCAACGAGGCCAAGTCGAACTCGAGCGAAGCAGGTGATTCTGTTTATCGGGGCAGGCTCGACTCTCTTGAGCCACGGCTCCCGGTGGACAGGGCCGAGGTTCTTACCTCCTTTGCCCAATCATTTCTGGTTGGGCAATGCGCCTACCCGGACTTCCTGCGTCTCCTGGGTCTCATGGCGGCCTGCACCAGCGTGGTCCATTTGGCCGCTGGCACATCGCCCCCTTCAGTGGGGACTGGCCAGCCAGTGGTCTGGCGCTGCGATCCATTGGACCAGCTAGTGGTAGTGACCCAGGAGATGTGGAACGCTCCGATGGTGGACCGTTCCATCTCATCTGCAGGAGGGTATCCCGTTTGTCCGCCCGAGCCGACGGTCTCTCTATCGACCGATGCCTCTCTGATGGGTTGGGGTGCCCATCTGGGGAACCGGCCGCGGCCTCTGGTCCCCAGGAGTCCCATGCCACATCAACCTGCTGGAGCTCAAGCGGTCTCGCCTAGCTCTCACCGCCTTTGCTCCGTTTCTCCGGGTCAAGTGGTCCGAGTCCAGGCGGACAATACCATGACCATGTACTACCTAAACCGCCAGGCGGGGCGTGCTCCATGCTTCTATGCAAGGAAGCTCTCCGCATTTGGTCACTGCGTGCGCAGCTTGGAGGCGGATCTCCTAGCCATTCATGTGGCAGGAGCCTCCAACACCCTGGCCGATGCCCTGAGCCGGATGGGGCTGCATCTCACAGTGGTCTCTCCTGCGGAGGTAGTACAAGATCTGTTCTCTCACTGGGGCACACCTCAGGTGGATCTGTTTGCCTCCAGGGAGAGCATAGCTGAGGCTGTTTCATGCCCGCCCCCTCAGCAGGGCTCGCTGCAGGGATGCCTTCTCGAGGCTGTGGCCCGGGCCTCTTTCGCCTTTCCCCATTTCCCTTGATTCTCAGGTGCTTCTCAAGGCAAGGAGGGACAAGGTGCAGGTGATTCTGATAGCCCCAGACTGGCCCGCCAGTTCTGGTCCCAGATCTCCTCAGCCTCAGCTCCAGGCTCCGAGGCAGCTTCCAGCTCGCCCGGACCTGCTCTCAGTCAATCAGGGAAGGTGTTCCATCCGGACCTTCAATCCCTGCACCTGACTGGCCTGGTTCCTGAGCTGCCTAGAGTTCCAGGCCTTGGGTCTTTCCGACGAGGTCCTCAGTGTTGTTGAGGCGTCCCATAAGGAGTCGACCAGGAAATGCTATGCCTTCAAATGGAAGAGATTTTCCATTTGGTGTCAGAGCAGGGCTTGGACCCTTCCTCCTGTCCTTGGCAAGCATCTTGGACTATTTATGGTCCTTTCTCATCAAGGGCTTGGTCGGCGACCCTAAGGGTGCACCTGGCAGCCATCTCTGCTTACAGGCGCGGGCCGAGGCAGTCGGTGGCGCAGGAGAAGGTGGTCTGGCGCTTTTCAAGGCCTTGATCACATTTCCCTCCGGTGCGAGAACCTCCACCTCCGTGGGATTTACTGCTGGTACTGGCAAAGCTCATGGGCAAACCATTCAGAACCAATGCACAGTGTGAACTCTCTCACCTGTCATGGAAGACCGCCTTCTTGGTGGCTATCACGTCAGCCAGAAGGATGGGAGAACTCCAGGTGCTCTGCATCGAGTCTCCTACCTGGTCTTCCACAGGGACAAGGTTGTCCTGCCCCCACCGAAATTCCTTCGAAGGTGGTGTCGGAGTTTCACCTTAACCAGGTGTCTCTCGCGGTGTTCTACCCCAATCACACCTCAGAGGCCGAATACAGGCTCCATACTTTGGACCCTAGAAGGCGCTCGCTTATTATAAAGGGCGCACGGCTGAAATTGGGAGGAGTTCACCAGCTGTTTGTCACCTACGCTGAAGCGCACCTGGCAGACCTGCAGCCAAGTGGACGATAAGCAGGTGGGTCACCTCCTGCATAGATCTCTGCTATAAGTTGAGGGCATGGAGCCTCCCAGAGGAATAAGAGCTCATTCTACCGCCATACTGCTGCATCGGTGGCTGCTTCCAGGGGCGTCCCTATCCAGATATCTGCAGGGCTGCTACCTGGAAGTCAGCACACCTTCATCACCCATTACCACATCGACCTTGAGTCACGCCGGGATGCTGGTTTTGGGGCCTCGGTTCTCCAGTCTCTATTCCTAAGTAGGGGTGTCGCTTGCCTCCCTCCTCCCGGAGAACTGCTGGAGTCTGCCAGACAGTGTGGATGAACAACATATCCGTCCCTAGAAATACAGGTTACTCACCTGTAACAGGAGTTCTAGGAATGGTATATTGTTCATCCACATCTAACCTCCCGGCCGACGCACAACCTGAGCTTCCAGCGGGCAGATCTGGCGTCATGGGGCGGAGCCGAGGTTTACCACCGGGTGGGTGGGAGGAGCCAGCTTGAAGACCTTCCGGCAAGATTTAAAGCGGCAAGGATACCTGCCAGACAGTGTGGATGAACAACATATACCATTCCTAGAACTCCTGTTACAGGTGAGTAACCTGTATTTCTGCCTCAGATGGAGGTAATTTAGAAGCTGAGATTGTCATAGGTAAAACCTCGGAAGGGGGACCAGTAGGTCTTTCGGAGGTGTCCTGCCAGGTGGGGCCCATATTGCTTTAAAGCTGTCTTTAAAGCCACATTCAGATAAAAATCTTATATAGTATAATCTCTATCTGTAGTATTGTGAGTGGCCCAAGAACAGTCCAAAAGAGAATGCTCTTCTCACAAAGACTGCATTTGGGAGGATGGTGGCAATCAGTCATGACATGTCCCAGTTCCCCACATTGTCGCACTTCAGCGTGTCATAGATTCTGCTCAAGTTGTCTACTGGAACCACACTTGTAACAATGGCGTGGCTGTCCGGGATAAAGATAAAGCCCTTATCCCGTCCCCAAATAAAAGCAACTTAGGAGATGTTGAAGCCCATCCTCCGTTTGTGATAAAGTCACATTGTACCACCATCCTCCGCTCCAAAATCCTTAAGAGTCAAAATTGGTTCCAGGTTCCCTGTATTTGACACAGTTTCTCTAGCCATTAAGTAATGTCCATAATATTAACCCCTTCATTCCTAAATAGGACAGTAATTACTTTAAAAGTTTGTTTTGTTAGGAGTATGGCGAAAATGGACCCGGTAGGATCTGTTTGAAACGGGCATACTTCATCCAGAAACGATTGAGGATGTCTGGAGAATGAAAACTGATATCATAGGTAGATCTCCTTGGTGTATGAATCAAGGCATACACCTCAGAGGAGAAAAACCTAGCATCTGTTTTAATAAAACTTTCCCCACATAGAAGCGATCCAGCATATTGTCCACTGGTCCCTAAAACCGTGGCCGAACAGTAGTCGACGTTTGGCTAAGAGACAAGTTTTGGAATAGACTAGCAAAGGTGGGAGCAGTCAAGGTCGGGGTACCGGAATACTGTCAGGAGATACGTCAGGAAGAGTAACCGACACTTCTTCCATCTGGGGCAACTTTAACCAAAGGTGATTCTTCCGGTGGCCTTGTTGTGAGGAGACAATATAGGGGAAAGGAAATAGAGTCTGGTTGTGAAATAAAATGTCTGAATTAACCACCTCTGTATCTGTTGCTGCAATCAAAGATGGAATGTGCCCTGTAACAGGGTCTAAGACTAGCTCATGTGGTGTACGAAGCAGAGCTTCATCTGGGCTGTCCATATCGTGAAGGAGACCATCCACAGTTCCCCACCAATACCTCCATAACAACCCCGAACCTGGAAGCGGAGTATTGGGATCCGCAACCCACTGACCTGTCTCCGCTTGTATCCAACCGCCCGCTTTCAACGCTGCTCCGGTGCCATGTAGGATCGGTGCTGTAAGTAGCTGATAATCCCTGTTTCTTTATGTGGAACATTCAGAGATGTACTTTCCTCCGCTAGGGGCTGCTGCAAATACTTTTGCTGTAGATGCCATAGAAGGTGATGGTGAACCGTGAACCGGACGCTTCCATTTTTTCTTCTGCATGCAGCTTAGCTGCTCTATAATCCGCTTCTG
This sequence comes from Neoceratodus forsteri, assembly GCA_016271365.2. Lineage (NCBI taxonomy): Eukaryota > Metazoa > Chordata > Ceratodontiformes > Ceratodontidae > Neoceratodus > Neoceratodus forsteri. The sequence continues at coordinate 334,313,982 of CM057449.1, forward strand.
CCTGTAGTAGTAGGTCCTGTTTTGCTCGAACCACTGCATCGATATTCTTGTCTCCCACCACAGGTAAGAAACCTGCTCTGGGACCTCCTAAAGAACCTGGTATCGCCACAGAAGAGGGATTCAAATTTTCCCTATTTTTTGGACCCTCCACCCGTTTCTACTGTAGCAAGCAGCGGGCGATGGTCACAGTGCTGTCCACCCAGCGGTGCTTTCCAGCCACCATGCTCCCCGCTAAGACTTGCAGGCTCACTAGCCACAACATGTCCTCCTCCATCCAACTGAGAGATTCCTGAGACACAGCGCCACCATCTATAGAGTAGGAATTTCCCCAGTGTCCTGGCCAAATTTCCCTCATTCACTAAAAATACCACAACATTTTCATCTGGTTCAAGGTCAGTTGGCATTCATCTGTATCCCTTCCCCGGTCATGCCTGAAAACAGGCAGGATTTGTCTGTGCACTTACCCGTCAACAAAAACTAAATGAATAAAAATAAAACCAGATTCACTGAAAGGCTAGTGTAACATGGCAGCAAAGGAATTCTAAAGATGTGGCTATAGTTCACTTTCCACAGAATGTCAGTTCTTCCTGGAGACAGCTGAGTCTTCAGAATGTTTTCAAGCTAAGCTCCTCCACCACCCAGGTAGTATATCCTCCAGCTACACCCCGTGACCTCAGATCTTTCTTTCTGCTGAAAAGGGCTGGTCTCCTCCTCCACAGCTCTGTTGCTCGAGTTTTCAGGCACTTCATTTAGGTGAATCTTTGACTTTCCAAGACTGTGTTTAACATTAAAGTTGCTCCTGCATCTTCTTGCTCTGCAGTCGTAGTCGATGATGTAAAGCAAGAAACCATGATCTTCCAGGAGTCAGTTTTACCACTGATTCACACTAATGGACCTGAGCCGGGCACCAGCCAGCAGAGACTGGGTCGTGCTGCATGGTTTACCTCCGTGCCAGCCCTCAACCATCTCCAGTTCCTTTTTTCCATGCATCAGGTGCGCATCAGTGTGCATTTTACATTGCCAACCTGCCAGGAGTCAGAACTTCATGTCATTATGATAATAGCGCTCAGTTCTTTTCAGTTTTAGTGTTTAAAACTAGAGTTTATTTTGTGCCAGTTTAAAGTCACAAAAATATTTTCTGATCTTACTTGAGAGTCAGCTCTTGGAGCAGGTAACACAATTAGGACAGATGTCAGGACCCCACGGCAAACTTCTGACTAGCAGTACCAGGCAGGACTGCCCCGACATCGCCCAATGTCCCACATGGTGTAAAGGTAGGCAGTCCCTGGCATGCTCCTCAGTTCTTTTCCCGCCATTGACTCTGTGCATCGGCTCCACAGGTTGGGACTCCGCCATCTGCTCAGACACCATTTTCCTACTACTACAAGATTTATTTTTCCAAAATAAGTATCGCTGTTTCTGTTGCTTCTTCTGCATGTCATCTCCTTTCTTTGCAGCACACTAATAAGTGTGCCTGTTGGAAGAAAACCCGCTAAAAATGGCCACTCTGCCTGCCTGCTGTGCCTGGGCCGGACCATGATACAGTCCTGCCAGCACTGTCAGAGCTTCAAAAGCCGGACCTGGATCTGACACCAGAAAACCTTGCAGGCCCACTTTACCCAACTAAAGTTGGCCATGCAGTGAGACTCCACCACGGAGAGGGAATCTTCCACAAATCTCACAAGAAATCGGGAAATATTCATCTGAGAAGCCAAGAGAAAAATCTAAGAAAAGAGAGAGCGGGAAAGATCCCACTCAAGATCAAGGTCCTCAGGATTGTGCTCCACCTCTAAGAGCAGCTCCAACTCCACCAGCCAGGATTCTAGGCTCACTTTGTCAAGGCCCTGGCAGCTGCCCGGACCTCAGGGCATAAGGATCAGGGTTCAGGGTCATCTACACCCGCTCTCCAGCCTATCAAAATCAAGCCTCCTGCACCCGACAGGCCGTTCCTCAGACCCAGGTAAGAAACCTCAGCCTTCCCGGTTGGCCTCTGTATGCAGCGCCACCCCAGGACAGGAAAAAGACCTCAAGTTCCTTGGGGAGGTGGTCTTCTCATCCACCAAAAAGTCAGTTGAAAATCAGACAAACCGACGCCGGACAAGTAGTCATCTGACAACGCCTTCTAAGTCCTCATCTTGAACACCACCGATGTCGGACTTCTGACACTCCCAAAGTTCACCATACACTGGCACTGCCGGCTAGAACTCCGTCCCTCCAGTGTCACCTCCTCTTTATTTATTTAGCTTTGTTAACCAGGTAAGCACACTAGAAAGTCTAGTGCCTATTTTCAGGTGCGACCCAGTTTGAAGACCGGACCAACGTACTCTGGTGGAAGAAGGAAGAACCCGATGTACGGTCACTGAACAGGCCTACACCCGATGTCGGTAAGCTAATGTCCCGACACACTCCCTCGGTGGAGCCTCCGACGCCAGGCCAACCCAACGCCGTGTTGGCGCTGGTACTGTGCTGATGCCAGACCAGGCGCCAGATTCAAGGTCTAAATTGAGCCTTGATCAGGTCAAGGATTTATTCAGCCATCACCACCAGATATCCTCCCCAAAAGCAATGCCGGGTCCCAGAGAATCCTGATGTAGCTCATCCAGTTGGAGGAGAGTCCCCTCCATTCCGGACAAAAGGAAGACTCCTCAGCCGTTATCTGAAGAAGACCAAAGCAAAGAGCCTACCTCTTGGGAGAAACCCAAAGGTAAATCCTCTAAAAAGAGATGCCATAGAGCCTGGTCATGGAGCACAAGCTCTCCGTCTCCCCTGACAGAAGTGGACATAGAAAAGGCATTGTAGGTCTTCCTCGGACTCCTACTTGCCTTCAGACTCCTCCTACCAGACTCATCATTAGGAGATTTGTCTCCTCAGACCCAAGGACACTCCTAAATCACCCCGGATGACCCATCTTTTTATTTTTTATGTTTAAACTTAGATTTATTGATTTTAAAACAAAAGCAACAGATGCAGTTATATCCGTAGGCAGTGAATAGAATAATATCTTCAGCATTTGAAGAGACATACAGTATCAAAGACACTCCTAATGTGATACAACATAGAAGAGTTTAATCATATTACAATCTCAAAATAAAATTATCAATGCTATTGCTGCCATGAGTGGGGAAAAAGGGAAAAAAAAAGCAAAGATACTATCAACATACACCCTTTAATGGGTGAAACTTCCTCATGCCACATAGGTAAACATAAAGAAATATTGAATCCTTCTCCTATTCTAATCCACCCACTTCTTAAATCTTGGCCTATGAAGGAGTCGCTTACTATTAAATTGGCCCAAACCTCTCTATATACCGTAATTAGTTCTTTCACACAAGTCTTCGATCTTTAATTGAAATAACTCCCAGGATGAAACTGGTTTTAGACCTACACATTCCTAGCTGATCAGGACTTTGTGGACATGTACTATACAATTAAATACAGCTGCATCACAATGATTTCAGATGGTATTCCTTGTAACCATAAACAACCCCCTTTCCTTCCCTTTGATAAATTGAAGGTTCCCAACATAAATGCATTAGTATTAAAGATCCGGAGTCATATGGCCATAGGAGCATTATGCAAAAGAGATAAGTCATTCTTAAACTGGAGACCGCCCGCTTCTTTAGTTGCCCAAGTAAAAAATTTACTAGGTCCGATCTGGTCCTTCCTGTAGTCAGGTGTTATTTTCGTCTTCCTATTCGGAGTTGGGTCCTCTCTTGAGTAGTGAGCCTCTAATTTAGTGGTCAGCTTTGCCACATCATCTGGATCTGCAAATGGTATGTTTTGCCCCATATGTTATTTTCAGGCTTTTGACGGAGCAACACATGGTGGCTCCACAATTGTCACAGCTTCATTCTAACACTGCCAAATGCTTTTCTTCGTTGTCTTGTTGGGCTAAGGTCAGGGGAAAATTGGTATCGAGGCACCCTGCCACTGTGAAGGACCTTGTTTTCTGACCTCCTATAGAATGTATTCCTGCTTTTAATGGAGCTAAGGACCACCAGGCACAGCCTGTGATGGTGGTGGGCTTAATTGATGCAGGGCCTCGGGAGATAACCCTGTAGGCCCTCACTACTGTAGAAAGTCTGTCGGCCATTGTTCCACAAAGCTACAGGATCCTCCTTCAGAATCTTCGGAAACCAAGTATCCGAATATGGGACACCTGCCTCCATTCTCCAAATTTTCAGCCTACGCCTCAGGAGCTTATTCTCCTTCACTAGACCAGATGTCGTGGTAAGTGCTTTATTGTCTGTTTTGGATGCTCTGATTGCCATTTCTTCCACAGACTGAAGTTTGGTTTCAGCTACCATCAATCGGTGGTGAATTCATCCATTTTTTAATCAATGGACTAAATAGCTTTTAATAAAGTGGCGTTTATGGCTGATTTAAGTTTTAGTCTGGAGGCTCCTTTTCTCTTTCTGGGCCTGCTCAGTCTCCTTTTGTTTTACCCAGTCTCCTCCCAAGGTCGCCGCTTGGTGTGACCCAGTCTTACTTTGAGAAACAGCTGTTGCTGCAGGTTACACCATTAGGACTGAAGCCGGCAGGCACCAGGACCCCACTGAAAAACTCTAGCTAGCAGTATCCAGCGGGGACCGCCTCCGGACGTCAGGCATCACATAAAGGTGGCGTCCCCAGCATCCCCAGTTCTTTACCACTGTTGACTCGCCAGCATTGGCCTCACGGAAGCCTGCTCTACTCTTCGACGCATGAATCTTCAATTTAAGTTAAACTTTACTTCATGTCTGCTTGTCTACTCCTCCCGACGGACGCCCTCTAAGTGTGCCTCAGGCAAGCAGATACCCTTGCAGACCAACATTCTGCCTGTGTCAGGTGTCTGGGCCCAGAGCACGACTCCTAGACCTGCTCAATTTGCCAACAGTGTAATTGCAGGACCCGGATCTGCCGCTAAAGTCCCTTTCTCCTCGGAGGAGGAATTAAAAAGATGGAGAAAGACCTTCCTCCAAAGGGGTCTTCTCATAAATCTGAGAAGCACTGGGACAAGCATTGGGACTCGACAGGGCGAAATCCCCAAGTAGGGCCTCATAGAGTCCAGGACCAGCTCCAGCTCTGCCTTTTCCGATAGATCTCTTCCCGGCTCGCTCCCAGCCTCCCCGGTAAAAGTAAGGTCTTCAGGGGACTCCTCCACCTCCCTGCACTCGCCAAGACCTCTCGGCATCGGATGCCTCTAAGCCTGCTCCTTCGGACAGACACAAAAGTCTTCCTCCAAATCACGAGGTACATCTGACCGAGCGCGAGACACGGACTTCAGGTCCGTCTCCCAACCTCCTAAAGCACCTGAAAGGAAGACTTCCGAGCTGGCGTCCCTTAAGCGGATGGCGGGACTCAAGAAGGCGTCCGACCCAGCACCCGACAAACACCGGCGCTGGTGGACACGGACGTCGGGGGTCCCCTAGGCGAAGGCTACCGCGCCACCAGACGGGCAACACAGAGGACGCCGGCTTGCCCAGGGAGCAGGATCAGTGCTTCCCGGGACCCGACACCGAACCAGGCGACAGGCCCACACCGACGCCAGGTCCTCTTGTCAGGTATGAACATCCAGGAGGTGAAGGATTTGTTCTCCTTCTGGTGGGAAACCATCAAGAAGACGTGGTTCCTTCTAAACCTCAACCTCCTCCCACCTCCTCCTAGGGGTGCGAGGTGACAGACTCTGGACCCCAAGGAGCCAACTCCCTCCTCTGGGCCGATTGAGAGACAGGAAACGCTCATCACGCTCTCCCTCAGGGTCCCGGAGCCGAAGCGACCCAGGGGCAGATGTCGATCATTGGGAGATGACTCCAGACCGATACGTCCGACCTCTCCGGGTCTCCATCTCCTTTCAGTCCCCATCACCAGACCCACGGACTTTCCAAGGTCGCCTCAGACGATCCCTCCTTTTGGAAATCATGAGGCACATCCAGGACAAAATGGGATGGGAGACTGAAGAGCTAGACCCCAAGAGACAACGCCTTGCCCGTTACATCAGGCAGAAAGACCCAAGACTGTGGTGGTCCCACTGTTGGTGGACCTCTATGGACATCACCAAGGCAGCTTGGAAATGTCCGCATTCCACACCAGCTGTTCCAAAGAAGGCTGACTACCTTTACAGGGCTCCTACGGAGGACCAGTATTTGGCGAGCAACCCTGGCCGACTCCCTGGTCATTACTGCATCTCATGACAGGTCCCAGCGGCCTCAACATTTGAGCACTCAGCCTCGGACCAGGAATCTAAGCAGTTAGATTCCATGGAAAGACGTGTGTGTGCGGCTGCTACATGCTCTGTTAGGTCTTTGAACTATCTGGCGACATGGTGCAATTTCAGAACGCCTCTGGGATCAGGGCCAAGAGCTTCTTAAAGATCTACCAGATGGTGAAAAGAAGGAGGAGCTGCTAAACCTCCTCCAAACTGGGTCTGACGTGGGGACCCAGGTTCTTCAAGCTGCTTACAACTCAGCTGACTCGGCAGGCCGGGAGCAGCCAGCTGCTTGTCTCTGGAGACACTTGTGGCTGAGGGTCTCTGGATTTACCCCGACATCCAGAGGAATCTCCTGGACGTCCCTTATAATGGAGCGGTCCTCTTTGGTGAGGAGTCTGAGAAGATCATCACCAAATTGCAGGACGTTAGGAAGGCAGTCAGGACTGTACAAACCATGTACAGACCAAAATCTGGTTCCTTCGTAGGAACCAGAATCGATTTTGCGGCCCGCCAACAAAGCAACAGCCACGTTCGGCCAGCAACCCAGCTGCAATTTTGGCTGTAAGAATCAAGCCAATGCCCCTCGGGCCAGGGTCTGAAACATTCAAAAGCAGCCCAGCCAGCGGAGCCAACACTACCACAACATCACTCCTTCCAGCCCCGCCCCTCCTCTGGATCCAAGTGTCGAGAAGGTCGGGGTCGCATCTCTCATCACCTTTCAGGATGGCAGAGGATCACCTCCGACCGTTGGTGTTGCAGTTGGTCGAACGAGGTCACTCTATAAAGTTCTCGATCATCTGCCAGCCAGACCTCCCTGCTCTCCGTTACTCGGATCAGCATGCTCTGCTTATTCAGCAAGAGATCTTGGCCTTCCTCTCCTACACAAGGACATGTTCCACTGAACCAGAGAGGAAATGGTTACTATTCCCACTTCTTCCTGGTTCCAAAGAAATCGGAGATTTGCTCCGCGATTTTTGGATCTCAGCGATCTCAACAACTTTGTGCTGTACAAGCATTTCTGCATGGTGACCCTGCGGGTCTCATTCCCATGCTCAAAGAGGTGCATGGCTGGCGTCGCTGGATATGCAGGATGCTTACCTACATCTTCCGATAGCTCGAGTTGCACCCGCAGATTTCTGCACTTGAGTTTCTGGGATGCCACTACCAGTTTGAGCCCTCCCCTTCAGACTGTTTCGGCACCTCGGGTGTTCACGAAATGTATGGCAGTCGTGGCAGCAGCACTCAGGAGAGGGGGTCACTCGTGTTTCTGTACCTAGATTATTGGCTCCTCATGGCACCCTCACGGGATGCCCTGATGTCCAATACAAGATACCTGTTCCCTCCTCCTATCACTGGACATCACCATCAATCAGGAGAGTCGTGCTGTGTTCCGTCCTCGGAACTTGCACTTTATAGGGCGGTTCTGGACACAATTCAGGAAGGGCATACCTTCCCAGGACAGGCGGAATGCATCAGATCCCTCATAAGGGACATAAAGGAAAAGAAGACGTTACCAGCCTGCACCATCCTTTGCCTGCTTGGACACATGGCAGCTGCCATTGCGATGGTTCCCCTAGCTTGACTCCATATGCTGGTTCCCCAATGGATGCTGAGAGCACAATGGGACCAAAAGCAGTATCATCTGCAGCATCCAGTCCGGATCACGAATACAGTCATCTGAGACTGGCATTGGTGGCTCAGCCCAGACCACCTCTCAACGGAGTCCCCTTCACTGCGCCACCTCCTTCAGCTTATTTCTCCACGGACGCCTCGGGTCCGGATGGGAGCTTACCTCAGTGGGGTCAGGACTCAAGGCTCCTGGATGTCTCTTGAGTCCCATCTTCACATAAATATTCTGGAGATGAGAGCCATTTTATGTGCCTACAGGCATTCCAGACAGAGATTCCATGGTACTCTTTGGGTTCAAACAGACAATACATGAGTGATGTACTATCTCAACAAACAAGGAGGCACTCATTCCTACCCCTTTGCAGTGAGGCTCAGAGGGTTTGGAATTGGGTATTGCAACACGGCGCACGCATTATTGCTGTACATGTTTCCAGTGTAGACAACACTATCGCGGACAGCCTAAGCCGATCACAGGCCAGGTTCCACTAATGGGAACTGCTTCAGGAAGTCGCAGAGGACCTGTTTCACAGATGGGAGACACCAGAATTAGACCTCTTTGCGTCCCATTCAACATAAAACTGCCCAATTTCTGCTCTCTAGATCCAGGGCCTGGTGTTTTCTGGCGAGAGCAGCTTGTTCCTCTCTTGGATGGGCAGGTTCCTCTCGCTTTCCCGCCCTTTCCTTTGATCCAGAGAGTTCTATTGAAGCTCCGTCAAGAACAAGTATGCCTTATTCTAGTAACACCCTTTGGCCCAGGCAGATTTGGTTCCTCTCTCTTACATCAGCTGGCCCAGGAACCTTGGTGCCTCTGCTATTTTGCTCTCACCTTCTGTCCCAGGAGGCAGGCTCCTTGGTCCATCCGGATCTTCGGTCTCTGAACCTGCATGCCTGGCTGCTAAGGACATTGCAGTCCTGAGAAGTTGCGGATGTTCTGGTGGCAGCCAGGAAACCCTCTACTCCACGCTACTTACGCCCTGAAGTGGCATAAATTTTGTATTTGGGCTCAGGCCCAGCATTGACCCCATGGGTGTTCTGTAAGGTCTGTTTTAGACTACCTCCTATCCTCTATGAGGCAGGACTCGCCTATTTCTCCATTAAGGTCCATCTATGCTGTTTCAGCTGCATCATTCTCTGATAGGTCACAGGTCTCTAGCTCAACTAGAGGCTTCTCCAGCTTTTGCACGGCATCCTGCATTTGAGACCTCTCATCAAAGACCCGGTTCCACCTTGGGATCTTCCTTTTGTTCTAGAGGCAGCTTACGCTGCCTCCTTTGAACAAGCCATGGATTGCGAGCTGCATCTCCTTGCTTGGAAGATGCTCCTTCTAGTTGCTGTTACTTCTCCCAGAAGAGTTTCTGTGCTTCATGCACTCATGTGCAAGGATCCTTATTTGTTTTTCACAAGGACAGGGTGTTCTTAAGAACAAATCCTAAGTTCCTTCCCAAGGTGGTCTCGGCTGTCACACTCAACCAGGATATAGACCTACCGGTGTATTACCCGAATCACGGTAACGGGGAAGCCCTGTTGCACACTTTGGATGTGCATAGGTGCCTCAGATATTATCTGACCAGAACCAAAGCCCATCGTACATCGGACCAGCTCTTTGTTTCCTATGCACAGAGGATGATCAGTGCTCCTGTTTCTAAACAGTCGCTTTCTAGATGGCTGGCTGGTAAAGTGCATTATGTTTTGTTGTCAGAGCGCAAAAAGCCTACCAGGACCAGTGAAGGGTCATTCTACTAGAGGGTACTACCTCCTTCACCTGTGCTTAAGAATGTCTCTCACTTGACCATCTGTGCAGCAGTGACCTGTGACACTGTACACACATTCATCAGGCACTACAGTTTGGATATTGCCTCTAGGCGCAGAGCTGGTTTCGCTTGGTGGTCCTTCAGGACTTTTGTCCTGAAGCTTGGAGCATTCCTCCATACTCCTCCCGATAACAACTTGGTCCCTTACTGCTTGGGAATCAGTCCTAATGGTGTAACCTGCTGCAAGAGCTGTTTCTCAAAGTAAGATAGTTTCCCTCCCACCTTCCCCTCTGGAGGTTGAGTCTTCTGACCTAGTTTTAGGCTACAGCGCCCTTTGACGCCTTTTTTCTAACCTTCCTTGAAGCGGATCCTCGGTCTCCCTTCAGATATCACACTTGAGCTGGGAGTCTTCAGGGAGAACTGTGGATGCTGGGGACTGCCCCTTTATGTGATGCCTTACATCGGGAGGGGCAGATGTTGGGGTGGTCCCCGCTGGATACTGCTAGCTAGAATTTTTCCGTGGGTCCTGGCACCTGCCGGCTTCAGCCCTAATGGTGTAACCTGCTGCAAGAGCTGTTCTCAAGATCTACTGTTACGGTAAGTTCTTGCGGACTGTACTTTCCCCATTGTGTTTTTGTTCCACTCATTAACCAACAACTAGGTCTCTTAGAGGGCCAAGCAATAAGCATCTTGACCCACCAGAAAACTGCTGTTCATGCCCTCATAAGGGCTGCACTTACCCTGGATAACAATATATTAGCAGGAGAGGCATACTAATACCTTGAACGAATCCACCCAGCTTCCAGTGTCAGTCTACCCTTTACCTATGATCTGCAGAACCCCACAGAACAGTTCCCAGCAATTCTTCTCTAGTATTTTTCTGTGCTCTACTCCACAATGTGAGTTGGCTGGCTACCACGCTTCCAAATCTTGACTGAGCTATACACAACTCCCTGAATACTGTCCTAACAAACATCAACATCCCCCCCACCCTAGGGTAACCTCCCTACACTGAATTCAAGTAAAAGTTTAGATGCAGCCTTGCCACTCTGAGTATTTGTCATTGTTGGCTGCTCTCATCCACAGTCAGGTAGTGATCATGATGCTGGCAGCCCCACATTTCAGATCTCACAGTGATCTGCTCAACGTCCTCCTTCCTGTCTTCAACTAACTTAAATATAGCTGTACCCTGCTGGAATGGCCTCTTCAGTCCCTCCGTGGCATTCATTCATTCTCAGCTGCTCCCCACACCACAGAATGGTGAGCTACTGCCCTTCCACATCATGAATGTGGTTAGTACAGTTTCCGTATTATTTTACGTATTAATAATAAACATGAACTTCTGGTAAGCCAGGCTGATAGCAGCATAGGCACAAGCGGAAAAGTAGGCTTTCCTACCCATATAGATCTAGCCACCTATGATTATGCACTGTTAAATGACGTGTATAATGATGCACACACTAATAATGCCTAATCAAAGGTGGCACTCCTAGTTGCTGTTACTTCTGCCAGAAGAATTTCTGAGCTTCATGCACTAATGTGCAAGGATCCGATTTGGTTTTCCAAGGACAGGGTGTCCTTAGAACAAATCCTAAGATCTTACTTTGAGAAACAGCTCTTGCAGCAGGTTACACTATTAGGACTGAAGCTGGCAGGCACCAGGCCCCCATGGACATTTTCTAGCTAGCAGTATCTAGCGGGGACCGCCCTCTGATGTTGCTCTGCCCCAATGTCCAGGCATCATATAAAAGAGGCGGTCCCCAGAATCTAGTTCTTTTCCTGCTGCTCGAGCTCGCCAGCATCGGCCTCATGGACACCTCATTAGCGAACAACGACTTGAACTTCTTCAGCAAACTTTGCTTTGCTAAATGTCGGCATCTCCTACTCCTTCCCTCCTCAAACTTAGCTCGCGGCAAACAGATCACTTTCAAGGATCTCCACACGGCCTGTCTGTGGTGCCTAGGCCTGAACACGACACCAAGGCCTGCTCTGTTTGCCAGCAGTTTAACAGTCGCACAGGATCCACTGTCAAAAGGCACCCAGGGTTCCTATTAGAAGAAAAATTAAAACGATGGAAAAGACCCTGCCTCCAGAGGCAAGTCAGTCTCCAGGTCCGATAAACATCGGGAGAAGGCCATGTCCAGATCCCTGAACCGGGCCTTGGACTCGCGCACCAGCTCTGGCTCCACACGCTCAGACCGCTCTTCTTCCAGAGCTCACTCAGCCTCCACCGTTAAGGTCACGTCATCGGGTGGTTCTTTGGCTTCTCTTCACCCGCTGAAGACCTCAGGACCGGATCCATCTCCCTCGCCCTCCGGGCCTCAGGGAAGTCTTCTCAGCCATCATAGGTCTAAGTCCTCCTCAAGTCAGTCACTACTTCTTCGACAGACGCCGGAACCTGACGCCAGATCGGTCTCCCAGGGGACCCGATCCCTCCCAGGAAGACCATGGACCTGACGCCGGAGCCTGCCGGCTGCCGATCCTTCACCAGCCAAACGCCCGACAGACTGGACATCCCTCAGGTACCCTACGCCGGTCAAGTGACCTTCGGAGCCGACTGACCGCCCTCCCTTCACCAGTCGATACGGTCACGGGGGTTCAACAGAGGAGAATTTGACGTTGCCTGACGACCAGGCAGGCAACACGGAAGATGCCGGCTTCCTCGGAGCCTTGCACAAACCGTAATGACCCCGGACCCGACGCCTGACACTGGTGACAGGCCAAACTCTGACACCTGGCCCGTCATCCGCATGAACATACAGGAAGTTAAAGATCTCTTCACCTTTTGGTGGGACACTGTCAAGAAGGATGTGGTCCCAGTAAAGCCTCATCCTCCCAGAGTCCAGATGGCAGACCCCGACCCCAAGGAGCCTGCACCACCTCCTGGGGTAGATCCAGAGAAAGGAGAAGGCCCCTTCACGGTCTCCCTCAGGGTCCCCAGCCCTAAGCGACCCTAGCGGAGGAAGGTCCACTGCAGGGGAGCGACTCAAGACCAGACTCATCTTATAGCCTCCAGGTCTCCTTCTCCCATCAGTCTCCCATCACCAGACCCACAAGACCTCCCCAGGTCACCTCCGGATTTTCCTCCTTTGCTGAAATCAGTCAGCACATCCAGGAGAATATGGAATGGGAGACAGAAGATCTAGACCCTGAACGACAGCGCCTAGCCAGATATTTTCGGCAGAAAGACCCCTAAGCCTGTGGTGGTGCCACCCTTGGTGGATACTTTTTCGGACATCACCAAGGCCGCTGTGGAAGCCTGCATTCCACTCCTGCTGTGCAAGAAGGCTGGACCGCCTGTACAGGGCTCCTTTGGTGGACCCATACTTGGCGCACTCAACCCCTGACTGATGCACTGGTCATCACAGCCTCACACGACCAGTCTCAGTGGCCACAGCATCTGAGGACCCAGGCACCGGACCAGAAGTCCAAGCAATTGGATTCACTGGGAGGCAGTGTATGTGTCCGCTACTTGCTTCCTCAGGTCTCTGAACTACCTAACACACATGGTTCAGTTTCAGGATGCCCTATGGGAACAGGGCCAGGGCCTGGTCAAAGTCCTTCTGGATGACGAGCAGGAGGAGGAACTTTTAAACCTTCTTCACACAGGGTCAGACGAGGGGACCCCAAGTTTTGAGAGCCACCTATGACTCGGGCTGACTCTGCCAGGGAGCAGCCTCGGACATCTGTCTCCGGAGACACTCATGGCTTCATGGCTCGATTTACTCCAGACGTCCAGAAAATTATCCTGGACGTCCCCTACAATGGAGATGTCCTGTTTAGTGAAGAATCCAAAGGTAATCACCAAGTTACAGGAAGCGGAAGGCGGTGAGGACTGTACATTCGTGTACAGGCCCAAGACTGCTTCTTTTAGGAACCAGAATCGCTCGTGGCCGGCAAGAAAGGCAACAGCCACGTCGCCAGCAACAAAGGGCAACTTCAATCGCAAGGCTCAGTCTAAGTCTTCCCCAGGCCAAGGTCAGAGATGCACTAAACCCACCCAGCTCGCGGAAGCAACGCCACCACAGCATGACTCCTTCCTGCCCCGCCTCCTCTGGATCAATGGAAGAAAGGTCGGGGTCACATCTCGCCACCTTGCAGAGTGGTAGACAATAACTGTCGACCGTGGGTTCTACAGTGGTAGAGAGAGGACACTCTCTAGAATTCTCGACCACCGCTAAGACCACCCCTGCCTTCCCGTTACTCGGGTCAATGCGCCCTGCTTCGTTCAGCAGGAGGTGCTAACGCTTCTGGACAAAGAGGCCATAGAGCACGTACCACGGAACTAGAGAGGCACAGGATATTATTCCCACTTCTTTCTGGTTCCCAGAAAGATGGGACCTCCGTCGATCCTGGACCTCACGACCTCAATGCTTAGGTGCTATACAAGCGCTTCCGCATGGTGACTCTTCCAGGGCTAATTCCCATGCTCAAGCAGAGCCTTCTTAGCATCACTGGACATGCAGGATGCCTACCTGCATATTCGATGGCTGGTGGCACAGAAAGTTCTTGCTTTGAGTTTCTGGTGCGCCATTATCAGTTCGAGCCCTCCCCTTCGGGCTGTCCTCGGCTCCTTGGTATTCACTGAGGCGCATGGCAGTCATGGCGGCAGCTCTCAGGAGACATGGTCACTGTGTTCCCCTACCTGGATGACTGGCTCCTTATGGCCCCTCTCAGGAGGCCCTGATGTCCACGATTTATTATATCGTTCCCTCTTCTATAGTTGGGCATCACCATCATTCGGAGAAGTCATGCCTGGTCCCATCTCAGACACTACAGCTCATAGGCGCAGTCCTGGATACCGTCCAGGGAAAGCTTTTGCCCCAGGACAGAGCAGAGCATATCAAATCCCTTATAGGGGATATCTTGGTGAGGAAGACCATTCCGGCAAGATTGGTCCTTTGCCTGCTTGGACACATGGCTGTAGCCATTGCAACAGTCTCTTTAGCCCGTCTCCACATGCGGGTGACTCAGTGGATGTTACGGGTGCAGTGGGATCAAAAGCAAGACCATCTGCAGCATCTAATCTGGATCACGAAGGCCATCATCCGGGATTGGCAAGGTGGCTCGTCCCAGAACACCTTCGATGGGAGTCCCCTTCGTTGCGCCGTCTCGGTCGTGATGTTCTCCATGGATGCTTCGGGGTCGGTTGGGGAGCACACCTCAACGGTTTCAGGTCTTAGGGCTTGTGGACGACCCAGGAATCTCACCTTCACATAAACATTTTGGAGATGAGAGCAGTCCTATATGCCTTGCAGGCCTTCAATCGAAGATTCCACGGCTACTCTTGTGCTGCAAACAGACAGTACTGCGGTGATGTACTACATCAACAAACAAGGAGGGAGGCCATGAGGGTGCGGGATTGGGTACTTCAACACGGAGGTTGAGTCTTCTGACCTAGTTTCTAGGCTACAGCATCTTTGACACCATCTTATTACAAACCTTCCTTTAGAAGTGGATCCCGGTCTCCCTTCAGATGTCACCTTTGGGCTGGGAGTCTCTGGCGGAGAACTGGGGATGGTGGGGACCGCCCCTTTTTGTGATGCCTGATGTTGGGAGGGGCCGACATCAGGGGCGGTCCCCACTGGATACTGCTAGTTAGAATTTTTCCGTAGGGTCCTGGTGCCTGCAGGCTTCAGTCCTAATAGTGTAACCTGCTGCAAGAGCTGTTCTCAAAGATCTAGTGATATGGTAAGTTCTAGGGACATGGATATGTTGTTCATCCACACTTATTGGCAGGTTCCTTGCGCTTTAAATCTTGCGGAAGGTCTTCAAGCTGGCTCCTCCCACCCACCCGGTGGTAAAACTCGCTCCGCCCCATGATGCCAGATCTTCCTTACCGCTTGGAAGCTCAGGTTCCCTCCTTAACGCTCTGCATATAAGACTGGTTCCTAATTCTTGAATTTTGAAATCAAAGTTTTTGCAAAAAGACTTCAGTCTTCTCTCCCTGCAGCGGCTCGCGATGGACAAATCGACTCCCGGTTTCGGAGATGCCCGCGGGCAGAAGATGTCTCGGACGGATCCGCACTCCACGCGCGTCTACTGCTTAGGCCTTGAGCGCGACCCGCGGGCTTGCGACCTGTGCTCTTCTTTTTCGGCCTCGTCCTGAAGACCCGTGCTGCTCGTTTACAGCTGGGGCGTCCCGAGAAAAGATTTCCTCCGGTTAAGTCTAAAGAGGCCCAGTTGGCGGTGTCAGCGACTGTGGCTCGACCAATCAGCTCGAGCAGATGATGCGCCCTCAAAGAGGAGGCGTGGCCGCTTCTACCTCGACTGCGGCATTTGTCCCGCTCTTCTTGGTGCCTCGTGTTGGCTTCTTTTAAGGAGCTTTGTCTGACCCTCTCGGCCGAAAGGTGAGGGTCCAACTTCTTCTGGACCTTTTCTCGGTCCAAAAGAGCAAAAGTAAGTCTCACCATCGGCTCTTGGGAAGTAGGGAAAGATCTCCCTCCCCGGTTGTGGAGCAGTCGACTTGGTCGACCCTCGGCTCCGGCCACTGGCTTCACGGTGTCCCGTCAGGCCAGTTGACCGAGACTCCATCGGCCTGTCGAGATTTTCTCGACCGTTGGATGAGTTGACCGGCTGGAGAAGCTGAGAATCCCTCTCCCGAGTTCCCCGGTGGGGAGTTGAGGGTCCCGTCCGGCTCGTCTGTGCATCCAGTTCCGAGTCTTGATTGGAATCGTCCCGAGTTGAGGAGTACCGATTCCGACACCTCCCGCAGCGTCCTCGGCCTAGCGAGGTTCTTAGTCTCGGACGTCTTCGGCAGTCCAGCCGATCCCGCCCGTCATAGGCGGTCTGGTCGGCACGCGCTGCAAGCTGCACCGCCGCTCTTCCTCTTCCTCCTCCTCGGACGAGGGAGACTTCGCACAAGTTAGGCCGGAGGTATGAGGAACTCATGGCAACAGTTTTTCTGACCCGAGAATAAGCCGACCAGTCGTCTTCCCGGCCATTAAGTGGCTGTCACTGGGCTGACGAAACAACCCCTCGTTGTAGCCGAGGAGCCTGTTCCCAGGCCGGTTGTTCGCCAATTCCAGCTGCCCCACTCTATTCCGGTGGAACCTCCGCCTCCACAGCTGTTATTTGGGGCTCCGACCAAAATTCTCGGTCGGCTCAGGGACTGCCCCATAGGCTGTCTGTCACCCTCACTCCCGATAAACCTCGGCAGGTGGAGGGTGGCTCAGGCCCGAGGCAGCTCTTTGAGGACTCTTCCGAGTCTGAGGATGATTCCTCCCTTTCTCCAAGTGAATGGACTTGGAGTCCTCGAGGACAGTCAGTGGGCGATAGCCCTTCGTCCTTCCTAGGATTGTTTCGCTCATTTGAGTCCACCGGGATGAAGCTCGAACCCGTTCTCTGACAGGCCAGGTATCCTCACGGAGATTCTGGACCGGAGTTCTCCCCAGGAGGCCTTTCGGTGGCGAGGCCATAGTGGGTCCGGCCTTGGAGCTTTGGCAGCGCCTGCTTCCTGCCCTGTGCCTTCGGCCAGGATGGCCAGGAAGTATGTGGTCCCTTCCGGTTCCCTGTCCGGTTTTGAACACCCTCTGCTGAGGGTTGGATTTACCGACAGCGTTTTCCGGCGCCGAGCATGAGGATGTGGACAAACCTCCGACAGGAATCCAAGAAATTGGATTATGCCGGCGAAAAGTCTATGCGCGTCCTCTCTCGGCTTCGTCAGGCCAGTTCGGCGTTCCTCATGGCACATTTTTCTCATGCCCTGTTGGGCTCCTGGATGAGGTCGTCCCTCATCTTCCCGCGGATCTGCAGACTACGGTCAGGCAGGTGCGGGACCAGGGCAGGGCAGTGGCCAAACAGCAGCTCCAGACTGCTTTAGACATTGGGACTCATGTGCCAGGTCTGTGGCGGCCGCAGTGGCCATGCGTCGTCGGGCTTGGCTGGAGGATATCCACCTTTACTGAAACCCAGCACAAGTTGGCAGATGTTCCTTTTGGGACTGACCTCTTCGGCCCTGGGGTGGAAGGTCACCTGAGGATCGAGAAGTCCAGTGCTACCCTGGACCTCGGCCCTTCCGCCAGAAGGACAAGGCCGCAAGCCACAGCCTAAGCCCTTCGTCCTTCTGCGCCCCGCGCGCCCGCCCAGCAACGTCAGGGGCCAGCAGGCTCGGCTTGGCATCCCAAACCAGCTCGTCGGCTTCCTCCAACAGGAAGCAGGGAGTAAGGCCCAGGAGGTCCCTCGGCGGTCCTTACTCCAGCCTGCCCAGTGACGGGCTGAGGGTGTCAGCCCATCCCCGTCACCTCACCCCCTGGTTCTACCCATGGGGGACGGCTCCAACACTTCCTTTCCGCCTGGTCCGTTATTACCACGGGACAGGTGGGTACTGGAAGGTGGTGGAAAGGCCTGCCTCTAGAATTGAGCAGGCCCCGCCCTTCCAGAGCCGTTGCACCTCGGGGCCTCGGGGTCCCTAGCCTCACTGTCGGCTCGTTGAGCCGATATCGCCTCCTCCTCCAAAAGGAGGTGATCAGGAGGTAGTGGACCCCCTCAGGCCCGGGTTTGTGTCCAGGTACTTCCTGGTTCCGAACGGATGGGGGCTGCCCCATTCTCGATCTACACGACCTGAACAAGTTCCTAAGGTCTCGAACCTTCAGGATGGTCACTCTGGCGCAGATAATACCATCTCTGGAACACGGCGTGTGGTTCTGTCTCTGGACCTGCAGGACGCGTTCTTTCACGTCCCTATCCGTCCGCGACATCGGAGATTCCTTCGCTTCGAGCGGAGGGATCCTCTTCAGTTCGAGCCATGCCCTTCGGCCTGTCTTTAGCTCCCAGGGTCTTCCACCAAATGCATTGCAGTGGTGACAGCTTTCCATGGCGGCCGAGGGTCCGGGTGTACCCTTACCTGGACGATTGGCTGATAGCGGCCCCTCCAGACAGGGAGGTGGAGCGGTCCAGAAATCTGGCCTCCAGGTTTGCTCTACGTTGGCCTTCTCATCAGTGAGGCCAAGTCGAACTCGAGCGAGCAGGTGATTCTGTTTATCGGGCAGAGCTCAACTCTCTTGAGCCAGAGCACGGCTCCCGTGGACAGGGCGAGTTCTTACCTCCTTTACCCAATCATTTCTGGTTGGGCAGTGCGCCCCTGCCGGGACTTCCTCGCTGCCTCCTGGGTCTCATGGCGGCCTGCACCGCGTGGTCCGTTAAGGCTGGCGCATGTGCCCCTTCAGTGGGGACTGGCCAGCCAGTGGTCACAATGCTGCGATCCATTGGACCAGCTAGAGGTAGTGACCCAGGGAAATGGAACGCTCTCCGATGGTGGACCGCTCCATCTCATCTGCAGGAGGGTATCCCGCTTGTGCGCCGGTGCCGAGGCTCTCCATCGACCGATGCCTCTCTGGATGGGCTGGGGTGCCCATCTGGGGAACACCAGCCGCAGGCCTCTGGTCCCCGCAGGAGTCCCTGCACATCAACCTGCTGGAGCTCCAAGCGGTCCGCCTAGCTCTCACCGCCTTTGCTCCGCTTCTTGGGGTCAAGTGGTCCGAGTCCAGGCGGACAATACCACCGACCATGTACTACCTAAACCGCCAGGGCGGGACGCCTCCATGCTTCTATGAAGGAAGCCTCCGCATTTGGTCACTGCGTCGCAGCCTGGAGGCAGATCTCCTAGCCATTCATGTGGCAGGGCCTCCAACACTCGGCCGATGCCCTGAGCCGGATAGGGGCTGCATCTCACGAGTGGTCTCTCCTGCCGAGGTAGTACAAGATCTGTTCTCCCACTGGGCACACCTCAGGTGGATCTGTTTGCTTCAGGAGAATGCGAAGCTGAGGCTGTTTCATGCCCGCCCTCCTCAGCAGGGCTCGCTGCAGGGGATGCCTTCGAGGCTGTGGACCCTGGCCTCTTTCGCCTTTTCCCATTTCCCTTGATTCACAAGGTGCTTCTCAAGGCAAGGAGGACAAGGCGCAGGTGATTCTGATAGCCCCAGACTGGCCCCGCCAGTTCTGGCACCAGATCTCCTCAGCCTCAGCTCCAGGCTCCGAGGCAGCTTCCAGCTCACGGACCTGCTCTCAGTCAATCAGGGGAAGGTGTTCCATCCGGACCTTCAATCCCTGTACCTGACGGCCTGGTTCCTGAGCTGCCAGAGTTCCAGGCCTTGGGTCTTTTCCAACGAGGTCCTCAATGTTGTTGAGGCGTCCTGTAAGAAGTGGACCAGGAAATGCTATGCCTTCAAATGGAAGAGATTTTCCATTTGGTGTCAGGGCGAGGGCTTGGACCCTTCCTCCTGTTCTTGGCAAGCATTTTGGACTATTTATGAGTCCCTTTCTAGTCAAGGGCTTAGGCTCGACGACTCTAAAGGTGCACCTGGCAGCCATCTCTGCCTACTGGCCGGGCTGGGGAGCAGTCGGAGGCGCAGGAGAAGGTGGTCTGGCGCTTTTCAAAGGCCTTGATCAAATTTCCTCCGGTGCGAGAACCTCCACCTCCGTGGATTTACTGCTGGTACTGGCAAAGCTCATGGGCAAGCATTCGAACCAATGCACAGGTGTGAACTCTCTCACCTGTCTGAAGACGCTTCTTGGTGGCTATCACGTCAGCCAGAAAGATGGAGAACTCCAGGCGCTCTGCATTGAGTCTCCTTACCTGGTCTTCCACAGGGACAAGGTTGTCCTGCTTCCACCGAAATTCCTTCTGAAGGTGGTGTCGAGTTTCACCTTAACCAGGTGTTGACTCTACTGTTCTACCCCAATCACACCTCGGAGGCCGAATACAGGCTCCATACTTTGGACCCTAGAAGGCGCGCTTATTATAAGGGCGTGACGGCTGAAATTGGGAGAGGTTCACCAGCTGTTTGTCACCCACGCTGAAGCCGCATCTGGCAGACCTGCAGCCAAGCGGATGATAGGCAGGTGGGTCACCTCCTGCATAGATCTCTATAAGTTGCGGGCGTGGAGCCTCCCAGAGGATAAAAGCTCATTCTACTCGTCATACTGCTGCATCGGTGGCTGCTTCCAGGGCGTCCCTATCCAGAAATCTGCAGGGCTGCTACCTGGAAGTCAGCACACCTTTATACCCATTACCACATCGACCTTGAGTCACACTGGGATGCTGGTTTTGGGGCCTCAGTTCTCCAGTCTTTATTCCCTAAGTAGGGGTGTTTGCCGCCTCCCTCCTCCCGGAGAACTGCTGGGAGTCTGCCAATAAGTGTGGATGAACAACATATCCATGTCCCTAGAATACAGGTTACTCACCTGTAACAGGAGTTCTAGGAATGGTATATGTTGTTCATCCACATGACCCACCCGACCTCCTGGCTCGGACGCTACTACCTGAGCTTCCAGCGGGGCCAGATCTGGCGTCATGGGGCGGAGCCGAGAGTTTTACCACCGGGTGGGTGGGAGGAGCCAGCTTGAAGACCTTCCGCGCAAGATTTAAAAGGCAGGAACCTGCCAATAAGTGTGGATGAACAACATATACCATTCCTAGAACTCCTGTTACAGGTGAGTAACCTGTATTTCTTACGTAACTGTACTTCTGGGGCGTGACATGTTGTTCATCCACACTTCTTGGCATGTCCATTTCCCTTTAAATCTTGCCGGAAGTCTTCAAGATGGCTCCTCCCACCCACCTGGGTGGTAAATACTTACAGCTCCGTCCCATGATGCCAGATCTTCCTTTCTGCTGGAAGATACAGGTTCCTCGTGCTCTTGCAGCATTTCATAGGCCCTGGATTCAAAGATTTGTTTTTGCGAAACTTACTTTAAAACTAGTTTGAGTTAACGATTCTGATTTTACTGCATTGGACATGGAGGAAAAGTCTTCCCAGATTTCGCCAGTGCCCCTCAGCGGCCAACAGATCTCACGACTGATCCCCACCTAACGTCGTTTATTGCCTAGGTGTCTGACATGACACCTCGTCATGCATTTTTGCCTGGCCTTCCATCCGAACATCCTGGATGACCACTTGGCACGTTTAAAGCTGGGGAGACTGGAGAAAAGGAACCGCTGGTGAAATCGAAGGAGGCGAGGTGGGCGGTTTCGTGGCTGCAGGATCCGCGGACAGCTGGAACAAATTAAGGCATTTGAGGAGGAAGCAGCTCAAGCTTGGCCAGTCAAAGCTTTTTGTTCCACTGAACCTTAGGCTCCACCTTTTTGGGCTCCTTCAGGGAGTTGTGCCAGTCTCTTCCCACCAGGGTGTGGTGCCCTTGGGCTCGCACTCCTCCCACCCTCGGAAGAGAAATAAGGACCCTGGTCTTCGTCCAAGTGAAGACATTCTTGGGACCGAGAAGGTCCGAGTTCAGGAACAGGCGGTCTCGACTTTGGTCGAGATCGCATCCTCGACTGCCGGGCTTCACAGATCTTCCGTCTGGCCAGGGGACGAGGAAGTGGCCGATGAGGCGGAGATTACTCTCGACCCAATCGACCCTCTGGCGCCGACCCTGGTCGGCGACTCTTTGGAAAGGATTGTGGTCCTTGTCTTTCCTGATGAGGAGGCCCAGCCTGCTGGCGCCCCATTCAGGATCCGGTCGGGACCCTCAGTTTTCACCGACCCGGTGTCTCGATCAACGGGTTGGCCCCCAATCTCGGTCGAGGTCCAACCCTCGACCCATCGGCCGAGGAAACCTAAACATTCAAAAAGAGGTGCCACAGGTCTTCATCCTCCTCAGGCGAGGAGAGGCTCAGGAAACTCCGTTGATGCTATGAGGACCTTATATAGCAACAACTGGTTTTGTCTGGTGAAGTCGGCTCCACCATCTTTCCGATATCACTTGGCTTCCACCTCCTAAGCCCGGCCGACCTCCCAGAACGAAGCCGGTTCCCCACCCGTGTAGGGCGGCAGCGCGTCCCAGTTCGGTCTCCCTCAGTCTCTCTACCAATTCTGGTGGAACCACCGCCTAAGCAACCTAAGGAGGGCTCCCTCGAAGAGGACAACAGACACCGGGCTTCCCGGTTTCTGTCGATAACAGTTGCTCCTGATCACCTCGTGTATCGAGGAGACCTAAGCAGTAGGCGTTATATCCCAATTCTTGGATTTGGACATCACTGGATTACACTCCATCCGGGATGATGACTTGTCTGTGGCAGGATTGGAGGAAGGCCCTGCCTCCTTTCAGGGCATTCTCAGCCTGATCTCGAATCCACTGGAATGCCCCTAGGTCCATCCAGAAAAAGGCAGAGTACCCCTTACGGATATCCTCAAAGGGGATACCCTGACGGAGGCCTTTCCAGTGGCTGAAGCCATTGTTGGCCCGGCCCTTGAGCTTTGGCAGCATCCGGCTTCCTGTCCAGCACCATCTGCCTGCATGACCCACAGGTGCGTGGTGCCCATGGGGTCCCTGGCGGGGTTCACAGAACACCCTTGGCCGAGAGCCTGGTGACCGCTTCTGTGTTCAGGCGTACTGGAAGCTCGGCCGACACTGACTGACCCGGACAAGGAGTTCAAGAATATGGACCATGCTGCCTGTAAGGTCTATGGGCCCCTCTCTCAGGTCTTCGTCACGCCAGCTCGGCTGTTATCATGGCACACTTCTCTCATGCCCTCCTGGGGTCATTAGACGAGGTTCTCCTCACCTTCCCATGGACATGCAGACCACGGTCAAGCAGGTCCAGTCAGAACCGTGCTGTTGCAAAACAGCAGCTCCAGAGCGACCCTGGGTATAGGTGATTCCTGTGCCCGCTCGTTAGCAGCCGCATGATGGCTCCTGCTGCAGGGCTTGGCTGAGGCTTTCCTCCTTCCGGCGGATACTCAGCATAAACTAGCTTGCGTGCCCTTCCTGTGCATGACTTGCTCGGTCCTGGAGTGGCCATTCACCTTCAGCGCATAGAGCAGTCCAGTGCCACCTTGGATGCCACTTCTGCAAAAGGTTCTTCAGGCAAGAACCAGCAGAAGAGAAAGAAGCCGCATTTGGCACTCTTGCCCTGCAGTCAGACAGCCCTCTATCAAGGAGATAAGCAGCAACAGCAGCAGGCTCAAGCTTTGTGCCCACAGCCCAAGCAGGGTCCTCAACAGTCCCGTAAAGGAGGCCGGGCGCAGGTCCAGGAGCCTCCTCCTCTTCTAAGCCTGCTCAGTGGCGGGTTGGGGTTGCCATCCCTACCTTGTCTCGCCAGTTCTGGGTCCTCCATGGGGTCCGGCTCACAACTTTCTTTCCGCCTGGTCCATATCACCTCGGCCAGGTAAGTTCTCAAATGGTGGTCAGGGACTGCCCTTAGAGTTCAACAGTACTCTCCCAGCTGAGCCCGCGCCCTCGGGAGGAAAGGATCTCAACTTGCACTCAGTCAGCTCTTCAAGCAGCGTAGCTCAGCTCCTCTGCAAGGAGGCGGTAGCTCCAGTGCCAGATCCTCCTACAGACCCAGGCTTCGTGTCCAGGTACTTCGGTGCCCCATCCTAGATCTCCGTGACCTGAATCAATATCTCAGGTCCCGCACCTTCCGGATGGTAACTCTGAATCAGATCATACCATCCCTGGAGCGAAACATGTGGTTCTGTTCACTGGATCTACAGGATGCATTCTTCCACGTCCCAATCCGTCCATCCCATCAGCGGTTCCGCCACTTCAGGGTCGAGGGGCCTCTGCATGTTCCGAGCCATGCCATTCGCCTGTCATCGGCCCACTGGTCTCCACCAAATGCATTGCAGTGGTGGCAGCCCACCTTTGGCGTCGAGGAGTCCAAATTTACCCTTACCTCGATGACTGACTCTTGGCAAGTTCATCCCTTCAGGAGAAGGAGAGGTCCAGGAATCTCTATCTCTGAACCTGCTACCAACTCAGCCTCCTGATCAGCGAGGCCAAGTCGGAACTCATGCCCTCTTAGGTGATGGGCTTCATCGGGCAGAGCTCGACTCTTGTCAAGCCAGGCTCGGCTCCCAGCAGGAGGGTGGAGGTTCTCCTCCTTTGCCCAATCATTTCTGGATGGGCACTGGTGCCCTGCCGGGACTTTCTCGCCTTCTGGGTTACATGGCGGCATGCATCTCAGTGGTCCGATGGGCCAGGTGGCACATCGCCCCTCAATGGGGAGCAGGCCGCCCAGTGGATTCAGCGCCATGGTCATTTCAACCAGCCCATCACTGTAACCCAGAAGATGTGGGACGCTCTCCAATGGTGGACCGCCCAGACCGGTAGCAGGAAGGGATCCTGTTTGTCCACCCTGAGCCGACGGTCGTTCTCACAACTGATGCCTCTCTCATGGGCTGGGGAGCCCACATGGAGGACCGCAGAGCCCATGGGTTCTAGACCTCAAGGAATCCTGATGCCGCATCAACCTGTTGGTGCTCAGAGCAGTCAGACTGGCACTGTCAGCTTTCGCTCCTGAGCTCCGAGGTCAAGTGGTTCAAGTCCAGATGCACAATACCACGACCATGTACTACCTCAGCAAACAGGGAGGCATGCACTCCGTAACTGCTGTGCAAGTGGTGCGTCTGCATCTGGACCCTCATAAGCCGGTTGAAGGCGGATCTCCTAGCCATCCATGTGGCAGGAGCCTTGAACCAGCTGGCGGATGCTTCCCAGCCGTATAGGCCAGACATCCCACTTGTGGTCACACCATCCAGAGGTAACTTACAACTTGTTCTCCATTGGGGCAAATCGATGATGTACCTGTTTGCCTCAGGGAAAACACCAAGCTGAGGCTATATCATGCCCCCCTCAGCAGGGCTCGCTGCAGGGGAATGCCTTCTCGAGGACATGGACTCCAGGCCTCCTTTACGCCTTCCCTCTATTTCCTTAATCCACAAGGTGTTACTCAAGGTGAGGAGGAACAAGGCGAAGGTGATTCTGGTAGCCCAGACTGGTCACGCCAGTTCTGGTGCCCAGATCTCCTCAGCCTCAGCTACAGGCCCCTGGAGCGGCTTTGTACACGCCGGACCTGATATCTCTAAATCAGTGGAGGGTTTTCCATCCAGACCTTCAATCCTGCACCTGACAGCCTGGTACCTGAGCGGCTAGAGTTCCAGGCTTTGGGTCTTTCAAGGATGTCTACACCGTGAGTGGAGGCATCTCAAAGGAATCGACCTGAAAATGTTATGCCTTCAAATGGAAAAGATTTTCCATTTGGTGTCAAGGTAAGAGTCTGGACCCCTTATCCTGTTCTGTGACTAACATTCTCGACTACCTTTGGTCTCTCTCCAAAGGGGTCTGCGGTCATCGATCCTTAGTGCACCTGGCAGCCATTTCTGCTTACGAGCAGGCCCGATCAGCCATTTACTAGCACAGGAGACAGCGGTTGGCGCTTTTGAAGGCCTGGATCACATATCCCTCGGTGCGTGAACCTCCACCTCTGTGGGATCTCTTGCTGGTTTTGGCAAAGCTCATGGGCAAGTCATTGAACCCATTCACAGTGTGAGCTTTCACACTTGTGGAAGACAGCCTTTCTGGTGGCTATCACGTCAGCCAGAAGGACAGGAGAGCTCAGGCACTTCGGTGGACTCCCTTATCTGGTCTTCCACAGCGACAAAGTTGTCCTGTGCCACCACCGAAATTCCTTCTGAAGGTGGTGTCAGAGTTTCACCTTAACCAGGTATTGACTCTGCCAGTATACTACCCTAACTACACCTTGGACACCGGTACAGGCTCCATACTTTGGATCTGAGATGCCTCTCCTGTTATAAGAAGAGAACGAGGAAATTCATGTAGAGGTTCGCCAGCTGTTTGTCATCTACGCTGAAGCCGCTTCTGGCAGACCTGCAGCCAAACGGACCATTGCAAGGTGGATTACATCACGCATAGGTCTGTGGTATGAGTTGGCAGGCAAGGAGCCTCCCAGAGGGATAAGAGCTCATTCTACCCGCCATACTGCTGCATCGGTGGCTGCTTTAGGACATCCCAGGAAATCTGTCAGGCTGCTACCCGAAGTCAACAAACACCTTCATTACCCACTACCACATCAACCTTGAGTCACGCCGGGATGATGGTTTTGGGGCCTTGGTTCTCCAGTCTCTCTTCCTAAGTAGGGTGTGCACCTTGCTTCCTCCTCCCGCAGAACTGCTTGGAGTCTGCCAGGAGTGTGGATGAACAACATATCCACACTCCTAGAAGAACAGGTTACTCACCTGTAACAGTAGTTCTAGGAGTGGTATATGGTGTTCATCCACATGCACCTACCGACCTCCCAGCTTCAGGCGCACCACCTTGCTTCCAGCGGCTAAGATCTGGCGCCATGGGTTGGAGCCGAGGTATTTACCCTCTGGTGGTGGTGGAGGAGCCAGCTTGAAGACTTCTGGCAAGATTTAAAGGGAAAGGGACATGCCAGAGGTGTGGATGAACAACATATACCACTCCTAGAACTACTGTTGCAGGTGAATAACCTGTTCTTTTGTTCATCTCCTCCTAATGTAATCCCTCTGATATCAAGGTTTTGCCGAACCTTCGAGGCCAGGGGTTCTAATCTTAAAGTGAAAGAAGGGGGACAGCTAGCATCCTTGCCGTGTCCCATACTGATAGGAAGAGGTGGAGCACATACCATTAACCCTCACCAGTGCCTCGGGTTCTTTATATAAATGAGCGATCACCTGCATAAATTTAGAGCCAAATTGCATTTTTTCCATGGATGATTTTAAAAGCGCCAGTTGACCATATCAGACGCTTTTTGGCATCCATGGAAATGGCCACATGGAAATTGTTTGATTTTTGGGAAGAGATGTTGTTCAACAGTTTTTAATGTTATCTGGTAGATATCTGCCTGAAATAAATCCAGTTTGATCCAAATCTCTGGAAATCTTAATGGAGATTTTTGCAAGACATTCTGCAGCACAGACTGTCCCAGAGATGTTTCTCTAGGTATCTCTGAGACCCCTCAGGAGGACAACTTGCTGAATCGACTGCTGCCACTGTTTGTCAGGCTGCAAAGCCTGCAACTAGAAAGAGCTGAGATGGCAGTTCACCCTTGCTGAGACTCCCATGCATGAAGGAGCTGTGCTCCAGCTAAGACAAGGCTTCTTGGCGTGGTACAGAAAATGGCATAGGTTTGGGCACTGCAAGGAACAATGTCAAGAGCGAATGAATGGCGTGCTCTCAAGTTTGATAGTGGTATTAACTCACTTTTTACTTATTTCTTCCTAGATTGGCTCCCATATTAAGAACGCGCAGGAGCTTGGCATGGGTGTGCTGCCCTGGTTACAAGGCAGGAGCATTGCAATGCAGTCCTAGTGATACCTACACCAAGAAGGAGCTAATTGAGTGTGCACGCAAGGTCTCGGAAAGGTAGTAACACTTTCTTGAGCAGATAATTACAATAAAAGACAGCTTCTGCACATGACATGAGACTCTCTGTAAACTGAACCTAATTCTCTGCTCTCTTAACATATTGAGCCCTATGTCTGCTCACTGGCCAGACTGGTAACCCTGCCCACCTAGCCTTACAAGAACATGGCCAACTCTTCTGCTTACAGATCATTTGTGGCCAACTCATTGCTCGTTGAACAGGCAGGGGCCCACTTTCCACTACTAACCATGCCTGGGTTCATCTCTGACCAGGCCAGGGTTCCACTCTCCATTTACTGACCAAACCAAGGTTCCACTCAGCATGCACTGATCAGGCTAGGTCATACTTGCTGATCATTGAACGGGCCAGGTCACAACTCAGTGATCACGTCAGAGCCCTACTTGCTGCTCACTGACCTGGTTGGTGGCCCATTCTCTGACCAGGTTGGGGCCCCACTCTGCCACTCACTGACCAGACTGGGGTCTCAGTTTGCCACTCTCCGACCAGGCCAGTGCCCCATTTGTGGCTCTTGACCAGGCTGGGGACCCCATTGCCACTCCTTGAGCAAGCTGGAGACCCTTAAACCAGATCTGGGCCTCTTGCGGCTCACTGACCAGGCTAGGGCTCCACTTGCCACTCACTGACCAGGCCAGGGCCCCATTTGTGGTTTACTGACCAGACTGGGGCTTCTTTTGCTTCCACTGAGAAGTGAGGACCCACTTGCTGCAGACCAGGCAAGGGCCCATTCTCGATCATTGACTAATCTGGCCCCAACTGTTGTCTATGATCAGAACATGTTATCACCCCATCTTGGACCAAGGCAGGCCCCATCCTGTAAAAGGCAGTCCATGTCTTTCCCTTACACCTCAGTCTGGGCTCCCTACACTCATGGCTGTCCAGGCCAGACCTTTGCTTCTCTCACCTTTGGGACTGTCCCTCAACACACAGTTTCCAAAAATGTAAAGCATTTGGGTGACCGGGTTCTACTCTGTTTTGTAAGACTAACCTAATTTCTGTGGATGTTCTCAGGTGTCCCATGTATTGGCTGCATTACAAGCTGGAAACGTGGTACTCAGGCCTGCATCACTGCTGCAAGTGCAGTGTCTGGAATCATTGCCGACCTGGATACCACCATCATGTTTGCTACAGCAGGAACCCTGAACAGAGAGAATGCAGAGACATTTGCAGATCACAGGTAAATAACTGCTATATTCTGCCCTCTTTCTGTGTACTACAAGGTAGGAAAAGTCTGAGATACTGGCTGATGATTGTAAAATCTAATGGATGAACCCCAAACTGAACAAACTAGGAGACCATGACTGATTACAGGTAAATCCTAATTGTTGTACCTCAACCCACTCCTCCTTCCATGTGTGCATCAAAGGGGGCAAATGTGGAAGCACTGGCTGATCACAGTTGATCCCTAATAGCTGTAACCCAAACTGGGCGAACTAGGAGACTGGCTGGTTACAGGTAAAACCTAATGTCTTCACACCAGACTGGACAAACTAGGAGATGAGTACTTAATACAGGTAAATCTGATTATTGTACTTCACCTCTCTCCTCCTGTGTACCACAAAGCAGTCAAGCGTGGAAATATTGGCTGATCACTGGCTGTACACCTCAGCCCTTGCCTTGGGTTTCTGTATGATTGTGTGGGTGATCTATTTTAAGAATACTTGTTTATTTTTGATAACTGGGTAAGCCACCAAAACCAAGCCAGTTTCCATGGGCACACTCTGAAAAGCCCATTTTGTGAGAGAATAGTATTGTGTGATTGATCTGCACATGTCAGGGTTGTCGCTGCTCAGTAATCTGGCAGCTGTGCATCACAGTACCACATAGCACATCACACTACCACTGGCATCACATTATCACTGGAGCGCACACTACCACCCAGCGTGTCGCACTGCCAGCTGACGCATCACACTACCACTGGCACATGAAACTACCAGCTGGGAGACAGGGATTCCCATGTGATCCCTGGAAGAGGCCAACTGAGGGGCCCAACTGCTGGAGAAGGAGTGCGTGGGCCACCTATGATCCATACCACTTCTTCTGGCTGACCAAGAACTGATGGTGGCTATAAGGCTGCCCTCTCACCCTCCCAGCTACAGGAAGGCTGCAGCTGTGGTGACCCTGGTCATCTGGTAGGAGGATGACTTAATGATGGGCATATTGGTGGGAAAGCAAAATAATCAACCCAAAAAGAGAACTGCACCAGGTTTTACTGTTACCAGAATTACAACTTCTTTACACTCTTTCCTTTCTAGAGAGCATATTCTGAAGACTGCCAAGGCTCTAGTGGAAGATACCAAGGTCTTGGTGCAGAATGCCACAGCAAGCCAAGAAAAGCTGGCGAGGCTGCACAGTCCTCGGTGAACACCATCACACGGCTAGCAGAGGTGGTCAAACTGGGAGCTGCCAGCCTGGGCTCAGAAGACCCTGAGACTCAGGTAAGTCAGATCAATGAGTTCTTTGACAGTGGAAAGACCAGCTCTTACAGCGGAGAAAGATGTGAATGGTTTTACAAGTGGCACTATGCCTTTGGGTAGCCACACATTCTAATTCTTAGTACCCCATGGCAGATTTCAGTGCCATGCATCAGAGAGTCTTAGAGGATGTTCTCAGACATTGATGGGCTCATACTACCGCCTGGTAACTACTAAAGCATGAAGTTCAGTTCACAGTATCCTAAACATAGATTCAGTTTAGAGTATTAATTTAAAAATCTATAGCTGTTGGGCGGCCGGTGGTGCTGAGGTTGGCGCTGGGCGCTTTACCTCGCGCCATGCCGGCGACCCGTGTTCGGGAATGGACATGGGCCACGGGGTTGGCAGGGAGGAGAAGGATTGGCGTCCCCAGGACTGCTCTCCTTCTCTGGGGAGGGATTGCAGGGGCTCGGCGATTGCCTGCCACCTAGCGGAGGCTGGGAGGTGGGACGTCTGGCACTGGTGATTGGAGCAAGAGTTGTGGCAGGTGCTTGGCGGGATGTGTACAGGAGCGTGTAAACTCCTCGCCACTGACACCATTGCACGCCACAACCTTGAGGTGGAGAAAGAGCACAGAAAAATGGTAGAGTCCTCTGATGATGACGATGGTCCCTTCCATGGTGGCCGGAAGACACCTCCCGACGCTAATCCAGACTGGTGGTCGTGCGCTCCCCACCCCCGCCATGAAGGGTAAGTCGGGCCACGTGGGAGGGGGTCTCATACCGGAGCCACACACGGGACAGATGGTGGCAGAGGACTCCGGGGAATAATTTGCAGCTGTTTGTTTGTGTGCTTGCTTGTTTTTGTGTGTTTTTGTTGTAAATGTTAAACAGCCAACAATGCTTGACTACCCCATGGTGCCAACAGTAGCATGCTACGGGATGTAACAGTAGTCATGGATTTGCATCCAGGACCTAGGACTTCAGCAGTGAGCTGTGTACAAAAACAGTCTGGGTGCTAGTCTCCTCTGGACTACATGTGTGATTTAGACTGGTGCATGACTACCCCCAGTTCCCTAAGAGCAGTGCTGAAGCCAGCCAAGAGGAGAGTGAGTGTGTGTGTGTGTGTGTGTGTGTGTGTGTGTGTGTGTGTGCGTTGAGCAGGGAGGATGTCAGTAGGACACCAGCATGAGCCAGTGTCCTAGAGGAAGGGAATACAGGGGAAATAACCAGCTACAAAACTATGAAAGCTTGGATCAGTCCCCAGAGTCAGCTGGATGGCTAAGCATGGGCCAAACAAGTATAAATAAAAAGCAACATTCTAGGACGTGGATATGATGTTCTATCCACACTTTCTGGCAGTTGCCTTTCCCTTCAAGGACCGCTGGAAGCGTCTTTAGCTGGCTCCACCCACCCACCTGGGTGGTAACTCCCATGGCTCTGCCCATGATGCCAAATCTTCCTTTCTGCTAGAAGGTTGAGGTTCCCTCCTTACCACTCCCGTTGAGTAGACCCTGGTGCTCAAATCTTCAGATTTGCTTCCAAAACTTACTCTAAAACTCATTCAAGTTCAATCTTCAGCTTGATCTTTCATTGTGACCGTGATGGAGGATAAGACTGTTCCCAGGTTTCACTGGTGCCCTTGCGGGACAGAAGATGTCCCATCAGACCCTCACTCCTCATGGGTCTACTGTCTGGGCCACGATCGCGATCAGCAGGCCTGCGACTTTTGTTGAGTCGTTCCACCCAATTGTTCTGGACGACTGTGCTGCCCACCTGAAGTTGGGACGACTGGCGAAGCGATACCTGCTAGTCAAATCAAAGGATGCCGCTGGGCCGGTGCTCCGTGTGGGTCTGGCAAGCAGTTAGAACAGCTCAAGGCCTTCGAGGAGAAGGCGACCCAGGCTACTCATCATTCTTATTCTTTCTCTTCCTTTGTTTCACTCAGTTGGGCTCCACATATTCAGCTTCCTTCAAGGAGCTGTGCCAGTCCCTCTCGACTAAAGGAGAGGGCCCCACCGAGTCCCACAGTTCCCGTTCACTTAAGAAGGAGTCCAAGAAGGACAAAGAGAAGACTCATCGTCAAAACTCTGGGACCAGGAGCGTTCCCACTCTCAGGAAAATCCGGTTTTGTCTGCAGTCGAAACGCGGCCGTGTCACTGGTTTCGTGGTAACCCTGATGGACCAGTTGGCGGATATGCCGGCCGACTGTGGCTGAGATATTTCTTGACCCTGTTGACTGGTCTGAAGAGGTCGACAACTGTTTTCATAACTTTTGTCCTGCCGGTGACCACTGACAGGTCGGTCCAGCTACTGAGCCAGAATCGCGGTCATCAGCCAAGACCAGGAGGAGTGCGAATCTCCTGGCTCCTCCAAGGCCCCCTGTCAGCACCTCTGACTGCTGAGGGTCATCTTCGACTTCAGGGTCAAGCAGGTCCCGCTGACATCGGTGGTCTTGTTCTCGACACCGTGGTAAGTGGTACCCCTTGCTACTGCGTCTTCGTTCTGCTCGGTGAGGAGAGACTTGGCACAAATTGCATCGACCTCTGAAGACCTTATGTGGCAACAGTTGGTTCTGTCCAGACCACCCCAGCCATTATATGGCTGTTGCCGAAGCTGACGCCGACTTACCGGAGGGGCTGGTCGACACTGTTCCTCCCGCAGTAGAGCGGTTCAGACCCCTGTCTGCTATGCCGAAGCAGGCTTCTCTGCCATTCATGGTGGAGCTGCCACCTAAAAGCCAACAGCGGAGCTCCAACCATGGGTCTTGGCCAGCCAAAGGGACTTCCCCACCAGCTGTTGGTCACCCTTACATCTGACCGTCGGCAGCGGGTCAAGGGGTTACTGGTGGCTGCC
This sequence comes from Neoceratodus forsteri, assembly GCA_016271365.2. Classification (NCBI taxonomy): domain Eukaryota; kingdom Metazoa; phylum Chordata; order Ceratodontiformes; family Ceratodontidae; genus Neoceratodus; species Neoceratodus forsteri. Next base: position 334,346,969 of record CM057449.1, read on the forward strand.
GGCTTTATGTGTGACTCCTCGAGTCCGAGAATTCCTCTTTGCACTCCCTTCCACTAGACATGGAGTTGATCGGGGATCTTTCCACGGATGAAGGCCCTACTTCGTTCATGGGCATTCTTCAGCTCATTTTCGAATCTACAGGGATGAAGCTAGAGCCCATCCAAAAGCGGGTGCAATATCACCTCACAGAAATTCTGAACAAAGGGATTCTCCAATGGAGGCCTTCCCAGTGGCCAAGGCCATTGTTAGCCCTGCCCTGGAACTTTGGCAGCACCTGCTTCTTGCCCTGCTGCGTGCCCTCGGCGGATGGCCTGAAGTACTCGGTGCCTACCATTACCCTTTCAAGGTCCACAGAGCATCCCTTGGCTGAGGCATTGGTGGCTGACTCCATGTCTCAGCGCCAGGCAATACTGGGAACATTGATACAGCGCGGACAAAGAGTCCAAAAATTGGGTCATTCGGCCAAAATGGTCTGTGCTGTCTCCTTGCTAGGCCCACAACAGGCGAGCTCGAACTTCTTCATGGCGCACTTCTCTCATGCCTGTTAGGCTTCCTTGATGAGGTGATCCCTCATCTCGCTGCGGACCTTCAGACCACGGTCAAACAGGTCCAAGACCAGGGTAGGGTGCTGGCGAAACAGCAGCTCCAGGCGGCTTTGGATGTGGGTAATTCTTGTGCCCGCTCAGTAGCGGCGTGGTTGCCATGCACCATAGGGCTTGGCTGTGGATCTTAACCTTTACAGGCAGATACCCAGCACAAGCTGGCAGATGTCCCCTTTTGGTCACTGACTTATTTGGGCCTAGTGTGGAGGGTCACTTCAGCATATTGAAAAGTCCAGTGCCACCCTGGACTCTGTGACATCCACCCAGAAGGACAAGGGCTCTAAGCAGCAGGGCGCAAGCCCTTTCGGTCCTCTGCTCCTGTGGCCAAACCAGCCCAACATCAGTGTGGTCAGCAGGCTCAGTCCTGGCAACCTCGGGCCAAGTCCTTGGCTTCAGTGGTCCAGCCCAGAGGAAAGGGACCTGGTGGCTCCTCGTTGGATCCTTCTCCTCCAAACCTGCTCAGTGACGAGATGGGGTTGCCACAGTTATACCCATCATGCCTCCCTGGGTCCTCCTGTGGGGGGCAGTCACTTCTGCTTTCTGTTTGTTCCGCTATTACCACAGACAGGTGGGTTCTGGAAGTGGTCGGTGAGGTCTGCCTTTGGAGTCGGAGCAGTACCCTCCAAGCCGAGCCCACCCCTACTGGAGAACTGGGTATCTGCAGACTCAGTCAGCTCTTGAGCTACATAGCCCAGCTCCTCCACAAGAAGATCATGGTCAGAGTTGTGGATCCTCCGGAACAGCCAGGGTTTGTCTCCAGGTACTTCCTGGTGCCAAAACAGACCGAGGCGGGAGGGGCTGGTGCCCAAATCAAGATCTGTACGACCTGAACAAATATCTCAGGTCTTGCACCTTCAGAATGGTAAATCTGTCCCAGATCATACCGTCTCTGGAGCAAAACATGGTTCTAGGATCGTGGATATGTTGTTCGATCCACACTTGTTGGCATGTCCTTTCCCTTTAAATCTTGCGGATGGTCTAAAGCTGGCTTCACCCACCCACCTGGGTGGAATAAGCCTTGGCTCCACCCCATGATGCCAGATTTTCCTTTCGCTGGAAGACTCAGGTTCCCTCCTTACCACTCCCGCGTTGAGTAGGCCCTGGCGCTTAATCCTTCAGCTGGTTTACCGAAAATCAAACTCGTTAGTGTTTCCCACATAATTTCATGATAGCGACCATGATGGAGAACAAGTCCTCACCGGTTTCGAACACTTAATCAAATCTTTATCTAAGAAGCTCAAAACATTGTTAAAATGTTGCATTTGTGTTTAGAAAGTCTGTCATTAATTGAATAATTTATTTTTCCATCATTGACTATGGATTTTTGCTTTAAAATGCTGACTTTGAATGTGGAACAAGTCCTCACAATGGAACAGGCAGCTTTTGAAGTAAAATGAGAGAACATTCCTCGTAATGTGGTACAGTTGAGAGGTATGCAGGTGGTGACTCTACTGGTGTTCTTCAACAGTCACACCTCAGAGGCCGAACACAGGCTCCGTGCTTTGGACCCAAGGCGAGCACTCACTGATTATAAAGAGTGCACAGCTGGAGTTCGGGAGATGTTAGCCAGCTGTTTGTCACCTACGCTGAATCCGCCTGGCAGTCCTGCAGCCAAGCGGACGATTGGCAGGTGGGTCATATCCTGCATTGATCTCTGTTATAGGTTGGTGGGTAGGGAGCCTCCCACAGGGCTGGGCTCATTCCACCCACCATACCGCTGCGTTGAGTGGCTGCTTCTAGGGATGTCCCTATCCAGGATATCTGCAGGGCTGCTACCTGGAAGTCACACACCTTCATCACCACTACCACATTGACCTTGAGTCATGCCAGGATGCTGGTTTGGGACTTCAGTTCTCCATTCTCTGTTCGAAGTAGGGGTGTGCGTCTTGCCTCCTCTCAGAGATCTGCTAGAGTCTGCCAGACAGTGCTGATGGAACATCATATCCACATCTCTAGAAAAACAGGTTCTAGGAGCATGGATATGTTGTTCATCCACACTCTTTGGCATCCTTTTCCCTTTAAATCTTGCCAGAAGTCTTCAAGTTGGCACCTCCCACCCACCGGGTGGTATATATCTCGGTTCTGCCCCTTGGCGCTTAGATCTTCCTTTCGCTGGAAGATTCAGGTTCCCTCGTGCTACTTGTGCAGTACCGTAGGCCCTGGATTCTAATCGGCGGTTTTCACTGCATTTGCTTACTTTGAAACTTCGTACAAGTTCACGATTCCAATCGGCGCACGGACATGGAGGACAAGTCATCCCCGGGTTTTGCGGTGTCCTCTGGACAGAAAATGTCCGTACCGATCCCCACCTCTCGTCGTCTATTGCTTGGGTGTCATGCATGACACCACCTCTTGCACCATTTGTCTGGCCTTCCATCCCAACATCCTGGACGACCGCAAGGCATGCCTAAAACTAGGGAGACCGAGATTCGCAACCCACTGGTGTGAAATCAAAGGGAGGCCAAGTAGGCAGTTTCCACAGGCGGTGGGATCTGCCGATCAGCTCGAACAGATGGTGGCTTACTGGGAGGAAGCTCTCAGGCTTGACCAGCGGGTTGTTCATGCACGCTAACTTTGGGCTCCAATTTCACTGGGTCCTTAGAAGATGTGAGTCTCTCCCTACCGAGGGCAAGGCACCTCGATGCACTCCTCCTGCCCTAAGAAAGGGTCAAGGTCCCTAATTCTTCTTCTGCCCGAAGAAGGCGTTCCTGGGACCGAGAGAGGTCTGATTCTCAGGATCTTGCGGTCCTGACCTCGGTCGAGATAAACTTCTCGTCGCCGGCTTCTCTGACCATCCGTCAGGCCAAGGCATAGAGGCCGAGGATCTGGCCGAACGGCTGAGATTTCTTCGACCCATCGAGCCGTTTTCACCAACCCTGGTCAGTCGACTCCTTGGAGAGGACACCATCCTTTCCTTCCCCCGAGAAGACCATTCCCTCGGGTATCCCAATTGAGGGACAGGAGCCGGAACCGCGGTTTTCACTGAATCCTGCCTCACTGTCGGTCTCGATTGAGGACTAGGCCCTGTCAGTCGAAAAACCGAAAAGGGTCACAAAGACTCTCAGAAGAGGCGTTTACTGATTCTCATCCACCTCGGATGAGGAGAGACTTCGACGGAAGCTCCGTCGGCGTTATGAAGACCTTATGTGGCAACAGCTAATTCTGACCTGTCAAAAGCTGGCTCCGCTGGCCATTATGTGGCCCCAGCCTCTTGGGTCGGCGTCAGCCCGGTGCCGAAGACTCCAGTTCTCTCCCTCGGTGGGACAGCACGCATTCCTGTTCAGCCTGTTCCGGTCTCCCCACCAATTTTGGTGAAGCGCCACTTAGCAGCCTCAGGGAGGCTCCCTCGAAAGAGGACCCGGACAGAGGCGGGCCTGCCCGTTGTCTGTCCATCACTGTTGTCCCCGATCGCCCTCGGCATACTGAAGGGGCCGTAGGCAGGAGACCCCTGTATCCTGACTCCTCGGACTCTGATATCACTGGTCTTCACTCGCACCCAGATGATGAGTTGTCAGTGACAGGCCTGGAGGAAGGTCCTTTCTATTTCAGGGCATCCTCTGACTTATTTCAGAGTCCACGGTATGCCCTTGGAGCCATCAAAAGAAGGCGGAATATCCTCTCATGGATATCCCTAAGAGGGATACCCTGACAGAGGCCTTCCCAGTGGCGAAGCCATTGTTGGCCTGGCCCTTGCTATGGCAGCACCCTGCCTCTTGTCGGCTCCGCCTGCCTCCATGGCTCACAAGTACACTGTACCCATGGGGTCCTTGGTGGGCTTCACAGAGCATCCCTCGGCCGAGAGACTTGTGACTGCCTCAGTGTTTAGGCGCACAGTAGCTCAGCAGATACTGACTGCCCTCCAGACAAGGAGTCCAAAAATATGGACCATTCTGCCCGTAAGGTATATGCGGCCTCATCCTTGGGCCTCGCCATGCCAGCTCGGCAGTGATCATGGCACACTTTCTCCGCCCTCTTGGGGTCGCTAGATGAAGTCCTCCCTCATCTCTCAGTGGACATGCAGACCACAGTTAAGCAGGTCCGTGACCAGGGCTGTGCTGTTGCAAAACAGCAGCTCAGATGGCCTTGGATGTTGGAGATTCCTGTGCCCGTTCACTAGCAGCCACAGTGGCCACTCGCCGCAGGGCCTGGCTGAGGTTATCCTCCTTTCTGGCAGATACTCAGCACAAGTTAGCTGACGTGCCCTTCTTTGGCACCAATCTCTTGATCCGAGTGGCAGGTCACCTCCAGGCGCATAGAGCAGTCCCGTGCCACCTCGGATGCCACTTCTGCAAAAGGTTCTTCATGCAAGAACCAGTAGAACGCAAGAAGAAGCCTTTTCGGCACTTTTCTCCTGCGGTTAGACAGCCCCTCTTTCAGGGAGGTCAGCAGCAGCAGCAGGCTCAAGCTTGGCGCTCTAGGCCCAAGCAGGGTCCCCAACAGCCCGCAAAGGAGGCCAAGGTTCTGGTCCAGGAGCCTCCTCCTCCTCCTGTAAGCCTGCGCAGTGGCCGGGTCAGGGGTGGCCACCCCTGTGCCCGTCGTGCCAGTCCTGGGTCCTGCCATGCGGGGCGGCTCCCTACTTTCTCCGCCTGGTCGGTATCACTTTGGACAGGTGGGTCCTGGACAGTGGTCGATCGGGGACTGCCTCTAGAGTTCGAGCAGTACCCTCCCTGCCGACCCGTGCCCACGGGAGGAAAGGATCTCAGTTGGCACTCAGTCAGCCCTTGGGACGACATTGCTCAGCTCCTCCATGAGGAGGCAGTAGCTCCAGTGCCAGATCCTCCCTACAGACACAGGCTCGTGTCCAGGTACTTCCTGGTGCCCAAGCCGGACGCCGGGGGGGTTTGGCACCCCATCCTAGATCTCCACAACTTGAATCAATATCTCAGGTCTCGCACCTTCCGGATAGTAACTCTGAATCAGATCATACCATCTCTGGGCGAAACATGTGGTTCTGTTCACTGGATCTACAGGATGCATTTTCCACATCCCAATCCATCCGTCCCACCAGCGGTTCCTCCGCATCAGGGTGGAAGGGACCCTATGCAGTTCCAAGCCATGCCATTCGACCTATCATCGACCCTCGGGTCTTCACCAAGTGCATCGCAGTGGTGGTGGAGCCATTCTGAGCATCAAGGGGTTGGATATACCCCTACCTTGATTATTGGCTCCTGGCGGTTCCTCCCTCCAGCAGGTGGAGAGGTCCAGGGACCTGGCCCTCTGAACCTGTTCCCAAATAGGCCTCCTGATCAACAAGGCCAAGTCGGAACTCATGCCCTCAGGTGATGGGCTTTATCAGTGCAGAGTTCGACTGTTGTCAAGCCAGAGCTCGGCTCCCGCAGACAGAGCGGGAGGTTCTTTCCTCCTTGCCCAATCATTTCTGGTTGGGCACCTGCACTGCCGGGACTTCCTGTGCCTTCTGGGTTACATAGCGGTATGCATCTCAGTGGTCCTTTGGGCCAGATTGCACATGCACCCCTCCAGTGGGAGCTGGCGCTCAGTGGACTCCAGCACAGGGTCATTTCAACCAGCTGGTCACCGTCCCCAGAAGATGTGGGACGCCTCCAATGGTGGACCATCCCAGGTCATCTGCAGGAAGGGATCCAGTTTGTCGCCTCGAGCCAACAGTCGCCCTCAGGACTGATGCCCTCTCATGGGCTGGGGAGCCCACGTGGGGACCACAGAGCCTATGGGTTCTGGACCTCCGAGGAGTCCCAATGCCACATCAACCTGCTAGGAGCTCAGAGCAGTCAGACTGGCACTGTGCCGCTTTTGCTCCTCAGCTCCGAGGTCAAGTGGTTCAAGTCCAGACAGACAATACCACGACCATGTACTACCTCAACAAACAGGGCGTACGCTCCGTCTGCTATGCAAGGAGGCACTCGGATCTGGACCTTCGTCAGCGGTTGGAGGCGGATCTCCTTGCCATCCATGTGCAGGAGTCTCGAACCAACTGGCGGATGCTCTCGCCAGCGTATGCAGACATCCCATGAGTGGTCTCTCCATCCAGGGTAACACAATTTGTTCTCCTGTTGGAGCAAACGTTGGTGGACCTGTTTGCCTCCGGGAGAACACCAAGCTGAGCTGTACCATGCCACCCACCCCCAGCAGGGCTCCGCAGGGGATGCCTCTCAGGCTGTGGACCCCAGGCCTCTCACGCTTTCCCTCCATTTCCCTTGATCCACAAAGTGTTACTGAAGGTGAGGAGGGACAATGAGAGTGATCCTGGTAGCAGCAGATTGGCCCGCTAGTTCTGGTATCCAGATCTCCCTCAGGCTCAGCTGCAGGGCCCTGGAGGCTGCTTTGTACACCCGGACCTGATATCATTGAACCACTGGAAGGTATTCCATCCGGACCTTCAGTCCCTGCACCTCACAGCCTGGTACCTGTGTGGCTGGAGTTCCAGGCTCTGGGTCTTTCGAGGATATCTACACCGTGGTGGAGGCATCTCATAAGGAATCGACCAGGAAGCGTTATACCTTCAAATGGAAAAGGTTTTCCATTTGGTGTCGGAAGTAAGAGTCTGGACCCCTTCTTCTGCTCTGTGGCTAACATTTTAGACATCCTATGGTCTCCTCCAAAGGGGTCTCGGTCCTCGGCCCTTAGGTGCACCTGGCAGCCATTTCCGCTACCGGGCACAGGCCAGTCAGTTGACATTGGCACAGGAGACAATGGTCGGGTGCTTTTCAAAGACCTGGATCACGTGATCCCTCTGGTGTGAACCTCCACCTCGTGGGGTCTTTTGCTGGTTTTGGCAAGGCTCATGGGCAAACCATTCGAACCCATGCAGAGGTGTGAGCTCTGCGCACTTGTCGTAGAAGACTGCCTTCTGGTAGCTATCATGTCAGCCAGAAGGACAGGGGGCCCAAGCTCTCTCGGTGGACTCCCCTTATCTGGTCTTTCACAGGGACAAAGTTGTCCTGCGCCCCCACCAATTCCATCCGAAGGTGGTGTCAGAGTTTCACCTTAACCAGGTGTTACTCTTGCTGGTAGATTACCCTAACTCACACCTGGATGGAGTACAGGCTCCATACCCTGGACCTTAGACGTGCTGTCTCCTACTACAAGGAGAGGATGACGGAAATTCAGGAGAGGTTCACCAGCTGTTTGTCACTTACCCTGAAGCCGCTTCTGGCAGACCTGCAGCCAAGCGGACCATTGCAAGATGGATTACGTCATGCATAGGTCTGTGCTATGAGTTGGTGGGCAAGGCCTCCCAGTCCTGGATGAAGTAGCCCTCATCTTCCCGCGGATTCAGACTACGGTCAGGCAGGTGCGGGACCAGGACAGGCAGTGGCCAAACAACAGCTCCAGACTGCTTTACATTGAGGATCATGTACTAGGTCTGTGGCGACGCAGTGGCCATGCGTCGTCGAGCTGGCTGAGGATATCCACTTTACTGGAACCAACACAATTGGCAGATGTCTCTTTGGGATGACCTCTTCGACCCTGGGGTGGAAGGTCACCTGAGGATCGAGAAGTCAGTGCTACCCTGGACTCCGGCCCTTCGCCAGGACAAAGCACAAGCCACAGCCTAAGCCCTTCGTCCTTCTGCGCACGCGCCGGCCCAGCAACGTCAGGGCCAGCAAGCTCGAGCTTGGCATCCCAAACCCAAGCTGCCGGCTTCTCCAACAGGAAGCAGGGAGTAAGGCCCAGGAGGTCCTCGGCGGTCCTACTCAAGCCTGCCCAGTAGACGGGCTGAGGTGTCGCCCCCATCCCGTCCCTCACCCCCTAGTTCTACCCATGGGGACGGCTCCAACACTTCCTTTCGCCTGGTCCGTTATTACCACGGACAGGTGGGTACTGGAAGTGGTGAAGTGCCTGCCTCTGGGAATTCGAGCAGGCCCGCGCCTTCAGAGCCGTTGCACCTCGGGGCCTCGGGTCCGCAGCCTCACTGTCGGCTCGCTGAGCCGACACCGCCTCCTCCTCCAAAAGGAGGTGATCAGGAGGTAGTGGACCCCCCTCGAAACCCGGGTTTGTGTCCAGGTACTTCCTGGTTCCCGAAGCGGATGGGGGCTGCGCCCATTCTGATCTACACGACCTGAACAAGTTCCAAGGTCTCGAACCTTCAGGATGATCACTCTGGGCATGATAATACCATCTCTGGAACACGGCGTGTGGTTCTGCTCTCTGGACCTGCGGACCAGTTCTTTCACGCCCTATCCGTCCGCGCCATCGAGACCTTCGCTTTGGACGGAGGGATCCTCTGAAGTTCGAGCCATGCCCCTGGCCTGTCTTAGCTCTCAGGGTCTTCACCAAATGCATTGCAGTGGTGACAGCTTTCCTGCGGCGCCCGAGGGGTCGGGTGTACCCTTACCTGGACGATTGGCTGATAGCAGCCCCTCCAGACAGGAGGTGGAGGGTCCAGAAATCTGGCCCTCCAGGCTTGCTCTCAAGTTGGCCTTCTCATCAGTGAGGCCAAGTCGAACTCGAGCGAGCAGGTGATTCTGTTTATCGAGTAGAGCCTAACCTCTTTGAGCCAAACACGGCTCCCGTGGACAGGGCGAGCTTCTGCCTCCTTTACCCAATCATTTCTGGTTGAGCACTGCGCCTGCCGGGACTTCCTCGTCCTCCTGGGTCTCATGGCGGCCTGCACCGCGTGATCCGCTAGACACGCTGACGCATGTGCCCCTTCAGTGGGGACTGGCCAGCCAGTGGTCACAATGCTGCGATCCATTGGACCAGCTAGAGGTAGTGACCAGGAAATGTGGAGACGACTCTCCGATGGTGGACGTTCCATCTCATCTGCAGGAGGGTATCTCCTTGTGCTTGAGCCCACGGTCTCTCCATAAACGAGCTGCCTCTCTGATGGGTTGGGGTGCCCATCTGGGGAACACCAAGCGCCACGGCCTCTGGTCCCGCAGGAGTCGATGCCACATCAACCTGCTGGAGCTCCAAGCCGGTCCGCCTAGCTCTCACCGCCTTTGCTCCGCTTCTTGCGGGTCAAGTGGTCTCGAGTCCAGACGGACAATACCACGACCATGTACTACCTAAGCCGCCCGGGGCGGGCGCTCTCCATGCTTCTATGCAAGGAGCTCTCCGCATTTGAGTCACTCGTGCGCAGCCTGGAGGCAGATCTCCTAGCCATTCATGTGGCGGAGCCTCCAACACCCTGGCCGATGCCCTGAGGCGGATAGGGGCTGCATCTCACGTGGTCTCTCCTGCGGAGGTAGTACAAGATCTGTTCTCCACTGGGCACACCTCAGGTGGATCTGTTTGCTTCAGGGAGAATGCAAGCTGAGGCTGTTTCATGCCCGCCCTCCTCAGCAGGGCTCGCTGCAGGGGATGCCTTCTGAGGCTGTGGACCCGGGCCTCTTTACGCCTTTCCCCATTTCCCTTGATTCACAAGGTGCTTCTCAAGGCAAGGAGGACAAGGCGCAGGGTGATTCTGATAGCCCCAGACTGGCCCCCGCCAGTTCTGGCACCAGATCTCCTCAGCCTCAGCTCCAGGCTCCCGAGGCAGCTTCCAGCTCACGGACCTGCTCTCAGTCAATCAGGGAAGGTGTTCCATCCGGACCTTCAATCCCTGTACCTGACGGCCTGTCTCCTGAGCTGCCAGAGTTCCAGGCCTTGGCTCTTTCCAACGAGGTCCTCAATGTTGTTAGGCGTCCTGTAAGAAGTGGACCAGGAAATGCTATGCCTTCAAATGGAAGAGATTTTCCATTTGGTGTCAGGGCGAGGGCTTGGACCCTTCCTCCTGTTCTTGGCAAGCATTTTGGACTATTTATGAGTCCCTTTCTAGTCAAGGGCTTAGGCTCGACGAACCCTAAAGGTGCACCTGGCAGCCATCTCTTGCCACTGCCGGGCTGGGAGCAGTCAGGCGCAGGAGAAGGTGGTCTGGCGCTTTCAAAGGCCTTGATCAAATTTCCTCCGGTGCGAGAACCTCCACCTCCGTGGGATTTACTGCTGGTACTGGCAAAGCTCATGGGCAAGCCATTCGAACCAATGCACAGGTGTGAACTCTCTCACCTGTCGTGGAAGACCAGCCTTCTTGGTGGCTATCACGTCAGCCAGAAGATGGAGAACTCCAGGCGCTCTGCATTGAGTCTCCTTACCTGGTCTTCCACAGGGACAAGGTTGTCCTGCTCCACCGAAATTCCTTCTGAAGGTGGTGTCGAGTTTCACCTTAACCAGGTGTTGACTCTAGTGTTCTACCCCAATCACACCTCGGAGGCGAATACAGGCTCCCACTTTGGACCCTAGAAGGGCTCGCTTATTATAAGGGCGCACGGCTGAAATTGGGAGAGGTTCACCAGCTGTTTGTCACCCACGCTGAAGCCGCATCTGGCAGACCTGCAGCCAAGCGGATGATAGGCAGGTGGGTCACCTCCTGCATAGATCTCTATAAGTTGCGGGCGTGGAGCCTCCCAGAGGGATAAAGCTCATTCTACCCGTCATACTGCTGCATCGGTGGCTGCTTCCAGGGCGTCCCTATCCAGAAATCTGCAGGGCTGCTGGAAGTCAGCACACACCTTTGTTACCCATTACCACATCGACCTTGAGTCACACTGGGATGCTGGTTTTGGGGCCTCGGTTCTCCAGTCTTTATTCCCTAAGTAGGGGGTGTGCGCCTTGCCTCCCTCCTCCCGGAGAACTGCTAGGAGTCTGCCAATAAGTGTGGATGAACAACATATCCATGTCCCTAGAAATACAGGTTACTCACCTGTAACAGGAGTTCTAGGAATGGTATATGTTGTTCATCCACATGACCCACCCGACCTCCCCGGCTTCGACGCACTACCTGAGCTTCCAGCGGGCCAGATCTGGCGTCATGGGGCGGAGCCGAGAGTTTTACCACCCGGGTGGGTGGGAGGAGCCAGCTTGAAGACCTTCCGGCAAGATTTAAAGCGGCAGGAACCTGCCAATAAGTGTGGATGAACAACATATACCATTCCTAGAACTCCTGTTACAGGTGAGTAACCTGTATTTCTTACGTAACTGTACTTCTGGGGCGTGAGCATGTTGTTCATCCACATTCTTGGCATGTCCATTTCCCTTTAAATCTTGCCGGAAGTCTTCAAGATGGCTCCTCCCACCCACCTGGGTGGTAAATACGACAGCTCCGTCCCATGATGCCAGATCTTCCTTTCTGCTGGAAGATACAGGTTCCCTCGTGCTCTTGCAGCATTTCATAGGCCCTGGATTCAAAGATTTGTTTTTTGCCGAAACTTACTTTAAAACTAGTTTGAGTTAACGATTCTGATTTTACTGCATTGGACATGGAGGAAAAGTCTTCCCCCAGATTTCGCCAGTGCCCCTGCGGCCAAAAGATCTCACGCACTGATCCCCACCTAACGTGCGTTTATTGCCTAGGTGTCTGACATGACACCTCGTCATGCATTTTTGCCTGGCCTTCCATCCGAACATCCTGGATGACCACTTAGCACGTTTAAAGCTGGGAGACTGGAGAAAGGAACCGCTGGTGAAATCGAAGGAGGCGGTGGGCGGTTTCCGCGGCTGCAGGATCCGCCGAGCAGCTGGAACAAATTAAGGCATTTGAGGAGGAAGCAGCTCAAGCTTCGGCCAGTCAAAGCTTTTTTGTTCCACTGAACCTTGGCTCCACCTTTTTGGGCTCCTTCAGGGAGTTGTGCCAGTCTCTTCCCACCAGGGGTGTGGTGCCCTTGGGCTCGCACTCCTCCCACCCTCGGAAGAGAAATAAGGACCCTGGGTCTTCGTCCAAGTGAAGACATTCTTGGGACCGAGAAGGTCGAGTTCAGGAACAGGCGGCTCGACTTTGGTCGAGATCGCATCCTCGACTCGCGGCTTCACAGATCTTCCGTCTGGCCAGGGGACGAGGAAGTGGCCGATGAGGGCGGAGATTACTCGACCCAATCGACCCTCTGGCGCCGACCCTGGTCGGCGACTCTTTGGAAAGGATTGTGGTCCTTGTCTTTCCTGATGAGGAGGCCCAGCCTGCTGGCGTCCCCATTCAGGATCCGGTCGGGACCCTCAGTTTTCACCGACCCCGGTGTCTCCCGATCAACCGGGTTGGCCCGCCCAATCTCGGTCGAGGTCCAAGACCCCCTCGACCCATCGGCCGAGGAAACCTAAACATTCAAAAAAGAGGTGCCACAGGTCTTCATCCTCCTCAGACGAGGAGAGGCTTCGGGGGAAACTCCGTTGATGCTATGAGGACCTTATATAGCAACAACTGGTTTTGTCTGGTAGAAGTCGGCTCCACCATCTTTCGATATCACTTGGCTTCCACCTCTAAGCCCGGCCGACCCTCCAGACGAAGCCGGTTCCCCACCCGTGTAAGGGCGGCAGCGCGTCCCCAGTTCGGTCTCCCTCAGTCTCTCTACCAATTCTGGTGGAACCACCGCCTAAGCAACCTAAGGGAGGGGCTCCCTCGAAAGAGGACCGAACAGACACCGGGCTTCCCCGGTTTCTGTCGATAACAGTTGCCCCTGATCACCCTCGGTGTATCGAGGGAGACCTAAGCAGTAGGCCGTTATATCCCAATTCTTCGGATTTGGACATCACTGGATTACACTCCCATCCCGGGGATGATGACTCGTCTGTGGCAGGATTGGAGGAAGGCCCTGCCTCCTTTCAGGGCATTCTCAGCCTGATCTCCGAATCCACCGGAATGCCCCTGGAGTCCATCCAGAAAAAGGCAGAGTACCCCCTTACGGATATCCTCAAAAGGGGGGATACCCTGACGGAGGCCTTTCCAGTGGCTGAAGCCATTGTTGGCCCGGCCCTTGAGCTTTGGCAGCATCCGGCTTCCTGTCCAGCACCATCTGCCTGCATGACCCACAGGTACGTGGTGCCCATGGGGTCCCTGGCGGGGTTCACAGAACACCCTTCGGCCGAGAGCCTGGTGACCGCTTCTGTGTTCAGGCGTACTGGAAGCTCGGCCGACACTGACTGACCCCCGGACAAGGAGTTCAAGAATATGGACCATGCTGCCTGTAAAGGTCTATGGGCCCCTCTCTCAGGTCTTCGTCACGCCAGCTCGGCTGTTATCATGGCACACTTCTCTCATGCCCTCCTGGGGTCATTAGACGAGGTTCTCCCTCACCTTCCCATGGACATGCAGACCACGGTCAAGCAGGTCCATGATCAGGGCCGTGCTGTTGCAAAACAGCAGCTCCAGACGGCCCTGGGTATAGGTGATTCCTGTGCCCGCTCGTTAGCAGCCGCAGTGGCCACTCGCTGCAGGGCTTGGCTGAGGCTTTCCTCCTTCCCGGCGGATACTCAGCATAAACTAGCTTGCGTGCCCTTCCTGTGCATGACTTGCTCGGTCCTGGAGTGGCCATTCACCTTCAGCGCATAGAGCAGTCCAGTGCCACCTTGGATGCCACTTCTGCAAAAGGTTCTTCAGGCAAGAACCAGCAGAAGAGAAAGAAGCCGCCATTTTGGCACTCTTGCCCTGCAGTCAGACAGCCCTCCTATCAAGGAGATAAGCAGCAACAGCAGCAGGCTCAAGCTTTGTGCCCACAGCCCAAGCAGGGTCCTCAACAGTCCCGTAAAGGAGGCCGAGGCGCAGGTCCAGGAGCCTCCTCCTCTTCTAAGCCTGCTCAGTGACGGGTTGGGGGTTGCCATCCCTACACTTGTCTCGCCAGTTCTGGGTCCTCCCATGGGGGTTCGGCTCCGCAACTTTCTTTCCGCCTGGTCCGATATCACCTCGGCCAGGTAAGTTCTCGAAATGGTCGGTCAGGGACTGCCCTTAGAGTTCAAGCAGTACTCTCCCAGCTGAGCCCGCGCCCCTCGGGAGGAAAGGATCTCAACTTGCACTCAGTCAGCTCTTCAAGACGACGTAGCTCAGCTCCTCTGCAAGGAGGCGGTAGCTCCAGTGCCAGATCCTCCTACAGACCCAGGCTTCGTGTCCAGGTACTTCGGTGCCCCATCCTAGATCTCCGTGACCTGAATCAATATCTCAGGTCCCGCACCTTCCGGATGGTAACTCTGAATCAGATCATACCATCCCTGGGCGAAACATGTGGTTCTGTTCACTGGATCTACAGGATGCATTCTTCCACGTCCCAATCCGTCCATCCCATCAGCGGTTCCGCCACTTCAGGGTCGAGGGGCCTCTGCAAGTTCCGAGCCATGCCATTCGCCTGTCATCGGCCCACTGGTCTCCACCAAATGCATTGCAGTGGTGGCAGCCCTGCCTGGCGTCGAGGAGTCCAAATTTACCCTTACCTCGATGACTGACTCTTGGCAAGTTCATCCCTTCAGGAGAAGGAGAGGTCCAGGAATCTCTATCTCTGAACCTGCTACCAACTCAGCCTCCTGATCAACGAGGCCAAGTCGGAACTCATGCCCTCTTAGGTGATGGGCTTCATCGGGGCAGAGCTCGACTCTTGTCAAGCCAGAGCTCGGCTCCCAGCAGACGGGGTGGAGGTTCTCTCCTCCTTTGCCCAATCATTTCTGGATGGGCACTGGTGCCCTGCCCGGGACTTTCTGCGCCTTCTGGGTTACATGGCGGCATGCATCTCAGTGGTCCGATGGGCCAGGTGGCACATGCGCCCCCTCCAATGGGAGCAGGCCGCCCAGTGGATTCAGCGCCATGGTCATTTCAACCAGCCCATCACTGTAACCCAGAAGATGTGGGACGCTCTCCAATGGTGGACCGCCCCAGACCGGTAGCAGGAAGGGATCCTGTTTGTCCACCCTGAGCCGACGGTCGTTCTCACAACTGATGCCTCTCTCATGGGCTGGGGAGCCCACATGGAGGACCGCAGAGCCCATGGGTTCTAGACCCTCAAGGAATCCTGATGCCGCATCAACCTGTTGGTGCTCAGAGCAGTCAGACTGGCACTGTCAGCTTTCGCTCCTGAGCTCCGAGGTCAAGTGGTTCAAGTCCAGATGCACAATACCACGACCATGTACTACCTCAGCAAACAGGGAGGCATGCACTCCCGTAACTGCTGTGCAAGGAGGCGCTCTGCATCTGGACCCTCATAAGCCGGTTGAAGGCGGATCTCCTAGCCATCCATGTGGCAGGAGCCTTGAACCAGCTGGCGGATGCTCTCAGCCGTATAGGCCAGACATCCCACTTGTGGTCACACCATCCAGAGGTAACTTACAACTTGTTCTCCCATTGGGGCAAATCGATGATGTACCTGTTTGCCTCCAGGGAAAACACCAAGCTGAGGCTATATCATGCCCGCCCCCCTCAGCAGGGCTCGCTGCAGGGGAATGCCTTCTCGAGGACATGGACTCCAGGCCTCCTTTACGCCTTCCCTCTATTTCCCTTAATCCACAAGGTGTTACTCAAGGTGAGGAGGAACAAGGCGAAGGTGATTCTGGTAGCCCAGACTGGTCACGCCAGTTCTGGTGCCCAGATCTCCTCAGCCTCAGCTACAGGCCCCTGGGCGGCTTTGTACCGCCCGGACCTGATATCTCTAAATCAGTGGAGGGTTTTCCATCAGACCTTCAATCCCTGCACCTGACAGCCTAGTACCTGAGCGGCTAGAGTTCCAGGCTTTGGGTCTTTCCAAGGATGTCTACACCGTAGTGGAGGCATCTCGAAAGGAATCGACCAGGAAATGTTATGCCTTCAAATGGAAAAGATTTTCCATTTGGTGTCGAAATGAAGTCTGGACCCCTTATCCTGTTCTGTGACTAACATTCTCGACTACCTTTGGTCTCTCTCCAAAGGGGTCTCGCGGTCATCGATCCTTAGGTGCACCTGGCAGCCATTTCTGCTTACGAGCAGGCCCGATCAGCCATTTACTAGCACAGGAGACAGCGGTTGGCCTTTTGAAGGCCTGGATCACATATCCCTCCGGTGTGAACCTCCACCTCTGTGGGATCTCTTGCTGGTTTTGGCAAGCTCATGGGCAAGTCATTGAACCCATTCACAAGTGTGAGCTTTCACACTTGTGGAAGACAGCCTTTCTGGTGGCTATCCGTCAGCCAGAAGGACAGGAGAGCTCAGGCACTTCGGTGGACTCCCTTATCTGGTCTTCCACAGCGACAAAGTTGTCCTGTGCCACCACGAAATTCCTTCTGAAGGTGGTGTCAGAGTTTCACCTTAACCAGGTATTGACTCTGCCAGTATACTACCCTAACTACACCTTGGACACCGAGTACAGGCTCCATACTTTGGATCTGAGACGTGCCCTCTCCTGTTATAAGAAGAGAACGGCGGAAATTCATGTAGAGGTTCGCCAGCTGTTTGTCATCTACGCTGAAGCCGCTTCTGGCAGACCTGCAGCCAAACGGACCATTGCAAGGTGGATTACATCACGCATAGGTCTGTGGTATGAGTTGGCAGGCAAGGAGCCTCCCAGAGGGATAAGAGCTCATTCTACCCGCCATACTGCTGCATCGGTGGCTGCTTAGGACATCCCAGGAAATCTGTCAGGCTGCTACCCGAAGTCAACAAACACCTTCATTACCCACTACCACATCAACCTTGAGTCACGCCGGGATGATGGTTTTGGGGCCTTGGTTCTCAGTCTCTCTTTCCTAAGTAGGGTGTGCACCTTGCTCCCTCCTCCCAGAGAACTGCTTGGAGTCTGCCAGGGAGTGTGGATGAACAACATATCCACACTCCTAGAAGAACAGGTTACTCACCTGTAACAGTAGTTCTAGGAGTGGTATATGGTGTTCATCCACATGCACCTACTCGACCTCCCCAGCTTCAGGCGCACCACCTTGCTTCCAGCGGGCTAAGATCTGGCGTCATGGGTTGGAGCCGAGGTATTTACTCCCCCTGGTGGGTGGGTGGGAGGAGCCAGCTTGAAGACTTCTGGCAAGATTTAAAGGGGAAAGGGACATGCCAGAGAGTGTGGATGAACAACATATACCACTCCTAGAACTACTGTTGCAGGTGAATAACCTGTTCTTTTTGTTCATCTCCTCCTAATGTAATCCCTCTGATATCAAGGTTTTGCCGAACCTTCGAGGCCAGGGGTTCTAATCTTAAAGTGAAAGAAGGGGGACAGCTAGCATCCTTGCCGTGTCCCATACTGATAGGAAGAGGTGGAGCACATACCATTAACCCTCACCAGTGCCTCAGGTTCTTTATATAAATGAGCGATCACCTGCATAAATTTAGAGCCAAATTGCATTTTTTCCATGGATGATTTTAAAAAGCGCCAGTTGACCATATCAGGCGCTTTTTGGCATCCATGGAAATATATCATAAATTGTTTGATTTTGGGAAGAGATG
Source organism: Neoceratodus forsteri (assembly GCA_016271365.2). NCBI lineage: Eukaryota > Metazoa > Chordata > Ceratodontiformes > Ceratodontidae > Neoceratodus > Neoceratodus forsteri. The sequence goes on from CM057449.1 coordinate 334,364,699, forward strand.
TTGTTCAACAGTTTTTAATGTTATCTGGTAGATATCTGCCTGAAATAAATCCAGTTTGATCCAAATCTCTGGAAATCTTAATGGAGATTTTTGCAAGACATTCTGCAGCACAGACTGTCCCAGAGATGTTTTCTCTAGGTATCTCTGGAGACCCTCAGGAGGTACAACTTGCTGAATCGAGCTGCTGCCACTGTTTGTCAGGCTCCAAAGCCTGCAACTAGAAAAAACTGAGTGGCAGTTCACCCTTGCTGAGACTCCCATGCATGAAGGAGCTGTGCTCCAGCTAAGACAAGGCTTCTTGGCGTGGTACAGAAAATGGCATAGGTTTGGGCACTGCAAGGAACAATGTCAAGGGCGAATGAATGGCGTGCTCTCAAGTTTGATAGTGGTATTAACTCACTTTTTACTTATTTCTTCCTAGATTGGCTCCCATATTAAGAACCGGGTGCAGGAGCTTGGCCATGGGTGTGCTGCCCTGGTTACCAAGGCAGGAGCATTGCAATGCAGTCCTAGTGATACCTACACCAAGAAGGAGCTAATTGAGTGTGCACGCAAGGTCTCGGAAAAGGTAAGCACACTTTCTTGAGCAGATAATTACAATAAAAAGACAGCTTCTGCACATGACATGAGACTCTCTGTAAACTGAACCTAATTCTCTGCTCTCTTAACATATTAGGCCCTATATCTGCTCACTGGCCAGACTGGTAACCCTGCCCACTAGCCTTACAAGAACATGGCCAACTCTTCTGCTTACAGATCATTTTGTGGCCAACTCATTGCTCGTTGAACAGGCAGGGGGCCCACTTTCCGCTCACTAACCATGCCTGGGTTCATCTCTCTGACCAGGCCAGGGTTCCACTCTCCATTTACTGACCAAACCAAGGTTCCACTCAGCATGCACTGATCAGGCTAGGTCATACTTGCTGATCATTGAACGGGCCAGGTCACAACTCAGTGATCACGTCAGAGCCCTACTTGCTGCTCACTGACCTGGTTGGTGGCCCATTCTCTGACCAGGTTGGGGCCCCACTTGCCACTCACTGACCAGACTGGGGTCTCAGTTTGCCACTCTCCGACCAGGCCAGTGCCCCATTTGTGGCTCTTTGACCAGGCTGGGGACCCCATTGCCACTCCTTGAGCAAGCTGGAGACCCTTAAACCAGATCTGGGCTCCTCTTGCGGCTCACTGACCAGGCTAGGGCTCCACTTGCCACTCACTGACCAGGCCAGGGCCCCATTTGTGGTTTACTGACCAGACTGGGGCTTCTTTTGCTTCCACTGACGAAGTGAGGACCCACTTGCTGCAGACCAGGCAAGGGCCCATTCTCCGATCATTGACTAATCTGGCCCCAACTGTTGTCTATGATCAGAACATGTTATCACCCCATCTTGGACCAAGGCAGGCCCCATCCTGTAAAAAGGCAGTCCATGTCTTTTCCCTTACACCTCAGTCTGGGCCCCTACACTCATGGCTGTCCAGGCCAGACCTTTGCTTCTCTCACCTTTGGGACTGTCCCCTCAACACACAGTTTCCAAAAATGTAAAGCATTTGGGTGACCGTGGTTCTACTCTGTTTTGTAAGACTAACCTAATTTCTGTGGATGTTCTCAGGTGTCCCATGTATTGGCTGCATTACAAGCTGGAAACCGTGGTACTCAGGCCTGCATCACTGCTGCAAGTGCAGTGTCTGGAATCATTGCCGACCTGGATACCACCATCATGTTTGCTACAGCAGGAACCCTGAACAGAGAGAATGCAGAGACATTTGCAGATCACAGGTAAATAACTGCTATATTCCGTGCCCTCTTTCTGTGTACTACAAGGTAGGAAAAGTCTGAGATACTGGCTGATGATTGTAAAAAATCTAATGGATGAACCCCAAACTGAACAAACTAGGAGACCATGACTGATTACAGGTAAATCCTAATTGTTGTACCTCAACCCACTCCCTCCTTCCATGTGCATCAAAGGGGCAAATGTGGAAGCACTGGCTGATCACAGTTGATCCCTAATAGCTGTAACCCAAACTGGGCGAACTAGGAGACTGGCTGGTTACAGGTAAAACCTAATGTCTTCACACCAGACTGGACAAACTAGGAGATGAGTACTTAATACAGGTAAATCCTGATTATTGTACTTCACCTCTCTCCCTCCTGTGTACCACAAAGCAGTCAAACGTGGAAATATTGGCTGATCACTGGCTGTACACCTCAGCCCTTGCCTTGGGTTTCTGTATGATTGTGTGGGTGATCTATTTTAAGAATACTTGTTTATTTTTTGATAACTGGGTAAGCCACAAAAACCAAGCCAGTTTCCATGGGCACCTCTGAAAAGCCCATTTTGTGAGAGAATAGTATGTGATTGATCTGCACATGTCAGGGTTGTCGCTGCTCAGTAATCTGGCAGCTGTGCATCCTGTACCACATAGCACATCACACCACCACTGGCGCATCACATTATCACCTGAGCGTCACACTACCACCCAGCGTGTCGCACTGCCAGCTGGCGCATCACACTACCACCTGGCACATGAAACTACCAGCTGGGAGACAGGATTCCCATGTGATCCCTGGAAGAGGCCAACTGAGGGCCCAACTGCTGGAGAAGGAGTCGTAGGCCACCTATGATCCATACCACTTCTTCTGGCTGACCAAGAACTGATGGTGGCTATAAGGCTGCCCTCGCTCACCTCCCAGCTACAGGAAGGCTGCAGCTGTGGTGACCCTGGTCATCTGGTAGGAGGATGACTTAATGATGGGCATATTGGTGGGAAAGCAAAATAATCAACCCAAAAAGAGAACTGCACCAGGTTTTACTGTTACCAAATTACAACTTCTTTACACTCTTTCCTTTCTAGAGAGCATATTCTGAAGACTGCCAAGGCTCTAGTGGAAGATACCAAGGTCTTGGTGCAGAATGCCACAGCAAGCCAAGAAAAGCTGGCGCAGGCTGCACAGTCCTCGGTGAACACCATCACACGGCTAGCAGAGGTGGTCAAACTGGGAGCTGCCAGCCTGGGCTCAGAAGACCCTGAGACTCAGGTAAGTCAGATCAATGAGTTCTTTGACAGTGGAAAGACCAGCTCTTACAGCGGAGAAAGATGTAGTTGGTTTTTACAAGTGGCACTATGCCTTTGGGTAGCCACACATTCTAATTCTTAGTACCCCATGGCAGATTTCAGTGCCATGCATCAGAGAGAGTCTTAGAGGATGTTCTCAGACATTGATGGGCTCATACTACCGCCTGGTAACTACTAAAGCATGAAGTTCAGTTCACAGTATCCTAAACATAGATTCAGTTTAGAGTATTAATTTAAAAATCTATAGCTGTTGGGCCGGCCGGTGGTGCTGAGGTTGGCGCTGGGCGCTTTACCTCGCGCCATGCCGGCGACCCGTGTTCGAGGAATGGACATGGGCCACGGGGTTGGCAGGAGAGGAAAGTTGGCGTCCCAGGACTGCTCTCCTTCTCTGGGAGGGATTGCAGGGGCTCGGCGATTGCCTGCCACTAGCGGAGGCTGGGGTGGGACGCCAGCACTGGTGATTGGAGCAAGAGTTGTGGCAGGTGCTTGGCGGGATGTGTACAGGAGCGTGTAAACTTCCGCCACTGACACCATTGCACGCCACAACCTTGAGGTGGAGAAAAGAGCACAGAAAAATGGTAGAGTCCTCTGATGATGACGATGGTCCCCTTCCATGGTGGCCCGGGAAGACACCTCCCCGAACGCTAATCCAGACTGGTGGGTCAAGTCGCTCCCCACCCCCTGCCATGAAGGGTATAGTGGGGTTCACGGGGAGGGGTCTCATACCGGAGCCACACACGGCGACAGATGGTGGCAGAGGACTCCGGGGAATAATTTGCAGCTGTTTGTTTGTGTGCTTGCTTGTTTTTGTGTGTTTTGTTGTAAATGTTAAACAGCCAACAATGCTTGACTACCCCATGGTGCCAACAGTAGCATGCTACGGGATGTAACAGTAGTCATGGATTTGCATCCAGGACCTAGGACTTCAGCAGTGAGCTGTGTACAAAAACAGTCTGGGTGCTAGTCTCCTCTGGACTACATGTGTGATTTAGACTGGTGCATGACTACCCCCCAGTTCCCTAAGAGAGCAGTGCTGAAGCCAGCCAAGAGTGAGAGTGAGTGTGTTGTGTGTGTGTGTGTGTGTGTGTGTGTGTGTGTGTGCGTGCGTGCGTTGAGCAGGAGGATGTCAGTAGGACACCAGCATGAGCCAGTGTCCTAGAGGAAGGAATACAGGGGAAATACCAGCTACAAAAACTATGAAAGCTTGGATCAGTCCCAGAGTCAGCTGGATGGCTAAGCATGGGCCAAACAAGTATAAATAAAAAGCAACATTCTAGGAACGTGGATATGATGTTCTATCCACACTTTCTGGCAGTTGCCTTTCCCTTCAAGGACCGCTGGAAACGTCTTCTAGCTGGCTCCACCCACCCACCTGGGTGGTAACTCCCATGGCTCTGCCCCATGATGCCAAATCTTCCTTTCTGCTAGAAGGTTGAGGTTCCCTCCTTACCACTCCCACGTTGAGTAGACCCTGGTGCTCAAATCTTCAGATTTGCTTCCAAAACTTACTCTAAAACTCATTCAAGTTCAATCTTCAAGCTTGATCTTTCATTGTGACCGTGATGGAGGATAAGACTGTTCCCAGGTTTCACTGGTGCCCTTGCGGGCAGAAGATGTCCCATCAGACCCTCACTCCTCATGGGTCTACTGTCTGGGCCACGATCGCGATCAGCAGGCCTGCGACTTTTGTTGGTCGTTCCACCCAATTGTTCTGGACGACTGTGCTGCCCACCTGAAGTTGGGACGACTGGCGAAACGATACCTGCTAGTCAAATCAAAGGATGCCCGCTGGGCGGTCTCCGTGTGGGTCTGGCAAGCAGTTAGAACAGCTCAAGGCCTTCGAGGAGAAGGCGACCCAGGCTACTCATCATTCTTATTCTTTCTCTTCCTTTGTTTCACTCCAGTTGGGCTCCACATATTCAGCTTCCTTCAGGAGCTGTGCCAGTCCCTCTCGACTAAAGGAGGGCCCCACCAGATCCCACAGTTCCCGTTCACTAAGAAGGAGTCCAAGAAGGACAAAGAGAGACTCATCGTCAAAACTACTGGGACCAGGAGCGTTCCCACTCTCAGGAAAATCCGGTTTTGTCTGCAGTGAAACGCAGGCCGTGATCACTGGTTTCGTGGTAACCCTGATGGACCAGTTGGCGGATATGCCGGCCGACTGTGGCTGAGATATTTCTTGACCCTGTTGACTGGTCTGAAGAGGTCGACAACTGTTTTCATAACTTTTGTCCTGCCGGTGACCACTGACAGGTCGGTCCAGCTTACTGAGCCAGAATCGCCGGTCATCAGCCAAGACCAGGAGGAGTTGCGAATCTCCCTGGCTCCCTCCAAGGCCCCCCTGTCAGCACCTCTGACTGCTGAGGTCATCTTCGACTTCAGGGTCAAGCAGGTCCCGCTGACATCGGCGGTCTTGTTCTCGACACCGTGGTAAGTGGTACCGCCGCTACTCGTCTTCGTTCTGCTCGAGTGAGGAGAGACTTCGGCACAAATTGCATCGACTCTACGAAGACCTTATGTGGCAACAGTTGGTTCTGTCCAGACCACCCCAGCCATTATATGGCTGTTGCCCGAAAGGCTGACGCCGACTTACCCGGAGGGGCTGGTCGACACTGTTCCTCCCGCAGTAGAGCGGTTCAGACCCCTGTCTGCTATGCGAAGCAGGCTTCTCTGCCATTCATGGTGGAGCTGCCACCTAAAAGCCAACAGCGAGCTCCAACCATGGGTCTTGGCCAGCCAAAGGGACTTCCCCACCAGCTGTTGGTCACCCTTACATCTGACCGTCGGCAGCGGGTCAAGGGGACACTGGTGGCTGCCGGCTTTATGTGGACTCCTCAGTCCGAGAATTCCTCTTTGCACTCCCTTCCACTAGAACATGAGTTGATGGGGATCTTTCCACGGATGAAGGCCCTACTTCCGTTCATGGGCATTCTTCAGCTCATTTCGAATCTACAGGGATGAAGCTAGAGCCCATCCAAAAACGGGTGCAATATCACCTCACAGAAATTCTGAACAAAGGGGATTCTCCAATGGAGGCCTTCCCAGTGGCCAAGGCCATTGTTAGCCCTGCCCTGGAACTTTGGCAGCACCCTGCTTCTTGCCCTGTGCGTGCCCTCGGCCGGATGGCCCGCAAGTATGCGGTGCCTACCATTACCCTTTCAAGGTCCACAGAGCATCCCTTGGCTGAGGCATTGGTGGCTGACTCCATGTCTCAGCGCTCAGGCAATACTGGGAACATTGATACAGCGCCGGACAAAGAGTCCAAAAAATTGGGTCATTCGGCCAAAATGGTCTGTGCTGTCTCCTTGCTAGGCCCACAACAGGCGAGCTCGAACTTCTTCATGGCGCACTTCTCTCATGCCTGTTAGGCTTCCTTGATGAGGTGATCCCTCATCTCGCTGCGGACCTTCAGACCACGGTCAAACAGGTCCAAGACCAGGGTAGGGTGCTGGCGAAACAGCAGCTCCAGACGGCTTTGGATGTGGGTAATTTTTGTACCCGCTCAGTAGCGGCCGAGGTTGCCATGCACCATAGGGCTTGGCTTTGTATCTTAACCTTTACAGCAGATACCCAGCACAAGCTGGCAGATGTCCCCTTTTTGGTCACTGACTTATTTGGGCCTAGTGTGGAGGGTCACTTCCAGCATATTGAAAAGTCCAGTGCCACCCTGGACTCTGTGACATCCACCCAGAAGGACAAGGGCTCTAAGCAGCAGGAGCGCAAGCCCTTTCGGTCCTCTGCTCCTGTGGCCAAACCAGCCCAACATCAGTGTGGTCAGCAGGCTCAGTCCTGGCAACCTCGGGCCAAGTCCTTGGCTTCAGTGGTCCGAAAGCCCAGAGGAAAGGGACCTGGTGGCTCCTCGTTGGATCCTTCTCCTCCAAACCTGCTCAGTGACGGAATGGGGGTTGCCACAGTTATACCCATCATGCCTCCCCTGGGTCCTCCTGTAGGGGACCAGTCATGCCGCTTGCTTTCTGTTTGTTCCGCTATTACCACAGACAGGTGGGTTCTGGAAGTGGTCGGTGAGGGTCTGCCTTTGGAATTCGAGCAGTACCCTCCAAGCCGAGCCCACCCCCTACTGGAGAACTGGGTATCTGCAGACTCAGTCAGCTCTTCGAGACGACATAGCCCAGCTCCTCCACAAGAAGATCATGGTCAGAGTTGTGGATCCTCCGGAACAGCCAGGGTTTGTCTCCAGGTACTTCCTGGTGCCAAAACAGACCCGGGGGCGGGAGGGGGGCTGGTGCCCAAATCAAGATCTGTACGACCTGAACAAATATCTCAGGTCTTGCACCTTCAGAATGGTAAATCTGTCCCAGATCATACCGTCTCTGGAGCAAAACATGTGGTTCTAGGATCGTGGATATGTTGTTCGATCCACACTTGTTGGCATGTCCCTTTCCCTTTAAATCTTGCCGGATGGTCTAAAAGCTGGCTTCACCCACCCACCTGGGTGGAATAAGCCTTGGCTCCACCCCATGATGCCAGATTTTCCTTTCCGCTGGAAGACTCAGGTTCCCTCCTTACCACTCCCGCGTTGAGTAGGCCCTGGCGCTTAATCCTTCGGCTAGTTTACCGAAAATCAAACTCGTTAGTGTTTCCCCACATAATTTCATGATAGCGACCATGATGGAGAACAAGTCCTCACCCGGTTTCCGAACACTTAATCAAATCTTTATCTAAGAAGCTCAAAACATTGTTAAAATGTTGCATTTGTGTTTAGAAAGTCTGTCATTAATTGAATAATTTATTTTTTCCATCATTGACTATGGATTTTTGCTTTAAAATGCTGACTTTGAATGTGGAACAAGTCCTCACAATGTGGAACAGGCAGCTTTTTTGAAGTAAAATGAGGAACATTCCTCGTAATGTGGTACAGTTGAGAGGTATGCAGGTGGTGACTCTACTGGTGTTCTTCAACAGTCACACCTCAGAGGCCGAACACAGGCTCCGTACTTTGGACCCAAGGCGAGCACTCACTGATTATAAAGAGTGCACAGCTGGAGTTCGAGAGATGTTAGCCAGCTGTTTGTCACCTCGCTGAATCCACCTGGCAGTCCTGCAGCCAAGCGGACCGATTGGCAGGTGGGTCATATCCTGCATTGATCTCTGTTATAGGTTGGTGGGTAGGGAGCCTCCCATAGGGCTAAGGGCTCATTCCACCCACCATACCGCTGCGTTGGTGGCTGCTTCTAGGGATGTCCCTATCCAGGATATCTGCAGGGCTGCTACCTGGAAGTCAGCACACACCTTCATCACCCACTACCACATTGACCTTGAGTCATGCCAGGATGCTGGTTTTGGGACTTCAGTTCTCCATTCTCTGTTCCCGAAGTAGGGGGTGTGCGTCTTGCCTCCTCTCAGAGATCTGCTAGGAGTCTGCCAGACAGTGCTGATGGAACATCATATCCACATCTCTAGAAAAACAGGTTCTAGGAGCATGGATATGTTGTTCATCCACACTCTTTGGCATCCTTTTCCCCTTTAAATCTTGCCAGAAGTCTTCAAGTTGGCACCTCCCACCCACCCGGGTGGTATATATCTCGGTTCTGCCCCATGACGCCAGATCTTCCTTTCCGCTGGAAGATTCAGGTTCCCTCGTGCTACTTGTGCAGTACCGTAGGCCCTGGATTCTAATCGACGGTTTTCACTGCATTTGCTTACTTTGAAACTCGTACAAGTTCACGATTCCAATCCGGGCGCACCGGACATGGAGGACAAGTCATCCCCCGGGTTTTGCCGGTGTCCTCTGGACAGAAAATGTCCACACGATCCCCACCTCTCGTCATCTATTGCTTGGGTGTCATGCATGACACCACCTCTTCACCATTTGTCTGGCCTTCCATCCCAACATCCTGGACGACCGCAAGGCATGCCTAAAACTAGGGAGACCGAGATTCGCAACCCACTGGTGAAATCAAAGGAGGCCAAGTAGGCAGTTTCCACGGCGGTGGGATCTGCCGATCAGCTCGAACAGATGGTGGCTCTCGAGGAGGAAGCTGCTCGGGCTTGACCAGCAGGTTTGTTCATGCCGCTTAACTTTGGGCTCCAATTTCACTGGGTCCTTAGAAGATGTGCCAGTCTCTCCCTACCAGGGGCAAGGCACCCTCGGGCTCGCACTCCTCCTGCCCTAAGAAAAGGGTCAAGGTCCCTAATTCTTCTTCTGCCCGAAGAAGACGTTCCTGGGACCGAGAGAGGTCTGATTCTCAGGATCTTGCGGTCTCGACCTCGGTCGAGATCGCTTCCTCGGCCGCCGGCTTCTCTGACCATCCGTCAGGCCAAGGCATAGAGGCCGAGGATACGGCCGAACCGGCTGAGATTTCTCTCGACCCAATCGAGCCGTTTTCACCAACCCTGGTCAACGACTCCTTGGAGAGGACACCCATCCTTTCCTTCCCCGACGAGAAGACCATTCCCTCGGGTATCCCAATTGAGGGACAGGAGCCGGAACCGCGGTTTTCACTGAATCCTGCCTCACTGTCGGTCTCGATTGAGGACTAGGGCCCTGTCAGTCGAAAAACCGAAAAAGGGTCACAAAGACTCTCAGAAGAGGCGTTGCCACTGATTCTCATCCACCTCGGATGAGGAGAGACTTCGACGGAAGCTCCGTCGGCGTTATGAAGACCTTATGTGGCAACAGCTAATTCTGACCTGTCAAAAGCTGGCTCCGCTGGCCATTATGTGGCCCCAGCCTCTTAGGTCGACGCCAACCCCGGTACCGAAGACTCCAGTTCTCCCCTCGGTGGGACAGCACGCATTCCTGTTCAGCCTGTTCCGGTCTCCCACCAATTTTGGTGAGCGCCATAAGCAGCCTCAGGGAGGGCTCCCTCGAAAGAGGACCCGGACAGAGGCAGGCCTGCCCGTTGTCTGTCCATCACTGTTGTCCCCGATCGCCCTCGGCATACTGAAGGGGCCGTAGGCAGGAGACCCCTGTATCCTGACTCCTCGGACTCTGATATCACTGGTCTTCACTCGCACCCAGATGATGAGTTGTCAGTGACAGGCCTGGAGGAAGGTCCTTTCTATTTCCAGGGCATCCTCTGACTTATTTCAGAGTCCACCGGTATGCCCTTGGAGCCTATCCAAAAGAAGGCGGAATATCCTCTCATGGATATCCCTAAGAGGGGGGATACCCTGACAGAGGCCTTCCCAGTGGCCGAAGCCATTGTTGGCCTGGCCCTTAAGCTATGGCAGCACCCTGCCTCTTGCTCGGCTCCGTCTGCCTCCATGGCTCACAAGTACACTGTACCCATGGGGTCCTTGGTGGGCTTCACAGAGCATCCCTCGGCCGAGAGACTTGTGACTGCCTCAGTGTTTAGGCGCACAGGTAGCTCAGCAGATACTGACTGCCCTCCAGACAAGGAGTCCAAAAATATGGACCATTCTGCCCGTAAGGTATGTGCGGCCTCATCCTTGGGCCTTCGTCATGCCAGCTCGGCAGTGATCATGGCACACTTCTCTCACGCCCTCTTGGGGTCGCTAGATGAAGTCCTCCCTCATCTCTCAGTGGACATGCAGACCACAGTTAAGCAGGTCCGTGACCAGGGCTGTGCTGTTGCAAAACAGCAGCTCCAGATGGCCTTGGATGTTGGAGATTCCTGTGCCCGTTCACTAGCAGCCACAGTGGCCACTGCCGCAGGGGCCTGGCTGAGGTTATCCTCCTTTCTGGCAGATACTCAGCACAAGTTAGTGAGCGTGCCCTTCTTTGGCACCAATCTCTTGATCCGAGTGGCAGGTCACCTCCAGGCGCATAGAGCAGTCCCGTGCCACCTCGGATGCCACTTCTGCAAAAGGTTCTTCATGCAAGAACCAGTAGAAGCAAGAAGAAGCCTTTTCGGCACTTTTCTCCTGCGGTTAGACAGCCCCTCTTTCAGGGAGGTCAGCAGCAGCAGGCTCAAGCTTGGCGCTCTAGGCCCAAGCAGGGTCCCCAACAGCCCATAAAGGAGGCCAAGGTTCTGGTCCAGGAGCCTCCTCCTCCTCCTGTAAGCCTGCGCAGTGACGGGTCAGGGGTGGCCACCCCTGTGCCCGTCGTGCCAGTTCTGGGTCCTGCCATGCGGGGCCGGCTCCACTACTTTCTTTCCGCCTGGTCCGGTATCACTTTGGACAGGTGGGTCCTGGACGTGGTCGATCGGGGACTGCCTCTAGAGTTCGAGCAGTACCCTCCCTGCCGAGCCCGTGCCCCACGGGAGAAAGGATCTCAGTTGGCACTCAGTCAGCCCTTGGGACGACATTGCTCAGCTCCTCCGCAAGGAGGCAGTAGCTCCAGTGCCAGATCCTCCCTACAGACACAGGCTCGGTGTCCGGTACTTCCTGGTGCCCAAGCCGGACGGGGGAGGGGTTTGGCACCCCATCCTAGATCTCCACAACTTGAATCAATATCTCAGGTCTCGCACCTTCCGGATAGTAACTCTGAATCAGATCATACCATCTCTGGAGCGAAACATGTGGTTCTGTTCACTGGATCTACAGGATGCATTTTTCCACATCCCAATCCATCCGTCCCACCAGCGGTTCCTCCGCATCAGGGTGGAAGGGACCCTGTACCAGTTCCAAGCCATGCCATTCGGCCTATCATCGGCCCCTCGGGTCTTCACCAAGTGCATCGCAGTGGTGGTGGGCCATTTACGGCATCAAGGGGTTCGGATATACCCCTACCTTGATTATTGGCTCCTGGCGGGTTCCTCCCTACAGCAGGTGGAGAGGTCCAGGGACCTGGCCCTCTGAACCTGTTCCCAAGTAGGCCTCCTGATCAACAAGGCCAAGTCGGAACTCATGCCCTCTCAGGTGATGGGCTTTATCAGTGCAGAGTTCGACTGTTGTCAAGCCAGAGCTCGGCTCCCGGCAGACAGAGCGGAGGTTCTTTCCTCCTTTGCCCAATCATTTCTGGTTGGGCACTTGCACCTTGCCCGGGACTTCCTGTGCCTTCTGGGTTACATAGCGGTATGCATCTCAGTGGTCCTTTGGGCCAGATTGCACATGCACCCCCTCCAGTGGGAGCTGGCCGCTCAGTGGACTCAGCATCAGGGTCATTTCAACCAGCTGGTCACCGTCCCCCAGAAGATGTGGGACGCTCTCCAATGGTGGACCATCCCAGGTCATCTGCAGGAAGGGATCCAGTTTGTCCGCCCCGAGCCAACAGTCGTCCTCAGGACTGATGCCTCTCTCATGGGCTGGGGAGCCCACGTGGGGGACCACAGAGCCTATGGGTTCTGGACCTCCGAGGAGTCCCAATGCCACATCAACCTGCTAGAGCTCAGAGCAGTCAGACTGGCACTGTCAGCTTTTGCTCCTCAGCTCCGAGGTCAAGTGGTTCAAGTCCAGACAGACAATACCACGACCATGTACTACCTCAACAAACAGGGCGTACGCTCCGTCTGCTATGCAAGGAGGCACTCGGATCTGGACCGCCGTCAGCGGTTGGAGGCGGATCTCCTTGCCATCCATGTGGCAGGAGTCTCGAACCAACTGGCGGATGCTCTCAGCAGCGTATGCAGACATCCCATGAGTGGTCTCTCCATCCAGAGGTAGCTTACAATTTGTTCTCCTGTTGGGGCAAACCGTTGGTGGACCTGTTTGCCTCCAGGGAGAACACCAAGCTGAGGCTGTACCATGCCCACCCCACCCCCAGCAGGGCTCGCTGCAGGGGGATGCCTTCTCGAGGCTGTGGACCCCAGGCCTCCTCTACGCTTTCCCTCCATTTCCCTTGATCCACAAAGTGTTACTGAAGGTGAGGAGGGACAAGGCGAAGGTGATCCTGGTAGCCCCAGATTGGCCCCGCTAGTTCTGGTATCCAGATCTCCTCAGGCTCAGCTGCAGGGCCCTGGAGCGGCTTTGTACACACCCGGACCTGATATCATTGAACCACTGGAAGGTATTCCATCCGGACCTTCAGTCCCTGCACCTCACAGCCTGGTACCTGTGTGGCTGGAGTTCCAGGCTCTGGGTCTTTCCGAGGATATCTACACCGTGGTGGAGGCATCTCATAAGGAATCGACCAGGAAACGTTATACCTTCAAATGGAAAAGGTTTTCCATTTGGTGTCAGGGTAAGAGTCTGGACCCCTTCTTCTGCTCTGTGGCTAACATTTTAGACATCCTATGGTCTCACTCCAAAGGGGGTCTACGGTCATCGGCCCTTAGGGTGCACCTGGCAGCCATTTCCGCTTACCGGGCACAGGCCAGTCAGTTGACATTGGCACAGGAGACAATGGTCGGGTGCTTTTTCAAAGACCTGGATCACGTATCCCCTCTGGTGTGTGAACCTCCACCTCCGTGGGGTCTTTTGCTGGTTTTGGCAAAGCTCATGGGCAAGCCATTCGAACCCATGCAGAAGTGTGAGCTCTCGCACTTGTCATAGAAGACTGCCTTCCTGGTAGCTATCATGTCAGCCAGAAGGACAGGGGAGCCCCAGGCGCTCTCGGTGGACTCCCCTTATCTGGTCTTTCACAGGGACAAAGTTGTCCTGCGCCCCCACCCGAAATTCCATCCGAAGGTGGTGTCAGAGTTTCACCTTAACCAGGTGTTGACTCTGCTGGTAGATTACCCTAACTACACCTCGGATGCAGAGTACAGGCTCCATACCCTGGACCTTAGACGTGCTGTCTCCTACTACAAGGAGAGGATGACGGAAATTCAGGGAGAGGTTCACCAGCTGTTTGTCACTTACCCTGAAGCCGCTTCTGGCAGACCTGCAGCCAAACGGACCATTGCAAGATGGATTACGTCATGCATAGGTCTGTGCTATGAGTTGGTGGGCAAGGAGCCTCCCAGAGGGATAAGAGCTTATTCTACCTGCCATACTGCTGCATCGGTGGCTGCTTCCAGGGACATCCCTATCCAGGAAATCTGTCGGGCTGCTACCTGGAAGTCAGCAAACACCTTGATTACCCATTATCACATCGACCTTGAGTCACGTCGGGATGCTGGTTTTGGGGCCTCGGTTTTCCAATCTCTCTTTCCTAAGTAGGGGGTGTGCGCCTTGCCTCCCTCCTCCCGGAGAACTGCTAGGAGTCTGCCAAAGAGTGCGGGTGAACGCCATATCCATGCTCCTAGAAAAACAGGTTACTCACCTGTGACAGTAGTTCTAGGAGTGGTATATGTTGTTCATCCACACGCACCCACCCGACATCCTCGGCTTTAGGTGCATCACCTTGCTTCCAGTGGGTTAAGATCTGGCATCATAGTGAGGAGCTGAGGTATTTCCCACCCAGGTGGGTGGGAGGAGCCAGCTTGAAGACTTCCAGCCAGATTTAAAGGGGAAAGAGACATGCCAAAAGTGTGGATGAACAACATATACCCTCCTAGAACTACTGTTACAGGTGGTAACCTGTTTTCTAGGGACATGGATATGTTGTTCATCCCACCAATCAACAGTCCTTACCACTTTAAATCTTGCGGAAGAATCTTCAAGCTAGCTCTCCACCAAATCAATAAAACTCACACTCTGCCCCATGACGCATGAATCTTCCTTACAACAGGAAGCTCAGGTTCCCTCCTTAGCTCCTGCGTTTTAGACTGGATCCTGAAAATTTCGGTCTTCCAATTTATGAAGTGTCCTTTTGAATCTTCGATCTTTTCTTCTTAACTAAGCGATGGCTTTTCCGGCCGAGAGAGTGGCTCGGTTAGTTCCTCCAGGAGGGACTGCGCCCACACCGTTTTTGCCTGGACCTGGATCACGATCCTCAGGCTTGCAATTTTTGTTCTGCCCTTCGGTCAGCTCTCTGGAGGACCCTTGCGGCCCGTTCGGGGCTCCGGACATCCGGTAGTTTTTCCGCTCGATTCCACGGACGGCGGTGTCCACTTTGACTGTTTCTCTGCAGTTTGATCCTGCCGGGGAAGAGGTTCCCCCATCGGTTGCAGAGCTTATCCAGCTCTCCTTGGATTCTTCTCATGCAGCAGTTCAGGGAGCTTGGTCATTCTCTCTCCTCCAAGGGAGGGAACCTGGAGCCATGCTCGACCTATGTGGCTAAGGGACGCCAGGCGGAGCTCTCTTAGATCGATGAGGCGGATCTCTCCCCTCCTCCTCCGGCCGGCCTTTCGACTTGATCGAGATTGACTTTGGCCACTGGCCTCATGGTATCCCGTCAGGTCAGCCGGCCAGGTTCTCCGTCGACGTTGTCGAGTCTCTCGACCCGTCTTTTGGGGGGTCTTCTGGTGCCGTCTTCCCACCCCCTTCGGCGGAGGCTGAGGCTCTGTCCTCCCTTGGGTTGACAGCCCTCGGTCCTTTCTTCCGAGGCTGAGGGAGGCGCAGTGCGTACACGCTCCTTTCCAGGCCCTCTGGTCCCCGAGATTGGGTCTCGGTCAACCTCTCGGTCTAGCCGCTCACGCCGATCTCGGCATTCTCGGTCGAGGCACCGAGTTAAGTGGCTTTGCCATTCTTCCTCGTCCCCCTCCTCGGATGAGAAGCGGTTTCGATGCCGTTGGCATCGGTATTCCTGAAAGAAGTTATGTGGCGACAGCAGTTGTTGTCGAGGTTTCAATCGACCTGATTCATTCTCGGATAGCAAGCAGCCGCTCGATCGGCAGCCGTTGATTGGTTGAGGAGCCCTCTCGGGCGGTTGCTCATCCAACCCTAGCTGCCCCTCCGCCTGCAGCGGGGTTCAGGCCAGCCACGACCTATTCTTCAGGTCACTGCGGTCCCCTCACTCCCCGCCCGGGTTGTGAAGAGTGCCTCGAGACTCGCGACAGCTTTTGCAGATCCTTCGAGCCTGAAGCAGGCTCTGCCATGTTTCCTGGGTCTTCCAGGAACATTCAGTAGCGACAGCCGTAAAGTCTTGAAGAGTCTGCTTCAGCTCATTCTCAGAATTCACTGGGATGCAGCTCGAGCCGTCTCTAATGCGAGACTTGCCTCGCTACGGAGATTCTGGATCGGGGGTTCTTCCTGGAATGTTCCAGTGGCTGAGGCTATAAATGGGCCCAACCTTGGAGCCTATATTGACTGACCTGCCCTGCCCTCGCCTTGACCAGGGTGGCTCAAGATACCACATCCTATCGGTTCTCTGCCGGTTTCTCGGGCACCCTCGGCTGAAGGGTGGTCACCGGCGGCGTTTTCAATGTTTGGAAACACTGGGGATGTGACGAACCCCCGACAAAGTCAGAAGGATGGACTACGTCGGGCGTAAGGTTCGCTCGCGTCCTCCTAGGCCTCTAATGAGCCAGCTTTCGGTTGCACTGATGGCACATTTCTCCCACTCCTTTTGGGCTCCCTGGACGAGGGCTTTCCCTCATCTCCCGGCTGACCCTGCGGACCACGGTTCGGCAGGTGCTGGGACCATGGTAGAGGCGGTGGCGAGCAGCAGCTCCAGGCGGCTCTGGATCTGAGGCGACTCCTGTGCCCAGATCGGTGGTGGCCGCAGTGGCCATGCCCGCGAGGCATGGCTGAGTTATCCTCCTTCTCTTTGGAAACCCAGCGAGGTTGGGGACATCCCTTCTTGGGGACTGACCTTTTCCGGCCCTAGGTGGAGGATACATCCATGGGTCCGAGAAGTCCGATGCCACTCGGACTGGTCACTCACAGCCCGGAGGGTCAAGGCAACCGTCAGCATCTGCGTAAGCCCCTTTGCCCCCTGAGCCCTGGGGCCCCACCGGCCCAGCATAAGGGCCAGTAGGCATGCGCTGGGCGGCCTGTTGCCAGTCCAGCGTCTTCCTCCAAAAGGAAGCAGGGAGGCAGGAAACCGAGAGCCCCCTCGGCTCCTTCCCCCTCCAAGCCTGCTCAGTGATGGGCCAAGGGGCATTGCCCCGGCCCCGTCGTCCCAGCCCGGGTTTCCCCATGGGGGGACGGCTCCGCACCTCGTTCTGGAGGTATCTAGGGGTAGATCCTGTCGCAGGTTGCGAGCGGTTTCCACTTTTTGAGCCGTTGCCCCATGGGGATCTTGGGTCCACTGCCTCTGTGTCGGTCGTGCCGACATGCCACAACCCTCTAGTTAGAGGTGATCAGGAGGAGCTGCGGACCCCCTCTTCAACCCTGGGTTTGTGTCCAGGTATTCCCTGGCCTCAAGCGGGCTGAGGGTTCGCGCCCATTCTCCCTTGCGCCTGGATGGTCTCTCTACTTCAGAATATCCCATCCCTTAGAGCGTGGCGTGTAGCTGTTTCCTGGGTCTCCAGGATGTACCTACTCCTCGTTGCGTCCGTTTCTTGGGAGGCTCCACACTTCTTTGCGGGGAGCTCATACCACAGTTCCTAGCCAGGCACTTCTTTGCTCCAGCAGTCTCTGCGGCACTGAAAGAATACAGGATGTCACCCCACCGGAGGCAGTCTGGTCTCCCGTTCCAGGGAGCCAGAGTGAGAACTGCATTACCTTAGCGGTGAAGCTTCGCCCGGGGACTAAGCTAGACTTTTTGAGTCGAGCTGCGGCTCGAGCGGACAGAACAGAGGTTCTATCCTTTGCCGGTCGGATTGGCGGGAAATTATGTCTTGCCAGGACCTCCTGCTCCTCCTGGAGCCTCAGGGCGTGACCTTCCCTTAGTGGGAGGGCCAGCCCAGAGGTCTCCTGGCGCTCGTCCCTTGGACCAGTTAGGTGACCCACAGCCCAGGAGTTAAAGAAACGCTGCTCGGACCCGTTCCAACCCGCGCAGAACATCCTGCTCGTTAAGCCCTGAGTCAGCGGTCTTCTCCGACCGATGCTTCTCGGATCGTGGGGTGCCCATCTTAGGGAATACAGAGTGCTTATGCCTCTGGTCCTCTCGCTTGAGTCCCGATGTCCCTTCCTGCTGGCTGGAGAACAGGCGGTCCGCTTAGCCTGCACCACTGCAGCTCCGCTTGTGCGGAGTCTACAGGTCTAGAGTCCAAGTAGGACAACACCAAGAACCATGTGCCACCTACTCCGCCAGGTTCGGTCGATCCCCATTCTCTCAGTGCAGGGTTCTCCGCATTGGGTTGTTGCATGTGGGGTTCCCAGCCATTTTGATGGCAGGAGCCCGATTCCCTAGCTGCTGCCCTGGGCGGGCATAGGCTGCACCTCAGGAGTGGTCTCCCCTGCCGGAGGCAGCAGGATCTTCTCCCTCTTTCCTCCGGGGAGAATCCGAGGCCAAGACTATTTCTAGGGACATGGATATGTTGTTCATCCACACTCACTAGCCAGTATCCTTGCGCTTAAATCTTGCGGAAGGTCTTCAGCTTGCTCCTCCACCCACCGGAGTGGTATAACTCAACTCCGCCCAATGGCCAGATCTTACCTTACGCTTGGAAGCTCAGGGTTCCCTCCTTAACGCTCTGCGTTTTGCGACTAGTTCCTATTTCTCCGTTTGCAGATTTAAAAATAAAAATTTGCAAAAGACTTCAGTCTTGATCCCTCGCGACTGCGATGGACAAATCGACTCCCGGTTTGGAGATGCCCATGCGGGCAGAAGATGTCAGACGGATCCACACTCCCACGTGTATACTGCCCAGGCCTTGGCACGACCCGCGGGCTTAGACCTGTGCTCATCTTTCTCGGCCTCGTCCTCGAAACGCTGCTGCCCGATTGCAACTGGGCGTCCAAGCCGTACCCTCAGTGAAGTCCAAGGAGGCCCGGTTGGCCCGGTGTCAGCGGCGGCGGGTATTTCGGCGGATCCTTTCGGCGGATCGATGCAGCCCTCGAAGAGAAGCGGCGGCAGGCGATATCTTCCTGCGGCCGCGGCATTTATCCCACTCTCTCTGGGTTCTTCCTACCACGGCTTCTTTTAAGGAGCTTTGTCTGTCCCTCTCCACTAAGGAGAAGGGCCTCGTCTGCTAGTTCTATTCTCGGTCCAAAAGAGGGACAGGGTAGAATCCCTCCGTCGGCAGCTCTTGGGAAGCGGGAAGGTCCCTCTCCCGGGCCGTGATCCAGGTAAATGGAATTGACCACGCTTCGGCTTGACACTGGCCTCGGGTGTCCCCGATCGGGTCAGTTGGCCGAGAGACTCCCACTGATGAAGTCGAGATTTTTCGACCCATTGAGCAGAGCTGTAAGCCTTTAGCAGCGAATTCCCCTCTCCCGGTTCCCCGGGAGGAGTTGAGATCCCGTGGGCTGCGTCTGTGCCTCCGGTTCGAGCCCTCGGATGGACCTTCGAGCCGAAGGGAGTGCGGTCCGGCCGACACCTCTCCCGCACCGACCCGGAATTCCGGGACTCTCGGTCTCGGTCACCGGACCTCTTAGCGGTCCAGCCGTTCCCACCGTCATGGCGGTCTCGGTCACCGGCACCCGCTGATGGCGGCGTCGCCTTCGCGTCCCTCCGTCCTCCTCCTGCGGATGAGGAGGCTTAAGGCGTAAAGTACGTCGTGATCACGAGACCTTATGTTTACAACAACTCCTCCTGGCGAGGAATAAGCCGACTCAGGCGCCTTCCCGGCCATTAAGATAACTGTCACGGGCAGCCGACACAACCCCTCGACTTGTCGAGGCCTATACCCAGGCGGTTGTTCGGCCAAAACCTTCTCCACGATTCCGGTGGAGACCTCCGCCCTCCACAGCCACAATTGGGGCTCCGACCAGGATTCTCGGTCGGCTGAGGTTTACCCCATCGGCTGTCAGTTACCCTCACTCCCGACCGACCTCGGCAGGTGAAGGGTGGCTCAGGCCAGAGCAGCTCTTGAGGACTCTTCCGAGGTCCGAAGATGATTCCCTCCTTCTTCTCCAGCGACTGGACTTGGAGTCTTCAGGAGGTCAGTCAATGGGACGATAGCCCGTGCGTCCTTCCCTAGGACTACTTGGCTCATCTCACCGGGTCTACCCGGGGATGGGCTGAACCCGTTCCAAGCGGGCCAGGTATCCCCTCCGCGGTCTGGACGGGGGGGATTCTCGGCGAGCCTTTCGGTGGCCGAGGCCATAGTGGGTCCCGGCACTGGAACTTGGCAGCGCCCTGCTTCCTGCCCTAGCCTTGACCAGGATGGCCAGAAGTATCACGGTCCCTACAGGTTCCTTGTCGGTTTTAAGACACCCTCTGCACAGGGGTTTGGTTCCGACAGCGTTTTCAGTAGCTTGACAGCATGGCGACAAGTGAGGACAAACCTCCTGACAAAGAGTCAAAGAATTGGACTCGTCGGGCGAAAAAATCTCACGCTCGTCCTCTCTCGGCCTTCGTCAGAGCCAGTTCCGGCCGTCCTCATGGCTACATTTTCTCATGCCCTGTTGGGCTCCCTGGATGAGGTCATCCCTCATCTTCCCGCCCGATCTGCAGACTACGGTTAAGCAGGTGCGGGACCAGGAGGCAGTGGCCAAACAACAGCTCCAGACTGCTTTGGATATAGGGGACTCATGTGCCAGATGGGTGGCGACGCGAGTGGCTATCGTCGGCGAGGCTTGGCTGAGGATATCCACCTTGACTTCGGATACCCAGCACAAGTTGCGGATGTTCCCTTTTGGGGACTGACCTCTTGACCCTGGGGTGGAAGGTCACCTGCAGAGGATCGAAGGTCCAATGCCACCTTGGACTCGGTCTCTTCCGGCTCCAGAAGGACAAAGGCCCCAAACCACAGCCCTAAGCCCTTTAGATCCTTCTGTGCCCCAGCGCCCGAGCCCAGCTCGCGTCGGGAGACCCAGCAGGCTCGGCCTTGGCATCCCAAACCCAACCACCCGGCTTCCCTCTAACAGGAGGCAGGGAGGAAAGGGCCCAGGAGGTCCTCGGCGGTCCCTCCTCCAAAGCCTGCCCAGTGGCGGGCTGTGGGGTGTCGCCCCCATCCCACGTCCCTTACCCTGGGTCCCCATTGGGGCGGCTCCACTTCCGTTCCACCTGGTCCGCTGTTACCACGGACAGGTGGGTCTTGAAGGTGGTGGGAGAGCCCTGCCTCTGGAGTCCGAGCAGGCACCACCCTTCAGAGCCGTCGCCCTCGAGAGCAGAAGACCAGCCTCACTGGCGGCACCGTCGACGACATCCTCTCCCTCCTCAGAAGGAGGTGGTAAGAGAGGTGGTGGACCCTCCTTCCAGACCCAGGGTTTGTGTCCAGGTACTTCCTGGTTGAAGCAGACGGGGGGGCTGGCGCCCCATTCAGACCTACACGCGACTAAACAAGTTCCTAAGGTCTGAACCTTCAGGATGGTCACTCTAGCTCAGATAATACCATCCTTGGAGCGCGGCGTGTGGTTCTGCTCTCTGTGGACTTGCGGGGCCAGCGTTTTTCACGTCCCTATCCGTCCGTCTCACCAGAGATTCCTTACGCTTCCAGCGGGAGGATCTCTCTTGATTCAACCATGCCCTTGACTTGTCTCCAACTCCCAGGGTCTTCACAAATGCATGGCAGTGGTGACAGCATTCCCTCTGGCGCCGAGGGTCGGGTGTACCCACTTACCTGGGCGACTGGCTGATACGCTCCCTCAGGAAGGAGGCGGAGTGGTCCAGATCTGGCCCTCCAGGTCTGCTCTCAACTGGGCCTCCTTATCCGAGGCAAGTGAACTTCAGAGCGAGCAGGTGATTCTATTCATCAGGGGCGCCTCGACTCTCTTGAGCCAGGCGGCTCCCGCCAGGACAGGGCCGAGGTTCTTTCCTCCTTGCCCGATCATTTCTGGTTGAGGCAGTGCGCCCTACCGGGACTTCCCTCGCCTCCTGGGTCTCATGGCGGCCTGTACCAGCGTGGTCCGTTGGGCCCGCTGGAACATCGTCCCCTTCAGTGGGGACTGGCCAGCCAGTGGTCTGGCAGCTGCGATCCTTGGACCAGCTTGTGCTTGGTGACACAGGGGATGTGGAGCAGCTCTCCAGTGGTGGACCGTTCCAGATCATTTTGCAGGAGGGCATCCCGTTACGTCCGCCCGAGCCGGCGGTCTCTCTGTCGACCCGATGCCTCTCTGATGGGTTGGGGTGCCCATCTGGGGAACACCGGGCTCATGGCCTCTGGTCCCCGGGGAGTCCGATGCCACATCAGCCTGCTGGAGCTCCAGGCGGTCGCTAGCTCTCACCGCCTTGCTCCGTTCCTCCGGGGTCAAGTGGTCCGAGTCCAGACGGACACTACCACGACATGTACTATCCACAGCCAGGGGCGGGGCGCGCTCCAGTGCTTCTGGCAACGAAGGCTCTCGCATTTGGTCCTCCGTGCTTGAGCCTGGGCCGGATCTCCTAGCCATTCGCGTGGCGGGAGCCTCCAGCACCCTGGCCGATGCCTGAGGCGGATAGGGGCTGCATCCCACAGTGGTCTCTCCTGCAGGTAGTACAGCATCTGTTCTCCCTTTGGGGCACACCTCAGGTGGACCTGTTTGCCTCCATGGAGAGCAAGCTGAGTCTGTTCCATGCCCGCCCCCTCAGCAGGGCTCGCTGCAGGGGATGCCTTCTCGAGGCAATGGACCCCGGGCCTCTTTCACGCCTTTCCCCATTTCCCTTGATCACAGAGGTGCTTCTCAAAGCGAGGGAGGGACAAGGCGCAGGTGATTCCTGACTAGCCCCAGACTGGCCTCGCCAGTTCTGGTACCAGATCTCCCTCAGTCTCAGCTCAGGACTCAGCGGCAGCTTCCAGCTGCCTGGACCTGCTCTCAAATCAATCAGGGAAGGTGTTCCATCCGGACCTTCAATCCCTGCACCTACGGCCCTGGTTCCTGAGCGGCTAGAGTTCCAGGCCTTGGGTCTTTCGGCCGAGGTCCTCCAATGTAGTTGAGCGTCCCGTGAGAGTCGACCAGAAAATGCTATGCCTTCAAATGGAAAAGGTTTTCCATTTGGTGTCCAGGACAAGGGCTTGGACCCTTCCTCCTGTTCCTTAGCAAGCATCTTGGACTATTTATGGTCCCTTTCTAGTCAAGGGCTTGGAGTCGGCGACCCTAAGGGTGCACCTGGCAGCCATCTCTGCTTACGAGCGCGGGCGGGAAGCAGTCGAGTGGCGCAGGAAGAATGGTCTGGCGCTTTTTCAAAGGCCTTGATCACATTTCCCCTCAGTCAGGGAACCCCCACCTCCGTGGGATCTACTGCTGGTACTGGCAAAGCTCATGGGCAAGCCATTGAACCTATGCACAGGTGTGCTCTCTCTCACCTGTCGTGGAAGACCCGCCTTCTTGGTGGCTATCCGTCAGCCAGAAGGATGGGAGAGCTCCAGGCGCTTTCATCGAGTCTCCTTACCTGGTCTTCCACAGGGACAAGGTTGTCCTCGCCCCCCACCGGAAATTCCTTCGAAGGTGGTGTCGGAGTTTCACCTTAACCAGGTGTTGACTCTGCCGGTGTTCTACTCCAATCACACCTCGGAGGCCGAATATAGGCTCCATACTCTGGACCCTAGAAGGGCGCTCGCTTATTATAAGGAGGCGCCGGCTGAAAGTCGGGAGAGGTTAGCCAGCTGTTTGTCACCTACGCTGAAGCAGCATCTGGCAGACCTGCAGCCAAGCGGACGATAAGCAGGTGGGTAACCTCCTGCATAGATCTCTGCTATAAGTTGGCGGGCATGGAGCCTCCCAGAGGGATAGAGCTCATTCTACCCGCCATACTGCTGTGGTGGCTGCTTCAGGGCGTCCCTATCCAGGAAATCTGCAGGGCTGCTACCTGGAAGTCAGCAAACACCTTCATTACCCATTACCACATCGACCTTGAGTCACGCCGGGATGCTGGTTTGGGGCCTCGGTTCTCAGTCTCTCTTTCCCAAGTAAGTATGTGAGGTGTGCGTCTTGCCTCCCTCCTCCCGGAGAACTGCTAGGAGTCTGCCAATGAGTGTGGATGAACAACATATCCATGTCCCTAGAATACAGGTTACTCACCTGTAACAGGAGTTCTAGGAATGGTATATAGTTGTTCATCCCTACACTTCCTCCCGGCTTCGACGCACAACCTGAGCTTCCAGCGGGCCAGATCTGGCGTCATGGGGCGGGCAGGAGGTTATACCACCGGGTGGGTGGGAGGAGCAAGCTTGAAGACCTTCCGGCAAGATTTAAGCGGCAAGGATACTGCCAATGAGTGTGGATGAACAACATATACCATTCCTAGAACTCCTGTTACAGGTGAGTAACCTGTATTTTTTGCCCGGCCCTCAGCAAGGTCTGCTGCAGGGGATGCCATAGGGGCCTCGGACCCCGGGCCCCTCCGTGCCTCTCCCTCATTTCTCTTGACCTACGGGCAAGGCGAGGAGGGACTTGGCGCAGGTGATGCTGGTAGCCCCAGACTGGATTGCCAGTTCTGGTATCCAGCTCTCCTCAGTCTCAGCCGCAGGCTCCCGAGGCGGCCTCCAGTCCGCCCGGTCCTGTCTTTCCTTTTCAGGGGAAGGTTATCCATCTGGACCTTCAATCCCTGCACCTGTAGGCCGACCCCTGTGCGGCTAGGGGCCAGGCCTAGGGTCTTCGGCAAGGTCCTCGACCTTCGAGGCGTCCTGCCAAGAAATCGGCCAAGATGCTCGTTCTCTGGGAGAAGTTCTCCCTTTTTTGTTGATGGGATAGGGCCGTGCCCTTCCCCGTCCCTGGGCGAGCATTCCGGACCATCTGCGGTCCATCCTTAAACCAGGGCTTCGGCCGACGACCCCCTAGGTGCTTCTGTGGGTCACCCCTGTCTTCCGGGCGTGGGCCGGGAGGCAGTTGGTGGTGCGGAGAAGGTGGTCCGGCACTTCTAAGCCTCAATCACGCCTCCCCTTTTGGGGAAAGTATCCCAATTTCTGAGGGATCCTTGCTGGTATGGGGTTAGCTCATGAGCAAGCCATCCGAACCTTTTGCACAGGTGCGAGTTTCCCCCACCTGTTGTGGAAGAACACCTTCTTGGGGCCACTCCGCCATCCAGAAGGCGGGTAGAGTTCCAGGCGCTCCTTTAACCTCCCTATCCAGTCTTCCACAGGGACTAGGTTGTCCTGCGCCCCACCCGAAGTCCTTCCGAAGGCAGTGGCGGAGTCTTCCCTTCGGGGGTATTGCCTCTGCCGGGGTTTATCCCCATTCACACCTCAGAGGCCGTATTCAGGTTCCATAGGAACCGGTTTAAAACTCACCTATCTAGGGAGCGTAAAGCTAAAGTTCGAGAGAGGTTCGCCAGCTGTTCATCATCATCGCTGAAGCCGCATCTGGCAGATTTGCAGCCCAGTGGACGACAAGCGGGCGGGTCACCCCTGCATAAGTCTCCACTATAGGAGGGTGGGCATGGAGCCTCCCAGAGGGATAAGCGCTCTTTTTACCCGTCCTTCCGCTGCATCGGTGGCTGCTTTCGAGGATACTCCGTCCAGGATATCCGCAGGGCTTCTGCCCGGGAGTAGGCTTTACCGTTCCCCTTCCACATCGACCTTGGGTGGCCGGTGCTAGTCGGGGCCTCGGTTCTCCAGTCCTGTCTACCTAAGTAGGGTGTCTTGCCTCCTCCTCCCGCAGAACTGCTAGGAGTCTGCCAATAAGTGTGGATGAACAACATTTCCATGTCCCTAGAAATACAGGTTACTCACCTGCATGAGTTCTAGGAATGGTATGTGTTGTTCATCCACCACCACCCACCCGCCTCCCGGCGACGCACAACCTGGCTTCCAGCGAGCTAGATCTGGCGTCATGGGGCTGAGCCGAGAGTTTTACCACCGGGTGGGTGGGAGGAGCCAGCTTGAAGACCTTCCGGCAAGATTTAAAGTGGCAAGGGACCTGCCAATAAGTGTGGATGAACAACATATACCATTCCTAGAACTCCTGTTACAGGTGAGTAACCTGTATTTACTCACCTGTAACAGTAGATCTTACTTCGAGAGGGCTCTTGCAGTAGGTAATTACATATAGGACTGAAGACGGCAGGCATCAGGACCCCACGGAAAAATTTCTAGCTTGCAGTCCCTGGCGAGGGACCACCCCTTCGTCAGTTGACCGGCACCAGGCAACATTGGTATAAAGGGCAGTCCCTCACACCCGCCTTCCAGTTCTTTCCCGACGTTTGCTTTCGACAGCACCTCGCGGTTAAGTTCCACGCTCGTCAGTCAGTCGTCGCCGGTAGTTATACCGTTTTTCTTCGATTTCGATTATATTCGTCATGATTTTCTTACTTGCCGTGTATGTCGTCCCCTACCACGTCCGAGCACAAGATCAAGTGCGTCTCGTGCGGCGCCCAACTCCCGCACAAGGATGGCCATTCTCGGTGCCTCATCTGCCTAGGCCCCGACCACCCCGTGGATTCCTGTCAGCACTGCCTGAAGTTCAACGCAGCTACCTGCAAAAGAAGGCAGCAGTCACTGAAGGCTCACGTACTAAAGAAGATGATGTCCTCCTTGGAAAAGGAGCTAAAAAAGCACCGACAGGCTTCCACCTCTCCCGAGGGCCTTAAGAAGAAGAAGAACCGGGACTCCTCATCCGTGGCTGGGGTCGCCGCCCTTCAGGTAACGTCCCCTCTGGGGGATCGTTCCTCGATGGCCGCCTTGGTAGTGTCTGAGACGGTGTCGGTCCCCCCGGCTGGTTCGCGCTCGGGCCAGTCGGGAGCCTCCTGGACAAAGGAGGCATCCGCTCCCAGTAAGGCCGCCCCTGCACGGCCTTCTGGTTCGAGCCTCTCTAGTAAGTCGGGCGTCGGCTCCTCTGACGTCTGCCCGGAGCCGACCGCTAAGTCGCTCGACCCTTCGGGCATCGCACGGTTGTCAAGCCGCCCATCAAGGTCGCCTCCCCTGCGCGGCCTTCCTTGGGTGCTGGGTCCGGTCAGTCAGACATCGGCTCTTCCGACGCCCGCATCCCGCCGGTCAGACACCCGTCTGGCGGTCACTCGGCGAAGGAGCCTACGCCGTATCCTCTGATCTCATCCGGCGCCACGGGCTCCCCACAGCCTTCACCGCTGCTGTCTGAGGCCCCTACATCTCCCCTGCTGGACCCGGAGGATTCCTCCGGCCCTCCCCCGGACGCTGTTGGGGATTCTTGAGCGCCTCCATCAGGCCTTCCTCCATAGGTCTGGATGGCTGACATCGGACCATCAGAACGCCGGCCCCATCGCGGCCCGGCGTCCCTTGCCAGACATCACCCTGGCGCTGGACGGACTCACGGGCCACCTGTTCTAAACCGGCCTGCGGGCCTCTTCCAGGACCTTCTACCCTAGTAGAACCCCTGGTGCCGGATCTTATGCTGTCTTATCCGGCTCCACAGTACCCAACACCGCAGTATCCGGTGCCTCAGTACCTGACACCTGGCTTCCCGTCGTCAGGCTATGGATACTCGCCCTACGAATACCCCCAGTATCTGTTTCCCTCTTCTCCACCACCCCCTCAGCCGCAGGTGGATCTGAGGGAGACTCTGGCTTCTTGGTAGGCTGAAGCCAAGGCTCAGCTCACCAGGGAGGTGGAGAGCCACCTCCCGACAATGGACCTGGTCCCGGATCCCCGTCGCTGGGGGCAAGAGACCCCTCCCCCCCCAAAACCCCAGAGACATTGCTATGGGGTCTAAGGCCGGGGGTGGCACCTTGCCCCCTAGGGGCCGTGTTCCTCCCCGAGTGGGGAGGGGTCTTTGTTTCCTTCTTCGTCGGACTCATCGGATGGCTCCGATCCGGACAGACCTCGCACTCCTGACAAGCCCAGGCCGAGGACTCCTCCGAAGTTCCCTCCGGAGGATCTCTCATTTACGGAGTTGCTGAGAAAAATCCAGGCTGTTCATTAGTGGAAATCTCTGGAGCCGGATCCACAGAGGCAGAAGCTAGCTGCCCATTTGGATTTGCCCGAGGTCGCTCCCAGGTTAGTTCCACCCTGGATCAAGCCTCACGCCGACCTCGTCTCCACTATCTGGAAACAACTGTTGGCTTTAGCCCACCTTCCTCAGAAGGCGGATAGGCTGTATCAGGCTCCTGAGGGGATTGACTTTCTTTCGTCACGACCCAAGGCTGATTTGGTCGTGATCAGCACCGCCCACGGCCGTTCGGCTAACCCAAAACACCTGAGCTCGTCCCCACCTGATAAGGAATCCCGCCTTCTGGACCAGTATGGCAAGAAGGTCTTTCCTTCTTCCACTTTGGGTATCAGAGCCTTGAACTATGTGGCTCACATGGTGGATTACCAGAAGGCTATCCTTAGCGAGGTGGAAGCCAAGTTGGACACCTTTCCTCAGTCCCAGACTAAACAGGAAGTGGCAGACCTAGTCCGCTCCACACGTTGACCAGTAGGCACATGCTGCATGCTACCTTGATGCGGTATGCAGCTTCTGGGACGAAGTTCGTGTTCGCCGTGAGTCTGCAGCGACATGCGAGCCGGGTGTCAGGTTTGGCCTCGGAAGTACAATCCGCCATTCAGGACGCCTCCTTCCAAGGTTCGGTGTTGTTCGGTGGTGATCTCAAGGACATCATTACCGGACTGAGAGAGAAGGGCACTGCTCTCAAAGAGGTTGACTCCATGTACAGAGCCCCTCAATCACAGCGTTGTTCCTTTCGCCATTGCACACGGCCTGACATGAAACCACAAGGAAAGCGGGCCAACAAACATCAGGGCCCCTCCGGCTTCGAGACCCCCCCCCCACCCAAATGGGCTGCGGGAGCTCCAGCCATGGCTCTGCCCCACACCTCCTGACTCCCTCCCTCTCCCACAGCCTCTGGTCAGTCCAGAGGAACCGGTAGGCAGGAGATTCTCCGTTCATCTGCCTAGTTGGGAGAGGATCACTACCGACGCTTAGGTCCTCCAGCTCATAGCAGAGGGCCACACCATAGAGTTTCTTCAGAAACCTCCCAGACCTCCCTCTAGGTTCAGGAAGAACTCTCCTCCCTTCTGTTGAAGGAGGCAATAGAACCCGTCCCTCCCCCTCTTCGGGGGACAGGTTTCTACTCCCATTTCTTCCTGGTCCCCAAGAAGACAGGAAACGTGAGGCTCATTCTGGACCTCCGCTCTCTAAATCTGTTCGTGGAGTACAAAAGGTTCAGGATGCTCTCTCTACAGAGTCTCCTGCCCCTCCTTTGGCCGGGACTGTGGCTGTGCACTCTGGACATGCAGGATGCGTATCTGCATGTCTTTATCCGCGCCCTTCCACCACAAATATCTCCAGTTTACTTTCAGGGGACCACTACCAGTTCAAGACCCTCCCATTTGGTCACTCCTCGGTCCCCCGAGTATTTACCAAATGCCTGCTGGTGGTGGCAGCCCACCTGCATACCCAGGAAGTGCAGGTTTTCCCGTACCTGGGCGATTGGCTCCTGGCAGCCCCATCCAGGGAGGAGCTCTTGCGTTCCCTGTGCTTTACCAAGCAAGTTTTTACCAGCCTGGGTATTACCACCAACCAGGCCAAATCCATTTTGATCCCATCTCAACGTCTCCAGTTTATTGGGGCGATTCTGGACACGACCACCAGTATGGCCTTTCTACCCCCAGACAGAGTGGCCACACTGCAGGCTCAGGCAAGCTTCTTGTCCTCTCGCAGGCGGATTCCTGTCAGGTCGGTCCTTCGCCTCCTGGGGCTCATGGCGGCTGCAATTCCGACAGTTCCGCACGTTCGGCTCCACATGAGAATCTCTCAGTGGACTCTTCGGTTTCAGTGGGATCAATTAGTCGACAACTTGGACCAAGAGGTGCTAGTCTCGACCCCGATGATTCGAGATTTGCTCTGGTGCTTGGTTCAGGAGAACCTTTGTCAGGGAGTTCCCTTCTGCCTTCCTCCCCCCTCCCAAACACTGACAACGGACGCCTCGGGCGAAGGTTGGGGAGCTCATCTGGGATCCCAAGCGCACCCAGGCTCGTGGTCCATACTCGAGCAGACACTTCCACATCAAGCTGCTCGAGAGCTCAGAGCAGTATTATGCAACTCTTCAAAGAGTTACACCTTTCTGCTTCCTGGTCACCTGGCTGTTCAGACCGACAACATGAGTGTAGTCTGTTATCTCAACAAGCGGGGAGTTGTTCCTACCCTCTTTGTCGAGGCGATGCGGGTCTGGGAATGGGCAACCCTACACAACCTTCATCTCATGACGGTCCACATCCCGGGGGTAGAGAATTCGTTGGCAGATCACTTGAGCCGATCCTCGGCACAACCTCACGAGTGGGAATTGAACCAGGAAATAGCAGACGGCATCTTCCTACGTTGGGGAACCCCTCAGATCGACCTGTTCGCGTCCCCACTAAATGTAAAACTGCCCACCTTTTGCTCGCTCGCTCCAGAGTGCGGGCGGCTCTGGAGAGACTCTCTGTCTCGACCGGAAGGGCAGATTCGTCTATGCTTTTCCCCCCATTCCGTTGATTCCGAGGATCCTGCACAAGCTCAACTCAGAAGGGGCCCGTGTGATTCTCATTGCTCCCTTCTGGCCCAGGCAAGTTTGGTTCTCTCTTCTGCAACAGTACTCAGAGGAACCTCTGATTCCTCTTCCTTTTTCGCAGCTTCTGTTGACCCAGGATCGGGGATCCCTGGTCCATCCGGGCCTCAGGTCCCTTCAGCTGCATGCTTGGCTCCTACAGACGTTGCACAAGCCCGTTTGGGGGTTCCCCTCAAGTGGCAGAGATCTTGGTGGAGGCCAGAAAGCCGTCCACTCGCTCCACCTATGCCATGAAATGGAAATGGTTTTCCATTTGGGCTTTGTCCAAAGACTTGGAGACTTTCTCCTGCCCCGTCGGGCGGCTACTAGACTACATGTGTTATCTCTTTGACCTGGGTCTCAGTCATTCCTCTTTGAAGGTTCACATGGCGGCTCTGTCTGCTTATCATATTTCCTTTGGGGACAGAACTTTCGCTCAGCTGGAGGTCACAAAGACCTTTCTGTGAGGGGTTCTTCATTTGAGACCCCCCCCCCCATTTCGGGTTCCTGCCCCTCCTTGGGATTTGAATTTCATTCTTGAGAAGCTTACACTGCCTCCCTTCGAGCTGGCAGCCTCAGCAGAACTTAAGTTCCTTTCATGGAAGGCTCACTTCCTAGTGGCCATTACTTCCGTTCGAAGAATTTCCGAGCTTCAGGCCTTGATGTGCAAAATTCCATATCTGATTTTCCATAAGGAACGTGTGGCTCTGCGCACCAATCCTAAGTTTCTTCCTAAGGTGGTAGCGGAATCTACGTTGAACCAGTCCTTTGAACTGCCTGCCTTTTTCACGCATCACTCCAATCATGGGGTGTATATTTTACATACCCTGGACGTTCACCGGATTCTTAGATACTACACCAACAGGACTAAGGATCTCAGAAAGACTGACCATTTGTTTCTTTTGCCAGCAAAAGAGAAGGCAACGCTGTTTCCAAACAATGTTTGTCCAAATGGTTGGCTCAGTGTATCACAAGACCTTGCCAGGTCAGGTCTGGGGTCACTCCACCAGGGGTGTCGCGGCCTCTGCTGTCTGTTTCAAGAATGTGTCAGCGGCTGATATTTGCGCCGCCGCAGCTTGGACATCTGTCCATACCTTTACGAAACACTACAGTTTGGACATTGCCTCTCGCGTAGAGCCGGCTTCGGGTTGGCTGTTCTGCAAGGACTTCATAAGTCCTCAGCCAGAGGATCTCCTTTGAGTAGTGTGCTTCTCTTAGTTCCAGTCTGCTTGGGACTCTGTCTTATATGTAATTACCTACTGCAAGAGCCCTCTCGAAGTAAGATAGTACAGTTATTTAAGAAATTACTGTAACAGTAGATCTTCGAGAGAGGCTCTTGCAGTAGGTAATATCTTCCCACCCTCCATCCCCCCTAAGCTTTTTCAGCTCCTTTTCCAGGAGGGGAAATATCCGCTTCTCTCTCTCATCTCGCCTTTTTTTGGCCTTTGGCAGGAAAGAACTGGAAGGCGGGCGTGAGGGACCACCCTTTTATACCGACGTCGCCGGACGCCTGTCACCTGACGTGGGGGTGGTCCCTCGCTAGAGACTGCTAGCTAGAAATTTTACCGTACGGTCCTGACGCCTGTCAGCTTCAGTCCTATATGTAATTACCTACTGCAAGAGCCTCTCTCGAATATCTACTGTTATGGTAAGTTCTTATGTAACTGTACTATCTTCCATGGGGATAGTCTCTTTTAGCAGGTAATACATTTGGATTGTCGCCAGAGGGCGTTGTCATGCACGGCAGCTTTCTTCTAGCAGTCTTTTGCCAGGGGCCGCCCACACATCATCATCATTCTGCTCCTATATAAGAGTGGGCGGTCCCTGGTATCCTCAGTTCATTTTCCCGCGGCCTTCAACTCACACGCTGCAGCTAGTGCAGAAAGCAGCAGTCATCAACGAGAACTTGAGCTGGGAACGAAATTTCTCCATTTTCTTTCATCGATGAATGTTCAAAGAATCTACCAACAACACAGCACTTTTCCTCTCATGTCGTTGCAGTAGGAAGATCTACCATTACGATAACCATACCGTTTGTGTTAGGTGTCTGGGTCCCACACACGACACCATCTCCTGTGTTCATTGCCAGGATTTCAGCCAGGCAACATATAGATGATGGCTACAGGAGATTGAAGCACACCTCATGGAGCAGAAAGTGTCTCTTGTAGAGAAGGGGACCCGTTCCAAGGAGCCCCCTACTACTGCTTCACATAAGACGCATAAACATTTTAAGAATAAATCATCCTCATCCTCATCTTCATCGGGCAAACGCTCATCCGATGACCACCATCACAGGTGTCTACCATCAATGATGCCCTCCAGGACTGCTTCCTCGTCGATATGGGTTTACACCCTCTCATCACTGGTGCTTTCTAACATCCTTTCAGCAGTCTCTATAGAACCTTATGTTGGTTCCCTTGACATCCCATCGACGGTAACTCATTTTCCATAGATGACATCTCCCTTTAAACATTCTAATGCCTCTTCTTTTGCTGCCCCGTCGATGATGGGCCATTCCTCTATGGACAGAACTACCGGATTTGCAGTCTCCGCTGCCCATCCGCCTTCACAACCATTCTCCCATGGGGCCGGGTGAACAGGGATCGGGACCCTGGACTTTACCACCCATGGGCTAGACCTGTTTATACCTCATGCCTTATTTCTTCAACAGTCCCCCTGGTTTCTCAGAAACCCCCTACCCCGTCCCCTACCTCTACCTCATTAGACGTAGCCACAGTGGTACAACAGGTTCTACAAGTCATTAGGCACTCTCAATCTCCCACTCCGGGGGAGGCGAGTCGCCCTTCCCATTCTCCTACCCCTCCACCAGAATACTTCCAGGGAGACGGGGAACTCTCACAACCCTAGTCCCCTCCCTCATATGAGAAAGAGTACTTTTCAGATGAGGTGGAATTTCCAAAAGCTTTCCTGGAGATCTGGAGGATGTTGACCTACATGACTTGGACTCTAATCCCCCATCCTCTCTTTCTACTATCTCCTCCTAACATGAGGATGCCTCCCACCAAGCGGCCGGCACTCTTCCTGAGGACCCATCAGTTCATGAGATGATGGCTCAGATTCAGAAAATCATGGGTTCTAGGGACATGGATATGTTGTTCATCCACACTCATTGGCAGGTATCCTTGCCGCTTTAAATCTTGCCGGAAGGTCTTCAAGCTTGCTCCTCCCACCCACCCGGGTGGTATAACTCTCGGCTCCGCCCCATGACGCCAGATCTTCCTTACCGCTTGGAAGCTCAGGTTCCCTCCTTAACGCTCTGCGTTTGTGACTGGTTCCTATTCTCCGTTTGCGGATTTAAAAATTAAATTTGCAAAAAAGACTTCAGTCTTCTATCCCTCATGACTGCGATGGACCGTCGACTCCGGATTTCGGAGATGCCCATGCGGGCAGAAGATGTCTCGGACGGATCCACACTCCACGTGTGTCTACTGCTTAGGCCTTGAGCACGACCCGCAGGCTTGCGACCTGTGCTCATCTTTCTCGGCCTACGTCCTCGAAGACCGTGCTGCCCGATTGCAACTGGGCCGTCCCGAGCTGTTCCCTCGGTGAAGTCAAGGAGGCCCGGTTGGCGGTGTCCTTTCGGCGGATCTTTCGGCGGATGAGTGCCCTCGAGAAGAGAGGCGGCGGGCGTATCTTCCTCGACGCGGCATTTATCCCGCTCTCTCTGGGTTCTTCCTACACAGCTTCTTTTAAGGAGCTTTGTCTGTCCCTCTCCACTAAAGGAGAAGGGCCTGTGTCTGCTGGACCTTATTCGTGTCCAAAAGAGGACAGGGGTAAGTCCCTCGTCGGCTCTTGGGAGCGGGAAGGTCCCTCTCCCGGGCCGTCGACCGTCGGCTCAGTCGACCGCTCGGCTTCGACCACTGGCCTCACGGTGTCCCCGTCAGGTCAGTTGACCGAGACTCCCACCGATGAAGTCGAGATTTTTCTCGACCCATTGGACGAGGCTGTCGCCTTTAGCAGCCGAATTCCCTCTCCCGGTTTCCCAGGAGGAGTTGAGGATCCCGTGGGCTCGCCTGTGCCTCGGTTCCGGAGCCCTCGGATGGACCATCCGAGCGAAGGGTGCGGTTCCGGCCGACACCTCCCGCACCGACCTCGGAAATTCCGGGACTCTCGGTCTCGGTCCGGACCTCTTTCAGTGGTCAGCCGATCCCACGTCATAGGCGGTCTCGGTCTGCACCGCGATAAGCGGCGTCGCCGCTCGTCCTCGTCCTCCTCCTCGGATGAGGGAGGCTTGGCGTAAATTACGTCGCGAGGCACGAGGACCTATGTTGCAACAGCTCCTCCTGGCCGGGAATAAGCGACCCGTCGCCTTCCCGGCCATTAATAGCTGTCACGGAGCGCCCGACACAACCCTCGACTTATCCGAGGCCTATACCCAGGCGGTTGTTCGGCCAAAACCAGCTGCTCCACCGATTCCGTGGAACCTCCGCCTCCACAGCCACCATTGGGGCTCCGACCAAGATTCTCGTCGGCTAAGGGTCTACCCCATCGGCTGTCAGTTACCCTCACTCCCGCCGACCTCGGCAGGTGAAGGGTGGCTCAGGCCAGAGCAGCTCTTCGAGGACTCTTCCGAGTCCGAGATGATTCCTCCTTTTTCTCAAGCGACTGGACTTGGGTCTTCAGAGGTCAGTCAATGGACGATAGCCGTCGTCCTTCCTAGGACTGCTTGGCTCATCTCGAGTCTACGGGATGGAGCTGAACCCGTTCCAAAGCGGGCCAGGTATCCCCTCACGGAGTTCTGGACCGAGGGATTCTCCGGCGGAGGCCTTTCCGGTGGCCGAGGCCATAGTGGGTCCGGCACTGGAGCTTTGGCAGCGCCCTGCTTCCTGCCCTGCGCCTTCGGCCAGGATGGCCAGGAAGTATGCGGTCCCTACCGGTTCCTTGTCCGGTTTTTCGGAACACCCCTCTGCTGAGGGGTTGGTTACCGACAGCGTTTTCGGCCAGCGCCCGGTCAGCGCCAGGGATGTGGACAAACCTCCTGACAAGGAGTCCAAGAAATTGGACTATGTCAGGCGAAAAGTCTCACGTCGTCCTCTCTCGACGCCGTCAGGCCAGTTGACCCGTCCTCATGGCACATTTTCTCATGCCCTGTTAGGCTCCCTGGATGAGGTCATCCCTCATCTTCCCGCCGATCTGCAGACTACGGTTAAGCAGTGCGGGACCAGGCAGGGCAGTGGCCAAACAGCAGCTCCAGACTGCTTTGGATATAGGGGACTCATGTGCC
The DNA here is from genome assembly GCA_016271365.2 of Neoceratodus forsteri. NCBI lineage: Eukaryota > Metazoa > Chordata > Ceratodontiformes > Ceratodontidae > Neoceratodus > Neoceratodus forsteri. The sequence goes on from CM057449.1 coordinate 334,400,059, forward strand.
AGATCGGTGGCGGCACGCAGTGGCTATCGTCGGTGAGCTTAGGCTGAGGATATCCACCTTTACTCGGATACCCAGCACAAGTTGGCGGATGTTCCCTTTGGGGACTGACCTCTTGACCCTGGGGTGGAAGGTCACCTGCAGAGGATCGAGAGTCCAATGCCACCTTGGACTCGGTCTCTTCCGCTCAGAAGGACAAAGGCCGCAAACCACAGCCTAAGCCCTTTAGTCCTTCTGTGCCCGCAGCCTTGACCCAGCAACGTCAGGGCCAGCAGGCTCGGCCTTGGCATCCCAAACCCAAACCGCCGGCTTCCTCTAACAGGAGGCAAGGAGGAAGGGCCAGGAGGTCCCTCGGCGGTCCCTCCTCAAGCCTGCCCAGTGGCGGGCTGAGGGGTGTCGCCCCATCCCGTCACCTTACCCCTGGGTCCCCGTGGAGAGGCGGCTCCGCACTTCCGTTCCGCCTGGTCCGCTGTTCCACGGACAGGTGGGTCTTGGAGGTGGTGGGAAGAGGCCTGCCTCTGGAATCGAGCAGGCACCACCCTTCAGGCCGTCGCCCTCGGGGGCTTCGGGATCCCCAGCCTCACTGGCGGCTCGTCGAGCCGACGCAGCTCTCTCCTCCAGAAGGAGGTGGTAAGAGAGGTGGTGGACCCTCCTTCAGACCCAGGGTTTGTGTCCAGGTACTTCCTGGTTCCGAAGCAGACGGGGCTGGCGCCCCATTCTCGACCTACGACCTAAACAAGTTCCTAAGGTCTCGAACCTTCAGGATGGTCACTGTGGCTCAGATAATACCATCCTTGGAGCCGAGTGCGTGGGTTCTGCTCTCTGGACTTGCAGGACGCGTTTTTCACGTCCCTATCCGTCCGTCTCACCAGAGATTCCTTCGCTTCGGCGGAAGGATCCCTCTTGAGTTCAAGCCATGCCCTTGGCTTGTCTCAGCTCCCAGGGTCTTCACCAAATGCATGGCTGTGGTGACAGCATTCCCTCTTGGCCCCGGTCGGGTGTACCCTTACCTGGACGACTGGCTGATAGCAGCTCCCTCAGGAAGGAAGGGAGTGGTCCAGAGATCTGGCCCTCCAGGTCTGCTCTCAACTGGGCCTCCTTATCAACGAGGCCAAGTCGGAACTCGAGCCAAAGCAGGTGATTCTATTCATCGGGGCGCAGCTCGACTCTCTTCGAGCCAGAGCGCGGCTCCCGGCGGACAGGGCCGGGGTTCATTCCTCCTTTGCCCGATCATTTCTGGTTGGGCAATTGCGCCCTGCCCGGGACTTCCTGCGCCTCCTGGGTCTCATGGCGGCCTGCACCAGCGTGGTCCGTTGGGCCCGCTGGAACATGCGTCCCCTTCAGTGGGGACTGGCCAGCCAGTGGTCACAATGCTGCGATCCTTTGGACCAGCTTGTGTCGGTGACACAGGGATGTGGAACGCTCTCCAGTGGTGGACCGTCCAGATCATTTGCAGGAGGGCATCCGTTCGTCCGCCCGAGCCGGCGGTCTCTCTGGGCAACGATGCCTCTCTGATGGGTTGGGGTGCCCATCTGGGGAACCACCGGCTCATGGCCTCTGGTCCCCAGCGGAGTCCGATGCCACATCAACCTGCTGGAGCTCGGCGGTCCGCCTAGCTCTCACCACCTTTGCTCCGTTCCTCCGGGGTCAAGTGGTCCGAGTCCAGACGGACAATACCACGACTATGTACTATCTAAACCGCCAGGGCGGGACGCGCTCCATGCTTCTATGCAAGGAAGCTCTCCGCATTTGGTCACTCGTGCGCAGCCTGGAGGCGGATCTCCTAGCCATTCACGTGGCAGGAGCCTCCAACACCCTGCCCGATGCCCTGAGCCGGATAGGGGCTGCATCCCACGTGGTCTCTCCTGCCGAAGGTAGTAGCATCTGTTCTCCTTTGGGGCACACCTCAGGTGGACCTGTTTGCCTCCAGGGAGAGCAGCGAAGCTGAGTCTGTTCCATGCCGCCCCCTCAGCAGGGCTCGCTGCAGGGGATGCCTTCTCGAGGCAATGGACCCGGGCCTCTTTACGCCTTTCCCCATTTCCCTTGATCCACAAGGTGCTTCTCAAGGCGAGGAGGGACAAGGCGCAGGTGATTCTGATAGCCCCAGACTGGCCTCGCCAGTTCTGGTACCCAGATCTCCTCAGTCTCAGCTCCAGGACTCATGGCAGCTCCAGCTCGCCCGGACCTGCTCTCAGTCAATCAGGAAGGTGTTCCATCCGGACCTTCAATCCCTGCACCTGCGGCCTGGTTCCTGGCTAGAGTTCAGGCCTTGGGTCTTTCGGCGAGGTCCTCAATGTAGTTGAGGCGTCCCGTAGAGTCGACCAGAAAATGCTATGCCTTCAAATGGAAAAGGTTTTCCATTTGGTGTCAGAACAAGGGCTTGGACCCTTCCTCCTGTTCCTTGGCAAGCATCTTGGACTATTTATGGTCCCTTTCTAGTCAAGGGCTTAGGTCGGCGACCCTAAGGGTGCACCTGGCAGCCATCTCTGCTTACGGCGCGGGCGGGAAGCAGTCAGTGGCGCAGGAGAAGGTGGTCTGGCGCTTTTTAAAGGCCTTGATCACATTTCCTCCATCGGGAACCCCCACCTCCGTGGGATCTACTGCTGGTACTGGCAAAGCTCATGGGCAACCATTCGAACCTATGCACAGGTGTGCTCTCTCTCACCTGTCGTGGAAGCCGCCTTCTTGGTGGCTATCACGTCAGCCAGAAGGATGGGAGAGCTCCAGGCGCTTTCCATCGAGTCTCCTTACCTGGTCTTCCACAGGGACAAGGTTGTCCTGCGCCCCACCGAAATTCCTTCCGAAGGTGGTGTCGGAGTTTCACCTTAACCAGGTGTTGACTCTGCCGGTGTTCTACCCCAATCACACCTCGGAGGCCGAATATAGGCTCCATACTCTGGACCCTAGAAGGGCGCTCGCTTATTATAAGGAGCGCACGGCTGAAATTCGGGGAGAGGTTCGCCAGCTGTTTGTCACCTACGCTGAAGCCGCATCTGGCAGACCTGCAGCCAAGCGGACGATAAGCAGGTGGGTCACTTCCTGCATAGATCTCTGCTATAAGTTGGCGGGCATGGAGCCTCCCAGAGAGATAAGAGCTCATTCTACCCGCCATACTGCCGCAACGGTGGCTGCTTCCAGGGACGTCCCTATCCAGGAAATCTGCAGGGCTGCTACCTGGAAGTCAGCAAACACCTTCATTACCCATTACCACATCGACCTTGAGTCACGCCGAATGCTGGTTTTGGGGCCTCGGTTCTCCAGTCTCTCTTTCCCAAGTAAGTATTGGGGTGCGTCTTGCCTCCCTCCTCCCGGAGAACTGCTAGGAGTCTGCCAATGAGTGTGGATGAACAACATATCCATGTCCCTAGAAATACAGGTTACTCACCTGTAACAGGAGTTCTAGGAATGGTATATTGTTCATCCACCGACCTCTCCAACCTCCCGGCTTCCGGCACAACCTGAGCTTCCAGCGGGCCAGATCTGGCGTCATGGGGCGGAGCCGAGAGTTATACCACCCGGGTGGGTGGGAGGAGCAAGCTTGAAGACCTTCCGGCAAGATTTAAAGCGGCAAGGATACCTGCCAATGAGTGTGGATGAACAACATATACCATTCCTAGAACTCCTGTTACAGGTGAGTAACCTGTATTTTTTCAACCACCAGACATGATAAACAAAGAAAGGATATGGCAGCCCATCTCAGACTGCCTGAAGAGCCTGTAGTAGCGGTACCCCCACTTATACAAACTTACCAAAATGCTGTACTGGCAGCTTGGAACCAACCCTCAGGGGTCCCAGCTATATCCTAGGAAGGCTGATCGCCATTACCAGGCTCCTCTTTACAATCCCTTTCTTTCTACTAGCTCCGAGGCTGACTCGATAGTGATTACTGTGACTCATGATCATACCAAATGACCAAAACACATGCGCTCCTTACCCTCTGAAAAGAAGTCCCGCTGACTTGACTACCTCAGGAAGAAGGTTGTTTCAGGCGGGTACCATAAATCTTAGAATTCTAAATTATATGGGACACATGGTTAAATATCAACGTACCCTCTGGTCCTCTGCTATAGAACTAGTCAATAAACTTCTTCCATCTCAGGAGAAGGACCAATTATTGGCTACAATTTCCACTGGCAATTCCATATCTAGACACCTGCCTTGCTCAGGTTATGATGCCGTAGATACTTCAGCCTGCTCAACAGCCATGGGAATTACCCTGAGATGCCACGCTTGGCTACGTTTATCAGGATTCTCACCAGATAAACAACGTAAAGTGGTAAATTACCTTTTTCATGGATCTAAACTGTTTGGTCCAGGTACCCAAATGCTTCTGGATAATATCCAGGCTTCAGGGCAAACCTAACCTATGGTACATGGCATGTATCATATCTTACAGCCATCTTACCAGTACCGCTCTCAGTCCTCCTTTCAATCGAAGAGGAACAGTAAACACAGGTACTTACAGAGGTGGATTCCATGGTCATTCCCAGCTTTCTTCCGGGTCTGCCACTCCTACTTCCAAGGGCTCCCGCTCGCACCCTTCGGGTGGAGCCGGTCAGCCCACTTCACAGTGACCAACTGGGGCATTGCCCAGGCTTCCTCCATCAGACCTTGGAAGCCATGGGTGGTCACTTTGCCCTGCATTTAGAGGCCTGGCAGGGGATAACATTGGACGAGTGGGTACTTCAGATCATAAGGACGGGGCAAACGCTAGAACTCACATCAGTGCCTCCCCCTCATCTTCCCTGCTCTGTCCATCACCCTCCCAACCATATTCCTATTCTCCAAGAATGCCATTTATCCAGTCCCTCCGTTGGAGTACTACCAGGGATTTTACTCCCATTTCTTTCTGGTACCTAAACGCATTGGAGATCTCAGACCTATACTAGACCTCAGACAACAGAATCAACACATTCAGTACTAAAGGTTTCGGATGGTCACCTTAACATCTGTAATGCCAATGTTAAAATAAGGGGACTGACTATGCCCATTAGACATGAAAGATGCCTACCTACATGTCCCCATCTGCCCTGCCCACCACTGGTTCCTTCGCTTTTACCTGCTAGGACAACATTACCAATTTCGGGCACTCCTGTTCTCTGTCTTTCATCCCAAGAGTCTTTACCAAGTGCCTAGCGGTTGTGGCAGCAGCCCTGAGACGGGACGGACATTTTGTCTTCTCATACCTGGACGATTGGCTTATAAAAGCAGACTCAGAAACCTCTCTGCTTTCATCCCTCCAGGAGACCCTCGCTCTGTTCAGTCCCTGGGAATTCTGATCGACTGGCCCAAGTCCAATCCAACCCCTACCCAGTCACTTCAGTGTATAGGAGCTGTTCTGGATACTGCCTCCGCCAGGGCTTGCCTTCCTGCTGACGGACAAAAAGAGAATTTTGTCTGTGGCTTCCCAAATTCAGCAATTTATCACAGTCAGACATCTCTTATGCCTTCTGGGGCACATGGCTGCGGCCATCCCCACCGTGGTATTGCCTGTTTACATATGAGACCAATCCAGCGGAGTCTTCAGAATTAGTGGCGGTAAAAGACAGGGCACTTCGAAGACAAAATCAGAGTCACTCCTGTTCTGTGCTAGGCCCTGAATTGGTGGACCCAGCGTGACAACCTATCTCAAGGCATGCCCTTCCACTCCCCTCCTCCTCAGCAGATGTTGACCACGGATGATTTCTTCAAAGGTTGGAGTGCACACTTGGGTCCCTACAAGACACAGGGCAGGTGCCCTCGATTCTCCTCTTCTCCTCATATAAATCTAATGAAAATGAGAGCAGTCTGCCTCACCCTTCAGGCCTTTCATCCCCACCTCTCCCCAGGGCTTCTACTGATCCAATCAGACAACACCTCAGTGGTGTACTACCTGAACAAACAAGGAGGTACCAAGTCCGGTACTCTCTGTAGAGAGACAATGATGGTTTGGTAGGAAGCCATACTTCAGCACCCATCATTAATAGCCGTCCATCTACCAGGACACCACAATACCCTGGCCGACATTCTCAGTCGCCAGACCTCCACACACAAGTGGACACTTCATCACAAAGTTCTTCAGATGATTTTTTTAATTGTGGGGGACGTTGCACCTCAACCTCTTTGCCTCCTCTGTCAATCACCAACTCCCCAGATACTATTCCATCATCCCGAACAGAAAGGGATAGTCTACAGATGCCATATCCCAACCGTGAACAGGACTCTTGTTATATATTCCCCCCCCCCCCACTCCTGCGACGGACTCTACTGAAACTACAACTCGAACCTGCTGCCCTGATCCTCAGCCCCTCTGTGGCCTCGACAGGTGTGGTTTCTCCAACTTCAACAGTTCTCAGTAGCAGACCCCATTCCGTTGCCGATCAGGTCAGATCTTTTGACACAGATCAAGGGACCCTTCTTCATCCCAACCTGAAGTCACTACACCTTCACACTTGGCTCCTGAGGATGCTTTCGTAGCCCGTCTTCAAGTCTCCTAACCTGTGGCCAATATTCTGTTGGCTTCACACAAACCATCTACCAGGGGAAACATATAATGCCAAATGGAAGCACTTCTCCATATGGGCTGCTTCCAGGTCATTGGACCCTTATTCGTGTCTATTGACTAAAATATTGGACTACCTGGCCTCTCTTGCTGAGACAGGTTTGAGCTTACTCCTCTGTTTATAGTTAATTTGGCCTCTATCTCGACCTTCCATGAACCCTTGGAATAGAGACTACTGTATCAACATCATCTTGCCAAAATGTTCTTAAGAGGAATGTTACACATCAAACATCCCATTAGATGCCCCACCCCTCCACGGGATTTGAATTTCCTTTTGGAAAAACTGACCCTTTCGAACCGGCGGGCACTTGTGACCTACGCTTCCTTTCTTGGAACACAGTATTTTTAGTGGTTGTCACTTCCAGTCGGCATATATCCAAGTTTCATGCCCTTATGTGCAAAGAGCCTTATCTAATCTTTCACAAAGACAGGGTGGCTCTATGAACCAGTCCTTCCTTTTTACCTAAGGTGGTTTTAGTACACACCTTAAATCAGTCCATTGACTCACCAGTTTACTACCCCGAGCATTCTATTTGGGGAGAATGCCTCCTACACACCTTAGATGTCCACCGTATATTGAGATGCTATACCAGTTGTACCAAATCTGTTAGAAAAACTCCTCAGCTTTTTATTACCTTCGCCTCAACCAGGGAAGGTTTCCCGGTCATTAAATAGACCATCTCCAGTTAGCTGGCACATTGTATAACCTTTTGTTATAAGAAATACAAGAAGCCATTACCAGGACCTGTCCAAGCCCATTCTACCAGAGCCATGGCCACTGCAGCAGCCTTCTTCAAGGGGGCTTCTTTCATAGATATGTGCAATGCAGCCACATGGTCCACAATACATACTTTTGCAAAGCATTACAACTTAGACGTTGTTTTACGCTTTAGGACGGCCTTTGGCCGAGCTGACCTGCAAGGCCTTTTGTCATAACTTCCGCCCTTCCTGGGTTTACTGCTTGGGAGTCATCTCAAGTGTGTTACTTGCTGCAAGAGATTATACCCGTGGAAGATAGTACAGTTGTGTACTTACCGTAACAGTAGATCTTCGAGGAGTATCTCTTGCAGCAGGTATGATCCCTCCCTCCATCCCCCTCTTTCTCTAAGAGAACAACTTCTGATCCAGATGTATATGGGAAGGGATACCTGTGGTACCTCAGATCTCCCTCTGTCCTCGCTTAGCAAGCTGAATACGGCGGTGGACTGAGAATACCAGGGACCACCCACTCTTTTATATAGGAGCAGAATGATGATGTCATATGTGGGCGGCCCTTGGCAAAAGACTGCTAGCAGAGAGTTGCCGTGCACCACAGCGCCCTCTGGCAATGACCCAAGTGTATTACCTGAAGCAAGAGATACCCCTCAAGGATCTACTGTTACGGTAGCTACACAACTGTACTTTCTAGGAGTGGTATATGGTGTTCATCCACTCGGACCCACCCGACCTCCCCAGCTTTGGCGCACAAACTGTGCTACCAGCGGGCAAGATCTGTCATCATGGGGCGGAGTCATGGGAGTTACCACCCAGGTGGGTTAGAGGGAGGAGCCAGCTAGAAGATGTTTCCGGCAATCCTTAAAGGGAAAGGCAACTACCAGACAGTGTGGATGAACATCATATACCACTCCTAGAACTACTGTTACAGGTGAGTAAACTGTTTTTTTCCTACTAGGTGCTATTTTGTAATATGGTTAAGCAGTGGACGGTTCAGACTTCTAACAAAGCTATTGGAAGTAATGATCAATATCTCCCAGTTCACACCTTTGCTCTAACCATTAGATCACCCATTCCAGGAGCTGGAGTTGGATCCATGATCTCCTGGTTCAAGTTCTTTACCCTGACTGTTATTACATCACACTCTGTAGAAGTTTGTATTGCATTAACATGTGTTTTACTTATTTTTTTAAAGAAATAATTGACAATCACAGCCCGGTGGCACTGACGGTTGAGGTGCTGGACCCCACACCTCACGCCATGCCGGTGACCCGGGTTCGGGAGTGTACTCAACTCATCTGGATCAGCTGGAGGGAGGAGGATAGCGTGTCCCTGTGACTGCTCTTCTCCGGGGAGGGTGGTGAGGGAATCCCGAGATGGTGCTGGCTCCTGGTGGTGGCTAGGGGGTAGCGCGGCTCGCAGTGTACTGGTGGGGGGGGTACGGGCAGACGTCCAGCGTGCAGCATGCTGCAGCGTCCTTGATGTCATTGCACGCCCGTGCCATGGGGAACAGGAAAAGTATGCCTGAATCCTCCAGCACGTTTGAGGATCCGCCTGCGGCATCACACCGGATGCTCCAGGAGCTCCCTCTGGTCCTGACCCCTTGGCCTTCCATGCTAGGGGTCCGCAATGTGGCCTGACAGAGGGAGAGAGGAGGAGGTGCAGCACGGGCATGGCACCTGGTGCATGAGCCACCGCCGGTTTGGATAAGGGACACCATAGGAACACCCCTCTCCCCAGCTGAGGAGGTAAGGCCAATAGAAATTTAAAAAAAAAAAAAAAAAAAAAAGGAGAGAGAGAAATATGACAGTCTAATTTATTTGGACCAGCTGCAGCAGTTTATGGTGGACAGTTTCTGTGTAGGAGTTTACAGAATTATGCATTATGGGGGGGGGCTTACCTCCCCGCACTCCCTTCCTTTTTGTAAAGTTTAAAACTATACTTACCAAACCATTTAATTCAATAAAAAAAGATAAGTGCGTGTCAGATGTCTGAAAATCCTGCATGTAATCTCGGACGCCATTTTTGTCGTCATAAACTGCATGCAAGGCTCATCGGCTGATACAGAAATCTGCTTGGCCATTTTGTGTGCAGCATAAACTGGCACTTAAGCCATCGTTGCAGGTTTTAGCTGGGAGAGCAAACAGAAGAAAATTTCTGTGGCCCAACTGTGGCCTGGGGCAGGGGTGTTACATGGATATAGTCCAGTATACACGTACATGGTTTCACAGCATTAAATACATACGGGGGTAAGACAATGCAGAATTCCAGCAACAGTGAGTATAAAATACAATCTGTACACAAATCGGCCCTGAACAGTCACAGAAGTGTGGCCACCTGTAGGGTGGGATGCAGCAGCAAATTGGCGCCAGCACACACTGCACATTAGTTTTCTGTTCCTTTAATGATGTGTTCCCTTCTTAACCTTATTGCTCCCTGACCTCCAGCCGTTCTGCTGTTAAAGTCCAGTGAGAGAGCAATTTAGAGAGGTCAGCAGGTCCCATCTGTGCCTTGGCCAGCCCTCTTTTCTAGTAAAGTAAAGCTGGCAGGTCTTGCAATGGTCTATGTAGGGCTCCAACAGAAATATAAAGGCTGAAGGAAACAACTGCAGAAAAGTTATTTTTATTTATTTTTTTTAACTTGTGCATCACTAATTTATAGCAAGAGACACTGACTGCTGGTGTTTGTTTATTTTAAATTTTTCTGACTGTAATGGGTTACTTTACAGACCCCTCAGTATTAGTACTCGGTACAGGATCAACGCAGCTTTAGTTTCCTGATACGCTTACTTGTGAGTGGTAGAAGTGGTAGATCAGAACTGCTGTAATTTGTTAGTGTTGTCAGCCCTCACTTGTCTTGATAATACATCTGAAACATTACCCAACCGTAATCTCCTTCTAAGAGATACAGACCTTTTGTGCTCTCCTTTTCACCCTAGGTTGTCCTGATCAATGCCGTGAAAGACGTGGCAAAGGCCCTTGGGGACCTCATCAGTGCCACCAAGGCCGCCGCAGGAAAATCAGGTGATGACCCTGCTGTTTACCAGCTCAAGAGCTCTGCCAAGGTAAGTTCCGACAGCTGAGCCACCCATGAGTCAGACAGAAAGCGAGAGCAGCAGTATCTGACAGGTTGAAGTTGTTTTGTAACCTCCCAACCCCCCTAGTAGGTACTATGTTGTTCTGTTCTTTGAATGACTCAATATTTAAATGCTATGACACTTTAGTACACAGGTCTTGGTGCTGAGGGGCTATTCTGCATGTAGGAATTGATTAAGCTAGGACAGTGTTCTGCCCTGTGATTGGTTATTTTTAGTTTTTATTCATTTGTTTTATACATTTGTATAAGCACCTTTGAGCTTGGTAGCTCATTTACAAAGGTTCTTCGTCAGTGTGGTATATACTGTAGAGGATAATGAATTCACAGCCCTTAAATTTCACTGTTTTGTCCACTCCAACATTTTCACTTCAGTTTAATTTGGCTGAAGTGCCAGAGCAAGCTAACTTGTCAGTTGTAGTATATATTTTCACTGGATTCTCAAAATACCAAATATAGCTAAAATTTTGTTCCAGCGAAAAATAAGTTCTCTACAGTACAACAGTCATTATAAGCAGGGTGCAGGAGGCAGCTCCAGTGGGGCTTTGTCATAGATATTTGCAACAGATAAGGAGATCATTCTCAACATACTGATTTCTTGTTGGGGGGTGAGTGATGTCAGACATGCAGCAGCTTTTCCAGAGTTGGACTGGGTGGTGTCACCTCCCCTGCACACTTAGTAATGGCTTTGTATATAAAGGGGCAGCCCTCAACCCCAGTGGCTGTCACCCCATACCTGCTGTGTGAGTAACTGCTCTGTACCATTGCCACGAACAGTCTGTAAGTACCTTGCATGTGTGTAGCCTTTTAGAACCAGCACTGATTTATTCTATTGAACTGTACTATTAACAAAGTACATTTGATACCCTGCAGTACAAAGCGACCCCGTGAAAATTAGATATGGTATTCCATGAGGCGGGGGTGTGCAAAGCATATTTTTCCCTGTTCGGGACAAGTACATTTCTTTGCAGGAGAAGTACATAAAAAGAGCAGATTTCCTTGTAAAGAATCGGGGCAAGTGCAAAATCAGCTATACTCGTGGTTGGACAAGTTCTAAAAGTTTTGATTTGCAGCTGTGGGATCATCCTACCAGGTGTTTGATACAGTTGTCTGCTCTGTACCCTGTACCTTTCTGTACTACGGGTCGCTTGTGAAAAAGGTCCCTGTAGCTCATCTTGTTCTCCAGTATCAAATATATAAATGAAATGAAATTATGCAAACTTCAAATGAATTAAATTACATTATGGATGTTCAGCAGAAGAATGCTGCTGAGCACTGCTTGACTATTGTACGTTTCTGTGATTTGTTAGGTGATGGTTACCAATGTTACATCCCTCCTGAAGACTGTGAAGGCTGTAGAAGATGAAGCAACTAAAGGAACCCGAGCTCTGGAGGCCACCATTGAACACATCAGACAGGAGCTAGCGGTGAGGTTGCTTTCTTCATACCTCCAACTTTACCCTTCCTTTTCTCCTGTTCCCATTTCTGTCATTTCCACCTTATTGTCTCTACTCTCTTTCCGGACCGTATGCTTCCTTATCACATTTGTCTCCCCTATTCTATCTGTCTCTCTCGTTCTCTCTGTAATGTCCTCTCCCCAACCTCATGCATGGACGGCATCTTCTGTAAAGTCAGTTACAGGCTTACACTTTTTAGTGCCGGGCCCAGGGAGTCACACATTTTTCTGTTGCTCGAGTCCGTGTCTCTTTGTTTGTAGCCCTGTGACTCTGTCTGTGCCTATTCCTGCATGGCCATATGAGTCGGTTTGTACCTGTTGTTCAGTTATTTATTTATTTAAAATGTGTTGACTGGGAGAGGCTTACTGAGCTGGAGCTTGTTAACAGGGATGATTCGGGGGAGTTACAAGTGGACAATAGCAACAAAAACGTGTCAGAAGTATGTACAATGTGCAAAAACAGCAGTAAAGTAGTAATTCAGATAAACGATAGATTTATTAAATTAAACAATAATCACTTCGTTTTAAAAATATTAATTTGTGCCATCCCGGTGGTGCTGAGGTGCTGGACACCTTACCTCGCGCTATGCCGACGACCCATGTTTGGAAACGAGCACAGGCTGCTGGGGGTCAGCAGGGGTGGAAAAGGATCGGCGTCTGAGGGACTGCTCTCCTTCGGCGGGGTCACCAATGACCGGCGCACCACTGGCCCCTAGCGGAGGCCGGGGGGGGGGCAGAGCACCAGCGCTGTAGATTGAGGGCCGTAGGTGGGGCAGACGCCTGGAAGAGCGCATGTGGATAGATGCGTGCTTCCTCTGCTGGCATCATTGCATGCCCCATCCATGTAAGAGGAGAAAACCAGGAAAACTGGTCCCAGGATGCGCGAAATGAAGCAGCCACCTGCCACGGGCCCAGACTCTGAATAGCGCTCCTGAACTGGATTTGATTTGAGGTGAGTTCAGCTGGGTGGGGGGTACTCCTCACCGCCCTGCCACGGAGGGTAAACTGTGGGAGTAGAGGGGTACGTGGCCTAATGTCGGAGTGCGGGGCCTGACAGGTGGCTGACGGAAGCTTGCCAACCGGGACCTGGGGAGAAGCAGAGAAACAAAAAAAAATATACAAATTCGTGGCTGCTAAAGTAATCTGGGATAAGTCAGGAGTGGTCGTAATGGAGCAGGGTACCAGGGGAGTTGTGATTAGCTATAGGTGCAAATCTTAGAGAAGTGTGCCAGCAGGAATGCTTTGAGAGAGTGGAGTGAGGAGGAGGGTCGGATAGGCAGAGGGAGGTTATTCTATGAGGTAGGAATGTGGATAGCAGAGGCAGACTGACCAGTAATAGATTTTCAGCAAGGGGTATGGAAGGAGTGAGCATCAGATGAGCAGAGGAAGTAGGAGGAGGCTGAGAAGGAGGAGCAATAAGGGGGACAGCGGCAACCCACTATTTTGCTAGAAAGGAAGAACAGTGCAAGAGACTATGGGCATCTATGGAGTAGGCAAGCGAGGTTTGCATAAAAAGAGCAGTGATTGGTAAGAGGTGGTGAATTAAGGGCAAAACAACAAAAGCAATGGAAAAGAGGGCCCAGTCTGACAAAGGTGGACATGGGGGCCTACACTGAAAACCACATCTGTGTAGTCAAACACTGCCTGTTTGTTTATGACCATGTAAGTCTACCTGTGCATGTTTGTGGTTTGCCATGCGAGTTCACCTACATTTGCTTGTTCAGTGACCATATGAGTTCATCTGTACCTCTTTGTGCATGGTCATGTGACTCCCATCTGTGGTTGTCTATATAGCCAGTTAATGTAGTTAGTTAAGTAGTTAGTTTTGTTTTGATTTCCAGGTAACCGCACTGGGAGAGTCCATCTGTGCCTGTTTGTGCGTGGTCCTAAGTCCATGCCTGTTTGTGCATGGCTGTATGAGTCCTTCTGTGCTTACTTGTGCATGGCCATGTGAGTCCATCTGTGCCAGTTTGTTCATGACCCATAAAAGTGCGTCTTTGCTATTTGTACATGGCCATGTGAGTCTGTCTGTGCCAGCTTGTACATGGCCATCTGAGTCCATCTTTGACAGTTTATAGATGGCCTTGTGAGTCCATCTGTGCCAGTTTGTAAATGACCATGAGAGTCCATCTGTGCCAGTTTGTAAATGACCATGAAAGTCCATCTGTGCCAGTTTGTAAATGACCATGAAAGTCCATCTGTGCCAGTTTGTAAATGACCATGAAAGTCCATCTGTGCTTATTTGTACATGGCCTTGTCTATCCACCTGGGCCTGTTTTTCATGGTTGTGTGAGTCCATCTGTGCCAGTTTATACATGTCCTTGAGAATTCATCATTGCCTTTTTGTACGTGACCGAGTGAGTCTATCTTTGCCTGTTTGTAAATGACCATGAGAGTCCTTCTGTGCCTGTGTGTACATGGCCGTATGAATCCATCTTTGTCTGTTTTTTTTCAGCATGGCCTTGTAAGTCCATCTGTGACTGTGCATGTCCATGAGAGCTCATCTTTGCCTGTTTGTACGTGCCCGTGTGCTCCCACCTGGGTCTGTTTGTACATTGCCATGCAAGTCATTCTGTGTCTGTTTGCATGTGGCCGTGTGACTCCATCTGTGCTGGTTTGTGCATGGCCATGTAACTCGGTATGGGCCTTTTTGTGCATGCCTGTGTGAGTTCATCTGTGCCTGTTTGTGCATGGCCGTGTGAGTCCATCTGTGTCAGTTTGGTCATGACCGTGTGTGTGTGTCGCTTTATAGTCCATCTCTCCCTTGTTTGTGCATGGTTATGCAAGTCTGTTTGTGTCTCCTGTTGCCTGTCTGTATGAGTACATCTGTGCCTGTTTGTGCATGGCCATGTGAATCCATCCTTGTCTATGTGGTCATGTGAGTCCACCTGGACCTGTTCTTCCCATTGGTGAGTGAGTCTGTCGGTGTGTGTTGGTGCTCCTTTGAACATGACCTAGTAGTACGTTTTTAATGCATCAACATCCCATGTTTTCCTTCTCAAGGTTTTCACTTCTCAAGATCCACCAGCTAAGACCTGCACACCAGAAGAGTTCATTCGCATGACTAAAGGGATCACCACAGCAACAGCAAAAGCTGTGGCTGCTGGCAACTCATGTCGTCAGGAGGATGTCATTGCCACAGCAAACCTCAGCCGCAGAGCCATCGCTGATATGCTGCATGTTTGCAAGGTACATATTTTTAAAACATTCTACCCTCGTCTTCAGAAGAGTGAAAGAATTATTATGTAGGCAGTTGGTGCCAATTCAAGGCAATGTAGGTTTATTCATATCACTCCCTCTCCCTAGGGCTTAGAGCAGTGCACAGCACAAAAAAAAACTAAAACAGTGAACATGTACACAATTAAAATGAATACAAATTAAATATTATTAAACAATGGATTAACTAACTAAAAATTACCACTAAAATTAACAGTGTAGGTCTGACAAGAAGGATAAGTTTTGAGAGTGGCCTTGAAGGCCCCCACAGTGTGAGCAGATCGGAGGCCTTACTAGTAAGAAGTTCCATAGAAGTGGCGTAGCAACTCCAAATGTCCTGTCCCCTGACTGCTTTGGGGTGGAGTGAGAGATCACGGGGAAATCCCACATCAGTAGAGTAGAGAGGGCAGGTGGGAAAGTAAGGAACTGGGAGATCTTACTTCAAGAAACCGCTCTTGCAGCAGGTTACACCATTAGGACTGTAGCCGGCAGGCGCCAGGACCCCACGGAAATTTTCCAGCTAGCAGTATTCAGTGGGGACCGCCTCTGACGTCTGTCCCGCCCCTGACATCAGGCATAGTACATAAGGAAGCGGTCCCCCAGAATCCCCAGTTCTTTTCCTGTCGTTGACTCGCCAGCATCGGCCTCTCTGTCTCTATCTAGCGCACGACGACTCAGAACTTCAAGAGTTTCTTCAAAACTAATGTCCTCTCCAACTCCTTCACTTAAGGGACACTTTTCAAAGTATGCCTGCAGAAAACAGATCCCTTTCAAGGATCCTCATTCTTCCTGTGTGCTGTGCTTAGGCCCGGACCATGACACCAAGGCCTGCACCTTTTGCCAAGGGTTCAACAGCTGCACCAGGATCCGCCGTCAGAAGGCACTTCAGGCATTTCTGCTGGAAGAAAAACTTAGCAGGATGGACAAAGAACTTTCCTCCAGGGGTGATTCTTCTTCCAAGGCCCATAAACACTGGGACAGACACCGGGAGAAAGTAAGGTCCAGATCCCCGAACCGGGCCTCGGACTCCCGTAGCTCAGGCTCCACCAGATCTGACCTCTCTCCCTCCAGGGCTCGTTCTCAGCCCCCTCTGGTCAAAGTCCAGGCTTTAGGCGGTTCTTCGACTCTTCAGCCCATCAAGACTTCTAGGCCCTCGGCTTCCTCCACTCCCTCCCAGGACTCTTCCAAGTCCTCCGAATGCCACAAGTCTTTCTCATCGACATAACGTCGGGACCCCGACTCCAGATCGGGCTCCCAGAGGTCCGGATCCAGCACCCAGGAAGACGAAAGACTTGATGTCCCTAAAGCGGACGACAGACCCAACGTCGGCCACGCATCCGAAGTCGGCCAGGCGTTCACCGTAGCCGCAGACACCGGCCAGGCATCAGATGCCAGCTGGGAGTTAGCCAGACCCGAAGGCGTCTGCCTCGCATTCACCAGAGCCAAAGACGGCCCCCCCAGTCACTGGTGGACACCGGTCACGAATTCCACGGAGGAGGACACGACACTGCCCAAAGACCAGTCGGGCGACACAGAGGATGCCAGTCTTCCGAGGGAACCTTCGCCCACCCCGGATACACCCGTGGACCCGACGCCCAGCCCCGGCGACGGACCACCGGCGCCAGGCCAGTCGTCGGGCATGAACCTACAAGAGGTAAAAGATCTCTTTACTTTCTGGTGGGACACCATCCGAAAGGATGTGGTCCCTGTAAAACCTTCTCCTCCTCCTCCTACTCCTTCACCTCCTACGCCCCCACCTTCACCAAGGGGGCCAGCAGGACAACCACCAACCCCTAAGAAGCAGACTCCACCTCCTTGGGGTAGATCCAAGGACCGGAGAAGGCCTCCCTCAAGATCTCCATCAGGGTCTCCCAGCCCCAAGCAACCCAGACGTCGTCGGTACACTCCGTCAGGGGAGGACTCCAGATTGGATACCTCTGAATATTCCAGATCTCCTTCTCCACTCAGCATTACATCG
Organism: Neoceratodus forsteri; assembly: GCA_016271365.2. Lineage (NCBI taxonomy): Eukaryota > Metazoa > Chordata > Ceratodontiformes > Ceratodontidae > Neoceratodus > Neoceratodus forsteri. The sequence continues at coordinate 334,417,054 of CM057449.1, forward strand.
CCTGGCCCACATGACCTACACAGGTCTCCTCCGGATGATCCCTCTTTCTCCGAGATCATGAGGCACATCCAGGACAACATGGGATGGGATGCTGAAGACCTCGACCCCGGAAGACAGCGCCTTGCCCGTTATCTTCGGCAGAAAGACCCAAAGCCTGTAGTAGCGCCACCCTTGGTGGACAACTTCGCGGACGTTGCCAAGGCTGCATGGAAGCGTCCGCACTCCACTCCCGCTGTGCTGAAGAAAGCTGACCACCTGTACAAGACCCCGGAAGAGGACCAGTACTTGGCTCAGCAACCTCTGGCAGATTCCCTGGTCATTACGGCCTCGCATGACCAGTCCCCAAGACCATACGAACATACGAAATTTGCCAGCAGATAAAGGCCTAGAGGTCTATCAAGTCTGCTCGAATGTGCAGCTAGCACCCCTTATTCTGCAGCTGCCCCTCCCTTCCACCCTTCTCCTTCATTAACCCTCCCCCTTGTCCTGTCCCATCCTCATTTGAAGCAGTCCACTGTTCTACTGCATATCACTTCAGCAGGTAACGCATTCTACCCAGCCACCACCCTCTCTGTAAAAAAGTGTCTCCTCATCTCCCTCCTGAACCTTCCTCGCCTCCCTGCCTCATATCATGGCCCCTTGTGGCCCTCCCTCCCTACTTTGAACAGCCCCTCTGTACCTGTCTTGTTTATTCCTTTCATGTATTTAAAGGTTTCAGTCATGTCACCCCTGTCTCTCCTCTCCTCCAGTGAGTACATGTTCAACTCCTTCAACCTCCTCTCGTATGATAAGTCCCCCAGCCCCTTGATCATCTTTGTCGCTCTGCGCTGCACCCCCTCCAGTAACTTAATGTCCCTCTTCAGATATGGACACCAGTACTGCACGCAGTACTCCAGGTGTGGTCTAACTAATGACCTATACAGTAGCAGAATCACCTTCTCCTCCTCGAGGATATACCCTTGCAATACAACCCAGCATTTTGTTGGCCTTGCAGCTGCCTTCCAACATTGTGCCGAGTTGTTCATTGACCCTGTAATGAGCACACCCAGATCCTTCTCCTTCTCTGTCTGGGCTAGCTGCACTCCCCCTAGCTGGTAACTCCTCCTTGGGTTCTTCATCCCAAAATGCAGCACCTTGCACTTTTTGGCATTAAAGCCCAGTTGCCAGGTGTCTGTCCAGGTTTCAAGCTTTGCCAGATCATCCTGCAACCCCTGCCATCCCCCTAGGTCATCCACCACCGCGCCTACCTTGGTATCATCAGCAAACAGACTGATCTTGCTCTTGATGTCCCATGATATGTCTGCAATAAATATCCCAAACAACACTGGTCCCAACACCGAGCCCTGTGGAACACCATCGTCCACTGCCTTGGTGAGAGCTCCCACCCACCCCCACCCTCTGTTGCCTTCCCAGAGCCAGTTTCCTACCCATCTCACCAGCTTTGCACCCGCCCCTGTGCCTACTAACTTCCTTCCCAGCCTTCCATGTGGCACTGAGTCGAATGCCTTACTGAAGTCCAGATACAGGACATCCACTGCATGGCCCCAGTCCAGTTGCCTAGTTACCCAGTCATAGAACTTGACCAGGTTGGTTTGGCAGGATCTGTTACGTATGAAGCCATGCTGTCTGTTGTCCTGTAGTCCTTTTGGCCTCTAGGAGGGCCACCAGCCTCTCCTTCAGGATAGTCTCCATTAGCTTACCCACAATGGATGTGAGGCTCACTGGTCTGTGGTTTCCTGGTTCATCCTTGGGGCCACTCTTGTGGAGGGGCACCACATTAGCCATCCTCCAGTCCTGAGGTACACACCCCGAATGTAGTGAGGCATTAAATAGGTCTGCCAAAGGTCCTGCAAGGACCTCTGCCAGCTCCTTCAGTACCCTGGGGTGGATGCCATCTGGGCCTGGCGCCTTGTCCACCCTCAGTGCCTTCAAACCCTCTCGAACTCTGCTCTCCATGATTTCCCCATCTGTCACCACTTCCCACCCTGCTTCTGCCATTTCTCCCACCTTGGGTGTCATCCCCCTCTTCTCTTTAGTAAATACTGAGCAGAAGTACTCATTTAGTGCTTCCGCCTTATCGCACCCTGCTTCCACCCAACCTCTCCTTCCTAATCCTTACTATGTGGTACTTACAGCTCCTTTCTCCCTGATATACTTAAAGAAGTCCTTCTCCCCTTCTTAATGCCTTGTGCCAGCCTGAGTTCGTAGATGCTGTGGCTCCCTACTGCCCTTGTCACCTCCTTCGATTCTGTCAAGTACCTCCTGTCCTCCCCCTCCTTGTTTTCTTGTACTTCCTAAAGGCAGCTCTTTTCCTCCTTACCTTTTCCATGACCTCCTTGCTCAACCAGCTCAGTTTCTAGCCCCAGCCTTCTTGCTCTGGGCTTTGCAGCAGGTTTGGTTGCCTCCACTATCCCCAGCTTTATGAGCTCCCACCTCTGGTTAGTGTCCATACTAGATTGAATTCTGGCCAGGTACCCTTTTACCACTTCCCCCATCCTCCCAAAGTCGGCCCTCCTGAAGCCCAGCACTATTGTGCCAGATTCCACTCCTTCCTTGCCCATATCCAATGTGAGCCATACTGAGTGGTGGTCACTCCCTGACAGCGGTTCCTCCACTGTAAGTTCTATCACAAAGTCCCCATTTGCTGCACAAGGTCAAGGGTATTCCCTAACCTGGTTGGTTCACTGACCATTTGCAGCAGGAAGCTGTCCTGAAGGCATCCAGCAGTACCTGCCCTTCTGTTCCTGGTGTTGTGGGGTGCTCCAGTCCACTCCTGGCATGTTGAAGTCCCCACAATCACCACACACTACTCTTCTCGCAGGTCCTCCTGATCTGTCCCGCTAGTTCCCTGTCTAACTTCTCCGTCTGAGATGGTGGCCTGTACACCACTCCCATTCTAAGAATCCTATTCTTGGAATCCTGGATTTGCATTCAAAATGACTCCGTACTACCCTCCTCCCCTTCCTCCCTTACACACTCCAGTCCTTCCTTCACATATAGTGCCACCCCACCTTCTTTCCCAATCACCCTGTCCCTACGAAATAACCTGTACCCTGGTACAGACAGGTCCCAGTCATTGGATTGGGTGGCCCATGTTTCCGTGATGGCTGCAATGTCCACCTCTCCCTCTGCCATGAGAAAACCTGTAACTCTGCAGTTTTCCTCCCAAGGCTCCTAGCATTAAGGGTAACCACCTTCCACCCTTTCTCCCCTTCCCATCCTGCCCTCCTTTCCTAGCATCACCAACAGTACTTGCCATTTGTCCTTTGTCACTGTTATGGGGGGTAAGCTCATATGGTTTCCCAACCTGTGGTCTCTGCATATCTCTTCCCCAACTGCCACCCCCCACTCCTAGTTTAAATTCTCAACTTCCTCTATGTACTCCTCCATCCTCTGTTTCAACACTTTCTTTCCTCCTCACTCAAGTGTAGTCTGTCATTGGCATAGAGACTACTGTCCTCCCAGGTCCCTCCCACCCCCAACAGAGCCCATACCCTTTAGCACAACACCAGGTTCTTAGCCATCCGTTAAATTCCTCTATTCTCAGCTTTCTTGTTGTGCTTGCCTTTGGCACTGGAAGTATCTCTGAAAAAGTTAATGATCTTCCTGCCCCCTCACATAATTGTGCTAGTTCCTCAAACCTCCTCTGGACTGTATCTACTGTCTTGTCAGCCAGGTCGTTTGTCCCAAGATGTATAATTAAATGAGGCTTGTCCCTGCCCCTTCTAGCATATTTCAGAGCAGACTGTCCCACCCTTTCCGCTGTCTTTCCTGGCATGGCCTCCACCCAAATGCGACTATGCCTCTCCCCCTTGCTACCCCACCTAACTCCTCTTAGTATTGAGTCCCCCAGCACTAAGATTCCACCCCTCTTACTCCCTGCTTGCTTCCATTCATCTCCCTCTCTCATTTCCAGCTCCTGTTCTTCCTCCTGCACATTATTTCCCCCTTTTACCCCTGTTGCAATTCTCCGAGCAGAACTTCCCCCTGCTCCAGTTTGGTCCAGGCATTTATCAATTACCCTCTAATTTCATCATTTCCCTCCTCCACCTTCTTCCTCTCTAGCAGTGCACAACTATTTTCTGAAGGCCCTTCACAAATGCCCGCCTCTCTCTCTTCATAGTAACCTGTTCTCTCCTTTCCACTCCATGACTTTTGCCACTTCTTCGCCTCCCCTCACAAGTCCCTATCTCCGCCTTCCATTTGTCTTTTGTCTCCTGACCTGGTTTCCCCGGCAATTGTTCTTTCTGGCCTGGGCCCCTTTGTCTCTGCTTCCCTTCTTCTGACCCTCTCCTCACCACTGTTGGCTTTAGTCGCCCTCCCTCATCTACCCTTCTTCCTCCCTCCAGTATTGGGCTAAACCCACCCCCAGTCTGCCTTGCCTGTCTTAGTTCCTCCTGCAGACCCTCAATCTCCTTTCTAAGTTTTTCTATGCTGTTGCAGACTAAACATCCTCCCACACTCCAGGCAATTTTTAGAAAGATTGGTGCACCGCAGTTGTTGCAGCCTGCCACCCTACCCATTACTGTCGTTGCCCACCAGAGACCCCCCACCCTTCCAGATGCAGGATACCAAACACTCCCCCAAGTCTCCCCTCTCCCTCTTCTATCAGTGCAAAACATTTTCTTTATTTCCCTTACTTCCTTTGTTGCACACGTTTAGATATATTGAGCAACTGCATTTTATATTCCTATCCTTCCTATCCACACTCAAAAACAGACTTTAAGTAGCCATTGCACAACCTTCTTCAAACTCCTGCTCCTCCTTTCCCCAATGCAATATCATTGAAGAAGTAATAATGAAGCTCCTAGATTTGCATTTACTTCCCGTCCACTGAGAGAGAGTCACCTCTTCACTTGCTGCTGTTCCTTTCCTGGTATGCCCCTCCTACTCCACACCCCTTACTATACCCAGTGTTTAGCTCCTGTCAATCAGATTTAACAGGGCATATAATCAAGAGTTGGGGGAAGGGGGGGCGAAAATTTGCAGCAACCAAAGACAGCAAAGAATACACCACCACTGCATTTTAAATCCTCAACAGCCCAAAAACAATTCTAAGTAAAGACAACAAAGAAAGTACAGTGTCACCAAAAGCCCACAATCCAAGTCTAAAAGAAAAACAGTAATTACCAGTTACTGTAAAGCATTGAATTGAATATGCTTCCTTCCCCTTCTGGCTTCTATAACATTCAAAAATACATACATTTCTATCTCAGCTCTTTACCCTTACCATCAAAGGTAACTACAATCACAATAATCTACCTTCTACTAATACAGATTCTATCACAGAACCAGAGCATAATGCAAAAACATCTGCTGCTTAGCAGCAACAAACAGGTGACAACATAACAAGTTGATGTAGCTTTTTTAAAATAGAAAAAAAAAATGTAATCTTTTAAACCAGTAGAAATCAGCAGTCCCAAAAGCACCTTGAACTACAAGAAAGAACACAGTACCACACCTCTGCCACAAAAACTAAACAATTCTAAAACATTGGAGAAAGAAGAAAAAATCAGAGACTGCACAAAAAGATACAATGTACTATAAAGTATTAGGCAATAGTATACTCAGTTGTTTAACAGAGAAAATAAAGTACCTACCAAAACAGACAGAATACCCACAAATGACACTTAGGTTCTCAATAATCAGACACCACCAAAGGCACACACAGAAAAGGTTTAAACTATACTATTAAAATTAACCGTATCAGAGTAGAAAGATCACACTAAATAAATGTGTTGATCCTTCTGACTTCCAACGAATATCTACCTCTCAAATTTTATATCTTTCTGGAGCCTACAGGGTTGTCTTTCACAATCACCTAAATTTACATAAAACAAAACAATTTTTAAACTGAAAATTATAGCAAAAAGCACTTAGCTTTGGGAGCTCTTCTCAAACACAGCCACTCAGCTCAGAGCTCTAGAATCAGAGTCCGCAGCACATGAGCACACAGCCACTGGACCAGGAATCCAAACAGCTGGATGCCCTGGGGAGGCGCATGTATGCAGCTGCTACATGCTCCATCAGGTCCCTGAACTATCTATCTCACGTGGTACAGTTTCAGAATGCCCTGTGGGAACAGGGCCAGGACCTGGTCGATAAGCTAGCGGATGGCGATCAGAAGGCTGAGCTCCTAAACCTTCTCCGCACAGGGTCTGATGTGGGTACCCAAGTGCTACGAGCCGCATACAAATCTGCGGACTCGTCCGACAGAGCTGCAGCTTCAGGCGTCTGTCTCTGGAGACACTCCTGGCTCCGTGTCTCCGGCTTTACCCCAGACGTACAGAAGAACATTCTTCACGTCCCCTACAATGGCGATGTACTTTTTGGTGAACCCTCAGAGAAGGTTATCACCAAACTCCAGGATGCTGGGATGGCAGTCAGGTACAGATCCAGGCCTGGTTCCTTTCGCAGGAACCAGAGCCGTTTTCGTAGCTGGCAACAAAGGCAGCAGCCACATTCTGGCCAGCAACAAAGGGGCACTTTTCAACGTAAAGCCCAGGTTAAGTCATCCCCAGGCAGAGGCCAACTTTACACTAAACCCGCCCAGCCTGCAGGGACCAGTGCTGCCACAGCATGACTTCTTCCCGGCCCCCGCCCCTCCTCTGGATCAACAGACACAAAAGGTCGGGGGTTGCATCGCTCGCCACTTTTTAGGGTGGCAGTCGATTACCACCAACCAGTGGGTTCTCCAGTTGGTCAAGAAAGGCCACTTCATAGAATTCTTCAACCACCCACCGGCAAAACCTCCCCTGCTTTCCCGTTACTCGGGTCAACACGCCCTGCTCATACAGCAGGAGTTGCTCGCGCTTCTCCGAAAAGAAGCTAGAGAGCACGTACCACGGAACCAGAGAGGTGCAGGTTATTATTCTCACTTCTTTCTGGTTCCCAAGAAAACAGGGGACCTCCGTCCAATACTGGACCTCAGCGACCTCAACGAGTCGGTCCTGTACAAACGCTTCCACATGGTGACCCTCCCAGGTCTGATTTCCATGCTCAAGCAGGGCACTTTTCTAGCGTCCTTGGACATGCAGGATGGTTACCTGCATGTACCGATCGCTCAAGTGCACAGGAAGTTTTTGCACTTCGAGTTTCAGGGTCACCACTATCAGTTCCGAGCCCTCCCCTTCGGACTGTCATTGGCACCTTGGGTTTTAGTGCATGGCAGTCACAGCAGCGACTCTGAGACAAGGCTACTAAGTGTTCCCCTACCTAGATGACTGGCTTTTCGTGGCACCCTCTCAGGAGGCCCTGATGCCCGCCATCCATTGTACTCCATCTCTGTTCGAGACGTTGGGCATCATTATCAATCAAGAGAAGTCACGCCTGGTTCCGTAACAGATTCTGCAGTTCATAGGCGCAGTTCTGGACACCGTCCAAGGGAAAGCTTTTCTACCCCAGGACAGAGCGGAACACATCACATCCCTCATCAGGGACATTTTGGCGAAGAAGTCCGTTCCTGCCAGACTGGTCCTTTGCCTGCTTGGACACATGGCTGCGGCCATTGTAACAGTCCCGCTAGCTAGTCTCCACATGCGGGTGTCCCAGTGGGTGTTACAGGTCCAGTGGGATCAAAAGCAAGACCATCTGCAGCTCCCAATCTGGATCACGAAGGCCATAATCCGGGATTGGCAATGGTGGCTAGATTCGAAGAATCTGTCGACGGGAGTTCCCTTCATTGTGCCGTCTCCGATTGTGACACTCTCCACAGATGCCTCAGGGCTCGGATGGGGAGTACACCTCAACGGTGTCCTATCTCAGGGCCTGTGGACAGCCCAAGAGACTCATCTCCACATAAATATCCTGGAAATGAGAGCAGTTCTTTATGCCCTGCAGGCCTTCCAGTCTGAGATCCCACCGGGTACTTTTCTGTTACAGACAATTCTGTGGTGATGTATTACCTCAACAAACAAGGAGGCACCCATTCGTACCCGTTTTGCAGGGAGGCCATGAGGGTGTGGGATTGGGTTATACAACACGGCGCAAACCTCATTGCTGTTCATGTCCCAGGAGTGGACAGCGTCATCGCAGACAGCCTGAGCCGCTCTCAGACCAGAGCCCATGAGTGGGAACTGCTCCAGGAGGTAGTAGAGGATCTGTTTCGCAGATGGGGTACACCAGAGTTAGACCTTTTTGCGTCCCCATCCAACGCAAAACTGCACAATTTTTGCTTGCTAGATCCAGGGCCCGGTGTTTTCTGGCGAGATGCGTTGTCCCTCTCCTGGGTGGGCAGATTGCTCTATGCCTTCCCCCCCTTTCCGTAGATCCAGAGGGTCCTTCAGAAACTTTGCAGAGAACAAGTGACGCTGATACGTATCGCGCCGTTTTGGCCCAGGCAGATCTGGTTCCCTCTACTACATCAGCTGTCCCGAGAACCTCCAGTGCCTCTGCCAATCAGCTCCCACTTGCTGTCTCAGGAGGCGGATTCCTTGGTTCATCCAGACCTTCGTTTGCTGAACCTGCACGCTTGGCTCCTAGAGACATAGCCATGATGCGATACGGGGTCTCGCAAGAGATAGCAGACGTTTCTGCTGCTGCTAGGAAACCAGCTGCTCATGCTACTTATGCCATGAAATGGCGTAGATTTTGTCTATGGGTTCAAGCACGTGGTTTTTCACCTATGGATTGTCCAGAAAGGTTGGTTCTGGACTACCCCGTCCCTTTTCCAGACAGGCTTGGCCTACTCCTCGATTAAAGTACACCTCTGTGCCATCTCAGCCTATCACACTCCTATAGGCCACACACCATATCTCAGTTGGACACGGCACAAGCTTTCCTGAGAGGTGTTCTCCACCTTAGACCTCCAATTAAGGATCCAATTCTGCCATGGGATTTACCCTTTGTCCTGGAGCAGCTTTCGCTGCCACCCTTTGAGCCAGCCGTGGCTTGCAAGCTACGTCTCCTTATATGGAAGACGTTGTTTTGAGTTGCCATTACCTCAGCCAGAAGAATTTCTGAACTTCATGCACTTATTTGCAAAGAACCTTATTTGGATTTTCACCAAGACAGGGTATCCCTATGGACTAATCCTAAGTTTCTGCCTAAGGTGGTCTCAGTTCTCACCCTTAATCAGGACATCGATCTACCAGTGTACTTTCCCAAGTATTCTAATCGAAGAGAGGCCCTGTTGCACACTTTAGATGTACATAGGTGTCTTCAATACTACCTGACCAGAACCAAACAGCACCGAAAATCGGACCAGCTTTTTGTCTCCTTTGTCCACAGGATGATGGGAGCTCCTGTTTCCAAGCAGTCGCTGTCCACGTGGCTCATTCAGTGTATCACGTTCTGTTACCAAAAGCGCAACAAACCCTTACCGGGCGCGGTTAAGGGTCATTCCACAAGGGGAGTGGCTACCTCCTTTGCGGCCCTAAAGAAAATGTGTCCACCTCGGCCATCTGTGCTGCAGCTACTTGGAGCACCATGCACACTTTCATCAGGCACTATAGCCTGGACGTTGCATCGTGGTAAAGAGCAGGTTTTGGTCTAGCAGTCCTTCAAGGACTTCTGTCCTAGGTTTAGGTTCTATTAAGGATTTCTACCTTCCGTCCTCCCAATGGTGTGGGATTTCCATTAGTGCTTGGGAATCAGTCCTAATGGTGTAACCTCTGATTGCCATTTGATCGCGGATCCTCAGTCTCCTCTTCTGATGTCATCCAGCGGCCGAGAGTCTCCGGCAGGAGAACTGGGGATTCTGGGGGACCACCTCCTTATGTACTATGCCTGACGTTGGGGGCGGGACCGATGTTGGAGGTGGCCCCCGCTGAATACTGCTAGCTAGAAATTTTCCGTGGAGTCATGGCGCCTGCCAGCTGCAATCCTAATGGTGTAACCTGCTGCAAGAGCTGTTCTCGAAGATCTACTGTTATGGTAAGTTCTTGCGTAACTGTACTTTCCTTGAGGTGGTCAGAACCCAAACTGTGTAGAACTTTGAATGTCAGTAAGCAAATCTTGAAGGTGATGTGCCACCAAATAGACAGCCCGTGCAAATCGCGTAGGACTGGTGTGATGCAGCCCCTTTCAGAAGTCCCCACCAGCAGCCGGGCTATGGTGTTCTGGACCAACTACAGGCAACACATTAAACCTCCAGAAAACCTTAAGTCTTGCATAAACCAGAAGGGTTTGGTTGCATGCCAGTCAGTGGGCATTCACTCCCCCTGTAGAAACTGAAATTCCATTTTTGAGGGGGGTGGGAGGCATTTTCTTCCCCCTCCCAATTCATAGGAGCTGCCATGGCTGCATCTTTTCCTGCAGTCTAAAGGGTACATTACAGGTCTATTCCTGTCCTGTTAACAGTAGTCACTGACGAACATATAAAAAATTAGGGCAGAAGAAGGCTTGATGCCCATCAAGACCACCCCCACGTTTTAGCAGAAGTGCCTGTTATATGTTTTCTTCCCATAATTGTACATCTGAACCTCTCTTAAACTTGAATTATGTCCATTAAAGAGCAACACTCTACTGTAATAAAAAGCTTGAAACCACTAGATTTACATCAGTTATGTTTTAACTTTATTGTTTTTTAGTTATTTTTTTGTTCATTTTTACTTTTCCTTGTTGATCTGCTAAATATTGCAGATAATACAGTACTTATTTCATGAGTCTTTCAAAATATACTTGACAAGACCACCTTGTAAATAGGGCTTTTTCGCCATAATGGTGTTATTGTACCAACTCCAGGTCAATCGAAGGGAAAGGGCAGGACAACCTGATGGCACCCGCGGGGGGCAAGGCTGCCAGGAAGGTCCCAGTGATCAGGACTCAGTGATTAGGAGGGTAGAAAGTGTGATAGAGTAGGGTCGGATGGGAGAAGGATGGTCCTATGCCTACCTAGAGCGTCAGCCATCAGGGATTTAGACAGAATATGGAGGATGGTGGAGAGGGAGCGGGGGGAGTTGTGGGTGCTGGTACACCTGGGTATCAACGATCTGGCAAACCAGTCTGTGGAGACGGTGAAGTGGAACTTCTGTAGACTGGGGGACATATTGGTGGAACACTCAGCCTCCCTGGTCTTTTCCAAAGTCTTCCCTTTGTAGGGCAGGCAAAGGAGGCATGATAGGATAAGGAGTGCTGAAATAGAGGAGTTTAATACATGGCTTAAGGGTTGGTGCTGTGACATGGGGTTCCATTTTGTAGGGGACTGGGGGGGGACTTCTGGGACGGAAAACTCTTCAAGGGTGATGGGCTTCACCTGACGAGAAGGGTGCCAGCACGTTAGGGCAGAAGTTTGACATCTATATCAGACAGTTAGACTGACTGTGGGGAGTATGGGTCTAGGGTAATCATGGTGGATGGTAAGCAGGAGGAGATCCTAGATAGTACTCCCCCACATCCAAGAGATTGTGGCAGCAAAGAGGGTACAAAGATAACATTAGTGTTTACAGGACCAAGGAAAAGGACAGAAGTGACGGATAAAACAAAGGGCAAAGCCACAACAAGGGTGGAAGAAACATGGAAAACAGAAGCACAGTAGCAAAGTAAGAGCAGGGGTCAGATGGAGGGGGAGTATGCCTTAATGCCATGAGCCTATGTAACCAACTCGGCCAGGTCCAGGCTCTGATAGCAGACACTGAGGTGGACCTTATGGCCATCATGAAAACGGCGGTCACAAATAATAATGACTGGGAGGTGTCGATCCCTGAGTATTCACTGTTCAGGAGGGATAGAGGAACTGGTAGAGGGGGAGGAGTTGCGCTTTTTGTCAAGAAAGGCATTGAGGTGGTAGAAGATGGGTGCATTGGGGTAGCACTGGTGAGGTTGAATCAGTATGTAACTCACAGCAGCCTCAGGCAGGAAAGTACTCTTGGGGGTGATATAGTCGTGGCCAAAAATATTGGCGCCCTTGCAGTTTTTTCTAATGCACCATTCCTTCCAGAAAATTGTTGAAATTAAAAAATATTTTGGTATCCACATATGTATTTCTTTGGTTTGCAGTGGAATAAAACACAAAAAGCAGAAAAATGTACTAAGCCTTAGCTTATTCCACACAGAAATCCTTAAAGGGCCCGGACAAAATTATTGGCACATTTTAGAAGTAGTTAGAATTAATTAGTTCTAGGGACATGGATATGTTGTTCATCCACACTGTCTGGCAGGTTCCTTGCCGCTTTAAATCTTGCCGAAAGGTCTTCAAGCTGGCTCCTCCCACCCACCCAGGTGGTAAAACTCTTGGCTCTGCCCCATGACGCTAGATCTTCCTTACCGCTTGGAAGCTCAGGTTCCCTCTTTAGCGCTCTGCGTTTTAGACTGGATCCTAACTCTTCGGTTCATCTGAAACTCGTTTTAAAGTTTTTTTTAGACTTCGGTCTTCTTTACCCCTCGCGGCTGCGATGGACAAATCGATTCCCAGCTTTCAGCGGTGCCCTTGCGGGCAGAAGATGTCCAGGACGGATCCGCACTCCACGTGCGTCTACTGCATCGGCCTAGACCACAACCCGCAGGCCTGCGAGTTGTGCCACTCCTTTTCGCCAACGTCCTGGAGGATCACGCTGCGTTGAAGCTCGGGCGCCGAGGCTGCTATTCTCCGTGAAATCAAAGAGGCCCATTGGACGGTGTCCGAAGCAGCTGGCTCGGCCGAGCAGCTTGAGCAGATGATCGCCCTCGAGGAGGAAGCGGCCTAGGCTGCATCCTCTTCCTCCTTATTCTGCTTCGTTCAAGGAGTTTTGCCAGTCCCTTTCCACGAAGGGAGAGGGGCCATCGGGACATTCCTTTCGGTCCAAGAAGAGGGATTCGAAGGGTAAGTCCCACCGTCAGCATTCATGGGAGCGGGAGAGGTCTCCTTCCCCGGACAGCCGACCGTCGACTTTGGTCGAGGTTGCGGCTAAGGCCGCTGGCTTCATAGCGTCCCCGTCAGGCCAGCCTGCCGAGACACCTGTCGATGCAGTCGAGATATTTCTCAACCCGTCGGACGGGTTGTCGACTGGTGAAGCCGACAACCCTTCTTTGCCTGTCCCCCTGGTGGAGGCCGAGGATCTGCCTGCACCCTGGGGGGCGGCAGTCCCCGGCTAAAGTGTCCGAGCTGAGGGAGGAGCGGGTGTCCCCCGGCCCTTCCCAGGCATGCTCTCGGTTGCACCGAGGGTCTCGGTCTCGGACCTCATCTTGGTCAAGCCGATCCCGACGACACAGGCGGTCTCAGTCTTGGCACCAAAGTAAGGGGCGACGGCGCTCCTCGTCTTCCTCCTCGGAAGAGGAGAGGCTTCTGCGCAAATTGCGTCAGTGCTACGAGGAGCTGATGTGGCAGCAGTTACTGTTGTCCAGGAGTAAGTCGACGCCGACGCATCTCCCGGCCCTCAAGTGGCTGTCACCCGAATATCCGAAGCAACCTATCACTGTCGAGATGCCCATATCTGGGCCGGTTATTCGGCCGAAACTTGCTGCCCCACTGATTGTGGTGGAACCTCCGCCTCCGCAACCGAGGTCGGGGGCACCGACCAAAAATTCTCGGTCGGGTCATGGTCTGCCCCACAGGTTGTTGGTCACCCTCACTCCCAACCGTCCTCGGCAGGTGGAGGGTGGCTCAGGCCCTAGGCAGCTCTACGCGGACTCCTCCCTGATCTCCAGGCTGGTCGACCTGGAGTCCTCCAGGGGCCAGTGTCTGGACGAAAGCCCATCGTCCTTTATGGGTCTGCTTCGGCTCATCTCGGAGTCCACCGGGATACAGCTCGAGCCTGTCTCCAAACGGGCTAAGTATCCCCTGACGGAGATACTGGACTGAGGGGATTCTCCCACGGAGGCCTTCCCTGTGGCTGAGGCCATTGTCGGCCCAAGTGGCCTGCTTCCTGTCCTGCACCCTCAGCTAGGATGGCCAGGAAGTATGCGGTCCCTACCGGCTCTTTGCCCTGTTTCTCAGAGCACCCCTCTGCCGAGGGGTTAGTCACCGACAGCGTTTTCCGGAGGTCCAGGAACGCTAGGTACGTGGACCAGCCCCCCGACAAGGAGTCTAAAAAGCTGGACTACACCAGGCACAAGGTCTACGCTGCGTCCTCCCTCGGCCTCATCCAGGCCAGCTCAGCCGTGCTGATGGTACACTTCTCCCACGCCCTCTTGGGCTCCCTGGATGAGGTGATCCCTCATCTCCCGGCCGACCTGCAGACCACAGTCCGGCAGGTTTGGGACCAGGGTAGGGCGGTGGCGAAGCAGCAGCTTCAGAGTACTCTGGACATAGGTGACTCCTGTGCCAGATCAGTTGCGGCTGCGGTGGCCATGTGCCGCAGGGTGTGGCTGAGGATATCCACCTTTACGGCGGATACCCAGCACAAATTGGCGGACGTCCCCTTCCTGGGGACCGACCTCTTCGGCCGTGGAGTAGAGGGACACCTCCAGCGGATCGAAAAGTCCAGTGCCACTCTGGACTTGGTCACCTCTGCCCAGAAGGACAAAGGCCGCCGTCAGCACAAGTCCTTTCGTCCTTCTGCGCCTGCGGCACGTCCGGCGCAGCAACACCAGGGCCAGCAGGCTTGCGCTTGGCATCCCAAACCCAAGCCCGCGGCTTCCTCGAACAGGAAGCAGGGAGGTAAAGGCCCATGAGGTCCCTCGGCCAGTCCCTCCTCCAAGCCTGCCCAGTGATGGACTCAGGGGTGTCGCCCCCAGCCTCGTCACTGCTCCCTGGGTTCCCCCCATGGGGGGACGGCTCCACCACTTCCTTTCCGCCTGGTCCACTAGCACCATGGACCGCTGGGTATTGGAGGTGGTAGATGGTAGGAAAGGGCCTGCCTCTGGAGTTTGAGCAGACCCCACCCTTTCAAGCCGTCGCCCCCCCTTAAGGGCCATGGGGTCCACAGCCTCGCTGTCTGCCCGCCGAGCTGATATTGCCCTGCTCCTCGAAAAAGAGGCAATCAGGAAGGTGGCGGATCCTCCTCCAGACCCAGGGTTTGTGTCCAGGTATTTCCTGGTCCCAAAACGGACGGGGGGCTGGCGCCTCATTCTTGGCCTGCACGACCTGAACAGGTTCCTAAGGTCTCGGACCTTCAGGATGGTCACTCTGGCTCAGATAATACCATCCTTGGAACGAGGCGTGTGGTTCTGTTCCCTGGACCTCCAGGACATGTTCTTTCATGTCCTGATCCATCCGTCTCATCAGAGATTCCTCCGCTTCAGAGCGGAGGGATCCCTTTGCGAGTTCCGGGCCATGCCCTTCGGCCTCTGTCTAGCTCTCAGGGTCTTCACCAAATGCATGGCAGTGGTGACAGCATTCCTGCGGCACCAAAGGGTCTGGATGTACCCCTACCTGGACGACTGGCTGATTGCAGCCCCCTCCAGAGAGGAGGTGGATCTGTCCAGAGATCTGGTCCTCCAGGTTTGCTCTCAGATTGGCCTCCTCATCAACGAGGCCAAGTCGGAACTCGTGCCGAAGCAGGTGATTCACTTCATCGGGGCAGAGCTCGACTCTCTTCGAGCCAGAGCATGGCTCCCGGTGGACAGGGCCGAGGTACTTTCCTTCTTTGCCCAATCATTTCTGGTTGGGCAATTGCGCCCTGCCCAGGACTTCCTGCGCCTCCTGGGCCTCATGGCAGCCTGCACCAGCGTGGTCCGTTGGGCACGCTGGTTCATGTGTCCCCTTCAGTGGGTACTGGCCAGCCAGTGGTCACAACGCTGCGATCCATTGGATCAGCTGGTGACAGTGACCCAGGAGATGTGGAATGCTGTCCAGTGGTGGACCGTTCCGGCACATCTGCAGGAGGGCATCCAGTTCGTCCGCCCCTAGCCGACAGTCTCCTTATCGACCAACGCCTCTCTGATGGGTTGGGGTGCCCATCTGGGGGAGCACAGAGCGCACGGCCTCTGGTCACCTCGAGAGTCCCGATGCCACATCAACCTGCTGGAGCTCCAAGCAGTTCGTCTAGCCCTCACCACCTTCACTCCGTTTCTACGGGTCAAGTGGTTCAGGTCCAGATGAACAATACCACGACCATGTACTACCTAAACCACTAGGGCAGGACACGCCCCATGCCTTTATGCAAGGAAGCTCTCCGCATATGGTCTCTCGTGCGCAGCCTTGAGGCAGATCTCCTAGCCATTCAAGTGGCAGGAGCCTCCAACACCCTGGCCGATGCCCTAAGCCGGATAGGGGCTGTGTCTCACGAGTGGTCTCTTCTGCCAGAGGTAGTACAAGATCTCTTCTCCCTCTGGGGCATGCCTCAGGCGGACCTGTTTGTCTCCAGGGAGAATGCGAAGCTAAGACTGTTCCATGCCCATCCCCCTCAGCAGGGCTCGCTGCAGGGGGATGCCTTCTCGTGGCCATCGACCCTGGGCCTCTTCTGCGCCTTTCCCCTATTTCCCTTGATCCACAAGGTGCTTCTCAAGGCGAGGAGGGACAAGGTGCAGGTGATTCTGGTAGCCCCAGACTGGCCCCGTCAGTTCTGATATCCAGATCTCCTCAGTCTCAGCTCCAGGCTCCCGAGGCGGCTTCCAGCCCGCCCGGACCTGATCTCCGTCAGTCAGGGGAAGGTATTCCATCTGGACCTTCAATCCCTGCACCTGACGGCCTGGTTCCTGAGCGGCTAGAGTTCCAGGCCTTGGGTCTCTCGGACGAGGTCCTCAACGTTGTTGAGGCGTCCCGTAAGAGTCGACCAGAAAATATGCCCTTCAAATGGAAGAGATTCTCCATTTGGTGTCAGGAAAGGGCCTGGACCCTTCCTCCTGTTCCTTGGCAAGCATTCTGGACTACCTGTGGTCCCTGTCTCAGCTAGGGCTTAGGTCGGCGACCCTGAGTGCCTCGCAGCCATCTCTGCTTACGGGCGCGGGCCGGGAAGCAGTCGGTGGCGCAGGAGAAGGTGGTCTGGCGCTTTTTCAAAAGCCTTGATCACATATCCCCTTCGGTGCGAGAACCTCCGCCTCCATGGGATCTACTGCTGGTATTGGCCAAGCTCATGGGCAAGCCATTTGAACCAATGCACAGGTGTGATATCTCCCACCTGTCGTGGAAGACCGCCTTCTTGGTGGCTATCACGTCAGCCAGAAGGATGGGAGAGTTCCAGGTGCTTTACATAGAGTCTCCTTATCTGGTCTTCCACAGGAACAAGGTTGTCCTGCGCCCCCACCCAAAATTCCTTCCGAACGTGGTGTCGGAGTTTCACCTTAACCAGGTGTTGACTCTGCCAGTGTTCTACCCAAATCACACCTCGGAGGCCGAATATAGGCGCCATACTTTGGACCCTAGGAGAGCACTCGCTTATTACAAGGAGTGGTCGGCTGAAGTTCGGGGAGAGGTTCGCCAGCTGTTTGTCACCTACGCTGAAGCTGTACCTGGCAGACCTGCAGCCAAGCGGATGATAGGCAGGTGGGTCACCTCCTGCATAGATCTCTGCTATAGGTTGGCGGGCATGGAGCCTCCCAGAGGGATAAGAGCTCATTCTACTTGCCATACCGCTGCATTGGTAGCTGCTTCCAGGGACGTCCCTATCCAGGAAATCTGCAGGGCTGCTACCTGGAAGTCAGCACATACCTTCATCACCCACTACCACATCGACCTTGAGTCGCGCCGGGATGCTGGTTTTGGGGCCTCGGTTCTCCAGTCTCTATTCCCTAAGTAGAGGGTGTGCGCCTTGCCTCCCTCCTCCCGGAGAACCGCTAGGAGTCTGCCAGACAGTGTGGATGAACAACATATCCATGTCCCTAGAAATACAGGTTACTCACCTGTAACAGGAGTTCTAGGAATGGTATATGTTGTTCATCCACACAACCCACCCGACCTCCCTGGCTTCGACGCACAGCCTGGCTTCCAGTGGGCTAGATCTGGCGTTATAGGACGGAGCTGAGAGTTTTACCACCTGGGTGGGTGGGAGGAGCCAGCTTGAAGAACTTCCGGCAAGATTTAAAGCGGCAAGAAACCTGCCAGACAGTGTGGATGAACAGCATATTCCATTCCTAGAACTCCTGTTACAGGAGAGTAACCTGTATATTTCAAGCAGGTGATTCTCCTTCACTTTGGAATTGAACTCACCTGTATTGAGTTTCAGGTGCCTGCAATATAAAAATCATTCATTCAGCCAGTTTGAATAGAGAAAAGGACCCATTCTCCTGTTTTGTGTCACTGTGTGTACCGCAATGAGCATGGAGAAAAGAAAGACAGCCAGAGAATTGTCTGAGGAGGTCATACAGAAGACTGTAGCCAAGCATGGACAATCTCAAGGCTAGAAATCAATCTCCAGAGACCTTGCTGTTCCTGTTTCCACCGTACGTAATGTTATCAGGATGTTTAAGGCCCATGGCACTGTAGCCAACCTTCCTGGACGTGGCCGCAAGAGAAAACTTGATCGAAGATTGCAGTGCAGGATTGTTCGAATGGTGGAGAAAGCACCTCGATCAACTGCCAAACAGATTCAAGCTGACCTTCAGACACAAGGTACAACAGTTTCAACTCGTACCACCCGTTGCCAACTCAATGAAAGGGGGTTATATGGTAGGAGGCCCAGGAGGACCCCACTGCTGAGAGAGAGACATAAGAAAGCCCAACTGGGGTTTGCCAAAACACACCTGAACAAGCCAGATCCTTCTGGGAGAATGTCCTGTGGACATATGAGACCAAATTAGAGCTTTTTGGTAAAGCACATCATCTCTATGTTTACAGAAAACAAAATAAAACCTTCAAAGAAAAGAACACCTTCCCTACAGTCAAACATGGAGGAGGTTCAGTGATGTTTTGGGGTTGCTGTACTTGTGCATGGCATCATGAAATGTGGAGATTACCAGGCCATTTTGGAGCGCAATTTGAACCCAGTGTCAGAAAGCTGGGTCTCCGTTGAAGGTCATGGGTCTTCCAGCAGGACAGTGACCCCAACCCAAACACACTTCAAAAAGCACCCAGGAATGGTTCAAGACAAGACGCCGGACTGTTCTGAAGTGGCCAGCAATAAGTCCAGATCTAAATCCCATTGAAAACCTGTGGAGAAATCTGAAAACAGCAGTTGGGAGAAGGCACCCTTCAAATCTGGGAGAACTGGAGCAGTTTGCACAAGAACAGTGGGCCAAACTGCCAGTAGAGAGGTGCAGGAAGCTCATCCATGGCTATAGGAAGTGATTGATTGCAGTTATTTTGACCAAAGGCTGTGCTACCAAATATTAAGTCTAGTGTGTCAAAAATTTTGTCAATGCCATTTCTTTTCATTTTCTGATTTAAAAGGATATATCAAATTCTGAATCAGAAACAAAGGTTCTGTAATATTAACAGAGCAATAAAGAATTGTGGAGACCTACTACTGTACTGTTGTTAGTTTCAACTCATGTTTAGGGAAATTGTGAGTTATTTGAAAAAGTGCAAGGGCGCCAATATTTTTGTCCACGACTGTATATAGGCCTCCAGGGCAAGGGGAGGAAAGGGACAGAGAACTCATAGAGGAACTTGAAAGAGGAGTAACAAAGGTAGAAGTACTGGTGTTAGGAGACCTGAACCTGCCAGACACCAATTGGGAGGTCCCAGTGGCCAAGAGTGCCAGGAGTCGGGCCTTGCTGGATGCCTTCCAAGACTGTCTACTGGAGCAGCTAGTTAAGGAACCCACCAGGCAGACCACAGTCCTTAATGTGGTGCTCACTAACTCAGATGATGGGAGTAGAGGAGCCGCTGAGGAATAGCAGCCATAACTCTGTTTGGTTTGAATTGGCCCTGGGGGGGGGGGTGCCGGCAAGCCAGAATTGAGAACAGAAGTCCTTGACTTTAGAAGGGCTGACTTCAATAGGATGAGGGAACTAGTCAGTAATAAGTTAGCAAGGGTGGAGGAGAGATTGGGGGGGTAATTAAAGGGACCATCCTCGAGGCATCTAAAATATGCATAAGAACAGTAACAAGGAAAAACAGGTGCAAGAGACCACTGTGGTTTTCAGCAAAGGTCAGGAAAGCAGTAGGGGCCAAAAAAGAAGGCTTTCTATTAATACAAGAAAAAGCAGGGGGAGGCAGAATGGGAGAATTATCTACAGAAAAACAGTTAGGCAAAGCGGGTCATTAGGGAGGCCAAAGCAGACACAGAGCTGCATATTGCGGAGGGGGTCAGAAATGGAGAAGAACAGTTTTTCAGATATATTAGTGAAAAAAGGAAAAAGGGTGCGGGAAATTGTAAGTATTGTTTGGGGGAGTAGGGTGATAAAGGAGGGTGGGCAAAAGGCCGCAATCCTAAATGACTACTTTTGCTCAGTTTTCACTAAGGACAGTGGGTCCATGTCAGAGAGCGGCATCAGAGCAGCCACTAAGGCAGTCCCGGAAATGAGACAGCCATTGTTTACTAGTAAAAGGGTTCTGAAAGGGCTGGGTGCTCTTAAGATAGTTAAGGCCCCAGGAACAGATGGGTTGCATCCGAGGATACTCAGAGAATTGGCAGTGGAGCTGGCTGAAACACTGGTACGTCTGTTCAGCAGCTCACTTAGATCTGGGGAGGTTCCAAGGCATTGGAAGGTGGCAGACGTACTGCTTCATAAAGGGGGGTTAAGGAGCAACCAGGGAACTACAGGCCTGTCAGTCTAACCTCTGTAGTAGGGAAGCTGATGGAGTCAGTGATCAGAGAGAACTTCATAGACTACTTGGAGAGGAACAGGCTCCAGGAGAGTAAATGGCATGGTTTTGTGGCAGGAAGATCTCGTCAGACTAACCTGATAGTTTTCTTTGACTGGGTGACAAAGGAATTAGACAAGGGCCACAATGTGGATACACTGTACTTTGATTTCAGCAAGGCTTTTGGCTCAGTACCTCACAAGTGATTGTTCAAGAAGATAGAAGACCTGGGTGCAGCTAAACCCATAGTGAACTGAGTGGGTAACTGGCTAGAAGGGTGATAGAAGAGGGTGGTGGTCAGTGGGGTTAAATTAGAGGAGGGGGGGTTATAAGTGGGGTTCCACCGGGATCGGTCCTGGGTCCGGTCCTCTTCAACTTGTTCATTAGTGACACAGGAGAAGGAATCCAGGGCAGGTTGTCTCTCTTCGCAGATAACATAAAACTGTGGGAGGGTGGATAGTGACGAGGGAATAAGGGAAATACAGAGAGACCTACAAAAGCTAGAGAGGTGGTCAAAGGTCTGGCCATTAAAATTCAGTGCTAGAAAGTGCAAGGTAATGCACCTTGGGAAAAAGAACCCCAAGACAGAGTACTGGATGGGAGAAGAGAGACTTAGCACTGCTGCTGCGGAACGGGATTTGGGAGTTATCATTAACAACTCCCTGGAGGAGAGGAGGGAGAGAGGGGATATGATAGAGACATACAAGTATCTCACAGGGAGGAACAGGGTGCAGGAATACACTATTTTTAAGCGAAAAAAATGTTCCAGGACTAGAGGGCATGGGATGAAGTTGGAGGGAGGACGATTCAGAGGAAACGTGAGGAAGAATTTCTTCACAGAACGGGTGGTGGACAAGTGGAACACCCTGCCAGAGGAAGTGGTGGGGGCTGAAACAATCACGGGATTTAAGAACGCATGGGATAGACATAAAGGAATTCTGGAGGTCAAGGGTAAGGGGCAACAGACTTCTAGGAAAACATAAACTGAACTTACAAGCTCAAATGGGCAGACTGGGTGGGCCATAGGCCCTTATCTGCCGACACTGTCTATGTATCTATGTAACTCACTTAAGCAATCGAGTCAGTGCAACAAGGCCTATAGCAAGGCTAACAGGATTTTGTGTTGTATCGGGAGGGGTAGTCATAAAAGAAGAAAAGAGAGAATACTTCCCCTCTACCGATCCCTGGTGAGGCCTCACTTAGAGTACTGCGCTCAGTTCTGGAGGCCTCACCTCTGAAAGGACAGGGATAGATTGGAAACCGTGCAATGCAGAGTAACAAAAATGATTCAGGGCCAGCAGGGCAGATCCTATGAGGAGCGCCTCAAGGCACTAAATATGTACTTACTGGAGACCAGAAGGGAGAGATGATAGAGATCTTCAAGTTCCTTAAAGGAATCAACAAAGGGAAATTTACTTCCGGTGACATCACTGCAATGTGAGGATCCCATCTACAGAGCTTCGCGGTTTTATATTCTAAATTCACAATAATCCTCTACCAAATCGACAAAAAACAGGATAACTTGTATCATTTACAGTTGTTGAGAATGGTGACAAAGCAGAATCGAGGTAAAACCAGAGTCAGCCGTCGCTATGACTAAAATGAAGCAGCTATCACTGAGCAAGGACATGGAAGAAGTCACGGTCACACCGCAACCCATCCGTTCGCACTCACCATACCAGTCTTTGTCTGAGGTGAGTAAAAGGCACCTTTTCAAAGGCCTGGATCACATATCCCCTCCAGTGCATGAACCTTCACCTCCGTGGGATCTACTGCTGGTACTGACAAAGCTCATTGGCAAGCCATTCGAACCAATGCACAAGTGTGCGTTGTCACACTTGTCATGGAAGACTAACTTCCTGGTGGCTATCACGTCTGTCAGAAGGACAGGGGAGCTCCAGGTGCTTTCGATGGACTCCCCTTATCTGGTCTTCCACAGGGACAAGGTTGTCCTACGCCCCCAACCGAAATTCCTTCTGAAGGTGGTGTCAGAGTTTCACCTTAAACAGCTGCTGACTCTGCCGGTTTACTACCCTAATTTTACCTCGGAGGCCGAATACAGGCTCCATACTTTGGACCTGAGATGTGCTCTCTCCTACTATAAGGAGTGGACGGCGGAAATTTGGGGAGATGTTTGCCAGCTGTTTCCCACCTATGCTGAAGCCGCTTCTGGCAGACCTGCAGCAAAACGGACCATTGCAAGGTGGATTACATCATGCATAGTCTGTGCTGTGAGGTGGCGGGCAAGGAGCCTCCCAGAGGGATAAGAACTCATTCTGCCTGCCATACTGCTGCATTGGTGGCTGCTTCCAGGGCCATCCCTATCCAGGAAATCTGTCAGGCTGCTATCTGGAAGTCAGCAAACACCTTCATTGCCCATTACCACATCGACCTTGAGTCACGCCGGGATGCTGGTTTTGGGGCCTTAGTTCTCCAATCTCTGTTCCCTAAGTAAAGGGTATATACCTGGCCTCCCTCCTCCTGGAGAACTGCTAGGAGTCTGCCAAAGAGTGTGGATGAACAACCTACCTATGCTCCTAGAAAACAGGTTACTCACCTGTAACAGTAGTTCTAGGAGTGGTATATGTTGTTCATCCACTCGGACCCACCCAACCTCCCTGGCTGCGGATGCACACAACCTGGCTTCCAGCGGGCTAAGATCTGGTGTCATGGGTCGGAGCCGAGGTATATACCACCCGGGTGGGTGGGAGGAGCTAGCTTGGAGACTTCCTGTGAGATTTAAAGCAGAAGGGGACATGCCAAACAGTGTGGATGAACAACATATACCACTCCTAGAACTACTGTTACAGGTGAGTAACCTGTTTTTTAGCAGCCCGTAAGCCTTCCACCACAAAGACTTGTACTGCCAAATGGAGATGCTTTTTGGAATGGTGCGTTGAGGTCTATGTAGATCCTTTTTAATGTCCTCTGGACAAGGTTTTGAAGTACTTGTTGGAACTTTCGGTTGCAGGATTGCAACACTCATCAGTCAAAGTATACCACTGTGTGGTTTCTACATACCATGAGCTAGTCCAGAACATGACTCTGGCTCAGTTACCCCTCTTCAAACGGTTCCTCAAAGGCATTCTGCACACGAGACCTCCCGGTCAGGAAGCCGTTTTGCCGCACGAGATATCAATCTCATGCTAGAGATGCTCACTCGTAAACCTTTTGAGCCTCTAGCCACATGTGACCTGAAGTTTCTGACCTGGAAGACGGCCTTTCTGGTGGCCATCACTTCTACTCTGACGGTCTCTGAAATACATGCCTTGGTCACTGACACCCCCCCGTATACTGTCTTTCACAAAGACAAGGTGGTCCTCCGTACTTAATAAGTTTTTACCTACGGTGGTCTTGGAATTCGGCCTCAACCAGCCCTTAGTTCTCCCCACTTATTTTGCTAACTTCCAGAAAGATGGGGAACACACCCTTCATTCCCTGGACATTAAAAGGGCTCTCCGATTCTACACTGATAAAACAGGAGATATTCTCAAGGACAAGCAACTCTTTGTGTCCTTCAGCGTGGCCCGGATGGGTCGGCTAGTATACATCAGATGCATCTCAGCTTGGATCGTGGCATGCCTATGCCATTGCTATTTCCATGGCTCAGATTGAGCTGGAAGGCTAGGTGCGTGCCCACTCTACTAGAGCTGTGGTGGCATCCTTGGCAGAACTATGCTCTGTTCTCATTAACGACATTTGCAAAGCAGCCACTTGGAGTTCAGTACACACTTTTGTAAAGAACCATGCTTTGGATGTCCATACCAGACAGCATGCTTCCTTGGGCAGGACAATCCTAAATGGACTCCTGTCCTAAGCGAGCTCCATCTCCTACAGCCCTGTTGGGGGGATTGGTTTAGCTTGGCACTCTAACCCTGAAGTGTGAATAAATGGTGAAGACTTGAAGTCCATCAAGATATGAAAATGATGTTCTTACTGTAATTCTTGATCTTCTTGGACAAGTCTTTACCATTTATTCACACGCCCACCCACCTTCCCCTGGGTTTACTCAATCTATTTCTGATCTTCACTCCCTCAGTTGGTTTGGGCTGTGAAGACATCATATGATTTGACCCTCCTTACACGAGTCAGAAGGCCCATCTTAAGCCCTAGTGTTTTATCTACTTGGTTTATGCTGCACCTCTTCGGTCAAAAAGGTACTGAGGTTATTGGTGGGTCGATGCTGAGATAGCCTATATGGCATGAGCCAGTCTCGCTGCACCGCGCATGCGCGGTCCTATCCCAGCACCGGCCCACCTGAAGATTTTTGGCTCCTGCAGGGTCCTAGCGCCTCCGGCTAGAACTCAGAAGTGTGAATAAATGGTGAAGACTTGTCCAGGAAGATCAAGAATTACTGTAAGAACGTAATTTTCATTTTTTATTCCTTGTAGGAGAGGTGTGCTGCAGATGTAACATCTGAGCATGTGTAGGATCGACGTTCTGCATTGCTGCTCCATCCCTTTGAGGACTGGAGGGGAGGGCTTCAGATGCATTATCAAAGTACATGTATTGCAGTTGGCTCTTCATTGCCTTGATATACACCCATGCTTGTCCGTGACGATCACTTATTGTTTTTTTTTTTTTTAATTAAATTTTATTGAATTTTACTGCAGTACAACACAAGCAGTATGCCTCAGGAAAGTACATCACAAAGAATTATAACATTGGTGTTAAAGTCAGTATAGTTGATACTTCATGTTACCTTATAGGGGATTACCTAAATTGTGAAAACAATATAATGAAAGAATACCTGTGCATTTGATGTCATAAGCACGGGGGAATCACTGATAGTTAATGCAGCATAGTGCACCCTGAATATACAAGCTGTACCTCCCCGTGCCTTTGGGTTTTAAATCATAGTTTTACGGGGTGTATGGGCATGCACACAAGTGAACTGTTTTAATATTTCTGTGCACAAATCAGAACAGGCGGTATCTCTCAGGACTACTGACCCACCGCACGCTCCCCCACTCACCCTCCAGCTGTAAAGTCTAGGAATTCTAACAATCTTAAGTTTAAAATCAGTGTATGATCTGGCATTTTCTGCAGCAGCTCCAAGCTTGTGAAATGTGTTGAGCCATATGAAAAAGCAGGTCCCACTGCGCTGCAGTTTAAAAATGTTAGATAGAAGAGGCCTTCTATTGAGTGGCAACTGTTAAGATATAGTCTGTGTTGTTTTGTTATGTTTTATTTTGTAAGATTATTTTTTTATTTATTTTTTTATTTATTGGAAACAATCGGAATTACAAACCTTTGAGTCACAGACTCTTTTGCAAAGGCTCCACGTCGGTTACAAAGGGTGGAGGGTAGACAGATACAGTAGAGAACATACATGAAACAGGCAGAATATACATAACTGAATCAAAGGAGCAGACCAGGCAAAACTTAATGACTGGTGAGGATTATCTAGGTCTGATGGAAAGAAAATGTTAAGTGCAATAAATAAATAAAAATTAATCAGTGAGAGGTTCTTGGGTATTAGATTTATGGCACAAACAACATTCTACAAGAGCGTTTACATGCCTGTGTGTCTGCATTTTTCTGTAAGGGATTATTTGGCTTTATATCCAAGCGTCTTCATAGGGCACCATGCATTTGGTAGCTGGCACTCAACTTTGTCCATCTAAATTACAGGAAGCTGCTTATCACCCTGAGGTGAACCCAGATGTGCGAATGCGAGCACTTCGCTTTGGGAAAGAGTGTGCAACAGGATACTTGGAGCTCTTGGAACATGTGCTGGTGGTGAGTATCCTCTTCTGAAGCCATCATGAACTCTTTAAGATTCCTGCAGTGCCTGGTGAACAGCCATTCAAGGAAACCAGAAATTGTACACACACACACACACACACACACACACACACACACAGTACAGAAAGATACGTATTCCATTATGTCATTGTCCCAGGAGAACTCTTGGAAAAAGCAACTCCTTCAGTCTCTTACTTGAATTAACTTTCATTTTTTTTTTTTCTTTTTGTCCCCTACTCCAAGCCGGTGAGTATGGCAGGTCACGGCTGACAGTGGTAGTCTTTGTGTCCATGTCTGCGTGTTTTCCTGAATTTCTGCTGCATGGGCCTGTTTTCTCTTCTGCTTGTCGTGGGAAAGTTTGAAATAAGAGGTTGAGATCCTGCTTCCCTCGATGGTGTCATGACTACACAGTCACCTCCCCTGCACTATGACTCAGACTGAGGAATTCTGGTTGGAATGACCCAGATGTTTTTGGCCCTGACAAAAGCTGATGTACTTTGAAGCTACAGAAGGTTTCTTTGAAGAGTCCAGAATGTGAGGCCGCACACTGATGGCCCAGCCGTAGCATGTCTCATGACCACGCAAGTGACCTGTGTTTAGAATCATGCCTGGGCTACTCCCCGCTGTTATCCCTGTCCCAGGTGAGGGGCTCCGCATTTGAGTCCTGCAGCAACTCATATGGTTGGCCTAGGGGCTGACCTTGCATCATCCACCCCGCCAAACAGGTGGTGGGAGAGCAGGGAGAAAATGGGGAA
The DNA here is from genome assembly GCA_016271365.2 of Neoceratodus forsteri. Classification (NCBI taxonomy): domain Eukaryota; kingdom Metazoa; phylum Chordata; order Ceratodontiformes; family Ceratodontidae; genus Neoceratodus; species Neoceratodus forsteri. The sequence goes on from CM057449.1 coordinate 334,444,039, forward strand.
CCCCAGCCAAGGCCATTGGAATGATGGCTGTCTGAACCCACGGGTCATGGCTGGCAAGTGAAGCTGCACTATGGTGGTGATGGGACTGGGAGGTACACAGCGTGCCCAATGGAAGGGGAATAAAAACATCCTAAGATAGTAAATTAAGATCAGAACCTATTCTTGACCCATCAGATCTACCCCTCACTTTATGGGGAAACCCACCCACCGTACTGTGCAGAGTACCTTGTCATTACCTTGGTAAGTGGCAATTTGTATAAGGTTACCCCCCCCCCCCCGTCAAGGTACTATTGGGAAGGGAGATCTGATGCCCTTCAGCAAGGATAGTGTGCCCCTTCAAAGTCAGTAATGTGGTGCATCATTAGTAGTAGTAGAACCACGTGAGAAAGTCTATAGTGAACCTGACCTATGGAAAACCAAGCACTTCACTTTTTTGTTTTCTAAACTCTAGAGGTCATCAAGAAATATTTATTTTTATTTTATTTATTTAGTAATCAGAATTACAACATCTGAGCTAAAAGCTAATTTACAAAGGATCATCGTCACAAGGGTAGGGGAGGGTACATAAGTTCGGAGTCAGTAGCAGCTTAATAGGCATTGTCAAGAACATCTAATAGTAAGAAAAATGTGAACAGGAGAAATCAGTAAACATTGGCAATAGCATAACAATGTAGGATAACACAGGCAAATAACAACACATACCCAAAACAAGGGTACATAGTCAATGGGGTTGGGTTCACACGTCATGCCATACAATTAAGTGCTTAAGTCAGAGTTAGGTGCTAGTTTGAGAAAAAATCGGAGGTGGAAGCTAGGCAGGATCTTGTATTGGGAGGAAACAGGAGATGGAGCTGTTCATCAGAACTGATACCCAAAGGTTAGTAGGCTATAGCCAGAGGAGTCAGGCTAGGCATAGTAGTCAGAAAGGGTAGAGGAAACCAATCAGGATTAGGTAGGAGAAGAGGAATCGGAGGAGGGGGATGGCGGTAGGCTCAAAGGTGGGTGGTGTAAGGAGGTCAGCGGGTGAAGATTTGTCAGGGAGAGTGTGCGAGGAGAAAGGTGAGCAGGCAGGTAGGTAGACATGGGCAGGTGGTGAGCAGGGAGTTTTGCGTCAAATTGTACAGTGAAAGAAGAACCTTGGCAAGTCTAAGGTTCTGGTACCTGCTAGGCTAAGAGTGGCTCTGGCAGCGTACAGGAGGGGAGATCATCTTTAGGAGCATGGCTTTGGGGAACACAGGTGTGCTGGCTCGTGGGTTAAGAGTGACAATAGCAACATACAGGAGGGTGGATAGAATTCCTTAGCTCGGACTTGAAAGGCCCAAGTTGGATAAGGCTTGTGGTGGTGGTGGTTGGTAGCTCATTTATCCAAGCAAGGGCCCTGACGTCAAAGGCTCATCTCCCCAAGGCAGTCCTTCTGAATGGAACAGCTAATGCATGTTTGGTAACCCTTCTTGTGGCATGTTCAGCTGGAGCAGGACAGAATAAGGCTTGTATAGAGGGAGGTGCAAGGCCGAGTAGGGTGTTCTGTCCCAAGATGCAGGCATGGAGCTTAATGCGGTCCATAAGTGGGAGCCGTTCAGTCCGTATGTACAGTTCACATTATGCAATAGGCGATCTGCCCCTAACGCAAACCTACAGGCTTTATTTAAGGAGGTGTGCACTTTGAGCAGGCTAATTTCAGTGGCGGCCCCATAGACTACATTCCCATAGTCCAAGATTGAAAGGATTGTACCTCTGACTGCCTGTGTCCTGGCCTCGGGAATAAATAAGAGAATCTGTAGCAATTGTTGCCAAAGTCCTCTTACCCAGTGAATGTGCTAACAGAGAGACTTAGAACATACTAGATCCATATGAGTGGGTATCCTTGCTGAACTGTTTAATGTATTCTGCATAGCCTCTTGATCATAGAGCCTCTGTGTCAGTTGGGAACCCTGTCTGTGGCCCTGTTATCCCCTCAAATAAGTAAATGTTTGGTAGCCGGCCCGGTGGCGCTGAGAGTTGAGGCGCTGGACGCCATACCTCGTGCCATGCTGGCAACCCATGTTCGAGAATGAGCCTGGGTCGTCAGGGATCAGCAGGGGAGAGAGAGGATCGAGCATCCGGAGGACAGCTCTCCTCTCTCTGGGGAGGGTTCCAGGCTTGCCCGACACTGCAGCGGCCCCCGCTGGAGACCGGAAGCACTGCGCACGTCAGGGCAGCAAAAGTAGTGGGGCGGAGCTACGGCGGGCATCAGCAGACGCTATTGCACGTCCGAGCTCAGGGGAGGGTGAAATCACAGAAATACCCCTTCCTTGGGGATAGGTGAAGGCGCTTCCCCCTCTGGTCCACACTCCCAATGTCGGCTGCGTCTCTCCAGTGTCGCGGCCCTTCCCCAGAGGTTTCAGACCTGGGGGATGTGCCAGGCTAGAGGGGTGCGGAGCAAGGCGGGCACGATGGGAGGTAGAGACCGGGGGTTCAGGAGGACGCTGGAGAGAGTTCACCGAGGAAGGTGAATAAAGTTCGGGGAAAAAAAATGTAATGTTTGAAAGCAATTTCTGTGAGCAAAGTAATTAGTGCTATACCTTCAAGTCATGAATTAATCTTACACCTGTGCCATTAGGAACAGAAGGTCTGAGAGACAAACTCAGACCAGTGGCCCACTCCCTGCTGCCCTGCTGACAACTGTAAGTATGATATTTCAAAATGGGACTGAAAAATGTGTCCTCCCCTTGATTGCAGCCCCATTCCCAGAGAGGAGGTTGCAGGTGTGTGGTGACTATCCTGGTCTGCTGTTACCCAGAGTCCAGACCTGAGCCTGCTCATTCCAGCAGCTCTTGGTTTGTTGCATGGTGTTCTTTTGCCTGTGTTTTGATTCACAGTTGATTGAGTGGCATGCCGTGCAGGACTGTGTAGAGGTGTTGAACAAATGTTTAGTTGTTGAGCACTGGATTTCTCTGGAAGGATTTTAACAGTGGGGGTGCACTAACGAAGGAGGAGCTGGGCTGTGATCTCATCCTTGATAATTTATTTGGGATTTTATTCATTTGGGCTCTTTTTGGTTTTTGTTTCAGACCCTTCAGAAACCAAGCCACGACATGAAGCATCAGCTGACGGCGTACTCCAAACGGGTGGCTGGATCGGTCACGGAGCTGATCCAGGCTGCTGAAGCCATGAAAGGTACAGGTCCAGTATAAATATCTAACCAGTCCCCTATAGACTTGTAACCTCCTCTGCCCCTATTTAAATCTGGGTAGAGGTTTTCTTTCGACAGGCAGTTATTTTACTGGTACTCGTTCCTGCTCGAGCAGACTGGGGCTTTCCTATGAGCAGGCAGCAGCTTTCATTCCCAAGCAAGGATGGAGTACCTTAGAAGCTATCCCCTCCCTCCCTCCCCATCTAGGGTTTGGTGGAATACTGTCTGTGGGAAAATGGGAGGGTACTATCTCGACTGGCAGCAAGTAGGTTACGAACATACGAAATTGCCAGCAGATACAGGCCATTCGGTCTATCTAGTCTGCTCGAGTGTGCAGCACTTCAGTCCATTAGACTGCAGCTGCCCCTCCCTCATATGCCCTCCCCCCATCTCCCACCTCCCAATTTGTACCCTCCCCTTGAATCTGTCCCATCCCCTCTTGAAGCCCCCAACACTCTGCAGTGATACAACTTCCTCTGGCAGAGCATTCCACCCTGCCACCACACTTTCAGTGAAATAGTGCCTCCTCAGTTCCCTCTTGAACCTGCCCCCTTCCAGTTTCATAGTGTCCCCTTGTTTCCCTTCCAGCTTTCAGATTGAACATACACTTGGTGTCTGCTTTGTTCAAACTCTTCAGGTACTTGAAGGTCTCAATCATATCCCTTCTTTCCTCCAGGGTATACATAATAAGCTCTCTGTCTCTCCTCATATGGTCTGTCCCCCAACCCCAGGATAATTTTTGTTGCCCTGCGCTGTACCCCCTCCAGTAGTTTGATGTCCCTTTTCAAGTAGGGGCACCAGCATTGCATGCAGTACTGTAGGTTCGGTCTCACCAGGGACCTGTACTGGGGCAAGATGACCTCCCCACTACTAGATGTAATCCCATTTGCTATGCACACTAGCATCCTGTTTGCCTTCGCTGCTGCCTTCTTGCACTGAGCAGAGTGGTTCATCTCGCCAGTTACTAGCACTCCCAGATCCTTCTCCTCCTTGGATTTTGTTAATGGGACACCCTCCAGCCAGTAATTGTGTCCTGGGTTCTTGCCTCCTATATGCATAACTTTGCACTTCTTAGCATTGAAACCAAGCTGCCAAGTGTGAGACCATTCCTCCAGTTTTACCAAATCCTCCTGAAGTACTTTTGCTCCCTCCCCCCCAGTCTACCTCGGCACAAATCTTTGTGTCATCTGCAAAGAGCTTGATCTTGCTCTTAATCCCCACTGCAATGTTGGCTATGAGAATGTTAAACAGAACCGGTCCCAGCACTGAGCCCTGTGATACACCACTTGTTACTGCCCTGGGTTCAGATGCCTCCCCCCCTCCCCCACTACTACCTTCTGCTGTCTACCCTGCAGCCAGTTCTTGACCCATCTGACCAGTTTCCTCCCTGCTCCCAGGCTCTTCAACTTGCAGGTCAGCCCACTGTGTGGCACCAAGTCAAAGGCCTTACTGAAATCCAGGTAGAGGACATCCACTGCATGTCCCCTGTCCAGTGCCCTCATAATCCAGTCATAAAAATCAACCAAGTTCGTCTGGCAGGATCTGCCTAAGACAAACCCGTGCTGCCTGCTGTCCTGGAGACTGTTATCCTCAAGAAATTGCACCAGTCTTTCCTTGAGGATTGTCTCCATTAGTTTTCCCACAGTTGCAGTAAGGCTCACCGGTTAGTCCTTGGGCCCTCTTATGAGAGGTGCCACATGTGCTTCCCTCAGTCCTGGCGCACCCTGAGTTCAGAGAGGTATGGAACAGGTCCACTATTGGCCCTGCCAGGACCTCTGCCAACTCTCTTAGCACCCTGGGGTGGATGCCATCTGGGCCAGGTGCCTTGTCCACCTTCAGGGACTTTAGGCCCTCCCTCACCCTTTCCACCGTGATTTCCTCATCTGTGGTTGCTTCTCCCCCACCCTCTCCCACCTCGTCCTTCTTCTCAGGTACGGATTCATCCCTCTCCTTGGTGAGGACTGAACAGAAGTATTCAGTAAGTATTTCTGCCTGCTCAGCCCCCTTTTCTACCCACCCACTTCCCCTCCTGATCCTAACAATTTGATCCTTGCTCTTCCTCTTCTCTCTGATATAGCTGAAAAAATCCTTTTCTCCTTCTTTGATCCCCTGCGCTAATCTCCATTCCCTAGCCACCTTTGCTGCCCTTACCACTCTGCTCACTTCTCTGAATTTCTTCAGATATTCTTCTCTGTCTTCTGCCCTGTTGGATCTCTTGTAGATCCTAAATGCATTAATTAGGTTATTACACTGTACCTTGTTTTTGAAGTATGGGATTCCATGGTTGACGGCTGGATTTCCGTCAAGGTGCAGGCTAGTTGGAAGTTCCTCCCTTCACGACTGGTGGCCACAGGATCGGCTGGTTCTCTAGAAAAACAATTTGGTTAGGCAACAGCATTGCATAGCAAATAAAGGACTCCAGATGATTTAGTCCAGAACAGGAATGAGATGCAACCAGGCATTTTTATTTAGTCCAAAAGCTCAAGCTGACGCACACACAAAAACTCCATAGAGGAAGCTTATTCAAGATTGTAACCGTTCCCAGTTTTCTACTGCCTAGCACCGTGGCACAGTCTCTTGGGGGACCAGGATTTGAACCCGGCCCTACTCACTCATCCCTTTCCTTAACGAGCCAAAAGGGCTCCTAATCTCCTGGGGACATCTTCCCTGCCCTCAAACTGGTTGCAGCTTCATGTATCCCCGCCAGTGGGAGCAGGTGCACACTTTTCTCACCACTTGGCAAACTCTCCTCAAAGAGCAAGGGGGGGTGTCAGTTGTTTCACAGGCACAGTTCTTTCCTCAGCAGCTCCTGCTCCTGCCGATCCATGGGCAAGGTTTGCACAGGGCAGGGCCAACTCTCCCTAAGGCACAAGCAGTCCCCGTCAGTCCAACAGCACATACCTTGAGTGGACACAGAGTAGCACAGGGGTCTTATCTGCCACCTTACCCCACCGGAGCCGTCACAGCCACTTCTCCCTCTCAGGCCCTCCATGGAAGTCAACCTTCTCTGGCTGGATTTGGAGCCTAGCAGGCTCCTTTCGACCTTCTACTCTGTTGCTGCTCCCTCTGGATCCGCTGCCCCACTGCTGGCATGTGGGTGCCCCTAAAACTACTTTGGGACCAGGGGGCAATCTTCCCACCTCGGCCCTGGGCCTCGCCAGCCCTGACTGGAGGCCTTCCCCTGGGCCATGGAGCAGGCATGCCCACGACTCTCCAAGACTCCCCAACTGTTTCTCCCCGAGCTGGTTGTCACTTCAGACGTCTCGTGCACAGCCTGGGCTATGCCCATGACCCAACGGCATGCACACCTCCCGATGCCAGCAGGGCGTCTTTCTGGGAACCCCCCCAAATTGTCACAGGTTACAGACTGTATATAGTAAAAGCTTACAAGTCCCTTCTCGCCACTGCAGATTTGTTTTTTTGGTTTTACCCACCTTATTGAGACAAATTGGGATATGAGAGAGCAAGAGTTGCCTGTGTTCAAACGTATCAAATATTCTGTTCTAGGGACATGGATATGTTGTTCATCCACACTGTCTGGCAGGTATCCTTGCCGCTTTAAATCTTGCCGGAAGGTCTTCAAGCTGGCTCCTCCCACCCACCCGGGTGGTAAAACTCTCGGCTCCGCCCCATGACGCTAGATCTTCCTTACTGTTTGGAAGCTCAGGTTCCCTCCTTAACGCTCTGCGTATGAGACTGGTTCCTAATTCTTCGATTTTTCGAATTTAAAAGTGTTTTGCTTATAAGACTTCGGTCTTCTCTCCCTCGCGGCAGCGATGGACACATCGACTCCCGGTTTCCGGAGATGCCCTTGCGGGCAGAAGATGTCTCGGACGGATCCGCACTCACGTGCGTCTACTGTCTGGAGCCTGGAGCGCGACCGCGGGCCTGGGCCTGTGCTCTTCCTTTCCGGCCTCGTCCTCGAGGCCGTGCTGCCCGTTTACAACTGGGCGTCGAGCGTTTTCCTCGGTAAGTCAAAGAGGCCGGTCGGCGGTTTCGCGGCGGACTTCGGCGGATCAGCTCGAGCAGATACGTCGCCCTCGAGAAGAGGCGGTAGCGGGCCACTTCTACCTCGGCTGCGGCATTTGTCCCGCTCTCTCTCGGTGCCTCTTATTCAGCTTCTTTTAAAGAGCTTTGTCTGACCCTCTCTACTAAAGGTGAGGGACCAACTTCTGCTGGACCGTTTTCTCGGTCCAAAAAGAGAGACAAGGGTAAGTCCCACCGTCGGCGCTCTTGGGAGCAGGAAAGATCCCTCTCCCGAGTTGTTGGCCGTTGACTTGATCGACCGCTACAGCCTGACCACTGGTCTCCACGGTGTCCCCCGTCAGGCCAGTTGGCCGAGACTCCCGTCGGCAGCGGTCGAGAACTTTTCTCGGCCCGTTGGGCCAGGTTGTTGACTCAGGAGAAGCGAGAATCCCTCTCCCGGTTCCCCGGTGGGAGTTGAGACCCCATTGGCTTGTCTGTGCCTCGGTTCGGGCCGCCAGTTGAACCCTCGAACGAGGGAGTGCGGAGTTCCCCACGACACCTCCCGCTTTGCGTCCTCGGGAAGCCGAGGTTCTCAGTCTCGGTCTCCGGACTTCTTGGCGGTCCAGCCCGATCCACGCCCGTCGCATAAGCGGTCACCGGCACCGCAGCAAGCGGCGCTGCTGCTTTCGTCCTCTTCCTCCTCCTGCGGATGAGAGCTTCGATATAAGTTGCGTCGGCGATGAGGGACCTCATGTGGCAACAGCTCCTTCTGACCGGGAACAAGCCGGCGCCGTCGCCCCGGCCATTACGTGGCTGTCACGGAGCAGCGAAACAACCCTCGTTTTATCCGAGGCCTGTTCCCAGGCGGTTGTTCGGCCAAAACCAGCTACTTACCGATTCCGGTCAGACCTCCGCCTCCTGGCCGTTATTTGGGGCTCCGACCAGGGTCTCGGTGGCTCGAGGACTGCCCATAGGCTGTCTCCTCCCTCACTCCCGATCGACCTCGGCAGGTGGAGGGTGGCTCAGGCCCGAGCAGCTCTTTGAGGACTCTTCGAGTCGAGATGATTCCTCCCTTTCTCCCAGCGAATGGACTTGGAGTCCTCAGGGAGGACAGTCGGTGGGCGATAGCCCTTCGTCCTTCCTGGGATTACGACTCATCTCGGGTCCACGGGATGAAGCTCGAACTCGTTCTACCGGGCCAGGTATCCCCTCCGGAATTCTGGACGAGGATTCCCTTACGAGGCCTTTCGGTGGCTGAGGCCATGATGGGCCTGGCAGCTCTGGCAGCGCCCTGCTTCCTGCCCTCGCCTTTGGCCAGGATGGCCAGGAAGTATCACGGTCCCTACCAGTTCCTTGTCGGTTTTGGAACACCCTCGGCCAGGGTTAGTTACCGACAAGCGTTTTCCGGTAGCGCCAGGGCGCCAGGGATGTGGACAAACCTCCGACAAGGTCAAGATTGGACTATGCCGGGCGAAAAGTCTGCTGCATCCTCCTCGGCCTGTCCAGGCCAGTTCGGCCGTCCTCATGGCACATTTTCTCATGCCCTGTTGGGCTCCTGGGCGAGGTCGTCCCTCATCTTCCATGGATCTGCAGACCACGGTTAGGCAGATCTGGGGACCAGGGCAGGGCAGTGGCCAAACAGCAGCTTCAGACTGCTTTGGACATGGGGACTCATGTGCCAGGTCTGTGGCGACTCGCGATGGCTATGTGTCGTCGAGCTTGGCTGCGGATATCACCTTCACGCCGGATACCCAGCACAAGTTGGCGGATGTCCCCTTCTTGGGGACCGACCTCTTCGGCCCTGGGGTGGAAGGTCACCTGCAGAGGATCGAAAAGTCCAATGCTACCTTGGACTCGGTCTCATCCGCTCAGAAGGACAAAGGCCGCAAACCACAGCCTAAGCCCTTTCGTCCTTCTGCGCCCGCGGCACGTCCGGCCCAGCAACGTCAGGGCCAGCAGGCTCGGCTTGGCATCCCAATCCCAAGCCGGGGCTTCCTCCAACAGGAAGCAGGGAGGTAAAGGCCCAGGAGGTCCCTCGGCGGTCCCTCCTCCAAGCCTGCCCAGTGGCGGGTTGAGGTGTAGTCCCCAACCCGTCACCTCACCCCAGGTTCCCCCCGTGGGGGGACGGCTCCGTCACTTCCTTTCCACCTGGTCCATTATTACCACGGACAGGTGGGTGTTGGAGGTGGTGGGAAAAGGCCTGCCCTTGGAATTCAAGCAGGCCCCGCCCTTCAGAGCCGTCGCACCTCGGGGGGCATCGAGATCCGCAGCCTCACTGTCGGCTCGCCGAGCCGACATCACTCTCCTCCTCCAAAAGGAGGTGATCAGGGAGGTGGCGGACCCTCCCTCAGACCCGAGGTTTGTGTCCAGGTACTTCCTGGTTCCGAAATGGACGGGGGCTGGCGCCCCATTCTCGACCTACGCGACTTAAACAAGTTCCTAAGGTCTCGAACCTTCAGGATGTCACTCTGGCTCAGATAATACCATCCCTGGAACCCGGCGTGTGGTTCTGCTCTCTGGACCTGCAGGGCCAGCGTTCTTTCACTTCCCTATCCGTCCGTCCATCAGGAATTCCTTCGCTTTCGGCGGAGGATCCCTTCAGATTCGGGCCATGCCCTTGGCCTGTCTCCAGCTCCCAGGGTCTTCACCAAATGCATAGCAGTGGTGACAGCTTTCCTCTTGTGGCCGAGGTCGGTACCCTTACCTGGGCGATTGGTTGATAGCAGGCCTCCAGACAGGAGGTGGGTGGTCAGAGATCTGGCCCTCAGGTTTGCTCTCAAATCGGCCTTCTCATCAGCGAGCAGAAGTGGAACCAGAGCGAAGCAGGTGATTCTTTTCATGGAGCAGAGGCTCGAGCTCTCTTGAGCCAGGCAGGCTCGGCGGACAGGGCCGAGGTTCTTTCCTCCTTTGCCCAATCATTTCTGGTTCAAATCACTTCTCTTGGACTTCCTCGTCTCCTGGGTCTCCATGGCGGCCTGCACCAGTGTGGTCCATTAGAGCAGCTGGCACATCGCCCTCTTCAGTGGGGACTGGCCAGCCAGTGGTCACAGCGCTGCGATCCATTGGACCAGCTGAGTGGCGGTGACCCAGGGGATGTGGAGCAGCTCTCGGTGGTGGACCCGTTCCAGTTCATCTGCAGGAGGGCATCCCGTTTGCCCGCCCGAGCAGCCGGTCTCTATCGACGATGCCTCTCTGATGGGTTGGGGTGCCCATCTGGGGGCCCCAGGCTGCCGCCTCTGGTCCCCACAGGGGTCCAGATGCCACATCAGCCTGCTGGGCTCAGTGGTCCGCCCTAGCTCTCACCGCCTTTGCTCCGTTTCTCGGGGGTCAAGTGGTCGGTCAGGCGGACAATACCCGCGACCATGTACTATCTAAACCGCCAGGGCGGGGCCGCGCTCAGCTCAAGCTATGCAAGGCTCTCAGCTTGGTCAATTGTATAGCAGCTTGGGAAGGCGGATCTCCTAGCCATTCATGTGGCAGAGCCTCCAACACCCTAACCCGATGCCCTAAGCCAAGATGAGGAGCATCCATCACAGTGGTCTCTCCTGCGGACGTAGAACGAATCTTTTCTCTCCCATTGGGGCACACCTCAGGTGGACCTGTTTGCCTCCAGGGAGAGCGTGACGCTGAGCTGTTCCATGTCCGCCCCAGCAGGGCTCGCTGCAGGGGATACCTTCGAGCCCGTGGACCCGGGCCTCTTCTCCTTCCCCATTTCCCTTGATACAGAGGTGCTTCTCAAAACAAGGGAGGGACAAGGTGCAGGTGATTCTGATAGCCCAGACTGGCCCCACTCCAGTTCGGTGCCCCAGATCTCCGCCTCAGCCTCAGCTCAGGTTCGAGGCAGCTTCCAGCTCGCCGGACCTGCTCTCAGTCAATCAGGGAAGGTGTTCCATCCGGACCTTCAATCCACTGCACCTGGCCTGGTTCCTGAGTGGCTAGAGTTCCAGGCCTTGGGTCTTTCTGGCCGAGGTCCTCAATGTAGTTGAGGCATCCCGTAGAGCAGACGAAATGCTATGCCTTCAAATGGAAGGGTTTTCCATTTGGTGTCAAGAGCAAGGCTTGGACCCTTCCTCCTGTTCCTTAGCAAGCATCTTGGACTATTGCCAGTCCCTTTTCTGCGTCAAGGGCTTGGAGTCGACGACCTAAAGGCGCACCAGCCATCTCTCTGCTTGCAGTAGGCGGCTGAGGAGGCAGTTGGTGAAGCAGGAGAAAATGATCTGGCTTTTCCAAAAGGCCTTGATCACATTTCCCTCAGTGCGAGAACACTCCACCTCCGTGGGATTTACTGCTGGTACTGGCAAAGCTCATGGGCAAGCCATTAGAACCCAATGCTAGTGTGAACTCTCTCACCTGTCATGGAGAACCGACTTCTTGGTGGCTGTCCGCGTCAGCCAGAAGGATGGGAGAGCTCCAGGCGCTCTGCATGAGAGTCTTCTTACCTGGTCTTCCCACAGGGACAAGGTTGTCCCGCTTCCCCACCAAAATTCCTTCTGAAGGTGGTGTCGGAGTTTCACCTTAACCAGGTGTTGACTCTGCCGGTGTTCTACCCCAATCACACCTCAGAGGGCGAATACAGGCTCCATACTTTGGACCCTAGAAGGCGCTTATTATAAGGGCGCGGCTGAGATGGGAAAGTTAACATTTGTTGTCACCCTCACGCTTCAAACACTTTTATAGACCTACAATAGCCGGACTGATAAGCAGGATGGATCACCTCCTGCATAAATCTCTGCTATAGAAGTTGGCCGGGCATGGAGCCTCCCAGAATAGAGCTCATTCTACCACCGCCATACTGCTTGTCCCGTGGCTGCTTCCAGGGGCGTCCCTATCCAGGATATCTGCAGACTGCTACCTGGAAGTCAGCACTACACCTTCATCACCGTACCACATTAACCTTGAGTCACGCCGGGATGCTGGTTTTGAGACCTCGGTTCTCAGTCTTTATTCCCTAAGTAGTGGGTGCGCCTTGCCTCCCTCCTCCGGACGAACTGCTAGAGTCTGCCAGACAGTGTGGATGAACAACATATCCATGTCCCTAGAAATACAGGTTACTCACCTGTAACAGGAGTTCTAGGAATGGTATATGTTGTTCATCCTGACATCCCTCGACCTCACGCTTGACCCACAACCTGAGCGACCCTGCCTCGCCCTAGTCTGCCTATTTTCTACCTAATGGATGTACCAGTCCAGCTAACCAACAGCCTACTTCTCCCTCCCCACTAAGTTGCCTTGCCTGTCGATACATTCTTGAATTCCCCATGTTCTTCGCGACACTCCTCCAGGAAGGCTGTTCCGGCCATCCACAACCCTCTCACGTGAAAAATACACTTCACACATTACTCTGGTCAGTCCACCTCTATCTTCAAATTGTGCCCCCTTGTTCTCTGTAACATCCTTTTTCTTGAAAGATACTACCTCTTTGGACTGTTGATTCCTGAGGTACTTGAGGTTTCTATCAGGCCCCTTCCCTCCGCTCCTCAAGGGTATACATATTAAGCTCCTTTAGTCTTTCCAGATAGTCTTCTGGTGCACCCTGCACCATTTGATGCCTCTCCGACAGCCTCACTTCATGTCTTATGGGATGGAGTCTCAGAACTACACAACTCCAGATGGGGTCTCACCAACTGTCTGTACAGAGGATAACAACTTCCTGTTTTCTACTATTGATGCCTGTCCCTATGCATCCCAGTATCCCCTCAGCCTTCCTTACTGCCCTCCCTACTTGCTTGTCCACATTTAGGTTATCCTGATAATTACCCCCAGGTCCCTTTCATTGTTACTGTTGTCACATCACACCCCTATTTTACTCTCCTGGTTTTATTTCCCAGGAGCATACCTTGCACTTCTTTGCATTGAATTAAAGCTATACATTTACCATTCCTCCACCTTGCCAAGTCCTTCTCATCCTTCCCACTCCATCTGGTGTATCAACCCTGTTGTTGATCTTTGTGTCATCTGCAAAAGACATACTTTTCCTTCCAGTTCCTCTGCAATGTTACTTTTATAAAGACATTAAAAAAGGACCGGTCCTATAATTAAACCTTCGCAATTTCAGTAATCCTCTCCTTTCTTCACTTCCTCTGTAAATCTATTTTTACTACTACCCTTTATGGCCCTGTTGTCCAGCTAATTTTTTATCGTAAGTTACCACCTTAGACCCACCCAAGGCTGGCTAACTTGTGTATTAATCTTTTGGGGACTGTATCAAGTGCCTTGCTAAAATCTAGGTAGGCCATGTCCACAGCCCTCCCTGGTCTAACTACTTTGGCCACCAAGTCAAACAATCCATTAGATTCATCTGACGACTCTTCCACTGTGAATCCATGTTACCTGGGTCCTTGCCTACTGGCTTCTAGTATTCAACAGTTTTTTTCTCCTTCAGTGATTCCATTTGTTTTCCTACCGCTGGAGGTCAAACTAACTGGTCTGTAGTTTCCTGCCTCTGCTCTGTTCCAATTTTGTGAAGAGGAATCACATCCACCTCCTCCAGCACCCACCCCATCCTCCCATGATTTGGAAGAGAGTAGTCAACGTGTCACTAGTTTCAACCTTAGTTCTTTTAAATTCTTGGTGAATCCCATCGAGCCCCCATTGTTTCTGTCCAATTTTCAATTTTACTTCAGTTCTTTTCAGAACTCTTTCTTCTGTAATGGACTGGTACTTCTAATCTCTCGCTCTGGTAGAGGCGTTTCTCTTTGTTTGGTTTAGGTACCTCCCCTCTCTTCCTTCCTTGTGAATACCTGAGCAGAAATGTTTGTTCAGTATCCCTGTTTTTACTGTCATTCCTTCAGCTCACATCCTCCCATTTATTAAGCCTCAGTATCCTCCTTGGTCTTTTTCTTCGCTTCTCCCTAATGTACCTATAAAAGGTCTTATCCCCCTTCTCAACAGAGTTGGCAGTCCTTTCTTTGGTTTGGGCCTTTGCTATTCTGCCTCTTTCTGCTTTAGCAGGTAAAGTTCTCTGTCCTGTTCCTTCTGTTTTTCCTTCTGTTTCCTGAATGCTATCCTTTTCTCCTTAAGCTTCCCTGCCACTTCTTTTGAGAACCATAGCGTTTTTTTCCTTCATTGTGTTTTGTTGATTTGCTTCGCACAAAGGCTTGTTGCCTCTGTGATGGCTGTTTTAATTACTCCCCATTGTTCCTCCACCCTCCTTCTTGCCTGTTTGCTAGTGCTTTCTGAGGCACTCTCTCATTTTCCAAAGTCAGCCCTCCTAAAGTCCAATACTCTTGCTTTTGTATGGCTTGATTGTATGGCTGTGTTTATTGTGAACCACACTGTTTGGTGGTCGCTTGTTCCCAGATGGCTACCCACTTCTAAATCTGAGATTCTAGGGACATGGATATGTTGTTCATCCACACACTCTGGCAGGTATCCTTGCCGCTTTAATTCTTGCCAGAAGGTCTTCAAGCTGGCTCCTCCCACCCACCCGGGTGGTAAAACTCTGACTCCGCCCATGACACCAGATCTTCCTTACCGCTTGAAGCTCAGGTTCCCTCCCTTAGCACTCTGCGTTTTTGAACAGGATCCTACTTCTTGGTTCATCCAAAATTGGTTTTGAAGTTTTCTAAACTTGATCTTCTTCTTCCCCGGATAGAGAACTGCGTCTCACAGTGGTCTCTCCTGCCGGAGGTAGTACAGATCTCTTCTCCCACTGGGGCACGCCTCAGGTGGACCTGTTGCCTCCGGGGGAGAATGCTGAAGCTGAGTCTGTTCCATGCCCGCCCCTCAGCAGGGCTCGCTGCAGGGGATGCCTTCTCGAGCCCGTGGACGGACCTCTTTGCGCCTTTCCCATTTCCTTGATCCACAAGGTGCTTCTCAAGGTGAGGGGACAAGGCACCAGATTCTATAGCCCCAGACTGGCCCGCCAGTTCTGGTATCCAGCTCTCCTCAGCCTCAGCTCCAGGCTCCCAGGCTTCCAGCCTGCCGGACCTGATCTCAGTCAATCAGGGAAGGTATTCCATCCGGACCTTCAATCCCTGCACCTGATGGCCTGGTTCCTGGCTAGAGTTCCAGGCTTTGGGTCTTTCCGATGAGGTCCTCAAGCGTCGTTGAGGCGTCCCGTGTAAGAGTCGACCAGAAATGCTATGCCTTCAAATGGAAGAAGGTTTTCCATTTGGTGTCGGGGAAGAGCTTGAGCCCTCAACTGCCTTGGCAAACATTCTGGACTACTTGTGGTCCCTTTCTCAGTCAAGGGCTTAGGTCGGCGACCATAAGGTGCACCTGGCAGCCATCTCTGCTTACAGTCGCGGGCAGGCAAGCAGCAGTGCGCACAGGAGAAGGTGGTGGGCGCTTTTCAAGGCCTTGAACACATTTCCCTCAGTCGAGACCCCCACCTCCGTGGGATCTACTGCTGGTATTGGCCAAGCTCATGGGCAAGCCATTGAACCAATGCACAGGTGTGATCTTTCAAACCTGTCGTGAAGACCACCTTCTTGGTGGCTATCCAGTCAGCCAAGAAGGATGGGAGAGCTCCAGGCGCTCCATCGAGCCTCCTACCTGGTCTTCCACAGGGACAAGGTTGTCCTCTCTCCACCTAAATTCCTTCCGAAGGTGGTGTTGGAGTTTCACCTTAACCAGGTGTTGACTCTGCGGTGTTCTACCCCAATCACTCGGAGGCCGGTATAGGCTTCATACTTTGGACCCTAGGAGGCGCTTGCCCACTATAAAGGCGGGCGGCTGAGGCCGGGGAGAGGATGCGCCAGCTGTTTGTCACCCTACGCTGAAGCTGCACCTGGCAGACCTGCAGCAAAGCAAGGCCGATAGGCAGGTGGATCACCTCCTGCATAGAGCTCTGCTACAGGTGTAATGAGCATGGAGCTCTCAAAGGGATAAGGCTCATTCTACCCGCCATACCCTGCATCGGTAGCTGCTTCCAGGGGCGTCCCTATCAGGATATCTGCAGGGCTGCTACACCTGGTAAGCACACACCTTATTACCCACTACCACATCGACCTCAGTCATGTGCCAGGATGCTGGTTTTGGGACCTCGGTTCTCAGTCTCTCTTTCACAATAAGTATGGGGTGCAATAGCCTTGCCTCCCTCCTCCTGGAGAACTGCTAGAGGTCTGCCAGACAGTGTGGATGAACAACATATCCATGTCCTAGAAACACAGGTTACTCACCTGTAACAGGAGTTCTAGGAATGGTATATATTGTTCATCCACCATTACACCAACCTCCCGGCCGACCTTTAGCCCTGAGCTTCCAGCGGGCAGATCTGGCGTCATGGGGCGGAGCCGAGTTTACCACCGGGTGGGTGGAAGGAGCCAGCTTGAAGACCTTCGGCAAGAATTAAAGTGGCAAGGATACCTGCCAGAGTGTGGATGAACAACATATACCATTCCTAGAACTCCTGTTACAGGTGAGTAACCTGTATTTCTTTCCCGTCCTTTTGAAAGTACCAGGTCTAAGATTGCTCCTCCTGAGTGGGTTCCAATACTAGCTGTCTGAGGCATGCCCCTTGGAGGGCATCAAGAATGACCCTGCTCTTGGATGTGTCTGCAGCAAAGGTGCTCCAGTTAACATCTGGCATATTCAGGTCCCCCATCAACAATATCTCCCCTTTTTTTGCCATTCTAAGGATGCTTTCTATCATTGCCTTGTCCATTCCCTCCCCCTGAGATGGGGGTCTGTATACAACCCCCATGTGAATTGTGGTGCCATTTCCTGTCTCCAGGGTGACCCAGAGTGCCTCATCTGCTCCCTGTTTACTCTTTAGTTCTGTTGCTTTGATCCCCTCCTTTACATAGAGAGCTTCTCCTCACCCTCTTTTACCCTCCCTGTCCCTCCTGTAGATTGTGTATCCTGGTACAGTAGTAGCCACAGACATTGCCAGCTATTTTCAGATATTTCACAAAATTTCTAAAGAGTTTCTCTCTGCTACCCCTACTGTAGAAATGGAGAAAGCATTAGATATATCTGGAAATATCACAGAAATTTCAGGAAATAGCTGGTAGTGTCTGTGGCTGCTACTGTATGTTGACTTCCCAGTCATGGTTCTCTGTGTACCATGCTTCTGTGACTACCACAATATCCAGGCATCCCCCTTCCATCAAGGCCACTAGTTCAGGGAGCTTGTTACACAGATTACGGGCATTGGTGCTCATCACCCTCCAATTTTTGATGGCCTTACCCCTTTTAGCCCCATCTTTGTCCTTACTGCCTTTGCCTTGTTTTGCATTTACCTCTGTTCTGCTCCCTAATGACTTCTCTACGTTGGTGTTTACCTCTCTAATTGCTGTGTTTTGTTGGGGGAGGCTGGGATTTCCCTGGTCCTTTTCAGTGCCTCCCCTCTTGGCTAGTTTAAATGCTTGCCAATGAAGCATTTAAACCTCTCCTCTAGGGTTCTGGTTCCACCCCGGACAGATGCAGACCATCGCACCAGTATAGGCCTGCATCCCTCCATGTGGCTTCCCAGTCCCCAATGAAGCCAAAACCCTGAGCTCCACACCAGTTTTTCAACCATTCATTGAATTCCATGGTGAGGAGTACCCTAGCATCACCCTTGCCATAGACAGGCAGCACCTCTGAGAAGGTTACCTTATATGCTGCTTGTCTCAGGCCCCTCCCCAACTCTTCAAACTCCTCTTGCACTGCTCTGCTTCCATTCCTAGCCAAGTCATTTGTCCCTAGGTGGACAATGACATCCAGCTCCCTCCCTCGTGCAGCTGCTCCCACGATCCTGAGGATTCGCTTCCTATTCCTCCAAGCCATGGTGCCAGGCACGGTACCTACCTCCTTTCCTTCCTCCGCCACTTCTGCCCCTCTGATGATTGAGTCCCCCATCAGGACTTGTTTCCTTCCCCTGTGGGGTTCCATGCCCCCTCCTGTGGGTCTCCTTTGTGGAGGTTCCCAGCATCCTCCTTGGTCTCCACTGCAGGTGCCTCCATAGAGGAACCACTATCCACCAAAATAGCATATGAATTGTGGAGAGGTACAGCTGGAGGGATGCAACTCTGTTCCACCACCCTCCCCCTTCCTGAGCCCACCATGGTCCAGCCGCTCCTCTTTCTTGGCAACCTCTGAGGTAGCAGCAGTGGCCCTGGTGGTCCCTGGGTGGGGGAGGAGGTTTCACGAATCCTAGCCAGGTCAGCCTGGAGACGGGCAACCTCCTCCCTCAGACCAGAGAGGTGCCTGCAAATAGGGCAGCATCGCAGCCTCCAGAATGTCTCCCGGAACACTGCCGCCCCCCCCACAGCCATTGCACTGCACCACTCCCATCATGTCTTATTTTGTGTCCCCTCTCCTGTTTCTCTGTATGCTTACTGTCTCCTCTCCTTACAATGCTCACCCTTCCTGTTCTGGGACAGCAACTTTCTGTATTCTTCAGTAGCCTCCTTCTTCCTTGCTCAGAGTCAGACCACCAGCAGCTGGGGGGAGGGAGCTACTTTTTTCCTTTAGGGTTGACAAAACTAAAGTTCCTCTATGATCCTTCCCTTCCTACTGCTAAACAGGAAGTTCCTGTTGTCAGTCAGATCCAGTGGCTATAAAAGTAGAACTGGCTTAGGGTGGGATGGAGGGCAATTAGTAAGAAAAGCTGTGACCTTTTTTTTTTTTTTTTTTTTTTAGTTAGCTGCTTTCTGCTCTACAAGCAAGATTTCTGTCTTCCAAAAGCTAGCAGCAGGAAGTTGTAATTGGACTCACCTGCTTTTATACTGCCTAAGCCACACTCCCAATTAAGCTCTCTCCCCTCCTACTGATTTAGCAAAGTAAGTTGATACAGTACCCTTCCCGGCACAGAAGCCACACTGACTTTCCTCTTTTTTTTTAAACCCTAAATGAGACCTCCTCTACTGCTAATAAAGTATCTGTCTGCTTAATCTCAACAGGCACTGTCTCCTGCTGAGATAGAAGTGTTAAATTAGTAAGAAAATCTGTAGCTTTTCTTTTAGTTAGCTGCTTTCTGCTCTACAAGCAAGATTTCTGTCTTCCAAAAGCTAGCTAGCTTGTGTTTGTTACATTGATTATTAGTGTAGGGATGCCATTGAATGGTATCGTTGTTCATCTCTTGTGCTTGCTCCTTTTGCTACATGTCTGGTTAAGGTCCCAAGGGGTGTAGGCTATGTAAGCAGTCTGTCTTTACTAAATCTCAGTAGTTGTGCTTCTTGCATGGAGTTTGATAAAGGGGAGAAGGGGTTGTTATGAAACAAGGTTGTTCTGTTGCTCATTAGTCAAAGTAATGAATGGGGTTTATTTAGTAATAAGACTAAACGGGATTTGATTGGTTATGAGATGACAGAGTAGAGAAGTTTCAGGTAGAAAACGATGATGTGATATATGCTGCTTGTTTTTTTTCATGTGGCAATAGTAGGGGTTTAGTAGCATTAAAAATTGTGAAATAGTTACTTGTAAGGTCGCTGTACAACACAGAAACCAATTTCAAGTTATATGCAGGTGTGACATTACGCTTGCATTGATTGTAGTTCAGCTAAAGTTTATTTGTTCGATTTTTTTTTTTTAAGTCATTACACATTTTATTGGCTAAAAAAATCCACTAAAACACCATCACACAGACTTAACACACTATAAATATTAAAACCATAAGAAAATGTTTTCCTGTCCCATCCATTTCCATTAATAAAAATAACATTTCATTATTCTTTTTCTATTTATCCTTATTTGAAGACTCTAAATTGTGCAGACTCATCAGGGCACTACCAAATTATTGTAAAAATACAGCCACCTATGTAATAATAACCTTTATCCACTTGATACTTAATACTGCTGTCAATCTTGTACTGTTAATCTTGTGCTCTAGTATACTCTAATATCTGCTTCAGTCTGCCCAAACTAAGAAATCATCCTGCATCACAGAACTTACACTAGAAAAATGCCCAGAATACAGTAAAGGAGACGCAGTAAGCACACATTCATTACTGCACCACCATTATTGATCCATTACTTTCTAGGGACATGGATATGTTGTTCATCCACACTCATTGGCAGTATCCTTGCCGCTTTAAATCTTGCCGGAAGGTCTTCAAGCTTGCTCCTCCCACCCACCCGGGTGGTATAACTCTCGGCTCCGCCCCATGACGCTAGATCTTCCTTACCGCTTGGAAGCTCAGGTTCCCTCCTTAACGCTCTGCGTTTGCGACTAGTTCCTATTTCTCCGTTTGCGGATTTAAAAATAAAATTTTGCAAAAGACTTCAGTCTTCTATCCCTCGATGACTCACGATGGACAAATCGACTCCCGTTTGGAGATGCCCATGCGGTAGAAGATGTCTCAGACGGATCCTCCTCCACGTGTGTATACTGCCTAGGCCTTGAGCACGACCCACGGGCTTGACCTGCTCATCTTTCGGCCCTCGTCCTCGAGGCCGTGCTGCCGATTGCAACTGGGCCGTCCGAGCGTTTCCCTCGGTGAAGTCAAGGAGGCCGGTTGGCGGTGTCCGGCGGCGGGCTTTCGGCGGATCAGCTTCGGCGGATGAGTAAGCCCTCGAAGAGGGCGGCGCGGGCCGTATCTTCCTCGGCCGCGGCATTTATCCCGCTCTCTCTGGGTTCTTCCTACACGGCTTCTTTTAAGGAGCTTTGTCTGTCCCTCTCCACTAAAGGAGAAGGGCCTGCGTCTGCGGGACCTTATTCTCGGTCCAAAAAGAGGGACAGGGGTAAGTCCCTCCGTCGACGCTCTTGGGAGCGGGAAAGGTCCCTCTCCCCGGGCCGTCGACTGTCGGCTTCGGTCGACCGCTCGGCTTCGGCCACTGGCCTCACGGTGTCCCCGTCAGGTCAGTTGACCGAGACTCCCACCGATGAAGTCGAGATTTTTCTCGACCCATTGGACGGGCTGTCGCCTTTAGCAGCCGAGATTCCCCTCTCCCGGTTCCCCGGAGGAGTTGAGGATCCGTGGGCTGCGCCTGTGCCTCGGTTCCGAGCCCTCGGATGGACCTTCGAGCGAAGGAGTGCGGTTCGGCGACACCTCCGCACCGACCCGGAAATTCCGGGACTCGTCGATCTCGGACCTCTTCGCGGTCCAGCCGTTCCCACCGTCATAAGCGGTCTCGGTCTCGGCACCGCGGTAAAGCGCGCGTCGCCGCTTCGTCCTCGTCCTCCTCACCTCGGATGAGGAGGCTTGACGTAAATGCGTCGTGATGCGAGACCTTATGTTCTAACAACTTCTCCTGGCGAATAAGCCGACTCGGCGCCTTCCCGGCCATTAAGTCACTGTCACGGGCGGCCGACACACCCCTCGACTTGTCGAGGACCTATACCCAGGCGGTTGTTCGTGAAAACCATCTCCACGATTCGGTGGAACCTCCGCCTCCACAGCCACCAATTGGGGCTCCGACCAAGGATTCTCGATCAGTAAGGGTTTACCCATCGGTTGTCAGTTACCCTCACTCCCGACCGACCTCGGCAGGTGAAGGGTGGCTCAGGCCAGAGGCAGCTCTTGAGGACTCTTCGAGGTCGAAGATGATTCCTCCTTCTTCTCCAAGCGACTGGACTTGGAGTCTTCAGGAGGTCAGTCAATGGACGATAGCCCGTCGTTCTTCCTAGGACTGCTTGGCTCATCTCGAGTCTACGGGATGGAGCTGAACCCGTTCCAACGGGCCAGGTATCCCCTCACGGAGATTCTGGACCGAGGGGATTCTCCGGCGGAGGCCTTTCCGGTGGCGAGGCCATAGTGGGTCGGCACTGGAACTGGAACTTGGCGCCCTGCTTCCTGCCCTCGCCTTCGGCCAGGATGGCCAGGAAAGTATGCGGCCCTACCGGTTCCTTGTCCGGTTTTGGAACACCCCTCTGCTGAGGGTTGGTTACCGACAGCGTTTTCGGTAGCGCCGGCTGCGCCAGGGATGTGGACAAACCTCCTGACAAGGAGTCCAAGAGAATTGGACTATGTCGGGTGAAAAGTCACGCTGCGTCTCTCTCGGCCTTCGTCAGGCCAGTTCGGCCCGATCCTTATGGCACATTTTCTCATGCCCTGTTGGGCTCCTGGATGAGGTCATCCCTCATCTTCCGCCGATCTGCAGACTACGGTTAAGCAGGTGCGGGACCAGGAGCGAGCAGTGGCCAAACAGCAGCTCCAGACTGCTTTGGATATAGGGGACTCATGTGCCAGATCGGTGGCGGCCGCAGTGGCTATCTCGTTCGGCGAGCTTGGCTGAGGATATCCACCTTGCCGGATACAGCACAAGTTGGCGGATGTTCCCTTTTGGGGACTGACCTCTTGCCCTGGGTGGAAGGTCACCTGCAGAGGATCGAGAAGTCCAATGCCACCTTGGACTCGGTCTCTTCCGCTCAGAGGACAAAGCGCAAAACCACAGCCTAAGCCCTTTCGTCCTTCTGGCCCGTCAGCCTCGTGCCAACGTCAGGGCCAGCAGGCTCGAGCCTTGGCATCCCAAACCCAAACGCGCGGCTTCCTCTAACAGGAGGCAGGGAGAAAAGGCCCAGGAGGTCCCTCGGCGGTCCCTCCTCCAAGCCTGCCCAGTGACGGGCTGAGGGGTGTCGCCCCCATCCCGTTCACCTTACCCCTGGGTCCCCCCGTGGGGGGACGGCTCCGGCACTTCCGTTCCGCCTGGTCCGCTGTTACCACGGACAGATGGGTCTTGGAGGTGGTGGGAAGAGGCCTGCCTCTGGAATTCGAGCAGGCACCACCCTTCAGAGCCGTCGCCCCTCGGGGGGCTTCGGGATCCCCAGCCTCACTGGCGGCTCGTCGAGCCGACATCGCTCTCCTCCTCCAGAAGGAGGTGGTAAGAGAGGTGGTGGACCCTCCTTCAGACCCAGGGTTTGTGTCCAGGTACTTCCTGGTTCCGAAACGGACGGGGGGCTGGCGCCCCATTCTCGACCTACACGACCTAAACAAGTTCCTAAGGTCTCGAACCTTCAGGATGGTCACTCTGGCTCAGATAATACCATCCTTGGAGCGTGGCGTGTGGTTCTGCTCTCTGGACTTGCAGGGGGCGTTTTCCGTCCCTATCCGTCCGTCTCACCAGAGATTCCTTCGCTTCCAGCGGAGGATCCCTCTTCGATTCAAGCCATGCCCCCGGCTTGTCTCCAGCTCCAGGTCTTCACCAAATGCATGGCAGTGGTGACAGCATTCCTGCGGCGCCCGAGGGGTCAGGTGTACCCTTACCTGGACGACTGGCTGATAGCAGCTCCCTCAGGGAGGAGGCGGAGTGGTCCAGAGATCTGGCCCTCCAGGTCTGCTCTCAACTGGGCCTCCTTATCAAGCGAGGCCAGAAGTCGAACTCGAGCGAAGCAGGTGATTCTATTCATCGGGCGCGCTCGACTCTCTTCGAGCCAGGCGGCTCCACGGCGGACAGGGCCGAGTTCTTTCCTCCTTTGCCCGATCATTTCTGGTTGGGCAATGCGCCCTGCCGGGACTTCCTCGCCTCCTGGGTCTCATGGCGGCCTGCACCAGCGTGGTCCGTTGGGTCCGCTGGAACATCGTCCCCTTCAGTGGGGACTGGCCAGCCAGTGGTCTGACGCTGCGATCCCTTGGACCAGCTTATGCCGGTGACACAGGGATGTGGCGGCTCTCCAGTGGTGGACGTTCCAGTTCATTTGCAGGAGGGCATCCCGTTCGTCCCCGAGCCGGCGGTCTCTCTGTCGACCGATGCCTCTCTGATGGGTTGGGGTGCCCATCTGGGGAACAGGGCTCATGGCCTCTGGTCCCCACGGGAGTCCCGATGCCACATCAACCTGCTGGAGCTCCGGCGGTCCGCCTAGCTCTCACGCCTTTGCTCCGTTCCTCGGGGTCAAGTGGTCCGAGTCAGGCGGACATACCGCGACCATGTACTATCTGAACCGCCAGGGCGGGGACGCGCTCCATGCTTCTATGCAAGGAAGCTCTCCGCATTTGGTCACTCGCGCAGCCTGGAGGCGGATCTCCTAGCCATTCACGTGGCAGGAGCCTCCAACACCCTGGCCGATGCCCTGAGGCGGATGGGGCTGCATCCCACAGTGGTCTCTCCTGCGGTGGTACAGCATCTGTTCTCCCTTTGGGGCACACCTCAGGTGGACCTGTTTGCCTCCATGGAGAACGCGAAGCTGAGTCTGTTCCATGCCCGCCCCCCTCAGCAGGGCTCGCTGCAGGGGGATGCCTTCTCGAGGCAATGGATCCCGGGCCTCTTTTACGCCTTTCCCCCATTTCCCTTGATCCACAAGGTGCTTCTCAAGGCGAGGAGGGACAGGCGCAGGTGATTCTGATAGCCCCAGACTGGCCTCGCCAGTTCTGGTACCCAGATCTCCTCAGTCTCAGCTCCAGGACTCCTGCAGCTTCCAGCTCGCCCGGACCTGCTCTCAGTCAATCAGGGAAGGTGTTCCATCCGGACCTTCAATCCCTGCACCTGACGGCCTGGTTCCTGAGCTGCTAGAGTTCAGGCCTTGGGTCTTTTCCGACGAGGTCCTCAATGTAGTTGAGGCGTCCTGTAGGAGTCGACCAGAAAATGCTATGCCTTCAAATGGAAAAGGTTTTCCATTTGGTGTCAGAACAAGGCTTGGACCCTTCCTCCTGTTCCTTGGCAAGCATCTTGGACTATTTGGTCCCTTTCTAGTCAAGGGCTTAGGTCAGCGACCCTAAGGGTGCACCTGGCAGCCATCTCTGCTTCCGAGGCGGGCGGGAAGCGGTCGGTGGCAGGAGGAAGGTGGTCTGGCGCTTTTCAAAGGCCTTGATCACATTTCCTCCAGTGCGAGGAACCCCCACCTCCGTGGGATCTACTGCTGGTACTGGCAAAGCTCATGGGCAAGCCATTCGAACCTATGCACAGGTGTGCTCTCTCTCACCTGTCGTGGAAGACCGCCTTCTTGGTGGCTATCACGTCAGCCAGAAGGATGGGAGAGCTCCAGGCGCTTTCCATCGACTCTCCTTACCTGGTCTTCCACAGGGACAAGGTTGTCCTGCGCCCACACCAGAAATTCCTTCCGAAGGTGGTGTCGGAGTTTCACCTTAACCAGGTGTTGACTCTGCCGGTGTTCTACCCCAATCACACCTCGAGGCTGAATATAGGCTCCATACTCTGACCCTAGAAGGGCTGCTTATTATAAGGAGCGCACGGCTGAAATTGGGAGAGGTTCACCAGCTGTTTGTCACCTACGCTGAAGCCGCATCTGGCAGACCTGCAGCCAAGCGGGCGATAAGCAGGTGGGTAACCTCCTGCATAGATCTCTGCTATAAGTTGGCGGGCATGGAGCCTCCCAGAGGATAGAGCTCATTCTACCCGCCATGCTGCAACAGTGGCTGCTTCCAGGGACGTCCCTATCCAGGAAATCTGCAGGGCTGCTACCTGAAGTCAGCAAACACCTTCATTACCCACTACCACATCGACCTTGAGTCACGCGGGATGCTGGTTTTGGGGCCTCGGTTCTCAGTCTCTCTTTCCCAAGTAAGTATATGGGGTGTGCGTCTTTTCCTCCTCCCGGAGAACTGCTAGGAGTCTGCCAATGAGTGTGGATGAACAACATATCCATGTCCCTAGAAATACAGGTTACTCACCTG
Source organism: Neoceratodus forsteri (assembly GCA_016271365.2). Taxonomy (NCBI): domain Eukaryota; kingdom Metazoa; phylum Chordata; order Ceratodontiformes; family Ceratodontidae; genus Neoceratodus; species Neoceratodus forsteri. Next base: position 334,469,611 of record CM057449.1, read on the forward strand.
TAACAGGAGTTCTAGGAATGGTATATGTTGTTCATCCCCTGATATCGGCTTGACGCACAACTAACAAACTTCAAGCGGGCCAGATCTGGCGTCATGGGGCGGAGCCGAGGTTATACCACCCGGGTGGGTGGGAGGAGCAAGCTTGAAGACCTTCCGGCAAGATTTAAAGCGGCAAGGATACTGCCAATGAGTGTGGATGAACAACATATACCATTCCTAGAACTCCTGTTACAGGTGAGTAACCTGTATTTTCTGAGGCTTGCCTTGTTCAAAAGCACTTGGCGAAATACTCTGGTTCCCTTATATGGGAACTTAAGATATACTTAAAGGGTTAGCTCTCTGGTACCTTGAAATCCCCAGTTGAGGCAGACCAGTTAGACCCCCCCCCCCAATTAGTCCCTCCTGGGCATACTTTCCGGAGAGGCTTCAGTTGGGTCTTTTTATGGTCCTAAGCCACCAACTTTTAGGAAATCAGGCACCGAGTAACCCAAGCAACATGAGCATAGAGCGGCTGTGTGTCCAGTCCCTGTCTGCACAATTTGCTCTTATAACATTGTTTGGCCCCAAAATTTCTAGATTTAACATATCGTGGTCGGCAACTTTTTGTGTCCATCAAAGTTACCTCATCTGCTGTAGACAAAGTTGAAGCATAACCTGGGTATACTCAAACTAACCCCATAATAGCAGCCTTTATAACAAACAATCAAAGTAACTAAGCATCTTGCTTAATAAGCACATATAAAATTATAGTCGCTGTTTCCTCAGATAATAACCTGTCCAGAATCATAGTCAACATTGTGTAACTTCAGTATAGAAAGTAGAAAAAAACCTTTATAAAATCCTTCCCAAGAATTCTAAATCATACTTGGAGGATTTTTAAAACTTAGCTGCAATCCAAGCAGTGTTTTGCCAGAAGTCTGTTTTTGGGTCAGCATAAATGGGCCTATCTTCGACCTGTATTGGGCTCCATTAAACGGCACTTGCAGATTGTTAGTCAGCATGGTTCCCGCATTAATTGGCGGCATTTTACTATGTCCGAGATCACTGGCCCAAAATTAGTTATTACTCATGCTTACTCTTTCAAGGTTTTTTTTTTACATAAATTTCTTATAGGTTCCCATAAAGTTCCATCAGAAATGAAAGCCAAAGGGACACTGACTCTTGGACAAATTGAATTCATTGCTGGAGCCCTCTCCGGGCATTAAACTCCAAGCCACAGCAGTTTGCTGTCTCTTGCTGTCTTCCTGGTAAGGATAGAAAAACACAACAACATCGCTCCACTGAGCGCAATATCATTTACCTTCTGGAATGAAAAGGGGCGCCCCACCCCCCAAGGCAGTGACAGCATAGATTTACTAAACAAGGAAAGCGCTTCTCAGTATGCAGTGTGCTTACCCAGGTAAATGGGAAACCCTGTCCATCTGGAGCGGCTCTAATTCATATCTCCATGTTTGCTGTCACCAAATTTCTCACTTAGAAGCCAACTTGAGAGGTCAGGCCACCGACCATTTGAGCGTTTATGTAATGCAATTCCTTTCGGCAGCTACCAAAAAGCAATCACTGTTGTGTCTTAAGAGCAAATTAAACATAAGTTTCATTCATTAAAATAATGTAATAGGAGTTTGCTAGCATCCTGCTACTCTTTAACGGCTTGGGGCAGCATGGAGTGGAGCAGCACTGCCCCATGCGCTATATGTTTGGTGCACCCAGGGTTTGTGGCATTCAGCAGCTTCTGAAAATCCAACCCCATGTCTCAGAGTGCACTTTATTGTAACTGCAAAACAGTGTGCAGTGTACTTTGTATCCCCTACTCCCTTTCCCTGGGTTGCACCTGGAAACGAGCCTCAGCTCATTGTGCCCTTCCCCTGCCTAAATTGTAGCAAGCACAAGACAGTTACAGTTTCTCAGTGTGAAGCCATTCACCCCCTTACATTTTCACAAAAATGCTTATTTTTTTTTAGCTTGAAAACCTCAATTTAGCTCTCAGCGTGCCCCTCCCCCCCCCAAAAAAAAAATCTGGTTAATCCTGGCATTTACGATTTCTTTTACAGCAGATAAAAAAACATTTGCATTTGATCTCAGCTTTATCTCCATCGACTGCAGAAATTAACCACTGAGCGTGTGCAGAAATGTTTTTGTCCATACTGAAACAAATGGCAGGCTCAACGAGATGTTTTTATATGAAAATAAGAACTTGTACTATTGAAAACTAAGTTGGGGTTTTCAGGCTAAAGCAGAAAATCGAGCATGTGTCTGAAAACAGAGGTGGGCAGTGATAAGTGGGGAGTTGTGACATTGTAAACCTGCAATTATTAAAAAAAAAAAAAAAAACATTGGGAGTGGTGTGTAATGAGTTGATTTACACATCCTTGGTGTGGCATGCCAATATAAACCACTCGAGCTTCGCTATCATGGTTTATGTGGTGTCTTATGCTTCGGGTGTGAAAAAAATAAAATATACTACACACCACTCTGTCATTGAGGCAGAGGTCAGGAAGCATAGGAAAACCAGGAGCAGCTATAAAATTCGCAAGAAGAGGGTATCTCTAATTCCAAGGTTAAGTCTCTCCCCAGCAAACGATTGCTGCTCTTTTTATGATAAGGCATTGCCTGGTAATTAACTTCTGCAACCTCAGCTCATTAACAGACATCCCCTTTCTCATAAAATGTGTTGGAACTTTGTCAGTTTCCTTGCAGGTGCAACAAAATAGAACATGGTGCACCAGAAATGACCTCCTGTTGACAGCTCTACAAAAGTTTGAGCTGCATCTCAAGGTTAACCCTTGAGTTCCAAATAACTTTTTGCAGTCATTTCAGCAGTATAACTGTGTACAGTTTCAAACAAAGGGATCCCAGTTTTACATACAGATACACACGTATTTTGCAACCACAGATGTGAAGGGGAAAGAAAAGACAGAAACAGCAAGTGAAGGTACATCGCGAGAGGCGGAGAATCACGATACTGTCAGAGTGATCAGTTCCTAGGTTTCATAAGAACATTTGGTTGCACAACCAGACAGACAAAAGTCAGAAAAGGAGAGGATAGAACAGATCCTTGTTTTAACTCTTTTGGCATAACAAATGGGGCAGGGTCTTGTTCAACTCTGTCACACACTTTTCATAGCCAAAGCACTGTACAAACATATTAAAACAAACAGTTAAATTAAAATAAACAGTCATATTTAAAATCGTTCAGAATAAGCTTTAAAAAACAAATAAGTTTTGAGCACAGATTTACAACTTGAGACAGTCAGGCATTCTCTTATCCGACAAGGTAGAGAATTCCACAGGGAAGGGCAGCATAAGAAAACGCACATGCCCCAGATGTCTTTAACCGAACCCTGAGAATCTCTAGCAATCCCTTGTCGGCGGATCGGAGTGAGTGGGAGGGGCAGTAGGGAGTAAGAAGATCTTGCAAGTACTGGGATCCCTGTTCATGTAGGGCTTTATAGGTCAGCAACCCAACCTTAAAGGTGATCCGCCACTGAACTGGCAGCCAGTGCAGTCCTCGCAGCACAGGCGTAATATGACTAGACCTAAATGTACCAGTCAGAAGCCTGGCTGCCGCGTTCTGCACTAGCTGCTAGCAGCGGCTATCAACCCCCGGCAGCATATATTCATTGCAAAAAACTTTGTTTAATGCACCATTAGGGTTGAACGGTTAAAAGTAGGGAAATGCAAACTTGTCTCACTCCCACTGCACATACAGGAGCAGGCATTAGGGGAATTTAGGCTTCCCAACCCCAACACCCCACTCACATCCTTGGCTTCTAATCGTAGGGCATCACCCCCACACTGCATGCAGGAACAGGTGTGACTGGTGTACCTTGGCATTTCGAACCCTAATGCTCACCCCATTCCAAGACTAAGTAAGTTAATATTGATACAGAATATGAGAATGGGGTGAGCATTGGGTTCGAAATCCAAGGTACCCTGTTCCTACATGCAGGGTGGGAAATGTCTTACTATTGGAAGCCAGGGTGGTGGGTGTGTTGGGGTTAAAGTTTAACTTCCCTAATGCCTGTTCCTGCATTTGCAGGGAGCGGACCTTATGCTTGGGAACACTAAGTTTGCATTTCCCTACTTTTAACCGTTCAACCCTAATGGTGCATTAAACTAAGTTTTTTGCAATGAATTTCCATATTTTTCAGATAAACTCGGCCATTGATTGGAGTTTTTACACCAGATTTTCAACATGGGCTTTTTGGGAGCCCACCTCATGAACTCTGCCACTGTCATTTCGTTAAAGACTGAGGGCTTCCTAGCCACCATTACTTCCTTTAGTACAGCCTCTCCCCCTCCCGAATGGCTTTATACTCTTTAACTCCTGGATCCGCCATTCAGTTCGTCTATTTTTTGTTTCTCCCTTTTCAGCTTTTCTGTATATCCTATTATGACCCCTCTTATGAAGGCCTTTCCTGCCTCCCAAAATTTCCCAATGGTATCCACTGAGCCCAAATTATAATCAACATAGAGCTGCCATTGTGCTTTTAAACAATCTCGAAACTCTTTCTTGATTAGTAGATAAGTGGGGAACCTCCAGTTGCCACATCTCCCCTTGTTTTTATCCAGGTGTAAGTCTATTTGGACCATTGCATGGTCTGAAAAAAAGATTGGACTATGCCTTGTATCTGTCATATACCCATATAGACCCCGCTGTATGTATATATAATCCAATCTGGACCATGAAGTGTGAGGGTGGGAGAAAAAAGTGTACTCTTTGGCTCCCGGATTAGAGGTTCTTCATGCAGTCAACAATTCTAAGTCTGTAAGACCTACAGTAATTGCCATTGTTTAATGGCCTTATTCGCTCAGACTCTTCCCCCAGAGTAGTCTAATTTTGTATCCACTATACAGTTAAAATCCCCATTAACAGGTTGGGAAACTGTTCTTTAGATAAAATGTCTTATTTTTTGATGAAAGGCTGGTTCAAACAAAGGAGGGGACTATATATACTCCCAAAGGTAATCATTTCCATTATGCTACACCAAAAAAAATCTACCACAAGGGATCTTTAACCATACGCTGAACCACAAAGGGAAAATATTTGTTCACTAATATGGCAAGTCCTCTTTTGTGCGAGTTTTAAGAAGAGGCGTAACAAGCCCCAACCCAGCCCCCTGTTAATTCAATATGTTCCCCAGGGGTTTAATGGGTCTCTTGTAGTAGTGCAACTTGTGCCCCTTTTCTCTTTAAAACTGTCAAGAGGCAAAACCCTTAACATTTCAGGATATTACCCTAGTACATGAGCCTGTTGCCATTTTAGTATGTAGAGAGGTCCAATAAGAATAAGATTTGCCCTTTGGGACACGTATTCAGTAATACAGAGCCTAGACATTTGCACATCATACCCATAGTTGGAGCGAACCGGAAAACAAAGTAGAAACATCAACAACACACAAGTCAACATAGTAGTTAGTATGCAGTGAACTTGAAATGCAACATCCCCACCCCCCAAATACTTTACCCCAATTCCCTCGATGAAAAAAACACAGTCAAACATAGATAGCGTAACTGTAGTTTGCAACCACCACATCTACCAAAAATGTATTCAATGCAAGATACCTACACACCCCCTTCCCTGTACCACCATTATGTAATCATCTATTAAACATTGAATGTATCAAAAGTACCTGCACAATCAGCCATATATGTATCCCAGTATAGTGTAACAGTATTATTAAAATAATAAGCCTTACAGCATATAGAACAAATTCAAAACCCAACTTGTCCCACTCAGCCTGGAGCGCAAACTCCCCAAGAGGGCGGGCCAACCACAGAGACCTTCCAGACCCCTCTGGACAGGCTTCGTCCAACCCCACGGGCCCCCGCCACCCACCTCAGACCACCCCTCTCAAAAGACAACAAGCTATTGCCAAACCCAGCAGATATTGCTACAGTTTCCTCCCCCATAGTGACAAATCCCAACAGCAACGACTCCCCACCACCCCACCCGAGCAGGCACCCCGGACCAGACATCCCCACTCCCCATGGCCATGTCAGCCATATTCAACCCTGCACAGGAAATAAAAAAAAACCTGGCCCAGAGCTGAAGGGGGTGGAGGCCGGCGCCCTCAATCTTACGTGCGAGGCCCCCCCCCACTGACCTGGTTTCACAGCAGCACAGTCCTTGGTCAGGATTTTGTTCAGTCAGACTTCAGTCACGGCTGCCAGTATTCCAATTACACTTTCCCGGGTCCTCTTCCAAAAAAAAAAAAAAATAGTCCCATAGTTATCCTTCGAACCGGAGCTTCCATCGGTACATCAGTACCCAGTATACTCTCCAGGCATTCAAGTATATCGGTCCGATAGGATCAGCAGACCAGAACCAGTCTCAGTAGAGACACCCTGTACATCAGCTCCAGGGGAGAAAACCATTCCGGAGACAAACCGCCGCTCAGTTGTCCAGGCCACCACATATTAAAGTCCATCACTTCAGAGGGGAACAGTCACATCAAGGATTAATGTCTATATTAAACTCTGGGTAATTCTGCGGCACCTGTCACAGGGGTCGGGAATGCGGGCCCCGCACCAAGGGAAGCCATGTCCATCAGGAAGTGCGCCCCAACAAAAGAGATTAAAGGTGTAATTGGGTCCCAAAAAAGTACATTCAGCCTTCTTTTTTCTTGTGATCCCAGTCCTCGGTGAATGTCTTCAGTTTAGCCGGCTCCCAAAATGAGAATGTGGATCTCTCGGACCACACTCTCACCGTTGCTGGATATGCCATATAGAACTCCAACCACTGGTCACAGAGCATGTTCATGGCCGTGTTAAATTGCTGACATTTTCTTTGAACTTGGGCCGATAAATCCTGGTATATTGTAATTTTATGGCCCTCATAAGTTATTTCTTTCTTTTTCCTATAAGCTGCCATGAGAGTCTGCCAATCTGGAAAATGATACAAGCGAAAAATCACTTGCCTTGGAGGCTGATCGTTCAGTGGTCAAGGTGTCAAGGCCCTATGGGCGAGTTCAGATTTGAGCCTGCCATTTTTCACCTCCAGCCCCAGTAGCTTCAGGGTGTAACTGCGCAAAATTCCATCAATTTGCCTCCTCCAACACCTTCAGAGAGACCCCTGATACAAAGGTGTTTCTGCGTCCATAATTTTCCTGGTAATAACAGAGCTTTTTGATTTCCTCCAGCTTCTTAGAGAACTGCATCAGCTTATTAGAGACCATCTTGGTGGCATCCTCCAAATTTGAAAACCTCTGTTCTAGTTATTCCAGCTGGGAGTTATGCTGTCTGATTTCAGCCATGAGCTCCACAGTGGATTCCAGAAATTGATCCCATCTCAGGTTAATCCCTTCTAGAACCTGCTCAGTGACTGCTTTACTAATGAGTGCTGTTTCTGCGGCCAGAGTGAGATTGGGCCCATACCATCAACTGCAGTGGTGTCTTGTGTTGCGGTTTTCTTAACATTTTTTGTCAACTGATAAGCTGTCTTGGCCAACACTACAAACTCATCCATCTTCTGTAGACTCCGAGCACTGGAATATTATGAAATATTTGGCGATAATATGCAAAAAAATCTATTGTAAATCCTCGTGCTGTGGAGCTTCAGAAGATCGCGTTTTCTCTGTTCAGCTGCTCATCCCCCAAACCGAACAGTGTTTTGTGAACATCTTCTCACGGTGTCAAAGTGTACATGCCCATAACCTACTATTACCCTGTCTTTGGTCCTGCAGTGTCTGTGGACATTTATAGTATCTTCTGTTTTGTCTACTATGTAGAGCTAGAAGTGTATCTATTATTCTAGGTACATGGATATGATGTTCTATCCACACTTTCTGGCAGTTACCTTTCCCTTTAAGACTGTCCAGAAACATCTTCAGGCTGGCACCTACCACCCACCCAGGTGATAACTCCCTCAGCTCCGCCCCATGACGCCAGTTCTTCCTTTCTTCTGGAAGAAGCAGGTTCCCTCCTTACCGCTCCCACACTGAGTAGGCCCTTGCGACTTAAATCTTCTGATTTATTTCCTAAAACAGTTGAGTTTATTTGTCTTCAGCTCACTCACCGATCATGAGCCCGATGGACAATAAGTTCGCTCCTGGGTTCTGCCGGTGCTCTTGTGGGCAGAAGATTTCCTGAACGGACCCACACTCCATGTGCGTCTACTGCCTGGGGCATGAGCAGGATCCCCAGACCTGCGATTTTGTCGCTCCTTTCATCCTACCATTCTTGAGGACCATCTAGCCTGACTCAAGTTAGGCCGACCGAGCGAACTGAATCCTCTGGTTAAATCCAAGTATGCCCATTGGGTGGTCTCCACGGCCATGGGGTCCGCCGATCAGCTTTCAGCATTTGAGGATGTGGCGACCCAGGCCACGTTCCTCTCCTCTTCGGCTTCTGCCTTCATGCTGCTCCAGCTGGGCTCTACTTTTACAGGGTCCTACAAAGAACTGTGCCAGGGACCCTCTGGCACAAATCTAAATCCCCAAAATGGTCTCGCCGTCATTCACAGGATCAGTAACACTCTCGGTCGAGAGCTTCGGACTCCCATGCTACTCTGGATCTGACCTTGGTCAACTCCTCAGCCATGGCTGCCAGTTCCCCGGTAACTCCAGGCCTGTTGGCCGAGACTCTGGTTGATCTTACGGCCAAAATTTTTCTTAAACCAGTTGACCAGTTGTCGACTGAAGAGGCCAACACTTCCTTATCCAGGACTCTGGTCCTGACTTAGACCATTGGAGGGACGGATCCATCCATTGACCCGTCAACTCTGGTTCCCGATCAAGACCCAGAGGAGCCTCAGTGTTTGCTGACTCTCTCCGAGCCCCGCCGCTGGTCCTCCCAGCAGTCGAGGTCTCGGTCCAGTTCCCGTGGGTTGAGCGATTCCCACCGACATCAGCACTCCCACTTTTGGCACCATGGCAAGCGGTGCCACCGCTGTTCTTCATCCTTGTCCTCCTTGGGTGAGGAGATGCTTTAGCACAAATTTTGTCAACGCTACAAGGATCTTGTGGCAATAGCTGGTGCTCACTGGCATCAAGTCGGCTTCGGCTAGTATGCTGGCCATCACCTGGCACTTGGCCGACCCCAGTATCTCCACCGATTGTGCTGGAGCCACCGCCTAAACAGCTGCCAACCAGCTCTCCGACCAGGGAGTCTCAGCCGACCAATGAGCTTCCCCATCAGCTGTCAGTCACCATCACCCCTGACCATACGCAGAGGGTCAGTGGGGATTTGGGTGGTCAGCCCCTCTTTAGCGACTCCTCGAAGTCAAAGGGTTCCTCCATGCACTCCCATCCGGTCAAAGTGGAATCAAAACCTCAGGATCACATTGAATCTCCTGAAATCCACACCATGGCCATCCCAGAGGCTCCAGTTTATAGGATCCATCTTGGACACTGTTCAGAGGAGAGCCTTTCTCCCGCCGGACAGGGCAGACTGACTTCAGGCACTGACTCAGAGGTTAATCTCTACAAACTAGGCTCCAGCCAGGATGGTCCTACAGCTCCTGGGCGCATGGCTGCTGCTATAGTGGCCATACCTCTTGCTCGTCTCCACATGAGGACCCTCCATTGGAACCTCAGAGTGCAGTGAGATTAGAGCAGCGATGATCTCGACCAGGAAGTCAGGGTCTCAAAGGCTGTGCACCAAACTCTGTCATGGTGGCTGACCCCCTTCCGGTTATCGAGGGGGGCTCCATTCAGCAACCCCACACCTCAGCAAGTTGTCACCACAGATGCGTCCGGCTTGGGATGGGGTGCCCACTTCAGGAACCACCAGACCAGGTGGTCATGGACGCAGGCAGAATGCTCTCTCCATATAAATGTACTGGAGATGAGAGCTGTGCTTTATGCCCTACAGGCATTTCAGAGTGAACTCCTTCTAGGCCCCACTTTAATCCAGATGGACGACATGTCAGTGGTGTTCTACATCAACAAGCAAGGGGGGGACACACATTCTTACCCCCTTTGCAGAGAAGCCATGAGGGTCTGGTACTGAGCAATAGACCACGGACTGGAACTTCTGGCAGTAGATGTTCCAGGCCTTCAAAACACGCTTGCAAACAGCCTCAGTCACTCGCAATCCCAAGCTCACGAATGGGAATTTAGCAGACAACCTTTCTGACAGATAGGGCACTCCAGAGTTGGACCTCTTTGCGTCCCCACTAAATGCCAAGTTTTTGCTCGCTAGAGCCAGGGTATGGTGTTTTTTGGTGGGACGAGTTGACCTTCTGCTGGACCGGGAAGTTCTTCTGTGACTTCCTTCCCTTTGCCCTTCTGCAATGAGTTCTGCTCAAGTTACAGTCTGAACCAGCAACCTCGATTCTGGTAGCATCGTTCTGGCCCAGACAGATCTGGTTCCTGCTTCTGCAGCAGCTGGCGGTGGAACCACCGGTTCCTCTTCCACTGTCCTCTCACTTGCTATCTCAGGAACAAGGCGCTCTCTACTACACCCCAACCTCAAGTCTCTGCATCTCCACACATGGCTCCTGCAGACTTAGGAGCAGGTTCGGGGTGTCCGAGGGGGTTGCGGAAGTATTGGTGGCAGCTAGGAAACTGTCTACTAGGGCCACTCATGCCATGAAGTGGAAGTAGTTCAGCCTGTGGGCTGCTGCCCGCGACCTGGATCCATTCCTGTGTGAGGTCAGTTGGGTTCCGGAGTACCTATTATCTCTGTTGGACTCAGGTCTTAGCTATTCCTCCATAAAGCTACGCCTTTCAGCTGTTTCAGCCTATCACGTACCGGTGGATGGCAAGAACTTGGCCCAGCTTGACTTTTCGCATACCTTCTTCGAGGTATCCTGCATATTAAGCCTCCATACAGGATCCATTCCCTCCATGGGATTATTTGTTCATGTTAGAAAAGTTGGCGTTGCCCCAGACAGTTGAGTTCATGAGCTTCACTTTCTGTCTTGGAAAACATTATTTTTAGTTGCTGTCACCTCAGCCGGAGGATCTCCGAGCTTCAGGCTCTCATGTGTAAAGAGCCTTACTTGGTTTTTCACAGGGACAGGGTGTCCCTTCAGTTTCTCCCAAAGGTGGTATCTGAGATGACACTCATTCAAGACATCAACCTAACGGTTTATTACCCGGAGTATTCCAATAAAGGGGAGGCATTGTTGCATATCTTAGATGTACATAGAATCCTTTGGTATTATATTGACCGCACTTGGTCCATCAGAAATCTGACCAGTTTGTTTCTTTTGCCCAAAGGATGTTGGGCTCACCAGTCACTAAATAGACCTTGTCAAAGTGGCTGGTCATCTGCATTGTTTTCTACCACGAGGAGCATGGCAAACCCCTGCCAGTGTCTGTGAGAGGCCATTCAACTACAGGGATCTCTGCCTCTTTTGCTTTGCTCAGAAATGGGTCTGCAGCGGACCTTTATGCTGCAGCTACCTGGAGTTCGGTGCACACTTTTATCCGGCATTACAGTTTGGACATTGCTTCCAGACGGAAGGCAGACTTTGGCCTTGCTGTCCTCCAAGGGTTTCTGTCCTGATCACCCAGGGACTTTACTTCTAGGAGCATGGATATGTTGTTCATCCACTCTCTCTGGCATGTCCCTTTCCCTTTAAATCTCGCTGGAAAGTCTTCAAGCTGGCTTCTCCCACACACCCAGGTGGTAAATACCTCAGCTCTGCCCCATGATGCTAGATCTTCCTTTCCACTGGAAGATTCAGGTTCCCTCGTGCTACCTTAGCAGTTCGTAGGACCTGTATTCTCAACGTCAGTTTTCACTGCCAATTTCTTTAAAACTCATTAGAGTTTACGACTCCGATCCTAGCGCATCGGACATGGAGGACAAATCATCCCCCGGATTTCGCTGATGTCCCTGTTGCCAGAAAATGTTGCACACCGATCCCCACCTCTTGTGTGTCTATTGCTTAGTTGTCGTACATGACATCACCTCTTGCACCATCTGTCTGGCCTTCCATCCCAACGTCTTGGACGACCGCAAGGCGTGCCTAAAATTGGGGAGACCGGGCTTCACAATCCACCGGTGAAATCGAAGGAGTCAAGGTGGGCGGTTTCATGACGGCGAGATCCATGAACAGCTGGATCGGGTGGCTGGCTTGAGGAGAAGTTGCTCAAGCTTCCGGCCAGCCGGCTTTTTCGTGATCGCCTCAACCTTGGCTCTTACTTTACTGGTTCCTTCGGGAGTTGTGCCAGTCTCTCCCCACCAGGGTGAGGCCTCGGTTCGCCTCCTACCTTCGGAGGGAAAGGACCCCAAGTCTTCTTCCTCCAGAAGGAGACGTTCCTTGGACCGAGAGAGGTCTGAGTCCCAGGAACAAACGGTCTCGACTTCGGTCGAGATCGCTTCCTCGGCCGCCGGCTTTTCAGACCTTCCATCCGGCCAAGGGACTGAGAAAATGGCTGAACCGGCTGAGATCACTCTCGACCCAATTAAGCCTTTGTCACCAACTCCGGTCGACGACTCCTTAGAAAGGACGCCTGTCCTTTCCTTTCCTGACGAGGAGACCCTGCCCTCGGGTGTCCCGATCAAGGGAAAGGTGCCAGAACCTCAGTTCTCTCCGACTCCGGCGTCTCCCGATCGAACAAGCCAACCCTGTCAGACGAGGACCAGGACCCCCTCAGTCGAAAAACCGAAGAAAGGTCACAAGCACTCCAGAAAGAGGTGTCGCCATCAATCCTCATCCTCCTCGGACGAGGAGAGACTTCGACGAAAACTTCGTCGACGTTATGAGGATCTCATAGCAACAGCTGATTCTGACCAGTCAAAAGCCGGCTCCGCCGACAGCACCGGCCATTACTTGGCCCCCGCCTCCCAGGCTGATGCCGATCCCTCTGGAACCGAAGGCTTCAGTCCCCCCATGGGGCTGGCAGGTATTCCAGCTCGGCCTATTTCGGTCTCCCCACCGATTTTTGGTGGAGCCACCGCCTAAGCAGCCTCAGGAGGGCTCCCTCGAAAGAAGCCCGGACAGACACCGGACTGCCCCGTCGTCTGTCCATCACTGTTGTCCCCGATCACTCTCCGTGCATCAATAGGCAGGAGACCATTATATTCCGACTCTTCGGACTCTGATGCCACTGGTTTGCACTCGCATCCTGGGGGATGACGAGTCATCAGTGGCAGGTTTGGAGGAAGGTCCTTCCTCTTTTCAGGGCATCCTCCACCTGATTTCCGAATTTACTGGAATGCCCTTGGAGCCTATCCAAAAGAAGGCAGAATACCCCCTTACGGATATCCTCAAAAGGGGGGATACCCCAAAGGAGGCCTTTCCAGTGGCCGAAGCCATTGTTGGCCCGGTCTTTGAGCTATGGCAGCGTCCTGCCTCCTGTCCAGCTCCGTCTGCCTGCATGGCCCACAAGTATACGGTACCCATGTGGTCCCTGGCGGGGTTCACAGAGCATCCCTCAGCCGAAAGCCTTGTGACTGCTTCTGTGTTCAGATGCACTGGTGGCTCAGCCAACACTGACCGCCCTTCGGACAAGGAGTCCAAGAATGTGGACCATTCTGACCGGAAGGTCTATGCGGCCTCATCCTTAGGCCTTCATCAGGACAGCTCGGCTGTGATCATGACACACTTCTCTCATGCCCTCTTAGGATCATTGGATGAAGTCCTCCCTCATCTCCCAGCGGACATGCAGACCACGGTGAAGCAAGTCCGTGACCAGGGCTGTGCTGTTGCGAAACAGCAGCTCCAGATGGCCCTGGACATTGGAGATTCCTGTGCCCACTCCTTAGCAGCCGCAGTGGCCACTCACCGCAGGGCCTAGCTGAGGTTATCCTCCTTTCCGGCGGATACTCAGCACAAGTTAGCTGACGTGCCCTTCCTAGGCACTGACCTCTTCGGTACTGGAGTAGCTGGTCACCTCCAGCACATTGAGCAGTCCACTGCCACCTTGGATGCTACCTTTACGAAGGGTTCTTCGGGCAAGAACCAGCAGAAGCGCAAGAAGAAGCCTTTTCGGCACTCTTCCCCTGCGGTTAGGTAGCCTTCCTTTCAAGGAGGCCAGCAGCAGCAGCAGGCTCAAACTTGGCACCCCAGACCCAAGCAGGGTCCCCAACAGCCCCGTAAAGGAGGCCGAGGTGCTGGTCCAGGAGCCTCCTCCTCCTCTAAGCCAGCTCAGTGATGGGTCGGGGGTTGTCACCCCTACACCCATCACGCCAGCTGTGGGTCCTCCCATGGGGGGCCGGCTCCGTCACTTTCTTTCCCCCTGGTCAGGTATCACCTCAGTCAGGTGGGTTCTGGAAGTGGTCGGTCAGGGACTGCCTCTGGAATTCGAGCAGTACCCTCCCAGCCGAGCCCACGCCCCTCAGGAGGAAAGGATCTCGGCTTGCACGCAGTTGGCCCTTCGGGACGACATTGCTCAGCTCCTCCGCAAGGAGGTGGTAGCTCCAGTGCCAGATCCTCCTACAGACCCAGGCTTTGTGTCCAGGTACTTCCTGGTGCCCAAGCGGACGGGGGGTTGGCGCCCCATCCTAGATCTCCACGACCTGAATCAATATCTCAGGTCTCGCACCTTCCGGATGGTAACTCTGAACCAGATCATGCCATCTCTGGAGCGAAACATGTGATTCTGTTCACTGGATCTGCAGGATGCATTCATTCACGTCCCTATCTGTCTGTCCCACCAGCGGTTCCTCCATTTCGGGGTCGAAGGGACCCTGTACGAGTTCCGAGCCATGCTGTTCAGCCTGTAATCGGCCCCACGGGTCTTCACCAAGTGCATTGCAGTGGTGGCAGCCCATCTTCGGCGTCGAGGAATTCGGATATACCCTTATCTCAACGACTGGCTCTTGGCAGGTTCCTCCCTTCAGGAGGTGGAGAGGTCCAGGGATCTGGCCCTCCAAACCTGCTCCCAACTCGGCCTCCTTATCAACGAGGCCAAGTCGGAACTCGTGCCCTCTCAGGTGATGGGCTTCATCGGGGCAGAGCTCGACTCTCATCAAGCCAGAGCTTGGCTCCCAGCGGACAGGGCAGAGTTTCTCTCCTCCTTTGCCCGATCATTTCTGGTTGGGCACTTGCGTCCTGCCCGGGACTTTCTGCTCCTTCCAGGCTACATGATGGCATGCACCTCGGTGGACCATTGGGCCAGGTGGCACATGTGCCCCCTCCAATGGGAGCTGGCCTCCCAGTGGACTCAGCGATATGGTCACTTTAACCAGCTGATCACTGTAACCCAGAAGATGTGGGACGCTCTCCAATGGTGGACTGTCCCAGACCGTTTGCAGGAAGGGATCCTGTTTGTCCGTCCCGAGCCGACAGTCGTCCTGATGATCGATGCCTCTCTCATGGGCTGGGGAGCCTGCATGGGGGACAGCAGGGCCCACGAGTTCTGGACCCCTGAGGAGTCCCTATGCCACATCAACCTGTTGGAGCTCAGAGCAGTCAGACTGGCCCTGTCAGCTTTCGCTCCTCAGCTCCGGGGTCAAGTGGTTCAAGTCCAGACGGACAATACCACGACCATGTACTACCTCAACAAACAGGGCGGCACGCACTCTCGTCTACTATGCAAGGAAGCGCTCCAGTTCTGGACCCTCATCGGCCAGTTGGAGGCGGATCTCCTTGCCGTGCATGTGGCAGGAGTCTCGAACCAACTGGCGGATGCTTCAGCCGCTTGGGCCAGACAGCCCACCAGTGATCTCTCCATCCAGAGGTAGCTTACAATCTGTTCTTCCGTTGGGGCAAACCATTGGTGGACCTGTTTGCCTCTAGGGAAAACACCAAGCTGAGTCTGTACCATGCCCGCCCCTCTCAGCAGGGCTTGCTGCAAGGGGATGCCTTCTCGAGGCCATGGACCCCAGGCCTCCTCTACGCCTTCCCTCCATTTCCTTTGATCCACAAGGTGTTACTCAAGGTGAGGAGGGACAAGGCGAAGGTGATCCTGGTAGCCCCAGATTGGCCCTGCCAGTTCTGGTATCCAGATCTCCTCATCCTCAGCTGCAGGGCCCCGGAGCGGCTTTGTACACGCCTGGACCTGATATCATTGAACCAGGGGAAGGTATTCCATCCCAACCTTCAATCCCTGCACCTCACAGCCTGGTACCTGAGCGGCTAGAGTTCCGGGCTCTGGGTCTTTCCGAGGATGTCTACACCGTGGTGGAGGCATCTCGTAAGGAATCGACCAGGAAGTGTTATGCCTTCAAATGGAAAAGGTTTTCCATTTGGTGTCAGGGTAAGAGTCTGGACCCCTTATCCTGCTCTGTGGCTAACATTCTAGACTACCTTTGGTCTCTCTCCAAAGGGGGTCTACGGTCATCGACCCTTCGAGTACACCTGGCAGCCATTTCTGTTTACCGGGCGTAGGCCGGTCAGCCGACATTGGCACAGGAGACAGTAGTCGGGTGCTTTTTCAAAGGCCTGGATCACATATCCCCTCCGGTGCGTGAACCTTCACCTCCGTGTGATCTCTTGCTGGTTTTGACAAAGCTCATGGGCAAGCCATTCGAACCAATGCACAAGTGTGAGCTCTCATACTTGTCGTGGAAGACGGCCTTCCTGGTGGCTATCACGTCAGCCAGAAGGACAGGGGAGCTCCAGACACTTTCGGTGGACTCCCCTTATTTGGTCTTCGACACGGACAAAATTGTCCTGCGCCTCCACCCAAAATTCCTTCCGACGGTGGTTTCAGAGTTCCACCTTAACCAGGTGTTGACTCTGCCGGTATGGTACCCTAACTACACCTCGGACGCAGAATACAGGCTCCATACTCTGGACCTGAGATGTGCTGTCTCCTGTTATAAGGAGAGGACAGCGGACATTTGGGGAGAGGTTCGCCAGCTGTTTGTCACCTACGCTGAAGCCGTTTCTGGCAGACCTGCAGCTAAACAGGCCATTGCGAGATGGATTACATCATGCATAGGTCTGTGCTATGAGTTGGAGGGCAAGGAGCCTCCCAGAGGGATAAGAGCTCATTCTATCTGCCATACTGCTGGATCGGTGGCTGCTTCCAGGGACATCCCTATACAGGAGATGTCGGGCTGCTACCTGGAAGTCAGCAAACACTTTCATTACCCACTGCCACATCGACCTTGAATCACGCCGGGATGCTGGTTTTGTGGCCTCAGTTCTCCAGTCTCCGTTTCCTAAATAGGGGGTGTGCGCTTTGCCTCCCTCATCCCGGAGAACTGCTTGGAGTCTGCCAGAGAGTGTGGATGAACAACATATCCACTCTCCTAGAAGAACAGGTTACTCACCTGTAACAGTAGTTCTAGGAGTGGTATATGTTGTTCATCCATACGCATCCACCTGACCTCCCCGGCTTTAGGTGCACCACCTTGCTTCCAGCGGGCTAAGATCTGGCGTCGTGGGGTGGAGCCAAGGTATTTACCACCCGGGTGGGTGGGAGGAGCCAGCTTGAAGACTTTCCGGCGAGATTTAAAGGGAAAGGGACATGCTAGAGAGTGTGGATGAACAACATATACCACTCCTAGAACTACTGTTACAGGTGAGTAACCTGTTCTTCTGTTTCACCAACCGTCTGACTTGGTGGTATCCCAGTACTGCTTGGGACTCAGTCCTATCTGTTATTACTTGCTACAAGAGCTCTGTCTCCAAGTAAGATAGTACTGTTACTTATGAACTTACATAACGGTAGATCTTTGAGAAGAGCTCTTGCAGCAGGTATGCTTTCCCTCCCTTCTTCCCCCAGTGCTTTTTCTCCAGTTATCCCTTCCAGGATGACAAAGCCTTCTTGGTTTGTCCTATCCTTTAAGCTAGCCGGGTGTGTGGTGGGCGAACTGAGGTGGCACCAGGGGACCGCCCCCTTCATACAGTGGCTGACGTCATGGGCGCTCCCCTGCCTTGGACTGCTAGCTAGAAGTTTTCCGTGGGGTCCCAGTGCCTGGTGACATAGTCTTTCTGTTATTACTTGCTGCAAGAGCTCTTCTCGAAGATCTATTGTTACGGTAAGTTTCTTTTACCAGGAGAGAGACACTAAGCTGAAAGCTTGTTTACAAGTGCAACCTGGGAGCACAAGGAAGTTAAGTGACTTGCTCAGGGTCACACAGTATGCATGTGGCGGCTGTGGGATTCAAACCCAGGTCTCCCAGTTTGCAGCTCAGAGCCATAAACCACTGCACTACACTACACTCCCTCCAAAGGCATGATATATGATGTTCATCCACATGGACCCACCCAACCTCCCTTGGCTTTGGCGCACAACACTACTTCCAGCGGGCACGATCTGGCGTCATGGGGCAGAGCCGAGGGAGTTACCACCCGAGTAGGTGGGAGGAGCCAGCTTGAAAAGATTTTGGGCCAGTCTTAAAGGAAAAGGCAACTAAAGTGTGGATTAACATCATATACCACTCCTAGAACTACTGTTAGAGGTGAGTAATGTTTTTATTTGCACCTATTTTTACGTGTTATTTGTATCCTTACCCAGAGTATGTACCAAAATACTTAATTTATCTTCTTTCAGGAACCATTGTTTTAACCGATTTATCCCTCTCTTATCTTCTTCCTGCTTTCAACTGCAAAATCTTTTTTTTTTTTCTTATTTGCTACTTTTTGGTGATACCTGGCCGTCAGAGTATCTGCCCTGGTCACGGACCCCCAGGACCTCCACCCCTGATCATAGCCTGCGCTTCTTCCCCCAGTCACCCCTGGCTTGCCCCCCCCCCCAGAGGGCGGGGTTGTGGCACCGGCCCTTAACACCACAATTCTGGTATCTGGTCAGGGGGGAAGCCGGCATCGGAGGCGATGAGAGGCCCGGGGCAGGGCGTCATAAAGACAAGCCCAGCTCAGATGTTTCTTTCCCCTGTAAGCAGGGGCGGGGATGTGCAATGACGACCAGTGTCCTCCCCGCCCCTGAGACGTCCAGGCGTCGGTGTGCTTGCGGCAACCCAGCCTCCGCTGGGTGTCGCTGAACACCGAACACACACCCTCACCCTGCGCCCGGAGAGGAGAGCAGTCTAAGGACTCAATCCTTCTCCCTCCGGACGGCCTCCACAACCTGGCCAGTTCCCCGAAACTGGGTCACAAGGCCATGCTAGAAATCCAACCACTGCGCCGGTGGGCCGGCTCGACAGCATAATCTTATCACATATATACTATACCTCTCTATATACTGATTCTTGTTTTGTAATACTGATGTTGATCTGTTTAAAATTGTCATCACTGTGTAATTCCCTGCAACGTTTTGTATATTGTACTCTTCCGGCTTGTGCCAGAAAAATAGGCATTTGTTTATCTAGTGCACCCACCTGGTCAACAAAAATTAAGTAAATATAAAGGTGTCGCCATTGGAAATTGGTTAGTGTAATGAATAGAGTTGGATGGTTCATGACATGATCTGGATTCAGTTGGTTGTAAATATATGTGATGAAAAGGGTTTTATTGATAAACAGATGTAAGGGGCAGGTTTTGATTGGTAATGAGACATAGTGAATAGTGCTTTTTTTGGTAATGTGAGAGTGTAATTCACAGGGTAAGGTGTATATTTTATGGGGTGTGATTGGTAATGAGATGGTGTAATTAGCGGGGCAGGGGATGGATTTCATGGTGTATGATTGGTGATGAGAGGGTGTAATTCACCAGCCTTCCACCAGTCTGCTATAATAAAAGATGGGGTTACCACCTTTAAGCTTACAAAAACATCTATGATTTATTTTATAACTTTGAGTGGGCTGTGTGCTTCTGGGACACTGGATGTTAGTAGTATATTCTCTCTCACAGACCTGTGTTTCTTATTTTAGACACATCAAAGATGAATTCTGTAATCCTGTGTAAATAGCACTTTAATCGCATGCTATTTATTTTATTTATTTGTTGAAATCTTGGAGAAAATACCTTGGAGCTAAAGCTCATTTACAAAGGTTCCGCATCAGTGTTTAGACAAGACATACAAAGCGTATACAGTAATTGGAACATAAAGCAGTCACTATATACAATACGCTGAACATGAAGTACATAGATTGAGGGAGAACTACCTAATACAGAACGACAGCTTCAGGAATTAAGGCATCTAACCTAGAGGCAGGAGGGTCGGGGGAGGACAGGAGGGTGGCGGAAGTAGATAAGCAGCAAATTAGATAAGCAGCAAATTCGATAGGAATGCAAGGAAGGGGTCAGTAAGGAGAGCAGTTAATACAGGAGAGGATGGGAAAAGAGAGGGGTGTCTAGGAGCAGCTCAGGCGAGCCTTGTCAATGCAAACAGGAGGAGAAAGCGTGGGACAGAAGGGGGGAAGAGGAAAATTGTGCAGGGGGGAGGCTAAGAGACAGGGAAATTGACTAGGATGGGAGAGTGGCGTCCCAAGGAGTAAAAGGGGACAAGTGCAGGGAGTAGTTAAGTAAGTGCAGGTGAGAGTACCAGGGTTAGTAAAGTGGGCAGGAGAGAATTAGGGGGTGCAACTGCACTTATTGTTGGAGGTCGTCAGGTGAGCCCTTGGGTTAGTCTTGAATTGGCCAAGCTTAGTACAGGACTGTAAGTCAGGGTTTAGGGAATTCAGCCATGTAGGGACTCTATATCCAAAGGACCGCTGGCCTTGGGAGGTCCGTTTGAAGGGCACTTATTGTGACAACGTACTGGCACTACGGGTGTTCCTAATGTTGTCATTAAGGTGGAGGAGGTCGAGTAATCCAGGGGTGGTGAGGCCCAGAGTTGTCTTCTTGACGGTTAGGCAGATTTGGTACTTGATCCTATTTTCTGAGTTGAGCCATCCAGTTCGAGTAGAGTTCACAAGAGTGTGTTAGGTGGTGGGTTCCTAGCATGAGTCTACAGGCTTTATTGAGAGCTGTTTTAACTCTTTGTAAAGCTGCATCAGCAGCTGTCCCATGTACAACTAGCCCGTAGTCAATAATCGACTGGACTGAGCTGGATACAGCTAGACTAAGGGATTCTTCAGTAAGGCAGAGCTTGTGTTTATGCAGCAGGCCAATCTTAGAATTGACTGCCTTTGCCACCTGATCAATGTGATTCGTGAAAGACAGCGAACAGTCAAGGGTAACCCCAAAATATTTGAAGGAGTGTGCCATTTCTAGTACATCACCTAGGTGGTTAATAATTTTCAGATGATGAAATTTGTGTCTGTTATGTGGTGAGGCGAAGAGCATGGTCTTTGTCTTCTTGTAATTTAGAAGAAGCTTGTGACTTTAGAACCATGACTCCACTGCTGTGAAACTAGACTGCAATTGTGATTCAAGGGTGGTGGCGTCATCCTGACTAGAGAACAACACAGCAGCATCATCTGCATACAAGAGGGATGTGGCTTGGGCAGGTTGATGGGAGGTTATTTAAAAACAGGCTAAATAGTAGGGGGCCCAGGACTGACCCTTGAGGTACACCAGTTGTAACATTACAAGGATCAGAATAGGCATCTATGATCTTTACTTGCTGGGTACGATTCCTGAGGTAACTATGGAACCACTCCATGGATTCAGGTGAGAGGCCAATGGATGACAGTTGGTGTAGGAGTAGTTTGTGATTGGCCATATCAAAGGCCTTTGTTAGGTCTATATAGGTAGCCCTTACCATATGCCCTTGGTCAAAGGAGTCTTGGATGAAGGTGATATACTCAATCAAGGCAGTGGTAATGCTGTGCTGTTTCCGGAATCCATGTTGTTCTTGGCATTGTTGCTGGTATTTGTCTAGGTAGTCTACTAACTGGTCACTAACTATTTGTTTGAGTGCCTTGGGGAGAGAGAGTGGAGACTATAAATAGGTCGGAAGTTGGAGCAGTTGGTCTGAGCTCTGCCTTTGAAGATTGGGGTGACCGTGGCCTTCTTCTACATACAATAGTTGGGAATTTGGATGTTCTAAGGGACAGATTCAGAAAGTGGGTTAGGTGCTAGTTAATCTCATCCAGGGTGAGAGCAAATAATTTAAGGTCCAGCGAGTCACCACTGGACCTGGATTTTCCAGTAACCTTAGTGAGGTGTTTTTTGGCCTCAGATATAGACACTATTTTGAGTTAGAAGGGGGAGGTGCATGTGTTCAAGAATTGCCCAAGCCCACAGGGTTATGGTCACTGTGGAGGTCTAGGAAGTCAGGTGAACAATCCTGCTGAGGTCTGTGAAAGCCTTATTGTGAAGGTATTGGCAGTCACTTTAGTGTCCTGTGTCAGCTCTCCGTTAACCTGGAGCAGTTGGGGTGCTACTTCCCAGTAACGGTTTTTATATTTTCCCAGAAATTCTTGGAATCACCCCAGGATCTGTTTAGTTCCTCCTTAAAATGTTGGCATTTAGCAATACGAATGGCGTGTGTACACTTGTTTTGTGCTGCTTTGTAGCATTGTAAGTCAGATTGGGATCTAGAGTGTTGGGCCTTATACCAGAGGTTGTCCCTTTCCTTCATTTGCTTGAGAAGGAAGGGGGTGATCCAAAACTTTCTGGACCCCTTCACTTTCCGCTTCTTGTGGGGGGCATAAATGTTGCAAGATGCATTGAAAGTGTTCACAGAGTGTTCAAGTGCCTGACCAACATTGTCCATATTATAGGTGGTAGACCAGATTTGATGGAGAAGGTGGGTTTTTAGTGGACCAAGTTGTCCTGTCATCAACATTCTGGAGGTGATAGTCTTAGGAGGGGGTTTGGGGGGTTTATGGGACCAAGTGCATATGATTGGGGAATAGCCACTTATACTGTCGGGGAGTACTGTTGATCTGATTATCCTTTCAGGGTGGTTAGTTAATACCCAGTCTAGGAGTGAGCTGGTTCTGGTACGGTAGTTCATACGGGTGGGGGATACCACTAATTGGGTCAGGCTGATAGAGGATACATCTTTATATTGAGCCAGTATAAATTTGAAGGTCTGTAACACTGTTCAGACACGCTCCCCTGACAAAGACCCTAATGGTCGAAACACTGGGACTGCCTGTTGGCATTTCCTTGTGGACTCTGGAATAAATGTGTATTTCACATTGATAATTTGGACTCCTTGATTTATCAATCGAGTGCACTGTTTTTCGTTGCCATTTTATGGGGTATGATTGGTAACAAGATGGTGTAATTCATGGGGTAAGGGATACTTTTTATGGGGGCATGATTTGGTAATGAGGGTGTAATTCACAGGGTAAGGGGTACATTTTAGGGAGTATGATTGTTAATGAGAGGGTGTAATTCACATTGTAGGGGATGCTTTTTATGGGCATGATTGGTAATGAGGGTGTAATTCACAGGGTAAGGGGTACATTTTAGGGAGTGTGATTGGTAATGGGATGGTGTTCACAAGGCAAGGGATGCATTTTATGGGGTGGTATGACTGGTAATAAGAGGGTGTAGTTCATGGGATATGGGATGCATTTTATGGGGTATGGTTGGTAATGAAATGCAAGTCCTGAAATATAATATTTAAAGGAAGCTTGGTTGGGTCTGGGGAACTGGAACGTGGGGAAAAGTGTGTGTGGGGGGAGGAGGGAGTGTAATACTAACATAGGAGGCCATGATTGCTGCTTCCTTTCTGACCTTGTGTGCATTAAAGGGGCACTTTGAATGCTCATGGACAAAAATTGGGGGGCTGCTGCCACCACTCGCCCACAGGTTCCGGCACTTATGAGGAGGTTGTATAACTGATCGGGTATAACTGGTGATGATGTGAAGAGGTGTTTTTATTGGTGCTAAGATGTTGTACTGACCATTTTCTGTGATTTGAACTCTCCAGGTACAGAATGGGTAGATCCTGAAGATCCAACAGTTATCGCTGAGAATGAACTGCTGGGAGCTGCTGCAGCAATTGAGGCTGCAGCCAAGAAACTTGAACAGCTGAAACCCAGAGCCAAACCCAAGGTGAGGTCCAGTCCAAACCCTACCATTCTGTGCCATGTTGTACTAGGCCTCACTGATTCATTTCATTCTAAAGAAGGAAGGTGCACTGGGTCATAGAGGAAATCATTCAAAATCAGATTCTGGTTTTGTGGCATAGAAATAGAAATTCTGCAGGCCAAAAAAAAACTTGGAACTAATCGAGTTTACTGTTTCTACCTAACCCCAATACTGCCTACCACTGTCTGTCTTAGACTGAGTCCCCAGAACAGCTCTGTCATCCTTGTATTGTCCTCCCTCTCCCCACAGTCACCATGCCACTGTGCCTGTCCCATCCCACCTTAGTAGTATGTCACAGAGGGTTGTATCAAGGATTTTTTCTTTGACTGCTTCTCCCTGCCATGTGGGGTCCCGCAGGGTTCAATGTTGTTCGCAGTGTATATGCTCCCATTAGGAGACATTGTAAGACGGTACGGGCTGAGTTTTCACTGTTATGCAGCTCATACTCTGCTGTATCTGTCTTTTGTGCCCGACCAGTATAGTGCGCTCTCAGTCTTTTCCAACTGTCTTATCGAAATCCAAGACTGGATGAATTCCAGTTGGTTAAGACTAAACTCTGACAAGATGGAGGTGTTAGTTGTGGAACCGAGTCGCCAAATAGAGGGGTTGATCGCTGGGCAGCCTTCCAGGCTTTGGCTTGAGGGCTCTCAGCTCTTGACCTCTGAACGGGTGCGAAATCTGAGGGTGATATTTGATGACAGGCTAACACTTCATTTACAGGTGTCAGCTATGGTCAAGGTTTCTTTTTACCATCTGAGGAATATTGCCAGATTAAGCACTTTGTTCCGTCCGGCGATCTTCCAACTCTGGTCAACACTTTTGTGACCTCGTGCCTTGACTACTGTAACTCCTTGTACCTAGGGCTTCCAGGGGTTGATATCCACTGCTTGCAGCTAGTGCAGAATGCTGCGGCCAGGTTATTGTCTGGATTAACCCGATACAGCCATATTTCACCTGTGCTGCGCGCGCTGCACTGGCTGCCAGTTCAGTGGTGGGGATCACCTTTAAAGTTGGTCTACTGACTTTCAGAGCCCTACACGGTCTTGGTCTGAGTTACATACGAGAGCTTCTGAGTCCCTACTGCCCCCTCAGACCATTTCGCTCAACCGACGAGGGGTTGCTAGAGATTCCCAGGGTGTATTTGAAGACCTCGGGAGCCCGGGCTTTTGTTTTTGCTGCTCCCTCCCTGTGGAATTCTCTACCTTGTTGGGTACGAGAGTGCCAGACAGTGGACAGCTTTAAAACTGCTCTAAAAACGTATTTATATTCATGTGCCTTTCTGATTTTTAATTATGGATATCTGCTAGAATTTTTTATGGATATTTTATTAGCTTTAATTTTATCTGTGATTTGATTGTTTTAGAGACTGAGTGCATTGTACAGCGCTTTGATATCTGTTGAATTGTTGTTTTTTTTTTCACACACCCAAGGTGTGTGATGACCCACACCTCAGGCGTGATAAACCTCGAGAGCGAAGCTCAAGAGGTTTATGAGGTCATCACACACCGAGGGTGTGCAAATAATAAATAAATAAATAAATAAATAAAATAATCCCTAGACACACTTGCCTATCCTTTATTTTTTAGAATTACTGGTGCAGGGAGTGAATGCCAACTTTGGTTAAATTAAAGCATTTCTGTCAGACACACACACACACACGCTCCCTGTCCAGTAAGGACATTTTTCTTTCATTTTTTTTTTTTTTTTTTTGTTTTTCTTCATTAAAAAAAAAAAATGGTGAAGGGCAGAAAACACTAATGTGACAGAGTCAGACGGGGGATCGCGCTATGTCAGACTGAAGCGCAACAACAGTAGGATCAACCAGATAGATTTTTTTGTTGTAATGGCAGGCTCTACCAGATAAATAGTGGAAATAATGAAATATAACTTACACAGGAGGATGGTGCCAGGCAATGTATTAGTCGGGCGGGGGATTAGTGCGGTTCCTCGGAAATGGAGCCACCATTTTTTGTAAAATGCTTAGACCTTCCACATATAGATTAAGAGCCAATCAGCTATGAATGATTGACTCTTCCAGTAAAAAACATTTTCAGAACGCCGTAACAACAGTTTTCGGGTTGTTACGGCATTTGCCAGAGGCTTGTGAGCCATTTGATAAAGGGGGTCACCAGTAATTATTACATAATATCCACATCCGCATCACCCCAGTTACTTTGAAATCTATTAAACAGACTTCATAAATAGCTCAAAATGTAAAACCTTTTGGTCTGTCTCCATAGGGGGCCTCCGGTCATCGACCTTTAGGGTGCGCCTGGCAGCCATCTTTGCTTACCGGGCGCGAGCCGGTCAGCTGACGTTGGCGCAGGAGACAGTGGTTGGGTGCTTTTTCAAAGGCCTCGATCACATATCCCCTCCGATGCGTGAACCTCCACCTCCTTGGGATCTACTGCTGGTACTGGCAAAGCTCATGGGCAAGCCATTCGAACTGATGCAAAAGTGTAAGTTGTCACACTTGTCATGGTTGAAGGCCCTCCTGGTGGCTGTCACATCTGCCAGAAGGACAGGGGAGCTCCAGGCACTTTCGGTGGACTCCCCTTACCTGGTCTTCCACAGGGACAAGGTTGTCCTATGCCTCCACCCGAAATTCCTTCTGAAGGTGGTGTCAAAGTTTCACCTTAACCAAGTGTTAACCCTGTCAGTGTACTACCCTAATTACACCTCAGAGGTCGAGTACAGGCTCCATACTTTGGACCTGAGAAGTGCTCTCTCCTATTATACGGAGAGGACGGCAGAAGTTCGGGGAGAGGTTCGCCAGCAGTTTGTCACCTGTGCTGAAGCCACTTCTGGCAGACCTGCAGCGAAGCAGACTATTGCAAGATGGATTACATCATGCATAGGTCAGTGCTATGAGTTGGCAGGCAAGGAGCCTCCCAGAGGGATAAGAGCTCTTTCTACCCGCCATACTGCTGCATCGGTGGCTGCTTCCAGAGACATCTCTATCCAGGTGATCTGCCGGGCTGCTACCTTTAAGTCAGCAAACATCTTCATCACCCACTACCACATCGACCTTGAGTCACACCGGGATGCTGGTTTTGGGGCCTCAGTTCTCCAATCTCTGTTCCCTAAGTAGTGGGTGTGCGCCTTGCCTCCCTCCTCCCGGAGAACTGCTAGGAGTCTGCCAAAGAGTGTGGATGAACAACATATCCATGCTCCTAGAAGAACAGGTTACTCAACTATAACAATAGTTCTAGGAGTGGTATATGTTGTTCATCCGCATGGACCCACCCGACCTTCCCGGCTGCGGACGCACAACACCTTGCTTCCAGCAGGCTCAGATCTGGCATCATGGGGTGGATCCGAGTTATATACCACCCAGGTGGGTGGGAGGAGCCATCTTGAAGACTTCCGGTGAGATTTAAAGCGGAAGGGGACATGCCAAAGAGTGTGGATGAACAACATATACCACTCCTAGAACTACTGTTACAGGTGAGTAACCTGTTCTTTTCTCTTATCCAGTCCTTTTCATGCTTGAATATCATCGGAACTGACCCTTCAGATGTACCCCCGTCCCTCTCCCTTATATTACCCTGTGGTTGACCCTCACCTCAGCAGGCCTCTTACTCAACTCGAGAGGAAATCCGCCAGGAGGAGGGGGCAGCAGAGTGTGTCGAGACACAGGGTCCCACAGACAAATCCAGACTGACTCATCAAAGTAGTCCCCAGGTTCAGCCAGCATGTTATTCAGAGAGCAGTTTGAGGGCTCTAAAGTTGCACACATCATTTCATCCCTGCCACCAATGGGTAGTTGTGCAGTAAAAACACCAAGGCATCCAACCGAGGCTGTATTTGTTACTATGGACTGGACTGTACCAGCCCACCACCTGTCAAGAATCCAAGACTTAGGGCAGAAACCTTGGTCTCCGCACAGCAGTCCAGTGTGATCGCTGTCTGGCCATTATCCTGCTCTCGAACCTTTAAAAAAAAATCATTCAGCCAGTGGGGTTATTTTTCATTTTATGGAAAAAGGTTTGAAAAATTTGTTAGTAATTTTTTTCTAAGAACAGCATTTTGAGCAATAAAATCTTATCCTACATACACAAAATGGATGAGATTTTAAAAACTGTCATAGTTCAAGCAGGGTTGTAAGAAAACTCATAGTTTTAGAAAAATTTTCATGTGACGAATACGTAGTGAATGTTTTGTTGATAAGATATCCGCCAGTAAGAATTGCATTGTTGATGAGAGATGGAACAATTATATAAGAGCACAGTAGAGGGCCCAGCATTTCCTGGGGTGCTGTAGTACTGCATGGTGCTCAGCAGATGTCAGCAGGGAGTTCATAAAGACACAGCAGGATAATGTTATGTCAACAGAAGGAACACAGACTATATTTTTTTTCTAATAAATAATTCTTGTTCCCCACTCAGCAAGCGGACGAGAGCTTGAACTTCGAGGAGCAGATCCTAGAGGCAGCCAAGTCAATTGCTGCAGCGACCAGCGCCCTGGTGAAGGCTGCCTCAGCCGCACAGAGAGAACTGGTAGCACAAGGCAAGGTAAGGACGGCAAAAGCCAATGAACCCCCTCAGCTTCTGGAAAAATATGCTAAGAGTGCCAATGGCTGATAAGGGTGTGGGAGTGGAATGAAGCTGATGTTGCTTGTTGGTAAAAGGCTGGCCTACAAACCTCCGGAGAGCAGATAAAACCCCATAAATCATCTGCTCTGTCAGTCTTTGTGGGGGGACCGGACACAGGTTTAACTAAATAAAAGCTAGCACAGCAGAACACAAGAGTGAATTACTCAGTTGAGAAGGTTAGAGAAATAGGTCCCATAGATTCAAGGGGAACACTGGGGGAAGGGGGTACTTGTCAGTGCTACGTAAAATGTGCAGGTTAATATTTGGTACAAAATCCATCTGGGAATACTGTAGTGTCCGAAGATGTATTTTGTGACAGATGCAAAACTGTCATGTTAAGCATGTGCCCAATATGTACATTTGGTATTTCAGTACCACCTGTATTGCTGGAGACGTGCTCACACTCTCCCTTGGTCAGAACCACAGCATGGGAAGTTAGTGCCAAATGATTTTTCTGATAACAAAATTATGACCCGAAATCATACCTCTCAACTTCCAACCCCACAAATCAGGGACAAGAAAACAAAGTCGGGGACATGGCTAAAAACAGAATATATCAGTTCAAAAAGCAGTGTACTCACTGCTGCTTGGTGTAAATAGTACTGTATTTCCTTAATGAGAGGTAAACCCTAATGGCAGGCATAATTATATGATTTAGATCCCCATTGTTTTGGCAGAAATATCAAATTTAGGAAGGACAGAGGAAATTTCTGCAACACAGTCAGGGAGATCCCTGAAAATGAAGGACATAGAAGAGGCACAGAAAAGCTGTGGGTTGCATCGGAAAATGTAAGACATGCATTACGGGGCTGCATTGCCTGCCTAAATATAAGCCTGATTTAAAAATTACATTCATGTTACAAATTCATTTTGTTCCATACACAGGTGTTATCTATGACTGAACCCCAAACTGGGGTAGGCACAGGGGAGTGGTGGTTAAATCATACTCTCTAAAAATTAGAAAACTGTTCAGATTCAGAAGTACGCTCCCGCTGGTCCTGAAGGACAGAATTGATCCCTTCACCTGAGGAGAAATGGAGGCAGCACTGAGAGCGCTGCAGAGAGGGACGTAAAATGCCTGGCCCAGACAAGCTCCCCATAGACTTCTGTAAGACTTTCCTTCCCCTATTAAAAGAACCTCTATCAGACATGCTCTCAGAAGATGCTGAGTCAGGTCACTAGCTTTATAGGCCACAAAAGGGGAAGGTCTCATCTGCAGCTAGTTTAAAGAAAGGGGATATAATGTGTTCTTACACCAGGGACTCCTGGAGTGGGAAAGGAAGGGACTGGGACTGACACAAGTGGGAATGCTCTGCTGGGGGGGGGGGAGGTGGGGTGCCCTCATATCTTTCTTCCAATTTAAGCTGGAATTTGCATTGGGCCCAGGAGATTTTTTCATTCATCTCAGATGCAGGAACTTCCTCGAAAAAGCAGGAGGTGCCCCAGCCCTATCCCCACTAGAAAATGTAGCACTTAACCCCCAGGCAGGTTCCAAACCAGTTTCAGCCAATTATAGACTGCTACTGGGTAGATTTCCTGACCCTGTGGCCCATGTTAAGTGGAAACAGGAAGCAGGCCTGGCAGAAGAAATCACCAGAGATGCATGGCAGAGAGCAGTGAATCATGCAGCCTGTGGAGGAAGAAATAGCAAGCTTTGACATAGTTAATATAGGATAAGGTATGGGGTGCAGTGTGTTATGAGAATTTAACACATGCCCGAGTTGTTGGATGACACATAAACCCCAAGGGCGAAGCCCGAGGGGTTTATGATAGCCATCCAACAACGAGGGTGTGTGTTAAACTTGAGTTAACACACTGCACCCCATATTTTGTTGTATATGATTGATGGGTTCCGTTTTTTCATCATTTTGAAAAATGAAGAAATGGAGTCTTACCTTGTATCGATGAAATTATTTATTTGGTAATTGAAACAGTGAATGGTAAGCTGAACTGATAAATGCAACTAACTAAACTACTGAAACAAGAAAGATTAATGAAAAAAATCAAGATCTTCGTAGTGTTTTTTCATGTTGCTACATGCGTTGCCAAGTGGCATAGTCGTTTGACCTGCAGAGGGGAGGGTTGAAAGGGTGATTAGTTAGGGACCGTGGTAAAAGTCTTTACAGTGGCAAACTACAAGGTAGAAGAAATTTTCTTTTTTTTTTCACAAGATTTACTGTGGTGCGAACGCGACTGAGGAGGTGAGTATTTATGGATCACTGACTTTGGGGCAAATGGTCTTTGACAGGCGCGAGCTGAGTTGCATCTCGAGCTCTTTTCTATGTGGAAAAAAGCCACGTGAATGCTGTAATACCTACTCAGGTATTACGGTATTTAATACACGCTTTTTCCCATTAGAAAAACGGAACCCAGTAATTATATAATTTTAAATGTATGACTTATCACACACCTGGTAGCCACCATAAAATAAAACAAGAATTTGACCCCAGGTGTCCTAAATGTGGCGGAGCGGAGGGTACTTCCCTTCACTCAGCTGCCCCAAGGTGAGGAACTTTTGGTGGGACTTGCACCATATAATAAGAGGATGTCCTGGGGAGAGTTGCCCTTCTACCCTCTAGGCTAAAGAACTATTATAGGGGGCAGACTTATCCCTACAATTCTGTAAAAAGAACAGCTGTGGGGCTTGGCACTATTAAGTGCCAAGAAAAATACATAGCCCAAAATTGGATGGCAGCAGCCGCCCTCTCTGTTGCTCAATGGTCAAACAATATGTTGGACTGTCTCTAGTTGGAGAGAGCCCAATACAGAGCAAATAACACAATGTATTGTAACATGTTTGGAGTGATCAGTTCTCTCAGGCCTTTCTATATATAATTAACTGTATCCTGACCAAAATACCCAGTGTAATAATATAAGAACGTGATCCTAAGTTATACCTTCTGTTCAGTGTCATGAACTGAAATGAACTTGTCTTTCTTGTACCTCTAAAGCTTTTAACATTTTTGAATAAAAAATATTTTGGAGGATGCACCTTGAACTAGATCCCTGATTATCTGAATTGAATTTCAGGCAGTAAGACAGAAAGTGGTATTCTAGAGGCATGGATACAGTTTATGGGGAAATTGTTTAACCAGTAAAGGCACACTAAGCCAAAGCTTGTTTCCAGGTGCAATCTGGCAGCACAAGGAAGTTAAGTGACTTGCTCAGGGTCACACAGTATGCAAGTGGGGCTGTGGGATTCAAACCCAGGTCTCCAGCTCAGTGCCCTTAACCACTGCGCTATACTGCCTCCAGTTCACCATCTACACTTTTGCAGTTCCACTGGTACAGGCTTTCCATCAAATGGCTTTAAGCTAAGCTCCTCCCATCACCTGAATGGTATACCCCCCTGACTCCACTCCATTGCATCAGATCTTTCTCTCCACTGGAAGAATGGGTCACCTCCTTCTCAGCTCCTGCTTTGGATATTGTTCCATTGGTGACTAGTTGTTTCTGAAGTTTATTTTGAAGTCTTTCTCAACTTAAATGTTTGGGCTTCAACTCTTTCATATAGGGTCATGGAGCCACAGAAACCGTGGTTTGAGTTCTCCACAGGTGCGTCAAAAGATGTCTGTCACTGATCCGCACGACATGTGCCTTTACTGCCTGGGTCTATAGCACGACATGGCCGGGTGCAGTTTGCGTCACTGCTTCCAGAATCCCTTGAGGATTGGAAGTGCCTGCTTAACCTTGGTTGGCCTTTGGAACAGGATCTGGAGACCTGGCCCAGAGACCACAAGCAGGCCTCAGTGGCTGCCGGGTCAGCTGCTCAGCTTGCAACTATCAGTGAGGAAGCGCCAGCCGCTGCAGTGGGTACCATATTGGTCTTGGCACTTCTCCCGGCTGGGTCCAGTGTCAGAGGGTCTTTCATGGAAGGCTTCTGCAAAATGTGTATGGCCTTCCAGACCCAGGGGACAGCCCTGGCCACCACATCAGGAAACACAAGCGCTACTGGTGCCAGTCATGGGACCGGGAGACACTGAGGTCCTCCTGATCCCTCAACTCCCACGACCGCTCAACTTTTGTTGAGACTTCCTCAGTTGAGGGTAGGGTCAAGAGCTCCTTGGTACCACCATCGGGTTTGAAGATCTTCACCAGGCCGTGGACATTTTCCTCTGGCCTGTTGACTGGTTGTTGGACGAGATCAACAATTCAGTCCCAGAGACACCAGTTTTCCCAGACCTCTCTTGGGAGGATGTGGCTCAATTAGTGCCCTGACTGAATCACCTTGGGAGTAGCCTCCTCCTCCAGTTGAACCTCTGAAGCCTCTTCTGCTTAATGTAGCAAGGAATGTGGTCTACCATGACTCACAAGAGGGCTGTCATTGATGTGAAGAGTCAGGGCAACAGTCCAGGTTGAGGTCTCAATAGAGACAGAAACATAGAAACAGAGAATTTGATGGCAGATAAGGACCACTTGGCCCTCCTAGTCTGCCCATTTCCCTACCTAACAAATAAGCTGCAGATCACAGTTAACCAACAGCCTGCTTCCTCCTACCCCCACTAGAATTGCCTTATGTCTGTCCCATACATTCTTGAATTCCCCCACTGTTTTTGACTCCACAACCTCCTCAGGAAGGCTGTTCCATGCATCTACAACCCTCTCCATGAAGAAATACTTCCTCACATTACCTCTGAGCCATCCCCACCTCTGTCTTCAAATTGTGCCCCCTTGTTCTTGCACATCTCTTTTTCTGAAAGATGCTACCCTCTTGGACTCTGTTGATTCCCTTGAAGTCTCCCCTCTCCCTCCTTTCCTCGAGGCTATACATATTAATCTTCTTTAGTATTTCTTCATAGGTCTTCTGGTGCAGACCCTGCACCATTTTGGTTGCCCTCTTCTGGACAGCCTCCACCCTGCCTGTGTCTTTCCGGAGATGGGATCTCCAGAACTGCACGCAGTACTCCAGATATGGTCTCACCAACTGTCTGTACAGAGGGATAACAACTTCCTGTTTTCTACTGGTGATGCCTGTCTCTATGCATCCCAGTATCCCCTCAGCCCTCCTCACTGCCTTCTCACATTGCTTGCCCACCTTTAGGTCATCTGATATAACTCCCCCCAGGTCCCTTTCCATTTTTGTTGTCGGTATCTCATCCCCCATTATGTACTCTTCCCCTGGGTTTTTGTTTCCCATGTGCATTACTTTGCACTTCTTTGCATTGAAGCTAAGCTGCCGTATATTTGACCATTCCTCTAACCTTGCCAAGTCCCTTCTCATCCTTTCCACCCCACCTTGTGTATCAACCCTGTTACAGATCTTTGTCGTCTGCAAAGAGACATGTCTTACAGGGGGTTTCTGCACCTAAAGCGTAAAATCTCTAGCTCCCGGGCAGTTGCACCTTCACAAGCCACCATCCAAAACCATCTGCCCGGATTCCTCTTTAGCAAAGCACCGCTAAAGCCGCCAACGAATCGGATTGTGAGCGCTTTCCGGCCCTTGCTCCCAATAGGCTCCTGCAGTTACTTCGGCAATCCTTCCAATTCCTGCAAAATCAGATGGTCTGCTTGTATTCTGCTAAAATAGCTGTAACCACCTCTTTCCCTGACTGATGGGATCCTCTTCTGTATGGCTTGGAGTGCAAATCTCGGGAGTATGTGTGATTATGCTCCTTTTTTGAACCTTTGTCTGAGATTGGCCTTAGGCATATTCATTACCTTCCCTGCCTTGTGACCTTCCCGGGGCCCGGAGGTCCGTTGGACATGGACAGCCAGCGCTAGCACCTAGATTTGGAAAATATGTGCGGTAGGCACTGTCCCAACCATTGCCTCAGTACATTGCTCACACCTTCTATTAGCAAGTTGCGGTATAGCCGCCTCCCAGTCCTAATGTAAGCGCTCCCTGGGGCTGCCGTTGATAGTGCCTGGCAGGCTGTTTGCTCCCTTTCAGACCTAATCATACCTGTTTTATTCCTTTTGTGAACTGTGTCAAGAGAAAAGCTGTTCTAGGAGCGTGGATATGTTGTTCATCCACACTTCTTGGCATGTCCCTTTCCCCTTTAAATCTTGCTGGAAAGTCTTCAAGCTGGCTCCTTCCACCCACCCGGGTGGTAAATACCTTGGCTGTGCCCCATGACGCCAGATCTTCCTTTCTGCTGGAAGATACAGGTTCCCTCGTGCTCTTGCAGCAATTTGTAGGCCCTGGATTCAAAGCGTCGTTTTTTAACGAAACTTACTTTAAAACTCGTTCGAGTTAGCAATTCCGATTGTAGCGCAGCGGACATGGAGGAAGAATCTTCCCCCGAATTTCGCTGGTGTACCTGCGGCCAGAAGATGTTGCGCATCGATCCCCACCTAACGTGCATGTATTGCTTAGGTGTCGGACATGACACCTCATCTTGCACTTTTTGCCTGGCCTTCCATCCCAACATCCTGAACGACCGCAAGGTGCGCCTAAAACTGGGGAGACCAGAGAAAAGGAACCTGCTGGTGAAATCGAAGGAGGTAAGGTGGGTGGTTTCTGCGGCCGTGGAATTCGCCGAGCAGCTGGAGCAAATGAAGGCATTCGAGGAGGAAGCAGCTCAAGCTTCGGCCAGTCGAAGCTTTTTTTTTTTCCGCTGAACCTTGGCTCCACCTTTACGGGATCCTTTAAGGAGTTGGGCCAGTCTCTTCCCACCAGGAGTGAGGCGCCCTCGGGCTCGGACTCCTCCTGCCCTCGGAAGAGGGATAAGGACCCTAAGTCTTCGACCAAGAAAAGACGTTCTTGGGACTGAGAAAGGTCCGAGTCCCAGGAACACGTGGTCTCGACCTCAGTCAAGATGGCATCCTCAGCCGCCGGCTTCATGGATCTTCCGTCTGGCCAAGGGACTGAGGAAGTGGCCGACGAGGTGAAGATTTCTCTCGATCCAATCGACCCTCTGTCGCCGACACTGGTCGACGATTCTTTGGAAAGGACTCTGGTCCTTGTCTTCCCGGATGAGGAGACCCAGCCTGCTGGAGTCCCCATCCAGGACCCAGTTCTGGACCCTCGGTTTTCACAGACCCCGGTGTCTCCCGATCGAACGGGTCGGCATCCCCAGTCTCGATCGAGGTCCAGAACCCCCTCAGCCGAACGGCTGAGAGAGAGTCATAAGCACTCTAAAAAGAAGCACCGCTACAGATCTTCATCCTCCTTGGATGAGGAGAGGCTTCGGCGAAAACTTCGTCAACACTATAAAGACTTAATGTGGCAACAGCTGGTTTTGTCCAGGCAGAAGCCGGCCCCGCCGTCTACCCTAGCCATCACTTGGCTCCCACCTCCTAGGCCGACGCCGGCCCCTCCGGAACTGAAGTCTTCGGTTCCTCCGCCCATGGGGCTGGCCCATATCCTGGTCTGGCCTCCCTCTGTCTCTCCACTGATTCTGGTGGAACCACCTCCTAAGAAGCCTCAGGGAAGGGCTCCTTCGAAAGAGGACCGAACAGACACCGGGCTTCTCTGACGTCTGTCGATAACGGTCGTCCCCAATCGCCCTTGGCGTATTGAGGGAGACCTAGGCGGGAGGCCATTGTATCCCAACTCTTCGGACTCTGACATCACCGGATTGCACTCCCATCCGGGGGATGATGAGTCGTTCATGGCGGGTTTGGAGGAAGGTCCTTCCTCCTTTCAGGGAATTCTCTGCCTGGTCTCCAAATCCACCGGAATGCCCCTGGAGTCCATCCAGAAGAAGGCGGAGTACCCCCTTATGGATATCCTCAAAAGGGGGGATACCCCGACGGAGGCCTTTCCAGTGGCCAAAGCCATTGTTGGCCCGGCCCTTGAGCTTTGGCAGCGCCCGGCTTCCTGCCCAGCACCGTCTGCCCACATGGCCCGCAAGTACGCGGTGCTCATGGGGTCCCTGGCGGGGTTCACAGAACATCCTTCAGCCAAAAGCCTGGTGACTGCTTCTGCGTTCAGGCATATTGGTAGTTCAGCTGACACTGACCACCCCCGGACAAGGAGTCCAAAAATATGGACCACTCTGCCTGTAAGGTCAATGCTTCCTCTTCCTTTGGCCTTCGTCATTCCAGCTCGGCTGTTCTAATGGCACACTTCTCTCATGCCCTCCTAGGGTCATTAGACAAAGTCCTCCCTCATCTCCCAGCAGACGTGCAGACCACAGTGAAGCAAGTCCATGATCAGGGCAGTGCTGTTGCAAAACAGCAGCTCCAGATGGCCCTGGACATCGGGGATCCCTGTGCCCGCTCCTTGGCAGCCGCAGTGGCTTGGCTGAGGCTTTCCTCCTTTCTGGTGGATACTCAGCACAAGTTAGCTGATGTGCCCTTCCTAGGCACCGACCTGTATGGTCCAGGAGTGGCCAGTCACATTCAGCGCATAGAGCAGTCCAGTGTCACCTTGGATGCTACTTCTGCGAAAGGTTCTTCGGGCAAGAACCAGCAGAAGCGAAAGAAGAAGCCTTTTCGGCATTCTTTCCTGTGGTCAGGCAACCCTCCTATCAAGGAGGTTAGCAGCAACAGCAGCAGCAGCAGACTCAAGCTTGGTGCCCAAGGCCCAAGCAGGGTCCAGGAGCCTCCTCCTCTAAGCCTGCTCAGTGACGGGTTGGGGGTTGCTACCCCTACACCTGGCAAGCCAGCTCTGGGTCCTCCCGTGGGGGGCCGGCTCTGCCATTTTCTTTCCGTCTGGTCCGATATCACCTCGGACAGGTGGGTTCTCGAAGTGGTCGGTCAGGGATTGCCTCTAGAATTCGAGCCCGCGACCCTCGGGAGGAAAGGATCTCAGCTTGCACCCAGTTGGCTGTCCGAGACAACATAGCTCAGCTCCTCCACAAAGAGGCGGTAGGTCCAGTGCCAGATCCTCCTACAGACCCAGGCTTCGTGTCCAGGTACTTCCTGGTGCCCAAGCGGACGGGGGGTTGGCGCCCCATCCTAGATCTCCATGACCTGGATCAATATCTCAGGTCTCGCACCTTCCGGATGGTAACTCTGAACCAGATCATACCATCCCTGGAGCGAAGCATGTGGTTCTGTTCACTGGATCTGCAGGACGCGTTCTTTCACATCCCAATCCATCAGTCCCATCAGTGGTTCCTCTGCTTCAGGGTCAAGGGGACCATGTATGAGTTCCGAGCTGTGCCGTTCGGCCTGTCATCGGCCCCACAGGTCTTCACCAAGTGCATTGCAGTGGTGGCAGCCCAGCTTCGGCGTCGAGGAGTATGAATTTACCCTTATCTCAATGACTGGCTCTTGGCAGGTTCCTCCCTTCAGGAGGTGGAGAGGTCCAGGGATCTGGCTTTCTGAACCTGCTCCCAAGTCGGCCTCCTGATCAACAAGGTTAAGTCGGAACTCATTCCCTCTCAGGTGATGGGCTTCATCGGGGCAGAGCTAGACTCTTGTCAAGCCAGAGTTTGGCTCGAGGCGGACAGGGTGGAGGTTCTCTCCTCCTTTGCTCAACCATTTCTGGTTGGGCACTTGCGCCCTGCCCGGGACTTTCTGCACCTTGTGGGTTACATGGTGGCATGCACCTCAGTGGTCCATTGGGCCAGGTGGCACATGCGCCCGGTGGGAGGCAGATCTCCTAGCCATTCATGTGGCAGGAGTCTCGAACCAGCTGGCGGATGCTCTCAGCCGCATAAGCCAGACATGCCACAAGTGGTCTCTCCATCCAGAGGAAGCTTACAGTCTGTTCTCCTGTTGGGGCAAACCGTTGGTGGACCTGTTTGCCTCCAGGGAAAACATCAAGCTGAGGCTGCACCATGCCCACCCCCCTCAGCAGGGCTCGCTGCATGGGGATGCCTTCTCGAGGCCTTGGACCACAGGCCTTCTCTACACCTTCCCTCCATTTCCCTTGATCCACAAGGTGTTACTCAAGGTGAGGAGGGACAAGGCAAAGGTGATCCTGGTAGCCCAAGATTGGCCGCGCCAGTTTTGGTATCCAGATCTCCTCAGCCTAAGCTGCAGGCTTTGTACATGCCCAGACCTGATATAATTGAACCAGGGGAAGGTATTCCATCCGGACTTTCAGTCCCTGCACCTCACAGCCTGGTACCTAAGCGGCTAGAGTTCCAGGCTCTGGGTCTTTCCGAGGATGCCTACACCGTGGTGGAGGCATCTCGTAAGGAATCAACCAGGAAATGTTATGCCTTCAAATGGAAAAGGTTTTCCATTTGGTGCCAGGGTAAGAGTCTGGACCCCTTATCCTGCTCCATGGCTAACATTCTAGACTACCTTTGGTCTTTCTCTCCAAAGGGGGTCTACGGTCATCGACCCTTAGGGTGCACCTGGCAGCCATTTCTGCTTACTGGGCGCGGGCCAGTCAGCCGACATTGGTACAGGAGACAGTGGTCAGGTGCTTCTTCAAAGGCCTGGATCACATATCCCCTCCTGCGCGTGAACCTCCACCTCCACGGGATCTGTTGCTGGTTTTGGCAAAGCTCGTGGGCAAGCCATTCGAACCCATGCACAAGTGTGAGCTCTCACACTTGTCATGAAAGACAGCCTTCCTGTTGGCAATCACGTCAGCCAGGAGGACAGGGGAGCTCCAGGCACTTTCCGTGGACTTCCCTTATCTGGTCATTCACAGGGACAAAGTTGTCCTGCGCCCCCATCCGAAATTCCTTCCGAAGGTGGTATCAGAGTTTCACCTTAACCAGGTGTTGACTCTCCCGGTATACTACCCTAACTACACCTTGGACACTGAGTACAGGCTCCGTACTCTGGACCTGAGATGTGCTCTCTCCTATTATAAGGCGAGAACGGCGGAAATTCATGGAGAGGTTCGCCAGCTGTTCGTCACTTACGCTGAAGCCACTTCTGGCAGACCTGCGGCCAAATGGACCATTGCAAGGTGGATTACATCATGCATAGTTCTGTGCTATGAGTTGGCGGGCAAGGAGTCTTCCAGAGGGATAAGAGCTCATTCTACCTGCCATACTGCTGCATCGGTGGCTGCTTCCAGGGACATCCCTATACAGGAAATCTGTCGGGTTGCTACCTGGAAGTCAGAAAACACCTTCATTACCCACTACCACATCTACCTTGAGTCGCACCGGGATGCTGGTTTTGGGGCCTCGGTTCTCCAGTCTTTATTTCCCAAGTAGAGGGTGTGCACCTTGCTTCCCTCCTCCCAGAGAACTGCTTGGAGTCTGCCAAGAAGTGTGGATGAACAACATATCCACACTCCTAGAAGAACAGGTTACTCACCTGTAACAGTAGTTCTAGGAGTGGTATATATTGTTCATCCGCATGCACCCACCCGACCTCCCCAGCTTTAGGCGCACAACCTTGCTTCCAGTGGGCTAAGATCTGGTGTCATGGGGTGGAGCCGAGGTATTTACCTCCTGGGTGGGTGGGAGGAGCCGGCTTGAAGACTTTCCAGCAAGATTTAAAGTGGAAAGGGACATGCCGAGA
The DNA here is from genome assembly GCA_016271365.2 of Neoceratodus forsteri. NCBI lineage: Eukaryota > Metazoa > Chordata > Ceratodontiformes > Ceratodontidae > Neoceratodus > Neoceratodus forsteri. The sequence goes on from CM057449.1 coordinate 334,509,214, forward strand.
AGTGTGGATGAACAACATATACCACTCCAAGAATTACTGTTATAGGTGAGTAACCTGTTCTTATCACTTATTTTGTCTGACTGTTATGATAGCAATACCTAGGTCTCACTTGTGTTTTTTAAGGAAATTCCTGTGATATTATCCATCTCTGAATCTCTGTGGTATAGCCTGTCCCCCACTATTTTATACTGTTCACTGTGTCTCATTGATGATCCCGAACTAACTGTTATGTACATTCTTTGTGTCTTGATTTGCACTTCTACTATGTTTTATTCACATTGTTAATACAGCTGTTGTACTATAATCTGGACTTAACTAGGTCCATCTTGTAAATGAGCTTGCTGAATGATGTTCACCTGGATAAATAAAGATTTTATTGATTGACTGATTGATTGATTGATACGGGTCATACACTAGAGCTCCTAGCCACCCCCCACCATCCACCTCACCTCCTGTCGTATCCCTCGGAACACATTCCGGTTTTGTTCGAGGAGCTCCTTTCTTTGAGCCAGAAGCAGGCAGTTCAGCCTGTTTCCGAAGCTGAATTGAACAAAAGCTTTTACTCCCATTTCTTTCTGGTGCCCAAGCGCATGGGCGATCTTTGCCCTGTCCTGGACCTGCGACACCTCCTCCTCCGGGGAGGGTGGGCTACACGTCCCGCTGCTCTGCCGCCACCTGGGTGACCATGGTTGGAGAGGGGGTTAAAACTGATTTAAAAAAGAAAAAAACAAGCAGGAGGGCACGAAGTCACAGACTCTCTGCTGAGCAGCCATGACAGTGTGGAATCATGCTCTAGCTCTCCACCTTCATCTGGTCGCGGATCACCTGAACCGTCATGCTCAGAGCCACGAGTGGACCTTGGCGATGGCAGTCCTCCACAACATATTCTACCTGTGGGGCACTCCAGACGTCGATCTAGTTGCCTCTCCAGACAATCACAGACTACCACTCTACTGTTCAATCCTGCCCAGCTCACTCGGCCACTCTCTGGATGCCATGTCCCTCTCTTGGCACGGGCGCTTCTTATATGCCTTCCTGCCCGTGTCCCTCATACAGAGAGTACTTCTTAAACTCCAGCAGGAGTGGACCTCCATAATTCTTATCACCCAATTTTGGCCGCAACAGATCTGGTCCCCCCCCCCAGCAACTGTCAGTCACGGATCCCCTTCCCATTCCTCTGCACCCCAATCTCCTCACACAGAACAATGGGACCCTTCTCTACCACACCTTCAGATCCCTTCGTCTCCATGCTTGGCTCCTGAGGACAGCTTTATAGCCTGGCACAATGTCTCTGCCTCTGTGGCCGCAATTCTGCTGACCTCCAGGAAAGCGTCTACCAGAAAGACACATACTACCAAATGGAAACGTTTTACTCTGTGGGCTACTGGCACAGGCATGGACCCCATAGTCCTGCCCGCTGACCACCATTTTGGACTACCTTTCCACCTTCTCCAGTCAGGGTTTAAGTTCCTCTTCCATCAAAGTCCATTTAGCTGCTATTTCCGCATTCCATGAATCTGTCTGGGACCGCCAGGTCGCTCACATGGACCTGGCGAAGATTTTTGTCTGAGGCATTCTTCATCTCTAGCCACCCGTCCGGGATCCAGTTCTGCCCTGTGACATGAACTTTGTTCTCGAAAAACTAACGCTTGCACTGTTCAAACCAGACGCTACTTGTGACCTCTGCTTCCTGTCCTGGAAAGCCCTTTTCCTGGTTACTGTCACCTTGGCCAGACACAAATCAGGACTCTAGGCCCTCATGTGCCATGAAACTTACCTGGTCTTTCATAAAGACAGTCTCTCACTCCATACTAATCTAAAGTTCCTTCCGAAAGTCGTTTCCAAATTCACTGTCAGCCAGTCTGTCCACTTACCTGTCCTCTACCCGGCCTCTACTAACCAGGGAGAAACCCTTCTCCACACTCTGGATGTGCACCGCGTCCTGCATTATTACCTTGCTCAAACGAAGTCTTCCCGTCAGTTGATGCAACTCTTCATGGCTTTCACTCCTGGGAGGCAGGGCCACCCGGTCATTAAGCAGACCTTATCCAACTGTTTGGCCCACTGTATCACTTACTGTTACACTTAATACCACAGGCCACTCCCCGGTGCTGTGCACATGCACTCCACTGCATCTCCTTTACCGATATATGTGATGCCGCCACATGGTCTACCGTCCACACATTTACTAAACACTGCAGTCTAGACAAGACTTCCAGGCATGACTTTCCTCCTTTGGTCGCGCTGTCCTCCAGCGCCTTTCTCCTAACCGCCCTTACTCCTTGACTGCTCGAGATTCATCCCAAGTGTATGACCTGCTGCAAGAGAGTCCCTCTAGGAAGATAGTACAGTTTCGTACTTACCATAACAGTAGATCTTCGAGAGGATCTCTTGCAGCAGGTCACGTTCCCTCCCTTGATCCACCTCCTTGTCTGGGACAGCCATCTTCAGCTTCTACCTTCGTCATCCTAATGGGCGATGCCTCTGGCCTGTTGGTTCCCCTCGATGTCCTGCTGTGCGAGCTGGTCGTCAGCCAGGAATTGAGTCTGATAGGGGCTGCCCACATGTTACATATGTACGGACTGTCGTCATCATACGCGGCCCCCATTCAGCAGTGCTAGTGAAAGCTACCGTCGATGAGAACGTCCTCTGGCAGACACCCAAGTGTTTGACCTGCTGCAGGAGATCCTCTCGAAGATCTACTGTTATGGTAAGTACAAAACTGTACTGTCCCTTACTTCAGTCCCAAACTGTTCAAAACAACCTATCTTTGTGATAACTTATGAACTTTGTACTGCCTCTGGTCTGTCTGTTGATCTTATCCAATATGTGCAGTTGTCACTGATATTCCATGAACCCTGTACAACTACTGCATTATCTGTTGCTCAGATCCAATATGTGTAATAGTTTTGGTGATATCCTATGAACAATTTCTGGTTTGTGTGTTGATGTTATGCATTATGTGAAACTTTTTTTGAAAACTCCCGGATCGTGCCTGAAAATAGGCCTAGTGCACCCTACCCGGTCAACAAAAGTTAAATAAATAAGCGGACTATTGGCAGGTGGATAACATCCTGCATTGATCTCTGATATAGGTTGACGGGGAGGGAGCCTTCCGTAGGAGTCAGAGCTCCTGCCACCAGACATACTGCTGCCTTGGTGGCTGCCTCCTGGGACATTCCCATCGTGGATATCTGTAAGGCTGTCATCTAGAGGACAGCACACACATCCCACTACAGCACTGACCTAGAGTCCTATCGGGATGTTGCTTTTGAGTCCTCAGTTCTCCAATCTCTGTGCGCCAAGTAGGGGTGCATGCCTTAACCCCTCCTCCAGGAGAATTGCTAAGAGTTTGCCAGAGTGTGGACAATGAACTGTATCCACGTCCCTAACTGTTGTTCTAGGAGTGGTATACAGTTCACATCCACACAACCCACCCAACCTCCCGTGTCAAGTGGCACACAGATCCATGCTTCCAGCGTGCATAGATCTAATGTCAAGGGGTGGAGTCAGGGATATACCACTTGGGTGATGGGAGGAGCTTTGCTTAAAGATATCCACTGGAAAGCCTCTTCCAGTGGAATTATCAGAGTGTGGACGTGAACTGTATACCACTCATAGAACAACAGTTACAGGTAAGTAACCTATCTTTTTGCTCCTGGGTGTAGTAGTTGGAATTGGTCATCTGCATGGTTTACAGTAATGGCCTGAAGTACAGTATACTCTGTATAAGTGACTGTTGTGAAGGTTCTGGCGAGGTGAGGAAACTTGGTGCATGCTATTACGTATCAGGCTCTTAAGGGACTTCTGTAGCATGGCAGCTGGAATAAAGCCATCTTATCCCCACAGCAGAAAGTAGCTGTGCCTATTTATAAACGTGTTTTCAAGAACTGAATTGATAAACTTGCCCTCCTTGTTAGAAACTAATTAAAAAGAAGAGATAACTCAAGGTTTGTGTCTGTTTATATTCTGCAAGTAAAGAGGCTGGGGGAAAAGCCAGTTAGCTTATCATGTAAATGAGCAAAGTGAGGGTACCACAGAAACTAGGTCGTTAAGATGTAGGTTCTTATGACACAGGAACTTTGACTGCAAAATGTAGCTAATCCTACTGTTTGATAGGTGGCAGGTCGGTGAAACTGAAAATTGATCAAGGGCTGTCTGGCTCAATTGAAGTGTTCTCACCTTGAGGTCAAGGGGTTTAAAATCACACACAAGAGCTTGGGCCTTCTCGCAGTGGTGACGTTGTACTGACAGCACTAGAGGCGTCTGTGGAGGTGGACTCTAAACCAGTGCTGGCATTTGGATGCTGTACTTTTTTGAGGTGTTGCCTTTGACAAGTTGTAAAACTGATGGCCCTTCTGCCTGTCTATATGGTGTCCTGTTTAACACTCCTGCTGTCAGTAAAGAAGGTTCTGTTGCTCCATGACTGAAGTGGGACTTTCCTGAGCACGCTGTGATTTGTATGTAGCCACTAACCAAAAGGGCCTTGAGATGACAATCTGAATAATGCTATATAAAGCCAAATTCGATCCCTGCTCTAATCTGCTACTTGGGACAGCTGTATTACTGTGGGAGATAGTGTACTAACAGATGAAGTCTCAATAATAGAAGCTTTCAGTTGACGCTTCATTGATGGTTGGCAGTGCTGTGGACTTGGAACTGTATGCTGTGATGTCTGATTTAGCCAGCATCTTCTGGCAGCACAGTGAGTCAGGATCCAGGAATGTCGGCTAACCCTTCTAGTCACAGTAACAGTCGAACACATTATTTTAAAGGCGCAGTACAGTCAAAATCTGCAAAGGCATATGTTGTGCAGTGTTTTGTGTGTCCTTCCCTTTGTTTGCTATTGTTATTAAGAGCTATTAAACTGTTAAGAGGCAGAGACTCTCTAGGCTCCCTTCTGTCCCCTCCTTCCGCACACTTGATGGAACAATGTTAGAAGATTCTGCCTCCTTCAGATACATAGGGGTCTGGCTTGATAAACACCTTGACTTCTCTAGTCACGTAGATGCAATTCAGTAAAGCTGGGTGCCCTCTACCAGAATCGTGAATGCATCCCCTTATCGGCCCGCAGAGAAATTCTGCTGAAAATGATCCTTCCATCATTCGACTATGGTGATTGTGATAGAGGCACAGGTCAGGAAGCGGAGGAAAAGCAGGAGCAGTTTCAGAATTTGAAAATCGTGTTTTTTTTTTTCCCTCCAATAACGGTAAAAAAATTAAAATAATTCAGTGTAACTCTCTGTTCTAGGGACATGGATATGTTGTTCATCCACACTCATTGGCAGGTATCCTTGCCGCTTTAAATCTTGCCGGAAGGTCTTCAAGCTTGCTCCTCCCACCCACCCGGGTGGTATAACTCTCGGCTCCGCCCCATGATGCCAGATCTTCCTTACCGCTTGGAAGCTCAGGTTCCCTCCTTAACGCTCTGCGTTTGTGACTGGTTCCTATTCTCCGTTTAGGTTTATAAATAAATTTTGCAAAAGACTTCAGTCTTCTATCCCTCGCGGCTGCGATGGACAAATCGACTCGGTTTCGGAGATGCCCATGCGGGCAGAAGATGTCTCAGACGGATCCACACTCCACGTGTGTCTACTGCTTAGGCCTTGACACGACCGCGGGCTTGCGACCTGTGCTCATCTTTCTCGGCCTCGTCCTCGAAGACCGTGCTGCCCGATTGCAGCTGGGCCGTCCGAGCGTTTCCCTCCGGTGAAGTTCCAAAGGCCCGGTTGGCGGTATCCCGCGGGCGGCGGCTCGGCGGATCAGCTGGCGCGGATGGTCGCCCTCGAAGAGAGGCGGCGCGGGTCAGATCTTCCTCGGCTGCATTTATCCCGCTCTCTGGGTTCTTCCTACACGGCTTCTTTTAAGGAGTTTTGTCTGTCCCTCTCCACTAAAGGAGAAGGGCCTGTGTCTGCTGGACCTTATTCTCGGTCCAAAAGAGGGACAGGGTAAGTCCCTCCGTCGACGCTCTTGGGGAGGCGGAGAAAGTCCCTCTCCCGGCGCGTCGACCGTCGGCTTGACCACTGGCCTCACGGTGTCCCCGTCAGGTCAGTTGACCGAGACTCCACCGATGAAGTCGAGATTTTTCTCGACCCATTGGACGGGCTGTCGCTCTTAGCAGCCGATTCCCTCTCCCGGTTCCCCGGAGGAGTTGAGGATCCCGTGGCTCGCCTATGCCTCCGTTCGGAGCCTCGGATGGACCATCCGAGCGAAGGGAGTGCGGTTCCGGCCGACACCTCCCCGCACCGACCTCGGAAATTCCGGGACTCGGTCTGGTCCGGACCTCTTCCGGTCCAGCCAATCCCCACCGTCATAGGCGGTCTCGGTCGGCACGCGGTAGCGGCGTCGCCACCTCTGTCCTGCGATCCTCCTCTCCTCGGATGAGGGGAGGCTCTGCCGCAATTGCGCCGACTGCACGAGGACCTTATGTTGCAACAGCTCCCTCCTGGCCGGAATAAGCCGACCCTGGCCGCTTCCCCGCCATTAAGTGGCTGTCACCGGAACGGCCGACACAACCCCTCGACTTATCCGAGGAGCCTATACCCAGGCCGGTTGTTCGGCCAAAACCAGCTGCTCCACCGATTCCGGTGGAACCTCCGCCTCCACAGCCACCAATTGGGGCTCCGACCAAGGATTCTCGGTCAGCTAAGGGTCTACCCCATCGGCTGTCAGTTACCCTCACTCCCGACCGACCTCGGCAGGTGAAGGGTGGCTCAGGCCAGAGGCAGCTCTTGAGGATTCTTCCGAGTCCGAAGATGATTCCTCCTTTTCTCCAAGCGACTGGACTTGGGTCTTCAGGAGGTCAGTCAATGGACGATAGCCCGCCGTCCTTCCTAGGACTGCTTCGCTCATCTCGAGTCTACCGGGATGGAGCTCGAACCCGCTTCCAAACTGGCCAGGTATCCCTCACGGAGATTCTGGACCGAGGATTCTCCGACGGAGGCCTTTCGGTGGCGAGGCCATAGTGGGTCCGGCACTGGAGCTTTGGCAGCGCCCTGCTTCCTGCCCTGCGCCTTCGGCCAGGATGGCCAGGAAGTATGCGGTCCCTACCGGTTCCTTGTCCGGTTTTTCGGAACACCCCTCTGCTGAGGGGTTGGTTACCGACAGCGTTTTCCGGCGCGCCGGCAACGCCAGGGATGTGGACAAACCTCCTGACAAGGAGTCCAAGAAATTGGACTATGTCGGGCGAAAAGTCTACGCTGCGTCCTCTCTCGGGCTTCGTCAGGCCAGTTCGGCCGTCCTCATGGCACATTTTTCTCATGCCCTGTTGGGCTCCCTGGATGAGGTCATCCCTCATCTTCCCGCCCGATCTGCAGACTACGGTTAAGCAGGTGGGGACCAGGGCAGGGTAGTGGCCAAACAGCAGCTCCAGACTGCTTTGGATATAGGGGACTCATGTGCCAGATCGGTGGCGGCCGCAGTGGCTATCGGCTCATGGCTTGGCTGAGGATATCCACCTTTACTCGGATACCCAGCACAAGTTGGCGGATGTTCCCTTTGGGGACTGACCTCTTCGCCCTGGGGTGGAAGGTCACCTGCAGAGGATCGAGAAGTCCAATGCCACCTTGGACTCGGGTCTCTTCCGCTCAGAAGGACAAAGGCGCCAGACCACAGCCTAAGCCCTTTGGTCCTTCTGTGGCCTCGCGGCCTCGCCCAGCAACGCCAGGGCCAGCAGGCTCGGCCTTGGATCCCAAACCCAAGCCGCCGGCTTCCTCTAACAGGAGGCAAGGAGGAGGGCCCAGGAGGTCCCTCGGCCGGTCCCTCCTCCAAGCCTGCCCAGTGGCGGGCTGAGGGTGTCGCCCCCATCCGCTCACCTTACCCTGGGTCCCCGTGGGGGACGGCTCCGCACTTCCGTTCGCCTGGTCCGCTGTTACCACGGACAGGTGGGTCTTGGAGGTGGTGGGAAGAGGCCTGCCTCTGGAATTGAGCAGGCACCACCCTTCAGAGCCGCCCCTCGAGGGGCTTCGGGATCCCCAGCCTCACTGGCGGCTCGTCGAGCCGACATCGCCTCCTCCTCCAGAAGGAGGTGGTAGAGAGGTGGTGGACCCTCCTTCAGACCCAGGGTTTGTGTCCAGGTACTTCCTGGTTCCAACGGACGGGGGCTGGCCCCATTCTCGACTCACTACGACCTAAACAAGTTCCTAAGGTCTCGAACCTTCAGGATGGTCACTCTGGCTCAGATAATACCATCCTTGGAGCAGGGCGTGTGGTTCTGCTCTCTGGACTTGCAGGACGCGTTTCACGTCCCTATCCGTCCGTCTCACCAGAGATTCCTTCGCCTGAAGGAAGGATCCTCTTCGAGTTCCAAGCCATGCCCTTCGGCTTGTCTCCAGCTCCCAGGGTCTTCACCAAATGCATGGCAGTGGTGACAGCATTCCTGCGGCGCCGAGGGGTCCGGGTGTACCCTTACCTGGACGACTGGCTGATAGCAGCTCCCTCCAGGAAGGAGGCGGAGTGGTCCAGAGATCTGGCCCTCCAGGTCTGCTCTCAACTGGGCCTCCTTATCAACGAGGCCAAGTCGGAACTCGAGCCGAAGCAGGTGATTCTATTCATCGGGGCGCAGCTCGACTCTCTTCGAGCCAGAGCGCGGCTCCCGGCGGACAGGGCCGAGGTTCTTTCCTCCTTTGCCCGATCATTTCTGGTTGGGCAATTGCGCCCTGCCCGGGACTTCCTGCGCCTCCTGGGTCTCATGGCGGCCTGCACCAGCGTGGTCCGTTGGGCCCGCTGGAATATGCGTCCCCTTCAGTGGGGACTGGCCAGCCAGTGGTCACAATGCTGCGATCCCTTGGACCAGCTTGTGTCGGTGACACAGGGGATGTGGAACGCTCTCCAGTGGTGGACCGTTCCAGATCATTTGCAGGAGGGCATCCCGTTCGTCCGCCCCGAGCCGACGGTCTCTCTGTCGACCGATGCCTCTCTGATGGGTTGGGGTGCCCATCTGGGGGAACACCGGGCTCATGGCCTCTGGTCCCCGCGGGAGTCCCGATGCCACATCAACCTGCTGGAGCTCCGAGCGGTCCGCCTAGCTCTCACCGCCTTTGCTCCGTTCCTCCGGGGTCAAGTGGTCCGAGTCCAGACGGACAATACCACGACTATGTACTATCTAAACCGCCAGGGCGGGACGCGCTCCATGCTTCTATGCAAGGAAGCTCTCCGCATTTGGTCACTCGTGCGCAGCCTGGAGGCGGATCTCCTAGCCATTCACGTGGCAGGAGCCTCCAACACCCTGGCCGATGCCCTGAGCCGGATAGGGGCTGCATCCCACGAGTGGTCTCTCCTGCCGGAGGTAGTACAGCATCTGTTCTCCCTTTGGGGCACACCTCAGGTGGACCTGTTTGCCTCCAGGGAGAACGCGGCTGAGTCTGTTCCATGCCCGCCTCAGCAGGGCTCGCTGCAGGGGATGCCTCTCGAGGCAATGGACCCCGGCCTCTTTTACACCTTTCCCCATTTCCCTTGATCCACAAGGTGCTCTCAAGGCGAGAGGGACAAGGCGCAGGTGATTCTGATAGCCCCAGACTGGCCTCGCCAGTTCTGGTACCCAGATCTCCTCAGTCTCAGCTCCAGGACTCGGGCAGCTTCCAGCTCGCCCTGACCTGCTCTCAGTCAATCAGGGAAGGTGTTCCATCCGACCTTCAATCCCTGCACCTGACTGCCTGGTTCCGAGCGGCTAGAGTTCCAGGCCTTGGGTCTTTCCGACGAGGTCCTCAATGTAGTTGAGGCGTCCCGTATGAGTCGACCAGAAAATGTTATGCCTTCAAATGGAAAAGGTTTTCCATTTGGTGTCAGGGCAAGGGCTTGGACCCTTCCTCCTCTTCCTGGCAAGCATCTTGGACTATTTATGGTCCCTTTCTAGTCAAGGGCTTAGGTCGACGACCCTAAGGGTGCACCTGGCAGCCATCTCTGCTTACCGGGCGCGGGCCGGGAAGCAGTCAGTGGCGCAGGAGAAGGTGGTCTGGCGCTTTTTCAAAGGCCTTGATCACATTTCCCCTCCAGTGCGGGAACCCCCACCTCCGTGGGATCTACTGCTGGTACTGGCAAAGCTCATGGGCAAGCCATTTGAACCTATGCACAGGTGTGCTCTCTCTCACCTGTCGTGGAAGACCGCCTCTTGGTGGCTATCACGTCAGCCAGAAGGATGGGAGAGCTCCAGGCGCTTCCATCGAGTCTCCTTACCTGGTCTTCCACAGGGACAAGGTTGTCCTGCGCCCCCACCCGAAATTCCTTCCGAAGGTGGTGTCGGAGTTTCACCTTAACCAGGTGTTGACTCTGCCGGTGTTCTACCCCAATCACACCTCGGAGGCCGAATATAGGCTCCATACTCTTGACCCTAGAAGGGCGCTCGCTTATTATAAGGAGCGCACGGCTGAAATTCGGGGAGAGGTTCGCCAGCTGTTTGTCACCTACGCTGAAGCCGCATCTGGCAGACCTGCAGCCAAGCGGACGATAAGCAGGTGGGTAACCTCCTGCATAGATCTCTGCTATAAGTTGGCGGGCATGGAGCTCCCAGAGGGATAAGAGCTCATTCTACCCGCTTATACTGTTGCAACGGTGGCTGCTTCCAGGGACGTCCCTATCCAGGAAATCTGCAGGGCTGCTACCTGGAAGTCAGCAAACACCTTCATTACCCATTACCACATCGACCTTGAGTCACGCCGGGATGCTGGTTTTGGGGCCTCGGTTCTCAGTCTCTCTTTCCCAAGTAAGTATTGGGGTGTGCGTCTTGCCTCCTCCTCCCGGAGAACTGCTAGGAGTCTGCCAATGAGTGTGGATGAACAACATATCCATGTCCCTAGAAATACAGGTTACTCACCTGTAACGGGAGTTCTGGAATGGTATATGTTGTTCATCCACACGACCCACCCGACCTCCCCGGCTTCGACGCACAACCTGAGCTTCCAGCGGGCCAGATCTGGCGTCATGGGGCGGAGCCGTGAGTTATACCACCCGGGTGGGTGGGAGGAGCAAGCTTGAAGACCTTCCGGCAAGATTTAAAGCGGCAAGGATACCTGCCAATGAGTGTGGATGAACAACATATACCATTCCTAGAACTCCTGTTACAGGTGAGTAACCTGTATTTTCTACTTACAGAGGTAGCACAAACAGAGAAAACAAAGTCCTTCTGAGTGCTTCTACTCAATTTCAAATCTCAGTCTCGCTCTTGCAAAACATTGCTGCTGTTTTTGTAACATGTCTTTTCAGGGAGCTTGTTAAGGAGACCGTGTTTTTTCACCGAATGTTCTTGTCAGTTTCCAGGGTTCTTGCAAAAGCAGCAAAAAGAACATAATGACCCAGAACTGACCTTTTGTTGACAGCTCTGTAAAGTTTGCACACCAGCATCTCAGTTTAACCCCTTAAGTTCCAAATTTTTTTTGCAGTCATTTCAACAGCGTAAGTATATACAAGTTTTAAACAAAGGGATCCCACTATCAGTGACGTTTCTACATAAAGATTCACATATATCTTATACCTGCAGATATGCAAGGCTGAAGAAAAGACAGAACAGCAAGTGAAGGCAGAGAGATAGTGAGAGGCAGAGAAATGTGAAACTGTGGGAGTGATCAGTTCCTAGGTCTCACAAGAAAATCTGGTTGTGCAACCAGAGAAGAGAGAAAAGGAGAGGATAAAACAGACCCTTGTGATTAAACTCTTTCTGCATAAAAATGGGACAGGGCCTTATTCAGCCCTGTCACAGTGATGTTGTCTATAGTGCCGCCCCAAAAATTATTCTTGCCAGACTTCGCACACTGTTCCACTCCTTCTGCCGCTGCACCTTTGACTGCCCACATCGCACCCACCACTGCTGCTTATACCAATACTTGGCATTCCTGTCCCTCACTGATCGACACATGGCCCATTGTACTAATTTTAATGGTAAGTTTTGGCTTAGTGCGCTTCCTTTTTACCTTACAGCCACACTTTCCCTCCCCCTTACCTCTTGCTCCCTCAGGAGCAGTTCTGCCTGCACCCTAGCCATCCCCTCCAGACACAACACTGCTGGTCAGTCATCCTTCTTCTACCGCTTGCCCAAACTTTGGAACTCCCTCCCCGACAACATTCGTAATGCGCCATTGTCCTGTGCCCTTTCCTCTTTCATGCACACGTTCACTAACTCCATATGCAACTGCACCTAAATTTCAACTGCCCACTCTTAACACCTCCTCCTGCACATCCCTCCTTTGTTCTCTATGTTGTTGTACCATTTCAGCTGAATGTAAATGTATTTATATCCTACGCATCAGCACTTATCGTTTTGTATATTAACTCCTCACTACTGTATTTTAGCACTTACCATTGTTTGCCTATTGGTGGATTATCAGTGTTGCCATTTGCTGTATTATCCAGTGTCTCCGGACTCATCTGGTAATGAGCAAATCCTGCTCAGTATGTCTTCCTGGTGAAACATTTCAATAAACTGAATTAGCCTGCTGGTTATATGATAGTTCTGTGGCGCCTGGGAATCTCCATCTTAGCATGCTTTATTGCTCTTCTTATTCCTACAATACCTCGTGTCCCATGTGACAGTGATGTGTCCGCGACCACTGATTCAGCAAGCACTAGAGATAGGAACCTGATGTTCTAGCCTCCACTAAACAGCTCTAATTCAATATTTTAGTTTTCTGTGTGTGTGTGTGTCAGGTCTAGCCAGCAGGAGTAAATGATTTGCTTTAAAAACTTTTCATTTCATGAAACTACACATAGCCATTAAAAGCACACAGCTCACCCCAGATCATCCATACTATAAATAGTAAACCCTTTAGCTGTTTTCTTACAGAATAACCCACTCAGTTATTTTTTTTGTTTGTTCGGATAATCACCTTTGAGCAAGATAGCTCGTTTACAAAGGTTCCACAAGAACAACACAGCAACAATGTACATAACTGACAAGTGCATATATACATAGTCTAGCTGTAATCCACAGAGGTAAACAGGTTTACATAGCAATGTCAAAGATTACAGTCCTTTTCAATTGAGGCAGCATTTAACAAGCTTTGTCAGGGGTTAGACATTCAAGTAACATATAACAAGCTTTTTCGGGATTAAGCACCTTAGCTGAGGAGAGGTATCTGCAAGTGTAGAGGGTGCAGGCAGCTCAACTGAACTTTGTCATAGAGTTATGCTGTGGAGAATCAAGGGGCAGCGACAGGCAGTATTAGAGGTATTTAGACTCCTGAGTTGTCTCTTGAATTGGCCAATTTTGTTGATTTAGCATAGCTTCAGGGAGCTCTTTTAGCCTCTGTGGGTCCCTAACATTTAGCCCTCAGTTATAGCCCTCGGGTATTTGCTAAACTGTAAATGTAGCCATTAGTGCTCACTGGATAAGGAAAGTCACTGAATACCACACACAGCTCTGCCATTGTAAACTGACTCTAAACCAGTGCTTGCTGAATCCATGGTCCTGGATACATCACTCTCACATGGGACAGGAGGCATTGTAGAAACAAAAGCAATAAACCATGCCAAGATGGAAATCCCAGGGGCCATAAAACTACCTTAAAACATAGCAGGCTAATTTAGAAAAAAAAAAACTCCTAATGGCAGATAAAGGGAAAGATACACTAGGACTAAACACACAAATCAAAACACTGTACACATTATGTTTTTGCAAATTCTGACTGTACTACTCCTTTAAATCTTTCACTCACCAAAATGGGTATTGTTTCCCTAAAGCAAAAAAAGGTAATACATTTCCCAGAGTTGGCAGCTGAAATAACAGGAGTACTAATGACACATCTTGTAAATGTCATGATTAGGAAAAAGTGAGATGCCATCAGACCTAAAGCTGGTATTTGTAAACCTGAATTGCAGGGGTGGCCACAGCAGAGACATAAATGACTTCAAGCTGATTTCAAATGCCTCTGTATTTGCAGAGGTATCACTGAAAGCAAGTACAGGGCAGCTCGTTGGCCTAGCAGAAGTGCAGTATGCTTCTGTGCAGCTGACCTGGGTCCAGGGGCAGATAAAATCAGACTGGGATACCTGAACATTTCCAGGTGGTGATTCTGATGAGTACCCGGCCACCTTCTGAACTCTGCAAATCTTTGCATTTATCTATTTTGTAATTAAATGGGGTATTTTGGGGCAAATGTAAGCTGCAAGCACAGAGCTAGTTTATCACATATATGTGGAATACTGACATGAGTATTTTACCCTGGATCCTCCCTATTTTATTTATTTATTTATTTATTTATTTTTAGATGGACCCGTGTCAACTTTCTAGGTGAGCCCCCTGTACCCCAGTTTGACCCTGGGAGGGGACTTCAGGTGCATGGACAACCAGGGCTTGGGCATGGTGCAGCCTAAGGCACCACATCCCAGCCCAAGGAGGGAGAATGTCAGTCCGGCATTGCATCAACCCCTATGGAGGGCTAGAAAGCCTGCATCCTTCAGGGATGTCACTGCAATCTCCAAGGCCAGCACTGGACTTTTGGGGCCTTTTTGTTGGGGGGGGGGTACCATTTAGAAAACCTGGTTGCCATCTCCATGATGACCACACCAGAAATCCTTCCACCCACACATGGATCCTTGGTGTGGGGGAAGGGTGGCCCTCCCTCAGAGACCCTGCTCCAGGGGCAAGCTGAGGGAAGGTGGCAGCAGAGAGGTTAGTAGTAGATAGGCTGGGTAGATGCTCAGCCAGAAAAGGGGTGCGACAACGTGCAGCCAGTTGGAAGAAAAACCTTGATTTGAAAAAATAAAAAAACAAAGATGATAGTCTGCAACCACTATATGTCTAAAAGGCAGAGGGACCTGGTAGTTAGTAGAAGTAGCATTCTAGCTGACATGGTTGTAAATCTCTCTATACTCAAACTGTGTGTATTCACTACCATGCAGCAGGAAAAAAAGATGAGATGGACTCTAAAGTCGCTTTCATTATCACAGTACTAAGTACAGTATATTAATTTGAGCTGTGAACTAAGACATCGCAGATTCCACTCTGTCCCCTCTGATCCTGACCAAGGCATTTTGCCTTCTAGTATTTCTGTCCACCCTCCACTGAAACCTAGAAGAAAGACCCCACTAAAAATGAGATGTTATTGTTGCAGGTAAATAAACTGAAAAACAGTTTAAGTCACAGACTGTTAACTGTGAATCTGTCTGGAATTCATGGTAGGTATGGAGTAATGTTTGCAGTTACGAAAGATAATGGTATATTAACATTTTGATATAGTGATTGATGAAAAATGCATCTCTTTGGTCTTGAGTCATTAATCTTCTAAAGTCTTATGACCAGTCTACAGCGCCTGGTAATCAGGATTGACTCCACTTGGTGATCATATTGGTTGACTAATCCTTGGCATCTCTCACTAGATATCCCAGAAAATGGCCAGTTTGGGCCCATATTGTGTAATCAGGAATCTGGATCCTTAAACAGTCTGGGTTATCCAGGATTATCCATTTTCCAAGCAGTTCTACCCAAATACAGATTCTGGAGTTCTGCACAAATGGTGGTCTGGCTTAGATAATATGCTGTCCAGTCTTTTATGGGTGTGTTTTTTTCCATGTCCAGTGCCCAGTGCAGTGGAGATGGGGAGTTTAGCACATTTGAATTCAGCCCCTTTTTCTCCCTACATGAATGCCTTCCAGGACACCCTTGGAAACTGGATGTTTCCATTCAATCAGGAGTTTCTTTCAAAAAATGAAATACATTCAGTATAGAGAAGACAGTCTGGCCAGCCCCCATGGCCCTTAAATGAATTTCTAGCAAGAAAGGCGGTTACCTGACCTGAATTTGGATGAAGGAAGACCTAGTTTACTGATTTTTCTTTCTTTTCCCCCTTTTCAGGTTGGCGTAATACCAGCCAATGCCGCAGATGATGGACAGTGGTCCCAGGGTCTCATTTCAGCGGTAAGTAAAGCAATTGGTAAGGAAACATCCCCTGATTATGAGGAGTGCAGAAAGCTTTGGCCCACCCTCTCCTGATCTCCAGAAGGCAGGGTGAACTTGGGGGAAGGGCAGGGGAATACTTTATGGGGGGCAGATAGTTGATAGGGACCATAATGCTTCAAGTGGGAGCAGCAAATGTTTTAAGACAATTTAATTGTAAGGGAATCAAATGCAATTTTCGTATGAATGTAAAAAAAAAGCAGAGGACGCTATGGGTTCTGCTCAAGAAGTGCTGGCACCTACCCTGACATACAGTCCTGTTGTCTCCCCCGCCCACACACTCATTTCTGTTGATTTGGGTCATGTCACAGCACTGTGACACGACTGCAGGGGGGTGCAGGAGACAGTCTCCTCAGAACTGCATCCCCCCCCCCCATCCCCACGGTCCTGTTTGTAGCTCTTCCACTGAGCCCCAGTGTACAGACCCATATAACATATCTCCTGTAGGGCTGTCCTTTACATCGTTGTCTGTAGCACCCCCTGCTGGGTGAGGCTGGGATGGGTGTAACTCTGAGATCTATGATCACTAGTATTCCTACACTATTGTCTGCAGTGAATCCTGCAGGTTGAGACTGTGATAGGAACAGTTGTGCGCTACTCCACAACGAGCACTCCCTAGCATGGTTTGTAGTCACTTAAAAGAGAGATTGGAACTACTGTGGCTGTGAGCTTCTCCGCACCTACCATCTTGCACCATTATCTGTAGTTACTTGCAGGAGAGACAGGGTACAGGTGTATCTGTGACCTGTGAGCTCCATCAGAGCCACCACTACAACACAATCATCTCTAGTGACTTGCAGGAGAGACTTAGACTGGGATAGTTTTGAGCTCCTCCACAGCCAGCGTTCCTACATCATTGTCTGCAGTGACTCAGGCAGAAAGACACTTGAACTGCAGCACTATCCCTTGTGCTTCAATTACAGGAGAGTGGCTCACTATTTCTGTACATTCTTGCCATTTAGGCTCGGATGGTCGCTGCAGCTACCAACAACCTATGTGAGGCAGCCAACGCAGCAGTTCAGGGTCACGCAAGTCAGGAGAAGCTCATCTCATCAGCGAAGCAGGTTGCAGCTTCCACGGCTCAGCTGCTTGTGGCATGTAAAGTGAAGGCAGACCAGGATTCAGAGGCCATGAAGCGACTACAGGTGAGACAACATTTTACTGACTTATGGTTCTTATAGTGAATTGTTGTCTTATTATTATGTTTATTTCATTTTTTTTCCTTTTTTCACTTTGATTTTTTTACCTGTGTCCATACAGCCCCCATCTTGGCAGGCAACCCCAGCCCGGTCACCCACCATCCCCAGGTCTTATTCCTGCTGCCTCCATGACTCACCCTTCATGGTGGGCTTCGGGGTGACTTGCCCTTGTGTACACACACACACGCACACAGGCAGGATCCAGTGTGGGTGCTTGGTCAGTGGTGTCAGGCCTGCTGGCAGGCCAACTTCATCCTGCATGGAAGGATGTTCTTTATCCTCCTTTTAGCTCTCTCCCCCCAATTGGTGTGCAGTGCCACGCAGCATCTTGGCGAGTTCCCCCTGCTCTGCTGGACTTTCCAGCTGCTCTGGCACCCAGCCTCCACCTCAGTCAGGTTGTCAGGTGTGCTGTAGGAAGTGCCATCCACCCTCCCTGGGAGAGGAGAGCAGTCCTCCAGATGCTGTATTTTTCCCCCCATGGCCGACCTCCAATGACTCAAGTTTGCTCCCAAACCAGGGTCACCGGCGTGGCAGGCGGCAGAACTATGGCCGTGCCACCAGACCAGCACTTTCCCTCTTATTTTTAAAGCACAGTCTGTCCTGAGAAACATGATCAACAAGCTGAACTAGAAAGGCCCCTTCTTTTTAATTTTTTTGGCTCTCCAGCTAGGCAGGGATGTACCCTTTATATCAACCCAGGCTTCCCCAGCACCCCCCCCCATGTGCCTTTTCCAGGAGGACAGTGACCTACCCCTCACGACAGGGTCTCCAGAGAGTGACCACATCACCCTTGGGTCCCGGGCTGAGTCTTAGGCTGTGGCATCGCTTCAGGAGGTGGGCTTTCCTGGTCTCCCTGGCATCATTGTGTTGCCAACGGATGTTTTTTTTCCACGTTGTCCCCCCACCACCCCTCACCCTAGGCCCAGATGTGCTGTGATGTCCAAGGCATGCCATTCATGCTCCCATGCATGGCTGTGTTAGCATCCACTGAGTCCCAGATACCACATGCAGAGGAGGTGGCAGGTGCACTGAATCCTGGCAACAGCCAGGTGTCAGTCTATTGCTGTCGTCCTTAACCCACCCACCCCGGAGGAGAGCAGTCCATCGGACACTCATGTTCCTACCCCCCTCCGATCCGTTGACATTCTGAGCTCGTTCCCAAACCTGGGTCGTCAGCGGCACAACTGGTAGTGTTACCCCTTCCATCGGCTGAAAAGACCACTTCTTTAGAGAAAGAGAGAAAGTACATGTGTTCTTTAGTTTCAGTAAGAAATGGACTGAGAGCCCAAAGTGCTTTTGTCGAGGGGGGCTTTCTGGGAAAATGCAGCACGGCAAACAGAGATTTTATTGTCTTGTAGTGCTAAAATTAGGTTTTATAAGGGAATTGCTTTATATTTGCAATGAGAAGATTGGAATCACAGGCTTAGATAAAGATACTCGAGTAGCAATATCTTTATTGTTTTAAGTGCAGTAAAATGAGAGAGACACGCACACACACCATGGAGAGAGACTACTGGAGCAGGATAACTGAGTGGAGGAGAGAGCCTCCTGTTCATATGGTTACTAGTGTATAACTAGACAAATAGTATCACTTGAGCTTCATCGAGGGTACCTACTCCATTGGGCCACACCTTTGGAACTGTAAGCTGTCTGTATCAAGACCACTCAGAAACTTGTGCAAACTGGGGGCTGCTCTTCAGTTCCATTTCCCGTTGTCGACCACTCCTTGAACCCGCGGAGAAACAATGCTGTTGTTTTCATCGACTTTATTGTTTCTTAAACTTTCATTTCTCCCGTTGACTTCTTTTATCCCACTGTTGAATGAGCTTTTATTTCAGTTTCATACCAGCAGTTACAAAATCCACAAGGACAGTGCTCATGGGGGAGGGGTTGGTTACACCACTTCCGGCCATATTGGTTCATCAGTCCTACAAGTGGGTACTGGGGGTGGTAGGCAGAGTGTTACCTCTAGACTTTGAGGTTCTCCTGCCTTACTGACTGCATGCTCATCAGGAGTCTTCGGTGCCACAGGACATGCTGTCTGCCCTAAGGGAGGACGTTGCTCAGCTCCTTGCGAAAGAGGCAAAAGTCCATGTCCTTGACACCCTGAAAAGTCAAGGATACATGTCCGGGTACTTCCTGGTTCCAAAACCGACCAGGACTGGCACCCCATACTGGATATGCATAACCTGAATCAGTTCATGCGGAAGCACAGGTTTTGGATGGTCACTCAGAGACAGATCATAACATCCCTATAGTAGAGCATGTGGTTCTGCTCCACGGATCTCCAGGATGCATTCTTCCACATCCCAGTCTGCCTGACCCACTGGCAGTACTGCAGGTTCCACACAGAGGGTTTATTTACAGTTCAAGGTCATGTCTTTCGGACTCTTGTCTGTGCCCATGGTCTTTACCAGGTCCATGGCAGGTGTGGCAGCCTTCCTGCGGCACAGTGGTATCAGG
Organism: Neoceratodus forsteri; assembly: GCA_016271365.2. NCBI lineage: Eukaryota > Metazoa > Chordata > Ceratodontiformes > Ceratodontidae > Neoceratodus > Neoceratodus forsteri. Next base: position 334,528,759 of record CM057449.1, read on the forward strand.
GTGTATCCCTTCCTAGATTACTGGCTGATGGCCAGGCTATCGAGAGAGGCTGTGAAGTGGTCCAGGAATCTGACGTTCCAGGACTTGGCCCTGCTGGTCAACCCTGACGAGTCCAAACCAATACCTGTGCAGGTAATCAAGTTCATGGCACAACTAGACTCCCTGCTGACAAGGCTCAAGACATTACCTCCTTTGCCCAGTCGTTTTAGGTTGGGTGTTTGCACCCTCCCTGGCATTTCCTGGGGCTGCTGGGGTACACGGCACCCACCAACAATGTGGTCCATTGGGCACACTGGCAGATGGGCCACCTGCAGTGGGAGCTGGGCCTGCCAGTGGTCCCAGCGCATCTGCAGTGGCCATTGACCCAGCCACTGTGGGATGACATCCAGTGGTGGCTGTTGCTCAACATCTGGAGGAAGGAATCCCACTTGTCCACCCAGAGCTAACCGTCACGCTGACCATCACGCATATGGTGGATGCATCTCTGGTGGGTTGAGGAGCACACCTTGGAGACCACAGGGCCCTTGGGTTCTGGTTGCCCAGGGAGTCCCGTTACCACATTAACCTGCTGGAACTCCATGCAGTGCTTTTGGCTCTCACAGAATTTGCTCCTCTAATTAGGGGTCAGGTTGAGCAGATCCAGTTGGGAAATAGCACAACCATGTTTTACCAGAACAGGTAGGGCGGAACTTACTACCTTCTCTCTGTGTGGGGAGGCCCACCGCACCTGGACACTCTTGCACAGCCTGGGGGCCAATCTCCTGACAGTTTATGTCGTGGAATTCTACAGTCAGCTAGCAGACACCCTCTGCAGGTGGGAAAGACATTCCATGAGTAGTCACTGCATCAGGAGGTGGTAAGCCACCTGTTTTCCTGGTGGGGCACCTCTCTGGTGGATTTGTTTGCCTCCTGGGAGAACAGAAAGCTGAGGCTGTTTTTCTGCCTGCCCCCACAGTCGGGGAAACTGTTTGGGGGGGGGGTGCCTTCTTGAGGCTTTGGAACCTAGGCCTTATGTACGCCTTCACTCCCTTCCCCTCAGTTCACGAGCTGGTGGCCGACGCCCGGAAGAACAAGGCGCTGACGATTCTCTTTTTTCTCTCTCCCAGTAGAGTTTGCCACCGGGGCACCATGGGGGCAGGATCTTCGTCCCCGCTCAACTCCGCTTTCACCCACCTGACTGCCACGGCCATCCCCGAGACCCCCCATGGATTACCCCTGTGGGGAGCCAGGAAGGAGAGCCCCCACGGAGCAAAACCAAATCCTGGGAAGCTGAAGGCAGCATGGGTGGAGGAGGCTGGGGCCTCACAGAGCCCCCATCCACCATTTTCCTTTTATGTGCCCCATTCTGATACCGCCATGAGAGTCGTGACATGGCTGTGGGAGGCACGCGATGCTACGCCAGCTGGGTTCTTGTCTCCTGAGGCTTGTATCACCCCCCCCAACCCCCACTAGAGGGCGACCAACAAGCGGGACGACATGCCCTCCCGCCCCGAGAGGAGAGCAGTCCTCCGGATGCTCCGTCCTCTCTTGCCCTGCCGACCCCTGGCAGCCATGGTTCATTCCCGAACCCGCGTCACCGGTGTGGTGCGAGGTGTGGTGTTCCAGCACCTCAACCTTCAGCGCCACCGGGCCGGCTACGTGCAGATGATTCTGATAGCTCCAGGTGGGCCCAGACAGTTATAGTCCCTGGAGCTCCTCAGCTTCAGCAGCAGCATGCCTCCATAGCAGTTGCCTTTTTGTCTGGACCTGTTGCGCAGACAACTGGGGAAGGTCCTACACCCCGACCTTCAATCTCTTCACATCTCAGCCTGGTTCCTGAGCGGCCAGAGTTCCAGACCTCAGGTCTTTCGGAAGATGTGCTCCACGAAGTGGAGGCCTGATGAAAAGAGTTGACTCGTTGGTGCTATGCCTTTAAATGGAAAAGGGTCTCCATTTGGTGCCATGACAAGGAGTTTGTTTGCCTTGCCTGCACTGTGATGAGCATCTTAGAGTACCTTTGTCCCCTCTCTGTCAGAACTGCAAATGATGACCCTTAAGGTGCACCTGGCAGCTATCTCTGCATACTGGGAACAGGGTGGTATGGCAGTGGTGACCCAGGAGAAGGTGGGTAGTGCTTTTTCAAGGGCCTGGACCACCAGTCCCCTCCAGTTCATGAACCTCCACCACCTTGGGACTTCCTGTTGTTGCTGGTTGTGCTGATGGGCAAGAAATTTGATCCTATGCACTGGTGTGTAGAAGACAACCTTCTTGGTGGCCATCACATGAGCCAGAAGGATTAGTAAGCTCCAGGGGCTCCCAGTAGAGTCTCCTTATCTGGTCTTTCACAACGACAAGGTTGTCTTTTGCCCTGACCCGAAGTTCCTCCTGAAGGTAGTAACAGAGTTTCTCCTTAACCATGTGATAAATCTTCCAGTGTGCTTTTCTGTAGCTTCTTTGGAGGCTGACTGCAGGCTCCATACGTTGGACTTGTGAAGGGCGATTATAAGGAACATATGGCTGGAGAACAGGGTGAGGCTTGCCAGCTGTTTGTAGCATATATTGAAGCCGCGCCTGGCAGACGTGCAGCTAAGTGGACTATTGGCTGATGGACAACATCCTGTATCAACCTCTTCTATAGGTTGCTGGTAGTGAGCCTCCCAAGGAGTTTAGGGGTCATGCCACTAGACATACTCCAGAGACATCCCAGTACAGGAAATCTGTATGACTACTACCTGGAGGAAAGCACACACCTTCATTTCCCATGACAGCATTGACATAATGTGATGTTGGAATGTTGCTTTTGGGACCTTGCTTCTCCCTCTCTGTTAGCCAAATGGGATGTGCGCCTTGCCCCTTCCTCCCAGAGCACTACTAGGAGTCTGCCAGAGTGTGGATTGTGAACGGTATCCATGCCCTTAGAAATCTAGGTTACTCACCTGTAACTGTAGTTCTTAGAGCGGTATACAGTTCACATCCACCCAACCCATCTGACCTCCCCTGGCAGGTGGCACATGGATCCCTGCTTCCAGCATGCAAAGATCTGACCCTCGGAGCAGATACCACCCAGGTGGTGGAAGTAGCTTAGCTTAAAGACGTCCGATGAATTAGCCTGTTCCAGTGAAACTGCCAGAAGAGTGGATGAACATCATATACAGTACCACTCCTAGAACTACTGTTATAGGTGAGTAACCTGTTTTTTGAAAGCCACCAATTTCCATGCACAAGGGCTGACCATACACTATAATGATTAACAAGTGGATACGGTACAGTTTAGGACGTAGAGATATGTGGCATGCTAACGAGTGAGGTACTGCTCCATACCTTTGATATATATAGAACACTACTTTTTTACTTTGATCGCACTAAGGACTGCAGAAAGTCCTCTCAGCTTTTTGTTACATTCGCCCCTGGGAAAGAGGGTGCCCCTGTGTGTAAACAGTGCCTGTCCAAATGGCTGGCTCACTGTACTGAGTTTTATTATGGGAGGTACAGTAAGCAACTTCCTGGTGCTTTGCATGGCCCCTCAACATGTGGTGTAGCCACTTCTTTTGCTTGCTTTCAGAATGTTTGTGCAGCTGACTTGTGTGTGGCTGCCACATGGAGCACTATGCATACTTTCACTAAGCACTACAGTCCAGACATCGTCTCTCATAGACGTGCTGGCTTTGGTCTTGGTGATGTTGTAAGGTCTTTTGTCCTAGTGTCATTATCAGACTTTGCCATCTTCCCTGGGTTCCTTGGGTACTACTTGGGAATCATTCCAAAGGTGTGCCCCAATGGTGAAGATAACAATGAAGCTAGAACAGTTACTGTAACAGTAGATCTTCAAGAAAATCTCATCCATTGGGCCACAGTGCACCCACTTTCCTTCTCCCTTTTCTAGGTATAAGCTTGCAGATTGTCCATTGTCTGGTTTAACGGTATCCATAAATGCTTTATGTTTCCAGACCCATGCCTTTCCTTGTGTGCCTGGTACTGGTTTGGTCTCCTGGTTCCTTACAGTAAGAAGTCCTCTTAGCTTACCTTCAGTGGGGAGCTAAGAAGCAATGAGGCCGCCCATAATTACGTAGGCACTGACGTTGCATGTCATCGTGGGCAACACTGGCTAGCAAAAGTTTCCAAGTGGTTCTGATGCCAGAGACTTGTAGTCACAAAAGTGTGGCTCAATGGAAGATATTCTCTTGAAGATCTACTGTTACAGTGAGTAACTGTTCTGTTCTCATGTCTTTACTGGTGTCCATGATGATGTCATTTTAACCTGAACAGCACCCTGTGAATGGCAGCCGAAGACCACCATTTTTATAAAGTTCAGCAATACTATTATTACAGTAATAAAATAGTATTGTATTTTAGAATTAAAAGAATTAAGGGGAGAACTAGTGACACCACTGACTACCCTTTTTAACAAATCATGGGAGGATGGTGTGGTACCTGAGGACTGGAGGACAGCGGATGTGATTCCCCTTCACAAATGTGGGAGCAAGACAGAGGCAGGAAACTACAGACCTGTCAGTTTGACCTCTGTGGTAGGGAAAATGATGGGAATCACTTCTGAAGGAAAGAATTGTTGAGTACCTAGAGGCCAGTGGGGCCCAGGACCCAAGGCAACATGGATTCACAGCGGGACGGTCATATCAGATGAATCTAATCGATTTCTTTGACTGGGTGACCAAAGTAGTAGACCAGGGAAGGGCTATGGACATCGCCTACCTAGACTTTAGCAAGGCATTTGACAAAGTCCCACACAAAAGATTAATAAACAAATTAACCAGCATGAGAGTGGGTCCCAGTTGGTACCCTGAGTAAAACATTGGCTGGACAACAGGACACAGAAGGTAATTGTAAACAGAGTCCACGCTGAAGAAAGGGGGGTTACTAGTGGGGTAACGCAGGGTTCAGTACTGGGTCCATTCCTTTTTAATGCCTTTATAAGTGACAGCGCAGAGGGACTGGAAGGAAAAGTATGCCTCTTTGCAGATGACACAAAGATCTGCAATAGGGTTGATACACAAGGGAGCGTGGAAAGGATGAGAAGAGACTTGACAAGGTTGGAGGAATGATCAGAAGTATGGCAGCTTGGATTCAGTGCAAAGAAGCGCAAAATAATGCACCTGGGAAATAAAAACCCAGGGGAAGAGTACACAATGGGGGGAGGTAGTAACAACAACAAAAATGGAAAGGGACCTGGGGTGATCATCTCAGATGACCTTAAGGTTGGCAAGCAATGTGAGAAGGCAGTAGGGAGGGCTGGGGGATACTGGGATGTATAGGGAGGGACATCACCAGCAGAAAACAGGAAGTTCTAGGGACATGGATATGTTGTTCATCCACACTCATTGGCAGTATCCTTGCCGCTTTAAATCTTGCCGGAAGGTCTTCAAGCTTGCTCCTCCCACCCACCCGGGTGGTATAACCTCGGCTCCGCCCCATGGCCTTAGATCTTCCTTACCGCTTGGAGCTCAGGTTCCTCCTTAACGCCTTGCTTCGACTGGTTCCTATTTCTCCGTTTGCGGATTTAAAAATAAAAATTTGCAAAAGACTTTCAGTCTTGATCCTCTGGCGCTGCGATGGACAAATCGACCTCGGATTTCGGAGATGCCCATGCGGGTGTGAAGATGTCTCGGACGGATCCACACTCCACGTGTGTCTACCCTAGGCCTTGAGCGACCAGCGAGCTTAGACCTGTGCTCATCTTTCTCGACCCTACGTCCTCGAAGACCGTGCTGCCCGATTGCAACTGGGCCGTCCGAGCGTTCCCTCGGTGAAGTCCAAGGAGGCCCGGTTGGCGGTGTCCGCGGCGGCGGGCTCGGCGGATCAGCTCGAGCGGATGGTCGCCCTCGAAGAGGAGGCGGCGCGGGCCGTATCTTCCTCGGCCGCGGCATTTATCCCGCTCTCTCTGGGTTCTTCCTACACGGCTTCTTTTAGGAGCTTTGTCTGTCCCTCTCCACTAAAGGAGAAGGGCCTGCGTCTGCTGGACCTTATTCTCGGTCCAAAAAGAGGGACAAGGGTAAGATCCCCTCCGTCGCTCTTGGGAGGCGGAAAGGTCCCTCTCCCGGGCGTCGTCCCGTCGGCTCGACCGATCCCGCTTCGGCTTCGGCCACTGGCCTCCGCGGTGTCCCGTCCAGGTCAGTTGACCGGGACTCCACTGATGAAGTCGAGATTTTTCTCGACCCATTGGACGGGCTGTCGCCTTTAGCAGCCGAGATTCCCTCTCCCGGTTCCCCGGGAGGAGTTGAGGATCCACTGGGCTCGTCTGTGCCTCCGGTTCCGGAGCCCTCGGATGGACCTTCCGAGCCGGCGGAGTGCCGTTCCGCCGACACCTCCTCAACCGACTCCGGAAATTCGGGACTTCGGTCTCGGTCTGGACTCTTCCTGTCCAGCTGCTCACCGTTATCAGGCGGTCTCGGTCCGGCACCGGGCGGTAAGCGGCGTCGCCGCCGTCTCGCCCTCCTCCTCGGATGAGGGAGGCTTCACGATTAATGTTGACGGCACGAGATCTTATGTTGCAACAGCTCCTCCTGGCCGGAATAAGCCACCGCGCCTTCCCGGCCATTGAAGTGGTTGTCACCGAACGGGCGACACAACCCCCGACTCTGTCCGAGGAGCTATACCCAGGCCGGTTGTTCGGCCAAACTAGCTGCTCCAATCTATTCGTGGAACCTCCGCCTCCACAGCCACCAATTGGGGCTCCGACCAAGGATCTCGGCCGACTAAGGGTTTACCCCATCGGGTCAGTTACCCCTCACCCCGACCGACCCTCGCAGGTGAAGGGTGGCTCAGGCCAGAGGCAAGTTTCTTCGAGGACTCTTCCCGAGTCCGGAAGATGATTCTCCTTCTTCTCCAGCGACTGGACTTGGAGTCTTCAGGAGGTCAGTCAATGGACTGACAGCCTGCCGTTCTTCCTAGGACTGCTCGTCGCTCATCTCGGAGTCTACCGGATGTGCTCCAACCTGCTTCCAAACGGGCCAGGTATCCCTCACGGAGATTCTGGACCGAGGGTTCGACGAGGCCTTCCGTGGCCGAGGCCATAGTGGGTCCGGCACTGAACTTTGCAGCGCCTGCTTCCTGCCCCTGCGCCTTCGGCCAGGATGGCCAGAATGCGGTCCCTACCGTTCCTTGTCCGGTTTTGAACACCCTCTGCTGAGGGTTTGTTACCGACAGCGCTTCGCGCGCCGCAACGCCAGGGATGTGGACAAACCTCCTGACAAGGAGTCCAAGAAACTGGACTACGCCGGGCGAAAAGTCTACGCTATGCCCTCTCTCCGGCCTTCGCCAGCCAGTTCGGCCGCCCTCATGGCACATTTTTCATGCCCTGTTGGGCTCCCTGGATGAGGTCATCTCATCTTCCCGCCGATCTGCAGACTACGGTTACAGGTGCGGACCAGGCAGGGCAGTGGCCAAACAGCAGCTCCAGATCGCTTTTGATATAGGGGACTCATGTGCTAGATCGGTGGCGGTCGCAGTGGCTATGCGTCATGTGGCTTGGCTGAGGATATCCACCTTTACTGGATACCCAGCACAAGTTGGCGGATTCCCCTTTTGGGGACTGACCTCTTCGGCCCTGGGGTGGAAGGTCACCTGAGAGGATCGAGAAGTCCAATGCCACCTGACTCGGTCTCTTCCGTCAGAAGGACAAAGGTCAGAAACCACAGCCTAAGCTCCTTTCGTCCTTCTGTGCCCCCCGGCCCGGCCCAGCAACCAGGGCCAGCAGGCTCGGCCTTGGCATCCCAAACCCAAGCCGGCTTCCTCACAGGAGGCAGGAGGAAAGGGCCCAGGAGGTCCCTCGGCCGGTCCCCTCCAAGCCTGCCCAGTGACGGGCTGAGGGTGTCGCCCTATCCCCACACCTGACTCCTGGGTCCCTCTGGGGACGGCCCGCATCTGCTCACCCAATCCGGCTAAGTACCACGGACAGGTGGGTCTTGAGGTGGTGGGAAGAGGCCTGCCTCTGGAATCCGAGCAGGCACCACCCTTCAGAGCCGCCGCCTCGGGGGCTCGGGATCCCCAGCTCACTGGCGGTCTGTCGAGCCGACATCACTCTCCTCCTCCAGAAGGAGGTGGTAAGAGGGGTGGACCTCCTTCAGACCCAGGGTTTGTGTCCAGGTACTTCCTGGTTCCGAACGGACGGGGCTGGCGCCCATTCTCGACCCACACGACCTAAACAAGTTCCTAGGGTCTCGAACCTTCAGGATGGTCACTCTGGCTCAGATAATACCATCCTTGAACGCCGCGGTGGTTCTGTCTCTCTGGACTTGCAGGACGCTGCTTTTCACGCCCCCATCCGTCTGCCCACCAGAGATTCCTTCGCCTCGAGCGGAAGGATCTCTCTAGTTCCAGCCATGCCCTTCGCTTGTCTCCAGCTCCCAGGGTCTTCACCAAATGCATGGCAGTGGTGACAGCATTTCTGGGCGGCGCCGAGGGGTCCGGGTGCCTCCTGCCTGGACACTGGTTGATAGCAGCTCCTCCAGGAAGGAGGCGGAGTGGTCCAGAGATCTGGCCTCCAGGTCTGTTTCTCAACTGGGCCTCCTTATCAACGAGGCCAAGTCGGAACTCGAGCCGAAGCAGGTGATTCTATTCATCGGGCGCAGCCTTCACTCTTCGAGCCAGAGCTGCTCCGGCGGACAGGCCGAGGTTCTTCCTCCTTTGCCCGATCATTTCTGGTTGGGCACCAGCCCCTGCCCGGACCTCCTGCGCCTGGGTCTCATGGCTGCCTGTACCAGCGTTGGTCCGTTGGGCCTGCTGGGAACATGCGCCCCTTCAGTGGGACTGGCCAGCCAGTGGGTCACAACGCTGCGATCCCTTGACAGCTTGTGTCGGTGACACAGGGGATGTGCAGCGCTCTCAGTGGTGGACGTTCCAGATCATTTGCAGGAGGGCATCCTGTTCCCGTCTGTCGCCCGAGCCGACGGTCTCTCTGTCGACCGATGCTCTCTGATGGGTTGGGGTGCCCATCTGGGGAACATTGGGCTCATGGCCTCTGGTCCTCATGGGAGTCCCGATGCCACATCAACCTGCTGGAGCTCCGAGTCCGCCCTAGCTCTCACCTTGTCTGCTCCTCCGGGGTCAAGTGGTCCGAGTCCAGACGGACAATACACGACCATGTACTATCTAAACCGCCAGGCGGGACGCGCCCATGCTTCTATGCAAGGAAGCTCTCCCATTTGGTCACTCGTAGCAGCCTGGAGGCGGATCTCCTAGCCATTCACGTGCAGGAGCCTCCAACACCCTGGCCGATGCCCTGAGCCGGATAGGGGCTGCATCCCACCAGTGGTCTCTCCTGCCGGAGGTAGTACAGCATCTGTTCTCCCTTTGGGGCACACCTCAGGTGGACCTGTTTGCCTCCATGGAGAACGAGGTTGAGTCTGTTCCATGCCCGCCCTCAGCAGGGCTCGCTGCAGGGATGCCTCTCGAGGCAATGGACCCCGGCCTCTTTACTTTTCCCCATTTCCCTTGATCCACAAGGTGCTTCTCAAGGCGAGGAGGGACAAGGCGCAGGTGATTCTGATAGCCCCAGACTGGGCCCCACCAGTTCTGTACCCAGATCTCCTCAGTCTCAGCTCCAGGACTCGTGGCAGCTTCCAGCTCGCCTCGACCTGCTCTCAGTCAATCAGGAAGGTGTTCCATCCGACCTTCAATCTCTGCACCTGACGGCCCGGGTTCCTGAGCGGCCAGAGTTCCAGGCCTTGGGTCTTTCCCACTTGAGGTCCTCAATGTAGTTGAGGCGCCCCGAAGGAGTCGACCAGAAAATGTTATGCCTTCAAATGGAAAAAGGTTTTCCATTTGGTGTCAGGCAAGGGCTTCTGGACCCTTCCTCCTGTTCCTTGAGCAAGCATCTTGGACTGTTGCAGATCCCTTTCTAGTCAAGGGCTTAGGATCGAGCGACCCTAAGGTGCACCTGGCAGCCATCTCTGCTTACCGGTAGCGGGCGGGAAGCAGTCGATGGCGCAGGAGAAGGTGGTCTGAGCCAAGGGCCTTGATCACATTTCCTCCAGTGCGGGGAACCCCACCTCCGTGGGATCTACTGCTGGCACTGGCAAAGCTCATGGGCAAGCCATTCGAATCCTATGCACAGGTGTTCTCTCTCACCTGTCGTGAAGACCGCCTTCTTGGTGGCTATCACGCCAGCCAGAAGGAGGGAGAGCTCCAGGCGCTTCCATCGAGGTCTCCTTACCTGGTCTTCCACAGGGACATAAGGTTGTCCTGCTCGCCCCACCAAATTCCTTCCAAGGTGGTGTCGGAGTTTCACCTTAACCAGGTGTGCTGACTCTGCCGGTGTTCACCCCAATCACACCTCGAGGTCACGAATATAGGCTCCATACTCTGACCTAGAAGGCCGCTTATTATAAGGAGCGACGCGGCTGAAATTGGAGAGGTTCGCCAGCTGTTTGTCACCCTCGCTGAAGCCGCATCTGGCAGACCTGCAGCCAAGCGGACGATAAGCAGGTGGTAACCTCCTGCATAGATCTCTGCTATAAGTTGGCGGGCATGGAGCCCCAGAGGATAAGAGCTCATTCTACCCGCCATACTGCTGTAATGTGGCTGCTTCCAGGACGTCCCTATCCAGGAAATCTGCAGGGCTGCTACCTGGAAGTCAGCAAACACCTTCATTACCCATTACCACATCGACCTTGAGTCACGCCTGGATGCTGGTTTTGGGGCCTCGGTTCTCCAGTCTCTCTTTCCCAAGTAAGTATATGGTGTGCGTCTTGCCTCCCTCCTCCCGGAGAACTGCTAGAGTCTGCCAATGAGTGTGGATGAACAACATATCCATGTCCTAGAAGCCCACAGGTTACTCACCTGTAACAGGGTTCTAGAATGGTATATATTGTTCATCCACTACACTCACACTTCCTCGGCTTCGATTTAACAACCTGAGCTTCCAGCGGGCCAGATCTGACGCCATGGGCTGGAGAGCGAGTTATACCACCCGGTGGGTGGGGGAGAGCAAGCTTGAAGACCTTCCGGCAAGATTTAAAGCGGCAAGGATACTGCCAATGAGTGTGGATGAACAACATATACCATTCCTAGAACTCCTGTTACAGGTGAGTAACCTGTATTTATCCTCTATACCAGACAGTTGGTGAGACCCCATGTGAGTACTGTATCCAGTCTGGAGACCCCATCTCGCAAGGACATAGACAGGATGGAGGCAGTCCAGAGGAGGGCAACTAAAATGGTGCAGGGTCTGCAAGAGAAGCCATACGAGGTGAGACTAAAGGAGCTTAATATGTATACCCTTGAGGAAAGGAGGGAGAGGGGGAACATGATAGGAACTTTTAAGTACCTCAGTGGAATCAACAGAGTCCAAGACGGTAGCATCTTTCAGGAAAAGAGACGTGCAAGAACAAGGAGCCACAAAATGAAGATAGAGGGGGGGACAGCTTAGGGTCAATGTGAGGAAGTATTTTTTCACGGAGGGTGGTGGACGCAGGGAACCGCCTTCCTGAGGAGGTTGTGGGGTCTAAAACTGTGGGAGAATTCAAGAATGCATGGGACTTAACTAGGCTCTACAGCTTATCCAGTAGGTAGGAAAATGGGCAGAGTAGGTGGGCTAGGTGGTCCTTATCTGCTGTCAAAGTCTGTGTTTCTGTGTTTTGTAAAATCCGTGCTGAATAAACTAGTAGCGCCAAAAATAGCAGGCTGAAAATATTCTCAATTTTTAAAAGTAGCCAGTTGTTACTTCTTATTTCTGAACTATTTTTCTTCCATTTGCTTATATTAGGTTTTTTACCTTATTGTGTTACATAGAATGAGGGGAGCAGTACTTTATCAAGAGGCTGACATATCTGGTCATTCCCCTTTCCTATCTCATCTGCATTGTAACCTCACCGGTCGTGACATCACAAGTAACCGATGCAACAGCAAGTGAGTCAGTGGCTGTTCTTGTTCAGCTGTGAGGTCACAGTGCAGATGAGGTGTGAAGGGGAATAGAAGTAGCAATGCCAGCTTCCAAGCAGAGCACAGATAGGTAGAAAATCTTCTGAGAAAAAAGGACAATAACAAGTACTTCAGATATAAAAAGTATTCTGGGGATAGTTTTAAGGATGTTACCTGGTGTTTCAGCAACCCCTTGTCAGGGTTATAATTATTTGCCCAGCACATGATGGTCACCTAAACATTTAGAATCCACAACAAAAAACATAGGTTGCCATGCTTGTTTTTAAGTTACTTTGGTGAGGCTTAATCTCTCTTCATGGAAAAAATCTGGAAGGGTTCAAGTTGTTCTGTGTGTTTATAACATCAATATTTTAGATGTCAACATGAGTGTGAAAGGAAATGTGGAAACGAGGACACATCATTTGACATGGTACTTTCTTCATTTTTTCCACAAATGCAAAAACAAAGAGTAAATTACCAATACTATGACGCCCTCTTGAACTGATATTCCCCCAAAAGGGGGAACTATAGGGGTTGCCATGCTTCTTTGGGTTATATCTGCTTTCAAAGTTGCAGTTTCAGAGGGTGTCGGCTCAGGGCAAAAATAATTGAAACATCCCAATAAAAAAATAAAATTTGCAAGAATGCTATTTACACAATTCAAAAGTACATGCAGAATGGCAAGGACTTTAATATGAAATAAACAGTGTAATCAAAGACAGACAGATACGTAGGTAAAGCACCTTGATTGATACCAACTGCTGCAATTGTGGGAGCTAATTTCCTTGCTGCCATCCTATATATATTCTTAGCTGGACATGCCATGATAGGATAAATTATTGTTGTAATAATGCTTCCATCTATTTACTTGTACCAGAAAACAACCTTGAAAACTTTTTCTAGAGCATCAGAAAAATGGGAATTTGAAACACCAGGGAACGTCCTTAAAATTATTTTTAATTTCAGGCAACGTTCTAGCTCTTTGCATTCTGGCTTTTGACTTTGAAGGTGGAAGCTGCTCAGCTGTTTCTGCCAGGTGAAATCTTCCATGCATTTCCTTTCTACAGAGAGGGCGCTGGTTGACTTATTGTTGAGCGAGTGAAGCTGTTTCTCCATTTAACCAATGCCACACCCAATTCCTGGTGTACAGAGAGCGCTACAGCATAAAGTTAATGTCACATACAGAACAAGCAGTGTGGTGCGCAACTTGCTGAAGTCACCATCTTCTGTTAAACCACTCACTACTCCATTACCAGTGTACACAGTGCTGCAGCAGCACAGAAAGATTGTGGGCTTGCCTCCGAGGCTCCTGGTGGGTCATTGACAGTGCTTCGGAGCTGAGCACTGATAGGATTCAGGCTCGGGGCCAGAACATGGGTGTGCAGTAAATCACTGTCCTACTTGTTAGTGCTGCATTTGGGCTGGAGAGGCCCTCCTTCAGGGGAGCATCCATTGTTATGGAAGTCAGAGATCCACACATGGCAATAAAGAGAGGGCAAAGATCCACAGTGACTGTGTGAGCAAAAGGAAAAACATGCAGTGAGCTCATGTACCGCAGAGAGCCATCCTAACCATTTAAAGCAATTTTATCCTGCAGAGCCACTTTGGTCTCATCATGGCATAGCCCCAGGCTCTTCTGTCAGCTCTGCACATATTTTAGTGTTTTAAGTACAAAACTGGGGTTTGAAGGAACATGGAGACTGATATCCCCCTCCCCCCAAGCCCAGGAGAGGCAGACCTTCCAGGTCAGGGTTGACTGAACATGAGACTGAATTCTACCTTTACTTTGGGAGAAGGCAGTCCGTCTACAGTGCCAGCCATCATGATCATCCCCCTTACAGCAGTATCCTCAAAGTACATTAGCTGGCGTTACTCTCTTGTGCTTTGTCATGCAACTGCTCTTTTATTAATTGTCCGTTAAGGGTGTTCCCTCAGAGTGGTAACAATGTGCAGTTGTTGCACAGTAACCTAATGTAATTCTTGTTCTGTGGTAAAGGGAACATTCAGGATGGCTGGCACCCTAGATCAGAGTTTGACTGAACATGGAGAATGAATTCCCCTCTTGCCCCAGTGGAGGGCAGTCTCTCCAGGTCAGGGTTTGAATAAACGTGGCAGCTGAATTCCTCCATTATTTCAGGAGAGGGCTGTCCTTCCAGATCAGGGTTTGAATGAGCAAGAAAACAGAATTCCCCTTTCATCCCCTTCCCCTTTTACCTCAGGAGAGGCAGTCCTCCAGGTCAGGTTTTGAATAAACATGGCAAATGAATTCCTCTGTTGTCTCACGAGTGGGCAGTCCTTCCATTTCAGAGTTTGACTGACTATGAGAATGAATCCCCCTCTCACCTCAGGAGAGGGAAGTCCCTGCAGGTCAGGGTTTGAATAAACGTGGCAAATGATTTCCTCCGTTATCTCAGAAGAAAACAGTCCTAACTGGTCAGGGTTTGAATGTACAGGGAGATTGAATTCTGTCAACCTAGGAGAAGATAGTCCCTCCAGGTCAAGCTTTGAATGAGCATAGAGACAGAATTCCCCTTATATCCCAGAAGAGACAGAAAATTAGTTTCTAGGGATGTGGATATGATGATCTAGCCACACTTTCTAGCAGGTGCCTTTCCCTTTAAGACTGGCCAGAAACTTTATCAGGCTGGCTCCTTCCACCACCCGGGTGGTAACTCCCTCGGCTCCGCCCCATGATGCCAGATCTTTCTTTCTGCTGGAGGAAGTAGGTTCCCTACTCACCGCTCTTGCGCTGAGCAGGCCCTTGCCACTTAAATCTTCGAATTTACTTCCTAAACAGTTTGAAATTCTTTGTTTTCAGCTCGATCACCGTTTGCGACTACGATGGATGACAAGTCCACTCCCGGGTTCCGCTGGTGCCCTTGCGAGCAGAAGATTTCCCGAACGGATCTGCACTCCACATGCGTCTACTGCCTGGTGTACGAGCATGATCCCCAGGCCTGCGAATTTTGTTGCTCCTTTTATCCTACCATTCTTGAGGACTATCTAGCCCAGCTCAAGTAAGGCTGACCGAACGAGACAACATAGCCCAGCTTCTTTGCAAAGAGGTCATGGTCCCTGTCGTGGATCCTCCAGAACACCCAGGATTTGTTTCCAGATACTTCCTGGTACCAAAGCGGGTGGAGGGCTGGCGCCCCATTCTAGATCTCCACGAACGGAACAAGTTTCTCAAGTCATACACCTTCCAGATGGTAACTTTGTCTCAGATCATACCATCTCTAGAGCAGAACATGTGGTTTTGCTCTGTGGATTTTCAGGACGCATTCTTCCACGTCCCAATAAGTCCGTCTCACTGAAGGTTGGTTCCTCTTCTGAGCAGAGGGTGCCCTTTACGAGTTCCAGGCCATGCCATTCGGCCTGTCTTCAGCCCCTAGGGTCTTTACCAAGTGCCTTGCAGTGGTGGCAGCTTATCTGAGGTGCTGAGGGCTCTGGGTTTACCTCTGCCTGGTTGACTGGCTGATTGCAGGTCCCTCCAGGCTGGAGGTGGAGCAGTCCAGGGACCTGGCCCTCCAGACTTGCATCTCCCTTGGCCTCCTGGTCAACAAGGCCAAGACAGAACTCATACCTTCGTAGGTGATCAACATCATTGGGGCAGAGCTCAACTCTTGCAGAGCTAGAGCCTGGCTCCTGCTGGACTGGGTGGAGGCACTTTTCTCCTTTGCCCAATCATTTTGGGTTGATCAGTTGTGCCCTGCCCAGGACTTCATATGCCTGCTGGGTTATATGGTGGCCTGCACCAGCGTGGTCCAATGGACCCGCTGGAGAATGCACTTCCTGCAGTGGGAGCTGGCCAGCCAATGGCCTCAGAACAGGGGTCACTTCAACCAGCTGGTCACTGTGACCCAGCGGATGTAGGATGCCCTCCAGTGGTGTTTAGTCACAGAGTATCTGCAGGAAGGGATTCTGTTTATCTGCCCAGAGCCAACAGTCATCCTGACAAGTGATGCCTCTCTCATGGGATGGGTTGCCCACCTGGGAGAACACAGAGTCCATGGGCTGTAGACCCCCCCGAGGAGTCCCAGAGTGTCATCCCCCTGCTGCAGCTTTGAGTAGTTCAGCTGGCACTGACTGCCTTCGCTCCTCACATTCAGGGTCAGGTGGTCTAGGTCCAGATGGATAACACCATGACCATGTACTACCTCAACAAACAGGGTGGGATGCACTCCTGCCACTGTGCAAGGAAGCTCTCTGTGTGTGGACCCTTGTGCGCAGCCTGGAGGCCGATTTCCTAGCCATCCATGTGGCAGGGACCTCCAGCCAGCAGGCTGACGCCCTCAGCCGTGTGGGCAAGGCGTCTCATGAGTGGTCTCTCCACCCAGAGGTAGTACATAGTCTGTTCTCCCAGTGGGACACACCTGAGGTGGACCTGTTCGCCTCCAAGGAGAACGCAAAGCTTAGGACTGTTTTGTGCCCACCCCCCAGCAGAGAACACTGCATGGAGATGCCTTCTCAAGGCTCCTGGACCCCAGGCCTCCTCTGTACCTTCCCTCGATTCAGAAGGTGTTACTCAAGGCCAGGAGGGACAAGGCACAGGTGATCCTGGTGGCTCTGGACTGGCCTCACCAGTTCTGGTACCCCAATCTTTTCAGCCTCAGCAGCTGGCTACCATGATGTCTTCCTCTCCACCCGGACCTGCTCTCCATCAATCGGGGAAGGTACTCCATCCGGACCTTCAATCCCTGCACCTGACAGCCTGGTTCCTGAGTAGCTAGAGATATTACTTCGAGATAAAGCTCTTGCAGCAGGCTATCACAATTAGGACTATGCCGCAGGCATTAAGACCACATGGAAAAACTTCTGCCAGCAATACCAGCTGGGGACCGCCCCAGATGCCGGCCCCGCCCCGACGTCGGTCAGGGTACAAGAGGGGGCGGACCCAGCTCCACCTCAGTTCTTTTCTGCCGCTTACCACGCACGTGAATAGCTGCTGCCTGCGATTCACCAGCGAGAACAGAGCTACAATCAAGCCAGCTTCAGTTGACCGACACCTGCGCGTTTTTCGTGTTGCGACGCACCGCCTTCTTGGCGTCGCTTTGTCCTTCTCGGTGTTTTCTAGTAGCCATTACGCCGACATCAGTACTGCGGTAGGTCCACGCGGATTCGATGTCTTCCCAGGTGTCCCTTTCCCCAGAACACGTCAATAAGTGCGAGTGCGGCCGGCAAATTCCCACCTAGGATGGTCATCAGCGGTGTGTGTTCTGCTTGGGCCTGGACCACGACACTGTGAACTGCGCCAGCTGCCAAGCGTTCATGAGCCGGACTCGCATCTGACGCCTGAAGGCCCTGAAAGCCTATCTACTTGAAAAGACGATGGACCTGCACTCCGACGAGGGGAAGAAGAAGGAGAAAAAGCACCATAGTAAGGAGCGCAGTCAGTCCCGGCACCGGTCCCACTCGCGGTCGTGACCTTCCCCGAAGAAGGCCCGTCCCCGGCTCGAGTGAGTCGCCGGGCCATTGCCCCAGGCTAAGGCCGGCCCGTCGGGGAGCAGCCGCCAGGCCTAAGATGACTCCGCTTAAGGTCATCGCAAAGTCCGTGGCGGTTCCTGCTTCGGCCCTACCATCCACGGCACCAGCGCCGCCTGCTAAAGGTGCACCTCCGGAGCGTAAGGACTCTCTGGCGCCCCCTGCTGTCACCCCGTCGTCGGCCATAGCACCGACGCCGGTCGAAGGGGCCAAGGACCCGGGGTCGGTCATTGTCCTGCCGACGACCCCGTCGCCCAAGTCCTCCTCCCCCCTGGGTCAGGTGAGCTTGCCGTCGCGACCCGCAGCGCCTGAAGCTTCTTTCCCGCAGCGGGCGGCAGAAGTTTTCTCCCCGGACGAGCTCAAACAACTATTTTCGTTCTGGTGGGGGCAGGTTCATAAGCGTACCACCCCGTCACCGACCCAGACACCAGTACCAGATCCTGCGGGTGAACCACAGCCAGAGGGCGAGGCCTCCCCGTTGAGGTCCCCGGAGCGCCGTTTTTCACCCCCTTCTAGGGTTTGTTCCCGCACCCGATCTGAAGCCCGCCGACGTTGCTCCTTGGGTTCCACTGACCGACGTCGGACACGGTCTCGTTCTCGGAGCCCTTCCCGCGCTCAGTGGGACGGTTCCCAACGTCGGTCCCCTGACCGGTGTCTGTCATCGCTCCATCGTCGGTCCAGGGACGAAGTAGGTCTTTGGACCCATCGTCGCTCGCCTCGCATACTGCATCGCCAGCGGAGGCATGGACATGAGGCAGAACCAGACTATTCTAAGTCGGATAGTCGGTCCTCCTCTTCATCATCATCCTCTTCCTCTTCCCTCAGCATCAAGCGCTCCCCTGAGGAGAAGGACATGCCTCGCTCGCCTCCGGACGATCCCACATTCATGGACGTCATGAGGCATATCCAGGCTTCTAATGAGTGGGACACAGAAGACCTGGACCCGGAATGCTGGAGATTGGCCAAGTACCTGAGGCAGAAGGAGCCAAAGTCGTTGGTCATTCCTCCTCTGGTGGATACCTTTCAGGACCTGAGTAGGTCCACCTGGCTGCGCCTAGCCTCCATCCCGGCGGTTCGCAAGAAGTCGGACAGGCTTTACAAGGCTCCGAGGGCTGAACCTTTTTTTGGCTGAACACCCTCAGGGAGACTCCACTGTGATCACGGCTGCTCATGAAAAGTCTCAACAGCCGCGGCACCTCAGCTCACAGCCTCCCGACCTGGAGTCCTGTTACTTGGATCAGGTGGGCAAGAAAGTCTACGCTGCCTCCACCTGTTCTATTAGATCCCTCAACTTCCTCACCCATATGGTGCAGTTCCAGAATGCGTTGTGGGAGCAGGGTCTTGAGCTGGCACAGGCCATGCCAGACTCCGATAAAAAGACGGAGCTCCTGGCCCTCTTACAGTCGGGCTCGGACATAGGCACTTGTGTTCTGAGGGCCTCGTATGACCCTGCAGATACGGCTGCCAGAGCAGCTGCCTCTGGGGTTTGTCTCCGGCGTCATGCCTGGTTGCGGCTTTCCGGCTTCCACCAGGATCTGCAGTTCGGTATCCGAGACCTGCCGTTTCAGGGTACCATTTTATTTGGGCAGGAGACGGAGAAACTGATCTCACGTCTCCAGGAATCGGGCAAGTCTATCTAGTCGGTCCGCCAGCTGTACCGTGGCAACCAGCGACGCCCCCATCGCCGTCGGCTTTTTCGGAAGTCCTCAGGCAACCAGACTTCAGCCCATGGTTCCCAGCAGGGGCAGAAAGGTGGCTTTCACCGGCGATCCGGAAACCAGCAGCCTGGTGCATCGTCTGGCCGTGGGCCCAAGTCCTCCCAGGCCTCTCTCCCCAACCCCGGTTCCGCCCAGTGACTCCCTTCCGCCCCCCATGGTCAGACGTCCAGGGGAGCCGGTCGGGGGCCGCTTCTCCCTTAATCTCGAAGGGTGGAGCTCTATTACCACAGATCAGTGGGTCTTGGACGTCATTCGGAGAGGACACACGCTGGAGTTCACAGAGTTCCCTCCACGGACTCCACCAAAGCTCTCCCATTATCCTCCTTCTCACGTTCCACTCTTGGAAGGAGAAATCCAGACCCTCCTGCAGAAGAGGGCAATAGAGAGAGTTCCCACGGAGCAGCAGGGTCAGGGATTCTACTCCCACTTTTTTCTGATCCCAAAAAAGACAGGGGACCTTCGCCCCATTCTGGATCTCCGTCCTTTAAATCTCTTTATAGAGTACAAAAAGTTCAGGATGGTGACTCTTCAGGGTATCCTCCCTCTGCTGCACCAAGGGGATTGGCTCTGTTCTCTCGACATGCAGGATGCGTACATGCATATCGGGGTCTTTCCTCCCCACAGGAAGTTTCTGAGGTTCCACTTCCTAGGAGAGCATTATCAGTTCCGGGTGCTCCCGTTTGGCCTTTCTTCTGCTCCATGAGTCTTTACCAAATGCCTAGCAGTGGTGGCTGCAGCTCTCAGGCGATCAGGCCATTATGTTTTCCCTTACCTCGATGACTGGCTTCTCAAGGCCCCATCAAGGGACGGCCTCCTGCGCTCTCTCGGAGATGCCTATACTCTGTTCCGAGAACTGAGGATCACCCTGAACTTAAAGAAGTCGTCCCCAGAGCCCAGCCAAAACCTTGCCTTCATTGGAGCGACTCTGGACTCCGTCCAGGGCAGGGCTTTTCTCCCTCAGGACAGGGGCACTCACCTGCGAAATTTGGCAGAACGGATTTCAATAGCACCTCGAGTTCTGGCTCGGAACTTCCTCAGTCTACCGGGGCACATGGCGGCGGCCATCCCTGTAGTACCCTTGGCCCGCCTCCACATGAGAATCCACACAATGGATGCTCAGGGTGCAGTGGGATCAATACTCCGATGACCTGGACGCCTTAGTCAGGATCTCAGAGCCAGTCAGGAGAACGTTGCTTTGGTGGATGGACCCCAGCAATCTGGAAAAAGGGGTCAGCTTTCGTACGGAGCCTCCAGGTCGGACTCTGATAACAGATGCCTCAGACCTGGGTTGGGAGGCTCATCTCGGAGGTCACCGCACACAAGGGGTTTGGTCCGCCGAGGAACAGTCCCTCCATATCAATGTCCTGGAAATGCGAGCGGTCCTCTACGCTCTTCAGGTGTTTCAGGAGGACCTGATATCAGGCTCTCTTCTCATTCAGACTGACAACATGGCGGTCGTCTTTTACATCAACAAGCAAGGAGGCACTCATTCCTATCCTCTTTGCCAGGAGGCGATGAGAGTCTGGTATTGGGCGCTGGAACGGGGCATTCGTCTGTTGGCGATGCACGTCCCAGGGGTCCTAAACAGTCTGGCCGACGATCTCAGCAGGTCGTGGGCCAGTGCGCACGAGTGGGAATTGCTTCAGTCGGTGGCGGATCAGCTCTTCGGTCGGTGGGGCCTTCCAGAGCTAGATCTCTTTGCATCACCATGCAACGCCAAGCTGCCACACTTGTGCTCGCGAGAGCACGCGCCTGGCGTTTTCTGGCCAGACGCGTTATCCCTTTATTGGGCCGGGAGGTTTCTTTATGCCTTTCTGCCCTTCCCCTCTCATCCAGAGGGTTCTGCTCAAGTTACAGGCAGAGGGGCACGCATGATCCTTGTGGCCCCCAACTGGCCCCGACAGATTTGGTTCCCACTTCTGCAGCTGTTGTCCCAGGAACCTCCAATCCCGCTGCCCCTATGCTCGCAATTGCTGTCCCAGGACCAGGGTTCTCTGGTCCACCTGGATCTCCGATCCCTGCACCTTCATGCTTGGCTCCTCCAGACGTAGCTGTGAATCGATACGGGGTTTCCCCGGAAGTGGCTGAGGTCTTAGCGTCCGCACGTAAGCCCTCTACTCGCTCTGCTTATGCCATGAAGTGGAAGCGGTTCTGTCTTTGGGCCTTGCCTCAGCATTTGGACCCAGTCACATGCTCTGTGAACTCCGCTTTGCAGTATCTCCTCTCCTTGTATGAGAAAGGCCTGAGCCATTCCTCCATCAAGATGCACATGTGGGCGATCTCTGCCTACCATGCTCTGGTGGGCGACAGGGCATTAGCCCAGCTAGAAGTGGCCCGCACCTTCCTTAGGGGTGTTCTTCACATGAGACCTCCCATCAGGGACCCTGTCCCACCCTGGGACCTCCTTTTTGTGTTGGAGAAACTCACCCTTCCCCCTTTTGAACCCGCAGCGACATGCGAGCTGCGATACTTATCTTGGAAAGTTTTTTTGGTTGCTGTTACTTCCACTCGAAGAGTTTCCGAGCTGCAGGCTCTGATGTGTAAAGAGCCCTATTTGGTTTTTCATAGGGAAAGGGTTTCCCTCCGAACTAATCCTATAATCCTAAGTTTCTTCCGAAAGTGGTCTCGGAATTGACCCTCAACCAGTCGGTTGATCTTCCTGTTTATTTTCCTTCTCTCTCCAATAGAGGGGAGGTTCTCCTCCACACATTGGATGTCCACAGGTCCCTGAGGTATTACCTCAGTAGAACCGTTCAACACCGTAAATCAGAGCAGCTCTTTGTGGCCTTTGCGCCACAACGCTTGGGTCAGCCGGTGTCCAAGCAGACTATCTCCAAATGGATAGTCCATTGCGTTTTGTTCTGTTACGAGCATCACCACAAACCCCCACCGGGTCCAGTAAGGGGTCACTCCACCAGGGGTGTTTCAGCTTCTTTTGCCGCGATGCGGAATGTCGCCATTCAAGACATCTGTGTGGCTGCGACCTGGAATTCGGTGCATACCTTTGTCAAGCATTACAGCTTGGATATCGTCTCCACCTCCGACGCCGTGCTGGCTTCGACCTGGCGGTTCTACAAGGACTCTTTTCCTGGCGGTCTCTGGGTCAGTATTTCCTCCTCCCGGGGTGACTGTCTCTTAAGCTGAGAACTGCTTGGGACTCAGTCCTAAGTGTCGATAGCCTGCTGCAGAGCTCTATCTCGGTAAGATAGTACAGTTACGTAAGAACTTACCGTAACAGTAGATCTTCGCGAGGAGCTCTTGCAGCAGGCCCTGTTTTCCCTCCCACCTTCCCCCTCGGAGTGTGCAGGTTTCTTCTCTTCTCTTCTCTAGGATGGGCTTCATCTCCTTCTCTTGTCAGGCCATCTGCTGGGTACTGGCGGGAGAACTGAGGTGGAGCTGGGTGGGCCCCTTCTTGTACCCTGACCGGCGTCGGGGGCGGTCCCCAGCTGGTATTGCTGGCAGAAGTTTTTCTGTGTGGTCCTAATGCCTGCGGCATAGTCCTAATTGTGATAGCCGGCTGCAAGAGCTCCTCTCGAAGATCTACTGTTACGGTAAGTTCTTACGTAACTGTACTTTCCAGGCTTTGGGTCTCTCTGAAGATGCCCTCACTGTTGTGGAGGCATCTCAGAAGGAATCGACAAGGAAATGCTACGCCTTCAAATGGAAGAGATTCTCTATTTGGTGTCAGGGCGAGGGGTTGGACCCTTTGTCCTGTCTGGTGGCTAGCATTCTTGGTATATTTGGTCCCTCTCTCAGTTGGGGCTTCGGTCGACAACCCTTAAGGTGCACCTGGCAGCTATCTCTGCTTACCGGGTGCGGTCCAGTCAGCAGTCAGTGGCACAGGAGAAGGTGGCCTGGTGCTTTTTTAAAGGCCTTGACCACATTTCTCCTCCAATGCATGAACCACCACCACCACCACCTTGGGATCTGTTGCTGGTTTTGGCAAAGCTCATGGGCAAGCCATTTGAACTGATACACAGGTGTGATGTGTCTCACCTGTCGTGGAAGAGCAACCTTCTTGGTGGCTATCACGTCGGCCAGAAGGATCAGTGAGCTCCTGGCCCTTTCAGTGGAGTCTCCTTACCTGGTCTTCCACAGGGACAAGGTTGCCCTGCACCCCAACTCGAAGTTCCGCCCGAAGGATGTGTCAGATTTTCACCTTAACCAGGTGATTAATCTGCCAGTGTATTTTATGACCCACACCTCAGAGGCTAAGACAGGCTTCATACTCTGGACCTTCGGTGAGTGCTCACTTATTACAAGGAGATCATGGCTGTTCGTGTCGAGGTTCACCAGTTGTTTGTCACCTGTGCTCAAGCCGCACCTGGCAGACTTGCAGCCAAGTGGACGATTGGCAGGTGGATAGTCTTCTGCGTCGATCCTGGCTATAGGTTGGTGGATAGGGAGACTCTCGAAGGACTTAAGGCTCATTCCACCCACCATACCGCTGCGTCGGTGGCTGCTTCCAGGGACGTCCCTGTTCAGAAAATCTACAGGGCTGCTACCTGGAGGTCAGCACACATCTTCATTTCCCGTTATCACATTGACCTTGAGTAATGCTGGGATGCTGGTTTTGGTGCCCCAGTTCTCCAATCACTGTTCATTGTGTAGGGGGTGTGCGACTTGCCTCCCTGCCCCCGGAGAACTGCTAGGAGTCTGCCAGAAAGTGTGGATAGAACATCATATCCACGTCCCTAGAAAAATAGGTTACTCACCTGTAACAGTAGATCTTACTTTGAGATGGAGCTCTTGCAGGAGGCAATAACCGTTAGGACTAAGCTACCAGGCCCACAAGGAAACCTTCTAACTAGCAGTCTTCAGCAGGGGACTGCCCCGTCAACTCCACCTGACATCAGCAAATGGTAGAAAGAGGGTGGTCCCCAGTCCCACCTCATGTTCTTTTCGCTGTCGACCGCATACACACTTGTCTTCGGATGCCTTTCTCAACAGTTCAACCGCTGCATCTTCGCGTTTCTTTTTTTTTTTTCCCCTCGGCAGATGTTCCAAATTTATTTCCCTTCTGCATGTCTTCTTCTCCAGCGTCATCCGTTTTATCCACGGATCATAGAAAATCTAAGTGCGCCTATGGCAAACAGCTACCATTGAAGGACGGCCACAAGGCCTGCCTTTTCTGCCTAGGTCCAAACCATAACACCGTGACCTGTGAGCACTGCAGGGCGTTCAACTTCCAGACACGGATCCACAGCCAGAAGGCCCTTAAGGCGCACCTCCTAGAATAGCAGCTAGACGAGATGCAGAAACAGTCAGCAGTGAAGAGTCGTCCTTCATCC
The DNA here is from genome assembly GCA_016271365.2 of Neoceratodus forsteri. NCBI lineage: Eukaryota > Metazoa > Chordata > Ceratodontiformes > Ceratodontidae > Neoceratodus > Neoceratodus forsteri. Next base: position 334,553,102 of record CM057449.1, read on the forward strand.
TCGTCGGTTTCCACCTCCTCCGCTTCTAAGCCATGCGAAGAGAAGATTCAGGGAAGCACAAGGACCAGGAAAAGTCCCGGGATCACACCCATTCCAGATCCCCGCTGCACAGAAAGTCTTCCTCTGGTTCCTTGTCCCATGGGGGCTTGGACCACTCTTCCTGCCCAGTCCACGGCTCCGGGCAGTTGGTAATCAATCCTCACGCTGTCATCCTGGCGTCAGGCAGAGGTAAGTTGGGGTATCACCCTCCACCTTGGGGGCTGGGACCAGCCAGAAGAAGGGCAGTGACACTCCAGCACCTGCCGAAACGGTCCCAACGATGGTCTCTTCTGAGGCCCTGGACAAGACACCCCATCACCAGGGGTAGGTGTTAGACTCGACGCCGCCGCACCAGGCTCCAGCCAAGCTTCCCCACCTCTCACCACTAAGCAGCGATCCACTATGGGCATGCCTTGGATGTCGGATCAGGCTTTGCCCTCCTCCTCACCAGGCCACTCTTCACTAGTTGAAGATCTTGGGCAGGACAAGATATCCATTCAACCCATTGAGTCCCTGTCTCTGCCACCGCCTCTGACGTCGGACACCTTGACGTCAGGTGCTCCGACGCTGGGTAAACCGACGCCAGCTGTACAGTCTCCAGCCAGTCTGTCGGCTCCGCACTTCTCCAAAGACCAGATCCAGGAGCTTTTCTCCATTTAGTGGAATCAGGTCAAAGTGGCCTCCCCCCTGAGAACTGGCTACTATTGAACCGGGACAGGAGCTGAAACTGGACCTTGGCATGGGTCTGGAGCCTAAGCGACCGACTCGTCTCCTTAAGAGTCACACTCCAAGCCCTGAGGAACACCACAGTAGACCCCGGCACAAAGAACGGCATCACCACAGATACTCCCATTCGTCTAGTCGCTACCTTGGCCAGTCCTTCCACGGTGGATGCCGGTCCCTTAGCTGTCCCCAGTCCCATAGCTGATGACACTGTAGCTATTTATCCTCCTGTTCAGTGGACTCCAGTAGAAGTTCTTTGTCTTCAGGCTTGGACCATACAGATCTTGGGGGTTGCCCTTCTTCACTAGATAACAAGGACACCCCAGGTCACTTCCTGATGATCCAACATTCATGGACGTCATGAGGCACATCCAGACTTGTAACGGATAGGAGACAGAAGACCTGGACGGGGAGAGGTGGAGGTTGGCTAAATACCAGAGGCAGAACGAGCCCAAGGCTGTAGTGGTGCCTTCTTTAGTGGACACCTTCTAGGACCTGACAAGGTTAATCTGGAAGCATCCTTTCACCTCCTCTACCATCTCCCAAGAAGTCAGATAGGTTGTACAGAGCTCCTAGGGAAGAGCCTTTCCTGGCAGAACACCCTACAGCGGACTCGATGGTGATCACAGCTGCTCATGATAGTTGAAAGAAGCCTAAGCACTCAGCCACCTGACCAGGAGTCCGGATACATTGACCAGATGGACAAAAAAGGTCTGTTCATCCTCCACTTGCTCCGTCAGATCCCTTGGCTTTCTTACACACATGGTTCGGTACCGGTATGCCCTGTGGGAGAAAGGTATCGAAACAGCACAGGTCCTCCCAGACTCAGCACAAAAAAACAAGCTCCTAGACTTCCTCAAATCGGGGTCAGATGTAGGCACCCATGTCTCGTGTGCCTCATACGACACTGCAAATACGGCAGCCAAAGCAGCGGCCTCCAGCGTTTGTCTGAGGCACTATGCCTGGCTTAGGATCTCAGGATTCTCCCAGGATCTGCAGTCGGGCATGTAGGACCTCCCATTTAAGGGTTCAGTCCTTTTTGGAGATGAAAAGGGAAAAACTAATTAATCGCCTCCCAAGAGTCCGGGAAAGTCCATTTGGTCCATCAAAAAAAAAGTATAAAGGGAACCAAAAACCCTTCAGAAAGCTGCCATTCCAGAAACCCTCAAGACAACAGCCCCGAAACTAGCCTCCGCAGAGGGGTGGCTTCAAAAGAAGGGCTACGTCCCAGACACCAGGAAGCTGTGCCTCTCAAGCCAGAAAGTCCTCCCAGGCCCCTCTGCCTACTCCCGGAGCATCCCAATGATTTCTTGCCAGACCCCCCTCCTCCAGCGGAATCAGTGGGGGAAGTGGTAGGGGGTCGCTTCTCCTTCCATCTCGAAGGCCGAAGCAAAATAACATCAGACCTCTGGGTTTTACAGCTCGTAGAGAGAGGTCGTACTCTGGAGTTTGAGCAAATACCTCCAGATACTCCACCAGTGTCCTCCCATTATCCATCCTCCCTTTCATGTCCCCCTGATTGAAGGGGAAATTCAGGCCCTCTGCAGAAATGGGATATAGAGCCAGTCCCCCAAGGCTCAACAGGGAAAAGGGTATTATTCTCACTTTTTCGTAGTTCCGAAAAAGACCAGGAACCTTTGACCCATCCTGGATCTCAGCTCCCTGAACAAGTTCATCGAATACAGAAGGTTCAGAATGGTCACAGTGTCGGGTCTGATTCCTCTCTTGCATTAGGGGGACTGGCTCTGCTCTCTAGATATGCAGGATGCATACCTGCACATTCTGATTTTTCCACCCCACAGGAGGTTCTTGCAGTTCCTTTTCCAAGGCCGGCATTACCAGTTTCAAGCCTTGCCATTCGGCCTCTCCTCTGTTCCCAGAGTGTTCACCAAGTGTCTAGCAGTGGTGGCTGTGGCTGTGCGGTGCCAGGGCCATTATGTCTTCCCTTACCTAGATGACTGGCTTCTGGCAGCTCCCACGAGGGAACTGCTAGTCCGCACTCTCTGAGACACCTTTACACACTTCTGGGAGATTGGGATCACCCTGAACATTCCCAAGTCATCCCCATGGCCCAGTCAGAGACACCAGTTCATAGGGGTAGTCCTTACCCCAGACAGAGCGGATCACCTTCAGGATCAGGCACGATTGGTATCCTCGGCTCCTCATGTCCCAGCCCAAGTTTATCTGAGACTCCTCAGTCACATGGCAGCAGCCATCCCAAAGGTTCCCATGGCTCGCCTCCTTATGAGGGTCCCTTAGTGGATGCTTGGGTAGCAATGAGACCAGAGGTCCAGTGTCCTAGATCAGCCAGTCTTGGTCTCCGACCCAGTCCTCAGGACACTAACCTGGTGGTTGGACCCATTCAGTCTATCGGCAGGGGTTCTCTTCTGACAGGAGCCTCCAGGACGAGTTCTGACCACAGACACCTGGGGTCTCGGTTAGGGCACTCACCTGGAGACCAGGCAGATCCAGGGGACCTGGTCACTAGACGAGCAATCGCTCCACATCAACGTTCTGGAGATGCGAGCAGTCCTGAATGCCTTGCAGGCACTTCAAGCAGACTTACCTCTGGGCCCTCTTCTCATTCAGACAAACATGTCTGTCGTCTTTTACATCAACAGGCGGGGGGGGATTTACTCCTACCCCCTATGCAGGAAGGCAGTGAGGGTCTGGTATTGGGCACCATAACACTGCCTCAGACTCACTGCTGTTCATGTTCCATGTGTCCAAAATGTCCTGGCTGACGGTCTAAGCAGGTCTTGGTCCAAGGCCCATGAGTGGGAACTTCTTCAGTTGGTAGCAGAACAGCTCTTTGACAGATGGAGCCGTCCAGAGTTAGACATTTTTGTGTCCCCACTCAACACCAAACTGCCCAGATTTTACTCGCTAGATCCAGGGCCTGGAGTTTTCTGGTGAGACACATTGTCCCTCTGTTGGACAGGGAGGTTCGTTTACACCTTCCATCCCTCCCTTTCCCATCCTACAGAGGGTACTTCTGAAGTTGCAGGCAGAGGGAGCAGAGATGATTCTCATCACCTCCTTTTGGTTGAGGCAGATTTGGTTCCCACTACTTCCAACAGCTGACAGTGGAACCTCTGATTCCTCTGCCTCTGAGCTCATACTTGCTCTCCCAGGATCGGGGCAACTTAATCCATCTGGATCTCAAGTCCCTGCATCTTCATACATAGCTCCTGCAGACATAGCAGTGGCCAGATATGGGGTGTCCCATAAGGTTGTGGATGTCCTGGCTGCAGCCAGAAAACCCTCCACTGGATCCATGTATGCAATGAAGTGGAAAAGGTTTTGTCTGTGGGCTACCATATGTCAGCTTAATTCTTTTTCTTGCCTCCCTTCCAAACTCTGTTCTTGAGTATCTCCTCTCTCTATTTGAATAGGGCCTGAGCTACTCCTCCATCAAGGTGCATCTTTCCACCGTCTCAACATACCACGCACCAGTGGAAGGTAGAACCCTCACTCAACTGGACGTGTCCCATACTTTTTTGTGGGCCATTTTGCATCTAAAGTCTCCCATCCGAGATCCTTTTCCTCCATGGGATCTCCTTTTTGTGTTGGAAAAGCTCACGCTCCCCCTGTTCAAACCAGCTGTGGATTGTGAGCTATGCTTCCTGTCATGGAAAGCTTTTTTTAGTTGCAGTTACTTCCACTCAAAGGATTTCGGAACGTCAGGCGGAAACACATTTTGGGAGACGTGTTGTTTTTTCATAAGAACAGGATGTCCTTATGAACAAATCATAAGTTTTTGCCTAAGTCAGAGTTCACCCTAAATCAGAACATTCACCTGCCAGTCTATTATCTTGAATATTCTAAGAGTGGGGAAGCATTGTTGCATACTCTTGACATCCATCGGACACTCCGTTACTATCTGAACCGTATGGCTTCCTTAAGGAAAATGGATCAATTGTTCATTTAGTTTGCTCCCAGAACTCAAGGTGCACCAGTTACCAAACAGACCCTGTGTAAATGGCTGGTTAACTGTATTGGCTTCTGTTACAACCAGCCCTTGCCGGGTCCGGTAAGAGGCCATTCCACCAGGGGGGAGTGGCTACCTCCTTCGGCTCTTCTCTGTAACGTTCCCGAAGCAGACATCTGTGCAGCAGCTACTTGGAGTTCGGTCCACACCTTTGTCAAGCATTGCAGTGTGGATGTGGCTCCCAGACGTAGGACTGGGTTTGGTCTGGCGGTTCTCCAGGACCTCCTCTCCTAACTCTTTAGTTGCCAGTTTCCAGCCTCCTCCCGTACTTTTTTCTGGTCCTTATCATTTTATTGCTTGGGACTCCGTCCTTATGGTTATTGCCTGCTGCAAGAGCTCCATATCGATGTAAGATAATACAGTTACGTAAGAACTTCCTGTAACAGTAGATCTTCGAGAAACGTTCTTGCAGCAGGCATTGCTTTCCCTACCTCCTTCCCCCCTGTTTTTCTCTCTCTGCTGTTATTTTTTTGGGCAAAGAACCTGCCCAGACCCCCCCTTCGTTGTAGACTCCGGGTCTCCAGAGGGGGAACTGAGGTGGAGCTGGGGACTGCCCCCTTTATACCATTGGCTGATGTTGGGTGGAGCCTCAAGACTGCTAGCTAGAAGGTTTCCGTGGGGTCCTGGCACCTGGCAGCTTAGTTCTAATGGTTAGTGCCTGCTGTTCCTGAAGATATGCTGTTACAGTAAGTTCTTACATAACTGTACTTTCTAGGAGTGGTATATGATGATCATCCACACAAACCCACCCGACCTCCCCTGGCTTTGGCACACAACACTGCTTCCAGCGGGCAAGATCTGGTGTCGTGGGGCAGAGCCGAGGGAGTTACCACCCAGGTGGGTGGTAGGAGCCAGCTTGAAGACATTTCTGGCCAGTCTTAAAGGGAAAGGAAACTGCCAGAAAGTGTGAATGAACATCATGTACCACTCCTAGATCTACTGTTACAGTTGAGTAACCTGTTTTTTTTTTGTTTTTTTTTTAATTGTAGAGTTTATTTCTCTCCCCCGAACCTGAACTCTCTCAGGCTACCACAACTCACCGGCTTGCTTTGCCATCCGCCGTGGTCCTGCTCCTCGGAGGGTAGCTGTCCTCCGCCAGTCCTGAACCAGCAATCCCCCAGCTCTAAGCCCCCTGAGGTAGGGTCGCCTCCACTTACTGGCGCTCTGTCTAGACTGTAGAGGTTGGTCAGGCTGGCAGAGAGTCAGATGGGGCAGAGACAGAGGCCCGTATTGGACGTGTGGCAGTGAGTACTGAGGGAGCCATCGCCTGTCAGGGACAGATGGGTTTTTCTGCTTTTTACATTCCGCAGGAACTTGGACGTGCAGTGACATCTAGATGAAGGGGCCGTCGACATTCTCCTCGTTCCTCCCCTTCTGTGCTCCATTGCTGTCTGTACCTCCGGTCACCACCAGAGGTCTCTACTGTTCTGGAGAGTCCTGGATCCCTCCCCAGGGAGAGGAGAGCTGTCTGTTGGACGCTCGATCCTCTCAATCCCCTGCCGACCAAGCTTGTTCCCGAACTCGGGTCGCTGGCATGGTGTTCAGCGCCTCATTCCTCAGCGCCACTGGGCTGGCTGAGTAACCTGTTTTTTGTTGCCGTATTCGTCCTTGTGACAAAAGATCCGGAAAAAAAGAGATGATTTAATACCGTTTATTGGACCAACGTAGATGTCGCAAAAGAAAATAGGTGCTTATTTTCTTTTGTAATATCTATGTTGGTCCAATAAAAGGTATTAAATCATCTTTTTTTTTCTGGATCCCAAAAGAGGGCAGTCCTTCAAGATCAGGGTTTGAACAAACATGGAGACTGAATTCTCTCAAACTATGAGAGGGCAGTCCCTGCATGTCAGGGTTGGAATGAGCCTGGAGACAAAATTCCCCCACCGCAGGAGAAGGCTATACCACCAGAGCAGGGTTTGACTGAAAATGGAGACTCGATGCCCCCTTTATCTTTAGCAAAAATAGCGTGGGTATAGCATAGTGCTATAAAAACAAGCATTTGTCAATGCTGAATGTTTGCTTGCTGGCATTGGCAGTGGTAGTGTAGAAGTTACAGAGCTGCATAATAGGAATGGCAGTGAAGTATTGAACTGAAGCCAACCCCACCACCACCCTGCAGAGAGTGACAGGCATTGGGCTGTGCCTTTGGGTTGTCAGGCATAACGGCCACGCCATTTCACCATACCCCACCCTGCAGACACTGAAAAAGTGTCACAGTGTGCCTTGGGGTCTTTGGCCCTTATGCGCACCCCATTCCACCAGGAAATACGGTGAGATGGGTGCGGTATAGGAGAATGGGGTGAACTTTGGGGCCGAAGAGTCCAAGGCATACCTCGATGCCTCTCACTGGCTGCAGGGTATGGAATGGTATGAGCATTACAGGCAAGAATCCTAAGTCACACCCCGATGCCTGTCATTCTCTACAGGGTGGGCGTTATGGTTGGAAACCCTAATACCTCAGGCATTGGTTTTATTTTTCCTCCAAATTTTCAACATGGTTTTTGTGACCCCACCTCATGAACAGTGGCAATATCAGTTTGTTAGCAAGCTGCTTATGCACAGCGACTCGACATTTAGCACCACAGGTGCAAAACATTCGAACAGGATGTGAAAATGACAGCCGCATTGTTCATGGGGAGGTGTAAAATGGCAATGTTGCAAATCTGCAGTAAAATATTAAAAAACTGGTGAAGTCACGAGCGTGCATAGAAACTGTGCAACGCACTCCTGTAATGTAATTAGTTTGGGGATTTTTTACAGCAGATTGTCAACACAGGCATTTTGGGACCTCCAATCATGAACAGCATCACTGTGATTTTCTTTATCTGTCCCGAACAATGATTTCCCACAGCGACCACGCATCTCTGCGCTGAAAGTGTGAAAACACACTTCGGCCATGTTGTGGAAAAATGCCACTGGTGAAAATCTGGACTGAAAATATTACAAAGTCATGAACTTACGAGGGTGCGTGGAAACTGCGCAATGCTCAATCGTAACACAGTCATTTTATGGACTTTTGTCACCAAATTTTCAACATAGCCATTTTAAGACCTCTGCTCATGAACAGTGTAACTGTGATTTTCTAATCTGTCCCAAACATTGCTTTACACCCGACTGCATCATTGTGCGCTACATGTGGAAACACATTTTGGGAAGCGTGAAAGTGCCGCTATACTGTTCATAAGGAAGTGTAATAAAATGGCAATGTTGAAAATCTGAGTGAAAAATATTGAAAATTAGAACTTACGAAATGCGGCGTAGGAATCAAGTAACGCACGCTCGTAAAACAGTCATTTTTAGGAATTTTTTCACCAAATTTTCAACATAGCCGTTTTAAGACCTCTGCTCATGAACAGTGTCACTGTGATTTTCTTTCTCACACCGACTGCGCCATTGTGCGCTACATGGGCGGAAACACGTTTTGGGCAAGATGTGAAAAATGACAGCTGTACTGCTCATAAGGAGGTGTGGTAAAATGGCAATGTTGAAAATCTGGAGTGAAAATATTGAAAATTCGCGAACTTACGAGCGTGCGTAGGAACTGCGCAACGCACGCTCGTAAAACAGTCATTTTTAGGAATTTTTCCACCAAATGTTCAACATAGGCTTTTTGAGAGCCCACCTTATGAACAATGCCAGTGTCATTTCGTTACTTGGTCCCGAAAGGTGATTTTGCGCAGTGACTGCGAAATCACCCTTCGGGCCCGATTAACGCCATGACAGTGAGAGCATTCAAGAGAAGGGGTCCCAAAAACCCCATGTTGAAAATTTGGTGCAAAAATACCAAAAAATGCCTGAGATATGCAGCAAAGTTGAAAAAACCCTATCTATCCCATTATACAGCTTACCGGCATTTCCTCAGTTCACAGTTGGCTTTGAAGAGTGCAGACATGTTCCCGGTCCACAGAAGATCGTCGCACCAGAATCCGGAGGTAAGTATGGGGGTGTGGGGAGGCAGGGTGCACAGTGGGCTGTGGGCGGGGTGGGGCAGAGACACCAAGGGACCATTTTCAATTTCAGTTTTTTTTTTTTTTTTTTAAACAAAAGAACAGGCAGCGGGATGTTTTGCCATGTTGGGATGGGCTCCTGGCGTGCACAAAACAGCTTTTGGGGGCGTGGAGCCGGCGGGATTGGGGCACCTTGGGTGACAGCATCTGTTGCCATGCTGGGGTGGGCTCCCAGCATGGCATCTATACTCTGGGGGCACAGTGGAGCCGGCGGGGATTGGGCACCCCTGTCGGCTATACATGTAGCACGCTGGGGTGGGCACCCAGCGTGGCATGTGGCTGCACAGCCGGCGGGGATTGGTGTGTGTGGGGGGCACACGAGTATGCGTATGCAGTGTGTGTATGGGGATGAGCAGGCGATATCTTATCACTGCTCACTGAAGCGTAGCTCCCCCTTTCAACTGTACGCCACTGCATTTTTGCACTGCTGGACTGCTGTCATAGACAGCTCCAGCAGGCATTGGAGAACTGCAGCCGTGCCTGCAAACACACTGACTGAATTGGAAGAGGGCTGCCACACCTCCGAAAACTCGGATGATGGCACTATGTTTCTTGCACATGCGTGCAAGCAAACATAATGAGTAGGTTTATAGAGGCTGAGCCACAGTATGAGGAGAGACTTGAGAAAAGGTATATTGAAAGGGTGTGGGTGAACATGATACTGTAGTGGTAAAGTATGAGGGGATTAACAGAGGAGACCAGGAAAAAACCTTTTCAACTAGTACAAGATGGTAGAACAAGGGGAAAAATGCTCATACTCCTGTCAATCACTGAAATATTTGTTTTTCAGTTATATTTATTTCTCAAGTGGCCATCCAGATCTCGACGTTTGCTATGTAGCTTAGTCATAAGATATGGTCCTAGACACACATAAACTAAATTCAGAATGTATCCTTTTATATACTTAATGATAAATATTATATCAAATGTTTAGTAGACTGAATCAGGAAAAATATTGCTGCAGTCTACTAAGATGCAGAATGAAAAGGCACTAGAATTAAATTGCTTGAAGGGGAAATGTATAACATTTTACATGGCGGCATTATGTAATACTGGTGACTACTAAGCAAACAAGACGTGTCATTGTGACAATGCTGTTAAAAATGCATGTGTGAAATATAGTGCATAAAAGGGAAGCAGCAAATTAGATAAGAAATTACAGAGTGGGTTTGTAACTTACATACAGTGATGTTCGGACTAAAGATTATTTTTCATGTTTTCTTTAATCATAGGCATCCAGAGGCACCTTTTTCAATATAACAAAATGTATGATGGAGAATTCATTAATGAGCTGATTAATTATGTTTTTCTGATTCAATCTACTGAATATTAAATACAATATTTATTAAGCATATAAAAGAACACATTCTGAATATAGGTTAACATTGTCTAGGACCTACCGGCCCGATGGTACTGAGGGTTGAGGTGCTGGACGCCACACCTCGCACCATGACGGCAATCCGGGTTCGGGGGCAAACTCAGTTCGCCGACTGTCGGCAAGGCAGAAGTAGGATTGAGCGTTCAGAGGACTGCTGTCCTCTCCTGGGGTGGGAGAGTCCTGCTTCACGCAACACTGGTGACCTCAGGGATCCTGGGGAGCGCTGCAGTCTGCGTGGGCACGTAGTAAGGGATTGGGCGCTGGCATGCAGCTTTCACTTAGGTGCGGGAGCGTGCCTGGCATGGGCAGGATGCCATTGCACATCCACGCCCAGGCAACGCACAAGCAGCAAAAAAAAAAAACACTCCCTGAATAGGCGATGGTGTCCTCCGGTGCTCCACCGCCACACTCCCAACGCCAGGTTCACTCCACTGACTCTCCAGATCCCTTTGTCTGCCTGGGCCCCAGTGAGATGGGGCCGATTGTCGGACCAGGTAGGTGGGAGAGTATCTGTCCCCGATTTCCCAGTGGGGTGGATTTCAGGCAGGAGATAGAGCAGTTGGCGGTGAGTGAGAAGCACCCAAGAGTGGTCCAGATGTAGAGGGCAATAAACAGAGTTAACTAAAAAAACAACATTGTCTAGGACCATCTCTGTTGACTTAACTTTGGTAAAACATCGAGATTTGGACGGTATTTGAGTGTGGAGTCATTAATATGGCGTGTTTGCTGTTGGTTGATTTGGACACTACCACTGAGGAATAGCTGCAGTTTTCCAAGTGAAACTGAGTCAGCCTGGTATTTTGCTGGCTGTAGAACAAGGGGGCACAAACTGAGACTGAAGAAATCTGACATTGTGATAGTCCGGTAGCATTTTTTCCTCTCAGAAGGTGGTGAGCCTATGGAAAAGGCTGCCAGAGGAGGCTGTCAAAGCAGGAAGTGTGGATACTGTAAAGGTTAGGCTATTCACAGACTTTTGGAGTAAAATATCACTGAATACAAGATTGCATTAAGCAAGCCTCCCCATGCACAGTTATCAATCAGATTTTGAAATAGCATGATTACAACTGCCATGGGGACGGGACAAACTGGATGATTGTTGATCTGATTTCCTCTTGCAGACCTTATGATCCTAACAAGTCATAGTTATAGGCCCCTCACAGTTTAATTTTCCCAGAGTCTGCTCAATCACTGTAAACATAAAGTCAGTGCTAAATGTATTGCTGGCTTGATGACCTAGTGGTGGGTGGTAGGGCTCTTAGGGAAGTGGGTACCTACATCATTGTGTTATAGCTCACAGTTCAGGATGTGGTAGTGTGCATCCCTGGGATGTGCAGTTTTCCCCAGTTGTGATAGGCGGTGGGAAGGTGGCTCAGTTAAGGTGCTCCACCTCCACATGGAAGGAAGACATCTGCCATGGCATTACTGTCCCCCTTGGTTGCTCAAGTGGATGGGAGTCCTGCCTGCAGAGCCCTCTTTACTCCCCCTGGGGCACACATGCAGACACTGTAACGCACAACACTCTCAGGTCATACATAGCACACACTCACTTTGATTCCTCCCCTCCCAGTTGTTCTTCCTGAATGTGTCTTTCTTTTGGAGGTATGAGATAGTCCCTCCAGTGTGCTTACCGTGGCAGTGGGTAGACACAGGGCAGCAGGTAAGGTCACACAGTGCTGCCATTGAGGGTGCAAAGAAAAAAGTAAAAGCAGGAGTTGCTGGGGTGTGGAACGGGAGGAGGGTGGCTAGAGAACAAGAAAGAAAGAAATTGTAGATAAAGTAATGTATCATCAGATGTTAGGACTGGAGTTACTAACTAACTAACTTTCTTTTGTGGGGGTTTGTCCCCCACCAATCTCTTCCCGCTCCCTCAGTCTGCCGGTAATGCTGTGAAGAGGGCATCAGACAATCTGGTAAAGGCAGCACAGAAAGCTGCGGCATTCGAGGAACATGATGAGACTGTTGTCGTTAAAAGCAAGATGGTCGGTGGCATTGCACAGGTAGGTGAAGCTCTAAAATGGCAATGGCATTTAGGGGAGACACAGAATTATGCGAGGAAGCAGAGCTTATGAGTTTCTGACATCACTTTGTAATGTATTAATTGTATCCCACTGCCCCACCCAACTGCTCTCTCTCTTCTGTCACATACCTCACCCATGATGTTTTCAGGTATCCACTCTAACCTCACTCAGTGGTATTATCTGTCGGCAGAAAGGGACTTCTTGACCCACCCAGTCTGCCCAGGTGTTTTCTGTCTATTATAGCACCAGAGACCCCGTCTGGGCTCCAGCGACCCTCCATTCTTCTGTTCTGATATACCCCTATGTTCATCCCATGCATACCTGAAGCCCTCTGCTGTTCTGGCCTCCACTACTTTGGCTTGCATGCTGTTCCATGCGTTTACCACCCTTTCAGTGAAGAAATATTTCCTCATATCCCACCTAAACTTTCCTCTCCCTCACCCCAGCTTTATCACTTAACCACTTGTCCTGGGGCTGATCTTCGTTTGGAAAAGGCTCCCTTCCCGAACCCTGTCTCCCCACCTAGTTACCTCTACCTTTCCCCACTTCCTAACCCCAAACGTCTTGAGATATCATTTCTGTTAGTCAGTTGTATTTCTGTGTCTTATTCTTCTCCCCAACTCCACATACTTTATTTTCTTATTACACCTGCTGTCACCCTAAACTAAGCTCAGACCTGACTATAATTTATTATGTCTCACCACTTCTTTTTCTGTATCTTTGTTCTCTGCCTTTCCCCCATGGGTACCCAAAGTATTGTTGCTTGATGTACTTAATTAACTGTGTGTTTTCTTGTCCCACCTCTTCCTATTTTGTATGCCCTACCAGTCTGCCTCTGCAAGGTCCGAGAGGTATTTGTTCTGACTCAACTCTTATACTGGCTGCCTATGCCGTGGCCTGTGAACTTCAGGATAAGTTTGTTGGTTTAAAGGACCTGCATGGTTTGTGCCCTAGCAGTTTGGAAGATCTTCTGACCCCATACACCCCTATCTGCCTTCTCCTTTCTGCCAAGGTGAACTTGCTTTCCATCCCTCGCTCTAGGCTAAAGCTCTCCAGGGATAGAGTATTTGAAATTGGTTACCTTTGTTATAAAGTATTATGGCAGCTATAGTATGTAATGCCCCCTCAGTGGGCTCCTTTTAAATAGACTCTAAAACCCTATCCTTCAACCTTCGCCTACCCTGAAATTGAATAGCCACCACCTGTGTGTTACTATTTTTTAACTCATATTTTACCAAAGTTTTCAACAGGAAAACAATACTTTTTGCAGATAATTGATTAGAAATATATTGTGTAGATTGCACATTACAGAAATTCATAGGCATGGTCCAACATTTGTATAATAACCATTTCGTCAGATAAGACATAAATATGTAGCTGGTTTGTGCAAGGACAGAATTTGGCAGCAAAGGAAAAATGTAGGTGGTGATTCATTTCAACGATAAATTGTGTAGTGTAATACAATATAAGGCAACCCTATACCTAGGATTAGCACACCAATACAGGGTCAGAATTACACGTTCACCCCACTTGTGCCACCTTGTGAGGGCGTTCAGGTTGTTACCATTGGAACTGCGGTGCAGCTTGGTGAACTTGTCCTCCATTACACTAATTGCTTTCATCAAGGTGTCACATTCCCCTTTATGTTGCTGTCTTTTAAATGCATTATAGTGTAATATTTGCTATCCCTGTAAAGCACCCAGTAGTCACATAAATAAGGTGCCATAAAATAAACTTGCCTTGCATTTATGACTGCATGGCTATTAAATTCATTGGGGAAAGAAGGGCCACAAGAATCATATGTCACAGCAAGATCAGTATGCCTAGGAGGTATCAGATCACATATCTGCAAGATTCTCGGAGATCTTCTTGAGGACATCTTCCTTCATAGAGCCACACCTTTGGAACTGTAAGCCCTCGTGTCAGGAACACTCCGAAAGTTTTACTTCGCTAGGATTGTCCACATTGATGTACGTTGGCACTGTCTGTTTAACATGAGTACCCATACCTCTTCACAAGTTTTTTTTTTTTCTCCTGCTGTCAGTCGTTTGTGGTAACTTCCTTCATCGATCGAAGTTCAAGTTTCTTTACTTTTGTTTACTTTTTATTGTTATTGCATACTATCTTCGGTTTTGCCAAAAAAAGCCTCTGCTTTTCTGCTATTGTTTGTGCGGCATGAAGATTTTTAGAGATGATGCTCAAACACTGTGTTCGCTGACGCCACTGGAAGACTTAAGAAACTTTCCTGCAGAAAATGGAGAGGTCAAGCGGTCAGCATCAGTGTCTACCCCAGGATCTCCAGCTCACTCTACTGGATCTGCTGCTGGGGAACCCTGCAGGTCTCTCTCTTGAGTGGCCATGCTCTTGCCTTCGTGGGAAAAATGCCATTTATCGAAGAAGTTGAAGGCCTCTTCGGGGCATCACTGTCAACATTCAGAGTCGCTGAATCCCCTTGAGTGTGGGCCACATCATCATCCGTCTTCATCACCAGCTCATCCGTCATTCAGGCACAAGCTGCATTCTTATGCAGCCCATGCCCAGCACATCATCCACAGGTGCCTAAAAGTGGGTATTCATGCCACAGAAATCCAGGAAGCAGGCAGGACTAAAGGGGCTGGAACAGTATGGGTACAAATGATTGCCGGGGGGGGCTAATTATGGTTGGAGTGGTGTACAGGTCTCCAGCACAGAGGGAAGAGACAGACAAGTTGGGAGATAAGAGAAGCAGAATAGTGAAACTTAGGGAGGGATTAATACTGGGGGATTCCAATATGTCACTTGCAGACTGGAGCACACCAGTAGCAAGGAGCCAGGCCCTGGTGGACTGGATGCAGGAGGTATTCCTGAGCAACAAGATCATGGATTCCATTATAAAAGGGGCCATATTACATTCAGTCCTGACAAACCAGGACAACGTAGGTGAGGCGACTGTGAAGGAACCCCTTGGGTTCAAGAGATGACAAGATCATGTAGGTGGAGGTCAGACTTAAAGCCAAGAGAGTTCACTCCAGAATTGATATCTTGGACTTCAGAAGGGCACATTTAGGGATGATGGAGGTGTTGGAGGAATAAACTACAGAAAGTGGAGGAGGCAGTAAGGGTAACCAAAAAATGGGATCTTGTGGTGGACCCTCCTGTACTACTTTCTTACTGAGTGGGACTGTTATCACAGGACAAAAGCAGTTTGTTGCACCCAGATCTTTGGTCCCAGCAGCTTCACATCTGACTGTTGACAAAAGAACTGCCCTGTTCAGGGTCTCCCAGGCATTTTCAGGTGTTCTGCTGACAGCTCCTAATCCTTCTACCTGGTACACTTACTTCCTGAAATGGAAACATTTAAATATTTGGTGTGTCTCTCACTCCCTGGACCCTTTTTTGTGTCCTGCTCAGGACAACTTGGACTGCCTCATGTCGCTGTCTGACTTGGGCCCGCAGTATTCTTTTGTGAAAGTACAGCTTTCTGCCATTTCAGCCTGTCATGTCCAAGGCCATGACAGTGGCCCAGTTGGAGCATCCCATAGGTTCCTGAAAGGCCTCCTGTATCTGCAGCCCCAGTATATGGCATAAGATGTGGCACCTTAAGTGGTTCTGGAGTCTTTAACGCAGGCTTCTTTCTAACCTGTTGCCACATATGACATGCTTTTCCTTTATGGAGAACCTTTTTCTGGTGGCATTTACCTCTGTTCGGAGAGTTTCCAAACTGCAGCTTTGGTTCTTTAGTTGCAGATCCACTCTACCCAGACCCTGTACCTGATTTTTCACTGGGATTGGGTTTCATTATCTACCCATCATAGTTTTAATTTGTGGTAGTTTCTTAGTTCATATTAAACCAGACTATCCACCTTCTTGTGTTTTTTCCTTCCCACAGAGTGCAAGAGTGCAAGCGATGTTATCCAGAATTTTCCCCAAAGTTCATACACCTTTACGCTTCTACTTGGACTGCAAGAAGGGTCGCAGAAAGTCCTTGCAGCTTTTTGATTCATTTGCCCCCTCTCCTGTCAGCCTAGGTGTTGTTCTGGTCTCCCAGGTTGCAGAAAGTCTTCACAGCTTTTTGTTTCACTCACCCCTTCTCTTGTCATTCTGTGTGTGGTTCTAGTCTCCCATCCCTGTCTGTATAATAAAACTCCCAAGTCTGTCTCCAGCGGGAAACTAAGGAGGTATGGGAATGCCCACATTGTATCTACGATACCGATATACAGCACATCAACATGGGTGATCCCAGCTAGACAAAAGTTTCCAGGTGGGTCCTGACACGGACTACTTACAGTTTCAAAGGTATGGCTCTATGGAGGAGATTCTCTCAAAGATTTACTGATACTGGTAAGCATCTAAGCTATTTTCTGTCTCTGGTGGTTTTCCTTTCCATAAAATTTACTGATACCGCGCTCCAGAAAACAGTGTCAAAAACCATTTCTGGGTTTCTTAGTTTGAGCGTGTGCCCTCTAGATCTTCCTGGACTAAAAGTCTCCACCACTCATTCACACTAATGGGACTACACCGGAGGTGCTAGGACACTGTGGGAGCCCAAACTGTTCAGGAGGGCCAATGCCGGGATAGGACTGTGCATGCGCGGTGCCACAAGACTAGCTCGCACCATATAGGCTTAACTCGGCATCGACCCTGCAATCGCCTTAGTTCCTTTTATCCTGCCGTCAAGTGCACTTCGGTGACGTTGCTCGCCTGCCAGGAGTCAAATCTTTGTCTATACGACAGCAGCTATAGCCATTTAGTATTTGATTTACTTACTACTTTTATTGTTCTTTTTTTTTATTTAAAAAAGAAAAGAGCAAGAAATTCTCAGCCTGCCATCAACAGAGTCGACCTTAGATGGTAGCTGTGAGGGTAGGGAGGCTTTGTTTGAAAGGTGTTACGGCAGTGGGGCTGTGTCCGGTCCGCTGCCCTTTGTGGGAGGAGTCTGACCACGGGCAGCCCAGTGCTTGCTGGGAGGTCAGTCCACCCGAAGCAAAAAAGTAGTGGGCCCGTTCCCGACCTCAATCAGGGACCTGGCTCCACTCAACCTCGAGCTCTTCCTCCTCCTGTCAGTGGAAGAAGAAACAGTACTGCTTGAGGTCGCTCACTAATATGTTTGCACGGGGATCATCAGTGGTGGAGAGTGGTAGGCCTGACTAGACTCCAGTTGGGTCCTCTGTGGCTCTGTTCTTAATGGCCAGGATCTTCAACACCTGATCTTGTCTCAGTCCTGAATGGGGCTCCGGTGAGCAGTTTCGCTGGGCTGCTTTTTCAGAGCAGTGGGTGCGGCGTCTGCCCGGTTGACCTGGTCAGTGGAACCGGTTCCAGGACCTTCGGGCCTCTGAGCCGCTGGGTTGCAGCTGGGTCAGTCGGGCCAGGATATGTGTGCAGTGCCCTTTCCAGTGCCAGCACCCATCGACGCCAACTCCACGTGCTTACCTCTTCACCTTTTTCCCAGCAGGGGCCAACACAGGTACCACTTCTCCCCCCACCCCCCTTTTCTTCAGGACTTGGACCAGCAGCAGTGCTGGTGCTGCATGTGGGGGTGCCAGCGCCCCAGGTGGTGCCCACCCAGTGGTGCTGAATTCCTCGACGCCGATCCGGGTGGTGGCGTCTCCCATGATGCCTGGCCTAGACCTGCTTTTTGGAGGTTCTTCTGGGGTAGAAGTGGCTCTCGATGAGTCTCACCCTGTCCTGCTTTGTTGAAGACGCGGCAGACGACTCATTTTATGGGCTGGAACGCAAGCCTTCTATATCAGCAGAGCCTGTGATGAAAGATCTTTTTTTACAGTCTTTCCTCAGGGATATGGGGTCCATCATAGCATTTCAGACTTCATCTGTGGACCAAAGCAGACTTCTGTGTCTTGACTTCCTACATTCCTCAGTACGTGTACACCCTGTGGAACACACTTAAATCAATGGTCAAGAGCCTCCTGGAATCTAATGCTCCCCCGGGTCTCACCTGAAAATAGGCACTTGGCTGTCTAGTGTGACTTACCTGGTTAACAAAAGCAAATAAATAATCAGGGCACATAGTCCAATAATCAGCTGAAAGCTTATATGGACACCTGTGACACTCCCTCTAGGGCAGCTGCTGCTGGCATTTGTAGAAGGCAACTCTTCTGGCCCAGAACATCAAAATGCAGCAGAGGGTACAGGGCCCAAAAGCACCCTGTACCAACCTCTGTGGCTCCGGCCCAGGTCCCACCTCAGCTGTCTAAGGTGGATGCCTCGGTGGGAGGGCATGTCTGACTTGGTTTCACAACCAGTGGAAGTCCATTACAGCGGATGTATGGGTCATCAGAATTGTCCGAGAGGGATACTCTTCCAAGTCCGAAGAGATTTCCCCATTCCTTTCACCTAGGCGGCAGCTCAGTCTGTCCACCTCTCAGTCAGACCTTCTTACTTCTGAGATACGGGGCCTCTGCAGGAACAGGGCAGTAGAAGTTGTTCCATGGCAGAATGGAACACAGGTTCCTATTTCCATTGCTTCTGGTTCCAAGATAACAGGCAGCATGTGCCCAATTCTTGATCTTGGAAGGTGAAACAAGTACCTGTTCAGGGAGGAATTTATTAAAACCTCTGTTCAAGTCTTCACTACCTGGACAATTGGCTCCTAGCCAGCCCATCCATACAGGAAACACAAGAAGCAGTCACCACAGCTTCTCAATTGCTCACTTCTTGGGGGGGGGGGGGGTTCTGATTCTGGGAAGGTGCCAGATTCACCTTCTAAGCAGATCCTCTTCATAGGAGCCCTCCTGGATACCTCCAGGGTGAGGGTTTTCCTTCCGGAGGATGGGAGAAACTACATCTTCAGATGGCTGGTTACATCACGGAAAACGACTCTGTTCGGACCCTTTTCAATGCAGCGGATGCTAGGACTCATTGCATCATCTGCAACAAGCAGTGGTCACCGACTATGTACCTACAATCCTCCACATAAAGTGACAAAGCCTTGGACAAAATCACTCACATGGTAGACGCAGTTGGATAAGCTTCTGCAAGGTCTACCCCTTACCCCACTGTAATCTCAGATCTCCATCACCACGGATGCACCTGATCGGTTGGGGAGCTCACTGTCAGGAACTCCACACTCAAGTGTGGAGCCAGGAGGAGCCTCATCTTCTCATAAATATCGTAGCGATGAGAGCTGTCTTATACCCTATCTGAGTCCTGATGATGCCCTTTGCCATGAAGTGATCCTTCTTCGGACAGACGACAAAACTGTGATATATTAAATCAACAAACAAGGTGGAGCGCTCCCCTACCCTCTGTGCAGGAAGGCCATGAGGATGTGAGAGTGTGCCTCGAGCATGATGCATCAGTTCAGACATCATGCAGTCGCTGTTCGATGAGTGGGGCAGTCCCGACCTGGTCCTTTTTGTGTCCCCACTCAACGCAAAACTGCCTCTATCCTGCTTCAGAAATCCAGAACCTAGCATTTTCTGTCAGGATGCATTCAGACTACAGTGGAAAAGATGCTTCCTGTGCGCTTTTCCTCCTGTTTCCTTAGCTCAGAGGGTGCTGCTCAAGTTGAAGGCATGGGGGCAGGATGATTCTCATTGCCCCATACTGGCCTCGACAGATAATGATTTCCATTGACCAATGGACTGTCAGAAGTTCCCCTGAGGCAACTTCCTCTATGAGCGGACCTTCTGACACAGGGACCTTTGGTCCATCCCAGCCTGCACTCCCCTCATCTCCATGCCGGGCTCCTGAAGAGATAGAAGTGGGCAGGTTTCAGGCAAGGCAAACTTATTTAAGAAGACGCCCATCCCAGAGGCTCTGGGTGCCGAAAATATCATAATAAATACATAAACAACATACTATTAAATATAAATATACAAAGTTCCAGCAATTAAAACAAGATTTTATATAAATACTACCCTCAGCAGCGGCTGCTAAACTCACAATAACCAAATGTTAATTTCAACATAAAAATCTGAAACCAGATAAGGGCTGTAAGATGCAGTCCAGGAAGGCCTGATTATACAAGAAGGCCTTGAGGCGGGCTTTGAATACCTCAACAGACGGGGCCTCCCTAACAGCTGGAGAAAGCGAATTCCACAGAAAAAGGGCGGCGATGCTAAATGATCTGTCACCTGCTGTTTTTAACCTCGTCTTGGGAATTGTGAGGAGGCCCCTAGAGGAGGAGCGGAGGGAATGGACAGAGACAGCAGGTGTAAGAAGTTCCTTCAGGTAGCCAGGGCCCAGGCCATGCAGGGCCTTAAAGATTGAGTAAACCCTTCTTAAGGAGGACCCTCCACCTAACCGGCAGCCATTGCAGTTGACGCACCACCGGAGTGATGTGACAATACTTAGGCTGTTCTGTCAGCAGCCTAGCTGCCGCATTCTGCACCAGCTGCAGTCAGCGCAGGGTACCCCCTGAGACCCCGAGATAGAGCACATTACAGTAGCCAAGCTTGGATGTCACGAAGGCATGCACCGAGTTGGGGGGGTCCAGTGGCAGAACTAGGGGCTTTATCCTAGCAGTATTCCTCAGATGATTAAAACTAGTACGGACAGCGGACGCCACCTGAAACTCAAGTGTCAATCCGCTGTCAAGGATAACGCCCAGATCACGCACTCTAGAGGAGGCTTTCAGTGGTACAGAGCCAAGAAAAAGCCCTGTCTCTGCACCAGAGGCCAGCCTATCATGCCGTCTGTTCGATTCCACCACCAGTACCTCCATCTTATCAGGGTTTAGTCACAACCAGCTGGAGGCCATCCAGTTATTGATCTCAGCAAGTCAGCTGTTAAGTACTTCCACTGCGCAAGATGTTCCAGGGCAAAGGAGAGATACAGCTGGGTATCATCAGCATAGCAATGAAAACCCAGACTGTACATCCTAATGAGCTTTCCCAGGAGCAGCATATACACAGCAAACAGTGTCGGCGACAAGACCAAACACTGGGGAACTCTGCATAATGGTAGGCCGGGGGGGGGGGGAATTCCCCATCACTACCCTCTGCCTCCTGTTAGATAGAAAAGACTCAAACCAGCAGATGACAGTGCCGGCAAGTCCACAGAATTCCCTTAGGTGGTCAAGTAACACTCGATGATCAACTGTGTCAAATGCTGAGGAGAACAAGAATTGCCCCCTCACCTCGATCGCTAGCCCTAAGAAGGTTATTATGCAACCGAACTACTGCAGTTTCTGTTTTGTGCCTCGCATGAAAGCCAGGCTGGAGCGGTTCATATAGCTCATGGGCCACGAGATGCTCCTCAAGATGAAGCGCCACCATCTTCTCCACAATCTTGCCCAAAAATGGAAGATTGGAGATGGGACGGTGATTTGCCTTGACATCCAAGTCCAACGATGTTTTTTTCAGAAGGGGTCTCACCAATGCCTCCTTCAAGACATTGGGAAATACCACTTCGACAAGAAACACTGGACATCAAGGCAAACACTGGGCCTACGGAGTCAACATATCCCATTAAGAAACGAGTTGGCACTGGGTCTAGTTTACAAAATGTGTGCCGAAGCTTGGAAGCAATCTCAGTGACCTCAGCCACCTCCACCAGTCTAAACTCACCGCAACCAGGCAGAGTGCTCTTCGATTGCCCAAGGAGACCACAGTCGGCCAAGCTGTGGCTCACTGGCGGAACCCCCTGCCTGATGGCAGACACCCTGACCAAGAAGAACTGAGTAGACTCCTCGTACAATGCGTTCGAAAAGGCTACCTTCGGCTGTAGACAGGAAGGATGGAGAAGCCTGCCCACAGTCCGAAAGAGCATAGTTGGTTGGTTCCTCTTGGCAGCAATATCCCTGGACAGGAATTCTGCCTTCTTACGGTTGATTGCCCCCTGGTATGCACTGTAGTGCACACATAGGGCTAGTTTATCTACCTCCAGGCCAGACTTCCGCCAGCAGCGCTCTAATCTCTGATCCAAGGTCTTCATCACCTTGAGCTCCCCATCATATCAAAGAGACCTCAAGTGAGAAGACCTGTGTCGTACACGGACTGGTGCAAGAGAATCGAGTGCACCAGACATCGCCTTATTATAGGCATCAACTGCCACGTACACCCCCCAACGCATGCACTGTCCACACTAGATAGGTCAGCCAGCACCAAAAAACCCTCAGGGGTCAACCCCCTCAAAGGGCGGTAGCTGACCATCTCTGCAGGGGAAGGGCTCTCGGGGGGGGGGGGGCAACAGGAACTTGACCATGCTACGATCAGACCAAACGACCCGATCAGTCCTGAGACTATTAATCTCAAGCCCCAGTGAGAACACCAGATCCAACATGTGACCACCCTGATGGGTCACGGAGGAAACTCCTTGCACAAGGCCCAGAGATGACATCATTTGGAGGAAGTTGTAACCAAGCCGAGAAGATTCGTCGTCGGCCCAAACATTGACGTCCCCCAGCACTAAACATCTGGTGGTCTCCAGTGTTTCACCAACGACTAAATCGGCCACCTCCTGCAGGAAATCTCCTGCCGCCCCGGAAGGGCGGTAAATCAAAAGAATCCAGCAACCTGCGCCTGGAACCCCACAGATGGCCACACATTCAAATGAATGTGGTGCTTTCACTGGGTGCAGGGTGAAGCCCAGCTTGTATCTAAAATAGATAGCTACCCCCAACCCCTGCGTTCCACTCTTGGGCAGTGCACTGCAGTATACCCAGGCGGGACAGCAGCCTCTAAAGCCGGGCCAGCATCATCACCGATCCAGATTTCCGTGATGCAGGCTAGATCAGCTGAAGAAACCAAGTCCGCTATAATTGTAGTCTTGTTTCTGACCAATCTGGCATTGCAAAGTACCGCCCTCTGGATTGGTGGACAGTGCAGCCCCTCTGGCTACCTGCCCACTCGGTCTGGTGGGAACCCTGGTGACGGGAACTAAACATGTCTGACCTCTCCCTAGGACCCGTCTAATCTCACGGCGTCTTCTACACCCCACTACCTTGATCCTACCACCTGCCGCAGTGCATGGGGCACCCCCACCCCAATCGAATCATACGGTACCTCCCTATTCCAACCTCTCTACAGTGCCTAGCTGTAGTAGAAGACACTGGGAGGCTGAAAAAAGGCTGTAGATCGAGCAACTGGGATGCCCCATACACTATCCTAGCCCGACCAAGGCCCTCATGCCTTCCCAGACACATCCTTCTTGACCACAAAATCTCTGGCCCACAATGCACAACTCAAAAACACACACTACAAAAAAAAAAAAATCAAATACCACACACTCCACGCATACATATATACCAAATAACTAAAACCCAAAACTACCCCCCCAAAATAACCCAGCCAAATACACTAGATTTTAAAGTGCCAAAACACACTCCACTCACACCCCACACACTCACTTTTTAAACAAAATTTAGCACTCAAACATACACCTTAGTTACGTATCCTGCCACACACTTCAAACAAAATAAAACCACCCCCACAATAAATACAGTCCCCCCACAAAATTTCAAACTAAAACACTTTAACAACAGAAATTAAACAAGAGTGCTTAAAAGGCAAAATCCAATAATGTTTGCCAGCAAAGATAGTTAATAGGGGAAACCCCTTCTCCAAATCTGTATTACCCAATATATAGATGAAAGATATTAAAGCAGTAAGGACAACAGTATTTTGAACTGTAAACTATAAAGACCGTCACCGAATGTCTCTTATATAGAGTAGTTGGTTCGAGGAGCTCAAACCTCCTCAAATAGAATGTCCAGTGTCATTTCTATCTGCACTACCTCTCATGTAGGAAAGATAGAACCACAGAATTTAGCTAGGTACTCTCACTGCTTATAAAATAAAAATTAAACGTGAAAAAGGTAAAAAGGAAAAGAGGTCTGTGTCCAGGATAAGAGCCCGTTCGAAACTTTAATACCTCCCAAAGAGCAATACACTCCTCCTTCCAGGATTCAGGGTCAACTGAAAAACTGGCAGGGGGCCCAAATAACTCTGCCTCAGGAGGCCACTGCCAGAAATCTCCACTCCCGTGACTTCGGCCTGCAGATTCGTGTTGGCCCACCAGCCGACCACTCTGATGGCCTAGGAGTAACGAGAGCTGAACTTCCAGTTCCCCAGCTGACCCAGACCTCAGTCTCCCGCGCCGCAGTGGATCTAGCAGCATAGCCGCCAGGACAGGTCGCCCCCCCAACACCAGCAGTAGACCCCCGCAGAAGATCAGTCCCGGCCCTGCGGCACTTCCCCGTTCCTCAGCGGAGGGAGTAACCATAGATTTTCAACAACAGTCTGGTAAAACTCCAGTCCTTCAGTAATCCAACATGTTCTTCAAGCAATGAAATTCCTGCCACGGGTCCTGCTCCCTGGATCACCGACAGAACCTCCTCCACTTCATCTCCACCTCGCCCCAGCCAGCAATAGTCCAATAAATAAATACACTTAAACAGGTCAAGTTATGAACCGACTCGAATCATGAAAGAACTAATTCAAGAACGCTCCACAGCTCAATTAATGGAGTCGTTCAGTAAAAAAGCATTAATAACGGACTATATCGGTGACTCCAAAAACACTCAGATATGCTCAAAGTAAAATCTAACTTCCTCTCTTTCCATCCAAAAAAAACGCACCTAATCTTACTGCTTTACTTCAGGGGACCCCTATCTAACTAAGCTAATAATTATGTTGTTTCTACTGTTTTAAATAAAAAACGAGTAGTAAAAATGAGTGAGTAAGATAAAATAAATTAAATGCAGCTTCTGCTCAAGAACTCCTCAGCAGCTAGCCCAGCGAGGCTGCTGCCATCTTTTTAAGGTTTCGCTGACAGTCCCAGAAATCCTCTTGGCCGCGCATAGGCTTTCCGCCAGGAAGGCATACACAGCTCAGTGGAAATGCTTCTCCATCTGGTGTGCAAAATCCCATCTGGACCCTTTCTGTTGCCCAGCAAGTAAGGTGTTGGGGTGCCACTTCGACCTGACAATCGTAGGTCTGCAGTAGTCGGCAGTGAAGGTACACCTCTGCGCCATTTCGACCTATTTTGAGCCAGAACAGAACACGCCATTGGCTCAGTTACCGTTAGTCAAGAGATTCCTAAAAGGTATCCTACACATTAAACCCCCGGTCAGTAGACCAGTGGCCGCATGGGATATTAACCTGGTGCTAGATTGCCCACCTGTAAACCCTTTGAACTGCTAGCTACCTGTGAGCTGAAATTTCTGACCTGGAAGATGGCCTTCTTAGTGGCTGCCGCTTTCGCTCGCGGGGTCTCCGAAATCCATGCTTTGGTCACAGACCCCTTTACACCATCTTTCATGAGGACAAGGTGGCACTGTGTACTCACTCTAAATTCCTAACCCAAAGTGGTTTTGGACTTTCACCTCAGCTAGCCCGTGCTTCTACCTGTTTACTTCACTAACTTTCTGAATGAAGGAGAGCACTCCCTTCATTCTCTGGATGTTAAGAGGGTTCTGTAATTCTCATGGACAGAACAAAAGGGATATGCAATCCAAACAACTCTTGTATCTGTCAGCATGCCTTGGCTAGGTCAGCCTGTTGCTATTAAATGTATTTCTGCATGGTTAGTAGCATGTCTTCGACACTGCTACTCCATGGCACAGGTCAAGTTGGAAGGCCGGGTTCACGCCCACTCTACCAGAGCGGTTGCAGCTTTCCTGGCAGAGATTCATAATGTCTCCATTGCAGACATCTGCAAGGCAGTTACTTGGAGCTCATTGCATACCTTTGTGAAGCACTACGCTCTGGATGTCCATTCTAGACAGCACACTTCTTCAGCAGGACAGTCCTTGTGGACTTATGTCCTGACTGAGCTCTGTCTCCTGCCACCCTACTTGGGGGATTGGTTTTTAGCTCGGTACTCTCCCATTAGTGTGAATGAGTGGTGGAGACTTGTTCCGGAAAGATATGTAAATTACATACCTACTGTAATTCTTGATCTTCTTGGATGAAGTCTCCATCACTCATTCACATGTCCACCCACCATCCCCTGAGCTCACTCATTCTGTTTTTTGTCTTCACTTCCTTGTGGTTCCGGGCTGTGAAAATGTTTAATTGGCCCTTCTTACATGGGTCATCCAGGCCATCTTATGCCCAGACGTTAGGGTTAGGTTTTCTTAGGTTTACACTGCACCTCCTCGGTCAAAAGGGTACTGAGGCGGTTGAAGGGTCGACACCGAGATAGCCTGTACAGCACAAGCCAGTCTTGCGGAGCTGCACATGCACGGTCCTATCCCAGCACCAGCCCTCCAGAAGATTTTTGGCTCCCATGGGGTCCTTGCGCCTCCGGCATAGTCCCATTAGTGTGAATGAGTGGTGGAGACTTCGTCCAAGAAGATCAAGAATTATGGTAGGTACGTATTTTCCATTTCTGCTTATTCTCACCAGTCCAACCATCAGTTTCTAGGGGTGTGGATATGGTGCACTATCCACACTTCTTGCAGTCTTTTTCCCCTTAAAACTTGCCACAACATCTTTAAGCTAAGCTTCTCCCACCCACATGGGTGGTATTCTTCTCGGCACCGGCCCATAAGGTTGCTCTTCCTTTCCACTGGAAGAATCTGGTCTTCTCCTTCGCAGCTCTCTGCATGCATTGTAGGCCCTGTCTTTTCTTAGTCTTGAGGCTGAATTTTCCTTTGAATTTTCTATCCCTTGCCAGTTCCTCCAGCTCGGCTTCTATGGAGTGTGATGACTTGCGAGCCAGACCTGGTTTTAAAGAAGATATCATGCACTGACCCCCACGCCTCGTGCATCTATTGCCTGGGCGCAGAGCACAACCTGCAGTCTGTGCCAGACCTTGCTGCCATCCATGGAGGACAGGTATGCCACCTTTTGCTTAGCTGGCCAGATGAGTGGGATGCTGTGGTCTGGTCCAGGGATGCTCACAAATCCATTTCAGCGGTGGCGGGCTGCGCCTTACAGCTGGCCGCCCATGAGGCAGCAGCCCAGGCCACGGCAGTCTCATTGTCTACCCTGGCTATGCTACCGGTGGATGCCTCCACTGGGGCCTCCTTCACTGGGTCATTCAGAGATATGTGTTTGTCCCTTCAAACCCTCGGACAGGGCTCTTCCCAAGGGGATAGCTCTTCTAGGGCATGGCTTAAGAAGTCCAGCCGTAGGTCTTGGGACTGGGAACGGATTAGTTCTTCCCACGCTTGGGATTCCCTTGACCACTCGACATCTGTTGAGCAGTCGACTTCAGCTGAACCCACCAGGGCTGCAGGGTAGGCTGCTGGCTCCTTGGTGTCCCCATCGGGCTTGACAGCTGAGATGCAGGTTGAACAGCTGGTCAAGATTTATCTCTACTATGTTGACCCGCTGTCAGAAGAGTTGGGGGACGACTCTTTCCCGAACTCCAATCCTCACAACCCACTGACAGGAGAGGTCAGTCAACCCTGCTGTTTCCTCCCAGGAGATTCTCCCCCTGGGGGGGTGGGGTTCGCCAGATCTGGTGTGTGTGGTCTACACAGCACCTCTTCCAGTGTCCCCACAATGGTGGCTTTCATGACACTGGTCGGGGTCCAAGTCGAGGGTTCGATCTCTATCTCAGTCTTGGGACTCAGACTGTTCCCGTCCTCAACCCTCACGGAAATGCCAACACTGCTCTTCCTCCTCCGTCTCTTTGTTGGGCAAGGAAAGGCTCCACTCCAGATTTCATCTGCAGTACAAGGATCTCCTCTGGCAACAGTGGGCCCTCGGCTAGAGCCAGTCACAACAGAAGGCCCCAGCGCTTCCGTGACCTGCCCCAGTGTGGCAGTCTCCAGCTCAGTCTCAGCTGGCTGAACCTTCACTGGCTTCTTCATCCATTTTAGTGGAGGCTCCATCCAAGGCTGCTCAGCCTCCAGTCTCCCTAGCAGCCTTTCGGTTCAGGTGACCGACTCTGGTGGCTCCAGAGTGGTTCATGGAGACCGGGCTCCAAGGGCAGTGTTTGAGGAGTCGCAGAATACTGACAGCTCCTCTGTGCATTCTTCGAGGACTCTGGGTCTTGATCGAGAGTCCTCCTAGGACATTGCCTCTGACCCAGATCCCATGTATTTCAGGGCCTTGCTCCAGCTCATGTCTCAGTCTGTGGGATTCTGCTGGAACTGGTCTGGAAGAGGGCCAAGTATCCCCTGACTGAGATCCTGGTCCAGGATGACTCCCCTGGGGTTGTCTTCCCTGTGGCAGAAGCCATCTTGGGCCTAGTCCCTGGAATTGTGGTATCATCCAGCTTCTGGCCCTGCACCTTCTGCCCATAAGGTCCAAAAGTATGCAGTCCTAACCGGGACTCTTCCTGGGTTCTCCAGTCACCCCTTGGTGGAGAGGTTAGTGGCAGGCTTTGTTTTTCACCATATGGGCAATGTCGAGCATATCAACAAACCCCCTGATAAAAAGTCAAAGAAGCTGGGCCACGCTGCCAAAAAGATGTACGCTGCATCCTCCTGAAGCCTCAGGCAGGCAAGCTCTGCTATAGTGATGGACATTTTCGGCCACATGCTCATGGGGGTCCTTGAAAATGTCATCGCTCACCTTTTCTTGGACCTGCATTCTGTGGTAAAGGTGGTCCATGACCAAGGCCGTGCTCTGGCGAAGCATCAGCTCCAGACAGCCTTGGACATAGGTGACTCCTGTGCCTGGGCAGTGGCCATGTGCCACAGAGCCTAGCTTCATATCTCCACCTTTACAGTGGATGCCCAACATAAGTTGGCAGACATCCTGTTCTTAGGCACCGACCTCTTTGGGCCGGGTGTAGAGGGCCACCTTATGAGGATTGAGAAGTCCAGTGCCACTCTGGACACCGTCATATCCTCACAAAAGGACCCCAAGGGCCAGCGTTCGAAGGAGGCCTTTTCATTGAGGCCCTTTCAAACCCAGCAGCCTAAGCAACAGCAGCCCCAGGTCTGGCGGCCCAAGGCCAAGTTGGCCAACCAGAGCTCTAAAAAGTCTGAAGGTCAGAGCACCATCACTCCTCCGTCAGCGGGCACTGGATCCTCCTCCTCCAAGGCTACATAGTGATGGGTTGGGGGAGTGCCTGCCTCCCACCCACTGCACCCCGGCCTCAGCTTCCCATGGGAGGTCAACTTCACCGTTTCTGGCACGTCTGGTCCACTGTTACTGTGGACAAATGGGTGCTGGATGTGGTGGGTTGAGGTCCACCTCTCGACTTCAAGGCTCTCCCACTTTTAGGATGCAAAAAACCACGTGAGTCCATGGCTTCCCTGGACATGTTTTCCACCCTCAGGGAGGACATTGCCCAGCTCCTAGAGAAAGGCACTGTGGTTTGTATCCCGGACACTGCGGCCGATCAGGCTTTGTGTCCAGGTACTTCCTGGTCCCCAGATGGATGAGGGTTTGGCACACCATACTGGATCTGCATGACCAGAACCAGTTCTTGAAGAGGCGCAAGTTCAGGATGGTCACTCTGAACCAAATTATCCCATCTCTGGAGCAGGGCAGGTGGTTCTGCTCACTGGACCTCCAGGACACCTTCTTTCACATCCCAGTCCATCCGTCCCACTGGCTGTACCTTCGGTTCCATGCAGAGGGGGTTCTGTACAAGTTCCAGGTCACACCTTTCAGCCTCTTCTTGGCCCCCATGGTCTTCACCAAGTGCATCGCAGTGGTGGCAGCATTCCTGTGGCACTCCAGGGTCAGGGTTTACCTGTACCTGGACGACTGGATGATTGCCAGTTCATCCTGGCAGGTGGTGGAGCAGTTCAGAAATCTTGCCCTCTAGACTTGCTCAGCTTTGGATCTTCTTGCCAACCTGGCCAAGTCAGATCTCAACTCGTGTCAGACCATAAACTTCGTTGGGGCAGAGCTCGACTGCCTCTGGACCAAGGCCCGACTCCCAGCGGACCAGATGGTGGATCTTACCACCTTTGCTCGATCATTTCAGGTTGGGCACTTGCGCCCTACCTGAGACTTCCTGCGACTGCTGGGGTACATGGCATGCTGCACCAGAGTGGTCCAGTGGGCCCACTGGCAGATGTGGCCCTTGCAGTGGGGGCTGGTCCTTTAGTGGTCTCAGCACCTCAGTCAGCTCGACCAATTGGTCATGGTGATGCGGTCGATAAGGGATGCTATCCAGTGGTGGCTGGTCTTGGAAAACTTGCAGGAAGGAGTCCCATTCATTTGCCCAGAGTCGACGGTCTTTCTAATGACCGATTTCTCTCTCTCGTGGAATGGGGAGCCCACTTGGGGGAACACACAGCCCACAAGCTCTGGACCCCCAAAGAGTCCTAATATCACATCAACCTGTTGGAGCTCCGTGCAGTGCATCTAGCCTTGACAGTGTTCGCTCCTTTGATTCAGGGTCAGGTCATGCAGGTCCAGATGGACAACATCATGACCATGTACTACCTCAACAAACAGGGTGGAACTCATTCCTTCAGGCTGTGCCGGGAAGCCCTCCACACCTCTACCCTCTTGCGCAGTCTGGACACCGATGTGAATGAGCTTGGTGCATCCAGCAGATCTGGGTTTGATTCCCACAACCTCCTCTTACATACTGCGTGACTTTGAGCAAATCACTTAACCACCCCAGTGCTCCTGGGTCATCCCTGAAAACAGGCACTTGTGCCTAATGGGCCTTACCCAGCTATCAAAAGAATAAAATAAAACAAAAATAAATAAGATCTCCTGGCGATCCATGTGGCCAGAGCCTCCAACCAGGCAGATGCCCTCAGCCGAGTGGGGCGAGGCGTCTCATGAGTGATATCTTCATCAGGAGGTGGTGCACCAGTTGTTCTCCTGGTGGGGCACTCCCCTGGTCAACCTGTTCGCCTCCTGGGATTACGCAAAGCTGAGGCTGTTCTATGCCCACCCACCCCAATGCGGCACATTGAAGGGGAATGTCTTCATGAGGCACCGGACCCCAAGCATCTTCTACGCCTTCCCTCCCTTTCCCCTGATCCACCAGGTGCTGGTCAAGGTTGCGGAGGGATAAGGCACAGGTGATCCTGCTAGCCCCAGACTGGCTGCACCAGTTTTGGTACCCAGATCTCCTCAGCCTCAGTAGCAGGCCTCCATGGCGCTTGCCGCTACACCTGGACCTTCAGTCCCTGTACCTGACAGCCTGGTTTCTGAGCGTCTAGAGTTCCAGGCTTTGGGTCTCTGAGGAGGTTCTCTGAGTTGTGGAAGCCTCCCAAAAGGGGTTGACCCACCAGTGCTGTGCCTTCAGATGGAAGTGCTTTTCCATTTGGTGCCAGGGCAGGGAGCCAGACACCCTGTCCTACCCATGGCTAGCATCCTGGACTACTTTTTGTCCCTCTGTGTCGGGACTAAGGTTGATGACCCACTAGGTGCACCTGGCAGGCATCTCTGCATACCAAGCACACGCTAGTATGCTGACGGTGGTGTAGGTGCTTCTTTAAGGGCCTTGACCACCTGTCCCCACTGGTCTGTGACCCTACACCACCTTGGGACCTGTTGCTTGTACTGGTCATGCTCATGGCTAAGCCATTCGAACCAATGCACAGGTGTCATATCTCTCTCTCACCTGTCATGGAAGGCCACCTTCTTGGAGGCTGTCACCTCCACCACAAGGATCAGTGATCTCCAGGTGCTGTCAGTGGAGGCTTCTTACTTAAGGTTATCCTCTGCCCCAACCCGAAGTTCCTCCCAAAGGTTGTTTCAGAGTTTCACCTTAACTAGGTGATCAAGCTCCTGGTGTACTTCGTCAGTCCGACCTCAGAGGCTGAGCACATGATCCTTACATTGGACCTGAGACGAGTGCTCGCTTACTATATCAAGGGCATGGCTGGAGTTCATGGAAAGGTTCGCCAGCTCCTTGTCATCTGTGGTGAAGCTGCAGCTGGCAGACCGGCAGCTAAGCGGACATTTGGCAGGTGGATTGTCTCCTGCATCGACCTCTGTTATAAGCTTGCTGGTAGGGAGCTTCCAATTGGGCTTAGGGTCATTCCACCAGACATACAGCTGCCTTGGTGGTGACTTCCAGGGAAGTCCCTGTCAAGGAGGTCTGCAGGGCTGCTACCTGGAAGTCAGCATACACCTTCATCTCCCCTTACCACATCGACCTTGAGTCACACTGGGATGCTGGAGACAGTGTAGTGCTATGGTTTAGGGCACTGAGCTACAAACCTGGAATCCTGGGTTTGAATCCCACAGATCCCACTTACATACTGTGCGACCCTGAGTAAGTCAGCTTAATCACCCCTTCCTTGTGCTCCCAGGTTGCACCTGGAAACAAGCTTTGGCTTAGTGTGCCTTTCCTGGTTAAACAATTTCCCCTTTCCCTTTCCTTTTGAGGCCTCGGTTCTCCAATCCCTGTAGGGGTGTGCACCTTGCCTCCTCCTCCTGGAGAACTGCTAGGAGTCTGCCAGAAGTGTGGATAGTGCACCATATCCACCCACCATAGACATGAGGGGTACTCGCTTGTAACCATAGATCTTCCGAAGAGTGGTCTCTTGCATTAGGTAATACACTTGGGTTACCAGCAGAGGTTGCTGTGGTGCACATCAGCTCTTCTAGCAGTCTTTTACCAGGGGCTGCCCACATATGACATCAGCTTCCTGTTTCCTATATAAGTGTGGGCAGTCCCTGGTATCCTCAGTTCATTTTCCTGCCATCTTCAGCTCGCATGCAGCAGCTAGAGCAACTTCTAACAGCAGTCATTGACAAGAATTCAAGCTACAAAATGAATGTCCAAAGAATCTTCAAACAAGCAAACATTATTTCGTTCCTGCCATTGTGGTTGGAAAATATACCGCTTTGATAACCATACTTGAGTACGGTGTCTGGGACCCACACGACACCAGTTCCTGCACTTATTGTCAGGAATTTAATCAGGCAACTTGTCGTCAATAGTTGCTTGAAATCCAATGATTATTAATGGGGCAGAAAGTGTCTCTCTTAGAGAATCAGGGGGCCCATACCAAGGGCTCCTGCTCCACTGATTCTCTTCCACAGCACAAAAAGAAGGAGAGACCCTCCTCACGCTCCGTGCCGAAGCGCTCATCAACTACCACCACCCCAGGTGCTTCTCCGTCGACACACCTTCACACCACTTCCTTGTCGATGGGGCACATACACTCACAATCCAGCGGGAGCACATACATCTCCTATCGATGACATGCTTTTAGCGCTCAAATGCAGTACAAATTGAAACACCCTACATGGGTTACAAAACCACCACCGACGGGCTTCTCTCTCTCGACGGCACCTTCAGATACATATTATGTCATCTCCCCCTGTGGGCGCATCAACGGGACCCCGCATTCCTCACGGGAAACCAACGGCTTATGTCAAGTTTACTGCCCCTTCACCTTCCCAGGTGATCACTCATAGGGGTCAGGCGGGCAGAGATCTGGACCCTGGCTTTTACAACCCAGGGGCAAGACCTGCTCAGGCTACGTGTCCAGTACCCTCCATCATCCCTCTCATATCTCACCACACATTCCCTGCCTACCCCCCTCCTTTTCAGAAGGAACTGGATGTTACTAATGTAGTACGGCAGGTCTTGCATGCCATACGGCACTCCCAGCCCTCTGATCCAAGAGAGCAGGGCGACCCTCCACAATCTCCTACTCCTCTGCCTAAGAGGTTCTGTGGTGACAGGGATCCCTTACCACCCTGATCACCCCCTCCATATATGGAACAAGACCTCCCAGTTGATTCCACTGGTGACCTTGAAGATGAAGCATTCCAGGAGCTGGTTTTCACCTCACAGTCTCCTTTTTCGGAAATCTCTTCCTTGGATAAGGACCTGCCTAGTCATTCCGCAGCCTCTCCTCCCGATGACCCTTCTTGTAATGAAATGATGGTTCAGATCCAAAAAGTCATGGAATTTTCAATCACAGAACATGACAAACAATGTAAGGACATGGCAGAATACCTTGAATTACCAGAGGAGCCTGTCTTGGTGGTTCCCCCACTAATCCATGCTTATCAAAATGCGATGCTAGCAGCATGGCACCAGCCTTCGGCTATAACAGCTGTTCCCCATAAGGCGGATCGCATTTATCAAGCTTCTCTGGATCATCCTTTCCTTTCTGCTATCCCTGAGGTGAACTCTGTTGTGATTACTGCCGCTCATGATTGTACCAAATGACCTAAACACATGAGCCCCTTACCACACGATAAGGAATCTCGAAGGCTTGACTTTCTGGGAAAAAATATACTTTCCTCAAGTATCAGATCAGAATTTTAAATTACATGAGCCATGTGATTAAATACCAGTGTACCCGTGGGTCCTCTGCCATTGACTTTATCAATAAACTCCCTCCTTCACAGGAAAGGGAAAAATTATTGGCTACAGCGGCAACTAGCAATTCTATTTCCCGACACTTACTCAGGTCAGGATATGATGCCGTAGATACCTTGGCCCAACTATCAGCTTCTGGCATTTCTTTGCATCGCCATGCA
Organism: Neoceratodus forsteri; assembly: GCA_016271365.2. NCBI lineage: Eukaryota > Metazoa > Chordata > Ceratodontiformes > Ceratodontidae > Neoceratodus > Neoceratodus forsteri. The sequence continues at coordinate 334,587,523 of CM057449.1, forward strand.
TGGCTTCGCGTTTCAGGCTTTACACCTGATGTGCAACACAAACTAGACAACGCCCTTTTTAACGGGTCTAAGCTATTTGGGCCAGGTACTCAGACCTTACTAGATGACCTACAGGCATCAGGCAGAACCCTACATACGGTTCATGGCATGTACCATACTCCGCATACTGTACAACCTACCATACTCAGTCCTCTTTCAATTCCAAAAGAGTTGGAAAATATAGAGGTACCAATAAAGAGGGTTTTAGAGGTCGTGCTCAGTCCTCAAGAGGCAACACCTCTTCCACCTGGGGCTCCCATACGCACCAACCCAGTGGGAAGGGACAACCCAGTGACTTATTAGGGCCTTCCCCAGGCCTCAGAGGCTGTAGGCTGTCGCTTTGCCCTCCATCTGGAGGCCTGGCAGACGATCACCTCAGACGAATGGGTACACCAGATTATACAGAGGGGTCATAATGTGGAATTTATGTCCAACCCCCCCAATCCTCCTCGAAATATTCATTACCCACCAGATCATATACCCATTCTTCAGGAAGAATTAAGGGCTCTACTGGACAAACAGGACATTTATCCAGTACCTCCCTGAGAACATCAAACGGGATTCTATTCCCACTTCTTTTTGGTACCCAAATGAACCCATGGACAGGACTCTTCTTATATGCTTCCCCCGTTCCCTCTCCAGCAAGGAACTCTACTGAAACTACAACTGGAACCTGCCACAATGATCCTAATAGCTCCTCTGTGGCCTCGCAAGTGTGGTTTCCTCTACTTCAACAACTCTCAGTACAGGAACCCTTTCCGTTGCCAGTCAGACCGGACCTCTTGATTCAGAGTCATGGGACCCTGTTGCACCCCAGCCTGAAGGCTGTACACCTCCATGCTTGGCTCCTGAGGACGCTTTCATAGCCAGATGACAAGTGTCCTCTCCTGTTACCAACATTGTCTTGGCCTCACGTAAACCAGCAACCAGAGAAACATATAATTCCAAATGGAAGTGCTTTTCCATGTGGGCTGCTTCTCGATCATTGGATCCTTATTCTTGCCAACTGACAAAAGTTCTAGACTACCTGGTCTCGCTATCCAAGTCAGGTCTGAGCTATTTCGCCATCAGAGTCCATCTGGTGGCTGTCTCGACCTTCCATGAACCTCTAGATGGCAGTTTATTGTACCAACACCATCTAGCCAAAATGTTTTTGAAAGGAATGCTACATAGCAAACCACCTATTAGAAGACCTGCTTCCCCGTGGGATCTCAATTTTCTAATAGAGGAATTAACTCTTGAGCCCTTTGAACTGGCGGCCTCTTGTGACCTCCATTTCTTCTCATGGAAAACTTTGATCTTACTTTGAGTGGGAGCTCTTGCAGCAGGCTATAACATTCAGGACTATGCCTCAGGCACTATGACCATCCGGAAAACTTCTCAGGCAGCAGTATACAACAGGGACTGCCCCCGACACCGGCCCCGCCCTGACGTCTGCCCTGGTACAAAAAGGCTGGACCTAGCTCCACCTCAGTTCTTTTTCTGCCGCGTCCCGCACGTGAAGAGAGAAGATCTACATTCAGCTTGCCAGGAATGGCAAGATTTTCTACAAAACCTGCTTTTCTTACCATTTTCAACATTTTTTTCTAGTTTAACCAACGTCAGACCATTTCCGCCGGTTTTTGAAATTTCCCGACGGATGTCTTCACCATCGTCGGCCTCGCCTCAACACCGTCAAAACAAGTGCGAGTGTGGGAGGCAGATCCTGGCCAAGGACGGCCATCAATGCTGCATGTTCTGCCATGGGCCAGACCACAACACTGCGGCCTGCTCCGCCTGCCAGGCATTTACTAGCCGGACCCGCATCCGTCGTCTGAAGGCTTTTCTTCAGGAGGAGAAGAAGATGGATCTGCACTCCTCCGAGGGGAAACGCAAAGAGAAGAAGCATCATGGTAAAGACCATAGTCAGTCCCGGCACCGGTCCCGATCGCAGTCCCGGTCTCACTTGCGGCCCTCTCCCCAGAAGGCCCGCCTATCGGGATCGGAGAGCGTCTGAAGTCATCTTAGGCCAAAGCCGGCCAAGCCGAAGGTACCCCGCTAAGGGTTACGACTAAGCCCTTGGAGGTGAAAGCTGCAGCCCCACCTCCCAAGGCACTGGCGCCGTCTGCTGAAGGCACGCCTCTGGAGCCCAAGAACTCTCCGGCGCCCCCCAGTGGCACCCAGTCGGTACCACCACTGACGCCGGTCGAAGGGGCAGAGGGTGAGGGATCGGCCGTGGAAGAGCCGGCGTCCCCCTCGCCCAAGTCCTCCTCCCCACTGGGCTTCCAGGAGGGCTCTCCTTCGCAGCCGACGTCCCGGATACTCCCTTTCCGGGCCGGGCGGCCAAACTTTTTTCGAAGGATGAGCTGCAGGAGCTGTTTTCCTTTTGGTGGGGGCAGGTCCAGAAGCCCCCCCGTCGCTGGCCCGGACACCGGTACCGGACCCAGCGGGCAAACCACAGCCGGGAGGTGAGCCTTCCCCGCTGAAGTCCACGGAGCAACCGCCTACACCTCCTTCCTGCACCCGGTCTGGAGACCACCGACGTCACTCCAGGGACTCTGGAGACCGTCGTCGATCTAGGTCACGTTCTCGGAGTCCTTCTCGGTCTTCTAGACGAGAACGCGCCCGACGTGAGGACCGATGCCGGTCTCTGCTCTGTCGCCGGTCTCGGGACCGGAGTCGGTCTTTGGACCGACATCGGTCCTCCAGTTACCGACGACAGCGGGAGTCTGGTCATAAGGAGAGGTCAGACTATTCTAGATCTTATAGTCGATCTCCCTCATCCTCTTCTTCGTCATCTTTCTCTCTCAGCTTGCAGCGGTCCCTGGGAGAGAAGGACCAGCCTCACTCGTCTCCAGACAGTCCAACCTTCATGGACGTCATGAGGCATATCCAGGCGTCCAACGAGTAGGAAACTGAGGACCTGGATCCGGAACGCCGGAGACTGGCAAAGTACCTGAGACAGAAGGAGCCGAAACCACTGGTGATCCCTCCTTTGGTGGATACTTTCCAGGACCTTATGCGGACTACCTGGAAACATCCAGCTTCCATCCCGGCTGTTCCTAAGAAGTCGGATAGGCTGTACAAGGCCCTGAGGGCAGAATCTTTCCTAGCTGAACACCCTCAGACGGACTCCTCGGTGATCACTGCTGCCTATGATAAATCCACACAGCCGAAGCACCTCAGCTCACAGCCTCCAGACCCGGAGTCTCGTTATTTGGACCAGGTGGGCAAGAAGGTTTATTCTGCCTCCACCTGTTGCATACGGTCCCTCAATTTCTTGACGCATATGGTCCAGTACCAGAATGCGCTATGGGAGCAAGGACAAGAGCTTTTGAAGGCCATTACAGATTCTGATCAGAAGACAGAGCTTCTGGACATCTTGAAATCTGGCTGAGATGTAGGCTCCCATGTCCTGAGAGCCTCGTATGACACTGCAGATACAGCAGCCAGGGCAGCCGCTTCCGGGGTGTGCCTACGGCGCCACGCCTGGTTGAGAGTCTCGGGCTTTCACCAGGATCTGCAGGCCGGTATCAAGGACTTACCCTTTCAGGGTACCGTGCTATTTGGGCAGGAGACGGAAGCTTTGATTTCTCATCTCCAAGAGTCGGACAAGTCTATCTGGTCGGTCTGCCAGCTGTACTGCAGCGACCAGCGAAAACAATGCAAGCGGCCATTTCGTAAGCCCTCAGGTGACCAAGGTCATGCCCGTGGTAACCAGCAGGGGCAGAGAGGCGGCTTTCATTGGAGACCTGGTAACCAGCAGCCTGGAGGCGTTCCTACCCATGGGCCCAAGTCCTCCCAGGCCTCTCTGCCTACACCCAGCTCAGCCCAATGACTCCCTTCCGCCCCTCCCTCCAAAGGAAGACCCAGGGGAGACGGTCGGGGGCCGCTTCTCCCTTCATTTCGAAGGGTGGAAATCGATTACTGTGGACCAATGGGTCTTAGATATCGTCAGGAGAGGACACACGCTGGAGTTCACGGAGTTTCCCCCAAATACTCCGCCAAAGCACTCCTGTCATCCTCCTTCTCACATCCCACTAATAGAAGGAGAAATTCAGACCCTCTTGCAGAAAAGGGCAATAGCAGTAGTCCCCTTGCATCAGCTGGGAAAGGGGTTTTACTCCCATTTCTTACTGGTCCCAAAAAAGACACAGAATCTTCGTCCCATTCTGGACCTCAGCTCTCTAAATCTCTTTATAGAGTACAAAAGGTTCAGGATGTTGACCCTCCCCGGTCTGCTTCCTCTGCTGCACGTAGGGGACTGGCTCTGCTCCCTAGACATGCATGATGCATATATGCATATCGGTATCTTCCCTCCCCACAGGAAGTTTCTGAGGTTCCACTTCTAAGGGGAGCACTACCAGTTTCAAGTTCTTCCATTCGGCCTCTCTTCCGCTCCGCGAGTCTTTACAAAATGCTTGGCAGTAGTGGCTGTGGCTCTAAGGCATATGGGACACTACGTTTTCCCATATCTAGATGATTGGCTACTTACAGCCCTGTCAAGGGCAGGCCTACTTCACACCCTCGGAGATACCTATACACTATTCCAAGAGCTGGGGATCACCCTGAATCTACCAAAATCGTCCCCAGAGCTCAGTCAAAAGCTCATCTTCATTGGAGCGGTACTGGATTCTATCCAGGGCATGGCCTTCCTCCCCCAGGACAGGGGCGATCACGTACGAGAGATTGCCGAAGGGATCTCAATAACTCCTCAAGTTCCAGCACAGAGCTTCCTCAGGCTACTTGGGCACATAGCGGCGCCATTCCTGTCACTCCCTTGGCCCGCCTCCACATGCAGATCCCATAATGGATGCTCAGGGTACAGTGGGACCAAGGCTACGACGATCTAGACTTCATGGTCAGGATCACCGAGCCAGTCAGGAGAATTTTGCGTTGGTGGATGGACCCCCAGAACCTGGAGAAAGGGGTCAGCTTTCATCCAGAGCCACCAAGTCAGACTCTTTCAACAGATGCATCAGATCTGGGATGGGGGGGCGCACCTGGGTGCTCATCAAACACAAGGGGTTTGGTCACCCGGGGAGCGGTCCCTTCATATCAATGTACTGGAGATGCAAGCAGTTCTCTACGCCTTACAGGCCTTTCAAGAGGACCTGGTGCCAGGCTCTTCTGGTTTAAACAGACAATATGGCAGTCATCTTCTACATCAACAAGCAAGGGGGCACTCATTCATACCCCCTTTGCAAGGAGGCGATAAGAGTCTGGCACTGAGCGCTGGAGCGGCACATTCTGCTCTCCACAGTGCATGTTCCAGGTGCCCTCAACGATCTGGCCGAAAGCCTAAGCAGGTCTTGATCCAGAGCACACGAGTGGGAGCTGCTACAGTCCGTGGCAGATCAGCTCTTCGACAAGTGGGGTCATCCAGAGCTGGACCTCTTTGCGTCACCACGCAGCACCAAACTGCCAATGTTTTGCTCGCAAAAACACACGCCTGGATTTTTCTGGCCAAACGCGTTATCCCTTTGTTGGGCAGGGAGGTTTCTCTATGCCTTCCCGCCCTTCCCTCTTATTCAGAGAGTCCTACTGAAGTTAAAGGCAGAAGGGGCCCGAATGATTCTCGTAGCCCCCAGATGGCCTCGGCAGATTTGGTTTCCACTCCTGCACCAGTTATCCACAGAGCCTCCAATTCCACTGCCCATATGCTCGCAGTTGCTGTCCCTGGTCCATCCGGACCTTCAGTCCTTACACCTACATGCTTGGCTCCTTCAGATGTAGCTCAACACAGATACGAGGTTTCCCCGGGAGTGGCGGCAGTCCTAGTTTCAGCGAGAAAGCCCTCCACCTGCTCCTCTTATGCTATGAAGTGGAAGCGTTTTTGTCTGTGGGCCTCATCACAGCATTTGGACCCCGTCACTTGTCCAGTGAACTCAGCGTTGCAGTATCTCCTCTCCTTGTATCAAAATGACCTGAGTTACTCCTCTATCAAGGTGCATGTGTGGGCTGTCTCTGCCTATCATGCTCTCATTGGAGATAAGGCATTGGCACAATTGGATGTCGCCGCACCTTTTTAAGAGGAATTTTGCATATGAGACCTCCCATTCGGGACCCTGTCCCACCCTGGGATCTCCTTTATGTGTTGGAGAAGCTCACCCTCCCTCCCTATGAACCGGCAGCGGATTGTGAGCTGCGTTACCTTTCTTGGAAGGTTTGTTTTTTGGTTGCTATTATCTCAGCTCGAAGAGTTTCCGAGCTTCAGGCTCTGATGTGTAAAGAGCCGTATTTGATTTTCCACAGGGAAAGGGTTTCCTTTAGAACAAATCCTAAGTTTCTTCCGAAAGTGGTCTCGGAGTTGACCCTCAACCAGTCGGTTGACCTTCCAGTTTATTTTCCTTCCCCATCCAATAAAGGGGAGGCTCTCCTTCACACACTGGATGTCCACAGGACTTTGAGGTATTACCTCAAGCGGACTGACTTTGCACTGTCAATCGGGAACTTTTTGTGGCCTTTGCGCTACAATGCTTGGAAATAAACTGGTGACCAAGCAGGCGATATCGAAGTGGATAGTCCACTTAGTTTCCTTCTGCTAGAAAACACAATAAGTCCCCTACCGGGCCCGGTTAGGGGTCACTCCACCAGAGGAGTGTCTGCTTCATTCGCCACCCTGAGAAATGTCTCCCTCAGGGACATATGTGCGGCCGCTACCTGGAACTCGGTGCATACCTTTGTCAAGTATTACAGCTTGGATATTGTCTCCAGATGCCGAGCTAGCTTCGGCCTGGCTGTTTTGCAAGGACTTCTGTCCTGAGGCCTCTGGAGTCAGGATATTCCACCTCCCAGGTTCGTCTGCTTCTTTGGCGTGGACTGCTTGGTATTCAGTCCTGAATGTTATAGCCTGCTGCAAGAGCTCCCACTCAAAGTAAAATAGTACAGTTACGTAAGAACTTACCATAACAGTAGATCTTCGAGAGGAGCTCTTGTAGCAGGTGTTACTTTCCCACCCACCTTCCCCCTCGAGGAGTGCAGATCCATTTTCATTTACATCTCCTATATTTGCTTAGTCTCCTTCTCTTGTCAGGGCCTGTTGCGGGCCTTGGTGGGAGAAATGAGGTGGAACTGGGTCCACCCCCTTTTGTACCAGGGCCGACGTCGGGGCGGGGCCAGTGTTGGGGGCGGTCCCTGCTGTATACTGCTGGCTGAGAAGTTTTCCGGACGGTCCTAGTGCCTGCGGCATAGTCCTGAATGTTATAGCGTGCTGCAAGAGCTCCTCTTGAAGATCTAATGTTACGGTAAGTTCTTACGTAACTGTACTTTCCTAGTGGCTGTCACTTTGGCTCGACGTATTTCCGAGCTTCATACCCTCATATGTAGAGAACTTTTATCTAATCTTTCACAAAGACAGGGTGGCACTCCATACCAGCCCTTCTTTCCTACCTAACCTAGTGACCAACGAGACTCTAAGTCAGTCCCTGGAGTTACCAGTATGCTATCCTGATTACTCCAACCAAGGTGAACATCTGTTACATACTCTAGATGTCCATCGTATATTACGTTACTATACTAATTGAACACAGTCGAGCAGAAAAACTTCCCAATTGTTCATCACCTTTGCCACGGGCCGAGAAGAACTTCCAGTTAATAAAAGAACGCTTTCTAACTGGCTGACACATTGTATTACATTGTGTTATAAAAAATACAATAAACCCTTACCAGGACCTGTCCAAGCCCAATCCACTAGAGCTATGGCCACTACTGCGGCTTGCTTTAAAGGATCCTCCATTTCAGACATCTGCAATGCTGCTACCTGGTCTACAATCCATACATTTACAAAGCACTACAATTTGGATATTGCTTCATGCCGTAGGACAGCCTTTGGCCGAGCAGTCCTACAAGGCCTTCTGTCATAATGTCCACCCATCTTGGGTATACTGCTTGGAAATCATCCCAAGTACATTACCTACTGCAAGAGACCACTCCATGGAAGATAGTACAGTTACATAAGAACTTACCATAACAGTAGATCTTTGAGGATTGTCTCTTGCAGTAGGTCCAGTCTCTCCTTCCATCCCCCTCCTTCTCTAGGAGAACAAATTCTGGTCCAGTGACTTTGGGTTGGGATACCTCTGGTACCTCGAGTTCCCCTCGGTCCTTGCTTAGTGAGCTGAATCCGGTGGAGGAACTGAGGATACCAGGGACCGTCCACGCTTATATAGGAAACAGAAAGCTGATGTCATGTGTGGGCGGCCCCTAGTAAAAGACTGCTAGAAGAGCTGCTGTGCGCCACAGTGACCTCTGACGACGAACCAAGTGTATTACCTACTTCAAGAGACACTTCTCAAAGATCTACTGTTACGGTAAGTTCTTACGTAACTATACTTTCTAGGAGTGGTATATGGTGCACATCCACACAACCCACCCGACCTCCCCTGGAAAGTGTCACATGGATCCCTGTTTCCAGGGTGCAAGATCTGACGTCATGGGGCGGAGCTGAGGAGGCTACCAAGCGGATGGGCAGGAGGAGCTTATCTTGAAAGGGAAGGAAGACTGCCAGAAGTGTGGATGTGCACCATATACCACTCCTAGAACTACGGTTACAGGTGAGTAGCCCTCATTTTTACTCCACTCTCTGTCCCCTGTGGTATTCAGGACACTATGATCATGTCCCTCTCAGCCTTCTCTCTTCTGGGCTGAATAATCTGAGTATGACCATTCACCCCTCGTAGCTCTTGCCTCCTAAGCCATTGATTTGCTTGATGAACCTGTGCTGCACTCTCTTGATCTTTTCGGTGTCCTTTGTGCACTGCCGTGATGAAAACTGGGTGCAGCACTCCAGGTGTAATATTATCAGGACCTTATACGGGGGGGTGATCACTATTCTGGACCTGCTCCATAACACACACACACACCCCACCTGTGCATCCTGACATTACATTTACTTTGTTGACTAGGGTAGCACACTAGCTGTCGGGCTTCAGCTTACTGTCCACAAATACCCCATGATCCTTCAGCTTGGTTGTCCTGTCCACTGTTCCTCCACACAGGGTGTATGTGTTCACGCATTCACAAATCCACCAACCGCTTAACCTGGTTAGTATTTGTCAGTTTGCATCTATACCCCCTTCCCCCAAGATGAGGCTGAAAGGAGAAGATATTTCCTGGCCCTCTTTTCCAGGTCAACAGAAACTAAATAAATAATATTCAGTGCTGCAGCTGCCTAGATAAAAAGGTGTGAACAGGATAGTCCTTTTCTTTAGTTTTGCATTTTCTGTGCACCCCCCTTCCCCGATGATCCAACAAGTCTGGTGCTTACCATATTGTTTTTGCAGGTCTGGGTGGATTAATTTTGTAAAATTTTTTTTTGTTCTTTCCTAGATTATTGCAGCCCAAGAGGAGATGTTACGAAAAGAAAGGGAGTTAGATGAAGCCCGTAAGAAGCTGGCCATGATACGTCAACAGCAATACAAGTTCTTGCCCACCGAGCTACAGGACGAGAGCCACAACTAAATCAGAAGGGACCCCTAGTGAATCGAGATGAAAAACTCAAACCTGCCTGCCTTCTCTGCTTTAGTGCCAGGGCTGTCTGTAAACTGCAGTGCCAAGAGCTCATTTAAGAAGAAGAAAAAAAAAACTATGTATTTTAAAACAAAACTGCAAGCGGTTAACAAGAAAAGCTGTGGTTTCTGACCCCAGAAGGACAAAGCGAGAGGGGGCTTCATTTTTTGTTTCTGTTACAATTTCAGACCGTGTCTGGGTCAATTTTGAAAAATGGCCCCAAAGAGAGATGTTTAACTATAAGTGTTGCGCAGCTACAGTGCCACTGCCGGGTTTGCCTTTGTGATGCAATACGGATGGAGTCCACAGTGCATGTCTCAAGCCTTTTGATGCTTGTGTTTCTGAGACTGCAAAGAAAAACTAACCCACTTTCATTGTATCTGCATTGGTTCCATGTTTCTTTTTGTGCCCCATGTCTGCTCTTGTTACTTTTAGGATAGGGAAGAAGCCATTATTTAAGGTGCATGCGCTTTTCCTGGGTGTAAGTTGGACACAGTAGGGCTCCCCTCTTTCACTGTCTAACGTGTGTCCGTCTTTTGTTGGCTTTGGGGATTAATGTGTTTTCTAACTACTAAGTCCAGCATTTCAGGAATGTGCTGCAAAGACATTGTTCACTGGAGGGGTGGGGGTTCACTGGCACAACTTCTTCTCCAGATCACAGTGAGGCCACACTCGGTTAGGGTTTATGGTGCAATTGGTAAAATTAGTTTTTAAAAAGTAAACGTTTATATTAATACTTGCACAGATATAAAAAAAACATATTATACATATCATTTTCTATGAAATTAAACAGATATAACTATAGTTGCCTTACTGACTTCTATAAATTTTACTTGCAAGGTGGGGGAAGGACTGTTTTGTAATTTTGTGGAACGATATGTCACACTTACGCCCTTTCTGCCATTAGTGCTTTAAGTGTCCTTAAAACAAGCATCATGTGATTGTTCTTTTTGATTTAGGCATCGGAGATGAGAGCTACTTGCAGGATAGAAAGACCCTGCTCACCCATCCCTTCTCCCTGCTGGCTGCCTTCCTGATTAGGGCGCCATAGCAGAAAGTGCTTCTGCTGCCATTGGGGTGCCATTCTGTAGTGCTGGTGGGAGCCCTCAATATATTGAGCAGAATGAATAGAAACCCATCATCCTTCATGTGTGTGCTGAGTTGGAAGTACACAGTTTTAACATTCCATCGTGGAACCTTAAAGCTTGGATTAGAAGTTAACAGAACATTTTGGGGGTTCTCTTCTAGCTGGGCCCAGGTCTTCTCATACATAAACCTAGGAGAGAAAACTCTCCAAGCCTATTTCTGATAGAGGAGAGGAAGTTAAAATGAAAACAAAGCACTACGGAAAGGAATTGAAAGTAACCAGGGTATGGATAAATTGGGGGGCAGGGACAGTAATCAGTCAGTTACTATTATGTTGATGGAGTGAAGTATTCCTTGGGCTTCAGAGCTCTGATGGGCATCTCTACAGAACACAGGGAAAACCGATAATGTGGTCAGCCTCATTTTTTTTTGGGGGGATGGAGGAAGTAGGGACCCTTTGCTCTCCTGGACTCGACTGTTGCCTTTTTTGTTTGCATATTCAAGTTTAAACAAGTGCCTACATTTACATCTTACAGTGGCGTCTTTTATTTGCAGATATTAATAATGTGTTAAAAGCATTGATTATAGTATGTCATTTAAGGTGCACTTACTTATGTGGATAACTTATGAACTTTTTTTTACAAGTTGGATATAGCCAGAGGTGTTCCAAATAGTACTAAGTACGTTCATCAGTGGGAGGCAAACCTTTGCTATTTTTGTTCATCTGTCTGTTTTGATAGCTGACTTTGCTCAAAAGGGGTAACTTAATTGCCTTTTGTTAAAAAAACGGCTTACAAAAATACAGTATCGGAACCACCTTCTGTTCACTTGCTAAATTACAGAATTAGTATCATGTCATCGCTATGAGCTAATGCCTTACTTCAAATCACCAGTTCTATTTCGATACTGTATAAGCTTATACTATGAAACTGTAAGGGATTCAGAATTTTTATTCCAGTTTAACGTGTGTTTTCTTGGAAAGTATCATTGATCAATAAAGTTTTTTTTTTTCACTGTTATCCTTGAGATTTTCCAGTTAACTACATACGTGTCTATTTTCTGTCAGCCCCTTCTCCCTGTCCGTCTCTCTCTCTCTCTCTCTCTCTCTCATCGCCAGGCAGATTGCCGCAATCTCACTACCCTCTCACATTTTTATAGGATTTCTGTCCTGCAGTGAATTTGTTACCAGTAAGAAATCATGGCAGAGGGCTTCAGAAAATGCTGGGCTTGCCACCAGTTGGGACACCATTCAGTAAAATTTGTACTGTACAGACAGCACAGATTTTGTCCCCAGATTTAGTGAGGCCAAAGGCTTTTCCCACAACTTGAGTCTGCAGCAGTAGATGCCAGACGGATGACGGAGCTTATTTTTAGAGTGCCTTTTCAAATAGCCGAGGTGCCAACAAATCTACAACTAACATTTCACTAGCACCAGCAGTCAGTCCTGTAGGGGAGGCTGATACCTGCCATGTTGTCACTAGCCCTCAGTAGAGGATCCATAAAGAAAATATGTAACCCTTTTGCAAGAAGCACAGCAAGGGCCTAATTAACTGCCCACAAACTGATGAGGCATTCCGTGGGGGGTTCCCTGTAGAATCCAGAATTGATGTACGGCTACAGTGAAATCCCTGTTCCCACAATAAAGATGTTGCATACGTGACCTGGAAAATGCCTGATGAGTTATGGTGACGTCCCTGCTACCACAATAAACATAATTGCAAACATGACAGGCAGAAGGTCTCTCTACAGTGAGCGGTTAGTGTGAGGGAGGAATGATGAGCTTCTTCAACAGCTGTCACACAGGTATGGGCTCACCCACGATGCCTTCTTTGCTTACTTACAAGTGCAACATTAACTTATTTCTAGGGACGTGGATATGCTGTGCTATCCACACTTCTGGCAGGATTATTTCCCTTTAAGAGCTGTCCAGAAGGTCTTCAAGCTGGTTCCTCCCACCCACCCGGGTGGTATCTTCCTTGGCATCGCCCCATGGCAGCAGATCTTCCTTTCCGCTGGAAGCTTCAGGTTCTCTCCATCGTAGCTCCATTGGGTGTAGGCCCTAACTTTCTGACTTACTTTGGTGTTTGAAATTTTAAAAATTTGACATTCTTCTCTACTGACATGGAATACAAGGAACCTAAAGCTAGTCCCAGCTTCAAGAGGTGCTCGGTCTGCAATCAGAGGGTGTGCACCAACCCGCACTCCATGTTCATTTACTATCTAGGGCTTGAGCATGACCCACAGCCTTGCAGTCTGTGCCAAACCTTTCAGCCCAGCACTTTGGAGGACCGTTACACCCACATCATATTAGGCGGCCCGGATGAACGCAACCTGTCAGTCAAATCCAGAGAGGCTCGTAGGGCAGTCTTGGCAGCCGCCAGTTCCATTGCACAACTTGCTGCTTTTGAAAAGGCGACATCCCAGGCCACTTCGGCTTCATTGTCCACCTTGAATTTGGCGAGTTTGGGCGCCTCCTTTATGGGGGCATTAAGGGATTTGTGTCGGTCCCTTCCTACTCTCCCAAGACTCCAAGCAGGACAAATCCCAAAATTCTCACCGCAGGCTGTAGGAACGAGAGAGGTCCCATTCCTTTCTCTCCTGTGTTTCTGGGGGCTCAACAGCTGTTGAGCCCTCGGTTTTGTCCGACACTTCTTCTCAAGTCCAGGCGACTAGCCCCATGGAAACCCCCATCGGGCTTGTCGGCTAAGACGCGAGTCGACCAGGCAGTCGAGATTTATCTCGACCCGGTCGACCTGATGTCGCCTGACGAAGAAGATCACTCATTATCCAGGACCCGATTCTGGCTGCACTCAACCAAGAAGGGCTATTTCATTGCACTGAGCTGCTAATTCCCCCCCCCCCCCCTTCTGGAGCCTAACCCCTACAGGGCGTCCTACGCCGGCTCCTGCTTCACCTCCCTTCGGCCTGAATCGTCGAGGTCCCGGTGTTTTCTAGATCGAGATCTTGGGACTCCTGTCATTCTCAGCAGTCTCGATCTTGGCCCACGGCCAAGAGGCGCTCCAGATACTCTTCATCTTCTAACCCCAGGAATCACTCATTATGATTTAACTAAAAGCAGTCAGCCTCCTGTGTTGAACTGCCTGGAGAGATGGAATTATGTGCAAATTATGGAAATCTCATGGCCGGGGGTACCAAGAGCAGCCACTTTCAAACTGCTGCCTTAGCAACTGCTGCACTCTGAGTGCTTCAGATTCTTTACTCCGCCTGCCTAGTAAGGATGTCCTGGAGAGCTCTCCTTGAACTGTCTTCAGAAGTCATTATCTGTGTGGATAAGTACTCATTTTGAGTTTTATTTCAGATTGCTGCCTTAGAAGTTTAGTTTTTAATATTTATAGTGTAGTTTTGGGGTTTTAGCGGTTCCCTGGAACCGAGGGTTCCACTCCCTCTGTCTAGATTTCATTAGTTTTTTTTTGTTTAGCTTTCTATCTACGGTCGGTTCCTTTGACCGCTTTATTTTAATTAACTTTTAAGTATTTTTTCGGTTCCCTTTTTTCAAGGAAGCAAATAGAAACTGAATAAGAGTCTTCAGAACTAGCATGCTTGTTTATATTTAAAATTACTGTTTTATATATATATATATATAAACAGTAATTTTAAATATAAACAAACGCTAACAGTAACTACGATGCTATTATATATATATATATATTCCTGTGATTGGTAATTGTTCCGCTTACTCAATGTCAGAAACCCACTTAGATAAGCCTAATAAACGCACAGGACCCACTGGGTTTAAATATTGTGAGTCCTGTGGTCTGATTATAGCAAAGACAGATAGAAATTCTCTTTGTATTTCCTGTTTGGGCACCAATCATATTTTTGCCAGTTGTGAGATTTGCAAATCTTTCTTTCCAAATACATTAAGAAAGAGGTCAAAAAAGCTAGAGGAAATGGCTTTTGCTGCTGATACTAGTGCATCTATCTCAGTCCCTAAAAGGGATGGAGGCAAGGAGAAGGACACAGGCAAAAGTTCTGAGAAACCTGACCAGGGTAAGACAAAGAGGACTGTGGAGACAGTGGCTGAGGCTGTCCCTCTTAAGAAAAAGTGCAGAGAGAAGCATGTTGCTGCGCCTCCGGCCGAGAAGGTTAAGGAGCTCCCAGAAGACAAACATAGTATGCCCTCGGCTGAGGACATTGCTAAAGCATTATAGGTCCTACAAGCCCTGCAGGCTGCAGCCCTGGTTCCTACACCGGCTGCATTTGTTCCTCCTTCGGTTCCTGTTTCACAGGAACCTCAAATTACTTATGGTGAGGAGGATGAGGAGGATTTTGAAGAGGAACCGATATGCCCTGAAGTTTCTCCTGAGCAGGAGTTCGAGTCCCCTCCTAGGGGCGCAGAAGGAGTATTCCTCCAATTATGCTTTTGTAAAAGGCATGGTGGAAACCCTTAATCTCCCTCTTCAGGAGACTGAAGAGGAGGTGGAGGAAGCAGAATTCCTCAATATGATGGGTTTAACTCCAACAAAATGACTTCTTTTGCCAATGCATAAGTCCTTAAAAAAGGCTGCATCGCAGATACTGCAGACCCCAACTTCTATCCCTGGGGTAGATAAACAAGCTGACAAAAAGTATCAGCTAGACAGATCGACTGCTGAATTTTTGTTTCATCATCCCGACCTGGAAGAGGTGGTTCAGGCTGCTGCCTGTAGCAAAGCCAGAATACCACTGGCTACCCACCCTCCAGATAAGGACTCACGAAAGATGGATGCCATGGGAAAAAAGGGCTACACGGCTGCTTCCTTGTTAATCAGGCAAGCCAACTACCTGGCATATGGTGTACAGTACCAAAGGGCACTCTGGAACTCAGTTTTAGCCCTTGCTGACAAGGTTCCAGGTGAAGTGGCAGTGGATCTGCAAGAAACAGCAAGGACTGCACTTGATGCCACTATATATCAATTCCATATGGTAGTGGATGCCAATGACACAGCTGCCAGGCTAATGGCATTAGCTGTCTCCCTTAGGAGATTTGCATGGCTAAGGGCCACCAACCTTACCGCAGATGCACAGGCCAAGGCAATGGATTTCCCTGTGGAGGATAAATCATTGTTTAGTGATAAAGCCGAAGCGTATATGAAAAAAGTAGAGGAATGAAAGTTTACTTTTCTTAGCAGCTCAAAGGTCAGACTTTCTACTTTCGCTAGATCCCAGAATAGGGGAGGCAGGGGTAGGGGTTTTTATCCCAAACCCTCTCTTCAGACGCAGGCCTCTCAGCCACAGCAGCAAGCGAGAGGCTATTTCAGAGGAAAGAGGAGAGCGATGAGAAGAGCGTCTACTTCTCCTCAGCCTCCGACACAACCCTCACAGAACACCTGATGGGCTGCTTCAGGTGGCATCTCCCTTTTGTGGAACTACCAATGGGCGGCAGTTTGACTCACTGCCTCCAAGGGTAGCATATTATCACCACTTCACTCAACTTCATCTCATTTCATTTCCCAAGCTGGCAACAAGAGTTTTCACACCAGTCACCCCTGCAGACAGGGTTTTTTTTACTGGACACAGAGGTCAAACACCTTTGTTGTTCAAAACAGTGTAACAGTGCCCCTAAATCAAAGGGGCAAGGGGTTATATCCACATATTTCTTTATAGGAACCTATTTTGATCTTAGAATGTTAAAATAAACATTTTTGAAGTAAAAAAACAAACAAAAAAACTTTAGAATGCCACTCTGGCATAAATCATTCCCACAGGCTGGACTTAGGCTAGTATCAATCGGCAACACTTTGTCTCTGTTTCAAGGCCTTAAAATATATATATATATATATATATAAAATAATAATATAAATAATTTTTGTTTTCCCTACCTGGACAACTGGTTGATAGTGGGACAGTCCCTGCAACATGCAGAGCACTTCCTGGCTCTAATATCCCTGTTTTCTCATAAACAACCAGACGCCCCAGCAAAAAACAACAGTACAAGTACTGGAGTTTATTGGAGCAGAAGTGAGTAACACCCTAGGCAAACTTGTACCAGAGAAACCCACATCAGCCAGAGAATTCCTCAGGCTACTGGGCACAAGGTAGCTGCCCCCCTTCCCCACCACAGTGACTCTGGTTTGCCAGGTTTCATAAACATCCAGGTTTACCTAGGACAGTGCTAGTCACAAAGAACAGATTCTGTCTAGGATGACTCCAGCCACCCACATTCTCGTATAGCTATTGCTGTGGCGGCTGGACAAACAAAACCTTAGAATAGGTGTGTTTTTGTTCACAAGGGAACATTTTTTTCTGTTCTGTAGTTCTCACGTCAAATGCCTCACTTTTAGACGAGAAGCACACAAGTTTGATTATGCAGCAAGTGGCACGTGGTCTCCCCAAGAGTTCTTATTGCACGCCACAATTATGTACTCATACCTCTCAGCCTCTTGCCTCATAAATCAGGGACATATCTTCAAACTTGATGATCTCCACTAAGAAAGCTGGTAGAATATGGGGCTTAGTGAAAAATGTATCTTCTAAGGAAGAACAACTCTTTAACTTTAATGTTTGACATTATTTTATGCTTTCAACTCCCACTGTTTGGTCATATAAACACAGTTTTTAGGAAGGACAGAGTAAAATTTTGAGACAAAATCAGGGACAGTTGAGAGGTATGTATGTACTACATAAACAGATACTAACTAGGTCAGCCCGACTGTGCACAGGAGCAGTGGGGCTGTGATCAATGAAATACTCCATGGGAGTATCCTAATCAGCATGCACCTGCGGAAAAAGACAATGTTTGGTCAGCTCCCTCAGCAGGATAAGTGGTTCCTGAACACTCAGATGCTCATTACAATCTTCAGGGGATGGGGCACTCCAGAGGTGGATCTTTTTTTTAACTTGGTAGAAAATCACCAGTGCTCAATGTACTGTGCAGGCCTCTTCACAGGGTCAGATTCCTCCTGAGCTGTGGGCCCTTGATTGGACGGTGGGAGTTTTTCTTTGTATGCCTTCCTTCTTTTCCCATTGGTATTTAGGACCTGCTGATTGAGATTCTAACCAACAACAATATATGGTTTCACTGAATTGGCCGAGACAGCATGGGTACTGGCTTCTCTTAACTCTGTCAGTAGTTCCTCCAAGTCACTTGCCTAGGAGGCACAAATTGCTGCCCTCCTCTCAAGGCAGGATCCTGTATTCCAGCCTCCAATCACTGAGGCTCCAAGCCTGGACCTTTGACGAATTAGAAGTTGCTAACCTTAGACTGCTAGATCCAGTATTGCCTGTGCTTAAGGGTTCCAGGAAACCTTTTTGCACCAAGACAACATATTCTTCTAAATGGAAAGGGTTTCTTTTATATATGGTTTGCAGGGAAGGGTATTGACCCCTTCAAGGCTGACTTGTTTTTTTGCCTAGACTGCCTCACACACTTACAGTCTCTGTTTATTTTTCTGCTGGTGTAGAGAGAGCCATGACCTCTCATCTGGCCTTCAGAAAATATTTAAAGACCTTCAGCCTTCGTCTCCCTCCACTGAGGGAACCAGTTCCAGTCTGGAATCTGTGTATCTGTATTGCCACACTCATGGACAGATCATTCGAGTCTATGGAAACTGTAGATTTGAAATACGTCACTTGGAAAGCTCTGTTTTCTATTGTTTATCACTATAACCAGAAAATCAGTGTCTTACAGGTCCTGTACACAGTTGAACACTACATCTTGTTCCACAGCTATAAGATGGTCCTCGGGAACAGTAGAAATTCCTTCGTAAAGTGGTATCTCATTTTTTCCATTTAAAATCAGTCTATCATCCTATCCCCTTTTTCTTTTCAGAGAACTTAGTTCTCCAGAAATAAAGCTTCACTCACTGGAGGTCGAAAGGGCACTTAGCCAATATATTGACAAACCAAGTCTTACAGATCAAGTCAGTCACAACTCTTCCTTGCCTATAGTGAAGTAAGTAGAGGTAGGCCTTCCACAAAATGTACAGTTGCTCACTGGAGAGTGATATGTAAACAAGTTTGCTACGCCAAGGTGGATAAATAGACACCCCTGGGCTTGAGGGCACATTACACCAGAGTCACAGCTACGTCAATAGCAGTTTTAAGAGAAATTCCACTACTGGAAATCTGCAAAGCAGCTACATGGAGAACAGTACACACCTTTACAAACCATTTCAGATGGTACATTGAACCCAGAAGTGATGCTCGATTTGGTACAGCAGTGCTGCAGAACCTGCTTTTAAGATAGGTTCTCGGCCCAACCTCCAGAGGTAGTGCTTGGTAGTCTGCATTTAGTGTAATCATAATGAGTGATTCCTGGGGTTAGAAGAAAAAAATTACTCACCATAGTAATCTTGTTTCTTCAAAGGGGTCACTCATTATGATTAAAGCTCCCTCCGTCTCCCCTACTAGAACCTATAAAGTTTATTCTGCTTCCCTGCTGTAGGAAGTTTTGGCCTATAGGGCTTAGGTTAGGGACTCACCTTTGTGTTTAACCAGTTGGTTTCCTTGTGGTCTCAAGTTTCTTAGATTTATTGATATGGGGCATTTTTTACCTGAAAGGGGCAAAAAACTTTATTTTATTTTATGTTATTTTGTTAGTTGTTAATTGGTTGGTCTTGTACCCAATTAGGCTACATAAGAATCTGAAGCACTCAGAGTGCAGCAGTTGCTATGGCAGCAGTTTGAAAGTGGCATGAGCCACATGAGAGTTCCATAATTTGCATATACAGTAATTCCATCTCTCTGGGCAGTTCAACACAGGAGGCTGACTGCATTTAGTTTAATCATAATGAGTGATCCCTTTGAAGAAACAAGATTACTATGGTGAGTAATTTTTTTCTTCTTCCTCGTCTTCAGGTAAGGAATGGTTCTGCTGTAAAATGCAGTACATATATGAGGAGCTTATGTGGCAGCAGTGGATGCTCGGCGAAGGCCGTGCTCCACAACCAATTTCAGTGCTCCCCTGGTCACCGATTCCTCGGCCAGTGCCGGCCCTACTGGCACCGCCGACACTGACCTCTCCTCCCATTCGAGAGGAACCACTACCCCCACAGCCTTTGGTGGGTGCTTCAACAAATTTGGCACACCCTGCCACAGGCCTTCTTGGGAGGATCTTGGTGCAGATTTCATATTGTCGGTGGGGACACAGGGTCAGCAGTATTGGAGGAGCCCTCGGATTCAGAGGGCTCCTCCAGGCACTCTTTCCATACTCCGGGGTTCGACTGGGAGTCCAGTGGGGAAGTTGCCTCAGAACCTGGTCCCTCTTCCTATGGGGCTTTGCTCCACCTAATCTCTGACTCTACGGGGATCCTGCTGGAGCCAGTTCAGAAGCAGGCAAAGTATTCCCTCACAGAGATCTTGGAATGGGATGACTCTCCCAGGGTTGCCTTCCCCATGACGGAGGCCATCCTCAGCCTGGCCTAGGAGCTATGGCAGCACCTGCCCTCTTGCCCATTGCCCTCAACCCGTATGGTCCACAAGTACATGGTCCCTGTCCGGATTCACTGATCATCTTTCGGCCGAATATTTGGTTGTGGACTCTGTCTTCAAATGCCCAGGCAACACTGGGAATGTTGACAAGCCCCCCATAAATAGTCTTAAGAAGATTGACCATGGAGTGAAGAACATCTGTGCCACTTCGTCCCTGGGTTTTCAGCCAGCCAGTGCCGTGGTTATGATGGCCAACTTTTCTCATGCCGTCTTGGGCACTCTGGACCAGGTCATTCTCCACCTTCCCTCTGATCTGCAGCTGGTGGTTAAAATGATCTGGGATCAGGGTCGAGCTATGGCCAAGCAACAGCTCCAGACGGCCCTGGACATTGGAGACTCCTGCACCAGGTCTGTGGCTGCAGCGGTGGCCATGCCGCAGTGAGCTTGGCTGAGGTTGTCGACCTTTACAGCTGACACTCAGCATAAGTTGATGGATGTTCCCTTCTTGGGTATTGACCTTTTTGGTCCCGGCCTTGATGGGCATCTCACATGCATTGAGAAGTCCAGTGTCATCTTGGACTCCATCGCATCCTCCCAGAAGGACGTCAAGGGGCAGAAACAGCAAAATAAGCTGTTTCAGTTTCGGCCCCACTCTACACCCGCAGCCTGCCCACTGCAGCCCCAGCCGGAGTAGCATCAGGTCTGGCAGTCCAAGCCCATGCCAGCCCCTGCTGGGGCTAGACGGTCCAGAGGCCAGGGTTGAGGCCTCCCCAACTACCGGCTCTGGAGCTGCCTTCCCAGTAATGGGCCAGGGGGAGTCCCCATCCAGCTATGCCCAGAACCTCCCATGGGGGGGCCAGCTCTGCCATTTCACTTCCACTTGGTCCCTTATCACCTCAGACCAATGGGTGCTTGAAGTGGTAGGTCAGGAATTACCTCTGGACTTCGAAGATCCCCTGCCCAGCTGAGCCCATGCCCCATGGGGAGAATGTGGTCCCTGCAGACATGCTTTCCACCCTTTATAGAAACATAGCATCTGTTAACAGATAAGGACCATATGGTACACCTAGTCTGCCATTTCCCTAGTCACTGCTGCAGCCCCAGATCCTATTTCATCTACTGCTCTCCTGCTCAGCACATCTCCAGGGTACCCTTATGTCTATCCCATGCACTCTTGAACCCCTGTATTGTTTTCACCCCACCACCTCTCCTAGAAGGCTGTTACATGGCTCTGCCACCCTTTAAGTGAAAAAGTACTTCTAGGAGCGTGGATATGTTGTTCACCCACACTGTTTGGCATGTCCCCTTCCACTTTAAATCTTGCCGGAAGTCTTCAAGCTGGCTCCTCCCATCCACCCGGGTGGTATATACCTCGGCTCCACCCCATGATGGCAGATCTTCCTTTCCATTGGAAGATACAGGTTCCCTCGTGCTCTTTCAGCAATTCGTAGGCCCTGGATTCAAAGCGTCGGTTCTTACTGAAAATTGTTTTAAAACTCATTCAAGTTAGCGATAGCGATTTTACCGCATCTGACATGGAGGAAAAATCTTACCCCGGATTTCGCTGCTGCACCTGCAGCCAGAAGATGTCGCACACAGATCCCCGCCTAACCTGCATCTATTGTCTGGGTGTCGGTCATGACACCTCGTCGTGTGGGTTTTGCCTGGCCTTCCATCCCAATGTCCTGGACAACTGTAAGGTGCACTTAAAGCTGGGGAGACCAGAGAAAAGGAACCCGCTGGTGAAATCAAAGGAGGCGAGGTGGGTGGTTTCCATGGCCGTGGGATCCGCCGAGCAGCTGGAGCAAATGAAGACATTTGAGGAGGAAACAACTTATGCTTCTGCCAATCAAAGCTTTTTTGTTCCGCTAAACCTTGGCTGCACCTTTTCAGGCTCCTTCAAGGAGTTGTGCCAGTCTCTCCCCACCCAGGGTGAGGTGCCCTCGGGCTCGCACTACTCCCTCTCTCGCAAGAGAGAGAAGGACCAGGTCTTCGTCGAAGATGCTCTTGGGACTGAGAAGGTCTGAACCACAAACACTCTATCTTGACTTCGGTCGAGATCGCATCCTCGGCCGACGGCTTCACATACCTTCCATCTGGGCAGGGGACTGACAAAGTGGTCAATGAGGTCAAGATTGTCCTTGATCCAATCGACCCATTGTCGCCAGTTATTCCTGATGACGCCTTGGAAAGGATTCCGGTCCTTGTCTTCCCTGATGAGGAGACCCAGCCCACTGGTGTCCCCATCAAGGACCCAGTTCCGGACCCTCGGTTTTCACCGACCTCGGTGTCTCCCGATTGACCGAGTCGGCTTCCCCGATCTCAGTCGAGGTCCCGGACTCCGTCAACTGAACAGCCAAGAAAGAGTCATAAGTACTCTAAAAAGAGGTGACGCCACC
The DNA here is from genome assembly GCA_016271365.2 of Neoceratodus forsteri. NCBI lineage: Eukaryota > Metazoa > Chordata > Ceratodontiformes > Ceratodontidae > Neoceratodus > Neoceratodus forsteri. The sequence continues at coordinate 334,609,908 of CM057449.1, forward strand.
AGTCTTCATCCTCCTCGGATGAGGAGAGGCTTTGGCGGAAACTCAGTCGACGCTATGAAGACCTCGTGGCAACAGCTGATTTTGACCAGACAGAAGCCGGCTCCACCGTCTACCCTGGCCATCACTTGGCTTCTGCCTCCCCGGCCGACGACGACCCCTCCAGAACTGAAGCCTTCAGTTCCTCCACCCGTGGGACCAGCCTGTATCCCAGCTCTGCCTGTCCCGGTCTCTCCACCTATTCGGGTGGAACCACCACCTAAGCAGCCTCAGGGAGGGACTCCCTTGAAAGAGGACTGCACAGACACCGAGCTTCCTCGACGTCTGTCGGTTACAGTCACCCCTGACCGCCCTCGGCACATCGAGGGTGACATAGGCGTAGGCCGTTGTATCACGACTCTTCGGACTCGGACGTCACTGGATTGCACTCCCATCCCGGAGATTGAGTCGTCCGTGGCAGTGTATGGAGGGGCTCCTCATCTGGACCTTCGTAAGCCGATTGGAGGCGGATCTCCTAGCCATCCATGTGGCAGGAGCCTCGAACCAGCTGGCGGATGCTCTCAGCAACGTAGGCCAGACATCCCATGAGTGGTCTCTCCATCCAGAGGTAGCTTACAGCCTGTTCTCCAGTTGGTATCCAGATGATCTGAGCCTCAGCTGCAGGCCCCCGGCGCGGCTTTCCACATGCTCGGACCTGATATCATTGAGCCAGAGGAAGGTATTCCATCTGGACCTTCAATCCCTGCACCTCACAGTCTGGTACCTGAGCAGCTAGAGTTTCAGGGTTTGGGTCTTTCCGAAGATGTCTACACAGTGATGGAGGCATCTCGAAAGGAATTGACCAGGATATGTTACGCCTTCAAATGGAAAAGGTTTTCTGTTTGGTGTCAGGGTAAGAGTCTGGACCCCTTGTCCTGCTCTGTGGTTAACATTCTCGACTACCTTTGGTCTGTCTCCAAAGGGGGTCTATGGTCATCGACCCTTAGGGTGCACCTGGCAGCCATTTCTGCTTACCGGGTGCAGGCCAGTCAGCCGACATTGGCACAGGAGACCGTGGTAGAGCGTTTTTTCAAAGGCTTGGATCACATATCTCCTCTGGTGCTGAACCTCCACCTCCATGGGATCTGTTGCTGATTTTGGCAAAACTCATGGGCAAGCTATTTGAACCCATGCACAAGTGTGAGCTCTCACACTTGTCATGGAAGACGACCTTCCTGGTGGCTGTCACATCAGCCAGAAGGACAGGGGAGCTCCAGGTGCTTTTGGTGGACTCCCCTTATCTGGTCTTTCACGGGGACAAAGTTGTCCTACGTCCCCCCACCCAAAATTCCTTACGAAGGTGGTATCAGAGTTTCACCTTAACCAGGTGCTGACTCTGCTGGTTTACTACCCTACCTACACCTCGGACACCGAGTACAGGCTCCATACTCTGGACCTGAGACGTGCTCTCTCGTATTATAAAGAGAGAACGGTGGAAATTCGTAAAGAGGTTCGCCAGCTGTTTGTCACCTACGCGGAAGCTGCTTCTGGCAGACCTGCAGCCAAATGGACTGTTACAAGGTGGATCACATCATGCATAGGTCTGTGCTATGAGTTGGTGGGCAAGAAGTCTCCCAAAGGGATAAGAGCTCATTCTACCCACCATACTGCTGCATTGGCGGCTGCTTCCAGGCACATCCTTATCCAGGAAATCTGTCGGGCTGCTACCTGGAAGTCAGCAAATACCTTAGTTACCCTCTACCACATCGACCTCGAGTCATGCCGGGATGCTGGTTTTGGGGCCTCGGTTCTCCAATCTTTATTTCCTAAGTAGGGGTGTGTGCCTTGCCTCCCTCCTCCCGGAGAACTGCTTGGAGTCTGCCAAACAGTGTGGATGAACAACATATCCACACTCCTAGAAGAACAGGTTACTCACCTGTAACAGTAGTTCTAGGAGTGGTATATGTTGCTCATCCACACGCACCCACCCAACCTCCCCAGCTTCGGGCACACCACTTTGCTTCCAGCGGGCTAAGATCTGGCGTCATGGAGCGGAGCCAAGCTATATACCACCCGGGTGGGTGGGAGGAGCCAGCTTGAAGACTTCCAGACAGATTTAAAGTGGACGGGGACATGCCAAATAGTGTGGATGAACAATATATACCACTCCTAGAACTACTGTTACAGGTGAGTAACCTGTTCTTCCTAACATTATCCCTGAGCCTTACACCCTTTCAGCCTTATAACATGTCCCCTTGTTCTGGTGCAGAGTTTTCTCTGAAATATGCTTTTCACCTGTACCCTGTTTATTCCCCTAAGGTACTTGAAAGTCTTTATCATATCTCCCCTCTCCCTTCTTTCCTCCAGTGAATAAATATTAAGGTCCTTAAGTCTTTCCTCGTAGGGCTTCTGGTGCAGTCCATGTACCATCGTCATTACCCTTCTCTGGACTTGCCTCTATTTTGTCAGTGTCCTTCTGGAGAAGTGGTCTCCAGAACTCGACACAGTACTCCAGCGGAGGCCTCACCAGTGATCTGTACAGTGGCATCACCACCTCTTTCCTCCTGCTTGTTATCTCCCTTTGTACCCCATCATTCTGTTTGTTCTCCCCACCATCTTTTCACACTGTTTGGTCACCTTCAGGTCATCCGTGATGATAACCCACAGGTCTTGTGGCCAGAATTTCCCAACCATCCTGTACTCCTCCCTTGGGGATGTCACTTGGGAGAACATCACTCAGCTCCTGCAAAAAGGCACTGTGTCCTGTGTGTCAGCTTCCATGGCCAGTTCAGGGTTAATCTCCAGATACTTTCTGGTTCCGAAAAGGACGGGGGATTGATGCCTCATACTGGATCTGCACAACCTTAACCAATATCTGAGGCCACACAAATTTTGAATGGTCACTGTGAATCGGATCATGCAACGCTGGAGCAGGACATGTGGTTCCACTCCCTGGACCTTCAGGACACCTTCTTCCACATTCCCATCCATCCATCCCACTGGTGGTTCCCACAGTTCCGCTCGGAGGGGACTCTGTACGAGTTCCAAGCCATGCCATTTGGCCTCTTCTCTGCCCCCAGGGTCTTCACCAAATGCATTGCAGTGGTGGGAGCCTTCCTGCAGCGCCGAGTTGTCTGGGTTTACCCTTATCTCAATGATTGTGGATTCCTCCAAAGCAGAGGTGAAGAGGTTCAGGGACCTGGCCCTCCAGACCTGCTCAACTTTGGGCCTCTTGGTCAACTCGGCCAAGTCGGAACTCACTCCTCCTCAGGTGATCCACTTCATCAGGGCAGAGCTTAACTCCATTCAGGCCAGTGGACAGGGTGGAGGACCTCACCTCCTTTGCCCGCTCATTTCAGGTTGGGCACTGGCACCCTGTCTGGGACTTTCTATGCCTCTTGGGGTACATGGTGACTTGCACCAGCATGGTCCTGTTGGCCCACTGGCAAATGCACTGGTCTCAGCACCTCGGACACCTGGACCCATCTGGTCAGGGTGACTCAGCTGATGTGGGATGCCATCCAGTGATGGCTTGTCCTGGACCACCTGCAGGAGGGAGTCCTGGTTGTACACCCGGAGCCGATGGTCACTCTCATAACCGACGCCTCTCTGTAGGGATGAGGAACACACCGGAGGATCTACAGAGCCCACTCGCTGTGGACCCCCAAGGAGTCCTGATGCCATATCAACCTGCTGGAGCTCTGTCCAGTGTGCTTTGCTCTAACGGCCTTTGCTCCTGTAGTGCTATGTCAGGTGGTCCAGGTCCAGACAGACAGCACGACCACCATGTACCACTTCAATAAGCAGGGCAAGACAACATTCCCTTCTATTGTGCCGGGAAGCCCTCTGCACCTGGACCCTTGTCCATAGCTTGGACACCGACCTGGGGATCCCTGTGGCTGTCATGTCCAACCAGCTGGCAGATGCCCTCAGCTGAGTAAGCGGGGTGTCCCACGAGTGGTCCTTTCACCAGGAGGTGGTCGATCACCTGTTCTCCCTCTAGGGCTCTCCTCTGATCGACCTGTTTGCCTCTCGGGAGAATGCAAAACTGAGGCTGTATTGTGCCTGCCTGCCCCGCTCAGTGCAGGATACTGATGGGGGATGCCTTTGCGAGACCCTGTATCGTCGAGGCACGGGTCAGGAAGCAAACAAAGACCAGGAGCAGCTGTAAAACTCACAAGAGTTTTATTATTAATAACCGTAAAATAAAAAAAAATTGTTCAGAATATTTACTATGGCAGTAGAAACATAGAGTCCTTCTGAGTTTTTCTTCTTAATTTCCTCTCTTGGTCTCTGTCTCTCTCTTTTACAAAACATTGCAGCTCCTTTTTATGTCTGTGCAGAAGCTTGTTAAGAAAATAGCATGCTTCTCACACAGTGTTCTTATCTGTGTCGATCTTCACCATTCATCACTACTGGGTACCAGGTTGGAGCCCAGACTCCGTGGGAGCCTTTTTTTTTATTTTTTTTCATTGGCGGAGCCAATGCAGTGACAGCACTGCCCTCGAGGCCGACATACTACTTGGCACTCACAGGGTTGGTCGTCAACTGCCATCGGCACCGCCCCCTCGTCAGTTCTTCTTCTCCCGCCGTAGAGATCGGAACCTTGTGTGGAGCTTTTCGATAACTGCACCATAACTTGTGGCCTAGTTCGCGGTTCAAATTTATCATTCGGTTCTGTTTCACCACGCCTCCGCTCTACGCCACTGGGTCCCAGTAAGACAGTTCCTTTTATTTCTTTATTTACAGCGACGTCAAGTGCTGTTTTTGTTTAATTTTCCGACAGGTCATGTCTGGTTCTGGGGGCAAAAAGTCATCGAAGGCGGAGCGGCTTTCCAGGCGTCAGTGCCCCTGCGGCCGCTGTTATTCTATCATGGACCAATATGATCTGTGTCTCGCCTGCCTTGGCCTGAACCACAACATGGATAACTGCGATGCCTGCTTCTCCATGGACCGCCATGTCATTGAGTTGCGCACGTTTAAAGTAGGGTGCATGCCTCTGACTTTCAGGGGACGGGTGCACAGTCAGCAAGCCAAGCCAAGGACGCTCATCCCTTCCTCCGGGTCCCCTCCCAGTTCTTTATGGACCATGGAGGAGGGGGCCCCTGCCTCTCTTAGCCTTGCTGCAGCGGGGCTCCTTCCACGGTGCCAGAGGCCCAGTCCGTCCCTCTCGGGGGTCGGGCGGGAGGCACCACCCTGGCAAATGCCTTTTCAAAGACGAGGGATCCCCCAGTGTCATGTCCTGGGACTTGTGGGTCCAGGCCGGCAATGTTCTCGACACTGTCCACTAGTGCCATTTCGGGCTCCAGTACAGCTTGCAGTGTCAGGGGCCTGGACTGTGCAGTGTCTGGACACCGTTTTCCCTGCCGGCACAGTTTGTGGTGTCTGCGACGAGAACGGTGCCGCGGGAGGTACACTGGTCATTTCTGGGGTTTCTAGTCTTGATGCCCTTCGTGGCACTGAGACTGGGGATGGTGCCGTCTCCAACTCCAGCACCATTTGTGGCACTGGGGAGTGAGGTGCCATCTCTGAACGGCGTCAGGGAGGATGCCATCATCGGCACTGTTCGTGGCACCAGTGAGGAGGCCGGCAGTGCCATTTGTGGTGCCGGGGAGGAGGGCAGCACTGCCTCTGGCTTTGGCACTGTGGCTGGTGCTGCTTCCAACTCTGGTGCCTTTGGTGGCACCAGGGAGGAGTGCAGCGCCGTTCGCAGTTCTGGGGCTGAAGTTGGCACCTCTCGCGGCCCACGAACGGGCAGTGGTCAGAGGGTGGTGTGGCATCAGACCTCGGTTTCCGCCTCAGAGGAGGAGGATTCTGGGTCAGATTCAGAATGGCTGCCGGACTCCTCAGAGTCTTCTGACCCCCCCAATGTCTACCACTTCGCTTCTCACTCGGCCTCCCTTTGTGGAGCGGGCAATTCTTGCTGACTCTTTGCCTTCCCTCTACTCCCCTTGATCCTCAAGGTACTCCTCAAGGCCAAGAGGGACAAAGCACAGGTGATTCTGGTGGCTCCGGACTGGCTGCACCAGTTTTGGTACCCTGAACTCCTCAGCCTCAGCAGCAGGCTCCCAAGGCATCTTCCTCTATGCCTGGACCTTCTCTCCATCAATCAGGGGAAGGTTCTCTATCCGTATCTTTAATTCCTGTGTCACGATCCCCTGGCCGCCAAATCCCAGGCAGCCGGGTAAGACCTCTGTAAGTGTTTGCAGAGAAGATCCCCCTTTTCAAGAACTTGTGAGCAGATGTAAGGATTCAGGAAGGATCGCCAACCTTCCTTTTCCCAGTGGGAGGGTGGAAACTGTAGTTTCGAGTTCCCTTGACTCTGCACTACATTCAGTGTTTGAAACCCACCATGGCCACTGGCTACTTCTTGCCTAAGTAACTTGGCATAATAGCCGAGCGGTACTATCTTTCAAGGCACACAGTCTTTTCAAAACTCTTCTGTTAAAATGTTAGATCATACAATTTGACCCCAGGCAGAGTTGATAAAATCATAAAAGTTTACTTAAAATAAAAACCATACAAAAAATGTTACAGTTTGGAAGAACTTTGAAATGCAGACAGTACCAAAAGTAAAACTGGATGTTTTACAAAAAACACTAGATACTGTTATTCTAAACTACACCTTGTTTTGATGTTAGAGTCCAGACAAGAATTTATATGTCCTTATAGAGACAAGTCCTTAAGCAACAGATTTGTAGCAAGTTTGTAATCCAAGTCAGTTCTCTGAAAGTCCTTATAAAAAGTCTACGGGCACTCCTTGGTGAAAAGTCTTGGTTTCCAAAATTCTGACTTAAAATCTGAATTTTCTGTTCAGTATGCGAAAAGTCAAATTTCCACACACTCTGGTCTGGTTTTTACAGATTTTTCCAGCCCTACACATATACTTCCGGTTTACAAGTATATGCCAGCTGGTCAGGCTATCTGACCCCCAGCTAAACTGTTTCACAACTGCTCAGAATTCAAAATGTGTGTCTGATAATATACACGACGCTCATCTTTAGGACGCACCCACCTTTTTTCCCTTTGGGGTGGGGTTAATGGTTCCAAGACAATACAGAGATTAGGGTGCAACAGTTTTCATTTTTCTGCAGGTGTCACTGTGGTTCCATGTCAGGTTTCATGTCAACCCCAGTAACAGCTGGTTCATGCATTTGGCTTAACCCCTGATGTCTAGGTCATCCCCTGACCTCGTCCTGTCATGGGAAGCTACACTGGGATATTTTATGCCTTCCTGGACCATATTCCTGTCTCCCTTATCTGGAGACATACCAGATCCACCCTAACCATTATAGCAATTCTAGCTATTTTGTAGGTACTACTAAGGAACCCTGTTAAAGTGACAGTGTCTTAATTCTAAAGTCCATTACAGCATATACAATATGATACCATATAAATGGATCTAGGCCTATCATGCGACACCGTGCACCTGATAACCTGGTTCCTGAGTGGCTAGAGTTCCAGGCTTTGGGTCTCTCCGAAGATATCCTCACTGTCATGGAGGCATCCTAGAAGGAATCAGCCAGGAAATGCTGTGCCTTCAAGTGGAGATTCTTCATTTGGTGTTCGGGCAAGGGGTTAGACCCTTTGTCCTGTCCAGTACGTAGCATCCTTGACTACCTATGGTCCCTCTCTAACTCGGGCCTTCGATCTACTACCCTTAAGGTGCACCTGGCAGCCATCTTTGCCTACCGGGTGTGCGCTGTTCAGCAGTCTGTGACACAGGAGAATGTGGTATGACACTTTCTGAAGGACTTGACCATGTTTCCCCTCTGGTATGTGAACCACCACCACCTTGGGATTTGCTGCTGGTTTTGGCAAAGCTCATGGGCAAGCCATTTGAACCAAAGCACAGTTGTGAAATGTTTCACCTGTCATGGAGTACTGCCATCTTGGTGGCGCTCATGTCAGCCAGAAGGATCAGTGAGCTCCAAGCACTTTCGGTAGAAGCTACTTACCTGGTCTTCCACAGGGACAAGGTTGTCATGCGCACCAACCTGAGGTTCCTTCCGAAAGTTGTGTTGGATTTGCACCTTAACCAGGTGATTAATCTTCTGGTGTATTTTACCAACCACATCTCGGCGGCCGAGCACAGGCTCCATACTTTGGACCTGCGTCAAGCTCTAGCCTGTTATAAGGAGTGTATGGCTGGAGTTCGGGGAGAAGTTTGTCACCTACACTGAAGCCGCACCTGGCAGACCTGCAGCCAAGCAGACGATTGGCAGGTGGATAGTGTTCTGCATTGATCTCTGCTGTAGGTTGGCAGGTAGGGAGCCTCCCATAGAGCTAAGAGCTCATTCCACCCATCATACTGCTGCATTGGTAGCTGCTTCCAGGGATGTCCCTATCCAGGAAATCTGCAGGGTTATTACCTGGAGGTCCACACACACCTTCATTTCCCATTACCACATTGACCTCAAATCATGCCGGGATGCTAGTTTGGGGCCTCAGCCCCCCAATCTCTGTTCCCTAAGTGGAGGGGTGGTGTGCACCTTGCCTCCCTCCTCCTGGAGAACTGCTAGGAAGGAGTATGCCAGAGGTGTGGTTAGAACATCATATCCACATCCCTAGAAAACCAGGTTACTCAGCTGTAACAGTAGTTCTAGTAGTGGTATATGATGTTCATCCACATGGACCCACCCGACCTCCACTGGCTTTGGCACACACAACTGCTTCCAGTGGGCAAGATCTGGTGTCATGAGGTGGAACCGAGGGAGTTACCACTGAGGTAGGTGGGAGGAGCCAGCTTGAAGATGTTTCCAGCAAGTCTTAAAGGGAAAGGCAACTGCCAGAAGTGTGGATGAACATCATATAACACTCCTAGAACTACTGTTACAGGTGAGTAACCTGTTTTTACTCATCTGTAACAGTAGTTCTAGGAGTGGTATATGGTGTTCATCAACACTTCAGGCAGTGTTCCTTTCCCCTTTAATGTCTTCAAGCTGGCTCCTCCCACCCCACCCACCCTGATGGAAACTCTTGGTACCACCCGGGACATCAAATCTTGCCTGCTGGAAGCAAAATCAGTGTGCAACTTAACAGGGGAGGTCAGGTGGGTCATTGTAGATGAACACCATATGCCACTCCTAGAAAGTACAGTTATGTAAAATCTTACTGTAACATTAGATCTTCAAGGAATGTCTCTTGCAGTAGATAATTCCTTCTGGAGAGGTTCTAGCAGAGGGCGCTGTCACACGGTAGCTTCTTCTAGCAGTTTTCACCAGGGACTGCCCACACATGACATTATGTTCTGCTTCCTATGTAAGTGTTGGCAGTCCCTGGTATACTCAGTTCCCCTTGCCAGATTCTGCTCGCAAAGACGAGGACTGAGGGGAAACCGAGGTACCAAGGAATCCCAACCCTAAGTCATTGGACCAAAATTTGCTCTGTTAGAGAAAGAGGGGGATGGAGGGCAGGATTGCACCTACTGCAAGAGACATTCCTCTAAGATCTACTGTTCCGGTATGATTTTACTTAACTGTACTATCTTCCACGGAATGGTCTCTTGCAGTAGGTGATTACTTCTGGGAGATTCCTCAGCAGTTATGTCCATATGAAAGGACAATTATGATAGGAGACCTTGTACAATTGCACCTACATCGTCCTACATCTCAAGGCAATATCCAGATTGTAATGCCTTGTGAAAGTATGGATTGTGGACCAGGTAGTTGCGTTGCAGATGTCTGAAATGGAGGCACCTTTGAAGCACGCCACAGTTGTGGCCATAGCTCTAGTAGCGTGAGCCTGTCTTCTTGTACTTTTTGTAATAAAAGGTAATGCAATTCACCAACCATGAAGACAGGGTTCATTTAGTGACTGGAAGCCCTTGTCTGCCAGAGGCAAAGGTGACGAACAACTGAGAAGTTTTCCTAATCAACTGAGTACGATTAGTGTAATAGTGTAGGATATGATGGACATCTAAGGTATGTAACAGACATTCACCAGGATTGGAGCATTCGGGGTAGTACACCGAGAGCTCTAAAGATTGATTTAGAGTATGTTCAGAGACTACTTTAGGAAGGAAGAAAGGGTTGGTACGAAGGACTGCCCTGTCCTTGTGGAAAATCAAGTAATGTTCCCTACACAAGGGCATGAAGGTCGGAAATACGGTGTGCTGAAGTAATAGCCACTAGGAATAACATCTTCCATGAAAAGAAGTGGAGACCACAGGTGGCCACTGGCTCGAAAGGTTTGAGGGTCAGTTTTTCTATAATGAAATTGAGATCCCACGGTAGAGTGGAACTTCTAATAGGAGGCTTAATATGTAGCATTCCTCTCAAGAACATCTTGGCTAAATGATGTTGATACAGCAGTTGGCCATTGAAGGGTTCATGGAAGGCCAAGATGGCAGCCAGATGGACTTTGATGGAGGCGTAACATAAGCCTGATTCTGTTAATGAGACCAGGTAGTCTAAGACCTTGGTCAGTGGACATGAGTACTGGTCCAGGGAGCGAAATGCTGACCATACGGAAAAGCATTTCCATTTGGAATTATGTTTCTCTAGTTGTTGGCTTATGAGATGCCAGGAGAATGTTAGCAATAGGAGAGGACACTTGAATTCTATTTATGAATGTGTCCTCAGGAGTCAAGCGTGAAGATGAAGGGTCTTTAGGCTGGGGTGCAGGAGGGATCTCTGATACCGAGTCAGGAGGTGCAGTCTGATTGGCAACAGAATGGGGTCCCTGACTGACAGTTTTTGTAGTAGAGGGTACTACGGTTGGCGAGGCCACACTGGTGCAGTTAGAATCATGGAGGCTGGCTCAATATAGAGTTTCAATAGAGTCCATCGTAAGAGAGGGATGGGGAGAAGGCATAGGTCCTGTCCAAGGTTGGGAGAGGGCATCTATAGACCTTCCCTCGTTGCTCGGGATAATGGAGAAGTAACTGGGGAGCTGGTGGTTGACAGGAGAGGCAAACAGATCCAGCTGTGGAGTTTCCCAGAGGTCAAAGATTTCTTGGACTACTTCTTTGTGAAGTGTCCATTCGTGAGCGACAGAATGGTGGCTTAGCCTGTCCGCTAACAGATTGCACCGTCTTAGTAGTTGCACGGCTGTTAATGTCAGGCCTTGTCTGATGGCTTCCTACCAGACTGCAAGGATGTCCTTGCAGAGGGTGTGTGATTTCATGCCCACTTGTTTGTTAGGGTAGAACACCACTGCAGTGTTGTTTGATTGAATCAACAATGGTCCTGGCTTGAGGTAGGGCCGGAATGCCTGAAAGGTGAGACGGACTGCTGTCATCTCTAGGAGATTGATAGAATGATGGGAAGAGGCAGTCCACTGGCCTTGGGTCTGATAAGGGCCTAAGTGTGCGCCCCATCCAGCCAGGGAAGCATCCATGGTTAACGTCTGCATGGAGGGGGGAAGGAGCAGAAAGGCATTCCTTGACATAAATTGGTTTTGATTGTCCACCACTTCAGGGATGACTTCAGAGAAGGAGTGACCCTGATTCTGTCATCGAACTGTCCAGTTCTTTGAGACCATTGATTCTGGAAGGGTCCACTGGACATTTCTCATGTGAAGGTGGGCGAATGCCACCATCGGGATGACTGCAGACATGTGACCCAGAAGGCTCAGCATTTGTTTGGCTGTGACTATTTTCTGTGTCTGTATCTGCGACGCCAGAGATACGAGTGTCCTGACGAGCAGGTGGAAGGTAAGCTCTGGCTGTGACTGTATCTAGAACAGCTCCGATGTATTGAAGAGATTGCGTTGGGAGTGGACTGGACATTGGCCAGTTGACTGTTATCCCTAGATCGTTGAACATGCTCAGAGTAGTGGCTAGGGAGGGAAGCAGAGCTTCTCTGGATTCTGCTTTAATTTGCCTATCATCTAGATATGGGAAGACGAAGTGCCTTTTTTTCTGTAAGGCTGCCGCAACCACCGCTAGGCATTTGGTGAACACTCTTGGAGCCGATGAGAGGCTGAAAGGGAGTGCTCGAAACTGATAGATCTTACTTTGAGAGGGCTCTTGCAGTAGGCAATTACATATAGGACTGACGCCGGCAGGCGGCAGGACCCCAGGGAAAAATTTCTAGCTAGCAGTCCCTGGCGAGGGACTGCCCCCATGTCAGATGACCGGCGTCGAGGAGACATCAGTATAAAAGAAGCGGTCCCAGACCAGCCTTCAATTCTTTCGCCGTTAGCTTGTGTAGCGCCGTTGGAAAAGTTCGCGGTTTATCAGCCCTGTACCTTCGCCATTTTTTACTCTAAAAATCATTATTTTTTCGACTAACGTCAGTACTATCATCGGTGTATGTCGTCCCCTACACCCTCCTAGCATAAGAATAAGGGCGATTCGTGTGGCACCCAGCTACCACACAAGAACGGCCACTCCCTGTGCCTGTTCTGCTTAGGCCCCGATCACCCGGTCAAGAAGTGCCAGCACTGCCTCAGTTTCAACGTGGCTATCCAGAAAAGGTGGCAGCAATCCCTGGAAGCCCATATTCTGAAGAAGAAAATGAGTTCTATGGAGAAGGAGCTCAAAAAACTGAGGCAGGCGTCCACTTCCCCCGAAGGCCATTGGAAGAAAAGAAGGAGAAGGAGAGGCACCGGGATAAGGGCTCCTCCACCGCATCTCCCTCGGGAGTCGCTGGGACGCAGGTAACATCCTCTGAGGATCGCTCTCGACGCCGCCTTGGAGGGTTTCGGCGTCGGCCCGCCCGTCTTACTCGCGCTCGGGACTTGCGGGCACCTCTGGGCAGTTGGAGGCCTCTGCCCCTGGTTCGGCCACAGGCTTGCGGCCTACCACTGTGGGCGACTCTGGTAAGCTGGGCATCGGCTCCTCTGATGTCCACCTGGAGAGGGCCGGTAAGACGTCCGACCCTTCGGGGTGACGCGCGGCCTCCACTCCACCGGACTAGGCCGATCACTCTACTCGGCCCGCTTCCAGTGATGGCTCTCATAAGTCGGACGTTGGCTCCTCCGGTGCCCGCCAAGAGCTCACCTCTAAGCCTCACGTCAGCTCATCCAACGTCCGGCCGGCGAAGGAACCAACGACGGACCCCCTTACGTCCGTCGTACCCAGTTCTCCGCAGCCTTCGCTGTTGTCTGGGGATCCAGAGTCTCCCCAACCCGACCCTGGGGACTTTTCCCCTCCGTCCCTGGGCAAAGCTGGGGATCTTTTGCCTCTGTCAGTCCTTTCTCCAACTGGTGCGCTGGACCTGACGTTGGCTCCCAGGACGCCAGCTCCGACGCCCGCCCCTCCGACGTCGGTACCTCCGGCACCAGGGCCTCCACCGTCGGCCCTGACATCGGCCTTAGCGACTCCGGGAGACATTCCTGCTCCGGTACCCCCGGCTCCTGGGTATCCTCCATCCTATTTGATGCTGGGGTACCCGGGACTGCAGTATCCGGCGCCGCAGTATCCGGCGCCACAGTACCCGATGCTGGACTTCCCAACGCCGCAGTACTCAATGCCACAATACCCGACGCCGGGCTACCCACAGCTGGGTTTTGGATACGCTCCATATGGTTACAACCCGTATCCTTATCCCCTGCCTCCTCCTCCTCCACCGCCCTCGCGGCCGCTGGTGGACCTGCAGGAGACTCTGGCCTCCTGGTGGGCTGAGGCCAATGCTCAGCTCACCAAACAGGTCAAGAGCCGCCTTCCGGCGATGGTGCCGTCCCAGGTTCCCGTACGTCCGAGGCGGCACACTCCCTCACCACCTCTGGACTCCAGGGTTCTTCCGTCTGGATCCAGAGAAGGGCAGGACATGCTTCCCCGGGGACTTCCCAAGGGGTCCGTTCTTCCCCTGGGTCGGGAAAGGGAGTCTTTCTCTTCTTCATCCTCCTCTTCACCCTCGGACTCCTTGGACTCTTCCGACGGTTGCTCCGAGAGAGACGACGAGCCTTGCTCTCCGTCGAAGCCCAGGCCAAGGACTCCTCCGAAGTCTCCTCCAGAGGATCCTTCTTTTACGGAGTTGCTTAGGAAAATCCAGGAGGTTCATCAGTGGCACTCCCTGGAACCAGATCCTCAGTGTCTGAAACTCGCTGAACATCTGGATCTGCCCGTGACAGCTCCTACCTTGGTGCCACCCTGGACAGAGCCTCACGCCGACCTTGTTACCAGAATATGGAAGCAGCCATCGGCCTTAGCCCCACTTCCTAGGAAGTCAAACCAGCTATATCAGGCTCCAGAGGGTGTTGATTTCGTGGATTCTCACCCTCGTGCCAACTCAGTTGTGGTTAGCACCGCTCATGGCCGGTCGGCGAACCCCAAACATCTTAGCTCGTCACCGCCTGATAAGGAATCACGCCTTCTGGACCAGTATGGGAGAAAGATTTATGCTTCCTCCACACTGGGGATCAGAGCCCTGAACTATGTCGGCCATATGGGGGACTACCAGAAGTCCATCTTGACTCAGGTGGAAGCCAAACTGGACTCCTTGCCTGACTCCCAAGTCAAGCAAGAGTTGGCTGATCTTGTCCGCTGTGCTCGTTCGGCCAGTCGACACATGCTACGTGCAATATACAATGCAGTGGTTACTGCTGGGTGGAGCTCAGCTTTCGCTGTAGGCCTACGGCATCATGCTTAGCTCCGTGTGTCAGGTCTGGTCCCGGAGGTGCAATCTGCTATCCAGGAAGCACCCTTCCGGGGGTCGGTGCTTTTCAGGGGTGATGTCAAGGACATCATCACCGATTTGCAAGAGAAGGGGACGGCTCTGAAGTCAGTTGATTCCATGTACCATCCCCATCAGCAGCAGTGCTGTCCCTTTCGCAGACGGAATCGGCCAGGGGAAACCCCAAGGAAGGCGGGCCACAAAACGCCAGACCCCCACAGCTGCCAAGCCCCCCCACCCAAAAAAGCAGCGGGTGCTTCAGCTGCGGCGCTGTCCCACACCACCTGACTCCTTTCCTCTCCCACTGCCTCCGGACCCCCCAGAGGAACCGGTAGGAAGGAGGTTTTCCCTCCACCTTCCAGGATGGGAGAGGATAACCACAGTTTTTTGGGTGCTGCAGCTTATAGCCCAAGGACACTCCATGGAGTTTCTTCAGAAGCCACCCGCCTCTGAAGTCGTCATATTCATGGGAATATCTTCTCTTGGTCCAGGAGGAAATCTCAGCTCTTCTGCTGAAGCAAGTGATAGAGCCTGTCCCCCTTCATCTGCAAGGGATGGGTTACTATTCCCATTTCTTCCTGGTCCCAAAGAAGACAGGAGATCTCAGACCAATTTTGGATCTCAGTTCCCTGAATCTTTACGTAGAGTACAAAAGGTTCAGGATGCTCTCTTTGCAGAACCTTCTGCCCCTCATCCGGCCGGGTCAATGGCTTTGTGCTCTGGATATGCAGGATGCTTATCTGCACATTCCCATTCGCCCATCTCATCGCAAATAACTTTGTTTTGCGTTCCAGGGGGACCACTACCAGTTCAAGGTGCTCCCGTTTGGTATATCCTCGGCCCCCCGAGCATTTAGCAAATGCCTGGCAGTGGTGGCGGCCCTCCTGCGTACCAAGGGAGTGCAGGTTTTCCTGTACCTGAACAACTGGCTCCTGGCGGCCTCATCCAGGGAGGAACTCCTGCATTTCCTCTCCCTTACCCAGCAGGTTTTTGCCTGCCTGGGTATTACCATCAACCATTCCAAGTCTCATCTGGACCCATCCCCGAGGCTACAGTTTATTGGGGTGATTCTCTATATGACCATGGGCAAGGCCTTCCTGCCTCCAGACAGGGCGTCCACCCTTCAGACCCAAATAAGTCTGTTGTCCGACCGCAGGATGGTCTCTGCGAGGTCGGTCCTTCGCCTTCTCGGGCTCATGGCGGCTGCTATCCCGATGGTACCTCACGCTCGACTCCAAATGAGGATCTCTCAGTGGACTCTACACTCTCAATGGGATCAGTTAGTAGTGGACCTGCATCACTCAGTTCTGATCTCCTTGCCGATGTTGCGAGACTTGCAATGGTGGATGGTTCAAGAGAACCTGTTTTGGGGAGTTCCTTTCTTGCATCCTCCCCCCTCCCAGACTCTAACCACAGACGCCTCAGGCAAAGGTTGGGGAGCCCATCTAGGCCCTCATCGGACCCATGGCTCCTGGTCCAAGCTAGAACAAGCTCTCCACATCAATGTGCTCGAGCTTCGGGCAGTGTCGTTCGCTCTCCAAGCCCTTCACCAATACATCCTTCCTGGCCACCTAGCCGTCCAGACGGACAACATTTGTGTGGTGTGGTACATCAACAAACAGGGAGGGGCTCGGTCCTACCCTCTATGCAGGGAGGCAATGAGGGTTTGGGATTGGGCAACACAACACGACCTTCACCTCACGGCAATTCACGTTCCGGGAGTCGACAACACCCTGGCAGACAAGCTAAGTCGCTCTTCTGGTCTGACTCACGAGTGAGAACTGGACCAAGGGTCCTAGACAATATCTTCCAACTTTGGGGAACACCACAGGTCGACCTGTTCACATCCCCCCTAAATGCGAAACTTCCTATCTTCTGCTCGCTCATTCCAGAGTGAGGCGCTTTTTGGAGCGACGCTCTGTCTCTAGACTGGAAGGACAGATTCGTCTATGCCTTTCCCCAATTCCACTGATCCCACGAGTCTTGCAGAAACTAGCTTCAGAAGGAGCGCAAATGATTCTGATCGCTCCTTTCTGGCCCAGGCAAGTCTGGTTCTCTCTTCTACAACAATATTCAGAGGATCCTCCTCTTCCTCTATCTCGAGGTTTGTTGACCCAGGATCAGGGACCCTGGTCCATCCAGGCCTCAAATCCCTTCAACTGCATGCATGGCTCCTGCAGACCTAGCCCAATCCCGTTTTGGAGTGTCTCCCAAAGTGGCGGAGATTTTAGTGGAGGCCAGAAAACCCTCCACCAGATCCACTTATGCCATGAAGTGGAAAAGATTCACTATCTGGGCAGCTTCCAAGAACATGGAACCTTTCTCCTGTTCAGCGGGGCTTCTGCTGGAGTATCTACGTCATCTGTTTGACCTGGGTCTCAGCCATTCCTCTCTGAAGGTACACATGGCGGTCATTTCAGCCTATCATGTTCCCTTTGCTGACAAGGATTTTGCTCAACTGGAGGTCTTCAAGACCTTTCTCAGAGGGATCCTCCATCTGAGGCCCCCCCATCCGTACTCCTGCTCCCCCTTGGGACTTGAACTTTGTTCTCGAGAAACTTACTCTCCCTCCCTTCTAACCTGCATCTTCTGTGGATTTGAAGTTCCTTTCGAGGAAGACTCTCTTCTTGGTGGCCATTACTTCGGCTCGGAGAATCTCAGAGCTCCGGGCCCTGATGTGTAAAATCCCATACTTGATTTTTCACAAGGAATGAGTTGCTCTTCACATGATCCTAAGTTTCTCCCTAAAGTAGTAGCCGAGTCTACTCTAGATCAGTCCATAGAGTTACCTGCTTTTTTTACACTGTACTCTAATCAAGGGGAGTATTTACTCCATACTATGAATGTTCACCGGATTCTGAGATACTACACCAACAGGACGAAGGATCTCAGAAAGACTGATCAGGTGTTCGTCTCTTTTGCTCACAAAAGGGAAGGCAATGTGGTTTCCAAGCAATGCCTGTCTAAGTGGTTGGCTCATTGCATCACTTTCTGTTATGACAAATACAAGACGACCCTCCTGGGTCAAGTCAGAGGCCTCTCTACAAGAGGTGTAGCTGCCTCAGCAGCTTGTTTCAAGAATGTGTCTGCAGCAGACATCTGCGCTACCGCCACCTGGACTTCCGTCCATACCTTACGAAACACTACAGCTTGGATGTTGCCTCTCGCCATAGAGCAGACTTCGGGCTGGCTGTTTTGCCAGGGGTCCTATCTTGAGGCTTGCACAACCAGAACTACCTTTTGGAGTAGTTTTCCTCCTTCCGGTGCCTCTCTTTGTTCCAGACTGCTTGGGATTCAGTCCTATATGTAATTACCTACTGCAAGAGCCCCCTCAAAGTAAGATAGTACGATTCGTAAGAATTTAACATAACAATGGGATCTTGAGAGAGGCTCTTTGATAGGTAACACCTTCCCACCCTCCATCCCCTAGGCTTTTTCAGCTCCTTTTCCATTGAGAAATATCCGCTTCTCTTTGTCTGGCCTCTTTTGGCCTGTGGCGAGGAAGAAACTGGTAGGCGGGCGTCAGGACCTCCCTTTATACAGGCGTCTCCTGGCGCGGTCACCTGACGTGGAAATGGTCCTCTTGAGGACTGCTAATAGAAATTTTTCCATGGGGTCCTGCCGCCTGCCGGCGTCAGTCCTATATGTAATTACCTACTGCAAGAGCCTCTCTCGAAGATCTATTGTTACGGTAAGTTCTTACATAACTGTACTTTTTGACCCAGAAGGTGGATGCGCAGAAATTGTTGATGGGCATGATGAATGGGGATCTGTAGGTAGGTGTCCTTCATATCCAGGGCACACAGTCAGTCTCCTTGTTTTAGAATAGGCATGATGGCGGATAGAGTTATCATGCGAAAATGTTTGTACTGAATATATTGATTCAGATGTCTCGGGCCTAATATCGGTCTGAGATCTCCGGTTCGCTTGGGCACTAGAAAAAAGTGGGAGTAAAATCCCATTTGATGTTCTGGAAGGAGCACTGGTAAAATAGCTTATTTGGCCAGAAGTGCCTTTAATTCTTCTTGAAGGATAGGGACATGATCCGGTGGATAATGGATTGTCCAAGGGAGGGACCGGAAAGAAATTCCAAAGTGTGTCCCTTTTAAATTGTCTGAAGTACCCATTTGTCTGACATGATCGTTCGCCAGGCCTCCAAATGGAGGGCAAAATGACACCCCACTACCACTGAGGCCTGGTCAAGGAGGTGAGGGAAAAACCCTGATAGGTCACTGGGTAGTGAGTTGTCCGGCCTCTCCCAAGGGACAGACACGGGAACCACGGGTGACAGATGCAGCGTCTCTTGTGGGCTAGGCATGACCACGCGAGCCACCTCTATTAGAGGCCTTATATTTTTCTGCCTGTTTTGGAGTAGGAAGAACATTGTGTATGGTAGGTTGGCTGCAGAGTATGGTAGATGCCGTGCACCATACGAAGAGTTCTGCCTGATGCCTGCAAATTGTCTAACAATGTTTGAGTACCTGGCCCAAACAGTTTGGACCCATTAAAGGGAGCATTAGCCACTTTATGTTGTATGTCAGGAGCAAAACCTGAAATGTGAAGCCAAGCATGGCAATGCAGAGAGACTCCAGTAGCTGAGAGTTGGGCTGAAGTATCAGTGGCATCATATCCTGACCAGAGCAGGTGGTGGGATATAGAATTGCAAGTAGACACCGTGGCTAATAACTTGTCCTTCTCCTGGGAGGGAGGAAGCTTATTGATATGTTCGATGGTCGAAGCACCAAGAGTATGCTGGTATTTAACCGTATGGCCCGTATAATTCAAGATTCGAATACTCATGGTGCCTGAAGCAAAAACCTTTTTTTCCCAGGTAGTCAGTCCTTTGGGATTCTTTATCAGAGGTAAGGAACTCATGTGCTTAGGTCTTCTGGTATGATCATGAGCGGCAATAATGACCACTGAATCCACTTCTGGGATGGTGGACAAGAAGGGGATGATCCAGGGAGCCTGATATAAGTGATCTGCTTTTTGGGGAACAGCTGTAATATCTGATGGCTGATACCAAGCATCCAGCATGGCATTCTGGTAGATAGGAATCAGTGTGGGCACCACTAAGGCCAGCTCCTCTGACAATTCAAGATATTCTGTCATGGGGGTGTGGCTTGCACGAGCATGATGGTGGTCATGTTGTAGTACCGCTCCTCGAGCATCTCCTGTGAAGGTGAACTTTTCCATGGACTCGGCTATTTTAAAGTGCAGTGCCGCTAGTTTTACTTTAAAGCTGGTACATGGCATCCAGAAAATTAAAAAATCGGTAGTGTAAACTACATTTCGGTGCAGCAGAACGATGCAAGGAGCAGGCACGAGGCCCAGACCCATCACTGAAACCACAGGCCTGTGACACCGAGGTGGAAGAGCCAGGCATGTCGGCCTTAGAATGTTCATTGGCCAGGATTCCAGCTACCTTGGAGGCCATGCAGGAAGAAAAGTGGGCGGGATTTGCCTCTGTCACGGCCCAAATGGGTCATTTGCAGTCAGTGGTAACCGGGCTGACAAACCACCGCCACTCACGCTTCTAACATCAGTGAACTGCAGCAGCGCTTGAGTGACCTGGAGCGCTTTGTTCATATTATGTCCAGGGAATGCTCCAACCACGTGGACTTAATTAAAGAGCTGAGGGAGAAGATTGATGAACAAGAGAACCGTTCTCGGCGATCCAACATAGGGATTGTGGGGCTTCCTGAGGGCACGGAGGGGAAATCTCGGCTACCGGGCTGCAGCAGTGGTTGGTACAACAGCTCAAACTTCCTGCGGAGGCAATTAATTTTGAAATTGAGCGGGCGCACAGGGTAGGCCCCCCACCAAAACCTAACGAACGTCCTAGACACTGCTTGATAAAATACTTGTGGTACACAGACAAAGAAGTTGTTCTCGCTGTGGCAGTGGTCACTATCCAGCCATAGCACCTCTACGGTGCAAGGAGCCTGATCCACCCACCCCCAAAAGAGATAGATAGATAAGGTACGATGCTTGAAACATTGCCACGATTTCTGTGGGTTGTGTGAATGCTGAACCGGATCATCACTTGCAATTTGCTGTTTTCAATTTTAGCACCTTCTCAGGGTAGCACTATTGGCTCCACGCCTGTGTAGAGCTCCCTGATTGGCTGGTCTCACTTGCATGAGACAGGAGCACCCGAGATGTGTGGCTTAATGTGCCACTTGCCCCCACGGGCAGCGGTCATGATCCAGCCATAGCACCTCTACGGTGCAAGGAGCCTGATCCATCCACCCCCCAAAGAGATAGATAAGGTGCCACTTGCCCCCACGGGCAGCAGTCATGATCCAGCCATAGTACCTCTACGGTACAAGGAGCATGATCCACCCACACCCCAAAGAGATAGATAAGGTACGACACTTGAAAAATTGCCATGATTTCTTGGGGCTTTGTGAACACTGAACCGGATCACCACTTGCAATTTGCTGTTTTCAATTTCAGCGCCTTCTCAGGGTAGCGCTATTGACTCCATACCTGTGTAGAGCTCCCTGATTGGCTGGTCTCACTCACCTGAGACAGGAGCACCCAAGACGTGTGGCTCAATGTAAGCCTGCATCCCTGTACTCGGCTTCTAATTTATATATTTTAATTTAGCCTGTTCTGCTCGGCCTGAGTAAAGTAACTTACCATTCCCCCCTGCTGTAGTTTCTCTCCAACTGTATGTGCACTGATTCAGTGCTAGCTCTACGAACTTCCCCTTGATTTTTCCTCAATTAAGCTTTCACTTGAGTTAGCCAGCCTGGGAGTGGGTCCCAAGATGACAGCCTGGGTAAAGAATTGGCTGGAGAATAGGACACAGAGAGTAATAGTAAATGGAGTCCACTCTGAAGAAAGTGGGGTTACTAGTAGGGTACCGCAGGGTTCAGTATTAGGACTGGTCCTCTTCAATGTCTGTATAAATGACATTGCAGAGGGACTGGAAGGAAAAGTATGTCTCTTTGCAGATGACACAAAGATCTGCAACAGAGTTGATGCACAAGGTGGGGTGGAATGGATGAGAAGGGACTTGGCAAGGTTAGAGGAATGGTCAAATGTATGGCAGCTTAGATTTAGTGCTAAGAAGTGCAAGGTAATGCACCTGGGAAACAAAAACCCAGGGGAAGAGTACACAATGGGGAGTGAGATATTAACAACAACAAAAATGGAAATGGACCTGATGGTAGTCACATCAGATGACCTAAAGGTGGACAAGCAATGTGAGAGGGCAGCAAGGAGGGCTGGGGGGATACTGGGATGTATAGGGAGAGGCATCACCAGTAGAAAACAAGAAGTTATCATCCCTCTGTACAGACATCTGGTGAGACCCCATCTGGAGTACTGCATGCAGTTCTGGAGACCCAATCTCCGCAAAGACATAGACAGGATGGAAGCTGTCCAGAGGAGGGCAACTAAAATGGTGCAGGGTCTACACCAGAAGACATATGAAGAGAGACTAAAGGAGCTTAATATGTATAGCCTCGAGGAAAGGAGGATAGGGGGGACATGATAGAAACTTTCAAGTACCTCAAGGAATCAACAAAGTCCAAGAGGGCAGCATCTTTCAAAAAAGAGATGTGCAAGAACAAGGGGCACAATTTGAAGATGGGGGCAGCTCAGAGGTAATTTAAGGAAGTATTTTTTCACAGAGGGTTGTGGATGCATGGAACGGCCTTCGGAGGAGGTTGTGGAGTCAAAAACAGTGGTGAATTCAAGCATGCATGGGACGATCATAAGGCAATTCTAGGGGGTGGGGGTAGGAAGAAGTAGGCTGCTGGTTAACTAGGATCTGCAGCTTACCCATTAGGTAGGGAAATGGGCAGACTGGGTTGGCCAAGCGGTCCTTATCTGCCATCAAATTCTATGTTTCTATACACTGCCTTGAACTGAGTTTGTAAAAATGTTTTACTGGCTTTGTTAATATATATTTTTTTAATTCTATTTAAGACTGTACTGGGTTTACATGCTTACTGATATGAACTTAGAAAATTCGGTGAATTGTAAAATCTGTGTAGCCTCTGTCTTGAGCCTAAGGCTCCTGCCCTTGACTTTCATTCTTAATCATCTTCCTTCATCTTCCTGTCCTCCTCTGTCTCTGTTCTGTCCCTCCTGCCCTCCCCATCAGTCTGTTCTTTTGTGCTTGTTTTGGATTCCCGAGTTAGCCGGCACCTTGCCTCTGTCTGAGACTGCCCCCTGACTTGTCTTTCAAGTTGGTGCTCAGCTCTCTTTGTGTGTCTCTGTTTAGACACCTCCCATCTGCTCCTATTTAATCTGCTGTCTCCTTCCTTACAGGTGCCACTTGCCCCCACGGGCAGCAGTCACGATCCAGCCATAGCACCTCTACGGTGCAAGGAGCCTGATCCATTCACCCCCCAGAGAGATAGATAAGGTACGATGCTTGAAAAATTGCCACAGTTTCTCTGGGCTGTGTGAACGCTGAACCAGATCATCACTTGCAATTTGCTGTTTTCAATTTCAGTGCCTTCTCATGGTAGCGCTATTGGCTCCACGCCTATGTAAAGCTCCCTGATTGGCTGGTCTCACTCACCTGAGACAGGAGCACCAGAGACATGTGGCTTAATGTAAGCCTGCATCCCTGTACTCGACTTCTAATTTATGTATTTTAATTTAGCCTGTTCTGCTCAGCCTGTGTAAAGTAACTTACCATTCCCCCCCGCTGCAGTTTCTCTCCAGCTGTATGTGCACTGATTCAGTGCTAGCTCTGCAAACTTCCCTTTGATTTTTCGTCCCACCCCCCCTTTCCCTCCCAGGTCTCCTTTAAATGCACACAGTCTCCGCCCACTCCTATCTGATGTTTCAGTTTATGGTTACTTACTGTCAACAACTGCAATTCCTCCCATCCCCTTTTTGCAACTAAGCCTTCTAGCAGCTTTATCTCATTCTGTCCTGCTGAGGCATACCATGTTGCTACTTTAGGTTTGCTTATTGCTGAGTAGCATATCCTGTCTTGCTAAGGCAGTTGATTTAGGTCAGGTGATCTCTCTAGTACTTAGTCTGCTCCAGAGTAGTAGCTAAGAAATTTGCTTCAAAGCCTCACTGCCCCTAGTACTACTCTGTAGTCAGGTGATATCTTTTCTTATTAGCCTGACTAGGAGCTGTACTTAAGGATTACTGTTTCAGGCTCCACTGCCTATAGTAGTATTCTGCAGGGATTAAGAAATTCTCCTCCATTGAGAATCCCTTCTCTTGCAGTGCCCATTGGGTGATAATCTCAGAATGAGGGCATATTATCTCCTTCTGTGCTTGTCTCTGCTCATCTTACATGTATTGGGCCTGAGCATGAATCAAAATATAACTCCTAGAGTGGAGAATGGCTCTCTTTTTACATTGTCTGACCAGGACTTTTCCTATCAAGTAGAAGAACTTGTATGTGCTCTAACTTCCCCTAGCCCACTGCTGGTCCTTCACCTGCACCGGCATATAGGAACTCTCCTAGAGCCTGCCCACAGGGCAACGCCACCTTCTGCATACTCCCCCCTACTCCCATTGACTCTCTCGGTCAGGGTATTATTGTATGCAGCATCAGAAAAACTGGGAACTAGTCTCAGAACTCCCTATACTGCTGCAGACAAATCAAATAGCCGAAAGAAGATCCAGCCACCCACACTTCTCCTAGGACTCTGCAGGAAACTCTTGTTCCTGCTTTTACTATGCTCAGGAAATGTTGAGCTTAATCCAGGCCCTCTGGCAGCCATGGAATCCCCAGCAGAGCAACAAAGCCTCAAGGGGCTTACATTCTTGCATGTTAATGTATGTAGCCTATTAAAAAAAATCACTTCTGTTCAGGCCTGGGTATGTCATACTGCTCCAGATGTTCTGGTGATTATGGAGTCCTGGCTTCGAACGGCGACCAGTAACAACAAAGTTAACATCCCCTCCTACTCTGTGTTCAGATCCTACAGGCAAACCAGAGGTGGTGGGGTAGCTATTTACATCAAGGATAAATTCTCTGCCTCCATAATTGACTCAAACTCTGTCCCAAAAGAATTTGAAAGCTTGTCATTAAAGATTGAAATTGCCACCAGTGTCTCATTATATATAATAGGATGCTACAGACCCCCATCAGCTGGACTACGGTTGTTAAAACATCTCAAAAACGTTCTGGGTTTGGCATCTTCAGAGTGTATCATACTAGGGGACTTCAACTTAGACTGGCTCTCCAGTGCATCCACCCCACTTAAAGTGTTCTGTGATTCCCTTGGGTTGTCACAGCTAATAAACGAATCTACTCGTACTAACAAGCTCACCCCTAATAACAGTACTCTCTTGGATATCATTTTAGTTAACAAACCCCATTTATTCTCCCATGCTGGCATCTTTTTCTCTGATATTAGTGACCATTGCTTCATCACGTATAAGATCCACTCTTGAATCCACAACTGTACTAAAATTCTCCTTTAAAAGGTGCATACGCAACTTTGATCTCCATGGGTATATATCAGGCCTAAGAGTCTCCATGCAATGGCAGGACTTCTATCTAGCCAAGTCCCTGACTACGTCTTATGATATTTTCTCTGAAATTGTGCTAGGGGCTCTCAACAAGTACGCTCCCATAGTAAAAGTTTGTGCCAGAAACAAATCCTGTCGGTGGTTTACAGAAGACCTGAAAGATGCTTTGCGGAGTAGTGATATACTCTGGAGAACTGTTAGGTAAATTAATTCAATAAATGACTGGAATTCTATCCGGAGGGCGAGGAACCTCTCCACCAAAATGGTCAGAGAAGCCAAAGCTAATTTCTAGCACTCTCAGCTGGAGAGCTCCTCAAGAAATACCTCCAAATTCTGGAAGACTATCAAAGACATTGAAGGTCACACCACTGTAAATTCTCTACCTACTAAATTATTGATCGACTACACTGTCATCTCCAACAGATCGTCTATCCTCGATGCTCTCAATAATCATTTTGCCTCTGCAGGGCTAGCCTTTAACTCCTCTCCCGCGAATATCCTCTGCCAACAACTTAGATTGGATACACAAGAAAAACCTATCCCCAGTCCATCCTCTCTGCAGCCTACCTCCCTGAAAGAAGTCGAAGATCTTCTCCTTCAGCTGGACACAAGGAAAAGTGCTGGGGCCGACCTCATTGACCCATACTTAAAGGTCGGCTACCGTGTTCTCGCAGTCCCAATTAATCATCTCTTCAACTTATTCTTGTCCCAGGGTGACCTACCACCCATTTGGAAAAATGCACTTGTGGTCCCTTTGTTTAAGTTAGGAGATCCTAGTGATCTCAGTAATTACAGGTCAATCTCCCTACTTCCAATCCTGTCAAAGATGCTGGAGAAAATAGTGAACTCCCAGCATTGGAAGTACCCGGAATCAGAAAAATTGCTCAATCCATTACAATCCAGTTTTAAAGCACAGCACAGTACAATCTTTGCTCTAGCCAAGGTGACAAATGACTGGCAGCTTGAATTAGACAAAAAAAACTTTGCTCAGTTTTCTTGAACCTAAGCAAGACGTTCGATACCGTTGATCACAGACTGCTTCTGTCGTCCCTCCAGAACATTGGTTTGGATTCCCTATCCCTTAAATGGTTCTCCAACTACCTCTCAGGATGACTTCAACAAGTAAAGGCAGAAGGGGAAGTTTCT
Organism: Neoceratodus forsteri; assembly: GCA_016271365.2. Lineage (NCBI taxonomy): Eukaryota > Metazoa > Chordata > Ceratodontiformes > Ceratodontidae > Neoceratodus > Neoceratodus forsteri. The sequence continues at coordinate 334,636,055 of CM057449.1, forward strand.
CCACCAAAACCCCTATTGAGGGGTGTACCACAAGGTTCCATTCTTGGTCCCTTGCTCTTCACCATGTATATTAACAACACAGATGCCCCCATCAAAGAAGCACAAATACACTAATTCGCGGATGATACGGTACTCTATGCTAGTAGCTCCACACTGAAGCGGTCTGTAAAGCCCTTCAAAATGAATTTAATCTGCTGCAACATCAGCTTATAAACCAGAAACTGCTCTTAAATGCAAAAAAAAAAACAAAGCAATGTTCCTCTCGCCCCTTCAAAATGCAATAAATCCTGCAATTGCTGGGACACTCCCGCAGATAACTACCATTCTAGGTGAGCAGTTGGACTACATACCAAAATTCAAGTACCTGAGGGTCTGGTTAGACCATAGACTTTCTTTCACAGATCACTTAGAAGAACTGGCGAAGAAACTTAGACAAAGATTTGGTCTGTTCTTTAGGATTAATAAGGATTCACCAGGGCCTCGGCCTCCTTGCCTACGGACGACCATGGCCACAGACTTTAGTTGAGGTCATCAGGTCTGAGTCTGCTGACCAGCCTGAGGCTGGACTGGTTTGGCCATGGGGGACAGAGAGGGGCCAAAAGGGCTTCTTTTTCTGCTGCTTAGAGCCATTGGGGTCTCTCTGAGTGGATGTCACCGAGTCTAAGGTGGCATTGGACTTCTTAGTACATGGGAGGTGCCCCTCGACCCCAGGGCCAAACAAGTCAGTGCTCAGGAAGGGGACATCCACCAGCTTGTGCTGGGTATCTGCCATAAAGGTCGAGATCCTTAGCCAGGCTGTGTGGTGCATGGTCACCATGGCTGCCACGGACCGACCGCAAGAGTCGCCAAAGTCCACAGCAGTCTAGAGCTGTTGCTTGGCTACTGCTCACCGTAGTCTGCAGGTCTGCTGGGAGATGAGGGAGCACCTCATCATGCAAGCCCAGGAGGGAATGCGAGAAGTGGGCCATTACAAAGGCTGAACTCACTTGCAAGGCCAAGAGAGGATGCAGCATACACCTTTTTGGCCATATGATCCAATTTCTTGGACTCCTTATTGGGTGGCTTGTCAACGTCACCCGCATTGCCAGAGCACCTGAAAACAGAGTTGTCCATGAGCCCCTCAGCTGAGGGATACTCTGTAAATCCTGAAAGGGAACCAGTAGGGACTGTATACTTGCGGGCCATCCAGGCTGACGACACAGAGCAAGAGGCCAGATGCTGCCACACCTCCGAGGCAGGACTAAGAATGGCATCTGCCACCAGGAAGGTCTCCCCAGGGAAGTCTCTCCAGTCAAGGATCTCGGTGAGTGGGTATGGAGCCTGCTTCTGAACAGGCTCCAATGGAAGACTTGTAGATTCCGAGATGAGACAGAAAAAACCCATGAAGGATGTAGGACCCTGCTCTATCAACAGATTCTCAGTCGACTCCAAGTCCACCGGATGGGAGTGCAAAGAGGAGGAGCTCTCTGATTCCAAGGAGTCCTGGAAAAGAGGTCAACTGCCAGAGTCCCCACTGCCCCTCTGGGGATGGTCAGGGGTAATGGTAACTGACGGCCAACAGGGAAGACCTGAGCCCAGGCAGGCCTCCTTAGTCAGAACATTGGTCTTTGGCTGTTTTGGTGGCAGCTCCACCAAAATTGGCAGAGAAGCCAGGGGAGGCTAAGCTGACACCTGACGGGTCGACTCCTGCCGAGGTGGGGAAGGCTGCGGCCTCTGTGACGAAAACCACATGATGGCTGGATCGAAACTGGAACAGGCTTTACCCTGGAGAAGAGTAGCTGTTGCCATATTAAGTCCTTACAGCACCAACGCAGCTTGCTCTGGAGCCTCTTCTCACCTGAGGAGGATGAGGAATAGCGGTGTCACCACTTACCCGAGCATCGAGCACTTGAATGCCAACGTTGATGCGTGTTGCTTGACTTAGGGCTCCGAGAGTGTGACCATGACCTCAACCATCAGGGCCACTGACAGTGGGTCTCAGAGGGGGCTGGCAAGACCTGGGTCTCCTCCTGGTCCCTCCATGAGTGAGTGGTAGGACCGGGGTCCTAGAAAGGGAGGTGCCGGCCTCTTCTGATGACAGTGGGTTGGCCAGCTTGAGATAAATCTCTGCCAGAAAGATCAACCCGAGTCTCAACCAACTTGCCCGATGGGGAGACAATGGGTCCAGCAGCCTTGGCCAGTGAACTGACCGAAGTCGGAACCTCCAGAGAAGCACAGGAATCAGAGGCCCAAGAGCACTGCCGATCCCATGAACGTCCACAAGACCTTTTCTTGGACTCTTTTTAGACTTGGATTTAACCTTAGTGCCTGAGGGACCCTGCCCATGAGTGGGAAGGGCCTGGCACAAATCTTTGAATGCCCCTCTGAAGGAGGCACCCAAGGAGAGTGGAAAAAAGGCTGAAGCTGAAGAAGCGTGAGCTGCGGCCTCCTCAAATGCTGCAAGTTGTTTGCCGGACCCCCCTCAGCCATGGAGACCACCCAACTGGCATCCTTTGATTTAATGGGAGGATCCCAATCGTCCAGATTATCCGGAAGCAGGCAGTCATGGTGATCCTCTGAAGTAGATGGATGAAAGATGCGGCACATGCCGCATGCCTCGGGATTGTGCTCGAGGCCCAGGTAGTAAATGCACATGGTGTGTGAATCCATCCGGGACATCTTCTGCCTGCAGGCACACATTCAGAATCCTGGTGACAACCGTGTGTCATTCATACTGGAGACCTGAAGGACTAAGCCTGAAGACAAAATTTTTTTGACAGAATCAAGTTTAATATGCAAAAGGTCTTCTCAGTGTGAGAGTGGTAAGGAGGGAACCTTCTTCTTCCAGCAGAAAGGAAGCTGTGATGTCACAGGGCGGTGCCAAGGGAGTTACCACCCAGGTGGATGGGAGCAGCAAGATGTCCACCCGGGTGGATGGGAGGAGCCAGCTTGAAGACATCCCAGCAAGCCTTAAACAGGAAAGGAACACTGCCTGAAGTGTGGATAGAACACCATATCCACGTCCCTAGAACCTGTTGTTCCTGAGGACAGGTAGTAGACAATGTTCCACAAAGGTCACCTGTAGAGGAGATAATTCTCAAAGAAGGTCTCCCATACAAGCCTTTAAAATTGTTCTACTTCCTGCTCCAGGGAAGTCGCACAAGCAATGTACTACAAATTCAGAAAAAGTGGACATTGGACTTGGGTTGCCAAAACTTCCCAGCAGAGTTATGAAAGAGGGGTCCCCAATGTTGAATACCTGGTCAGCCAACATCAGACTTAGACATGTCCTTTTGTATCACACTTATATGCCACCACTGGTACACAAGATAGACAGAACTCACTCAAAGATGTGTCTGAAGTGTCAGTTAATGGAGGGTACTTCCTGCCACATGGCATGGTCCTGTCACCAAGTCTTTGGTTTCTGGATGGAGGTTGCTGCCATACTATCAAAAATATTGAAATAAAATTATTCGATAGATGTTGAGGCAATACTAATGGGTATGCCAGTAGCAGGTATGGAAAAGATGTATTACAACCATCCTCTGTGGAGGATAGGACTCAGTATATATAAGGATATTCTAGCCCATCATTGGATGTCTGACAAAATTTCCCAGTCTAGCCCAATTATTAAAATGTATAAAGCTAGAGAGGTTGCAGTATACCACAAGAAATTAAACAGAAAAATATGTAACTCTGGAGTCCTCTGGTAGATACTATATATTTGAACTGGTTCCCCATCGGCTGAGGGAAGGAAATATAGCTATGAGATTTCTGAATTTGCATGGCTACCTTGGTATAATGTAGTTTGTAGATGTCAAGTGTATTGTGTCAGGTCCTCATGTGGTTAGCTCCGTTACCCTTCTGCTCTCTCTGCCCTTTGAACCCACTGTGCATTAATGTGACAAGAAATATGCATGTATTATTTATGATTGCTGAATAAAAAGATTTTAGGAAAGACAAATTTAACACCAGTACAGCTAAAACATCAGTGATCACAACTTTGTAAGAGAACCAAACATCAGAAAACACAATTTAACAACACACAGTCTTGAAAGGCTTTATTTTGAAATTTTGTTTTAAAAGGGAACATTTATAAACAACCCTTATAGTTTGACATCGTGAAAATCTCTTTAGAAGCAGTCCAAAAATATCAAGGACTAAGTTTTATTTATTTATAAACTGGTGTCTGGGAAAGGCATACTTTGCCTATTCTTGTTTCTAGGTGCAGCCTGGGGGGGTGGGTGGTGGTAGTGGGGAGTTACAGAAGGGGAGTACAAAAAAGACAGTAACAAAGTCTGAGAAGAAAAATAGGCAAAGAAAAAAAAACAATACAGTAGAAGTGCAGTAGGAATATAACAGTAAAATGATTACAAATGACATGAGTAAACAGGACTGGGAAGTTCAAATTAACCAGGAAAAATAATTGCAGCAATAAATAAGATGCTGCTAATAAACAGCTTGTACAAGGTAAACTATGAAACTAAGGGTGTTTCAACAAAATGGCTGGCTTGCCAAGGGGGAGCCTAAAACAGAACATCACCAAGCTGGAGATCGTGTTGGAGATGGGTGACCAGACTGATCCAGGTACAACAGAAGAGGACCCATGAGCAAAGATTGGAGAACATCAGCATCTACTCGCAGGAGGACAGAAGCCAAGGTCGGTCATGATCCACCAGACAGTATGTTCAACCTTGTGGAACAAGTAATCTAAATGTAATGCTACCCCTCCCTTAAGATGTGTTAAGTACCTACAAAGTAAACTATATCCGTTTAGAGGGTGCTGCATGCCCCCCATTACTGTCTGTAGCTATTAGTATCCCTGCGGCCTGTTCCCCACTTAACGTTATTTATTTGCAGTTTTAGGGGTGTGGCTGTAGCAGGCTGTCATCGAGGCACAGGCCAGGAAGCACAGAAAAACCAGGAGCAGTTGTAGAATTCACCAAAAAATATTTATTTACACTAGCAGTATCATAAAATAAACTTGCTCAGTATAACTATTTACAAAGGCAAAAAAAATTATGTCTTCTTTCAGTCTCTGTGTCCCTTATTCTAATCTCTCTTGCAGTTGCAGCTCAGCTCTTATAAGTCCTGTCAACCCCCATCATTACCAATCGTCCTGTTTTTGTAAATATCAGGCAGGAGCTGCTAGAACACATTGTGCTTCTTGAGGCCCCCTTTGCATAGCTTTTGCAAAAGGCTCAAACATTTGCACTCAAGTAACCTCTGGAGTTTTCCATTAGCTTTCTGCCAGCTTCTTAAAATATAATTATATATATTTCAACAGTAACACTATATATTTTCTAAACAAAAGGAATCCCAATATCAGTTACATTTCCATACAGTGATTTTCACATATATTTATATTAGTAGATATGCAAAGGAGGACTGAGAGACAGTGTGAGCCAAAGAATTGCGAGATTGCTGGGGTGATCAAATCTGAAGTCTCACAGGAAAATGTGGTTACACAACCAGACAGAGAAGAAACAGAAAAAGAAAGAATAGATGCTTGCATTTAAACACTTTCTCCATAACAAATGGGACAGGGTCCTATTCTACCCTGTCACACAGGCACTGAATGGCTTTCAGCAGTACTGAAGTGGGATTGCTGGTAAAGTTAATTAAATATCTGATTAATGCCTAACTAAAAAATTTGCAATAGGGGCGGTTTAGATCCTTGGTTCAGGCAACTCCTTGCCCTGAGTTCCTTGACCATAGGTGTCAGTGACTCTTTAAACTACAGCAGACCACACAGTAGCTTTTCAGAGTTGTTTATTGAAAAGCTGGTGGTAATCATTTCATTGAAATACCACTGTCTGTGACATTACCCACAACTGGTTGTTAATGGGTTATGTCCCAAGTCAGTGCAGTTGGCATGATACGCACATTTTTTCAGATTGCTATCACCATTATAACTGGCATGATCTAGTTTGTGGTTTAATTATGTTGAATTCAAGTAGTACAGAGCTGGAAATTACCAGTATGCACTCTGGGTATGTATACACGCCTGGATGTGACTTGACACACAGCCTACTATAAGTTTTCAAGATGAATGCCTTGAGTCTCAATTAAATAGTAACCTTTAAGTGTGATACCCATTTTTCTTTTGTTTTTCAATGTTTCTGTTCTTGTACCAAGATAAATAGTAGGGGGTGACACTGATCACTTGAGATCAGTAAATAGTAAGTGTACATTCCTGGATCGGCACAGGCACTTGACTATAAAAAGAGATCTTCGAGGATATCTCTTTACTTAGGCCACACTTTTGAACTATACTTGTGTCAACACTAGGACCACATGGACACTTTTCTGTAGTGCTCCACATTGTCAATGTGTAATCACAACTGGGTATAGTGCACCCTGCCAGGTGAATGACACAGCCCAAGTTTTAGAATGTTGGTCATATGTGGATTCCAAGCAGCAGCAACTCCCCAGTTCAGATGTGCCATTAGAAGGGGGAAACAACTACTTTTGTCTTCTTTCAAGATTCTTCAAAATTTCTTTTGGGGCTACAATTCTGCATAGTAAGTTGGGGCTGCCTGCTTCCAAGGAATGCCCCTAAATTAAAACCGTGCCTGTTAAGCTGCGGTTTTCAAATTGACTAACCTGCCATTTCCATTTCCATTTCCATTCATGGACCGAGAGCCACTCATGCCATGCTAGGGTGTATCTAATGGTGTCCGTTAAAAAAAAAAAAAAAGGTGCCACAGGTGGGTACATTTTACTTTTTTCTTGAGTAGCGTAGGGCTCCTGGGGCCGTTTCCCATCGGTTATGGCGTTGGTTGCTTCCCCCCGATACAGGTTTCTGTGTGGCTACTTTTTGTTTTAAAAAAATAAAACACAAAAGGACAATAAATTATAATTGTAAGGAACTTGTGCCTTGGGGTTTTTGCCTGGCTTCTCCCCTGGCAATCTACAGACATGTTCCCTGGGCAGCATTTCTTTGCTGAACTGCTGGGGATTTGTCACCTGGCTAAGTGCTTGCATTACTATTTATGTTTTTTTCTGTCTTGTGTTGCATTCAGAGGGCCTTAGGAGGTTTTATCTACATCTGTCCTCTGAACGCTTTTGTGCAGCCGCCATTAAGCCTTGGTGATGGTTGGGCTTGCGCTTGTTCCTCAATCTCTTTTCCTGCGCTTGTTTTTCATGCACTAGAGGGTGTGCGTGGGTGCGCATAGCGCGGCATGTTAGCATGTGTAATCGCCTATTTTTTCAATTGCACTTATGTACTTGCACGATCATAAGTGTGCACATACTGTGCATGACCAACGCCCTGTAGGCATCCTCTGACCCAGCGCCCTGCTTATGAGCGCTTATGCCTAGTTAGTGCTATCTAGCTGCGCTGACCCCTGCCTGCAGTTTCAGTTTGAGAGGCTGGCAGTATAGACCATAGGTTAGAGTCACAAGCTGTGAATGAGTTTGGTACATCCACCAGGCCTGGGTTTGATTCTGTCAACCTCCACTTACCATCAATGCAGGCAAGCTAATGGGGCAAATAAATTGTTTCTCTGGTAGTTATTGTACTACAGTACTTTTGGCATTCACATTTATAAACATATACTTGGCACCATGGTTTATCGGAGACCAATAATTACAAAATGATGTAAGACCTGCAAAGGGTGATGTGGCCCTCCCCCCATGGGTTTCTATTGTCCTCATCGTGTTGTTCTGCATAGTATTCCCTGAGGGCCCCCCCAGCTGTCCTCCTAGCTGGGGATGGGGACACCTGGTTCTTCAGCTGGCAGTGGCAAGCAGAATTGAAAAATCACTTTGTTGCTCCTGGGTGAGCTTTTGGGCCCTGATGTTCTACAGGACATCTTAGCAGACACATCCGCCCCAAACCAGGCCCATCAGGTCAGCGTGGGCCCACACAGGCACTTTCAGGTGGGCGCAGTGAGAAAAGGCTCCTGAGACAGATGTGCAGGCAGACCCCGACCCTGACTACTTAATAGGTCAGAATGAGAATTTCGAAGGTCTTGGAGAAACTCCTGACCTTTAAAAATATTAAAAAAAATGCTCTCTGACAAGAGGACATCCATTCTGAGGAGGAGGAAGAAAATAGGGAGTGACTGAGCCCGGGTTAAGGATTCTGATTTCTCCTTTGTTGACAATAAGTACTTGTCTTTTTGACTGCTGAGGCTTGTAGATCCTTTCAGCTCAAGGAGGAACAGCCAATGGAGGTGGTGGCCATCAATCTGATTCTGTCTACATCCTCCTCGGCTCCCAAGCGTTTACCGAGTTTATTCTTTGTGACCAAATTGTTGAGCAAGAATGGGCTGGTGTGGATCATGAGGGCGTTTTCGGAGAAAATATCTTCCAAATCTGAGTGGGAAGTCACGCTGCTGGCGGACAAAGCTGTCCATAATTTGGTAAAATCCAGCACCCTGGCTGTTGAAGGCTCTGTGATCTTAACAGATTACTATGGAAACTGAGTGGATGGCAAGTGTAGGCAGGCTTTGCCTCTAATGGCACAAACCTACATACTTCCTTCACCTCCTTTATTGTTGCCAGAACCTTACACTTATGGGCCACTACTCTGGGCAGTTTCATACCTCCTGGTCAAGGAGTGGACATTTTACAGTTGGTTGCCATGGCTTCCATGATTCTAGGTGATTCTACAGTGGAGAATTTGCACAGGTCAGCCCTTTTCGGCCTACCCCATTGTATCAGCCATGCAGGTCGTACGGCTTAGGCACTAGGCCACTGATCAAGCTTCGATATCCAAGCTGCCTAACCTCCCCTTGCGAGAGACTTGTTATTCAGTTCCAGCCTGGATGCAGGAGGCCCAACACAAAAGCCTGGTACCTCGCAATGGGGTACATGAGCCCATCCCTGCTCCCCCTTTGATTTGGGAAGACTAAGGGATTTTACTCAAGATGGGCCCAAACATCATCAGGCACCTGGGTTTTGAAAATTCTAGCCTTGGGCTATGCCATAGAATTTTCAGTATTCCCTCAAGGCAGTGTTTTCTGCCGTTCCCGGATTTCCAGGACTCTGCCATTCTCATCAAGTGAGCAAGGTCAGGGATTCTTTTCACTGCTTTCGTTGTTCAAAAAAAAAAAAAAGAAATCTAAGGAGTTTTCAGGCCCATCCTGGATCTGAAGCATCTGAACAAGTTCATGTGCCACGTTACCTTCAAGAGGGCTTTCCTGAGGTCATCACCAGAGCTGTTCTGCGAGGGAACTTACTAGCTTTGACAGCTCTGATGGATGCCTAACTCACATTCCCTTACATCAGTCTTCCAAGGAGATTCTCGATACTGGGGCAACTTTTCCAGCACAGGGCGCTTTCCTCCAGATGTGCATCAGCTTCCAGGGTCTTCTTGAAGGGGCTAATTGTCCTAGTGGCTCCTCCTCGACAGGAGGGGTATCATGTCTATCCTTATCTGGTCATCCTGCTTATTCATGCACCGATGTTGTTCTTGGCAAGGAAGTTGGTGCTGAGGACCCTGGAGATGCTGGAGTCACACGGCTGGGTGGGAGAAATGATCTCTCAAGCCATCTCTGACCTTAATACTCCTAGGGGCAGTCTTCAACATGAAACAAGGGAAGATCATCCTCTTGCCTCCCGAGAAGAGCCTTTACTGATGGAAGTTCAGCGGCTCAGGGCGCCTTCATCAAGGGAGATGCAAAAAGGCCTCTGCCCTCAGCCCACTACATATCTTGGGCCATATGGCAGCAGCAATAGATCTAGTCCCGTGGGCTTATTTTCATATGCAGCCCCTTAATGGGACTGCTGATGGCCCGGGATCAGTCATTGGAAGATTATCAAGGCAGAATCTCCCTCGCCTCTCAGCTAAGACACTCCCTGAGTTCATGGGTGAGTATGCAGAATCTGAGCAAGGTTTTCATTGGCACTCACCTCCAGAATTGATTCTAACAATGGATGCCAGTCTGCTCAGTTGGGGTGGCATTCTTGAACCAACTAACACTCAGGGAACTCAGTCAGTGCAGCAACAGCCTATCTTACTTCAAGATACAGATCTTGCAGCAGGTTACAGCATTAGGACCGAAGCTGGCAGGCAGCAGGACCCCACGGAAAACTTCTAGCTAGCTAGATACAGAGGGGGACCACCCCAATGTCAGCTCCAACCCTGACATCCCATACACCATAAAAGAGGAGATCCCGCAGCATCCCTCAGTTCTTTTTCCATCGTCGACTCGAAAGCATCAGCTCCACGAATGTCTTCAGCCACCATTTGATGCCACACCTAAGTATTTGTTTAAATTCTTCGTAAAGTAAATTTTTCCTCGCTTTGATTTTTGTATGTTGTCTTCCCTGGCATCCTCCATAGAAAGGCACTCATTCAAGTGTGCCTGCGGCAAACAAATTCCATTCAAGGACAGCCGCTCGGTCTGCATGCAGTGTAGGCTGAGAGCATGACACCAAAGCCTGTCCCGTTTGCCAAAAATTCAATAGCAGAATGAGAATTTGCCACCAAAAGGTTTTGGAGACTTTCCTCTTGGAAAAATTAGCAGTGATGCAGAAAGGCACATCCTCCTGGGAAGACTCCTTCCACAGACCGGGGAGACACAAAGAAAAATGGATGGAAAGGGAGAAAGAGCTCTCCCCATTGAAATCCCAGACATCCAACTCCAGGGGCAGTTCGGACTTGGCCAGCTGATCGAATCACTCTCCATCTTGGCCCAAGGCCCAGAGATCTGTGGCAAAGACCCAGACGTCGGACGGTTCCAGTCCTGGTTCAGGAACCATCCTACAACCTCTGAAGATTCACACTGATCAGTCTTCAGGTAAGACCATCCAGTCTGTCTCCACAGACCACTCGGTAAAGGCGCAATCCAAGTTGGCCTCAGTGGTGGATTCCGACTCCCTGGACTGACACCGGGGCTTCAACCACTCTTGGTCAGCTTCTCAGCCCCCAGAAGCCTTATGTCCCTGGCAACATCTACAAAACAGTTCTGCGACCAGACGTTGGCCAAGAGGACATCAGATAAAAACATAGGGATGACCATACCTCAGCTTACACCAAGGTCGTCACGTCTAGCCGGACATCATCCGAGGTCGGTATGTCCCGGCAGATCCACACCTAAGACACCAACGTCGGTGTCGGATGTTTGAGTGACGACCAGATGTCGGTGGGTCTCGAGGAGGCAGACCTCAGCCAGAAGCCACAGATACCAGACAACAGGTACATCAGGCGACCATCCAAAGGTCACTGACGATGGCCAGACATTGCAGCCACCAAAGGGTCGACCTCAGACCTCCAGATATCAGAGGTCAAAGACCATTTTTCATTTTGGGTGGGAGACAATCAGGAAAGATGTGGTCCCCATAAAAACTCCTCCAAAGGACCTACCACCTCTGAGGTCACCTAGTCCTCCACCCAAGGAGAACCCTCCTCCTAAGGAGAACAGTCCCCCCCCAAGAAGGGGTCATTCTCGTGACAAGAAGCAACTGACGTCCCCTTCAAGGACCCTTTCCCGCTCACCTACTAGACATAAAAAAAAAGTGCTGTCACAGGAGGACAGACTCTTCTTCCTCAGAAGATGATTACTCATCCTCTTTTTCATTTTCCAGGTCCATCTCTCCTTTTAGTATTCCCTCCCCAGACCCAAAGGACTTACCAATGTCCCCTCCAAATGACCCCACATTCATTGATATAATGAGGCATATCCAAGATAACATGGGTTGGGACACAGAGGACTTGGACCATGAACAGCTCCATCTGGCAAAATTGGTAGACACCTTTCAAGACATCACAAAAGCTGCCTGGAAGCATCCTTACATGTCCTCTGTGGTCCCCAAGAAGGCCGACTACCTGTATAGGGCACCACTGGAAGACCCTTACCTGGGGGAACAACTGGTGGCAGATTCTGTGGTCATCACTGCCACACATGATAGATCCCAGAGGCTGAGACAAATGAGCACCCAGCCCCCGGATCGAGAGTCAAAACAGCTAGACTCCTTAGGGTGCAAGACATTTGCATTGTCTACATGCTCCATCTTCTCCTTAAACTTTTTATTCCATATGGTCCAATTCCAAAATGCCCTATGGGAACAAGATCTGGACTTGGCCAAAAACCTACCAGAAGGGGAATAAAAGGACAAATTTATCAAGCTTTTGCAGACAGGCTCTGATGTGGGCACCCAGGTTCTGAGGGTGGCTTATGATTCTGCAGATTCAGCCACCAGAGGAGCAGCAGCAGGAGTATGCCTTCACAGGCACACCTGGTTAAGGGTCTCAGGCTTCACACCTGATGTTTAGATGGGCATTCTGGACATCCCTTTCAAAGGGTCGGTACTTTTCGGACAAGAATCTGAAAATATTATAACTAAACTGCAGGATGCAGAAAAAGCAACCCGGTCAGTACAGGCCATGTACAAACTGAAGTCAAAGCCATTGTGGAAACATCATCAGCAGTTCCGGGGGAAACAAGGCCAACAACCCAGATATGGCTAACAACAGAGAGGGAATTTCACCCGCAAAGGTCTCCCTCGAGCAGCAGGTGGTGCAAACGCATGTAATTTCAAGTCCCCACAGGTAAACCTCCCCTCCCCCCCACAGTCTGACTCCTTGCAGAACCTTTCTCTCCCACCTGTTCAAGAGGGAGAGGCAGTCGGGGTCACTTTTCAAAACATCTGGAGGGATGGCAGTGAATTACGTCCGATCAATGGGTTCTTCACCTGATTCAAAGAGGCCACCCTGTCGAGTTCACCGGGCAACCACTGTCCAGGCCACTGTTGCTATCCCAATATTCCCACCATCATGCCTCACTCATCCAGGAGGAAATCAGAGCCCTCCTAGAGAAAGAAGCCATAGAAGGGTATTACTCTCATTTTTTCCCCATACCCAAAAAGACTGGGGACCTACATCCCATCCTGAACCTCAGCTGTCTAAACACCTTTGTGATATACAAATGCTTCAGAATGGTCACATTACCAGGGCTGATCCCAATTCTATGCCAAGGTGCTTGGTTAGCATCACTGGATATGCAGGATGCAGACCTCCACATTCCAATCGCACAGCATCATAAGAAGTTTCTGCAGTTCAAATTCAGAGGTCAACGCTACCAATTCTGGGCACTACCATTCGACCTGTCATCAGCACCCAGAGTCTCCACAAAATACCTGGCAGTGATAGCTGTGGCACTCAGGAGAAGGGGACACTACGCCTTCCCCTACCTAGATGAATGGTTTCTCATGGCATTGTCCAGGAGGGGATTCAGTCAGGCGTTGCAGGACACGTTTTCCATCTCTGCGGAAACAGGCATCACCATCAACCTTCAAAAATTGTTCCTCATCCCATGCCAGATGCTACAGTTCATAGGGGCAGTCTTGGACACAGAGGGAAGGCCTTCCTACCACAAGACAGAGCAGATCAACTCAGAGGCTTAATCAGACACATCCAGGGCTAAAAACAGGTCATGGCAAGGACTACGTTAAGACTGTTGGGCCATATGGCGGCCGCCATAGCCACAGTTCCCTTTTCTCCTCTCCATATGAGGACTATTCATTGGAACCTCTGAGTCTAGTGGGATCAACGTCAGGATGCTCTCGACCTGTTGGTCTCAGGACCCGGCTACATACACCGAGTCCTTCAGTGGTGGCTACTCCCAGAGCACCTAGCTGCATGGGTTCCCTTCCGGTTGGACATGCCTTCACATATCCTGACCATGGATGCATCAGAATCAGGTTGGGGAGCCTATCTAGATGACAGAAGGACACAAGGGGAATGGTCCAACTCAGAAGGAGCTCCACACATAAACGTCCTAGAAATTAGAGCAGTCCTGTATGCCCTCCAAGCCTTCCAGACAGACTTACACCCAGGACATCTACTGATTTAAACAGACATGTCAGCAGTGTTCTGTATCAACAAACAAGGAGGTACCCACTCGTACCAACTCTGTCAGGAAGCGATGAGAGTACGGTATTGGGCCATGGACCACAACATCTCTCTGTCTGCGGTTCATGTCACAAGAGTACAGAACATGCTGGCTGATATGCTGAGTCATTTCAGATTCAGCACATGATTGGGAGCTTCTCCAGCCAGTAGCAGAAATTCTGTTTCACAGGTGAGGAACACCAGAGCTAGATCTGTTCACATCCCTACACAATGCAAACCTGCCTAATTTTTGCTCGCTAGATCCAAGGCATGGTGTTTTTTGGTGAGACATGTTGCTCTTCTCCTGGACAGGCAGATTTCTTTATGCCTCCCCCCTCCCCATCCTGTTCATTCAGAGAGTCCTGCTCAAACTACAAGCAGAAGGAGTGGACATGATTCTGGTGGCCCCACTTTGTCCCAGACAAATCTGGTTCCCCTTACTCCAACAACTAGTGAGAGAACCACTGTTCCCTCTACCTCTCAGCTCGCACTTACTGTCGCAGAACAAAGGACCCCTAGTTCATCTGAACTTGCATTCCCTACACCTGCACGCATGGCTCCTGAAGACCTAGCTGTTTCTCACCATGGGGTCTCCACCAGGTAGCAGATATCCTTGCTGCACAGATGTCCTTGAGTCAGTGAGGAAACCCTCTACTAGGGCCACCTATGACATGAAGTGGTGATGTTTCTGCAGTTGGTACTTGACACGTGGCCTGGACCCATTGACTTACCCGGTGAACTCAGTACTGGAATACCTCCTTTCCCTGTCAGACTTAGGGCTAAGTTACTCCTACATAAAGGTGCATCTTTCAGCACTATCAGCGTACCACACACCTTTTGGAGGTAAATCCCTAGCCCAACTGGACCTATCCTGCACATTTCTGTGTGGCATCCTCCACCTGAAACCACCCATCAGGGACCCAATTCCTCTCTGAGACCTTCTTTTTATTTTGGAACAGCTCACACTGCCTCCCTTTGAGCCAGCCGTGGATTGCAAGTTATGCCTTCTCTCTTGGAAGGCATTATTTCTGGTTGCAATTACTTTTGCCAGAAGAATTTCAGAGCTTCAGGCACTCTTGTGCAAGGAGCCATATTTAGTTTTCCATAAGGACAGGGTGTCCTTAAGAACCAATCCTAAGTTTTTACCTAAAGTAGTGTCAGAGCTTACTCTTAGCTAAGAGATTCCCCTTCCTGTTTATTACCTGGAGTATTCCAATAAAGGAGAGGCTCTCCTGCACACCTTGGGTATGAGCAAGATACTCAGATACTATCTGACTAGAAACAAACTACACCGAAAGTGAGATCAGTTATTTGTTTTGTTTGCTTCCAGGATGTTAGGGGCACTTGCATCAAATCGGGCACTTTGAAAATAGTTGGCAAACTGTATTGTTTTCTGTTATCAGAAGCATAACAAGCCTTTATTGGGACCCGTAAAGTGTCGTTCCACCAGAGGAAAGGCAGCCTCTTTTGCCTCCCTGAGGAAAGTTTCAGCTTCAGACATTTGTACAGCAGCTATTTGGAGTACTGTGTACACATTCATCAGACATTACAGTCTGGACATTGCCTCCAGGCACAGAGCTAGCTTTGGCCTTGCCATCCTACAGCGGCTTCTTTCATGAGGGGTTCCCTTTCACCCTCCTCCTGTCCTTCTCCCATTTTTTAGGGGCTAATGCACACTGCTTGGGACTTAGTCCTAATGGTGTAACCTGCTGCAAGAGCTGTATCTTGAAGTTAGATAATACAGTTATGTAACAACTTACCACAACAGTAGATCTTCAAGAACAGCTCTTGCAGCAGGTACTTTCCCACCCACCTTCCCCTCAGGAGGTCATCTGCATTGCCTTAATAACCTTCATTGGTCTTCTCTTGGAAGCGAATCCTCAGCCTCCCTTCAGAAGAAATATCGCTATGCCAGAGTCTCTGGTGGGAGAACTGTGGGATGCTGGGGGACAGCCTCTTTTATGATGTATGGGACGTCAGGGGTAGGGCTGATGTCGGAGGCAGTCCCCTGCTGTATGTAGCTAGCTAGAAGTTTTCCATGGGGTTCTGCTGCCTGCCGGCTTCAGTCCTAATGGTGTAACCTGCTGCAAGAGCTGTTCTTGAAGATCTACTGTTACAGTAAGTTCTTAGTAACTGTACTTTCCTCATAAACATTCTTAAAATGAGGATGGTTTACCTGGCTCTTCTTCAATTCAAAATCTGCTGTAGACCAAAGCATTATAATGAGGCAGCACCAGAGCAGGGAGGTGCTGAAAGAAGCCTCCGTCAGGTGGGCAGAGGAGAATCCTCTCTCTCTGTCAGCAGTACACTTGACAGGAGAATTGAACATTCAAGTGGACTGGCTAAGTCACAAAAATGTTTACACTGGGGAGTGGAAGTGGAACCAGAGGTGTTCGACCTCCTGTGGAACAGGTTTGGTCAGTCTCAGATCGATCTGTTCACCTCAAGCCACAATGCTCGAACTCCACTGTTTTCATCTACTTTCGGTGTCCATAGGTGGAAGCAGTGGATGCTGTCCCTTAGGAGTAGACTTTCCCAGAGCATACAGGAGAGACAGGGAGGGTAGACGAGGGAGAGGAGTAACTATGTAAGGAAAGGGATAAAAGCAATGGAACAAAAGAGTAAACAGGGTGGAGATGAGGCACTGTGGGTCACCTTAGAGACTGGAAATGGCACCATAATCCGCACAGGGGTTGTATACAGACCCCAATGTCAGGGGGTGGGAATGGCAAGGATGTATTTTATTTTTTTTAGTCTTTGGTAACAGGTAAGGTTCACTAGGCACAAGTGCCTGTTTTCAGGAGCAACCTGGGAGCACTGAGTGATAAGTGACTTGCTCCAGAGTCATACAGTATGCAAGTGAAGGTTGTGAGACTCAAACTCAGGTCTGGTTTGCTGGATGTACCAAGCTTGTTCACACCTCATTCCTCTAACCTCTAGGCTATACTGCCAGCCTTAGGATGGCAGAGAAAGGAGATACTGTTGATGGGGGGCCTGAATATGCCAGATGCTAACTGGAGCACCTTTGTTTGCAGCCACATCCAAAGAGCAGAGCCATTCTCGATGCCCTACAGGTGGTATGCCTCAGACAGCTAGTTTGGAACCCACTCATGAGGAGCAATCTTAGACTGCATACTCTCAAATGGGAACAGTGAGAGGATCTTGGATCGAAGTGGGTAGCCATCTGGGAACAAGTGACACCCAACAGTGTGGTTCATGATAAACTCAGCTACAGAGTCAAGCCATACAAAGTGAGGGTACTGAACTTCAGGAAGGCTGACTTTGGCAAGATGGAGAGTGCCTTAGAAAAGCATTAGCAAACAGGCTAGAAGGAGGAGTGGAGCAACAATGGGAAACATCAAAACTGCCATCACAGAGGCAAAAAGCCTTTGTGTGAAGCAAATAAACAAATTAAAATGAAAGAAAAAGCCACTGTGGTTCTCAAAAGAGGTGGCAGGGAAGGTTAGGGAGAAAAAGATAGCATTTAGAAAGTATAAGGAAACACAGAAGGAGCAGGACAGAGAACTGTACCAGTTAAGGCAGAAGGAAGCAGGGAGGGGAGTCAGAATAGCAAAGGCCCAAACTGAGGAAAAGATAACCAACTCGGTTAAGAAGGGGGTTAAAACCTTTTATTAGTACATGAGGGAGCATAGAAAGACAAAGGAAGGGATAGTGAGGCTGAATAGAAAGGACGGTGGGTGGGCAGAGAGGGACAGTGAAAAAGCAGGAATACTGAACGAATACTTCTGCTCAGTATTCACAAAAGAGGAGGAGGGGGAGATGCCTAATCCAGTTAACGGAAGCACTCTGGATAGGGGGGGTCGATCCAAGTCCTTTCACAGAAGAAAGGGTTCTGAAAGAACTCCTAAAACTGAAGGTGGACAAAGCAATGGAGCCTGATGGAATTCACCCCAGAATTCTAAAAGAATTATGGGAGAACTAGTGACACCACTGACTACCCTTTTAACAAATCATGGGAGGATGGTGTGGTACCTGAGGATTGGAGGAAGGTGGATGTGATTCCCTTCACAAAGTCAGAATAAGACAGAGGCAGGAAACTACAGACCTGTCAGTTTGACCTCTGTGGTAGGGAAAGTGATGGAATCACTTCTGGAGGAAAGAATAGTTGAGTACTTAGAGGCCAGTGGGGCACATGACCCAAGACAGCATGGGTTCACAGTGGGAAGGTCATGTCAGATGAATCTGATTGATTTTTTTGACTGGGTGACCAAAGTAGTATACCAGGGAGGGGCTGTGGACATGGCCTACCTAGACTTTAGCAAGGCATTTGACACAGTCCCACACAAAAGATTAATAATCAAATTAACCAGCCTGGGAGTGGGTCCCAGGGTGGTAGCCTAGGTAAAACATTGGCTGGACAACAGGACACAGAAGGTAATTGTAAATGGAGTCCACTTTGAAGAAAGAGGGGTTACTAGTGGGGTACCGCAGGGTTCAGTACTGGGTCCAGTCATTTTTAATGTCTTTATAAGTGACATTGCAGAGGGACTGAAAGGAAAAGTATGCCTCTTTGCAGATGACACAAAGATTTGCAACAGGGTTGATACCCAAGGAGGTGTGGAAAGGATGAGAAGGGACTTGGCAAGGTTGGAGGAATGGTCAGAAGTATGGCAGCTTGGATTCAATGCAAAGAAGTGCAAAATAATGCACCTGGGAAACAAAAACCCAGGGGAAGATTACACAATGGGGGGGAGAGGTAGTAACAACAACAAAAATGGAAAGGGATCTGGGGGTAATCATATCAGATGACCTTAAGGTTAGAAGCAACGTGAAGAAGGCAGTAAGGAGGGCTGGGGATACTGGGATGTATAGTGAGAGGCATCACCAGCAGAAAACAGGAAGTTGTTATCCCCTGTACAAACAGTTGGTGAGACCCCATCTGAGTACTGCATCCAGTTCTGGAGACCCCATCTCCATAAGGACATAGATAGGATGGAGGCAATCCAGAGGAGGGCAACTAAAATGGTGCAGAGTCTGCAAGAGAAGTCATATGAGGAGAGACAAAGGAACTTAATATGTATACTCTTGAGGAAAGAAGGGAGGAGGGACATGATAGAAACTTTAAGTACCTCAACGGAATCAACAAAGTCCAAGAGGGTAGCATCTTTCAGACTAAGAGATGTACAAGAACAAGGGGAAACTACTTGAAGATAGAGGGAGGATGGCTCAGGGGCAAAGCGAGGAAGTATTTTTTTCACAGAGAGGGTGGTGGACGCATGGAAAAGTCTTTCTGAGGAGGTTGTGGGGTCTAAAACTGTGGGAGAATTCAAGAATGCATGGGACAGACATAAGGCAATTATTGTGGAGGGTAGGAAGAAATAGGTTGTTGGTTAGCTATGATCTGCAGCTTATCCTGCAGGTAGGGAAATGGGCAGACTAGGTGGGCCAAGCGGTCCTTATCGGCCATCAAAGCCTATGTTTCTATATGCTTCCCTTGCTCTTCTGTCCAAGGTCATATGAAAATAAAACACTCTTAAGAGAAGGCTTTCTTCTATTTGCTCTGGAGTGGCCAAGAAGACCATGGTTCTCAGATGTAGGGAACCTAGCTCAGCAAGTACCCTTTTGTTCTGTCGTGCAAGGAGACCTTCTGTTTTCAGGGTTCCATTCTGCACCCATATCCAAGAGTGATGCAGTTCACAACCTGGCTCCTAGAAAGAAGAAACTCAAAAATTGGTTTTCTCTAACAAAGTGGTGGATTCTTTGATGACCAACAGAAAATTCTCTCCTTCGCAGCTTATGCTCATGTATGGACTACCTTTTCATATTTGGCCAGAGGGTACAAATTTTAGCCCTCCATGGCCTCAGCTCCACGGTTTTTTTGATTCTCTGCAGGAAGGTGTGGAGAAAGGGTTGGCTTTGTGCACTCCGAGAGGCCCGGTTTTGCTCTTGGAACTTCCATGGATTCTTCTCTAGGGAATAATGGAGAGGTTGTTCGTTTTCTGTGTGTGGTTAGCAGGAGTTGTCCTATGTTCCGATTCCCATTTTCTCCATGGGATCAAAATGTGTTCTGATTGCACTTTGTAAGGAGTGTTTCAAACCACTTTCATCCAGCTCACTGGATGTTTTGTTTTATAAGTACTGTTTTTTGGTTGCTATGTGCTCAGCCAGGAGAACTGGTGAGCTCCAGGCCTTATCCCACAAGGAGCCTTACCTGGTCAGACATAAGGACAAGGTGGTATGCAGGACAGTCCTTCTTCTGTCCCAGTACCCATGGCTTTCATTTGCTCCAGAAATATGCCTTCCAACCTTTTGCCTGCAACTATCTCACCCAAGAAAGAAGGAGTTGCACGAGTTGGATTTGCATTGGGCCATTAGGATATTCTTTAAGCGGATGCCCGAGTTCTGGAAATCAGATAGCGGTTTGGTCTCTTTGAGCAGCCAAGCAGGGCCAAAGGCCTCCAGGCCACTCTAGCTAGGTGGGTAGAGCTTGCTTTGCTAAGGCATATGATGCAGAAAGAAGTGGCCTTTGGCTCTCATCAGGAAGGCAGATATATGGTCTTCTGTTCCCACATTCACAAAACATTTCAAATTGGATGTTCATAGTTTTTGATGACACAACTTTTGATTGCAGAGTGTTGCAAGTAGCAGTTCGAAGTGTAAGCTTCCCTCCCGATGTCATGGGGTATCAGGTGGTAAAGGTGGGAGGGCACCATACTAACCCAAGCAAACACAGTCCAAGGAACACAGAAATGTGCTCATTACCTGATTTTCTGTTAGCAGCTAATTAGCTTCATTAGGTGAGGAGCATGTGTGCTTCTTCATTCCAGAGGTGGGTTGCAGGGGGCACTGGTGGTTAGCAGGCACAATATGCACAGTTCAAATTCATTAAAGAGCACCTTTCATGATGGTCCAAAAAGTTGCAGCTTGTAGTCATTATATGCAGTGGTAGACCCGAAAGGGTGTCTGCATTTGTTATTTTTGGCCAAGGTTTACTCTGCCTTCTATATTTTGCATTTGTTTTTGAGTCCTGCTTTAGCCCTACTGCACTTGCCTTTGCTGTTCAACTGTCGGGCTGCTGGCTCCCGCTGACATCACTATATGGCAGAGCAGTGACTCACTGTGCAGTACAGTGTAGTTGCAGCAGTTTTGCAAGGGAAAACTACCAGTACTAGGTGCACATACTGTGTTCCTCCTTCCCCAAGACACTCTGTTAGCAATGCATTATGCAAAATCCATGCCTTGTCAGTATGTTTTGTAAACTGACTTCGCCTCTAACAAAGTGTAGGATTAAGAGAAGAACAAGTTGCTGTTAACACCTTTCCCAGTCCTTTTGACTTTCATGCATATTTCTTGCATTGATTCAGGAATTGTATTTCATTACCATCCTCTGCAGTTAGTTTTTGCATTCTAAGCTGCTAAAAACTGCAGGGTGTACCAGAGCTTCTGTAGCAAGCCTGGTGTTGCTGTGGACCCAGGGCTGTACTGCTGACATCACTATAGGGTAGGGGAGCAACTCACAATGCAGTACAGTGAAGTTGCAGTAGTTTTGCAAGGGAAAACTATATTACTAGGTGTACATACTGTGGCCCGTCTTCACCAAAACACCCTGTTAGCAGTGCATTATGCCAAAATCCATATGCCTTGTCAGTATGTTTTTTTGTAAAACTGACTGACTTCTGCCTCTGTAACAAAGCATAGGGGGAGAGATAAGATTGAGTTGCTGTCAGCTGAGACAAGTGTCAGTTTATGCATCAGTATGATTAATGTCTATACCTTGATCATATGAAAGCAGTAATGCCTCCTTACCCATGCCATACTGGTGCCTTACATGTCTTTCTGTAGTAAAGCACCTGGCATCACTCCAATTGGAAATCCCTTACTGCTCCTCTGTCCCGCACCTCCTTGACATCAGCATGGCACTGCAGAACATCAAGACTAATTTGGTACCATATATTACTGGTCCGTGCGTACGTGGACTCCCGGTTTTACTTTTCAAACAAGAATTTGTTTGGCAATAGCCCTCAGTTTTTTAAAAACCACCTCTACAGTGTGTATAGCACATCTAACACATTGTATTATATGGAACCAAAATTAGTCTTTGTCATTCTGCAGTGCCATGCTGATGTCGGGGAGGTGCAGGATGGAGGAGCAGTAAGGGATTTTCGATCAGGATGACAGCCAGGCGATTTACTACAGAAAGACATGGAAGACACCAGTATGACAAAGGTAAGGAGGCATTACTGCTTTCAAATGATCCAGGTATAAATACTAATCACACTGATGCATAAACTAACAGCAGTCTCGAATGACAGCAACTCAATCTTCTCTCACTCCCCATGCTTTATTACAGAGGCAGAAGAAAGTCAGTTTTACAAAAAAACATACTGACAAGGTTTTGGATTTTGGCATAATGCATTACTAACAGGGTGTCTTGGGGAAGAGGGACCACAGTATGTACACCTAGTAATGTAGTTTCCCTTTGCAAAACTACTGCACCTTCACTGTATTGCAGTCTGAGTCACCGCCTGCCATATAGTGATGTCAGCAGTACAGCCCTGATCCACAGCAACACCAGGCTTACTATAGAAGCTTCTGGTACACCCTGCAGTTTTTGCATTCAGAGATGCTAAAAACTAACTGCAGAGGGCAGTAATGAAATACAATTCTAGAATCAATGCAAGAAGGGATAACTTGTACATGAAAGTCAAAAGGTCTGGGAAAGGTGCTCTTTAAATCCAATGTCCACTCCAGAATCAAAATGCAAAAACAGATTTAATGAAAAAGAAAATTAATGAACCACTCCATGGAGCATGGGGGTGATACATACAGTGAGTGTCTTCACAGGCTGACTCCTGATTGCACCTCTACAACAGCTTGTTTTGCCAACAAACAGATTTATTGCATGCAGACACTGCCTTGAGCCAACAGGCTACATTCCTGGCAGCAGCCATACAGTGGACTGGAAAAGACCACATATCGAGGTAGCTTGCACTTAGCTGCACTTTCATTTCATATCCCTTCTTTTCAATCCAAACCTTTACACAGGCACTTGCTTGCTTTCCATTCTCTAATTCTCAAAACTGGGCATTCACTTGGGACTATGACAGCACAAGATATGTTTACTGTCCCAATCCCCTTTCAAACTTGGCCTTACTTTAAACTTTCTCCACCGGGGGGGCCCTTACAGTACATGGAGCACTTCCTTTACTTCAAGGTCTTACACAGTCAAAAAGGTGTTCTATAGCAAGAACCGAACAAGCCAAGACATTCCGGACATTCAATCACTGATGACTCGTGCCTAGAATGGCTTCCCAGGCAATTCTGCATCCTGGTCTGGAAACCAGCAGCACCACCACTCATGCAGCAATTCCAATTTCTGGACTGTCTTCACCCAGGGGACTGCTGTTTGTTCCACACAGAGCACCCGGACAGTCTGCCACCCCACCAGGGTCTCAACCAACCATTCTCCACATGGACCTTTCCCTGCCTCCACAGGCAGCCCAGCTTGAGAGTCCCAACACTGTAGTGGCCACTGGCCAGGGAAAAATTGGCGCTGCCACCACTACACCCACAACAGTCCCAGCTGCCACCTCTTGACCATGCCCCAGGCCCAATTTGCCATAACAGGCCTGCACACAAGACACACACTGACTCTACAAGCTGAACTCACCTATGGGTGAGACTACTTTTAACTAAAAGGGCCCCATCAGTGCTTACCCTACCAAGGTGCCGGAGATCACTTGGCGGGCCTCCATCTACTTGCTCCTCAGGCTTTGGCTCCCATACTGCATTGATATGTCCTGAACTTGCTGCTCCACTGCTCCTGCTAAGATTTCATGGCCTGAAGTGCCACACTTCTCCGTATATGGGTCTTTGAGGGAGGAAGACCAGGGTGACAAGCAGTCCACCCCGGCCCTGCCACAGCCCTCACGGCTGAACTTGCGGGATGGTCCCCCCCCCCGACACTTCTCTCCCTGGGTCTCTCTCCTCTCTGGCACCAAACCTCCCTTTATACCCTTCTCGAGATGGGGTCCCCTGCGACAGCAAGCAGGCCCAACATCCCAGACATACCGCACCATAGCTCTTTCTGCCTAACTACCTTCAGCAACCAAAATTTACTAGTAAGCTCCAGAGGGTGCTAACACAAGTTATCTCTGGTGCTTGCTTCTGCATATGGGATAGTATTCTCCACTCTCCCGGCATTTTGAGATACTGCTTCTTAGAACTCAATCGTTGCGATTACCCACTGACAATGTGGAGTGCTACTGAAAGAAGAACTTTCTTCAGGCTGGCCCACCAGCGCACCAGTTGGATTTCTGCTTGCAACGCCAGTGACCCGGGTTCAGGAATGGACTCAGGTCATGAGGACTGGCCAGAGGAGAAGGATCGAACGTCCCACGACTGCTCTCCTTCTCCGGGGGAAGGTACGGGATGTCACCAGTGCAAGGGGTACACCTGGTGGAGGCCAGGAGTGCCTCAGCATATGGCACCAGCAAGGTCACAAAGGGGCAGGATGGACGCTGGTTTCATTGCACGTTCCCACCCCTCTAGAGGGAGAAAATCCAAGCCTGCCTCTCTCCACCTCAGTGATGCCCTCCTCTCAGCTGCAATTGGCTCCCCAGGCTGACTCCCGCCCTATCCCGTTGTTCGTTGCACCTTAAGGGGTAATCTAGGGGGTCCCAGGAGTATGGCTCATGTGGGGATGCCGCAGCTGAGGGGTCCATGACCAAGTGGATGGCCCAGCAGAAAGCGGTATGGCGCAAAAAGTATAAATAAAAAAAATGAACTTTCTTCATACCATAATTTCCTTTACTGTTAGCTCCACGATTGTCAATGGGGCCCACCCAGAAGCCTTGCTCCAGCGGGAAAATATTATGCTAGGAAGGATGTTCTTGATTGATAAAATCCCCTATGTTTTCTGGGCATTCCTCTATTTTAATACGTTGAGCTGTATTCCTGTAAAAAAAATACATATTTATAATACAAATATATATTTATATATATATTTATTTTTCAATCAGACTGGAGACCCACAGGTTAATAGATTTTGTTGTATCTCACTAAGGGTGTTTTTCCTGTTACAGGTAGTCTCACTACATACAGTTTTGACTGAAAAGGTTCATCATTGTGTTTGTCAGGTCAGATTCCAGAAGATTGGCTGGTACAGGAAGTTCCTGTTTGCTCATCCACAAAAGGACCGACTCGTCCAAGCCTTGTGTCCAATTTGGAGCGTTTCTTCTAGCACAGGTCTGCCGTTCAGGTAAGACAGTTTCCACTTATAGTGTAAAAGGATTGTTACATACAAGTAATTAGCTATAATCAAGGCCCCTGGAATTCTGCGGTTCTGCGGTTGTGGAATTTGACGCAGAATTTGCATCATGCCGCAGAATATATATAGTGCCGCAGAATTAATTGTTTTTGGTGAATTTTCATATAAATATACTGTTTTTCCATAGTGTCAGGCTTTCTTTCTTACCTCGTTGATCCTGAAGCCCTCCTCTATGCTCAGACTATGATGTCATCGATGACATCATATCATATTAGCCAATGATAGGACTACATTCTGCCAGAGAAATGAATAAATCATGCATAGAAATCAGAAAATGCTGCAGAAGTCAAGGAGCCTCCGCAGAAATCAGAAAATTCTGCCACAGAACACCAGGGGCCCTGGTTATAATATAGGCAAATATGGTAGCTTACTAAGGCACTGTGAGGTCAGTAGTAACTTGGGGGGAGTTGCTGCTGCTTGGAATCCTCATGTGCCCAACATTCTAAAGCTTGGGATTTTGAACTTTTTATTTATGGGCACGGCTTCTTACCTGAGGAAAGAATTTTCCTGGAAAGTAACACTCCGTTATTTGAGGACACCAGCTATCCAGACAAATATCAGTTGACCAGGAGAGCTAATTGTTGGAGGGATGTGGGCTTCTCCTCACACACAGCCACATTTTGAGCTGCTCAGTGCTTTGCACTTTCTAGATGCACTGCAGGAGGCTCTGCCGGAATATTTGCTGATCCCATGCAGCTGACCCCTAGCAGTTTCTTATTTTCCATATATAGTAAAGGTCTGAGAAATGCATCCACCAGGAAATTACTTACTGTCTGCCTACTTATGGCAAAAAAGGTTATCTCCCAAAGGTGGCTAACACCATTGGCTCCTACAATAGGAAACTGGTAGGACTTAATGATACAGATTTATAAAATGGAATGTATAACAGCAGTGGTGAATCACAGAATGGAACATTTTGAGATACAGTGGAGACGCTGGGTAATATACATCATGGCACACCGACAGGATTTCGTTCAATAGAATAAGGGGGTATATCTTACAGAGCAAGCCCGGCTATCTGTCCTTAAATGTAGTGGGGGAAGAGGAGGCTCTTGATTCCATAAGGGTTAAGGCTCCCTTGAAGGAGCATCAGGTTATATATTACTTCCATCTCTGGCTGTCCCAGAGGGGGGAGGCTTTATATATTTTTCTTATTGGGGCTGTCCCTCTGCAACCACTGCATAGGGAGCCATTAAGGTTGACCTAATGATATATAAAGGTATATCCTGGCCTGCTCAGCCTCAGCTGCATAGTAGAGAGAATGTTTATTAAAGACTGAGCTACAGTCTGATTCTACCTATTTCCCGGCCTCCACATGTTTACATGTTAATATTAATGTAGTTGTTTTTAAAGAGTTGTATGTATGTTTCTTTTATTAGTTGATTCCTTCTCATATAACTGTATTCATGAAGGATTAAGTTGCTTCTTTTTTTTTTTGAACTTTTTATTTATAGCATTTAGTAGATTGAACATACAAAATACATATTTCCTGAGTAGGCATACAGATTTAAAGTTTTCCAAAAATACAGTACATAGGATGATAACTATCTCATCATTCGGTACATCATTAAGGGTTGGTCTCAGTTTCTATTAATACAGTATTCTTAAACTAAAGTTAGGAGCCACAATGCAGCCAATGCTCAATTGAACAAGAACAATATCAAAAATAAAACGTTTCTGAGAACCACGCTACATAAGGTCCTAATTAACTTTAAGCAAACTATGCTATGACTAAGTAACGCCAGTCTAGAGTCCCCCTTAAAGGCTAAGATATGATATCAAGGCATCGCCCATGGTGTTCTGGTAAATCTGCCTTTTATCAAAATTAAAATAGATAGAAGAAGGCAAAAGAATGTCTGGTGCCATAATAAGACATTATCTATCTGCAGCAAGACCAGCTTGTGCCTTACTTATGAATATTTAGCACCTTGATTTCTTAAGGCTTGTGTATCTCTTTGGAACCACCATGCAGCAGCGAGTGGGCTGCCATGAGGCATTTCGCACCCCTTCCCCCAACTATTACACAGAGCATGAAATAACAGCAGGATATCTCCAGCATACTATGTCATTTTTAACATTCTATTACCAAATAATGTAATTCAAGACCTTACATTACGGTATAGGGAATCAGAAGTTGGTCAGCATTTAACAATTCTGTGCACAAACATTTTGGGTGTAAATCTGCAAAAAAAAATAAAATGGCCCCTGTTCCTTCACAGGCTTATTAGGTATCAGGTTATCTCACCACAAAAGTAAGAGTCGAAATTAAAGTCTTTGTAATTTGTAAATCTTTAGCAAAGTCCTTTTAGCAGAAGGATAAACTAAATACCTCAGCAACTGTATTTAAATACAAAGTCCTGAACCTGAAGTGGAGTATTCATTTTCATCTCCAATATACCAAGACTAGCTGTTGCTAAGGATAAAGTCCTCTGAAGGCAGATATCTGGGTCTTCAATCCCCCTTCAAGTCCTCGTCTTCAGACAAACATTTCTCCCATTGTCACTTGGTTAAGATTCTGTCCACACATTCACTAGCCTCCTTTGCATCGGAAAATTGAAACTGTTGAAAGCCTTCTGTAAAACAGAGTCGTGCTGAAAAGGCAAGGGAGTAGGCAATTCCTAATTCCCGGAGTTTCCCTTTCACCCCATCAAATGCTTTTCTTCTCATTTGAGTGGCATAAGAGAGATCAAGGAAAAACATAATTTGTGATTCATCGACATAGATCGGTCCACGATTCCCTTATGGACCCCAGCAATATGTCTTGCTCTCCCACAGTGCAGAGGGTAAACGTGATGGTTCTTGGGTTGTCCATGTTATTTAGTGGCCTTCTGGAGGTAATCCTGTAGGCCTTGACCATTTGAAGTCTGACAGGGAGGTTAATTCTTGAAGCCAAGACTGCAAGTATGGAATAAGGCTATCGCCCTCTGAGGCCTCAGGAAGTCCTATGATATGGACATTTGCTGCCAGGACTGCGTTCTCCAACTGCTCCATGCGGCTCCGGAGAGTGGCCTGCTTCTTTAAAGATGTAGCAGTAGCTGCCATAGCCTTTTCTGCCGTCACCTCTGCCGTTTTTGTTATCTCTCCCATTGCATCCAATCTATGTTCCATCTTTAGGAATTTCTCTGAAAAGCCATCTAGTTTTTGGTTCATTCTCTGGACTGTCTTAGTTAACATGTTTACTGCTATTTGCAGAGTAGACAGGGTGGCTGCATTGAGTCCATGCTTGCAGGCTGTGATGGACCTGCTGTTTCACCAGGAGGTTTGTTACCAGTGGAGCACGGCTGGAAGAAGTCTGCTTTTGCCGATTTTGTTTGACCCATCTTCATATTCTGATCCAACTCTCCGAATGCGTTTACTTTTGCTTCAATTAGTAGATGAAATTCAGCTATTTCTTATAAAAAACAAGGTTTTAATTTATACAAATTCAGCCTTGTCTTGGGAGCTCCAGAAATGTGCTACTACTAGTTGGGCTTCTGGCTCCACCCCCAAGTTGCTTCTTAACTGTCATATCAAATGTGATTGATAATTCAGTTTTTAAGAAAAGAAAAAAGATTGAATAAATAAAAAGTTTAAATAAAAAAAAAAGCTTGGTCTGTGCCATTCCCCTGGTAGAGGTGTTATATCCAGTTGTTGTGATTACCCATTGACAATGTTGGAGCTAATAGGAAAGGAAATTATGGTAAGTATGAAGAAATTTCTTATTTGCTAGTAGGGGGCTGCCCACAACATCATGTGTCCATGTCTACATAAACGTGGGTGCCTCATCTCTCGTCAGTTCGTTTCCTGCCATCGACTGTACTCATTGGACCTCCTGTAGAAACGAATATGCCTAGCTGTTGTCATTATTTTCCTGTAAAGTAATGACTAATAATTTTCTGCTGTTGTCATTTATTATTTTCCCATAAAGTAATCACTAATAATTTAGTGATACCATCAACTCTTTATGCCACCAAAACCAGCAACATTGTTCTGGTACTGCAAGTGTGGAGAAAAAGTATACAAGGATGACACATGATGTGTGTCTGCCATTTAGGCTTTTCTCACAGCAGGACCTGTGAGATTTGCCAGGGTTTCAATCAAGCAACAGGTAATGCAGAATGAAGGCACTCAAAGATTTTGTTAGAAAAAATTCTAGCAGCCATGCAAAAAGCCCAAGGCCACAAGGAAGCATCGCTAGCCCCATTGACTGAGTTGCAGTCATCAAAGTGAAAACACCACAAAAAAGATAGGTCTTCATTAGGACATAAGCACAAACATAAGGATAAGGAGAGATCAGCTTCCCTGGTGAGGTCCAAGTCACTGTTGCAGCCTGTAGGTAGTCAGCCTGCTTTGTCATCAGCCACTCCAATGACAGTGACACCAGTCCTCCCCCACCAACCGTTGACAAGACATCAAGGTCAGGGCTTGGCTTAGGCACTACTGTACCTATTACGGATGGTATGTCGCCATTATCAGTGGGAACAGGCATGTCATTGACTTCAATGGTCATGGTCCCTGATGAGGGTGTTATTGACACGTAGGCAGTTCTGGCATTTTAGATATAGTGCGCGCATACTACCAGGCTTGCCTCTGCAGCCTGCACTGCCATCGATGGGGATTCCTGCATCTCTGGTCCTGTTAACTTCTTCAGCTGGTACACAGCAAGCACCTCCTGAACAGAGGTCTGCAGTGTTGCTAGTGAGGTCTTCTAGTCTCATCACCAACCAGGATATCGGAAAGGAAGTGAAGTATAAGCCTGACCTCGTAATAGAGGAGAATTATGAAGAGGAGGAAGGATATGGAGAGAAACATTATGCTCCACATTCCAGCTCTGCTTTTTCCACTTGCAGTGAGGATTATGTAGTGTACACACCCAGATCTCCTCCTGAAGACCCTTCCTTTCAAACCATGATGCAGCAAATGCAAACTGCTATGGCGTTTGCTGTGGAAGAGGAGGATTCTTCCAAAAGAATCTGATGGAGTTTCTAGAGGTTCCCTGCACTCCTTCCATCTTTGTTCCTCTCAGTTATCCTGCATTGGAGGATGCAACCTTTGCTGCATGGCATAGACCAAATACCATACGAGCTGTACCCAGAAAGGCTACCAAGCAGTACCCTGGCCCTGCAGCCAAGCCTTGTCAAGCCAATCAAACAGAAATAGATCTTCTGATCATAATGGCTGCCTATGATAGATCCCGGGCACCAAAGAATATGACTATACTGATACCTGATAAGGTGTCCAGGAGGCTTGATGTGATGGACAAGGGAACATATGCCTCTGCTTCATTAGGCCTGCGTATTGCAAACTATCAGTCTCACGTGATCAGGTATCAAAACAGCCTCTGGAAGGCTGCCAAAGCTGCTGCTCAGGCATTCCCAGAGGGGACTGCCAAGAGTGAATTGCTTAAACATGTGACTGCTGGGGCTGATGTAGGCAAACATCTCCTACACTCAGCATATGATGTCTCAGATGCATCTACCAGGGCAGCTGCCACTGGTATTCGCATGAAAAGTTATTCTTGGCTCAGGGTGGCTGGGTTTGCAACAGATGTGCAACAAACAGTTCTGAACGCTCCTTATAGTCACCAAACTGTTTGGCTACCATGCAGAAGAGGTCCTAGAAGGCCTTCAAGTCTCAAAAATGACTTTAAGGTCAGTTTAATCCTTGTACCCCACACCTGGTAGAGGTAAGGTAAATGATCCTTTCATCAGTTTGCTGCCAGATGTGTCTATCAAGCCTGCTATCAGCAAGACCGAGGGAAGGTGGTGGAGCTTGCCCACCCCACCCCACTCCCAAGCTCAGTCCAAGGTACTGGCCCCACTAGTTGAGCATTACTAGTGTTGGATTCACCCCAAACTGCTTCACCTGCAGGAGGTGGTGGTGGAGGGTCACTCCTCCCTTCATTTATCACAATGGAAGTAGATTACTACATACCTTCATATCAAGATCTGACAGCATCACAGAACATATTTGAGATCTGTCCTGGCAGGGGAGCACTTCCAGTTCAGATTATTGCCCTTTGGCTTGTCTTCTGTGCCTGAAGTCTTTATCAGATGCTTGGCTGTTGAGACAGCAGCACTTCATGGGTAGGTAAGTAGGTAAAACTTTTTTTTTATACAGAAAATACATGTCATTTAGACTTTGCAGTCCCATTTACAAAACAGTCCTGTTAATTTTAAACTAAAAGTTACAAATATGGCTGAAACATACTTGGACATAAACAAATCAACACCCAGAAAATATATACAATATGTACAATTATGTTTCACGATTAGCAGGAGGAATCATTGATCAAGTTATGTACATTGACAAGTAAAATGAAAATGCTTTGATTGCCTGGATAAAGGCTCAAGGCTTTTTGAGTACACAAATAGCTTAGATGAAGGAAGTTCATTTCATGATACCACTGCCCTATAATTCAATATTTTATCCTCATATTTATGTTTCTTTTATCTTGGTGAATTCTATTTAAATTTATTATTCTTATTGATCCCCTTTTATTTATGTCCTCTGGGAAAAGTAGTTGGGATATACTATGTTCAGGGTACAATACTTGAAGTTTGTAAATTAGGATTACCCACTCGGTAGCATTTCCAGTTTCAAGTGGCTGCCTTCCTAATCTGCTCAACAGCTGAAAATGGTGTGTTCTGTAATTACATTGCAAGACGTATCTTGCAAATTTATATTGTAGTTTATCTAAGCGGTCTAACAGTTGTTTGTTTGCAGTCCTATGAACTAATTCTCCATATTTCAGACTAGGTAAAATGAGCTGCTCAGTCACTCTTTTCCTATCACTGCGTTTTAAACAGTCATTCTCCTCAGGGCACCCAGCTTCTTATTTACTTTCCCAGAAATCGCAGTTATGTGATTACTGAAAGTCAATTGGGAATCCAAAACTGCTCCTAAACAGCAATAGTCTTGAAGGGTAACTAGGGGGTACCCCAGCAGTCCATATTGGGGCCGCTGTTAATTTTAATTTTTAATAATGATCTGGCAAAAGTGGCACAGCGTATAGCTGTAAGTCTGTATGCTGATGACACAGTTACGGGGGGCACAGGGGCAAACCAACCAGACTAAATTACAGTCAGACATCACAAGTATAGAGGAGTGGTTCACCAGCTCACATCTTACTATGAATGCTAGGATAACCAAATTGATGCATTTTGTACCAAAAAAACAAGCATCTCAAAATTACAGATATATACAGACAGCAAAGTTTGTATTGAATCTGTGGATAACTATTGCTATAATAATCACTTCACAGAGAAGGCCTATCTGTCTTCCCATACCTGGATGATTGGCTATTGAAGGCCACGTCCAGGAGCCAACTAAACTCACATTCTTCACTCAAGACAGTTGTTTGAAGACTTGGGGTTACAGTGAATGTACCAAAGTCAGTACTGACCCTTGCCAGAGGCTGCAGTGCATAGGAGCAGTCCTGGACGTGGAACAGGAAAGAACATTTCTACCCCTTGGCAGAGCAGAATGTCTCATGGCTAATGCGCAACTGGTGTACAGCAGTCTTTATGTCCCAGCCAAAACTTATTATGTTTCCTGGGACTTATGGCAGCTGCCATTGTGACTGTGCCACTGGCTCACTTACATATGCTGATACCACAGTGGACACTGAGAGTGCAGTGGGACCGATTGACGGATGATATGGATCAAAAAGTGCTCACCACATCACATTTATGCAAAACACCGACGTGGTGGATGGACCACAGCAGCCTGCTGAAGGACATACCATTCTTAATTCCAAATCTGACTCAGATTCTCACCTTGCATGTCTCAGGATCCAGGTGCGGAACACATCTGGGCTTTTATCAAACCCAAGGTTCATGGACCCAGGTGGAAGGGAGATTACAAATAAATGTCCTGGAGACTAAGCTGTTCTATACCGTCTGCAGACTTTTCAGGAGCATCTGACTCTGGGTCATCTGTAGGCTTGGCAGTTTGCGATTAATATCGATTTCTGTCGATTTTCATCAAGATGTGCTATTTTGTCAATTTCTATGAAAATCTTTTTCCGTTGATTTCTACCGAAATGCTATTATTTCGTGCATCACTTGAAAACATTCTGATTAAAATTGGTGTGTCTATATTTAATTTCTGATTATACCTCCCCCACCCTGTACCACCCACTCCCTTTCTTGTTTTAATTTAGCCTACAGGACCGTTTGGTTTGTGTCATTCTGAGAAGGAGCAGTGCTCGCCAGCAGTGGGTGTCGTATTATCATTTTCTGCTACTTTACAGTATGTGAAACCTTCCAGGACTGCAGGCTCCACTCTGTGTATCACTCGTCCTTCTGCCACCCTAACTTAGCCCCAGAACTCTTCTGAACTTGTGTGTAAGACTGTGAGCACCAGAGCCCGTGCATGCAGGCACATTTCATTGAAAAAAAAAAACTGAAGGCAATCAAAAGGGAGAGGATGGGACCATGTAACTGAGAGGAAAGACCAACCTCTGGAGAACGGAGGTAATTTCTTATTGGTAATTATTTTGATGAGTTTTATTGTGAGCGGTTTCTTCTGGTCAATTACAGCTGTCAGTTTCACGGGACGGTGTAATATACAACCTTGTCAGTTTCACCTTGCTGGTGCTTTGCAGCTGGGCTGCTGTTGCAGTTACTTGTTGCAGGTAGCTGAGCAGTTTATGTAGAAGTCTATTTGGGGGTTGGGAAGTGTTTTTACAATAATGAAACACAAGACACGAAAACGCTTCATTTGAGCATTTACTTCAGATGCCGTACAAACGCGCTGCCGAAGTCCCTGGGTTATCAACTCTACGCAACTTTTTTTTTACGTGATTGTTTTTGTGGTCATTAGCTGGCGGGTGGGGTGCAGGTCAGGAGCTGATTCTGTATCGGCAACAGGAAGCAGGCTGCTCTCATTTGTGTACAGTTCGTGTATTTCGATGTGTGTTGAGGAGAAATGTAGAAAAATGACTGCAGGAAAGTTTGTTTAGTCTGTACAGAAAACTATGTTTTTTTACCATAAAGATCGATTTTAATCGAAATAAAGACCTTAAAATAAACATCGATTTTGGCCGTCGAAATTTGTTAAAAATAAAAATCGAAAACTGTTAAGTCTAGTCATCTGCTAGTACAGATGACCAATGTCAATGTTATGCATTACATAAACGAGAAGGGACTCACTCCTATATCCTATGTCAGGAAGTAATGAAAGTGTGGTGCTAGGCGCTGGAATATGGTCTAGAGTTATCAGCCGTGTATCTCTCAGGAGTCCAAAAACATCTTAGCAGACAAGCTAACCAGGTCACAGTCCAAAAATGCACAAATGGGAACTGCTGACCTCCATGGTAGACAACCTCTTCGCATGGTAGGGGTCATCCAGAGTTGGACCTTTTCGCATCCCCACACAACACAAACTGCTGCATTTCTGCTGGCTTGCCCCAGGGCCTGGAGTTTCTGGTGAGATGTGTTGTCCCTCTCTTGTAAAGGGAGGCTATAGGGTCATGGTTATGGTTCATGTATCCACACTTCTGGCAGTCTTCGTTTAAAAGGCTGATATGCTGGACTGGCTATAAAAGAAGCTCCTTGCAGTACCCAGGTGGCATATGGTTCTGCCTCATGACATCAGATCTTCTTTTCTGCTGGAAGAGTCAGGTCACTTCCTTTGCAGCTCAGCGTGTGGTGTAGGCCTTGAACTAAGTGTGCCATTTTGTAATCTTGCTCATTTTTTTCTTCAATTTCAATTTTGTTTTTAGCGATTCTTCCTTGGTTCCGCTGTCATCTATCAATGTCTTCAATGGAACACGAGGACTCTAAGCTGGTTCTCAGCTTCAAATGGTGCATCCAGTGCCAGCAAAAGATGTCCTGGATGGACTGATACATCGTGCCTTTACTGGCTGGGGGCATCACATGATGTCGCTGCTTGTAGCTTGTGCCAAGTGATGCTACTCTCATCCCTGGAGGACAGCCAGGCTCACCTTCTTCTCGGCTGGCTGGCCAGCCACTCAGGACCCAAAGCTCAAGACTAAGGCAGCTCACAAGGCAGCCGCCATGGTTGCAGTCTGTGGCCCAGCTTGCAGTGATGGAAGAGGCAGTGGTCAAGGCCACAGTGGGTACTTCGTCGCTTTCTGCACTGCTCCCGTTGGGGGCTAGTGTTGGAATGCTCTTCATGGGTGAATTCCATGAGATGTATGGGGTCTTCTAAACCTTCGAGAGCCTTCCTGCTGCAGGAAGAAATCCAAGAAAATCTGCCGGTAGTTGTGGGACTGGGAAAGGGCACTCCCTTCTCACTCAAACAACTCCCCCAGCTGCTTAAGGCCTCTCAAGTGCTCATCTTCAGCCAAGCCCTCTTAAGTTGAGAGACAGGCTGCTAGATCCATGGTGACCTCGTTGGGCTTGTTGGCCTTGATACAGGTCGAACAGGTGATTGAGATATTTCTTGACCCTGTTGATCCCTTGTCAGAAGGGGTCGAGGAAGACTTAATCTCTGGGACCGCTCCTGCAAGGCCTCACTCATGAGGTGCAGGAGCAATTGGTGACCCTGGCCATCTCTTCTCAGGAGCATCCTCCCTAGGGTTGAGCAGTTTACACTGGTGCACGTGGTGTACCATGCACATCTGACTGCATTTCCTCAACATTGATATCCATGTCGATAACTGAGGTCTTGGATTCCTTGCACTCGTGATCCCACTCAACTGGAAGATGTCGCTGTTGACGCTCCTCTCCCTCTTCATCTTTGGATGGAGGGCAGCTCCGCCAGAGCATGCGGCAGTGCAATGAGGAGCTCCTCTGGCAGCAGTGGGCCATGGCTGGGCAGAGTAGGGCTCTACCCTTTACCCCTGCAGTCAGTTGGTTGTCACCAGTCATGCTCACGCCAGTCCTACCGAGACAGCTGTCAACCACATGCATCTCACCACCTTCACATGTGAAACCACCTAAACAACAGCCCTTGTGGGGAGCCCTTCTAAGGACTCCTGTCAGACTCGGCTTGCCAGACTGGTTGTTGATGGAAATTTCCACTAGGATGAATCCTGAGTGGTGCACAGAGATAAAAGGTCAAGGGCTATCTTGACGAGTCCTCAGATGACTCTGATGGTCCTTGATGCAGTCCTCAAGGACTCATACATTCAACTGTGATTCGGTCAGCTGGCCCGGTGGTGCTCAGGGTTGAGGCACTGGACACTACACCGGTGACCTGGGTTCAGGAATGGACTCGGGGGGGCAGCTGGGGAGGGAGAGGATTGAGCATCCAGAGGAGAAGGTCTCCTATCCTGGGAAGGGTTGAGGGATTTGCTTGGCTCTCTGGCAACCCCTGATGGAGATCAGGGGTTTCACAGGAGCCAGCGCAACTAAGGGGGTGGAGCGTGGCAGACACCAGCAGCGTGCCTGCATGGGCATCATTGCACATCCGCACTCCACTAGGGCAACACTAAGGAGAAAACCCCTGCCTCGGGGGTTGGCAATGGTGGGATCAGTGGCCAGGCCCCATGCCCATTACTGGGCCTACCACTCCATGCTTCCAGTCTGTGTCCTCCTCCCTGGTCACTTGTCTAGATTCTAGATAGAGCACTGGTAGGAGATGGTGCTCCTGCCCCGGGGGGCTCAGAGCAGAGGGTTGTGCAGCCAGGTGAGGTGGGAGGAGAGGGCCCACCCAGAGTACAGAGGTGGAGGCTCAGGCGGGCAGCAGAGCTGAATGCTGAGAATCCACACCTGAGAGAGCCGCCAGGTAGGAGAGAAAACAGAATTCGACCTCCAAAATAAAACTGTGATTCGGCCATGGAACTGACCACTGACCATGGACTGGTGTCATTCAGTGCTCTTCTCAGGTTTATGTCTGAATCCATGGAAGTCCACTTGGAGCCAGTTCAGAAAAGGACCATATATCCTTTCACTGACATCCTGAGTGAGGATGAATCCCTCGGGGTTCCCTTTCCTGTGTCTGAGGTCATTCTTGGACCGACATTGGACTTTCTCAGCATCCAGCTTCCTGCCCAGCACCCTAAAGCCAGATGATCCATGAAGTACATGGGCTCTACCCACTGCCAGGGCCCAGTTGTTAAATGGGTTTTGCAAGTCTGCCAATACTGGGGACATGGGCAAGCCCTGCCAAGAGGTTCAAAAGCTTGACCATGCAGAAAGACAGTTTATGTTGCATCCCCCAAGGTCTCTGTCAGGCAAGTCAGGCGCTGTTGATGGCCCACTTCAGTCACTCCCTGATGGGAGTGCTGGATCATATCCTCCCTCACCTGCCTGCTGACAAGCAGTTTGTGTAAAGGTGGTTCCAAGACCAGGGTCAAGCACTGGCCAAACACCAGCTTCAGACAGCCTTGGACATTGGTGTCTTCTATGCCTGTGCCATGGCAGTGGCCATCGCAATGCATTACTGGGCCTGGCTGCAGATTTCCACTTTCATGACAGACACCCAGCACAAGCTGGCTGATGTTCCCTCCTTGGGCACTGACCTCTTTAGCCCTGGGGTAGATGGACACCTCACTAGGACTGAGAAGTCCAGTGCCACCCTAGATTCCGTGACTTCCTCCCAAAAGGAACTGAAAGGGCAAACACAGAAGAAGAAGAAACCTTTTTTGTTTTGTCCCTTTCTGTCACAGCAGCCTCAGCAGCAATGGCCAAAGCAGGGTCAATTTCAGGCTTGGTGCCCCAAGACCAAGTTCCTCGGTCAGGGTCCCAAAAAGGGTGGGAGTAGGGGTAGTGGTGTCCCTCAGCCAGAAGCAGCCAGTCCCCCTCCAAAGCTGCCCAGTGATGGATCAGGTGGTGTCCAACTCCTGCCTGTCCAGTCCCAGCCTCAGTTCCCTTGGTGGGTCAGTTTCACCACTTCTGGCATTGTTGGTCTGTAATTACTTCAGCCAATGGGTCCTTGACCTGGTGGCTGATGGTTGCCTCTTGACTGAGGCTCTCCATAACTGCTGACCCCACGCTTTAAGAGAGTTCATGGTGCTGCAGAACATGGTGTGTGCCCTCAGGGAGGCCACGGCTCAGCTCCTTGCCATGGAAGTCATAGCCCATGTCCCAGACTCCATGGCAGGCCACAGATTCATGTCTAGGTACTTCCAGATCCCGAAACAGACAGAGAACTGGCACCCCATACTCAATCTTTTTTTTTCCAATCCATTGTTTATACTCCACGGTGGGCGGCAGCCCATGTCAGCTGATCATACCGGACAGCCACAGTCATTCAAGGCACCCTCCCTCTCGTACCCCAGCAGACCTCTGGAGCAGGCCTGGGGGCTTCATCCAGCCACGGCATCCAGTTTTCGCTATTTTTTCCCCTTTTGCCCAAGGCCACAGAATGCGGTTGCCCATGCGCTTAGAGGCACACATGCACACCATGGCTCCAGTGACGGCCTCTTCCACCCTCCTGACCTATTGCCAGGTTCCCCCTCTGGCATGGCACTGCCATCTAGCCTCCACTGTGTGGCAGCCAAGCACCAGGGAAGCCCTACATCCCTCCCCATGGAGGAAAGCTGCCTGCCGGCTGCTTAATCTGCTCCTCACTCCTCCAGTGGCCCGAGCTTGTGCCTGAACCCGGGTTTCCGGCATGAGTGAGGTGTGGCATCCAGTGCTTCAACCCTCAGCTCCACCCCATACTGTCTTAATGATCTGAATAAGTTTCTCAGGAAGTGTAAATTCAGGACGGTCACTATGAACCAGATACTTCCATCTCTGGAGCGGGACAAGTGGTTGTGCTCCCTGGACCTTCAAGATGCTCCACATTCCAGTCCATCTATCCATCCCACTGGTGGTACCTCTGGTTTTGTGCTAAAGGGGTTCTCTATCAGTTTCAGGTCATGCTTCTCCCGGCCTCTCCTCCGTACCCAGGGTCTACACCAAGGTCATGGCAGTGGTGGCAGCATTCCTGCAGCACCAGAGAGTCAGGGTGTAACATAGAAAGATACAAACATAGATGTTGATGGCAGATGAGGACTGCAGCCCTGCACTGAAGTCTGTATTCATACCCTACCTGGAGGACTAGCTGATAGCCAGGCCGTCCAAGGAGACAGTGGATCGCTCTAAGGTACTGGCCCCCTAACCTGCAGTGACTTGAATCTTTTGGTCAATCTGGCCAAGTCCTAACTGATCCTTGCAGGTGATTCACTTCATTGGGGCAGAGCTAGACTACCATTGGGCCAAGGCCCTCCTCCCTGTGAACCGGGCATCACATCTTTACTCCTTTGCTGGCTCATTTCAGTTTGGGTAATTGCGTCCTGCCCCAGACTTCCTGTGGCTGCTGGAGGACGTGGCATTCTGCACCAGCACGGCAAGATGAGCTTGCTGGCAGATGCAGCACCTGCAGTGAAAGTTGGGCTGTCAGTGATCACAGAGCCTAGGTCACCTGAGCTGGTCACAGTGATCCAGCTGATGTGGAATGCCACCCAGTGGTGTCTTTCCCTGAACATCTTGAGGAAAGAATCCTGTTTGTCTGCCCAAAGATAATGATCACACATTTAGAAGACATGTGTCTGGCAGGGTGGGGTGCGCTCCTGGGGGACCACAGAGCCCATGGGTTCTGGACTCCCAGGGATTCCCGTCACCACATCAACCTGCTGGTGCTACACACAGTGTGGTTACTTGGTTTATTTCATTTACTTGGTTTCATAGGACAAAGGAGGCTGTGGCCATCCGGTTGTCCCTCACCACTGTGGTGGGAAAATAATTAAACACAAGGGGTGCTGGACTCCATCCACTTAGCTGGTTAGCTCTGATGGGATGTGTTTCTCTTGTCTGGGGTCAGGTCATGCAAGTTCAGATGGACACCTCAACCATGCTTTACCTGAACAAACACTGCAGCATGCATCCCCTTCCCAGTGTTGGGAGGCCCTCCACATGCAGCTTGGGTGCAGATCTCCTGGTGATCCATGTTGCAGTGGCACACAGCCAGCTTGCAGATACCCTCAGTGGGCGAGATGTTGCATGAATGGTCACTGCATCAAGAGGTGGTGAACCATCTGCTCTCCCTGTGGGACATTCCTCTGGTGGACCTCTTTGCCTCCTGGGAGAATGCAAAGCTGAGGCTGTTTTGTGTCCACCCCCTCAGTCTGGGACACTGCTGGGGTTGTCTCCGGGAGGCCCTGGACCTGAGGCCTCCTGTACGCTTCCCTCCTTTCCCTTGATCCAAAAGGTGATGGTCAAAGTGCAGAGGGACAAGGCAGAGATGATCCTGATTGCCCCTGATTGGCCTTGCAAGTTCCTGGTACTCAAATCCACCTCAGCCTCTCAGCAGCAGGCTCATGGCAGTTGCCTTTGTGCCCAGACTGCCGATGTGTCATCGGGGCAGATCCTGCACCTGGCTCTTCAATCCCTGCACCTCACAGCCTGATTCCTGAGCAGCTAGAGATCCAGGCTCTGAGTTTTTCAGAGGCTGTGCTCCATGTTGTGGAGGCTTCCCAAAAGGAGTTGACTTGCCAGTGCTATGCCTTTAAGTGGAAAAGATTTTCTGTCTGGTGTCAGGGCAAGAAGCTTGATCCCCTTGCCTGCCCCTTGTATAGCATTCTGCATTACCCCTACCCTCTCCTTTGCCAGGTCATTTGTCCCCAGGTAGACAGTGATGTCTAGCTCCCTCCCATCTCCTACTGCCCTAGCGATAAGCTGTGTTGGCATCCACCACCTCCTCTGGCAGACTCCGCCACTTTCTCTGTAAAACATAATGTAAGACCCCCAAAATGAGCTTACCATATGGTGCTCTTGCTCCACAGCTTCCCTCGGTATTCTGGGGTCATTCAGTGGCTCTGTGTGGGATTCAGACCCATGTGGGCCTCGGGGGGTCTTCATGGCTCAGGCCATCCTTTGTTTTGTCCTGCCATTTGGTGCAGTGGTGGGCCAGGCGCGGTGTTGGTGTTTTCTCACCCCGGGTACAGTTTTGGGCAGTGTTTGGTCCCAGAGGGTTGTTGTGGCAGTGGGACCATGGGTTGTAAATAGTCATGGCGGCCACATCTTACTGGACATGCGTGGCTGCCAGGACAGCAGGGATGGAGAAGGAAGGAACAGAAAACTTAATGGAGCGGCTTCTCTGGGTCCTGGGTCTGGTTTTTGAGGTTGGCCAGGCTCGGGATCAGGTTACACAGAGAAAGAAATGAGGGATATAATTTGTAAACATTTTCGGGATCCCGTGCTGCTGGGCATGCGTGGACACCTTGGGGGAAATTTAAAGGAATAGCAACTCTATTTAGGGGAATGTAGTTTGGTGCCAGCTGGTGCTGTGGTTAGGGGGAAAACTGTAAATAGTTTTTGGGACTTCATGTCCCACAGGGCATTGGGGAGCTCCATTGGTTTGGCACCTGGTTGTCAGGTCCCTGATTGGACCCGAGGGATTTTTGGCACCTTGGGTGGAAGCAAATAAAAGGGACTGTTGAGACACCTTGGGGAGTTTCTAAAGGAAGAGATAGAAGGTTGGAGTGGGGCTGATTGCCCGCTTTGTCATGCAGTTGTGTTTTTATTTTGTTGGGTCATCCATTAAGTCAGAACTAAAGACGTGGTGGCAGCCATTGCTTTGTAAGCTCTGGTCAGGTCTTTCCTGCATGTTTGGCCCCTGTGGAGGGACAAATGGAGAAAGTTTGCTGCCGGAAAGAGAACATGCTTGGGCTGCCAGCATGAGAGCTTATTCAGAGAAGAAGAGCCACAAGGTGAGAGGGCTGTAGTGGCAGACTATGGGCATGAAGCACCCACCCCCAGTTCCTCAGCTACCCCTCTGTCTAGGACTATTTATTTCTGGGCTCCTTGGCTGGAGGAGGAGAAGATGGAAACTGAGCTCTGTGAGTTTGGGGCCTGATTCAGCCAGGAATCCTTTTGCCTGCTGTTTTTAAGGGCCTGATTCAGCCACAAGTTGTTTTGTTGCCTGCGTTTGGACTTTCACTACCTACGCTATAGGTAGCCACCTGAACTGGCTTGCTCATGTTGTGGTCAGGACGGTCCAGAACACTACTAGCTATAGTGCAGCCTGACCGTCTAAAGCAACCACTGTGTTTTATTGCTCCATGGAGTGACTGTTCCTGTTCTATTATCTGTTCATTAAATGGGATCCCTTGTTTTTTGCAGTTTGGTGCTTGCCTCATTTATTGAGGAACTGTTTTGCTGCTATCGAAATTTGCCTCCACAGCCCGTTTCCAGTGTGTTCCAGGGTTGATCCTGAAGAACTGATGCACCACTGAGAAGAAACGTTAAGAGATCTGCCTGGTGAAGACTATCTACAAAGGCCTCAAGGTGAAATGGGCAAGGCCAGTCAGGTGAAGATTCAGCTGTCTTCATCTCTCCAGTATTCCAGTTCGTCAACCAATATGTCCGAGGGCACCCTGATGGAGTTCATCCATCACCAGCACCACCTGTTGGGACTCAGGTACTGTTTTCCTGTTTCATTTCTTGGACTGTGTTTTCTTGGGTTGTACAGTGCCCCCTCCCACCATTTTTACCATCTAGATACCCCTAGACAGGGAGGGAGGCTTACAATAACTTTCTTGTATCCCTCCTGAAACTCTCCCTACCATCTTCCACTCATCCTTGAGTTGAAGATTCACTATTCTTGTTGATTAGCTCCTTACAGTTCACCTTGCTATTAAGTACGTGCTATAATGACTTGCACTATTCGTGACATGCTGTTACCACCGGATACTCCTTAAAGGTAGTGCCCAGCTTAACCACTCCCATCCAATACTCTATTCTGGGTTTTTTTGTTCCCTATGTGCTTCACCTTGCACTTATTGGCATTGAATTTCAGCTGCCAGCCTTAGACCACCTCTCCAGCCTTTGCAGGTCCCTCTTCATCTTCCTTACCCTACCCCCTCC
Organism: Neoceratodus forsteri; assembly: GCA_016271365.2. Lineage (NCBI taxonomy): Eukaryota > Metazoa > Chordata > Ceratodontiformes > Ceratodontidae > Neoceratodus > Neoceratodus forsteri. The sequence goes on from CM057449.1 coordinate 334,678,911, forward strand.
TTGCTGTCTACCCTACCACAGAGATTGGTATCATCTGCAAAGACACACATCTTGTCCTGAATTCCTTCTCCTGTGTTGCTAATAAACATATTGAAAAAAATGGATCCAGGAGTGATCCTGTAATACCCCACTAGTGACCTCCCTGTCCTCAGATGCGACTCTGTTTACAACTACCCTCTGTGGTCTTCCTTCTAACCAGTTTCCCGCCCATCTATGTTCTTCACTGCACCCAGATCTCTAGCTTCTCAACTTTCTGTAAGGCACCGAGTCAAATTCCTTGCTGAGACAAAGTACTGTAGAGTAAATCCACTGCATGACCCTTCTCCACTGTCCTAGTTACCCAGTTAAAGAATACTATCCATTTGGTCTGACAAGACCCCTCTCTTCCCATTCCCCTGGTGCTGTCTCCTTCCTGCTCCTTGGCTCGACTTTGAAGTCCTCTGGTACCTCCTGACCCATTCCTCCACCTTCCCCCTACTTTCCCTCCTAATAGCTATGTGGCTCCACTAAGCTCCTTGTATCCTTGCTACTTCTGGTAGCAGGTAATATCAAACTAATCCTGGACGTACCTCCCTCACCAGTGCAGTTTCCCAAAGTACTGTGAATTGACCACCTTGACATCCATAGCCTCCTACTGAAACTGCATCAGTTGCAGCCCACATGGTCATCCTCCAGCCAGATATCCTTGTCATGTTGAGTCTTGGCTCTTCCACAAGGTCCAAGACTCTGTAGTGTCAATCCCAGTTACTCTATAGCCAGCAGGATCCTTTCAAGATAGATGGTGGTGTTAGAGTCTACTTCACCTCTGGCATCCAATTTACACCTGTGCTATTGGTCTTTTCCTCTGTCTGCTTGCGCTGCTCCTCTTGAAGCTCACCCTCCCCTTTTCAGTCCCTCTTTTTGCGGGGTGTACTGCTACCCTGGTCTAGCCCCTGCATCAGTCACTGAACTCCTCTCTTCCATCTGCTCTCACTCTTCCTCTGGTGAGCTGCTGATCATTGGTGATTTTGACGTTAATTGACTCTCCCCATCTGCTCACAACCTTTGCCAACATTTTAAATCCTTCCAGATATCCCACATGATCTCAGACCCCACCTGTCTTAATCATAAATTTTCAAATCAGTCCATCTTAGACCAGGTACTTTGTTTTCACCCCACTGTATTGTGGGTGCAGGTATCCTCCCAGACCCCCCTCAGTAACCCACATTTTTTCTACTACATGTGCAAGATCCACCACCCTAAAGCTCTCTCTGAAATCATCCTCATTGGTCCTTCAGGTCACTGAACTTGTCTTCTTCCAGGCTGATCTGTCCACCACTGACTGGTCCCACATCTCAACAGTCTCAGACAGCAACTCAGTCCTCCAGTTTCTAGCTCTTAACCCCCACAAGGGCATGAGTCCTGATGACTTTGACCTGCAAGCTTCTGCACCTCCCTGCTTCTGCCATTGCTGTCCCTATTACTCTCCTCAACCTTTCTCCTCTAACTCTGTGCTGGATGTTTGGAAGCAGGCTATTGTTATGCCCCAGCCAAAGGGTGGTGATCCTTCATCACTTGGAAACTATCATCCTATCTCTCTCCCCCCTACTGTAGCCAAACTTAACTCAGGAACGTTTTGTCATCTCACAGCTCTCCCCTTTCCTCAACTTCTCTTCCTTTTCTGCTCTTTTCCAGTCTGGCTTCAGGAAGTCTCGCTCCACATCCACCTCCTTCCTCTGGCTCACTGACTTCATCCTCTCCAGTATGGACCAGGACCAGTTCACCCCTGCCATCTGTGTTGACTTGGCTAAAGCTTTCAACACTGTGTCATACCTCTTGTCCTAGACAAGCTTAAGGCTGGTGGGCTCTCTGTCTTCTCAATCAGCTGGTTTCCCTCCTACCTTGAGGGCAGGTCATAAGCTGTCCATATTGCAGAAAGCTCCCCCCCCTTCATCTATTCAGGCATTCCCCAAGGTACTGTTCTTGGCCCCATGTTCTTCTCCATACTCCTAAATTACCTCTACAGCCCTATAGCCTGTTCCTCTGAATGAATCCACATGTATGCAGATAACGCAGTGCTCTTTACCTCTGGCTCCTCTGCTGCTGACCTTGCTGTCCAATCCCCAACAGAATTTTGACAGTGTCCAGCACTGGTTCCACTCCAACCATCCCTCAATGTCAAGAAAATGGTTTTTATGACCTTTGGCTCCTGGCAGAGACTCGCCAGGCTCTCACTCCTCCCCTCCTTCCACATCCCAGATGGTACTGTAATTAATGGTCTCTTCTTTTACGTACCTTTGAGTGAGGTTGGAGTGTCATCTCAATGGCTCGGTGCACACTGATGCCACCCTCCTCAAACATTACCCCATACTGGCTAAGCGTTACAGGAACAAAGGGTCTTAGTGTCTTTTATCAGAATGCTAGGAGCCTTTTACCTAAATTCAACCCATCTCTGTCCAGGTTCAATTACACCCTCCTCCTCTTCTGAGTCTTTGACTCCTTGCTCTCCTCCCGGAGTCCTGACTCTAGCCTGTCCTCTGATTACCATCTTTCAGGCAGGACAGGGGGAAGACATGGAGGAGGGGGTTGCCATCTATGTTTGCCAGAGCATCTCATGTACTTTGGCCATCAAGTAGGCCATACCCTGCTTCAATGAATTTCTGCCAGTCAGATTCTTATTTCCCTCCCCTCCTCTGTGTCTATATCCACTGGGGTTGTCTATGTCACTCCAAAGATCTCACTCCCATCCCTGGTTGACTCTCTTTTCCTCATCACCTCTCATTCCTCCACAGGTGAACTCATCCTCCTCAGGGATTTTAGCGTAAACTGTCTCTCACCATCCTCCAAATCTATCATTCATAGGATTGAGTCCCTTAAAGGGAAACGTCCACGTACAGTCGGGCCCCACCTCCATGTGAAGTGGGTCCCGATTAGTAGATGCCGTAGAAAAAGTAAAAAAACTTACTCGTGTCTAAGTTATTTCAGATTGTATCTGGCTGATCCTGCCCCCTCCTTGCACTGACATTTTAAGAAGCAGAGCCCTCCCTGTCACACCCACAAGCACCCATGGCTGTCCTCGTGATGACGTTTCAGGTGGGGAGCAGCCGGGGACATCTGTATACTTAATATGTGGCTTCTTTGTAAAATAGCTCCGGTTTGTAGCCTGGACATTCATGGGCATGTCTGATACAAATATTGTCTAACAAGTACCCTGCCAGTCGGTACTTGATCTCAGTGTAGCCAGGACATTCATTCATTCTAAACCGGAGCTATTTGAAGATTTGGCAATATAGTAATCTGTTTTGCCAAATCTTCAAACAGCTCCGGTTTAGAATCGATGAGTGTCCTGGCTACACCGAGACCAAGTACCGACTGACAGGGTACTTGTTAGCCAATATTTGTATCAAACATGCCCACGAATGTCCAGGCTCCAAACTGGAGCTATTTTATAAAGGAGCCACATATTAAGTATACAGATGCCCCCGGCTGCTCCCTGCCTGAAACGTCATCACAGGGACAGTCGCAGGTGCTTGTGGGCATGACAGCGAGGGCTCTGCTTCTTAAAATGTCGGGGCAAGGAGGGGGCAGGATCAACCAGATACAATTTGAAATAACTTAGACATGAGTAAGTTATTTTTTAAATGTTTCTACTGCATTTACTAATCGGGCCCCGCTTCACATGGAGGTGGGGCCTGATTGTATGTGGACGTTTCCCTTTAATTTGTTCTAATTATTTCAGAACCCACCCAGCTCAATCCCCACTTTACCAACCATACCCTTTTGGACTGGGTTCTAACCTCCCAAACCCATGGCACTGTTGCAGCTGGTATTTTTCCGGATTCATTTACTGATCATTGCTTGATGTTCTGTGTCAGAAAAATCCGACATTCACCATCTTTGCTAGAATACATCTGGTCCATGTCTCTCTGGACGCTAAACATCAATGCTGTACAGAGCAACCTTGCTACAGCAGACTGGTCAGCCATCCTTTCTGCCTGTGATATTGACATGGCTCTCACACGTGCACTCCAGATTCTTCTCCGTCTGGGACAAGCATGCCTCACTCAGGAAATCCAGAGTAAAAACTTACCACCGGCCCTGGGATACCACTGAAATCATCAATCTGTGCAAGTCCCGAGACCTTGCGTAGCCTTGCTACAACTGTTCCCACTGCCCTCCTGACCCCATCTCTTGCAGGGCTCTGATGAACAACTGTATTGTCTGGGCTGTGAAATCACACTATTTCAAGGACAACCTCCAGAAAAACCTTAACTCCCCAGCTAAATTCTGGAAGGTTATCCACTCCCTTTTTGACCCTCCCACCTAGTACACTCCTGCAATCCTTGTGGTTAATGGTTTACCTGTATCAGACCCTGCTTCTGTTGTTGCTCATTTCAATGAGTTCTTAACACCCTGTGCCCTCCCACCTTCTTCCCTCCAGGCTCCTGTACTTCCACTTCTGCTTCTCAACTCCCAGGTTTCCACTTCCCATCATTATCCAGGAAACCCTGCTTGTCCTTTCCTCTCAGCCCATCTAAGTCCAACACTGATAGTCTGGACCCAGGCTGCTCCACCTCTCAGCTCCTGCCGCTCCGCTTACTCACCTACTCAAATGCTCCTTCTCCGTCAGTGCTGTTCCTCAGTCATGGAAGCTGGCCAAAGTTATTACACTTCATAAAAGGGGGGGCTCCTTCTCTCCTGGCAACTTCTATCCAATCTTCCTCCTCCCCTTCCTCTCTAAGGTGCAAGAGAAATGGGACCATTCTAGACTCCTTGACTTCCTGTCATCCTTCAAATTACTCTCACTCTTCCAGTCTGATTTCCGTAAGCACTATTCCACCATCTCCTCCCTGCTGTGCGTCACTGAATCTGTCTTCTCCAAGTTGTAGCAGGGGCATATTACAGCTTCCATATTCATCAATCTGGCCAAAACCTTTGACTCAGTGTCCCATCCTCTCCTCCTGGACAAGCTGAGCTCTGCTGGCCTCTTAACTTCCGCTGTTGCTTTGTTCTGTTTCTACCTTTTGGGCCAACAGTGGTTGGTACAAGTTGGAGGCATGCTGCCACCTCCCCTTTCTATCCAATCTGGGGTCCCCCAGAGCTCTATCCTGGGTCCCATCCTGTTTTCCATCTTCCTGAATGACCTCCCCTCTGCCAGTGCCAAGTCCTATATCCACATTCATCTTTACATCTGGCCCTTCCACCACAGCAGTGGAAAATCTGCTTCAGCAGGACTTCAGTAATACTCTGCACTGGTTCCAATCCAACCAACTCAGAGTCTACACGAAAAAAAAACTTTGGTACCAGTCAGAAGTTGTCCGGACTCACCCACCCCCCCCTTTTGACCACTCTGGATGGCATGCCTCTTGAAGCAGTTCAGTCCTTTAAGTACCTTGGTGTGTGGCTAGACAGGAAGCTTGACTTCTCAGCCCACATCGATGCCATCCATGCAAAACTCCCTCCCAAGCTCGGTGCTGTGTACTACAACACAGACTGTTTACATCCGCATGTCTGCAGGGAACTTGTCACCAAAATGGTGCTCTCTGTCTTCAACTATGTGTATGTCGTCTATGGCACTGCCCCTTCCACTTCCCTCACCAGACTGGACACCTTCTGCAACTCTTTCTGCCACTCGCTCCCCCCCCCCCAACACACACCATTGTTCACTGTATTCATCTCTATCCATCCTTCCTCTGCCCTTTCATCGCCAGGCTCACTGTACCTCCTTCATATCCAAATACTGGTTTGGTTCCCTTCCCTCTTACCTCTCCTCTCCTCTCCTCTCCTCTCCTCTCCTCGCTCCTCTCTCAGTCCTGCCCTGCTTCCTGTTCCCACCATCCCAGGGACCATTACACTTCTGTCACTCTTCAGTCCCACTCCTCTGCTTTCCCCTACTGACTTCCCTCACCCTGAAATCAACTCCTCTCCTCCCTGAGACACCAGTTGAAACTCCAATCCCTCCACACGCGATCATGTTACCCTTCCTCCTAACACTTCCCAGGCCAAGCCTTAACCATTCTGGTAAGCAGCTGTCTAGGTCCCCATTTCTGCCTTAATTCACTACCACACCACCACAGTCTTCTCTCTCTCCATTCTGAGGTCAGGCAATATCTCACCCTGCAGTTCAATCACCTGTTGTCAGTACTGTCCTTGTTGGTATACTGGCGTTACCTCAACAACTTCACGTGACTGACACTACAGCGACAAAGTGCCAAATCACTGCAGTGTCAGCGCGGGACCCTGGCACCACTTCCGGTGTATTATACCCCTCCTCGAAGCAATTCCAACTCTGACTTGATTATCTAGGTAGCGTGGGGCAGAGCCCCCGCATCAGGGTTTGGAGGAAAAGCCTCCGACCGCAAAATGATCGACATAAAGGAGTGCTGTAATGTCGATCAACAACAACATTGTTGACCGACTGTCATAGATCTGTTTTTCTCACCATGTATTGCTGCCACTTCTGAATTAGCACTTGTTTAGGTATTTTAATAAGTTGTACTGCACTTTATTCTCTGCACATACTATTTTGTATTTATTTAAATGTTGCACAAACTTTTACCAAATGTTGTTCCACTGTTTTGTGTTTATGTATTGTACTGCTGTTCTTCCACTGTTCCTCTCCCCCAGATCACACTGCAAAAGAGCCTTGGCTCAGTGTGCCTTTCCCAGTTACTAATTTTCAAATAAATAAAAGTAATATCCCACTCCCGGCCTGCTGAGAGCTAGTCATGAAAATGATCCTCTGTATGCAGAGGGAAGCATGCTCAATGGTATGGTGGTGCCTGGGTTCATGTGTAAGTCAATGGGAGAGAAAAAAGACAGCGCTTACCACCTGTTTAAGGTTTCAGCAGTCACAAAGGCACTCCAGGCTTTCAAACTGGGGAGGCAGTATAGTGCAGTGGTTTAAGGCTCTGAGCTGCAAATCTGGTGACATCCAGCAAGCCAGACCTGGGTTTGAATCCCACAGCTTCCACTTACATACTGTATGACCCTGAGCAAGTCACTTAACTTCCCTGTGCTCCCAGATCGCTCCTGTAAAAAAGCTTTCAGCTTAGTGTGCTACTCCTGGTTAAACAACTTAATTAAAAAAAAAAAAAAAAAAATGCCTCTTACTTCTTTCTATTTGTGCAACATTGTGCAGACTGCAAAAACAGCACACAGATATAACATAGTGATGACAGCGAGACACTATCTCTGACCTAATGTTTCACTCTGTCCATGGAGCATCATCAGAGGTTGACATACCCTATCACAAAAGTCAGTCTATAGCTAACACAGCGACATCACATGTGACGTACATTATTGGCAAAGGCAGTACCCCAAACTGTGCATAAAGAGCATAGAGTGTAAAAACTAGGGCAGTTTGCTAAAAACAAGCTAACATTAGAAACACATGAAACAGTATATTTAGATTCTATGATGGTAGCATTAAAGTCCTAAACTTTGACATAAAAGAGGTCCTCAGATATCTAAACTCTCCAACTATACATAGGCATTTATTCATATGCCTTATTTAAGGTTAACATCAGCCTTCTAACCTTACTCTAGGAAGGTGATTTCATATGGACCTTTTGAGTGTGTGTGTGTGAGAGTGTGGTGGGGTTAATCACAAGCAACTTGTCTGGTTCAGCAATAATTCAAAAACTGAGGATTTATCCTGTTGAGTATCTTAAAAAAACAGGTCTTCTTTGAGGATATTCCCTTCTTCTAGGGGCATTGATATGGTGTACTATCCACACTTCTGGCAGAATTCCTTTCTCTTTAAGACTTGCCGGAAGGTCTTCAGGCTGGCTCCTGCCACCCACCAAGTGGTATCCTCCTCGGCACCACATTGTGATGTCCAATCTTCCTTTCCACTGGAAGAGACAGGTTCTCTCCATTGTGCTCTACGTTTTGGTAGGCCCTATCTTTGCTTTTCAATATTTTCGCTTATGGTCTTCAAGGTGGCCTCACATTTTTTTCTCTGTGCTTGTATCATAGATTTCTCAGCACAGAAGTTGGCACCCTGGTTTTAAACTTTGTCTGTGCAGGCAGAAAATGTCTTGCATGGACCTAACACCTTGTGGATCTGTTGCCTGGGCCAGGACCACGATCCCCAGGCTGGGCCTGTGCCACAGGACAATCAGGAGCTTAAAGGGCACACAGGCAGAAAGTAAGAGAGAGAAAAAAAACAGAGGAAAGAGTAAGGATTGCAAACAGTTAAGCGCCAGAAATAAGACATGATTGGAGCGGTGCAGTGCAGTGGCTGTGGCGCAGCAGTCTTCCGGAGATGTTCTGGAGGATGCGGTGTTGTCCCATCTGCAGACACCTCTCTGGGCTGAGGAGGGTTGCTCATCTCCAGGCTGAGTTGGCCAGGATTTGTGGGACCTCCTCTTCCATCCAGGGACCACCAGTGCCACTGCTGTTGCCTCAGAGGTTGCCAAGAAAGAGGAGCGGTTGGGCCACAGTGGGCTCAGGGAGGGTGAGGGTGGTGGAACAGAGGCGCATCCCTCCAGTTGTACCTCTCCACAATTCCTATGCCATTCTGGCAAAGTGTGGTTCCTCTATGGAGGCACCCACAGCGGAGACCAAGGAGGATGCTGGAAACCTCCACAAAGGAGACCCACAGGAGGGTGGCAGGGGACCCTGCAGGGGAAACAACTCCTGGTGGGGACTCCATTGTTAGGAAGGTAGAACTGGGAGAGGAAGGGAGAGGGAGGTAAGGTGCCTGCCTGGCCATGGCTTGGAGGGACAGGGAAGCCAATCATCAGGATTGCGCAGAGCAGCTGCACAGGGAGGGAGCTGGATGTCATTGTCCACCTAGGGACAAATGACCTGGCTAAGAAAGGGATTAGAGAAGTGCAAGAAGAGTTTGTGGAATTGGGAGGGGCCTTGGTTAAGTAGCACACACGGTAACCTTCTGGAGGTGCTACTCATCTATGGCATAGGAAGGCTAGGGTGTTCGCACCATGGGATTCAATCAGTGGTTGAAAACTGGTGTGGAGCTCAGGATTTGGCTTCATGGGGACTGGGGTCCACCTGGAGTGATGCAAGCCTATACTGGCATGATGGGCTGCATCTGTCCGGGAGGGGAACCAGGATCCTAGGTGATAGGTTTAAATGCTTCATTGGCAAGCTTTTAAACTAGCCAAGGGGGGAGGCACTGGAAAGGAGCAGGAAAATCCTAGCCCCCCCCAAATAATCACGGTAGTAAGTGCGGCAAACACCAACATAGAGGTGTCGATAGGGAGAAGGGCAGGGGTAAATGGAGAAAGTGACAAAGGCAAGAAGGACAGGGATGGGGCAAAAGGGAATAAGGCCATCAGGAAATGGAGGGTAATGAGTACCAATGCCCATAGTCTGGGCAACAAGCTCCTAGAGCTGATGGCCTTAATGGAAGAGGGATGCCTGGATATCATAGCAGTCACAGAAACATGGTACACAGAGAACCATGACTGGGATGTTAACATACCAGGGTACATAACCTATAGGAGAGACAGGCAGGGGAGAAGAGGGGGGAGGAGTAGCTCTCTATGTAAAGGAAGGGATAAAAGCAACTGAACAAAAGAGTAAACAGGGAGGAGAGGAGGCACTGTGGGTCACCTTGGAGACTGGAAAGGGCACCACAATCCGCACAGGGGTTGTGTACAGACCCCCATGTCAGGGGGAAGGAATGGACAAGGATATGATGGAAGGCATTCTTAGAATGGCAGAGAAAGGGGAGATACTGTTGATGGGAGACCTGAATATGCCAGATGTTAACTGGAGCACATTTGCTGCAGCCACATCCAAGAGCAGGGCCATTCTTGATGCCCTACAGGTGGCAGGCATTAGACAGCTAGTTTCGGGAACCCACTCATGAGGGAGCAATCTTAGACCTCGTACTCTCAAACGGGGCAGTGAGAGGATCTCAGATCTAGAAGTGGGTTGCCATCTGGGGACAAGTGACCATCAAACAGTGTGGTTCACGTTAAACTCAGCTACAGAGTCAAGTCATACAAAAGTGAGGGTACTGGACTTTAGGAGGGCTGACTTTGGCAAGATGGGAGAGTGCCTCACAAAAGCACTAGCAAACAGGCTAGAAGGATGTGTGGAGCAACAATGGGAAATTATCAAAACCTGCCATCACAGAGGCAACAAGCCTTTGTGTGAAGCAAATAAACAAATCAAAACGAAAGAAAAAGCCACTATGGTTCTCAAAAGAGCTGGCTGTGAAAGTCAGGAAGAAAAAGATAGCATTCCAGAAGTATAAGGAAACACAGAAGGAGCAGGACAGAGAGCTGTTCCAGTTAAGGCAGAAGGAAGCAGGGAAGGAAGTCAGAATAGCAAAGGCCCAAACTGAGGAAAAGATAGCCAACTCAGTTAAGAAGGGGGATAAAACCTTTTATAGGTACATCAGCGAGCGTAGAAAGACAAAGGGAGGGATAGTGAGGCTGAATAGAATGAACGGTGGGTGGGCAGAGGGGGACAGTGAAAAAGCAGGGATACTGAACGAATATTTCTGCTCAGTATTCACAGAAGAGGAGGGGGAAGTGCCTAATCCAATTAACAGAAGCACTCTTGATAGGGGAGTCAATCCCAGTCCTTTCACAGAAGAAAGGGTTCTGCAAGAACTCCTAAAACTGAAGGTGGACAAAGCAATGGGTCCTGATGGAATTCACCCAGAATTCTAAAAGAATTAAGGGAGGAACTAGTGAAACCACTGGCTACTCTTTTAATAAATCATGGGAGGATGGTGTGGTACCCGAGGACTGGAGGAAGGTGGATGTGATTCCCTTCACAAAAGTGGGTCCAAGACAGAGGCAGGAAACTACAGACCTGTCAGTCTGACCTCTGTGGTAGGGAAAGTGATGGAGTCACTTCTGAAGGAAAGAATAGTCAGTACCTAGAGGCCAGTGGAGCACAGGACCCAAGGCAGCATGGGTTCACAGCGGGAAGGTCATGTCAGACGAATCTAATAGATTTCTTTGACTGGGTGACCAAAGTAGTAGACCAGGGAGGGGCTGTGGACATGGCCTACCTAGACTTTAGCAAGGCATTTGACACAGTCCCACACAAAAGATTAATAGTCAAATTAACCAGCCTGGGAGTGGGTCCCAGGGTGGTAGCCTGGGTAAAACATTGGCTGGACAACAGGACACAGAAGGTAATTGTAAATGGAGTCCACTCTGAAGAAAGGGGGTTACTAATGAGGTACCCATGAGTTCAGTATTGGGTCCAGTCCTTTTAATGTCTTCATCAGTGACATTGCAGAGGGACTGGAAGGAAAAGTATGCCTTTTGAAGATGACACAAAGATCTGCCACAGGGTTGATACACAAGGAGGCGTGGAAAGGATGAAAAGGGATTTGCAAGGTTGGAGGAATGGTCAGAAGTATGGCAGCTAGGATTCAATGCAAAGAAGTGCAAATAATGCACCTGGGAAACAAGAACCCAGGGAAGAATACACAATGGGTGGGAGGTAGTAACAACAACAAAAAGAAAGGGACCTGGGGTAATCATATCAGATGACCTTAAGGTTAGCAAGCAATGTGAGAAGGCAGTAGGGAGGGCTGGGGTATACTGGGATGTATAGGGAGAGGCATCATCAGCAGAAAACAGGAAGTTGTTATCCCTCTGTACAGACAGTTGGTGAGACCCCATCTGGAGTACTGTGTCCAGTTCTGGAGACCCCATCTCCACAAGGACATAGACAGGATAGAGGCAGTCCAGAGGAGGGCAACTAAAATGGTGCAGGGTCTGCAAGAGAAGCCGTATGAGGAGAGACTAAAGGAGCTTAATATGTATACCCTTGAGGAAAGAAGAGGTGGGGGGACATGATAGAAACGTTTAAGTACCTCAGTGGAATCAACAAAGTCCAAGAGGGTAGCATCTTTCAGAAAAAGAGACTTGCAAGAACAAGGGGAGACAATTTAAAGATAGAAGGAGGGCGGTTCAGGGGCAATGTGAGGAAGTATTAATTCACAGAGAGGGTAGTGGATGCATGGAACAGCCTTCCTGAGGAGGTTCTGGGGTCTAAAACTGTGGGAGAATTCAAGAATGCATGGGACAGAAATAAGGCAATTCTTGTGGGGGGTAGGAAGAAATAGGCTGTTGGTTAACTAGGATCTGCGGCCTATCCTGTAGGTAGGGAAATGGGCAGACTAGATGGGCCTAGCGGTCCTTATCTGCCCTCAAAGTCTATGTGCCACACTCTGCATCCCTCCACTCTGGAGGACCGGTATGCCAGACTTTTGCTGGGTCGCCCGGACAAGCGGGACCTTCCAGTTCGATCTATCAATCAATTAATAAATAAAAATCTTTATTTATCCAAGCGAACATCATTGAGCAGTGCTCATTTGTAAGATGGACCTGGTTAGGTCAAGGTCATTTACATAAACATGGGACAAAGCAAGAAATATAATGAAAGATGAGGTGATGCATGTCATTAAGGATGCCAACACATAACATATATGAGGATAGGCATGATACATGACAATATTTCATATATTTACATGTATATAAGATAAAGAAAGGGATTATGAATTGGGGTATGGAAAATGTGTAGGTGGCGAATGAAATACATAACTGTATTGAGGGATTTGTCAGGGGGAAGGAAGTAGACAATGAAGGGTGTGGGCAGGTAATGGGTGGTGGAGCTTTAGAAAAGGAGAGGAATAAAATAAGGGAGGGAAGGGATGGGATAGGTAGGGAAGGAGAATGAAATTAGGTAGTGTTGAGGGTGAGGAACATAGGAGGGGGCGATGGACATAGCACCAATTATCAGGGTGGGAAAACCTGAACATTAGAAGTAGGATTGCAGAACATATAGAGAGTTTAATGGAGATGGAAGGCGATTAGTGGGAGGAATGTTACAGGATCGTATGCCACGGATACAGTAAGGGACAGGCTTAGAGGTGATAGAGAGGGAATAAATTCGTACTAATGATGTCGTAAACAATTGCATTGTTCCTTGATAAGCCTTGAGTAGAGGGATTTAAAGGATGTAATGGATATAGGTATACCCAGTTTTAATGTTTTTGCAGCTTGTGTCATAGGAGGGCAGAATGAAGCCAATGACTGTCCTTCCAAAACGAGAATTGACTTTGGGCTCTTTGAACAGGATGGAAGAGTAGCTTCTAGGGCATACTTACTTATAGTGTTTTGTGTGAAGCAGTCTGAGACATATTGGAGTAATTGCTTGATATAGCTCTGAATATCCATGAAGCAGTGTTTCTGTCCCTCCTGAACTGAAACAAAGTCCATCCCACTGCTGCATATAGGGAGCAAAGATGAGCGGCGAGTGGAAGTCCTGTAATAAACCTCAATGCCCTATGATAGAGTGTATCCAATTTTGCAAGGTAGGGGGTGGTGCAATGACTGTACAGTGCCTTCAGAAAGTATTCACCCCCTTGGATTTTGTCACATTTTGTGATGTTGCAAACTCAAATTAAAATACATTTATATGGGATTTTTTGTCTTATATCTACACAAATTACTCTATAATGTCAAGGTGGAATGAAACTTCTGGAATTTTTGTACATGTAATTTAAAATAAAAACCTGAAATGTCTTGATTTGACAAGTATTCACCCCCTTTGCTATGATACTCCAATTTGAGCTCAGGTGCTTCCAGTTTCCTTGTGAGATCACTCTAAAACTTGAATGGAGTCCACTTGTGGTCAGTTCAAATGGTTGACATGATTTCAGAGGAAATACATCTGTCTATATAAGGTCCCACTGTTGACAGTGCATGTCAGAACAGAAACTCTACCATGAAGACCAAGGAGCTGTCCATAGAACTCCGTGATAGAATTGTGAGGAGGCATAGATCTGGGGAGGGGTATAAAAACATTTCTAGGGTGTTGAAAGTTCCCGGGAGCACAGTCAAGTCCATCATTAGGAAATGGAAAGATTACGGAACCACCCAAACTCTTCCTAGAGCAGGCCATCCTCCCAAACTGAGCAACCGGACAAGAAGGACCTTGGTCAGGGAAGTGACCAAGAACCCAATGACCACCCTGACAGAACTACAGAGTTCCATGGCTGAGATGGGAGAACCTGTCCAGAGGACAACAATCTCTGCAGCACTTCACAGATGTAGCCTCTTTGGGAGAGTGGCTGGGCGGAAGCCACTCCTGAGAAAAGGCCACATAATAGCATGCCTGAGGTTTGCAAGAAGACACGTGGCAGACTCTGAGACCATGTGGCAAAAGATTCTCTGGTCTGATGAAACAAAAATTGAACTCTTTGGCCTGAATGCAAAGCGCTATGCCTGAGCGCAAACAGAGACTCAGCACCTGTGTAACACCATCCCTACCATGAAGCATGGTGGTGGCAGCATCATGTTATGGGGTTGCTTTTCAGCGGCAGGGACTGGGGCACTTGTCAGGATAGAGGGAACAATGAATGGAGCCAAATACAGGCACATCCTTGAGGAGAACCTGCATCAGTCTGCAATAGACCTTGGACTGGGGCGAAGATTTACATTCCAACAGGACAACGACCCCAAGCATACAGCCAAAGCAACACTGGAGTGGCTTCAGAACAAGAAGGTGAACATCCTTGAGTGGCCCAGCCAAAGCCCAGACTTGAATTCCATTGATAATCTATGGAAAGACTTAAAGATTGCAGTTCACCGACGCTCCCCATCTAACTTGACAGAGCTTGAGCAAATCTGCAAGGAAGAATGGGCGAAAATCCCCAAATCCAGATGTGCAAAGCTGATACAGACATACCCAAGAAGACTCAAAGCTGTAATTGCTGTCAAAGGAGCTTCTACAAAGTATTGACTCAGGGGGGTGAATACTTAAGTAAACAAGATATTTCAGTTTTTAATGTTTCATACATTTTTGTTACACAATAAAAATATTTTTGCCCCTTTAAATTGTTGAGTATGTTGTGTGAATCAAGAGGGAAACAAATTATTTCAGTGCATTAAAAATTCTGGTAGTAACACAACAAAATGTGACAAAATCCAAGGGGGTGAATACTTTCTGAAGGCACTGTATAGGAAATCAGCATAGTCAATTACAGAAAGAAATGTGGCTTGGACCAACCTTAACTTAGCATTACTTGTGAGAAAGTGTTTGATCCCAAAGTAAAGACCAAGTCTCTGATGGAGTTTTTTTAGTAGTTCTTCCATGCATTCTATGAAGGGAAGCCTGTTGTCGAGCCAAACTCCCAGGTACTTGAATTTTGAGACAAATTCCGGGTTTTCACCAAGGATTGTGGATATATGTGGAAGTGTACCTGAACTGACTGGATATCCCACATGTGTGTGGGGAGAGAAAAACATTGCCTTTGTTTTCTTTGCATTGAGCAGGAGTTTTTTGTTCAGGAGTTGATGTTGGAGTAGATTGAGCTCTAAAAGTCACTGCAAGCTGCCTCTGGTGATGGGAGGTTGACATAGAGCACAGTGTTGTCAGCAAATAGGTGTACAGTGGCCTTGGTGATATTATCATCAATGTTGTTAATATAGATAGCAAAAAGAATAGGACCAAGAATAGATCCCTGGGGTATGCCTCTTAGCAGTGGTTTAAGGGGTGACAGTTCGCCTTCAGCCTTAACCTGCTGGAGCTGTCCAGTAAGGTAGTTGTTGAACCATCGCAAGGAGAGTGAGTCCAGTCCTATAGATTTCAGGGATGAGAGGAGCAGTTCGTGGTCAACCACGTCGAACACCGTACTTAGATCCAAGAACACAGTACAGATAAAGTTCCTGTTATCCAATTCTGACTGCCAATCATTGGTTACTTTTGTTAGGGCTGTAATGGTGCTATGTTTGGCTCTGAAGCCAGATTGTGCAGGATTTAGGAGATCAGTTGGTTCCAGGTAAGCTCTCAGTTGTATACTTATAATTTTTTCCAGCAGTTTAGATAGTACAGGGAGGATGGAGAATGGTCTGTAGTTGTTGAAGTCACAAGGGTCCCCTGATTTAAACAGTGGAATGACCTGTGCTGTTTTCCAAATTGAAGGGATTGTCCCTTGGGACAGTGAAAGGTTGAATAAGTGTGTTATTGGTACTGTTAGCGCATGAGCTGCAATCTTCAGGAAGTAGGGGTCGAGGGAGTCCGCACCTTCGTTTTTCTTTATGTCCAGATGGCATAGAAACATAGAAACATAGAATTTGAAGGCAAATAAGGACCACTTAGCCCACCTAGTCTGCCCATTTTCTTACCTAACAGATAAGCTGCAGATCCTAGTTAACCAACAACTTACTTCCTCCTACCCCCCCACTAGGACTGCCTTATGTCTGTCCCATGCATTCTTGAATTCCACCACTGTTCTTGACTCCACAACCTCCTCAGGGAGGCTGTTCCATGCATCCACAACCCTCTCCTTGAAAAAATACTTCCTCACATTACCTCTGAGCCGTCCTCCCTCTATCTTCAAATTGTGCCCCCTTGTTCTTGCATATCTCTCTTTCTGAAAGATGCTACCCTCTTGGACTTTGTTGATTCCCATGAGGTACTTGAAAGTTTCTATCATGTCCCTTCTCTCCCTTCTTTCCTCAAGGGTATACATATTAAGCTCCTTTAGTCTTTCTTCGTATGTCTTCTGGTGCAGACCCTGCACCATTTTGGCTGACCTCCTCTAGACCACCTCTACTCTGTCTATGTCTTTGCGGAGATGGGGTCTCCAGAAATGCACACAGTATTCCAGATGGGGTCTCACCAACTGTTTGTATAGAGGGATAACAACTTCCTGTTTTCTATTATTGATGCCTCTCCCTATGCATCCCAGTATCCCCCCAGCCTTCCTTACTGCCTTCTCACATTGCTTGCCCACCTTTAGGTCATCTGATATAATTACCCCAGGTCCCTTTCCATTTTTACTGTTGTCAGTATCTCACCCCATTGTGTACTCTTCCCTGGGTTTTTGTTTCCCAGGTGCATTACCTTGCACTTCTTTGCATTGAATCTGAGCTGCCATACATCTGACCATTCCTCCAACCTTGCCAAGTCCCTTCTCATCCTTTCCACTCCATCTTGTGTATCAACCCTGTCGCAGATCTTTGTGTCGTCTGCAAAGAGACATACTTTTCCTTCCAGTTCCTCTGCAATGTCACTTATAAAGACATCAAAAAAGACCGGTTCCAGTACTGAACCCTGTGGTACCCCGCTAGTAACCCTCCTTTCTTCACTGTGGACTCCATTTACTACTACCCTTTGCGTCCTGTTGTCTAGCCAATTTTTCATCCAGGCTACCACCTTGGGACCCACTCCAAGGCTGGACAACTTGTGTGTTAATCTATATAAACTATGTTAAATTTGTTATGGATAAAATGTTATTTATTATTGTGGTTTTAATGCTGTTTGTGGAATTTTGTAAAGGCGCCCTGAGCTTGGGAAGGGCGCCTTATAGAAATAAACTTTACATTACATTACATCATTATGAAGGATGTACTGCAGTTCGTCCATTTTGTTATTTAAACTTCTAACATTGATTATTAAAATCTTTGTCTCTGAACTTGCTCACGCTCACACAGTATGCACCTAGGTGGCTGTGGGATTCAAACCCAAGTCTCCAGACCTGCAGCTCAAAGCCTTAACCCACTGCTCTATACTGCCTCCCCAAAAAAATAAATAAATATATATCAACATTACCACACACATGCAAGGACCCCATAGTGCCCAACACACTTCAGATCCGACCGATCCTTTATTTCAAATGCCTTTAAAAAGAGTTGGTTGCTGGCCCGGTGGTGCAGAGGGTTGAGGCACTGGTGCCTTACCTCAAAATCATGCCGGCGACCCGGGTTCGGGAACAGACTCGGGTTGCTGGGGGTCGGCAAGGGACGGGAGCGGATTGAGCATCCTAAGGACTGCTCTCCTCCCCAGGGATGGGTTAGGGCCATGCCTCGCTCTGTAGCGGCCCCCGGTGGAGACCGGGGGCACTACAAGAAGCAGTATGACAGGGGAACTCGAAAAGCGGAAAAAAGGGTGTCCGAGCGACTGGATGACGGCCGCCTGGATCCCCTGCCTCCATGGAACCCCCGAAGAGCCAGGGAAAAGACTGATCCCAGCAGCATCAGGGCTGAGAGCAAGAATGCCTGAAGGCAATTTCCCTCTGGAAGGAGGGGACCCGTCTGACGAAGGGTTACATCGGGCTACCCTGGTCGGCTGGGATCGGTGGAAAGCTGGCATCGAGGAGGGTTCGGAATGGAGATACGGGGGCAAGGTAATCCTTGGCAGAAAGGCCTGAAGGAGAGGCTGGTTGGGCGCAGGGGGGCGATAAATAAATAATGCAAAAAAAAAAAAAAGTCGGTTAGATCCGAAATGCGTCAAGTGCTATGGGGGTCCCTGCATGTATGTAGTAATGTTGATTTTGCCTGAATAAATGCATATTAAGTTCATGTGGCTGCTCTTAATCATCAGTGGTGAGTGCCCAATTAGGTTTGTGAACGTTTTACATGTTTTTTTTTATTGGTAGCACCACCTTTCTAGTGTGGTTCTTTTCTGGTATGTTACCGGGGGCTGGTACAAGCATGCGTGTTCCCAGTGTAGCAGCTTTCAAGCATACGTGTTCCCAGTGTAGCAGCTTTCAAGCATACGTCTTCCCAGTGTAGCAGCTTTCAAGCATACGTCTTCCCAGTGTAGCAGCTTTTGTTTTGTACTGCAGTGCAGAGAGGGGGGCAGGTAAAGCTCAGGATTAAGCAACCTTTTCATGGGCTAGCGGGGGTCAACCAGACTTCAGGGGTCAGGCAAGAATGTTTTTCAATGGCCAAACCCCCTATAAAAATTGATATCTTAAAACAGGCGTTTTCAAATATAGCCAGACAAAGAGAAACTAAAATACTTCTGGAAGGTTTAAAGTTAAATTACGAGAGTCTACGAGTCAGAAGAAATGCAAAAAACTTGAGGTCACTTGCACAAAATCCAGAGATGGCTGAAAGAAAATTCAGGTGGTCACAGAGGCTAGTAAGATAGAGGGCCCTTTTTCCCTGCCGCCTTTGTGCAACCTCAGGGTATAACCACTTGGGTTCATCCCCAAAAAGCAGCAGCAGGGACAATTTTGATTAATTCACTAGCTCTCTTATCTAGAGGACTTATCAGTGAACGATTACACGGACAAGAAAAACAGCACAGTATGCTACAACTCGGTGGAACATTTTATTTATGAACATATGAATATATAAAATTGCCAGCAGATAATGGCCTTATGGTCTATCAAGTCTGCTCAATTGTGCAGCCAAGCAGCCCTTATACTGCAGCTGTCCATTCCTCCCCTCCAGTGACCTTCCCCTTTACCCTGTCCCATCCCCTTTTGAAGCAGCCTATTGTTCTACAGGATACCACTTCCTCTAGCAATGCGTTCCACCCAGACACCACCCTCTCCATAAAAAAGTGACTCCTCATTTCCCTTCTGAACCTTCCCCCTTCCAATCTCAGATAGTGCCCTCAAGTGTCCCTCCCCCTCCTTAATTTGAAAAGCCCCTCCATGCCCATCTTACTTATTTCCTTCATGTACTTGAAGGTTTCAATCATGTCCCCCCATCCCTTCCCTTCCTCCAGGGGGTACATGTTCAACTCCCTCAGCCTGCTCTAGTAGGGTAAGTCCCCTAGTCCCTGGATCATTTTTGTTGCCCTGTGCTGCTCCCCCTCCAGTAACCTAATGTCCTTCTTCAGGTACAGTCACCAGAACTGCATGCAGTACTCTAGATGTGATCTAACCAGTGACCTGTATAGCGGCAGGATCACTTCCCCCCTCCTAGAGGATATGCCTCTGGCAATACAACCTGGCATCCTGTAGGCCTTTACAGCTGCCTTTGCACATTGTGCTGAGTTGTTCATTGCTCCAATTATGACCACCCCCAGATCCTTCTCCTCTTCCGGCTTGGCTAGTTAAATCCCCCCCAGCTAGTAGCGCCTCCTTGGGGTTTTTGCACCTAAATGTAGCGCCTTGCATTTCTTGGCATTGAACCATAGCTGCCAAGTGTCCGTCCCGGCCTCCAATTTTGCCAGTTCATCTCGCAACCCCTGCCACTCTCCTAAGTCATCCACTACTGCTTCCATCTTGGTATCGTCTGCAAACAGACTGATCTTGCTCCTGATGCCTATTGAGAGGTCTACTATGAAGATCCCAAACAACACTGGCCCCAGTACAGAGACCTGTGGCACCCTGCTTGTCACCACCCTGGGAGATGAGAGCTCCCCTCCCACTACCACCCTCTGTTGTCTCCCTTGCAGCCAGTTCACTACCCATCCCACCAGCTTCGACCCCACCCCTGTGCCTTCCAGCTTACTTCCTAGCCTCCCAGGAGGCACCAAATCGAATGCCTTACTGAAGTCCAGGTACAGGATATCCACTGCATGGCCCCTAATTGCCTGGTTACCCAGTCATAGTACTCCACTAGGTTGGTCTGACAGGATCTGCCTGAAACAAACCCATGCTGTCTGATGCCCTGCAGTCCATTAGCCTCTAGGAGGGGAAACCAGCCTCTCCTTCAGGATTGTCTCCATCAGCTTTCCCACAATGGATGTAAGGCTTACCAGTCTGTAGTTCTCTGGCTTATCCTTGGGGTCACTCTTGTGGATGGATACCACGTACACCATCTTCCAGTCCTGCGGTACGCTCCCCAAGTCCGGGGAGTCATTGAACAGGTCTGCCAAGGGTTCTGCCAGGACTTCTGCCAGCTCCTTCATTTATTTCATTTTTGACCAGGAAAGGCCCACTAAGCTAGTATAGCTTATTTCCAGGTGCCTCCTGGGGCATGAGCTGCAACCACCGGTTTTACTGATGGGTGAATGTTCTGGGATCGCATTGAGTTTGTAGGAGAGTTGTCAAATGCTAAGCCTGCAGTCGTGAAATGATTGTTGAATGACTCTAGGACATCCAGTCTGTTGTTAATGATATTTGTCCCGGAAATAATCTTGGCTGGGAGCGAATTACTTGGCGCATGGCCAGATATGTCATTGATGGTGTTCCAGAATTTAGCAGGGTTCTGGATAGAGGAGTCCAACTCAGTACGATAGTTGGCAGCCTTTGTATCTCTAATCTTCCTGGTACATATGTTCCTAGCCTTTTTAAACTGACACCAATCTGATGGTGTCTTTGTTTTACACGCTTCTTTCCATAGATTGTCTCTCTCTAGGAGCACAGTTTTAAGGTCTGGAGTGAACCAATGACAAGGTTTATTTCTTACCCGCACTTTAATTAATGGTGCATATTTGTTTAGAACACCTAGTATTATGTCATTAAGAACTTCATAAGCTGGATCTAGTGTTTATGACATGTAGAAGTCTTGCCAGCGTGTAGAGTACTTCATATCTTCCAAGTATGCATGAAGGTTGAAATTATGCCTTGATCTTTTAGCTGAGAACTTTGATGGAGATGTGGGTTTGTTGGTTGCTCTTATACTGACAATGAAACAGTGGTCACTGATAACATTGACGAGAACTCCAGCATGGGAGAATAGATGTGGCTTGCTCACAAGGATAACGTCCAGAAGTGTACTATTATTTGGGTTCTTATTAATTCTGGTGGGCTTGTTGATGACCTGTGTTAAGCCATGTGTGTCACAGAAGGACAAAAGGGGAGTAGCAGCCTTGGAAAGCCAATTTAGATTAATATCCCCTAATATAATAGTTTCTAGGAACTCCTTCTCGATTGTATCACCCAGAAGTGATAGTAATTGGAGACCAGTGGAAGGAGGTCTGTAACAACATATTACCTGCAACGATGTGGTATGCGAAACTACCACTTTAAGGGATAGGTATTCAAACTTGTGCACCACAGATGTTGAGACGAGGCAGGTTGCAGAGAGGTTGTTCTTCACATATATAGCTAACCCTCCCCCTCTAGACTGTCGATCGGCTCTGAATAGCAGGTAATTGGGTAAGTTGATATCCTTGTCTGCTGTGGCAGGCCTAAGCCAAGTCTCAGAGATCACCAAGATATCTGGTGAGGTATGATTAACCCATGCTTGGATCATAGTGATCTTTTTAGTAGGCTGCACACGTTAACATGAAGGAAGCTTAATCCTTTGAGTCTGGCTAGGTCAGATGGTGCTGCAGTAGCCTCTGGAGGCCCTGGATTTAGTTCAACATAGTAGTAACAGGTGCAGAAGCTTCATAATTGCAGCAAGGGATAGTTTGTATATTCTTGCTTTTGCACGCTTCCTTGGGTTCTCATTTGGTATTCTGGCATTCCCAGATGAAGTGTCTTGTCCTCCTAGAACAGCAAAAACGTATACTCTGACCGAGAAGAGCAATGGGGGTTCTATAACAGGGGAGGGAGACTGTGTTTCTGGTTTGAATGACTCCGTTTGTGTCCCGACATAGTATGTTAGCCAAAGGCGTGGCTGTAGCAAGGGGAGGTTATAAGCACATGCGAGAACTTCTCAAGCTATGTTGGTACCACAGCAGGGCAATGTCAATCTCCAGTTCCCCTGTGGGGCATCATGTGGTTGGTGGTATTGCCAACATAGAACCAGATAGAGGAAGGACATGAGGAGAAGCCATAATTCGCCCACATGGTAAACCTTGTGGAGAGGGGTATGTTCACTGTTATAGATTCAGACCTGGCCTGACAGGTACACAGAGATATAAGTATTGTATTACTAGGTATGCAGGAATATAAGTATAGTGTTGCAGTGGTATGTATCCTTAACTAAGCTGAGGCTATGAGAATAACTGTCTAGGATGAATGATGACTGTTCCTGGTGTGTCCACGAGGAAGGCAATTGCACTCAAAAATAAGGGATGGATTTTTAACTAATGTGTGTCACTAGGTATCAAAGAGTGGCTGGGTTACTGAATCTAGGAGCAAACTGACAGCATGTCAGTGATGCCACCTTAGAAGGGATTATAGGATGATGGACAGATAGGAGTTAAAATGTCATAGGGTAGTGATACCAATGGGCATGATGTTAGAAGGAGGCAGGGAGAGGGTCTATTTAATGAGGGCAGGAGGAGGGAAGGGTGGGTGGGCTAAAAGTTGTGGCTTTGCCATACGTTTCAGTGCCAGGTGTCCAGGCTGGTGGGTTTGGGGGCGGCAGAGGGGGCCGACCGCCCACTGGCCGAATCTTGCCTCGGCACTAGGCATGGGGCCCTTCCTGAAGAGGTCCTTGGCAATTACACTAGAGGTGCTGAAATCACTTTAAGCAGTAGCAATTTAACAACAATCAACTTCCTCAATACCACAATTTCAGTGAAACAGCTTTTTTCTGACAGGTTATATGGACATTTCCAATAAAAACATGAAATACAGGCTTAAAAAACGCTAGTGGAGCAGGGACTAATCGGAGACAAAGCCATAGAAGGTGCTCGAATTCCGATTGGTTGCGGCTTTGCTATACCTTTCAGTGCCAAGTGTCCGGGCTGGTGGGTTTGGGCGGCGGCAGAGGAGGCCGACCACCCGCTGGCCAAGTCTTACCCTGACACTAGGCAGGGGGCCCTTCCTGAAGAGGTCCTCGGCTGGGGAAAAAAAATAGAGAGGCACTCGAATTATATGCTGCATAGAAACAAAGCATCTGCAGAAGCAACAGGGGGTCACAATTTGTAAATGAAAGCTTGTGGAATGGCTTGGCGCCTAAACGTCTGGGCAATTTTGCAATTACACTAGAGGTGCTGAAATCACTTTAAGCAGTAGTAATTTAACAACAATCAGCTTCCCCAATCCCACAATTTCAGTGAAATAGCTTTTTTCCCCGACATGTTATACAGACATTTCACATAAAAACATGAAATACAGGCTTATAAAATGCTAGTGGAGCGGGGACCAATCGGAGACAAAGCTGTAGAAGGTGTTCAAATTCTGATTGGTTGCAGCTTTGTCGTACCTTTCAGCGCCAAGTGTTCACTTGAAGGAGGCCCATAAACTGGTGTCTGTGGCTGTAGAGTCCGCGAACAAATGGCAGCTTTCGAAGAAGCCTCCACTCAGGCAGCTGAAGGCTCCTCTTCGGTGTCCATGCTGGTCCCTCTGGGCTTTGACGCCTCTTTTACATAGGCATTTCGGGACTTGTGTCAGTCCCTTCCCACCCTTGGGGAAGGGCCTTCTTAGTCTAAATCCAAGAAGGATTTAAAATCCAAAGTGGAAAAGTCCCGTTACAGGTCATGGGATCACAAGTGCTCTCGGGCCTAAGATTCCCACGCTCCTGCTTTGTCAACATTTCTCGACGATTCAGCTTGCTGGGCCTGTCAGCTGAGACATGGGCCGACCAGCCATTCGAGATTTTTCTCAACCTGTTTGACCCGTTGTCACAGGACGAGGGGGCTATTTCTCTCTCCGGGATTCCAGTCCTGACCTTACCATACCAGGCGGTTCGGATCAGCCTGCTGATCCAGTTCCTAATCCATGGGACATCGAGCTTGTGGGGGACGGCAGGCATCTCTCACTGATTTTGGCCTCTCCTCACTGTCTTTTTTTTTAATTTTATCTTCTTAAATACAACGTACAGTCAGTAGTACGAAGACACAACTCAAGAACAAAACTAAACAAAATAAAAGTCTAACAAGAAAACTGCCCACCAGAAGAAAAACTATAAAATAAGTAATGCATTCTACCCCTCCCCTCCCTAAAAAGAACTACATGAAGGCCATAAATTAGTTCTAAGATGATATGCATTGAAATTATACATAAATACATATAAATAAAGAGTAGCAAAGATCTCTGGAAGTGTATATCAAGGGTATAAAATGAGTAATGTAAAATTTCTAGTTTCTCTCCTCGCTGTCTGTACCATTGGTGGTCGAGGTCTCAAACTCATAGCTCACGGTCAAGTAGCTCTCACTGAAGTTGGCATTCATGCTCTTGGCCTTCGGGCAAGTGGTGTCATTGCTACTCCTCCTCTTGAGGGGAGGAACGACTTCACCGCAAGTTGCGGAGATGCTATGAGGAGCTTATGTGGCAGCACCTCCTTTTGGGTGCTGGTGCTGGTGCCAGCTACTTCCCTGTGCTCTCTTGGCTGCCACCTTGGCCTGAACTGGTTCCAGCTCAGCTGACTCTGGCCTTTCCACCCATTCTGATGGAACCCCCACCAATTCAACTGAAGGAAGATACCCCCATCCAAGGATGCCCGCACTACCCCTGGGCTTCCTCAGCACTTATCCATCATGGTCACTAGGGCCGATGAGCCCTGTAAGGTTATCGACGACTCGGCTTGGCTTGTCTTTGATGAATCCTCAGAAGCAGAGGCTCCCTACATGCACTCCAAGCTGGTCAACCTGGATTTAGATGAGGATTTGTTGACGGATCATGGTCCCATCTTTTTTAGGGCCATGCTCCGCCTCATCTCTGAGGCCATGGGGATCCAGCTGGAGCCAGTCCAAAAATTAGCCAAGTATCCCCTCACTGAGATACTCAACCAGGATGACATCTCAGGGGTTGTCTCCCCAGTTCTTGGGCCTGTGTTGGAGCACTGGTAGCATCCAGCTTCCTGCCCTATCCCGTCTGCCAGTACGGCTCACAAGTATGCTGTGTCCATAGGCTCTCTCTCCTGGTTTACGGACTGCCCCTTGGTCGAGGGCCTGGTTGCCAACTCCATGTTTCCTAGGATGGGCAATGTCAGGGATGTTAAACAGTCCTCCAGCAAAGAATCCAAAAAACTTGGATCACATGGGCAATAAGGTGTATTCAGCCTCTTCTCTTGGCCTCAGGTAGGCAAGTTCGGCCTTGATGATGGCTCACATCACTCATGCCCTATTGGGCGCTCTGGGTGAAGTGCTTCCTTGGCTCCAGGCTGACCTTCAGATGACAGTCAATTAGGTCCAGGACCAGGGCCCTGCAGTGGCCAAACAGCAGCTTCAGATGGCCCTGAACATCAGTGATTTTTGCGCCAGGTCAGTGTCCGCAGCTGTAGCTATGCACCGACACGCTTGGATTCATATTTCAACCTTTATGGCAGATACCCAGCACAAACTGATGGATGTCCCTTTCCTGGTCATCGATTTGTTCGGGCATGGGGTGGATGGTCATCTTACTAGGACTGAGAAATCCAATGCCACTTTGGATCCCGTCACCTTGGCCCAAAATGACAAGGGCTCCAAACCCCAGAAAAATTCCTTTCGGCCCCATCCTGCTCCTGCAGACAAGCCTTCCCTGACCCTGGCTGGGCACCAGCAGTCCTGGCACCCCAGATCTAAGTCGATCACTTCTGTGTAATAGAAGCCTGGTGGATGGGTTCCAGCAGCTTCCTCCGCTGGCCCAGCCTCTGCCTCCAAGACTGCCCAGTGATGGGTTGGGGTGCCCCCTTCCTGCCTGTCCTGTCTCCCCTGGATCCTCCTGTGGGAGGCTGGCTCCACCACTTTCTTTATGCCTGGTCCAGTGTTACCATGGACAGGTGGGTGTTGGAAGTGGTCATCCAGGGATTGCCTCTGGAGTTTGAGGTTCTTCTGCCAAGCTGAACCTGAGCCCCTCAGCAGGATATGGTGTCCACAGACATGCTGTCCGCACTTCAGGAAGACATCACCCAGCTCCTCCAGGAGGAGGTGGTAGTTCATGTCCCAGACCCACCAGTCAATCCCAGGTTTGTTTCCAGATACTTTCTGGTTCCCAAATGGATGAGGGGCTGGTGCCCCATCTTGGATCTGCACAACCTAAACAAGTTTCTGCAGTTGCACACCTTCAGAATGGTCACTCTGACCCAGATCATTTCTTCCCTGGAACAGAACATGTGGTTCTGCTTTCAAGACCTGTGGGATGCCTTCTGTCCCCATTCATCCATCCCACCAGTGGTTCCTTCAGTTCTGTGTGGAGGGGACCCACTACGTGTTCCAGGCCATGATCTTTGGCATCTTCTCAGCTCCCAGGATCTTCAACAAATGCATTGCAGTAGTGGCAGCCTTTCTGAGGCACAGAGGGGTCCAGGTATACCCCTACCTGGATGATTGGCTAATTGCAGGCTCCTCCAAGATGGAAGGGAGTGGTCCAGGGACCTGGCCCTCCTGACCTGCCTTTGCCTCCTGGTCAATAAGGCAAAGTCAGAACTTGTCCCCTCACAGGTGATTCACTTCATCGGGGGGCAGAACTCAACTCATGCTGAGCCAGAGCCCGGCTCCTGGCAGACAGGGTGGAGGATTTTCCTTCTCTGCACAAACATTTTGGATTGGGCAGTTGCACCCTGCCAGAGACCTCCTGGGCTTCATGGCAGCCTACACAGGCATGGTCCATTGGGCCCACTGGAGAATGTGCTCCCTTTGGGGGGGGCTAGCTCACCAGTCGTCTCAGCATCAGGGCTACCTCAATCAGCTGGTCATGGTGACCCAACTGATGTGGGATGCCATACAGTGGTGGTTGGGCCTGGAACATCTTCAGGAAGGAGTCCTATTTGTCCACCTGTAGCCAATGGTCACTTTCATGACCAACGTCCCTCTGATAGGCTTGGGTGCCTACCTGGGGGAACATGGGGTCCACAGCCCCTGGTCCCATGAGGAGTCCCAATGTCACATCAACCTGCTGGAGCTTCATGCTGTTTGCCTGGCTCTGACAGTCTTCACTCCTCATCTTCAAGGTCAGGTCATTCAGGTCCAGACAGACAACATGACAACCATGTACTACCTCAACAAGCAGGGCAGGATGCACTCCCTACCTCTTTGCAAGGAAGATTTCCACATTTGGACCCTCATGCTTAGCCTGCAGGCTGACCTGCTGGCTAGTCATTTGGCTGGAGTGACCAGTCGGCTGGTGGACGCCCTCAGCCATGTGTTCGAGGTGTCTCACAAGTGGTCTCTTCATCAGGAGGTAGTGGACATTCTGTTCTCCCAGTGGAGCACTCCTCATGTGGACCTGTTTGCCTCTCAGGAGAATGCCAAGCTGAGGCTATTTTGTGCCCACCCCTCTCAGTGGGGAACGCTGCAGGGGGATACCTTCATGAGGCCCTGGACCCCGGCCCTCTTTTATGCCTTCTCTCCCTTTCTTCTGATCCACAAGGTTCTGCTCAAGGCTCAGAGGGACAAGGCATGGATGATCCTGGTGGCTCCAGACTGGCTATGCCAGTTCTGATACTCTGATCTCCTCAGCCTCAACAGCAGGTCTCCATGGCATCTGCCACTTCACCCAGACCTACTCTCATACTCTCAGGGGAAGTTCCTCCACCCAGACCTTCAGTACCTGCACCAGACAGCCCGGTTCCTGAGAAGCTAGAGTTCCAGGCTCTGGGTCTCTCCAATGAGGTCCTCGATATAGTTGAGGTCTTTCGGAAGGAGTCTACTCATCAATGCTGAGCCTTCAAATGGAAAAGATTATCCATTTGGTGCTAGGGCAAGAAGCTGGACCCCTTGTTCTGTCCGGTACCTGGCATCTTCAACTAGCTGTGGTCCCTCTCACAGTTGGGCTCTAGGTTGACAACCCTCAAGGTTACCTGGCAGCCATCTCTGCATACTGGGCATGAGCTGGTATGCTGATGATAGCACCGTTGAAGGTGGTTGGATGCTTCTTTAAGGGCATTGACCAATTTTCCTCTCCAGTATGTGAACCACCACCACCTTGGAACTTGTTGCTGGTGTTGGAAATGCTCATGGACAAGCCATTTGAACCAATGCACAGGTGTGAGATGTCACACCTGTCATGGAAGGCCACCTTCTTGATGGCCATCACATCTGCCAGAAGGATCAGTGCGCTCCAGGTGCTCTCAGTGGAGTCTCCTGACCTGATCTTCCACAAGGACGAGGTTGTCCTTCGTCCCAACCCAAAGTTCATCCTGAAGATTGTTTTGGACTTTAGCCTTAACCAGGTGATCAATCTCCTGGTGTACTTCACCCCACCACACCTCAGAGGCCGAGCACAGGCTCCATACTTTGGACCTGCGACAGGGTGCTCACCTGCTATAAGGAGTGTATGGCTGGAGTACAGGGAGAGATTCACCAACTGTTTGTCACCTACACTGAAGCCCTTCCTGGCAGGCTGGCAGCAAAGCAGATGATTGGCAGGTGGATTGTATCCTGCATCAACCTCTGCTATAGGTTGGCTAGTATGGAGCTTCCAATAGGGCTTAAGGCTCATTCCACCAGACATACTGCTGCCTCTGTGGCTGCTTTCAGGGACGTCCCTGTCCAGGAGATTTGCAGGGCTGTTACCTGGAAGTCAGCACACACCTTCATCTCTCATTACCAAATTGACTTTGAGTCACACCAGGATGCTGGTTTTAGGTCTTCAGTTCTCCAATCTCTTTTCCCTAAGTAGGGTGTGTGTGCATCTTGCCCCCTTCTTCTGGAGAACTGGTAGAAGTCTGCAAGAAATGTGGATAGTACACCATATCCACGCCTCTGGGAATGGTATATGGTGTACATCCACACAACCCACCCGACCTCCCCTGGCAAGTGGCACACTGGTCTGGCTTCCAGTGGGTCAGAACTGATGTCATGGGGCGGTGCCGAGGAGGATACCACCCGGGAGGGTGGGTGGGAGGAGCCAGCTTGAAGACCATCCAGCAAGTCTTAATGGAAAAGGAATTCTGCCAATAGTGTGGCTGTACACCATATTCCACTCCTAGAGCTACAGTTACAGGTGAGTAACTTTTTTATCAGGCCACACCTAAGGAACTATAAGCTGCCAGGCACTAGAACCACACAGAAACTTTTGCAAGCAGTCCACCAAGGGTCACCCATACTGATGTCAGACGTTGGCTGCTACATAAATGTGGGAAGCCCCATCCCTTCCCTCTTTTCCTGTCATCGATCATACTAGTCAGACCACTGTCAGAGATTTTTAATGGCTTGTATGTCATCAAAAGAAACTGTCAAAATTATTCCAGTATTGTGAATGCGGTGAGAAGATTTACACTGGCAATTCTCACAATGTCTGTGTCTGTTGCGTCGGCCCGCACCAAAAAAGTGCATGCCTGTCCAGTCTGAAGGGCTTTCAACACTGCCACCCAGCGATGCCAAAAAGGGTCTGTCATTGAGGCACAGGTCAGGAAGCATAGGAAAAACCAGGAGCAGTAGTAAAATTCGCAAAAAATATTTATTTACACGAGCAGTAACATAAAAAAATAAACTTGTTCAGAATAACTATTTACAAAGGAAGAATAAACAGCAGATTCATCAGAGTTTTCCTTCAATCTCTGTGTGCCCATCTTGCAAGCAATTGCAGCTCTGTCATATGTCCTACCAACCCCCCATTCTTAGTAAGCATCTTCCTTTTTTTTTAAATGTCCTTGTAAGTATCAGGCAGGTACTGCTAGAACACAGTGTCCCAGAGCAGAGGCTCTTTCTCCACAGCTCTTCTCCAAAAGGCTTAACAATTGCACTCAGGTAACCTTTTGAGTTCCCAATAGCTTTTTACAGTCATCTCGAACTATAATTATATACATTTCAAAAATGAACACTATATAATTTCTAAACAAAGGGATTCTAATATCAGTTACATTTCTACATAATTATTTGCACATATGCTTATATCAACGGATAGCAATGGAGGAAAAGACAAACAGAAAGTGAAGTCTGAGAGACAGTGAGAGGCAAAGAATTGTGAAACTGTTGGGGTGATCAATTCTTAGATCCCATAGGAAAATTTGGTTGTGCAACCAGACAGACAAGAGACAGGAAAGGGGAGAATAAAACAGATCCTTGCATTTAAACACTTTCTTTAACAACTGGGGCAGGATCCTAGTCTACCCTGTCAAAGGGGCCCTAGAAAAACAACAGCGCGCATGGAGAAGGAGCTCCAGCAGAAGAGCACTGCTGTGTTGCCGGCCCACTCTTCTGGGTCCAGGTCCTCAAAATCCTGGGAAAAGTTATTTGGGAGCCATGAACACAAGCACCAGGAGAAGGAAAAAACATGGAGTTCAGACGGGAGCAGGGCTCACTGGTAAAAACTGAAAAAATGCTGAGATAGCTATAAGCATATGCAGTGTTTATTAAAAACTGAAAAATAAGTATACATATAAACAGTGGCATGCACCCCCTTTCTGCCAATGTTTCACACCAAAATCATGTACTTTGTCAAGACCTTGACATAGTACATAAGAGCAGTCTTGGACTCAGCTCAAGGCTCGGCCTTCCTGCCTCTGGACAGGGTCGAACGTCCGATTGCCCTGATCCAACTGGTACATGACAGCTGGTATGTCTCAGCCAGGATAATCCTTTAGGTCCTGGGCATTATGGCAGTGGTCATTGTCACAGTACCTTTGGCCAGACTGCTTATGAAGATCCCTTAGTGGACCCTACTTAAGAGTCTAGTGGGACCAGCTCACAGACGATCCTGAATGAAGGATTCTAGTAACCTCTCCTTTATGCTAAGTGCTCAAGTGGAGGATGGAACCCAGCAACCTGTTAAACGTGGTTCCCTTCCTGATCCCATCTGCTCACCAGATTTTATCAACAGGTGTCTCGGGGATGGCCTGGGGGGCACAATTAAGGCCCCATCAAATGCAGGGTACATGTACCACATGATGAGCACTCTGTACATAGATGTTCTAGAAATTCGAGCTGTCCTGTATGGACTACAAACCTTCCAGCTTCATTTCCCTCCGCATTCCCTGCTAGTACAGATGGACAATATCAGTGAGTTGCATTACATCAACAAGCAAGGAGGAACTCACTCTTACCCCCTGTGCAGGGAACTGATGAGAGTCTGGTACTGGGCTCAGGAACACAGAATAGAACTGTCAACAGTACATGTTCCAGGTGCCCAAAATGTTTTGGCAGACAGGCTAAACAGGTCACGGTCCAGGGTACACGAGTGGGAATTGCTGACCTCAGTAGTAGAAGACCTATTCAACAGATGGGGTTGTCCAGAGTTGAACCTTTTTCACGTCCCCACTCAACACAAAACTGCTGCTTTTCTGCTTGCTCACTCCAGGGCCTGGAGTTTTCTTGCAAGATACGTTGTCCCTCTCTAGGAAGGGGAGGTTCCTGTATGTCTTTCCTCCCTTCCCCCTAATTCAAATAGTGTTACTGTCATCTGAAAATTTGCTGTGCATTACAGTTTTGATCATGTACAGTTTCTTGATTTGGACATCTCCAGAAATGAAGATGACACCATTATGACAAACTTATACAGGAAGCCAACAGACAGGGATAGCCTGCTGCACTCTAGCAGTTGCCAGCCATGCCACACTGTCAACAACATTCCCAAGTCACACTTCATGCACATCAGGAGGAATTGTACTATGCTGTCAACTTATGTGAGTAGGAGTGGGGAACTAGCCCAGCATATTCTCTCATGGGGATATAGTGGCCCTCTTGTTAGCAAGGCCAGACAAATAGTGCAGGATATGCCAACAGAGGATCTATTGGTATACAGGCAGCAGGATAATAATTATTTGAGAGAGATACCACTTTTATCACACAGTTTTGTGCCAGGAGTGGTATTATTCAGAAATGTATAGAGAAAAATTGGAATATACTGAGCACAGAATCTGAACTGTCAGACCTTACCGAATATCAACCCAGGATTGCATACATGGAGGGGCCAGAATTCGGTGAGCTCTTAGTACAATTATCTACCACTGGGGATAACGCCTTCACATGAATGGTAACCAACTGCACCTACTGGTTGTTTTAACTGTGACAGGTGAGTTTATTGCAGTGTTTGTAAATGTAAAACCTTCACATCTGCGAACAGTAATAAAACATTTAAGATTGGAGTTTATCAGTTGCAGCATACCCAGGGTGGTCTATTTGGCTACCTGGGTGTATGGTGCGTTTTATGTCAAAAAAACCAAGAGGCCATTCAAACCCCACAGAAGCGAACATTTAAGCTCCATAAGAATACATAATGTACACAATGCCCTGTATTGTTATTTGAATCGGACTTTGGGGAGGGCACAGTATCGATTTTCTTTTTGTGGCATAGAAAGGTTAAAGTGGGTCCTGGTGGTGGTGGGGTTGGGGACGTTGAGACACTATTAAATAAAAGAGAAGCCTTTTGGATTTTTTCATGAGGCACAATGAATTTCCCGGCTCTCACTGATGGCTTCAAATTAGCAGCCTTTTTAAGGCAGTAGGATGAAATCTTGATTGCAACTAACATCAGATACATTCGATATTGCCAATCTTCCTGGACTAAAAGTCTCCACCACTCATTCACACCAGTGGGACTACGCCGGAGGTGCTAAGACTCAGCGGGAGCCAAACATCTTCAGGTGGGCTGGCGCTGAGGTAGGCCAGCACATGCATGGTGCCACGAGGCTGGCTCATGCCATATAGGTTATCTCAGCGTCAACCCTCCAACTGCTTCAATTCCTTTTTTCCCACCATCGAGAGCGCTTCAGTGACAACGTTGCTCGCCTGCCGAGAGTCAAATCTTCACGTCTATATGACAGCAGCTTAGACGTTCAGTATTTGATTTAGTTTTAGTGTTTTTAGCAGTATTTATTTAAATATATATATATATAATAATATTTTTTTTGTAGTTTGAAGTGAAGTAACGAAGAAAAGAAGTCTTCAGACCACCATCGACAAAGTCAACTATGAAGGGTGCCAGTAACGGTAGGGAGACTTTGCTTGAAAGCTGTTTTTGCAGCAGGGCTGGGTCCAGTCTGCTGCCCTCTTTGGAAGGGGGTCTGTCCATGGGCAGTCTGGTGCAGGGGAGGAAGGGTGGGCCTCCTGGAAGCACAAAAAGAAGTGGGCCCATTCCCAATCCCAGTCGGGGACTCGGCACTGCTCGGCCACATGCTCTTCTTCCTCCCACTAGTCGAAGAAGAAGTGGTACCGCCCAAAGTCACCCTCTGGTATGTTTGCACGGAGATCATCGGTAGCAGTCTCGGTCCCCAACGGTCGTGGTTCTCAGCTCTGGAGTCTCTTCCTGCTCCCTGGGGGGGGGGAGTCTTCTGGTGAGCAGTTTCATCATTGGACCACTTTTATGGAGCAGTGGGTCTGGCGGTTGTCCCAACTTCCATCACCTGCAGACTTGGTCCCGGGGCCTTCGGACCTGGGGGCTGTTGGCCTGCAGGCAGAGCATTTGGGTCAGCATGTCTGTGGTGCAGGGGCTGGCACAGGTACTGCATTCTCCTCCTACTCCTCTTCATACTTTCAGGTCTCCGGTGGTGTCGCAACCTTTGGGTGCCCCGGTGTTGGGTTTGGGGACCCCAGGCAGTCATTCAGCACCAGTTGCAATGCTGTGCATGGCTCCGGCCTTGGCAAAGGTGCCAGGTGTGGCACCATTTTCAGCATCGGTTTCTGACTTGGGTGCAGGGCTACTCGACTCGGATTCCGGAGATGGCACCTCTGGCTCTTCTTCCTTCTTCCTTCTTTTCCTACCTGTACTATCCTTTCTGGGGTAGAAGGAGATTATGATGAGTCTGATCCTGAACTGTGCATGACGAATGATGTGGATGAAGACTCATTTTATGGGGTAGAGAGTAAACCTTCCACTTCAGCTGAGCCCATGGTTGAAGATCTCTCTTTCAAATCTCTGTCGAAGAATATGAATTCCACTCTTGCTCTCCAGACCTCTGGGGTGGACCCTGGGAAGCTTTTGTGTCTGCAATATCTTCATGTTCCTGAGATTCCTGTGGACCTGACACCACCACTGCAACCCTCTTTTGAGACTCTTTCACAAGTGGTGTGGGATAGACCAGTGCTAATTCCTTCTGTGGATAAGTTTATAGAAAGGAAGTATGTTCCCCCTAAGGACAGGCCAATACTTGCTTCTCAAGCCTTTGCAGATGCCCTAGTGGTTCTGGCAGAAAACGACAAAGCCATGCTCCCCCAGGAGTCCACAGCTCATCCAGTAAATAAAGAATCTCATAAAATAGACACTGTAGAGAAATGAGTGTTTGCTGCTGCTACCCTGGGCATGTGTATTGCTAGTTACCAGGGCTTTTTCTCTCAATATGACTGTACCCTCTGGCATTCACTCAAAGAGATGGTCGAGGCTCTCCTGGAGTCAGACACTCACTCAGAGCTTCTTCACACTAGTACCAGAGGCACTGAGTTCAACAATCAGCAGCTTAAAGCTGCTATAGACACTTTTAGCACTGCCTCTAGAGCAGCAGAGGCTGAGATTTATACCCAGCGACACTTCTGGCAAAGGACTTCAGGCTTCACTAATGATGCTCAGCAGAGAGTCATGAATTTCCCTTTGGTGGTGTTTACCTGTTTGTTCCACAAGTGGAACAGGTACTGGAGAACTCTCAGAAAACCAGGACTGCTATTAAAATTGTCAGACTGGCTCCTGCTGCCCCTCATCGGGGCAGAAACTACAGACCGTTTCAAACCGGTAGTCCTTTCATGGTAAAGGCCAAGGAGCTTTTAACAAGAATCAAACCCCTCAATCACAAAAGAAAACACAGCAGAAGGCACAGGCCCCCGAAGGCACCCAGTGCCACCCTCTGAAGACCCGGCCCATGTCCCACCTCAACTGCCCAAGGGGGACTCCTCTTCGGTGGTAGGGGTGTATCTGACTCAATTTTTCAACCTGTGGAAGTCTGTCACAATGGACTAATGGGTCCTCAGGATAATTTGAGAGGGATACTCTCTAAATTTCTCAGAGGACCCCCCTGGATCATCCACCCAAGCGACAGCCCAAGTTGTCTACCTCTCAGTCAGACCTCCTTGCTGCCAAAATTCAGGGCCTTCTGAACAACAGGGCAGTAGAAATGGTTCCACAGGCAGAGTGAAACATAGGTTTCAACTCCCACTACTTCCTGGTTCCAAAGAAAACAGACGGTATGCGCCCCATTCTAGACCTAAGGAAGTTAAACAAGTACCCGTTCAATGAAAAATTCATGATGATCTCACTGGGAACACTCCTGCCTCTAGTTCATCAAAATGATTGGTTGGCATCTCTGGACATGCAGGACACCTACCAGCATGTTCCAGTGCACCCAAGCCACCACAAGTACCTACGCTTTGTGGCACTGGGTCAGCACTACCAGTTCAGAGTCCTGCCCTTTCGGGTCTCCTTGGTGCCATAAGTCTACAAAGTGCTTTGCAGTGATTACAGTGCATCTCATAGAACTCAGAATTCAGGTGTACCCATACCTGGATGATTGGCTCCTAGCGAGCCCTTCCAGACAAGGGACACAGAAAGTGTTTCCATTACTTCCAAGTTCCTCACATCCATCAGAGTTTTACTGAACCTGGAAAAATTGCAGCTTCAACCCTCCTAACAACTGTTCTTCATAGAAGCTCTTCTGGACACCTCCAGGGCAAGAACCTTCCTTTCAGAGGACAGGAGAATGACATTCTCGAGATGGCTCACTTAAGCAAGGAGAATGACTTGGTCTGAGCTCTCTTGTTTTATTTATTTATTTTTTATTTATTTAGACAGCGGTTTGGAAAACCTTTGAGCCATAGGCTCATTTACAAAGGTACCTTGTCACAGTAAGACAAACGAAAATACACAGTATAACAGTAACTTAAGACATAGATACAAACAAGCTGGTACAGGTAGGATTGATGCAAACAATACCAGAGTTATGTTGTCCTTAGCAGCTTAGTAGTAAGCTTTGTCATTAGTATTGAGTACGGCTTTGACTATTGGCAATTACAGCTTCGAGTGTTAACAAGGTGGTTCCATAAGGACGATTTGAAGCATGATATAGTTGGAGCTTCGGAGATGGAGGGGGGCAGTGTGTTGAACCAGGAAGGGGCCCAAAAGCTGAAGGCTCTTTGGCCGTGAGAGGTCCTAGCTCTAGGGATAACAAGAGAGGTTTTCTTAGAGGTCCGAGTATGAACTAGTGGGACAGAGCGGTGGATGATGGTGGTCAATCCTGGTGGGGATAGCTCAAGGAGGGTCTTTTTTGTAAGGGTACAGGTCAGATATTAGAGGCACTCGTCAAGATCAAGTACCAGTGCTTTAGCGTACAGTAGACAGGTGTGTGTTAGCCTAGGTGCCCCAGTAATTAACCTGCAGGCCTTATTCAGAGTAGAAAGAATTTTATGGAGTGTGGTCTGATCAGCACCATACACCGGCAGTCCATAGTCCACTAGGGACAGGATAGAGGAGGTGACCAGAGTCGAAGAGCCTCTGGGGAGGCAGTGTCTATACCGGCGTAAGATGCCCAATCGGATATTAGTGGCAGTGGCTAGGCAGCGATGTCTCCATGGAAGGAGAGGGAGGGTCAAAATGGATCCCTAGGTATTTATAGAGCAAACTTGTTCGAGTGGGAAGAGGACCCAGAGTGAATGAGGAGTTTGAAGTTGCAGGACTTGTTTTGAGGATGAGTGAAGAACATGGTTTTTGTTTTTTAAGATTTATCACCAACCTATGTTCCTTGAACCAGCCCTCGGCTTCGTGAAGAACTCCTGCAGCGAGTCCTGGAGGGCAATAGGGTTACGACTTGAGGCAAAGATGACTGCATCATCAGCATACAATAGAATGTCTCCGAGCAAGAGCGTGAAAGGTGTTAAGGTAAAGGAGAATAGTAAGGGGCCCAGAATGGAGCCCTGGGGAACCCAGAAAGATGGGACAGATGTCTGGTAGGTCCCATTAATCTTACACGCTGTGAGCAGTCAGACAGATAACTGGTGCACCAGGAGATAGGCCCAGCAGCAAAACCAGAGAGACTAAGGCATCAAGAAGGAGGGGTGGGAGACAGTGTGAAAGCTTTAGAGAGTCAATGAAGACCGAACCAGCCAGAGAACCAGTATCTAAGGAGGAGTGGAGAAAGTTGGAGAACTCTAGGAGGGCTGTGTTGGTACTGTGGCCTGCTCGGAAGCCATGCTGCTCAGGACATAGGACATTGTAGGTGGAGAGGTAGTCAGAGATTTGAGAGGCTACCACTTTTTCAAGGCCTTGGAGAGAGGAGAGGAGAGAGAATGGAGATTGGCCGATAGTTTCCAGTGCCACAGTCCTATCACCACCTTTAAAGATAGGGGTGACAGTGGCGACTTTCCAGTCAGTTGAACCTTCCCAGGCAAAGAGAGTGGTTGATGAGGCACGTGATCGGGTAAGGACTGTGTCTAAGACCAGCTGTATGATACATGGATCCAGAGTGTCACTGCCCGTACTATTACTCTTGAGGGCAGTGACAAGGTGCGGCCTAAGTTCTTGGGCAGAGACACGGCGGAGGAGAAAATAAGAGCGAGAAAGATTTATGGCAGGCACTGGGGGAAGAGGGTCAAAAAATTTGTAGGGAGGATAGGGCTAAGGTCAGTGAATGAGGTGTTGAGGTGGTTGGCTGTGAGGGCTGGGTCTGAAGAGATCACGCCATTAATGTTGATCTGGTGGGTGGGGAGTGTGCACTCCATTTAACTGTTTAATGTTATCCCAGAAGGTTCTGGAGTTCCCCATGAGGCTGTGAATGAGGACCGATAGTGCTCAGACTTAGCCTTTCAGATGGCAGTCTCGCTTGTTGGTGCAGCATATAACTGCCTGTCACTGGGCCTGCCAGTCTCAATGGCACGGTGCCATAGGGTTGTCCTATGTTTGAGTTGGTGGATCAAAGCTGGGTTACCCAGGGGCATTCTGCCTTTTAGAACGGGCGCGGGTGATATTGGGGCAACGATATCTTACAGGCATTATTAAAAGTTCGGTAAAGAAGGAGAGAGCTGTGTCAATGTCAGGAGTTGCCTGTATAGGAGACCAGTCAATTTGGGACAAAAGTTCCTTAAGTTTTGTCAGACCACCAGAGTATTAGGCGCCGGCATGTGGACTGTGCTATGGGTTTGGGGACTGAGGTTGACCAGCGGAATAGAATGGGGAGTGATCGCTGAGAGAGTCTGGGAGGACTTGTACATTGGGGATCCGATTAGGGCAGTTGTGAGTACCATCAAGCAGGGTACTGGGCTCTCTTGGGTTAGTCCTGTAGGTTGGGTAACTAGTTGTGTTAGGTCTATTGCAGAAAAGGAGTCATGGGTAGAGGAGGAGGAGGGGCAGAGCCAGTTGACATTTAAGTCACCCACCAGAATTTGATCAGCGGAAGGAGGTAATGAGGAAAGGTATTCTGTAAGAGAGGCAATGGACTGCGTTTGGTCACTGGGGGGCACTTATGCAGTAGTCAGATAAAGGGTCAGGAGTTAGTTTCAGCATAAGAGCCTGGGCCCTGGAGTCAAGGACTGGAGTAGGCAGGGGTAGTATGGGGAGAGATTCCTTGACATAAATAGCGCAGCCGCCGCCCCCTCTCCCAACACGGTCGGACCAGAAGAGGGTGAAACCAGGAAGGGAGACCAGGGAGTCAGGGGAGGATTTCGACAGCCAAGTCTCAACCAGAGCGATGACATCAGGGTTAATTGATGTGACCAGGCATTGTAGTGAGTCAAACTTTTTTAGGAGGCTACAGATATTCATGGAGACCATGCATAGCCTGTGGTGCTAGTCGGGGAGCTCTAGGAACCGGGCCAGGGTTTGGATGAATGTTCCCTGATAGGTGTAGTAGCATGACTAACATTCTGGCTGGAAGATGGTGAGAGGTTTTCCTACGATTGACATGGGGGGGAGGGGACATTAAGGGAGCAGGGGGTGGGCAGGGTGGTACAGGAAGGGAAGGCAAGAATAAGAAGACACCCAGATGTGCCTGAGGTGAGGAGGAAGCTAGGGGGAAGGCAGGGAGGACCGAGACACACAGAGGTCCCAAGGGGCAAGAGAGCAGGTTCAGGAGCAAGGGGAGGGAGGTGCCAGGGCACAGTGCGGAGTAGCAGATGGGTGAGTGGGCAAGTGCACTGCTAGTGGGGATAGGCACAGGCAGAGCGTGGAGGCAGGGCCACCAATACATGAGGTGAGCAAGATCCAAGGGAAGGAGTACTGTACAGGTAGGGTAGGAAGTAGCGAGGAGCATAGGTCTCTCTAGTGGCCAGCAGGTATAACCTGCAAATGGGAAAGTGGGAGATAGGTTCTGGCAAGCTGGACTTGATGCCACGGATGCGATGTCACGGGGTGGATCCTTAGCTTGACAGCCGCCCCTGGGTGGGTGGGAGGGTGGGGCAGACGGCGCAAAGCGCCGGGCTAGCACCCCTGCAGGCGTCCAGACAAAGAGAAGAGGCTCTCTTTACCTTGAAAGTAATCAGGCTGGAATTGGCTTCCTCAGCTCCCCTCAGGTGAGCCGCTTGTGTTGCTTGTTTGTCCCGAGTGCCTGCCGCGATTGGCAGTGAGCTTGGGGGGGGCTGCCTATGTAGTGGAGAAAACAAAGCCTCTCATTACTA
Organism: Neoceratodus forsteri; assembly: GCA_016271365.2. Taxonomy (NCBI): domain Eukaryota; kingdom Metazoa; phylum Chordata; order Ceratodontiformes; family Ceratodontidae; genus Neoceratodus; species Neoceratodus forsteri. The sequence continues at coordinate 334,718,814 of CM057449.1, forward strand.
TGCAGTGGGAGAAAATGTTGTGACTTACACAAAGGGGCTCCACTCTAAGCAAACAGGGCTATTCCAAAATTAGATCACACTAGGACCCAGCTATCCTAATGCCTTCAGTTACGAGCACAATTAGATCCAAAACCACAGTATTAAACAAGTCTGCTCTATATTAGCTGCTTAGTATATCTGGCTTTAAGGTATAATCAGCAATTAGATCCAATACCACAATATTAAACAAGTCTGCTCTATATTAGCTGCTTAGTATATCTGGCTTTAAGGTATAATCTTGATGCAATGGATGCTAGGTCTCATGGCATCATCCATATTCACGGTGCCCTTAGCCCACTTGCACATGAGAACCACACAATGGATGCTCAGCACTCAGTGGTCTTCTGCTATGCACTCACAATCCTTCCACATCAAGGTGACAGAGCCTTTAATGAGGTTACTCAACTGGTGGACCCAGAAAGACAACCGTCTCTTGGGTTTCCCCTTTGCTCCACTGGAGACACAGATCACCATCACCACAGATGAATCTCTGACCGGCTGGGGAGCTCACTGCCAGGACCTCCATACCTAGGGCCTGTGGAACCAGAACGAGACCCATCTGCACATAAATGTCCTGGAGATGAGAGCTGTTCTGTATGCTGTCCGAGTCCTGAAGGATGTCCTCTGTCACAAAGTAAATACTCCTTCAGATGGACGACAAGGTGGTGATGTACTACATCAACAAGCAGGGTGGAGTGCACTCTTACCCTCTGTGCAGAGAGGCCATGAGAGTGTGGCAGTGGTGTCTCGAGCACGAAGCTCTGATCCAGGCAGTCTACCTGCTGGGAGCCCAGAATGACCTGGCGGACCACCTCAGCAGAACGGAGGCGGATCCACACAAGTGGTCTCCCGATCCAAACATTGTGCAATCACTATTCGAAGACTAGGGCACTCTGGACCTGGATCTTTTTGCATCCACACTCAGTGCTACACTTTTTGTACACATTTCCTTCTCTTCCCTTAATTCAGGGGGTGCTGTTCAAGTTAGAGGTGTGGGGTGTAGCATGATTCTCATCACCCCGTACTGGCCTTGTCAAATATGGTTTCCGTTAATCAATGGATTATTGGAAGTTCCTCGGAGACTACTTCCTATACTGATGGACTTCCTGACACAGGGTCCAGTGGTCCACCACAACCTGTGATCCCTTCATCTCCATGCCTGGCTCCTGAGAGATAGAAGTGGGTAGGTTTAATGTCTCTCATAGAATCTCAGAAATTCTCTTAGCCACGCGTAAGCCATCCACTAGGAAGACTTACACGACAAAGTGGAAATGGTTTTCCATTTGGTGCGCAAAGTCCACCCTGGGCCCCTTTGTTTACCCATCAAGTAAGATGTTAGAGTACCTCCTAGACCTGTCAAATATAGGATTGCAACACTCGACAGTAAAGGTGCACCTTTGCGAGATTTCGGCCTACCACGAGCCAGTACAGAATATGTCAGTGGCTGTTACCCTTAGTCAAGAGATTCCTCTTGACTAAGGTAACTGAGCTGTGTTTTGGTCAGGACTCTCCCTCCAACTGATGATCTCGTTGGGCTTTACACAGATAGTTACCTCTGTGACCCATAGTTATGGTCACTCCTTCGATCTGTTGTTCCTCCTGGGGATGGAGGTCTCTGACCTGGTTAGTTGGTCCAAACATCACACTATAGGATTCTGTTTCTCAGCTCCCCCCAATAGATCTGCCCCTTTTGAGGTAGTCTGGTACCGCTCTTTAAGTGGTGCGACCCCCGAGGGTCTAAGAGTGTGCTGCACCTATCAGGTAGACTGATGGAATGCGTTGATCCGGGGGACCTTGTACTGTACTATAATACAGCGGTATCGGGGCCCCTGAATTACATAGCTTCTGTTTGCATTTGCCCACTCACTCTTTGTCTTCAGTCCCCGTGGTTTGAAGGGACCTTGAAGGAGTTGAGGTGAGTGGGGCAAAGATTGGAACAGTGCTGGTGGAAGTGCATCCTGGAGGATGACAGACTTACACTGGTGGCCCATTACTTGAACTATCAGTCAGAAATCTCCCATAAGAAGGCAGAGTTCCTGTCCAGTGTGATTTCTGCAGCAAGAAATCAACTGTCTCAGCTTTTCCAAACTGTCAACAGGCTGTGCAATCCAGCCTGTCTGCAAAATTGGGAAAACGTTTTCATAATCGAAGTGTGAGGAATTTGCTTGATTCTTTGCGGATAAGGTTGCCAACATTAGGTTGGAGATCCAGCAAGCACATTCTGATGAGTGTTACGACTGTTGGTGGGAGGTTACAGGCAAATTTTGATCTGCTGGTGATCACTTATATCATGAAGATTGTCTAAGGCTTGCGATCGACTTGCTGTAGTTTGGACCCTGGTCCAACCCAATTCCTGGTGGAGTGTGTGGATGTCATTGGACCAGTCCTGGCTGAGATTGTCTGGTGTTTATTGGAGAAGGGAGTGTTCCCAAGTCCCTTGAAGGAGGCGGTGTGACACCCCTTTTAAAGAAATCCTCTCTTGACCCAGACTGTCTTGTGAACTGCAGACCTATCTCTAACCTAACTTTGTGGGTAAGGTTATTGAGAAGGTAGTCGCGTTTCAGCTGGAGGACTATCTTACCACCCACTAGGTCTATAATCCTCTCCAGCCCGGTTTCAGGAAGAGGCACAGTACTGAGACGGCCCCTGTTGGGTTCTAAATGATCTCCTGATGGCGAGAGATCGGAAGAGCCATTCAGTCTTGATTCTCCTTGATCGCTCCTCAACATTTGGCACCAAGGACCATGAGGTATACTAGAGCACCTGCGGCTGATCTCTGGACTGTCAGGTACAGTCCTCAGATGTTTCCATTCGTTCCTCACAGGCACATCTCAGAAAGTGGTGTCGAGGATTTTTTCCTTGGCCCCTCTCCCTCTGTTATGTGGGGTGCCACAGGGCTCTGTGTTCTCTCCCGTTTTGTTCGCGGTATATATGCTGTCATTGGAAGACATTATAAGGAAGTATGGGCTGAGTTTTCGTTGCTATGCTGATGGTACTCAGCTGTACATGCCCTTTGTGCCTGAATGGGATGATGCTGTCTCAGTCTTTAACAACTGCCTTGCTGAGCTTCAGGACTGAATGAGTACCAGCTGGTTCAGATTGAACCCAGATAAGACTGAGGTGCTGGTTGTGGACCCAGATCATCGGGCAGAGGGACTACCTCCTGGTCAGCCATCTGGGCTTATACTGGGGGGCATTCAGTTGAGGACCTCAGAACAGGTGTGGAATCTGGGTGTTGTACTTGATGGTGAACTGACACTTAAATCTCAGGTGTCAGCCATCGTTAAGGCCTCATTTTACCATCTGAGGAACATCACCCGGATAAATCACCTTGTTCCATCCGAGTATCTTCCAATGTTGGTCCATGCCTTTCTGACCACACGCCTTGACTATTGCAATGCTCTATACCTAGGGCTTCTGGGGGTGGACATCCGTCACCTGCAGCTGGTGCAGAACGTGGCAGCCAGGTTGTTGATTGGCTTGTCAAGATCTAGCCATATCACACCTGTGCTCTGCAAAGTGCACTGGCTGCTGGTGGAATGGAGGATCACCTTCAAGGTTGCTTTGCTGCCCTATAAGGCCCTACATGAACAGGGACCACATTATTTGTAAGACCTGCTTTGTCCCAACTGCCCCTCCTTCCCACCGACAAAGGATTGCTGGAGGTTCCCAGAGTCTGTTTGAAGACCTTGGGGGCCAGAGCCTTTGCTTTTGTGGCCCCAACCCTGTTTAATTCTCTATCTCATCGAGTGAGAGGGTGCTTGTCCACTGAGTCATTTAAGACAGAGTTGAAGATCCATTTGTTTGAGTTGTGGTATGGTCTGGGATTTTAACTGCTTGAAATGTTTTATGATTGTTGGTTGTACAGGCACTTTGGTATTCGAAAGCACCTTTTTACAAATAAAGAATGATTTGACTTGAAAGTATCCTGCACTCCAGGCTGCCAGTCAGGAGACCGATAGCCACGTGGGATATCAGTCTTGTGCTAGACATGGTCACCCGTAAACCTTTTGAGCCTCTAGCAACCTGCGATTTAAAGTTTCTGACCTAGATGGCAGCCTTTCTAGTGGCCATTACTTCCACTCACAGAGTATCTGAAATACATGCCTTGGTCACGGACCCCCCGTACACAGTATTTCACAAGGACAAGGAGGTTCTCAGAACTCACCCTAAATTCCTACCCAAAGTGGTCTCGGAATTTCATCTTAACCAGCCATTGGTCCTTCCAACCTACTTTGCCAATTTCCAGAAATGAGGGGGAGCACATCCTTCACTCTCTGGATGTCAATAGGGCTTTGTGATTCTACATCGACAGAACAAAAGAGATTAGCAAATCCAAACAACTCTTTGTCTCATTCAGCATGGCCCGGCTGAGCCAGCCTATTGCCATTAGGTACATTTCAGCATGGCTAATGGCGTGTCTTTACCATTGCTACTTGATGGTGCAGGTCAAGCTAGAAGGCAGGGTGTACGCCCACTCTACCAGAGTGGTTGCAGCATCCCTGGTGGAGATTCGGAACATGCCCATTGTGGACATCCACAACGCAGCCACTTGGAGCTCTGTGCACACTTTCATGAAGCACTACGTCCTAGATGTCCATACCAGACAGCATCTTCTTTCAGCAGGCCAATCCTTAATGGACTTCTGTCCTCAGTGAGCTACTTTTTTCCTGCCGCCCTATTCGGGGAGATTGTTTTCAGCTCGGCAATCTCCCGCTAATGTGAATGAGTGGTGGAGACTTTTAGTCCAGGAAGATATGAAAATGACGTACCTACCGTAATTCTTGATCTTCTTGGACGAAGTCTCCACCTTTCATTCACACGCCTTACCCCCATCCCCCAAGCTCATTTATCTTGTTTCTGGTCTTCACTCCCTCATTGGCTGGGCTGTGAAGACTCTGTTGAGTTGACCCTTCTTATACAGGTCGTACAGACTATCTTATGTCTGGGTTAGGTTCGTTTTCTAGGTTAGTTTACACTGCACCTCCTCAATAAAAAAATACTGAGGCGGTTGGAGGGTCGACGCTGAGGCAGCCTATGCAGCATGAGCCAGGCTTGTGGCCCCTTGCATGCATGGTCCTACCTCGACACTGGCACTCCTGAAGATTTTAGGCTCCCGCTGGGTCCTAGTGCCTCCAGTGTAGTTCCACTAGTGTGAATGAGTGATGGAGACTTTGTCAAAGAAGATCAAGAAATACAGTAGGTATGTAATTTTCATTTTCTGTATTTGTGACTTCTACACATTTTCTATGTGATTTTTGTGACTGTGACTTGCAATTTGGGTTCTAATATAGCTGCAGTATGTATTCTTACATTAGAAATGTTTAGATCATTTTTTATGCAGCACTACTAGTTATTTCTATCTATACGGGGTCCTTGTGACTAATATATTATTCAGCTTTTTTTCACTGTTTTTGAACTATCAGTGATCATCTTAAGATTTATATTGGTATGTATAGCTTTAATTGTGGGGTTTAAAATGAGTGGGTTTTACTGTGGTAGTCACTCGCTGATGATGCTGTGAGCAAACTGGTCAGAGTTTTGTGGGGTCTCACCAGTGTCTCCCTTTTTGGTAAGAGGTCTTTGCACACTTCATGAATTAAGGTATTTTACTTCAGTTTTGTGTTTAGTTTTGTTGTTCTGGCTGTGGGTGGTGACTGAGTGTTTGAATTGTCTACATTTGGGCTTTTTGGCACACCCGGCCGTGAGGCAGCCTTGCTTGCACTTGTGGGGTGCTACCTTGAAAGACTCTCATCCAGGGATCGACATGTCATGCCAGTCATCAGTGAAAATTATCCACTCTGATGACTCTAGGGTGGTCTATGGCGATAAATGTTTGAGGAGCCTCTATGCAATCTTCGAGGATGCATACGTTTAACTGGGAATTGGTTGAGGAACTGACCACTGACCATAGACTGATGTTTTTCCGGGCTCTCCTCAAACTTATGTCGGAGTCCATGAATGTTCCTTTGGTGCCAGTTTAGTTCAAAAGAGGATTAAATACCATATCACTGACATCCTGGATAAGGATGAATCCCAGGGGTTGCCTTTCCCATGGCCGATGCCATTCTAGGTTGGCTCTGGCGCTTTGGCAGCATCCAGCCTCCTGACTGGCACCTATATGCTCTGGAAATACACAGTCTCTACCGGCTCTCAGTCTGGATTCTCTGACCACCCCTCGGCTGAGGGCTGCTCTCCGATTCCATGTTCCTGAAGTCCAGCAATACTGGGGATGGGGCAAGCCTCCCAACAAGGAGTCAAAGAAGCTTGACCATGCAGCTAAGAAAGTCTTCGCTGCATCCTCCCTTGGTATTTGCCAGGCAAGCTAAACCCTGATGATAGTCACTCTCTACTCTGAGTGCTCATTACCATCCTCTCTTACCAGCCTGCCAACAAACAGTTCCTGGTAAAGGTCATCCAAGACCAAGGTCAAGAGCTGGCTACAAACCAGCTCCTGATGGCCTTGGACATTGGCGATTCTTATGCCTATGCCATGGCAGTGGCCATCACGATGAAGTGCAGGGCCTGGCTGAGGATCTCCACCTTCATGGTGTTCACTTAGTACAGTTTGACCAATGTCCCTTTCCTGGGCACTGACCTCTTCGGCCCAGGGGTGGATAGGCATCTCGCAAGAATCAAAAAGTCCAATGTCAACCTGGATTCTGTGGTTTCATCCCATAAGGACCCAAAAGGCCAATAGAAAAAGACCTTTCAGTTTCAGCCCTTTCAGCCACAGCAGTCTCGGCAACAACAGATCATGCTGGGGCAATTCCATGCCTTTGGCCCAAAGGCAGATTTTCTGGCCAGATGCCCAAAAAAGGTGGAGGGAGAGGAAGTGGTGTCCCTATGGCCTCAGCAACCAGTGCCCCCTCCATAGCTGCCCAGTGACTGGTTGGGGGGTGTTCACCTCTTGCCTGTCCAGTCCCTGACTCAGGTCCCATTGGGGGTTGGCTTTGCCACTTCTGGCCTCATTGGTTTATCATTACTATGGACAAGTGGGTTCTTGGGGTGGTGGGCAGAGGGCTGTCTCTTGGTTTTGAGACTTTTTCACCCTACCAATCCCATGCTCCAAAGGGAGCCCTCTGTGTTGCAGGACATGCTGTCATACCTCAGAGAGGACATTGCTCAGCTCCTTGCAAAAGGAGCTACAGTCCACATCCCAGATGCCCCTGCAAGGTAGGGGTACATGTCCTGGTACTTCCTGGTCCTGAAATGTATGGAGGGGGCTTGTACCTCTTGCTGGGGCTTCAGAATCTGAACCAGTTCCCAAGAAAGCACAAGTTCAGGATGGTCACACTGAACCAGATCTCATCATCTCTGCAGCAGCCATGTTGTTCTGCTCCCTGGACCTCCAGAACACATTCTTCCACAACACAGTCCATCTGTCCCACTGGTGGTACCTCCAGTTCCTCACAGAATGGGTGCTCTATTAGTTCCAGGTCATGCTATTTGGCCTCTCCTCGGTGCTCAGGGTCCTCACCAAGTGCATTGCAGTGGTGGCGGCCTTCCTGCGGCACCAGGGCATCAGAGTTGATCCCTACCTGAATGACTGGCTGATAGCCAGGCCATCCAAAGAGGCAGTGGAGCAGTCCAGGGACCTGGTTCTCCAGACCTGCAGAGACTTGGGCCTCTTGGGCAACCCAGCCAATTCTAAAATAGAACCCTTCACAGGTGATTCATTTCATCAGGGAAGAGCTAGACTACCTACGGGCCAAGACTCGTCTTCCAGTGGGCAGAACATTGGATTCTACCTCCTTTGCCCAATCATTTCAAATTGGGTGCTTGTGCCCTGCTTTGGACTTCCTGAGGATTCTGGGTGCATGGCAACTTACTCCAGCATGGTCAGCTGGGCTCATTGGTGGATGTGGTACCTGCAGTGGGAGTTGGGCCATCAGTGGTCCCAACACCTAGGACACCTGGACCAGCTGGTCACAGTGACCCAGCTGATGTAAGATGCCATCCAGTGGTGGCCAATTCCAGAATGTCTGGAGGAAGGAGACCCATTTATCTGACCACAACTGACCATCACTCTCATGACGGATGCATCTATAGTTGGGGGGAGCACACCTGGGGGACCACAGGACCAATGGATTCTGGTCAGCTGGGGGTCCTGTCATCACATCAGTCTGTTGGAGTTCTGTGCAGTGTGGCTAACTCTGATGGAATTTTCTTCTGTAGTCAAGGGTCAGGTGGTGCAAGTCCAGATGGACAACACCACAACCATGTTCTATCTGAACAGGTAGGATGGAATGTACTCCCTTCTGTTGTGTCAGAAGGCCCTCCACAACTGGACCTGTGTGCACAGCCTGGGTGCAGATCTCCTGGCAGTTCACGTCACAGGAACAGACAGTCAGCTAGAAGATGCTCTCAGCCAGGTGGGAGGGATGTCAGACAAGTGGCCCCTGCATCAGGAGGTGGCAAGCCATCTGTTTTCCCTGTGGGGTGCCCCTCTGGTGGACCTGCTTGCATCCTGGGAGAACACAAAACTGAGGCAGTTATGTGCCCCTCCCCACTGTCTGGGACACTGGTGGGGGATGCCTTTGCACAGCCCTGAACCCCAGGCCTCTTGTATGCCTTCCCTCCCTTTTCTCTGATCCACAAGGTGGTGGTTAAGGTATGGAAGGACAAGGCATGGATAATCCTCATAGCCCCAGACTGACCTCATCAGTTCTGGTACTTGGATCTCCTCAGCCTCAGCAGCAGACCCCATGACAATTGCCTCTTTGTTCAGATCTGTTGACCTGACAATAAGTGAAGGTCCTGTACCTTGACCTTCAGTCCCTGCACCTCGCAGTCTCTTGCAGAACATTCTTCATGTTGTGGAGGTTTCTCAGAAAGAGCCAACTTGCCATCATTATGCCTTCAAATGGAAGTGGTTTTCCATTTGGAGTCAGGTCCAGGAGGGTGATTCCCCCTGGCCTGTCGTGTGGCTGGCATCTTGGAATATCTGTGGCATTTGTCCCAGCTGATACTGTGATGGATTAAAGGTGCACCTGGCAGCCATCCCTGCATATCGTGCGTGGGCTAGTATGCCAATGGCGGTGCAGGAGAAGGTGGTCCACCATTACTTTAAAGACCGAGGACACTTATCCCTGCCAGTACGTGTCACCACTACCTTGGGACTTATTGCTAGTACTGGCTATGCTCATGTGCAAGCATTTTGAGCCTATGCATAGGTCTGAGATGTCACACCTGTTATGGAAGACAGCCTTCTTGATGGCCATCACATCAGCCAGGAGGATTAGTAAGCTCCAGGTGCTCTCAATTGAGCCTCCCTGTCATGTCTTCCACAGGGACAAGGTAGTCATTCATCTCCAGCCCTTGTTCCTCCTGAAGGTTGTCTCAGAGTTCTACCTTAACCAGGTGATGAATCTTCCGGTATACTTTACCAACCCATCTTCAGAGGCTGAACACTAGCTCCATTCTTTGGATGTGTGGCGGGCGCTCTTCTACTATGTGAAGTGGATGGCTAGCGTTCCGGTTGAGACTTGCCAGCTCTTTGTAAGGTATGCTGAAGCCGCGTTTGGGAAGCTGGCAGCTAAGAGGATGATTGACAGATGGATCACTTCCTGCATCAACCTCTGTTATAGATTGGTTGGTAGGCAGCCTCCCATAGGGCTCAGGGCTCATTCCTGCAGACATACCGCTACCTTGGTGGCTGTATTTAGGGATATCCCTATTCAGGAGATCTTCAGGGCTGTCACCTCAAAGTTGCCACACACCTTCATCTCCCATTACATCATCAGTCTTGAGTCTCATCAGGATGCTGCATTTCAGACCTCAGTTCTCCAGCCTCTCTTTGCCAAGTGTGGGTAAGCGCCTTGACCCCTCCTCCCAGAAAACTGCTGGAAGTCTGCCATCATGTGGATAAGCGAACCATATGCACTTCCCTCGAAAAATAGAGTACTCACCTGTAACTGTAGTTCTAGGAGTGGTATATGGTTCACATTCACACCATCCACCCAACCTCCCCTGGCAAGTGGCACATGGATCTATGCTTCCAGCGTGCAAGATCTGATGTCATGGGGTAGAGCCGAAGGATATACCACCCGGTAGTGGGAGGAGCTTTCTGATGAATCAGCTCTTAAAGAGCTGGTGACATATTCAGGAGAACTTTAACAAAACATAATATTTAGGCACTGTCCAGCTTGTATTTCCCATTAGTTCTGTATTCCTCCTCCCTATTATTTAGTAGTGAGTTAATCTGCATGAAAACAGGATCTTTGTTCCTGCAGAGTTAATCTATTCCTGCTGCTTTCTCCCTATGTGAATTCATAAAGCACTGCTTGTGACATCACAGTTACTTCCATGGCAACAGATTGTGATATCACAGCAGAGGATTATGACATGAAGTAGGGAGTAAGCTATAGAGGCAGATAAACTCAAAATAAACTCTGAGGGACAACTATCATATATTCATATACATTTCTTTACTAATAGATTATGGGGAGGAAAAATATATGAAATATACAGTAAATGGAATGAAAGCAGAATTGTACCTAATTATTATGTTATTTAAAGTTTTCTTTGAGGCGTCAGTAGCTCTTTAAGGAAGAACTGCCATTGTATGAATGTGAACCATATACTACTCCTAGAACGATGGTTATAGGTGAGTAACCTATTTTTTGCAATAGATATGGTCTCAAGATGATATTGTAACCCCCCTACAGATAGGGGTTCCTGAAAAGTCTTCCTTGGGCTTACCTAAATGCTCACTGCCAGGCTGGTGTCCCACGTTTTAGCAGTTTAAACGTTATTGCCTGAGACTGCCTGTATAGCCTCTGTGTATTGTCTCTTTAAGAGCTGCCTATATTGCAGTTATAATTGATCTGGGTTGGGGACTGAGTGCTTCTATGCTTGAGTCCCGCCTGAGCTGCCAGATAATTGCTCCGTTCTGCCATTGCTACTTGTGCAGAGGGAGCTCTGTGAGAAACTGTACTTATTTGCTGATTATCTATTAGAATAGTGATGATATTGTAGTTTGTCTAACCTGCCTTCTTTGCAGCATGGACAGCTCTGTTACCACCACCATCTTGGTCCTGCACTGCCAGAATGGGCCAATCAGTACCTTTGGGGACTCTAAAATGGAGCCTGTCCCCAGGGGTCTTGTGGGAGCAAAACTCTGTAGGAACTGTAGTTCTGGGCTTTGGCGCCCAAATGGATCTGGAGGGGGAGCCCTTGAAATGAATGACAGACAGATCAGCCAACCGAACCTTTTGGATCCTGGGGAAAGTCCAAGACTGTTTGCAGCTACAGTCAATCTGAGTTGGGAAGTGAAAGAGTGGACAGCTCGAGATAGTCGAGCAGCAGTCCTTCGTAGTTTTGCACAGGAGAACTGTGGAAGGGCTGAGTTTTGGCCTGTTTGCTTGCCTGCTGTCCCTGAGAGGGGAACTTGTGACTTTATTGGACTAAATCCGAATGGTGAGAGCGATTAAAGTCACTGAACTGTGACCAGGCTTTAAACCTGAAGAAGACTGAAGATTTGGTGAACGCGATCGGCCTGTCAGGACCTCCAGCCACCTCTGAACTCCTGGTTTGGTGCAGAGACTCTGTAATTGCGACCGGACTGCAATCTGCCTGGTACAGTAGAATTTCCTTACATGTAAATATGCAGTGTGCTGTTAGTGGGTCACAATTTGGTTCCCCACCATGTGCTGAACTGTGTTCTGCTTGCTGGAGGCTGCATCCAGCTCCACTGGACCGAATTCACATTCATCTCCACTTGGTCTGGATCTTGCTATACTGGCCCAGCCAGATTATTCACACTGCAGAGAGAGCCATCAACGAGAGACCTGCCTGGGGATCAGCCCCCTGCCCAACGCATTGAACAGGGGTGACACCTTGATGATTCATGTGGGCCCTGCTTCTCCTGGCACTCCAGCTCATCAACCTGCAGTTTCAATTTCATCCTGCCTGTGTCCTGTATTGGGTGTCGTGAGTAAACACCAGGGTAGCTCCCTGCAACAACAGCTAACTCTAAAGTGTTGTCATCTGATTGCCTTGTTGTCTTTTCCTTCATGAACTGAGCCCTCCGGCTCCGGATTACAAATAGTGTGTGTTGTGCATGTTATTTTCTTCCATCACAGAGCCCCAACCAGCTGTGATGCCGGCCTACCCCAGGCAACGTTCCTGGCTAGCCCACCTTTTTCCTACTTGGGTACCCAGAGTGTGTGACTGTGTAGGGACTCTGAAGTGCATGCATGACTATCTGATTACGCCCTTTCCCTGTTCAAGCCTCTTAAATAAATCAGATCTAACTCTTTTTGCATTTAACCTGACTGTGGTTCCAGTTTGTATCAAAAGTACTGTACTGTTGTTGTTTGCTGTGCCTAACCTTGTTTTACAGGGGGTCGGGATGTTGAACTGGTGGAGCCAGCCCTGGTGGTAAGTGCAAACAGTGTGGGTCATTGCTTGGTGAATAGGCGTTATTGCAAAACTGATTACTGTATATTGTTCAGGCCACTAGAAGGAAAAAAGGGATGTTACAGTGTCCTGGAGGGCTGTACCCAGGTTAGCTTGACCACTAACAGCCCTGACCTCCGGGTGGAGGCACCCATTTCAGTACCTAGGCCCCTTAACCTGCAACTAGCCAAGCAGGCAGGAGTAATATCCCTTGGGGTAGCGCCACCTAGGGGTTACAATATGTAGGATTTATAATACTTTTTTCACATTACATGACTATAATAACTAGGTTTAGTTTTTTTCTGTACAAAACCCATGGCATAATTTACCGTTATAAAGGAGTGTTTATAATGGTAAACACGTGCTGGGTTTTGTTTCTCCTGCACATGCCCCACGCTAGTGCCAGGCGCCGCTCTTCCACGTTCCCCCAGCCAACCTAACCCGAGCCACCAGAAACCGCCACTTCAGCTCGGCATTAAGTACATTTTAGAAAAAAAAACAAAACAAATGGCTGCACAAAAAAAATGAAAGTGCCTGCCAGCAAGAGTGGGGAAATAAAATAAAAAAAAAAAAACACTTCCAGTAACCGCGTCCCGATCGCTGACAGTGCCGAAACTCGGTTGGACCGCGGCTTCACCGGAGGTCTTTTCATTATTTTAAATAATTGCTATGGAGAAAAAAAATGAAACCCAGCAATTATATAAAATAAAATATGGGTCAGTGTGTGTAAACTTGAAGTTTACACACACACCCTTGGGGTTAGATGCTATACATAAACCCCTCGAGCTTTGCTCTCGGGGTTTATGTAGCATTGAACCCCTCAGGTGTGTGTAAACTTCTTATTACACACTCTGACTCATACTTTATTCTCTATGTTATGATATAACATACTTGATGTCAGTGGTAAACAACAAATGTGGCATTGAAACTGGAGTCACAACCCTGACTTAAAGTACTGTAAGCACAGTGCAGTTGCTCCTGTTTTCACTTGTATTACTTTTGTCATGTGTAATGCTGCTTTTGTGTGGTTGATTCTGTGTCCACAGCTCAGGATATGAGAATCACAGGCGTTCCTGGCTGTATGTGTGCATTTGTCACAGATGCATATATCTTATAGCTGCTTGGGCAGCATCTCAGTTATGATTTCCATGTGTCTGTGACAGAGATGACCATGGAGACAATTACTCCAAATTGTGAACAGAATTTTTCTTGTTCTGACTGTGGCAGGTTCTGTTACCCTCAACTACTGAAGACAGCAGAACTTGGCATCATCAAAACAGAAACAAAAGAAAGTCTCCATATGGCACCTGGAACGTAAAAAACAGTCATAAATAGCTGCATACACCATATAGGATAATGTATTTACATGTCCAGATGGATGTACTGTAGATTGTGTATGTAGCTGTTGTCATGGTGGATTGTAATCTGGGATGCCTCACCATTTATTGTGTAAGTATTTACAAATGTATCTAATACTGTTTGAACCTGCAGCCTCCCCACATCTGTCACTGACCAATGACATAATGTTATGGATCAGTGACAGATGTGGAGTTGGAAGTCAAAGAATCCATCTCAGTGAACCTTAGTATTTCAAAATAAGTAACAATATTTATTTTATTTTTTATTTTATTAGTTTTTGGAAAGACCTTTGAGCCAGGAGCTCGTTTACAGAGGTTCTACGTCAATAAACATAAATGTAAAGTACAAGTAATTTAACATTTAATACAGAATATAAACGGTTATTCTATTATACAGATTATGTATAAGTGTAGTTAATACACGAGACAGGGAGGTACATTGTTTCTGGAATAAAAAATAAATAAATGTTTACAGCAATTAAAAAAAAAGTGAGGCATAGAAGGGTAAAATTTGTACAAGTTGCCTGTGCAGGGGTTTAGATCAGAACCTGATGGAAAATGCAGATTATTTCGTTAAGTGCAGTATGGCAAGGCTTCAATAGAGCAGACTGAGAAATTTGTTATGAGGCCAAAAGAGGCAACAAAATGGGGAGGGAGAGAGGCAACAGTGCCAGGGTAGGGGGTAGCTGAGAGGAGAATACGGCAGAAAAGTAGTTAGAAGAGGTAAGTCAAGATATTAACTGTATTGTAAAGAGGGAAATGGGCAGGGTCAGGCAAGGGAGGGTCAGTGGGCAGGGAGTGGGAGGGAGGGAGAGCATACCAACAGGAAGAGGTGTCAGAGGGGAGGGTGGGACGTTTCTGGGAGGGTAGAGTTTAGGAAGGAAAAAGGGGCCCCCTAGCTTCTTAGGAGGGAGGAGGAAGTGAACTGGGTAGTTGTCGAGGGGTTGTAGAGAGAGGACAGGGAGGGGCAGTAAGTAAGGGGGGGCAGTACATTTTTTTAGGTGGCCACCATTATTGCTAATAATATTATATGTGTATCTATTATACTCTGAATAACTGCAGTCTGTGATGATGTAGTTTTGCAAACCAGCCGATGTTCAATGTCCACATTGAAGTCACAGTTTATGTATATGAGAGCACGAGCACTGAGTCGTTGCTCTCTCTTTGTTGCACAAATCTAGGTACTTTGTCTCCTCATGGTCTTCTCAGAGTTCAAGCATTTCTCTCACATCCAAAAGAAGTTACTGGCAAAGTTGTAGATATCTTCAGTATTGTATAAATGTTTGGAAACATATCTCAGTCACAGACTTTGATGCTCTGGGCAACAGTATTTGGCACATCATTAACAGTACTTTAGCTGTTACAGCAGTTGACGTTCCATTGGAAAAGTTCTCCTTGTTACAGTTATTAGGATGGCAGGTCACCACTGTAAACCTGAATGACTTCATCTAATTTTAGTAGTTTGCCATTTGAAGAGCTTAGGAATGATGACACACCATGCATTATTGTACTGGTTATGATGGATAAACCTGGAAGGAGAGAGAATGGACTCCATCAGAGATGTGTGACTTATTTTAATGCTTGTTTCTTTTTTTGAATTAAATGTGCTTTATTTAAAGGATACCTAAGCAACATTTTGACAACAAACTATTCAAAAATCTGACCTCAAACAGGACTAAAGGAAAGGCTGTGGAATTCATTAATGCTAAAACTACATTTATATGTGTTACCTAAATGTGGTTCCAAAGCATTTGAAAAATGTAAAATCAGCCTTCCAATTAAAAAAAAAGCCTTACCTGCTTCTTAAAATGTCCGCCAAATGTGTTAAGTGATGACATCATCAGAGCCAAAGTCAGAGAGCTATATGGCTCTCTATAGTGCTAACTAGTTCTTTTTTCTCTTTGTATAGAATTGTTTCACCAAAAGTGTCAAAACCATGTGCATTATTTAGATTAATACACATGTTAGGCTATGGTTCTGTTCATTTTGTTTACTTTAACATGCTGAAATTGTGTTTTAATCCAACCGACTTTCTCTTTGGCAAACCACAGTGCAGTACAAATCTTGAATAACTTGGTGGTCTAGTGGTTATGGTGGATCCAGGATGCTACAATGGGGGAAGGGTGCTGGAAGTGTGTGCATACTTGATATGCTCTTTTTAACATTTTTAGGAAGCCTTTATATTTTCTGCAATTATGCTTTTCTATCATGTTTTTGACTGAAACTACAAATATAATCCATATTTTTGAATGTAAACATTTGTACAATCAATAAATCAGACTTCTTCAACAAAGTAAAATGCAATAGCAGCAAGCAAGTACTTTACAATGGGGGAAGGGGTTACAGCCGCACCCTTCACCGCCCCATAGATCCACCACTTGTTTGTAGCAAAGTTCTGCTGTAGTCCAGTGCCAGAGTTCATACTTTCTTGGAAATCAAAAATATGCTTGTCTTGTCTTATCTTCTTTATCCATGGGAAATAATAATAATAATAAGAATCAGTATTTATGTAGTGCTTTCATGAAGTGACTGAATGTGTAGTGGCAGCCAGTTCACACATTAATATCCACACACAGCCTTGGACAATTGCATGCACTGGTTTTATGGGAAGGGGAATGCTGGCCAGGACAATAGGGTCAGGTCGTGATTATGGTGCAGGCAGCCCCACATCTTATTTCTCACAGTGATCCGCTCATATTTCTCCCCTTCTGTCTTCTCCCTTCTCTGACTATAGCAGTACCTTGCAGGAGTTGCCTTCTCAGTCTCACTCTGGTATTCATTCTCATTACTTCTCCCCACACCAAAAACTGGTGAGCTCATCACCCTTGAGCATCAGAAATGTAGGTAGTACAGTCCCCAGGTTTTTTGACATATCAAAAATAAACAAATCTTTCCAGTAAGTCAGGCTGATAGCAGCAGGGAACAAGAGGAATTATAGACTTTCCTATCCTTAAAAGATCTAGGCTACCTTTGATTAGGCACTATTAAATTATGGCTGTTCCCATCATTATGCATGTCATTAAATAGTGCCTAATCATAGGTGGATTAGATCTTATATGGGTAAGAATGCTCATGTTTCCCCTTGTGCCCTACTGCTATCAGTCTGGTTTACCAGAAGATCGTGTTTATTATTAATATGTAAAAATGGCACGGGTGACTGTACTAACTGCATTCATGATGCAAAAGGATAGTGAGCTCACCAGTTTTTGGTGTGGGGAGCAGAAGAGAAGAACGAATGCCAGAGAGGTACTGAAGAGGCCATTCCAGAAGGGTACAGCTATATTCAGGTTAGGGGAAGACAGGAAGGGGGATGTTTAGCAGATCATTGTGAAATCTGAAATGTAGGGCTGCCAGCACCATGATCACTACCTGACTGTGAATGAGTACAGCCAGCGATGACAAATACTCAATGGCAGGGCTGCACTTAAAGTGTTACTTGAGTTCAGTGTAGGGAGATTACCCTCAGGTGGGGGCGTTGACGTTTGTTACGACAGTATTGATGGAGCTGTGTATAGATAATTCAAGACTTAGAAGGGTGGTAGCCAACCAGCTCACATTGTGGGGTAATGCATGTAATCTGTAATACTGTTTGTATTTTTTTCTGATGTGTGTACATAGCGCCTGTATTCCTAAATACTTTTGTACCTCTTGTATAACTCAGTGTACACTTGTACCTGGGTCGCACCTGGAAACGAGCCTTGGCTCAGTGTGCCTTTCCAGGAAACCAAATTTTAAATAAATAAATAGGGCACTAAAAAGTACTGGAGAAGATTTGCTGGGAACTGTACTGCAGGGTTCTGCAGATCACAGGTAAGGGAGTAGACTGACACTGGAAGTCTGGCGGATTCACTCAATGCATTAGTATGCCTCTCCTGCTAATAATATTGTTATACATAGTAAGTGCACCCCTTATGAGGGCACGAACAGCAGTTTTTCTGGTGAATCCTGAGGCTTACTGCTTGGCCCTCCACAAAGACCCAATTGTTGGTTAATGAGGTGGGACAAAAACACAACAGGAGAACTGTACATACTGCCTTCACTGTGCAGAAGGGCGGTGATCCACTCAGTGTTTACTGTGGGAGCAGAGGTCAAACATTCAAAAAGTGGACTTAAGTGTGATTTGGGAGGTATTTTTTAACAGTGCCAGTTGATGATCCGTATCGGTGTAGGTATGCACAACTCTCTGAGGTATACGATTACAGTCTGAGGTGTGATAATTCTCTTCATGAGACTGCAAGCTCATATGCAGCCCCAGGCAGTACTAAGGGCACGGTATGGATGGTGGGGTGTTCAACAGAAGCCAGGCTAGGTGCAGGGGGTTCACTTGGAAAAAGAATGCAAGAGAAGCTTTTTTTGTGGATTAACAAGAATGAATGAGCTTTGGAATTGGACCAGACCAGTACTTCACTGTGTGACCCTGAGCAATATACTTAACTTCCTTGTGCTGCCAGGCCACATCTGTAAACAAGATTTCAGCATAGTGTCTCTCTCCTGGTTAACAAAAAAACATTCAGGGCATCACATAACCACTAGGTCAGCAGATATTTGAAGTGTTATACTGTTCTGCAGTTTGCCAAAGAGAAAGTCAGCTAGATTGTGAAACATTTTCAGCAATTTAAAGTAAATAAAATGAACAAAATCATAGCCTAACATGTGTACTGATCAAAATAATCCACATGTTAACACATGGTGTTGATCAATCTGGTAAAACAATTCAAAACAAAGAGAGAAAGAAGAACTAGTTATCCTATAGGAATCTATATTGGTCTCTGGCTCCGATTACGTCATCATGACTCATCACTTAACGCAGTTAGCAGACATCTTAGGGAGAAGGCAAGGCTGTTTTTTTGTAAGTGAAAGGGTGATGTTTATATTTTTCAAAAGCTATGAAACTGCATTTATATTATTTACATAAATGCAGTTTTAGCATAAATGTAAACAGCAGCCTTTACTTTACCTCACAATGACGGCAGATTTTGGAGTTTGCAGTTTTAAAAAACTGCTTGTTTATGTATCCTTTAATTTTCATATCAAACATGAACAACACAAACATACAACAAGGATATCACAGTGTTCCACAGTCAGAGCTAGTTGATACATTATTCATATTGCTGTGGAGTCCATCACTTTTACATAAACAGTTCAGAGACATTTTTGTATCAGGTATCACCTTTCCTATATTGCTTCATTAATCTTAGACTGCCCAATTACTCGGGGCCTCCCCCCCTTTGGGAGACTATGGTATATTCCTTGGCCGGTCTATTGGGGAGACTAACTCTGTGAGCACCTGCAGCTTTTCCCACTTTCTCTGGTACCTGTGGAAGAGCGCTGGTGTCCCCTCTATGCTTTGCTTTCACCCTTATAGAGCCTACTGCAGTAGCACTTTGCTATATAACTCTGTCTCTATGTTTCAAACTGCTTTTTCTCTTGTTCCTTTATTCAGGCCGGCCACCTGAAAGAAATCGGGACTTTTCTTCTGTTTTTCTTTCTCGCTTTTCTCTCGCCGGCATATGGGACTCAGTTCTCAAGTTCCACTCTACAGTAGTATGTGGGATATTAATTTATAATTACTGGTCATCAATTTTTAACATTGGAATAAGTAGTTGATATTTCCCGTAACAACCAGCTGGTTGTTACGAGATTCACACGCTTCGATTGTCCTAGTGATGCCGTGAGCATTCTTTGAGCGTACACATAAGCCCAGTGACAGCAAGTGAAAAAAACGACGTAAAATATCTACACTCCTGCAGTATCTGCCTGAGAAACAGGAAAACCAGCAGCCCTCAACATCGACTTGTGTCTTCCCAAACCCGAGTAGTGGTAAAATGACTGCTAAAGAAATCACAAGAAGTACTGTTCAAACAATATTTGGCCCAAACTGTGTGATCAACCAGGGAGTGTCAATAAGTTTCTATCATGCAGCCACCGATGAAAGTAGCAAGATGAAATGAAGGCGTCCAGTAATCGAATCAGATTCAGACTAGAGGTGCATGTTCACTGACATAGTACTATCCATATGTTAATTAGTAGCCTCCCAGAGTAAAAAAACAAACCAAAAGTCAAAATCTGTAGAATTATAATTGATATCCCTTAGCATCTGTCAGAGAATTTTAACACTGTCGCCGCCCGTTTCAGGAAGACCTCCGTAGCCATGGCGAAAATGAACTGTCGTACAGCAACTGATACCGAGCACACTCAGTTATGAAGTTCCCACGGAGGTCTCAGCTGTCTGATATTTTTTTTTAGAGTGAAGTAAAATGCCGCATGGACAAATATTCGAAAGAGAGCTCTGTTTTTTTTTGTCCAGCTCGCGTAATATCGATTCAGCATTTATGTTTTTCTGTAATAATCTTGTTGGTTCTGTCTCAATAGTAGCAACTATATATTTCCATGTGATGCATCACATGAAAGGTAAAACAGTTCTTATTTATTGCTGTTGTGTTTGTTATTACTAAGCAGAATAAAAAAATGCCTGTTTTCTGAAATGGGATGTATTGTGCAATATGAGTTTGTGTAGTGTGTCAGCAGGCCTTACATCTATGGTAGGATAACAATTTGCACCAGCAATTATAAAAAATAAGACAGGGTACAGAACGTTATGAAAATTTAAATGCACCCTCGGTGAGTGATGCATTGATAAACTCCTCGAGCTTCACTCTCGGGGTTTACTGATGCATCCCTCACCTCGGGGGTGCATTACATTTTCATAACGTTCAGTACCCTATGCATTATTTTTTATATTTATACTGTGTATTTCCTTCGCTAATGCCCATGAACAAGGGTGAGCTGTGCAAGTTAGAAGCTGTTAGGAATACGGTTCAGATGCGTAGCATACTAGTAATATTGTCCTGGCTCAATGAAGCACTTCAAGCGTGTTGCAAAAAATGAGCGTGTTGCAGATATTCCCCCCTATGAAAGAAATGAACTAGGAACTTGATAGGAAAGGAAGTCGTGGTTTGGAATATGTATTTTTTAGCCTGATATTCCGCGCACCCAATCCCTGCAGGTGTTGTTTAGGTGTTCAATGTGACCATAGAAACACCGTGCTGTTTAGATATATAAATATGTGAAATATGGGTATTTTCTTTTTGTGTGTACAGAAATTAAAAAGATAGGCAATTATTTTCCTCTATTCTATAGGGACTAATGAATGCAGCACAAAGCGATAGAACCGGCTTCGTTTAAAATGAAAATAGAGGCTGGTCACACCGTGCTGCACTGCATCTGCAGAAAAAACAGGTTACTCACCTGTAACAGTAGTTCTAGGAGTGGTATATGTTGTTCATCCACACTCTTTGGCATGTCCTCTTCCACTTTAAATCTTGCCGGAAGTCTTCAAACTGGCTCCTCCCAGCCACCTGGGTGGTATAATCCTCAGCTCTGCCCCATGACACCAGATCTTAGCCTGCTGGAAGCCAGGTTGCGTGCGTCCCAGCCGGGGAGGTTGGGTGGGTCCGTGTGGATGAACATTATATACCACTCCTAGAACTACTGTTACAGGTGAGTAACCTGTTTTTCTAGGATCGTGGATATGTTGTTCATCCACACTCTTTGGCAGACTTCTAGCAGTTCTCTGGGAGGAGGGAGGCAAGTGCACACCCCCTACTTAGCGAACAGAGATTGGAGAACTGAGACCCCAAAAAGAGCATCCCGGCATGATTCAAGATCGATGTGGTAGTGGGTGATGAAGGTGTTTGCTGACTTCTGGTAGCAGCTTGGCAGATTTCCTGAATAGGGATGTCCCTGGAAATAGCCACCGATGCAGCGGTATGGTGGGCAGAATGAGCTCTTATCCCTCTGGGAGGCTCCTTGCCCTCCAACTCATAGCACAGAATAATGCAGGTTGTAATCCATCTTGCAATCGTCCACTTTGCTGCAGGTTAGCTAGAAGCGGCTTCAGCGTAGGTGACAAACAGCTAGCGAACCTCTCCCTGAATTTCCACTGTCCTCGCCTTATAATAGGAGAGAGCACATCTCAGGTCCAAAGTATGGAGCCTGTACTCAACCTCTGAGGAGTAGTTGGGATAGTAAACTGGCAGAGTTAACACCTGGTTAAGGTGAAACTCTGACACCACCTTCGGAAGGAATTTTGGGTGGTGGCATAGGACAACCTTGTCCCTGTGGAACAGCAGATAAGGGGAGTCCACCAAAAGTGCCTGGAGCTCCCCTGTACTTCTGGCAGATTTGATAGCCACTAGGAAGGCCATCTTCCATGACAAGTGTGACAAGGCACACCTGTGCATTGGTTTGAATGGCTTGCCCATGAGCTTTGCCAGTGCCAGCAGAAGATCCCATGGAGGTGGAGGTTCACACACTGGAGGGGATATGTGATCCAGGCCTTTGAAAAAGCGCCCGACCACTGTCTCCTGCACCAACATCAGCTGACTGGCCTGCACCTGGTAAGCAGAGATGGCTGCCACGTGCACCCTAAGGGTTGATGACCACAGACCCCCTTTGAAGAGAGACCAAAGGTAGTCAAGAATGTTAGCCACAGGACAGGACAAAGGGTCCAGGCCCTTGCCCTGACACCAAATGGAAAACTGTTTTCATTTGAAGGCATAACATTTCCTGGTCAATTCCTTTCTGGATGCCTCCACCACAGTGAAGACATCCTCAGAGAGACCCAAAGCCTGGAACTCTAGCCACTCAGGTACCAGGCTGCAAGGTGCAGGGACTGAAGGTCCAGATGGAATACCTTCCCCTGATTAAGACATATCAGGTCCGGGGCCTGCAGCTGAGGCTGAGGAGATCTGGAGACCAGAACTGATGTGGCCAGTCTGGGGCTACCAGGATCACCTTCGCCTTGTCCCTCCTCAACTTGAGAAGCACTTTGTGGATCAAGGGAAATGGAGGAAAGGCATAGAGGAGGCCTGGGGTCCATGGCCTCGAGAAGGCAACCCCCTGCAGCAAGCCCTGCTGGGGGGTGGGCATGGAACAGCCTCAGCTTGGTGTTGTCCCTGGAGGCAAGCAGATCCATCATCGGTTTGCCCCAGTGGGAGAACAGGCTGTACGTTACCTCTGGATGGAGAGAACACTCATGGGATGTCTTGCCTAAATGGCTGAGAGCATTGGCCAGATGGTTTGAGGCTCCAGCCACATGGATGGCTAGGAGATCTGCCTCCAAATGGCTCACGAGGGTCCAGATGCGGAGCACCTCCCTGCACAGCAGATGGGAGTGCATGCTGCCCTGTTTGTTGAGGTAGTACATGGTCATGGTATTGTCCATCTGGACTTGAACCACTTGATCCCGGAGCTGAGAAGCAAAAGCTGACAGTGCCAGTCTGACTGCTCTGAGCTCCAACAGGTTGACGTGGCATCGGGACTCCTTGGGGGTCCAGAGCCCGTGGCCTTTTTGTCCCCTCCCAGCCCATGAGAGAGGCATTGGTCATAAGGACAACCGTCAGCTCAGGGTGGATAAATGGGATCCCTTCCTGCAACCAGTTTGTGGTGGTTCACTAGTAGAGAGTATCCCACATCTTCTGGGTTACAGTGATCAGCTGGTCAAAATGACCGTGATGCTGAGTCCACTGGGTGGCCAGCTCCCATTGGAGGGGGTGCATGTGCAACCGGGCCCAATGGACCCCTGAGGTGCATGATGCCATGTGACCCAGAAGGTGCAGAAAAGTCCCAGGCAGGGTGCAATTGTCCAACCAGAAATGACTGGGCAAAGGAGGAGAGAACCTCCACTCTGTCTGCCGGGAACCAAGCTCTGGCTTGACAAGAGTCGAGCTCTGCCCCGATGAAGCCCATCACCTGGGAAGGCATGAGTTCTGACTTGACCTCATTGATCAGGAGGCCGAGTTGGGAGCAGGTCTGGAGGGCCAGATCCCTGGACCTCTCCACCTCCTATTGGGTGTAACCTGTTAGGAGCCAATCATCGCAGTAAGGATAAATCCTGACCCCCCCTAACACCTGGGATGGGCCGCCACCACTGCAATGCATTTGGTGAAGACCCATGGGGCTGATGACAGGCTGAACGGCATGGCTTGGAACTCGTACAGGTTCCCTTCGACCCTGAAGTGGAGGAACCACTGATGGGATGGACGGATTGGGACATGAAAGAAAGTGTCCTGCAGATTCAGTGTGAACAGAACCACATGTTTCACTCCAAGGATGGTATGATCTGGGACAGAGTGACCACCTGAAAGGTGCATTGCCTGAGTTATTGATTCAGGTCATGCAGATCTAGAATGGGGTTCCAGCCCCCCCATCCGCTTGGGCACCAGGAATTACCTGGAGATAAAGCCTGGGTCTGCTGGAGGGGATCCACCACTGCAGCTACAGCCTCCTTGAGGAGGAGCTGAGTGATGTTGTCTCAGAGAGCCGACTGAGTCTGGGTGGATACTTTTTCTTCCTGTGGGGTGTCGGCTCAGCTTGGAGGGTACTGCTCGAATTCCAGAGACAGTCCCTGACCAATCACTTTGAGAACCCACCTGTCCAAAGTGACAGCAGACCAGGTGAAAAGGAAGTGGTGGAGTCGGCTACGCATGGGAGGACCCAGAACTCGCGTGATGGGAGAGGGGGAGGCAGCCCCCCCTCTGTCACTGAGCAGGCTTGGAGGAGGAGGAGGATCTAGGACCCACACCTTGTTCTCCTTTATGAGCCTGGGAGGGCCTGGGCTTGGGCTGGGGGTGCCAAGCTTGAGCCTGCTGCTGTTGCTGATGCTGATGCTGCTGTCCTCCTTGAAAGGAGGGCTTCTGTACCACAGGGGAAGAGTGCCAAAAAGGCTTCTTCTTTTTCTTCTGCTGGTTCTTGCCCAAAGAACCCTTGGCAGAAGTAGCATCCATAGTGGCACTGGGCTGCTTAGTGTGCTGAACGTGACCAGTCACTCCAGGGCCAAAAAGGTTGGTCCATAGGAAAGACACATTAGCTAGTTTGTGTTGAGTATCCGCCGGGAAGGAGGAGAGCCTCGGCCAAGCGCTGCGATGAGAGGCAACTGCAGCTGCCATTGAACGGGCACAAGAATCCCCAATGTCCAGGGCTGCCTGAAGCTGTTGTTTGGCAACAGCTCAGCTGTGATCCTGGATCTGCTTGACCTGGTCTGCATGTCTGTGGGGAGGTGTGGGAGGACTCCATCCAAAGACCCCAAGAGGTCATGGGTGAAGTGTGCCTTGTTGAGGCTGAACTTGCCTGACGAAGACCCAAGGAAGAAGCTGCATAGACCTTCCTGGCAGAATAGTCCAAAAGCTTGGACTCTTTTTCAGGAGGTCAGTCACTATCAGCAGAACTGCCAGTATGCCTGAACACAGAGGCGGTCACCAGGCTCTCAGCCAAAGGGTGCTCTGTGAACCCTGCAAGGGATCCCATGGGCACCGCATAGTTGCGGGCCATGCGGGCAGATGGAGCTGGACAAGAGGCAGGGTGCTGTCAGACTTCTAAGGCCAGGCCAACAATAGCCTCAGCCACAGAAAAGACCTCCATCGGGGTATCCCCTCTCTTGAGGATGTCCGTGAGAGGGTGCTTTGCCTTTTTCTGGATTGGCTCCAGGGGCATTCCTGTGGACTCAGAGATGAGGCAAAGAATGCCGTGAAAAGATGAAGAACCTTCCTCTGTTTCTAACCCACCATCCGATTCATCATTCCCGGGATGAGAATGCAGGATGGTCACATCCAAATCCGAGAAATCTGGATACAATGGTCAACTGCCCAGGTCACCTTCAACCTGCTGAGGGCAGTCTAGGGTGACAGTGACCAACAGACACTGGGGAAGCCCGGTGTCTGGCCTATCTTTTTTGGAAGGAGCCCCTCCCACAGGCTGTTTGGGTGGTGGTTCTACCATTATTGGTGGAGAGACTGGTTTAGGCCAAACCGGAGGTTTCTCCAGCTCCGCGGGCAGGGGAACTGACTTTATCGGCTCCGAAGGAGTCGGCTTCGGCCTAGGAGGTGAAAGCCAAGTAATGGCCAGGGTGGAAGCCGGGGTCGGCTTGTGCCCGGTCAAAATCAGCATCTGCCACATAAAGTCCTCGTAGCGCCGATGGAGTTTCCGCTGGAGCCTCTCCTCATCCAAAGAGGATGAGGACGACCAATGGAATTGCCTCTTTTTTGAGTGCTTATGGCTCTTCTATGGCCTTTCAGTTGAGGGGTTCTGCGATCTCGATCAAGATCAGACAGACCAATTCGGTTGCTCGGGAGACACTGGCGGGACTGGTGATTTCCCGGGGTCGGGGACCACTTCTTTGATGGGAGTCCCAATAGGCTGGATCACCTTGTCGGGGAAAGTAAGAACTGGAGTTTGATCGTGAGAATCGTCGACCAGTGTCGGCGATAAAGGATCGATCGGGTTGATGACGATTTCCACATCGTTGAGAGAAGTTCAGTCAACTGGCCAGACGGTAAAGCTGAGAAGCCAGCGGTCGAAAGAACAATCTCGACCGAAGTCGAGACCGCATGTTCCTGGGACCGAGATCTCTCCCGCTCCCAAGAGCATCTCCATCAGGATGAAGATAGTCCTGGATCCTTCTTCTGCTTACAGGATCGAGAGGAGTGCATTCCCGCAGGACCCTCTCCCTTGGTTGGAAGAGACTGGCACAACTCTCGGAAAGAACCCGAGAAGGTGGAGCCCAGGTTGAGCGGAACGAAGAAGCTCAGAGTAGTTTCTGCAGCCCAAGCCATTCCTCTTCAAATGCTTGCATGCATTCCAATTGCTTGACGGATCCCACAGCTGAGGAAACTGCCCAATGAGTCTCCTTGGATTTCACCAGAGGGTTTAGTTTCTCTGGCCTCCCTAACTTCAGGTGTGCGAGACGGTCATCAAGGACGTTAGGATGGAAAGCGAGACACAGATCGCATTTTGAGGTGTCATGGTTGACACCGAGACAGTAAACGCACGTGGTGTGGGGATCGGTGCATGACATCTTCTGGCCACAAGGGCACTGATGAAATCCCGGGGAAGACTTTTCTTCCATAATCGAAGGAATACAGTCGCGATTGCTAATGAGAACTAGATGGATTTTCGGAATAACCGAAGGTTTTGAAGCCAGTGCCTACAAAATGCATGAGCACGTGGAAGGCAACCTGAATCTTCCAGCGGAAAGAAACATCTGGCATCATGAGGTGGAGCCGAGGGTTATATCACCCAGGTGGGTGGGAGGAGCCAGCCTGAAGACTTCCAGCAAGATTTAAAGTGGAAGGGGACATGTCAAAGAGTGTGGATGAACAACATATCCACGATCCTAGAACATAAAACTTCTGGACAACTGTGCAGAATTTAAGAAATTATTCAGACAAATTTTATTTTAAATATTTCCTGTTTGTAAAAGCAGAGACTGAAGCATTTGTAAATAGCTTACCGATAGGAAAAAGGAACGTCTCAGGGCCTGCTGAGCATGTATGCAAGCTGCATCAACTGTTCCTCCTATTTCTCCTGTTTCCCTAGGAGCCCACCGGTTCACCATTTTCCCCTGATATACCTTACGTGGGTAAAGGGTGGAGTTACCTTAGCCATTATTGTGTTTTAGTGAGAACAGGATGTTTATTTTATGTTATAATGAGACTGTTACACTTATTCATAAAAGTCTAATAACGTCTGCTAAAGAAATAAAATTAATGTAATGATTTAAACAGAAATGTTGTTTCTAAACATTTAGAGGTGGAGTCAGCTGAAATCACCTGATGCTTTCCTGCTATAAAGGTGTCTCTGCCTGTGATCCTGGCAGATTCATTTTGGGATCAGCCAGTTACAGACACCCATACTGGAGGTCTGCGCCTACCCAGACCTAGACTCCATTTGCTGTAGAAGTGGTTACTGCTGTCTGGACCTCTAAACAGCAGGAGTTTGATGTTATATTTGTTCTTTTTATTTGTTTTGTTGTTTATCTTTTATCCAGTTGTTGAGACTAGGGTAATAGATCTTTCGACTCTAAGGGCAAACTTAAGTTCCACATGACACTCTGGATAGCTTGGTGTTTCCTGGTCCGGGATGTAAAAGTACTTCTTTAGCACATGCTCCAATCAGTGCCATCAGCTTATGCTCATAATTTCCCATTGTGCAAGTTTCAGGGGTAAACGCTTCATCCAAGCCCAGGAGGGGATCTAACTTAACTTCAATGGTTTGCCAAAAAAGGTTGTGACCTCAGGCACTGCCATAATATATGCAGGAGGGAGCCTGACATCTCCCCACACCTCGAGAATGTGTCAGATGGAAGTTCTAGCATTTTATGTAGCTTTACTGGCGTGAAATGCATATTGTGCAGAATTTTAAGCTGCATCAGTCGATGAAAAAAAGATGCCAACTTCAAATCGGCTCCATTGTTTCCTGGGGCACAACTGACTCGCTCAGCTTCTGCGGTCCCAGGTCGGACCAGAGCTGCAACGGACCAGCAGCAGCCTGAGGTCATGAGGGTTTTTATTTGGCCCTCCCTCTCATCCTCCTCCCCATGTATTTACAGATTAATTTGTTGGATTGTCATTCCAGCTTGCCATTTAAGAAAGATGCTGTAGGAGAGTGGGCGTGGCTGTATCTTTCTAATCAGATGTGTTTTATTCAGGCTAGCCACTTGCAAGGCCCCAATCAGAGTGTGTCAATTGTAATTATACCTCCAACTACTTTGTCTGTTAGGCTAGCTACAGCATCATAGTTGCTGAAAACTGCTCACACAACCTTTTTACTGGCAGTCCCAAATTGTATTTTTTTTTACTAGGGGCCTTCCTACCTCCAGATATTCTTGACGGGGTACCGTTTCAGCAGTTTCTATTCTTCATTACACTGTATGTAGTGTCTAGTTAAATTGTCTAAGCTATTCTTGTCAACTGTTTGCACTGCCTTTTTTAAATTGCCAGTTCCATATTGCTTTTATGCTAGGGGCCCTCCTTCGGATATCACTAGTGGGGTTACTTGCCAGCTGGAAACAGAGTTGGTCAGTGTGCCAAATTATATTGGATCCTCCCCAGGCTGTGCCCCCTATCTTGTGTACCTACTGATGTCTCCCTTTCCTACCAATTGCTTTACCTAGCCTTCTCCCTCTACTGGACTCTACCCACTGCTCTACCTGACCTACCAGTTGTGCTTTATCTATGCTGTCCAATCAACAGGAATCTCCCCACCCTTCCTCACCTGCTCTGCTTTGTTCTCTAATCTTTCTGTGTCATCTTCCAGCCCCTGTCCTCTCTCCACTGCTATTCAATAATTTCAAATCCCTTCTGTGCACCTATAATCATGCCCCAATTCCTACTACTTCTCCTTCCTCTATTGTTCTCCATTGACTCCCTTCCCCCACTGCCTTTCCCATTCTTCCATCTTCTACTCTCCTCCTCCTCCTCTCCCCCTTCATTATCCCCCCTTCCTACTCCCACCCTCCCTTCCTCCTGCCTTTCTTCTCTCTCCCATTCCCTTGGCCCCCAGTTGCTCCCTCCTCCCATCACCATCACTCCACCTTGCTACTCATAACTCCCTGCGTTCCTGTACCACCCCCTCTCCAGCCAGCCACTACTCTCCCTCTCAACTGCTATGTAAATGCTGCCCTATCCCCTCTAAACTTTTTTATGTTTGCTTGCATGCATGTACAAGAAACATAGTGCCATCATCCGAGTTTTCGGAGGTGTGGCAGCCCTCTTCCAATTCAGTCAGTGTGTTTGCAGGTGCAGCCGCAGTTCTCCAATGGCTGCTGGAGCTGTCTATGACAGCAATTGAAAATGCAGTGGAGTACAGTTGAAAGGGGCTACGCTTCAGTGAGCAGTGATAAGATATTGCCTGCTCATGCGGCGCCTCCCACACACACACACCTACGCATACTCATGCGGCTTGCCCCTACGCACACACTGAATAGCCGACGGGTGCACAACCTCATCAGCTGTGCTGCACCCCCAAACAGAGTTCCACATGCCATGCTGGGTTTCCACCCCAGTGAGGCTACACATCGTATATAACCGGCAGGGGATGCCCAATCCCTCCATCGCTCCACTGCCCCCAGAGTACAGGGTGCCACGCTGGGAGCCCACCCCAGCATGGTAACAGATGTTATCACTGACGGGTGCCCAACTCTGTCGGCCCAGACGCCCCCAAACAGTTGCCCTTGTGCCACACTGGGAGCCCGCCCAGCGTGGCAAACGCCCCGCCGTCATCCTTTTTAAAAACAAACAAACCCTGAAACACAAAGCGGTCCCTCGCTGTCTCTGCCCCACCTGCACACCCACTGTGCACCCTGCCTCCCCACCCCCTCACCCCATACTACCTCCGGACTCCAGTCGGCGATCTTGGTGGACCAGGAACACGTCTGCACTATTCAAAGCCGACCGCGAACTGAGGAAATGCCGGTAAGCTGTATAATGGGATAGATAGGGTTTTTTCAACTTTGCTGCATATTTCAGGTATTTTTGGGAATTTTTGCATCAAATTTTCAACATGGGGTTTTTGGGACCTCTTCTCATGAATGCTCTCACTGTCATGGTGTTAATCGGGTCCGGAGGGTGATTTCGCAGTCACTGCGCGAAAGCACCTTTCGGGACCGAGTAACAAAATGACACTGCCACTGTTCATAAGGTGGGCTCTCAAATTTGGTGGAAAAATTCCTAAAAATGACTGTTTTACTAGCGTGCGTTGCGCAGTTCCTACGCACGCTCGTAAGTTCGCGAATTTTCAATATTTTCACTCCAGATTTTCAACATTGCCATTTTACCACACCTCCTTATGAGCAGTACAGCTGTCATTTTTCACATCTTGCCCAAAACGTGTTTCTGCCTATGTAGAGCACAATGGCGCAGTTGGTGTGCGAAAGCAACGCATGGGACACATTAAGAAAATCACAGTGACACTGTTCATGAGCAGAGGTCTTAAAATGGCTATGTTGAAAATTTGGTGAAAACTTAAAATGACTGTTTTAGCTCGCAGCATTCTGCAGTTCATACGCACGCTCGTAAGTATTTTCACTCAAGATTTTCAACATTGCCATTTTATTACACTTACTTATGAAGAGTATAGCTGCCATTTTTCACATGTTGCCCAAAATGTGTTTCTGCACATGTAGCGCACAATGGTGCAGTCAGTGTGCGAAAGCAATTTTTGGGACAGATTAAGAAAATCACAGTTACACTGTTCATGAGCAGATGTCTTAAAATGGCTATGTTGAAGATTTGGTGACAAAAGTCCATAAAATGACTGTGTTACGAGTGAGCATTGCGCAGTTTCCACGCACCCTTGTAAGTTCATGACTTTGTAATATTTTCAGTCCAGATTTTCACCAGTGGAATTTTTCCACACTTCCTTATGAACAGTACAGCTGTCATTTTTCACAACATGGCGAAATGTGTTTTCACACTTTCAGCACAGAGTGCGTGGTCGCTGTGGAAATCATTGTCCGGGACAGATAAAGAAAATCACAGTGACACTGTTCATGATCGGAGGTCCCAAAATGCCTGTGTTGACAATCTGCTGTAAAAATCCCAAACTAATTACATTATGGGTGTGCGTTGCACAGTTTCTACTGCGCTTCGTGACTTCACCAGTTTTTAATATTTTACTGCAGATTTGCAACATTGCCATTTTACACCTCCCCATGAGCAGTACAGCTGTCATTTTCACATCCTGTTCGAAATGTGTTTTTGCACCTGTGGTGCTAAATGCTGTGGTCGCTGTGCATAAGCAGCTTTCGACTAACAAACTGATATTGCCACTGTTCATGAGATGGGGGTCACAAAAAAAACATGTTGAAAATTTGGAGTGAAAATACCAACGAATGCCTGAGGGTGTTAGGGTTTCCAACCATAACGCCCCACCCTGTAGAGAATGACAGGCATCAGGGATGCGACTTGGGATTCTTGCTCATAATGCTCATACCATTCCACACCCTGCAACCAGTGAGAGGCATCGAGGTATGCCTTGGGCTCTTCAGCCCCAAAGTTCACCCCATTCTCCTATACCGCACCCATCTCACTGTATTTCCTGATGGAATGGGGTGCTCATAAGGGCCAAAGACCCCAAGGCACACCGTGACACTTGTCAGTGTCTGCAGGATAGGGTGTGGTGAAATGGCATGGCCGTTATGCCTGATGACCCAAAGGCACACCCCAATGCCTGTCACTCTCTGCAGGGTGGTGGTGGGGTTGGCTTCAGTTCAATACTTCACTGCCATTCCTATTATGCAGCTCTGTAACTTCTACACTACCAGTGCCAATGCCTGCAAGCAAACATTCGGCATTGACAAATGCTTGTTCCTTCTGTTATTACGTGCAGGTGATGTACAGCCTAATCCTGGCCCTATTCACCTCTCCTCCGTCTGCCTCCCTAAATGTCTGAGTGTGGTACATGTAAATATCCGCAGCCTCCTCCCCAAAATTGACCTATTGCAACCCCTATTGCTCACTCTACAGCCAGAGTGTGGAGTGCAGTATAGCGCAGTGGTTTAAGGCTCTGAGCTGCAAATCTGGTGATATCCAGCAGACCAGACCAGCGTTTGAATCCCACAGCTTCCACTTGCATACTGTGTGACCCTGAGCAAGTCACTTAACCTCCTTGTGCTCCCAGGTTGCTCCTGTAAAAAAGCTTTCAGCTTAGTGTGCTATACCTGGTTAAACAACTAAATAAAAAAAAAAAAAAATGTGTTAATAATATCTGAATCCTGACTTTACTATAAGATCACTGACTGTGCTGTAGCTGTCACTGGTTATTCCATTACCCGGCAGGATTGAACCGGGAAGGGGTTGCCATCTATCTAAACTCTGCAATTAAGTCCACCCCTGTCCTCTCTATCTCCTCCTCATCTGCCTATGAATTACTACTAATCAAACTCTCTCTCCCTATCTTTGTGGCTGGTGTCTATTGCTGCCCTGGCCTACCTTCTCCATCTATCAATGACCTTCTCTCCACCAACTCTTCACAGTCCTCATCCAGTGAACTTATCATCCTTGGGTAGTTCAATAAAAATTGGCTTTTCCCCTCCCTATCCAAATTGTGCAATAATGTCAAGTCCCTAAATCTCACCCAGCTAATTCCTCATCCTACCCGCCTAAACCACAGATCTCTTAATCATACCCTATTGGACTGGACCCTGACCTCCCACCCTCACTACATTACTATGTCAGGCACCCTCCCAGATGCCCTCAGTGACCACCACATGGTCTACTGTGTACACAAATCCACAGACCAAAGGCCCCACCAAAATTCCTCCTCCTCCTCCTCCATCACTTCCAATCCTTGGACCTATCTTCCCTCCTGTAAGACCTAGCAATATCGGACTTGTCACCTACTTCAATTGCTAGTTTCATGGACTCTGCAGTACTGCACTTCAAGAATATGTTCCTGTCCATTTGGGATCACACCATGCTCCCATCAAGAAAACTAGAGTACGTGGCAGTCATATCCCCTGGGTCTCTGCTGAACCCTTGGCCTGCCTGTGTGCTAGGGATCAGGCTTGGTGAGCCCACAAGATCTCAGGCTTCCCTTCTGACCTGCACAAATACAGGACCTTGAGGAATGCATGCACTAGAGCAACTAACATGCTAAGGCAGAATACTTCTCCGCAACGTTCTGGAATAACATTAACCACCCTTCTAAGTTTTGGAAGGTGATTCATGCCCTCTTCTCACCCCCAACCCAGGCCACTCTCCTGATCCTTAAGGTAAAAGACTCCACCATTTCCGGCTTCTCTTCTGTCACTTCTGAGTTCAATAATGTTTTCACTAATTGCACATCCTCCCTCCTCTCCACCCTTCCTCCCCCCCCCCGCTGCCTCTCTAAAGCCTTCTTCCACCCCTCTTTTCACCTTTTCCCCTATCTGTCTGTCCGAGTCCCTCAAGGCCCTCCTGGCTCTAAACCCACTCAAGGGCAAGAGCCCAGATAGACTGTACCCTAAACACTTGCATCTGTCTGCCCCACCATCTGTCTTTCACTCTCCGCCCTTCTGAACCTCTCCTTCTCTCTCTCTCTCTTTCTTCTGTCCCAGATGCCTGGAACATGCTACAATAATATCTCTTCCTAAAGGTGGTGACCCCTCTGTCCCAGGCAACTATCACCCTATCTCTGTACTACTCACCCTTGCAAACTACAAGAACACCTAGTTCTTTCTTAACTCTCCCCCTTCCTGGACTCATCTTCTTTCTTCACACCATTCCAGCCTGGCTTCCACAAATCCCATTCCACCTGCACCTGCACCTCCCTCCTCGGGCAAACTGACTCCATTCTCTCTGGGATGGACCAAGGCCAAACTGGCCAAAACCTTTGACACCATCACCCACCCCATTCTCCTTGTCAGGCTTACCACTGCAGGACTCTCCTCCCATACCATTGATTGGTTCCACTCATACATTCTGGGCAGAACCCAATCAGTTAAAATTGGCTGTGCCACTTCCCCACCACTTCCTATCAGCAGTAGAGTCCCCAAGGCTCTGTGCTTGGTCCGATCCTTTTCTCCATTTTGCTAAATAACCCCTCTATGGTCTGTTCCTCAGCATCCATCCACATGTACGCTGATGATTCAGTACTACCTGCCTCTGGATCCTCACCCTCTGATCTGATGGCCATACTCCAGCTGGACTTTGACAATGTCCAGCGCTGGTTCCGTTCAAATCAGTTGGCCCAAATGCAAAGAAGACAGTCTCCAAGACCTTTGAAACCAGGCAAAAACTCTCCAGCCTTACAACTGCCCCTTCCTTTCACAGCCTTGATAGGTCCCCTCTTGAAGTTGTCCCTTCCTTCAAGTACCTGAGGGTATGGCTATCACCGGCACCTGGACTTCCCAGCTCAAGTTGAGGCAATTTACAAAACATTACACCCAAAACTAGGGGCTTTATATCGTAACTGTGGGTGCATTCCTTTGCCTGCTTGCAGAGCCATATTACAGAAAATGATTCATCCAATCTTTGACTACGGAGACACAGTATACAGCGCTGCTCCTTAGTCCACGATGGCCAGACTGGACCCACTCTTCCTTTCCTTCTGCCACTTTGCTCTTGACTGCCCCCCACACACCCACCACTGCTCCCTGTACTCTGTCCTCTCTATCCCCTCCCTTGAGATCAGACATCTTACCCACTGCTCCTCCTTGCTGACCAAACATTGGCTTGGTTCTCTTCCCTTCTATCTCTCCTCATTCCTCTCATCCCCTCCTCCCTCCTCCTACTCCCTACATAACTCTAACTGTCATCTCCTCTCTCTCTCTCCTGCCTAGGTCGATTAGAGTTGTTCAGGCAGATTTTTCCTACCGTCTCCCTAACCTGTGGAACACCCTCCCCCTAACCACCCACTCTTCCACTTCTCTTCAGTCCCTCTCCCATCTTCTCCATGAGCTTTACTTGCTCATCTGCAACTGCTCCTGATTCTTCCTTCCCTATGCTCCCCTCTCCCTATTCCCTCTTTCCTCATCCCTTTCCCTGACCTATACCCCTTATACCACTACCTCATGGCTCAACTCCTCTCCACCTAATTATTAATTATTATTTCCCACATATGTACCCTCCGTCCGATTGGCTGTAATATACCTGGGCATTTTGGCCCCTTACTAGGCATCTGTTAGGCGTCTCTACAAACAGCTGTCCACAACTTGTAAATTCAGTCGTATATGTAAAATTGTACATGCTAAATTGTTTATATTGCTATAATCTGCTTGTTTATTATGCATCCCTCTTCTTCTCACTGCATAGTCTACCGCTCACTATTATGTTATATTTTTATTATATTTTCTCCCCCCTTGTCCCCCCCGATGCATCTAGAAATGAGCTGCTATTCAGCTCAGTATGTCTTTCCTGATAAATAAATAAATAGGTGTTATACTTCCCGTGCTGATATAAATCTGCCCAAATATGCTTCCTGTTGTACTGTCCTTACACCTTAGACAGGGTAAGTAGCCAGTAATGTACTGTACCATCTACCTTGTCTGTAGTTACATAATAAATGCTTTGGTACAGGTGGAATATATAGCCCAATTGCCAAAGGGATAATTAGTTTAATATGGTTTGATGCCCATGGGTGACCTCTGAAGTGCCTAGCCAGGATGTGTGTGATTTGAAGAAAGGGGAAAACAGTATGATTGGGAGCATGGTATCATTGTTGAAAGCTAGTGTAGCTAATAATTTTATTATCAAAAATGAGCTGTTCCACTCTGTGGATACCTAACTCAGACGAGACAGGAAATGAGACAGATTTACCTTTGATCAGGAAGTTAGGGGTCCCCAATAAAGGTTGCATTATATCTACCGTACAGGATAGCTTCAGTAGGTGGCACAGTTGGTCATGTACTTGCACAGTTGAAGCTACTGGCATGCCTTTATGAGTCTTAGGCAAAGACCAGGCATGTGTGTACAACAGAGCCCGGGGTTTATTACAGTTTTATGACATAAAGCCTGCTCTGTCTAAGGCATAAAGGTACCCTAGAAGTGGGTAAGAGAAGCTAAGCTGATAACCATTAGGGTCTTAAGAGAGGCTAAGTTGATAACCATTAGGATCTTAAGAGAGGCTAAGCTGATAACCATTATGGTCTTCAGTCAGGATAAAACAGGCAGACTAGATGGGACTACCAGCCTTTATCTGCCGGCAATTTTCTATGTTTCTAAGCCATAGTCGAAGTTATACCTCCCTAAGGGTGGGGAGGTTCTCTGAGCCACTGCATGTATTTACTGGCATGTATCACTAGATAACACATCTATAGATTAGGAGGCCTCAGACCTCCCAAGAGTTTAGATGCCAGCAGATTTTGATACACCCA
Organism: Neoceratodus forsteri; assembly: GCA_016271365.2. Lineage (NCBI taxonomy): Eukaryota > Metazoa > Chordata > Ceratodontiformes > Ceratodontidae > Neoceratodus > Neoceratodus forsteri. The sequence continues at coordinate 334,755,243 of CM057449.1, forward strand.
ATGTACAGCTTTGCCCATCCATATAACATTTGAAATTAGGCTGTGCAGGGTATCAAACCACTTTTTAGGGATAACAGAGTTCATCATGCTCAGGAGGTAGAGCACTCATGGAAGTAAGTTCATTTTAATCAAATTGAGTTTTACCCCACATCTGACCATGTCCTGTTTTAACTGAGCAAGAGTGAGTCTAGATTGTGTGAGATCATATCTTGAGGCTGTTTAGTAATGAGAATTCCTAGATATTTCAGTTTATAGCTTTCCAGCTAAGACCCATTGCTGTAATCTCCTGCTTAACCACACCATAAGTCAGTGGTACGATATATTTTCTACATTTAATTTATAATTAGATATTGCACCAAAGGCTGTGAATTCCTGGAGGGTCTGAGGCAGGGATCTGTTGGGATGTATAATATGCAGTACGATATGATCTATGTATACTGAGATCTTGTACTGTGTTCCATCCATTTCTATGCTCATAATGTTAAGGTTGTTCTTAATTTTGTGTATCAAGGGTTTCAAAAATAGATTAAAGAGTAAGGGAGATAAGGGATAGCCCTGCCTTGCACCCTTGTGTAAAAAAGGTTCAGCATAGACTCTGTTACAAAATATTTGTGCGGTAGGACATGTATATAGTAACTTCGCCTACTTCACAAATTCTTACGGTATGTTGTATTTGGGCAAGACCACAAACAGATAATCCCAGGGCACTCAGTCAAATGCTTTCTCTGCATCCAGGGATACCAGGATCATGGGGGTATCTGGCTCCCCAGATGCAGAGATAAGGTGAGCGAGCTTTTGGAGGTAGTCAGAGGATACTCTACTAGGCATGAATCTCACCTACTTATGTGCTATCAATGTTTGCCATCCTCTGTTCAAGCATGAGGCCAGGACCCTCACCAGGATTTTAATATCAAGATTCAGCAGAAATATTGGTCTGTAATTTCCCAACAAGGCATGGTCTCTGCCTAGTTTAGGTGTTACTATGACTAGTGTTCCCATAAGGTCTTTCTCTGTAATGTCTTTCTCGTAAATATACTCAAAAAGTTCAAAGAACATGGAGCTGAGTTCCTCTCTGCACTTTTATAAAAATTGGGGGAAAACCCATCTGGGTCAGGGGCCTTGTCTGGAGAGATCTTTAATTGCTTGGTGAATTTCCTCCAAGGTGATTTTAGCAGCCAGTATGGCTTGTTGGCCTTCTGGAAGTTTGGGTAAAGGTATGTCCCTAAGATATTCCCCCATTTGTTCTCATTTTGTTTCAATTTCTGTAAATGTTGTGAGTGACAGTTACTTTTGAGTTCAGAAGTAATATGATCTAATGATGGTATAGCCAAGTTTCTTAAATAGTACTCTGTTGTCTAAGCTGGAAAGCTAGCCCTCTACTGCTGCCTACTAGCCATTCTTAACCAACAAAGTTCCACTCTTACCTTCTCTGCTAGTCTTATGCTCTGTTCATACATCTTGCTGAATTCTTACTGGGCATTTTCTTGAAGGGCAACATATATTCACTTTACATCTGATAGCTATGTAAATGAAACATTAGTAAGTCATTGTAAATCACCAACAATCTGCACAGGAATTCAAGAGATGACTGTACTGCCTACTAGTGGATCTACATTGATTATGTCATTAGTGGTACATTGAAGTTTTACAGAAATGTTATTACTGCCTAGTTCAGGTAACCTCAATAATTAGTTCCTCCTAGTAATTTAAAGTAGGCCTACTGACCCTTGTCAGTACAAAACGGGATGTAAATGCAAGCTTGGTAGTGACTGAAATAGATGTTTGTTTACTGACAAAAATAAGAACTATTTTTTGGCCAACTCCTATGTATTTCGACATTATTATCGCACCAAATAGTCTTATATGATATTCTTATAAAATCTTGATACAATTGAGAAACACATGATGATCCAGGTGCCCATGTTTTGGTCGTGGGTGATTTTAACCTCAGAGTAGGAGAATTTAATAGTAGTAAATTTGATACTGAAAACCTAGATACTTCTTTAGGGATCCCAATAAGAAACTCGTATGATAAAGTTAGAACTTATAGGGAATAAAATTTAAGGAATCTTAGGCAAACATTTCCCATAGCAAGGGGAAGCACAGTCATTGACATTATGGCCTTATTATAATGAGGTAGTTATGGTAAGAGTATAGGATCAGTTCTTCAGTGATCACATTCCATTACATTGCAGTTTTAAATTAGAGGGGGGTTCCTTACGGGGGTATAAAACCCCATTACGGACATCAAATGATCCCAAAATGAGAGTAATAAGGAAAAGAAGAAAATTATCCGTGATAATAGTTTACCAGACAGACTGTAAAAAATTTGCTAACGGAAAAATTTTAAAGTAATATTGAACAAATGAGAAATACAAGGGATGGAGCAGATATGATCATACAGGCATATGGGGATATACTTACAGACTCACGGATGTTCCGGTGTCAGAAAAAAGTAAAATATAATAATCAAAAATGGTTTAATAAAAAGTGTTTAACAAAAAGGAAACTAATAAGTAAACTTGGAACCTAACCACGAAGGATAACCTGACTGAATACTGACAGGCATATCTTGGGGAGAATATGAAAAAGCCCATAGGCACAGTTTTTGGCAAGACCTTCAGCAAGCCATTTTAGATGAGGATAGCATAACGTTTTGACAGCTTGTTGCTACTGGATACGACAATAGTAAAGATAATATTCTGGCTGCATACAAGGTGAAATATGGTTTGAATATTATGGGGCACTATGTACAAAAAGAGGGAATCAGACTGATAATCTGAGGCCAGTCGAATATAGGAACTTGAAAGAATAGGAGCCCATAAATCCACAAAATGTCATGCCAATCACAGCAAGCTTAAGACTAACAAAGTTTCTGTTATAGATCTTCATCTAGCCGAAGATTATTTTTTTTTAAATTACTCTTTATTCTCCGACCCCTTCGCTGGAGCCCCGCTCCATTGGGAGACGCACACACACAACCCTGCTTTGCTGCCTTATCTGTTACCCGGTGGACTCCCACAGAGCCGTGGCTGTACTCCCCAGGTGTTGTATGAGGTGGGGCCCATACACTCTGAGAATTCAACTTTCATCGGGTCCCTCCAGTGGTCAGGCAGGCAGGAGCCATTAGGGTCTGCTTAGGCACTCCTTCCTCTTGGTGCTCCAGCATGTTTTTCTCCTGTTCTAGAGGAGTGGCATGCACCTTGCTGTCATGGTGTCACCGCCGATGTCACCACCCCCAACCCTCTCTGTATGCATCAATGCTTGCTGTGCCTCTGGCCTCTGCCAGAGGCCAGTCAAGCACTGAGCATGGATCCCCCCTCCCTCTCTGAAGAGGAGAGCTGTCCTCCGGATGCTTAATCCTCTCCCACCCCTCCGACCCCGATGGCCCAGGCTTGTTCCCAAACCCAGGTTGCCGGTGTGGCACGAGAAGAAGATTTTTGGCAGATATGCAAGGCTGGACAAATTTGTTCATGGTAATTTGTAATAGTCTCCAACTACCATGGGATTGGAAATTTGGAGGACTTGTTCTAATTCATAAAAAATGGTAAAATAGATGACCCAAAAACTACAGACCTATTACAATATTATGTACTGCATATAAGATTTATAGTAAATACATCCTCCAAAAACTATATGTATGGATAAATAAAAATAATACCATGAGCAACAAACAGGTTGGGTTCAGGGAACACAGATCAACAATTGATGACATGTTCATTTTAGATTATCTAATGCAAAAATATGTCAAATGGAAAAAAAAAACTCTTTATGTCACTAAAGTGGACATAAAAGGTACATTTAACAATGTAGATTGGGAAAATTGTGGGAGATCTTGAGTGCATATAATATAGAGATGAGACTGTTAGCTGTTCTTCAACTCTTGTAATCAAATGATTGTAATCAGCCGGGCTAGCCATTGCTCAGGGGATTCTTAACCCTTGCCTCCACTATGGCTCTAAAGTCTACCTTAATGCTAGCAAGCAAGTAATCCAGAAATGGAGCAATTGTTATAATAGTATCTGCCGTTTTGCCCTTGCGGCTCCTAAACTAACACATCACTGTCAGCTCTATTCTTCTCTCAATTGACTCACCCCATCTTCCTATTGTCTGTACACAGCTGGTTGTCTGGTCGATAAATTAACCAGGACTAGTACTCCAAGGTCCCTTGTAACTCTGCTAAAACAACCTGACTTGCTCTATATGCTGAGATCTACTGAAAATGCTTCCTTTGTTACGCCTAGATGTCTCACCAAAAAGGGTGAATTTGCATTTGTCGTATCTGCGCCCAGAATGTGGAACACCCTTTCACTCCATGTTAAACAATCAGCTACTCACTGGGTCTTTCAAAACAGTATAAGAACTTGCCTTATGAGCTCAGGTCGCTGCTCCTGCTTTACCTCTTGCTTGTCTCCACTCGCTTGCACTACTACCACTGATCTTCCACCTTGAGAGCGGTAATTCCTCTCAGCACTTATGTACCCCCAGTGTTTGCTGTATATGTATTTCTTCAATCAATTATACTGTTTTCAAAATTCTATAAAGTTTATGTAACTATGATTACTGTTTATCCTCATGCTATGTATATTCTACTTGTTGTTCCTGAATGTGCCATGTATTCTAAATTGTCATGTGTTGCTGTATTTTCCTTCCAACTAAATGTTTTGTATTCTGTTGAGGACACTATGCATCTGTGGTTTCTGATGTGTAACCCTCTGGGTTATGCCTGAAAATATGCAAAATCTCTTGTCTAGTGCACCTACCTGGTTAACAAAAAGGAAATAAATAAATAAAATAAAATACAGCCATAATGGTCAGGTAGAGCACTGAGTGTAAGAAAACAAAACTAATTCACATACATACTGGAGTTAAACAAGGCTGTGCCATAGCATCAACATTAATTAATCTTTACATGAATACTCTGATAATGGATCAAGATAAATGCTCTACAGATGGCCCTAATATAAAAGGCCACACTATGAACCTTTTTTTAATATGCTGACAAAGCTATAACTACTCATACTCCACAGAACCCACAAAAAAGAATTGAAACATTTATGGACTTGCTGGATAAGATAAGATTGCAGGACAACACAGAAAAGACAAAGATTCTGGTGGTAGGGGAAAAGTCATCCAGAACCTATACATGGTCCATTGGAAACTGTAACATACGTGGGTACTGTACTCATGATCTCAACATTAGAAACATAGAAATTGTCGGCAGAAAAGGACCCCTTGGCTCATCTAGTCTGCCCTAAAAATCTCCTACCTAATACTTGATCTGCAGCCTTACCTCCCCAGCCCTGTTACAAAGGTCCTCCTGTGTCTATCCCCCTTTCTGGCCATTAGGGCACTGGCATTACAGCACCAGGTCATTACAGCGCCAAATGCCAGATTCACTGCCCCCTCCCCGAGGTCTGCCCCCCACCGGAGTTAGTATCTTTAGAAAGGGGGGGGGCACAGCCCCCGGCAAAAAGAGAGGACAGAGACTTTTCCATTTGGCATCGTAATGATCGGGTGCACTGCAGCTGGCGCTTTGAAATGGTGGAACCATCTATGCCATGTATGCTCGAATCCTGCTACTATTTTGGTTCCTGTGATGTTTTGACTATTTTGGTTCCTGCCACCTCTGCTGGTAGTCTGTTACAAGCATCCACCACCCATTCTGTGAAGAAGTACTTCCTCACATCCTTCTGAGCTTCCCCTCTTCCAGCTTCATGTCATGTCCCCTTGCCCTTGAACATCTCTTCCTATGTAAAATGCCACCCTCCTATACTTTGTTGATATCCTTGAGGTATTTGAATGTTCCTATCATGTCTCCCCTTCCCTACTATCCTCCAGAGAGTGCACATTTATTTCCTTGAGTCTTTCCTCATAGTGCTTCTGATGTAGGCCATGCACCATTTTGGGTACCCTGCTCTGCACCACCTCTACATGATCTGTGTCCTTCTTGAGATGGGGCCTCCAGAACTGGACACAGTACTCTAGGTGGGGCCTCACCATCGATCTATACAGGGGCAACACCACCTCCCTCTTTCTGCTTGTGATACCCCTCCCTATGCACCCAAGCATTCTACTAGCCTTTCCTACTGCCTTATCACACTGCCCTTCAGCCCTTCAGTGATGTTGCTAATGAAGACACTGAAGAGGACTGGTCCCAGAACTGACCCCTGTGGCACTCCACTAGTTACCTTTCCTTCTTTCAAATGTACCCCATTTACCACCACCCTCTGGCTTCTGTTACTCAGCCAATATTTTACCCACTTTACTACCTTTTAATCCACTCCCAGGCTGCCCAGCTTGTTTATCAGTCTTCTGTGTGGAACAGTGTTGAAGACCTTACTGAAATCATAGAATCACAGAAATTGTCGGCAGATAAGGACTGGCAAGCCCATCCAGTCTGCTTGTAAGCCCTACACGTGTTTGTGGCCTCTGACCCTTACATGGTCAATGTCTTTGAAAGAGGATACTATATAAGTATCCAAATACCTAACAGGTATTACTAAGGTATAGAAAGGTAGCATTTTCCATAGAAAAAGAAGCTCAGGGACAAGGGGTCACACTATGAAGTTGGGGGGAGGCTCAGAGGAAATATGAGGAAATACTTCTTCACAGAGAGGGTAGTGAATGCCTGAAAAAGCCTTTTAATGGAGGTAGTGGGTGCCGAGATGACAGGATTCAAACATGTATGGGACAGATAAAAGGGGACCTTGGTAGTAAGGCAAGGGGAGGAGATGACCAGAGATTGAGTAGGGTCTGCGGTGGCACAGTAGGCAGGGAAAACTGGGCAGACTAGTTGGGCCAAGAGGTCCTTATCTGCCAACATCTTCTATGTTTCTGTAAACAACAGCTGCAGCATGCAGAAATAGTAGAAGTTTTAAGGTCCTGGTCACTGTGCTTTAAATCACTTCATCACCCTTTTTTTTTTTTTTTTTTAGCAAAAGCCACAACTCGCAGCTGCTGTCAGTCATGGAGATCATTCAGCCTTGGATGTTTCCAGGTTGAACAAAACCTGAAAACCTTACCTGCAATTGCAAGCTGGAGGGGAGTGGCTCACCTTGCCTTAGTGAGGTGAATATTATATTGTCTATTAGTGATAGCAGCCCACACTGAACCCCACTGTCCCCCACTCACTCACTAAGTTGTCAGATGAGCTTTCCTCCCTCTGCTCTGGTCTATCCTTGTGTGCTGCTTACACTGAGTAGAACTTCTTCTACTGCACACAGAAGGTCCATTTTTTATGACACATATAAAAACCCATGGCTAAGGCAACTCAGTGACTCACAAACATATATGTGATCTGACTGTGAAAATATTTTTAATAAATAATCGGACCTCCAGTTTGGTTTGGAACTTTGCCCTGGGTGGGGAGCCTGCTTTAACTTCTGATGAAGGGGAGGCCACATGTCAGGACTGAAAAGTAAAGAATAAAGATAAAAGAAGCATAGTAATATACAGCTGTATGTCAAGGAGAGAGAGGGAGAAGGAGAGGGGGAGGGGGAAGGGAGAGGGGGGAGAGAGAGATATTTATTTATTTAGTTTTTGTTGACTGGGTAAGTGCACTAGACAAATCTTCCCTATTTTCAGGCATGACCCAGGGGAGGGGGATACAGATGAATGCCAACTGACCTTGAACCAGATTAAGTTGTTGGTGGTATTTTTAGTGAATGAGGGAAATTTGGCCAGGACACCGGGGAAATTCCCCTACTCTTTTTCGATAAGTGCCATGGGATCTTTAACATCCACCTGAACTACCACCAATCCAGGCAGATGGGACCTCGGTTTAACGTCTCATCCGGAAGACGGCACCTCAGAAGTGCACCCCCCCCCATGCTGCACTGCAGTGTCAGTATTGGGATTTTAACCCACGTGCCAGATGTGGAAACTGAACCCACAGCCCTCTAATCTCCTGGCCTCAGAGGCGAGTGTGCTACCTACTGAGCCACTGATATCTCAGAGAGCAGCTGCAGATGTGAAATTATTTAATCCAAGGTATTGAATTTGTTAGCTTTCACAAAGATAATACTTTACTTGTTTCAATTATGTGAGACCAAGGACAAAAAATACACAAACTGGACAATAACTCTGACTAGATATTTGGTCCTGGTGTAGGACAGGGTAAAAGAGGGCAGACTGGATAAACCAGTGGTCTTTTCCTGTCAGCATTTTCTATGTCAATTTAATATATTGTTTATTAACAAAAAAAAAATGAAGGAAAGAGTCTGCTGCTGAGCTGTGTAGGAGAGAACGCAAGAGGGAGGCAGTATAGCGCAGTGGTGTAAGGCACTTAGCTGCAAATCTGAAAACCTGGGTTTGAATCCCACAGCCCCCGCTTGCATACTATGTGACCCTGAGCAAGTAACTTAACTTCCCTGTACTCCCAGGTTGCATCTATAAACGAGCTTTTGACTTAGTGTGTCTCTCCTGGTTAAACAATTGGAAAAAATAAATAAATAAGAGAGAGAAGCCAAGCCAGGGATGGCCTGGCCACAGGCCATTAGAGACATTTGATTACAGTTTACCAAGCAAACAGCAGTCTGCGGTGTCAGTTCATATAGACTGAGGATAAGAAGTGACATATCTGATAGGCCACTGAACTAGGAATGTAATTATCACCAGTAATTCAAGTTCTTAATACTATCAATTTAACTGCAGATATTTTATGAAGCCCAAACAATAGCATTGGTTGTATTCTTTAGTTCTGTATATAGTATATCAAAGGCTGGAATTATGGCCTAGAGGTTAGAGCAACAAGCTGTGAGTGTGCTTGTGACATTTAGGAGACCAGGGTTTGATTCCCACAACTTCTACTTGCATACTGTGTGACTCTGAGTGAGTTACATAAGCTCCCTGGTCATCCCTGTAAATTGGCCTTGCACCCAATGTGCCTTTTGTGGTTGCCAAGGAATAAAAATTTAAACATAAAAAAAATGACTGTCTGACATATTGTGCAGTTATCCTCTTAGTGCCTGAATCTGAGTCATTACCCAGTGATACCAGCCACATATGCAATTCAGGCCACTGGGCATAGGGAAGTGACCCATGCACAGTGTGTGCAGGAATGTATCTGAGAAGTTGTAGCAGCAGAATTGGAATACACTATATTATAGGAAGGAAAAAAAATCGTTAACAAGCATCCCACAAGCAAAACATAATCTTTTTTTACTTTTTGCTAGAAAACACCTTATATTCCTTACAAAATGCATGGCAGATTTGTAATGTAAGGGAGGTATAGAATAAGCCTCGGAATGCACCACAGGGCATCAAAACCTCCAGAGCTTATGGGGGCCTGGTGACCCTCACACCCCTGGCTAATTGGTTAGGAATTTTGGGGGTGGGTTGAAGTCCCTAATGTGTTCAAATGCTAGAAATGGCCCCTGCTCCTACCACAAGGGCAAGCCCTGAGGCACAGCCACCCTTATTCCCACCACCACCCTTTCCTTTTATGGAAGGAGATTACGGAGCCACAAGACAGGTTTGTTCTTTTACAAGGTTTACTGTACAATTCTGAGGTCACCCTTGCCAGCATTTATTTTCCCCCTAACTCCTTTACTGTGGTTTTCCATGGGTTTATGAGTGAGGTCTTAGACACCCTTGCGGGTCAGCTTATTTTGGGCAGTGATTTCAATATCACAATGTCCACTGCCCTCAACACTTTCAACCCAGCTAAATTTCAAGGCTCATCGGCACAGAAATACCTCCAGACTAATTTTGCTCAACTGGGTATTCTTGATGTTTGGTGTACTTTTTTCCTACTGGAAAAGCCTATTTTCATTTTTCTCCCAGGCATAATAGATATGCCCGCTTGTATTTTTTTTTTCACATCCTGCGAACATTTTAATACTGTCCAGGATCTCTCCTACTCTCTACAGATTCTTTCTGATCTCTTCTCCTTACCCCTAAAATTGCACATGGGTAAGGAAAAGAAGTCTTCTTTTGGATACTGAATACTTCCTTGCTTAAAGATCCTTCTTTCTGCACTCTCATTATCCCTTTGGGATATGTTAAAGACAGTATTGTGGAGGGACATTATAGCTTTTGCCTTTGTCAAACAAGGCAAGTGTATAGAACGTTATGACTTTCTTCAAGATAAAATGTCTATATTAACATAAATAGAAACACAGAAACATAGAAGTTGATGGCAGATAAGGACCGCAAGGCCCATCCAGTCTGCTCATTTTTCCTGCCTTATGAATGTGCCATAGGCCTTTACTCTGTCAATGGCCTGTCTATTCATACTCATCTGTATTGCTCCCTTATGTCTATCCCATGCCTGTTTGAAGCCCTGCACTGTATTCATATCTACCACTTCCTGAGGTAGGCCGTTCCATGCATCCACCACCCTTTCTGTAAAAAATAACTTCTTCACATTACCCCTTAATCGGTCTCCCACTAATCTCATACTGTGTCCTCTTGTCCTGCTATTTTCTTACATTGAAATATGTTAGACTCTTTCACCTGGTTAATACCCTTAAGATGTTTTAATGTTACAATCACATCACCTCTCTCCCTCCTTTGCTCTAGGGTATACATATTGAGCTCCGTTAATCTGTCCTCATATGTTTTTTGATGCAGTCCCTGCACCATTTTGATTGCCCTTCTGTGGACTGCCTCCATTTTGTTAATGTCCTTGTGCAGATGCGGCCTCCAGTACTGCATGCAATACTCCAGATGGGGCCTAACCAGTGTCTTGTAAAGAGGGATTATTACCTCCCTCTTATGACTTGTGATACCCCTACTAATACACCCCAACACCCCTCTAGCCTTATCTACTACTTGTGTGGTCTGCTTGGATGATTTCAGGTCATCTGTGATGATGATGCCCAAGTCTCTTTCTTCCCTTGTGATTGCCAGCAACTCCCCTCCCAACCTATAGGTAGCTTCAGGATTTCTCTTCCCTATTCGCATGATCTTGCATTTCTTTGCATTAAACCCCAGTTGCCACTTTTCTGACCATTTTGCCAGTGTTTCCAGATCTCTTCTCATTCTTCCCACCCCATCTGGATCA